>CM019067.1:177443153-180209155 GCA_009667805.1 Leptobrachium leishanense | reverse complement strand
CCGGGCACATCCCGTCCGATGGTAAAGGGTTAAGAATAGGTGCGGTGATGGCATTCCCCAAACATGAGGCAGCACGCAGAGCTCGGGGTTAAAACAGTCAGACAGAACTGAGCCTTTTAATGAATTATATATACTCAGTGCCAGGCGGGGCCCAGCGGCCATTGGAAACCGACACCCTGGCGTCTTACTGCGCTTTATCAGGAATCACTCCCCTGGCATACTGCTGCGCTTCATCAGGAATCACTCCCCGACGCCTTGCTATCTGGGACATAATTAGACCAGGGACTGATAAATTAACACTGGTCACAAAGACGCAAGGCGCAACATACCGTCAAAACAGAACAATAGCAGATTGTGAGGTTAAACAGGGGATTCAGATTATACAGTATCAGATAATAGGACAGTGTTTTTCAAACTTTTAACAGATGTAAACACATTCCAGACAGTGGGAGTTGGGAAAGGCTACAGTGACCCACACAGTAACCTAACAGCAGATAATAACAGATAAACATAGACAATAACGATAATAGCAATAACAGTATTCATGCGAAGCAGAGACGACCCAAACACCCGACAGGAACATACAGGGTGACTTCAACATAGGAGAGGGCAGGGAAATAATAAGGAACATCAGGCCTGCACCTCCCAAATACATCTCAGGCTCCATGTACCCCACGTTCAAAGTGATGCATCACAGACGGCAGTTGGCAGCAGCGTGGTGCTGAGTGGCGGTAGTTGATTGTAGCAGTCAGTGATGTTATTGTTCTGGGGATGGCTGGGTTGTTACAGGTCGGGCGTCAGGGTCAGTGACCTCTCGATCTCCCTCAGATCCTCTGCATCGATGAGGCCACAGCGAGCGTCGATCACCAGACTGACTGTCTGCTGCAACAGACCATACGGGAGAGATTCAAAGAGCGCACGGTGCTCACCATAGCGCACAGGTACTCGCGGTGCTGACCATAACATGCAGATACACGCGACGCTAGCAGTAATGCACGGGTACACGCAGCGCTGGTGGTAATGCACGGGTACACGCAGCGCTGGTGGTAATGCACGGGTACACACAGCGCTGGCGGTAATGCACGGGTACACGCAGCGCTGGTGGTAATGCACGGGTACACGCAGCGCTGGCGGTAATGCACGGGTACACGCAGCGCTGGTGGTAATGCACGGGTACACGCAGCGCTGGTGGTAATGCACGGGTACACGCAGCGCTGGTGGTAATGCACGGGTACACACAGCGCTGGTGGTAATGCACGGGTACACACAGCGCTGGTGGTAATGCACGGGTACACGCAGCGCTGGTGGTAATGCACGGGTACACGCAGCGCTGGTGGTAATGCACGGGTACACGCAGCGCTGGTGGTAATGCACGGGTACACGCAGCGCTGGTGGTAATGCACGGGTACACACAGCGCTGGTGGTAATGCACGGGTACACACAGCGCTGGTGGTAATGCACGGGTGCACACAGCGCTGGCAGTGGTACACAGGTACCATAAAACTCTGCCCCACTTCACTCACAAAATGCTCCCCCACCAATCACACGCTGCCATCATCCCAACACTTCGGTCCCACTGGGGCCAGTGCCCTTCTCATGTCTTTAAACATAGAAACATGTGGGCAGATAAGAACCTTTCGGCCCATCTAGTCGGCCCAATTACATGGATACTTTACCTGGATTTATCTTTTGTTTAGGATAGCCTTATGCCTATCCCATGTATTATACCGGTGCTGTCACCGCATACATTGCACGAATACAGCGCTGCCACATCTCACCGTGTCTGCCTCTGGCTCTCTGTAGCCCATGAGTGTTTTATCCTTCCATCATGTCACATTGTGGCCCTCGTGTCCTCGCCCTGATCGCGGGGTCCGTCACTCGACCTGATGGTGGGGTCTGTCACGCGCCCTGATCGCGGGGTCCGTCACCCGCCCTGATGGCGGGGTCCATCACTCGCCCTGACGGCGGGGTCCATCACTCGCCCTGATGGCGGGGTCTGTCACGCGCCCTGATCGAGGGGTCCGTCACTCGCATGTCGCACAGGTTCAGGGCATCTCCTCTGATCGTGGCTGCCTGTGAGAGATTTTTGGTGATTACCCTGAGCGCAGCGCCCTACTATTCACGCTGTGCTGGTGGGCGCTGCGCCGGCTCCGTCACCCCGTCTGGCTGAAGCCCCTTCTCTCCTTAGGTTGAACACAATCATGGATTCAGACCGCGTTCTCGTCATGCACGCCGGCAAAGTGGCCGAACTGGACTCTCCCGCAGCGCTCAGCCAGAGGACGGACTCTCACTTCTACCGACTGATACACAGCGGCCAAGTCTGAGCACGCGCACGGAGAGCGCCGAAAAGGGAGTCTGTCAGCGAGCGGGGGGAGAGTCTGTGCTGTGACACGGAGCGAGCGGGGGGAGAGTCTGTGCTGCGACACGGAGCGAGCGGGGGGAGAGTCTGTGCTGCGACACGGAGCAAGCAGGGGGGGGGGTCTGTGCTGCGACACGGAGCGAGCGGGGGGAGAGTCTGTGCTGCGACACGGAGCGAGCGGGGGGAGAGTCTGTGCTGTGACACGGAGCGAGCGGGGGGAGAGTCTGTGCTGTGACACGGAGCGAGCGGGGGGAGAGTCTGTGCTGTGACACGGAGCGAGCGGGGGGAGAGTCTGTGCTGTGACACGGAGCCAGTGTGGAAAGAGTCTGTTCTGTGTAATAGCGGCTGAGCGTGCCGTGTGGGGTCACAGAGCGCGCATCAAGTTACCCCTGGAAGCTCTCACGCTATCCTCGTGACACTTGACATTTTCTTCTATTCAGGAAATGTTTTTATATTTAATAAAAATCTTCTTTTCCACATTTTGCCTTTTTTTCCCCTGGAGGTGATGTGACCGCGGTGATCATACCGCGCGCGTTCATATTGGGCTCATTCACTGAGCACCTGGATTTACGTTATGATCTTCAACATAAGAACGGGACAAAGTGCGGTGACGCTCTGGTAATGTCACAGCCGTAGTTCTTGATTATTGTCACTATACAGGGTTATTCAGAGAGCGTGAAAAGCAGGAGAATGACTGGAGAATGAAAAATTCTAGGTCAAAATAGCCAATTTGGAAAGTGAGATGAAAGGGAGAATTTTTCTGGTTTGGTTATTTTGACCTAGAATTTTTCATTCTCCAGTCATTCTCCTGCTTTTCACCTCTCTGTATAACCCTGATAGTCTCCAATGCTGGTGTCTAGGTCTCTGGTGCCGGTATTTAGTTCTCCGGTGCCGGTGTTTAGGGCTGATTTCCCCGTAGTTTCCTCCCAATTTTTTCACCATAGAAAGACTGTCTCTTTACACCCCCGCAGTATATTGCCCAGTGTTAGAGCTGTAACGTGGGGGTTTCCATCTACGTGCAGAATGCTCCCCTTCAAGTCAGTATTCCGCAGAAGTACCTCTTCTGGCCCAGACACAGGCAATAACACAAAGGAGATCCTTGCAGGTTCAACTCAAAATGGAGAATGAGTTTATTTTCACTTTAGAGTAGGAAAAACAAACACACAGGGGGAAAGTACAGAAACAATGCTTAGGAGTCGCTAACAATCATCTGAGTGACATTAGTTGCTGGGGGGAAGGTGTGGGTTGATGGAAACATGTGAAGACAAAGGAAACCATTACTTACAGGGGGGATGGAAGCAGACAAAAGGTTAGATTGCAAGCTCTTGAGCAGGATCCTCTCCTACTGTTCTGTGAGTGCTTTATAACAACTTGTAACTGTAACATACAGATACACACTTTGACAACCGCACAGAACATCACACAACACTCTACCCTAGATCAAGAGCAAGGAAAAATAAATGCAAATAAACATTGAAGCGGCCGTTTCGTCACAACAGCCATGGCGGCACCGCGCCATGGCCGCAGCTCACTCATTTTTCTAATACTGGTACTTGTTGTTGGCTGGAGTTTGCGGCAACGTCTCCTGCTAGAGCTGAATTCTCTATTTCCAGGTCACCGTAACATAAAGGACAGTGATTTTTACCATTGCTTATAACTACGGGGAATTTCGGTGAAGCAGCGGCTCTGAGTGAATGACCCTGGTAGTATTTGGTCTTGAAGCGTAGATGTGTATCAGCCGGCGTTTGCCGCGATCAGTCTCTGCCATCTCTGGTTAAAGAAGCAGCTGACACAAAGAAGTGAAACATCTGTTTTTATTGCAAAGTGTGCGTTTCTGCGGCTGAATCCCAGCGCCCCCAAAGTCTCTGCGTCTGAATGCCGATTTCTGAAAAAAAAATACCACGTGCTGAAAGGGGCTGGTAATGGCTTTGGAGACGCCTGTAGCGCAGGGCGTGCGTTTTCTTGCTCTTGCTGTACAGAGTCTGGGAGTTGCGGGTTTTACTGTTGGTTCCGGTCATGCGGGTTCCGTGATGTAATCTTTCAACGTATGCAGTGAGAACACGCCAGCCTCCAGTCTGCCGCGAGACTCGAATTTGTGTGAAGCACATTACGAAACACGCAGGTCCGGAAATTTATTTATTTAGTTTTATTTATTTGCAAAGGATTTTACCAGGAAGGATACATTGAGATTTCTCTCGTTTTCAAGTATGTCCTGGGTTCAAGAACATTGAATTGTTACAGTGAAATGACAATAAGACATGCATTTACACTAAACGCACGCACTCGCCACTTCATGGAGGCATATTTTGTAGGGTGCAGGACTCCTAATCAAAGTTGGCCTATTGCCCTTTCTTGTGTGCGGAATGTTGGTATAATTGTGATTATGCAAGAGTGTCATTGTCTGTTACAATCTGATGATCAGATTAGCCTTCCAGTAAACCTGATCTCAGAAAGGTGTAAATATCTGATTAACAGCTTCTCAAATATAATCTTCATTGTCTGACAAACACTGCCTGCTTTAAACTGCAATCTATTTGTCAATCACGATCACTATTCTCTTGACTCATTTAGAAATGTTAAGTAATGTTTAACCTCCCTGGCGGTCTAATTCTTTCAAAATTTTGTGTCTAAAAGCGTCTCAATTTTTTTTAAAGGAAATGTGTTTTTTTATATAGTAAGCCAGTAATAATTAGGAATAACGCACTGAAATCCGTGCAAGCAAGAGTCTAGTAAAAACACGGGGTCATATTACATACTTGGTGCTAATTTAACCAGAGCTGTTGTAAACTTACCAGAGCCATTATAGCCTATGGAGGTTTTAAGTTTACAACAGCTCTGGTTAAGTTAGCACCGAATATGTAATATGGCCCACTGAGTCCGATAAAGTTTGAAACACGACATAATTTATTATCCCAAAAATAATTATCTAAACTAATGCAAATAAATTATATTCAATAAAATAATCAAACAAAAAACACTTAAATCTTTCTGAAAACAAGGGTGCAATATTAGACTATGTATGGTCTGTTTCTGATCCTATAGTGCCACCTAGTGGACGTTCATGAGCAGGTCATGCTGCTCGAAATTTTACATTGGAATACAGTGTATTCCTTTTTTTTTCAGTTTACTGCCTGGTCCCGCCCCCCTGCATTGTGTGACTCGCAGGGAGCGTTACCAGGAAGCAAGTTGCGATCACACTGCAGGGGAGCGCAGGATGAGGTGAGTATGCAGCCCGAGTGTGGCTCGGGGTTACCGTTCGCGGTAGCGAAATTTAACCCCGAGTCACATTCGGGAATACCGCCAGGGAGGTTAATGTAACTGTCTACCTAATCTAATTATGTTTCACCTTCCAAAAAGTCAATGTTTGTGCAATTATCTGTTCAGTCTGATTAGGTCCCCCGAGAAGATTTTGTGAATGTAAATGACCCCTTTTTGACCACATAAATATCTGTGCTTGTTCTCTGATTAAAACCAGTTCCATTCTAACAATGAAAGACCTCAGATCTACAGCCTCGTCTTATTTCTGGGGGTGCTAGCAGGCTCTATATGTCCCGGTCCATAAGCTTCGTCTGAGGGTTGGAGGAAGGCAAGAGAGTCGGCCTGGGGAGAACACGGGGTCCTGCAAGGAAGCGTCATTGGCAGAGGTGACCCTGTCGGGGTACAGAGATCTGTTACATGGGACTTTTAACAGAAAGAGATGCAGGTCATTTAACTGGTGTCCGGCGCTAATATTCATAATCTTCGGCGTTCAGTAGAGGCTGTCCAGCCTGGGGAGCAGGTACTCAGTACATCACGTTGGTGAATGCGAAGAGAAAAAGAAAATTTTGTGCAGACTGTATTATCCCAATATGAATAATTGCAGGCAGGGGGTATACTCACATTTTCTGGAGCCAATTTAAACAAAGAGGCACCAAAACGAAGACAAATCGGTGAATTAAACCAAGGGGCACCGATTCCCCTATCAGAGATGCAGAGATCAGGAAACTCGTTCCTTCAAGATGTCAGTTCAGGATACCACAGGAATAATGTCACCAAGAGTCATACAAGGTGAAGAATTCACAAACGGTTTATTTAAAATGACAATAAAATACACCTCTTATTCCTGTGGTATCCTGAACTGACATCTTGAAGGATCGAGTTTCCTGATCTCTGCATCTCTGATAGGGGAATCGGTGCCCCTTGGTTTAATTCACCGATTTGTCTTCGTTTTGGTGCCTCTTTGTTTAAATTGGCTCCAGAAAATGTGAGTATACCCCCTGCCTGCAATTATTCATATTGGGATAATACAGTCTGCACAAAATTTTATTTTCCTCTCTTCCTTTTTTCACTTCGCATTCACCAACGTGATGTACTGAGTACCTGCTCCCCAGGCTGGACAGCCTCTACTGAATGCCGAAGATTATGAATATTAGCGCCGGACACCAGTTCCATGACCTGCATCTCTTTCTTTAAACGGACTTGGGATTTACTGTTTTTCCTGGTTAGCCCGGCAGCTGCACTTCTAATCCGGCCAGTATAAACTATTTGGTTTAACATATTATTTTTCCCTTTTTTGCCGAACTATGAACAATTTTTTTGCACACTAGGTTATGATTTATATGGACTGCTGAACAATTGTTTCGTTATATATATTTTTTATTTATTTTTTATGCCACACTCCATTTATTTCACATTTATGTAATTTTATATTTTTTGTCTTTATCCCTCGTTTGTATTTTGTTTAAAGGCTATAACCCTGCTCATTGGAGCGCATTAATCCTTAGTGCTTTATCCTTAGCACTCTGTAGAGCCTTTTTTCTTTTTTGGTTTTCAGCAATTGATATATACCACTGCTTTATATATATATATAGCACCTGGTCAAATCATTGTGCTTAACCTACAGCACTTTGTTTAGTAATTGCCACTGCAACACTTATCACTTATACAGCAGTATCTCCCTTTTTTTTTTTTTTTCTTGTGTGTTTAATTTTATTAATTTTATATATTATTTATTTTTGTTGCCACAACTTCCTTCTTTTTTGACCATTTGTGGTTGGCAACTTGGCACTATTATTTCATACTTAAACGAGTCTCTACTCATTTTTCTTCTTTTCTTTGATTGTTTTTGTTTTGTTGATCAGAGCTTAGCAGCTCACACAATCTATTTTGTGCGATCTATTTTTGTGATTTTTTTTTCCTGCTTTGTGATATTATCTTGCCCTTGGTAATAGAGCCATCTGGTGGCGCTACACGGCCATTACATCCATTTTTTTTTAACAGAAAATCGGCTCAGGCCAAATTTTGAGACGCCCGTGTGTTTCTGTTAACGTGTTTTAATAGTGTTTATTACACGGCCTCCAGCGCGGGCGATTTACAGGACCTGGCTGGCACGCGTAAATTGGTCCTTGGATTTGAAGCTGTAGAAACCGGTGATATATGTGGGTGCCTGAGAATTCACTGGGGGTCCTACCTAAAATATGCAGGAGTCAAGTTGAGATGTGGGTGTCTGTGAATAATTCTTTGGATAAGTCTACCCAGCAAAAGTAATGCGTTGCGATCAGGATGAGATTGGGTGTCTGAATATGGGTTAGATAAATGTCCTACCAGCAAAAGTATGCAGGCGATCAGATGAGATGTGGTGTCTGAATAATGGGTGATAAAATGTCTTACCAGCAAAAGTATGCAGGCGTCAGATGAGATGTGGGTGTCTGAATAATGGGTGATAATGTCCTACCTGTGGAGAGAGGGACACAGGACTTAAGGATCGTGATGGCGTAGGGGATCTTGGATAAAACGCCAGGAATCAACTCTGCGCGTCCACTTAAGATGCCACTGAGGATGTCACAGGACCCAAGGCTCAGTGGAGCTGGTCTTAAATGTTATAAAGGGCGGACTGTTTACTTTTTTAACTGCCTAAATGCAAACACCTGAAGCTAGATGGGCTGTGTCAATAGGGCAGGAGATCACATGCTAATTAGCAAAGCACATGGTGGAGAAAACAAAAATAAATAAACAGAAAAAAACCAAGGAAACGTTATAATGTGGGTGCCTGCGAATACTGGGGGTCCTACCAGCAAAAGTATGCAGGAGATCAGTTGAGATGTGGGTGTCTGTGAATAATGGGTGATAATGTCTTACCAGCAAAAGTATGCAGGCGATCAGATGAGATGTGGGTGTCTGAATAATGGGTGATAATGTCCTACCTGTGGAGAGAGGAGACACAGGACTTAGGGATCGTGATGGCGTAGGGGATCTTGGATAAAACGCCAGGAATCAACTCTGCGCGTCCACTTAAGATGCCACTTTGAGGATGTCACAGGACCCAAGGCTCAGTGGAGCTGGTCTTAAATGTTATAAAGGGCGGACTGTTTACTTTTTAACTGCCTAATGCAAACACCTGAAGCTAGATGGGCTGTGTCAATAGGCAGGAGATTCACATGCTAATTAGCAAAGCACATGGTGGAGAAAAACAAAAATAAATAAACAGAAAAAAACCAAGGAAAACGTTATAATGTGGGTGCCTGCGAATACTGGGGGTCCTACCAGCAAAAGTATGCAGGAGATCAGTTGAGATGTGGGTGTCTGTGAATAATGGGTATAATGTCTTACCAGCAAAAGTATGCAGGCGATCAGATGAGATGTGGGTGTCTGAATAATGGGTGATAATGTCCTACCAGCAAAAGTATGCAGGCGATCAGATGAGATGTGGGTGTCTGAATAATGGGTGATAATGTCCTACCAGCAAAAGTATGCAGGCGATCAGATGAGATGTGGGTGTCTGAATAATGGGTGATAATGTCCTACCTGTGGAGAGAGGAGACACAGGACTTAGGGATCGTGATGGCGTAGGGGATCTTGGATAAAACGCCAGGAATCAACTCTGCGCGTCCACTTAAGATGCCACTTGAGGATGTCACAGGACCCAGGCTCAGTGGAGCTGGTCTTAAATGTTATAAAGGGCGGACTGTTTACTTTTTAACTGCCTAAATGCAAACACCTGAAGCTAGATGGGCTGTGTCAATAGGGCAGGAGATTCACATGCTAATTAGCAAAGCACATGGTGGAGAAAAACAAAAATAAATAAACAGAAAAAAAACCAAGGAAACGTTATAATGTGGTGTGCCTGCGAATACTGGGGGTCCTACCAGCAAAAGTATGCAGGAGATCAGTTGAGATGTGGGTGTCTGTGAATAATGGGTGATAATGTCTTACCAGCAAAAGTATGCAGGCGATCAGATGAGATGTGGGTGTCTGAATAATGGGTGATAATGTCCTACCAGCAAAAGTATGCAGGCGATCAGATGAGATGTGGTGTCTGAATAATGGGTGATAATGTCCTACCAGCAAAAGTATGCAGGCGATCAGATGAGATGTGGGTGTCTGAATATGGGTGATAAT
Source organism: Leptobrachium leishanense (assembly GCA_009667805.1). Lineage (NCBI taxonomy): Eukaryota > Metazoa > Chordata > Amphibia > Anura > Megophryidae > Leptobrachium > Leptobrachium leishanense. The sequence continues at coordinate 180,199,419 of CM019067.1, read as the reverse complement.
GTCCTACCTGTGGAGAGAGGAGACACAGGACTTAGGGATCGTGATGGCGTAGGGGATCTTGGATAAAACGCCAGGAATCAACTCTGCGCGTCCACTTAAGATGCCACTTGAGGATGTCACAGGACCCAAGGCTCAGTGGAGCTGGTCTTAAATGTTATAAAGGGCGGACTGTTTACTTTAACTGCCTAAATGCAAACACCTGAAGCTAGATGGGCTGTGTCAATAGGGCAGGAGATTCACATGCTAATTAGCAAAGCACATGGTGGAGAAAAACAAAATAAATAAACAGAAAAAAACCAAGGAAACGTTATAATGTGGTGCCTGCGAATACTGGGGGTCCTACCAGCAAAAGTATGCAGGAGATCAGTTGAGATGTGGGTGTCTGTGAATAATGGGTGAAATGTCTTACCAGCAAAAGTATGCAGGCGATCAGATGAGATGTGGGTGTCTGAATAATGGGTGATAATGTCCTACCAGCAAAAGTATGCAGGCGATCAGATGAGATGTGGGTGTCTGAATAATGGGTGATAATGTCCTACCAGCAAAAGTATGCAGGCGATCAGATGAGATGTGGGTGTCTGAATAATGGGTGATAATGTCCTACCTGTGGAGAGAGGAGACACAGGACTTAGGGATCGTGATGGCGTAGGGGATCTTGGATAAAACGCCAGGAATCAACTCTGCGCGTCCACTTAAGATGCCACTTGAGGATGTCACAGGACCAAGGCTCAGTGGAGCTGGTCCTTAAATGTTATAAAGGGCGGACTGTTTACTTTTTAACTGCCTAAATGCAAACACCTGAAGCTAGATGGGCTGTGTCAATAGGGCAGGAGATTCACATGCTAATTAGCAAAGCACATGGTGGAGAAAAACAAAAATAAATAAACAGAAAAAAACCAAGGAAACGTTATAATGTGGGTGCCTGCGAATACTGGGGGTCCTACCAGCAAAAGTATGCAGGAGATCAGTTGAGATGTGGGTGTCTGTGAATAATGGGTGATAATGTCTTACCAGCAAAAGTATGCAGGCGATCAGATGAGATGTGGGTGTCTGAATATGGGTGATAATGTCCTACCAGCAAAAGTATGCAGGCGATCAGATGAGATGTGGGTGTCTGAATAATGGGTGATAATGTCCTACCAGCAAAAGTATGCAGGCGATCAGATGAGATGTGGGTGTCTGAATAATGGGTGATAATGTCCTACCTGTGGAGAGAGGAGACACAGGACTTAGGGATCGTGATGGCGTAGGGGATCTTGGATAAAACGCCAGGAATCAACTCTGCGCGTCCACTTAAGATGCCACTTGAGGATGTCACAGGACCCAAGGCTCAGTGGAGCTGGTCTTACATTTTACATGGTCATGTTTGGTATTAATGGAGAGGCCAGACTCTGTCCTGTCCGATGACACCTCAGTTGACCTTGCGAGGTGTAGAGATTCGTGGCGCAGGGTTCCAAAGCCCCCCCCCCAGTGCACTTAGCTGCAGAGCGGCAGTTTAGGTTCTTGATGTAACAATTGGTAATAATGGATTGTACCATCACTTCCACGCTTGTTAGTGACATGAGAAATGTGATGTTGAGTTACTGCAGCATCATTGTTCCCTTTATAATTGAAAAGTGAAAAATATTGCTGTGTTAGAAAGAAAAATAAAAAATAAATAAATATTTATTATTACTTTTATTGTTACATACAACCTGGTCATGTTTTGTATCATTGGAAAGGTCATGCTCTGGCCTTTCCGGTGATAACTGACATGACCCCGTAGCTGCTATGAAGCTGGAGATATATAGCTCAAAATGCCTATCAATGCAGACAAATTTATCTTTTCTCTGGGCCTATTCTGGGGCATAGGCCTGGAGCTGCTGCTCCATCTGCCCCTATGTTAATCCGGCCCTGGAGAGAGGGGGCAGAACACACACACAGAGGGGCAGAACACACATCACACACAGAGATGGGGCAGAAGACACACCCACCCACAGAGAGTGGGGCAGAACACACACACAGATGGGGCAGAACACACACACACCCACAGAGGGGGTAGAACACACACACCCACAGATGGGGGCAGAACACACACACCCACAGAGGGGGGGCAGAACACACACACCCACAGAGAGGGGGCAGAACACACACACACACAGAGGGGGCAGAACACACACGCACGCAGAGAGGGGGGCAGAACACACACACACACACATACACAGAGGGTCAGAACACACATACACACATACACAGAGGGTCAGAACACACATACACAGAGGGGGCAGAACACACACACACAGAGGGGGGCCAGTGGTGTATTTAGGTTTTGTGCTGCCCTAGGCCTGATTAAACTAGTGTACCCACTGTTGGAGATACAACAGCATATATTATACTATGGACTGCAGGTGGCGCTGTTAGTACAGGTTAAATGTGTTCTAAACTCGTTGGTATATGTTCACAGGAAATAAGTCTCTATTGTCTCTGCTTTACTTCCTTCTTCCTTTCTAGCTGTGTGATGATGAAGCATCCTGATATATATCCAGTGACTAATCTGTTATAAGTTGTTTTATTGCTATATGCACAAAGTAAAGTTCTCTACTGCAGATTCACAAGACTCCAGTGCCTCTTTCATACATAACCAACACCCACTAATTTAAATTTGACACACCCCTTCCTGTCAAGGTCACACTTCTTACTGTTTAAACTCCACCCTTCCTCTTTAGGCTCCACCTTTTCCTCTTAGAGCTCCGCCTCTTCCTTTCTGTATTTTAGAAGTGGATACCAAGTTCCTACTTGTATATTTTGTATACCATTTCAAATGTTGTATCTATTGAGATAATCAAATAAAATTATGAAATGTTTAAATTCAACCATTTTTACAAAGATCAGCCATGCATGTCAAGTATACTGGATCACAGCCGCTCTAATTGGTCGAACAATAAAATCTACATAATTGTGCACTGTGTATGAGCGTATCACCCAACTGCACAGCAATAATACCCACAGAAATGTGAACTGTGTATGAGCGTATCACAGAGCTGAACAGCAATAAAACCCACAGAACTGTGCACTGTGTATGAGCGTATCACAGAGCTGCACAGCAATAAAACTCGCAGTAATGTGCAGTGTGTATGAGCGTATCAGAGAGCTGAACAGCAATAAAACCCATAGAAATGTGCACTGTGTATGAGCATATCACAGAGCTGCACAGCAATCTAACCCACAGAAATGTGCACTGTGTATGAGCATATCACAGAGCTGTACAGCAATAAAACTCATTTCATTCCAAACGCCCCTCACTCTTTTCATTTCATTAAACCCAACTCTTTTCTTTTCACCCCAAACCTCCCACTCTTCATATCATTAAACCCCCCACTCTTTTCACCCAAAACCCCCACTCTTTTCATTTCATAAAAGACGTCAATCTTTATTTTATTAAAGCACCCCCGACTCATTTCATTTAAGCCCCCACTCTTTATTTCATTAAAGCCCCCCACTCTTTATTTCATTAAAGCCCCCACTCTTCATTTCATTATAGCCCCCTCTCATTTCATTAAAGCCCCCCACTCTTCATTTCATTAAAGCCCCCCACTATTCATTTCACTAAAGACCCCCAGTCTTCATTTCATTAAACACCCCCTCCCACTTGATTCACTTTCGGTGAACCTGGGGGCTAGGTCCTGCGAACCACCTCTCCTCCGCGGCATCTGTTCTGCACGATGGTGGAGTGCTTGGAGGAAGTGACCTTAGACGATCACTTCCTCCCAGCGCCGCAGCACACAGTAGCAGTAAATGACGGAGGAGGTCTTGATGTGGCAACGCTCGGTGGCCGGGGATCCAGCGTCGCACGGGGCGCTGGGTCACACTCAACTGCGGGGCGGCTGGTCACACACAGCGGTTGGTCACACTCAGCTGCGGGGCGATGCCCCCTGGAAAGTGCCACATTAGGCCTAGGCCTTGTCGGCCTAGGCCAAGATATACTCTGGGGCCTGATCATAACTGGAACGTTAACAGTGAGACTCTAATGGAAAAATTGTGTGCTAGGTGTTAACCATTAGCGTCTCACCATTAACGTCTGTATTCCAACCTGAATGCATATTGAGATGCTAATTTTTCCTGGAGATGATAAAATTTCTTAGCAAGACGTTAACAGTTTTGTGGAGAAGTGAAATTAACATCTTGAGCTAACAAAAGTAGATGCACTTAGATACATGTCATTATGAGCTTAAAGGGACATATATGCTTTGCTAGTGTGCTTTTAAAAACGTGTAATGCCTTTTGAATGAGTCAGAAGTGTCATTCAGCAGGCATAAAAAGTAAGTAAACATGATATTTTTTCATATTTACCTGCTTTTCTTTCTTGGCGTTTCCCACGCCCACCTTAGGAGTCACTTTGAGATAAACAATCCGTTTGTATACCTAGATATAGATAAAAAACGCAATGAGCATGTGCAACTGAGTTGCTCCTCCTTCCTCCTGCACTGTGAGCTGAGGGGAGAGTGGGGCTGAGTGTCATTCCCATCAGTAACTCTTTCACCCCCAGCTACTGCAGAGACCAGGAAGGAAGGAAATCAATACAAACAGGGAGGAAAAGAGACAGCAGAGAGGTACGACAAAAAAAAAAAAAGAGAGACACAGCAAGAAGGCACGTTCTGTTCCTCAGAACGCTGCCTCCACTGAGCAAGAAATCGAATCTGGAAATTTTCAGTTTGAAGATTTGAAGGACCAAAACCCCAAATATTTATTTGGCCATTGTAAATATTAACACTCAAGTGGAAATAAAATGGACAACATTGGATATTGCAGAAACCGCACCTTTCAGTAAGCAATCCTCCGCCCTTTTTGCTGCAATATTCACAGCCAAAGCGTTCACTGAGACAGCTGCAGCAAACTGAACTGCTGCGATGTAGCAATTCAGCAGCTGCTGAGGAACTGAACAGGCGGTAAAGAGAAAGAATGTGAGAGTGAGTGACTGTGTGAGGAAGTTTAAGTGAGACAGTGAGTATGTAAACCGTGAAAGTTTCCCAGTCTGAGGTCCTGAGTAGGGATAGGCAGGCAGTTCGATCCGAGCATTGCCCGTTCGGCGAACATCGAACATTTCCGCGTGTTCGCGGCGTGTTCGCCCACAATGCACCACAATGGACCACAATGCACTTTTTCACTGGCCTGAAGCTTGTAATTGGCTACAGCCTTGCACCTGACCACAGGTCAGTTGCAAGACTTTGCCAATCAGGGCTCATAGTCCTGATTGGCCAAATTTTGCCCAATCATGGGCTCACAGCGCTAAGTCCCGCAGCACACTATAAAAGGCTTCCCCGCAGCCCCAGCATGTGTTTTTTTTGCAGGAGTGAGAGGAGATTGTTCTTTCAGTGTGTCTCACAGTCGTCTAGCAGATTTCTGTGAATTGTAATCTGTGTCTTCTCAGTGCCAGCTATTGGGGTCTCACTTTCTTCTAGCAGATATCTGGGAATTGTGTAATCTGTGTGTTGGCACTGCCAGCTGCTGCCAGGCTATCAGGCTGTATCACTGACGTACAGCATTGTTCTGGAAAATCAGTATATCTTTAATCTAATTCTAGATACCATACAATAACACAGTTTAATCAGAGTTCATCTGTTTATCTATTCAGTGAAGAATCTGGGTGTTGCCAGCTATCAGCCAGGGTGTATCACTGACGTATAGCATTGTTCTGGAAAATCTGTATATCTTTCTTAAATCTGTAAATCTGTATATCCAGCCAGGTTTGTAGTGGTTTACAGTCCACCTCAGCTGCCAAAACATCTAATTCAGAATCCATGTCCACAGCTACTCCTGCCGTAGCCTCACTATCATATACGGAGGAGTCAGCTGAATTGTTTGACTATAGTGACAGTGACATGCTGCTTGAGAATGCACAGCAACTCCAGTGCTCTGATTCAAACTCTAAGGTTGCGGAAGGGAGTATAATCAGCCTAGTGGGAGGGGGTGCCAGTGACACACAAAGAACTGGCACTCATGTTCCCCCAGCAGCTGCAGCATATTGCGAGGTTGGCTCCAGTGACAAAGAGATAGGGGGTGATGACAATGATGATGAGGTCACTGACTCCACCTGGGTGCCTGATCGAACAGAGGAGTCAAGTGAGGAGGAGGCACAACAAAAACGAGGCACAACGTCCTCTATGAGCAACCGTAGCCAGTCCAAGGCATCAGATGTCAGAGCTGCTCAGGTGCAGAGCGCTGTTGTCTCGCAGCACACGTCCAGGATCTCTGCTGTCTGGGAGTTCTTCATGACATGTACAGCAGACTTCAGCATTGCTATTTGTAAGCTATGTCGAAAGTGAATCAAGTGTGGGAAAGACATCAGACACTTGGGTACCACGTGCTTGAGGTGACATATGACCACCTGCCACGCATCCTGTTGGCATGACACTTTGCATAGGTCCTCCTCCTCATCTGTCTCTACCCCCACTATATGTCCTGCCATGACATTGCCTACAACCTCCACTGACAGGGATGATGCTACAGTAATGGGTGTAGCACATCCTTCCTCTGAATCTGCCAGCATCCCATCAGCTGCAGATTTATGCAGTCAGATTTCATTGCCCCAGCTGCTGCAGCGGAAGAAATAATATTGTCCCAACCATCCACAACGTCTAAATGCCAGCTTGGCAAAATTACTCGCATTACAGCTGCTGCCTTTCCAGCTGGTGGACTTTGCTTCCTTCCGTGAATTTGATGAATGTGCTGTACCACATGGCAGGTTCCAAAACGCCATTTCTTTTCATGGAAGGCCATTCCAGCACTATACCAGCACGTGGAAGACAATGTTATGGAGTCATTGGGAAAGGCAGTCAGCAGCAAGGTGCACATTACTTTAGACACGTGGTCCAGCAAGCATGGACAGGGCCGTTACATTTCCTTCACGGCACACTGGGTAACTCTGCTTGCAGTTGGGTGGGATCCAGGACGGGGCTCTGTGCTGGAGCTTGCTCATCCACCACACCTCCAGAAAGCTGCTTATATAAGGTCTGTCTGCTCCACCACCTCCTCCTCCTCCTCCTATGTCTCTGGCGAAGTGGCAGTTAAACTGACGCGTGGCAGGGGCTACACAATGGCTCAAGCAAAAAGATGCCATACTGTGCTTGAGGTGGTTTGTTTAGGGGACAGGAGCCACACCGGGCCAGAAATTCTGTCAGCTGTGCAGGGGCAGTCGCAGAGATGGTTAACACCACGCCAGCTTGAGGAATAGTCGTCTGTGATAATGGCAGCAACCTTCTCTCCTCCCTACGCATGGGTAAGTTGACGCATGTACCATGCCTAGCACACATCCTAAATCTGGTGGTACAGCGTTTCCTTACCAGGTACCCAGGGCTGGCAGAGCTTCTCAGCCAGACCAGAAAAGTCTGCATCCACTTCAGACGGTCATTCCCAGCAAGTTTTCGCCTGGCAGAAATTCAAAGAGAATTCCACCTTCCCACAAACTGCCTGATCTGTGACATGCCCACCAGGTGGAACTCGACATTGGCAATGCTGCAGCGCCTGCACAATTAGCAGAGGGCCATCAATGAGTACCTGTGTGAGTATGGCACAAGGACAGGTTCAGGTCAACTTGGTTCCCCCCCAGGCAGTGGCTGACGATCAAGGATGCATGCACTGTACAGTCACCAATTGAGGAGGCAATGAGGATGGTGAGCAGGGACAGTGCATGCATCAGTGACACAATTCCTTTAGTGTTCCTGCTGGAGCGCACTCTGAAGGGAATTATAGATGTGGCACTAGAGGCAGAGCAGCGGGAGGAAGAGGAGAACTTCCCTAGCTCTCAAGGCCCCAGTCTTTATGCAGACAGCAATCCTCCAGGTCCTCAGATCAGACAAGAGGAGGATGAGGAGGAGGAGGAATATTTAAGTTGTGTGGGCATTGAAGGTGGGGATTCCTCCAAGGGCAGACCTGGATACCTTTACAGCAGATGATCCACTGACTTACTGGGTGTTGAGATTGGATCACTGGCCAGAATTTAGCCAATATGCTATGCAGCTACTAGATTGCCCTTCATCCAGCGTGCTTTCTGAAAGGACGTTCAGTGCCCCTGGAGGTTTTGTCATAGACAAAAGAGTGCATCTGTCCACTGACTCTGTAGACCGGCTGACATTTATAAAAATGAATCAGTCCTGGATCAGCAGCTATCACTCCCCTGATGCTGATGTAGCTGAATAGATCGGGGATCTCTTCTGCATTCCCAAAACCTTCACAACTGCACTCTTCCACAATACCTCCGAGTGGTTACGGTGTGAAGGCACTAGCTGACACCAAAGGCCCACTATTTGGATGCACTGACGCGTGTACCAGATTCATATCACTGTAATATTTGACTGCAGGGTCCACCCCTGCACTCTTCCACAATACCTCAGAGGGGTATACAGTGTGACAGCACTAGCTGGCACGAAAGGCCCAATATTTGGGTGCACTAACGCGTGTACCAGATTCATATCATTGTAATATTTGACTGCAGGGTCCACCCTGCACTCTTCCACAATACCTCAGAGGGGTTACGGTATGAAGGCACTAGCTGGCACCAAAGGCCCAATTTTAATGCACCTGTTGTTACTTTCATCCAAAGCCTGCATAAATTTCACCATAATTTAGCCAAAAAATCACTAAACTTGTTCTGCGTGTCCTAAAATGTCTCCTCTTTTCATACAGGCTGCCGCCCCAAGCAGTTGTTTATGAATAGATGTATCGACTGGGGGGGACCTGACTAGACATGGAGCAGGAGGGTGTGAGCTAGTTTGCAGTGACTAGACATGAACAGACAAGAATTTAAAGAGTAAATAAAGGAATTTATTTACAACAAGACTAATAAACAACGAAGAACCAGATAAAATTAGAGCAGATATCCAGAACTAAATACACATGAAACTAGAGACCAGGGAACTTAGCAAAACATAAGCAGAAAGGCAGACAGACCTGAACTAAATCTACAATGGACACTAAATTGGATAAACATAACAAATAAACAACCAAGGACCTAGGTTACAGTAATCAGACAGACATGAACAGAACTAGGTTTAGGAATACGCAAGACAATACCTGGCAGAGAATACAAGAACTGAGAAAACATAAGCAGGATCAGGATCAGAATGAGGCTTGAACTCAAAGGGAAAACAGAACAGACTTGACTAGACTAAGAACATAAATCTCTAGGAGGCTTGGATCACAAAGAGTACCTAACAGAACTGAGCTCCAGAACAAAATGAGGCAGCGTCCTACTTTGTGCGCTGCCTGCTTTTAAGCACATGAGTTAATTAACAATTGAGTCCAGGTGTGAATCCATGGCTTGAAGTCCAAAAAGAAAAAGAAAGTCCTGAAGAGCAATGTCCACTTCCGCCAGAGGGGGAGCCAGGGACCCGGAACGTAACAATAGATTAAAGGAAAACCATTTACCGTCATTTGAAATGTCATTTTTTTGTTTTTAAATGTTTCTATACATCCGACAAATCCACCACTTCACGGGCAGCTTATGGGGACCTCCTCGGCACAATATTTGAAGGAATTTTTCTTTTTTCTTTTTAACTTTTATTTCATGGAAAAATCACTGTTCCTTTAAAAACGTATTTTTTAAAACTTTTTTCCTGGTTTCCTGTCCCCCAGGGCACTACCCGGACCCCCATACACCTTTTATGGCAAATATCTTGCATATATGCCCTCTTGCAGGGCACTCTAAAAATCGAACGTTCGAGTCCCATTGACTTGCATTGAGTTCGGATCGTGTTCGCGTCCGAACTCGAACTTTTGAAATTGTTCGAGTTTAAATGCGGACCCGAACACGGGGGTGTTCGGCTCATCCCTAGACCTGAGCGTACACACGGAGACACGTTCAGTTCTCAGCCGCTGCAAGTGCTAAGTTAGCAACTTGGCACTGAGCGCTGTGCTGAAGTTCAGTGCTCAGCAATGCTAACTTAGCACTTGCAGCTAAGTAGAGAGGCGCTGCAGAGTAGTTGAGTGTGACGTGGGAAAGATGGCTGCCTCCACGGAGTAAGTAATCCAATAAGGACATTTTCAGTCTGATGTTTTGGTGGACCAAAACACCAAGGGCATCATTACAATCGTTGCGTTATAACGTGGAAGCTGGGGAGGAAAATCTTGCGCCTGCAGGTTTCTCCTTTGCACCCCGTTTTAGCAGGATATTACAATGCAGGTGCTAGAAAAGCTCCTGCATTATCAGCTGCAAAGCCGCGGGATGCGGGACTTTTTCCATCAGTCTCTCCCGGCTCCCGGCGGACAGAGGAGGCGGTTGGAGCCGCAATCCTTGTTGCGGGATGGAAGGCGAGTATACAATTTATTTTGGGGGGTTACTGCTGGTGCTGACAGAATCTGCAGCAGCGGAATCCGTTAGCACCAAGTCCAGGCTGTGGTTCACTTACTGGTAACTGCAGCCGGACGGTAATTAGCGTTAGGATTTTGTAATCCTAATGCTGATTAACACTTTGCGCTCCCCATGTTAAGCATAGGGAGCGCAAAGTACAGTAACCTCGCGCAGAACAGCGCAAGATACCAATTGCTAATGGATTTTTTAACCCATTATCGTTGGGATTGTAATATGGGTGGCCCACACTAGGGCCACCAGGGCTAACGTTAGCACCAAGAATGTAATGTGGCCCCAAATATTTATCGGGACATGGTAAATATTAACACTAAAGTGGAAATAAAATGGACAACAGTGAATATTGCAGAAGCAGCACCTTTCATTACGAAATCCTCTGCCCTTTTGCTTTAATATTCACAGCCAAAGCGTTCAATGAGGCTGCTGCAGCAAACTGAACTGCTGCAAAGTAGCAATTCAGCACGTGCTGAGGAACTGAACAGGCCCCATGGTTTCATGTGCACAGCTTGTGCTAGTTCATTTGAAGCTTTGATGGGTGGAGTAGTGGGCAGGGAGGAGGCGGGGAATATTCAGGAAGTGGGAGCTGAAGAAACATCCCTAGCTGAGGGGCGTGCCAGAGAAGATGAAATGACAGAGTTTAAAGAAAGAAAATAAACATTTTTTTTACACATTTTTAAAACTTTTATTGATTTATCTATAGGTATAAAAATGTTTAAATGTCAATTTAATATTTTTTTCTAGACATGCATATCCCTTTAACTCAGGGTTTCAGGAAGTGTTAAATTTCCCTGGTTTACATCGAGACGTTAAGTTTATTCATGACCTTGGAATAGCTCTCATTTCTGAACAACTTTTCTCATGTTGAGTATAGGTGCAGGGTCGGATTTGCATATCCCAAGAGCCTGTAGGCACAGAAATGTGGAGCACACCCCGCCCCCAACAAAAAAAACACGTCAAAATGACTTTAAATAGGGGCAAACTAAATTTTTTTTAAAAATTCACATTTAAAAAAATCTGAAAAAAATGGTCTCTCTCCACGTCAAATCAAAAGGGGCAGAATTGGTTTCCTTAGTTGAGTTAGTGCAACAACATTGTTGGTATTATTTGTAAAAGCATACATTGCCTCTGCCGTAGAACAGAGAATTTTTTTTTTTACACGTTACATGGTCACGTTTAGTATCATTGTAAAGACCAGACTCTGACCTTTCCAATGACACTTCACTTAACCTTGTGCGGTGTATATTTCAGAGATGCAGGGTTCCAAAGAACCCCCGTCTCTCCTCACTGCAGTGCCACGGTCTAGGTTGTCAATAAAACAAGCCGTTGCATCATCAACTGCACACTTGCCGGCAGTGTTGGAAATGAGGTGAGATAATGTAGCATCACTGTTTACTTTATAATTGTACACTGAATAACAGGACTGTGTTAGAAAAAAAAGAGAACAATATTTTATTTTTACATATACTTTTTATAAATCTAACCTGGTTATATTTGGTATCATTGGAAATCTAAATCTAATCTAATCTAGCCTTTCCAATGATACCTAATATGTCCCTCTAGCCCTTAGGCTGGGTTCGCACCTGCGCGTTTTTTTACGCGCGCAATACGTACATTTTTTTACGCGTGTATCGTGCAAAGGTAAAAAAACATGTGAACGCGCATTGCAGTGCGTTCACGGCCATAGACTGCAGAGTGAACGCGCTGCAGATACGCCCCAAAGAAGCTCCCGTACTTCTTTGGACGTAGGACTTTACAGCGCGTTCCTGCGCGCTGTAAAATGCCCAGGTGTGAACGGGTCCCATAGGAAATCATGTGATTTCGGTGTCTCAACGTTTTACAGCGCGCAGGAACGCGCTGTAAAACGCTGACGTGTGAACCCAGACTTAGGGTTCCAGAGATACAGTGGTCTAAAAACACAAAAATAAGGACAGCGCTCCCACGAAAATTTATATCTTTTCAACCAAAAAGAGATTGCGACAAAAAATATTTCTGCTTTTTAACTGCACAGTCTATTATTTACTACAAAAGTCTTATTGAAAAGAGAAAAAAAGGAAAAAAAAAATACCTCAAAGGAAAAGTCACCAGTAGAGAAGAAATCTTCACACGAATATATAAATGGGACCACTCCCTTGAACTTTTTCAGTTTCTAGGATCGTCTTTTCATCCAATAAAGGGCTCCAAACATTCAATTCGCCCTCCTGGTATGTATCCACAGTGGAAAGGAGCCTCAGCACAAGATCCACACCTCCTCCAGAGATGCACAGGGAACACTGATGAATCCCTGGGTGGGGTTAACCGTTGCGTTGCTGCAGGGATCTCTTCAGAAAATTCCTCAGAGAAAACAAAAGAACAATAGTGCAGCCAGTTTTTACAGGGACAGAGTATAAAACCTTTATATGGTAATAAACTTACCCTGTTCAGAGCCTGGCCTGGCTCGGTGAAAACTCGCATAGGGTTGTAAGAAGTGGCACAGCCCTTAAAAAGACATCTCAGTTTAGAGTCATCAATGTAGTCAGCAAGTGAAAATAATAAAACATTTATTCCAATAATATGAAATATCAGTGATAAAAAAGACAGGAACCAGACGCGTTTCGCGCTTTACAGCGCTTCTTCAGTGGTAAAACAGACAAACAAGGGTACATTTCAAAAAAGGGGTTCATTATATACTCAGACATTTAGTAAATGAGCCAGCAGCCCAAGTAACCCGCCCACTTCCAAATTGGAATACATACAATTAAACATATAAATGTGTTGATAAAAGTCAATAAACAAAGTACATATGCAAATCCAAAGCTTCTCCCAAGAACTTAACATCATCTGAACATAAAATTAAAAAAATAGTGGATATAGCTAATCCATTTTATCGTTGGTCATCCGGTGTATTTAAACAGATCTTTATTGAATGAGCTGGCAACCTAAAAGGCCCGCCCTCTTCAAGTTTAAAATACACAAAACTGGCAGTGTTAATATATAAAATTAACACACTACATATATAGATCGCTGCTCTTCGATCACCTCTTAAGATCCTACCGCCATAAAAGGCAAAGAAAATCCAAAAAAATAATAAAATCAGTCCTATAAACGAAAAAAGTACATCAAAATGATGAAAATGTGAGGAGAAAAAAAAAGGGGAAATAACAAAATAAAATAAAAAATTCAAAATAAAAAATGCAAAACAGAAACAAATGTGCCTGCAAAAATGATTACTAATATAGGAAATCCTGATGCAATAATGAAAGCTAAAACCAATGGGCAATAGAGAGCCCTAAAAAGAAAGTCAATAAGACTTTTGTAGTAAATAATAGACTGCAGTTAAAAAGCAGAAAGATTTTTTGTCGCAATCTCTTTTTGGTTGAAAAGATATAACTTTTCGTGGGAGCGCTGTCCTTATTTTTGTGTTTGTATATTTATCTTTGCTTGTTAGTTGGACAGACTAACTTTATAGGATTCTAGCAGCTCCCTTTTGTATACATATACCCTATCCTTCTCTTAGCGCCACAGTAGTCCTACGTTGTGTTTACTCTTATCCTATTCTGTCCAAGGACTACAAAGGCAGCTGGAAATGGCACTTAATGATTATAGGTCCAAGATTGGGCTAAATATCGATGAATTATTTGGTGATATTATACCCATTGCACCAAACACTACAGTTCCTGATTTAAAAGAGCTTATCCTTTCTCTGGAAAAGACGCTTATTAAAGAAATTAAATCAAAATTGGAGGTTGCTACTCTCCAAAAATAATTAATTTGATGGACAGTTTTGCGGATCAGACTATGAATTATATAATAAATTTTCGAACCCTCTCCTTAATTGAGTTAGAAGCCAAAACTAACTCTCTTTTGGAGAATATACAGTCTATAGTGGAGAACGATGACTTTGCCCTTATTTCAGCGGATTTGGAACACACTCTGGGGAAGGTTTCACAATTTCTGATGGAAATCAAAAAGAACAAATATGGTAGAGACATAGAATATTATAAAACAGAGTACATGAGAAATACTATTCTTCGAATAATGATAGGTTCCCATATAGGAATTCCAAAAGAAATAAATTTTCTCGGTATGAACACAATAACGATTTTTATCATGCTCCCTCTAATAGCAACCCCAATTTTACCCCAGTTAGAGAGAGACCGACTCTATCGGTCTCGTGTGAAGAACCTCAAGCTCCCATTGTGGCTGCTAAGGTCTCTAATGAGGTTATTGAGATTGCTACTAGTGTTTTGAGTTTACCATTGGAACCTATTCTTGTTGATGGTGAATGTAAAAACACTACTTCACAAAATGAAAATAAATGTATAAACTTGGGTTTACCTGTTTCTCCAGTGGCATCCACCTCATATGCAGATCCTAAACTCTCATATGCTCCGGTAAGGAGAAGTTTGTACGAAGAGAGAGAAAGGAAACAGGCCACACTCCCCCAATATCAATGGGTCTCTAAATGGAATAAAGCGAGACTCCCTAACGGTGAAACTTCGACTTCCAATAAATTCCAACCCCTTGTAGATGTTTCAGAGCTGTTTTTTCCAGGGGACCCCAACTTGAAACCCCTGGGGCCCGAAAAGATCTTTCTCCCAATGGAAAAAGAGAAAAATACTTCCTTCCCAGAACCACAAACAAATTTGGCCCCAAAGGCTATGAAAAGACCACTAGAAAGAACAAGCGGGGGACCAGGGCAGGGAGAACCAAGAGGGGTGAGAAAAAAGACAAAATAGTTAATCCATCCTCAACTCCTGGTAACCCTGAAAAGAATGGTATTTTCAATTTGAGTGAACATGTTCTCACCAATTCAGAAAAAAAGGTTCTGAATAAAGGCTTGAAATTTGCCCCCAGTGTTAAGGTAAATAAATTCAATATGTATATCGACCTAAAAAAATTTCAATGTAAATTTTGAAGAAATTTTTTGCTAAAAATCCTGTTGAAAATTCTCTCAATATTCCACAATATGTTCACACGGATTTAAAAGAAACCTCTAAATTTTTCCCTAAACATCTAATAACTGACGAAATGAAGATTTTTGAACGCCTTGTACTGAAAGATATTGACAAAATTAGTAAAGAGAAAATTTCTTTCAACCTTACAAGAAAAGAAAGAGATGCCCTTGATAAATTGAATAATGACCCTTCCCTTATAATTAAACCGGCTGATAAGGGTGGAGGGATAGTTCTTTTAAGTATGGAGAAATATAACAATGAAGCGATGCGGCAATTAGACGATCGCGATACTTACGCTCTTTTGTCATACAATCCTATGGAAAAAAACAAGATTGAATTGGCTAACCTCTTAAAGGAAGGGAAAGACAGTGGCATCCTAACAGAAAAAGAGTACCTGTATTTGAATATTCCCTTTTCTAGAATTCCTATTCTGTATTTACTTCCAAAGATACATAAAGATCTAATAAATCCCCCTGGAAGACCCATTATATCTGGTGTACATTCACTTACCAGTAGATTGTCGCAATATATCGACATCGTTCTACAGCCTTTAGTCAAAAAGATCCCTTCGTATCTTAAAGATACCATCCATCTATTACAAATTTTAGAGACAATAGTATGGGATCCATCGTATATCTTAGTCACCTGTGACGTTCGTTCATTATATAGTATTATCCCTCATGATCAGGGTATTGAAGCAGTCCGTTTTTATTTAGAACAAAATTCCGAGTTCGAAGAACCGCAAATTAGATTTATCTTACTAGGTATAGAGTTCATTCTCAATAATAATTTTTTTGCTTTTAACGATCAGTTTTATCTTCAACGGAAAGGTATGGCGATGGGGACCAGGTTTGCGCCTAGTTATGCAAATCTTTTCATGGCTTTCTGGGAACTCAGTTGGATGCCATGTTGGGCGCAACACCTGGTCCTCTACCGTAGATATATTGATGATCTATTTTTTATTTGGAAAGGAGGGGATGATGTATTGAAGAACTTTAAAACAATACCACTGTTATTTGAATTCAGACCATCAATAGAGACCCACTCCCATAAAAGTGAAATAAATTTTTTAGACATAACTATTTTTATTGATGAAAATTGTGTTAAAACTAAAACATATTTTAAATCTGTGGATGTCAACAATTTTATCAGTTTTTCGAGTTGCCACGCTAAGCCGTGGCTAAAAGTGTTCCTAACAGTCAACTTGTAAGAATTCGTAGGAATTGTACCGATGTTACCCAGTATGACATTCAATCCCAAACTTTGAAACAGAGTTTTATTGAAAAAGGTTTTGATGGGGCCATTCTGGATGATCTTGTTATACAGACTCGAGAGAAAGATAGAAACGAATTTATTCAATATAAAGTTAAGAACGATGATTTTCAATCCAAGGTCTCCTTCTTAACAGTCAATCCGTGAATATTAATACAAGTATTCGCAAACACTGGCACATTTTATTGGAAGATCCGGCATTGGATGATTTTATGCCCGATCGGCCACAAATCATTAATCGAGGGGCCTCGAATATTAAACAAAAAATTGTTCACAATATAAAAACGAAGAATCTGCAGAATCCTTTCGATCGTAAAGTAGGGTTTCATAGATATGGTTACTGCCTTGCTTGTAGAAACTTGCACCTGAAAAAGCAATATTTTAGTACATTTGAATTCAAAGAGAGTTTTAAAATCCAACAAGTTATTGATTGC
This sequence comes from Leptobrachium leishanense, assembly GCA_009667805.1. Taxonomy (NCBI): domain Eukaryota; kingdom Metazoa; phylum Chordata; class Amphibia; order Anura; family Megophryidae; genus Leptobrachium; species Leptobrachium leishanense. Next base: position 180,182,437 of record CM019067.1, on the reverse strand, counting down.
CAGTCCAAGGATGTTATTTATGGACTTATTTGCCCCTGTCATCTATTATACATTGGCAGAACCACACGCCAGCTGTATGTGCGGATCATGGAACATGTGCGCAATATTCGGAAAGGATACGAAAAACACTCTGTAGCGGCACATTTTTTAATGAAACATAATAAAGACCCTACAGGTCTCACTTTTTTTGCTCTTAAAAAAGTTCAAAAGGATTGGCGGGGAGAAGACTTCATTGGGCAAAATCGGTCGAGAAGAGATGAAACTCATCTATAGGTTCGATTCCCTGATTCCCAGGGGTCTCAACTCTGATTTTGAACTTTGCCATTTTTTATAACTTACCTTCACCTACACTTTTATAATTTACCCATCTCTTTTTTTAGGGCTCTCTATTGCCCATTGGTTTTAGCTTTCTTTATTGCCTCAGGATTTCCTATATTAGTAATCATTTTTGCAGACACCTTTTTTTTTTTTTCTTTTCTTTTTAGGGATCTCTATTGCCCATTGGTTTTAGCTTCCATTATTGCCTCAGGATTTCCTATATTAGTAATCATTTTTGCAGACACATTTTTTTCTGTTTTGCATTTTTTATTTTATTTTAAACTTTCTTTTTAGGGCTCTCTATTGCCCATTGGTTTTAGCTTCCATTATTGACTCAGGATTTCCTATATTAGTAATCATTTTTGCAGACACATTTTTTTCTGTTTTGCATTTTTTATTTTGTATTTTCTATTTTATTTTAAACTTTCTTTTTAGGGCTCTCTATTGCCCATTGGTTTTAGCTTTCATTATTGCCTCAGGATTTCCTATATTAGTAATCATTTTTGCAGGCACATTTGTTTCTGTTTTGCATTTTTTATTTTGTATTTTTTATTTCATTTTGTAATTTCCCTTTTTTTTTTCTCCTCACATTTTCATCGTTTTGATGTACTTTTTTCGTTTATAGGACTGATTTTATTATTTTTTTGGATTTTCTTTGCCTTTATGGCGGTAGGATCTTAAGAGGTGATCGAAGAACAGCGATCTATATATGTAGTGTGTTCATTTTATATATTAACACTGCCAGTTTTGTGTATTTTAAACTTGAAGAGGGCGGGCCTTTTAGGTTGCCAGCTCATTCAATAAAGATCTGTTTAAATACACACCGGATGACCAACGATAAAATGGATTAGCTATATCCACTATTTTTTTAACTTTATGTTCAGATGATGTTAAGTTCTAGGGAGAAGCTTTGGATTTGCATATGTACTTTGTTTATTGACTTTTATCAACACATTTATATGTTTAATTGTATGTATTCCAATTTGGAAGTGGGCGGGTTACTTGGGCTGCTGGCTCATTTACTAAATGTCTGAGTATATAATGAACCCCTTTTTTGAAATGTACCCTTGTTTGTCTGTTTTACCACTGAAGAAGCACTGTAAAGCGCGAAACGCGTCTGGTTCCTGTCTTTTTTTATCACTGATATGTCATATTATTGGAATAAATGTTTTATTATTTTCACTTGCTGACTACATTGATGACTCTAAACTGAGATGGCTTTTTAAGGGCTGTGCCACTTCTTACAACCCTATGCGAGTTTTCCCTGAGCCAGGCTAGGCTCCGAACAGGGTAAGTTTATTACCATATAAAGGTTTTATACTCTGTCCCTGTAAAATCTGGCTGCACTATTGTTCTTTTGTTTTCTCTGAGGAATTTTCTGAAGAGATCCCTGCAGCAACGCAACGGTTAACCCCACCCAGGGATTCATCAGTGTTCCCTGTGCATCTCTGGAGGAGGTGTGGATCTTGTGCTGAGGCTCCTTTCCACTGTGGATACATACCAGGAGGACGAATTGAATGTTTGGAGCCCTTTATTGGATGAAAAGACGATCCTAGAAACTGAAAAAGTTCGAGGGAGTGGTCCCATTTATATATTCGTGTGAAGATTTCTTCTCTACTGGTGACTTTTCCTTTGAGGTATGTAGCGGATCCCCGCTACCCTGCCCGGGTAGATCCGCCGTCCGTGCCGAGCTGGTCTGGGGGGGGTAGAGTCAGGGGTAGCGGGCGTTAGGGATTCGGCGGTGGTCCAGCGTTTCTTTCCACGGTCCTTGCAGCGTCGCGGTTCCCCAAGCCCTATTATCCCCAATTACTAGCCGAGGCAAGAGTAATGGTTCAAACAGGAATGAGTTTATTTTAACATGGAGAATACCAGGTTATTTATGAGGAATGAAACCATTGTTCTCCCCTGGCCCGCCCTCAGTCCTCCTGCGGTGATCTTTGTTTGTACCTCAAGCCATAGCCCAATCTGCCTTGGTTAACCTGGGGGAACCCCTACGGTGCGCAGCCCTTATCTCGGGTCTCGGCGCCAGCTCGTCTGTCCCCCCCTCCCAGAGCCTCTCCCTGTCTGGCCAGCGCCCGGCCCCCCCTGTGGTGTGAGCGCTCCTTGTGGCTTTCTACCCGAGTTTGGGGTTTTTCCAGGGATTTCGGGGTGATCCCCTGGGAGCAGCGGCATGCTGGGGGTACAGCCTGGTAGCTCGGGTCCGGGGGCTGGTTCAGTCCAAAAAGTGCCCGGATCGGATCCACGGAGCCCGAGCTGCGAAGGGGGAAAGTTCGGCGGCTGTACCCGAGCAAGAGTCACTGGTTGCCAGTCGCGCTCCCAGCGAGGGATCCCTGGTCGGCGTTCGGGTTTCTCGGGGGGTGTTTCGTTTTATAATTCGCACCCCCGTAAGCACCTATTTTTAGGAGCCCACTGGCCAAGAAGCACTCTTCTGCGTGGTTTCCACGCTGCGGGGCAAGGCGGGCAAGTTTGGGCGGCTTGGCAGAGACAGTCAGCGGCGGCTCGAGGCATTCACAGACCGGGCGTCTTCCCGGGGCTGTGGACAGGCGGGGAACAGGTCAACCATGGGGAGAATTACAGGGGGAACTTATAAAAATACAACCTAACGAATTCTTTAATACACCATACTAAAACAACATTTTTTAAATTTTGTACCGCGCTACGGTATAGTGGCGGCCGTTCCGTCACACATCTCCCACAAGTTTCCAGATGGCAGACCCGGTGAGACCCTCTTCGGGTCCACTTGGGGATGTCCATGGCCTCCACCCACCCTAAGTTTCAAGCTCAATCTGGCGGGATAGTCCGTCCGCATTGCCATTTTGTTTCCCAGGCCGGTACTGGATGGTAAAATTGGAGGGCCAGGCTCCACCGCAAGAGCCTGCCGTTGTCCCCGGCCACCCGGTTCAGCCATACTAGGGGGTTGTGGTCCGTGAGTACCGTGAAGGAGCGCCCATACAGATATGGTTGTAATTTCTTCAGGGCCCATACCAGGGCCAGGCACTCCTTCTCGATGGACGCATAAGCTACCTCCCTGGGTAAAAGTTACCGGCTGATGTAGGCAACCGGGTGGTCGTGCCCGTCTTCACCGACCTGGCTCAGCACTGCTCCCAATCCGAACATAGATGCGTCTGTGTGGACAACAAAACGTTTAGTGGAATCAGGAGCAGTCAACACGGGGCTCCCACCAGGGCTCGCTTGAGCTGCTGAAAGGCTTCTTCACACTCCAGGGACCATAGTACCTGTCGGGGAAGGTTCTTGCGGGTCAGGTCAGTCAGAGGTTTGGCAATGGCACTGTAGTTGGGGACGAAGCGGCGGTAGTATCCTGCCGTACCTAGAAAAGCCAACACCTGGGTCTTGGTGCGGGGAGTTGGCCACTGGGCAACAGCCTCAACCTTGGCGGGTTCTGGGCGCTGCCTTCCGCAGCCCACCCGGTGGCCCAGGTACTGGACCTCGGACATGCCGACGTGGCACTTGTCTGGTTTGATGGTCAGACCGGCGGTGCCAAGGCGGTCCAGTACGGCCCGTAAGTGTTGTAAGTGTTCCTCCCAGGTGTTGCTGAAGATGGCTATGTCATCTAGGTAGGCGCTGGTAAAGTCTTGCATCCCAGCCAAGGGCTCGGAGGGTTCTATTACCCCTAGGTCCAACATCTCACGGATCTCTTTCTGCATCCCATCTCTCACTGCATCGGGGATTCGGTACTCCATCTGCCGCAAAGGGGCTTGACTCTGGGTATCGACCCGATGCAGGGCTACGGAGGTGTAACCGGGACAGGATGAGAACAGGTCTTGGTGCTCCTGTAGCCCCTGCTGAGCCTGTTCCTTGTGGCGGGGGGTGAGCCCCTCGCCCAGCCGGACATCGGCTATCCCCTGGGCGCTTGGATCCCCGGGCAGTACCGGCAGGGGGAGATCCTCCAGATCCCCCGCGTCCGGCGCGCAGATGGTGGCTACTGCCTCTTTCCTTTCGAAAAACGGTTTTAGCATGTTCACATGAAAGGTTCTGTGTATCCTTTCATTTGAGCATCTAGCTGCGGTGAAGGTGGTATCGCAGATCTTTTCTATGATTTTGTAGGGTCCTTCCCAGGCTGCCTGCAACTTATTTTGTTTGACCGGTCGGAGTGCTAACACTTTCTGCCCTATCTGGAAGGTGCGGCCCCTAGCCGACCGGTCATACCACCTCTTCTGCTTGGTTTGGGCCGCTTGGAGATTGTCCCGTACCAGGGCGGTCAATTCCTGCAGCCGTCCCTAAACTCAAGCACATAATCTATGGTCGAGGTCCCCTCCTCGGCCAGAGCACCTTCCCAGTGCTCCCGGAGCAAGTCCAAGGGGCCGCGGACTCTCCGGACGTACAGTAGCTCAAAGGGAGAGAAGCATGTGGCTTCCTGGGGTACCTCCCGGTACGTGAACAGAAGGTGGGGCAGATGGCGTTCCCAGTCCTTATGGGACATGGTAAAGGTGCGGAGAAGCTGCTTGAGGGTCCCGTTGAACCGCTCGCAGAGCCCGTTGGTCTGCGGGTGGTAAGGGGAGCTGTACAGGGGTTTAATCCCGCTCAGCCTCCAGAGCTGCTGGGTCACCTCAGCCGTAAATTGTGTGCCCTGGTCAGACAGGATTTCCTGGGGAAATCCAACCCTGGAGAAGATCTGCAGCAGAGCTCCGGCAACAGTCTCTGCGTGGATATCCCGGAGGGCCACGGATTCGGGGTACCTGGTGGCGTAGTCCACTACGGTCAAGATATACTTCTTGCCCGTAGGGCTAGGCACTGCCAAGGGTCCTACCAGATCCACCGCCACCCGTCTAAAAGGTTCTCCCACTATGGGCAATGGTCTCAGGGGAGCTTTCTTGGCGTCCCCCCGCTTCCCTACTCGTTGGCATACCCCACACGTCCGACAGTAGTTCCTAACTTCCCCTGATAATCCGGGCCAAAAGAAGCTCTGGGTCAGACGGTGCAATGTCCACCGGTGCCCGAGATGGCTCGCAAGGGGAATATCATGCGCGATCCTTAACAGATCGTGCCGAGTATTTCGCCGGCACTACCAGCTGCCTGTGGGGTACTCATTCTATTCCCTGGCTCATCCCCCCCGATGTCCTGTACAGCTTCCCTTGGTCCCAGGCAAATCTCCCCTCCCCTAACCCTCCCGGGTCCCTCCCTGCTTGTTGTCGGTATGGGGCAAGGGTAATATCGTCCCGGGTGGCTTGGGCAAAGTCCGTCGGGGAATCCCAGGTCAGGGCAGGGGCGTTGTCAGGGCCAAGTGGGGGTGTTGGTCTGGTCTGGCTTACCGTGGTCCCCTCGGAGTCGGTGGGTGGAGCCTTCCGTGCTTGATTGCGGGTGGTAACGGGGCATACCCCGCCAGGATGAGGGTCCTCAAAAGGTGGAGGTCAGCAATCCCAGGTTGTTGCCAAGTAAGACCTCGGACGGTAGACTCTTCATGACCCCGACCTCCACGTCCCGGGCATTTGTGCCCCAATCTAGATGGACGCGGGCCGTAGGGATTCGATACACATGGCCGCCAGCGACTCTGACGGCCACCGAATACCCGGTTGAAGCAGCCGAGGGGATAAGATGGGGCTGTGCCAGGGTAAGGGTTGCACCGGTGTCTCGCAGACCAGTGGCAAGTTGTCCATTCACCCGAACTTGTTGGGGGATGGTGTTGACGGTTGTCCTGCGCGGCTGCTTGCACGGGGTTGGCCTCATGCAGGATGCCCCAGTCTTCCTCGAGGGTGGCTGTGGGTTCTGGTTCCTGATGGCAGCAGTATGCCGTAGCTCGGCTCGGTGGGTGCGCTGCCCGGGACGGTGCTGGACGCTGGTTGTTCAGGGGACAACGGTCTCTCATGTGTCTGATCTGGTTACACCCATAGCACCGGGGTCCTACCCGAGGAGCCGGGGTGGAGGGTGCCGGTGGCCTGGGTGCTCGTTCGAGGGGAGCAGGGCGTAACTGTGGCGCTGGATGGAAGCGGGGAGATGGGGCTCGGATGGCCGGAGGGGCTACTCGCCTGGCATCCTGGTACTCGTCGGCAAGGCAGTTGGCTTCAGACAGGGTGAGGGGGTGCCGGTCTCGCACCCAGTCTCGGACCTCTGGAGGAGAGTAGTTGTAGAACTGCTCCAGTAATAGCAGCTGCACGATCTGGTCCGTTTGGGTAGCTTGGCACCCCTGTATCCAGCTGCGGAGCGCCTGGTGCATCCTGTGTCCCCACTCCGCATACGAGTCCTGAGTGCCCCTTCTTAAGGCTCGAAATCGAACTCGATACGCCTCCGGGGTGAGTGCATAGCGGGCCAGCAGATGTTCCTTGACTCGCTCGTACACCATACAGTCTTCGTCCGCCACCGCCCGATAGGCTTCAGCCTCCCTGCTGGTCAATTTGCTCACCAGGATGGGTACCCAGTCTCGGACCGCCACCCCCTGCAGGGCACATTGCCTCTCGAAATCCTGCAGGAACCCGTCGATGTCTTCGCTCCCCTCTGGGAAGAGTTTGAATGCTGCGAACGGTATTTTCTGTTTGGGGGGTCCAGTACTGCCTTGGGGGGACAGCGACCCCGCGGACCTTTGCTGCATCTCTGCCTGGCGGAGCTTGTCTGTGTCGGCCAGGACCCTCCCATTGATGTCGGCGGAGGGGTCCGTTCCGTATAGGGCCAGCTGCCACTGCACCTCTCGCCTCCATTCCGAGGTCTCGGAGCCCTCAGAGGGAGCCACGCTGTTGCGATCGTCCTCCATCAGTTCTTCGATGATGACCGCTTTCGCCTTGCCTCTGGCTTTTAACAGTTCTTTCAGGACCTTGCGCTTCAGCCCTTCGTAGTGCTGTGCCATACGGGGTCACCGCCATTGCTGGTACTGTCCACCTCTCGAACCCCAGGGGTGTCTGAGACTGGGGTCAAGCCGGCGGCTGTAACTCCCCCTGCTGGGCTGGTCTCAGATTCTCCCCCCGGATGATGTCTACTCCAGACGCTCGGCGTGTCGCGGTGGCTGAGACCGGGGTCAAGCCAGCGGCTGTATCTCCCCCTGCTTGTCTGGTCTCAGCTGGATCCCAGCGCTGCCAGCCAATGTAGCGGTTCCCCACTACCCTGCCCGGGTAGATCCGCCGTCCGCGCCGAGCTGGTCTGGGGGGGTAGAGTCAGGGGTAGCGGCGGTAGGGATTCGGCAGTTGTCCAGCGTTTCTTTCCACGGTCCTTGCAGCGTCGCGGTTCCCCAAACCCTATTATCCCCAATTACTAGCCGAGGCAAGAGTAAAGGTTCAAACAGGAATGAGTTTATTTTAACATGGAGAATACAGGGTTATTTATGAGGAATGAAACCATTGTTCTCCCCTGGCCCGCCCTCAGTCCTCCTGCGGTGATCTTTGTTTGTACCTCAAGCCATAGCCCAATCTGCCTTGGTTAACCTGGGGGAACCCCTACGGTGCACAGCCCTTATCTCGGGTCTCGGCGCCAGCTCGTCTGTCCCCCCCTCCCAGAGCCTCTCCCTGTCTGGCCAGCGCCCGGCCCCCCCTGTGGTGTGAGTGCTCCTTGTGGCTTTCTGCCCGAGTTTGGGGTTTTTCCAGGGATTTCAGGGTGATCCCCTGGGAGCGGCGGCATGATGGGGGTACAGCCTGGTAGCTCGGGTCCGGGGGCTGGTTCAGTCCAAAAAGTGCCCGGATCGGATCCACGGAGCCCGAGCTGCGAAGGGGGAAAGTTCGGCGGCTGTACCGAGCAAGAGTCACTGGTTGCCGATCGCGCTCCCAGCGAGGGATCCCTGGTCGGCGTTCGGGTTTCTCGGGGTGTTTCGTTCTATAATTCGCACCCCCGTACGCACCTATTTTTAGGAGCCCACTGGCCAAGAAGCGCTCTTCTGCGTGGTTTCCACGCTGTGGGGCAAGGCGGGCAAGTTTGGGCGGCTTGGCAGAGACAGTCAGCGGCGGCTCGAGGCATTCACAGACCGGGCGTCTTCCCGGGGCTGTGGACAGGCGGGGAACAGGTCAACCATGGGGAGAATTACAGGGGGAACTTATAAAAATACAACCTAACGAATTCTTTTATACACCATACTAAGACAACATTTTTAAAATTTTGTACCGCGCTACGGTATAGTGGCGGCCGTTCCGTCACAAGGTATTTTTTTTTTTTCTCTTTTCAATAAGACTTTTGTAGTAAATAATAGACTGTGCAGTTAAAAAGCAGAAAGATTTTTTGTCGCAATCTCTTTTTGGTTGAAAAGACATAACTTTTCGTGGGAGCGCTGTCCTTATTTTTGTGTTTGTATAATTATCTTTGCTTGTTAGTTGGACAGACTAACTTTATAGGATTCTAGCAGCTCCCTTTTGTATACATATACCCTATCCTTCTCTTAGCGCCACAGTAGTCCTACGTTGTGTTTACAGTGGTCTAAAGGATTGTAAAAAAACAACTGTTTTCAGCACTGTCTGCTGAAGAAATAACATTAATTTCTTGTATGAATACAAATAGCTTCAACTGCTAAAATACTTTTTTTTTAACGCTTTTTTAAACATTTTTAGAATAAGTAGAATGTCTTTAATAGGGATGAGCTGTTCGGTTCGGACAGTTTGGAGTTCGACCCGAACTTGGCCTGTTCGATTAGATCGCGAACACCGAACATTTCCGGGTGTTCGCCGCATGTTCGACCACAATGGACCACAATGCATTTTCCCACTGGCCTCAAGCTCGTAATTGGCTACAGCCTTGCACCTGACCACAGGTCTGGTGCAAGACTGGTTCAACACTATGCCAATCACCGCTCAGAGTCCTGATTGGGCAAATTTTGCCCAATCATGGGCTCACAGAGCTAAGTCCCGCAGCACACTATATAACGTTTCCACACACCAATTCTGCACGCATTTCAGAGGAGATTTCAAAGGAGATAGTTGTGTCTTGTTACTGCCGGTCTGCCACGCTACTGGGGGGGGTCTGGGGGGGTCTCATTTCTACCAAATATCAGGGAATTTAGGTGATGTGTGTCTTGTCACTGTGCCAGCAAGTTTTTTTGGGGTTTACAACTTTCTTTAAAACATTTGTGAATTGAGGTGATCTTTTGGGTCTTGTCACTGTGCCAGCAAATCTTTTTGGGGCTCACTAATTTCTTTAAAACATTTGTGAATTGAGGTGATCTGTGTCTTGTCACACAACCAGTACCACGCATTATTTTGGGGCTCACTAATTTCTTTAAAACATTTGTGAATTGAGGTGATCTGTGTCTCGTCACACATCCAGTACCACGCAGTATTTTGGGACTCACTAATTTCTACAAAACATTTGTGAATTGAGGTGATCTGTGTCTCGTCACACATCCAGTACCACGCAGTATTTTGGGGCTCACTAATTTCTTTAAACCATTTGTGAATTGAGGTGATCTGTGTCTCGTCACACATCCATTTGAAGTGGTAGAGGCCAAAACAGTAATTGAATTTAAGCAAGCATGGGATAGGCATAAGGCTATCCTAAACAAAAGATAAATCCAGGTTAAGTATCCATGTAATTGGTCAGACAAGATGGGTCGAAAGGTTCTTATCTGCCGACATTTTTCAATGTTTCTATGTTTCTATCCAGTACCACGCAGTATTTTGGGGCTCACTAATTTCTACAAAACATTTGTGAATTGAGGTGATCTGTGTCTCGTCACACATCCAGTACCACGCTGTATTTTGGGGCTCACTAATTTTTTTAAAACATTTGTGAATTGAGGTGATCTGTCTCTTGTCACTGGCTGCCAGCTATCAGTGTGTCTCACTGAGTTATACCAGAGTTCTTTAAATCTTTATACCAGAGTTGAATCAGAGTTCTGTATATATTAATCTATATATCACTCACCATGTCTGAAAGAACAAAAAGGACAGGCAGAAGCTCCCAGACACAGATGAGAGGGCAAGCAGCCCCTGTGTCGGGAGGCTGTGCCTCTGGTCGTGGTGGATGTGGTGCATCCTCTGCAGGGGCACGCTTGTCCTTTCTAACTGGTGCTGGCCGTCTTAAGCAGCAGCAACATACAGAGGACTTGGTGGATTGGCTAACCAGGCCATCCTCATCCTCCGAGTCCTCTGCCAGCCAGGCTTCTAGTGCTTTACAGGGGGTTCCTAGTGGCGCAACAGTTATATACAACAAGTAACAATGTCGTACCTTGAACCAACAGATGTATATGGATCTTTACGGTTCGTATAGATGCAACTTCACTGGTGCAGTTTCAGGGTAAAGTGCTGGTGTCACAGTTGGTGTGATATTAAAGTGCAATAGTTTATGCAATATCAAAAGTGCAACAGTTCATACAATATTAAAGTGCAACAGTTAAAGTGCAACAGTGACAGCCTGAGTGCGTAGGGAGAGCTAGCATAGCACGTTGATAAATATTGAGAGAGAGGGTGGTGCAGATGCCTGCATCAGCGTTATGGTGACTGTATGATAGTTACTGTATGATAGTACTTGCAGGCCTGGCACCAAAAGCACAATATTTGGGTACACTGCCACTGACGCCTGTATCAGATTCATATCCTCAGAGGGGTTACGGTGTGACGGCACTGTTGGGGACGCTAAAGGACCAATTTTAAAGCACCTATTGTTACTTTCATCCAAAGCCTGCATATATTTCACAATAATTTAGCCAAAAAAATCTATAAACTTTTTCTGCGTGTACGAAAATGTCTCCTCTTTTCATACAGACTGCCGCCCCAAGCAGTTGTTTATGGATAGATTAAAGGAAAAGCATTTACCGTCATATGAAACGTCATTTTTTTGTTTTTAAGTGTTTCTATACATCCTAGAAATCCGCCACTTCACGGGCAGGTTATGGGGACCTCCTAGGCACGATATTTGAAGGAATTTTTCATTTTTATTTTTAACCCTTATTTCATGGTAAAATCACTGTCCCTTTTAAAAATGTATTTTTTTACTTTTTGTCCTTGTTTCCTGTCCCCCAGGGCACTACCCGGACCCCCATACACCTTTTATGGCAAATATCTTGCATATATGCCCTCTTGGAGGGCACTCTAAAAACCGAATATTCAGCCCCATTGACTTGCATTGGGTTCGAGTTCGGGTTCGGGTTCGGACATGAACAAATGGGAAGTTCGTGTTCGGGCTCGAACTGAACTCGGGGGATGTTCGGCTCATCCCTAGTTTTTAAATGCTTTTTAAAGCTTGAACCTGAAGCTGAATTACATTATGAGAAAACTGATGGTTTCTTTGGCGTCTTTTTTACGGATTTACTACGGTTAGTTTGCATCAACCGGCTTGAAACACTTATTATTTGAAGTAATTTGTGCTATGCGAATACGGACCACCTTCATTTCTATTAATTTGACTCAGAACTATGCTCTTATTTAATTTCTTTCGTTTAATTTAATTAGGTTTATTACACAGTATTCATTTTACATACAGGGTTATTCAAAGAGATCCGAATTGCTTGAGAAAGGTAACCCAACGCTGAAAATCAGCGTTGGGTTACCTTTCTTGGCCATTTGGCCATCCAGAGAGCAGGCAATTCGCCAAATCCTGGCGAATTGCCTTAACATACGGTGCCTGTTCGGTGCCTGTTCGAGGGCAGTGAAAACCCCATGAAAAAGTACTGCTTCGGCTATTCAGAGAACACAAACCAGCAGTGAAAGGTTCCCGAAATGCCCTGCCATTCGTTGGTTTAATTCGGCAAATTTATTCAGGAGAATCCCATAGGCTTCAATGTTAAAAATATTCCCGTTTTAATTCAATATCTAATAAACCGTTCATTATTAAATTCTGCAGTAAAGAGTCTCTTTATTTATAGATTTTTTAGGATATTTTAAGCATTTTTCTTAAATTTTTTTTGTAAAAGTTCGATTTTTTTTTTTTTTTTAAAGTTTACTAATTTTTTCTGTAACAGCCCTCTTTATTATCATTCCCTGGACCTCATATGTAAAGTTCAGACATTTTCGCTCAGTAGTTTCTTTGCAAACAGTGTTTCACTTTTCAAACATTCATGCAAACGGTTTTCCTAATTTATTCACTTCACTCTGTCTGCGATACCGGCGACTTCGCTGCGGGTGATCGGCTCCTGCTCGGGTTTTTCTGTGGTTTTCGGCAGGTTAATCTAGATGTTTTTGTGGGTTTTCGGCGTGCATTCGCTGGGTTTTGCGGTTCGTTTTCGTGGGGTTTGCGGCAGCTTTTCCCTGCAATTCGGGGACCCTGTGGGGTTTGCTGAATACACCGCATGGTCACCAAACTGGAATCGGCAAAAAGGAACCGAATTGAAGAGAACGAAAAGTCACCGAATGTGCGGTGACTTTTCGAATCTCTTTGAATAACCCTGATAGTCTGAAAAAGCATTTAGCACTAATAAATATTAGTTTTGCTTTTGCTACTTTCATAGTACAAAAACAAAGATGTATTAGAATTCGAATAACTTAATTATTTTAATAGCTCTATGTTAATTTGAAAGTGCTTATTTGTACTTCACTGATATTTTTGTAGAATAATAGGGCCCGATTACATTCTTCACACAAAAACGCACGCGCAACGTGTTAATTTTTGCACGAAGCATTAAACGTTAACGCGTGTAAATCAACACTGGTATTACAATCCTCGCGCATTTTTTCATCCGTCAAAAAATAACACGCGTAATAACGCGCACAAACGCGCGCGCAGAAATCAATGTGCGGACCGTTTTTTTCACGCAATTCAGCCAATCAGAATTAAGAACCACAATTGTCTCACGTTACGTTTTTGCGCCTGTCAAAGTTAATCTGCGCATATATGCTGCATCAATAAAAAAAGCACACACAACTTCTCAAATTTATTGGTCTGGTATGTTTAGAATGTGTAACTCTACTTTGCTGCGTATTTTTTTTTAGGAGTTGCTAAAATTATGCGCGGAAAGGCTGTGCGTTACAAACTGCGCATAGATTGTAATACCATCCACGTACCAGCGCACAAACGCATTTACGCTCACAATGTTAAGTATAGGATGCGCGAAGTACAGTAAGCTCGCGCAGCGTTCGCGCAGGTTCATCCGCGGTAGACGTATACGCGCCTTTGTTGCGCTGACATTGTAATACGACATTCAGCACAAAGGGTTTTGCTCCTCGCGTTAATGCATTTTTGCGCAGACGCAAACATATGCGCGAAGAATATAATAGGGCACATAGTATTTAAATGGTCAGTAAATGTCACGTTCGCTATGGCGCTCACCCCTGATAACAGTGATTTGGATCCTTTTGGACAGACCTATGTGATTCTCGATTTTCCAGCAGTCAGGACTGCTAATCCTAGCACTCTCAGCCAGGGAGGTCAGACAGAAAACCAATACTAAATACCACTCAGTAGCAAATGATTTCGTGGCCAAGTGTCTACTGAGCAAAAGCAGGTTAACTATGCATGGACAGAGATAGTACAGAAGTGTCATAACATGGGTTAACATAAGCGTGGTCAAAAGATAAATCCGAGTTGGCACCAGAGAGGGTAGTCATTCAGGCAAGGTTGGCAACAGAGGTGGTAGTCGTACAGGCAGGGTTGGCAACAGAGAGGACACCCATATAGTTTGTCTCAGCAAGGTAGAATGAGGGTTCAATGGATTCAGCACCCTGCAGGGCAGGCCTACAATCGCAGGTTGCGTGATAAATCCTGCAAATACACTCGGTCTCTGCAGAGAGCACTATGAGTATACAAAGGGAGTCAGAGAAAGAATGGTCAAACAGGCAGTCCGGGTCAAACACAAGCGGGGTCCTCATACAGGCAATAACGGCAACTAGGGAAGGTAAACACTGAGACACAAAGTGAATGCAACTGGTGATGCGGGAATGACTCCACGTCAGGGCGACGAGCAGAATCTCGCACCCTGCCTTTAAAGCTGGCGGCTCCGCGTCACCACGCCAAGCCCTGCCCCTCCAGATGCCGGCCGGCCGGTCAGCCTGAACTCCTGGCACCCGGCCAGCCAGCGACGTCATGATGCACACTCTGTAGACCTCCCTTTTTGGATACTGCAATGTCAGAGTGATATCACTAATGGCAATCATATTTACACAAATGTTTGCAACCAAAATAATCATATCAGTATGGCTACTGCTGGCAATGGTACAGGGGCTATTGTCCCCGGGCCACTAGCAAACAGAAATCTCCCAGCATCAATATTCTCCTGATTTCATGCAGTGTTACGACTGCTGGGCTGTTTATACACATGGCACTGTAGTGTAGACTACAGTCCTCCGTTTGGTTTGCTCATTTATATTGTAGATTGTTATAGGTTCTTTCTCTCTGGTGATCAATCATCTTCTTATCATAGAATGACTTTTTTTTGTTTCCCAACAGCAATTTTTTGTCTCCCCACACAATTCACAATTCTGTACAATTACAGACCAATTCGTCTATGCACAAAATATGGTGCAGATTGCCACAATATGGCAGCGCCAAAATTGCAACATAGAAGAATGTTGTGTCTTCTATTCAAAGAACAACGAAATGCACCAAAATTACAGCAAAATGCCCTGATTTTCGATGTGTCTATATTCTACCTCCATATTAATGGAAACCATGTTAAAGGAAAGGATTGTTGAACATCTAAAAACACATAGATTACAGGATCAGAAACAACATGGGTTTACCTCAGGGAGATCATGCCAAACTAATCTTATTGATTTTTTTGATTGGGTAACAAAAATAATAGACACAGGTGGTGCAGTAGACATTGCTTATTTAGATTTCAGTAAGGCTTTTGATACTGTTCCGCATAGAAGGCTTATCAATAAATTGCAATCTTTGAGCTTGGATTCCAATATTGTTGAATGGATTAGGCAGTGGCTGAGTGACAGGCAACAGAGGGTTGTGGTAAATGGAGTTTATTCGGCGCAAGGTCTTGTTACCAGTGGGGTACCTCAGGGGTCAGTACTTGGACCCATTCTATTTAATATTTTTGTTAGTGATATTGCAGAAGGTATTAATGGAAAAGTATGTCTTTTTGCTGATGACACAAAGATTTGCAACAGGGTTGATGTTCCTGGAGGGATCAGCCAAATGACAAATGATTTAGGTAAACTAAAAAAATGGTCGGAGCTGTGGCAATTGAGTTTTAATGTGGATAAGTGCAAGATAATGCACATGGGACGTAAAAACCCAAGGGCTGAATATAGAATATTTGATACAGTCCTAACCTCAACATCTGAGGAAAAGGATTTAGGGGTTATTATTTCAGAGGATCTAAAGGTAAGTAGTCAATGTAATAGAGCAGCAGGAAATGCTAGCAGAATGCTTGGTTGTGTAGGGAGAGGTATTAGCAGTAGGAAAAGGGAAGTGCTCATGCCACTGTACAGAGCACTGGTGAGACCTCACTTGGAGTACTGTGTGCAGTACTGGAGACCGTATCTCCAGAAGGATATAGACATCTTAGAGAGAGTTCAGAGAAGGGCTACTAAAATGGTGTACGGCTTGAAGGAGAAAAGTTACCAGGAAAGGCTTAATGATCTTAACATGTACAGCTTGGAAAAAAGACGAGACAGAGGAGATATGATAGAAACATTTAAATACGTAAAGGGAATCCACAAGGTAGAGGAAGGGAGTATATTTAAAAGGAAACAAAGTAGCAAAACAAGAGGACATAGTCTTAGATTAGAGGGGCAAAGGTTTAAAAGTAACATCAGGAAGCATTATTTTACTGAGAGGGTGGTGGATACATGGAACAGTCTTCCAGTTGAATTGGTAGAGGCCAAAACAGTAATTGAATTTAAGCAAGCATGGGATAGGCATAAGGCTATCCTAAACAAAAGATAAATCCAAGTAAAGTATCCATGTAATTGGGCAGACTAGATGGGCCGAAAGGTTCTTATCTGCCGACATTTTTCTATGTTTCTATGTTTCTAAATACAGGGAATGGCAATGGGAACTAAATGTGCTCCCTTTTATGCGAATATCTTTTTGAGAATATGGGAAAATATAATAATCTTTGACCCGGTTGCTAATCCCTTCTATTCAAGCATTGTTATCTGGCACCGTTTCATTGATGTGTTTTTGGTGAGGCATTCTACAGAAGAGGCGTTTCAGAGTTTTGTTCCGTTTGTCAATAACAATGGTTTAAATCTGAGATTTGCTCATGAGATACATAAAACAACTTTGAATTTTCTGGATGTAAAAATTATGATGAGCTCAGATCAAAAAATAGCAACAACTCTCTTTAATAAGAAAACAGCTACCAACAGTTTATTAGACTGGTCCAGTTATCACTCGATACCTCTTAAACTAGGCATACCATATGGCCAATATCTTAGCCTAAGAAGAATTTGCTCCTCGGAGGAGGAGTTTAAAATCTAAGGCTTTATTATTGAAGAAAAACTTTAAAGCCAAGGGTTACCCTAACAGATTATTTAAAACAGTTTATCAAAAAACAATGAGTATCACTAGAGAAATACTCCTACGAGATCAACCAAAGAAAGATACATCACTCATACGCTGTATTGGTAACTGTGATGCAGGATGGCATGATATCAGAGGGTTATTGGAAAGGTACTGGCCTTTACTTTGCTACACCCGTATCTGAGGGATGGTATCAGCAGCCATGCATTCATAACATTTTGTCGCTGCAAGAACCTCAAAAATTTGCTAATTCCGAGTCATTACCAACCTGCTAAGCTCAACAAGAATGATCGCAATTGTTAATAAATAACCTTAAGGGTACATATACAACCTTTCTTGTTAAGGTGTTGGGAAGGGCACCTATTTGAGGCATTAGCGAATTCACAGCTACGTGCGCCACGGACAAAATATTTCTGTGTATATTTAAGGGTACATTTGCCTGCGAAAGGTGCAAGAGCTGCACATAAATTTTGAAAGAATCCAAGTCAATTAGGGATAGTAGAGGTATAAAAACTTTTGAAGTTGGTTCTTTCTTCAATTGCAACTCCGCTGGGTTGGTGTATCTTTTTACCAGCGGTTCGGTAAGAAGTACAGAGGGAAGACCTTCCGACCCTTTAAGCATTGAATTATGAACATGTATTGTCAGTGCAAAGTTTAGATACACAAGTGGCCCGGCACATACGTGAATGTCATAGTGGAAACAACACTAGCCACATGCGGTTTTGCGTCATTGAATTAGTTAAGCGTAATCAAAGAAGGAGAGACTATGTTCTCTAAGAAAAAGAGAGAGCGTTTTTTGATCTATTATTGCCCCAGCAGCTCACACATGGATATTATTGCCCCCAGCAGCTCACACATGGATAATATTGCCCCAGCACCTCACACATGGATAATATTGCCCCAGCAGCTCACACATGAATAATATTGCCTCCAGCAGCTCACACGTGGATATTATGGCCCCCAGCAGCTCACACATGGATATATTGCCCCCAGCTCTCACCTCCTGTCTGGCCTGCTGATGGCCACGTGCTTTTCCCTCCAACGAGCTGCCGCATACATGAATATCTGCCGCTCGCCTGGGGTTCTATACACCAGCCAGCCGCGATCACGCGAGATAATGATCGCGGCTTGCTGGTGTACAGAACCCCAGGCAAGCGGCAGATATTCATGCTGGCAGCCGCTCGTAGGAGGGAAAAGCTCGCGGCTGCCGGCAATATCTTCTTTCTATCGCGGGCCAGGTGTCCGTGATTTTATCACAGACACCCGCAGGCCTTAACAACAGGGACGGCGGGCCATATACGGCCCACGGGCCGTAGGTTGCTGACCCCTGCCCTAAAGCATAAAAAAACACAATTTTCAGATATAACCCTGAAGCCAAATAAATTAAGATAATTGTACACAGCAGCACAGAGCAAAGTAAAAGAATGCTATGAACACCACATTAGAATGCATGACATTGTCCAGGTGTCCTGGACATGTCTGGTTCATTTGAGGCTGGGGGGGCACAAAGGTGTAGTTCTCCATTGTCTCTAACCCCTCCTGGAACTATAAACAGTGGCAAGAAAAAGTATGTGAACCCTTTGGGATTACGTGGAGTTTTGCATGAATTGGTCATAAAATGTGCTCTGATCTTCATCTAAGTCACAACAATTTGAAAAACACAGTCTGCTTAAAGGGATACTCTAGGCAACATGACCACCTAAGCTATTTTAGGTGGTCATGATGCCCGGAGTATCCTGCCCTTTGTCCCCCCTCCCTCCGCTCAGCGGTTCAGCTGAAAATGCTGAAAACAGCTGAGAGAGGCGGAGAAGTTTACTCCGCCCTCCCAGCTGTCAGTCAGCAGAGCGGGAATCATATTTCCCGCTTCTGCCGACTTTTGCCGAGTAGGAGATGTCATCGCGCTTTCAGCGCGATGACGTCTCCTACTCCCCGCAGAATCTGGCGGCTCCCTCTGAGGGTTAGTGTTGCGCGCATCCTCTTGCGCGCAACACTAATCCTCAGAGGGAGCCGGGAGGAAGCCTGCGCGCTTCTCACGTAAACCAGAAGCCAAGACGCAGCAAGAAGAAGGACGGGAGCGGAAGAGGAGGGAGGTGAGTATATAAAAAAAAAAACGCCGCTGGAAACAAGAGGATTTTAAGGTAAGTATTGCAGTTACAAGAAAAGAAAAAAAAAAAAAGTTTTATTAAGGGAGTAGGGATAGGTTAGGAAAAAAAAACGGGGGGTGATTTTTTTGTTAGAGTGTTCCTTTAAAATAATACAACACAAACATTATATGTTTTCATGTTTTTATTGAACAGAACATGTAAACATTCACAGTGCAGGGTGGGAAAAGTATGTGAACCTTTGGTCTTAATAACTGGTTGACCCTCCTTTGGCAGCAATAACCTCAACCAAACGTTTCCTGTAGTTGCAGATCAGACCTGCACAACGATCTGGAGTAATTTTGGACCACTCCTCTTCACAAAACTGTTTCAGTGTAGCAATATTCTTGGGATGTCTGGTGTGAATCGCTCTCTTAAGGTCATGCCACATCATTTCAATCGGGTTGAGGTCAGGACTCTGACTGGGCCACTCCAGAAGGCGTATTTTGTTTTGTTGAAGCCATTCTTTTGTTGAATTACTTGTATGCTTCAGTTGGCGGACAGATGGGCTTACGTTTTCCTGCAAAATGTCTTGATAAACTCTGGATTCATTTTTCCATCACTGACAACAATCCGTCCAAGCCCTGAGGCAGCAAAGCAGCCCCAAACCATGATGCTCCCTCCGCCATGTTTTACAGTGGGGATGAGGTTTTGATGTTGGTGTGCTGTGCCTTTTTTTCTCCACACATAGTGTTGTCTGTTTTTTCCAAACAACTCAATTTTGGTTTCATCTGTCCACAGAATATTTTGCCAGTAGTGCTGTGGAACATCCAGGTGCGCTTTTGCAAACTTCAAATGTGCTGCAATATTCTTTTTGGACAGCAATGGCTTCCTCCGTGGTGTCCTCCCATGTACTCCATTCTTGTTTAATGTTTTCCTTATTGTAGATGTGTCAACAAAAATGTTAGCATGTGCCAGAGATTTCTGGAAGGCTTTAGCTGATACTCTAGGATTCTTCTTTACCTCATTAAGCATTCTGCGCTGTGCTCTTGCAGTCATCTTTACAGGACGACCACACCTAGGGAGAGTAGCAACATTGCTGAACTTTCTCCATTTGTAGACAGTCTGTCTTACCGTGGACACATGAACATCAAGGCTTTTGGAGATACTTTTGTAACCCTTTCCAGCTTCATGCAAGTCAACAATTCTTGAACGTAGGTCTTCTGAGAGCTCTTTTCTGCGAGGCATGGTTCACATCAGGCAGTGCTTCTTGAAACCAGTAAACCCAAAACTGGTGTGTGTTTTTAAAGGGCAGGACAGCTTTCAGCAACACATCCAATAATATCAAACTGATTGGACTCAAGGTTGGCTCACTCCTGGCTCCAATTAGCTCTTGGAGAAGTCATTAGGTTCGGGGTTCACATACTTTTTCCACCCTGCACTGTGAATGTTTACATGTTATGTTCAATAAACACATGAAAACATATAATGTTTGTGTTGTATTACTTTAAGCAGACTGTGTTTTTCAAATTGTTGTGACTTAGATGAAGGTCAGAGCACATTTTATGACCAATTCATGCAAAACTCCACGTAATCCCAAAGCGTTCACATACTTTTTCTTGCCACTGTATAGTCATTAAAGGTGTTCATTCTGCCTGTTCCACTCTAACCCTGAAAACCTCCCGATGTACAGCCTAGTCTTATTTCTGGGGGATGCTAGCAGACTCTTTACGTGTCCTGGTCTTTAAGCTTCATCTGAGGACTGGAGAAAGGCACGAGAGTCTGCTGGGGGGGGGAACGGGGGGGGGTCCTGCAAGAAAGCGGCATTGACAGATGTGACCCTGTTGGGGTACTGAGATGTGTTACATATGTAAACATTCCCTCTTCCACCTCATTAATCTACAATATCTACCAGTTAAATAAACAAGAGCCACAAAGCAAAGCTTTTGGTAAGTGTTGCATCATGGAAAAAATCCAAAAACTGGAACCCTGAGATAAAATACCTAACTTTATTTTTCCTTTTTACATGCAATTACTTCAGACAAAGAAAAAAGAAAACAGCAGCATCTGCTTAATAATGTGGTTTTCTTTGTAATGCACAGGTAATCTTGTTACAGCTTATGTAAGTGGTAGTGTCCCTTTAAGTATTTTTAAAAGATTTTGCTAGCCCATTTCAAATAAATAAGCTTTTCTCATGACTATGTTAGTGTGTCTAGAAAATAATTTCACAGTCACAATGACATTTAGCTTTCACTATACACAACAAGTAATGATTCAAACTTTTTACAGTTCAGTTTTGAAAATGCTGATTGATCGGTAAAACCTTTTGTCAATGAATTCGCTCCAGTTCATTATGCTATAATATCGTGCATAATAGTGGTTTACAATAATGGTGGTGCCAGAGCATGACATTTTATGCCTCCTTAAATGTTAGATTAACACCATCAACAATATGGAACAGAATATATAGTGTTGTATCTATCCAGTGCCTTTCATCAGCATCATAATGTGATTTGATGCTGTAATTATGAAATTTTCACAGGAACTATTTTATGCCTTCAGATCCATCAGTTTATCATATAGACTGACTTGAAAACGGAAATTATTTTCTAAGTTGCATGTTCAGTGGGTTGGTGACACAGGACTCCAGCTTCAAGTAAGGAGTACTTACTTCACCCAGTGGCAGTATCCTATTGTTTGTGTTCTAGTTCTGCTACTGTTGTAAATGGAATAAAAACAAACTGGTTGTGTCTGACATAACCCTAGAACTAAATCATACCTAGTAAAGCAGCGGCGCACCTACCCCAGTCAGCTCCGAAGCTGAGGTTATTTATGTTTAATTCAGTCTGACTCTAAACAGTGTGTTCTGGACACAGGACGATTAGCCAATACCGATTAATCGATACTGGAAATAGTTGACAACTATTTTAATCATTGATTAGTTGTCGATTAATCGATTATTTGTTTCAGCCCTAATTTCAACCTTTCGTCATTCTAGCTTTTCTTATTATTGATGTGTACTCTCTCAATGTATACTTCCATAGTACCAATGTGCATGCATTGATTTCACAAGTGGTTTGCCCTCCTGCCCATCTACAGACCTCCTCTTACCCTCACTTTTCCTGTTTGAGATTTGATACCAGGAAACACATATTTTTACCTACTTTGCCATTCTTTATTTCTCTTTTACTTCTAGGTACGCTAGACTTATTATATAAAAAATAACATTTAATTTAGTGCAAAGCACCTTCAATTTGATTCTGATATTTGCCACTGATTAATTTATTCACATCATCTAGTTTCTCTCTCCTGATAGAAATGATCAATTCAAAAATCCAATAAACCGCACGATAAGGTCGTAATGCATTTTGATTAATAGCAATATAGTAGGGCATCATAATAATTTCTCCAAATACCTATAATACAGAGATCGATGAGCAACATGCTTTCAATTATGAAATCTTCACACCTCATTAGATATTTTCTAATTAAACATGTAAGTCCCACTCCCAAGGTAATGGATATTAAAGGATTGTGTATGTGTTGAAAGTATAATTTATGTTGGTAGTTACTCATTCTTATTAACCATATGAGTACTCTTGTTGAAAACCAGCTGAAAATTACCTTATTTTTCTTTCCTTGCCATATTGACACTGGAAAGTTACTTCAAAATACATTGAAAACTTCAGAAACACGGAGATGTTGTATAAACTACACAATATTTTGTCACAACTTGGCAGAAATAAAAGTGTAAGACACTAGTTATAGTTTAGAATTATATGTAGCATATGCCTTCAATTCTGGCTTCTAGTGTTTCTCCAGCCAAGGCAGTATTCCAAATATTTGACTGCTACATTTTTATTGTTGTGTCACATAAAGTGTTTCATAATGCTAGCTGCATTCTGGTATTTCTCCAACAGCGAGGAAAGGTCCTATTTCACATTTGTTCTGGTGGAGCATCGCTGTAGGTGTATCATTCCAGCCTCACTAAATTGATGTGCCTCCTTTTCTATGTTTTTTGGTATGGACACAGGACCCGCAGGGTCCCCCATCTCATCTCCTGACCACTGTAGTTCCTGGTCTGCTCCTCTATCTCCTGGGCAATGGGGTTTTTAGTCAAGATTTAAAATAGCTTCCGCTTTCCGTTGTCAATGTTCTATTGTAGTTCCTTACAATGCATTGCGTCATTCTGTCCCCTCCTCTGTTGTTGAGCGTGGCTTGCTTTCTAACCATGTGCTTTTAAATCATCATGACCTTGGCTTGTAACCTCTATATTGTGTACCTCTGGAACGTGATCTCAACTTGTCTACTTATTGTTTATACTACTTTGCTCCCAAACCCCTGCTTGCCTCTCACCGCTCTATCTAGTTCAGTCATCTTCAGGACTAATTTATCTCTACAACAGAGGTCTGAGTTAACAAGGATATAGTTGTGAATGAATGAGATTGGAAAAACTGGGATGAAAATAAAAAGGAGGTAACCGTCTAACAAATGTAAACTCAACAGTGAAAAGGAAGCCCAGATGAAGATAGAAAATGTATCTGAAGCAAATGTATCTGAAGCCTTCATTAAGGCGAGAAAAATCTTGTGGTCTGAGTTTCGGCTAGGTGGCTGCAAGGGCCAGGAGAGCAGTGGAGAAAGGGTGTAATGGTGTGATAAAACTTAACTTTTAATGATAAAGTTATTGGATATAAAAAGATCCAGAGATCTAAGGTACTATCCAAACAGAGGTATAAACCCTAGAAATGGCTTGAGAAGTGGAAAAAACTTCGGTACAGTACCCCAATATTTAGAGAGTAATTAATCTGTCAAGAAGAAGCAGAAACCGGGCCTTCAAAGGTCCGTGGTAAATAGGAAAGACAGAAAGGAACATCTAAGGAGTGTGTTGTACTTGGAACGAGAAACACAGTAGGCGAGGCTCACACACAGGGAAACAATGTTTCCAACCTGTCTCTTCTGTATTATAAGGAATTTGGCAAATTGGCAAAGTTTTTCAATGGTTTATTTTTTTCACTTGCAGCGAACAGTCTATTTTTTAGGATTTTTCATGATTTTTTGGTTCATTATAAATTTTCCTAATTTATCCTAAACAAATCCTAAAAAAATTAAAAAAATGAAAGAGAGTTTTTGCTGAAAGTGAATAAAATGAACAGTTGAATAAATATTTAACAAAGATGGGGAATATTTTTTACATTGAAACCTGTGGGATTCGCGAACTGAATCAGCGAAAACCAGGGTATTTCACTGACATTTTGGTGGGGTTTGCTCAGCTTCCTCTGAATAAATTAACCATTACTTCACTGCTGCTGAACTGCACCGAACAGCACTATGGAGAACTGAACCAATTAAAATCAGGGCATTTCACTGACATTTTGGTGGTCTGAAAAATGAAATGCTGTCCGAAAATACAAAATCGCCCAAAAATACGAAAAACCTCATAAAAACGAATCAAAACAGAAAACAGACGTAAAAATTTCAGATTGGGCTAAAAATACGAACCGCAATAACATAAACAAAACAAAACAAAAAATGGAACGAAATTTTTTTTTGAAGCGAAATGAAAAAAACAGCTGTGCACATGTCTACTGCTCACTGCCTGACACTTCATGGTAAGTACCCCCCACCTTTTTTCCTAGAAAAAAGCACTGCTACTTATCATTCATCCCTTTGCAATAAATTATTGAGATTTTAAGAGCACCATAGAGTTTGGATCATATGGCTGAGTTTCCGTCCTATTATTGAGAGCGTGCACATTAGCAATATACACTTCTCAATTGCCTGTATGTTTTCTGCAAACTCGAAGTAGTGGAATACCATTTTATTCCTGCTTTATAGTTGACAGAGATTTTTGGGTAAGCATATTATTTGAATCAATATATCGTATAGTGAGGTAAATTGCAAACTACATTTGAATTTAATAGTTGGTGTTTGATAGTGTCTTATATTAATTTAGACACCCCAATAGCGAGGCTTGTCTCTATTTTGAGACGTCCTACTAATAGCTCTTATCTTATACGAGATTTGCTGCAACCCCCTAGGTTACATCAGAGATTCTGGGCAGAAATACCATTAAACTTTATCATCCATTGCTATACACTACAGCTATATGTAAATTTTAACAAGGAAAAAAAAATCTTCTGCGCTTATTACCATTATACCATGTGAAACAAAACACAATTAGATGCTTTGGTTTCTGTTAATGGCCATTAAGAGTGTAAGCTCACCGCCATGTCAAGGCACCTCTATTGAGGGTGAGTCCTATCCAGAAAATGAAGCCACAGGCTTCTGTGTTGCCAACCATGTTGCTCATGCTGCTTGTCAGTCATGAGGTAGACTGGTGGGCTTTTATTTAAGCTCCCCCTGAAACAAATCCGCCTTGGGATCAAAAACAAAGACACAGAGCGGAATCTTGCTGCAATGAAGACCTGGCTGGAGGTAAACTAAAACATACATAGTACAGGAGGGGTGGGGTTGCGCCTATTCCCCGATGGGACGGCTGCAACCACCAAATGCATCCAGCCCAGCAACATGTGTAAAACTTAACAAGGAAAAAAAATATGTAAATTTTATTATTTATATAGCTTGCCTATGGTTTTCTTGTCTAATAAAGGTTCTTTGTTTATGTTTATTTTAATTATAATAATGTGGCTTTCACATATAGGTAGGGCTGGATTTACATCTCAGGAGCCTCTAGGCACAGAATTTCAGGGCACCCTTCCCCCGTACAAAAAGTGTCAAAACTACTTTTTTATTTTTGTTTTGGGAGAAATTAGAATAAAAAGGCTTCTCTCTGCAATCATATCAACAGTAGGGGCAGAATCTGTTGTCATTTAATGGAGCGAAAAGGACTAAACCCTAACCCTAAAACAAGCAAATATAGTAACCTAAACTTAATTTGCCTATCTCTAATTTCTAACCCTAGCTATGGAAAATGATACCCCATTTTGGCCCAGAGCATCCAAAATTCTGTGCACTTGACCTTGTGAGTTATAAAGATTAGAGAGATGCAGGGTTCCAAAGTCCCCCTGTCTCTCCTCACTACAATGCTGACATCTATGTTGTCGATGAAACAATGCGCTGTGCCACCACCTTCACACTTGTTGGCAGAGTGGAAAATGAGAAGGTGAGTTAGTGCAGCATTGTTATCCACTTTATTGCTATAACGGCCCCTTTATTTCCATTTTTACACCCCACAAAGCCATGTTAGGCGTCCTTGGACAGGTCAGAGTCTGGCCTTTCTAATGATGTTCGAATGTAATGGCATATTTGTCAGGTATAAAACAAGCAATACCACTGCCGTTACTCACCTTCTCAGTTCCCATGCTGTGAGCAAGTTCAGTGTTTTATACATAGGTATTTTATTTATAAAACACAATGCGCCAAATACATTTTTTTTTTGTTTTAGTTAAAATTGTGTATTTTCTCAGAAAAATGCAGTAACAGGTTCCCGTTTCAATTTTTTTTAACAAGAGTGCCCCATAGAATATATAACCACAAATGTTTGGATGATAAAATGTGAAAAAAGTAATTTTAGTAGATGTAATTAATTGAAATCTGAATGGAAATTTGTAAAAACGTTTGTTATAGCATTCTGCTAGGACATGACATATACATATAATAATGATATATTTTAAATCTGCCGAGTCTGCTGAAAATAAGGATATATAATTTGCCTTGGTCCTACAAAAAAAATTGCTTCAAATCGCGTTTAAACATGAGGAGCACAAAAATGGTCAAAATAGCTCAGCGGTGAAGGGGTTAATTGTGAGATTGTGTGTGAATGTGAGAACAGTTTCATAACTTGACTTCCTTTGTGCTGTCATGTGCTGCGTGGTAATATTATTGAGCACGTTGATGACTTGGTATGATGTGTGTAGAATTAGCGCATGAGAATGGACAAGGGTGTGGTAAGTTCTACCATTATAGCACAGGGAGCTACTGTTCTCAGACATGCCGGCATCAAAGGGAAAATAACTTTGAATCTCAGTCAGTGGTGACATCTGACAAACATCACCATTATCCCTATGCAGAAACAACCCATCATCATTTTCGAATAAACCAACAAAGTACACTGGCTTCATCAAGTGGGCTATCAAGGGCAAAGAGGTAAACGGTACTAACAAGTCAAGTGCACAATCTATGCTATCAATCAACTTCTGACTCTTCTCAACAGGTTACTGACTCAAACAGTATAAATTCTGGGAAATATCACTGCTGGATTGAAATATGGGGACCGTAGGAGGTGTCATATCTATCCCTCCCACAGCATTCACTGAAAGGCTAACCTGCAAGACTGCCATAAGGTAACGTCCTAGCAAATTAACGGGGCAATTGGCCAAAATCACAAACCTATGTTCACAAAGGGGTGACCATGTGGTGTGTATACATCGATAGTGGGGGAAAGAGGGGAAAATATGGGGACCCTGTCTATGCCAATGGCCTCCGTCAGCTGTCCACTATAATCCCCATAAGAAATGGAAAACCTTGTGGCTGGTATCCAATACAAAAACAACGGCCTGGCCACCCACAAGCATAGTACAAGTGGGGAGGTCCTGCCATCTAGTGAACAACCTAAAAGGCACTTCAGTGAAACAGAGTGTCTTCTTTGGTACCTTCAAGGCTTGATACCCCCCCATTGCTCTCCATTGAAATGGATGTTGGAAAGAGAGCAGAATATTAGTCTGAGGGGGCACTGCAGGACCAGATGCTAGAGCAGACCATTGCAATGATGTGTTGCCCTGTTTATTGGGACAGGTGTTTTTCCAATGTCCTGGTTGACTACCTATAAAAACAATTCTGATTTCTCATTCACCGTTTGAAACTCTCACCTCAATACTTCAAAACACCTTCCCCAATTTATGTTCTGATTTACATTCCTGCCTGATTTATGAAAATTCTTCCACTGCCCATTGATCTGTCCTTGAAACACAGATGGTGTTGGAGCAGATTTTGGAGTGCACGGAAAACAACCACAAGAATCCTTAGCCATCAACATTCTCTGCAATTGCTTTGGTGCTACCTTATACCACTCTGCCTAATACATGTCTACATGTTTGCTTAATAACCAATGCATGGTTTTGTGGGAACAATTGAGCCATTTCTGAACCTTCATCACCCGCATTCTTACGACATCTTTTTACAAAGTCTGTCACAGTTTCTTTTTTTCCATTTACAGACCAATGCCAAAGATAAATCTCTTTTCTTTCCTGTAACATATCAATCAGCTGTTTCTCTATCGCTTGCCACATTTTCTCAATTTCCTGAGGTTTCAGCCAAACAAATGATCTAGTTCTCGGTTCTTTCTCAGTATCGCCATTCATCCATGCAGCACAATATTTCACCCCATGAAAAAATACTATCATGATCACAGTGGCGTAGCGTGGGGGGGCTGGGGGGGCTGTGGCCCCGGGCGCAGTTTTGTTAGGGGCGCATTTGCGCCCCTAAAACTGGCCCGCGGGTTGAGGGGACCCAGAAGATGCCGGGCAGCGGGAGTGCCTGCCCGCCGCCCGGTCCTGAACAGTCCGTCCTGTTCTTGAAGGGGATGCGGCTGCGTGCAGGCGTGCGCAGGTCACGTGGTGCGGCTAATCAGGTGGTACTGAGTCTCTGTACCACCTGATTAGCCGCACCACGTGACCTGCGCACGCCTGCACGCAGCCGCATCCCCTTCAAGAACAGGACGGACTGTTCAGGACCGGGCGGCGGGCAGGCACTCCCGCTGCCCGGCATCTTCTGGGTCCCCTCAACCCCTGCCGAAGCAATATCCAGGTGAGAGATGGGGCAAATACATGTGTAAACTGGGGGGCAAATCCATGTGTGAGCTGGGGCAAATCCATGAGCTGGGGCAAATCCATGTGAGAGCTGGGGCAAATCCATGTGAGAGCTGGGGCAGTATCCATGTGTGAGCTGGGCAATATCCATGTGAGAGCTGGGGCAATATCCATGTGTGAGCTGGGGCAATATCCATGTGTGAGCTGGGGCAATATCCATGTGAGAGCTGGGGCAAATCCATGTGAGAGCTGGGGCAAATCCATGTGTGAGCTGGGGCAAATCCATGAGCTGGGGCAAATCCATGTGAGAGCTGGGGCAAATCCATGTGTGAGCTGGGGCAAATCCATGAGCTGGGGCAAATCCATGTGTGAGCTGGGTCAAATCCATGAGCTGGGGCAAATCCATGAGCTGGGGCAAATCCATGTTCTGGGGCAAATCCATGTGAGAGCTGGGGCAAATCCATGTGTGAGCTGGGGCAAATCCATGAGAGAGCTGGGGCAAATCCATGTGTGAGCTGGGGCAAATCCCATGAGCTGGGGCAAATCCATGTGAGAGCTGGGGCAAATCCATGTGTGAGCTGGGGCAAATCCATGTGTGAGCTGGGGCAAATCCATGAGCTGGGGCAAATCCATGTGCTGGGGCAAATCCATGTGAGAGCTGGGGCAAATCCATGTGTGAGCTGGGGCAAATCCATGTGTGAGCTGGGGCAAATCCATGAGAGAGCTGGGGCAAATCCATGTGTGAGCTGGGGCAAATCCATGAGCTGGGGCAAATCCATGTGAGAGCTGGGGCAAATCCATGTGAGAGCTGGGGCAAATCCATGTGTGAGCTGGGGCAAATCCATGTGTGAGCTGGGGCAAATCCATGTGTGAGCTGGGGCAAATCCATGTGTGAGCTGGGGCAAATTCCATGTGTGAGCTGGGGCAATATCCATGTGTGAGCTGGGGCAATATCCATGTGTGAGCTGGGGCAATATCCATGTGAGAGCTGGGGCAATATCCATGTGAGAGCTGGGGCAATATCCATGTGAGAGCTGGGGCAATATCCATGTGAGAGCTGGGGCAATATCCATGTGAGAGCTGGGGCAATATCCATGTGAGAGCTGGGGCAATATCCATGTGTGAGCTGGGGCAATATCGATAACGTGTCCACAGGTTGGGGGGGGCGCACAATTCTTGGCTGGCCCCGGGCGCTGACAACCCACGCTACGCCACTGCATGATCAGTCAAAATTTCATACAGCATTCTTTAATCTGCACCAGTGAAAGGTTGATTATTAGTGGCTTTCTTTAAAAATGTTACTGCAGCTCATGGATCTTTGTGAACATCACTGAGCTGTATAACATAAGTAGAGTGTTCCTTTGTCCCTTTTGGCTATGGTCACATGAACGCACTGAGTGCATCCGTGTGACCGCACTTCCCTGCGTCCGTCGCTGCTTTGTGATAGATCGACGGGGAGAGCCACACGGCGTAGCATGCGCACGAAATGTGCGCACTCACGCGCTGCCACCGAACATCATAAAGCCCTCCCCGTCAAAAGCTACGACGGACAATGACGGGGCTACAATGCATAGGAGAATCTTGCTTTGTAGCGATGAGCGCACTAACTGCGCTCAGCGAGGTGGCCACATGGGAGTCAGAGTGGAAAGAACATCCACTCTCATGGACGCTCCTTCCACTCTGAAAAACGCTTGTGCACCCGCAGTCTTAAGTTCGAGTGGGACATACCCTCTGCATTACTTACAATCATTCAAATGTGTGTGTGTATACATACTACATCTTACAATAAATATTTCCTCTTTCCTTTTTCAATTTTATGTGCCTCTGCAAAAAAACGTTTCCAGCACTATAGCAAGCAGATGCTGGGGCTAAGCATTTATTCAATTAGGTGTGGGTTTTATACTGAAATGCGTGGTCATGTGAATCAGAGAATATTTAATTTTCCACAGTTGGTTTGACAATTGTTTTAGCATAATGAAGAGAGGTTTTAATAAAGCAAGTTATAAATACTCTCATAAAAAACATTTACTCAATTGCCTTTATATTGATAGAAGACTATTATCATTATGTGCATGCAAAGTTGATAATTAAAACATTTACATATAAATAGCTTTTGTGAACAAATACTTAATACAAAGAAAATGCCTAAAACTTAGAGCATCTCAAACATGGAAATTTAGATCTGAAAGCATACTGTATGTTTCTTACAATAATCCTTTAAAGAAAACCAATCACTGCTAAATATGTAAAAAAAATTGTTTAAAATGTATATACCTCAGGGTTATTTCAAGAGCTCTTTCGTTCCCCCGTATTTCGGGGAGTCAAATTCGCCGGCCCTGCGGTGAATTCAGCATTCACTGCAGGGCCCCAGACGTGCAGGGAACAAGCCACCAAACACATCTGAAAAACTGCTGCAAAACTGCCGAACACATCTGAAAAACCACCTAAAACCTGCAGAAAAAACACCAATTCAATCCGAAAAAAGTTGACGACCCACCAAACAGAGCTATTGACAAGCTGCTGGAAAAAGCCAACAAACGGGTAAAAACAAACAAATAAAATCTTTCGTACACTGCAACATTTCAAAGCTGTTTGCAAAAAAACTACTATACAAAAATGCCTGAACATAGCATGCAAGGTCCTACGAATAATAATAAATGGTCTGTTATAGAAAAAAAATGCCTTCTTTTAAAAAAAAATAGATCAGAAATTTTTTTTTTAGCCGAAATAATCCCACAAGGTGCCAAAAAAATAAATAAGAGACTTTTTGCTGCAAATTAAAAGAAGGGGGCATGGCTTGACTGCTGAGGAAAATGGCCACCTGACCTGCGAGCTCTCCCAGACCCCAGCACTAAACTTAGCAAAAAAATACGCAGCAAAGTATAGTTACACATTCTACACATACCAAACCAATAAATTTGAGAAGTTGTGCGTATTTTTTTATTGATGCAGCATATATGCGCAGATTGACTTTGACAGGCGCAAAAACTTAACGTGAGACAATTGTGGTTCTTAATTCTGATTGGCTGAATTGCGTGAAAAAACAGTCCGCCCACTGATTTCTGCGCGCAACGTTGCTGCGCGCGTGTTTTTGCGCGTCCGTTTTACGCGTGTTATTTTTTGACGGATGAAAAAATGTGCGAGGATTGTAATACCAGCGTTGATTTACGTGCGTTAACGTCTAATGCTTTGCGCAAAAATTCACACGTTTACCGTGCATTTTTGTGTGAAGAATGTAATAGGGCCCCGTGTGTTTACTAGACTCTTGCTTGCACGAATTTCAGTGAGTTATTCCTACGGATTACAGGCTTACTATATAAAACAACACATTTCCTTTCCAAAAAAATTTAAACGCTTTTAGACACAAAGGTCTACATTACGAATTACGATCTCAGCGCTAAAACAGGGGAGGTAGGGAGAAAAAACTGCGTTAACACCGTTAACACCAAGTCCTGGGTCTGGTTAACTTTCCGCTAACCAGAGCCGGATGTTAATCAGCATTGGGACTTTGTAATCCTAACGCTGATTAACACTTTGCGCTCCCCATGTTAAGTATAGTAGCGCAAAGTACAGTAACCTCGCGCTAAAATGCGCAATGTACCAAACGCAATCGGGTTACTTAACCCATTTGCTTTTGGATTGTAATATGTGATGGACACCGCGGCTAACGTTAATGCTCACGCAGGTGAGCATTAACGTTAGCGTTAAGAGTGTAATGTGGCCCAAAATTTAGAAAAATCAGACCGCCAGGGCGGTTAATTGAAAACGTATTTTTAGAAGATTTTTGCATAAAATTAACATTTTTCATCAGAATTAACAAGCCTGTAGTCAGCGATACAATCAGTTTTTATGCTACTCATCAGGAACCAGATAAGGGACATATAAAATATAAATGTAAGAAGTGAAAAAAGATGTCTTTACCCAACATTACGCTGTGTCTGGGCACGCCCTGCACACTCCCTACGCACGCCTATGTTTAACATTCATTACCTCCACTTCTTAAATAATTTATCTTTCCTGTTGTGACTTTAAGGGCTTCATGCAGTTTTTCCTCATTGATTTGCCCCTGCTTTACAATAAAGATCACATAATGACAGCCCTGTATGACAAATATATATACCGTATGTACTGAAATTTTTTGTGTTTTTGGAAGGGTTAATATTAAACTAGCATTATAAGCCTGTGCACAGCTGTCAAGCACAATATGATTTATAGTGAAAATACAGTATCCCAGAGTTTTACCTTGATCTCTAGATATAATAAAGACTGGCAGTTAGTTGTCATGGTGAATCTCATTTTTGAATAAGGAAAAGCCTTGGACCTATTTTAAGATATCTACATTATTAAAACCAAAGCATGATTTTCAGCCAGTTTCCCTTTAATAATGCATGATTAAAGTTACTTATGATAGTCAGTGTTTGTTTTCAGTTTTAGTAATAGGAATTTTCTCATTCATACTATATTTATGTATGTATTTAACATGGTTTATCCAGTCCTCAAGGACATCTAATGACAAAAATTCAAAAACCTATTTCTCGAACAGAGGTCCTTTCGAGTCCCTATTGTTTCAGCGCCCTGGCAAACGGCACCTTTCAAAACCTTATGCCCCTTTCCCCATCCTACTCTCCATCCGACTCTCTGCCTATGACGATGATACCATTCAAGATTGGGACTCTCACCCTTGCCCTCTTGACCCCTCTAACCCCTGTAACGCGTAATCCCGACTTCCCCTGGGAATGGCCCCATCTTTTATGGGTCTTTAATTTGATGGCCCTTATATGCTGCTGCAGGACTGTCTGTCCACAGGAGGCTGTAATCCTATACAATCTACAATCTTTCTTTCTGGACTTCCTCCTACTCCCCTAGATGCATTTTGCTACTTTCAGTTGACACATTTCATATCCTGCCACTTCCTACCCAGCTATGCTATTCATGCTCAAACCCCATTTGAGAAACTGCGTATACATCCCTCCTCCTCCGCATTTGCTTTCCATTATTTATTCTCTACTCCTAAATACTCAGGCTGTGGACTTGCTGACATTTCTAGATAGGTGTAGATTGAATGCTATATGCCCTGAAGTCTCCCCAGAGTGTTGGAGGTGTCGAACAACACAAGGTACTTTTTCTACACATATGGTGGGACTGCCTAATGATTGTGCCCAGGGCTGCTGCTAGACTATTTTGTACCCTAGGCAAGACCAGCTACTTGTGCCCCCCTAAAATTTTTTGTTAACTATTGAAATGCAGGTGGACACACACTGTGCACAGGGGCCACACACAGTCGTTCAGTGCCCATCTAACCCCTTATCTGGTCGGGCCAGGGATCGGTCTGTGCCTCTTTCTTTTCATCTGCCTCTTTCTTTCAACTGCCTTTTTTTTCTGTCTTCAGTGCCTCTTTTTTCTTTCTTTTTTGCTTTCATGACATTCTTGCTTTTGTGACATTCTTTCTTCTGACCATTTCTTTAATCTGCATCTGGTGCCTGCGCCTCTACATAAGACACCCACCTTCTGCGCTGCTAGTGGAGGTCCGTGAGCCAACAATATCAGGTTTGCGTGCCGCACAATGAAGAATGGGTACAATAATGGAACCTGAGTTGGGGCTGGCTACGCCCCTAGGTGTCAGTGCACCCTTGGCGGTTGCCTAACTTGCCTAGTGGGAGCACCGGCCTTGATTGTGCTTATTGGGAAGTAGTCTGGTCCTATATTAAGCATATCACCGACTTGGACTAGCCCCTCTCTCCTCTGGCGGCCCTGCTTCATGTGGTTCCCGGTTTCGGTTAACAGATATGTTAAATCATATGCATTTGTTTGAAGCAGCTCGGCCCTTAATCCCAAAATATTGGAATAAATTGATCACCCGACCATATT
The DNA here is from genome assembly GCA_009667805.1 of Leptobrachium leishanense. Taxonomy (NCBI): domain Eukaryota; kingdom Metazoa; phylum Chordata; class Amphibia; order Anura; family Megophryidae; genus Leptobrachium; species Leptobrachium leishanense. The sequence continues at coordinate 180,148,128 of CM019067.1, read as the reverse complement.
CGCTTGGATAGACCAGGTTAAAAGAATTAGGGAACTAGAGGAGCTGCATTTCTCCATCAACAATAACTAATTTTTTTTTTTTGTTTTTTTTTTTGTCCTTGTCTTTTTATTTCTGGATCTTTGTGCACTAATTCAGATTTCTACATTTGCTCTGCATTGATACTTCTTTTGTTGTTATGTATTGTCATGTTATGGCAGATCCTGCGTGATCTAAAAACCCGAATATATAACTGAACAATGTTAAAAAGCTATTTTTTGTGATTGAACATGCCTTTGAAATTCAATAAAATTTGATTTACAAAAAAGAGCATGGTCTTTCCAATGATACCAAACATGACCAGGTTTTATGTAACAATAAAAAAAAAAAATATTTCTTTAATTTTTCTTTCTACCACAGCAATATTTTTCACTTTTCAATTATAAAATGAACAATGAGGCTGCACTAACTCACCATCACATTTCTCTTGTCACCAACAAGTGTGGAGGTGATGGCACAATCTGTTGTTACGAATTGTTATCAAAAACCTAAACTGCCGCACTGCAGCAAAGAGCTCTGGGGGGGACTTTGGACCCCTGTGTCACTAATTTTTACACCTAACAAGGTCAAGTGAGGTGTCACTGGACAGGTCAGAGTCTGGCCTTTGCAGTGACACCAAACATGACCATGTAAAATCTAAATGAAAAGTAAAAAGTTATTTTTAGTTCCGAAGCGATGGCATTGTTCACTTGTCACGTATAAAATGAGCAATACCACTGCTAATACTCACCTTCTCATTTCCCATGCTGGGAGCAAGGTCAGTGTTTAATACTATCAAGGCTATCCAGAGAGAGGCGAAACCCAGGAGAATGACCGGAGAAGTGAAAACTCCAGGCCAAAACAGCCAAACCAGAAGAATTCTCCCATTTATCTCACTTTCCAAAAAGCTACTTGGTCTAGACTGTTCCCGTCCCCTGCCAATTCTCCCGGCCTCCACGTCTCCCTGAACAACCGCGATGGTCATATTATTCATAAAATACCACCCTCCAAAACACAAGGAAAATATTTTATAATTTTTTGTTAAAATTGTATATTTTCTGCAGTAACAGGTCCCCATTTCACTTTTTTTTTTTTTTTAAATTCTTTATTTTAGAAGTTTTGCATAGTCAGACAAAAAACCAGCGTTGAGAAAGTGGCAACGCAGGGCCGCATAAAGCCATCTAAGTAAATACAGGGCATCGGTATAAATAAAACAACATCTACCAATGGTCATAATGAGTCATCTGCAATAACACGCTGAAGGGCTAACCTGTCCTTGATAGAGGACAGACTCATAGAAATAAAAGCATACTCAAAGTGCCCAATACGTCTCATAATAAGGGGGGGGAGCAGGAGAAGGACATCAAAAGAACTAGAATATGCATCGTATTAAAAGGGAGGAGGAGGGAGAAGGAGAAAAAAATAATAATTATATAATACAGAGGAAAAAAAACAAAAAAAAAAACATTACTAATATGGCAAAGGCCAAAAAGTGACATTCCCGGCACAAACCTCATAGCCCAAGGACCGTGGGGAAGGCCAAGGAGTGAATTAGTCATGAGGCCAGGGCGACCGAGGATACTCCTCTGTACAGCCCAAAAATGCCAAAATAGCAAAAAAGAGGGGGGGAAAGGGGGGGGAGCACTCTCTCGAGCAACGAAGAACTTGAAAAGAACTGGCTAAACCAAGCGTATGCGGGGTAACATTGCCTCAAAAAGTCCTAGTAGAAAAAGAATAACTAAGTTTTTTAGGACTTGGTGCTGGTGGTCTGATTTTGTGCTAAAGCATGGCAATGCTGGGCAAGATCAGCCATGCCTTGGTTGACTTGACATTGATCCTAGACGGGGGTGGTTCCCCGAAACCAGCCGGGTGGAGGATGTGCTCTGTCTCAACTTCATACTTTGATAGTTTATAATATTATAGTTTTATCATTTTTATGTTTTTTATGTCCTGAAAACTGATCACTGATCTATGCAATCGGGTAAATAAAAAGTAGGCACTTTAGCCTATTAAATCTGATAAATCTGAGGCTTCCTATAAAGCATATAAAGTGGGGCAAATAAAGCACGTAAAAAAGCAATTAGATGGGCTTAACTAGAAAATTAAAAAGAGATAGCCAAAGAGAGCAAGATTAACTCCAAAATATTCTTTAAGTACATAAAATCTAAAAAACCAAAGAGAGAAAGTGTAGGTTCACGGAAGTAATGGGTGTTATTAATTGAAGATCAAGATAAGGCAGACATTTTGAATGATTATTTTTCTTTAGTATTTCTCAATGAGAAACCTATAACAGGAGACATGTAAATCATAGACAAAATCTTACAAATAAATTGTGATTGATTGACTCAAAAGTTTCTGCAGCAACTAAAAGTGAGAGGGCAGTATTACAAAGTTGGTGCTAACTTAACCAGAGCTGTTGTTAACTTAACAGCTCCATAGGCTATAATGGCTCTGGTAAGTTTACAACAGCTGGTTAAGTTAGCACCAACTTTGTAATATGGCCCAGAGAGTGGCCATAAATGGTCAGTTTTAAAGATGGACACCAGTGGTAAGTGGTGTCCCTCAGAGGTCTGTTAAAGCAGTGGTCCCCAACCCTGGTCCTCAGGGCCCACTAACAGGCCAGATTTTGCAGATCACCATGGGGAAAAGCAGACTGAATCCTGCAATCACTGAGCAGCAAATCATAACACCTGTGCTGTGCTTCAGATATCTGGCAAACCTGGCCTGTTAGTGGGCCCTGAGGACCAGGGTTGGGGACCACTGTGTTAAAGGACCAATTCTATTCAATTTATTTAAATACCTTGAAATAGACATTGAAAGTCATGTGTCAGTGTTTGCAGATGACACAAAACTAGGAAAAGTAATACAATGTGAGTAGGATATTATTTCGCTGTTGAGGGATTTAGATAATTTGGGGGACTAGGCACTTAAATGGCAGATGATGTTTAATGTAGATAAATGCAAGGTTATGCACTTTGGAGTGAAGAACACACAAACCACTTATACTTAGGGAAATCAAAGTAGGAGAAGGATTTGGAAATAATCATAGACTCCAAATTTAGCAACACTGTCCAATGTCAAACAGCTGTTGCCAAGGCCGGCAAGGTATTGGCATGCATTAAAAGAGGAATACACTCTCGAGATGAAAACATAATTTTGCCACTTTATAAATCAATGGTAAGACCTCACCTTGAATAAGCTCTGCAAGTTTGGGGACACCTGTTTTACAAAAATATATTATGGCTCTAGAAAAAGTGCAGAGGTGGGCAACTAAATTAATAAGGGGAATGGAAAATTTAAGTTACGATGTAAGGCTAACAAGTTTAAACCCACTGAAGGCCCCGGCAGCTGCTTGGATTAGGTTGAGGCCCCAGCAATCGCTTTGCCTACATTGAGGCCCCAGTGGCTGCTTGGCCAAAGGGTGAGACCTCAGCGGCCACTTGGCCTAGGTTGAGGCCCCGGCAGCTGATTGGCCTAGGTTGAGGCCCTGGCGGCTGCTTGGCCTAGGTTGAGGCTCTGGTGGTCACTTGGCCTAGGTTGAGGCCCTGGCACCTGTTTGGCCTATCTGAGGCCGGCAGCCACTGAGCCTTGCTCATGGCTGCTCCATGTCACAGCCTTTGACAGGGTGGCAAACTGCCAACTGGCTTAATTGAGGCCCCGGTGGCCACTGGGCCTAGTTGAGGCTCCTGCGGCCGCTGGGTCAAACTGAGGCCCATTTGAGGCCACAGTGGCCACTGGACCCATATGAGGCCCCAGTGGCTGCTCCATGCCATGGCCTTTGATAGTTTGGCAAAATGCTGCCAATGGCAAAGTGCCCCCTGGAGCAACGGCCACATCCGACCCCATGGATGGGCCAGCCATTCTTGGAATCATGGTGTACCCTAGTTGAGGTCCCTGCAGCCACTGGTCCTAGTTGAGACCCCTGGTTGCCCCAGACAAAGTGTCACTTGGAGCCATGGGCCCATCCGGCCCCATGGCCTAGTTGACGCAGCAGAAGCTGTTGTGCCTTCTTGAGGCCCCGCGGCTGCTGGGTCCATTGGAGGCCCCTAGTTTATACCCTGGTGGTCGCTGGGCCTAGTTGAGGTGCATTTGAGGCCCCGGCGGCTGCTGGGCACATCTGAGGCCCCGGTGGCTGCTCTATGCAGTGGCCTTTGACAGGGCAGCAAATGCCACCCCTGGCAACGTGCTGTCTGGAGCCATAGTCACACCCAACTCCATGGACATGCCAGCTATGCTTGGAACCATGTTGTTATCATGGTTGTAGGCTGGCTGCCTGAATTGCCTTTAGCCCATGAGTTAACCCTTCGTGAATGTGCTGTATATGTCAAATACTAATTTTCTTGTCTTTATATCAGATTAACCTACATATACATGACTTCATGTAATCTAGAGGTCACAGAGTTCCACTACAACTGGTATAAGGCCCCTAGAGTGTTAACACCTATGTTGTGCCCCACCAGTCCACAAAAAATGTACTTGCTTGACGTCAAAACCTCTGATATTGCCACAGCAGCTGCTCCTGGTAGCATTCTACTACAAAAAATCAATCCTGCAGAAAATAATTGTAAGGTAAGTGTCAGAGCACTTCTAGCAATCAAGCAAGATTTAAATGAATGGAGTTATCTGTGACGGAACCTACTGTCACTGGGGCATCTATTCTGGAGGGGGCTGTTGGCTTGCCTCCTGCCCAGTGACTATGGCCCGTGAAAGAGACTATTGGGGAATTGGTGGACTCTTTAAATAGATTTGTCTTTTCATTGTTTTAAATATACCCGCCAGTTAACTAAAGATTACTGATGTCTGTGTGTTATTCCCTTGTGTATTTATTGTAGAGTCTCCTGTTGTGAATATGGTGTACATTCCCTCTATTATGTATCCTATCTCTGTATTAGTACCTGCTCTCTCTATTGTGCACATTCTCTCTATAAGAAATTCCTTTTGTATTACCTGCTTTCTCCCTTCACCCCTTCTCCTCCCAGGAGGTCCCATTGTCCATTGTCTGAAGGTCCTGTACAGTTACTTTATCTGTGATGTTATCTGTTTGGTTGTATTCATGAAGGGGGTTGGTTCTTGAAGGGGTTAACTGGCCGCTTGACCCTTTGGTGGGATGGACACTCGGTAGAGGAAACACTCGTCCAGCGCTGGGAGAGAGAATGGACCAGAAAGAACACACAGACAACGGATGCTCAGTTGGTATAGTCTCTCTGCTTTAATGAACTCAAAACACTAGCTTTTATATTGTAAAAACCACTTACGCAAGTGGAAAAGCAATATGCGTCATACATCCTGCAGCATAAACAAAATACCACATTAAGCAGTCGTGACACACTAAGGCGGAGGTAACATATCTCTTGCGGCATAAACAAATTATTGTTGGTTACATTTCACACGTAAGCGCTTGCAGAAGTTCTGTGAAATGCACATTCTTAACAAGTTATCTAAAGTTCATATTATGGTTTCTAAAAACTGTACGGACACATTGACCACATTCCTTTCTATGTGTTGTGGTTAAGCTGATTACTGCCTTTGCGTACAAGGACATAGTTTGCAAGGACGTGAGCTGTTTGCAAAGATAATAAAAGATGCGCGACCTTCTACAGAGATACAGCCGCGGGCCGCATTCCTAAACTACAGCAATATATTATTTAGATACATAAGGGCTTCTGGATGTTTAATTGTGTAGGGAAATCAGGGGTGAAATCCCTTCAATCCCCTCTTTTCCTCATATGTTAATTAAGAACATATGATGAATCTAGCGAGATGGTGACATATGGGATTACACCAGGAAACCTCACATATGTCAGGTGGAGCACATCGGAATAGTGGGAAATATCATTTGCGGAAGGGGTAACACGCAAATGCATCTACTCCGGATACTCCTGGTTGTGGTAGCATCCCACTAGATCGTTTCCCTGTTGTTGGAGAGGTTGCGTATGTGTCTGCGGAGGGCAACATAATCGTCATATTGGTGAGGGTCAGCGTAGGGGTGAAAAAAGGGCCAAAAGAAGGTATATGATAATAGTTTCCACCCAACCAGTGGATGACTGGTGAGGCTGGGTGGCATGGGGTGTGTCATCATCTTGTCTAGGGGTATGGGCCGTAGTTGGTGGTTCTGTATCTTCGGAGGTCTCGATACTCTCCCTTTGTCCCATCATGGCGTAGGAGGTCGGGACCTTTAGGTCCCCGTTATCGGGTGCTGGGGTGTCCGCTAGTACCTCTCTTGTGCTGTCGTGGGCTTGACTCCCCTTTGCTTTGTCTTTGGCTTTGTCTTTGTCTTTGTCTTTGCCTTGACGGAACCAGTTTGGCGCGGGAGGCGTGGATCCAAGTAGGGCTGGCCTCCGTGAGAATGGCGGTCCTGGTGATGGCAACAATAGTGGTGGGAGGTCCGTAGGCGAAATCCTCGGGACGTTTCCCCTTCTGTAGGTGCTTGATGAGGACCTGGTCCCCCTCCTGGAAAGGATGGGTTGGTGTACCTGGGAGGGAAGGAGATCTGAACGTAACTTCGTCTCTGGTGGATTTTAAAGAAGTAATCAACTGCCTGACATACTCATCCCTAACCTGCTGGAGGTCCCCGAGGTCAGTGAGTACCTGATGACGGGCCCAGGGGCTGGGGAACGGTCCACCCATTAGGATCTCAAATGGAGAAAACCCTGTATTCCGATTGACGGACATACGGATTTCCGCCAAAACTATCGGGACAGACTTCCAGTTATAAAAGGTGCCCCCCGTAGCTTTCCGCAGACGGTCTTTGTTTGATCGGTTCATGAGTTCGACGAGGCCAGAACCCTGCGGGTGCCAAGGGATATGATACTTCCAGTCCACCTGAAGGGCCTTACAAAGGCTCTATGCCAATCTGGAGGTAAATGCGGGGCCTCTGTCAGAATTGAGCTGGAGAGGAATCCCCCACCGGGGAATTATTTCTCGAGTCAAAATACGAACCACTGTCTCAGCATCCTCTGCCCTAGTGGGAAATACCTCTGGCCAGCGGGAGAACATGTCTACCATGACAAGTGCGTATTCTTGAGCTTTTCCAGCAACCCTGGGAATATGTGTGAAATCAATTTGCAGATGTGTGAAAGGAGTCGTGGGGTACTCTAGATGCTGATGCGGGATTCGGTGAGGGTTGTTGGGATGGATGCGGAGACAAGTGAGACAGCGGGAAACATAATCCTTCGTGAGGGCTAGAAGATCAGTGATATAAAAATGAGACTCTAGCAACCGTTTGGTAATTTTGATGCTGTGGTGGCTGGCGCCGTGAAAATGATCAATGAAAAGTGTGGCACTGGATTGGGGTATGCATACTTTACCGTTCTTGGTAATCAGACCAGCAGTGAGATTCTTTTGCAGGGTGGGATAGCACCAGTCTTTTAACTCTGTGTCTGTGGCGTACCGCTGTAGCTCAGAGAAGAGAAACCCATTAGCAATAGAAGGGGGTTTAACATGGGAAGGTGTAGGTGGCTGTTGCCGGTGGAGGCCGCACGTTTAGCAGCCATGTCAGCTAAATGATTCCCTAGGGAGACAGCGTCATTCCTACGCGTGTGTGCTCTACAGTGCAGAACAGCGAGGGCAGAGGGGAGCCTGAGGGCATGTAGGAGGTCATCTACAAGGGAGGAGTGTGATATGGGTTTACCATCCGCTGCAACATAACCTCGTTTCTGCCAGGTCTTGCCATGGTCATGGACAATGCCGAAGGCGTATTTAGAATCAGTGTAGATAGTAACGGGCATACCTGTGTACAGAATGCAAGCGCGTGTGAGAGCAATGAGCTCGGCAGCTTGTGCAGAGCGGTAGGGGATAGGTTCTGCCTCGTGGATAATATTAGGCAGGGAGACAACGGCATATCCAGCATAATAGATAGTATCAGTAGGGCGCATGCATGAACCGTCTACAAAAACTACATCGGCTTCAGGAATAGGGGTGGTGCTCATGTCTGGGCGGGAGGATGTGTCCGAGTCAATGGTGAGAAGACAGTCATGTTCAGGTGGGGTATTGTCATCAGTGCCCTTAAGTCCCAGGAGAGCGTTGAGGATAGTGGAGGGGCCAACAATGGAGATACTATACTCGATATGTAGGGCTGGGTTGCTTAGGAGAGTTACTTCATAGCCTGAGAGTCTTTGTGATGTCATATGTTGGGTGTGTATACCTTTGAGGAGGGTTAGTACGTCATGGGAGGTGTGTAAGTGGGTTTCATGACCTAAAGTGAACTGAGTAGCCATTTGCACCGCCATCGAGCTAGCTGCCAGGGAGCGTAGGCAAGAGGGCATACCTTGGACTGGAGTTGGCATAACTTTAGAGAAAAAGGCTACGGGACGCAAGCGGCCCCCATGTTCCTGGGTGAGAACGCCGGCCATGGTTTTACAGTTGTCCCTTGCAAACAAATAAAATGGTAACATGTACTCAGGGAGCCCCAAGGCTGGACTGGACATAAGAGCGTTCTTTAAGAGCATTATATGCGTTTGTCATCTCAGGGGTCCAGGTGAGCTTGCCTGGATTCCCCACAGTGTGTTGTCTCAGGATGTTATCATAGTAGGAGCAGTCAGGTATCCATTGTCTGCAATAGTTTATCATTCCCAGAAAAGATAGCATTGCTTTTCGGGTACTTGGGGTGACCAGGCCCATGACAGACTGGATCCTTTTGTGACTGATGCTCCTTTCCCCCTGCCGTAAAACAAAACCTAGGTATTCAACCTGTGTTTGACACCATTGTAATTTTTCAAGTGAAACCTTATGACCACAATTTTGTAACCATTGTAGGAGTGCCAGTCCGTCAGCCTTGGCGGCTTCGCCTGATGGACTACAGAGGAGGAGATCATCCGCGTACTGTAGCAGGACTGAACCTTGGCTGGGGTGCCACGATTTCAGGGTGGTCTGAAGCACGATAGCAAAGACCACTGGGGCATCAATATACCCCTGAGGGAGGCGCTTCCGTGTATACTGACAACCCTCAAAAGAAAAAGCAAATAGTAGTGCCGTGTCAGGGTCCACAGGAATTCTAAAAAATGCGTTCTTTAGGTCGATGACTGTGAAATGACTGTGTGTTGCGGGAATAGAGGAAAGAAGCGTTGTAACGTCAGGAACTATAGGAGCAATGGGAATGATTAGTGAGTTTATGGCACGGAGGTCTTGAACAAACCTAACCGACCCATCGGGTTTGCGGACAGGGTTGATGGGAGTGGAAAAGGGGGAAACAACCTCTTCCAGGATACCGTCTGTCAGAAACTGTTGCAGCATAGGTCTGATACCCTCAATCTTTTCTTGGGACAACGGGTACTGTTTTTGGTATATGGGGTCAACATTCTTGTGCACTCGGGCCTTATAAGGGGTGCATGGTATCATTCCGGTGTCGAAAGGACCTTGTGACCATAGTGAGGTGAGTTCTTTCAACTCAGATGGAGCAGTGGCTGGGGTTAGGTAGAAATGACGTGTTCTGCATAGAGTGGGTATCACCGAGCTTTCAATGTGGATGCCTTCTGGTGTGTTATGTATGGACAATTGTAAAAGAGCCAGTAGATCCCTCCCCAGTAGACTAACAGGGCAATCTTTGATAATTGTAAAACAATGTTGTGGGAGGGTTGTACCGTCATCAGTGGTTAAAGGGAGAGGAACAGTGGTGTATGTAGGTGTGGATACGCCATTGATACCCGTGGAAGGTTCTGACTCAGAAAGGGGACCCGTGTAGTGACAAGCCTCGTGGGAAGGGATCACAACTCCCTACCGCCTCTGTCCATCCCGCCATGTTATCTACCCATGGATCGACCAGGTATCTATCTGTGCCCCCTACTCTAATTACATAATCCTTGCATGGTTCTCCTGTCTCTGGGGGTGGATATTCTCTATAACTGTTTTTATTCCCCATATTCTTATACTCTATACAATCAAGTTTTAAACAGACAAAATATAACAACAGTCAGGGAATGTTCGTCTTACCATCTACTAATTCACCTGAGTATACCATACACTTATACTTTAAATCATAGACAAACAAATAAAACAATAAATCACGAGGTTCCACACCGAGCGTCCTCCCAAATATAACAATCTCTTTGTCTTTGGTAAAGGTAGTCCCAACCTCCCTTTTATCTTTAGAACTTTAGTGTTAACCCCGAGTTCGTTTTATCTCACAGCGGTCTCTGTCACATACCGGAGTACATATGGTACTTACCCGGTTAAATGAGCAGAGCCTGACGGAGATCTCAGCAGTGCCTCCAAATTGAAGGGGTTAACTGGCCGCTTGACCCTTTGGTGGGATGGACACTCGGTAGAGGAAACACTCGTCCAGCGCTGGGAGAGAGAATGGACCAGAAAGAACACACAGACAACGGATGCTCAGTTGGTATAGTCTCTCTGCTTTAATGAACTCAAAACACTAGCTTTTATATTGTAAAAACCACTTACGCAAGTGGAAAAGCAATATGCGTCATACATCCTGCAGCATAAACAAAATACCACATTAAGCAGTCGTGACACACTAAGGCGGAGGTAACATATCTCTTGCGGCATAAACAAATTATTGTTGGTTACATTTCACACGTAAGCGCTTGCAGAAGTTCTGTGAAATGCACATTCTTACAAGTTATCTAAAGTTCATATTATGGTTTCTAAAAACTGTACGGACACATTGACCACATTCCTTTCTATGTGTTGTGGTTAAGCTGATTACTGCCTTTGCGTACAAGGACATAGTTTGCAAGGACGTGAGCTGTTTGCAAAGATAATAAAAGATGCGCGACCTTCTACAGAGATACAGCCGCGGGCCGCATTCCTAAACTACAGCAATATATTATTTAGATACATAAGGGCTTCTGGATGTTTAATTGTGTAGGGAAATCAGGGGTGAAATCCCTTCAGTTCTTGACTGTGTTTCTGTGTCTGGGTGAATAAACTAGCATTCTGCAGTTTGATTTTCAACGGTGATCCTCATTCTTTTAAGCTGCGGTTAAAGTTTTGGGGAGCTGTTAGGAAAGATTGCTCCAGGGACTGTTAAATGGAAGAGGTTACATGGACGGAGGTACCAAGTTAGGGTACAGTCACTCCGTCACATTTGGCTGGCAGCTTGGTGGGATTTGCTTTCTCCAGTGAACAGTCCAAACCACCACCGGGATTTGATATCCAGACAGCACGGCAGAAGCAAGCAGAAGATGGCAGCAGTCACAGGAGTAGCATACCGGGAGAGGTTGCGAGAGGTACAAGCAAACCATTGTGGACCTATAACAGCGGAGACTCGGCTGACCTGGGCTGATACAGCACGTTGGCAACTCTGGCACAATGTGCTGGACAAAGAGCAGCGCTACCAGAACAAGATCCTCCCCTCATCCCAAGAAAGGTACCTGAAAAGAATAGAAGTGCGAGAGGCGTTTGTGAATAAGCAACACAACAAGAATTGGCTGACTGATCTGGCTTGTCTGGTCTATGTAGAGACACGGCTGGAGGAGAGCTACGAAGCCCTTCCGACAGTATGTAACCCAGATGAGAACTGAGAGCGTGGAAAATAACAGCCCGACAGAAGGCTTTGGCTACGGCAGCCCGGGACTGTTATTTGAGAAAATGTCCAGAGACCCGGATTTCAGAGATGACACAGAGTGGAGATGGGATAAGATAGCAGAGTACCGAGAAAACCTGCTAAACCTCTCTGACGTCTGGTGTATGCAAGTCGTTAGTCAGCAAGGAGCTGGAGAAATCTTACAAGCGACTGCTAGACAGCAGGTAAGCCAAGTTCACCATGAGAAACTCTGCACAAAGAAGCAGACAGAGAAACTGACAAGTCCTGCAGATGTGGTACAGAGAAAGGAAGTGTACAATTCATTGCCCCAGCAGCAGGTTGGAGTACCAGGAGGCAGTCCTGGCAGTGTGAGTTCCCTGTGGCTGATACCGGAGCCTGAGGCAGTGGAAGAGGTACTAGTTGCGTCCGAGCAGGAGTACATCAGTCTGGGAGGCAGTCCTGGCGAGATGGTCCCCCAGGTAGGGAGACGGATGGACAGTTTAAACGTGAGTGTCTCGGAAGGAGGAGATGAGATGGGCGAAAGAAAGCAGTTTGATTGCGATCAGCAGCAAGCCCAGAAAATAACTGATTGTGACCCAGCAGAAGAGCTGGCAACCAGGCAGCGCATCGTTGGTCTCTACCCCATAATTCCTGCAAGCAATACAGCTACGCAGCAGCAGTTTGGGAATCCGGGAGACAGACCCATTGAGTCGTCTCCCCAGTCTCCCGCAAGAATACTGTCCTGTGCAGGACTTAAAAACTATCATTGATGCTACTGTGACTTTACATCCTGTCATTCCCAATCCCTACAACTGTCCTGAGAGCCTGCTGTGGCCAGCCCGGGTCACTAGCTCTCCATACTGGCTTTCCACTTAAGGGTTAACTCCTGTGTCTGAACCTGAGTTTTGCATAAATACCCGATCACGTCCTCCCATCTTGGCTCTTCCATTTTTGTGTTTTCCCTTCCTGTTGTCAGAGGTCCTGAGAGCTCCCTCTTGTTAGTTCATTTTCCTTGATTTACCTGCTGTACCGTCTATACCAGTTATTCCATCCTTGCTGTGTCTGCATTACCTGGTTCCTGCTTGCTGGATGATCCACTGTCTGGCCCACTATCCAGTGGGTCCAGAGACTCTCAAGTGGCTTCCAGCCCTCAAGCGCTCTCCTAGTAAGGTACTGTTACCAAAGGCTCTTGCTTCTCCTCAAGAGGATATAGAGAGAGACTACGTGGCCCACCATCCACTTGGCTGTTTTCTGTGTTACTATCTGTTCTGTGCTGGACTGTTTGCTGTGAACCATTCCACAATACAAGCCTTATTGTGCATATACTGCCTCCAGTGTCTGTCTGCCTGCTTAACCCCAGTGCTTGGGATTATATATCACCACACAGAGGCTGTGCCATGGCTCCTTCATGGCGCGAGCCTGACAACAACCTACTGGCGCTCATACCCCAAAGTACACAGTACTACACCGTGCTTGATCTAAAAGATGCCTTCTTCTGTATCCGCCTCGCCCCTGCAAGCTAGCCCCTGTTTGCGTTCCAGTGGGAAGATTCTAGAACCAGGTCATAGCATCAAATGACCTGCCGACGCCTCCCTCAAGGTTTCAAGAACCTGCCCACTATCTTCAGCTGCGCCCTGAGCCAGGATCTCCTGTCCTTCAACTCTCAGCCAGACAAAGTTGTATTACTACAATATGGCAACAAAAAGAGAAAAGGGGTGGTGCTCGCGTAGATACTAGGAAGGATTAGAGGTAACGTTCCATATATAGAACAAATTTAGAGAGTCACAGTTATCTCATTTCTTTCTTAGGAAGAGTGAATTCGCAAACTTAAATTGGAATAAAGGGGAAAACTCAGTTTGCTAGAGTCCTAAATCGTAATAGTCAGTCCTGACAGGCGTATTAATTCCCAGCAGGAAGAGAGTTAACAGTACTCTGCCTCTTCAGTCTATCAGTGTCATGCCTACTGGTGCTCCTGCAGTGCGGCCTTCCCAACAGAGAGGGCGCCAGTCTCTGAATCAGGCCACTTTGAATGCCGCACCTGGTCAGGGATCTAGGCCTTTAAATATCAGTCACTGACTGTGCTCTGAGCCCTGACGTGGTTTATTCTAGCCCTCAGCGCGTGTCTGGAGCTTTTGCATATTGGTTTTCTGGTTTGACTTCTGGCTTGTATATTTGACTGTGTTTTCTGTGATTATCCCTTGGCTTGTGTTTATCTCGTGTACCGACCTCTGGCTTGTTATTACTACGATATCTCTCCTGTCCCTGATCTGTACTTCTATGTATTTTAGATTAGTACCTGGCCATTCTAAGGACCAGCTTGTCAGATTAGGGTTTTTTCTTGCCTTTCTGGGTTTTGTCTGCGTGCTGGGTGACTCTATATCCTTACAATCAGAGACCACAGAATTCAATCATAGCAGTCATAGTTCATCCAATAAGGGACAGGCAACAATGATAGTGCACCTTTTTTGTTTAAAAGGTCTGTGGTTAGCCTGGATACATTCAGGAATAAAACCCACAGATCAGTCCAATATTGGTTTCATCGCACACCGTGGTGGCGTTTAAGCCATAAACTCAAATCCAGCAATGATTGTTCAGCTTTGTCTTACCGGAAACAGTTCCTCTCAGGCAGTTCAGTAGTTGGGAGTGTAGTGGGACTTTCTTCCAGAAAGAGACACTTATCGAAAAATGCCTACCAAAAGTAAGAGATAGTGTGCTGAATTACTTCATGTTCACTGTGAAGAACGAACACGAACAGCAAGACCTGATCTACTTCACATGGAAGAATTATGACCCGAAGAGTGAGTTCAGCTGGGGACCCAGAGAAGAACTCAAGAACTACAAGAAGCCGTGTTCTGTAATGTCCCCATTGCTACCAACCCCGTTGAACCAATGGACACCTGCATACTCAGAAAAGGAGAAGAAATGGCTCTCCAAAGAGCCAGGTGAATATGGAGAAGATGGATGGTTGGAGTTGACCAACAATCAAATAATCCTGCCCGCTACATTAACGCCCGAAGTTGTCAGATCCTTAAATGCCAGCACTCATGGAGGAAGAGACACCATGGAGCAACAATTGGAACCACATTTCTATGTTCCTGGGCTCTCTGTTATCTGTCAAACAATAGCTCAACAATGCATCACCTGCGCCAAGAACAATCCAAGACAAGGCCCATCGCAACCCCCAAGAATGCAACCTATTGGATTGTCCCCAATTTACGTTCCTCCAAATTGACTTTACTGTGCTCCCACCCTGTAAAGGATACAAGTATCTGCTTGTGATGGTTTGTACACTAACTGGATGGGTTGAGGCCTTCCCAACCAGAACTGAGAAGACAGCTGAAGTAGTGAAGTGTCTCTTGAGAGAAATTATCCCTTGATATGGACTACCACTCGAGATTGGGTCAGATAATGGCCCGGCCTTCATCCAAACTTGTCTGCAGCAGCTTGACCGTCAGCTGGGCATCACCTGGAAGATACATGCAGCCTACAGGCCTCAGAGTTCTGGAAAAGTGGAGCGAATGAACAGGACATTAAAGACTTTGATGGCCAAGATGTGCCAGGAGACATCACTGGGATGACTGGATGTGCTGCCGATAGTCCTCTTGCATATTAGATGCAGGCCAACCCCACGTTTGAAATTGAGCCCATACGAACTCCCGTTCGGGCGACCCACCCCTCTTATTAGTGGGCTAAGGGGGGACCTTCGGGCGTTAGGGGAAGCTAAGTTAAGTGAGCCGGTACTATTGTATTTTCAAACAATGCAAAAACGGAATACCTGGGTTAGTGATAATCTACCTCGTTTCTTGAATCCACCCTTGCATAAAAAATGTTCAGGTGATTCAGTTTGGGTAAAAGAGTGAAAGGCTGACCCCACTAGGCCCTAAATGGTGGGGCCCTTACCTTGTTCTATTATCCACTCCTACAGCAGTAAAGGTGGCCGAGGTGGTTCCGTGGATACACCACTCGAGATTGAAGCCAGCTGCAACTGTACCCGAGTTCCAGTGGGAAGTGATCCCCAACGGGTCCAGTCCACTTAACAAGCTAAAGTTGACTAGGGCTGCTCCCAAGTCTGCAATGATCAGCAAGTAGGTGTTTTGACGGCCATAATAACGCCTGACCAAATACCAGCAATGGAAAGTCGGGAAGCCCATGAATACATGTTGTCTCCTGCTGGTCAGCAGCGAGAGGAGAGACTCGTAGCGCCCATGAGGAGAGCTTTTCAGGTTACTATTGCTCTGGGTGCCATTACTTTGATGATACTGTTCATAATGACTTATGTGACTATGCTTTTCCCAAAAAGGCCGCAAACAAAAGCGGATTTGAGACTGAACTTCTCTTCCCTTCTGAACCAAACTGGTGGGAGAGACTAGCGCGATTTGGGATTTGTTTCAGCACCAAAGAACCATCTGTTGATGAAGTTTAACCCTTTCGCTGCTGAGGCATTTCACGCCTGTGTGCTGAGCTCATTTTTACTGGTTTCGCTCATCTTGATTAAAAATGTTTTGAAGCCTTATTTTATTATATGACCCAGACATATTATATATCGTTCTTTCCGACAGACTCGGCAGATTCAGAATATATCATTATTATATGTACATGTCATGTCCTGTCTGTATATTATAACAAAAAATGCAATAAAATTTGAATTTTCAATAATTTACAATGTGTAAAGTGTTTTTTTCACATTTTAACATGCGAGCATTTGCGGTTATATTTTCTATGGGTTGCGCTTGTTAAAAAAAATTCGAAATGGGGTCTCGGTACATTTTTTTGGGGGGAAAATTACGCGATTTTAACAAACGCACCCCATACAAAAATCGTTAGTGCAGCATCATTGTTCACATTATAATTGAAAGGGGAACAATATTGCTGCCTTAACAAAACAAAAAAAAAAAAAACTTGTTTATTATTTATGTTTTGCTAACTTTTTACATGGTCATGTTTGGTATCGTTGGAAAGGCCATGCTCTGGCCGATCCAACGATATAAACAGACGATACTCCAAGACGAGATGGGACAAAACCCAAGTAACGAGTGAAAGCCCCAGCGGCAAACAGGTGTTAAACCACCAAAACACAACACTGGTGATCGCGAATCGTAGCAGCAACAGAATGTTCAAATACAAGCTGGGTCAAAATCAGGAGCAGGAATCGTATACAGAAATGGGTCAGCAACTAAATCAACAATAGAATCAGCTTAGCGATGCAAGAACAGATCTCCACGTCAGGGCGACGAGGCAACTCCTCAAGTCCTGTTTTAAACCCGGTGGCTCCTCGTGAACACGCCAGGCCCCGCCCCCTCGGACACCGCTCGGCCATTACCTGGTGCTGGCACTCGACCAGCCCTTGGCACTGAACCTTGCCCAGACCCCCCAGGAAGCACAGCAGGGGCTGAGGATGTAACACAGCCACCGTTTGGAAGGGCAGGCTGTGTCCTTCCAAACGGTGCCTGACAGGGGCAGACTGACCCATCGGGCACTGCCCGAGGGCCCGCGGGTCGGTATGGGCCGCCCGGTTTGGGCAGACACAGTGGGCCCACCACCAGCTTCCCTCTGATGATTCCAATTAACAGGCAGCCAGCGGCGCACTCTGAAAATGCTGCGGTGGTGCCTGCGCCACCCCTTACGTGATGTGTCACGTGAGGGGCGGCGCCAGTGCAACGTGCCTGCTGATGCAACGTGACTGGGATGCAGGCACGCTGCAGGCACCACCACGGCATTTTCAGAGTGTGCCGCTGGCTGCCTGCAGGCATGTACTGGCCATAGGGACTACAGGGAGATTCCCGGTGGGCCAATGGGTCAGTGGGCCAGTGTGAATGCTGGTTCACTGCGCGGCTCGCACTGCTCTTAATGGGTGAAGTGAGAACTTCCTCACTTGTCTGTAAAACAGACGCAGTCTGCCGCAGTCTCCTATTGGGGCCACCGCTGCGCATACGCCTAACCTTAAGACACGGTGCGCTCAACCTTAGTGCCGCTGTGTTTTTTTACCCAATCACCTCTGCAGCAACTCCAGTATCTGCAGAGCGATTGGTTGAGCGATCCGGTTAGTTTATGTACTATTTTTGTGCGTGTGTGCATAACTAAAGTTCCAGGGCTGATTTTTTGTCCCAGTCCAGCCCTGGCTGCCTGTTAATTGGAATCAGAGGGAAATCGACGGCGGGCCCACTGTGTCTGCCCAAACCGGGCCAGCGAAGGTGAGAGCTGGGGCAAATATAACCATGTGAGCTGGGGGAAAATATACCCATGAGTGCTGGGGGGCAAATATACCCATGAGAGCTGGGGGGCAAATATACCCATGAGTGTTGGGGCAAATATATCCATGAGTGCTGGGTGCAAAAATACCCATGAGTGCTAGGGGGGAAATATACCCATGAGTGCTAGGGGCAAATATACCCATAAGTGCTGGGGGGCAAATATACCAATAAGTTCTGGGGGCAAATATACTAATGTGAGCTGGGGCAAATATACCAATGTGAGCTGGGGGGCAAATATACCCATGAGTGCTGGGGGCAAATATACCCATGAGAGCTGGGGGGCAAATATACCCATGAGAGCTGGGGACAAATATACCCATGAGAGCTGGGGCAAATATACCCATGAGTGCTGGGGGCAAATATACCCATGATTGCTGGGGGAAAATATACCCATGATTGCTGGGGGGCAAATATACCCATGAGAGCTGGGGGGAAATATACCCATGTGAGCTGGGGGAAAATATACCCATGTGAGCTGGGGCAAATATACCCATGTGATTCATAAATGGAATCCCAAAAAGTCTGTAATTTCTTGCTCATATATCAAAAATGAAGTAAGATGCTGCGCTATGCTGCACTGCTGATCAGAGGAGACAATAAAACCAACCACACCGGTATATGGCCGTTTCACGTTTGACTATCTCGTGATCAGTCAGAGCCGTTTATTATTTCAACATCCAATAGAAACATTTGTTGTAGAAAAGAGGTTTCTAACCACCCAACATAGGAATGTGATATAACAGCCAATCAGCATACAGATACATTTCCACATCACAGTTTAACCAACACGGTTTAACAAACACTTATTACCATATATGGTTTGCAAGAAATCTTTTTCCGATCTTCCCGCTTCTGCGCACATTTTCCTGCACTGAACATAACAGGAAATCGGCCACACAGGCCATATCCTATGTAAGAAAAACTGTCCACATACAGAATTTGACACAGGAAATGGAGGGGGGAAAGTTACAGCCCATTTTATCAGAACAGGCTTTTCACACCAATGCATACTGAAATATGGTACACATTTCAATCACAGGACATTTATAAATCATACAGAAAATTAAAAACTACCTATCATATTAAAATACCTTTCACTTTATGCAATAAAATATTGATCTAGATCTTTAATAAAATAATGTTGTATGAAGAACATGTGTCTGTAATTTGTCGCTGTCACTTCATAGGTACAGTTTTACAGGGACATACATCATGATGGTCAATATTTGCCTAGCAATTCATTGTTAGAGCATCGTGCAATTGTACTCACAGGGTTAATAACAGGGGCAGATCCAGACACAGGTTTCAGGGGGGCACTCTACCCGTTTTGGCTATAAGCTTGTGTTTGGTTTGCAGTGACAAGCAGAGTCATGCCTAATCGCAAGCTCTGCTCATCACACTCACTCTGTCCAGAGCATTGCACCAGGTCTGTCCTCCTGCTGCTTAGGTGACACCTGAAAGACCCCGCACACTAATGCTCTGCACTCTGGCACATTATCTGTCACTGAGAATCAAGCACCGCCAGCAAAGGCGTAAATAGAAACTTCAGGACCCAGGTGCGGGAATCCATGACGCCCCCCACCCTTCCTCTAAGCAAAAACATTCCCCCCTCCCTGTCACCATACCATGCACTGGACCCCTCCAGGTCAATAATGTCGACTCCACAACAATTTAACTCACAGTAATATGCGCTGTGTATGAGCATATCACAGAGCTCCACAATAATAAAACTCACCATAATGTGCGATGTGCATGAGCTTATTACAGATCTACACAGTAATAAAACACACAGTAATGTGTGCTGTGTACAGGGCCAGCCCGTCCATGGAGTAGGGTGGATCAACGGCTCCAGGTGGCCCTTCATCAGGGACGGCAAAATGCCCTGTCAAGGGCCACGGCATGGAGCTCCGCTCCCAGCCTGGACAAGGCACGGCCCTCGTCCAGCAGGTTGCGAAGCCTCTCAGCGAGCCGATGCCTGCCCTCCTCATTCAATCGGAGCTGCGCCTGCCCCCTTCACGCGAGCAGAGCTGCGCCCTGTTCACCCGAGCGGAGCTGCACCCGCCCCGTTCACGCAAGCAGAGCAGCGCCCGCACCTTCATATGAGCTGGCTGACGCTCGTGCCCTTCACATGAGCGTGGCGGCAGGAGGAGCTCGCCACTTTCAGCAGACCAGGCCCGTACATCCGAAGCCCTCCAGCGGGCTGGCCTTGGCCAGGCCCGAAGCCACAAGAGCGAGGTGGCAGGCAGAGCCCGCCACTTTCAGCGGACCAGGCCCAATGGCATCCAACAAGCCCTCCAGTGGGCCGGCGACCAGGGTACCAGTATGTGGCTGTGTGTGACTGGATGTGTGTGTGTGTGACTGGATGTGTGTGTGTGACACTGGATGTGTGTGTGTGACTGGATGTGTGTGTGTGTGACTGGATGTGTGTGTGTGCGACTGGATGTGTGTGTGTGCGACTGGATGTGTGTGTGCGCGACTGGATGTGTGTGCGACTGGATGTGTGTGTGTGTCAGTGCGACTGGATATGTGTGTGTTAGTGCGACTGGATGTGTGTGTGTGTGCGGCTGGATGTGTTTGTGACATTGGGCCTGGGATATGTGGCGCTCTGTGATACTCATACACACTGCACATTACTGTGAGTTTTATTGTTGTGAAGGTCTGTGATACAGTCAAACACATCATATATTACTGTGAGTTTTATTGCTGTGCAGCTTTTTGATACAGTAATGCGCAGGGTGTATGAGCGTATCACAGAGCTGCACAGCAATAAAACTCACAGTAATGTGCAGGGTGTGAGTTTTATTGCTGTGCAGCTCTGTGACACACTCATACATGTTTTTGATTTTCTTTTGTGGGGGGCAGCATTTCATCCTTCGCTCCAGGCAGCACAGTGGCTTGGGCCGGCCATGGCTGTATATGAGCGTATCACAGAGCTATACAGTAACAAACTTCATAGTAATGTGAGCCGTGTATGAGCATATCACAGAGCTTTACAGTAATAAAACTCACAGAATTAGCTGCGTGTATGATTTTATCACAGAGCTGCACAGCAATAAAACTCACGCTCATACACGCCATAAATTACTGTATCACAGAAGTCCAAAGTAAAACTCACAAATAAGTATAAAATCTAACATTATTAAAATAAGGAAGATATTAACCCTTTCGCTGCTGAGGCTTTTCCCGCCCCTGTGCTGAGGTCATTTTTACCGGTTTTGCTCATCATGTTTAAACGTGTTTTGAAGGCTTATTTTAGTATATTACCCAGACATATTATATATCGTTCTTTCCGTCAGACTCGGTAGATTCATAATATGTCATTATTATATGTATACGTTATGTCATGTCTGTATATTATAACAAAAAATGCAATAAAATATGTATTTTCAATAATTTACAATGTGTAAAGTGTTTTTTTTTCACATTTTAACATGCGAGCAATTGCGGTTATATTTTTTATGGGGTGCGCTTGTTAAAAAAATTAGAGATGGGGTCTCGTTACATTTTTTTTTGGGGAAAATTACGCGATTTTTAACAAACGCACCGCATACAAAAATCGGTAGTGCAGCATCATTGTTCACATTATAATTGAAATGGGAACAATATTGCTGCATTAACAAACCAAAAAAATTGTTTATTTTTTTTTTATAAATTTTTATTTTTTATTTTTTTATTTTTATTTTTATTTATTTTTTTTGACAAAAATTTTCACAGTAGTGTTTGGTATCGTTGGAACGGCCATGCTCTGGCCGATCCAACCATACCAAACTTTAACCCCTAGCTGCCACGGATCGGGAGATAGGGAGTTCATTGGAACTCCCTATCTCCACCGTTGGTGGCAGTTAGGGGTTAAGTCCAGGACTGGCGTCATCGTGCAACGCACGATGACGCCAGTCCTCAGGGGGAGTTCCCGGATGCTTGGCCGACATCCAAGATGTCGGCCAGCTCCGGGAAAGGATCGCGAACCGGCGCTTTTCAGCGCCGATTCGCGATCCAGCTCCCCAGGGGTTAATGCCAGGCACCATTTGGAAGGGCAGGCTGTGCCCTTCCAAATGGTGCCTGGGTTAACCCCCGCAACGCCGCCGATTGGGAGGGAGAGAGGTCCGAAGGACCTCCCCCCCTCCCTTTCAGGCGCCTCCTCCGCACATGCGGGGGGGGCGCCTGAATTAGGTGTCATCGCGCTGCCGCGATGACACCTAATTTCAGCGGCTGCGGTTCCGGGTGCTGGGCTGACATCGAGGATGTCAGCCCGCACCGGAGGGGCCAGCGATCGGCCGGAACCCGGCCGAACGCTGACCCCAATGGGAGGACGCACTCAGCGCGTCCTCCGCATACCAGCAGTAATGCGGAGGACGCGCTGAGAGCGTCCTCCGCATTGAAGTGGTTAAAGGAATATTTAAATACAATTAAGTTAAATATAAAGACTATTATATTAACATAATTTATATTATAATATATACACATATACTTGTTACCTTATCTAACATATTTTTGCAGGAAGGGGGTGAATTCCTCTTTAACTGTGCGGCCTACGTCAGGCCTGAAGCACCAGACCAGGGCCCAGGTGATGCTGTGGACCAGGCCCCAGAACGTTGACCAGGCCCTAGGCAAAGCCGCGGACCAGGCCCGAGACCCAGAATAAGGCCCCAGATGAAGCCTTGGACTGGGCCTAAGACCTCGGACTAGGCCGCAGGTAAAGCCGCGGAATGGGCCCGAGACCCGGCTTAGAACATGTAGGGCTCTATTAACTTCTTCGCGCAACCGTTAACGTGTGCACAAAAACGCATTAACGCGAGGGGTAAAACCCTTTGCGCAGAACGTCGTATTACAATGTCCGCGCAAAAAATGCGCGTTAACATCTACCGCTGGTGAACCTGCGTGAACTCTTTGCGAGCGTAATGTACATTGCGCGTCCTATACTTAACATTGTGAGCGCAAATGCGTTTGTGCGCTGGTATGCGGATGGTATTACAATCTATGCGCAAATTTTAACGGACAACGTTTGCACGCATAATTTTAACGTCTTTGAAAAGCTGGTGTTAATGGCAAATCTGAACGTCCTGGCCAAAACCAAATACACCAGCCAGAAAAAAAAATACAGCAAAGTATAGTTACACATTCTACGCATACTCAAACAATAAAATTGAGAGGTTGTGCGTGTTTTTATTATTGCTGCAGCATATATACTTAACGTGAGACAATTGTGGCTCTTAATTCAGATTGGCTGAATCGCTTGAAAAAACTGTCCGCCCACCGACTTCTGCGCGCAGCGTTAATGTCCATGCGTTTTTGCGCGTCTTTTTTATGCGCAATATTTTTTGATGGATGAAACAATGCGCTCGGATTGTAATACCAGTGTTAATTTACGCGCGTTAACGTTTAACGCTGTGCACAAAAAAAATAGCGCTGCGCGTACGCTTTTGCGCGAAGAAGTTAATAGAGCCCGTAGATAATTATTCCAGGGGAGGGGACAGAAATAAAAGGTTATTGCAAAGATCATCACACTGGATATATAAATTAAAAATCTTGTCCCCATTAGGTTGAAATGAGGAGTTTGATTTTATGTGCTTAAATCGAATTGAAGTGAAATAAATGAGTTAATCTGTTCCTTTTATCTTTTTTATGGTTTTGGCGTTATTATATTCCTTCTGTATGATCTATAGCAGGGGTGGGCAAACATTTTCTACGGAGGGCCACATTGAAAACTTTATTGTTATCGGGGGGGCCGCATATATATTTTGTCTACTTCAATTACAATTTATAATGTATGAAAACATGAATTAATGATAATAACCATGTATTTTAAAAAAAGCAGCAATCTGCACACTGAGTACAGAAGAGGTGCAATAACCAAAGAAGAGCTTCCCAAACCCCAAACAATGAATCAAATGGAGTAAGGAGATGCACTCAAATGGAATAAAAAATACACTTTATTAAACTCTCAATATTATAAACACATAAAGCACATGTGTATATATATATATACGACCAAAAGCAGTAATGCACCACAAGCAAAAAGACAACCAATTGAGAAATATAATATAATGTATAAACAATAAAAATTACCAAGCACTTGGAAAAGTGTGAACAGGAGAGCGGAGTCAAGGATCCCAACGTTTCGACGATAAACGTCTTTATCAAGGGACATAACCATGTATTTGTCATTTTATTTCACATTCACACTGTATTACACATGCACATTACATTTTAAAATACGAACTGAAACAGTTTCTAATTTGGTAATAAGATTTTACTATTCATATTTATTTCAACAAAAGTTTATTGTTAGCTGTCAGAATAATTATGAAGAAGGAACTTAATTTACATACAATCTGATCATAGAGTACAATTATAATTAATGAGAAGTAGGTAACTGTTCACAATTTTGGATAATGTTCTTGAACTGTGGAACCAGTTTATTATTGGTTGTGATTCGTATGACTGCATTCAAATTGCAGTCAGTCACCATCGACCTGTTCTTAGACTTGTTTATTTTCAGACAAGAAAAAGCTAGCTCAAAGATGTATGTGGACCCAAATAGTGACAAAAGTTTGGCAGCAAAGTTTTTTATGTGTGGAAATGCTGCTGCTGGCAAAGATCCATAAAACTCCAGCAGAAGAACTGACTTGAACTTCTCCTTCAGGTCATAATCTGCTTGTAGGTCAAGCAGCTCCAACTGTATATCCTCTGGGGCTGAATCAGCTTCTGCACTAAATGGTGAATTGAGGATATTGAAGAGTGGTTCCAAGTTCTTGAAGTCTTGGAACCTCCTTTCAAATTCTACAACCAAGGCATCCAACTGAGCCTTGTACTTCTCAGACATTTCACCAGAAATGGTTTTCTGTTTCAGCAAAGGGAAATGGCAAAACCTGTTTTACCTGCTTGCCTGGAAAACAGGAAGAGTTTTGCCTGAAATGATTTAACATGCACATACAGTACATTTCATGTGCAAACAAGCTAATGCCCTGAAGTTTTACATTTAGTTCATTCAACTTTTCCATAATGTCAATGGCAAACATGAAGTTTGACTTCCACTCTTCATTAACAATGTTACTATCAAAGTCACAATCAATACCCTTCATCTCCAGGAACATAACTATTTCTTCCTTGAGATCCTACACTTGCCTCAATATCTTGCCCAGGCTCAGCCAACGGACACTGCTATGGTAGATAATATCAGAATGTTTAGTTTTCAAATCTTCAAGCAGTGCCTTGAACTGCCTGTGGTTAAGTGCCCTGGCTCTGATAAGATTTATCACACTGACAACTGGGTCAATAACATGCTTGATATTAAACGCAGCTTTACACAGTCTTTCCTGATGGATAACACAGTGGAGAGGTAAGAGTGTATGGTCAGGATGTTCTTCTTTAATTTTATTAGTCATCAACTTCACCAGACCTACGTTTTTCCCAGTCAAAGCACACGCTCCATCGGTTGTTACACCTGCCATCTTGTTCCACACCAACCCAGTTCTTTCAACACAGTTCTCAACAGCATTGAATAAATCCTGGCCTGTGGTTGTGTCTTTGAGTGACTTAACACTAAGTAATTCTTCGGTAAGCTCGAAATGAGTGTTTACTCTCCATATAAATACCAACAATTGTGCGGTGTCCTGTACAATCGGTACTTTTGTCCAACGCAAGAGAGTACCGCAAAAAACTCGGTGGCGGGCCGCATGTGGCCTGTGGGCCGTAGTTTGCCCACCCCTGATCTATGGGACTCACTCAATACCATATGAACTTGTATATTGGCATGCTGAAGCTGAATAAATACGAAGGATGGATGCGACAATCGGAGTAGGTGGTGTCACTGGGGGCGCTATAGCGCGGTCCTCTAGGGCGAATTATGACACACAAAGTCCTTTAAACAGTGAATCTTGAACCCTTTATTGCAGCAAGAGCAGAAAATAAAACAAAACAAACAAAATCCTGGTTCACCTGAACACTCACTAACTCACTTGAAGGTCCCTCTCTCACTAGCAGGGATCCTACCCAAAAGCGACACCAACCTTTGGTATCTTGTGCTGCGCCCTCTGCAGACTCTCTCTGCTGCTGCTGCTGCACCCAATGCAGACTCTCATTATCCCCCCTCTCAAGGAGGAGCTATTTATCCCCTTAATTGCAGGGACACCTGCAGCAAAACAAAAACACCTTCCCTCCTGGGGGTTAATGCCTAAACCTTAAAACAAAATACAGGGGAATACACAGTGCCATCCATGCACTACATCACAGTTGAAAAGAAAATTAAAGTGAAACTAAAACATCAAGGACAGAGCTAGTGGCTACCACATCCTATCTGCAGTGGTAGTGACGTATCAGCACTTCGGAGCTGGAAGGATGCTGGGACCGGTATGTCGAAAGAGAGAGGAGCTTCCCAGCAGTGTGTGGATTCATATGCTGCATTGAAACCTATAGGTTAAGAAGCCTCGTTTCTTTTAAAAAAGTTAGGAAACCTAAAATTCCACCCAATAAATGCCAAAAAAAATAAAGAAACTTTATTACTATTGGTAGTAATCTTCTACTTTCCATTCTTAAATAACTCATAAAAAACGAAAAACTAACTGATCCGAATCGCCAAATCGATATGCACCGAAATGAAACAAAAATTTCCGAAATGACCCGAAACGAAAACAAAAGTGATGCACATCCCTACAAAATGGTCAAAATGTGCTGAGCACACAGGGGTGAAATTACACAGCAGTGTAGGGGTTAATGAAATGACCAGGATGAAACTGGGAAAAGGTAAGACAGACCAGCTGCAATTAATAGCCAAGTCAAGGTCAACAGGTAGCAAGCCAGGCAGGGTAAGTGGAAAACACATTACTTTAGAGAAGCCTATCAGCTCACTTCATAATTCCGCACTGTACATTTCTTGCACCATCTACCCACCCAGCCCACATGCACCCCAGGTACTTCTTGTACTCTATTCATCCTCACCTAGTGTGTCACACCTCTCCTCTTAGATTGTAAGCTCTTGAGCAGGGTCCTCTCTCCTACTGTTCTGTGTGTGTAATGTGTAGGTGTTTTAGTTATTCTCGCTCTCCCATTGTACAGCTCTACAGCTACTTGCTGGTGCTTCATAAATACTTGTAACTGCAACTGGCTGTACGTAGTATTGCATTCTGTATCTAAGGGGTGAAACCCTACAGTGTTCGTTCTGGACTGGAACTTTGTTCAGTGATTTTGCTTCAGCAAATAACTTACACATGAATTTAGGGAAAAAAATATTACTTGCTCACCTCTGGTCCCTGTGCAGAGCACAAAGTGATACACCGCCTCCTTCTACCATAAGCAGAAGGCCACCGAGAACAAATATGTTCCAGTGTCCTTGTACTGGTCATGCACAATCCCTTACTGGGCCCACACAACTTCATTTGCAGCCACGTTTTGACCATGATGCTGTGATCTGTTAGCAGCTCCCTATACCGCTGCCCTAGGCAATAGCATAGCATTCCACATGTTATATAACTGATAACAATGAGAAGTAATGGTTGCACCAATTTGTTTCCATTTCTGCCTCTCAATCATTGGCTCAGAAAATAAAATATTAGCTAGTTAGTCTCTCATCCCAAGTATCAACTAATTATTTTATAACTTTAAAAAATTAAAACAAAAATGTAAACAACATTTAACTGTTATTTTCTGTCTTCATATTCTTTGCTAACATATGTCCTTCAGCCTTTTATACTAACTGTGGGACAAGACAAGAAATAAATGTTTTTCAATCAAGCTAGTAGCTATCCTTTCAATAAAAGGAATGTTCAATCATAAAGGCAGCAACCTTGAAGCAGAGCCTTTCTACATTGAATGTGCCGTAGCACATGATAAATGCATGGTCTAACAGGTATATCAGCTTTAAATTTAGATTGTGAAAGAGGATTATAATTATTTTCTCATGGGCTACTGAGGAAAATGTCGATGCCACTACAAAGATGTTTCTTTTCAGAGGAGGGTGAGTCAGGTCAGCAAAGTAAATGAGCAAATGATTAAAAACGGCAATCTGTTATGACTTTTGTAAGAAAATAACCTTCACTTTATAATTGGATTAACAGATTTCTATTGAAATAATTTTAAGACAATGAAAACAGGATTCAGAAAAATGTACCCTATTCCTTTAAGAGTAGGTTACCAACCCTATTACAGGGATTTAATGCCTAGCTGTAATACCAGCATTGCCACCTGGCAATATCGGCAGCAATGACACACACTGCTTTTGGAATCTTCTTGGTTCTTAGGACTTTAGAGTGTTATATAAGAGTTACTCCAACTCATGCAAGATAATTCACAGCAAGATATTATTTCTTCTTAAAATAACTCGGTGTTCAGCTGCTCACTTTGTCGCAATTCGATGTTTGATGCATGATACCCCGCCAGTCGTGAGCGTACTCTGCGCTGGATAGGGACGGCGACCCTTAACTGACGCAGAGTCTAGGAAGGGTGCAAGCAGAAGAACCCAGGTTTATTTCCACAGCCCCCTTTTATACAAAACCAGGATGTGTATTGCAGCAATTTATTTATTTATTTATAAAGGATTTTACCAGGAAGGTTACATTGAGATTTCTCTCATTTTCAAGTATGTCCTGGGTTCAAGAACATTGAATTGTTACAGAAATACAAAGTAATAAAATGTAAGATATTAAAAAAAAGCACGAATATACAGATTAACAGAAAATAAATATATTCACTATGTTACATGTTTACAGGTGCATTCTGTATTGCGCTATTATTTATAGAGTGCTCTTAAGTGACTTTAGACTGGGAGAAGATTTGATGGCGTCTGGGAGGTTATTCCATAATTGTGGTGCTCTGTAGGAAAATGAGGATTGAGCCACTTTCTTTTTGTATTGTGGTACTGCAAGTGAGGTGCTGGACCTGGATCAGAGGTTATAGGATGAGGGAACTGCTGGGTGAAACAGTCTATTCAGGTAGGGTGGTAGCTTCCCAGAAAAGCACTTAAACACCAGGTTGGAAAGGTGAAGGGTGCGTCTAGATTCCAGCAATGGCCAGTTTAGCGCTTTTAACATGTCACAATGATGGGTCGTGTAGTTACATTGTAGCACAAAGCGGCAAAATGAGTTATACAATGTAGTAAGTTTCTGGAGGTGTGTTTGCGGGGCAGCTGCATACAATACATCTCCGTATTCAATAGTCGGCATAAGCATTTGTTGTACAATCTGCTTTCGTACCGCGGGTCTCAGGCAGGATTTGTTTCTGTACAGGGCACCTAGTTTGGGGTAAAGTTTAGATGAGAGTTTTTCGATGTGGGGGCCAAAGGATAGGTTTGGGTCTAACCACATACCTAGATATTTGAGAGAAGTGACTGTGGTCAGCGTGTCATTTGATTTTGTCCTGACACATAGATGGGGCATTTACAATTTATGTAGTTTAGGTGCTGTTCCAAAGAACATCGTAACAGTTTTGTCAGTATTTAGAAAAAGGTTGTTATCTTTGAACCAGATTTTCTACCTCTTTGAACTGTTCTTGCAGCACTGCCTCCAGCTGCAGGAGATTTGGTCTGCTGGTATAGATTACAGTGCCGTCTGCGTACATGTGTATAGTTGAGGCTTTGCAGACGTTGGGCAGATCATTTATGAATATCGCGAATAGCAGGGGGCCGAGTATCGTGCCTTGGGGTACACCGCAAGTGACTGGGAGGGGGAGGGAAGCGCTGTCAGAAATGGACACATATTGCGACCGATTAGATACATATGATTGAAACCAGGTTAGTGTACGATCACCGATACCTGAGTTTTTAAATTTTTGTAATAGGATGCCATGGTCTACTGTGTCAAATGCCTTGGCAAAATCAAGGAAGATGGCTCCAGTTAGGTTTCCTTGTTCCATGCTAGCTTGGATATCATTACAAACTTTTAAAAGGGCAGTTGTAGTTGAATGATTTGGATGAAAGCCTGATTGATTTGGGGTTAATTAGTTCCAATACTAATAATAATCACGTAATTGAGTTTTTCCTGAATTTTTGACATTATAGGGAGCAATGATATTGGGTGGTAGTTGGATACCAAAGTATTGTCTCCACTTTTATGGATAGGAACCACCCTTGCAGTACCACCCTTGCAGTCTTCCAGAGTTTGGGTATGTATCCAGTCGCCAGTGATTCATTGATTATGGTTGCAACAGGTTTTGCAATTGCTGGGATTTGATCAGGTCCAGACTGGTAATTAATTTTTTGATTACGGAGAAGTAACGACACTGACAGGCACTGGTCTAAAACTGAATTTCTCTCTGATACAGGGGTCTGACTTGCATGCTGCCTCTCTGAATGCGTGTCATTTGCTAGCTTAGCAATCAAGGTGGTGATGCATCCAACAAAATAATTATTAAAGGCATTTGCTATATCTAGGGCAATGTTTCCCAAACTTCTCCTCGGGACCCTCAACCAGGCCAGATTTTGCAGATCACCTTGAGGAAATGCAGACTGAATCCTGCGACCACTGAGCAGCAAATCATATCACCTGTGTTGGGCTTTAGATATCTGGCAAACCTGGCGAGGCGGACGGTCCTGAGGACAGGTTTGGGAAAAACTGATCTAGCATGATTTGGTTGTTTACTTTCACAGCAGTCGGTTGGCAGCGGACGAGGGGCGATTGTATGTTACTTATGATTTTCCAAAAATTTCTAGGGTTTGATATGTTATTGTTTAGATTTTCATTGAAGTATTGGGCTTTGACAAAAGATCCATTATATCAATAGTGGTAACACCACACCTTCAAAATGCAAGATGGAAGTTTTTGTGAATGATGTGATTGTTCACACAATACACAGAGGTACTGAAACCTGAAACATATTGAAAAAGCTGGTCTGCTTGAACTAGTCAAACTTACAAGGTATTGGTGGCAAAGGATTAAAATGAAAAAAAAACTTTATTAAAAAGGCACAAAGCCAATGATTAAGAACTAAATACAAAGTGATCACCTAAAACAAACAAGTATTGGGCTTTAGCCATTTTTTGTTTGTTTTGTGCATGCATTCTGCCATTTTTGGTATTCACAGTGATCGTTCATGGAACCAGTTCTCTTGCAATTTGACCAAAGTGAATCTCTAAACAGGTACATTTGCGTGAGGTCAGCTGTAACCCAGGGGAGATGGGCCCCTTTTACTCACACTTTACGCAGCGTGGCATGGGTATTCCAGACTTGCAGGAGCTCGGACTGAAAGTATTCAAATGCACAGTCTAGGTCTGGGATTAGGTTTAGTCTGTACCATGGGAGCTGTTTGAGATCATTTAGGAAGGATTCAAGATTCAATTTCTTGAAAGACCTGGTGATTATTACCTTTGGTGGACATTTTGTGACCTTTATTTTGCGCACACAGTACACTAGGCAGTGATCGCTGAAACTATTAGCGAGAACACCTGTCTCCTGTATACTATCAGGACATGAGGAGACAATCCAGTCCAGCAAGGTATGGTTAGAACAAGCCTTGCTCCACCCAGCAGCGTGGGTCAGACTGGGGACATAATTAAATAACCTATCTCCCCTGCAGTATCCCATTCAATTATACATGCTGAAAGGGCCTTACACTGACCATGGCATGGTACACCAAAATGCACCATCCACATATAGAGCTTACAAATACATGAAATAACATTACATAGAATAAACGGGGCAATATATATATACAAATGACAAAGGAACAGTAAACTGGGCCATATGGATGAAGAGCTGGGCCTGGGACATTTGGGTCTTTGTTTAATAAAGATGGAAGAAATAGCAGAAACATCTAATGTATGTAAATTTGTTGCACTACAATGTTTTATGTGTTTTAATCTAGGTTACCCATCTCTCTCTCTCTCTATCTACAGTATATCTATATCTAGTATATTTCTATTGTATCTATCTACTAGACTATAAATACATGCAAATGCCATTCTCCTAACACTTCCTTCATTTAATGAAGTGTTCTTTTGGCAACTTTTATTTATTTCTTATTTTGGCTGTCAAATATGTAATCAGAAAAATAATTCCAGCATACGGCAGTATTCTTCAAAAAAAGGATTTTATTCCATCCCCTAAATCCACAAAAGGGGGTGACAGGTAGAGGATTTTGAGAAGGAAAGAGTTATATTGGATATATCATCTGAATTCAATGTCCCCCCAGGGTTTAAATAGAGAAGCTGCCAAGCTGACTATATACCCTTTTTATAAATTGAAAGATACAGTTTACAGCCAGCTGGCAATAGGACTTCTCTCATCGTGTTCATGTGTCTCTGATAAAAGTTTAAAAGTTTAGGGGCTAAATTACAATCTTCACTCAAACGTTTGCGCCGGCGCAAACAACCATTAATGCGTGGGGTAAAACCATTTGCACCTAATCCCGTATTACATAGTCAGTGCAACAACCGCGCGCAATTGTCTACCGCAGGTGAACCTGCGCAAACCCTGCGTGAGCTTACTGTACTGCGCGCGTCCTATGCTTAACATTGTGAGCGCAAATGCGAATGTGCTCTGGTACGAGTATGGTATTACAATCTATTTTGCGGTAATTACCGCATGGCCTTTGCGCGCATAACTTTAGCAACTGCAAAAAGCTGTTGCTAATGGCAAATCTGAACAACCAGGCTAACCCCAAATATCCAAGCCCATAAAAATGAATGCACCAAAGCACAGTTGCTCCTCCAACTCATACAATGGATGAAGTTGTGTGTGCTCTTATAATTTCTGCAGCATATATGCTAATATTGCGTCACAGAGAGAGAGCTCGTCTCCAATGGCTGCAGGAGTTGGAGAGGGAGCGTGCTGTTCCACGAACATCTCACTGATGCAGAGTGCCGTCTCTGCTACTGTCTGACCCGGGCACGGATAAACTGGCTCTACCTCCAGCTGCGGTCCCATCTGGAGTCCAGGTCAGGGACACGGATATTTGTCCCAGGGATGACAAAGTTGCTGTGTTGCCTGAGGTTCCTCGCCACTGGCACCTTCCAGCAGCCTCTAGCAGAATTAGGCGGTGTCAGCCAGAGCAAGCAATGAAGCGCAACTGGCGACACTACATCGGATTCCCTACAACCCATGAGGGATTCCAAAGGGTGAAACAGGGCTTCTATACACTAGGTGACTTCCCGAATGTCCTGGGGACTGTTGATTGCACCCACATAGCGATCCGCACACCTTGGGTGGAACCTGCAGTCTACATAAATAGAAAGCAGTATCTGTCATGCCGGCTGGTGCCCCTGCAGTGCGGTCTCCCCAACAGAGAGGGCACCAGTCTATGGATCAGGCCACTTTGAATGCTGCACCTGAGCAGAGACCTAGGCCTTTAAATATCAGTCACTGACTGTGCTCTGAGCCCTGACGTGGTTTATTCTAACCCTCAGCGCGTGTCTCCTAGCTCCAGGTTTGACTTCTGGCTTGTACAGTATATTTGACTGTAATTTCTGTGTTTATCCCTTGGCATATGTTTATCTCGTGTACCGACCTCTGGCTTGTTATTACTACGATATCTCTCCTGCCCCTGATCTGCACAGCACAGGAATGGTGGGAACCCCTCATAATGAGCACAGCAGGTGTACAAACCCTGGATTAACTCAGCACAGCACAGGGATGGTGGAAATCCCTCATAATGAGCACAGCCGAAGTACAGACCCAGGAAGTCAGCACAGCACAGGGATGGTAGGAACCCCGCATAATAAGCACAGCAGGTGTACTGAGTGCAACCACACACAGTCACAAAGCAGAAGAGAACCTCAGAAATTCGTTAACTGAATTTTGTACTCTGTAATGCAACTACAGTCACACAGCAGAAGAAAACCTCTGGTTGGTCCATGGTCATCCACCAGTCACGTTTCTGTAAATGCGAAATTCAGAACATAAATTCGTTAACGCAATTTCGTATTTCTGATTCAAAATAATAAATTTTAAATTATGTTGTTCAACTTCAGTCAGAGACAGAGGTACTAAACTAATATATATTAGATTAGTTTACATTTCACTGAAATTCAACGGAATTTCGTATAAAAAAAAAATTCCATCGACTGCCATATTAAGAAATGTATTTTTGCTTTTTAAATTCATCATAACGAATGGTCGGAATTGTTATGAAAAGTGAACGAATCTAACGAAAATTCGTATTTCGTACGAATCCGAATGGAGTTTTGGACACGAATTATGAAAAACGAAATAACGGCTAATACGAAATGAAACAAAACAAATTTATTGACGGCGCACAAGCCTAATGGATGTGTGACTAATGTATATCTAACCCTGTTGATCCTGACAGAGAATGAGCTGATGCAGCAAGCCGACACAATATTTAAGTAAAATTGCTCCATGCTTTCATCATCTCAGATGTTCAGTGTTCTGTGTGTCCTGTGTGCAATGGTGTTACCGGACAGAATCATGGAGACTTCTTATTCATAACAAAAATAATATTTTTTGAGAAACATTTGTACAGTTGGAGACCTGGAAGTTTGTCAATGTGACACCAAAAACAGGATAATGTAAACATAATTTTGACATAGATATAGATTCCACCGTGTATAGGCACCATCAGTCACAAACCTACAATATGATGACAGTCGCTTGCATAACAGAGCTTGCATGAGGTACCGGCCAGGGCAATATTGGCAGTATACAGGCGCTCTAGGCAGGGTCTTGCCTGGGCAGTGGGGATGAGGACCCTGCTCCAGATCTTACAATCTAAGAGGAGAGGGGACCATGCTCAAGAGTTTACAATCTGAGAGGAGAGGGGACCCTGCTCAAGAGCTTACAATCTATGAGGAGAAAGATTGTAAGCTCTAGAGCAGGGTCCTTTCTCCTCTTACATTGTAAGCTCTGGAGCAGGATTTTACAATCTAAGAGGAGAGGGGACCCTGCTACAGAGCTTACAAGCTAAGAGGAGAAGGGACCCTGCTCAAGAGCTTACAATCTAAGCGTCATGCTTGCTGGTGCCCCTGCAGTGCGGTCTCCCCAACAGAGAGGGTGCGAGTCTCTGAATCAGGCCACTTTGAATGTTGCACCTGATCAGAGACCTAGGCCTTTAAATATCAGTCACTGACTGTGCTCTGAGCCCTGACGTGGTTTATTCTACCCCTCAGCGCGTGTCTCCTAGCTCCTGCATAAGATTTTCTGGTTTGACCTCTGGCTTGTATATTTGACTGTGATTTCTTGTTTATCCCTTGGCATATGTTATCCCGTGTACCGACCTCTGGCTTGTTATTACCACGATCATGGGGTCCACAGCATGGGGCAAGGGGGGGCACGTGCACCCCCGGATCAACAGGCTTAAATTATGATAATTTATTCACTGCACGCTGCAGTTCCTGGGCTCTCCACTAGTGTCACATCCCCACTCCACCTCCAATCCACCACGTGCTTTCACTCACTTTGCATGCTGGGAGAGGCAGGGCTGAGATGCAGGTGCAGCTGCTCCTATGGGCCACAGGAAAAAAGGTAATGATTGTCAAATAAATACTTTTTTATTAAGCTTAATGCCAGTGTCTTTATTTATGAGAGTTTACAATCTAAGAGTTTACAATCTAAGACGAGAGGGGACCCTGCTCCAGAGCTTACAATCTAAGAGGTGAAAGATTGTAAGCTCTGGAGCAGGGTCCTTTCTCCTCTCAGATTGTAAACTCTGGAGCAGGATCCCCTCTCCTCTTAGGACACAGCTCCAGAGCTTACAATCTTTCTCCTCTTAGATTGTAAACTCTGGAGCAGGGCGCCCTCTCCTCTTAGGACCCTGCTCCAGAGTTTACAATCTAAGGAGGAGAGGGGACCAGTGTTAATTTTGACAGCAAATTTAATTTTAGTCTTAATTTTAGTCTTTTGACTAAAATACCACTTAATTTTCGTCGTCAGAATTATTATTAATTTTAGTCTAATTTTTTTAGTAGACTAAATTTAGAGTAGATTTTAGTCGACTAAAATCGAATGTGTTTAGTTAATGTGTAATTCATTATTTAAGCATTTCTGCAGCATTTGCAAACTCATTTTATACTCCTGGGGCTGGATTACATGCCTGGAGTAAATGAAAAAAGGGAGTAAGTGAACTTCTAACTCTATAGACTTTAATGGCTCTTGAAGTTCACTTGCCTTCCCTCACCAACCACTATCAATTCCCCTCTCAGCATTGAATGACAATAGAGGATATAGTGCCCCAGCTCACATGGATATATATTGCCCCCAGAAGCTCACACATGGCTATATTGCCCCTAGACCAGCTCACACATGGATATATTGCCCACAGACAATCTCACACATGCATATATGCCCCAGACCAGCTCACACATTGAGCAGGGTCCCCTCTCCTGTTATTTATTTTATTTATTTATTTATAAAGGATTTTACCAGGAAGGATACATTGAGATTTCTCTCGTTTTCAAGTATGTCCTGGGTTCAAGAACATTGAATGGTTAGATTGTAAGCTCTGGAGCAGTGTCCCCTCTCCTCTTAGATTGTAAGCTCTGGAGCAGGGTCCCCTCTCCTCTTACATTGTAAGCTCTTGAGCAGGGTCCCCTCTCCTCTTACATTGTAAGCTCTTGAGCAGGGTCCCCTCTCCTCTTACATTGTAAGCTCTGGAGCAGGGTCCCCTCTCCTCTTAATAAAATGTGAACCAAATGAAACAACAGCGCTCCTTCCTAATATACCACAGTGTGTCTCGCGTGATAATACCAAGGTGCACCAAAAAGCAGCAATTATCTTACGTTTTTGCAAATCTTGGGGGATGGTACCTCCAAAGGTATTACTTCAATAGGATTTATGCACATAAGCAAACAATCCAAGCCTCCAATACACAAAGAGAAAAAGTACAATAGTGCAGATCAACCAATATTAGATTATACAAAATGTAATCAGAGTCAGTGGTATATTTAACTCACACTCTTTGAGAGCTCCTTAGCTCTATTGTAGTCACGTCACGGACTGTTATGGTCCAGTCCGTCGGCCAGACTCCTTCTTTCGATATCACTTTTCTTTAAATCTCAGAAAGAAAGGGGAGAACTCTCATGGCAAAATACTGTATCCTTAATTAAAGACACATATCTTCAAAAGAAGGGATACTACTCACCCTCTGAGGAGCTCCACCGAGCTCTAGGGGTCCAGCACATACAAATTGTTGTGGGCACAATTTTAGGCACATCTTTCAGCAAAAATTCACAGGATCGCCAGAACTTCAAATAAATGCAGGTTTAATTCGTAAAACCAGTAAAAACATAAATGAGATAAGAACTGAGAGGCCAGATGCGTTTCGTGCATCAATGCGCTTCTTGAGTGACAAAAAAACAGAATTACATTTCATAGAAAAAACACACATATATGTCCTTTTTAACTGGGATAATGTTCATTAGCGGTCCATTAATTTCGCACCATATTGCGCTTCCGCTTTCAATTTACCCCATCGCGGTGCGGTAGCCAAGCTCCACTTCCGGATCGGCTCTCTATACACCGGGTCCTGTGCGCATGCTTATAGATTTCCTCTCTCCACCAGGTCCCGTGCACATGCGTGGACACCCTCTCTCCAGCAGTTTCATTTTGTTCTAACGGTGGCTCATATTAACGCGTATGGATGGACCTTTTTGATGAAAATTCCCGCTCGGTATGGCCAAAACTGAAGGCTCATTAGGACCATAAAAAATAAAAACATATGAGGCATATTAAAATAATAACCAGCGGGATTCTTAACATAATTTCCCTAAACAGTATTCTAAACAGCTCTTTATACAGCTAAAAACAGTTAGTCTCAAACTTTATAGCGTAGATTACATTGCCCAAATTGGATATTCCTTTGGACAGAGCAACAATACACATATAAACTGAGTATTTGGTCAATCTCAACGGAGCCTAAAACAATACTCATGAGCAGCTAGTAACTCCTAGCAGCTTCTCAGTTGGTAATTTCGATTCCATTTATATAAGGGGTTTAATTCCATAGTAAAATCAGTAATCAAGAAATGAAGTATAGGGGTGATAATAATTCCCCTTTCCTGATGTTCAAAATGTCACCATCCTGCAGAAGTATAAAGTAGTCCATAGTGAACTTTTAGAGCTTACAATCTAGCAGGGTAGAGGGGACCCTGCACCAGAGTTTACAATCTAAGAGGAGAGGGGACCCTGCTCAAGAGCTTACAATCTAAGAGGAGAGGGGACCCTGCTCCAGAGCTTACAATCTAAGAGAGGGTTGAGGAGATGAGATGAGATGAGATGAGATGAGATGTGTGTGTGTGTGTGTGTGTGTGTGTGTGTGTGTGTGTGTGTGTGTGTGTGTGTGTGTGTGTGTGTGTGTATAAATATATATATATATATATACACACAATGTATGTATATATACACATATATATATTATATATTTGGAGTGGGGAGCCTGGTGTGTGTGCCAGTATCTGTGTGTGCGTGGGGGATGGTCATGGTTTGTGTATACAGAGCTGGCTCTGTATATACAGAGATGGCCTTAAAAAAAACACTTCCTTTAGAGCATTGATCCTGGGCTGTGGGACTAGTGTGGTGCATTGAATGGCGTTAACAGTCTAGAAAATGCAACACTCAGATCAGACACTTACACCTTTATTCTTCTATTAGACTTGCATCATGTTTTGCAGCCTTTGTATAACTACGCTTTATTTTAGGACTGTCCCTTTCATGACATTCAGTGGCGTCGCTACGTGGGGGCGGGGGGTGCGGCCCGCACCAGGTGACACCCGCCCTTAGGGTGACACCGTCACCCTAAGGGCGGGTGTCTCACCCTCCGCCGCGTGTTCGCTCCCTGCGAGCGTCCGAAGCATGCAGCTTCGCTCGCCCGGGTGAAACACGTGACCAGCCAATCGCAGCTGGTCACGTGGCTCCCCCAGGCGAGCGCACAAGCTGCATGCCGCCAGACGCTCAGAGGGAGCGAACACGCGGCGGAGGTGAGCGGGGGGGCATATCCATGTGCTGGGCCATTATCCATGAGGACGGTGAGGCATATCCATGAGCTGCTGGGGCAAATCCATGAGCTGGGGCATTATCCATGAGCTGCTGGGGCACTATATCCATGAGCTGGGGCACTATATCCATGAGCTGGGGCAAATCCATGAGCTGGGGCATATCCATGAGCTGGGGAATAATCCATGAGCTGGGGAATAATCCATGAGCCAGGCTAATTCACCTCACCCGCCGCTCTGTCTCTGCCGCTCCCCTCTGCGAGTCCCTTGACTGGCTCCCCATCCACTGCAGAATTAAGTTCAAAATCCTTATCCTTACCTACAAAACCCTCACTAACTCAGCTCCCCACTACCTGTCCTCACTAATCACCAAATACACCCCGGCCCGCTCCCTAAGGTCAAACAGTGACCTGCGCCTAGCTTCTCCCCGCATCACCTCTTCCCATGATAGACTGCAGGACTTCACACGCGCAGCCCCCATTCTCTGGAACGCTATCCCTCGTACTGTCAGACTTTCCCCTAACTTCTCTTCCTTCAAACGCTCCCTTAAAACGTTTCTATTTAGGGAAGCCTACCACCCAACTTACTGACGCAACCATCAATCACTCTCACCTTACAGTCCTCTCCTCCTGTTTCCAACCCCAACCCTCCCAGATTCTGAGTTCCTACGGGAATAGGGCCCTCATCTCCTCCTGTACTGTTTGTCAAATGTTGTTCAATGTATTGTAACCCTGTCTATACTGTGCTTATTGTACAGCGCTGCGGAATATGCTGGCGCTTTATAAATAAAGAATAATAATAATAATAATAATAATGAGCTGGGGAATAATCCATGAGCTGCTGGGGCAAATCCATGAGCTGGGGCAGTATATCCATGAGCTGGGGCAGTATATCCATGTGCTGGGGCATATCCATGAGCTGGGGCAATATCAATGAGAGGAGCTGGGGCAAAATCCATGAGAGCAGCTGGGGCAGTATATCCATGAGAGGAGCTGGGACAGTATATCCATGAGAGCAGCCGGGGCAGTATATCCATGAGAGGAGCTGGGGCAGTATATCCATGAGAGGAGCTGGGGCAATATCCATGAGAGGGGCTGGGGCAAAATCCATGAGAGGAGCTGGGGCAAAATCCATGAGAGGAGCTGGGGCAATATCCATGAGAGGAGCTGGGGCATTATCCATGAGAGCTACTGGGGCAATATCCATGAGAGGAGCTGGGGCAATATCCATGAGAGGAGCTGGGGCAATATCCATGAGAGCTGCTGGGGCAATATCCATGAGGGGAGCTGGGGCAATATCAATGAGAGCTGCTGGGGCATATCCATGTGTGCTGGGGGCAGTATCCATGTGTGCTTGGGGCAGTATCCATGTGTGTTG
This sequence comes from Leptobrachium leishanense, assembly GCA_009667805.1. Classification (NCBI taxonomy): domain Eukaryota; kingdom Metazoa; phylum Chordata; class Amphibia; order Anura; family Megophryidae; genus Leptobrachium; species Leptobrachium leishanense. Next base: position 180,108,136 of record CM019067.1, on the reverse strand, counting down.
GGGCATATCCATGAGAGCTGGGGCAATATCCATGTGTGAGCTGGTCTGGGCAATATATCCATGTGTGAGCTGAGGCGCAATATATCCATATGTGAGCTGAGGCGCAATATATCCATGTGTGAGCTGGGGCAATATATATCCATGGGTGAGCTGCTGGGGGCAATATATAATTGTGAACTGGGGCAATATATCCATATGTGAGCTGGGGGCAATATATCCAGAGCTGCTGGGGGCAATATATATCCAGGTGTGCTTTCACTGCCTTCGAACAGGCACCGTACTTGCTGGCAGTTGGCAAAAAGTTGTGTGAGCATATGAGAGAGCTCCACAGCAATAAACCTCACAGTAATGTGCGCCGTGTATGAGCATTCAGTGTTATATGGGAGTACTGATTTAGGAGTAAGAGTAGTTAAAAAAAAATCCGTAAAACTCGGGGGGGGGGGTGACACCATAAGTTACCGCACCGGGTGACACCAACCCTAGTGACGCCACTGATGACATTGTCAAAAGGGCAGAATATGGATGCCAGTAAAATTTTGCCCCCCCGGAAAAATTTCTGCGGACGCCCATGACCACAATATCTCTCCTGTCCCTGATCTGTACTTTTATGTATTGTTTGTATACCATCTTTAGATTAGTATCTGGCCATTATCTTGCCTTGCTGGGATTTGTCTGCGTGACTCTATATCCTTACACTAAGAGGAGAGGAGACCCTGCTCCAGGAGTTTACAATCTAAGAGAGGGGACCCTGCTCCAGAGCTTCCAATTTAAGAGTAGGGATGAGCCGAACACTCCCGAGTTCGGTTCGAGCCCGAACCCCTTCCCATTTGTTCGGGACCGAACCCGAACCCGAACCCCCATGCAAGTCAATGGGGCTGAAAATTCGGTTTTTTAGAATGCCCTCCAAGAGGGCATATATGCTACATATTTGCCATAAAAGGTGTATGGGGGTCCGGGTAGTGCCCTGGGGGACAGGAAACAAGAAAAAAAAGTTTTTAAAGGGATAGTGAGTTTTCCATGAAATAAGGTTTCAAAATAAAAACCAAAAATTCCTTCAAATATCGTGCCTAGGAGGTCCCCATAACCTGCCCGTGAAGTGGCGGATTTCTAGGATGTATAGAAATATGTAAAAACCAAACAATGACATTTCAAATGACGGTAAATGCTTTTCCTTTAATCTATCCATAAACAACTGCTTGGGGCGGCAGTCTGTATGAAAAGAGGAGACATTTTCGCACACGCAGAAAAAGTTTACTGATTTTTTTGGCGGTGAAAAGCAGGAGAATGACTGGAGAATGGAAAATTCTAGACCAAATAGCCGATTTGGAAAGTGAGATAAATGGGAGAATTTTTCTGGTTTGGCTATTTTGACCTAGAATTTTCACTTCTCCAGTTATTCTCCTGCTTTTCACCGCTCTCTGAATAACCCTGTGAATGTTTAATCCCGAGGTGAAAAATAACATTGCGTTAGATTTTTTTCAAACACCAGTTAACCACTTGGCTGCTATGGACGCGCTCAGCGCGTCCAGCCAAGTGGTTCTCCTGTGCTATGGATGCGCTGAGCGCGTCCATGCACAGGAGACAGCAATCCGCCGGATTCCGGCGGATTGCTGCGCCCCCGGTGCGGGCTGACATCTTGGATGTCAGCCCAGCACTCCGGGACCCCGGCGGAGCAATTAGATGTCATTGCGGCGGCGCAATGACATCTAATTCAGGCCCCCCCCGCATGTGCGGAGGAAGCGCCTGAAAGGGAGGGGGGTTCCTTCAGACCTCTCTCCCTCCCGATCGCCGGGGGGCAGAGGGTTAATCCTGACACCGTTTGGAAGGGCACAGCCTGCCCTTCCAAATGGTGGCTGTGATTAACCCCTGGGGAGCCGGATCACGAATCGGCACTGAAAAGCGCCGGATCGTGATCCTCTCCTGGAGCTGGCCGACATCTTGGATGTCGACCAAGCCTCCAGGAACTCCCCCTGAGGACTGGCGATATCATGCATAGCACGATGACGCCAGTCCTGGAGTTAAACCCTAGCTGCCACCAATGGTGGAGATAGGGGGTTCCAATGAATCCCCTGTCTCCCGATCCGTGGCAGCTAGCGGTTAATGTTTGATATCGTTTGGATCGGCCAGAGCATGGCCTTTCCAAGGATACTAAACATGAGCATGAAAAATTTTAAAAAAAAATGTTTTAAAAAAAATCTAAAAAAAATAAACAAGTTTTTTTTGTTTGTTTTTGTTTTGTTAATGCAGCAATGTTGTTCCCATTTCAATTATAATGTGATCAATAATGCTGCACTAACGATTTTTGTATGCGGTGCGTTTGTTAAAAAAAGCAAAATTTTCCCCAAAAAAATATGTAACGAGACCCCATTTCTAATTTTTTTAACAAGCGCACCCTATACAAAATATAATTGCAAATGATCGCATTTTAAAATGTGAAAAAAACACTTTACACATAATAAATTATTGAAAATTCTAATTTTATTGCATTTTTTGTTATAATATACAGACATGACAGAACGTATACATTTAATAATGACATAATATGAATCTGCCAAGTCTGCCGGAAAGAACGATATATAATATGTCTGGGTCATATATCAAAATATGGCTACAAAACGCGGTTAAACATGATGACCGAAAGCGGTAAAAATGACCTCAGCACAGAGGTGTGAAAAGCCTCAGCAGCGAAAGGGTTAAATGCAGCATATTAGGATGTTTTAGGGAAATTAATTCTCAAATCTCAATCAGAAGCAGACACCACCCCACCCCCGCACTATATTGTACAATGTATCAAATTGATTACCAGACTAAAAACACCTGGTGTTATGCCTGTTTGTGAACAGAGGTCATTTAGAGTTGATAATCTTTCCACGTACACATTAGTTTTTAATTCAGTATCTAATAAACTGTTGCTTATAATATTCTGCAGTAAAGAGTCTCTTTATTTCTAGATTTGTTAGTATTTTTTTAAGCATTTTCTATACTTTTTTCAAAATTTCTTTTTTTTTTTTTTAACTCGAACCGAACACGCCCAAAAAGTTCGAAATTTGCGAACTTTCGAACTGCCACAGGTCAGGTGCAAGACAGGTGCAAGACTATGCCAATCAGGGCTCAGAGTCCTGATTGGGCAAATTTTGACCAATCATGGGCTCACAGAGCTAAGTCCCGCAGCACACTATATAAGGCTTCCCCGCAGCCCCAGCGTGTGTTTGTTGCAGGAGGGAATCAGAGAGGAGAGGAGATTGTTGCACATCAGGCTGTATCACTGATTTATACCAGAGTTCTGGGAATTTGAATCTGTGTGTTGGCACTGCAAAGGCCATCAGGGTGTATCACTGACTTATACCAGAGTTCTGGGAATTTGAATTTGTGTGTTGGCACTGCCAGCTATCAGTGTGTATCAATTTCAGGGTGTATCAAATAATTTCAATATCAGGGTGTATCAAATTCTGTCAGCTCTGCAGGGGCAGGCACAGAGTAAGGATGAGCTGTTCGGTTCGATCTGTACGGAGTTCGCATTGAACATCGGCCGTTCGACAGGTCGCGAACTTCGAACTTTTTGGGACGTTCGCCAAAGGTTTGAATTTTTTTTTTTAAAAAAAGTATAAAAAAATGGTTAAAAAAAACCTAAAAAAATCTAGAAATAAAGAGACTCTTTACTGCAGAATAGTATAAGCAACAATGGAATACGTAACTGGCGGCGCGATGGCAATCGCTTATGGATTGTATGATGGTTCTTTCACTTATGGATCGTATAATGGTTCTCTTTAGAAATGCCGTCCACATATGACATGAAAGACAATGAAGGGTACAATAGTGCAGAGCGATAGCAATTGTGAATAATAAATTTGTGATACTGTTCCCACTCACAAAGAAAGAGCCCCAACACTGGCTCTGAGCGGGTCAACACATTCGGTCGTTGATATCTGTGTCGACGGGGACGACCCACAACCTTCCAAGATGTCGATCTTCTTATGGTGCCCATACGTATGGAAACATGCAATAAAAGGAAAACTTTCCTGTGCAGGACTGTTGGAAACACGATATGAGTATATACAGAGGGATCGCACTCACGTGTGTTGGAGCTTATAGCCAAGCTCTGGGATCAAGCGCCTGTGGACTTATTTACGGTAAAGCCCATGGAAAACCTCTTGTATTCAGCAACACACCGGGGAATGGTGCAGATAAATAAAAATTTATTCGACATAAAAGCAGATAAAATGGATTAACCTGGCTCAGCCAGTATACCAAAGACGCGTTTCGCCGCGTAACGCAGCTTCCTCAGTCGGTTTACAGTTGTTATAACAGATCACAATTTATACCTTTCAAGTCCTAATCTCAATTGTCCCCAGGTGTTGCTTACTGAAACAGCGTGCGGTTCACGCCTCGAAGTTGTTTAGAATCAGGTGTTTTCCGTGGGTCCGCCATTTTGCACCTGCGCATTACGAACGCTTGTGTTCCGGAGTGGATATCCGCCATCTTGCGCATGCGTATTGCCTGTTTTTTCTCTCTGATCGGCTTGTATGAGCCAGGATGCCCGTCTTTCTCTCGAACGGCCGAAAAAACAAAGTTACAGACCGCAGTGATGGAAGAACCAGGTGCTGACATCCCCAAAAGTTCTTTCTCATATCCTTTGTAAATAAACAGATGACAGTGTATATAGATTCCAATAAACAGCTCTATTATCGTGTCCAGGATTTTAATTGATACCGCGAAACCTCTTATGCTCCGCATTTATTGGACCTCATAACATAAAATAGAAGGAAATATGTAAATATCTATGGTGATCATACACATAAATGACTGGAATGGAGTTTGTAAGTGTCTACGATGGTCAACTAAGCCCATAAATAGGATAATATGTGTATGATAGGTGCCAACGTAATGTGCACTACATCACTTATTAAAGTGAACTGTGTTATATGAATATTTGGAACGTATATAACGTAATTATCGTTGCACTATTAACACTATTTATTGTGTAAAATGTGAATGTGGTAAAATTATCATTACTTATGGATGGAATTATATCTAGTTAGTATAATTATTACTATAATTATATAAATGAATTGTGCTAATATGTAACTATTATCATAGACCATTATAGTGAATGGATAGTGATGTATATTTTAAGTGGAGTACTGGAACTACTATTAATTATATGGCCAATGTAATCGACCATGACTATGTAATTAGTGATAAGTTATTAGATGATAGAATGCTATAGCTCATATCCAGTGATGGTGATGGGCTGCATAAACCACACGGTTGTGGTCATGGATGGTGTATGAAGGGTGAAGGTGAAAGTACCCATGTTGGACTAAAATAGATATAGTGCACTATAAAATATAATAGTGAATATATACCATATATTATAGGTCTAGTATGCCACAAATGCGGAATTAAAGAGGCCTCAGTTCTCTCTAAAGGAAGTGAATAACTTCAAAATCGTCATTCAGTCCCTTAGGCACCATGGTGCCATGCTCGAAAATGTGCCTCATTTCTGCCTTCCCCAATTTGTTAGGTAGATTTTCCTCTATCTCCACTTTTTTTATCTGCTCCAATGCCCAAAATTTAACACCTGCAGGTGAGCTGTTATGATATATTTTGCAGTGCAGGGAAACAGAATGCTTATCATAACCATTTCTAATATTTCTTGCATGTTCTGATATTCTAACGTTTAGGGCTCTTTTAGTGCGTCCTATATAGCCTAGGCCACAAGGGCACTCTTACATGTAGATCACATTTTTCGAACAACAATTAAGGATCCCTTTTATCTTAACCAGTTTATTCTGTTTGTGGTTATAATATGAGCTGATGAAATTTTTTTTATTGGAGGTAGACCTACAAGCTAAACACATCCCACATTGGTAGAATCCCTCTTTGAGTCCGAAGTGGTTAACAGTGGTACTTCCCTTCTTCCTAGGTTTACTACGTACCAGATTAGATTTTATATTTTCAGCCCCCCTGAAAACTATTTTAGGGATAGGCCCTATGACATCGGCAAGATCTGCATCATTTTTTAATACTGGCCAGTGTTTTTTCAAAATCTTCTTTATCTTATCGGCTTTATGATTGTAATCGCAGATAAAAAGTGGCTCTTTGACCTCTTTATTCTTAAGTTTGTATTTGAGATATTCATCCCTACCTGTTTGTGATATTTCTAAGATAGTATTGTCTAGCTCTATATCATCATACCCTTTATCTAGAAAATCTTGCTTAAGTGACAGGGCCTGTTCCTTATAGGTGTCTCTATCAGAGCAATTTCTCCTCAGTCTTGTAAACTGCCCTTTAGGGACGCCCTTAAGCCAAGGGGAATGATGGCAACTGGTACAGTCAATAAAGGTATTGTTGTCGACTTCTTTGAAAAAGGTCTTAGATTTTATACAGTCGTCCTCAATATATATATTTAAATCTAGAAAATTAACTTCCTTCGAGCTCCAACAATTGTCTAATTTAATACCCCATTCTGGGCTATCTAGGCTTCCAAGAAAGGATCGCAAATGGTCTTCTCCTCCCCTCCAAACAAAAAACACGTCATCTATGTAACGTCTGTAGGCATGGACCCTTCCTTGCGCCCAGCTATGCGACCCATACACGAACGCGGTTTCCCAGGCTGCCATGTACAGGTTGGCATAGCTGGGCGCAAATTTGGTGCCCATTGTTGTGCCCTTACGTTGTATGTAGAAGTCCTCTTCGAACTTCAAATAATTGTTGTTAAGTATGAATCCGACACTTTCGAGAATGAACTGCATATGATCGGAACCGATCATGTTGGTTTTTAAAATCTCTTCCTCCAACTTTATTAGACCCAAGTTCGTGTGGTATACTACTATATAATGCATTGACATCGCATGTTACTAGGAGATCTCCTTTTTGCCAAGCTACTCCCTTTAGAACCTGTAGCATGCTAATGGTGTCCTTTAAATATGATGGAATATCTCGGACCAAAGGCTGAAGGAGTACGTCAACATACTCGGACAGACGGCTGCTAATAGAATCTATTCCCGCCACTATGGGTCTGCCGGGAGGTTTAAGTGGATTTTTATGAACCTTTGGAAGGATATAAAAATATGGCTGAATGGATTTAATTATATATATTAGATATATTCAGCCAGGTAGAGGGGGGTGGCATGTGGGCTGCGTGGGGTCTCAGGCAGTGTTTTTTTGTGTGTATATTTTTAGCAAATTTATAGGGGAAGGTAAGGGCAGGTATGATATACAGTATATATATATATATATATATAGAGAAGATATATATCTATATTCTTATAAATATGTATATCCAGACTTGTATTACACACACATTTTGGCAACTAATTGCTCCCCCCTCATTTGACTGATCCTTCCAGAAGAAATGTTGAACCTGATAGAGCAGAGACTAATATAATATATATATTCTCTGCTCTGTCGGGTTCAACATTTCTTCTAGAGGGATCATCCAAATCGGTGGGGGGGTGCATTTAGTTGAGATTGTACACATGCCACCCCCCGTGTGCGTATGTGTATATATGGTCTGAGGTCTGTGGGTGGGTGTATATATACGTATATATAGGTCTGCGTGTTGATATATACGTATAGGTCTGTGTGTGGCATCAATGTATCCCTACTCTATGCATGGTGCTCCGTGTCCCTACAATATATATGATCAGGGGTTACCTTTTTTTTATATTTTTATACTATTCCTATTAAATTAACAGTAATTTTTGATGTATTTTATTCAGTAGAAACTTTTTTTGCCTATATAACATGTGCTTTGTGAAAATAAAATGGTTTTATGTGTACATTTGTTTTTTTTTTTTTGGTTTTTTTATATTTAAAGTTTTTATTTTGTAAATAACGAAAAGGTCACAAGTCGACCGGTAATATTGGCCTCGCAGGGCCACAGGAACTCACATGAAATCCCATACGTAAAAGGGTTCAGCTATACTAGATAGAACAGCAGGAAGCACTACATCAAAGGGCCGTCATAGCATACATAAGTAACGAAAATGACATCAAATAGCGGAAAGAAATCATCAGCTTAGAAACATGAAGTTAAAATGAAAAATATCATCGGAAAATTCTAGGATATCTTTAGTGAGTCATAATGAATAAGGGGGGGTTATCAAAATTGTCTGCCAAATACGGTTCAACAAAGGAGAGAAGGAAATAATAGACAAGCAAGAAATCAGTTATAGGCATCCATGGAAATAATGTCTCTAATTGATATCTGGAATACAGCAGGCAGGGTTATGTTAAGGTTTTTACATGACATAATAAAAAATATATCAGGTAAAACCACATAGGGTCATCACAAGAAACTGCACGTATACAGAGACAGCTTATCGATCCTCCAGGAAATGCTAAAATACGAAGAGGAAGGACAGGAATCATAAAATAGAAAGATAAATGAAACATTAAAACCTTCGTAAAAGAAACTAAAACTAAAAGGAGGAGAGATCAGAAAAGGCTAACACCTCGACATTCCCCGGGTAGGGACGAAAGAGAGCTATATAGCGTTCCGGCCCCTAACCCGGGTCTAGAGACTCATGGGAAGACCCTCCGTGACCCGGGCCAGGTGTCACTCGGGGAGGGGAGAGGCCCAAGGAACTCAACAGATGCCAGGCTGCCGTTGGAGTAGACACCAAATGTGGCACGTTATCATGGCAGATATGCATAGATCCCGCCACCCCCCAACGATATCGAATCCCACTGCTCCTCAAATAAGCAGATATCTCCCGAAATTGCCTCCGGGCAACGAGTGTCAAGAGCGGAAGGTCATTAAAGAGAGTCAGATAGTGGTCCCCGAAAAATATCGGAGCCCGGGCAACCGGTTTGGACATCAGCTTACGTTTGTCCGACTCTTCCATTGCAATCGCGAGCACGTCCCGAGGGGAATCTGCTGGTGCCGTCGCCGCTTTCCGTAGTCGCGCAACATGTCGAAAGAGAGGGTTGGATCCTGCCGGAGCCCCCAAAACGTGTAGCGTAAATTCGTTAACATATGGCAACAAGGCATCTGCAGCGATCGTCTCCGGGATTCCTCTGATCCGCACATTCCTCCTGCGGTGTCGAACCTCTGCAGCCTCCACCGCGCCGGTGAGCAGGGTCACCTGTTGTTGTAGAGCCTCCACTTGCGGCGCAATGAGGGCCTGAGTCGCTACAACTTCCTCAACCCGAGACTCAACAGCCGTCAGCCGCCCCTTAACGGTCACCAATTCTGTTTTCAAGGTCTTGAAATCTGCACGCCACATTGCTCTCATTTCCTCCATCGACTCTCTTAGCAGGCACCGGATATCACTTTCCGTGAAGGGCAGTAGACCACGAGCGACCTGGGACGTAGCATCTTGTGTCTCACCTTGTTCGGCAGCCGCCGCACGTATCGCTCCGTGTGCTGAGGGGCCAGATCCGACCGACTGTTGTCGCACCTTAGCCGGGTCCCGGGGTGACCTTCGGGTAGCTGCAGAGGCCTCAGACCAGTACGGATCCTCGCCGTCGGAAGAGCTCATCGTGGGAGACAGGTAAGTACGTGGAGCAGCCTGCTGTTTTCTTCTGCTGTCTCCCAGAGAATCTCGTATGTCCCTCTGTCGGGGACTCTCCAGTGGCTGGGATTTTTTCCCCGATTTCCTCCCCATGATTATAAATAGATTGCGTGCAGTGCAACAGGACGGAGAAGCGCCTCAAAAATGGCCGCCAGACGTAGGCCGCACTTCAAGAAAGCCCCAAAAACGGCGCCGCAAGGGGCACAAACCAGAGCTCCGGAGAAGAATGAAGAGCCAGCAGGATTCCGCCTCCCGGGGTATAATTCTCTCGAGGGTGAGTCGCTGGAAAATGCAAAATAATCTTAAAGTAGCTGGAGAGCGCTCGAACCTGCGACTGCACCCACCGGAAGTCAGGAGTCAGCTCTTGTGTGTACATTTTAATTTAGTTAGTGGATTCCTGTCCAGTGCGGTGAGAAGCAAACGTAATGTAGTGTAGACACGCTACGAGGCGGAGCGGAGTGAAGTCAAGCCTGCAAAATGTTGGCTTCTCTTCGCTTCGCTACGCTGTGCGTCGCTACACGCTCAATGTGTCTCAGCCTTTATTCCCGCATCTCTAGCTTACCGAATCAGTTTGTATACTTGTTATTGACCCTGCTTGTTCTGTGGACCCGATCTGTTGCCGAGTTTGCCTACCATTTGACTATTCTCTCTGTGTATTCCCTGCCTGTTCTGTTTGCTTCCTGTTGCTACTGGTGTGCGCCGATTCTCACCATATACCGTAGCGCAGTACAAGTGCCTAAACATTGCTGACCCGGTTTTGTTATAGCTGCTGATGTAACTGAATAGATCGGGGATCTCTTCTGCATTACCAAAACCTCCACCACTGCACTCTTCCATAATACCACAGAGGGGTTACTTACGGTGTGAAGGCACTTGCTGCCACCAAAGGCACAATAATTGGGTGCACTGCCACTGACGCCTATACCAGATTCATATCATTTTAATATTGGACCGCAGGGTCCAACCCTGCACTCTTCCACAGAGGGGTTACGGTGTGATGGCACTGTTGCTGACACTAAAGGCCCAATTTTAAAGCACCTATTGTTACTTTCATCCAAAGCCTGCATAAGTTTCACCATAATTTAGCCACAAATCACTAAACTTGTTCTGCGTGTCCTAAAATGTCTCCTCTTTTCATACAGATGGCCGCCCCAAGCAGTTGTTTATGAATAGATTAAAGGAAAACCATTTACCGTCATTTGAAATGTCATTTTTTTGTTTTTAAATGATTCTATACAGCCTTCAAATCTGCCACTTCACGGGCAGGTTATGGGGACCTCCTAGGCACGATATTTGAAGGAATTTTTCGTTTTTATTCTTAACCTTTATTTCATGGAAAACTCACTGTTCCTTTAAAACCATTTTTTTTTTTAAAAAAAAAACTTTTTGTCCTTGTTTCCTGTCCCCCAGGGCACTACCCGGACCCCCATACACCTTTCATGGCAAATATCTTGCATATACATTGACTTGCATTGAGTTCGGTTCGTGTTCGAGTTCGAACTCGAACTTTTAAAATTGTTCGAGTTCGAATGCGAACCGAACACAGAGGTTTCAGCTCATCGCTAGCGCAGAGATGGTTAACACTAGGGATGAGCCGAACACCCTCGAGTACGGTTCGCATTCGAACTCGAACTCTTCAGACGTTCGAATTCGAACTCGAACATGAACGCGAACTCAGTACAAGTCAATGGGACTCGAAAGTTCGATTTTTAGAGTGCCCTCCAAGAGGGCATATATGCAAGATATTTGCCATAAAAGGTGTATGGGGGTCCATGTAGTGCCCTGGGGGACAGGAAACAAGGGGAACAAAAGTTTTTAAAGGAACAGTGAGTTTTCCATGAAATAAGGGTTTTAAATAAAAACGAAAAAATTCCTTCAAATATCGTACCTAGGAGGTCCCCATAACCTACCCGTGAAGTGGCGGATTTGTAGGATGTATAGAAACATTTAAAAACAATGTCTGGGTCCGGGTAGTGCCCTGGGGACAGGAAACAAGGTCGAAAAGTAAAAAAAAAAAGAAGTCTTTAACCCCTTCACTGCTGACGACGTGTGGAACACGTCCTCAGTTACTCCCACTGTACGCGGAGGAGGACGTGTCCCACACGTAATCAGCTTTGCGGGTCCCCCGGCGGAGATACTCACCTCTCTGTCCGGGGTCCCGCGGCGTTCTGACTTCAGCGTCCTCAGACGCTGAAGTCAAGCTCCTCCCGACGTAAATGACGTCATCGCGCCAATGCGCGATGACGTCATTTCCAGGCGACCCCCAGCAATGCCGGGAGAACGCCTGGAAGGGAGGGGGGGTGATCAGTTCGGATCCCTCTCCCTCCCGATCGAGAGGTCCCACAAAAAAATCCAGGCACTGCTTAAAAGGGGAGAGTCTCCCCTTTTAAGCGGTGCCTGGCTTTAAGGCTAAGGTCAGACTAACGCAGTATTAACGTGCGTTTAGCCACACTAAATCACGCCTGTGCTAGCAGCAAATTACGTCCAATGCCGGGCAGCATACGAAGAACGGCACAAAAGTGCGGCCACGCAACGCAAGTGGCAAACGAACGCATTTTTTCGAGAACATCAAACCGCTAGTACTGACGTACAGAGTGCGCTGCGTCCGCTAGCGGCATGTGTGTGTGATTAGGAGACGTCAGACGCTGATAATGTCCGGCCAACATCACGTCCAGACGCAAAAAGTATTTTATTGATAACCGTACAAAATCACGGACGAAAATGTGCATCGTATGACAGCTATCGCGTATTCCATGAAAAAATGTGTCCATTCGTTCAAACGCACTTTTTCACAGACAACGCGAAAAATACGTTAGGCACCAGGTCGCACTTCGGCGCCTTGCGGCGCCGAAGTGCGGCCTAGCTTCGTTGGGGGCCGCCATCTTGGATGGCGGCTCAACCCCAGGGTCCCCCCTCACTGCCTGATGTCCTCACGCATAGCATGATGACGTCAGATAGCCGGGGAACCCCTAGCTGCCCGGAATCCGCTGGTGGAGAGTTTTTGAACCCCGATATCTCCAGAACCGTGCTAGGGTCCTAGGGCAGCTAGGGGGTCATGGAGGGTGTCAATCGAAAGGCCCAAGCATGGCCTTTCGAATGATACCCAATATGACCAGGTATAAAGTAAAAAAATAAAAATAAAAAAACAGGTATTTTTTTTGTGTGTTATTTTTATTAACCCTTTGCTAAGGTCATTTTTACCGCTTTCGCTCATCATGTTTAACCGCGTTTTGTAGCCATACTTTGATATATGACCCAGACATATTATATATCGTTCTTTCCGGCAGACTTAGCAGATTCATAATATGTCATTATTATATGTATACGTTATGTCATGTCTGTATATTATAACAAAAAATGCAATAAAATTTGAATTTTCAATAATTTATTATGTGTAAAGTGGTTTTTTTCACATTTTAACATGCGATCGTTTGCGGTTATATTTTGTATGGGGTGCGCTTGTTAAAAAAAATTAGAAATGGGGTCTCGTTACATATTTTTTGGGGAAAATTTCGCTTTTTTTAACAAACGCACCGCATACAAAAATCGTTAGCGCAGCATTATTGTTCACATTATAATTGAAATGGGAACAATATTGCTGCAGTAACAATACCAAAAAAAAAACTTGTTTTTTTTTTTTTTTTTAATAATATATATATATATATATATATTATATATATATATATATATATATTTAAAAAAAAAAACATTTTTCATGCTCATGTTTGGTATCGTTGGAAAGGCCATGCTCTGGCCGATCCAACGATATCAAACATTAACCCCTATGCTATGCACGATGACGCCAGTCCTCAGGGGGAGTTCCTGGAGGCTTGGCCGACATCCAAGATGTCGGCCAGCTCCAGGAGAGGATCACGATCCGGCGCTTTTCAGCGCCGATTCGTGATCTGGCTCCCCAGGGGTTAATCACAGCCACCGTTTGGAAGGGCAGGCTGTGCCCTTCCAAACGGTGCCTGGATTAACCTCCTGCTCCCCGGCGATCGGGAGGGAGAGAGGTCCGAAGGACCTCCCCCCTCCCTTTCAGGCGCTTCCTCCGCACATGCGGGGGGGGCGCCTGAATTAGATGTCATCGCGCCGCCGCGATGACATCTAATTGCTCCGCCGGGGTCCCGAGTGCTGGGCTGACATCCAAGATGTCAGCCCGCACCGGGGGGCGCAGCAATCCGCCGGAATCCGGCGGATTGCTGCCTCCTGTGCATGGACGCGCTCAGCGCGTCCATAGCACAGGAGAACCACTTGGCTGGACGCGCTGAGCGCGTCCATAGCAGCCAAGTGGTTAATGCAGCAATATTATTCACATTTCAATTATAATGTTAACAATGATGCTGCACTAATGATTTTTTTCTACGGTGTGCGTTTTCTAAATATCACATAATTCCCCCCAAAAATTTAATAAGTCCCCATTTCTAATTTTTTTACAAGCGCACCCCATAGAAAATATAACTGCAAATGTTCATGTGATAAAAGGTGAAAAAAACCACTTTACACGCTGCAGATGATTAAAAATTCAAGTTTTATTGCATTTTTTGTTATAATATACAGGCAGAACATGACGCATACATATAAAAATGATATATTATGAATCTGCTGAGTCTGCCGGAAAGAACGATATATAATATGTCTGGGTCGTAAAATAAAATGTGGCTTCAAATTGCGTGTAAACATGATGAGCGAAAGCGGTAAAAATTAGCTCAGCACACAGTGGTGAAATGCCTCAGCAGTGAGTTTTCCATAAAATAAAGGGTTAAAAAGAAAAACGAAAAATTCCTTCAAATATCGTGCCTAGGAGGTCCCATAACCTGCCCGTGAAGTGGCGGATTTGTAGGATGTATGGAAACATCGCCATCACAGACCCACACACGACACCTGGCACTCCCAGTCTGCATACAATGTATCAAATTCATGAGACCGGACTAATTAGAAGCGCATGTTATTTACAAACACGAATTAAACACCTGTTTACGCCGTTTGAGAGCACAGGTCATTTAGAGGTGAGAACCTTTGCACCTAGACATTAGTTTTTAATCCAATATCTAATAAACCATTGTTTATAATATTCCGCAGTAAAGACTCTATTTCTAGATTTTTAGTATTTTTTATACTTTTTTCAAAATTATTTTTTTTCCCACGCGAACCGAACACGCCAAAAAGTTCGAAGTTCGCGAACTCGCGATCGGCCAAAGTTCGAATCGAACTCCAAACTGATCGAAACGAACAGATCATCCCTAGCTAACACCACGCCAGCTTGAGCTGGGAATGGTCGTCTGTGATAATGGCAGCAACCTTCTCTCCGCCCTACGCAAGGGGTAAATTGACGAATGTACCATGCCTAGCACACGTCCTAAATCTGGTGGTACAGCGTTTCCTAACCAGGTACCCAGGGCTGGCAGAGCTTCTCAGCCAGACCAGAAAAGTCTGCAGCCACTTCAGATGGTCATTCCCAGCAAGTGTTCACCTGGCAGAAATTCAAAGAGAATTCTACCTTCCCACAACCATCTGATCTGTGACATGCCCACCAGGTGGAACTCGACATTGGCAATGCTGCAGCGTCTGCACAAGCACAAGCAGCAGAGGGCCATCAATGAGTACCTGTGTGAGTATGGCACAAGGACAGGTTCAGGTCAACTTGGTTTTTTTTCCCCCCGCAGTGGCTGATGATCAAGGATGCATGTACTGTACTGTCACCATTTGAGGAGGCAACGAGGATGGTGAGCAGGGACAGTGCATGCATCAGTGACACAATTCCTTTAGTGTTCCTGCTGGAGTGCACTCTGTTGGGAATTATAGATGTGGCACTGGAGGCAGAGCAGCGGGAGGAAGAGGAGGACTTCCCTAGCTCTCAAGGTCCCAGTCTTTACGCAGACAGCATTTCTGCAGGAAATCAAATCAGACAGGAGGAGGATGAGGATGAGGAGGAGGAATATTTAAGTTGTGTGGGCATTGAAGGTGGGCATTCCTCAAGGGAGGGTTTTGTGTCCCCAGAAACCAAAGGACTAGTACGTGGCTGGGAGGAAGTAGTGCTCAGAGACCCGGAACACTCGGAAGCTAATGCCACCTAGAACCTACGCTGCATGGGCTCCCTTATCCTGCAAAGCCTGCTAAAGGACCCCAGTATTCGTGCTATCAAGGAGAGGGATCATTACTGGTTGGCAACCCTTCTTGATCCACGATACAAGGGTACGGTTGCAGAGCTCACCCTGCCCTCAAAGAGGGAGGACAGGATGAAACAACTTGAGGACGCTCTAAAGCGACACTTGTGTAACACCTTTCCAAGCACTGGTAGATTACCAAGTGATGACACAGGTGCTTCTGAGGCTGCAGTTGATCAGAGGAACAGCGGTGAAGGGGGCCGCTTGACTGATGCCTTTTGCAATTTTTTTGGTCCGCGACGCCCAGGGACGTCAAATGTAGGCACCCATTGCCAGCGTCTTCACCATATGGTGCAGAACTACCTAGGGGCAAGGGCAGACCTAGATACCTTTACAGGAGATGATCCACTGGCTTACTGGGTGTTGAGATTGGATCACTGGCCAGAACTTAGCCAATATGCTATGCAGCTACTAGGTTGCCCTTCATCCAGTGTGCTTTCTGAAAGGACGTTCAGTGCCACTGGAGGTTTTGTCACAGACAAAAGAGTGCGTGTGCCCACCGACTCTGTAGACCGGCGGACATTTATAAAAATAAATCAGTCCTGGATCAGCAGCTATCACTCCCCTGATGCAACTGAATAGATCAGGGATCTCTTTTGCATTCCCAAAACCTCTACCACTGCACTCTTCCACAATACCTCAGAGGGGTTATGTTGTGAAGGCACTAGCTGGCACCAAAGGCCCAATATTTGGGTGCACTGATGCGTGTACCAGATTCACATAATTTTAATATTTGATGGCAGCGTCCACCCCTGCACTCTTCCACAATACCTCAGAGGGGTTCGGTGTGAATTCACTAGCTGGCACCAAAGGTCCAATTTTAATGCACCTGTTGTTACTTTCATCCAAAGCCTGCATAAGTTTCACCATAATTTAGCCAAAAAATCACTAAACTTGTTCTGCGTGTACTACAACGTCTCCTCTTTTCATACAGGCTGCCGCCCAAGCAGTTGTTTATGAATAGATTAAAGGAAAACCATTTACCGTCATTAGAAATGTCATTTTTTTCTTTTAAATGTTTCTATACATCCTACAAATCCGCCACTTCATGGGCAGGTTATGGGGACCTCCTAGGCACGATATTTGAAGAAATTTTTCATTTTTATTCTTAACCTTTATGTCATGGAAAAATCACTGTTCCTTTAAAAAAAAATTCCCCTTGTTTCCTGTCCCCCAGGGCACTACCCGGACCCCCATACACCTTTTAAGGCCAATATCTTGCATATATGCCCTCTTGGGGTGCACTCTAAAAATCAAACGTTCGAGTCCCATTGACTTGCATTGAGTTTGAATCGTGTTCGCGTTCGAATCCGAACTTTTTCAAATGTTCGTGTTCGAATGTGAACCAAACACGGGGGTGTTCGGCCCATCACTATTTATAAAGCGCCGGCATATTCCGCAGAGCTGTACAATAGGCACTAGACTAGAAAATGTAACACTCAGATCAGACACTTACACCTTTATTCTTCTACAAGGTGGAAAGCCTGCCCAGAGGGCAGTCTATTGTGGATATACTGCCCCTGCTCATGGATATATGCCCCAGCTCATGGATATTGCCCCAGCACGTGGATACTGCCCCAGCTCGTGGATATTGCCCCAGCTCATGGATATTGCCCCAGCTCATGGATATTGCCCCAGCACGTGGATACTGCCCCAGCACGTGGATACTGCCCCAGCTCGTGGATACTGCCCCAGCTCATGGATATTGCCGCAGCACGTGGATACTGCCCCAGCTCTTGGATATTGCCCCAGCTCTTGGATATTGCCCCAGCACGTGGATATTGCCCCAGCACGTGGATATTGCCCCAGCACGTGGATACTGCCCCAGCACGTGGACATTGCCCCAGCATGTGGATATTGCCCCAGCACGTGGATACTGGCCCAGCACGTGGATACTGCCCCAGCTCGTGGACATTGCCCCAGCTCGTGGATATTGCCCCAGCACGTGGATACTGCCCCAGCACGTGGATACTGCCCCAGCTCGTGGATATTGCCCCAGCTCGTGGATATTGCCCCAGCTCGTGGATATTGCCCCAGCTCTTGGATATTGCCCCAGCACGTGGATATTGCCCCAGCACGTGGATACTGCCCTAGCTCGTGGATATTGCCCCAGCTCTTGGATATTGCCCCAGCACGTGGATATTGCCCCAGCACGTGGATATACTGCCCCAGCTCGTGGATATTGCCCCAGCTCTTGGATACTGCCCCAGTTCGTGGATACTGCCCCAGCACGTGGATACTGCCCCAGCTCATGGATATTGGCCCAGCTCCTGGATATTGCCCCCCAGCTCCTGGATATTGCCCCAAGCTCCTGGATATTGCCCCCCAGCTCATGGATACTGCCCCAGCTCTTGGATACTGCCCCAGCTCGTGGATACTGCCCCAGCACGTGGATACTGCCCCAGCTCATGGATATTGCCCCAAGCTCCTGGATATTGCCCCCCAGCTCATGGATACTGCCCCCCCCCAGCTTATGGATATTGGCCCCCAGCTCATGGATACTGCCCCCCAGCTCATGGATATTGCCCCCCAGCTCATGGATATTGCCCCAAGCTCCTGGATATTGCCCCCCAGCTCATGGATATTGCCCCCAGCTCATGGATACTGCCCCCAGCTCATGGATATTGCCCCAGCTCATGGATATTGCCCCCCAGCTCATGGATACTGCCCCCAGCTTATGGATATTGGCCCCTAGCTCGTGGATATTGACCCCCAGCTCATGGATATTGCCCCCCAGCTTATGGATATTGGCCCCCAGCTCGTGGATATTGACCCCCAACTCATGGATACTGCCCCCCGGCTCGTGGATATTGCCCCCCCAAGCTCTCATGGATATACCCCAGATCAGACCCCAGACCAGACATGGGGCAGCTGTTTGAATGCTCTATCGGCATTCGGACAGCCACCCCATGAGCTCCGCCGTCCGCGCCATACTTACCTTTCCGAGCGGCGCCGGGGAAGTGAAAGTTTCCCCGCTTCCGGTCTTTGAAGGACCCAAGCCGCGGTCACGTGACCGGGGCTTGGGTCCTTCAAAGAGCGGAAGTGAGGGAACTTTCCCTTCGCC
Source organism: Leptobrachium leishanense (assembly GCA_009667805.1). Lineage (NCBI taxonomy): Eukaryota > Metazoa > Chordata > Amphibia > Anura > Megophryidae > Leptobrachium > Leptobrachium leishanense. The sequence continues at coordinate 180,089,384 of CM019067.1, read as the reverse complement.
GCTCGGGGGTTGGATGCGCGCGGCAGCCGGGTAGAGGCTGTGAGCGCAGCCTCTACCCGGCTGCTGTGTGCATCTTGTAACCGCCGCGGCGAGCGCACAGCCGGCTCGTGCCGCGGCGGTTGCATGCGCGCGCAACCAACCACCGCTGGTTGCGCGCGCATGCGCAGAGTAAGGCTTGGCGACGGACACGCCAAGCCTTACTCAATTATAGTATAGATTAGACTTGCATCATGTTTCGCAGCCTCCGTATTACTACGCTTTATTTTAATTTTATAACTGTCCCCTTCATGACATTGTCAAAAGGGCAGAATATGGATGCCATTAAAATTTTGTCCCCCACCCTGGAAAAATTTCTGCGGACACCTATGTACAGGGCCCTACTGATATCTACAAAGAATGAGGCACATCCCCCCCCTAACCAAATACACATTTAACCCTGTCTTGCCTCAACATATTTGATCTCGTTTTAAATCACAGTTATATCCACTCTGTTCTTGCATTTCCCCCATATCAACTAGAAAGAGGACTACATCTTCACATTATTGTCTATTTCAGAGTTTCATGCATCCTGGCACCTTCTAATAGTTTTGCACTACAAGTCCCACGATGCACTGTGTAGCAATTAGGTGACTAATTAGGTGATTAGGTGTAGTAACATTAGCTTACAATATTTGGCTGTACAAAAAACCTGAATCACATTTGACACATGAAATAGTCTGGATGTAAGCTATACTCACCCTCTGTGGATGTGTCCTCTGGCTGAGTTTGGAAGCCGGAGAATCCTGCCACGCCTGTGGCACTCAGCCTTTCCCTCAACAGCTCCTCCACTACGAGTACACATATACGTGCGGCGGTCCACCACCAAATCACCCTGCTTCACGTAGCTCCTTGGCCAGCTTTGCCTTCAGCTCCCGCTTACAGTCCTGGTACCGGTGCTTTATGGATTCCATAGAGCGGTTCCTCCCCAGCACACACACAGCTCCTTGGATCTCCCTCCACAGCCTTTGACGGTGGTGTCCAGTAATTGCCTTGTCATCCATCCGCTGTGCCCCTGCCATGTATTCCCGTATTAGGACATTTTTCTCCTCTAGAATGTAGTGCTCTTCGCGGATACGCTGAGCTGAGGCCCCTTCAGACACCTGTGTCCCAGAGTGTGTCTACCCTCTGACTCCCTGTCCTGTCCCTTGCGCAACACCTGTCCCTTGGCTAGATGGGCCTGGCCTAGCATCTTCACTCCCCTCGCTCTCAGTGCTATGTCTCTACCCCTCTCCACAGGTGACCCTCTTAGGACTCACGGCCCTGGCACCACTGCTACGCTCTCCACTCCTGACACTGCTATGCTCTCCACTCCTGACACTGCCACACTCTCCTCTCCTACCACTGCTATGCTCTCCACTCCTACCACTGCTATGCTCTCCACTCCTACCACTGCTACGCTCTCCACTCCTACCACTACCTCCACGTGTGCCTTCTCCACGCCTACTGACACCCTGCACATGTGTCCTGACACTCTGACTCCCACACCCTGACACCTCTCTACCTCTCCTCACCTCGTGCTGCTCCTCAACACCCCTCCTCCCTCCATCTCCTCTCCCTGCACCCATCATGACAAACAGTGACACACAGGTACAATGGGGAATACACTGGGTTAGGGTGACAAAATGGATACAATAGGGGAGTGGGATAGGGGTTGTGACAAGTATGTATGTGCTGTTTGGTGGTGTATGGGTGTATGTGGGACTGTGTGATGTGTATTAACGTGTAGATGTGTGCTGCTTAGTAATGTAGAGGTGTGCGTGTGATTATGTGTAATGTAGATCTATGTGATGTATGTGTGATGACACGCAAATGAACCTGCTCCTGCACTAATGTCTCCTTTCTCTCTCACTCTATCTGGATACTCACTGAAACCACCAACCGCCCGGGACGCTGTATCTGCCTAAAAATAGAACAGACACAGTCAAAGATTGAATGTGGCAGGTGCAATTTATTAACGTGAAATAGGTGTGGTTCTTAATTCTGATTGGCTGAATCACAAAAAAAGCGCAAAGATTTTTACGCGAGACGTTACTGCGCTGCATTTGGGAGCGTCCAGTTTGCGCGTGCAATTGATCTGCAGGAGAAAAAAGGTGCAAGGATTGTAATTCTAGCGGTGATTTGCGCGAGCAAAATTTTAACGCGTGACACAAAGATTTTCACTTTGCATGAGGATTTTTGCGTGAAGAATGTAAATTAGCCCAAGGTGTTTAATAATGGTGTTGGGCTAATAATAAAGCTGAAATAGCATTTAATAATTCTTATTGTATAAAATTGATGCCTGACAAACAGTCATGGCCAAAATTGTTGGCACCCCAGACATTTTTCCAGAAAATCAAGTATTTCTCACAGAAAAGTATTGCAGTAACACATGTTTTGCTATACACATGTTTATTCCCTTTGTGTGTATTGGAACAAAACAAAAAAGGAAGGAAAAAAAGCAAATTGTACATAATTTCACACAAAACTCCAAAAATGGGCTTGACAAAATTCTTGGCACCCTTTCAAAATTGTGGATAAATAAGATTGTTTCAAGCATGTGATGCTCCTGTAAACTCACCTGGGGCAAGTAACAGGTGTGGGAAATATAAAAATCACACCTGAAAGCAGATAAAAAGGAGAGAAGTTCACTTAGTCTTTGCATTGTGTGTCTGTGTGTGCCACACTAAGCATGGACAACAGAAAGAGGAAAAGAGAACTGTCTGAGGACTTAAGAACCAAAATTGTGGAAAAATATCAACAATCTCAAGGTTACAAGTCCATCTCTAGCGATCTAGATTTGCCTTTGTCCACAGTGCGCAACATTATCAAGAAGTTTGCAACCCATGGCACTGTAGCTAATTTCTCTGGGCGTGGACGGAAGAGAAAAATTGATGAAAGGTTGCAACGCAGGATAGTCCGGATGGTGGATATGCAGCCCCAAACAAGTTCCAAAGAAATTCAAGCTGTCCTGCAGGCTCAGGGAGCATCAGTGTCAGCGCGAACTATCCGTCGACATTTAAATTAAATGAAACGCTATGGCAGGAGACCCAGGAGGACCCACCTGCTGACACAGAGACATAAAAAAGCAAGACTACAGTTTTCCAAAATGTACTTGAGTAAGCCAAAATCCTTCTGGGAAAACGTCTTGTGGACAGATGAGACCAAGATAGAGCTTTTTGGTAAAGCACATCATTCTACTGTTTACCGATAACGGAATGAGGTCTACAAAGAATAGAACACAGTACCTACAGTGAAATATGGTGCAGGTTCAATGATGTTTTGGGGTTGTTTTGCTGCCTCTGGCACTGGGTGCCTTGAATGTGTGCAAGGCATCATGAAATCTGAGGATTACCAAAGGATTTTGGGTCGCACTGTAGAGCTCAGTGTCAGAAAGCTGGGTTTGCATCCGAGATCTTGGGTCTTCCAGCAGGACAATGACCCCAAACATACGTCAAAAAGCACCCAGAAATGAATGGCAACAAAGCGCTGAAGAGTTCTGAAGTGGCCAGCAATGAGTCCAGATCTAAATCTCTAGAGAGACCTGGAGCAGTTTGCAAAAGAAGAGTGGTCCAAAAGAGGTGTAAGAAGCTTATTGATGGTTATGGGAAGCGACTGATTTCAGTTATTTTTTCCAAAGGGTGTGCAAACAAATATTAAGTTAAGGGTGCCAAGAATTTTGTCCAGCCCGTTTTTGGAGTTTTGTGTGACATTATGTGCAATTTGCTTTTTTTCCTCCATTTTTTTTGTTTTGTTCCAATACACACAAAGGGAATAAACATGTGTATAGCAAAACATGTGTTACTGCAATACTTTTCTGTGAGAAATACTTGATTTTCTGGAAAAATGTCTGGGATGCCAACAATTTCGGCCATGACAGTATGTATGGATAATGATGAGACATGGTAGCAATTGGTTTTAAATAGCAATGATTGTGTTATGGACACAATTAGTTCATACACAGGTGGTGTATTGATGAATACATGTGTAACATATTTTAATGATGATTAAATTACCTAGATGGTCAATTATCTAGGGTGTGATAAACTATTTAAGATGTATGGATGTGAACAGCAGACTTGACAAAGACCTGGTGCAGGTCGAAATGTTGTTCTGCTTCTGGTGATGGAATAAAATCCTTTTTTTTGATGAATACTGCCGTATGCTGGAATTATTTTTCTGATTACGTTTGATCCTTGGAGTGAGGATTCTCCAGTAGCAGCTCTAAGGTAGGTGCTAACAATCAAGACATTGCCTGTCAAATATGTTGCTAATGAAATAATGGAAGAAGCATTTAGAAAATGTTATTGAATAATTGTTCACCCTGCAGATCATCTTGTAAATTTATTTGTTACAGGGATGAGCAAACTTCCTTGTTGTGTAGATCAGAATAAAAGAACAAACTAGGTGAATTTGTAATAGCTCTATAAAGATTGTACTGAGTAGTTATGTGTAATGATTGCTATACTTAGCACAATGACCTGAGACAGAAAAGGTGGGAACCCTGAAGATATCCAGTCCTTAAAGAAACACTACCACTTACATAAACTGTAACTAGATTACGTGTGCATTGCAAACAAAACCATATTATAAAACATACACTACTTTTTTTTTCTTTGACGTAATTGCATGTAAAAAAAAATAAAGTTTTAGGTTTAAATCTCCTATTTCTATTTAGTGGATTTTTCCTATGATGCAACATTTAACAAAATCTGTTCAAAATTTCTACTTTATTGCTGTGGTTTAATCTAATCTACAATGTTTACCATATGGTGAGCAAAAAGGGGTTTGTGAGGGTTCTGAGAACGAACAACGGCACTAGTGGCCTGCTCTACGGTGGGGCCCGCTCAGGTCTCACAGGGTTTTTGCTCGATTGTGCCATTACAGGGACGAATGCTCCATATGCAAATCAGCCTGCTCTCACCCAGAAAGGGTGGCCAGTACTGATTGCCAAGGATGTCATCCCTGCACGAGAGGTGCAGCAACCCCCCACGATCATTTCGGCCTTGTTAGGTCTCATCAGGAGGGTATAGCTGACACTCCTCCAGGCACCTCGAGCAAGGGGTCCACGTCTGGATAACCCTGTAAACTTATGGTGTGCAAAAAAGGGGTTTATGAGGGTTAACAGTTAATGAGGTGGAGGAGGGAATGTTCAGATAAGGCTGCAGGAGGTCTTTTGTTCTCCAGGCTATATGAGATAAGAGTTGGCAGCTGAATGAGATAAGACAGGGAGCTTAAAAGACCTCTATTCCACACCTGGTGATGTCTTTTGAATACATCCCACACACAATACAATGATATACATCAGTTGCCTAACCCGTAGACTTCATTCTATGGCCATTGTCAAACAGTGAGGAGAAAGTGTTGTAAAGATAATGTGGTGGGGTATTTTACAACACAAAATGGATACACAGTGACACATATAGAGTAAAATATTACATAAACTAAACATACAAGAGGAAAACAAAGCACAGTTAAGATATCAGCAACATAAATAAACACAATAAGAACATTTAGCTTTTTGGTAGTAGTGGCCCTTTAAAGGAACACTCCACTGAAAAGTGGAGGTCACTTTTTGTCCTTAAATAATTGGGCAGAAGCTGTTAACAACCTTTTTTACAGTGCAGCTTCTCCTCATCCTGACCATTTTAAAAATATAGGCCCCTATTACATTCTTTGCGCAATTTTGTTCATGCAGAGCAAATTTTTTTGCGCGCATCGTCCAGCGTTATCGCGCGAAAATTAACGTGGTACTCCGATCCGAACGCATTTTCTCATCCGTCAAAAAATAACGTTTGTAAAAACGACGCGCAGTAACGTAGCGCACGCAAATCAGTGTGAGGACTGTTTTTTTCGCGGGATTCAGCCAATCAGAATTAAGAACCTTAATTGACATCAATTTACCTTAATTGACTCACTTAAGTTTTTGCGCCTGTCAAAGTAAATCTGAGTATACATGCTGCAGCAATAAAAAAAATAATGCACAAATTCACAATTTTTTTGTTTGGGTATGTGTAGAATGTGTAACTATACTGTGCTGTATTTTTTTTTCGTGCTGGTGTATTTCGTTTCGGCCACAAAGTTCAGATTTGCCGTTGCCACCAGCTTTTCATAGACGTTAAAATTATGCGCACAAACGTCGTTCGTTAAGGCTAGGGTCAGACAAACGCAGTGCGAACGCACGTGCAGCCATACTTTATTACGGCTGTGGTAGCAGCAAATGACGTCCAACGCAGGCCCTCACATGAAGTACGGCCGCACGAACATTCGGCCGCGCAACGCAAGCGGCAAACAAACGCATTTTTTCGAGAACGTGATACCGCTAGTACTGACGTACAGAGTGCGCTGCGTCCGCTAGCGGCGTGTGTGCGTGATTAGGAGACGTCAGACGCTGCTAATGTCCGGCCAACATAACGTCCAGACGCAAAAAGGGTTTTATTGATGTTCCGTACAAAATCACGGACGAGAGTGCGCATCGTATGACCGCTATCGCGTATTCCGTAAAAAAATACATCCATTCGTTCAAACACACTTTTTCACGGATGACGTGAAAAATGCGTTCGTCTGACCCTAGCTTTAAAGATGCGCATCGATTGAAGTACCATTGCACGAACGAATTTGCGCTCTCAATGTTAAGTATAGGACGCGCACAGTTCATCACGCTCGCGCAGGTCCATCCGCGTTAAACGATACGCGCATCGTTTGTGCGAACGTTGTAATACGACGTTCATCGCAAAGGGTTTTGCCCCTCGCGCAAATGCGCATTTGCGCATGCAAAACGCAGTGCGCGAAGAATGTAATAGGGGCCATAAAGTGGTCAGGATGTGTAGAGTGTTCATTTAAGTTTTTAAACATTTACATTTTTAGATTAAACACATGTTGTCCAATTTAATTGTTTTCATATATAGAAGGTTTTGCTATTCTGCAGTCCTCAAGTGAAGGAGTGTGGTTCTTTGTGCTTGTAAAGAATAATATTATGCAAAAGTAGTTAATTTAACACTGAAAAAAGTGACTACATGGAGATATTTCTACTTTTTATCACAATAACTTCCTCAGCTATTTTTCAGTACGTAATCTAGTTAAATTTGTGTCAGTGCAGAATTATATAAAGTACGTGTCTCAGCATCTTCTTTCTGTGGAAGGAGCACTTTCACTGAGACTGAGTCTATTATAATAGCCACAGAAACACTGCTATTCCCTAGTTATCAATAAATGATAGGATCTCAATGAGACTGGAGGCTGTGAGAGTCTGGATCTGAATACAGTATCTTTCCCAAGCTCAACAACACCGTTACTCACAGCTATTCCATATTTAATTGGCTGCTGACATAACTGCTAGTATAAGTACATGCTATCCTCTCTGTCATAAAACCCCCATATGAACGCAATGCAGTACCTGCGTCTTCTCAAAGAAGATGGATAATAAAGCACAGTATATATTATTGTAGTTTCCTACAGAACAATTCAGTCATTTATATAGAGGAGCATAGGTGTCACGTTCCATCCTTGGAACCCCTGAACCTGCATTCATTGTCTGCAACCAGCTTTCATGTATCATCGCAACAGCTATCCTGGAACCACCCTGGTGGTACACTTCATGTACTACTCCTCAGTAACCAGCATTGGTTCAGAAAGGAAACAGTTAAACACCAAACACGTCACACCACACACCAAAATAAAGGCACCACGCCCACCTTCCTACCGCACTTCATCATTGTGCTTCATTCCCCACAGAGAGAAGTGCTGTGCTCTGATGCTCCTGTATAACCCCAGCCTTGTCTAGAATCCCTATCCCAATATCTGCTTCTGTATTTCAACCCACTCACCATATCCTTGGACTCCAGCAACCGCACTCACCATCTTCAGCAAATCTGGTCAGTCTGTTTTTCCATCCACCTCCACCCATTCCTGTGTCTGTGCAGTATACTGCAACTTGGGCTCAACCATCCCCTCATATTCTGGTGCCACCCCGGTATCAGTACGTGACATATGATGAAGCCGGACAATGAGCCTGCAGTATTGCACCTTGTGGTGGAGTTCATTCAAAAAGCCTACCAAGAGCTTTTTCACCACCTGACTGACTTTTTAAAGGAGTTGCTGCAAAAAAATTCTGGGCACCTCAACTAAGGTGTGCGCTTCTCCTACCAACAAACGCCATGATCCTCTGTCTCCTGAAGAGCATGTCAGGAGACAAAACAACAATCTCTGCATGTACTGCGGGGCTGAATCACATTGGATTTCCAGCTGCCCAGAACCCCCCCCCCGACCTGCGGTTGTCAAGCCAGCACCAGTGCTGTTAGCTCCAAGCACGCTCCAGTGTGTAGAACTCTACAGCAACCTCAGGCTCCCAGGCCTGCTACAGGTACTGTGTCTAAACCTTTCAGCTCTAAACCGACTCCCCTGCACAATCCTGCTCCCAGGAGACCTCATGTGTCTAAGAGACTTGCCGTCCCTAAGCCGGTACCCCTACCCAAACCGGCCCCCAGGAGATCTCTAGAACCCAAACTCCCTGTACCCAGACCTGCCCACAGAAGATCTGTGCCCTTTGTACCCAAAAGAAGGGTGACGCTGGAGTCCAGCTCTGAAGATGAGTCAGAAAGTCCTATGGAGACAGAGACCACCATGCCCGTGGATCCAGAAGCTGTCCTTCCTATGGACTTCGAAAGTACGTCAGTGGAACCAGAACCTCCAACCCCTATGGAGATTATATACATCCAGACTCCGGGTGTAACAACAACTCCCATCACTCCTGACCAGCAAGATCCTCTGTCCCCAGATTGTATGTATGCCTCAAATGGAACGGTGGTCCGTAAGGAAGATCTAGAAAGATTTGAGGAAGCATTACGGATCAGTGAAGCTGCGAGTCAACCTACTCAACATGTTATGACTCTGTCAACCACTCCCATCACTCACAGCCAGCAAGATCCGGCGATCCTTGAGGCTGAAGGTATGGGCTATGACCCCCTGTATAATTTTACGCCACTCGGTTATATACCCTCAGACGACCCAGATCCTAAGGAGTTATTGAGGGATACTGCCCGGGACAGCGCACTCACCAGGGGGGATGCGATAGAGGTTGCCACCACCTCATCCTGTATGAAAGCATGGCAAAACATCTGCTCTTCCAGCGAGGAGTCTGATCATGAGTGGGACACCGGTGAAGAGGACTACATGCCTACCTGTGTGCCTACCGTTACAAGGTATGACATGCCCAGCAGACCAATAATCGCTGCGACTTTGAAACCTGCAATCCATGAAAATTCAGACATTGACTGGGAGACAGATGACTCTAAAGCTAAAAGCCTGCCACAAACCACACGGTGCAGCAAAGGGCCACCTGGTCAACTACGTGATTATGTGGGCACCATCCTGGCGACCGATCCGGTTGTCCTCAGCACCCAGGTGGATTGGACCTGTAAGAAGAAATCTAAATCTAGGGCGCGGAGACAACAGAGGAAGAACCGTCTCCAGGCCAGTGTTACAGGATCCACCATTTGGAATGATCCAGGATGTCCCACGGGTTACATCTACCCCGATGCGATCTGCCTATGTGGGCACGCTGTTCCCTGGTAACCCTGCCTCCTACCTGTGTCACTCTGTCTCCAGGAGTCTACGTGACTGTGACCTAGGGATGAGCCAAACAGTCTCTGAGTTCGGTTCAGAGCCGAACCCGAACTTTCCAAATGTTCATACCCGAACTCGAACTCAATACAAGTCAACGGGAATGAAAATTTGTTTTTTAGAGTGCCCTCCAAGAGGGCATATATGCTAGATATTTGCCATAAAAGGTGTATGGGGGTCCGGGTAGTAGGGATGTGCGTTTCGGGTTTCGGAATTTCGGAATTTTCACGAAATTTCCCAATTCGTGTTTTCGGATGCGGCCGAATTTCCGAAAATTTTTAGATCCGAAAATGTCAGATCCGAAACGAAATATTTTTGGATTTTTCGAATGGACTTGAAATGTGTCAAACGAGGAGAACAGACCTTCCGAAAAACGAAAAAATTTTGAAAACGAAAATTTTCCGAAAAGTCGATACAAAAAACGAGCAAAGTGACACGAAAAATATGAAAAATGGTCGATATTCCGAAAAATGTACAATTCCGAAAAACGAAAATTTCCAAAATCACGAAAAGTCGATACAAAAACCGAGCACAGTGACACGAAAATACGAAAAATGGTCGCTATTCCAAAAAAAAATGTACCCGAAAAATGAGCCGAACCGAAATCGGTCGAAACGAGCCGAATCGAAAAAGTTTAAAAATCCGAAAAATCGAACCGAAAAAAAAATCGGTGCACAAGCCTACCGGGTAGTGCCCTGGGGGACAGGAAACAAGGACAAAAAGTAAAAAACTTTTTTAAAAGGGACACTGAGTTTTCCATGAAATAAGGGTTAAAAATAAAAACGAAAAATTCCTTCAAATATCGTGCCTAGGAGGTCCCCCTAACCTGCCCGTGAAGTGGCGGATTTGTAGGATGTATAGAAACATTTAAAAAGAAAAAAATGACATTTCAAAGGACGGTAAATGGTTTTCCATTAATCTATTCATAAACAACTGGTTGGGGCGGCAGCCTGTATGAAAAGAGGAGACCTTTTAGGACATGCAGAACAAGTTTAGTGATTTTTTTTGTTTTGGCTAAATTATGGTGAAACTTATGCAGGCTTTGGATGAAAGTAACAATAGGTGCTTTAAAATTGGGCCTTTAGTGTCGGCAACAGTGCCGTCACACCATAACCCCTCTGGTATTGTTGTGGAAGAGTGCAGGGTTGGACTCTGTGGTCCAATATTAAAATGATATGAATCTGGTATAGGCGTCAGTGGCAGTGCACCCAAATATTGTGCCTTTGGTGACAGCAAGTGCATTCACACTGTAACCCCTTTGTGGTATTGTGGAAGAGTGCAGTGGTGGAGGTTTTGGGAATGCACAAGAGATCCCCGATCTATTCAGTTACGTCAGCATCAGGGGATTGATAGCTGCTGATCCAGGACTGATTCATTTTTATAAATGTCAGCCGGTCTACAGATCGGTGGACAGACGCACTCTTTTGTCTGTGACAAAACCTCCATCGGCACTGAACGTCCTTTAAGAAAGCACGCTGGATGAAGGGCAACCTAGTAGCTGCATAGCATATTGGCTAAGTTCTGGCCAGTGATCCAATCTCAACACCCAGTAAGCCAGTGGATCATCTGCTGTAAAGGCATCCAGGTCTGCCCTTGCCCCTAGGTAGTCCTGCACCATACGGTGAAGACGCTGGCAATGCGTGCCTACAATTGACATCCCTGGGCATCGTGGACTAAATTTTTTTTAAAAAGGCATCAGTCAAGCGGCCCCGGCCTTCACCGCTCTTTCTCTGATCATCCGCAGCCTCTCAAGCACGTATGTCATCACTTGGTAACCTACCAGTGCCTGGAAAGGTGTTACACAAGTGTCGCTTTAGAGCGTCCTCAAGTTGTTTCATCCTGTGCTCCCTCTGTGCGGGCAGGATGAGCTCTGCAACTTTACCCTTGTATCGTGGAGCAAGAAGGCTTGCCAACCAGTAATGATCCCTCTCCTTTATAGCATGAATTCTGGGGTCCTTTAGCAGGCTTTGCAGGATAAGGGAGCATAGGTTGGAGGAGGCATTAGCTTCCGAGTCTTCCTGGTCAATGAGGATGACCCCATCATGCACTTCCTCCTCCCAGCCACGTACTAGTCCTTGGGTTTCTGAGGACACAAAACCCTCCCTTGAGGAAATCCCACCTTCAATGCCCCCACTACTTATCCTCCTCTCCATCTGAGGACCCACAGGAATGCTGTCTGCGTAAAGACTGGGGCCTTGAGAGCTAGGGAAGGCCTCCTCTTCCTCCCGCTGCTCTGCCTCTAGTGTCACATCTATAATTCTCCGCAGAGTGCGCTCCAGCAGGAACACTAAAGGAATTGTGTCACTGATGCATGCACTGTCCCTGCTCACCATCCTCGTTGCCTCCTCAAATGGCGACAGTACAGTGCATGCATCCTTGATCATCAGCCACTGCGGGGGGGATAAAAAAACAAGTTGACCTGAACCTGTCCTTGTGCCATACTCACACAGGTACTCAAATCTGGAATTTTCAGAGACCTCTAAATTTTAATTTTACTTACATCCCTGATACTTTGGATAGGTCCTCCTTCATGCTGGTGCTATTGTGATGGCTGCAGAACTGCAAGGAGCAATGTTGTGCAGCTCCATCATGTGACATGCTCTTTAAAGCAGCGTTGGCTGGTGACATTTCAAGTTGGTGGGCACCAGACTGGAAACATGAATGTTCGTAATAATGAATAGGAATGTGTCTATATGGCACTACTACCTCCAAAGTATGGGGACAATCCCTTATACAGGGAATTAACCTTATAGACATATTCCTATTAGGAAAATAAAATGGGCATAAATTCAAAGATTACAAATGTAATCCAAAAATTAGTGTAGGGTCGGCTTAGAAGACGAGGGAGTAGTATGCCCGGTTGACTTCTATGAGCCGTCTCCCCGCAGTTGGCGTGTGGGTGACATTTACCTCTTCCTAGACAAATTGCCCTTATATACTCTCACTTCCACCCAAGCCTGATCCCTGGAATCCCCTGTGATGGTTAAAGAGCTGTTGCCTATCCTGAAGGACTTAAAACCTCCAAGACCCCGGGCCCAGATGAGTTTAGCCCCCTCTATTATAAAAAATGCCTCTCTTGCTTGGCCCCTTTTTTTAGTGTCCCTTTTTAACAGGTTTTTGGACAGCCTTGTACCCCCCCCCCAAGGGGATGTTAGAGGCCACTATTGTGGTTATCCCCAAGGAAGGGAAAGATCCATCGTCCTGTGCCAGCTACCGCCCTTTTCTTTAATCAACATTGATGTGAAGCTGTACGAGAAGGTCCTGGCATCCTGCCAGAACCGGTTCTTACTGCTTCTAGTGCTCCCGGACCACATTGAGTTCATCCCGTTGCATGGTGACACGGACAAAATCTGGCGCATGGTTAACTTAATTTCCTAGGTGCACTCCTCACCAATCCGCCATGCTCCTATCCCTTCATGCTGAGAAGGCTTTTGATCGAGTCATCTGGCCTTATCTCTGGAAGGTGCTGCACTGGTTTGGACTGGGAGAGAGTCCCTTATTCGTGGTATTCAGGCCCTATATGCATCGCCTACGTCTGCGATATCTGTCATTTGGTGGAAATCTAGACAGATTACGATAGCCCAATGCGATAAAATTTGGGCCTCATGGCTAGCCTCGCAGGTTTCTCCTCGACTCCCTCTCCCTGATTAGAGTGGTCCGATGCTGCCCCTCCTCTACTCTGACCAATGTTTTCCTTTTTATGGTTTGTTTTTATCTAGTATTGTTATTGGTTAATATGCTCACTTCCGATTAGGGTTTTGTCTTCTGCACTAGACGCTGTGTCTTGTCTTGTATACCTTGTGACCGTGTTTTATACCTGTATCACTTGTCCTAAAAACCTCTTAATAAATTGATTTGTGAAAAAAACTGCTCTATAGTGTGTGTTCATTATTACACTCATATATTTTCACATTTATCTGAAATAACAGATACATGGAGTTAATAATAAAATAACCAAGGTCTCTATCCAGCTCAACATACAATTTCAGAGATCAAAAAAGACAAAAGAAAATATTTTAATTAAATCTCTGTGGCAGAGAATATAATGCAAAACATCTCTGAAAATATTGATGGTAAGAGCATTATAACCTCAATATTTAAAATCTAAAATTTCACTTAACTTCCTTAACATTTTAATCTTGTCTGAGTTTCGTAATGTCACTAAGGTCATTGTGGATGGTTGTGAATACTTCTGTATCAAGAGTCCCTTAAAAGCTGACCTGCCATATTCAGTTTGACAGTGAGCAGCAGAGTATAGAATTTGTACCTTTTCATTTATCATATTTTTTACATTCGCATATTATTTAAAGACCGTATTATAACATTAACAATTAGTGACTCTTTAAAATTTTGCTTGCATTGCAAGATGATGGCAGTGGCAAAGCACACTGGACATTTTTGGAGCATCTTTCCTATAATCCTCCCTCCACTACTTGCATCCATTTTCTACCATTTATCTGATGAATAACTTAAAGGGATGTGCATGACTTTTTTTTTTTGTTTTGTTTGGTTTTTCCGGGTGTGTGTTTTTTTTTTCCGTTTTGAGTCATTTCATTTTATTGGTAGCAATCTACTTGCCATTCTTAAATAACCATTAAACGAAATGAGTAAAAAAAATAAAAATCTAACTGATCCGAATCGATCCGAAATTTTCAGATGGCCGATATTTCATTTTCGGAAATGCTCCCGAAATACGAAAATGGTGAATTGTGTCTGAATTTTGATTCGGAATGAAACAAATTGCACATCTCTAATAACTTAGAAACACAAAGGTGAAAGATATCAACACTAAATTGTTGGGGTTAATTATTGAAATGTAAAGCAATCTGAGAAAGGCTCCAGTGCACAGCCAAAACATTGTACTGCATGTCTGAATCAAGCTCCAATTTTGACCAGACTTTAGTACCTGACCCTTCTGCTTTATGTTGGAAGGTTGGCAATAGTTTTGGCTGCCTAGGTCCATGTGGTACCTTGTGGTATACTCTGCTCCCCAGGCATGTTCTCTTCTATTGTGAATGAAACATTTTTTGGGGTTAATTACTAATAAATTACTTGTATAACCTCTGCTCCTGTACTAAGCTTATAACATTTTTATCTCCAGCCATCTTGTACTCTTTTTTTTTTCTTGTGACAGACATCCAGCTACAGAAAGTAGCTGAAGACCCAGCTGTCCAATTAGACGCTCAGAAAACCATTGCTACTTTATCATAGCTAATTGTGTTATCACAGTGAATTAGCTCGTTGGTAATTTAATTACTTAAAGGAATACACTATTAAAGAATAGAGTTCCCTTTTTTCCCTTAAATAATTATTATTGAGGTGGGGGTTTCCCCCTTCTCCAGTTCTTTTACTTACCATTTTCTCCCTCGCCTCATGCAGCTCATCCTCTCCAGCTCAGAGATTTCGAAACCCGTACGTCACTGAGCTTTTCTATGCAATTTGCACCTCTTCGGCAAATTGCGTTGCGTAAGGGATGTACATTGCGCAGCGCTAACGAACCTATGCTCTTGGTATGCGCAAGCCCCATAGCGCTTGTACACAACAATCATTCGATTCTCCGGCTGCCGAGCCTAAGTCGGCCACAGTGACTCCTCCAATTCATGCGGATTAAATAAAAACACAGCTGCCGCCGGAATGAGCTTCGACCAGGCAAATTAGGCCGCCTAATTTGCCTAATTGAAGAGCCGACACTGTGGTTAGGTATGGGTGATCAAATTTTGAATGAAGCTCAAAACCCAGGTATTAATAAAACACAATTGTTTCTAATTTCCTGTGACTATGTATTTATGAAGTGCGAGCTTATTAAATCATGCTTACAGGATATATTGTTTCATAATGGTCTAAATCGCTTAAGATTTCAGAATACTTCAACTATAAGCAAATGTTTTTATGGTCTTACAAGTGCTATGTTTTTTTATTAAATGAACAATTTGGTTTTATAAAATGTAAAATTGCACTACTGCAGAGAAAGCTTTCAAAAAACCTGTCAGATAACTTTAAATTTATAAGACATATTTCCCTTGTGTGTTATTGTAGTGTGATAACAATTGTTTTCTTTCTGTGTTGTTATCAAAAAGGAACTACATCAACAAACAGATTTCTCTTTTAAACCATAATCTAAAGGACATATGATCTCTTGGGTTTCTGTAAAATTGCTTCTACAGCTCTCTTCAGCTCTATGAATTACCTGTGTTAAGCCAAATCTGACAGCTTTCTTGAAACTCTAGCAAATGTTGCTTGCCTTAAGAAACCAACATCTACAGTTGTGTTCAAAATGATTCAACCCCCACTGAAATTGAGTGTTTTGGCCAGTTTGACATTGATTTTGATCATTCAGTCATCTTGCTTACAATTAAATCAAAGAGGCACGTGTAGGTCAGACAAATATAACATAACATTTATAATGAAATAACCACAAATGTCTTTTCTGTGCTCACATCATTATCAGTTTTATTCAACCCCCAAGTGACATTCAATCTTAGTACTTAGTACAACATCCTTTTACAGTTATAACAGCTTTTAAACGTGAAGCATAGCTTGACACAAGTGTCTTGCAGCGATCTACGGGTATCTTCGCCCATTCGTCATGGGCAAAAGCCTCCAGTTTAGTCACATTCTTAGGCTTGCGCACTGAAACTGCTTTCTTTAAGTCCCACCAGAGGTTCTCAATCGGATTTAAGTCAGGTGACTGCGATGGCCACTCCAAAATGTTCCAGCCTTTAATCTGCAACCATGCTCTAGTGGACTTGGAGGTATGCTTGGGATCATTGTCCTGTTGAAAGGTCCAACGTCTCCCAAGCCTCAGGTTTGTGACGGACTGCATCACATTGTCATCCAATATCTCCTGGTACTGAAGAGAATTCATGGTACCTTGCACACGCTGAAGCTTCCCTGTACCTGCAGAAGCAAAACAGCCCCAAAGCATGATTGACCCCCCCCCCGCCATGCGTCACAGTAGGCAAGGTGTTCTTTTCTTCATAGGCCTTGTTCTTTCTCCTCCAAACATAGCGTTGATCCATGGGTTGATCCATGGGCCCAAACCGTTCTAATTTTGTTTCATCAGTCCACAGAACACTATCCCAAAACTTCTGTGGTTTGTCCACATGACTTTTGGCATACTGCAGTCGACTCTTCTTATTCTTTGGAGACAGCAAGGGGGTGCGCCTGGGAGTTCTGGCATGGAGGCCTTCATTACGCAGTGTGCGCCGTATTGTCTGAGCTGAAACTTCAGTACCCACATCTGACAAATCTTTTCTCAGTTCCTCAGCAGTCACACGGGGACTTTTCTCCACTCTACGCTTCAGGTAGCGCACAGCAGTCGAAGTCAGCATCTTCTTTCTGCCACGACCAGGTAGCGTTTCAACAGTGCCCTTTGCCTTGAATTTGCAAATGATGCTTCCTATGGTCACTCTTGGTATGTTTAACATCTTTGCAATCTTCTTCTAGCCATTGCCCTTCCTGTGAAGAGGAATCACCTCTTCTCTTGTCTTCCTGGACCATTCTCTTGACTTCACCATGTTTGTAACCACACCAGTAAATGTCTAGAAGGAGCTGAGTATCACAGTCATTTTAAAGCTGCCTAATTGGTGCTTATTATGCTTTATTGCTGCTCCGTGACATCCACAGGTGTTTTCAATACCTGATTGAAAACACTTGAATGAACCTCTGTTCTTCAGAGTGGTAGTCTTTAAGGGGTTGAATAATTGTGTCAATGAAGAATTCACAAAAGAAACATTTACTACTGTATTACAAAACCAACTGATGTCATTTTAGTTGCATATGGTTCTTTAAAAAGTCCTTGTAGGATTTCATTCTGAATACAATTACAAATGTAAACTAAATTCCCTAAAACCCTTTACTGCATTGGGGGTTGAATAATTTTGAACACAACTGTAGATGCATTTGCAGGGTTATTCAAAGCGCACCGATATTCCACCGGAGTTTCGGTACTCTTTCGCTCACCGAAGGGTCCCTGAAGTGCAGAGAACATTCGCTGAAAAATCGCCGAATCAAAAATAAAAGCCGCTGTAAAACCACTGAAATTCTTGGATGCGATCTGATAAGCAGCCGAAAACCCCCCAAACGTGTTAGAAAAAATCTGACAATCCACTGAGTGCTGTACTCAGTGGATTGTCAGATTGCGGCTGACCAGCCGCCGGAAAAAGCCAACAAGTCGATGAATGGGGTAAAGAAAAACAAATGACTGTTTTGACGGAAAACGAATAATAATAATAAAAAGATTTGTTACAGAAAAAATAAAACTGCCATTTAAAAAAAATAGGAAAAAAAAATTGACAGAAAAATCCCCAAAATCTGCCTAAAAAATCCTAAAAAAAAAAAATAGAGACTTTTTGCTGCAAATTAAAAGAATAAACGGTTTAATAGATACTGGATAAAAAATATTTTTTTTACATTGAAACCTATGGGATTCGCCTGATTAAACCTACCGAATTAAACCACTGAACGTCAGGGCATTTCACTGACATTTCCCTACTGTTCAGAGTTCTCTGTATAGATTAACCATTGCTTCTCTATGGGGACTTCACTGCTGCCAAAGATTTACAGGTTGCCAAGTTTTGAATTGCCAAATGGCTCCAAAATTGCATCATATGGGGAAATTCACCGTTCGGTCCAACTTCGGGGCCTGTTCTGCTCTCTTTGAACCTTTTAACCTCTTTGATCAATCATAAAAATTTGTATGGTAATATCAAACTTAAAGAATAGATTTAAAACAAGAGCATCATGACATGATTGACAGTTTGTGGTTACAGAAAATGAAGGCAGGTGGTAATTTTGAATAGAATATATGTTATTAAGCCCGCCCAGAGGGCAGTCTATTGTTATTGTTTCCAGCTCATAATCCGTGTCCACATATTTGCTTTTCAATGTCCTATGTCCAAGAGTATCTCTTTTTATAAATGCAACGTACAACGGGAGGGCCGAGTAAGCAGCTGTGATGGGTGCGCACACAGCTGACAGTGCATTACAAAGACATTTATTTATTAGAGCAGGCTCCTCTTCCCTCTTAAAGAGGAACCCACTCCTGTGAGTTTACAATCTATGCTATTAGATTGTAAGCTCACGGGAGCGGGTTCCTCTTTATCCTCTTAGATTGTAAACTCACAGAAACAGGCCCCTCTTAGATTGCAATTTGTAAGCTCACGGGAACAGGCCCCCCTTAGATTGTAGGCTCACGGGAACAGGCCCCTCTTAGACTGTAAGCTCACTGGAACAGGACCCACTTAGATTGTAAGTGGGCATATTTATTACAGAGAGCCCCCAGCTCGCACATGGGTATATTTGCCCCCAGCTCTCACATGGATATAATTGCCCCCAGCAGCTCACGCATGGATATATTGCCCCCAGCTCACGCATGGATATAATTGCCACAGCTCACGCATAGATATAATTGCCCCCAGCGCACGCATGGATATAATTGCCCCCAGCTGACGCATGGGTGTAATTGCCCCAGCTGACGCATGGGTGTAATTGCCCCCAGCAGCTCACACATGGATGTAATTGCCCCCAGCTCAAACATGGATATAATTGCCCCCAGCTCACACATGGATATAATTGCCCCCAGCTCACACATGGATATAATTGCCCCCAGCTCAAACATGGATATAATTGGCCCCAGCTCAAGCATGGATATAATTGCCCCCAGCTCAACGACCACCAGGTGGCCCCCTCTGACTGGCGAGCCCTCTCTGACATCAGAGGAGGCCCACCGGTGGCCATCTTGAAGTCCCTGCTCGCTGGAGGCTGAGCCCACCGGCGAGCAGGGACTTCAAGATGGCCGCCGGCGGGCCTCCTCTGATGATGTCTGACATCATCAGAGGGGGCCCGCCGGTGGCCATCTTGAAGTCCCTTCTCACCAGGTCTGGGCCCATCGGCGAGCAGGGACTTCAAGATGGCTGCCGGTGGGCTTCCTCTGACATCAGAGGGGGCCCGCTGGTGGCCATCTTGAAGTCCCTTCTCGCCGGGGCTGGGCCCATTGGCGAGCAGGGACTTCAAGATGGCCGCTGGTGGGCTTCCTCTGACATCATCAGAGGGGGCCCGTCGGCAGCCATCTTGAAGTCCCTGCTTACCGGTGGGCCTACATTGGCCCAGCCTCCGGCGAGCAGGGAGGCACGCCGGTGGTCAGGGCTGGGGCCAGAATAAAAAGCGGAGCCATTGGAGCGGCGCGCGCAAAGCGCCTCGCCAACGGCTCCGCTTTTTTTTTTTTCTAACAGTTTCAAAGTCCGTCGCGCAGGCGCACTCAGCGCTTGACGGCGACGGACTTGAAACTGTTTTATTATATAGGATCCCTCTCATATGGTTTACAGGTTCTCCAGTTTAGGAATTATCTAAGCCTTGCATACTGTAGAGAGCTCCCTGAGGATGCATTTCTATAGTAATCAAGTTCATTTTGGAAGAGTAGGCATGTGGTTGACATTCGCAGGATCTGCCATGATGGACTACACTGGTGCTAGGGCAGGCTTGTGTAATGTGTGATCACATACAGGGTTATCCAAAGAGATTCGAAAAGTCACCGCACGGTCGGTGACTTTTCGTTCTCTTCAATTCGGTTCGTGTTGCCGATCCCATTTCGGTGACCCTGCGGTGTATTCAGCAAGCACCACAGGGTCCCCGAATTTCAGGGAAAAGCTACCGCAAACCTGACGAAAACTAACCACAAAACCTGCCGAATGCACGCCGAAAACCCGCAAAGACATCTGGATTAACCCTTCGAAGACGCCGGAAAAACCCGAGCAGGAGCCGATCACACGCAGTGCAGCTGCCGGAAAAAGCGGACACCGCAGACAGAGGGAGGTGAATAAATTAGCAAAAAAGTTTGTATGAATGTGAAAGTGAAAAGCTGTTTGCAAAGAAACTACTGAGCGAAAATGTCTGAAATTCACATATGAGGTCCAGTGAATGATAATAAAGAGGGCTGTTACAGAAAAAATAAGTAAACTTTAAGCATTTCCTTTTTTTTTTTTTTAAGTATCCTAAAATCTATAAATAGACTCTTTACTGCAGAATTTTATAATGAACGGTTTATTAGATATTGAATTAAAACAGGAATATTTTTAACATTGAAGCCTATGGGATTCTCCTGAATTCACTTTCGAATTAAATCACCGAATGGCAGGGCATTTCGGGAACCTTTCACTGCTGGTTTTCTTTCTATGAATAGCCGGAATGGGGGATTTCACTGCCCTCGAACAGGCACCGTATGTGCAGGCAATTCGCCAGGATTTGGCGAATTGCCTGCTCTCTGGATAGCCGAATGGCCAGGAAAGGTAACCGAACGCTGATTTTCAGCGTTCGGTCACCTTTCTCAAGCAATTTGGATCTCTTTGGATAACCCTGTTTGTTTTTACAAAAATTGCATCTTTTTGAAAGGTGTTTCTAGCACTTTAGGCAAATGTTTGGTTTCAGTACTTTGATTTGTTTATCGGTCTCAGTAGTAACGTTATGAGATATGCATATTTAGGTGAGTGCTGGCCAGGGGTGGACTGACAACTCACAGGGCCCCTGGGCAATCGGAAATCATGGTGCCCCTTGTGCTACACCCACCCACAAACCACGCCCACATTAAGCCCCACCCACATATCTGTGTTAAAGAGTTATAAGTTCCAGACATTGCCAGTATTATAATAATAAAATCAATTTGGCTGCACTTCAGGTATTTTTTTTAAAGCAAATAAACCATTCATTTGTCCCCACAAAAACAGGACTAGATTAACAAAGGACTACAGGAATTTCAGCTCCAGGCCATTACCCCAAAATAGGTCCAATTGAAACTTGCCTATGTCAGCACCATGTGAATTCAACATAAGCTTAAGAGGGATAGGATAGAGGCAAAATGAGGTGGCAAGAAAGTGGCAAATACATGATCCAGATGAGAAGAATGGGGCAGAGGGACAATGCAATATTTTACTATATTCGCTAGTTCATGAATAATCGAGCACCACAGCAATAAACCTCGCAGCAATGTGCACTGTGTATGAGCGTATCACAGAGCTGCACAGCAATAAAACTCACAGTAATGTGCAGTGTGTATGAGCGTATCGCAGAGCTCCACAGCAATGAGCCTCACAACAATGTGCACTGTGTATGAGTGTATCCGAGAGCTGCAGAGCAATAAAACTCTAATGTGTGATGTGTATGAGCGTATCATAGAGCTCCACAGCAATAATCCTTATAGTAATGTGCGGTGTATATGAGCGAATCACAGAGCGCCACAGCTATAAACCTTACAGTAATATGTGGTGTGTATGAGCGTATCACAGAGCTCCGCAGCAATAAAACTCACTGTAAAGTATCGATAGTATATGCAGTATATGATAAGCTTATCAATTGTTTGTCATTTTATTAACCCTCCCATATCAATTGTGTCAGGGTTCCATACCGCCGCTCCTGGGCTGCGCTCCGGTCCCGGGCACTGGCGGGCATTCCGACGCTCGTAGCGTCCATCAATCCTCCTCCCTCGTGGCCAACCTGCAGAGTGAAGCGCGCGTGCGCACGTTTTCCCGGGCTAACAAAGGGCGTCGTACGCTGGAACGCTCGGGACGGCCGACGGCAGTTCACACGTCATCAGAGTCCGCCCGAGAGGTTCCCCATAAAGAGTCGCCTGGCTGATAGTTCAGTACTAGTTTATTCTAGTCTGTTGCGCTGTTAATTACTTGTTTCCTGAGACCGTGATTCTGACCCATGCCTGGATATATTACTACGCTGCCTGCTTTAACCCTTCGACCTCTGCCTGGATATTTGACTACGCTGCCTGCTTTAACCCTTCGACCTCTGCCTGGATATATGACTACGTCGCCTGCTGTAACCCTTCGATCTCAGCCTGGAGATATTGCTACGCTATCATACCGCTCAGCTATAGGTACATCTTGCATATTGGCTCCAACGCTGCCACCGCTACGTGCAACCCTGACAAATTGTCATCTTAGTAACCCCCCCGGGCCCCCCAGCATATACATTTTCAGTGGCATCTGATTATCACCCCCCCGATTGATAATGACAGGCAGCTTATTGAAACCCCCCCCCCATTGATGACAGGCAGCATACTAAACACTCCCCCCCGAAATTGATGACAGTCAGCTTACTAAACACTCCTGGGTCGCTCACCGGCATGCTGCACTATAGAAAAGTATGTGGACGACTGGATGTGGTCAATTACAGGTCAGGCTGGCTGGCTCCGCAGGACCTTACCACACACTTGTTTGTCCGACCTTTTCTGCTGCTGTGTGTCCTCAGTCTGTGTGCATCATGTAAGGGGGCGGCGCCAATGCAGCGTGGTTTGCACGAGATTAGAACGTGGCACTGATGCAGGCACGCTGCCCCCTCAGTTTCCTGAGTGCACCACTGGGCTATCCATGGCTGGGCAGTTTCAGATAATCATCCCGGTTACCAGAGCTGAGGCTGGGAAACTGGGAGGGGGCCCACTACGCCCCATGCTGCATTACACCCCATGCTGCCGTAAGGGGCCCGGGAGGCCCAGCCTGCCGAGGCCCCATTGGCAGTGGCGGCGCCCTTCTTCAGCTCCGGTATCGGACTCTGAGTCCAAATCTGGAGCTGACTGTGTGTGTCTCCTGGCTGGCTGGCTGGCTGGGCAGGGCCAAGCAGCTTGCGGGGGTCTCTCAAGCATGCTGCTTCGGCTCTGCCTCCTCCAGTCAGTGAAGCGGCCTGAGATGGAGGGCCCGGCCAGAAGAAAAGAAGAAGAGAGAGAAAAGAAGAAGAGAGAAAAGAAAAGAAGGAGGATAGGGAAGGAAGACGGCGGAGTGGTGAGCCAGGGCCCAGCCAGACCCCCAGGGCCCAGCCAGACCCTTGGGCCCAGTCATACCCCCAGGGCCCAGCCAGACCCTCAGGGCCCAGCCAGACCCCCAGGGCCCAGCCAGACCCTCAGGGCCCAGGCAGACCCCAAGGTCCAGGCAGACCCCAAGGTCCAGCCAGGGTCCAGGCAGACCTCAAGGTCCAGCCAGGGCCCATCCAGACCCCAAGGTCCAGCCAGGGCCCAGCCAGGGGCCCATCCAGACCCCAAGGTCCAGCCAGACCCCAAGGTCCAGCCAGGGCCCAGCTAGACCCCAAGGTCCAGCCATGGTCCAGCCAGGGTCTGCCCCAATGTTCAGCCAGGGCCCATCCAGACCCCAAGGTCCAGCCAGGGCCCAGCCAGACCCAAAGTGTCCAGCCAGGGCCCAGTCAGACCCCAAGGTCCAGCCAGGGCCCAGCCAGACCCCAAGGCCCAGCCACATCCCATCCAGACCCTAGGGCCCAGCCGTTCATACACACCACACATTACTGTGAGTTTTATTGCTGTGTAGCTGTGTGATACGCTCATACACACCGCACATTACTGTGAGTTTTATTGCTGTGGATTCTGTGATACACTCAAACACACTGCACATTACTGTAAGTTTTATTGCTGTGGAACTGTGTTCTGTCCTTTTTTTGTTTTGTAAGGGGGGCGAAAGGCTGTTAAAGGTTGAGGAAGCTAACGGGGGGGCCATCTTGAAGTTCAGTAAGAGGCCCCATCATTTCTGATGGCTGCCCTGATTGGAAACCTCAGCAAACTGATAATGCTTGCTTGTAGAATGATTTGAGTCTCCTCCTTAAACACAGATCAACATGAATATCGAATTTTCAAGGCACTCACAAACCTGTAAGAGTGTGAGATTTGGTCACATGAAAGTCTACTGTACAATCGAGCAATTTTCCTGGTCATTAACTTGTATGTTTCTAACCTGTATTAGAGAAATTTTAAATATTATAATTCTTGCAATTCAAATTACAATTGTGTTATGAAAAGCTATTCCCATCTGGGTTCAGAGAAATTTTTATTTATCACTGACTAGTAACGTGGGTGGTAAAAAAAAGCATAAACATGTAGTAATCAAAGTCACTCTAATTACAGTACCACGGATAGCATACAAATAATTAAATACAATACCGTACAATAAATCATATCTCTTACATTTTTAGCTGCAAATTGGTTTATCATTAAAATGTCTTCGGTGACCCCAGACTATATTTTGTATCCAGAGTTTTGCACTTAAGGATGAGGAATATGACAGGTAGTGATCCATAGGTGGTCATGGCATTTTTCATGTGCCCCGCTGTGATTGAGGTTACACAAAGCCTTGGTGCGGTGGTCTGTCAGCTCACACTAAGCACTGTTTGTTATTCAGTGACTATACTGTGATTTAACTCATCAGAAGAGCTTTGGGGATGAACAGTTATTATAGTAATAACTGTAATCAGACTCCAGGGTGCCTTTCACTCCTACTAAATGGAAAATGTTTACAGTGCTGGTAACTAGCATGTTAGTATGTCTTCTTCAGTTAATCAATCAAAGAATGAGAAGCATTACAAACTCTGGGGAGAAGGGTTAGAAGAATGATCTGTTTCACATTTTCATTCATGCCTTTACAAAAAACAGCTATAGCTTATGAACACACCTTTACATAATCTTAAATAGATTTCAATGTCTCATTATATTTAGAATTTTTTCCTTTACATGTTACAATGGATACTATTGATATACAGTGGTTCTAAGTTGGATTACTGAGTACTATACAAAGTATAGATGTCGGATTACAAACCACTAGCTCATGTTCGTTAAAACCTTGAACCTTTGGCTGACAATTATATCACTAGCACATAAATCTAGATTAAAACCCTCAGTTGTTTGTAGATATACTACCAAATAAGTAAATACGCAAAAAAAAAAAAAGAAGATACCTAATCCCCCTGTCTTTTGGTGTGGAAGCTATTCAGTACCAAGGACAGCAGCTATTTTTGGTGCTGAAACCTATTCAGCACCATGGATAACAGCTACATAGGGCTCCAGAGCCTCGCAGGCCGCTGTCCTTGGTATTGAATAGCTTTCAGCACCATGGATAGCAGCTCTGTGGACCCGAACCCCAAGTGCTGCTATGCTTGGTGCTGAATAGGTTCAGCACCATAGAAAGCCCATGCTGAATGCAGCCAGACTCTAAGGAAAGAAAAAAGACACTCCAATTGGCAAAGAAAAGAAGCCTTGTTTTAAAATAAATTAGGAATCCAAAAATTTGACCCGAAAAATGTCTAAAAAATTTATAAATGAAGAGGCTTTTTTTAACCATTACTTGTCTATGGGGAATTTCACTGAGGCCGAATAATACTGAACGGCACCATAGCGCTGTCCATGGCCTGTGGTGCTGAATACAGCTTTAGCACCACAGCCAATGGACAGGAACGCGGTGCCGAGTCTAACGATTCGACTTGATCCGTAAAAACAAAATCAATTAGTTTTAAACCATTTAATTTTCATTCTGTTTCGGTCTGAATCGCTTTGTTTTTGGTACGTTTTCATTCTGTTTGACGGAACCGATTCGTATTTCAGAAGCACTTCCGAAAACCGAATCAGTAAGTTTTGTCCGAATTTTTATTTGGAACGAAACAAAACACACATCTCTAATGAGAAGACAAAGAAGAAATGCAAACATTTTATGTTATCTTTTAACTGAATAATGCTATCTTTGATTTTTAATTTAGTCCTGGTTTTCAACTCTCATACTACATCTAAAATAAGGTAAGTCTTTCAAATGTATTTTATTTCACGTTGAAGCTATGTAAAATAAGCAAAAAGGATCCAGATTTTTATGAATTTAATTATGTAATTGTTTGCACTGGTCCCCCTGCATACACATACTTATCAATCAAGCATTAGGTGATGTTCTTACAGAAAGCTTCCAATGAAAATAAATATTCACACTTTGCTATAGCAAACTCTCTCTAGATTACTTGGTAAAAAAAACTCAGCTTGAAGATTACATTTCTAAAAATCCAGTTTTCTGACAAGTATGAGAACATCTTAGGAGGCAGAAAACCCTATTGATACAGTGATGTAGAAGATTCTGTCAAGTTTAATATATAATTTAACTAAAAAGAAAAACATTTCCTTTATCAGTCATAATGATGTCAAGCCAATAGGTATAAAATATCTTTAATTGAAATTCCAAAAAGATGAAAGTGTGCAAACTCGTTTAAGAGTACTCATCTATTAGTTATAGGGCCATAGATATCGATGTGGTATAATTTTTTTTGTAAAATGTAAATAAATGCAAAAAACTAAATTGTAACAAACATAAGGATTATTCACTAAGTACCGCTGTTTCACTATAGTTAACTGAAGTCACAAACAATGGATCAGTTTTTATTAGAAGTGAACGTTGGCTATTCTCACTCCACTGTTCTTGTACAAATGTTTCAACTTTAGATACTGTTCTTGTATTTGAAACTGGCAAAGAGCCAGGAAAAGCATGGGAAATTATGAGTATAGTTGCAACCTGCAGGAGAGCTAAATAAAGTTAGAGAATTAAATTAAAATGAACCTAGGTTTCCTCTATATAGACAATGTAATACAACAAACCAGGAAGAGAGCACTCCAATCAACACACATTCAAAGACTTCCACAGCAGCTTATACAGTACATGTGAATGTGTTGACTGGGGTGCTCTCTTCCTGGTTTGTTGTATTACATTGTCTTGAGAGGCAACCACAGTGTGTGCTTAGTTTAGGTTGAGTGCTACCCTCAAAAGAAGAAAAAGAAAAGGAAACTCACTTGGACTGAAAATCCCAAAAATTAGATGGGTTTGATGTACAAATACAGAAAATAAAATTTATATTTTTTAAAATACAAAAAACACACATATCACTATGATCAGAAACAAATGTTATCCTAGTCAAATCGCTTAGCAAGAAAAAGCGATTTGACTAGGATAACCCATCGCCAAAAGGTATGCATATTCAGTGTGATTATAAGAGCTTATACAAGGGAAATCCCAGAGACCTGGTAACAGGAATCAATAACACAGATTGTTACCTGTATGAAATACACCTGTCCACAGAATCAATCAATCAATCAGATTCCAAGCTCTCCACCATGGCCAAGACCAAAGAGCTATTCAAGGATGTCAGGGACAAGATTGTAGACCTACAAAATGCTGGAATGGGCTGCAAGACCAAAGTCAAGCAGCTTGGTGAGAAGGTGATAACAGTTGGTGCGATTACTCGCAAATGGAAGAAACACAAAATAACTGTCATTCTCCCTCGGCCTGGGGTTCTAAAGACTGAAATCCTACAGCAGTCGCAAGGTCCCCCTGCTCAAAAAAGCACATGTACAGGTCCAGCTGAAGTTTTCCAATAAACATCTGAATGATTCAGAGGGGAACTGGATGAAAGTGTTGTGGTCAGATGAGACCGAAGTCGAGCTCTTTGACATCAACTCAATTTGCCGTATTTGGAGGCGGAAGAATGCTGCCTATAACCCCAATAATATCATCCCCACCGTCAAACATGGAGATGGAAACATTATGCTTTGGGGGTGTTTTGCTGCTAAAGGGACAGGACAACTTCACCGCATCACAGGGACAATGGACAGGGCCATGTACCGTCAAATCTTGGGTGAGAACCTCCTTTCCTCAGCCAGGGCATTGAAAATGGGTCATGGATGGTTATTCCTGCATGGCAATGATCCAAAACACAAGGCCAAGGCAACAAAAGAGTGGTTTAAGAAGAAGCACATTATAGACCTGGAGTGGCCTGGCCAGTCTCCAGACCTTAATCCCATAGAAAATCTGTGGAGGAAGCTGAAGGTTCGAGTTGCCAAACATCAGTCTTGAAATCTTAATGACATGGAGAGGATCTGCAAAGAGGAGTGGCAAAAAATTCCTCCTGAGATGTGTGCAAACCTGACTGCCAGCTACAAGAAACATCTGACCTCTGTGATTGCAAGCAAGGGTTTTGACACCAAGCACTAAGTCATGTTTTGCGAAGGGGTCAAATAGTATTTTCACTTATTAAAATGGAAATCAATTTATGACTTTTTGGAAATGCTTTTGGAAATGTTTTTCTGGATGTTTTTGCTATTACTGTTAAAAGAAACCTACCATTAAAATTATAGATTGCCCACTGACAAAGAAATGATCAAACATACAATATCAGCAGGGGATCAAATAATTTTGTCCCTCACTGTAGTAGTAGATGGGCAAATGCCCTCTATTTTATCTAAGGGATTGCATAAATATAGGGGTGTTAGATGCCTCAACTGTGATGATAAAAAAGCAGACAATTGTGCATAATAGACTGGATGCTAGAATGTACGAGGTATTAGTGAGCAGAGGTTCATGTAAGAGTAGGCTTTCCAAGTGGAAAAGTTTAAAATATGGCGGATCCTTCGGACCCCAGTATCTCCTCCATAGGGAATTACCTGCTCAGTCAAGATGAAGTCCCTTTCTGATGTCATCACGCATAGGCAGGGGGAGGTTCTGGAGGCAGGGCTGGCATTGAGGATGTCAGCCACCTCTGGGAGAAGTCTGATCGGCTCCAAACTCCAGGACTGTGACGACACACTGAGTGCAACCTCCGTACCCTAGCATGTCTTCTGCAGTCAACTGGTTAACCCGCCACTCCCCCCTCCTGTATTAACCCTAGAGTATCCTTTTGCTTTGCTTTAAAATGTATACTCAGTGTCTGAAAATCCTTTTGTATGCTTATTTCTTACTAGCTTTTGACTGCGGCTTCGCTCGCATAGATTTTGGGATTTGTACAATTGTTTTTTAAAGAAACATGAGGTTTTATCCAAGCTGTAAGAAATATAATTTACAGGTTGATGTCTTAAAGTAATAAGTAATGTTTATTGCAGACATTAGTCAGGGCCTATTGGCTACAAAACAAAGTTTTTCATTCATACGCGTCCATGAAATGTTTGTGTTGTAAACACAGACAATGAGACAGACAAATTAGTTTTTTTGGCATCTGGAACCTAGAAAAACTATTTGAGTACTTCTTTGAAAACTACATTAGTGGTTCTTCTTTTAGGTGCTTGGATCACAGTGAGTTAGGTGAGCTCACTCTGGAACAGGCAACGTAAAACTACCCATGTGGGAAGCAGGCTGCTCTTAGGTCAATCATCGCTACCTTCAAAGTCTGTCCCTGAGACTTTTTTTTTTTTTAAAACATATTTTGTTAGATGCATAAAATTTTCAGAATACATCTACATGGAAATATTATAGCTCCATATTTGAAAATCAACTTAATATCCATCCACAAGAAAAACAGCTTAAGCATCTTAATTTTACCTATACTTTACAAAGAAAAAGAAGAAAGAAATAGAAGAGGGGAGAGAGGAGAAAAAAAAAGGGGGGAAAGGCCCGGCCCGGACCCATATAATATCTCAGAAAAAATAAATAAAATAAAGAGAAAAGAAAACCCGTTACAATCCTGCATCCAGCCACAGTCCCCAGGTCCTATTATAAGAGGGCATAGAATTATGAACCAAAGCCGTAAGTTCGTCCATGAACTGTGTATCTTTAATTTTTACGAATACTTTTGCTAGCTTTGGTAAACAAGGTTGCCCCCCCCCCGAGACTTATTGATGGTCATCATGAAACAAACCTTTAGACTGAAATGAAGTCTTTTGAATTGAAACCGATATCCTGAAGGTACAAGAGTGCTTTTACTTGCAATCTGGTGCCATTACAGAACTTAGGTGGGTTGAGTTCTGCAATAATATCACAAGTTTTCCCACGCTGGAGCAGTGAGGGAGTGAGTGAGCCCTGGCTGTGAGAGGGAAGCAGACATGCTGGAGCAGTGAGGGAGTGTGCAAGCCCTGGCTGTGAGAGGAGCTGCAGAGAGACTCCAATCAGTGTGAAGTAACAGCATCCCTCTGATCTGCTGATGCAGTGTCAAGTAGTTTTCCATAAAATGGTAAAACACGTGTTTTTTTATTTTCAAGAAGACTGTAAATACCAATTTTCATGTCTGTAACATTTTCAATTTTATAGATATACATATGCTGTTTAAAATATTCACCCCCCTTTTTACCCTCCCTTGGATTTTTGGAGAATGGTAAAACATGTTTTTTCTTGGTTTTTTTCAAAGAAGATTGTAAATACCAATTTACATGCCTGTAATGCCTTTGGTTTTTGAAATATAGGCATACTGAAAAAAATATTCACCCCCCTTTCTCTCCCCTTCACAGAATTTTTGGAAAATGGTAAAATACATTAGTTTTTTCTCAAGGAGAATCAAAATACCAATTTTCACATCTGTAGCATCTTCTATTTTTGAGACATAGGTATCCTGTTAAAAATATTCACCTCCTCTTTCACCACCCCCACTTGGGTTTTTTGGAAAATAGTAAAACAGGTGTTTTTTATTTTTCAAGAAGATTGTAAATACCAATTTTTACGCCTGTAAAATCTTTGGTTTTTTAAAATATAGGTATACTGATAAAAGTAGCCATCCCCCTTTTTCACTCTCCCCTTAACTAGATTTTCAGAAAATGGTAAAACACATGGGGCCATATTACAATGTTGGTGCTAACTTAACCAGAGCTGTTGTAAATTTACCAGAGCCATTATAGCCTACGGAGGTTTTAAGTTTACAACAGCTCTGGTTAAGTTAGCACCAACTATGTAATATGGCCCATGCTTTTTTAATTTTCAAGATGAATCTAAATACCAATTTTCATGCCTATAAAATCTTCTGTTTTTGAAATATAGGTATACTGATAAAAAATATTCACCCCCTTTTTTCACCCTCTTACTGGATTTTTGGAAAATTGTAAAATATGTTTCTTTTTATTTTTCAAGAAGAATCTAAATACCAATTTTCACGTCTGTAACATCTTTGATTTTTGAGATATAGGTATACTGATAAAAGTATTCACCCCCCTTTTTTTACTCCTCCCTTAACTGGATTTTCAGAAAATGGTAAAACACTTTTTTTAAAATTTTTGAGACAAATCTAAATACCAATTTTCATGTCTGTGACATCTTTGGAATTTGAGATATATTTATCCTGTTTAAAATATTCACCCACCCCTTTTCACTCCCCTTATTTGGATTTTTGAACTATGACAGAACAAGTGTTTTTTTAAGAAGAATCTAAATACCAATTTTCACATCTGTAGCAACTTCTGTTTTTGAGTTACAGGTATCCTGTTTAAAATATTCAACCCACTCGCCTTTTTCACCCAGCCACTTGGATTTTCAGGAAATGGTAAAACACATGTTTGTTTTTTTCATGAAGATTGTAAATACCAATTTTTGACGCCTGTAATATCTTTGGTTTTGAGATATAGGTATCCTGTGTAAATTACTCATACCTTTTTACAACCCCTTAGGGATAGAATTTCCAAAAATACTTCCTTAGTGAGTGCCTACTTTATAAAAACAATGCACCTTCAAAATGTCACGTTCCTCCGTTAAACAATTTGAGCTGGGTGCTGATGAGTCAGACAGTCAGGAATATTCCTTTATATATATCTGCCTATGGACATTCCTATATACTTAACTGGATGGGTTTTAACAGATTTATTGATGGATATATCATATGAGGATATTATGAATAATCTTAAAATACATTATTAAATATAACATGTATTCTAAATCAAGAAAATATGAATGTCTTCTGGTTGAGGCATTTTGAGCGTTGTTTTATAGAGGATTTTTCTGGACATATACAGCTGTTTACTAACCTCACTCAATCCACGTCTATGGCACGTAAATACCTTTTGTATGACAGACTCGGAACTGTTGGCTGTTAGAGATAACATACAACGTTGAGAATATTTGCTCAATCTTTCTGCAGTAAACTGTTAACACATTCAACTGGTTCTTTTTCAAATTAATATTTATTAAAGGTTTTAAAACTTTTTTCTGTTTCTGTTCACAAAAATAAATATTCATAATAAAAGCAGTCAACTAATTAGGGATACAGAAAGAAAAATAAAAATAAAGGGAAAGTGAGGGAGGGAAGGGCAAGAATTCCATCCAGCTCATAAAATGTTTACAATATAATATTCAACAAGCAGTACAACAATGAGTACAAATAAGTATACAGTGACAATAAACATTGTAGTTATTTCCATAAGTACACACATAAACCGAAAAGGTCAAATCAAACCCGTATAGCGCGGCCATTAACATTACCTACAGTATTATCTTCCCATATGTTCCAAAAATATTTAAACTTCGTGGTAAAGGGAGATGGTAGTCTTAATGCCAACTCATAATCCTTATTTTCAAGTATCATTTGGATGACTTGTAGGGGTTGTGGTAGTTTTCCAATGTTTAATCGGATTGCTGCTGCAATCAGTTTATGACCTATTATTATTTTGTCCGATTTTATTAGGGCTCTATTACATTCTCCGCGCAAATTCGTACACGCAGCAGAATTTTTTTTGTGCGCAGCGTTAAACGTTAACGTGCGTAAATTAACGCTGGTATTACGATCCGAGTGCATTTTTTCATCCGTCAGAAAATAACGCTTGTAAAAAAGACGCGCAAAAACACGCGCGCATTAACGTTGCATGCAGAAATCGGTGGGCAGACTATTTTTTTCACGCGATTCAGCCAATCTGAATTAAGAATCACAATTGTCTCCCGTTCAATTTTTGTGCCGTGCCTGTCATAATCAATCTGTGTATATATGCTCCAGCAATAATAAAAACACGCACAATCTCTCAATTTTATTGTTTGGGTATGTGTAGAATGCGTAACTATACTTTGCTGTTTTTTTTTTTTTTGGGCTGGTGTATTTGGTTTCGTCCAGAACGTTCAGATTTGCAGTTACCACCAGCTTCTAAAAGACGTTAAAATTATGCGCGCAAATGTCGTTTGTAAAAATTTGCACATCGATGTAATACCATCCGCGTATCAGCGCACAAATGCATTTGCGCTCACTATGTTAAATATGGGATGCGCGCACGAACTTGGCGCTCACGCAGGGTTCGCGCAGGGTCACTCGTGTTAGACGTTTAACGCACATCGTTTGCGCGAATGTCGTAATACGACGTTCAGCGCAAAGGGTTTTACCCCTCGCGTTAATGCGTATTTGCGCACGTGCACATTTTTGCGCGAAGAGTGTAATAGAGCCCTTAGAGTGTTATCTGGAAATTGTTTGAAACGTAAAAGTTGGGGTGAAAAAGGACCAATATGAGATGTAACCCTAAGGACGAGTTTATATACACCTCTTTCCAGTATCTATGAAGTTTTGAACAATGCCCCCAAATGTGTGCCATGGTGCCTTCACCTCCACATTCTCTCCAACACTTGTTTGAAACTGAGGAATCTAATAAATGAAGTTTAGCGGGGGTGAAGAACCACCTGTAAATTATTTTTTGGTGCGTTTCTATATGATTCAAACATTGTGTGATGCCCTTTAGAGCCCTTGTAATGGAAAACCATTCTTCCAGGCTGAACTGCAAGTATAACTTCCTCTCCCACGCCAACATGAAATTAACTTTGCTGATTGTATTATTTTTTAAGTAAAAACAAAAGGAAATCATATTACGCTGCTGTGAGTTATGTAAGCAAATGTTTTCTAGGCCTGACAATTGCAAAGTTGTCATTTTGCAGTTTAACTCCGGGACGCAAAACCATTGCTTCAAAATAGCTACGATCTTAGTGTGTTGGTCTTCTAGATCAGGGGTAGGCAACCTTTCTCTGCTTGAGGGCTGGATGCAACAACTGTGAATGCATGGAGGGCCGCATTCACCTACAAAGCTAATAAATGATGATAATATTGTAATAACGCAACAATCACAGTAGATTTTAAATAACGTTTACTTTTTAAACTTAAATAAGATAAATATTGTAATAAGAATTATAAACAACAAACAGTATTATGCATGGCAGACTGGTATTTTGCATGGCAGAATGGTATTATGGCTGGAACACTGGTATTATGGCTGGCACATTGGAATTATGTCTGGCACATTGGAATTATGGCTGGCAGGCACACTTGTTTTATGGCTGGCACATTGGTATTACGCATGGCACACTGGTTTTATGGCTGGCAGGCAGACTGGTTTTATGGCTGGCTGGCAGACTGGTTTTATGACTGGCAGGCAAACTGGTTTTATGTCTGGCTGGCAAACTGGTTTTATGGTTGGCTGGCAAACTGGTTTTATGGCTGGCAGGTGGACTGGTTTTATGGCTGGCTGGCAAACTGGTTTAATGGCTGGCTGGCAAACTGGTTTAATGGCTGGCTGGCATACTGGTTTTATGGCTGGCTGGCAAATTGGTTTTATGGCTGGCTGGCAAATTGATTTTATGGCTGGCAAGCAGACTGGTTTTATGGCTGGCAGGCAGACTGGTTTTATGGCTGGAAGGCAGACTGGTTTTATGGCTGGCAGGCAGACTGGTTTTATGGCTGGCAGGCAAACTGGTTTTATGGCTGGCAGGCAGACTGGTTTTATGACTGGCTGGCAAACTGGTTTTATGACTGGCTGGCAAACTGGTTTAATGACTGGCTAGCAAACTGGTTTTATGGCTGGCAGGCAGACTGGTTTTAAGGCTGATGCTGCGCTCACGCACACAGTTGCCGGTCTCGGAGCCGCCCTGGAGACGTAGATCTGGACAGTGAACAAGACCAGTCATCAGGAGGAGAACAACCACTTTTCTTGATGGCTAGCACCAGCACCTTCTCGGATAGATACAGATACAGGTAGATACAAACTTGGACTGATGAAGCCGACATGGTGGTCAGAGAAACGTGTATCCCAGATATGATTTCCCATTATAACATATGGAATTTCATTTTATTTTCTCTTACTAATTTTATTTGCGTGTATTTAATAAATTTTTACCCGATTTTTTTCAAAACTACGTATTACGGATTTCGAGTCCTTCCTTGAAATTCTGGCATAAGGAGCTTATAACCCGATGTATGCAGAACATCTATTCTAAGGAAGCCTAACCTCTAACGACGCAAACTGGGAAAACAAAGAAAAAGCCATTGCCTGAAAACCATCTCAGAACGGGACCATCAACATAAAAGACATAAGTACCTTTTTTCTATTTATATTGTTGTATTTTTACATGTAAGGATTAATACACATGTTTAAAAAGATACACAACAAAAGATTAGTATTGCACTTGAGGATGTTTTTATGGTATCATATGTTTATCGATTAGCCACCCCTAGAGAGAGTGGGTTGCACCTTATCCAGTATAGCTGCATAACTTTAGATACAAAGGTCTGGGTCAATATTAATGACTACATTCAAAAAATAACAGCGCCTGTGTTGCACCCTTTCTTTCTTTCCATTTAGGAATAGATAATGACAAGATGATATCATCAGCGTAAAGCCCTATCTTATGTGTAGTGTTACCAATTTTAATACCCTCAATTTCGGGAGATGATCTAATGGCCACAACCAGGGGTTCAATAGCTCAAATAGAACAAAAATGACTTGCGATTTTACAAATTTCATGTCCATACAAAATAACGATTTTTTTTCGTATCGGGAAATATTTCGGATGGTGTGTATTTAGTTGCAGGTCCGGTTCGTACCGTCGGCCTAATTCGAAGCACCAAATTGGCCCGTTTCGTGAGAAAAACTGTCAGGTATATTACACACAAAGGATTTAAAATGGATGCCTGTAGCCATTTTGTTTTTAAAGACAGTTTTTCTTTCTAATTTCTCTAGGTTTAGAAATTAACGAGATTTTTTTTACAGAGTTCATTCCTGGGTAAAGTCTTTTATATTTTTTTTAAGAAGTGCCAGACATGAATGGAACCTAGAATGTTGTGTGTGATAAGGCTAAGGTTTAAGTGCTAAGACGTGTCATAATTAAATTTATTGGTCTGTCTTAAGTTTCTAAAACAAAAGATATTTTGTCTTTTGGGTATAGGAAAAAGAGTTAAAAGTTCTCTAATATAGATTTATATTCACAAAATATATGTTTATAATCAAGGTATATTTTATTATAATTACAGTATGAAATATATACTCCAAAATATTGTAGAAAGTATATAATTGGTAAATAATAAAATTACTAAAGAATTGAGTTAACCAGAAAAGAATTTAGTTGATAGGACTCTATAGTAATTTCAAAAGGGAGTAGGAATATAAATTAGGTATGACAGATGGAGACAGAGACAGTCTAGTTGGAAGAGAAGGTCTTTGTTAAGTCAGTCTGACCTTTTTGACCCGAGATAAGAATTAAAAAGAAATGTTGGAATTAATTTAAGAAGTGCAATACTGCCCTCTAGAGGATAGTAAAAATAATGATTCATATTATCATTAATTAACCGTGACGTCAAATTGGCTATAATAAGCGGCAAAGGTTTTTGTAAGTCAGTCGGAGATTTCAGCAGACAGACTCACATCGCAATGCATTCAGACGTCCATTACATATGACACTCTGAAGTCGGAGATTCCAGCAGTCAGACTCACACTGCAATGCATTACACATGACCCTCTGAGAGTCCAAGATTCCAACACTAAGACTCACACCACGATGCAGGCAGGTCCCAAGACATGAGGCAATCAAGATTCTCACTAAATTTCTGACTCTCACCAACTCTCTAACTCACATGCATTGATTATCTGATATCGATAATTTTCACTCATTCCAAAATTTACTACATCAGGAATTCCAAGGCAGACTTATCAACATCCAAATTGGACAGGTAATGTATGAAATAAGGAATTAATGTAAAAATATATTTGTAGAGATTCTTACAACTTAGACTGAGATTCTCCGATACCGTTAAATCCAAATTCTAAGTAATTTCTATTCTGCAGATAGAAATATGAAGAAGTGGATATAAGGATTTATTCCTAAAAGAATGTTGTAAGATTGATCCAATATATATATTGAATTTGGAAATTACTGTGATTAAAATTAATAAGCAAGGAATTATATAACTACAAAATAAAAAGCAAAAGATTAGAAGTTTAATTCTCGAGATTAGGGGAGGATTCACTAAATAAGTTATTACTTATCCTTAAATTAGCTCATCTTTTGTTGATCCATGTAGCATAGATATATATATATATATATATCTATAAGAGCTGGCTGGTTAAACATTGTTTGCTGGGAAATGCATGTTGTATTAAGCACAAATGTTTATTAACCATTTGTGTATTAGTTACTAACTGATAAGGTAAATGATATTAATCATATATGCAGTTACTAACCGGAGATACATATATTGTGAAGCTAGTTTTTATATGCTGATGGATTGTGGTTTATAAATTGTTGTTTATGATATGAGATTTGAAACTTTTTTGTATACGTAATAAATATATATATATTTTTATCCGATTATTGATTATTGTATTTTTTAAACCAAAACAAAGACAATTAAAAGAATTCAGGATAATTTCTAGGAAATATAAACGATTGATATTTGTGTCTCGTATAAATTTCTTATGAAATAATAATCCCTGATATATTGGAGGCAACTGCCGAGGTAGGTACAGTAAGTCCAATATAGACATATTGGAGGCTTGGCTGATAAGTCCAATATATATAAACGTGTTGTATTCACTTGTAGAGATTATATCCGACAAAACGAATCGGTACGAAACGAAACGCACATCCCTAGTCCTCAATCACCTTATCGGTTGACACAGCTACATGTTACAAAAACAAGGGAAACGCCTCTAACTAGGGATGTGCATTTCGGGTTTCGGAATTTCGGAATTTTCACGAAATTTCACGATTCGTGTTTTCGGATGCGGCCGAATTTCCGAAAAATTTTAGATCCGAAAAGTTCAGATCCGAAATGTTTTCCGAGCCGAAACGAAATATTTTCGGATTTTTCGAATGGGCTTGAAATGTGGCAAACGAGGAGAACAGATGTTCCGAAAAACGAAAATTTTCCGAAATACGAAAATTTTCCGAAAAACTAAAATTTTGTAAAAACGAACATTTTCTGAAAAACAAAAATTTTTCGAGAAAAAGAAATGAAAAGTCGATACAAAAAACCGGGCAAAATGACACGAAAAATACGAAAAATGGTCGATATGCCGAAAAATGTGCAATTCCGAAAAACGAAAATTTTCCGAAAAACGAAAATTTTGTAAAAACGAAAATTTTGTAAAAACGAAAATTTTGTGAAAACGAAAATTTTCTGAAAAACGAAAATTTTTCGAAAAAACGAAAAGTCGATACAAAAACCGAGCACAGTGACACGAAAATACGAAAAATGGTCGAAATTCCGAAAAAAAATGTACCCGAAAAACAGGTCGAACCGAATCGAAACCGAAATCGGTTGAAACGAGCCGAATCGAAAAGTTTAAAAATCCGAAAACTCGAACCGAATCGAACCGAAAAAAAAAAAATCGGTGCACAAGCCTACCTCTAACCTTTCTATTATAACATGAATGGAATTGAATAGGATATTGTTTAGCTACGGTTTTAGGAACCTGGCCACATTTGTAGTGTGTTTCTTGCACACACAGGACATCCACTTTAAGGGATTTAGCCTCTTTATAAAGCATTTTCCTTCTGCGCCAAATATTCAGCCCTATGGCATTAAATGATACCACTGTCAGAACCATAATGAAGCTATGTATCGGGCTAAAAGTTTGAACAAGAATGGGTCGGAGAATGAATGTTGTAGTGGAATAATTTTGTCAGGGGCTGTTAGAGCCACAGAAGAGGAATTTATAATTAACGTGTCAACAATAAGAGGATTTAACAAATTTTGGTACTTAATAAAAAACCTGGCAACAATGTCTAGTGGTATACTACTTGTTGCACGATGCATGCTGATTGATGGTAGGTTGGAAAAAACAAGGAAAGGAAAATAAAAAATAAAGAACAAAAATAAAGTATATATAAAAGAATATGGGCTAGAAGGAGGAGAGTAAAAAATACCCCTCCTGCAAAAAAGTTTAATACCCATAGTTGGGGGTGTAGGAGAGTCTAACGGGAAACACAGGTTTGCATGAACTCATTAACCTTATCTTATAGGCTAATAACTTTTAGTACATTATATATACACACATACATACATACAACCCGAGGAAAGTCTGATTGCTTTTTCTTTTTACAAGCCTCTGTGTTTTGCGAACATCAAGAGATACATATGCATACACATACACACTAGTGATGGGCTGCCAGTTTGATTTGAACATGAGTTCGAATCGAACATTGGCTGTTCGGCCGTTCGCCGAACTTTTCCGCGTGTTCGCTGTATGTTCGCCCACAATGGACCACAATGCACTGTGCCCTGGCCTGAAGCTGTAATTGGCTACAGCCTTGCACCTGACCTGTGGTCAGGTGCAAGACCATGCCAATCAGGGCTCAGTACACATGCAGAGTCCTGATTGGGCAAATTTTGCCCAATCATGGGCTCACAGAGCTAAGTCCCACAGCACACTATATAAGGCTTCTGACAAACTGCAGCCCTAGTGTGTTGCAGGAGTGAATCAGAGAGGAGAGATTGCTGTATTTGCAGGGAAATAGCTGGCAAATAGCAGGGAACTGGCATGGAACTGGCAGCCTGGGAACTGGCAGGGAAATAGCAGTGAAATCGCTGACTTATAGCAGAGTTCTGTATATCTTGAATCTAGATACCATATAATATCAGAGTTGAATCAGAGTTAATCTGTATCTTTAACCCTGTCGCTGCTGAGGCATTTCCCGCCTCTGTGCTGAGGTCATTTTTACCGGTTTTGCTCATCATGTTTAAACGTGTTTTGAAGGCTTATTTTAGTATATGACCCAGACATATTATATATCGTTCTTTCCGTCAGACTCGGTAGATTCATAATATGTCATTATTATATGTATACGTTATGTCATGTCTGTATATTATAACAAAAAATGCAATAAAATATGTATTTTCAATAATTTACAACGTGTAAAGTGTTTTTTTTTTTACATTTTAACATGCGTGCAATTGCGGTTATATTTTGTATGGGGTGCGCTTGTTAAAAAAATTAGAGATGGGGTCTCGTTACATTTTTTTTTTGGGAAAATTACGCGATTTTTAACAAACGCACCGCATACAAAAATCGTTAGTGCAGCATCTTTGTTCACATTCTAATTGAAATGGGAACAATATTGCTGCATTAACAAACCAAAAAAAAGAAAAAAAAATTATTTTTTTTTCGAATTTTTTTTTTATTTTTTTTAATTTTTATTTTCCTTTTTTTTTTTTTTTTACAAAATTTTTCACAGTAGTGTTTGGTATCGTTGGAACGGCCATGCTCTGGCCGATCCAACCATACCAAACTTTTAACCCCTAGCTGCCACGGATCGGGAGATAGGGAGTTCCAATGAACTCCCATCTCCACCGATGGTGACAGTTAGG
Source organism: Leptobrachium leishanense (assembly GCA_009667805.1). Classification (NCBI taxonomy): domain Eukaryota; kingdom Metazoa; phylum Chordata; class Amphibia; order Anura; family Megophryidae; genus Leptobrachium; species Leptobrachium leishanense. The sequence goes on along the minus strand of CM019067.1, from coordinate 180,048,650 downwards.
GGTTAACTCTAGGACTGGCGTCATCGTGCTATGCACGATGACGCCAGTCCTCAGGGGGAGTTCCCGGAGGCTTGGCCGACATCCAAGATGTCGGCCAGTTCCGGGAAAGGATCGCGAACCGGCGCTTTTCAGCGCCGATTCGCGATCCAGCTCCCCAGGGGTTAATGCCAGGCACCATTTGGAAGGGCAGGCTGTGCCCTTCCAAATGGTGCCTGGGTTAACCCCCGCAACGCCGCCGATCGGGAGGGAGAGAGGTCCGAAGGACCTCCCCCCCTCCCTTTCAGGCGCCTCCTCCGCACATGCGGGGGGGGGGCGCCTGAATTAGGTGTCATTGCGCTGCCGCCATGACACCTAATTTCAGCGGCTGCGGTTCCGGATGCTGGGCTGACATCGAGGATGTCAGCCCGCACCGGGGGGGCCAGCGATCGGCCAGAACCCGGCCGAACGCTGACCCCAATGGGAGGACGCGCTCAGCGCGTCCTCCGCATACCAGCAGTAATGCGGAGGACATGCTGAGCGCGTCCTCCGCATTGAAGTGGTTAATCTATATACCAGAGTTGAATCAGAGTTCTGTATATCTTTGATTCAACTCTGGGATATAGATTAGAGTTCTGTATATCTCGAATCTATATACCAGATTTGAATCAGAGTTAATCTGTATATCTTTAATCTATATATCACTCACCATGTCAGAAAGACCAAAAAGGACAGGCAGACGCTCTCATACACAGATAAGAGGGCAAATAGCCTCTGTGTCGGCAGGCTGTGCTTCTGGTCCTGGACGTGGTGCATCCTCTGCAGGCGCACGCTTGACCTTTCTAACTGGTGCTGGCCGTCTTATGCAGCAGCAACATAGAGGATTTGGTGGATTGCCTAACCAGGCTATCCTCATCCTCTGAGTCCTCTGCCAGCCAGGCTTGAAGTGGTTTACAGTCCACCTCAGCTGCCAAAGCATCTAATTCAGCCTCCATGTCCACAGCTACTCCTGCCGTAGCTTCACCATCATGCACGGAGGAGTCAGCTGAATTGTTTGACTACAATGACAGTGACATGCTGCTTGAGGATGTGCAACAACTCCAGTGCTCTGATGTTGACTCTGAGATTGAGGAAAGGAGTAAAATCAGCCTAGAGGGAGGGGGTGCCAGTGACATACAAAGAACTGGCACTCCTGTTCCCCCAGCACCTGCAGCATACTGCCAGGTTGGCTCCAGTGATGAGGAGATAGGGGGTGATGACGACGAGGTCACTGACTCCCTCCCCCTGGGTGCCTGATCGAACAGAGGAGTCAAGTGAGGAGGAGGAGGCACAACAACAACGAGGCACAACATCCTCTATGAGCAACAGTAGCCAGTCCAAAGCATCAGAAGTCAGAGCTGCTCAGGTGCAGAGCACTGTTGTCTCGCAGCACACGTCCAGGAACTCTGCTGTCTGGGAGTTCTTCACATGTGCAGCAGACTGTAGCGTTGCTATTTGTAAGCTATGTCTCAAAAGGATCATGTCATGCCTCAGCCCTGAGAGTCTGCTGTGGTCAGCCTGGGTCACTTGCTCTCATTACCTGCTTCCCACCTAAGGGTTAACTCTGTGTCTGAACCTGAGGTTTTGCATAAAACCAGACCACACCCTCCTCCCCTTTGCTCTTTCATTTTGTGTTTGTCCCTTCCTGTGTCCAGAGGTCTTGAGAGCTCCCTCTTGTCATTGTATGTCTCCAGATTTATTTTGCGCTGCCGTGCATCCTTGCTGTGTCTGCATTACCTGGGTCCTGCTTGCTGGAAAATCCACTGCGTGGCCCACTATCCAGTGGGTTCAGAGACACTCTAGTGGTTTCCAGCCCTCCAGCTCTCTCCAAGGAGACCAACCTTCTATCAAGGTACATTTGCCTAAAGGCTCCTGCTTCTCCTCAAGCGGATCTGGAGAGAGACTACGTGGTCCACCATCCACTTGCCTATTTTCTGTGTTACTGTTTGTGCTGTGCTGGACTTCTTGCTGTGAACCATTCTTCAATACAGCCTTATTGTACATATACTGCCTCCAGTGTCTGTGTGCCTGCTTATCCCCAGCGCTTGGGATTATATATCACAACACAGAGGCTGTGCCATGGCTCCTTCGTGGCGCGAGCCTGACAGATCAAGCGTGGGAAAAACATCAGACGCTTGGGTACCACGTGCTTGAAGCGACATATGACCACCTGCCACGCATCCCGTTGGCACATCACTTCCCACTCACTTCCCATAGGTCCTCATCTGTCTCTACCCGCACTGTATGTCCTGCAATGTCTACAATGTCCACTGACAGGGATGATGTTACAGTAATGGGTGTACCAGGTCCTTCGTCAGAATGTGACAGCATCCCATCAGCTGCAGATTTACGCAGTCAGATTTCATTGCCCCAGCTTCTGCAGCGGAATAAAAAATATTGTCCCAACCATCCCCATGCACAGCGTCTAAATGCCCTGCCCTTCCAAACGGTGGCTGTGATTAACCCCTGGGGAGCCGGATCACGAATCGGCGCTGAAAAGCACCGGATCGTGATCCTCTCCTGGAGCTGGCCGACATCTTGGATGTCGGCCAAGCCTCCAGGAACTCCCCCTGAGGACTGGCGTCATCGTGCATAGCACAATGACGCCAGTCCTGGAGTTAACTCCTAGCTGCCATCAATGGTGGAGATAGGGGGTTCATTGGAACCCCCTATCTCCCGATCCGTGGCAGCTAGGGGTTAATGTTTGATATCGTTGAATTGGCCAGAGCATGGCCTTTCCAACGTTACCAAACATGAGCATGAAAAATGTTTTTCAAAAAAATAAAAATAAATATTTTAAAAAAAAATTCTAAAAAAAAAATAAACAAGTTTTTTTTTTTTTTGTTTTGTTAATGCAGCAATATTGTTCCCATTTCAATTATAATGTGAACAATAATGCTGCACTAACGATTTTTGTATGCGGTGCGTTTGTTAAAAAAAGCGAAATTTTCCCCCAAACAAAATGTAACGAGACCCCATTTCTAATTTTTTTAACAAGCGCACCCCATACAAAATATAACCGCAAGCGATCGCATGTTAAAATGTGAAAAAAAACACTTTTTACACATAATAAATTATTGCAAATTCAAATTTTATTGCATTTTTTGTTATGATATACAGACATGACATAACGTATACATATGAATCTTATGAATATTATGAATCTGCCAAGTCTGCCGGAAAGAACGATATATAATATGTCTGGGTCATATATCAAAATATGGCTACAAAACGCGGTTAAACATGATGAGCGAAAGCGGTAAAAATGACCTCAGCACAGAGGTGTGAAAAGCCTCAGCAGTGAAAGGGTTAAGCATCTATAGACAGTTTTGTGAATTAATCATGAGGTAGCTCTGTTCTTCTAACCTTCTTAGGATGGACCGGTGTTTGTGGGTCAGCAGGGTTGAGTTCAGAGTTTAATTTGGAAGCTACTTGAATCGCTTCTTTGTAGAGGATATAATCATGTCCTGTCCATTATGGCGGAATAACAGTTTAGTGGGGAATCCCCATCTGTACCTTTATCTCCATCTTTTGCAAAACAGATGTCAAGGGGAAAAACTGACGTCTCTTGCCAAGAGTCATGGGGGTCAGGTCTTAGAACACTTTAATATGTTCAAACTCTTTAGGGAATCCTTGCCTTCGTATTATTTGAAGGTAATTCTCTTTAAGTTTGCAAAAGTGGATTCTGGCAATTGTATCCTTAGGAGCACTTTTAGGAGCTTTGTGGGACTTTGGTAAGCGATGTGCTCTTTCAATAGTTAAATCTGAGTCTGTGGCATTAGGCATAACTGAGTGTAGTAGAGCCCTAACATAACTATCTAACTCTGAGGGCGTGATTGAGTCAGGTATACCCCTGAATCTCAAATTATTTCGTCTACTACGATCCTCCAAATCTGCAAGTTTGGTCCAGTTTTGATTCTAGCTGTGTTACCTTACTTACACAAACTTCACTGGTGTTTGAAATAGATGTGATGTCTGCTGTGATTCGATCTGTACGTATCGAAAGTTCGTTAACGTCCTTTCTAATCACGACAAGATCTTTGGTAAAATCGTTGCGGATTTCGAGACGCAGGTTTGCTTGAAACTTCTCAAATAGTGACATCATCTGTGATAAGGATAGAGGTCCGCATTGTCCACCCCTGCACTCTTCCACAATACCACAGAGGGGTTACTGTATGATGGCACTTGCTGGCCTGGCACCAAAGGCACAATATTTGGCTGCACTGCCACTGACGCCTGTATCAGATTCATATCCTCAGAGGGGTGAGACTGTGTGACGGCACTGTTGCCGACGCTAAAGGCCCAATTTTAGGCTAGGGTCAAATGAACGCATTTTTCGCAGCGAACGTCAAAAAGTGCATCCGAACGCATTGAGGTGTTTTTTCACGGAAAGCGCTTAAACGGTCATACGATGCGCATTTTTGTGCGTGATTTTTTACGGATCCAACCCAGGAAACTTTGGGTGTCTGGACGTTATGTTGGCCGGACATGAGCAGCGTCTGACGTCTCCTAATCACGCACACACGCGCTATGCGGACGCAGCGCACTCTGTACGTCAGTACTAGCGGTTCAGTGTTCTCGAAAAAATGCGTTCATTTTCCACTTGCGTTGCGTGGCCGGACTTTCGTGCGGCCGTGCTTCGTATATTGGCCGTCATTGCGTGTCATTTGCTACTAGTGCGGCCGTGATTAAGTGCGCCTAAACGCACATTAAAAGTGCGCTAGTCTGACCCCAGCCTTAAAGCACCTATTGTTACTTTCATCCAAAGCCTGCATAAGTTTCACAATAATTTAGCCAAAAAAATCACTAAACTTTTTCTGCGTGTCCGAAAATGTCTCCTCTTTTCATACAGACTGCCGCCCCAAGCAGTTGTTTATGGATAGATTAAAAGGATTATTTACCGTCATTTGAAACATCATTTTTTTGTTTTTAAGTGTTTCTATACATCCTACAAAGCCGCCACTTCACGGGCAGGTTATGGGGACCTCCTAGGCACGATATTTGAAGGAATTATTTTTTGTTTTTATTTTTAACCCTTATTTCATGGAAAACTCACTGTCCCTTTAAAAATGTTTTTTTTAAACTTTTTGTCCTTGTTTCCTGTCCCCCAGGGCACTACCCGGACCCCCATACACCTTTTATGGCAAATATCTAGCATATATGCCCTCTTGGAGGGCACTCTAAAAACCGAATTTTCAGCCCCATTGACTTGAGTTCGAGTTCGGGTTCGGATTCGAACATTTGGAAAGTTCGGATTCGAACCGAACTCGGGGGGGTGTTCGGCTCATCCCTAGTGTGTATCTCTGCCGGGGGTCCCGCAAAGCTGATGACGTGAGGGACACGTCCTCAGCATACAGCGGGAGTAACTGAGGACGTGTCCCACACGTTGTCAGCAGTGATGGGGTTAATAGTTAAATATTAATCATATAATTAATTTGTCTCCAGACCAGATGATCTATATTGCTTTTAATTACGTACCTTTTTAATCCTACCAAAGTACATTTCTTTGAACATTCGTCTGTGTGTCATATTTGCTTGCTATATATTTTGTTGCACGTTATCTGCTGCTATTCCTTATAATATAAATGGTTTAGACATAGTTGTGTTATATTTAGCACTTAATATTAGTGCTGCAGAGGCTTAACAACTAAACTGTAGGTATCCAAGCCGCATGGCAAGCACATTGTGCCGGCCATCTTGACCGCCTGGCAAGCTGCATTAAGCACATGGCTGGCGGCCATCTTGGTGCTCACTTGAGCACATGGTAATGACGTAACAATAATTGTACATCCTTTTGCACAAATGATTCATCCCAAGCGATACAAACTATTTTAAAAGGCATATCACGCAGGATTATCACCTGAGGCGATAGCGAATCAAAACACCGCCCAACATTAAACATAGACAAACCCCATCTAGCGACATTATGTGAGATGTTCATAGCTAAGGGTTAACCCAGTGCCTTAAAAAGGCTTACCAAAGAGCCCTCCAAACACCACGAGAAGAACGCAGGGCGGACTGACAACTAATGGGACCCCCGGGCAATAGGAGGGCCCCCTTGTTCAGCACCGACAGGAGGCCACAACCATAAAAAAAACACCCCCTACAACGCAACACCCACATGTACATTATTGTGCTAAAGAATTTATTTCTGAACTCCTAAAAATAACCTTTTTGAAAATCCACTTGGACCCAGCAGCGAATTGTGCCCCCCTCCATACTTACAGATGGCCACCGCACTGCTGCAGCAGCCATTACCCACTCATTACAGCTAAGGCTGCACCACGGCACAGAGTGGCCCTGTGGGAAACTGCCGATCACTTTAAAAGATACTGTACAATTCTGACACACTGCACATTACAGAGCTCCACAGCAATAAAACTCACTGGAATGTGCAGTGTGTATGAGAGTATTACAGAGCTGCACAGCAATAAACCTCAAAGTAATGTGCAGTGTGTATGAGCGTATCAGAATCCACAGCAATAAAACCCACAGTAATGTACAGCTCACACAGGGATATATATTGCCCCAGCAGCTCACACAGGGATATATATTGTCCCCAGCCGCTCACACATGGATATATATTGCCCCAGCAGCTCAAACATGGATATATATTGCCCCCAGCAGCTCAAACATAGATATATATTGCCCCAGCAGCTGAAACGGATATTTGTTGCACCCAGTAGCTCAAACATGGATATATATTGCCACCAGCAGCTCACACATAGATATATATTGTCCCCAGTAGCTCAAACATGGATCTATATTGCCCCCAGCAGCTCACTCATGGCTATATATTGCCCCCCAGCAGCTGAAACTGATATTTATTGCCCCCAGTAGCTCAAACATGGAATTGTATTGCCCCCAGCAGCTCACTCATGGATATATATTGCACCCAGCAGCTTACTCATGGATATATATTGCCCCCAGCAGCTGAAACCAATATATATTGCCCCCAGTAGCTCAAACATGGATATATATTGCCCCCAGCAGCTCACTCATGGATATATAACGCCTCCAGCAGCTCACACAGGGATATATATTTGGCACCCCCCCGGGTTGCTCACCGTCTGAGGGTCGGTAGGGGCAACGCAATGGGCCACGGCCGGTTTCCCTCTGATGCTCATAGAAATTAACAGGCAGCCAGTGGCGCACTCTGGTGCCTGCAGCGTGCCCGCAACCCAGTCAACTGGAGCAGGCACGTTATAGTGGAGCCGCCCCCTCACGTGACAAGTCACGTGAGGGGGCGTCGCAGGTTCCACAGCAGCGTTTTCACCGTGCCTCGCTGGCTGCCTGTTAATTTCTATGAGCATCAGAGGCAAACCGGTGGGGAGTCCACTGTGTCACCCCAAACCGGGCCCCTACCGACCCGCGGGCCCTCGGGCAGTGCCCGAGTGCCCAAAGGGTCAGTCCGCCCCTGGAAGAACGTCTGATTTCGAAAGAAAGAAAAAACAATGAGCTGAGATTTATTGCAAACTATGATAACGGGTGGTACATAGTAAAATCAATTTGTGAAAAATACTGACCTATTTTACATATGGAAAAATCCTTACAAACAGTATTATCCAAGAGACCTCCTTTTATGGCAAGAGGCATGAAAAATTTACATGGTTTCAACAACCAAAGGGAACTTTTAAATGCGCACATTGCAAAGCCTGTAAATTTGTACAAAAATACAGTATCTTCTTGAGTAATGGCACAAAGTGAAAGTATAGCATCAGACAATATGTGAACTGCTTAAGTAGAAATGTGGTTTACCTGATAACATGTGAATGTCGAGAACAGTATGTTGGGAAGACTGGCTGGATGGAGTAGAGGTAACATCACTGCTCTATAACCGTGGAGAGAGACTGTGGAGACACAGGTTCGATCCCAGCAAGAGCATCTCTCCAGTAAGTGTCCTTGGGCAAGACACCTAACGGTACATACTCGCCACCCAGGACATACTTAAAAACGAGAGAAATCTCAATGTATCCTTGCTGGTAAAATCCTTTCCCAAAAAAAAAAAAAAGACCATCCAACAGTTTAGACGGCGCATTCTCCAGCACATAAATTCAATCCACAATAAACTTGAGACGTCAGGTTCCAAACATGTGAGGCACAGACATGATTCTAATTCATTCTCTTCTCTATGGTTCTATGAGGATTTGACCCATATAATCTCCTGTATTACACACATATGCATTTTGCTTTTTCCATTTAATCCAAGTTACATTTTACTACCTAGGTAGTAGTAACATACTTTTAAAGAGGCACTGTTTGCCAGGGATCTCAAACACTGGCCCCATAGATGATTCTGAACTACCACTCCCCTGATTCTTTGGCCATCTATTGCACTCAAAGAATTCTTTGAATTATACCATGGCATGATAGTGGGAGAGCGGCACCATAAAGTTGCTGCGTATGCAGATGACTTGCTATTTTTCATCCACCAACCATTAATCACCCTCCCATCCCTCACCTTACTCTTACGTGACTACAGCTCCTTCTGTAATTATAAAATAAATCTGAAGTCTGAGATCCTAGGAGTCACCGTCCCACCATCCTTATGTGCGCAACTGCAGTCCGTGTTTCTATTCCGCTGGTGCCCTTCTGCGATTAAATACCTAGGTATATATCTGACCTCTGACCCGTCAGCTCTATACTTGACGAATTTCTTTTCCCTACTCCAATCTATCTCCTCTGACCTTGCCACTTGGGTCTTCCCTCATGTCACCTGGTGTGGCCGCATTGACGTCCTGAAAATGAACATCCTTCCCCTGCATACTGTATCTCTTATAAAGGCTGCCAATCGCCATTCTCAACTTGTTCTTTAGCTTCCTTCAATCGTTCTTCACTACCTATGTCTGGAACAGTCACCAGCCCAGACCGCGCTTTGCTCTACTAACTGCTCCTAAGTACGCCGAAGGCCTGGCACTACCCCACATTCAGAAATATTATCAAGCCATCCACTTGCTTCACATCCTAAAATGGTCCTCTAACCCCCTTCAGAAACTCTGGGTCTCACTTGAGTCGACCCTTGCCAATGGCAACCTTGCCTCCTTTCCATGGCTGCTCGGTACCAATGCGAGTCACAAACCCCCCTCCCACCCCACGATCTCGGCTACCCTAAGGTATGGAGGACCCTGCAACGCTCCACAACGATTGCATCCTGGCCCCCTCCCCTCCTTCCAGTCAGCCTCTTACCTGCCTTCTCTCGCCGACTTTACCCCGCACGTGACACCGGCACGTCGTGACCGTTACTGACCTTGCACTACATAGGCGGTGACACATTTAAATCCCCGGCTGTTATCTAGCTAGCTCTTCCGCACTCATTTCTCACCAAATTCCACCTACATTGCTAAACCTTGTATTTGCGCACCTTGGCAAAGCCATCTGACTATACTCGCCCTCTCACACAATTTGAAAAACTAGTTCAACGCCCCTGCTCCCTAGCCCATGGTGTCTCCCTCCTTTAAGGCCTGTTACAGAGTTTGTCCTGCCCCACGCCCCCTTACTGAGCCAGATGGGAAGATGACCTCCAGAGGTCTTTTACGGATGAAGAGTGGGAAAAGATCTCCACACTCACTACCTTGTGATCTATGGCCAGCAGAACGCAGTAAGGAGCTTGCAAGCCCTTGTCGAGATGGTACAATCCCCCTGCCCTGATTGCCGCATATGACACACGCACTGATGGTTCCTGCTGGAAATGCCAGGCCCCCCACGTTGACCTGTTCCATATGTGGTGGAGCTGCCCGCTACTCCAGCCTTTCTGGCGCACTGTCCATGACACCATAGGCAGGGTTTCTGCAGTGCCCCCGACTTCTCCCCTGCCCCTGCACCATACCACATTGAACGTTACAGATTACAAAAACTCTATGGATATCAGACTCTTGAATACGGCCAAAGCCTAATCCCTAAACATTGGAAATCCCCCACTGCTCGTTCCATCAGGGAATGGGTACAGGAGAGACATAATATGCGGAATATCGAGGACCTCCTCCATGAGGCTGCTGGCACCTCTGACAAACACCTACGCCGTTGGTTCTATTGGCTATCATGACTGATTAAACCTGGGACCTCCTTGACCCATACCCCTTAAATATAAAGAAAGACACAAAAACTTCTTAACTGGAAAGGGCATGGGCCACAGCTTTATTAAATATTTATACCATATAATCCAACAGTGCTTTTCCTCCGTTATCCGCCCTATTACCCATGTAATAGGCAGTTTACCGATCCAAAACCAGGAGCTCGTCACCCCGCCTGACCGAGATCAAGCGGGGCTCGTCTCGTTAAATGCCTCACCCGAAGGCGGCTTAACCATTTTAAAGCACCGCTGTCCAGGAACCACGCCAATCCAAAGCTGTGACACGAAGAAGACGAACTTCAACAGGGTGGGCAGGCAGGAATCTCCTTGATGCACAGTTGACGCTGGCAGGGAACAAAGAGACAGAAGCCACCCCCCACAGATGCATATATAAGTAAGTGAAACAATGTTGCACACATATGACCAATAGCTCCACATTTCCTTTTCTGACCATCCGGCACAGGCCATCAGTCATGTCCCCCTTCCTTAAAGGTACAGGGGATTCTTGACTGATTAAACCTGGGACCTCCTTGACCCATACCCCTTAAATATAAAGAAAGACACAACAACTTCTTAACTGGAGAGGGCATGGGCCACAGCTTTATTAAATATTTATACCATATAATCCAACAGTGCTTTTCCTCCGTTATCCACCCTATTACCCATGTAATAGGCAGTTTACCGATCCAAAACCAGGAGCTCGTCACCCGAAGGCGGCTTAACCATTTTAAAGCACCGCTGTCCAGGAATCACGCCAACGCCAGGGGCACCATGGTCTCCTAATGGCTGCCCCTGCGCCCCACCGCAGACAGCCCCTCCTCGATCCCCGACATCAACCCAGTTAAAAATATATCCAAACCAATGTCCGTCAAATGGACCCCATCACCGCGAATCACATCCCGATTGTTGCCCTCCAACTCCGTGTGACGGATTGAAACCCCCCTAACTGCCGAACAAATTTATAAACCTCCCTGTTAACCCTCTTCCTGGCCCTGTCAATGGCCTGTGGCGCCGCCATCTCCTCCCAACGAGGTCGAGAAATAATGTCGGACCACACCAGCGACTATCCCCCAAATTTAGCAAAACAGCAGGCCAGATCCAGCTTCATAGCCCGAATCAGGTCCACCGAACGAACCGTCCCCAAATCATTCCCCCCCCGCATGAACAACTAAAATAACCTCCCTGGGAACATTCCCTGCCAAAATATCGCATTCCTTCGACACCGAGCCCAACGCAAACCCCGGATACCCAACCAGAAAATCTCCACCACTTCCGTTGGAAAGCCAAGGTTCCTGCCATGCGGCCGTTGTTCAGCCCGCACGGCCGCCCAATGCACGAAGGAATTACCCAATATCTAGACCATCCGTGGGGAAGTACCTGAAATTATAAAAAGTTAGGACGAACATACGAGCAAAAGCGATCCGATCGCCACCTGCCCAACCGACGAATCATGCCGTCCGACGCGCCCGCAGCCACCGTCGCCGCGCCAATCCGAAAAGAGTGGGAGGCAAACAATCCCGGGTCGTAACCCAAAACTTGCACGCATCGCTTAAAAACTGCCAAAAATTTATACCGGGTCAGAGGAACCCCATTAAGGTGAATCAAAAAGGAGTCAGCAAAATCTGGACGAACCGCTAAATACTCCTGCGTGAGGCCCAAAGGACACCCAATCCCCCCAACAGCATCCAACGTAATAAGCACACCCCTACCCAACTGGTCCGTCTTGGACCTGACAATCAAAACCCGCACCTGAGCGGCAGCCACCGAGACATGTGCAAAGCGCAAGGCAGAATGTGTCCGAGAGTTAGGAGCAGGCCAGCCATCAGAAATTTTGGGGCCCCTTACTGGCTCTCAGAATGGGCCCCCCGATCCCCTCTTCCCATAGGGAATACATTATTTGGTGTGAATTGAGATAACATTACAGAGTGGTAGTTTCAATATCTTAAAATCGCACACATTGCTCCCACAACAGCACATTTAACATAAATTATTTGAACCAGATTGATACTTTAAGACCATATGAAATTGTGATACAAAAAAAAAAGAATCAAAATCGTATTACAGAGTGTTGCTCCCAATACCTTAAAAAAAAAAAATCACACGCACACACTATGCTGGCTGGGTGGAGTAGAGGTAACATCACTGCTCTGCGTGGAGACATGGGTTTGATCCCAGCGAGCAACCTCTCCAGTAAGTGTCCTTGGGCGAGACACCTAACGGTACATACTCGCCACCCAGGACATACTGAAAACCAGAGAAATCTCAATGTATCCTTCCTGCTAAAATCCTTTCACAATAAAAAAAAAAGTCAGTCAATGCCTTAAAATTTTAAATTACCATATTTTGTGGAAGTTTGCTACCTTTTTAGCCTTAACTAGATCATTAAAATAACTAAGTATATATTAAAAAGTTTAATATATTTAAAGATTTCATTTTATTAAATTTTTTTATTTAATACAGGTATATCCAAGTTGTCTGAGCCCATGCAAGTAGTGAGAGTTTAAGAAATAAATACATGTTCATAGTTGACTTAATCTGTAGTAAACTATAAAAGTTCAGTTCCCTGGGAAATGAGACTGAAGAGGGTTAACGTCCACTGCCCAAAGAAGTTTAATGTTACTCCCCCACACTGCCCTCTTGGAAGACTGCTTGATCACTGACCAGGTGTGTGCTATCACTGCCCATAGTGCTGCTGCTCGTCCTCCCAAACCTCTGCAGCTGGAAGCAGATTACGAGCGCTGCGGCTTCATGCTGGTCCCGTCTGGCCACACACAGACACATTCCCCAAGACCCCAACCCCTCCACACACTGCTACATGCAGACTGAGACCGTGATCCCTCCACACAGCACTTTGTGCTCTTGCTGCCGTTAATAGAGGATGTCTGAGCTGACAGCTGAAGGGAGAGCACGGCGTGCAGGCAGCTCCCAGGCTCCTCTCACTGTACCGTTACAAAGCTCGCTGGGGTGAAGTACCTGAACAGCTGTTCCTTGCCTCCGATGTTTTGTAGTATTCTTTCTGCCCTCCTCCTCCGAGTCAGGTGACAGCCCGGTCTTAGAAAGCTGGAGGAACACCGACCGTGCCCCCACACACGCAGTCACGCTGGCCAGGAGTTGGAGAGCGGCGGCCGGAAGGAGACAAAGTAAGGAGTGTGTAGGCGGGCCGTCTCTCATTTGCCAGCCAAAATGCGCTTTAGTCTTTCTACTGCCAGCTGCCGCTCTCAGTTCCTCCCAGCGCCGCACAAGCCAAGACGGAGACGGAGAAGGAGGGGAGGGGGCATGGGCAGCCTGCTGCAGATGTCTGTCGCGCCCCCTCTGACATCATCATAGGGGGCCCGTCAGCTGCTGGCCGCCAGCTTTGAGGCTCTGCTCGGTGCCCGGGGCCCAGAGAGGCCGCAGTACCTCCTCCGAGGCCTGCGGCCTACAGTAAACATAGCCGTCGACGGTGGGCCCCCCCAGTCCCCGGGCCCCATACTGCAGCATGGGCTGTAATGCCCTGATGGCGGCCCTGGTTAGGAGCAACCAGATCACCCACCCTCAAAGCACCATAAAAAGCGAAGGCAAACGCCACCCGAAATAATCGCGCTTCAAAAAGATTGTGACAAACCCCACTTAAAACCTCCAACAAATCCAAAAACATGGAGCCAGAAACTGGGCGCCGAACATCAGGCATCGCCGTCCGCCTCTAACCCGAAACAATTCTGCGAAGCAGGAAATCTCGACCAACATCCTCCCAACCAAGCGCCTTGCACAAAAATTAAAGGGCAGTCAGTACTCTGGCCGCTCCCGAACCAGAGCCCCCTTGTTCCCGGAGGGAATTGAAATAAAATCAAGGTGGCCAACCTCCGATCCGCCACCGTATGCCAACCCCGTTCCCCCTGTGCCACCGACCCCCACCTCCGCCAGACCTGAGAGTAAGCAGTCCACGATGCTCCCGACAAAGAGTCCTCCAGCAACATTCTCAGTCCGGCGAAGCGAGGGTCCAGAGCCACAGAGGAAAGGGTGTCGCAGCCCTCGCTACCCCCGGAGCCACCTGCCAAAAACGGTCCCAATGGAACCGGGAGAGAGCGTCAGCAATCACGTTCTGAACACCCGGCACATGCCGAGCCCGCAACCATACATTTCGCTCTAGACAGCGCAGTACCAGGTGTCGCAAAAGAGCCAAGACGGGAGGGGAACCGGACGATGAACGATTTACCACCTGCACCTGCCCAGGTTGTCTGTCCAGAACACAACCCGCCTATTAGCCAGACGCTCCCCCCACAGCTCCAGGGCCACAATCAACGGAAAAAGTTCCAGAAACGTGAGATTCCTCACCAATTCAGACGCCGCCCAAAGCGGGGGCCACGCTTCGGCACACCAAGCGCCCTGGAAGTACACTCCAAAGCCATGCGCCCCAGACGCATCAGCAAAAAGCTTGAGGGACTGATTGTCCACGTTCACCTCTTGCCAATACGTCAGCCCATTGTACTGCAGCAAGAAGGATTGCCACACCACCAGGTCCACCTTCAAAGCACTAGAGATGCGAACAAAGTGGTGGGGTGCGCGTACCCCGGCGGTAGACAGACAACCTGCGACAAAAATCCCGGCCCATTGGCATCACCCGGCACGCAAATGTCAGGTGACCCAATAACGACTGAATATCGGAAAGCCGCATTTTCGCAACCCCCTGCGCCCTCCACCAACCGCAACAAGGTTGGATTTTGTCGACCGGCAAATGGAAAACACGGAGGGCGGTATCGATCTCAATGCCCAAAAATGCAAGCGATTGAACCGGGCCCTCCGTCTTCTCCTCAGCCAAAGGCACACCAAATTCTCCGGCAACCTCACGGAAAATCTGCAGCAGCACGGCGCAGTCGCCGGAATCCGCCGGTCCCACAAACAGGAAATCATCCAAATAATGGACCACCGAATTCCATCCAGCGCGCCGACACACCACCCAGTGCAAAAAGGAAGAAAACAACTCAAAATAATAACAAGAGATCGAGCAGCCCATTGGAAGACAACGGTCGTAGTAAAAAACCCCACGAAAGGAACACCCCAGCAAATGATAGCAGTCCGGTCGAATTGGCAACAAACAAAACGCTGACTCAATGTCCGCTTTCGTCAACAAACAACCAGGACCAGCCTCCCGCACAATCTGCAATGGCTCGTCAAAAGAAGAATATTGCACGCGACATCCTTCTTTTCCAATACCGTCATTAACAGAAAGACTGGCCGGGTAGGAAAGATGGTGGATCATGCAGAACTTACCCTCCTCCCTCTTGGGCACAATGCCCAACGGAGACACCCGAAGATTAGAAAAGGGGAGCTCCGCAAAAGGACCCACCATCCGACCCAACCGAACCTCCTTAGCCAATTTGTCCGCCACCACCTCGCCTTGCTGACACGCAGAAATTAGATTTTGAGAAAAGTGAGGAAAATCCGACGCCACATGCGGAATAACAAAACCGTCAAACAACAACTCACTTACCTGTCTAGCCAAGGAACCATAGCCCGAACCATCACCAGGGTGATCCCTTCTATCAGGCTTACCCCGACCTGGAGCCCTAAAGGCCGAGCCATGTCCTTTTCTAAAGCATCGAAATGCTGGGTGGGATCCCCCACAGGAAGAACACTCATGCTTGAACCGGCAATTAGTGGACCAACGGCACTGGGACTCATTGAAGAGCCAGCACCACCCCTTTCCGGTACCCGCTGGCGCTCCTGGGGCTCTGGGTACCGCGGATCCAGGAAAGGGTGACACCACTGGACGGTTCGGCGTCATGAGCAGCAGCCACAGATTTGTGTCCTGCAAATCAAAATGAAGCCCGGGCCGCACCGCCATCTTCTGACGAAACTGTTGGTCATATTTAAACCAGCAAAGCACCCATAAATTTTGTAAGCCCCCCCAAATCAGATCCAAGTAAGAGAATAAAGCCATGCCACGCTCTGGAAATCGCTCGCACAAAATCGCACTATAAGCCAAAAAACCCTGAAGCCAATTGCCAAACATCTGGGGCAACGGCTTCACTTTTTCTTTATCCTTGTCCCCCGGTAAAGGATCAATGCGTTTGACGATCAACCGTCTCCCTATCCAGAGAAATCAAAGTGAGCACGTCTACGTACTCCCCCTTCCAAATCTTCTCCCGCAGAGACAGTCAAGCCCAGCGGAAACAAATCACACGCCCTGTAAGAGCGCACCTCCGCACCAACTGCACCAGGCACCGGAGCCCCACTAACCAGAGTGGCAGGACCGCTCAAAGCCGCAGGAGCCAAGACCACTGCCGCAGCCGAAAGCGAGGCATGCACTGCAATTGGTAACGCTGCGCCAAGCACAGCAGGGGCCAGAACAGGAGCTGAGGCCAGAGGAAGACTCACAGAGGGAGCCGTAACAGGGACCCCCAAAGCAGCTGAACCCGACGCGACAGCAAGCGCCGGCGCAACGCCCCCGGCAACAGCAACACCAGCAGGGGATCCTGACGCAGCCGCATGCGGTACCGCTGATGCCCCATCCTGCCACTGCCTGAGAGCCGCAACCTTGGTTTCCATGAACCCCGTTGTTAGCCCCTCAATACTACCTGACGCAGCATTGGCCGAACGACCCCGCGAGCCAGTAACCGCACCAACGAGGTCAGACTCACGTGCAATCAGAAGGGATGATCTTCCTGGAGCCACCGGAACAGCAGGAACAAACGGGTCCGGCGATGGGCGCCCTAGAACCACACGACCAGACAACCTGCTCGCATCCAGCAGATCCCCAGACCTGGACTCCAAGCCACTCCCAGCAGGAGAGCGCCGATTACGGGCCCCACAAGCCACAGACCGACCTCCAGAAGCAGCTGATCCTGGCACCAGATGATCCACAGCCACCACAGATGAAGCACCAGATGCAGCACCTGCCGAAAATCGCTCTTTTTCCCGAATTTCCACCACCAGCATGGGCGCCGCCATCTTGTGGGCGTGTCCATCACTTAGATCGTGACGTCACAGGCCTGCGTCGAGCAGGAGGGGGCTTGGGGGCAGACTCTGACCTGCGACATTCTCCTTCCGGCCACCGGAAGGGCCGCAGCTCCACGAGGGCTCCTTGAGCACTGCAGCCATCGGCCATCTTGACAGGTACAGAGGGGGGGGTCTCATGCCGCTCACCCGCAGCCGGGTCCACACCATCAGCCCGCTGACTCTCTCCACCAGCCGCACCTGTAATTAAAGGGGCAACCACCACAGCGCGCCCTATGCTCACCCTCCTCCTTAGGCCAGACCGCAGCTCCCTCTGCGGCATATCCAGGACCATCGATCCCTCAGACGTCTGAGAATCAGAATCAGGCCCATCCACGCCACCATCTTGCTGCAGGACTCCACGAAGCCTGGGGGGGACTAGGGCTCAGCCGAACCGGAGGCCTGGAAGGCCGCTCTCTTCGCCATTGTCGAGGCTCCCCCGCATCCTCGGTACAGGGGATTCTTTCTGCCCCCCTCCTGCGAGACACCCCACCTACGTGAGACTGCCCCGAGATGCTAATGCCTATCCTGTCACTGCAGCCTGGCCCATACCGAGGATTCACTGTTCGTTGTGTGAAAAGCCCCTTCCACCCACAGATGTGTTTCCCTACTACACCTCGGACTTTAGTATTTCCCCCTGACATCCCCCACCTCACTGCCACCTGGCCACCTCCCCCCCCTTATCTCCCTTCCCCACCTCACCCAGGATACCCCCATTGAATTCTGGTTTGTTGAAAAATGTTCTGTCTTTTCCTGTTTTTCAATTTACTATTATGCCTCTCTCATAGCTGCGCTCTTTATGGCACGCTTCGTTTATCGTCTTGCCTACATAATGCACTGCTTATTTTACTGTAATGTATTTTTCACGGAAATCCGTAATAAAACATTATTACAATAACAAAAAAATAATTTTGTGGATTGTAATGTATTAATAAATGAGGGGCTGACACTGGGACCAGTGTAAATTGAATGGTCAAAATTACCTAAATGTCCTCCTCCTTACCCTTCTTGGGTCACAGAGGGCTTATTCACCTTCAGAGTAGAGGGATTAGCTTCACCCACAGAACTCAGATCAGTAATCACTGATGTGGCTTCTATGACGAAAGGTGAGGAATCAACTCTAGTTTATTCCTGACTCAAGCCTATGGCTCTCAATGTATTTGCATTAACACGATAATCGTTCCTGAGGAAGTTGCCGCACATTATGTTAGCACCAGCTCTAAGGCAGCCCAGGATTGGGTTCAAAGTGAGTTTTACCCTTACTAAAGAGACATTAAAAACAAAAATAAAATTCCTTGTGGTTCACATTGAATATCAGGGGTAACCGAGTCCAAAACGTTAGATATTCAAATACATACAATTGTGGTTTAATTGCCCCAAACTCCTGTAATCTATCTACACCATCAAGTATCAATATGCGTGTTTCAGATGTTGTTTTTGAAATTGGAAATATTTTCAACCACAAAAGGAGCTGATCTTGAAAATAACGGAATAACTGTTTGCTTAACAACTCCGCTGGTTAAAAAATTGGTGGAATTGTGATTTGATCAATAATTTCTCTAGCTTTTTAGTGGTAGGAATGGAATCAATCCCAAAGCTTCATCAAGCATCACAGTTCTGGACTCAAAATCATTACTAGGTTTCAAATGTCTGTTTATTAGAAAATGATTTATATATATGTTTTGAGAGTGTCGATGATTTAGGCATTGCATTAAAATGGTCTATTTGTTGAACCTTAGTATCACGAAATGTTGCAGCACAAACTCTACTATAATTACATCTTGCAGGCATAATGTTCAGGAAAAAATATGGAAATTAATCCAATTAAAACTGAACTGGCATTCTTTGTTGGTAAAGGCATATGATATTGGATCATCAAAGCAAGGAAACAGATGTTAAAAATGGAGATTACATTTATTCAAACAGCTACAAATGGAAATACAGAAAGAAACCGATAGAAATCTGAATCACAACAGAGACCTGAATAATGAGCAATATGCCCAAATAAAGAATCAGCAATAATATATAACGGGTTTCTTACTATGCACCATTGTTTTACCAAACAATAGTGAAAACTCGGAACTATGGTGGAACATCCCTTTATACTTCACTGTAGTTTCGACGATGTCAGGTCCCACGGCGACGCCGTAACAGGAAGGCCAAGTCCTGAGCCCAGCCCTGGTGGCACGTGTATGTATGCCGGTATGCATTATTCCAGCTTTGGTCTCCTACATCAGGTGAATGTAATGAGCGCTGGCTGGGTTCCTTAAAAGAACCACTCCCACATCCAGACACCGCTCTGTCATTAATGTATGACTCCTTGCAAAGGAAGGAAGTTCCCGAACCTGCCCAAGAGCCTAGTGACCAGCCTTCTGTTTGATTCCTATGTACCGGACCCCTGGCTCTTACCCTGGACTCTCTCTGAAACATCCTTACCGGTACTGTGTCTCGAGACCCCCTTCTGTTTTACCTGCTTCAAGACCTCCATCCACAATCCACCGTTCCTCCTCACTCCATCTCCAGAGACTTATATGTCACCGTAACCCGGTACCTGACAGCCGTACTTGATACACTACCATAGTTCCCTGAAGATTGTCAAAGTAAATCCGTCATTATAATAAGGGGGCTTTAGTAGACCTCTCATGCAGTATCCATATTACAGAAAATCATGAACATTGCTTATGCTAATAAAATAAATAAAAAGTTAATGTGATCCAAAAATCTCTATAAATTTAAAATATACCTATAGACACCATAGAACTGTTTTGAGCTTTTATTTAGGCACAGACAACTTTTAGTGATTATGACGATGTATTCCTGCACACATAACTTATATCATAGGCTTCTCTATCAGTGTAGGACATTTTTATTCAGTCAATACCACAGTCAATTGATTACAGATATATATATATTGTGATAAGGTGAGGGGGTGATTTACAATGGCGGGTATATTCCCCCTATGTTTGTGAGAGAGGATTGGGATGTTTGAGCCCAGGAGGGGAATATGCATTTTAAATTATTCCCTTGCTGCAAAGTTTTCCCCCACCTGCTAATTAAAAGCCCTTAAATGATTCCTATGTGGAAGGAAGGAGAAGGAAGAGAAAGAGAGAGAGAGAGGAAGCAAACAGCAGTAGCAGCAGCAAACAAGGTGAAGCTCTGAGGCTGGCAGCTTGAAAAAGGTTGGCAAATGTTTTCATTATTTTGCAATAATTTTCCCAAGATAGTAAGGAATGCGTGACTGTTAGTAAGAGCTCAGATGAGCTAGGTTTTGTTTTTAGTTATATTTTGTTAATTTCTGACTGCTGCAGAAATAAACTTTAAACTACATGGAGAGACTGTGTGTGCCATAATTGCCTTAGAGGATCATGCTACAACACCACTGTGACGTGCTGGATCACAATATGTATATATATATATATATTAGATTTGATAAGTCGTGGTAGTCCAGATACCAAAATCACAAGAGCATAGCAGTACGTAGTGATACCTTTTTTATTGCATTAACGTTACATTTAAAAGACAAACTTTCAAGACTATACCTCTGTTCTTAAGGTCTGCAACTATACTGAGCAAAACTATAGAATTGAACAATAAAGAGCCAAGCAGAAGGGGAGGTGGGGGGATTAGGATGGATGTTGCGAATACTAATAGTTGAATAGTATGGTCAAGCAAGGTAAACAAACAAAGAGGACATATCATAGGCCCATATCACAACACAGATAAGCATCATGATGTGCATCAAGAGGAAAAAGTCAATGACACACTTTCTTGACCATACTATTCAACTATTAATATTTAGCAGTAATACTAAATGCTCATAATCCCTAATTAGTAATATAGTCTACCACCAAATAATAATCATGTACATTACCTTTAAATGGATCTTTCACATTTATAAAGTTATTTTTTCTTTTAAATTTGGTACCACACAACCAAACATGCATCACTTGCGACCAGTGGCGTCATTAGGGCTGGTGTCATACGGGGCGGTAACTCATGGTGTCACCCCCCCCCCATATCTCCTTCATAAGGAATAACCTGCTTGGTGGGGAATACACAGAGGGATAGACAGACAGGTATAGAAAGATACGCAGAGGGATAGACAGACCAGTATAGAAAGATACCCAGACGGACAGACAAACGGGGTGTTAGACAGACAGCTATAGAAAGATACAAAGAGGGACAGACAGGTAGAGAAAGATACGCAGAGGGACAGACCATCAGTTATAGAAAGATATGCAGAGGGACAAACCGCTATTTAAGGATACGCAGAGGAATAGATAGACAGACAGCAATAGAAAGATACGCAGATGGACAGACAGGTAAAGATAGATATGCAGAGGGACAGACAGACATTTATAGAAAGATATGCAGAGGGACAGAGAAACAGGTATAAAAAGATATGCAGAGGGACAGACAGACAGCTATAGAAGATACGCAGAGGGATAGATAGACAGACAGCAATAGAAAGATACACAGAGGGACAGACAGGTAAAAATCGATACGCAGAGGGACAGACCATCAGTTTTAGAAAGATACGCAGAGGGACAGACCGTCAGTTTTTTTTTTTATAATTCTTTATTTTGAAAAAGTTTTAAACACAAAAAGACAGGTAAACAGCCACCTGTGACATCGCCTCGCAGGGCAGAGAGGGCAGGCCTCATAAAACATGGTTTGGCTCAACTCATAAAATCAAGGTGGAAATAAAAAAACATACTGGTTGAGATCGGATGAAATGTAATAAATCAGCCCTTATGCCCAGCGCTTGGCATGCCACGTAGCCGACCGGACAGGACTAACAATAAACCACGTACGACAGGAGAAGGAAAAGAGAAGGAAAGATAAGGACAGAGAAAAAAGGAGAAAGAAAGGAAAAACCTCCCGCATCTAGCTCCCTTTAGGTGTTAATCTGGCTTTAATTAGTTTCTTCCCAACGACTCCAGGTTTTATAAAACGAGGAAGAGAGTTGTGAATCACCGCAGACAGTTTATCATGTGATGCGCCTCGGCTATATAAGCCCTGGCCACCTCAACGGAAGGCACCTCCCCCGCTCGCCAGTGTTTAGCGAGAGCTCTCCTAGCTCCCAACACTATCCTGTGGAAGAGTTTGCAATCCGGCCCCTGAAGGGATGCCGGTGACCTATGGAGCAGGAAGGCCCAAGGATCAAGAGGGACAGGTTGTTGAAATACCTCCTCTAATAAATCACCAACCGGTCCCAGAAGGATCGCACCTTCGGGCACTGCCACCACATGTGAAACAGGGTACCTCGAGCCCCACAGCCCTTCCAACACACATCAGGGGTACCCGGCTGCAGATGCGAGAGCAAGACCGGGGTGGCATACCATCGGTACAACGTTTTATATGCCTGTTCTTTCAGCGTAACACATATAGACACTTTTGCAATATTTTCCCACATATCTTGCCACTCCTCTCCCTCCAACTCCTCCCCAATATCCGCCTCCCAGCGGCAATGAATCCAGGGGTCAGCCAGGAGACATCCTCGCATGAAAAATGATTATATAAGGTGGAAATCAGAGCTTTTGGAGCCCTTCCGGAGTCACACATGGATTCAAAAAACGTTAATTTTTGACTAGCAGCTCGTGAAATGTTATGTTGAGATAAAAAGTCTCGTATCTGTAAAAATCTGAAGTGGTCGAAGGTCCGGAGGTCACCCTTCGATTGTAGGTCCGAGAAGGAGAACCAGTCACCTCCTGGAGATCTGAAATGCTTAATCTCTGCAGGTCGATATTTTCGAAAGCTGTAAAGGCGGAGGGGGACAGTCCCGGAACAAAAGCTCTGTTGCGTAAATATGGCATTAACGGCGAGAAGCAAGAGCAGAGGTGAAATTTGTCCCGGACGGAGTCCCAAACCTCAGGGAGGTTAGAGTCGCTGTACAGGTGGACCGCAATAGCGGGCGGAACTCTTTGGGTAGCCAAAAATAAAATTGCGGGAGGTCTGGTGCAAATAGATCCGATTCCAAATCGGCCCAACGTTGGGAGTGTTGGGGCAGATGAAACATTACAAACTGAGCAATCTGAGCCGCTTGGAAATATTTATACAAGTGCGGAAGGCCCAGACCCCCGCGTTCTTTAGGGCGATATAAGACATATTTAGAAACCCTTCTCCTGCCCCCCGCCCACAAAAACCCTCAATTTGGGACTGCAGCTGTCGAAGAGATCGGGGGCACCCAGATCGGCAGGGCTTGAAATAGATATAATAATCTCGGAAGCAGGTTCATTTTTATGCAATTAATCCTGCCGATCCAGGAGACCCCCTCCCTCCCCCACCTCTCCAGGTCCTCGCCCAGAAGTTTAAACATTGCCTCATAGTTTAGGGAGTGCAATCCATTCACATCAGGCGTAAGCCACACTCCCAGGTATTTCAAAGAGGATCGAGTAAAACGGAAGCCCGAGGAACTCTCAATTTCCTGACAGATCGAGGCCGACAGGGAAAAGGGCATAGCAACCGACTTTTCAAGGTTAACCTTATAACCCGAGACTGCTGAAAAGTCGCGCAGGAGGGAGAGCAGGGGAGGAATGGAGGCGGAAGGATGGCTAAGAGTGAGCAAGACATCATCGGCGTACGCCGATACCTTGTATTCCTCCCCACCCACAGTCACTCCCGTAATATGGGGAGAGTGGCGAATAGCCGATAAGAGGGGTTCGAGAGATAGGGCAAAGAGGAGGGGGACAAGGGCATCCCTGTCGCGTCCCATTTCCTACAGAGAAGCTCGTGGGAACAGTACCTGGTGTAATGACAGCTGAGGTAGGGGAATCATACAGAGATCGGAGGGTCGAGATAAAGGACATCGGGAAGCCCCACGTGGTCAAAAGTCGAAATAAAAGGGCCATTCCAGTCGATCGAATGCCTTCTCTGCATCTAAAGAGATGAGCAGAGAGGGCAATTGGGTGTCAGTCATTCGCTCCATCAGCACCACAGCCCGTCTGGTATTAGCAAATGCATGCCTGCCCGGGATGAACCCCACCTGATCCGGATGAATGATGGAAGCTAAAAAGGAGTTCAGTCTATTTGCCAGTATTTTTGTAAATATTTTATAATCAACATTCAAAAGGGAAATGGGCCTGTTATTTTGCGGGTAAGACGGGTCCTTTCCTTCCTTTGGAATTAAAATTATGTCAGAGCGGAGAAAATCTGCTGGGGCCGGGGCACCCTCCCACAGCGACAGATAAAATTTGTGTAAGTGTGGAGACAAAGTTTGGGTAAAGGTTTTATAGTAAAAGGCAGAGAACCATCCGGGCCAGGAGCCTTGTGAGGTTTGAATGCCTTAATAACCTCAGCTATCTCTTCCTCAGATGGGGGGTGTCTAAGCGCCTGTCTCTGTGTGCTGGGGATAGCCGGGGGAGAGGAGCACTCGACAGGAAACGGTCAATCGATTGGCCAATGGGAATAGAGTCGGAAACGTGGGTCGGGGAGTGGTTGTATAATGTCTGAAAGTATGAGGTAAACAACTTATTAACTGTAGCTGGGGATGTGTGCAGGACTCCCTCCCCATCTCTGGCTCCCGTTATATGTTTGGACCTAGTTTGGTTGCGAAGTTTAGACGCTAGAAGGGTGTGAGATTTGTTGGCAAATTCAAAATAGGTTCTCTTGGACCAAGCCAATGAGCGGGCCGCGTCCTCCCCGAGTAATTGACGTATGGCGGTCCTGATCGTTTTAATCTGGGCGGTCAAGGCGTCTGAGGGTGAAAGTTTGTTCAGGGTTTCCCATTTAGACAGGTCTTTGGTCAAAGAAATCAGGGAAGCCAGTTTTTGTTTTTTGAGTCTGCTACCTAATTGTATGAGATGGCCCCGGATCACCGTTTTATGGGCCAGCCACAGGGTGGTGGGGAAAGGGTGGGTGAGTCATTTTCCAGAAAGTAGTCTCTAAGTTGTTGCTGCAGTTCTAAGATGTGTTCAGGTTTATGTAGTAAAGAGGAATTCAGACGCCACGACCACGCCGGCGTGTAAGACGGTATGGATAACGTCATGGAGATCGGAGCGTGGTCCGACCACGTAATATCGCGATGCTTGAGGTCGGGATTAGAGGCATCGTCGACAGGGACACCAGGAAAAGGTCTATACGGGAGTAAGAGTGATGGGGGTTGGAAAAAAAGGTGAAGTCCCTATCACCCGGGTGATGGAGACGCCATGCATCCACCAGGGAGTGGTCAAGCATAAAGGACTCCAGGGAAGCATCCTGGGGGTATCCCGAAGGCGTCCCCGAGGAGTCCCCCGATGCCTTTCTGTCCAGAGATGGTTGAGGGACTGCATTAAAGTCTCCGCCAAAAATAACTCGACCGTCAGCTTTAGTTGTCAGTAAAGAAGATATTTCTGTCCAGAAGTCAGGGTCATAACCATTAGGAGCATAAATGTTAAATAAGGTTAGGGTGGTGGAGCTATCTGTCCCACTAGCATCAAATAACGTCCAGCTGGGTCTGAAACTTCAAGGTGTATTTTAAAGGACAGGAGGAGTGAATCAAAGTGGCCACTCCCTTTTTCTTTTGTGGAGATGATGCCATGTAGGTAACCGGGAAGGCCTTGTCTCTTAATGAAAATTGGCGGGAGGAAGCAAAATGGGTCTCCTGGATCAATGCTATATGGCACGCGGATCGTTTGAGCTCCCTTAACAGCAAACGCCTCTTTTGGGGTGTGTTTAATCCCTTAACATTAAGGGACAAAATCTTTAAACCGCTATCCCCATACAGAGTCAACAGGAGGGAGGTGAAAAGGGAGCAGGGCACCACAGATGTCCCCCCCATCCCCAACTGAGGGCGAGAGAGGGAAACTGGAATCAAGGGCAAGAGAGGAGGTAGAGAAAGAGAGATGAGGAAGACAGAATAGAAAAGGAAAAAGCAAAGGAGCGGGTGGCACGCCCAAGAAACAAAGACCCACCAACAACGTAAGACAAAAACACAACATAACACAGAGAGCGCCTGGACTTATGGAGTGCCAGGCCGACCTTGGAGGGGAGGACACGGAGACCAAAACTCCCCAAACCCCAAACCCCCACACCCCCACACCCAACCAAGGTTGATAAACACTAGCAATAGCTGGACATGGCATTATAACCGATAGGGGGGAGAACCCCGGAGGGAGGGTCCCCAACCCGCCCCGGGTAGAACCGGCAGGGCGGACCCTCCCCCAGGGGGGCCCCCGTCTGACAATAGAAACTCAATGAGGCATACCAGAAGCTTTTAAATCAAATAACAAGTGAACATCAATGACATCAGTAAATGGCCCTGAGCCAAGGGCAATTAAAACAAAAGAAAAAGAAAAAGCCGGAGAGCAACAGCACACAGACCTCCCGTGTGGATCATATGGTGACCCACCACCATCTGGACTCCTGAGCAACAACCCTCCAATGAGGGAGAATTTTGAAGAGAGAAGAAGAAGGAGGAACGGGCCTCCAGGCCACAGATACATCCTCAGCCATCCCGCTCGTGATGCCAACTCGAGTCCAGCGCTGCTGTAGACGAGGGAAGGAAGAAGGCGGGAGCGACAAAATCTTCCAGAGGTGGGCACTTCACTGCGGCCCAAAAGGCGGCAAGCTCTGAGGAGGGGGTGAGGGCCACCTGCCGGCCCGCCACCGACACTTGTAAGCGAAAGGAAATCCCCACGTGTATGGGATGTCGTTAGCAGATAAGTGTTCTGTAATGGGGCGCCAAGCCCTGCGTCGTCGGAGGGTTGCGGGATCCAAATCCTGGAACAGCTGTAGGGTTTATCCTCAAAATCCAATTGGAAGGTGCGTGCGGCATGAAGGATCTGATGTTTCGCCGTGAAGTAATGCATGCGGATATCACGTCGCGTGGAATAAGAGACGAAATATTCGGGGGTCTCTGAGCTCTATGAATCCGATCCATTAGCAGCTGAGCTTCCGGTATATCCGGTGCAAGGCGACGTAATATACCCAGCACCGTCCCATTGAGATCTTTAGGTGACACAGTTTCTGGGAGACCTCTCAACCTGATATTATTTCTCCTGGAACGATTAGACAGGTCCTCCATCTTAGATTCAAAGAATGAGACTCTTTTAGCTAGGTCCCCGGTGCCCTCCGCTAAGTCGTTATGGGCCTGGTGGCCTGTGTTAGCTCTGCGGCCTGGTCCTCCAGTTCAGCCGTCGCGTGCGCCCAGGGAATCAATCTCTCCCGCAGTTCTGGCCCCAATTTCGCCACTCACCCGCCAGAAAGGTCTGCATCTGGGACATCTGATAAAGAGGCGTTCCACGTCTTCCCGCGAGGCCGGAGCCGCTAAGTCCGCTGAGGTGGATAACTCGTCCTCCGGGTACAGCGTTTCACCGTGGCCGCCATCTTGGAAGGCTTCGGCCTGCTTTTTAGCTGGGACGAAATGCTGGGCTACGGATGGGTCCGGCGGCCGCGTTTTTTTTAGCGGTTGGAGGCTGGCATGCTGCTGGAGCTATAAGAGGCTTTTTGTGAAAGAAAAAATCGGCTCAGGGGTGCTCAAACCAGAGGCTTTGGTGCTAGGTGTGCGGGAGCCCCGGGATCACGCGGCCATCTTGGTTGGGCGCTAGCTCCGCCCCCCCCAGACCGTCAGTTTTAGAAAGATATGCAGAGGGACAGACAGCTATAGAAAGAAAGATATGCAGAGGGACAGATAGACAGGTATAGAAAGATATGCAGAGGGAAAGACAGACAGCTATAGAAAGATACGCAGAGCGACACGCAGACAGGTATAAAAGATACGCAGAGGGACAGACAGACGGGGATTGAGAGACAGGTATAGAAATCACACCAAAATCACAAGAGTATAGCAGTACGTAGTGATACTTTTTTTATTGGATTAATGTTGTATTTAAAAGACAAGCTTTCAAGACTAAACCTCTGTTCTTAAGGTCTGCAAGCTATACTGAGCAAAACTATAGAATTGAACAATAAAGAGCCAAGCAGAAGGGGAGGTGGGGGGGTTTAGGATGGATGTTGCAAATACTAATAGTTGAATAGTATGATCAAGTAAGGTAAACAAACAAAGAGGACATATCATAGGCCCATATCACAACACAGATAAGTATCATGATGTGCATCAATAGGAAAAAGTCAATGACACACATTCTTGATCATACTATTTCAACTATTAGTATTTAGCAGTAGTACTAAATACTCATAATCCCTAATTAGTAATATAGTCTACCACCAAATAATAATCATGTACATTACCTTTAAATGGATCATTCGCATCTATAAAGTTCTTTCTTCTATTAAATTTGGTACCACACAATCAAACATGCATCACTTGCGCCAGTGGCGTCACTAGGGTTGGTGTCATCCGGGGTGGTAACTCATGGTGTCACCCACTCATATCTCCTTCATAGGGAATAACCTGCTTGGTGGGAGATACGCAGAGGGATAGACAGAGCAGTATAGAAAGATACGCAGAGGGATAGATAGAGCAGTATAGAAAGACGTGCAGAGGGATAGACAGACAGGTATAGAAAGATACGTAGAGGGACAGACAGACAGCTATAGAAGGATACGCAGAGGGACAGACCGTCAGTTATAGAAAGATATGCAGAGGGACAGACAGCTATAGAAAAATACACAGAGGGATAGACAGACAGGTATAGAAAGATACGCAGACGGACAGACAGACGGGGATAGACAGACAGCTATAGAAAGATACACAGAGGGACAGACAGGTATAGAAAGATACGTAGAGGGACAGACAGGTATAGAAAGATATGCAGAGGGACAGACCGTCAGTAATAGAAAGATACGCAGAGGGACAAACAGCTATAGAAGGATGCGCAGAGGGATAGATAGACCAGTATAGAAAGACGTGCAGAGGGATAGACAGACAGGTATAGAAAGATACGCAGAGGAACAGACCGTCATTTATAGAAAAGATACGCAGAGGGACAAACCGCTATAGAAGGATACGCAGAGGGATAGATAGACAGCAATAGAAAGATACGCAGAGGGACAGACAGGTATAGAAAGATACGCAGAGAGACAGACAGACAGGTATAGAAAGATATGCAGAGGGATAGACAGACAGCTATAGAAAGATACGTAGAGGGACAGACAGACAGCTATAGAAAGATACGTAGAGGGACAGACAGATATAAAAGATATGCAGAGGGACAGACAGGGATAGACAGACAGCTATAGAAAGATACACAGAGGGACAGACAGGTGTAGAAAGATACGCAGAGGGACAGACAGGTGTAGAAAGATACGCAGAGGGAAAGACAGACAGGTATAGAAAGATATGCAGATGGACAGACAGGTATAGAAAGATAGACAGACATGGATGGATGGACAGTGAGATGGATTGGCAGAAACAGTGGGGTGTATGGATGGACAGGCAGACAGTGGGATGTATGGATGGACGGACAGACTGGGATGGATGGATGGACAGATAGGGATGGATGGATGGACAGACAGAGTGTCCTCTATCATTCTCTCCAATCCCCAGTATACAGTCTATCACCCTCCACAGTCCCAGTGTACAGTCTGTCACCTCTCTAGCCCCCTCTTCTACCCTTCCCAGTGTATCCCCTGTTAACTGCCTGTGTACAGATCCAGCATATGCAGGGTGAGGGTGTCAGGGCTGCTGCTCCTTCGCCTGGCGTCTCTCCTCCTCACATCCATGGGCACATGCTTGTGGTGTTGCTGTGTGAGGAAGGGGCAGGGCAGTGTGCTGGAAGCTACCCAGACTCAGAAGCAGGGGCCAGCCATGATGGTGGGAGGGCTGCTCCCCCTCCTCTCCCCGCCGCCGGCACATGGAGAGGGCGGTGCTTTTGCCAGCCAGGTGTGTGGTTTCTCCTCTGCCCAGCGTTGATCTCTCCCCATTGAGAGACAGAGCTGAGAGCAAGTACATGTCAAAAGCTGGCCCTGGGTGGTGTCACCCCCCAAGAGGGTGTCACCGGGTGCGGCCCCCCCCACCCCCACCTTGCGACGCCACTGCTTGCGACTCACCAGTTACCCATCAAAACTGCTTTACAGGCTAGTGCCTGACATTTTTATTCTCAATGCACCCCTGTAATAAACAATGAGGTAGCACAATGTTTAGTAAAGTGAGAGTAAAGAAAGCAATTTATTAGATTCCAAAACATTTCAGACACAGGTGAAAAATGAACAGTCCACCCGAGGCCACAGCCAAGGGTGCCTGGAAAATTAATACAGCATCAAAAACAATACTGCAGCCAACAAGTAGTGACTGTTTTCATTCAACTGGTACTTGGAAAGATGTACATAGTAGAATAAAGCTTTGCCAAGCTTAAGTTTATCAAAAGCACCATACAGGGAAGAAAATAGAAGGTGCTCTTGTTATTTGGTCAATTAACACAATTGTGTGACAGTGAATTAGTCACTCAGAAATTCTTTCCTTTGAATTATTAAAAAAAATCAGCAACCCATTTTAAATAGAAATTGAATGAAATTACTTAAACAATTTACACTATAGATACATATATTATACATATATTCTTCAGGCAGATTTACAGAAAAAAAAAGGTAATTTGTAGAAATATTCTGTGGGATTACACATTTTATCAATAAAAAAACATGCATGTTAAGCTTGTAACTCCCTGCAGCCCAGTGCTGGGGGGCACCCAAAAAACCCCTACAACACACGGATATATAACAACATGCACAGGCGCAATTATGTATATCACCAAAATCTCCTTTGGTATTTAATCCATCTGCAAATCAATCAGATCAAAGGATAATATAGTGCAGTATTTTTTTATTACAACATTAAAAAGTTTAAAATACAAAAAACAAACTCACAAATAACTAGCACATACAAAATGTACATATGCATTTTTGCCACAGTTGCTCAAACCTCCCGATCGAGACTGAATGATCGTGAGGTTTGAGCCACTGTGGCAAAAACGCATATGCACATTTTGAATGTGCTAGTTGCTTGTGAGTTTGTTTTTTGTATTTTAAACTTTTTAATGTTGTAATAAAAAATACTGCACTATATTATCCTTTTATCTGATTGATTTGCAGATGGATTAAATACCAATGGAGATTTTGGTGATGTACATAATTGCGCCCGTGCGGGTTGTTATATATTACACATTTTATCCCAAACAATCTGAATTCAAAATGTTTTTAGTTCCAGTTGCAGGTCTCTTCCAATTTTTGAGTAATTCACTCCTCAGCTCTTAGTAAGTAGCCACTTAAATTTTGCAGCGTATCGGTTCACCTGCTGTTGTATCTCTAAAAATATATATTTTTAAAAACCTCACTATATAACTGGATTTAACTATTTAAGATTTTATAAAGTTGCTACAAAATTAGGAAATTTAGCTGCACTGGTCTTTCCTCATACCATTTTTTTTTTATCTTATTATTAATTAATGGACTTTTCTTCTTACTGATGCTGTATAATTACCTTAACATGAAGTCATCATACGCAGTTGTCTTTGTATCTAGTTTGTTTTATGTGTATAATCACAATAGCTTGTTTGAGAATTTCTGTGACATGCGGAATCTTAGTCATTGATCAGCATGGGATGATGTCTATTAAGCCTCAGAGTGCACTCTAGGTCTTTTAATAAAACACAGAAGAAAAATCAATAAATATGTAATGTTATTGAAACAAATCAGGTACCATCTGTTACTTCTTGTCTTATAGGATCCAGTATTAAGGGCTTATTATCCCATATTAGACAAACGTACAGCATGTTTCATTTGAAATGGATGCTTAGCTACTGAAAAAAGAAAACAATTATTCATCATATAAACATAAAATTACATGAAATACGAATTGTAAGATTATATATTCTGTCAAATGAAAGGGAGATATCACTGTCAATCATCATGTGCCACAATTTGAGGATGATTATTATTATTATTATATGAGAAACAGGAGGGGAGGACTGTAGTGATGAGATGTTAAGTCAGAGAGAGATGAAGAAGGTTATTGGGTTGGTGGGATGGTTTGTTATAGGTTTAAGTGCTAGGTTTCCCTAAATAAAAGTGTCCAGGCGGCCCTTTGTCAGGGGTGGCATTTTGCTGCCCTATCAAAGGCCACGGCATGGAGCGCCCGGCCAGGACAAGGCATGGCCCTCCAGCAGGATGGTGTTCCGTTGAAAAACCAGGCCGCGCCTGGCCCTCCAGCACGCACCCGCCCCAGGCCGGCTACTGCTTCTTTTGGCGGGCTAGAGCCCAGCCTTGACCAGGCTGGGAAGAGCATCCAACCAGCCCTCCAGCGGGCTGGTGCTAGACTCGGAGCCTGGCCTCGACCAGGCCCAGTGTACAACCAACCCTCTCAGTGGGCCAAGTTAACACCAGGCCCAGAGCCCAGCCTCAATCAGGCCCAGCGTCCAACCAGTCCTACAGCAGGCCAGTGACCGGTCCTCCGAGCGCGGCTGTGCAGCGGCCCCGAGCTGGGCCTTGACCAGGGCTGTGTGGGTAAGTTTATGTGTGACTTATAGGTGTGTGACACTGTATCTGGATGTGTGTGGATGTATGTGTGTGTGTGTGTGTGACACTGTATGTGGATGTGTGTGTGTATCTGTGTGTGTATATCTGACACTGGATGTGTATGTATGACTGTGGATGTGTGTGACTGGATGTGGATGTGTACTTGCTATTCTCGTTTAGTGTGTACTAAGTAGGGTCTGCGTCTCATGAAGGAATTCAACCTCCCCACATGTAGACAATGTATTATGTTGTGTCATGTTACCATATTGTGTCATGTTACCTCTCCCTCTCTGTTTTCCATATAACTGCTCTCATTTCCTATAAAGCATTTATTCATTCCCCTGCATTAAGCTGTTTCTGATGTTTGGGGAGAGATACATAGAAATATACAGCACTCCCTCAAGTTCTGGCTGAGGGTTGTGAGAAGCAAAGCTGTTGCGCATCAGCTTGGCTGAAGAGACGGGATGGACGCTGTAATAGATTCAGGTTTGGTCCTCAAGCCGGAGTCCAGTAAACCCCAGTTGCTGTTACAGGCCCTACATCCATAATGAAAGTATGACAGTAAAGGCATGGATTTATGCCTGTTACGCTCATGGTATAACTGCATCTTACACAAACTACTCTGCATTTAGGAAAATGATAAGTAGATCACTGTGAAAAATAAATGGGCATAATAACAGGATAATTATACAGTAAATGTGTGCATAGAGGATCATTTAGCAACGGTTGAACTCAGGTGATCAGAGGTTCGGAATCTCCTGTAAAACCTCCATGTTAATTATATAACTAGCTTCTGGTGAAAAAAAGAATGCCAAGTGATTTAAGCCATATGCGTGACTGATGGTAGAAACAACCTAGTTTCTCAAAATGCATTTTCTATCCATCTGTTACTTTGTAAGGCTCAATGAACAGAGCAAACAAAGGCCTTTCCTTCCAGATATTGGCAAACCATTTAATATAAAAAGTAATTCATACTGTACCTCTAACTAGCGAGTGCAGCTTTCCTGAACATGTGTTATAGATGAAAACCTTATAAATTGTGCTTGAAACTTGGAGATGTTGGTCATTATTATGTTTTCTCTAATATTACATCATAACATGCAATTTATATATTGACCATTATCAGCATCATAAGGAATATTCTTGTCATTGTAATTGTACTCTTGTCTATTATCTGTTTGAAAGAGGCATACTCCTTTTATTAAGCTCTGCTCAGTCTACTAAACAGTTTTGGTGGGTTTAACTTAAATGAACAGGGCGTTTTAAGCCAACTTTTGTAATATTTGGCTTACGAGATGGCGTCAGCTACTGTGCTGCCTGGAGCGATCAAACCCCAGTAATCAGACCCCCAGTAATCAGACCTCCAGTAATCATCAGACCCCCAGTAATCAGACCTCCAGATCAGGGAGAGAGCAAGAGCAGACACAAGAAAAATAGAAAAACACACAAGGGCTGCTACAAAAGTTTCACTAGTGTGAGTTTACTTAAAGAGAAGCAACATATAAGCAAGCGTTTCAGGGCAAACAGCCCCTTCCTCGGTGAATGATTCTCCAGGAGCACTCTTAACGGAGAAGGGGCAGTTTATCCCAAAGCAAAGGTAATAAAAAGAGAATGCTATGTCCTGGTGATGGGTGCAGAATGGTTATATGGCTCCTGCGTTGTCAAAGGGGATTAAAATTAGATAAAACAAAAAGCCCTAGAGAAAGGACATTTGTTTCACATACCACAAATTTACGTAATAATGCTTTAACAATACACTGAGAAGTTCAAAAAGGGAAGTAGCCCAAACCGTCTCCTCTGAAACGCAGTTGCAAACACAAACCTGCATTTCTTAATCACATTATACCCAAAAGAGCATTTTACATGTTAGAGCCCCCCATACTTGCACCAGCATCAACTTCTGAAGGGGAGGGGGTTAATTATTAACACATCAGCCCCCTTGGTCTCCACATCCCCTTCCTTATTTATCTTAAAATACCTTACCAGATATTTCCAGCACCTGACTCCAAAGCCGAGAGATTTTGTTTCTTTCAATTTTTAACAATTAAATGGAGTTTACGTTTGGCCTCTTTTTTTTTTTATGGCAGATCTTCTGTCCAAGGATCAGTAGGGTTTTCCTATCTGGAATGACAGTGATAGCTTCTTCCGGAAGTAATGTGTGCCACTTCTTACAATGTGTAGTGATTGATTGCCGGGCCCCACGGAATCTGCCACGTTGGAGCCTTTGCAATCGGCGGTCGGCCCTGCCCTGGCTGCCTAATTAACCCCTTAGTGACCAGGCGGTTTTACACAAATCCGTCTTTTAGTGACCACTGCTGTTTTTACGTTTCTGCGCTGTTAGTGTTTAGGTCAAGTTTTCCTCTTAGGCTAGGGTCAGAGTGGGGCAGTCGGAACGCGCGTGCAGGCGCACTAAATCACGGCGGCAGTAGCAGCACATAACGGCCAATGACGGCCAATATACGCAGTACGTGCGTACGAAAGTGCGCCGACACCACGCAACCAGCAAATGAACGCATTTTTATCAGAACGTGAAACCGCTGCTACTGACGTACAAAGTGCGCTGCGGCCGCATAGCAGCGTGTGTGCGTGATTAGGAGACGTCAGACGCTGCTAGTGTGCGGCCTACATAACGTTCAAACAGCCGGATTTCCCTAGACTTCTTTTCACCCCATCGTCATGAAATACGTCCAGAATTGCGCATCGTCTGACCACTTAAGCGTATTCCGTGAAAAAATGCGTGCGCACGCATCGACGTACATTTTGACGGTGGCTGCAGAAAATGCGCTCATCTGTCCCTAGCCTTACTCGTTTATTCAACCCACACATATTATACACCGTTTTTCCCGCCATTAAATGGACTTTCTAGAAATACCATTATTTCCATCATATCGAATAATTTACTATAAAAAAAATGAAACATGAGGAAAAAAAAAATGGTAAAAACACACTTTTTCGTAATTTAATCCCCAAAATCTACAACCACCTAAACAAGACCCCGGCTAAATAGGTTCAAAATTTTGTCCCGAGACTAGAAATACCCAATTTTTACATGCGTTTGCTTTTTAACCCCTTCACTGCTGAGACAGTTCACCTATGTGCGCTGCGCTCATTCTGACCATTTTGTGCCAATTATTTTTAGATGACAGCCTAGGTCCTATTTAATTAAACCCCCCCAGACAAAAAAAACAATGTTTGGTATCATTGGAAAGGCCATAATCAGGCCTTTCAAATATGACCATCTAGCTGCCATGGATCGGGAGATATAAGGGGATCCTAAGGATCCCCATATCTCTACATGGCAGCTAGATGGTTAACTGGCCCACTGACATCCTCACACATATGATGAGGTTGTCAGTGGGTGGGGGGACCTGGAGGCTTGGCTGACATCCAAGATGTCAGCCCCCCTCCAGGTTCGAATCGCGTTTTGGTGCCAATTGGTGCCGAAACCTGATCCGGTGGCAAAACAGTTAATGCTATACACCACTGAAAAGGGGAGACTCTCCCCTTTTCAGCGGTGTAAAAAGCATCTCCCTAGATGCAATGGTTGGGGAGATAGAGGGCTCCGAAGGAGCCACCCCTCCCCTCCATTGCTATGCATGGGGACGCCTGCTGATGACGTCACCACACAGCGTGGCGATGTCATCAGCCTCGCCTGCCCATGTAAATCACATGGGCAGGCTTCCTCCCTGCCAGATCGCCGAGGGATCCAGCGAGGGAGGTGAGTATCGGGCGGGAGGGGGATTAGGCGCCGCTGACGTACCCTGTACGTCTGCGGGTCTAAGGGAGACCCGAGGACAGGACGTACAGGGTACGTCAGCGGTCCTTAAGGGGTTAATGAGCGTGATTCACACGTGTGGGAAGGTCGGATTTCATTCTGCAGCAGAGCTGCTCTCGTGGCCGCTGCGACAGCATCGCTTGGAGGCCAACGCGGCGGCGCCGATAAAAAAATAGTGACGCTTGTTAGGCCAGTCCTGCCGGGAGGTGCCGGTACGTACCGGCAGAAAAAAAACCCTGGTTGCATTACAGAATTTGTTTTTCCCCACTATCCTCAAAATAAAAATGTAACCACCACTACACTGCAGCAGCCATCACTCACTCACGGCAGCTCTGGCTAGCATTAAATCTGCTTGCTGATACGATTTCTTGATGATTTTTATCTCCTATTTTGTGGGGCCCCACTGAAAAGGCCGGCCTGACCAAGTCTTAGGGGGTCCAAGATCTTGGGTAAAGGCCTATTGTTCTGATGGTCATTATGCCCCTAGCTTGAAATGTATTTATTGGTTTTAAACTTGTAAATCACAGCAAATGTGTATGAAAGTAATTGTACAGTAAAATCAGTATACAAGTGACATAAACAGTGCAAATAGAGGCACAGCCGGGAATTTGCGTGATATTACCAATCGATACCTCCAACTATGATCTGGGAAATTGCAATAACTATGTTTGACAAAATGAAGATGATTTGGGGTTATTGCCACCATATGTGCAAATAGGAACCTTCCAACCCATGGCATCTCTAGCACATACGGTATGATGAAGGAGAGAACCTATGAAGAGTATGATCTGTCAGGTTCCCCCGCAACAAAATGTTATAACTGCACTCACAAAAAAGGTCGTAGACCATGAGAAGATGTGTGTCAACTCAAAGGCTCTACTGCAATCTTTTTCAAGGGGAGGCTATAACCCAGATTATATAGTACAGGAGGGATGGGGTCGCGCCTATTCCCCGATTGGGCGACTGTTTTATTACCCAGATTATGTTCCCAGAAAATAATAATGGGCAGAGGGTCTGACAGGATTATACAACAGGGGTCATCAGACTTGGTCCTCCAGATGCTTTGGAGCTACATTTCCCAGGTGGTACAGACAATTTTATGAACACCTGAGCATCATGAAAGAGGTTGTGTCATAACATCTGGAGGGGCCAGGCCAAGGTTGCTGACCACTGCTATTTAAGGTTCAGATCTATTTACTACCAAACTGCTGAATCTATTTAACCCCTTACTGCCGGTCAGGTTGTGCTCAGCAGGCGGGTCTGAAAGCCGGCCGGGCGTAATAGTACCCTTCACGTTTCTCCCGTGACTCCTTTGGCCCAGCCTACCTAGCCGATGCGCTATGTGATTCACTGGCTGCAGGAGGATGACTTGAGTTTAGGCAGTCTCTCAGCAGCCAATGATGCGCACTGAGCGCTGGCTGGGAGGTGTGCAATAGAAGCCATCGGGGTGGGCCATGCCATCCCGCGGTGTTTGGCCCACTCGCTCTGAGGCGTTAAATCACTGAAAGTTCTGACAAATAATGACATGCATCTCTTTTTTAGTTGACTAGTAAAGCTAGTGCTTGATTTCCTTTGACATCTCTCTTTATAAATCTGTAAATTGACAACTTGATCTCCACCCCTGGCCCTCTCTTTCTCAGTAATGAACGCAATGACAGACACGCCTCCCTGCTGTAAACTAGGGATGTGCGTTTCGGGTTTCGGAATCTCGGAATTTTCACAAAATTTCCCGATTCGTGCATTCGGACGATTTTCCGGATCCGAAAACGGCAGATCCGAACAAATTTGCGAGCCGAAACTAAAACTTTTCGGAATGTTCAAATGGACTAGAAATGTGTCAAGTCGAAATTCATTTTCGTTCCATTTGTGATTTCGGCTCCATTCCTGATTTCGGTTCCATTTCAGTAATTTCGGACATCGTATTTATATTGCTGATTCTGTAATTAAATTTTGTATCATTCCCATCTCAATGTATCCTTCCTGGAAAACATGCGAAATCTCAATGTATCCTTCCTGGAAATCCAGAGAAATCTCAATGTATCCTTCGTGTAAAACATGAGAAATCTCAATGTATCCTTCCTGGAAAACCAGAGAAATCAATGTATCCTTCCAGAGAAATCTCAATGTATCCTTCTTGTAAAACATGAGAAATCTCAATGGCAGAATTATCGTATCAGCAGAATTATCGTATCGTATAATTATCGTATCCGAAAAAAACATTAGTTTACATCAAAACGAAAAGACACTTTGAAACGAGGAGAACAGACGTTCCGAAAAACACGAAAATTTCCGAAATCACGAAAAACGAACCGAAACGAAACGGAAATCGGCTGAAACGAGTCGAAACGAAAATTTACAAAATCCGAACGAACCGAAAAAAAAAATCAGTGCACAAGCCTACTGTAAACATAGGGATGATGTCACTGAAGGAAGCTAAGGAAATATGCAAGCATACATGAGGCATTTTACACACATGAATTAGCAGCCAGCCAGTCACAGTTGATCTAACTTTGTGAGTGTGAAAAAACTGTGTAGGATATCCAAGTTATTTTTCTTTTTCATTTAGCCAGCCTATATTTTGCATGTGCCCATTCTCAGTCAATAGGATGGAATATAATAATCGAAAACAGCATCCAAAAGAAAAACAAAATTATAAATAAATATATTATCAGTGACTTTTCGTTCCCTGCACTTCGGGTCGATTCGGTGATCCTATTTCGCTGACCCTGTGTTGTATTCAGCAAGCACCGAAGGGCCGCCGTAGTGCAGGGAATACTCGCCGCACACCCGCAGAACACTCACCGAACGCTAACCGGACACTCACCGAAACCCGCAGAAACAGCTGAATAACCCCGCAGAACACGCCGGAGAAACCCGTCTAGTCGCCGATCACAACGCAGAGCAGCCACCGGAAAAACCCGACACGCAGACGAACGAGGTGAAAAAAAAAAGAGTTTGATTGAAGGTTTGAAAATTTAAACGCAAAAAAACTACTGAACGAAAATGTCTGGAATTTACACATAAGATCCAATGAATGGTAATTAAAAAGGTCTGTTAAAGAAAAATGAAAAAAAAAACATTTTAAAAAAAAACGGGAAAAAAATGTTGACAAAAAAAAAATCCCCAAAAATGCCTACGAAATCCTAAAAAAAATAAATAAAAAAAAAATAAAAGAGACTCTTTACAGCAGAATAAAATAATAAACGGTTTATTAGATATTGAATTAAGGTAAGAGTAGTAGCTGTACCACAGACCAGTGACGTGTGGTGAGGTCAGTGGCTGGTGAGGCACTGGTTAGTATCAGAGCCAGATATACAAATGCAAAACAGCCAAAAACCATTCTAGCTCCCAAAGAGGAGGCTTCAGGCATTTAGTACATCAGGACAGACACTGCGAGTAAGGACTGACTGGAAGCAGATTCTGTTCCCACAGACCTTTATACAGAACAATTATCTTACAATATGCCTTCTAAATTGCATTGGCAAAGACTTCTTAAATGAAGAATCTGCAGTCCTGGGTCCTTGTACCTGGACTTGTTTTCATACAGGGTTATTCAGAGAGGTGAAAAGCAGGAGAATGGAAGATTCTAGGTCAAAATAGCCAAACCAGAAAAATTTTCCCTTTCATGATCTGCTATTTTGACCTAGAATTTTCCATTCTCCAGTCATTCGCCTGCTTTTCACCGCTCTCTGAATAACCCTGATACAGGGCTATTCAGAAAGAAGTGAAAACCTTGAGAATGAGTGGAGAATTGAATTCTAGGTCAAAATAGTCAAACCAGAAAAATTCTCCCATTTATCTCACTTTCCAAATTGGCTGTTCATTTTCCTGCCAATTCTCAAGGTTTTCACCTCTCTCTGAATATCCCTAATTGTGCTGGCTACACTATCAGGGATATTCAGAGAGAGAGGGAAAACCTTGAGAATTGGCAGGAAAATGAACAGCCAATTTGGAAAGTGAGATAATGGGAGAATTTTTCTGGTTTGACTATTTTGACCTAGAAGTTTAACTTCTCCAGGTCATTCTCCAAGGTTTTCACCTCTTTCTGAATAGCCCTGATACAGGGTCATTCTTCTGCTTTTCACCGCTCTCTGAATAACTCTGATACAGGGCTATTCAGAAAGAGGTGAAAACCTTGAATGACAGAAGTTAAAATTCTAGGTCAAAATAGTCAAACCAGAAAAATTCTCCCATTTATCTCACTTTCCAAATTGGCTATTTGGTCTAGATTTTTCATTGGGCTATTTGGTCTAGAATCTGTTTCTCAACTGGTTTCCTCGGCCTGGTTTGCCAGATATGTGAAGCACAGCACAGATGATATAATTTGCTGCTCAGTGTTTGCAGTATTCAGTCTGCATTTTCCCAAGATGATCTGAAAAATCTAGCCTGTAGTGGATCCTGAGGACTGGAGTTGAGAAACCCTGGTCTAGATTGTTCATTCTCCAGCCAATTCAAGGTTTTCACCTCTCTCTGAATAACCCTGATAGTGTAGCCAGCACAATGATTCAATATCGGGGATATTCAGAGAGAGGTGAAAACCTTGAATTGGCAGGAGAATGAACAATCTAGACCAGGGTTTCTCAACTCCAGTCCTCAGGACCCACTACAGGCTAGATTTTTCAGATCACCTTGGGAAAATGCAGACTGAATACTGCAAACACTGAGCAGCAAATTATTTCACCTGTGCTTCACATATCTGGCAAACCAGGCCGAGGAAACGAGTTGAGAAACAGATTCTAGACCAAATAGCCCATTGAAAAATCTAGACCAAATAGCCAATTTGGAAAGTGAGATAAATGGGAGAATTTTTTTGGTTTGACTATTTTGACCTAGAATTTTAACTTCTGTCATTCAAGGTTTTCACCTCTTTCTGAATAGCCCTGTATCAGAGTTATTCAGAGAGCGGTGAAAAGCAGAAGAATGACCCTGTATCAGGGCTATTCAGAAAGAGGTGAAAACCTTGGAGAATGACCTGGAGAAGTTAAACTTCTAGGTCAAAATAGTCAAACCAGAAAAATTCTCCCATTTATCTCACTTTCCAAATTGGCTGTTCATTTTCCTGCCAATTCAAGGTTTGCACCTCTCTCTGAATAACCCTGATATTTTAGGCTCAAAAAAAAAAAAAAAAAAGTTAAGCCAACGCTTGCCCCTGGCAAAACACACAGCGCATGTGAAAGAAAGGGTGAG
The DNA here is from genome assembly GCA_009667805.1 of Leptobrachium leishanense. Classification (NCBI taxonomy): domain Eukaryota; kingdom Metazoa; phylum Chordata; class Amphibia; order Anura; family Megophryidae; genus Leptobrachium; species Leptobrachium leishanense. Next base: position 180,007,239 of record CM019067.1, on the reverse strand, counting down.
TAAAGAGACTGGCACTGTAAGAACACACACACACACACACACACATACCTCTATATGCTGCCCCTATAACAAAAGTATTAAGAGGAGCCTGGCCACATCCATTAGGTTTCCTTAAAGCACCTATACATTTTGCGTCATTCATATTATACTGAAGGGAAAGCAAGCCACTGACCCAACCTGACTTCTGAACACTGCAGGGCAGCACTTTCAGGCACTGACAGGGAGCAAAATGGAGATCTGACACCCCAGCCCAAAGCCAGTGACCCATGAAGCACATGCTGTGATCTGACAGCCCTGGTAGAAGGAGTTGAGAGAGTCTTGCTGGCAACTTTGCATCTGCTGAGTCCCCCACCTGTCCTGTCCTCCCCAGGCAGCCTGGCTAGAGGTACAATACATCATACAGATTGGCAGCTAAGCACTATCTGAACATCAGCACAGAGGAAAGCCATGGCCTCTCTCCCCCCCATCATTAACCCTCCCCCCGTGAGGTCACTTACCTTGCAGCTGGGCAAAGAGGGCTTCCTGCTGCTGCACCCCCTCAGATCCCTCCTGGGGGGCAGATGTGTTGTGCATTCTTCCAGCCCCAGTTAGCAGACAATAACCAGCCTGGGGTATAACTGGGCATCCCCAGCTGTGGCAGAGCAGGGCACCCCTGTGCCAGGCTCCTGGACTGCAGCTCCCCATGCAGCCAGTCAGGGGTTGTCCATCATGCAATCTTTTCACAGCCTGCATTGGAGGGCTGCCTGGCCTATCATTGCCAGGAAGGAGCATGTCTAACTTTTAGACTTCCTGTCAATCAGAGGCAGTCCTCTAATGTAGGGGTTTTCTGGGAATGGCTTGGACCAATGGTGCTTTCCCATTGGTCCAAGCTTTCCCATGCTCTATCAGTGCCTGTCAGTCTGTGCGGCACTAATGAGCAGTGATCTCTGACATGTGCTGCACATATCTTGAGCAGTTTACTCAATTAGTGCAGCGGGGAAACGTCCTGCTATGCAAATTGCATAGGCTGGGAAAACTAATGCCTGCAGAGGCAGAGGATGGAGCTGACAGCGGGGGAGCAGGTGAGTTTGTTTTTAGTTTATTAATTTATCACTTAATGGCAGGTGTGGCTGTGCCTCACTTGCCTCCACTGAGTGCACGTCCCTGCCACAGACACCCGGAGGACCACGACTTGGACTCAAAGGAAGCAGCCAAAGAGGTCCAGGGGCTCACCGCTAAGGAGCACCGCATGCCTAACAGTTGAGCCTGGACCGTTTAGGCTCCTGAATCGGTGAGTGTGACAATTTTGTCTCCGCCATACGATTATTAGCTGATATTGTGCTATGAGAGCGCCGTCTCTCTATTCTTGTTCCCCGTTTGAGGTAAAGAAGACGCTGTAAAGAAGGGCAGTGACCACTCTATATTTGGCACGAGGCGCTTCACTCCAGAGCCTGGATTTAAAAGGCTCTGGAATTTGTAAGTGTGCAATTTTTTTAATTACCCTGCGCTATATGCACAGACGTTATTGCACCATTACCTCTCCCCTTTGTATCTCCCGTTTATATCGCCTGTTGTGGAGTTCATCGGGACCATAGGAGGAATTATTATATCCAAACAAATTTGTGGAAAAGGGTAATATTGACAACATTTCTGAGCACTTTTGCTGCACAACCCATCCACTTAGGAACTGTAGAAACACCGGACCCCCCAATACACACCGAACGGTGGCGTATAGCCTCTTTACGGACTTCATTGGACGCTGTTACTTGAACCTTGTTTTTGATCGCAATATTGATTTGTCTGCACTGGCTTGCACCTTGTTGTCGCATACGTACTTTGTACCGTTGTATACCCAAAACCGCTGCACTAGCACTTTATACCTTCTGGAATGTGCATCTGCACTTTGTACTAAATCTGTAATATGTATGGTATACGCAACTAATCATTGATACTGTTCTGTGTCATATCACATTAGAAGTATACATGTAATATGCACTGCGCCACTAGGAACCCCCCATTTTTTCTTGACGCTATCTGCACATTCCCTCGAGAGTCTGTGCCACCTCCCAGTTGGCAGCATTAACCTGAATTGACTCATCTAGATAGGAGCGCCTCTACCGAACCTTCCCCCCTTTTTTTCAGATATTGAATTAAAACTGGAATATTTATAACATTGAAGCCTATGGGATTCTCCTGAATAAATCTGTTGAATGAAACCACCGAACAGCAGGGCATTTCGGCAACTTTTCCCTGCTGTTTTGTGTTCTCTGAATAGATGAAGCATTGCTTCTCTATGGGGATTTCACTGACCTCAAACAGGCACCGTACGTGCTGGCAATTAGCCAACATTTGGCAAACTGCCTGCTCTCAGAATAGCCGAATGGCCAGGAAAGGTAACCGTACGCTGAATTTCAGTGTTCGGTTACCTTTCGGGGCCAGATCAGCTCTCTTTCAATAACCCTGTATATATATTGTTAATACCCACATAACACATAATATACTAAGACATAGGAGGAATCGTCAAGGATAAGGTTTCAACATCAATAACCATACTTGAATGGATGTGCTTGATAACATACATTATACAGTGCTACAGTACTCACATAGTTACCTAGTACATAATTGCATTGGCCGAAAAAAGACATGCATCCATCAGGTTCAGCCTTTCATACATCACCTACTGCTGTTGATCCAAAAGAAGGCAAAAATCCCAGTCAGAAGCTCTCGCCAATATGCAACATACTGGGGAAAAATTCCTTCTTGACCCAAGAATGGCAGTCAGATTTCTCTTTGAATCAAGAAGCTTATACAAACATATTAAATATTATAACCATTAATATTATGTTTTTGCAGGAAGTCATCCAGCCGTTGTTTAAAGGTCTGTACAGTCTCTGATCCAACCATCTCAAGAGGCAGAGAATTCCACAGCTTTATTGTTCTCACCGTAAAATAACCCTTCCTATGCTTTAGGCCGAATTTCCTTTTGTTCAGTCTAAATGGGTGCCCTCGTGTCCTGTGTAGAGTCCTGTTAATGAATAGGTTTCCAGACAATGGTTTATAATGGCCCCGTATATATTTATATAAAGTTATCAGATCCCCTCTAAGGTGCCGTTTCTCTAAACTAAACAGGTTTAAACTTGTTAGCCTTTCCTCATAACTTAAACCTTCCATTCCACTTATTAATTTTGTCGCCCGTCTCTGCACTTTTTCAAGCTCTATAATATCCTTTCTTAAGACAGGTGCCCAAAATTGCACGGTATATTCAAGGTGCGGTCTCACCATTGATTTATACAGAGGCAAAATTATGTTTTCATCCTGAGAGTGAATTCCCCCTTTTAATGCATGCCAATACCTTGCTGGCCTTGGCGGCTGCTGTTTGACATTGCACATTGTTACTTAGTTTGAAGTCTATGATTATTCCCAAATCCTTCTCCTGCTTGGATTCCCCTAATGCAGTACTATTTAGGGTATAATTTGCTTGTGTGTTCTTCACTCCAAAATACATAACTTTGCATTTAGCTACATTAAATTTCATCTGCCATTTAAGTGCCCAGTCCTCCAATATATCTAAATCCATTTGCAGCAAAGTAACATGATTAATATTGGGACATAAACCTTGACTGACTTTAGTTGGGGGGGGATTGTATGACAGAACGGATGCAGAAGAGGTGCAGTTAGTTAGTCCTTAGACTTTGTTAATTCTAATTATCAAAAATCAGACCACTATATAAATCCCCTAACATGTGCTGTAAATTGTTCACTTTAAAGGCTATACTGCCAATAGTATCATACTGTTTATGGTGTGAAATGACAGTGTAGGGGTGCAAATCATAAATACCAGGCTGAGATAACAGGTTTAGGGGTCAGTGGAAGAATTAGAGGAACAAGGACAGGTTCAGGGGTACAGAAACAGGATTAGGAATGCAGTAACTGGTTCAGGAGTGAAGGGACCGATTCAAGCTTGCAGGGGCATTTCTGGGACTGCAGGGCCAGATAAGGACTGCATGCATGGCTTTATGGACGCAGTTTAAGGATGCAGACACAACAGTAATGACTGGAATACATTTGGTGAGAAATGTTTTGGGCAGCAGGGACAAGACCAGATTCATGGGTGCAGACAGGCAGGAGTGTGTTTGTTGGGGAAAGGTTAGGGTTCAGAAACAGGTATGAGGTTACAGTGTTGGGGTGCAGGGACACAAGATTGCAAGTAAAGGACTGAGGGAGGAACAGGTGAAATTGAGAAGATGATAGGCATGACCTTTTGGGTTTTGCCAGCTAAAATAATGGGTAGACTCATCAATGGCAAGTAATAGGGATGTGCATGCCGGTTTTTTTCGGTTCAGTTCGGGGTTTTTTTCAGTCCATTTTCTTTCGTTTCGGGTCGTTTCGGCAGGTTTTTGTTTAGTTTCGGGTCGTTTCATTTTATCAATTCAGGTCACTTTGGCAGTCTGTTTCAATGGGTTATTTCGTTTATTTCTTTTTCCCGTTTTTGTAAGTAATTTTAATTGTATTTTGGATTGATTTGTATTTAGTTTTATGAGTTATTTATTTTTTATTGGTTATTTCAGAATAGGAAACAGATTACTACCAATAAAATTAAAGTCTCCCTACTTATTTATATTTTTTAGGATTATTTTGGCATTTTTCAAAACATCCACTCGCCTGCTTGCATTTGGCGAGTGGAAATTACATGAGGGCGAGTGGGAATGCAGACGCAGGCAAGGCTGGATAGGGGTGAGTAATTCTTAAGGCCTGGCTAGTAGCTTGGGACTTGAAATTTTGAGCCCTGTCCTAAAGCATTTTTTTTTCACTTACAGCAAGAAGTGTCTGCATTTATTTATTTGTTAGGATTATTTTGCCATTTTTCGGGAATTTTTGGGTTAATCTTTAGGTTTCCTAAGTAATTTTAAAGAAACTAGCCTTTTTTCTGCCATAGCTTTCAATGTTAAAAAAAATCCCAGTTTTCATAAAATATTTCTCTTAACCCCTTAGTGACCGGGCGGTTTTACACAAATCCGTCTTTTAGTGACCGCTGCTGTTTTTACGTTTCTGCGCTGTTAGTGTTTAGGACAATTTTTCCTCTTACTCGTTTATTCGACCCACACATATTATACACCCTTTTTCCCGCCATTAAATGGACTTTCTAGAAATACCATTATTTCCATCATATCGAATAATTTACTATAAAAAAAAATATGAAATATGAGGAAAAAAATGGTAAAAACACACTTTTTCGTAATTTAATCCCCAAAATCTACAACCACCCAAAAAGACCCCGGCTAAATAGGTTCAAAATTTTGTCCCGAGACTAGAAATACCCAATTTTAACATGCGTTTGCTTTTTAACCCCTTCACTGCTGAGACAGTTCACCTATGTGCGCTGTGCTAATTCTGACCATTTTGTGCTAATTATTTTTAGATGACAGCCTAGGTCCTATTTAATTAAACTCCCCCCAGACAAAAAAACTTTTAAAAAAAAAATCATTTTTTTATTTTATTAAATTTTTTTATTATTTCTTTTATTTAATTTTTTTAAAAATTTTTTTTTTAAAACCAAACCTGGTCATGTTTGGTATCATTTGAAAGGCCATAATCAGGCCTTTTAAATGATGGCAAATATGACCATCCAGCTGCCATGGATCGGGAGATAAAGGGATCCTTAGGATCCCCTTATCTCTACATGGCAGCTAGAGGGTTAACTGGGCCACTGACATCCTCACACATATGGTGAGGTTGTCAGTGGGTGGGGGGGGACCTGGAGGCTTGGCTGACATCCAAGATGTCAGCCCCCCTCCAGGTTTGAATCGCGTTTTGGCGCCAATTGGCGCCGAAAAGCGATCCGGCAGCGAAACTGTTAATGCCATACACCACTGGAAAGGGGAGGCTCTCCCCTCTCCAGCGGTGCAAACGGCATCTCCCTAGCTTCAATGGTTGGGGAGATAGAGGGCTCCGCAGGAGCCCCCCCCCCTCCCCTCCATTGAAACACATGGGGGCACCTTCTGATGACGTCACCACACAGCGTGGCGACGTCATCAGCCTCGCCTGCCCATGTAAATCACATGGGCAGGCTTCCTCCCTGCCAGATCGCCGTGGGATCCGACGAGGGAGGTGAGTATCGGGCGGGAGGGGGATTTGGCGCCGCTGACGTACCCTGTACGTCCGCGGGTCTATGGCTAGGGTCAGACTGAGGCAGTGCGAACGCGCGTACAGGCGCACTTAATCACGGCCGTGCTAGCAGCAGATGACGGGCAATGACGGCCAATATACGAAGTACGGTCGCACAAAAGTGCGGCCGCGCAACGCAAGCGGCAAACAAACGCATTTTTTCGAGAACGTGAAACCACTAGTACTGACGTACAGAGTGCGCTGCGTCCGCTAGCGGCGTGTGTGCGTGATTAGGAGACGTCAGACGCTGCTAATGTCCGGCCAACATAACGTCCAGACCCAAAAAGTGTTTTATTGATGATCCGTACAAAATCACGGATGAAACTGCGCATCGTATGACCGCTATTGCGTATTCCGTGAAAAAATAAGTCCATTCGTTCGAACGCACTTTTTCACGGACAACGTGAAAAATGCGTTAGTCTGACCCTAGCCTAAGGGAGACCCGAGGGCAGGACGTACAGGGTACGTCAGGGGTCATTAAGGGGTTAAAGCATAAAATTTTCAATTGCAGCAAACAGCCTTTTTTAAATTTATTTGTTAGGATTTTTTGCCATTTTTCAAAATATCCACTCGCCTGCTTGCATTTGGCGAGTGGAAATTACATGAGGGCGAGTGGGAATGCAGACGCAGGCAAGGCTGGATAGGGGTGAGTAATCCTTAAGGCCTGGCTAGTAGCTTGGGACTTGAAATTTTGAGCCCTGTCCTAAAGCATTTTTTTTTCACTTACAGCAAGAAGTGCTGGTGATGTGTTTTGGTTACGTGTTTTTCGTTTGTTCATTTTGTTCCGAAATAGATTTAGTTTTTGATCGTTTTGTTCCGTTTTTTTTTCAGCATTTCGTATCATTTGCGTTCCTTTTTATATCGTTTAGGCCCCACAACGAAATGATTTTGTTTATGTTGAAACTTTGATTCGGGAGTTCGTAATTTCGGGCGGCCGATATTTTGTTTTGGAAATGATGCCGTAAGAACAAAAATGGTCAATTTCGGACGAAATTCAATTTGGAACGAAACGAATTGCACATCCCTAGCAAGTAATCCTTTGTTATGGCTAGGATCATATAACCACAGATTTTGAGCTATATATATTATCTTACAGATGTGAGTACACCCCTCACATTTTTGTAAATATTTTATTATATCTTTTCATGTGACAACACTGAAGAAATTACACTTTGCTACAATGTAAAGTAGTGTGTACAGCTTGTATAACAGTGTAAATGTGCTGTCCCCTCAAAATAACTCAACACACAGCCAGTAATGGAAGAAGAAGTGAAGCACCACACCAAAAAAAATCCCCCACAAGGTATAGTTCGCCAAGTACCCGGGTAGTGGTTTCCACAAAACACCAAAACTGACAAAGTCAGACCAAGATTGTATACTTCAGGGTACAGCGCACACAGATTAATTGTAATATTTTACATATACTTATTTTGGGACTTCTTTCCTCTCCATACAGCATATGGAAAAATAAACAGAAAGCAACAAAAGTATAGCCCACCTCTTATTTTAAATTGGTACAGAATTTTTAATCAACACATAGGTGAGCCTTAACCAGGCTTAGGTAGAATGAGCCTTCTGGGTATTTACTTCCTTATTCACAGGGAACCAGTCACCTGACTATCGATCTTCTTTCAATTCCTTGTAGGTATGTGAATAACAAGAAAAGCCCAAAACTGGCCTAGTATAATTCCGCAAATATAATGAAATCTACAGGAACAGTGTTGATTTAGTACTCACACTTGGTGGAGCCTCCAGGCTCTAGGTATATTAGCATATGAGTTATTATGGAAAAACTCATAAAACCTCTCCCCAACGACGCAGGAACAGCAGGGTGAAAAAATTGGAATTTATTAAAAACAATATAACATCCAGGACACATTTCGTCGGAAAAAAAAAAATTCCTCAGCTGGAACCAAATGCATAAACCATACCAATCCCCCTGCCGTTTAAATAGTACCTTAATCAATACAAACATTATTCAGATGTGGAAGTCCACCTTTTTTGGTCTCTTTCTGATCTTTTTAGAGTTCTAAACCCACATGTTTTTTCACCATGCTGTTCCTGTGTCGTTGGGGAGAGGTTTTATGAGTTTTTCCATAATAACTCATATGCTAATATACCTAGAGCCTGGAGGCTCCACCAAGTGTGAGTACTAAATCAACGCTGTTCCTGTAGATTTCATTACACAGCCAGTAATGTCTAAACCACTGGCAACACAAGTGAGTACACCCCTAAGTGAAAATGTCGACATTGGGCCCAAAGTGTCAATATTTTGTGTGGCCACCATAATTTTCCAGCACTGCCTTAACCCTCTTGGGCTTGGTGTTCACCAGAGCTTCACAGGTTGCCACCGGAGTCCTCTTCCACTCCTCCATGATGACATCATGGAGCTGGTGGATGTTACAGACCTTGCGCTCCTCCACATTCTGTTTGAGGATGCCCCACAGATGCTCAATTGGGTTTAGGTCTGGAGACATTCTTGGCGAGTCCATCACCATTACACTCAGCTTCTTTAGCAAGGTAGTGGTCATCTTGAAGGTGTGTTTGGGGTCGTATCATGCTGGAATACTGCCCTGCGGCCCAGTCTCTGAAGGGAGGGGATCATGCTCTGCTTCAGTTTGTCACAGTACAAGTTGGCATTCGTGGTTCCCTCAATGAACTGTAGCTCCCCAGTGCCGGCAGCACCCATGCAGCCCCAGACCATGACACTCCTACCACCATGCTTTACTGTAGGCAAGACACACTTGTCTTTGTACTCCTCACCTGGTTGCCACTTCAAACGCTTGACACCATCTGTACCAAATAAGTTTATCTTGGCTTCATCAAACCACAGGACATGGTTCCAGTAATCCATGTCCTTAGTCTGCTTGTCTTCAGCAAACTGTTGGCGGACTTTCTTGTGCATCATCTTTAGAAGAGGCTTTCTTCTGGGACGACGGCCATGCAGACCAATTTAATGCAGTGTGCAGCGTATGGACTGAGCACTGACAGGCCGAACCACCACCCCTTCAACCTCTGCAGCAATCCTGGCAGCACTCATATGTCTATTTCCCAAAGATAACCTTTGGATAGAATACTGAGTGTTCTGTCTCCAGGTCAATATCAGTTAAACTCTTTTGTTTTGGTAAATCCACCTAGTGGACATTTTAAGAAACTGCAGGTAATTTAGAAACCAGGAAGTAAGCAGCTCTTAGAAAACCAGGAAGTGTAAATTAACTCAGGGCTGTTATGTGGTGAGCAGATGAACAATCCTGCATGGACAATCTCCATTAATCCTTGTTTTTGAGCATTCTGAAGAGCAATAGCTGTAAGGTTACTTACCTTATCTGCTTCCATCAACTCATATTGCTGTTTCTGGTGTGTAGAGTAGATGTACTGTGCCATTTGAATACATAGCATGTGTAGCGCTCACTCCCGGAGGAGCCGCTGAATTTGAACCTCGGGTCAGTCTCCCCGCACTAGGGAATAAATATACTCCAGCACCGTTGTGGATTTTATAAATTATATAGTTTACTGAATAAACGGGCATATAATGAGTAACACGGTATATGTATATATTTTTACAGTACTTCGTAATACGAGAAACACACAGCGAAAAAGGAAAAATACTGCACTTCGTAATGCGAGAAACGCGCAGCGGAAAAGGAAAAATACAGCACTTCGTAATGCGAGAAACGCACAGCGGAAAAGGAAAAAAAAGTATTTTTAACCCCTTAGTGGTTGGAGTGTGAGTCTCGTACAGGTTATGTCCCAAGGAATGTATGTGTATGCGTGTATTGGTACCCGGGTACAATATTCAACTGGCCAGTGAATTATTTAGGAGGTATCTTCGACTAGTCACGTTGGGGCCCTGTAGGTTTTGGAACAAACTGTAGTGTGCTTTAGTATTTCACCGTGGCCTGGAAGGCCTCTCACCCATCCGCCAGATACTCGGTGCTCCGCTCGACCCAGGACGTCTCTCTGCTCGATTTTGACTGGGGTTCTCTGTGTCACCGGATCCGCTGCCTTGCTCCTCTGTATCGGCCACAAGATGTCCAGCTCACCGCCTGCACTCCCTGTTAAATCGTCTGCGGTTCTCCTCACTCGGGGTCCTTCAGCTTACTCTGTCTCAGCGTGGGTTACTGGGTCTTCGTTAAATAGAGAGGGAAAACCCGATCTCCAGCTCCGCTAGGCCGCACCTGCGCTATGGCCTGGTCGAGATCACTTTCTGCTACACTGCGTCTTGCTCCTCTCACTCCTCAGCGCGCTCTGCCAGCTCTTTCCACGAGGCTGCGGATATCAGTGTCTCTCTCCCACCCACTTCCTGTTCCCGCCCGTAAAGCATGCTGGAAAATGTAGTCCCAATGTTCATTGTCTTACATCGCGCTTGTCTCCCTCCGGTGGCCAAAAACAAGTACTACAACGACAGGGAATTTAAAACCAGCGCTACACGCTCCCCCTCCTAGAACTCTTGGGTCTCTCCAAGGAGGTAGAACAGTTGCATTACATTTTCCACATATATTAGGCAACATATACAGGCTCAGCAGCAAGCATACAATGGGTTAGATACACTTCCTCAAGTTGACTCATGCTTTGGACTACCTCAGCTAACATAGCAGACACTTCGGGCAACCTTCGCACTGTGGTGACGGCCTCTTCAGTGCTATGTCCTGGTGAGTCGCTGGGGCGGTCGAACAGAGCGTTTTTGTTCTGGCTCAATCAGTTCCTCTTCGGGTGGAAGTACTATAGGTGCGGGCTCAGTTCTTCTTTCTACCACTGGAGCAGACATCTCTTCGGAGTATGAAGGCATAGAGCTGTAGTCATAAGATTCAGCTTCAGGAACTACAGGGATTTCAATAGTCTCAGGGACGTCTAACTGAAATTCAGGAGCCTCAGGCCTCAAATTACTTTCCCACCGTTCAGGAACCGAGATAACCTCTTCAGGCTCCGGTGAGCACATCCAGTCCAGACAAAAACTTTCTTCCTCACTGTCCCTTTCGCTCTCTTCGATAGCCCGGGTCTGCTGAGACCAAGTAACGGGAGGCAAACGTGGAGCAGGCGGATTCAGCAGAGGAAGTTCGTCCCCAACTGGTATCCTCACAGCCTCTCTCAAAGGTAATAAATGATTCCGGTGCCAGTTCTTAAGAGGCCCAGCCTTTCCATCCGGCCGGATTTGATACACCGGCAGACCCGGCAGTTGCTTGCAGACAATGTAGACCTGAGAACTCCATCTATCCGCTAACTTGTGCCTTGCAGCAGCACCCAAGTTCTTCAACAAAACCCTATCACCGGGTTGTAGATCCTGTATCCGAACTTTCAAGTCATAGTTCCGTTTATTCCTTTGTTCCCTGTTTCCTGAGGTCAATAGACATGTGCATTAGTTTTAGTACTAAAATGATTTAGTCCGAATTTTGGGATAATTTAGTTTTAGTATGACTCAAGAGATAAAAAAATGCTCAGTACAAAAAACGAAAGAAACTAAAATAGAATGCACTACATTTTAGTTTCAGTCCTTTTTGTGATATTACATTGAGTGAAGGAGACCAGCAATGAAAAGCGCAACATCGCAAAGCTACAGAAAAGGTTTGTATGCGTAATCCTTCCCGACCCCTACCCGAAAATCTGACAGTGATAGAGCTCCAGAATACTCACTCGCAGCACAGACAGCCAGCATAGGAGAGGAAACCTTTACTTAACCCTTGCATTATCTAGGAGGCAGACAAGATGATAAAATCATCTGGAGAAGGATAACATTAAAATAAATCACACTGGAAGCTAATGACAGAGGAGGGCTGGATAGTAAAAAACCCCTTTATAACAAGCAGCGCTGGGAGAAGAGAGGGACTTTATAAAACGTGTGTTATCTCCCCTCCCACTCTACATAATAGGGGCTTAGGTCTGATACATTTTATATTATCCAGGAGCACTACCCCCCTTTCCTCATCTATAATACACGTTTTATATAAAGTCCCTCTCCTCTCCCAGTGCTGCTTGTTATAAAGTTTTTTTTTACGTTTGATACATTTAGTATCCAGCTCTCACAGTTACTCTGTCATTATGAGCCTTCAGTGTGATTTATTTGAATGTTTTCCCTAGATTTAAAGTGCTTTATTTTATTATAAAAATAAATTTGCACCAGTCATCTCTTCTCTGAGATTTCAGACCGATTTTCGTTAATATTTTCCCTCTCCCCTGCTTTTATATTCCTGTCTGTCTCCCCCACAGAGATACAAAGTTTAAGTAAAAGTTCCCTCTCCTGTGCTGGATAAGCATTGCATTCCGAAGTTCTGCACCCTCCACATGCCAATGCAGTAGGATGTTCTATACAGAGAGGGGCATTAATTAATGCAGGAGGATGTTCTATACATTATACAGAGAGGGGTATTAATGCAGGAGGATGTTATATACATTATACAGAGAAAGGTATAAATTGAGGATGTTCTATACAGAGAGGGACATTAATTCTGGAGGATGTTCTATACATTATACAGAGAGGGGTATTAATTAATGCAGGAGGATGTGCTATACATTATACAGAGAGGAGCCTTTTTTTTTTTTTAGCCCTTTAAATCCAGTGGCTGTGAGCGCTGAGATCGGCAGCTTGTTATATTATCTCTCAGTACAATGTATCAGGCTCAGCTAATACAGTAACTGACTGTAACAGCGCTCAGAGTTTCAGTAAAACAAGGAAATAATATTGTTCTAACCTCTTATATATATAAAACTATATTTACTAGTTTGACTGAAACTCTGAGCGCTGTGATGAGCAGCAGTCAGTTATTGTAACAGCTTTGCTTGACACATTGTGCTGAGAGTGAGAGATACTGTAACAAGTAGCGATCTCAGCCCTCTGAGGAGCCACTACAATAGTAATTGTATCCACTGGTTTTCGGATGAATGAAATTAGTTTTCATACTAAAGAACTGAAAACGAATTTCTTTAGCAACTAAATAAATTGCAATTTAGGACTAATCCATTAGTTCAAAATGAAATTTTGTGCTGTGCACATGTCTAGAGGTGAAACGGGCCTGTTCAAACGCAGAGGCCAGATTCTTTCGAAGTCTATCCACGGAATTTCTATGGGAAGCTACCGACGTCTGGTCCAGAGATGGCCCAAACGCCAAATCAACCGGCAGTCGAGCTTCTCTTCTGAACATAAGACGGTATGGTGAGTATCCAGTGGCGTCACTCTCCGTACTGTTATATGCATGTACTAGTGTAGCTATGTGACGACTCCAGCTCTGCTTCTCTGTGTTTGACAGTGTCCCCAGCATATTTAGTAGTGTGCGATTGAACCTTTCGGGCTGAGCATCACCTTGAGGGTGATATGGTGTAGTTCGGGTCTTTTGGATTCCCAGCAGTTCCAGTAATTGCCCAACAAGCCGGCTTTCAAAGTCTCTACCCTGATCAGAGTATATTCTCCTTGGTAGGCCGTAATGAACAAAGAACTTTTCCATCAGAACCTTCGCCACTGTCGGAGCGCGTTGGTCTTTTGTAGAAAAGGCTTGGGCGTAACGTGTGAAGTGATCAGTCACTATTAGAATATTTCCCTGCCCACTAGCGTCCGGCTCTAAGCACAGGAAGTCAATGCACACCAAATCCATGGGTCCTTGACTTTGCAGATGGCTCATTGGAGCGGTTCGGGTCGGTAGGGTCTTCCTTTGAATACACCTCAGACATGAATGGCAGTAACTTTCCACTTCAGCTCTCATGCAAGGCCAATAGAACCTGTCTCGCACCAGCTTAAAAGTCCTTTCTGCGCCCAAATGTCCATGCTCATCATGTAGCGATCGCAGTACACTCTCCCTATGTTTAGTGGGAAGGAACAACTGTTGGGTCTCTTCAGCATTGGTTGAGGGGCCCCTTTGGTAGACCACCCCATCCAACATCTTCAACCGTTCCCACTCTTTGTAGACCAATCTGGCTCCATCTGGGGAATTGGTCAGCAGAATTTCCCGCTGGTTCGCAGTTAGGGCCTTTATGGTTAACGCAATTAAAGGGTCTCTAGCCTGATCAGCTTTCAGGTCCTGTTTTGAAAAGGTAGGCAGACTTTCATCCCTCAACTGCGTGGGGTTGCAGTAGAACTCCGGAACAGCCGCAGCCATGACTCCTATGGCCTCCGCTTCAATCCCTCCCTTGACCCGGCGCTCTGCTCCTTGACACAAAGCTTGTACCCCGTCTGGAGTTAACTGAGTCCATTCTGTAGTGTAGGGTCTTCTCGACAAAGCATCAGCATCTCGATTATTCACCCCAAGGCGATACTTCAGGCTGAACCGAAACCCTGACAGAGCGGCCAACCACCGATGTCCCGTTGCGTCCAGTTTTGCAGTAGTAAGGACGTAGGTAAGAGGATTGTTATCCATCTTTATCACAAATTCTGCCCCATACAGATAGTCCTTTAGCTTGTCTACCACTGCCCACTTTAAGGCTAGGAACTCCAACTTGTGGGTAGGATAGTTCTTTTCTGAAGGCGTAAGGCTCCGGCTCACATACGCTACAGGCCTCAGCAATCCACCATACTCTTGATACAGGACTCCTCCTAGACCTTCTCTGCTGGCATCCACATGTAGCTCGTACGGCTTGTGAGGGTCCGCATAGGCCAAGACAGGAGCTCGAGTTAAACTCTCTTTCAACTTCATAAAAGCACCTTCGCATTGACTGGTCCATTCTCCCTGGATGGACTCTCGAGCTTTCCTTGGCCCTGGAGCTGACGGATTTCGGTCACAGACCTTGTGGCCTTCTTCTGTGCTTTCCTTTTGTAGGAGCTTGTTCAGTGGTTGAGCTATTTTTGCGAATCCTCCTACGAATCTTCGATAATAAGAGCAGAACCCCAAGAAAGATCTAAGTTCAGTAACGTTTCGGGGTCTAGGCCAAGAAGCTACGGCCTCCAACTTCCGAGGATCTGTCGAAACGCCTTCTGCTGAGACCACATGTCCCAGATACGTAACAGACGGTAAACAGAATTGACATTTCTCCAGAGATAGTTTCAATCCCTCTTCACGGAGCCTCTTCAAGACATTCTCCAAACGTTATTCATGTTCTTCCAGAGTCTTCCCGAACACAATTATGTCATCCAGATACACTAATACTTCGATCAGATTCATGTCCCTGACTGTCTTCTCCATTAACCGTTGGAACGTGGCTGGAGCCCCCGTAAGGCCTTGAGGCATTCTGTTGAATTCGAAGAACCCCAATGGGCAGATGAACGCAGTCTTCTCTTTGTCTTCAGGATGCATTGGTATCTGGTGATACCCACTTCGCAGGTCTAGAACACTAAACCATTTTGCTCCAGACAAACACTGTAAGGCATCTTCTATCCGAGGAGTAGCATATTGATCTGGGATGGTTCTCCGATTCAACGTGCGATAGTCTATGCATAGGCGAACAGAACCATTCTTCTTCCGGACCATTACTATTGGAGATGCATATGGGCTCTTGGACTCTTGGCTCACCTTGGTTCTTTGCAGTTCGTTCAGCTGTTCTCATAGATCATCCAAGTCTCCCAGCGGAACTCGTCTTGACCTTTCACGAAACGGCTTGTCCTCTTGTAATCGAATGCAGTGCCCAGTACTTTTAGCTAGGCCTACGTCGAACTCATCTTTCGAGAACAAGTCTCTCCACTTTAGAACTTGGGACTGGAGACGTTTCTTCCATTCAGGTGAAATGGGAGCGTCCTTGGGGTAGAATCTTTCATCTGGAATCTCTTTATCCACTCCCCCTCCTAAATCGGTAGGAGAGAGTGGCGTAGCGGATGCTACTTGCCCGATAGCCATTCGTGCTTTAAGGACTACTGGAGAATCAGACACATTGCACACGCTGACTGAGACTCTTCCTCGTGTTCTTTTCAAAGCTTTAGTGGAGATTATTTCAGGGATTACTTCTACTCCGGCTTCACTCCCATGATTAAAATCGGTTTCCAGTACTACATAGGGCCCTAGTTGCGATCCGTTCAACTTGACTGAAGCCCGGAAACTCGTTACTTCTCCTGCTTGCAGAACCTTCTCTGTTCCTTCCAATCTCCACAGGCGCCCCACTTCAGCAGGTGCCTTCTGTTCTTCGACCATTCTCTGATAGACTGGACGTAACATTGGGTGTACTCCTTTAGTAGAACCTTCTTCCAGTACGATAGGTGTCAGGAGACGTCGCACCAAATCAGTATTCGTCCCCACTATCATGGAACTCCTGTTTGCCCCTGAAGGCCGAGGACACACAATGGCCAATGCATCACAACCTCCAGACTGTCCAATGACTTTGGATCCGATCTCCAACTTCACCTGTAGATACCCGTCATAGGGGAGTTTCTCAGTTCCGATACCCCAGATTTCCAGATCCTTCAATTTCTGTAGAGGTATGTGCTTCAAGTGTCTCTCACAGAAATCTCTGTAAATCAATGTCACTTGAGCCCCTGAGTCCAACAGAGCTTTAGTGTAGACTCCCTCCACTTGGATTGGCACAATAGGGGAAGGACCAATCAGCTGGTCAGGAAACTTGGTGGTGGCAACAGGACATTTAGACCCAGTTTGTTGTACCCTGGCCTTCTTCTTGGCCCGTGCAGGTTTTGGGTGTGCATTGCTTCCCCATGACGTAGGACCGGATGCTAAGGGAGTGACTCTTTCAGTCCTGGCAGGCTCGGCAGTTGGCCAGACTTTGTGGCCTCTTGCCCTCTTAGTCCTGGCTTGATTTTTGGAGCGGGTTTCAGCCTTCGGGCACCTAGGTTGCTCCTTCACTTGTGCCCTCTGGCGTTTCCCACCAGTGAGGTAGATAACAGCCCTTCCAAGGCTTTCAAGAACTCCTCAACTCTATTTCCTTCAGGCTTTTGGCTTTTGCATTGTGCGCGGAAGTGGCCCATTTCTCCACAACTGAAACATCTCTTCTTTGAAAGCGGAGACGCAGTCGCCTGCTGTGATTCGGTTGAAGGACCCTGGCTAGACGCCACAGCAACTCCGGTTGTCTGCATGTCTGTAAGGAACTTCTGCATCTCTGTCTGTGTCTCTGTCACCTTCAACAATACTCGGCACAGTTCCGCGTGCGCCTGTTGCAATTCAGCTTGAGCTTCTTGTACCTTCTTAACAGTTTTGTGCAACTCACCATGTGCAGAGAGGTTTAATTCTTTGACAGCCTTCTCTGTGGATTTAAAAGCGATCAGATGCTCTTGTTCGTCCACGTCGGATCCATAGGTATCCAACGAGTCACTTTCAGGCTGCAAACATTCGTTATGCCTCACAGGTTGCGCGTAAGCTCTTTTTCCTCTCCTGAAGGATTTTTCTTCCAGTAAAGCCTCCTCCTCTCTGACAGCTCAGATCAGTTGCAGGTACTTCAGTTCTTGATTACCTTCCCTGCTTCTCAGCTGCAGCATCACTGGATCTAGAGGTTGAGCGCCCCTCAGGATCTTTTTTATTTGGATCGTATCTACTTCGGCCTTTCTTGAGGAGTATCTGGTGCAGAATCTTATCTAGGCGCCTCATATATTCGGTCATTCTCTCACCTTTCCTCTGGTAGGTGTGTTCATACTGATACACGAGCTCTGCAGCCTTTTCTGTTCGCCCAAAAACTTCCTCCAGAACATTTAGATAATCTAAAGCAGTGCAGTCTTTCTTACTCAATTTTAGGTTTCTTACAGCCTCTGACGCAGGTCCCTTTAAGCTCTCAGTAATCCTTTGCTTTTTCTGTGCTTCAGGGACGTCCCACTCATCCAGAGCCTGCATCGCCTGTTCCACCCATTCTTCGAAGGTTTCTTCTCCCGCCGGAGTTGGTACGTTTCCTGTAAAATTTCTCAACCGTCGATAACCAAAGTTAGTGTGCGGAGGGCTTGCTCTCTGACATTTAGCCAGCAAATCTCCAATAGCCACTATAAATTCAGGCCCGATCATGGCCAACGGACTGGGCGCGGGAACACTCGCAGAATCGCCACGTGGCGCACTTGGCTGAATCAGTTGGACTTCCACCTCATCGGTCAGCTTCACGCTCGCGCCCTGAAAACACACTGGAACACCCTTTCTCCACTCAAAAAGAACATACGTGTGAGAGGTATCTTGGTTCTCTTTAATGTCCAGGATTAACCCCCGATGATCTGGTGTCAGCGCGGCCACGGCCTGGCGAATCTGATCTTCGGCCCAAGTGTCTGCAGGAATATCCATGACTATACACAATTCTAACTGACTACTGTGCTCCTCACACCATTTGGCAGCAGTGTCTGGATCCATATTTAACCCTTTAAATGCAGTTTTTCCAGAGACTGGATCCCGGACGAGCCCCCACGTGTAGCGCTCACTCCCGGAGGAGCCGCTGAATTTGAACCTTGGGTCAGTCTCCCCGCACTAGGGAATAAATATACTCCAGCACCGTCGTGGATTTTATAAATTATATAGTTTACTGAATAAACGGGCATATAATGAGTAACATGGTATATGTATATATTTTTACAGTACTTCGTAATACGAGAAACACGCAGCGGAAAAGGAAAAATACAGCACTTCGTAATGCGAGAAACGGGCAGCGGAAAAGGAAAAATACAGCACTTCGTAATGCGAGAAACGCGCAGCGGAAAAGGAAAAAAAAGTATTTTTAGCCCCTTAGTGGTTGGAGTGTGAGTCTCGTACAGGTTATGTCCCAAGGAATGTATGTGTATGCGTGTATTGGTACCCGGGTACAATATTCAACTGGCCAGTGAATTATTTAGGAGGTATCTTCGACTAGTCACGTTGGGGCCCTGTAGGTTTTGGAACAAACTGTAGTGTGCTTTAGTATTTCACCGTGGCCTGGAAGGCCTCTCACCCATCCGCCAGATACTCGGTGCTCCGCTCGACCCAGGACGTCTCTCCGCTCGATTTTGACTGGGGTTCTCTGTGTCACCGGATCCGCTGTCTTGCTCCTCTGTGTCGGCCACAAGATGTCCAGCTCACCGCCTGCACTCCCTGTTAAATCGTCTGCGGTTCTCCTCACTCGGGGTCCTTCAGCTTACTCTGTCTCAGCGTGGGTTACTGGGTCTTCGTTAAATAGGAAGGGAAAACCCGATCTCCAGCTCCGCTAGGCCGCACCTGCGCTCTGGCCTGGTCGAGATCACTTTCTGCTACACTGCGTCTTGCTCCTCTCACTCCTCGGCGCGCTCTGCCAGCTCTTTCCACGAGGCTGCGGATATCAGTGTCTCTCTCCCACCCACTTCCTGTTCCCGCCCGCAAAGCATGCTGGAAAATGTAGTCCCAATGTTCAGTGTCTTACATCGCGCTTGTCTCCCTCCGGTGGCCAAAAACAATTACTACAACGACAGGGAATTTAAAACCAGCGCTACACATGTTATCATATGTTTTTTCTATATACAGTATATCCTTAATAGTCTCATATGATGTCCAGAGGAGTGTAATGACAACAGTGTTACTGTATATATTTTGTTGTATTTGATCATGTATAGTTAGAGCCTAATTGTACATTATAATTCTTTTATTTTAGTTTCACTATTATCCATTGTAGAGTTTATGTTTCTGCAATAAAGATTGGAATTTAAACTTAAATTCTTTGTGACTCTATGATAGATGAAGTATAGCTGGCTGTCAAACTTCACAAAAGTGATACGTGGAGGGAGGACAGTACACTGAGCATGTGCACTCAATTTCTTTGGTCGACCATGGCGAGGCCTGTTCTGAGTGGAAACTGTCCTGTTAAATCACTATCAAGGTTATTCAAAGAGATCCGAATGGCTGGAGAAAGGTAACCAAACGCTGAAAATCAGCGTTCGGTTACCTTTCTTGGCCATTTGGCTATTCAGAGAGCAGGCAATACGCCAAATCCTGGCGAATTGCTGCACATACGGTGCCTGTTCGGTGCCTGTTCGAGGGCAGTGAATCCCCATAAAAAAACACTGCTTTGGCTATTCAGAGAACACAAACCAGCAGTGAAAGGTTCCCGAAATTCCCTGCCATTCGGTGGTTTAATTCGGCAAGTTTATTCAGGAGAATCCCATAGGCTTCAATGTTAAAAATATTTCCAGTTTTAATTCAATATCTAATAAACCGTTCATTATAAAATTCTGCAGTAAAGAGTCTCTTTATTTATAGATTTTTTAGGATATTTTAAGGATTTTTCTGGATTTTTTTAACTTTTCATATTTTTTCTGTAACAGCCCTTTTTATTATCATTCATTGGACCTCATATGTAAATTTCAGACATTTTCACTCAGTAGTTTCTTTGCAAACAGCGTTTCACTTTTCAAACATTCATGCAAACTGTTTTGCTAATTTATTTACTGCCTCTTCTGCGGTGTCGGCTTTTTCCGGAGGCTGCGATTGGCTCCTGCTCAGGTTTTTCCGTGGTTTTCGGCAGGTTAATCCAGATGTTTTTGCGGGTTTTCGGCATGCATTCACCAGGTTTTGCGGTTAGTTTTCGTTGGGTTTGCAGTAGCTTTTCCCTGCAATTCGGGGACCCTGTGGTGCTTGCTGAATACACCGCGGGGTCACCGAAATGTGATCGGCAAAAGGAACCGAATTGAAGAGAACGAAAAGTCACCGAACGTGCAGTGACTTTTCAAATCTCTTTGAATTACCCTGTATATGATCTTGGCCACCTGCTGCAGCTCAGTTTCAGGGTCTTGGCAATCTTCTTATAGCCTAGACCATCATCATGTGGAGCAACAATTCTTTTTTTCAGATCCTCAGAGAGTTTTTTGCCATGAGGTGCCATTTGAACTTCCAGTGACCAGTATGAGTGGGAGCGATACCAAATTTAACACACCTGCTCCCCATTCACACCTGAGACCTTGTAACACTAATGACACCGGGGAGGTAAAATGGCTAATTGGGCCCAATTTGGACATTTTCACTTAGGGGTGTACTCACTTTTGTTGCCAGTGGTTTAGACATTAATGGCTGTGTGTTTGAGTTATTTTGAAGGGACAGCAAATTTACACTGTTATACAAGCTGTACACTCACTACTTTACATTGTGGCAAAGTGTCATTCCTTCAGTGTTGTCATATGAAAAGATATAATAAAATATATACTGTGATGTTGGGGGCCCAAAGAACACTTGCACAAGTCTTGGATGAAACAAAATCAGCTTTTTTTTCCCTTTCAGGGCAGCCAAACAGATAAACATAAAAATACACGCTTGTCTTCAGCGTAATCAAAGTAAAGTCCAGATCTTCGGCACAAAATAACAGAATATAAGGGTGGCTCACCGACTTGTACAAAAGTCCCAAACCACGGGGAATCCTTTCCCAGAAATACAGGTCCTTCCAGGCACAGCAAAACAGCTCAGTCTCCAGTTTGCACACAGCTTGCAACTAATGCTTTCTCCTTAACTCCCACAATCCTGTCTGGGAGTTGCTGACTTTTAAACCTCTTCCTGGACAGGAGGTTAACCCTATGGCTGCCCTTATAGGGTCCACAACCCGAATAGGGGTGAAACATATCGCCCAACCAGGACCCAGCCTTGCCGACCTCTGCATATCCCCCCCTCTGTCTCAACACGGAGGTGCTTGAGGCAACAGTAGACAGCCCACAATGCATCCGGGACAGGGCATCAGCGTTTTGGTGCTGTTTCCCCCAGCCTGTGTTCCACTACAAAGTTAAACTCCTGGAAGGACAGGAACCACCTGGATACCCTGGCATTAGCGTGTCAGTGCTGCCTCATCCAGATTAATGGGGCATGGTCCGACACCAAACGGAACTTCCTGCCCAACAGAAAGTACCACAGAGAATCCAAGGCCCACTTTATGGCCAAGCCCTCTCTTTCCACCACAGCATAGTTTTTCTCCGCTGCCGTCAGCTTCCTACTAAGAAAAAACATGGGGTGCTCTTCCCCATTAACCTTCTGGGATAGCACAGCCCCCAAACCCTCACTCGAGGAATCTGTCTGCACAATGAATTCCCTCATGAAATCAGGGACTACCAGCTGGGTGCTGACACAATGCATTTTTAAGCTTCCCGAAGGCTTCTTCAGCATTGGCATTCCATTGAATCATCACTGACTTCCTACCACTCGTCAGGTCAGTCAGTGGTGCAGCAATAGAGGCAAAATTGGGGACAAACCACCGGTAAGACCCCACTATACCCAGAAAAGCAGGAACCTGCTTTTCATGAGGGGGGTGGCCAGTTCTGAATGGCTTCTGCTTTGTTAAGTTGTGGCCCCTGCCTACCACATATCCCAGGTACCTAGCTTCCTCCATCCCTACCACACTTTTCTCAGGGTTAACAGTAAAGCCTACTTTCCTTAGACCTTCCAACACCACCTGAACCCGGGGAAGATGGGACTCCCAATCTGGACTGAAGATGACAATGTCGTCCAGGTAGACTGAGGTAAACTTCAGGTAGGGGCGGAGTACCCTATCCATCGCTCATTGAAAGGTGGCCGGGGCTGAGTGTAACCCAAAAGGCATCCGCTTATAATGAAAATGACCTTCTGGAGTGGAAAAAGCTGTGTTTTCCCTGGCTTCCTTAGTCAAAGGTGTCTGCCAGTACCCCTTAATGAGGTCCAGGGTGGTGCTATAACGGGCCAGACCCAACTTCTCTATTAATTCATCCACCCTTGGCATGGGATATGCGTCAAATTTTGACACCTCGTTAAGTTTCCTGAAGTCATTGCAGAATCGCAGAGTGCCGTTGGGCTTTGGTACCAACGCGATGGGGCTCGACTGTTCACTCTGTGACTCCTCAATGATATCAAACTGAAGCATTTTTTGAACCTCTTCAGAAACAGCCTATCTATGGGCTTCTGGGATGTGGTACGGCTTTACCCGAACCTTTACATGGGGTTCCGTCACAATATTATGTTTAATCACAGACGTGTGTCCTGGCAGTCCTGAAAACATGCCTTTGTTTCTTTGCAGAAACTCCTTAACTTCTTGTGTTTGGGGTTTGGACAGGGTGGCAGCAATGTGTACCGCGTCAACACCATCAGACTCCGCACCCATGCCAACCATGGCGGACACCTCCTCCCGGTCTCTCCAGAGTATTAATAAATTTATGTGGTAGATCTGGTATGGTTTTCTTTTCCCGGGCTGATTCACTCAGTAGTTTACTTCCCCTACCTTTTCAACCACCTCATAGGGTCCCTGCCACTTGGCTAGGAACCGACTTTCCACCGTAGGTATCAGTACTGCTACCCGGTCCCCAAACTGAAATTGCCGCAGCTTGGCCGACCGGTTATACACCCTTTTCTGGGCCTCCTGAGCCTTCTGCAGATGTTCCTTTACTAAAGGCATCACTTTAGAAAGTCTCTCTCTCAACTGAGAGATATGTTCAATGAGAGTTTTGTGTGGAGAGGACTCACTTTCCCACATCTCTTTCACCAAGTCTAGCAATCCCTGGGCCTTCGACCATACACCAGCACAAAAGGCGAGAACCCCGTGGAGGCCTGAGGAACCTCCCGAATGGCAAACAGCAGCGCTGGAAGCAAATGATCCCAGTCTCTCCCATCTCTCTGCACAACCCTTTTAAGCATAATTTTCAGCGTTTTATTAAATCTTTCTACCAGACCATCTGTCTGACGGTGATAAATAGACGTTTGCAACTGCCTGATTTGGAACAATTTGCACACGTCTGCCATCACCCGGAACATAAATGGGGTCCCCTGGTCCGTCAAAATTTCCGTTGGCAGGCCAGTTCTTGAAAACAGAAAAAACAACTCCCGCACAATGGCCTTAGATGTAGGGTTTCTTAAAGGAACCGCCTCTGGGTACCTTGTGGCATAATTGAGGACCACCAGGATATATCGGTGTGTCTGAGCGGACTTCTGTAAGGGATCCACTATATCCATAGCGATACACTCAAAGGGCACCTCAATTATCGGCAGAGGCACCAAGGGGTTCCTATGGTTCCTGGCAAACGGGCAGGACGAACAATATCTTTTGACCGTGGCACCGATCCCAGGCCAGTAAAACCGGTCTGTTATCCATGCCTCGGTTTTCTCCGCTCCCAGGTGACCACCTAGGGCATCATTGTGAGCCAGGTCCAGCTCCATTCTCTGGTAGGGCTGGGGTACTAGTAATTATTCCACAACTTCTCCCTGAATTTCTGACACATGGTAGAACAGATCATTATTGACAGCAAAGTAAGGAAATCTTTTCTCTGCATCAGGTGCTTGAGGCACCCCATTGACAACAGTTATTTGTTCTCGAGCGTTTACCAATGTTGGGTCATCCCTTTGAGCCCTGCCAAATGCACCCCTGGACACATCTAGGTCAGAGTGTACTGGACAAGAAGGTCCCTCTCCCTCATCCACCCCAAGTGTAATGTCTACAGGGGATAATTCCCCTTCATCCTCTCCAACCATAACTGACATGGGAGAGGGTTCCCCTCCTTAGGGATCAGCTCAGGTTGAGGCACTAGTACACTAGCATCATTTACACATTTCACATAGTGAACACATCTGAGCAAATCATCATCATCATCATTATTAACATAGTCCACAGTCATATTTGGTGGGGGTGACCCCGAATTGTTCACCAGTTCAATGGGCAGTTCAGTTTGTGCCAAGCCCCACAGTTCGAAAAACAAGGGGCAGTCCTGTCCCACAATCATATCATGTATCAGAGTACTCACCATCCCGACCTCTTGGGTGACTGAAGTATCCCTGGTGGAGATTGTGACAGGGATCAACTGGTACTCCCGGGTATCCCCATGGATACAGACAACCTGGAGGGTTCTTTGTACTGGACCAAGCCTTCCAACAACCCGGGCATGCACCAGGGTAACCATACTCCCGGAGTCCAAGAGAGCTTTGGCTGGACAGTGTTTACCCACACAGTACACTCAAACTGACCCCCCTTTAGGTCAAGGTGGGTAGTGCACATTGTGAGGGTATCGAAGGACACTCTCCGAGTAGATCCACACTCCATAGGCTCCTCCTGTAGGGGACACTACGCCCGGGTATGGCCCCAGGCTCGACACCACCAACACTGTATATCCCCAGCAGTTCAGGTAGCGTCAAGCCTCTGCAGAACCCAGGAAGATGACTTTGGAGTGCTGGTTCCCGGGTCCAGGGACGCTTCGCTCCGAGGAACTGAAGCAGACCTCACTGCCTGTGGCAAGATTGGTCCTCGATGACTGGCTGGTCTGAGCAGGTCCTCCACCATGGTATATCTTTCCACCATCTTGACTACCAGCGCTGCAGTCTTGGGGTCCCCATGGCTGACCCAGCATTGTAGATCCTTTGGTAGAGACCTCAGGTAGTGGTCCATCACAACCCTTTCATCCATTTGCTCTCCAGTCAGGGTCTCTGGATGCAACCACTTCTTAACCAATTGCCCTAAGTCATGCATCTGGGACCTGGGTGGTTGGTCTGGGCAGTACTTCCAGCAGTGAACACGTTGAGCCTGGACAGCAACAGTTACCCCAAGGCGGGCCAGAACCTCATCTTTCAGCCAGTCATAATTCTTTGCATCTTCGAGGGGCTGGTCAAAATATGCCTTTTGAGTGTCTCCTGTCAGAAACGGGGCAATGAGACCGGCCCATTGGTCTTGGAGCCACCCTTCTCTCTCAGCAGTCCTTTCAAACATGGGGAGGAATGCTTCCACATCATCACTGGGAGAAAGCTTTTGCAGGAAATGACTGGCCCTTATGGAGACATGGTTACCAGCAGCGACCACTGCTTGATCAAGTCCAGGTGCAAGCTGCTGCATGGCCTCCTGTAGGGCAGTTATCTGCGTCTGTGTGGCTATCTGCTGTGCTGTAAGTTGTGCAAATGGTTGTTTTCTTGCTGGGCAGCGACAGTCTGTGCCAGGGCTTGTTGCTGCTGAGCCATTGCCTCTTCATGTTGGGTCTGGGCCTGCTCACTAACCAAGAGCAGCTGCTTAACCAGCTCCTCCATAGCTGTAGACTTCAGTGCAGCCTTAGCCCAGGACATGCAATTAGAACACTGTCCCTTTAAATGTCAGTTTTTTTTCCACAAAAATTTGTCTTGATTGGCGTGCGAGGTGTAGCTTCGTGCCCGCATCCTCCACCAGTTGTGATGTTGGGGACCCACAGAACACTTGCACAAGTTTTGGATGAAACAAAATCAGCTTTGGCTGCCCTGAAAGGGAAAATAAACAGATAAACATAAAAATACACGCTTGTCTTCAGCGTAATCAAAGTAAAGTAAAGTCCAGATCTTCAGCACAAAATAACAGAATATAAGGGTGGCTCACCAACTTGTACAAAAGTCCCAAACCACAGGGAATCCTTTCCCAGAAATACAGGTCATTCCAAGCACAGCAAAACAGCTCAGTCTCCTGTTGGCACACAGCTTGCACCCAATGCTTTCTTCTTAACTCCCACAATCCTGTCTGGGAGTTGCTGACTTTTAAACCTCTTTCTGGACAGGAGGTTAACCCTGTGGCTGCCCTTAAAGGGACCACAACCCGAAAAGGGGTGAAACATATCGCCCATCCAAGACCCAGCCTTGCCGACCTCTACAATACAAAAATGTGAGGGGTGTACTCACTTCCGTGAGATACAGTATATTTGCCCAAATATGTAAGATTTTCATGGAGACATATTTTTTCCCAGTGCACAACTTATGTTAGCAAGACAATCTTCATAATGTAATAGTCAATAATATTCTGCGCTTGTACATTTTGACAAATCTACAGATTTTGTATTGCTGTGGGGCTGTTTCTTTCAGTTGTTTCCCAGTATTTATAACTTGTGACTCATATAGAACAAACCAACTTGTAAAACATTGACCTATACAACCTCAGTCAAATATTGCCATTGTCTACAAGGACTGATGTAAACACAAAGAGCTACAGTAGTACATTGGGATATGCAGCCCACTCAATATGCAGTTACATGATGCATAGGTTACCTTGACATTCATGCTGTACCAAAGTATGTGGGTCTGGTGGGCACAGAAGAATAACAGTATTATCATTTTATATTATGTGCGAAAATCAGATGAAATAATCATTAGCAGAGGGATTGGAAGCAGTGTGAATGAAAACAGTTTACATCTTTCACTGGAAATTCCTTGTATTTTGCATTCGATCATTGTTCTTTTCATGCTAAACTAAACACTCCTTTATGTCAGTACTGTAGCATGTAAATATACCAGGATTTATTCTATGCTCTATTCTGGGTAAATCACCTTTGCTGCTGTTGCAGCATTCACTGTCTCACTAGGGATGTAGTTTACAAACCTCATATATTGAACTGCAGGGCCACACAAGCAAACATTAATGCAACAGCTCCTTCTAGCATCTTGATGAGATACCACAATACAATTCAACAGAATTCTACTCCTGCATTATGACCTAATTTATTTTAAAAGAAAGGATATAATATCTACATTTATTGAGAGCCAGTGTACAATTTATGTTTTGTATTGTGACGTTATCACTTAAATAATGAAGAAAAATAACAAAGAAAAATAACACACTATAAATCTTACTATATTTTTTTATTCTTTAATGATGCATCAGCCCAAACATCAATTGTATAATTTCATATTATTTATAAGTTTCTTTATTGTAGTTTAGACAACAAGGCGATAGAACGCCTTCCTCTTTTTATGGATGAACAACATAAACTCTGATGTTAAGGATACCTATCGAATAACTCCATTTAGATCACTAGGGGGCATTCCAGCTCTTGAACATCATGATATACACTCAAAATATAAAAGATCGCTTTGAAAATATGTATTAAAATATTCAGAATTTGCCTAACTAGACTAAATTGTAACATAAAGCATTACTTACGCATGTGTAAAAAAAGATAAGACTATACGTCAATAACAATAGGGTAGGTACTCACTACAACAGCCTTTTGCCCTGAAAATTGAACCTATGAACTGAATGCAGAGCAGTGCAAGTGGATTAAAAAGAGAAACACTTCCATGGTCAGATTCCACAGTCAAAAACAAATTCATAGAGATTACAGTACATGACGCTGAGCATACTTGTAGTCAACATTCAAAAAGTCAGACACCCGCAAAGGATAACAAAAGAGGACTCGACAGAGGTTGAAACACATGTATTAACAAAATTGACGAAAGAAATGGTATGGGCTGCCTTATAAATGGAAAGATTATGAAGCAACTGAATGCCTTTTATATAATATATATTTAAAAAAAATGTTCACAATGTTTAGAGATCCTAGTCACATGTCTTCAATTTAGTTGTGTGGCCAGATAGAGATCCAGACGTCAGACGTCAGGGACACCAGAGACAGGTAAACATACATCTTATTAACATACTATTAACTTCCCTGGCGGGCTGATTATGTTAACATTTTTTAAAGTCAAATTGGTAAAAAAAATTGCATGGTATAGTGTGTGTCATGATTGTTTTACTTTTTTTTTTTAATCTCCCACCGGTTCCGCCACCCCTGCGTTGCGGCGCTCGCAGTGAAGGGAACACGGAAGATGGATGCCGGCATCAGCCGGAGGACACAGCGGGAGGACATCGGGGGATCGCAGGGACAAGGTGAGTTACACTCCAGGGTAATCCAGAGTGTGGCTCAGGGTTACCGCTTTTGGTGCTGATAATTAACCCTGAGCCACACTCGGGATTACTGCCTGGGATGTTAACTGAAAATTGTCTTGAACTCACTGGATTCGTGACAATATGTCGGGGTAAAAGTGCTATCTACAGAGACAAAATGGTGCCCGTGTCCATTTTGTTTTTGACAGATAGATAGAAGGAGCATCACTCAAATATTTACAGGTCTATACTCGAATTATATATGTGCCAGTATACATAAGTGCCTTATATAATCAATATATATACAGTGGCAAGAAAAAGTATGTGAACCCTTTCGGATTACGTGGAGTTTTGCATGAATTGGTCATAAAATGTGCTCTGATCTTCATCTAAGTCACAACAATTTGAAAAACACAGTCTGCTTAAAATAATACAACACAAACATTATATGTTTTCATGTGTTTATTGAACATAACATGTAAACATTCACAGTGCAGGGTGGGAAAAGTATGTGAACCCCTAACCTAATGACTTCTCCAAGAGCTAATTGGAGCCAGGAGTGAGCCAACCTTGAGTCCAATCAGCGTGATATTATTGGATGTGTTGCTGAAAGCTGTCCTGCCCTTTAAAAACACACCAGTTTTGGGTTTACTGGTTTCAAGAAGCACTGCCTGATGTGAACCATGCCTCGCAGAAAAGAGCTCTCAGAAGACCTACGATCAAGAATTGTTGACTTGCATGAAGCGGGAAAGGGTTACAAAAGTATCTCCAAAAGCCTTGATGTTCATGTGTGCACGGTAAGACAGACTGTCTACAAATGGAGAAAGTTCAGCACTGTTGCTACTCTCCCTAGGCGTGGTCGTCCTGTAAAGATGACTGCAAGAGCACAGCGCAGAATGCTTAATGAGGTAAAGAAGAATCCTAGAGTGTCAGCTAAAGACTTACAGAAATCTCTGGCACATGCTAACATTTTTGTTGACACATCTACAATAAGGAAAACATTAAACAAGAATGGAGTACATGGGAGGACACCACGGAGGAAGCCATTGCTGTCCAAAAAGAATATTGCAGCACGTTTTGAAGTTTGCAAAAGAGCACCTGGATGTTCCACAGCACTACTGGCAAAATATTCTGTGGACAGATGAAACCAAAATTGAGTTGTTTGGAAAAAACACACAACACTATGTGTGGAGAAAAAAGGCACACCAACATCAAAACCTCATCCCCACTGTAAAACATGGCGGAGGAAGCATCATGGTTTGGGGCTGCTTTATTGCAGATTGTTGTCATTGATGGAAAAATTAATTCCAGAGTTTATCAAGACATTTTGCAGGAAAACGTAAGACCATCTGTCCGCCAACTGAAACTCCGCAGAGGATGGGTGATGCAACAGGACAATGACCCAAAGCATACAAGTTGTTCAACAAAAGAATGGCTTCTACAAAACAAAATACGCCTTCTGGAGTGGCCCAGTCAGAGTGCTGACCTCAACCCGATTGAAATGCTGTGGCATGACCTTAAGAGAGCGATTCACACCAGACATCCCAAGAATATTGCTACACTGAAACAGTTTTGTGAAGAGGAGTGGTCCAAAATTACTCCAGATCATTGTGCAGGTCTGATCTGCAACTACAGGAAACGTTTGGTTGAGGTTATTGCTGCCAAAGGAGGGTCAACCAGTTATTTATTTATTTTTATTCAAAAAATTTTTATTTTGAAAAGGCATCAGCAATAGTACATACAATATAGAAGGACGGCCGCGCAGGGCCAAAAAGAACTCAGCAGTAAAGGACACCATAAGGAGTCAGCAGAAAACACATCAATATGTATCGCAAATATATCCAGCCAGAAGGAAAACAAATAAAAAAGGAGGGAGTGAGGGGGGCAAACAGACAATCCAGATGGTCAAAGCAGGAGAATCGGCTGTGTCAGCAGAAAAAGCAGCATAAGGGGCTAAGGTATACGTGCGGACGAAAAAGAGAAAAAAATAAAAAGAGGGGTTGGAGAACTGCCAAAAAAAATGTACCATTCCCGGCGCACTCTGGTGCCTAAACAGGCAGCCAGAGGCTGTGGAAGAGGCCACATGGCTGGGAGACCTAGGGCCAAAAGATACGGACAGAGCCATGGTGTTCGCTCTAGCGGCTCGCCTAGGCCATCCCAGTGTCCTGCCGCCCCAAAAAAAACCCTGGAGCCCTGTAGACAGTAAAGGGGCCAACCTCTTCAGACTGGTAGCAAAGTCTAAAATTATAATGTATCACAGGGAATACAACAGGTGGGAGTAAAAAAAAAGGGGTGAAAAAAAATAATTAAATAAATTAAAAAAAAATATCTTCAAAAAAAGTTCAAAGCAAATGTAATCAAGAGAAAGGGGGGGATTCTCATCCAAAATATGGGGGGGTGACATCAACCCCAGAATAGCCATCTCAGCAGTCCCGGAGAGAGGCCCTCAGCCAGGATTATTCGGGAGCGTCGGTGACACAGGAGACCTAGCCAGTATCCAGGGGCAGGGGGGGAATCAAGGCCCCCAATGCATCAGTAGGGAGGCATCTCAGGAACCAGGACAGGCTGGCCACGGAAGCCACCTTGGCAGGAACTGATCCGCGGTCAGATGGCAGGACAGGCAGCATCTTAACCTCCACCTCTCCAGCGGCAGCAGAGCGGCCTCTAACCTTCCTTAGGGCCAGGTGCATCCTGCGGCCGCCAGGTCGCCCCAGGACCTGGGAAGGGAGTTGAGGACTGGAAAGCCCTGCCGGGATACGGCTGCTAATGACCTGGTCATCTATCGGCACCACAGGTGAAAACGCCGGGAATTCCATCTCCGGGCCACTGACCACCACTGCAGCAGGTAAGATCCCCGGGGGGTCAAGGGAACACAGCCAGAGCCTGCTTGGTCGGTAAAAATCCAACACTCCTCACATCAGCAGGGACCCATCCACCTCCGGCAGAATCATCACAAGGCTGTACCTCCATTGCAGACTCACTAATCAATGCCTCAGCAGGGGGCACCACGCAGCCCCATCCAGCTTTCTGTCGAGAGAGGATCCACGCAGCCCTGAACTCCCCCATCAGTTCAGCTAGTATCCCCCTCGTAAGGGGTAGGGAATCCGGAT
Source organism: Leptobrachium leishanense (assembly GCA_009667805.1). Taxonomy (NCBI): domain Eukaryota; kingdom Metazoa; phylum Chordata; class Amphibia; order Anura; family Megophryidae; genus Leptobrachium; species Leptobrachium leishanense. Next base: position 179,975,614 of record CM019067.1, on the reverse strand, counting down.
CAGCCATCAGAGTGAAACGTCCCGGCAGGCTTCAAAAATTTGCACCGAGGTAGGCCGCAACCCAGGCCCGAAATTCAAAGCGAGTGTCAGTGGTGGACAAAGAATCGGCTGGGTGTCACGGTGTCCGTTCTCCAACTTCAGGACGTCAAGACTCTTAATGGGGGGCACAAGCAAAAAAACAAATACCACGATCTCCACTGGAAGGGAGCCCAGACTTGAGAGACCTCACGAGATCACCACCAAGGGGGCGCCGCAAATCCCATAGATAAGTAGAAGCAAAGAGAGGTGGGATCTTCAAGTGAGGAAAAAGAATTTATTCGGGTACAGCAAACCTCAAGACAAAATCATGTGACGTTTCGACCCGCAGGTCTTAATCATACATATACACACATCAAAAAACCCTTTTACTTATACTGCCTAAATTGCCTGCATGCTTCTGCAATTAACCAATTATGTGATTAAGTATTTAAAGCAGATGAATCATGTTACAAACATGCAGCCCCAAGAATATTGGGGAAAAAAAGGGAGCCTAGTATAAAAAATTAGTGAAAATGCATAGAGAAGAAAAAAGATTACGTGAAAAAGAAGAAAAAAAGAAGAAAAAGGAAAAAAGAGAAGAAAAAGGGTTAAAAAGTTAAAAGAACATTGGAGGGGTGTCTAAGGTGTCTATGAATAATATGACATACCAATAACTGAACAATCAGTATCCGTAGATATCTGTGTTCTCGTTTTAATGGTATTCTGCATATGCGTATCATGTAGCTTATGCAACTGCATAATGAATAATGAATAATGAATAATGAATGCTGCCACTACCTCACTGGTATATGGAAAGACATGTATACATATATATAAATCCTATCATTAATCTTATAGGGTACAGATGTATAAAAATACAATCTAGATGTTATATATCAAATATATCATATTAACAATTATATAATTCATACAGTCTACCATAATAGAGCTTGTTACCCGATGACCATCACGCAGAACCCCCATGATGTGGGGAACACGTGTTGTTATCCAGAGGAATGAGAAAGAATGAGAAAGAAAGGGATACAAGTTAGAATAGGATTCAGAAACATACATTTAAATCTAATTCTCTATTCAGACCCTTTGGCCACAGAGTATCGAGTTTATGTATCCACTTTTTTTCTTTACGTTTCAACAAACGAGTCCTATCACCACCACGTCTAAGTGGTGGGACTTGGTCAATAACTTGGAAACGAAGTTGTGCTACACTGTGAGAGCAAAGATGAAAATGCTCTGCAACAGGTAACTCTAACCGCATAGTGCGGATCGTAGATTTATGTTTACTGATTCTATCTTTCACTTTCGTGGTCGTTTCACCCACATATAGAAGGCCGCATGGACATTTTAGAACATAAATTACAAATGAGGAGTCACAGGTGAAGAAACCCTGAATTGGTATTTTTTCACCTGTCTGTGGATGAAGTAAGGAGTCACCTTTAATCACAGAATTACACGAAGCACAATGCAAACAGGGGAAAGTCCCATGTTTCCTCGGTGCTAGAGTAACTTGTTGGTGCTTCTTAAGAGATACCACATCAGCTTTAACAAGGGAGTCCCTAAGGTTTCTATTTCTTTTGTGAGCGAACATAGGTGCAAACTGAAAAGATGGAATCCCATCATAGGCTTTTTGAAGAATCTGCCAGTGTTTACGTACAATCTGATTGATGGATCTACTGGCCTCATTAAATTTTATATGAATGGAATGCGAGACTCTTTATGTTTTTTATTTTTTGATTGGGAAATGATGGTAGTGCGGTCCAAAGTTTTGGATCGCATATATTCTTCTTGTAACAGGATTTTAGGATAACCTCTGTCAGTAAATTTATTTGTCATTTGTTGAAGTCTATCATCGCGAGTGTCTGGATTAGAGACATTTCTTATTACTCTGGTAAACTGACTACGAGGTAATGATTTAAGTGTGCTCTCCGGGTGAAAGCTACTATAGTCAAGAAGGCTATTTCTGTCTGTTGGCTTTACAAACAAATCACTAATCAGATGCATACCCTCAACTCTCAGGGTAAGATCTAGAAAGTTGATCTCGAGTGGATTAGAGATCATAGTAAATTTAATGTGAGGATTAACTGCATTCATCTGTGTCAGAAACGTTGTTAAGTCCGTTTCAGTCCCAGTCCAAATACCAAAAACATCGTCGATGTATCTCCACCATGTGTGTACAAAGTTAATAAAAAGTTGATGTGGATAAATGAACTAATTTTCAAATGCATCCATGTATAGGTTGGCGTAGGCTGGAGCCATATTGGATCCCATGGTCGTAACTCTACATTGTTTGTACACCATGTCACCGAATAAGAATATGTTATTATGGAGCACTATCTCCACTAACTTCATCAAAAAAGAAATATGTTTTTCTGGAAATTAGTGTTTAAGTAATGTGTCATGAATAGCTGTCATACCCTCTATATTGGGAGTAGAGGTGTAGAGACTCGTAACATCCCACGTAAATAAAATGACAGGACCTGTGAATGAAAGTTCTGCTATGCGTCCCAACACATCCTTACTGTCCCATAAAAAGGACTGAGTCTTAATGACCAAAGGCTGGAGAACCCTATCGAGGAAGACCGATATGGGCTGAAGCACGGAATCCGTGCTAGCCACAATAGGCCTCCCTGGTGGGTTCTCCAGACTTTTATGTATTTTAGGTAATACATAAAACACCGGCAGGATAGCGTGCTCTTTTTTAAGATATTTATATAAATCTTCGTCTATGATGTTCTGTGTTAAGGCCTCTGAAATAACCGTGTCGATTAATTTCTCTAGCTGTGTAACTTCACCCAAATGGCTGACACTATATGTGTCAGTATCATTAAGCTGCCTATTGACCTCTTTCATGTAATCCACATGGTTCATGATAACCAAAGCTCCTCCCTTATCAGCTGGTTTAAGAGTGAGACTCTTATTCTCTCTTAGGTCTTTTAGCGCCTGTCGTTCAAGTTTAGAAAAATTAGGATGTTTACCATCTACAAAATGGTCTAGCAGGTGGTCGATGTCCTGCTTCACAAACTGAATGAACGTTTCTATGGGAGGAGTCGTAGGTGGAGAAAAATCGCTTTTAGTCCAAAGTTTAAGTTCTTTGGCCTGAAATGAAATATCAGAAGTATTGGAGGTATGTATATCAATAGATTCTACTCTCCCATGGAAAAACACTTTTAATTTTATATTACGAAAAAATTTCTCTAGGTCCACAACGTAAAGCAAAGAGGTCAATGGGAACAGCAGGACAGAATGAGAGACCTTTAGACAATACCTTATATTCAATGTCTGTAAGTCTATGGTCTGATATATTTATCACTAACGGCGCTGATTGTACATCCTTGGGTGATAAGTCTTTTTTGTTCTTCCCGGATTCTGCCTTCTTTCCGCGTATGTGATGTTTCCTCTTCCTCTTCCTCCTCCGTCCTGTTTCTGTTGATCTCTGACTAAAAAAGAAGCAGAATTGGTAGGAACAGATTGTGTATATAATTGGTCATCTGATGTTTCTAGCTCTGTCTCTGTAGAATCTTGACCTGAATTATTCCTAATATTCTTTCTCTGAAAGCGTGGTCTTCGGAAAGAAGGAGGTTGTATGGATACATTTCCAAAGGTGGTATTATTCTGGACCCAGAATAATACCACCTTTGGAATGTATCCATACAACCTCCTTCTTTCCGAAGACCACGCTTTCAGAGAAAGAATATTAGGAATAATTCAGGTCAAGATTCTACAGAGACAGAGCTAGAAACATCAAATGACCAATTATATACACAATCTGTTCCTACCAATTCTGCTTCTTTTTTAGTCAGAGATCAACAGAAACAGGACGAAAGAGGAAGAGGAAACATCACATACGCGGAAAGAAGGCAGAATCCGGGAAGAACAAAAAGACTTATCACCCAGATGTACAATCAGCGCCGTTAGTGATAAATATATCAGACCATAGACTTATAGACATTGAATATAAGGTATTGTCTAAAGGTCTCTCATTCTGTCCTTCTGTTCCCATTGACCTCTTTGCTTTACGTGTGGATCTAGAGAAATTTTTTCGTAATATAAAATTAAAAGTGTTTTTCCATGGGAGAGTAGAATCTATTGATATACATACCTCCAATACTTCTGATATTTCATTTCAGGCCAAAGAACTTAAACTTTGGACTAAAAGCGATTTTTCTCCACCTACGACTCCTCCCATAGAAACGTTCATTCAGTTTGTGAAGCAGGACATCGACCACCTGCTAGACCATTTTGTAGATGGTAAACATCCTAATTTTTCTAAACTTGAACGACAGGCGCTAAAAGACCTAAGAGAGAATAAGAGTCTCACTCTTAAACCAGCTGATACGGGAGGAGCTTTGGTTATCATGAACCATGTGGATTACGTGAAAGAGGTCAATAGGCAGCTTAATGATACTGACACATATAGTGTCAGCCATTTGGGTGAAGTTACACAGCTAGAGAAATTAATCGACACAGTTATTTCAGAGGCCTTAACACAGAACATCATAGACGAAGATTTATATAAATATCTTAAAAAAGAGCACGCTATCCTGCCGGTGTTTTATGTATTACCTAAAATACATAAAAGTCTGGAGAACCCACCAGGGAGGCCTATTGTGGCTAGCACGGATTCCGTGCTTCAGCCCATATCGGTCTTCCTCGATAGGGTTCTCCAGCCTTTGGTCATTAAGACTCAGTCCTTTTTATGGGACAGTAAGGATGTGTTGGGACGCATAGCAGAACTTTCATTCACAGGTCCTGTCATTTTATTTACGTGGGATGTTACGAGTCTCTACACCTCTATTCCCAATATAGAGGGTATGACAGCTATTCATGACACATTACTTAAACACTCATTTCCAGAAAAACATATTTCTTTTTTGATGAAGTTAGTGGAGATAGTGCTCCATAATAACATATTCTTATTCGGTGACATGGTGTACAAACAATGTAGAGGTATGACCATGGGATCCAATATGGCTCCAGCCTACGCCAACCTATACATGGATGCATTTGAAAATCAGTTCATTTATCCACATCAACTTTTTATTAACTTTGTACACACATGGTGGAGATACATCGACGATGTTTTTGGTATTTGGACTGGGACTGAAACGGACTTAACAACGTTTCTGACACAGATGAATGCAGTTAATCCTCACATTAAATTTACTATGATCTCTAATCCACTCGAGATCAACTTTCTAGATCTTACCCTGAGAGTTGAGGGTATGCATCTGATTAGTGATTTGTTTGTAAAGCCAACAGACAGAAATAGCCTTCTTCACTATAGTAGCTTTCACCCGGAGAGCACACTTAAATCATTACCTCGTAGTCAGTTTACCAGAGTAATAAGAAATGTCTCTAATCCAGACACTCGCGATGATAGACTTCAACAAATGACAAATAAATTTACTGACAGAGGTTATCCTAAAATCCTGTTACAAGAAGAATATATGCGATCCAAAACTTTGGACCGCACTACCATCATTTCCCAATCAAAAAATAAAAAACATAAAGAGTCTCGCATTCCATTCATAACTAAATTTAATGAGGCCAGTAGATCCATCAATCAGATTGTACGTAAACACTGGCAGATTCTTCAAAAAGCCTATGATGGGATTCCATCTTTTCAGCTTGCACCTATGTTCGCTCACAAAAGAAATAGAAACCTTAGGGACTCCCTTGTTAAAGCTGATGTGGGATCTCTTAAGAAGCACCAACAAGTTACTCTAGCACCGAGGAAACATGGGACTTTCCCCTGTTTGCATTGTGCTTCGTGTAATGCTGTGATTAAAGGTGACTCCTTACTTCATCCACAGACAGGTGAAAAAATACCAATTCAGGGTTTCTTCACCTGTGACTCCTCATTTGTAATTTATGTTCTAAAATGTCCATGCGGCCTTCTATATGTGGGTGAAACGACCACGAAAGTGAAAGATAGAATCAGTAAACATAAATCTACGATCCGCACTATGCGGTTAGAGTTACCTGTTGCAGAGCATTTTCATCTTTGCTCTCACAGTGTAGCACAACTTCGTTTCCAAGTTATTGACCAAGTCCCACCACTTAGACGTGGTGGTGATAGGACTCGTTTGTTGAAACGTAAAGAAAAAAAGTGGATACATAAACTCGATACTCTGTGGCCAAAGGGTCTGAATAGAGAATTTGTTTTAAAAGTATGTTTCTGAATCCTATTCTAACTTGTATCCCTTTCTTTCTCATTCTTTCTCATTCCTCTGGATAACAACACGTGTTCCCCACATCATGGGGGTTCTGCGTGATGGTCATCGGGTAACAAGCTCTATTATGGTAGACTGTATGAATTATATAATTGTTAATATGATATATTTGATATATAACATCTAGATTGTATTTTTATACATCTGTACCCTATAAGATTAATGATAGGATTTATATATATGTATACATGTCTTTCCATATACCAGTGAGGTAGTGGCAGCATTCATTATTCATTATTCATTATTCATTATGCAGTTGCATAAGCTACATGATACGCATATGCAGAATACCATTAAAATGAGAACACATATATCTACGGATACTGATTGTTCAGTTATTGGTATGTCATATTATTCATAGACACCTTAGACACCCCTCCAATGTTCTTTTAACTTTTTAACCCTTTTTCTTCTCTTTTTCCTTTTTTTCTTCTTTTTTCTTCTTTTTCACGTAATCTTTTTTCTTCTCTATGCATTTTCACTCATTTTTTATACTAGGCTCCCTTTTTTTCCCCAATATTCTTGGGGCTGCATGTTTGTAACATGATTCATCTGCTTTAAATACTTAATCACATAATTGGTTAATTGCAGAAGCATGCAGGCAATTTAGGCAGTATAAGTAAAAGGGTTTTTTGATGTGTGTATATGTATGATTAAGACCTGCGGGTCGAAACGTCACATGATTTTGTCTTGGGGTTTGCTGTACCCGAATAAATTCTTTTTCCTCACTTGAAGATCCCACCTCTCTTTGCTTCTTCTTAATGGGGGGGGGGGTCTCAAGATAGAAGATTTATAATTCCAGGGCCTGTGTGAAAGAATTGTGGAGCTGACTTTCTGTTGCTCTGTGAACATCAAATGGATTCCTGACCGGTCAACCAGTTATTAAGTCCAAAGGTTCACATACTTTTTCCACCCTGCACTGTGAATGTTTACATGTTATGTTCAATAAACACATGAAAACATATAATGTTTTTGTTGTATTATTTTAAGCAGACTGTGTTTTTCAATATGTTGTGACTTGAATTGTTGTTGAAGATCAGAGCACATTTTATGACCAATTCATGCAAAACTCCACGTAATCCCAAAGGGTTCACATACTTTTTCTTGCCACTGTATATACACAATACACCATGGGCCCTATTACATTTTTCACGCAAAAATGCATGGTAAACACGTGAATTTTTGCGCGAAGCGTCAAACATTAACGCTCATAAATCGACGCTGGTATTACAATCCTCACGCATTTTTCCATCCGTCAAAAAATAACGCACGTAAAACGGAGTAGTAACCTTGCGCGCAGAAATCAGTCAGGGTTATTCAGAGAGCATGAAAAGCAGGAGAATGACTGGAGAATGAAAAATTCGAGGTCAAAATAGCCGATTTGGAAAGTGAGATGAAAGGGAGAATTTTTCTGGTTTGGCTATTTTGACCTAGAATTTTTCATTCTCCAGTCATTCTCCTGCTTTTCACGCTCTCTGAATAACCCTGAGTGTGCGGAGTGTTTTTTTCACGCGATTCAGCCAATCAGAATTAAGAACCTTAATTGTCCCACGTTAAGTTTTTGCACCTGTCAAAGTCAATCTGCACATATATGCTGTATCAAAAAAAAAAAACATGCACAACTTCTCAGATTTATTGATTTGGTATGTGTAGAATGTGTAACTATACTTTGCTGTAATTTTTTTTTGGGCTGGTGTATTTGGTTTCGGCCAGGTCCGTCAGATTTGCCATTAACACCAGCTTTCAGGAGTTTCTAAAATTCTGCGCACAAAGGCTGAGCGTTACAAACTGCGCATAGATTGTAATACCATCCGCGTACCAGCACACAAACGCATTTGCGCTCACAATGTTAAGTATAGGACGCGCGAAGTACAGTAAGCTCGCGCAGCGTTTGCGCAGGCTTACCCGAGGTAGACGTATACGCACGTTTGTTGCGCTGAGATTGTAATACAACGTTCAACGCAAAGGGTTTTGCCCCTCATGTTAATGCTTTTTGCGCACGCGTTAACGTTTGCGTGAAGAATGTAATAGAGCCCCATATACTGTATATTTTTGGGAAGATATGTTAGAACAGTAAAACTGTGTTCAATAGATTTTTCTTTTTCTGTCTTAGAGTAAGTCGAAGGGAAATGATTTTCTTAGCTTTGTGTGAGAATCAAGGCCGTACCCAAGGTTGCTGGTAAGAATTTTTATTTCTGAGCTCATTCTCAGTTTCGGGAGTAATAAAATCCCTCGAGAATCCAATTAAAAATGATGAGAAAATGAATTGTTTTGTATTAAATTAGATAACATGACAGGACATAAAAGATTAGGGGCACCAGGTGTAAAAATATGATTATTTTATATTTAAAATTCTGGTGATACCAGACTGCCCTCATGCGGCAAGCAACTAATTCGTAAAATATATTGCTTATTTTATTTTACAAGAATTTTTGTGATTGGAGGAACATGAGAGGGGCGGGAAAAAGATAAAAGACGTGGCGGAAGTGAAGGCAGGTGTCATGCCCATCTCATCACCATCCCCTGAAGTTCCTGGCAGCACACCTTATGTTCTGCTCCACCCCTGAACCTGCATTCTGTATCTGCAACCAGCTGTCATGTTCCATTGCAACAGCCATCCTGGAACACCCCTGGTGGTGTACTTCATGTACTGCTCTCTGTAACCAGCATTGGTTCTGGCATATACACAGTTAACACCAAAGCACGTCACATCACACACTCGAAATAAAGGGCTCCGCCCAACACTGACCAATTGCTGGTTCATTACAGCTCTTGTGTTCTGAGAGAGAAGTTCTGTTTACCTGCTGCTCTGCAAAAAACCTATTGATCCTGTTTATTTTTGTTTTCCTGGTTCCTGCTATTATTCCACGCTTCCCATCATCTTACAGAATCCAACCTGGTCAGTTTACTCATACGTTCATCATCCTCCACCCCTATCATCTTGTTTATTTGTGCTAATCTGCATCCTGGGTTCATATCCCCCACATCCTGGTGCCACCCCGGTACCTGGGCATGACAGCAGGTCACTATAACGACGACAGACTAACAGACTCTGAATTGTGGGACACTCTCAACTCGGGGTGACTCTCTCTGAAAGACTCACTCACGGGAGACCCTCATTCTCACTTGTGCACTCTCAAGTCAGTCTTGACTGACTAACACTCCCTCACTGGATATTCACTCAAAGCACTAATTCTCTCTGACACGCTCAGACAGAGACACATCACAAATATGAAGATCCATATTCAAACAGTGACAGATCCCTATAGAGATCAACCAGCCATACACATTATACACCTGATATATCAGTGAATTTAATGTTGGTTGAGCTGCTCTTCGGATCATCCAAGACATTATAGCTGCAGAAATCAGTCAAGGAAGAGGTAATTATGGTGAGGATTGCTGACTTTCTCAGCTAAAAAAAAGGTTCAAACATCTTGGTTTACATATTAAAAGAATCTAATTAGGTCCATTGTCGGATCTTCTGGAATTTGATTAAGACATGGTTTGATTATGATGATTATGATTGACATATTGGGTCACATGTTGAGATCCATGATAATCCAATCCGTCTATATACCAACACAGATCCCCTCATTTGTCTGACTGTCATATAGGAACCTTGAATCGCGGTCGATACATCTATGTTAGAGCTGCCACAATAGGTAATCAACCCCATAACAGAGGAACCTCTATTGTGCCTAGGATCCTCGACCATACCTTTGATCGATACATCTATGCTTTTGCCTGAACCTTATCTGGGCCCTGTGTCTTCTGGTTTTGGCCCCCTAAGTGCTCGTCTCCGTGTCGATATCGGGGCGTACGAAATGACACACACACACAAAATTAGGCCATCATATCTATGCGCACAGCTTAAAGCTTGTACATATTCTTATTGGAAGCTTAGAGAGGAAAGGGTTTGTTACGTAAGAGGAATGTCATGCATCAAACTGACTTCGCAGCGAGTTAGGTTGTTTTGGAAATCTGAGTGTCCTGTATGGCAGGTACATTGGGCATTATGTTCTGAACAACTTTATTATAAACATTTTATTGTGGAACTATCACGTCCCATGCGATTTGGATAGCTCAGCAAGCGGCAGCGCCTTATACGCTGCTTAATGGCCAGCCGCCGAGTGAAATATTGGACAGACGTAGTCACATGGCAAGGCCGTGGGCGAGGTGCAGCTTGATGACGCGGCACCCACCGGGTTTAAAACCAGACGCCTGAGAAGCGCTCATTGCCCTTATGAGTTTTTCATTCCTCTCAGTGCTTGTTGCTAATCTGTCATCATTTCTTCTCTGTGTAGCGACTCTGGCTTGTATGACTCTCCTCTCCCAGCTTTTAACCCATGGCATTCCTTTGACTACCCGATTTGTCAATAGGACCTCTAGCACTTAGCTGACACTCTACTCTGAGGAAAAGACCCCATGGCATTCTTGATAACCCACTATGGTAAACGACCCCTGGCATTCCTGATAACCCGCTCTGGTAAACGACCCTTGGCATTCCGCTGACATTCCGGATTCTATTATCCCTTGGTCTGCTGTTCTGGTTATGTACTCCTCTGATTCTGATTATAGGTAGAAGTACCGACCATCGAGGAGGGACGTGGCAGGAACCTCCTGATACGATGATATTAAAAACAATGTTAAGACAAAGAGTTTAACTCTGAGCTACATCTCCTTACACTGATACATTTTGGCAATTGCCTGCACAGTTCCACTTAACATGAACCAAAACCACATTGTATAAAATACCATAACACATCAGATCCTCTCTGTCTGGTCTCACCTATTGCCCTTTCTCACAGTTGACCTCTCCTTTAAAAATCTTCAGACTTCACAATACAGGTGCATCTCAATAAATTAGAATGTCGTGGAAAAGTTAATATATTTCATTAATTCAACTCAAATTGTGAAACTTGTGTATTAAATTCAATGCACACAGACTGAAGTAGTTTAAGTCTTTGGTTCTTTTAATTGTGATGATATGGCGCACATTTAACAAAAAAACACCAATTCACTATCTCACAAAATTAGAATACTTCATAAGACCAATAAAAAAAAAAAATTTTAGTGACTTGTTGGCCTTCTGGAAAGTATGTTCAATTACTGTAAATGTACTCAATACTTGGTAGGGGCTCCTTTGCTTTAATTACTGCCTCAATTTGGCGTGGCATGGAGGTGATCAGTCTGTGGCACTGCTGAGGTGCTATGGAAGGGAAGGTTTCTTTGACAGTGGAATTCAGCTCATCTGCATTTTTTGGTCTCTTGTTTGTCATTTTCTTCTTGACAATACCCCATAGATTCTCTATGAGGTTCAGGTCTGGTGAGTTTGCTGGACAGTCAAGCACACCAACACCATGGTCACGTAACTAACCTTTGGTGCTTTTGGCAGTGTGGGCAGGTGCCAAATCCTGCTGGAAAATGAAATCAGCATCTTTAAAAAGCTGGTCAGTGGGGGGGCGGAGCTAGCGCCGATCCAAGATGGCCACGTGAGCCTGCAGCTCCAGTGTACCGAGCACCCGGACCCTACTTTAAACACACCCCTGAGCCATTCATAACATCCTAGACCCCCTCTGAATATCCCCCCAACATGCCAGCACCGAAACCGCTGAAAAAAACGAAGCCGTTAGACCCATCTGTGGCGCTGCACTTTCCTCCGGCGAGAAAACAGGCTGAGGCCTCACAAGATGGTGCCCAGGATGGTGCTCATTCCCCGTACGGTGGATCTCCAACGCCTGATGATCCAGAGATTCCGGCCTCTAAAGCTGATGTGGAAAGCCTTTTTTCTAAAATGTCCCAAATGCAGTCCTTCTTAGCAGGTGAGGTGGCAAAACTGGGGATGGAGCTGCGGGGTGAATTAGATTTGCTTGGGGCTCGCACTGCTGAACTGGAGGACCAGGCTGCAGAACTTACGCAGTCCTACAATGTATTGGCAGAAGGGACTGGAGATTTAACCACGAGGGTGACTTTGCTGGAATATAAATTGAAAGACCTCTCCAACCGATCAAGGAGAAATAATATCAGGCTGCGGGGTCTCCCTGAATCTGTGTCCTCCAAAGATCTGAATCTGACGGTGCAGGGTATTTTACATCGCATTGTCCCATACATACCAGAATCCTAATCATTGCTGGACAGGATCCACAGAGCACAACGGCCTCCTAATCTCTCAACATCTATCCCGAGGGACGTAATTTTTCAGATGCACTATTTCACGGCGAAAAGCCAAATTCTCCAAGCAGCGCGCAATCTCCAGCTGGACTATGAAGAGAAAGCGCTGCAGCTATTCCAAGATCTTGATCCAGTTACCCTACGTCGCCACAGGGCTTGGCGCCCTGTCACGGAGCATTTATCGAGTCATGGAATTGCCTACATGTGGGGATTTCCCTTTCGCCTTCAGGTGACGGTGGCGGGGCGACAAGTAGCCCTGACCCCTTCGTCCAATATCGCTGCTTTCTGGGCGGCAGTGAAGTGCCCGCCACTGGCAGACTTTTTTGTTTCTCCACCCCCTCCATCATCCTACCCTCGGCTGCAACCAAGATGGGCACTAGTGGGTTCAGCCACTTCTAAGGATGCCGGATGATGAGGTATCTCTGGGCTCTTGTTATTTCCGTTCTGGTCCTGGATCTTCTCTGGCCGCGTGGCTGGCCGCGTGGCAGGCCGCAGGCTGCGGTGCCATTAGGCGGCTACACAGGAGGTTTGAATGCTTTTTTATTTCTGTGAGCGGTAATTTTGCCGTTGGCTCAGGGCAGTTTTTCAAACTTTTTCTGGTTCGCATTGCTCTGTTTATGGGTTTTCATTAGTCCCCATGTTGAATTAGTTATCCATTGCGAGGGCTTAGGTGGGGGTTACCCCGGCCGTTAATTCGGCAGGGGGCGATCCCGCCAGAGTACCTCTTCTCAGGAGTTATACTTGTGGGGTGAAAGGGTTCGGTGTGGAAGTACGGGTGACTGTGGCTCGTGATGTCCCCCTTGCCTCCATCTTCCCCTCCGAGGTCCGCCTGGCACACACTCCAGGTGCTTTATTTGTTATGTTGTAAGTGATGTTTTGTATTGTCGGTGGATTTTTGTTCCTTGGGCATGCCACCTGTCCCACTGTTTTGTTTTCTTCCTGCTCTCTCTGTTCCCTTTCCCTCTTTCTTCCCTTTCTGTGCTCCCTTCTACCCTCACCCTTGTTACGACTTCTCACTGCTGGGGGAGGGAGGGGTCTGGGCCCGTTTCTGGTTTGCATTACCTTCCAGGTCCTTAGATGGTAGATAGAGGCCTTATTGTCATGTCCCTCAATACCCCCAAAAACGGCGCATGCTCCTGCGAGACCTAAAAAGATCTGTCTGTCACTTAGCATTGATTCAAGAGACACATTTTGCTAGCTCCCACCAATTCTCTCTGTGTGATAGAGACTTCACCTCCATCTATTTCGCGTGAGCGCCACAAAAGAAAAAAGGGGTGGCCACTCTTATTCACTCCTCTTGTCCCTTTTAAAGTGCATTCTCAGGTGGCAGACCTGGGAGGGAGATGTAAACTAAACAAAAAACAAAAACAACGAAATGAGGCCAATAGGTACTATAATAAGGATTAAACCTTGATATTAGTATACACAAAAAGAAAGAAAAAATCCGAACATAAGTTCAGAAATAGTACCATTAATAAACCGTAAGAGGCTCCAATTCCCTATCTAATTCAATTTTATTGGACACACAATATAAAGACCAAACATTTAAAAACATAAACAAAGTATTGTAAGGCGATGTGCTAACAACTCATTAGTGATGAGATATCTTTATACAATTAGTGGCAATACGACCTGCATCTAATTAGATTGAGGGGTTAAAGCAATGTATAAGGTATCCAGACGGATCGATCGTTATACCAATGTAATGATCATTGCATACCCATCCAAAGGTCAAATTATTGATGTGACCACTAATTTGACATAATAGTAAGCCTCATCAATAAGAGGAGTTGTATGTGATAATCGACCAGGGGTCCACTACGAGACATGGATCATAATGGTTGTGCCAGGTGGATAACTTAACATATGAATATATGTCTACTGTGTCATATTGTGGATCTGTTAACAACTGTAAGCAACCATGAATCTTAGATCATACGTAAATCCGTTCATGGAACTAAACTGTGAGTAACAATAATAATGAGGTGGTAAATAGATGTACGTCAATTAAAGAGCTGATTCAACACGATAATTGTTCCTCATGGTCATTAATTGACAAGGTAGAATGATACTGATCCTGTTATAATTCATAGACAAAGTAGTTAATACCGATCTAAACACTGCACGGACAAGTCGTTGACCGAGAAAAGACCACCTTATATAAATCTCCACTGAAACGATCATATAGGCTGTTGCATATAGGCTACCAAATTATGGAGCATCATAATTTCTCTGACGTTGATTAAAACATAATTATTTGCAGAGTAATAATAACCAGGCAGCAATAAAGGAGAGGAAAAAAGGGGAGGAACAATTACTCAAGTGAGACGTTGAATTATTAGAGTATATTAAAGCTTCACAATAATTCATCACAGTTATAGTCAATTGTTGGGACAATTATTTCTAGTTTTCCAAGGACAAGATCATAGCTGAATTGCATATACTATCATTGTAGCAAAGTGGTTGAAAAGATGATAATTCACTAGTAACTTTCACTTGAATTGTGGCTATGGTGGACTAGGTGTTGATTGATTCAATGTATCAAATTATCTTAATCATTAAACCACAAGAAAGACCAATAGATATAATAATTCTCTTAAGGTCACTGTCTTTCTGATTTATAGACCATAGGTACAGAGTATCATAATAGTGGTTAAATACAACATCGTTGTCCTAAGTATATCATTCGAATAATTATCGTTACTCATACAACAAATGCCCTGTTAAGATAATTGATTCTACAACTTAGTAGAGGTCAGCGGAATAGAAAGGCAAGGATCAGATAAATCGTAATTCCCAATAGTTTCCAGTGATCTTATGTCAAACCACAATTACCTTTTGGATAGAGTAATTTCCTTTTAAATGATGTCCACACGACTATATAATTAGACTATATTGCAATTAGAGATCATCAGAGTAATCAATTATTGTCCGTGACTTGTTTAGACTTGTGACTTGTTTGTGACTTGACTTGTCCGTGCAGCGTTTAGATCGGTATTAACTACTTTGTCTATGAATTATAACAGGATCAGTATCATTCTACCTTGTCAATTAATGACCATGAGGAACAATTATCGTGTTGAATCAGCTCTTTAATTGACGTACATCTATTTACCACCTCATTATTATTGTTACTCACAGTTTAGTTCCATGAACGGATTTACGTATGATCTAAGATTCATGGTTGCTTACAGTTGTTAACAGATCCACAATAGGACACAGTAGACATATATTCATATGTTAAGTTATCCACCTGGCACAACCATTATGATCCATGTCTCGTAGTGGACCCCTGGTCGATTATCACATACAACTCCTCCTATTGATGAGGCTTACTATTATGTCAAATTAGTGGTCACATCAATAATTTGACCTTTGGATGGGTATGTAATGATCATTACATTGGTATAACGATCGATCCGTCTGGATACCTTATACATTGCTTTAACCCCTCAATCTAATTAGATGCAGGTCGTATTGCCACTAATTGTATAAAGATATCTCATCACTAATGAGTTGTTAGCACATCGCCTTACAATACTTTGTTTATGTTTTTAAATGTTTGGTCTTTATATTGTGTGTCCAATAAAATTGAATTAGATAGGGAATTGGAGCCTCTTACGGTTTATTAATGGTACTATTTCTGAACTTATGTTCGGATTTTTTCTTTCTTTTTGGGAGGGAGATACCTGTTGTTAATTGGGCAAATCACTTCAACTACCCTCTCTATTTTAAACGTCTATGCCCCTAATGGACCAGACCCCAACTTCTGGACTGAGATCTCCTCTCTGTTGACTGACAAAGTTGAAGGCCATCTGGTGATGGGGGGTGATTTTAATGCCGCCCCTCAGCCCCACATGGACAGACGGACATCCAGAGACTCCAGGGGAGGGCCCATTGGGTACCCCCAGGATGCTCTCCTTGCCGCCTTTATGTTAGACCATTCCCTGAAAGACGTTTGGCGCCTTCACCATCTGGGGGACCATGATTTTTACTTTTTTTCTAACCCTCACTGCTCTTACTCCCGTATAGACCTATTCCTGACTTCTCTAACGACTACCCCTATAATTTCAGCCTCGAAAATCGGTGACATAACCTGGTCGGACCACGCCCCAGTCTTATTGACCCTGTCGATCCCGTCCTTTAAACCTGCATGGACCTGGAAACTAAATTCGTCTTTACTGCGCCACCCTGATCAGGTCGGGGAGCTAGAGCGCCTGCTTCAGTAATGACGCTCCAGACAGTTCACCCTCCACTTTATGGATTGCCCACAAACCAGTAATCCGAGGCCATTTGATACAGTTAGTAAGTAGACTGAAGAGACAGAAACAAGCATTGTTGGTCTCTCTGACGGCTGACCTTAAGAAATGGGAAGATCTGAACAAACTCACACCCACGACGGATTTAGCCGCCCAGATTCGGGTGGTACGGACTGAGATTCGTCATCTGCTTGTAGACGACCCTGCCAGGGCTCTGGCGTGGTCTAAACGGTCATATTACGAGTTCTCGAACAAGCCTCATACCCTCCATGTATGCCTTAAATTATGATGCCATGTTTAAAGTGTTGCGTACGGACCTGGAGAGATGTGAGAGAGGGGGTCTCCTGGATAGGCAGGATCAATAGAGTTAAAATGAATTTACTCCAGAGGTGGTTATACCTTTTTCAGGCCTTGCCGTTCTGGGTGTGCCCCCGCTCTCTGGGACAACTACAATCTCAAGTTAAAACCTTTGTGTGGGTGGGCGGGAGGAAACGAGTCTCTAAATATGTTTTGTACCGACCAAGAGAGAAAGGTGGCTTGGGCCTTCCTCATCTTTACAAATATTTTCAAGCAGCTCAAGTTGCACAATTTATGATGTTTCATTTGCCTACGCACTCCCAGAGGTGGGCTGATTTAGAGTTGGACTTATTTGCACCAGACCTCCCGCAATTCTATTTTTGGCTTCCTAAGGAGTTCCGTCCACTGCTGAGGTCCTCTTGTACGGCAACCATGACCTCTCTGAGAGTGTGGGACAAATTCCATCTATGTTCCTGCTATTCCCCCCTCATGCCGTATTTAAGAAACAGAGACTTTACCCCAGGTTTAACCCCAAATAGTGTGTATCCCCTACACATCAAATGTAATATTCAAATTTGGTAATTGGTCTTAGCGCACTCAAATGTTAATATATTCACCGTGGTAAAGTAGAAAAAAATCTGGGTGAAAATACGGAAGTGGGAGTAAACGGGACGTGGCCCCCTATATTGGCCCAGATGTGAGATTACTGAGCCATATTCTTAAGGCTCTCTATTTCTGAGTGTGACAAGTAGTTGCTTTTTACTCATGAATTGTATAAAGAGTTATGCAATGATTTTTTTCTGATTTGTGGTATAGGTGTTAGAAAGGCTGTATCAAGTAGCAAATTGCAATCAAAGATAAGTATCCTCTGGTAAACTCTGTTTTTGAGCACAGTGGTGGGAAGTACTTTACCATTAGTATTATTATTATCATTATTTATTAAGCACCAACACATTTCGCAGTGCTGTACAAGGTGTAATGGGTAAAGACAGGACAATTCTACAATACATACAGAAGACCGGTCAGTATACCTGCCAGCAGATACAGGAGGATATGAGGACACTATTCCCGTCGGAATTTACAATCTAGATAGGTGAGAGGATTAGAAACAGGAGGGGGATATATTAACCATGGTGAATATATTAACATTTGAGTGCGTTAAGACCAATTACCAAATTTGAAGCTCCAGAATTGGACTCAGAGTCCAATACCAGAGCTTCTGATTAAGAAAGTGACCGATTTGAAAAGTTTTCAAATCGATCTGCTCACTTCCGAATCTAATACATCTGTCGATTTGAATTTGAATCGAATATCGAAGGTTTGCGGATCCCTACACTGGATTTCAAGCAACTTGGGCTATGAGCCTCTCCACACTTTCTCCAGACTTTAGGACCTTGGTTTCCAAATAAAATACAACACTTGCTCATCTGAAAAGAGGACTTTGGACCACTGGGCAACAGTCCAGTTCTTTTTCTTAGCCCAGGTAAGACGCCTCTGACGTTGTCTGTGGTTCAGGAGTGGCTTAACAAGAGGAATATGACAACTGTAGCCAAATTCTTTGAAACGCCTGTGTGTGGTGGCTCTTGATGCCTTGACCCCAGCCTCATTCCATCCCTTGTGAAGTTCACTCAAATTCTTGAATCTATTTTGCTTGACAAGTCTTTCAAGGCTGTGGTTCTCTTGGTTGGTTGTGCATTTTTTTCTTCCACACTTTTTCCTTCCACTCAACTTTCTGTTAACATGCTTGGATACAGCACTCTGAACAGCCAGCTTCTTTGGCAATGAATGTTTGTGGCTTACCCTCCTTGTGAAGGGTGTCAATGATTGTTTTCTGGACAACTGTCAAATCAGCAGTCTTCCCCATGATTGTGTAGCCTTGTGAATCAAACTAAGAGACCATTTTGAAGGCTCAGGAAACCTTTGCGGGTGTTTTGAGTTGATTGGCATGTCAACAGATTCTAATATTTTGAGAGTGAATTGCTGGCTTCTTGTTAAATGTGAGCCAAATCATCAAAAATTAAAAGAACCAAAGACTTAAATTACTTCAGTCTGTGTGCATTGAATTGATTTAATACACAAGTTTCACAACCTGCACGACCTCTGCCACACCGCACTGTTTGGCGTCCCACGTGATGTCCAAGATGGTGCCCGAACAGACGGATCACCGCACATCCAATCAAACGCTACCAGGATGTCAGAATCGACCTGGTCACCATGACTACCAAGCGGCATCCTCTCCTGATTGGTGGATTCACAGCAGGCACCCTATTTAAATCCCAGACTGCCCTTGGTTCAACGCTCAGTTTCCCTGTGCCCATTACCAATTATCCTGTGTCCCAGTGTAACCCCTACCAGCCTTTTGCTCCCTATCCTACTTCTCAGCCCCAATTCTGCCACCCTGATAAGGAACCTCTGCCTGATATCCAGGCGGCAGACGAGAGTGGTTGGTTTTAACGACCTCTGCCTGGTATAACCGACCACTCTCGTCTGCCGCCTGGATAATGACCTCGGCCTGGTATAACCAACCACTCGTCTGCCGCCTGGATAATGACCTCTGCCTGGTATAACCGACCACCGCCTATCTGGCACCTGGATATTGACATCCATTTGGAGTTGCCAATCACGCCTCACGATCCTGATTGGAGCGAATCTATCGCGCCAGGTACTGAACTTTCTTATTGCAGAACTCTATGCCTAACCCGTTTGCCTTATTTGTGATATTATTTTCATGCCTTAAAGTGTCTCCATCTGGTCTCCTACGCATATTGAACTCCAGTGACGTAACCCTAACAAAGTCTTTTTATTGTTTTAAACCATAAACTTACATAACGTTTTGTATTATCTAGATAAAATATTTGTTTCCCAATTTTTTTAAAACAGTTTTATTCTGTTACAGATCGTTTCATTATTTTTAAAGGATTTTTTTATTATTATTTGGACACATTTTAATTGGTTTAAACAGCTATTAGGCGAATAGGAGAGTTTAGTTTTTTTTGTTTCTTTTGCAATTCAGTGGATTTTGCCAAGGCGACTTTGGCGGTCATCGATGTTCAAGCTTTTTCATGAGGCTTTGGTGACTCAATCTTCAGTGCACTATGGTGACCATCTGGTGAATAGTGAATAAACCAAACTGTCGGCAAAATGGAATTGCCAAAGTTCATTGATCTGTGCTTAAATTTTGGTGCTTTGTGCATAACCTCTTATGTAATCAAAAGCCTGTTCCCTTGACTCCAAACAGACAATGCTGTAATGACTTTAAACAGACAATGCTGTCAAACCCATGGCCCCCCCCAGATGTTGCCTACAATTCCCAGAATTCTTTCATTGCAATAGATGGCCAGGGAATCATGGGAGATGTAATTTAGAAACATCTCAGTGGGCCAGAGATTGACAGCCCTGCTCTAATAGGTTCTATGAATCCCAATTCCCTGCAATCTCACACCTAACCCTCAAAGCAGGGGCGGACTGGGCCGGGGGGCAGGGGGACCAGCGTCCCCCCGGCCGAGTTCCGACCGAGCTGTGTTGTTTTTTTTACGAACGGCCATAAGCCGTGTTTTTTTTTTTTACAAACGGCCATAGACTCCTATGCGCAGCTGCGTTAGTGCTGGGCCGGCCCCCCACGTGATGCAAAGCGTGCCGTGCACACGCTGCAGAGGAGGGCGCAGCCGAGGGAGACGTCAGAAGGTGGGAGCATTTGCCGAGTGCACATGTCACTAGCCAGCCTGCCAGTGCGAGGAGGGGCAGAGGGAGGCAGACAGTGGGGAAGCCAGACACCCACCCACCCATCCACCCACCCACCCAGGACACAGAGACCCAGCCGGGGCCAGCCCAGAGAGTCTTCAAGACGGTGAGGTGAGTGGTGGCGATCTGGCCTGCTGCTGCTGCTGTGGGGGTGAATAAATTAAAGGGAGGCCCTCTGTGTGACGTGTGTAGGACTTCACTGGGGGTTAAGAAGTTGCTGCTCCAGGCGCTTCCTCACACACACAAATCCCCTGGAATCTGCTCCTGCGATAATACTCACCCCCTCTCAGCCCGCAGCCTCACTCCTCTCAGCCCTGCTGCTCCACACACACAGTTGTGCTGTGTCTCCCCGGCTCCTGTGCGCTCATTGCCAGCACTAGCCCTGGCTCCTTCCTCCTGGGTGTCTGGTCCTGCTGCTGCCCCCTGCTTCACCCCGGCTCTGACTCAAACTTTTTCATTGTCCCTGTGAGATGGGACAGGCCTGAGTTCACTCCATGTCACACACTGTGCACAGCACTGTGAGTGTGATTACCCAGGCTGAGACCCCCCCCCCCCCCACCCCCCAGCTTTGTAAACACACAGCATTCAGCAGCCCTGCTGTGAATGAGCACTGCTCCCATTGACACACAGCAGCATCTGGAAGAGCAATCTGTTTTTTTTTCTGCAAACAATACAGAAAACAAGATTTTATTTAATATCCTATTGTTACATAGCACGTTTTATTAGAAGGACACAAAATCCAGTATACAAAAACAGACATGTTTTACTGATCTCACGAATACATGTTGCCTCACCAGCCGCTTACCTCACCACACTGACCTCACCAGCCGCTGACCTCACCGCACATCCATGCAGTAATGTACAGTGTCTTTTTTTTAAACCTGAAAAGTGATTGGCAGCTTCTCACGTGTGCTGCAGGGACCTTCTGTGCAACAGCGCAAAACTAAAAACATTGTTTTCTGTATTTGGGCTAAATTATGTTTGTGTGTAATATATATATATATTAAAAGCCTTCTATAATTATTTTAACCAGTAATAAAATGTTATTTATTACTTAATTTGCTTCCCGTGTATGTTTTTATTTAAATAAGGGCCCGAGTTGCTGCACTATGGCGGGCCTCTGGCTGGTACTTGTCCCCCGGGCTGAAAGTTGCCAGTCAGCCCCTGCCTCAAAGCCTGGTCTATGTAATGCATGTTTACTAAAACACTCTAAAGCTATACAACCCTACTATTTGACATGAGGTATGCGATTTTAACCTACACACATTTAAGAGCAAATCCACTTAAGAAAGCTCATCGGCATACCAACAAGAACGTAACTGCCGGGAGATCGAGTGTGTGGACTAAAAGCCTATTTTTAGATGACTCATTGCTATCATACAGATCAGATTAAATATGCTTTTTTGTTTGGCTGTGGTTGCTCTCCTGAGCTGGCCATAGAAGTGCATCCCACACATAGATATTCTATTGTTATACAAGCCCATTGGACATTATATGGTTATTCCTCCTCTTAATATATATATTATATTTTTTTAAATTTGATGTTATATTTTTTTTATTACTTGCGTTAATATATATTTTTTATAAAAGAAGCAGGATATACCACAGTGGTCAACAACCTTGGCTCTCCAGATGCTTTGGAAATATATCAGCCATGAAGCTCAACCAACCTAATGAAAGGGTAGGGGAACTAAAAGCACATCTCTCTCACAGCAACATTTACCCACCTCGTCGATCGTGGGTTGGTGATATCACACACACCAGAACCCCCAATTTAGTCAAGTACAATACCAGCTGTGTCACTGGGTAGAGTGCAGTGATAGGCTAGGGAAATAAGAGGTAATTGACCCTGCAGGAGGATGGCATGATGCCAGTGTTGGCATTGTAAAGGAGAAGTGGCAAACATTATGCCATCCGTTATTATTTAGTTTTCAATATTTATAACCAGTGCTTTTTTATGGAAAAATAGGTGGGGGTACTCTCACATCCGAGAAAAAAATATTATTATGACTATTTTCATGTCCTATTAAACAGTAGTTGTAGCTCACATAAAGGAAGACACTATAAAAGGGAACCATATTTTTTAATACTTTGTTCCTTTAAATGAACTACAACGATTGTTGTAACCCTATAGGGGTTATCCACTAAGTGCCTCTGTTGCAAGAAAGGTTTGTATTGCAGTGCAGTTAGTGTTTATTTTTTTTGTAATGCTGGCAGAATGGATAATCCCCTAGCATTTGTGAGCACCACAGCAATGAAACTCCGTTTTGTTGAGTATGTATGAGCTTCACAGCAATGAAACTCACAGTAATGCGTATTGTGCATGAGCTTCACGTACTGTTTGAATAATATTGGGGGGCTCCAATGAGAGAGTTTTTGACCTTGAACACCCCCACATGGTGGTAACTAGACATGTGCACAGCACAAAATTTCGTTTTGAACTAATGGATTACTCCTAAAATGCAATTTATTTAGTTGCTAAAGAAATTCGTTTTCAGTTCTTTAGTATGAAAACTAATTTCATTCATCCGAAAACCAGCGGATACAATTACTATTGTAGTGGCTCCTCAGAGGGCTGAGATCGCTGCTTGTTACAGTATCACTCAATCTCAGCACAATGTGCCAGGCAAAGCTGTTACAGTAACTGACTGCTGCTCATCAGAGTGCTCAGAGTTTCAGTAAAACTAGTAAATAATATATTTATATATAAGAAGTTAGAACAATATTATTTAATTATTTTACTGAAACTCTGAGCATTGTTACAGTCAGTTACTGTAACATCTGAGCCTGATACATTGAAACTGAGAGATAATATAACAAGCAGCCGATCTCAGCGCTCACAGCCACTGGATTTAAAGGGCTAAAAAAAAAAAAAGGCTGGTCTCTGTATAATGTATAGAACTTCCTCCTGCATTAATTAATACCCCTCTCTGTATAATGTATACAACATCCACCTGCATTAATTAATGCCCCTCTCTGTATAGAACATCCTACTGCATTGGCATGTGGAGGGTGCAGAACTTCGGAATACAATGCTTATCCAGCACAGGAGAGGGAACTTTTACTTAAACTTTGTATCTCTGTGGGGGAGACACAGGAATATAAAAGCAGGGGAGAGGGAAAATATTAACGTAAATCGGTCTGAAAGCTCAGAGAAGAGATGACTGGTGCAAATTTATTTTTATAATAAAATAAAGCACTTTAAATCTAGGGAAAACATTCAAATAAATCACACTGAAGGCTCATAATGACAGAGTAACTGTGAGAACTGGATACTAAATGTATCAGACGTAAAAAAAACAAAAACTTTATAACAAGCAGCACTGGGAGAGGAGAGGGACTTTATATAAAACGTGTATTATAGATGAGGAAAGGGGGATAGTGCTCCTGGATAATATAAAATGAATCAGACCTAAGCCCCTATTATGCAGAGCAGGAGGGGAGATAACACACGTTTTATAAAGTCCCTCTCTTCTCCCAGCGCTGCTTGTTATAAAGGGGTTTTTACTATCCAGCCCTCCTCTGTCATTAGCTTTCAGTGTGATTTATTTGAATGTTTTCCTTCTCCAGATGCTTTTATGATCTTGTCTGCCTCATAGACATGCAAGGGTTAAGTAAAGGTTTCCTCTCCTGTGCTGGCTGGCTGTGCTGCGAGTGAGTATTCTGGAGCTCTATCACTGTCAGATTTTCGGGTAGGGGTCAGGAAGGATTACGCATACAAACCTTTTCTGTAGCTTTGCGATGTTGCACTTCATTACTGGTCTCCTTCACTCATCATCAATGTAATATCACAAAAAGGACTGAAACTAAAATGTAGTGCATTTTATTTTAGTTTCTTTCATTTTTTGTACTGAGCAGTTTCGTTTCTCTTGAGTCATACTAAAACTAAATTATCCCAAAATTCGGACTAAACCCAAATTGAGCTTGGCAAGCCTTCTAAGTGAAGTCTTCAAAGTGAACTCTTAGAGGAGATCTTCTGGTGAGTGATTTTGATTTTTGTTTCAAACAGATTTTTTCTATTCATTTTAAGGTTTTAAGTTAGGTCTGGTGAGTAAATTAGGTTAGGCTGGTGACTCATTTTCATACTGATTAGCATACAATTGGAATCAATTGGGTGGTATTTGCAAAGAGGTTTAGCTTGTCCACTCCTTGCTGGGGGAGGTGGCTATATAAAGCTTGTGGAATATTAGCTTGGTCTAATTGAGCTTGGCAAGCCTTCTAAGTGAAGTCTTCAAAGTGAACTCTTAGAGGAGATCTTCTGGAGGTAGTCTGAGGTTTGACAGGAGGTAGAAAACCTACTAAAAGGTAAGATTTGCTGGTTTTAAATCCATTCTTTTATAATGGCAGGCTTGGTCCAGTGTAAGAGCTGTCATGCGTTTATTTTTAGATCCAATTTTTGGAGGTTTGGAGTGTGCCTGATATGTAGGCAGTTCTCTTTATTGCAGCAGGAAATTGCCTGTTTGAAGTCTGAGATTTGTAAATTATCTGTTAGACAAACTCAGGCTATGACTGTTACAAAGCCACTGCCACAGAGGCCTCCTAGGAGCGGCAGATGGACTACTGTAGGATCTGGTAGACTTAGCGTTGTGGATAGAAAGCATGTCCCACAATCTGTGGCTCTTCTTAATTCTTTTGAGGCACTTTCAGAGTGTAGTGGTAAGACGGATGCAGGCTCAGACACCATAGTTGAGGAACCACCATCCACTATGCCTAAGGTATGCAGCACTGCAACCAAGGACAAAAATTAAAAGGTGGGACTTGATAGAATCACCCAGTTGCAATTGATTCTATCATAAGAGGTGTTGAGCTGGAGAGTAGTGGTTTGGTGAGATGTCTTCCTGGGGCTACTGCTCGTAGAGACAAGAGACGTATTCTCAATATTGTCAAACAAGCAAAGCAGCAAGGGGAAGTGGACGTTCTAGTCCATCTAGGGACAAATGACTTGGCTAGCAATGAGGTTTCTGAGATTAAGGAAGATTTTTGTGTTGTGTTCTTGGAGGTGAAATACAGCAGATTGCGTCCACTGTGTCATTCTCTGAAGTTTTGCCTGTGCATAACATTCAAGATAGGAAGATGCGCAATAGGGAATTCAATTTGTGGCTTCGGGAATGGTGTCGGGAGCAAGGATTTGGCTTTGTGTCCCATGATAGCTCTAATTGGAGCAGAAAGGAACTGTATAAAAAAGATGGTTTGCATCTTACTCATAGGGGAACATATGTTCTCAGTGAGAAGTTCAAAGGTTTCGCAAAGAAATATTTAAACTAGGAGGGGGGGGGACAAAAGGGTAAACAATCTGCCCGATTGTCCCCAAAACTAAATCGGAGGGTACAAGCAACATGCGAGGTAAAAAATGACAAGCTCAGAGTCGTGTCTATAAATGCTCGCAGTTTAGTCAATAAAATCAATGAACTGGAGGCAATGATGGCAGCTGAAAAAGTAGATTTAGTGGCGGTTACTGAGACATGGTTCAGTGAGAAAAATAACTGGGACATAACAATACCGGGGTACTCTTTATATAGAAAAGACAGAGAAGGTAGGAAAGGAGGAGGAGTGGCCCTGTATGTGAAAAACAACATAAAAACGAACCAAATAAAAGTGAGCGAGGTGAACATAGAGTCAGTTTGGGTTACGCTAACATTTGGCAATCATACAGTAGGTGTGATCTATAGACCCCCTGGACAAGTAGAAGAGCTAGATAATCTGCTGCTTGAGGAAATAGACAAAATGGCAATGAAGGGGGAAGTTATTATCATGGGGGACTTTAATCTTCCTGATGTGAACTGGAAAACCAAAATAGCTGGGTGCACCAGGAGTACAAATATTCTAAACTCCTTACTGGGATTATCTCTAACACAAGTAGTTGAGGAGCCGACCCGTAAAGAGGCCATATTGGATTTAATACTCACAAATGGAGGTTTGGTATCGGACGTTGTTGTAGGTGAAAATTTGGGATCTAGTGATCACCAATCAGTATGGTTTAATATAAGAACAGGGATGGAGCCGCACCACACAAAAACAAAAGTTTTAGACTTTAAAAAAACAGATTTTTCTAAAATGAGATTTTGTGTGAAGGAGTCATTATCAGACTGGAGGAGTTTAAAGGGAGTCCAGGAGAAATGGGATTATTTAAAGGAAGCATTATTGAAGGCCACAGGAAATTGCATTCGGCTGGTTAGCAAAAACAAAAAAGGGAAGAAACCACTGTGGTACTCTGCAGAAGTGGCCAAAATAGTGAAGAACAAGAAGATAGCATTCAATAATTATAAAAAAACTCAGCGTGAAGAGGATAGGCAAACCTATAAGATTAGGCAAAAAGAGGCAAAGCAATTTATAAGAGCTTCCAAAGGACACGCAGAAGAGATAATAGCTCAGTCAGTAAAAAAGGGGGACAAAACATTTTTTAGATACATAAACGAGAAAAGAAAAGTAAAACAAGGATTAGATTAAAAACAAAGGAAGGAAGGTATGTAGAAGAGGATAAAAGTCTCGCTGACTGCCTCAATGAATATTTTTGTTCAGTCTTTGCAGAAGAAAAGGAAGGAAAGGGACCTCAGTTAGGAGAGAACACTAAAGAGACATTTACATATGAGTTTACAGAGGAGGAGGTTCTAAAGCAGCTGTCTAAAGTAAAGACAAAGAAGTCAATGGGGCCTGATGGGATCCATCCTAAATTATTAAAAGAGCTCAGTGATGTAATAGCAAAACCGTTAACAAGGATTGGTTAAATAAATCTGTTAACAGGAGTCGTCCCAGAAGACTGGAAATTAGCAAATGTTGTGCCCATTTACAAGAAGGGTAGTAGGGAGGAATCGGGGAACTATAGGCCAGTTAGTCTTACATCAGTAGTGGGGAAATTAATGGAAACCATGTTAAAGGAAAGGATTGTTGAACATCTAAAAACACATAGATTACAGGATCAGAAACAACATGGGTTTACCTCAGGAAGATCATGCCAAACTAATCTTATTGATTTTTTTGATTGGGTAACAAAAATAATAGACACAGGTGGTGCAGTAGACATTGCTTATTTAGATTTCAGTAAGGCTTTTGATACTGTTCCGCATAGAAGGCTTATCAATAAATTGCAATCTTTGAGCTTGGATTCCAATATTGTTGAATGGATTAGGCAGTGGCTGAGTGACAGACAACAGAGGGTTGTGGTAAATGGAGTTTATTCGGCGCAAGGTCTTGTTACCAGTGGGGTACCTCAGGGGTCAGTACTTGGACCCATTCTCTTTAATATTTTTATTAGTGATATTGCAGAAGGTATTAATGGAAAAGTATGTCTTTTTGCTGATGACACAAAAATTTGCAACAGGGTTGACGTTCCTGGAGGGATCAGCCAAATGACAAATGATTTAGGTAAACTAAAAAAATGGTCGGAGTTGTGGCAATTGAGTTTTAATGTGGATAAGTGCAAGATAATGCACCTGGGACGTAAAAACCCAAGGGCTGAATATAGAATATTTGATACAGTCCTAACCTCAACATCTGAGGAAAGGGATTTAGGGGTCATTATTTCAGAGGATCTAAGGGTAAGTAGTCAATGTAATAGAGCAGCAGGAAATGCTAGCAGAATGCTTGGTTGTGTAGGGAGAGGTATTAGCAGTAGGAAAAGGGAAGTGCTCATGCCACTGTACAGAGCACTGGTGAGACCTCACTTGGAGTACTGTGTGCAGTACTGGAGACAGTATCTCCAGAAGGATATAGACATCTTAGAGAGAGTTCAGAGAAGGGCTACTAAAATGGTGTACGGCTTGAAGGAGAAAAGTTACCAGGAAAGGCTTAATGATCTTAACATGTACAGCTTGGAAAAAAGACGAGACAGAGGAGATATGATAGAAACATTTAAATACGTAAAGGGAATCCACAAGGTAGAGGAAGGGAGTATATTTAAAAGGAAACAAAATAGCAAAACAAGAGGACATAGTCTTAGATTAGAGGGGCAAAGGTTTAAAAGTAACATCAGGAAGCATTATTTTACTGAGCGGGTGGTGGATACATGGAACAGTCTTCCAGTAGAAGTGGTAGAAGCCAAAACAGTAATTGAATTTAAGCAAGCATGGGATAGGCATAAGGCTATCCTAAACAAAAGATAAATCCAGGTCAAGTATCCATGTAATTGGGCAGACTAGATGGGCCGAAAGGTTCTTATCTGCCGACATTTTTCTATGTTTCTATGTTTCTAAATCGTTTTAGTACTAAAACGAATGCACATGTCTAGTGGTAACAGCAGGACCAGGTGAACATACCTGTGCTGCCAGAGCTGATATTTTTAATTGCGGTTTTGAAGTATATTTGGAAGCAGCAGCAGTTTTTTCTTTGTTCTGAGGCCTGCCTGTCACGGAGACCCTGCAGAGCAATGCTGCCAGAACTTAAATTTCCACCTTCTCACCTTCCAGGGTGCACCACACACTGTCTGGACCTGCTGGGGCAGCAGTGTAGACTTCTTTTGGCATGCCCTCCTCTTGAAATCATCAGAGGGGACCAGGCACCAGCAAGGAGGAAGGGACCAGGAAAGGAGAGCACAGGCTTCCGTATCCAGCACCACGGGGGAGTCTGCTCTCCGACCTGGCAGATACAATGCAGCTCGCTGGGCACTGGTTGCATCCTAGAGGAGGAGCAGCAGCAGGGACACCGCGCCAGGCAGAGAACTAAAAAATTTGGATCCCTGTCAGTGACCAGGGATTCACACTTAGTTTTGCACCACCTCCTGGTCTTGCGCTCTTAGGACGGCCACCTGTACCGCCTTACAGTGCCAGCTCCTCTGTTCACACCGCTCGCCTGACAATCCGCAGCTCTGGCAGATGTGTGTAAATATGAGGCATCCCCCTCTCCATGCTGTTCAAAGTTTCAGCAGCTGCAGAGAGGGGGTACAGCATGTTTACACACATCTGCCTGAGCTGGGGCACTGAAGAAACAGGAGGGGAGATTTCATTTAACCAGCCCTCCCTTGTCAATTACTGGGGGGGGGGGGTTATTGGTCCCTACATACACTGACAATCAGAAGCGTTCAGGAGCAATATGAGCTGCCGAGTACTTCCGATTCTCTGCCTGCCACTGCAGGAGGAGGGAGAAGCATCATGCGCTCTCCTGTTAGTACTGGCACCTCACCACCAGCCCAAACGGAGTACTGACGAGTACCCCCTGAAAAAAAGCCCTGAGTTATAACCCCGATAACATTTTTGGAAAAAAATCTGGTGGTTATCTTTCCAAAAATGTGTTTTGGTGCTCCCAGACATTAAAAACACAGAAATGTGGGCCTAAATGAACCTCCATGTGTCGGCAGAGTAAAATTCTGCCGTAATTATGCACTTCATAATCTCCTCTGCTCTTGCGCCCGGCATGGGACAGAAGAGTAAACCACAGTCATTTTTTTTTTAAGCAGGAATGATGTGGAGTTAGAACAAAATTAAAAAATATTCTCATTTTGTAATATTTACTCCACATGGTCAGGTTTGCGATCATCTGAAAGACTGACCTATGCACGTCATTTGACCCTGGTCTGAAAGGTCCCCTGCCTCTTCTCCCAGCGGTACGCAATCATGCAGTACGCATATCCTCTGAACTTGCTCCCAGGATGGAAAATGAGAAGATGACTAATGGTCACGGCATTGATCTCTTTATAAGTGAAAAAATGAACAATCCTGTTAGGGGAGGAGAAAGGGTTTTTTGTTTTAACACTATCATTGGAAAAGCCAGTCTTCAATTATTCATCTTATAGGGCGATGAGAAGAAAGGGTGTCCTCTAAGGAAATTTTGAAGGCAGTGCAGTAGTTTCTGACATCATTGCACCCTTTTGCAAAGACGTCAGTAGGAGGGGGCAGTCCCACAACAACAGCCCGTTACTACGGAGAAGGCATAACATGCTGGATGCATCCTTTGCACACACGTGAAAACAAAAAGATGCACCCAGTGAATCCTTGTGACAAATGGGTTACATGGATTATAGATCAATCTATTAGGACTGTAGATTCACTCATCCCATCAAATATTACATATTGCAGTTTTCTCTATAGAATACTGTGTAATGTATGTGCATACAGTCAACAATATTTTTGATTAGCAGCTGGTAAACAAGAGATACTCAACATCATGTATAGTCAATTCTGTACAAGAAAAATACCATACAACCCAAACCTAAAACTATAAAAAAAATTGAGAAGAAAAATTGTCTAAGTAGAAACAAATTTAATAAATTAAACTCTGGAAATAATCCAATTTACATTAATTTTTTCGGATATGTTAACACATTTGTTATTTTGGCATTGCATTTGTACAATTGCAATAAAATATCTAGTTTATATTGTCAAAAATATACATCTTCAGTTTAACAAAAATATTAAAACATAGGCACAAAAAGAATGCATTAATGCAAATAAATTTGAAATATTTGTCTTAAGTGGTGGATAAGGCTGGAACAGCAAATTCTCTGGTACGGTAGTTAAGCAGTAAAGATAAAGGATGTTTTATATATAAATTAACACGCACTGTTAGGTATATAACAAATATTATAGTTGGTTTGAATAACAATGTGTCTCAAATACTGCACATTCATTGATTGAGAGAATATCATCAACAAATCAATAGCTGTCTGCATAAATGGAAGCTGGTGCCATTTTTATTTTACGTTCTAAATTATTTTGTAGAAATTTGCATCATAACAAAAGTGTCTAAGACATTCAGATGGAAAGGCATCACCAAAAGAGATTAACAAAAACTAGTTATAAGAGGGAGATGTTAATCTCTGTAGATAAAAGATTGCAACCAGTGTCCAGAAATGAGACTTATTACTGTTCTAGATCACTGGACAAAAGATTTCTTTGCTACTATAACGATCAAATAAGTTGATATTCTTCTTGAATAATTTTGCTTTTAGATGTGGCAGAAGGCTTTTTTGAAATTAAGAAAAGCGAAGACCAACAGAAGCACATAGGATGTTACCCTTTGTGTGTTACATTGAGCATATTACCACACAAGAAAGTTTATATGTTAAATGAACAATTACTCCTCAATTTGATATTCTGGAACTGGCACTGTATTTCAGCTTCGACCACAGATTGCCCCTGTATCGAGCATTCTAGAGTCACTATCTATAGCATTTAACAAAATGTAGTAAATTATTTATAAACTAAATTTAAAAAAGTATATCAGTGAGGAATATTTATATTTATTAAATACAAAATGGGAATATTAACTTGGCTTCCATAGTAGTTGCTCTGCATTATGGCACTCACCTCACCCAACCGTCCAAGTATCCATTTTTCTTTATAAAATGTAAATACTTTCCTTCACCCATGCATTCACATTAACACAATTATATATTAACTAATTTTGATATATTTTCTGTAGACTAGTTTCAAATGATAAACCACTCTAATTCTCAAACTAAAGATCATTCATATAAACGGATTATTCACATAGTAGCAATGACACATCGATGCTACGGCTGCTTTGCTATTCGGATCAGCATAATTATTAATGACCATTCTTTGTTTAAAAAGGCAGAAAAAAAATAGATGGCACTTGTGTGAAATATAACTCTTGAAATTAAACAGCAATATTAGAAACAATAATTCCTATTATCGTGGGAAAAGACAAGAAAAATGTGTTAGGAAGGGAACAACCAAAAATGGGTCAAAGAAGCACAAAGCTGTAATTAATAAATAGGGGTGTTAAAGACATGTTGCCTTTACATTAAAAAATTAAACATGCTTTAATGTGCAATTGCTTTGTTTTTTTTTTGGTTTCTCTGAGATCAGGACTAGAAGTTTGCCTTCATATTTTGTTAAAATTAAAAAAGGGACACTCTAATAAGATACACTGTGCATAAAGTGGTCAGGTTGCCTGGTTGACCTCAAGTTCCGTTTTGTAGGTATTTCCTACGCCCACACACCCATTGCCAGGAAGTCACGATTAGAATTTCCTGCCTGATGGTCACCAATGAGGATGACATAATCGTCTCCAAACACTTACAGCAGTGGGAGTCCTGGGAGAGTTCAGCGGATGGATAGGTTCTGCATGTGCGGCACCAATCCATAGTTCTGCACGGGTACTGTTCTGAGCATTACTCCATTTGTATTACGTACAATAACAAACTGCGTTAGATAGCTGCAGGGACTTACGAATTTTGGAAGGCCTGAATTGAAGAGGAGCAGCAATTCGATTAAGAACAGGCATTTCAGCTAAACTAAGAAAAAGTAAAAAAAATAAAGAATTGGGCAGATGCTGGGGGGGGGGTGAGGTAAAATCTTTATAGATTGTTTCAAAGTAATTAGGCCACGCAATACCCAACAAACAATTACGTTTCTTAATTAATGAAACAATTTACTCCAAAAATTGAGTTACCAAGTAAATTAAAACCTTTGTGATCACTGCTTTTTAGTCTGATGCCAAGGACTCCTTTTTCACTAACCAATTAACCATTATGCAGATTTTGGTTTGGCCACAGCCTGTTTTGTCACAGTGAGATGAAGCTCACCTAGAGTAAAAGCTGATGGCACAAATCTAGCAGTGTTTTGTCCATATCCTTTGAACTAGAGTGTGTTTTATATTGAATTCCTTATTTTGCATTAGAGTGGAGAACTATGGAGTAGGCCAAACCTATTGTCAAAATATCATTTTAAAGGATTTTATGGTTTTCACAAACCTAACACACTGACAGACTTCAACTGATGAATGTTTGCAACCATCGTTGGAATAAACAAATACACTAGAATATCAGGGTTATTCAGAGAGTGTGAAAAGCAGGAGAATGGCTGGAGAATGAAAAAGTCTAGGTCAAAATAGCCAAACCAGAAAAATTCTCCCTTTCATCTCACTTTCCAAATCGGCTATTTTGACCTAGAATTTTTCATTCTCCAGTCATTCTCCTGCTTTTCACGCTCTCTGAATAACCCCGTAAGACTCAAATAATGCCTTACTTGCAGAGCCCTAGGGTAGATATCTAAAGGAAAATATATTTTTTGCTTTTTTGAAAAGATGATTGTAGTGGTTCTGAGGGTGATATTTTAATAAAGACAACTATGAAATCTGATAATTGGTTGTGATGACCTATACACCAAAAACAATTAAAAAAAACTTTTTGTACTAATCTTTACACAGATAATTCCTTGAAAACTAAGCTTATTCTAGAAGGACAACTATTAACGATTGCTCACATATGTTGCATTAAATGTACTCAAACCTTCAATGATATTCTTCTTCTTTAATCAATACTGTATATAGGAATAAATTGTATAGTTGCTATGCGTAGCTTCCATGTGTTTGCTGTAATACAATTTACTACAATCACATTTTATTGAATTGGTATGGTTCTGAAGCATGTATTTAATAATAAAATAAAAAAAAAGCAATCAATAGTTTAGGTTTTATCTGTAATATGTATCACATGGTGGCAAAATTACATTTCAACATTTTAATACATTCCCAAAATTCTTTATTGCATGTATTGATAAATAATCGTAACACATATATACCTGAAAAATCTATAAACAAGATCTTTAAGATGTCTCGGCTTTGAAATCTCCTACATATGCTCATTATCAGCAAAAAATATCCATTTAAAATGAATGTTATTCACGCGCTCTTTAGCTACTGTATGCCAAGAAAACTGACAAAAAAAAAGGAAATCTTAATAAATTATTCATCGGGAACTGAGGTTCGCCTACTCCGATGTCTCAAAAAAGCACAGCTCTCATTTCAACTTTGAAATGAAATTGAAGGCTAGTGTGCCTGTTGGAAAACAAAAATGTTCTTGTGTTTTATGAAAAAACGGCTTAAAGCAGCTTAGTTGATTATTTTATAGACAAAAAAAAATTAACCCCTTCACTAGAAACCCTTTTTGTTGAAATAATTATTACATTAGAAACATAGAATGCAAAGTTTACAAATAGAGCTTAAAATAGAAATTTTGCACAGAAACTGATGTTCTGACAGTAAAAACATTTACAAAAAATGTAAATTTGCTCTTTAATATATTCATTTATTTGTTATAGAAATCTTGTTGGAATCGAAGATTATGAACTCTAGAGGTTTCTCCTTACAAATATCCCACAGGGTCTGCAATATCGGCATACAGGCAGAAATAGCCTGTGTGTCAAATTCAGTAAACGGATAAAGATAAATAATTAAAATGGTCAGATCTCCTGCTTTGGGGATTTGTAGTGATCATAATGAGATTATTAGCAAAAAAACTTCCATATGTACCAATAGAATAGAAAAATAATATCTGTATGTGCCAGAAAAATGCTTTCATATGGAAGTTAATGTAACACCTGGTTTCTGTACTGTACAGGGATCTTCAGTCAGTAGAACTCCCTGAATCTTATCCCTGTAAAGCAGGGAGTGACCCTGGTGCTCTCTCTGTATTCTGCGCACTACTTGACTGTTATAATGCAGCAAAGTTTCTGAACCTTTAGTTATGATGAGCGTGAGACCTACAGGGTTATTCAAGAAGAATCGAAAAGTCACTGCACGCTCCGTGACTTTTCGTTCTCTTCAATTCGGTGCGATTCAGCGATCCCATTTCGGCGACCCTGCGGTGCATTCAGCAAGCACCACAGGGCCATCGTAGTGCAGGGAAAACCCGCCGCAAACCCGACGAACACTCACCGCAAAACCCAGCAAACGCTCATCGAAACCCACAAAAACATCTGGATTAACCCCGCTCAACATGCCGGAGAAACACGGGCAGCCGCCGGAAAAACCCAACACCGCAGACGAATGGAGTGAAAAAAAAAAAACAGTACACTTGAATGTTTGAAAAGTGAAACGCTGTTTGCAAAAAACTACAGAACGAAAATGTCTGAAATTTACATATAAGGTCCAATGAATGATAATAAAAAGGGCTGTTACAGAAAAAAGAAAAATCTAAAAACAAAAACCGAAATATTTTTCGCAAAAAAACGAAAAATGCCTAAAAGATCCAAAAAAAAAAAAAATCAAAAAAAAAAAAAAATCGATACATAAAGAAATACACAGAGGATGTTGAAGCACCACACAAACATGCAACCACCACCAAGGCACCCCAGGTGGCCAGTACCAGAAAATAGTGGTTTCCCCTAAACCAAGAACACACAAAATATCAATTTATATGACCTGGTACGGCGCAAATAAGCTGTTCGGGGTCCTTGGGTCTCCCAAATACATAGAAAATACAAATGTATAGAATAGTAGTGCAATACAGCATTGATAATATGAATTAAGAGGGTTCAGGTATCATCTCACTCACAAATAAAGAGCCCAAACACAGGCTCAGAGTGGGTTCACACGTGCGGGTTGGTTTTCTTCAAATTTCTCAGGTGGCCCCCACCTTGTTTTGGATATCTCATACGCCAGTATGCAAATAAAAACAAAGAAGGGAACACTCCTTGCGCAGATCAAACTAGACTCAGAGATAAGTAATCCAGAGTTTGTACTTACATTTGGAGGAGCCAAATGGCTCTAACAAGCCCGCCCATAGGTTTTTGGAACTGGAAAACACAAATGAAACCACTATGGATCCAAGGATTGCAATCGAATACTGCATAAGGAAACAAATTGCAATCGAAGACAGGATAAGGAAACGTGGGGGGGGGGATATGGGGACAATTATCCAATTTAGGGACACTATATAAGAACTATTAGTCCTTGGAGAATATACCAGCTGATGAAGCCGCTCCTTGCGGCAAAACGTGTTCTGGCCTGGTTTAATATATTTTAACAAATTTTAATTTGTTTCCTTATCCTGTCTTCGATTGCAATCCTTGGATCCATAGTGGTTTCATTTGGGTTTTCCAGTTCCAAAAACCTATGGGCGGGCTTGTTAGAGCCATTTGGCTCCTCCAAATGCAAGTACAAACTCTGGATTACTTACATCTGAGTCTAGTTTGATCTGTGCAAGGAGTGTTCCTTCCTTTGTTTTTATTTGCAAACTGGCAGATGAGATATCCAAAACATGGTGGGGGTCACCTGAGAAATTTGAAGAAAACCAACCCGCACGTGTGAACCCACTCTGGGCCAGTGTTTGGGCTCTTTATTTGTGAGTGAGAGGATACCTGAACCCTCTTAATTCATATTATCAATACTATTATTCTATACATTTGTATTTTCCATGTATTTGAGAGACCCAAGGACCCCAAACAGCTTATTTGCGACGTACCAGGACATATAAATCTATACATAGAGACTTTTTACTGCAGAATATTATAATCAACAGTTTATTAGATATTGAATTAAAACCGGAATATTTTTAACATTGAAGCCTATGGGAATCGCCTGAATAAATCTGTCGAATGAAAAGACCGAACAGCAGGGCATTTCGGCAACTTTACCCTGCTGTTTTGTGTTCTCTGAATAGACGAAGCATTGCTTCTCTATGGGGGTTTCACTGCCCTCGAACAGGCACCGAACAGGCACCATATGTGCAGGCAATTCGCCAACATTTGGCGAACTGCCTCCTCTCTGAATAGCCGAATGGTCAGGAAAGGTAACCGTACGCTGAATTTCACTGTTCGATTACCTTTCGGACAAAATTCGGATCTCTTTGAATAACCCTGCTACTCTTTGTAGCTTCTTTACTGTAAAACAGTGAAAAGGAGAAATATTACACATTGAATTTGTTTTCTCCACAGGGGGCAGACTAAGCCTCCCTTAATAAAATACGGTTTTGATTTGCTAATGATTCTTTTGCACCGTAATTGAAAAGCAGAGTTAACTATGACAGCAGTGAAAGGGTTAATCTAGCCCATTGCCTACTTTTAAGTTGTCAACATAAACGATAAGGCCAAATAATTCAGGCATTCTTCTCAATCACAAGCTGAACATGGCCAGAGGTTAAAAGGAAGCTCCCACTCCTGGTACGATGAATGAGGGTTGGCAGAGATCAATGTAGCATTAGTTTCCCAAAGAGAAACGCTCTAGTGGAAATAGTGGCTAGGAAATGATGCACAGACATGTTTGCCGCTGCTCTGTATTTTAAAATAAAGTTTAAACCTTTTCCTTGGCCGTCTCTGGGAAAAAGATGTTTAAAGGTAAACATCTTTGATTCATGAAGACCAAATTATGCAAATTTGACTCAGGAATTCTATTAAATGGGTACATGAAACATGCAATTCTTTGCCGGAAACCAAATTGAGCAAATCGAAACAAAAATAAAATGAATCCCTACCCACATACCTTATTTTAAAAACAGCTGTTTGGTTCTAAAGGGTCAAAGCAGGGATTATAAAAAACCCTACTTTATTTGGAGAGTGTAGTTAATCTAAATACACACACATTATGTGATGCTACCACAACTGTGATTTTCCATTGTGATTTGATCTTGCACAGAACCGTTAGATATTTTGAGCAAAATAATTTCCCGATTAGAAGAAAAAAAAAAAAGGTAAGTGAAAAAAGTGAAAATTTGTGTTTTCTGGTAACACACCATAACGGACTTATTTCAAGAAAAAAAATAGAATAGTTATGTAGGCTCTATTTATGCATCTGTATGAATCAGAACTTTTTTAATTGTAATTTATGTGCATCGCGTAGTTTTTAAAGCAAACTATTTTTTACAGGCATAACATTCGAAACGTCTTAGAATTGTGGCACCATGTAAAACAGATTTTAGATTTCTGTAAAACGGAACATAGAGACATTTTTCTGAGTTCAATTTCAAAACTCAATAGCAGTAAACACTAAGTGCACTTTACATGTTAATTGAGCAACTTAACACAGTCTGGATAAAACAATGAGCAGTTAAAACCACTTGAATATTAAAGAAAAGTGTCCATTTTATCAAATAATTACTACAATTGCAATAATGACTCTATACGTTCCATAAAGCTACCAGGGAATGTGCTTTACGTAAGAGAGCAAGTGTTGCTGTCACTGAGGCTCTAACCATAAACCAAAATAACATTCTTTTAATATAGTTTTCGTTTTGACCGAAAGATGGATTTTTGGCAGGTAAGTATTGGTTACAAATATGAAATCTAAAAATTAAAATACAAATCAGAAAACAACCTGTGTTTTCTACAAATGGTCAATAATATATTACTGCTAGGTCTCAGGAACTGGTATTGCTCACTTGTATAAAACCTCTGATTATACTGTACAAAACTAGGCTTTATTTCCACCAGCAGATGTAGCCAAAGCATTTATATATATATACAGTACGTGCTGTACTAAGGATCTGCACACTGTGAGCTTATTGATAGTGGAGACATTGGCCTAGATATTTCTTCTGGTGGAGGGTCAACTATGATCAGGTGCTTGTGGGATAAGAGAAGATAAATAAAAGCGTACAAAAATACAACATAAAAAAACAGAAACAGAGACAGAGACTAAAAAATATAAAACAAATAGAGAGTGTTTCATTATAAATTAAAAGTCCCCCCAACCCAGTGTTTATTATTATTCTTTACTGTAGATCCCAAGAACTTCCAGCTATAGAAATCAGTGAATATTTCTTCAACAAATAAAAAAAAAGTCTGCATTTTTGGAAGACACAATAACAGAGCTCAAGCAGTAAATAACGTTTAAACAATAAAAAAAAAAGGTTTACATGTGTTGTACCATAGTCCACTCAGATTAAGTTGGAAAGGCCTTGAAAAAGGCTTATACAGGCGTTTTTTAAATAAGTGACTATTGTGTTTCCAGCCAGTATTGTGCTCCAGGTGAAAATTAATGTTCCGGAAAATGTGATATGTGGGCTGAAAATGTTTTATAAACGTTTTTTGTATTTGTTTTATCTTAAAGTAATTTTTGGAGCTTAATAGTCCATTATAAAAGTAAGCTCCAATAGGTTTAGTGTTTTCAAAAGTTTAAGTTTGTGTGATTGTGTCATTAGCTACATTAATAAATTATCGACTTTTATAATAAACCAAGTGCGCATGTATAATGTGTGTATTGTTTAGACGTTTGGAGCTGCTAATCAGTATCTTATTAATGTTTTCATTTTTGCATCATATGTGTGTCCCTATAAAAGGAAAGCTCTATGCATCAATGCCAATGTAGACTGACAATAAACAACAGAACTGCTATTTTGTGAAAGTGTATATACAGTCAGTTTTCTAGAGGACTTACACATGTATGAACATCCTTAATATATTCAAAAGAGACGATCGAAAAATGAATCAAACTATTGCTGCAGCGAAGATTGTGCTGTCAATTCATCACTAAATAACTTAATTTGCGGTCTATTAATACATAGCTTATAAAAGACAAATTTTGTACTTTCAAAGTATCTTATAATACAACTTATTGCATGGCACTTTTTTGTGTAAAAAATAAAATCTTATGACCAAGCAATACATTACTGTCATCCTGTTTTCCACTGAAACGTACATTCTAAAAATAGCAGGTATTAAAGTAGAACGTGAACAACGTAGACAAATGACGACGTCCCAATAAAATCGTGCCTACGACAAAACAAATTACCTAATGTTCCCATGATTATTATTTATGTGTACAATATGTGCAAAATGATTTTATACACATCTCTAAACACATATACACAACACATTATATACACGTTAATATATGTACAGAACTTAAAAGTCGTTTACAAAATTTAAAGTGCCACAGATGTGCTCATCTCTCATGTCGGTGTCTCAGACATGGTGCTGTTTTGTGGTGGGAGCCCTCGTTCGACAGTACGAGAGTGAAAGCATTAACTGCAAGGCAGCGGTTGAATTAATCCATCTTTGTAGACGCGGAGAATGGCTTCGCAAACAAATTTATATTGACTCTGTGGATTTAATAGAAGAAAATGCATCGGGTTAACGAGTGATAAAGCGCAAAGATAAAAAGGCAGCTTAGGTTGAGCATGTAAATATTGTTTTCAATGATAAATGTCATTTTGCAATGAATATACAGGATTTGTTTCACATTTATATGAAATATGAATACACAGGTAAACAAGTAACCAAGTTGAAGAAAGAGGATGGAACGGGACATTTACCATCTTATAGTATTGTATTAGACATTCTGGCTGCTTTTCCAAGTAGAACTGTCATCCGTGCGGAATTTTTAAAGTCGAAAAATGAAATATGAAGATATAGAGTCCCCTATAAAAAAAAAAAAAGATCGCCTACATCCACCTTCTTGTCAAGCAACAACACAGAGACCAATAAGCTCCTTGATGCCGGAATTTCAGATGATTGTAAGATTGCAGAAACTCTGGAGTGCACAGAGCTAGCTAGCGATATTAAGATTTGCTGATGGGACTTGCTACAACAAATAATTGCTAGAGTTTAGTCTGTTAGTTTTACCACATAAAAAAATAGCATTGAGTAGTTTAGCAAGGCTTCAATCACGCCATTTGCATTTTGTATGAGGCTCCTCATGTGACATGATAAATTAAGTTATTGTAATACCACAGCTGAAAATGACAAGCAGCAGCACTTAGCTGAAGCTCTGAAGAAACCCCTGCAGTGAATACATTTAATTCCACTGGTGTGTATCCATAGATCCTTCATAGAATACAAGGGACCAAAAATAGCTCTTCATTGAATGGAGAATAAAGCTCAGGGACTTCTAAAAATGGAGGAAATTACATTGTCGAGGAAGACTTGCACGGCATACTGTCCACTAATATGGAGTCTATCAGTATATAATTGCTAACTGCTACTCTTGCATAGGGAAAGAATATAGCTGCCGAGTTTGACTGAGTGCTGCTGCCGAGTATGACGCTACTGAGTCTGACAAAGTGCTGTTGCAGAGTCTGACAGAGTGTTGCGCTCTCTCCCCTGTCTCCACCCCTAACCAGCAACCAGAAAGAAAATGGGCACCAACCGTGCCAAAAACACTGCAATTTATACTGGCTAATGGACAGTGAAAGGTGGGGCTTAACGTGATGACGTGTCATCACATTAAGCTTGGCTTTCACCGACATCATCGCTTCTCCTCTTGCTCTCTCACTGACACAGAGAGACAGACTATGCCACTCTCAGTCGACGGGGTGGGTGGAGTGTAGCTCGGAGATTAGCCTGAGGATGTGAGAAGATGCATCTTCACGCTAAGCTCCAGTGAGCCATCCT
The DNA here is from genome assembly GCA_009667805.1 of Leptobrachium leishanense. NCBI lineage: Eukaryota > Metazoa > Chordata > Amphibia > Anura > Megophryidae > Leptobrachium > Leptobrachium leishanense. The sequence goes on along the minus strand of CM019067.1, from coordinate 179,933,869 downwards.
TCATGCACGGTCACCCAAATAGTCGGTCGTAGTTCACTGGTGGACCGTGATCGACATCTTGCACACACCTGCACCACAGTAAGCCCTTTTGACAGGTAAGGGATTCCCCCAGGTGGTCAAATTTTGCTAATGCAGCAGGTTTCTTTAAGAAACAGGTAGAACAGCGTGTTTTTGACAAAGAGCAGTTCCGTAAATTGCAGCACATTGGTTGCATTCTCTGATATGCTGCAACTTTGGGAATATGTTCTGTAGACTATATGCTCTGCTGCAGGAGCTTTTGAAGTTTCTGTATACTCTAATCATGCTTAACTCCTTCACAACTATGATCAACAGTGCACCATTTAATCTAGTATTAAATTTAGTAATTCTGAAAAGATAGGTAGCTTAGTCTACTGATATTTGCATGATTTACCAAATATTTGAAATATGTTTAAAATTAAGTTCTTATTTAATCGGTTTCCATCATGTGTGTTCTAATCCATTTCTAATTGTACAGAAGAGTTTGTTCGTAAATGAATAGTATTTAAAAGAATATATATATATATATATAAAAATATATATATAATCACCCCTTATCCAGAATTCTAAAAACCATGAAAACTGTCTCGGGAGTCAAGCTGCAGCAGAACACAGCACACATTGGGAGCCTCTGGGCAGCCCCAGCCTGTGACGTGCTGTTCGGAGTCTTGCTGACTCCAGATGGCATGTCTGAAGAAACGCTGCAGAGTGCTCCCAGCATGTGTAAACACTGGGAGCTGCAGCAAGACATTGCGTTTCTCCTGCTACAACGACCTTCCTCTAAAGCATCGGATTCTCACGGATTCTGAAATCAGGTAGAATCTAAAATCTGGAATGCTCTGGACCAGAAGCATTCCGGATAACAGGTGCCCAACCTTTTTGCACAAATGCTCATGAGGTTTTCGAAAACAGGAAGGGCTACGACTCACCGAAGGTGGGAATCCGTACTACCAAGCTCCGCTGGATGGAGGACGCCACAATCCAGTTAAGTATAAACAAAAGAAAGCAAGTTATCCCAACGGTTCAAGAGTGCCGAAAATAAAAAAAATTACAGGGGGACCAATGTTTCCCCTGAATAAAACACTTTTGGGCACTCTTGCTCTGTTGGGGTATCCTGCTTTCGTTTGTTTCTGTCCTTTTGACAGGAACCAGCCATCAGGGTAATGCATGCTTGTGCATTGTCGAGTATTTCCTGACTCTGGCAACGTCTTTCATGCCCAGTAGAATCCATCTTGGGTTTCTCTAGTCATCTACTGATCAACCCTAGGACTGCTGTCTACATTCTTGGTTCTTCCATCTCGGCTGATCAGTCTGATCTACTTCATTGAGAAGAAGATCACGCCTTATTCTCAGGGCTTCTGCATTGTTAGTGCTCTCACCACGAAGGTGGATCCTGATTCCTGTGAAGCCTGCTATACCCGCATGTAACATGGAAAGATGTTAAGATCCTGCTACTCATCCAATTCTCCAAGCTCCTGTGCCCTGCTCCTCCAGTGCCTCTAAAACCCCTTTAGCTCTACGTGCCCCATTACCCACTTCTCCGATCTGTAGCCCTTGTCACCAGCCTGCTCACTATTCCAGTAATCCATCGGGTCTTGTGAGTTTTCTTGTGCCCTATATGTCCAGCATTCTACCATTGCTCCTCCAATGCTCTGTATCATTTAGCTGCCTTAGCGGTCTCTTCATTAAACCTCATGTTTAACCATAGTCGTTATTTAAGCAATTGTATGCTGCATTTTGGACTCAAACCCCTACAGGCCCATGACACCTTGGCAAAGGTTGGCAAAGGCATTTTGGATATTTCTACTATAACATTGTCAAGGATATGCACACATTAATGTAAATTACCGATGTCTGGATCATCATTGAACGTTGGTCCCGCATTTGCCTCACAATATCCAGTGGATAGACTGGTTGATTTTGTTCAATTAAGCACATGGCTGTTTCCATTGTTATTAACACACCTGTACGTCCAATGCCTGCACTATAAAAGATAAAAACGTACGTGTCATATATTAAACTGAATGTTATGTCTTATGGCTAGACAGGCAACAAGCAAGCAATGCATAGATTTTCCATAACACTTCTCAGATCTTGGGTTGCACTAAAATTGGCATTTCTCTTTGAGCAGAGTGGAAACAAATCGATTACCGAAACATCAGCTAACACAGATGGAGGGAAAAGGAGACATTACTTCTCAAACTCCTGCTGCCCTCCTTAGTACAAAACTCCTCTGCAAAGGTTTTCCCCTTTACCATTATTCCAGATCCACAGTCTCCCACTGCACTCTTACAGGCTGCAAGTATCGGAATCAGCAAATGCAGTCAATTTGCTGCTTCCTGTCTTTAGAGGCATAGACGATTCAGCCTTCTACAACCTGTACAAACCTCATTGGAACCCTGAAAGGCTTTCCAGTGGGAGCGGTTTGACAGTCTTATGGGTGATGTGAAAGTGCCCTGCATTGAAATGCCCTCAAAGCCTCCGGGAACAGCTGGGGGAGGTAAGAAAAGTGACACTCTGACCAATTAAGTTACTGAAATCATGATGACTGTAGTGTCCCTTTAATAGTAACGAGTAGAGAATAGAATAAGTGAACCTTAAATGTTTTAAGTAGTTTGAGCTCCTTAGACACTTACCTGCAATGAACAAGGACTGATTGATTCTTCACTCTCTTTTTCCTCACAGATGATACAAACTCCAAGAAATCGGAAGAGTCATCAGGGACTCCGTGGTCCGGCCAAGCGACGTATTGCAAATGAGACACAGGAAGTTCCTCTCCTGTCTGCACCAATAAGAATGTGTTAGCAGAGTCAGAGAATCATCCCCATGTTTTTAGGATCACTGCAACACAATTAGAAACATACTGGGCACTATTCTCTAGTGAACGCCAACTTTAGTGTTGGGGTGAGCAAGTGTTAACGTCAGGATAAGGGACTTTAACGCATGCCACCCATATTACCTTCCTAATGCTTAACCCTGTAAAAATTCTTTAGCGTATCAGTGATTGGTGTAGCTTGCACGAGCTTACTGTACTTTGCGCAACGTATACTTAACATGGAGTACGTAATCAGTAATTAGCGTTGAGCAATTGTAATACCTATCTTATCCGTACGCTAATTACCGCACTGGTGGGTTAATCATATTTTTATCATCACATAGAAAATTCAACTTCTGCAGAATCATTTAGCACCAGCTAACCCCCCCCCCCAATAAATCTGATACTCACCTCTCACCCCACAGAGAAAACAGTGGTCTGATCCACTGCTTCTGGCCTCCAGGAGCAGAAAGAGACTGGAGACAAATAGTCCACAGTCTCCGTCTACGATCACTACGATCTCGCAAGGGGGAGATCACACATGGCTCACGGCCCGGCAGCGCAACCCTCCATGGTGTCCTATGAACTCCAAGAGGCGAAACTCGCAGTGGCGCAGACGTGCTACTACGAGTATCACCGAGGATAGCGCAGTGTTCCAAATAGGCTCTGAATTAGTGCCTACCCCGGCATATGGTGCTAAAATGGGGACCCTACAGGGAAACCTGCAGTTTAGGGCCCACTATTTTTTCCAGTCTCCAATAAAAAGACTTGGCTGCTTAAATTCTTGAAATAATGAAAGTGTAGTATTTGGATGATATATACATTTAAAGTGGGATTACTCTATAATGAAGACAGTTTCTTGTACTATCAAATATAAATTTACCTTTAACCTCCCTGACGGTATTCCCGAGTGTGGCTCTGTGTTAACATTTTGTACCGAAAGCGGTATCCCCGACCCACACTCGGGCTGGATACTTACATGTCCTGCGCTCCCTCGCTGATCCCGCAGTCTCCTCCAGCCGCTCGCAAAGTCACACTGCCTGGTTCTCTTCTCGCGAGGAATGAACCAGGAAGTGTGACATCACGATCAGCTGCGGTGTGCCTGCGGGGACAGCGAGGGAGCGCAGGACATGTAAGTGTCAGCCCGAGTGTGGCTCGCGGATACCGCTTTCAGCATTGAAAGTTAACCCCCGAGCCACACTTATACCGCTAGGGGGCCAGATTAATTGGACCGATTCTGACATAAAATATGGCAGAATTGGACCGCCAGGGAGGTTAGGTAACTAAACTGCCCCGTGCACCAAATCATATTTTACAGACATTTCTACCTGTAGGCATCAATAGAAAGGTTTCTGGAATTTGATAGAGTTCAAAAATGGAAGACAAAAAAAAAGATTTTGTCTGAGAGTTGTGTGGAAGAAAACATTTATGTCTGGGACAATTTTACAATTGCCTCAGGAGGTGTTCATGCACAAAAGTAACACATTTGAAAGTATGCGTACATATCATACCACTAAGATCCTCAGCAGATACTATGCTATGTCTATTAATGACATGACTAATATTTGGAGGCTCTCAAATACTGTATACTTCACAGTGCAATGTTCAGACACGGTGCTATAGAAAGAATTTAAGTTTATGTTACTGTATAGCAGGGCTGGACTGGGACAAAAAATTAGCCCTGGACTTTAACCCCTTAGGGACCGGGCGGTTTTACGCAAATCCATCCTTTAGTGCCCGCTGCCGTTTTTACGTTTCTGTGCCTTTAGTGTTTAGGTCAAATATTCCTCTTCCTAGCTTATGCAACCCACACATATTATACACCGTTTTTCCCGCCATTAAATGGACTTTCTAAAACACCATTATTTCCATCATATCGTATAATTTACTATAAAAAAAATGAAATATGATGAAAAAAAATGGTAAAAACACACTTTTTCGTAATTTAATCCCCAAAATCTGCAACCACAAAAAAACCCAGCTAAATAGTTTCAAAATTTTGTCCCGGGAATAGAAATACCCAATTTTTACATGTTTTTGCTTTTTAACCCCTTCACTGCTGAGCCAGTTCACCTATGTGTGCTGAGCTCATTATGACCGTTTTATGCTCATTATTTTTTAGATGACAGCCTAGGTCCTATTTAACTAACCCCCCCCAGACAATTTTTTTTATTTTATTTTTTACACCAAACCTGGTCATGTTTGGTATCATTGGAAAGGCCATGATCAGGCCTTTCCAATTATCAATTATGTCAAACATGACCCTCTAGCTGCCACGGATCGGGAGATAGGATCCCCCTATCTCCACTTGGCAGCTAGGGGGTTAACTGGCCCACTGACATCCTCACACATATGGTGAGGATGTCAGTGGGTGGGGGGTGACCCGGAGGCTTTGCTGACATCCAAGATGTCATTCACCTCCAGGTTTGAATTCTGATTCGGCAGCGAAACGGTGAATGCTACACACCGCTGAAAAGGGGGGACTCTCCCCTTTCCAGCGGTGTAAAAAGCATCTCTCTAGTTAAAATGATTGGGGAGATTGAGTCCCCCCTTCCTGAATTTTACCCACTGGCGTCTGCCGATGACGTCATCACGTAGTGTGAGGACGTCATCGCATCGGCCGACCCCCAGGAAATGGCGAGGCAAGCTTCCAGCGTGGGAGCTGGTTAGGGAGGTAAGTATTGGCGGGAGGGAGGTTAGGAGCCCGCTGACGTACCATGTACGTCCGCAGGTTTAAGGGAGACCAGTGGGCAGGACGTACATGGTACGTCAGCGGTCGGAAAGGCGTTAATTGTGCAAACACAAAAATAGTATATAAAACAATAGGATCGCTCAACCAATCGTTCTACAGATACCAGAGTTGCTGCAGAGCGATTGGGTAAAGAAACGCAGAGGCACTGAGGTTGAGTGCGCACCATGTGTTACGGTGATGCAGATGTGCAGCGGGTCTCACCAGCAAGGTGGCCCCAATATGACACTGTGGCAGACTGTTCAGTTTTACAAAAGTTGGAGGTTTTCACCTCATCCAGTAAGGGCAGTGCGAGCCGCACGGTGAATAAGCATTCACACTGGCCCACTGAGCCATCGGCCCACCGGGAATCTCCCTGTAGTCCCTATGGCCAGTACATGCCTGCTGTATAGTGCTGGAAAATAATGGTGGTCACACAAAATATTGACACTTTGGGCCCAATTTGGACATTTTCACTTAGGGGTGTACTCACTTTTGTTGCCAGCGGTTTAGACATTAATGGCTGTTTATGGAGTTATTTTAAGGTGACAGCAAATTTACACTGTTATACAAGCTGTACACTCACTACTTTACATTGTAGCAAAGTGTAATTTCTTCAGTGTTGTCACATGAAAAGCTATAATAAAATATTTACAAAAATGTGAGGGGTGAACTCACTTCTGTGAGATACTGTATTTGATGCACTAGCACTATCTCTACCTTGAAAAGTTCACATACACAGATTTTTCTAAATTTAAAAACGCTCAAATATTATCCATTCCGAAATGTGTTTACTCAAAACGACTCTTCGAACAATCCATTTCCATGTTGTTTGTGCCCTTTCTAGATGCAGGTTCATGGTAAATTGAATAGGTTACCCAACATGAATGTCACAAATGTATTTAATTCAGTGACAAGATGTAAAAAATAAAGCATGGCATTAAAGCATTGCAAACTATTGTATAGCTTATATATGAGCCTGACTGCAAAGAATAAGACAATCAATGCTTCACAGGTTTATGAGATCACCATGAGTGATTAGGGACTTCTAAGAATACTTGTAATAAGAGAACCTATAAAACAGGCTTAGCTCCATTCGCTTACCAAAGCTCAGACTTAATTTGGTAGATTGCTTTCAAAGTGTATACCTGCCATTGATTTAAAATAGCAAAAGGTTTGCAGAAAATAAATCTTGCCACATGCATCAACAGTAATGTTGGCATTTACAACAAAGTCAATGATGATTTATCTGTACTTTACAACGACATTGATCACAGTGGGAGTTATTCACCAACTACCATTGTGTGCCGTAGTTGCAAACAACGAAAAATGCTTTTGTTGAAACCGTAACAAACTTCAGCATTTTGAAGAGAGAAATTAAAATGACTTTTAAATCATTAATGAATCTTCTCCTGCCACTGTTTAAATTTCCTTTTTGCGAAATGCCGATTTTTGGCCCTTTTTTGTGCAGTTTGTTATATTATTCCAGATGCCAAAATCACCAGTATAGCAGCATGTAGTGATAACCTTTTTCATTAGACTAACGTCATACATTGAAAAGACAAGTTTTTGCGAGTAACGTCAAATTAAAAAAAAGGTACCACTATGTAGTGCTATACTCTGGATATACATACAGTATTTAACACACACACACACACACTTAAAATACATTCCCCCATCAAACCTAATAAACATAACAAAACTATTATCCTCCAGACACCCTCCAAGTTGTCTTGTTGACATTTCCTGAGCTCCCAGTGAGCAGATCAAACCAGTTTTTGATGGGGAGCGAGAAAAATAGTAAAGCCATTTACAGAATATTATACTTGGTACTGAAAAATAAAAATTAGGTCTAATGTTACCCTTTTTCAAATGTTGGGTGATGGCCACATGTGTCTCTGTACAGAAAGTATAGTGATCAACATCATAATGGCTGACACTCAAATGTGGGGAGCGACTTTCCAGCATACTAGTAGGAAATGTTACATATGTGTTAAATGAGTGTGCTGCTGATTGCATTTGAGTGAATATGAGTGTGCAGAGTTGAGAAAAGAACTTACCTCAATATTTGTAACTAGCATTTCTCTGAAAACACATGCGATAGTACAGTCTTCTGAGTGACATTTTACTCGAAAATTGCCATACTCCAAAACATCAGGTGGATCAGGCCAGTACTGGTGGCATTTTGTCTGTCGTAAGAAAAATAAGGAAACACATTGGTTTAAAAAAACAGTAAAATTATAAAGCACTTACTTTTTTAATCCATCTTGTAAAAGCTTGGCAGTTGGATTAAACTACTTGAAAATTAAAATTTATAACCCTTTTTGCATCTGTAACTATCCCGCTGTGTTTTTAAGTGGTAAAAAATAAGTAGCAGGTATTTTAACCCCTTAGTGACCGGGCAGTTTTACAAAAATCTGTGCTTTAGTGCCCGCTGTTTTTACGTTTCTGCGTGGTCTGTGTTTAGGTCAAATTTTCTTCTTACTCGTTTATGCAACCTAAACATATTATATACAGTTTTTCTCACCATTAAATGGACTTTCTAAATAGACCATTATTTCCATCATATCGTATAATTTACTATAAAAAAAAATAAAAAATGGAAAAGCACTTTTTCGAAATGTAATCCAAAATCTACAACCACCAAAAAAAGACCCCAGCTAAATAGTTTTGAAATTTTGTCCTATTTGAAATATCCAATTTTTTACATGTTTTTGCTTTTTAACCCCTTCACCGCTGAGCCATTTCACCTGAACTCACTCTGACCGTTTTATGCTCATCATTTTTAGATGCCAGCTTAAGTCCTATTTAATTAAACCCCCCAGATAATAATAATAATATATATTTTTTTAATTATTTCTAAATTTCTTTTTACAAGAAACCTGGTCTTGTTTGGTATCCTTGGAAAGGCCATGATCAGGCCTTTCCAATGATATCAAACATGACCTTCTAGCTGCCAAAGGATCCCATTATCTCCACTTGGCAGGTAGGGGGTTAACTGGCCCACTGACATCCTCACACATATGGTGAGGATGTCAGTGGGTGGGGGTGACTCGGAGGCTTGGCTGACATTCAAGATGTCAGCCACCTCCGCATTTGAATCGCCATCCGGCAACCTAGGGGTTAATGAGACTCTCCCCTTTCCGGCAGTGCAATTTTTTTTCTCTATCTTAAATGGTTGGGGAGATACAGGGCTACAAAGGAGCCCCCCTCTCGCCTTCCTGATTTTTACTGTAGGCGCTGATGGGGTCCCCTTAATAGGCAGGGCAGGCTTCCAGTCTGCCAGACCGCCGCTGGAGCCCGGCGAGGGAGGCAAGTATCAGGCGGGAGGTTAGGAGACCCTGACGTACTATGTACGTCCGCAGGTCTAAGGGAGACTTCCCGATAGAACATCAGCGGTCGGGAAGGGGTTAAGAGAAATATTGATGGCAATTTTTTTAAAAAAAATAGAAATCCTTGCAGTTACAGGTATTTAGAAAGTGCTAACAAGTTCCGTAGCGCTGTTCAATGAGACCGAATAACAAATATACAGACAAGTTAAAAACACAGAACAGTAACCCTGCTCGAGAGCTTACAATCTAAGAGGAGAGGGGTGACACACTAGGCGAGGGTAAATGGCAAAGTTAAACATTATAGCAAACAATATATTTCTATTACACACATATAGAATTTTATTAACACCTGAACATGAAAGGGCAGTGGGATTTAGTTACAAAAACGTTGCCATTAAATAGTAACAAACTCCTGCAAACAGAGTTATTTACCAACAACCATATAGTTTACTGCTGTTGCAACGATGAGCAACTTTGGCATTTCCCAAAGGGAATTCAAATGAAGCAACTCCTACGGTCATCAATACATCTCCTGCCGCTGCTTTAATTTCCCTTTTGGGAAATGCCAAAGTTTATAGTCATTGCAACAACAGTGATATTTATCGGTATGTGTTTATTCCGGTGTAAATCTGTATATGTGTTTTTAATATCTTGCATTTTATTACTTTGAATTTTTACAGTAGGGCACAGAAATACAGTGTTCTTGAATCAAGAACATACTTGAAAATGAGAGAAATCTCAACGTATCCTTCCTGGTAAAGTATTACAAATAAATGTGCAAGTACAGTAAACTAGGGAGGTTAGTGGAAAAAAGCCCATAAGTGTTATTGGTATCTGAAACACCCTTGTGAAAATTGTTATCCTTTACAACAGTGGTTCCCAACTCTGCTCCTCAAGTACCCCTAACAGGCCAGATTTTAAGGATTCCCTTTTGGAATACTGTAATCCCTGAGCAACAAATCACCTGTGGTGTGCTTCAGATATCCTGCAAACCTGTCCTGCTAGGGGTACTTGAAGACCATGTTTTGGAACCACTGCTTTACATCATAGACAGAAAGCTATCTTTACAAAGTATCTCATACGCCTCAGTATTAATGGTTGTTTACGGAGATGCAGAACAAATAAAAATAAGGTTGTTGCTTCCTAAATAAAAGTGTAATTAAATCTATCCAAAAAAAATTCTTCTGAACGACTTCTGGATTTATTTTCACACACTTATTAAGCTAAAGTATTTAAAGTTTTTTATTTATTTTTATTTAAAGAAAACAGACATTTGTTATCTGTTCAACAAAGAGAACGGGCATATCCATTCAGTGTCACGGAAGAAAAAAAAATTGATGGTCTGGTCAACTGACTATTCCATCAATAAAACTAGAGTACAAACAAATTAAAAAGACCACTTTTATTAAACAATGTGCAGATATTTCGGTCCAAATAAAGTGCTACAAACAACATATATTTATTTAATTCCCTCAGCCATACCGTTGGCCCCATCGTTACACAACTCTATACTCATCACAAGGCCCGGATTTTATACAAATATATGTTGTTTGTAGCACTTTTTTGGACTGAAATATTTGCACATTGTTTAATAAAAGGTCTTTTTAATTTGTTTGTGCTCTATGCCTGGATAAAAGGGAGTCAGGCAATCCAAAATTTCGCCTGTAATCCCTCAAATTTGCATTCTGTCCATTCAGTATCATCTGCTCTTAAATTTAAAATGAAAGACAAAGTTAAAAGAATGAAATCTATTGTAATAAAACTATTGCAGGTTTTTTTGTTTACCTACCTTTCCTCGCTCTGTAAGTGTGGTTAACATGATGATTATGGTTAACCTATGGTCCCAGATCATCTGCCAGAATTGTGCACAGGTATGTGGAAGCGGCCCTTGGGTAGCAATATATTTGTTTACAATATCAGATGATGGAATTTCCATCTGTGAAGAAAATATTTAGGTGTAAACCAAATCTAAAGTTAGTGTTAACAAATAGCAAGCTTCGCAGGTTGTCATGCAAAGTAAAGTGGATATCCAGTAGAAAATGTCATGATTGCTGTGGAATGCTCATCTTGTATTCAAAATTTAATCAAACTTTAATTTTTAATATGAACCTGCCATGCACAGGTTGACTTTAACTTAAAGAACAGAGCAAATATCGCTCTGCCAGCAATTTTGCTGCTAAGTTAATAGATTTTATATATATATATATATAAAAAAAACAAAAAACAGAATTCCTCAGCAAAAGGTGCTACTGGAGCATAGAGTCAATCACTTAGGGCACTATTCCATAGTTGGTGCTAATGTAGGGTTTAAATATGTAATCGTTAGCGATAGAAATAAATGTAACAACTGGTATAGACATTCCAATCCTGACGTTTCGCTTTTGCGAAATCAGTTAGCGCCTCACGCGAGCTTACTGTACTTTGCGTCTCCAATACGTAACATTGGTAGCGTAATCAATTTGTTTCAACAAGTGAGGTATTACAAAGTGCTGGCGCAAGTTATCGTCAGGACGCAAAGTGAAACATTTTAACCACTCCTAAAAGCTGGTGCTAATTTCAAACTTTGATAACCTGGCCAAGCGCAAGATCCTGAGCCTATAAAAAAATAATGCAGCACAGCCCATGTCCTGAGAGCCCTATTACATAGTTGATCCCACAATGGATATAGCCAGGCATGTCGTAATCATTGCAGCTGCCAGTTTGTACGTCGCCATATACGTCAAACCGTGTCCGACGCCATTAGAAGGTAGAAAGGATGCAGAGAATCGCAAAGGCACCTCGTATCCAAAGGACACGGCCTAGTTTGGAGGAAGTGACTGATGAGGAGTGCTGCCTGTGTAACACGTTCAGCCGTGAAGAGATCTGCAGGCTCTATCAAGAGCTGCAGGACCATTTGGTGTCCGGGTCTGGCTCATGCATATCTATGCCAGGGATAACAAAGTCGCTCTGCTGCCTGCACTTCCTAGCCACTTAAGACTTTTCAGCATCTCCTGTCCAAGCTAACTGGTCTCAGCCAGAGTACCTTTTCCAAGATGCTCCACCGCTTCCTCATAGTATGCAAGTGTCACCAATGCATTGGGTACACTACCACCCGAGGGATGGCCCACTGTGAAACAGGAGTTTTATGACAATTGAGGGTTTCCTAATGTTCTGTTGGCAATCAAGAGATCTGAAAGGATGCTGCGTTTTAGAGCAATCGTAAGCACTTCTATTCCATAACAGTGCAAATGATTTGTGATGCCAATGTGCGCATCCTGAATCTGTTTGCAGCGTTTCCTGGGAGTGCACGATTCATACAGTATATCCTGGCTAATTCCTTGGTGATGCGTGATTTGCAGATGGAGGTCTACTAGGTGGGTATACGTTTTCTTTACAAAATATATCCTAACTAGAAAGTATTGGGAAATGTAAAACCTATTAAAGTGTGTAATGTACCATGTATTAGCGTATTCAGGATAACCACTAAGGCTAATTACCTTCAGGAGGATTGAGGGGTCTCCACAAGAGGCCTACAATAATGCAAACACCAATAGACACACATGGACATATTTCGCCAATATGCAACATACTGGGAAAAAAATCCTCCTTGACCCTGGAATGGCAGTCAGATTTCTCCCTGGATCAAGCGGCTTTTGCCCACATATTAAATATTGTAACCCTTAATATTATGTTATCTTTGTAATACGCTCGATAATTGGGAAGCGCTAATATTTAACACCTCACACTAATTTTTACCTGTAGCGCTGCCTTTTAGCATCCACTATGGAATAAAGCCAACTGAAGAGAGTACTTGGGGATGGAATCCCAAATATAACAAGCAATATGCAATGATGCAAGTCCTGAATTGGTCCAATTTTCTAACGTGCTGTTCACGTGATGATGAAAGGATTTTTAAAAAGGCTTTCACGTAACTATGTAATCCAATCACCTGTTAACAACCGTTTAAGGTTGAAAATGTAATCCAAAAATACGGTGAGATGGTAATGTCTCTGCAGTGCTATTACCACGCTCTCAATGACAGGTTGATAAAGTGATAAGAGCAGGGGTCAGCAACCTTGGCCTCCAGATGTTTTGGAACTACATCACTCACTATGCTCAAGTACTCAAGTTGGCTGGAGCCTCCTGGGAAAAGTAATATCAAAACATCGGGGGGGGGGGCAAGGTTGCAATCAAGCATTAGGGTTAGCAGGAGACGCAAATAAAATCACACAGTACACTTTTGAGAGCAATTGCTGAATTTGTTGAACATGCCTGAAATATTCTGAACAGACCCACTTATGAATAGCAAGAACCTTTACTATTACTTACTTTTACATTGCTTGCATTTATGTAGTCATCACTTCCTGCCAGAACCACACGGGTGCCATCATCTGCAGGAAGGAAAAGAATAGCCCTCAATTAACTCTAAATTGAAAAACATTGCCAAAAAAGGTCTTCGTTACATGGCAGTTAACCCAACGAGACAGCAGTTTAGAACATAGAAAATGTCGGCCCATCTAGTCTGCCCAATTACATGGATACTTTACCTGGATTTATCTTTTATTTAGGATAGCCTTATGCCTATCCCATGCCTGCTTAAATTCAATTACTGTTTTGGCCTCTACTACTTCAACTGGACAATTATTCAAAGCAGTCAATAAAAAGGGATTAGAAAATAACATATGAGGCATACTCAAAAAATAAAGGTAGGTGGAAATACATTAATGGAGAAGTCTTCATTGGCATGCAGGGGAATTGGCCAAGTAAACTTTTATATAAAAAAGGAGCAAAGGGTAAAAATCAAGTACTATCAGATTTATTTAAAAAATATTTTCATGATGTTCGGTAAAAAATATGTCCATTTCTCAACCTTTTATCAACTTCATAGTATTCATGAACCATTTGGCCCGGCGTACAGTGTCAAGACTGCCCATATATATGCCTGCAGTCCCACCTCCTGCACAGACCAATATGGTGGCCCAGTCAGACTTGTTTATTGCTAAAATATGCTGGACTGTCACATAAGCCTTTCGCTCCCAATTATAATTTAGAAGGAGTTGAAAATGTTTAGATATTGAATACGCAGCTTTTTACGTGTTATATTTCTAAACCCCCCCAATCAAGGCCAATGCTCCCACTAGGCAACCGCCTAGGGTGCACTGCCACCTAGGGGTGCAGTGGGCCCAGTCTGGGTTCCATTATTGTACTCCTTCCTCATTGTGCAGCTCATGTAGCTGGTAGTGGTTGCTTGCAAAGCCGAAATTGGCCCCTATTACACTACGCGCAAATGTGCGCACGCAAAAAAGTTAGCGCGCGTAAATTAACACGGTATTACGATCCGAGCGCAGTTTTTCAGCCTTCAACTTTTTCGAGCGCAAATGCGACGCGCAAAGCCAGGCGCAAATGACCATTTTGCGGCCAGACGGACCGGAGGAACTGATGGACCGGGGAACAGGAGGCCGGGACAGCTGCAGGACAGGTGAGTTACGGGGGCCGGGGGCTGCAGGTCTCCTAAATGTACCGGCAGCCGCCGGTACATTTAGGAGACCTGTGGACGCATTTTTTATTATGGAATGTCCGCGGTCGAACAAACTGCGAACATCCCATAATGTTCGGCGTTAGCCGATCACCCGAATGGCCGATGTTCGATTTGAACTCACGTTCGAATCAAACCGAACGCCCATCCCTACTCAGGACCCAGGTTTGTCAGATAACTGAAGCACAGCACAGGTGATATCATTTGCTTTTCAGGGATTGCAATATTCAGTCTGCATTTCCCCAAAGTGATACTTAAAATCTGGCCTGTTAGTGGTCCTGAGGAATGGAGTTGAGAAACACTGGTCTATAGTGTAACCATTTTGCACTCTGTGGAATATGCCAGCACTATATAAGAATATAATAATTTACATGCTAATTACAGCATTGCAAGAAAATACAAGGAGAAAAACAACAAACTCTTGCATGTTATACAGTTAGAGCAGTGGTTCTCAACCTGTGGACCCTCAGGACCCACAATTGTCCTTAGTCATTAAGTCGCAACCCAAAAATAATTGAATTTCTGAAACATTATAATTTAATCCACAAACCAACGTGTGCAATATTCTACAATGTATGCACTTTTTAAACAATTTTGTAAACAAATAGGGAAGATGCATCAGCGGGTCCCAGACATTAGAGAGGCCTGGGGCCACTTACCCCGCGACCCAGTCCGCCCCTTGACGCGACCCACTTTTGGGTCGCGACCCACCACTTGAGAAACACTGAGTTAGAGGACCAAGAACAGAAGAAAACAGATGCTCTGTGCTTTGTATACAAACTCAATGCACCTCAGGGATTCCTGCCTCATCAGTAATCACAAGAAAAGAAAATCAATAAAACTTAAAAGGCAGAAGAATTCAGTTAACTCTATATCTCAGAGATCATCAAGTCAAGGGCAATCCCCTTCTTTTTTTCTGTACCTTCTCAGAAGAAGCTGGCTTACAATATCTGTACTTCCTCTTTTTATTTCCACATTTTTTTTTATTGGTACTCAATAGTTTCCATCTTTTTATAATTATTATAATCTATACTGGGAATTATTTTTCAAAGAGCAAATAAATCTGCAAAACCGCTTAGTAGCATCCTTCATACATTAAGCTGCTCTTAATAACCAATACCATAACAGCTTATTATGCTTTTGTTTTGCCATTATCAATGTTGCCATAGAATGTAGGACCAATGTTAGTAGTCCCTTTGCTGCTGTGATAACGCTTGGTCCTTCATCTCTATAATGTTCTTGGCATAGTATTCTTATTCCACAATTCCTTATTGACATTCATCCTTATTCTAAATTGACTTGTATTTCACCTGCTCAGTGCTAGCTGCTGCTCTTCTGTCCCTTAATTTATCTTCTGTAATATGCTAGTACTATACTATTTATTGGACTCAAAAAAGATCCATACACAGTTCCAACTGGTAACTAAACTACATCTCAACATTGTACGGAGGTGGTTGGCGCTGTATCATTTACACACAGGAGGTAGAGGCATCCATGGAGTATATAGAAACACTATAAGTAAAGCAGGAAGAAACCACTTTCCAAGCTATAGAGGTTGAAAGCCATAAACAGTGGAGATATATGCATCATAAAGTAAGCATAATTTGGTGCCCTCAATATGATTTTAAAGTGTTTCTGTCAAACTGAATCAGGATTCAGGAACTACAAACATAGCAAGTCCAGCATTTCAAACAAATTTTCAAAAAGTAAAAGCTTTATAAATTGTCAGCATTTATTTTGTTACTGCCAACTATGCTGTGTTTAAGACACTACTATCAAAACACCTGTACTTGTGTAATTTACACAGTAGAACCTTTCAGTTAAATGGTTATATAAATTATCAATGCACAGAACAGTCATTCACTTTTGACAACCAATGTAACTACCTGCTGCCAACAGTTTTGGTGTGCCTTAGGAGAGCTCATTTATCAGGGCAGACCAAGAAGTCAAGTATTTTGGGCACTATTTAAGACCCATGAGAGACCAAAGAAGCAAACTCCTTAGACTTACTGAGGTATTACTGAAAGATTACTTTGGTGACACTCAACTATCGTGACTTTATTATATATTGAATTTTTCATATTCTGGTGTACTAAAAAATACCATTAGAAGTTTGAAACACTCTTCACCAAAAGCACCCTAAATTAATTTCTTCTTTTTTATTCAAAAATTGCACAAATAAAATATATATGGCATCAAATAGCTCTGGGTTCAAACAAGAATGCAACAGTAATATCACAATGCAGCATTATGTATCTAACACAGCAAGCTAATCAAATACAAAAGGTGAATAGGCCTAACACAGTCCACGCAGCATCAATCAGTAACGCGGGAGTCCCCATCTTCTGCACTGCCACCAAAGGGCGTTTAAGGAGTCCAGGGACTGGGTAGATACAAAGACACAGGGAAAGTCTACATAAAAGTGGAGGGTTTCTCGGCACCCCCACACACACGGTGACTCGGCGCTAGATCTGGTGGGCTCGCGACATTGTGGATTGTGGCGCTTGTGGATGACCTACATAAAAGTGGAGTCGGGCCACGTATAGTGGTACACTAACAGGGTGGGGGGAGGTGAGGAGCGCAGTAGGAATGAGGGAGGGGGCAAGTGGGAGAGGAAGATGGATGTGGCTCACCATCCCCCCCAACAGTAGGACTGCGATCCCCAGGACCACACTGTTGGGCTGCGATATATGAAGTGTGACGGGCGAGCCCAGCCTGCTTTGACGACTGACAATACAGTTTCGGCAGGAGACAGGACAGGTACGAGCACCAGTGGAGATGAGCCTCCAGCTTGTCCTCAGCTCCAGCAAGTAGGTGTTCAAGGTTCCGCACCTCCTTGACCCCCGCAGACCAGTCACAGTATGAGGGGGGGAGTCGCCAACCTCCAAGTACAGGCAATGAGTAAGTAAACTGTCATAATCATAGGTAACGCCACGATCTACTTGAGTGAGCTCATCGACAGGGGTGTGTGAATAAGGAGAAAAGTCTCAGGGGCAAAGAGCAGATCGAGGTCCGTGACCTCAGATAGAGTCCCGAATAGAGTTCCAGAAAGGGGATATGTGCGTGCAGGACCACCAGACATGGAGGCATGAGCAATCCAAGGCATCACGTCTCTACCAATTCAGAGAAAGTCTGAGACCAATTCGGAACAATAATGACGTAGTGCAATCTTATAATGAGGGAGTGAGAATCCTGTAAGAGCTAGACTTGAGTCGAGCTTGGGGGGACCCATAATGAGCCTGCTCATATGTGTCTCGCCACCTGTCTTCAGGGATGGGGGCATCCAACATTCGTTCCCAGGTCCCATCAAATGGAGGGGGTTCTGGCTCCAGTAGATAGCAAAAAAGCCGAGGGCGAGTAGCCCAGCAGAGATCCTCAAACAGCATGGGGGGATCTAGTCAGTCTATGACGGGCTGGCAGGGAAAGCAATAATGCGATATTTGCGGAAATTTAAAGAGTTCCAAAAGGAGTAGGAGTCAGGGCCTGCAGGTCACCGTTCCATGGGGGAGGAGGCCGTGTTCGGAGACAAAGTGCGTGGCTCTGGGTGGGGGGGGATCTCCATATGAATCGCGTGCAGTAGGATCTAATCATGCCAATAAACAGGGTGGAATACTGATGGGCAAAGTTTGGAAGGAGATATAGCAATCTTGGCAGCACGTTCATCTTTAAGATGCTGATCTTTCCAAGCCATGACACTCATAATGACCTCCACTCAGAGTTTCCGACATAATACAGTCCGCACAGGCAAGAAATTCTCACAAAAGATCTTGTGGGGCAGTCGTGAGCCAGAAGCCCAAATACTTCATCTTCGAAATGCACCACACAAATGGGTGCATGTGTATCAACGTGTGTTCTGCCACTCCCAAAACATTAAGATTCAAGATCTCAGACTTGTCAATGTTCAACTTAATATTGGCCAGTTGGCCATAAGTATTGAACTCCTGCACCATTCCAGGTAAGGAGGACAGCGGGTTTGTGATGTAAAAAAGGAGGCCATCGGCATACGCCGAGACCTTATGAACCCAAGCCCATCCGGTCAAATCCGGTATGGAGTCGTTGTTTGGAATGGATTCAAGGAAAGGCTCTAGAGAAAGAGCGAATAGAAGCGGACATAAAGGGCAGCCCTGTCTTGTGCCGTTTCGTATATGAAAAGACTCAAAGAGGACACCATTGACCTCAACGCGGGCATTGGGGGACTGATAAAGTGCGGAGATCCAGCCAAGGAACTCCATAGGGAAGTTCATGGCTTTCAGCAAAACAAAAGGACCAGGAGACAATATTGAAAGCCTTCTCGGCGTCTGTAGAGAGGAGCAACATGGGAGTTTGAGGTTTTCACTCGGTAGATCACGTTAAGGGTGCAGACAGTACCGTCTCTGGACTCCTGGGAAGGTATGAAACCCACCTGGTCCCTCCATACCAGGAGAGGCAGGACAGTGTGAAGGCGCTGAGCTAGCACTGACACAAAGATCTTAAGAAGCAAAATAAGTCTATAACTGGAGCACAATTGAGGGTCTTTTCCCTCCTTAGGGATCACCACTATCCTAGTCTTGTAGTAAAGACCCACCAGTCTCTCTCATGACTGAGAAGCAGTGTGAACATATGTGGCTTGCCTAGAAAGCAGCTTTTGGTTTCATTAGGTAGGACTCACCTACCAGAGGTGCTGTGTCGTGGCAGATGAGCTTATACTTCAATGGCCATTCAAGTAAATCAAAACATCTGTTTTGTTTCACATGAAGCTATAGGGACATCTTTTTTTTTCGTTATGGTTTACACGTGTTACGGAGCTGGATACTTCTGGTAGTTGCAGCCGCCCTGGTAGGGATCAGGTGCAACACCGCTTTTCTGTATTTTTGTACTAAAGGGCTGGAAAACTGTCCAGGGCAGGAGCCTTATGATTTTTCTGTGTTTTAAGGGCTACAGAGACCTCCTCTGTAGTTATAGCCAGTCGGAGGAACGCACGTTGTTCGGTATTGAGACTATGAAGTATTCTCGACTCTAAGCAACGAGAGGAGGGGGATGATCGAGGGCAACAACAGACTGATAGAGGGAGGAATAATAATTCCGAAAAGCTCGCACTATCCAGATCGGGTCCAGTGAGTGAGCGCCAGTGGAGATACGTAGCTTTGGACATAGGCCTGACGTTGGCGTTGCTTCAGAAGGCGGTCTAGGAGACGACCCAATTTATCCTTAGGATACGTGAAATAGCAACCTGTTTGCAAGATCGCTCACTGTAGTTGTGGGTTAAGAGCATTAGCAAGCTGTGTGCAGAGATGGAGGAGGCGGGCATAGGTACCATCCATCCATCCCGGAGGTCTGATGTTAACGTCAACGAATGGGCGAATGCCCCCCTCAATCTCAGTTGCCAAAGCAGCGCCTGACAAGGAGGTATTGGCCACCACGTGGTCTGACCACACACCTATTGTCATGTCTCTTTTGTCCCCCCTCCTCCGACCAAAGGCGCGTTCCTGGCAGCTTAACAAACTCAGAAGATTGGACTAAAGGCAGGTCATACTGGGTATCCAAAAAGTAATCTAATCTCGAGAATGTGTGATGAACGGCAGAGAAAAAAGTGTAGTTCCGCTTAGCCGTGTGGACTGACCTTCAAACATCAACCAAGCGGAGGACTTGAGGAGAGCGATTAACACGTCGCAGAATCCGCCAGGGCGTACGGTGAAGCGTGGAAGAAGAGTCTTCTTGGGGAACTAGGGGAACCTTAAAATCTCTGCTTAAGATGAGAGTGCCAGAGGCAAAAGGTTCCAGGAGGCGTAGTGATTTATTTAGCCAAAGATCAGTGCTGGTCAGTATTAGGAAGATACGGGTTCGCAAAAGGTATAAATGGAGCCCGCGATAGTGCCCTTCATAAAAAGACACCTCCTGTTTCCCGCCATGTAAGTGTGGGGTAGTTCAAAAAGTTACAGTAGTAGTGAACAAAATCGCTATGCCTCTGGATTTGGCAGTTGAGTTGTGGTCGAAAAACCCCATGGGAATTCTTCTGTCACGGAGGGAGGGAGGAACAATTGCGCATAAATGAGTCTCCTGTAAAAAGGCGACCGAGGCATGAACAGAAGCAAGGTTACGAAGAAGGTGATGCCGCTCCTCTGGCTTATTGATACCCCAGATGTTGTAGGTCACCAAGCAGAGGTCTATCGGCGTCATGGGCACTGCCCGCCTCCGGCCCAGTTATGCGGGAGAAGGGAGGGGCTTTGAGAGAAAGAGAAAGCGGAAAGGGGAGAAATAAACAGATAAAAAATAAAAATGAAGGGGTTATGGGAGGGGAATGGGCCAAAGGAGAGGAGTGGAAGGGGAAGCAATCTGGAAACACATGGAGAGGAGAGAATGGGAAAGGGGGGCGGGGGTGCAAACAGGGAGCCGAGACAATAGACCAGCTCTATAGGGGGTTTATCAGCGCCAGGCAGGAGGTGTACAAACCCAAAACCTACCACTGAAGGCAGGGAAGGGGTGCCCTCACTGACAAATTAAATGGCGTCAAACCTGTGGGTGCGTGTGGGACTTTGCGTATACCAAGAAAAAGCTGCAAGTGGACAACCTACAACCCCACACGGTTGTACCGAGTTACAGAAAAGAAACAATGAGATTCAAAGAAGACAAACATGTAATCCCCATTCCCCTCCTACAGAGGTCGGACCATCTAAAGCCCAGCAGGGGTACAAACAAAAGCAGTCCTAGGCGTGAAAAGAGCATGTCCAGGACAATAAGGAAAACAGGACCCCCTCGGTCCTCCCAACTTTCCCCCACCTCATAAATACCACCACCCGTCAGCATCCCACAATAAGCATCTGGTGTGGGGGGGGGGAACCCACCACCCACACATTCCAATCCAGTCTTGTGATCCCCAAATCAGGTGCAAAGATCCCGTGGAACCATTTGAAGATAATCAACGATCAGAGCTTGTGTAAATGGGGCGTCACTGGCCAGATAGACAGTGCAAGGGTGGGCAACATGGTCCCTGCAGCAAAGTAACTTTGTGGGCATGCTGGCGAGGATGGTTTCAAGGCACCGTTCGCAGAGAGTGATCGCAGCAGTCGGCTCTTGAGTGGCTCCAGCCACGGCCATCATCTTAGGTGTCGATGGGGTCCGGGAGAATGTAGCAAATAGCGGGGGGTTCTCAGGTCATCATTGGACTTCTTGGTACGGACCATAATAGGGCAGGAGCGGAAAAAAGAAGGGTTTAGTCAGAGGGGAAGGCAGAGGGTGGTTAGTGTGCGGCCACCTTGGTGAGCGGTCTAGACACGCCCCTAAATTCATTTCTTACTGATGTTATTAAAGCATTGCTGACATTTGGTTATCACTATAGTCCAGTGATTGTCCCAAATGTGGTTTTCTTTTTCAATTTCCTCCTTTGTTTCTGAGCATGTGCTTATGTAGCCTTTTGGATTCTTTCCTACAAATTTAGGAAATGGAAAATCTTTTCTTAAAGCATGGTGGTCTGCTCCAGGTATTTTAAAGCATTGCATCTTACTAGATTTAATTTTTAATTGTCTTACTATGCCATAAAAATTATAATTCTTCCACAAATCCCAGCCTCATAGGTCCATTTTCAGGTTGAATGTGGTGAATCTTGTTCCACAGAGAAGAGGAATTTTTTTAAATGTATTCTCCCCTTGTTTGGTCTGTTCCCAAGCAGGCTCCAAATATACCATTCTTGCATTTATGGTAACACTGAAAACGTGCACCTGTCATGCCTAGCATGAGTTGGGTTCATTTGAAAGGGAGTTGTTCCGTGTATAGAAATGAAATGGTGTGTTTTTTTTTACCATCACATATTGGTACATTTTGTGTATTTCCACTTGAAAGTGTTATGATCACTCACATTGTTATTCAACCTGACAGCATGCCAGTCATGAGCTTAATAGCTGTCCTATAGGACAGTCCTCTGTTCACAGCTCCTGCCTGGCTGCATTCCATTGAGTTGACTGAAAAGTCAGCGTGTTGGCGTTGATGTTACCACTGAAGGGCAATTGCACAGCACTATACAATGGCCCACTTCCAGTGACAAAGGAAAAATATGGCAGTGCCCAGCCTAGGAACCAGTTAGAGTCTGTGACTGAGATCATAAAGGGATGGAATATCACATTGCTCTTTAACACCAAAATGATATACATCCCATTAGACGTTACCCCAGCAAATCTGAACCTGGCTGGTACAGGATCACTTTAAAATTTTATTATCTTCATATTTTGGTTCTAAAAAATAAATAAAACCTCATGAAATTTTTTTTTGTAGAAATAAAAAACAATACAGTAAATACTTACATGGTAAAACGTCTTTATATCTGTTTTTGTCCATATTTTGGCCTGTCCTGGCACATGTAATTGCGAGACCAGGTTTTTTCCGATATAATTGCTGTAATATACACAAAATGTAATTGTAATATAGGAATATATATTTTCAAACAACATTAACTTCTTGTTGTTTTTTTAAAGATATATTCTAGTAAAATTTCGTAATACCCTGAATATATTTTGATGATAAACTACATAATGATTCTCTTAAACCCTTAAAAAAGGGTTTGGCAAATAAGGACCTTTACCTTTTTAGCTGAAAAAGACAGCAGAACAAACTTGCATTCGTTTGCAAACTCTCTTCCTAAATTACTCTGTAATCGGATCTCAATCCCCTTATATGAGGGACAATGGAAAGAACGTGGAATTTGTTGGTGTGTTCTCTTATACAGGAATAACGCACTAAAGTAGGGAATAAACACATTTCCTAATATATTTTTATTAACGTGCTGAATTGATTTAATTAGGTATAAAAATTACTAGAATATCCCAATAACGGAAAATAGATATATGACACATTTTGCACACGTACAAGTTTACAGACTCAGAATTTTGGACATGAATTCAATATTGATGATTACCTCAAATTGAATGAGAACCACTCCCGTTTCCAACCCCTTTGCAAGCTGTTCCATTGAACCCTGTAATGTGTCACCATATTCCGAGCCTGTGGGAAGAATGGAGGCTGGGAATAGTTGAAAGTCTGAGTCATCTTCAGACCTCAAGCCTCCAACTGGTTTCACAACTACAAAAAAAATTAAAATATATACCAATTCATTAAATGCAGTATGTTATCAAGTCTGTTAAAAAGGTCTTAAGCTAGAAAAATTTTAACTCGTCTTTCTTATACAATTGCCAGAGGTCGATATCAAGGGTAAAATGTTTTTTGAGAAACAAGTTATACATCTAAATGGAAGCCACCATAGGTCTAACTTATACAATGTTTGTATTAATTGTTGGATGTTGTATTTAGCTCAGTTACGACTAGGTATGTAAAGCTTTGTTTAGCCTATGGAGGTTTTGCTTTTATCGAAGATTTTGTTTATTCGCGATTATCTTATTATATTCTGCATGATCACATAATGGCTATGGAGAAAAACTGTTTCTAAAACTCTATGGGGGGTTATCCAAATTCAAAGGAGTGTCACTGTTTGCCGAAGTTGCAACAGCGACAAACGCCAGTGTTTCATAAAAGGGAAACCAAACAGTGTCAGGGTAAGTTTCACTATGGAGCTTCTCCAAATTTAAAAACTATAGAAGGTTTTTAGAATCTACAGCCATCATAAAATGAATGTGTTATAACTGTAGTAGCATAGTTTGACTAGTCTGGGTGATAGCACCTTTAACAAATATGTAAAAACTAATCTCAGCAATACATATCCAACAGAGAAGGCAGAAATCACGAGGCAGAAGAAAGTATTAAAACCTTTAAATGATCATCTTAACACTATCATATCTCCCCTTCACACCTTTTAACCAGCTGCTCTGAAGGCTTCTTTTTCCAATGCTTACCTTTCCGTCTAACGAGGAGTGCAAGTTCCCGTGTGTGAGACTCTCGACTGGCTTTAATAAACATTACTACTTGGTCATGTGTGTGCTCTGATATATCACGGCCATTGATCAGGACAATCTGATCACCTTCATTAAGTTTGGGATTGCATGTATCCGCCTATTTAAACACAAAAAATAAGTTTATAAATATAATGTCAAAAACAGCTTTTCATTTCTGTTCCACCAAAACCGTTCATATGTAGGATTCCCCATCCATAGGTGCACCTCGCTCTAAAACCCATCATACTAGGTTCCATGATCACATATACAAAGTGGTCATAGTTCTAATTTGTGTATGCCTTTTTAATTTGAGTTAACTAGAATTTTGCAAAAAGGAAATTCTTAGAACACAAGATAAAATACCAAGACTTCATCCAGCATGTCATATTCATTGAGCTTCAAATGAAAATGTTCTCTATGGAAAACCATTTGAATTATACTTCTCTCAACAGTTTTACTCAAATGCGAACAGTTCATAAATCAAAGATATCACTGTTCATGTAATTTTGCAAATTATTAGTTTAATAGCAGATGCAAGTTAAGAAAATAAAAGGAAAGCATAAAGACTGGTATACAACTGTATCTACAAGTGGTTAACTTGACAGTGTGTAACAAATAGATTTGTGTGATTCAGTTTGGTCTGAAGTTAAAGTGGCATTATACCCTCAGATTTTCTAACATAAAACAGTAGTATAATGTGAGCCTTACTGTAATCCAATGTAGTATTCCTTCTCTTTGCTTCTGTTTCTTTTAAATCCTCATCTCTAATCAGGCTTGGCAGGACTTAATGTTTTCAGGTGACCACCGTTTCTCTCTAATGCCTCATGGTGTCAGCGTTTTCACCCAGAACTACAAGAGGAAGTCCTGCAGACATCCACATCCCCGCCCACTTGTGATTGATAACTGCTGCCTGAACGTAGTTCTGGGTGAAAACACTAGCACCAGGAGGCATTACAGAGAAGCGGTAGTCACCTGAAAACAGGAAGTCCTGCCAAGCATGACTAGAGATGAGGATTTAAAAGAAACAAAAGCAAAGCGAAGGAATCCTACATTGGATTCCAGTAAGGCTTGCATTATACTACTGTTTTATGTTAGAAAATCGGAGGGTTTAATGTCACTTTAAATTCATCCAAATATTGGTGATTCAGAACTTCAGAAGCATCCTGAAATTCCACCTAGCCAAGCCAAATCGCATCCGAAATAAATGTTTATGAACAGAAGAAGCAAATTAATCCAAATATAAATTGGATCAATTAGTTTTCATTTGGAAAAATGGGGAAAAAAAGGCACTCCTTGCACAATGCAAAATTCCTAACACTAATAGTAAAGCAAGCAGAAATAGTAAATGTATCCCTAACCCTAATACAACACTAAAAGTAATACTATCCCAATCCTAAAAAAAGCACAAAAAGCAACCCAAAGACAAGATCAGAAAAGTAGTGCCCTTCGGTATTTTGTTTGCTGAGTGTGAATACGTTCAAGCTTTTAGGGCTGAAGCAACCACTGTAATATATATATTACATATATTATTCACTTTTATTTTATATTTCCACCCATCACTTTACATTTTCTCTCATTTTTCACATTTCTCCTTTTTTCTCCTCTTCTTTTCCTTTTTCTTGCTATCTACATTGTTCGCTCTATAGTCTGTAGCTTTGTTTTAATTTGTTTCACTTATTTATTTTCTTTACAACCATGTTCAGTAACTCATATCTCCTTGTGTTTCTCTGCTAACTGTAACATATTGTCTGATGTTCTTTTTGCAATCCTCCTCCTTTAAAAGAATTTGCTATGCTCAATTCGGTCTCTATCTATGGACCCTCTTCCACAGCTTGCATTCCTCCGTTTCAACCCTCCTGCCTGATCTTGTATTCCGCGTACGGCTTGCCTTTACAGCTCACCATGGAACCCTTCAGCTATGGGTTACCATGGCAGCAGACACAGCCGTCGCTTGTAATGACGTATCCACTCAGGCGTCAAACACTCAGCGTCCGAATTAGACACGCTGGTCATTTTCGTTGCGGCGTGACTCCAGACGCAGGGCGTACAGGATTGGGGGGTGAGTCTAAAGTTACATTATTTAAACCTGTCTTTATTGCCTTGTTTTTGTTCCTTGATAAAGGTTCTTAGGAACCGAAACGTTGGATTTTATTCAATAAAGTTTGTTACATTTCCATAAGCCCCAGTGTGCTCCTATACCTGGCTTTTCTATATTCATCCTTGAGGATAGCACCTGGGCAATTAAATTCCTTATCACGGACTGAGTGCTCTCCATATTTGTCTTATATATATATATCTATCACACACCTTAATTTTAAGAAGTTTGAATTATTAAGCTTAAATTTAAAATAAAAGACATGGAAGCTCTGAACATTTTGTTTATTACTATTTTTGCCACTTAAAAGTTAAATATGTAACTTGTAAGTGTCAATCTTACCTCCCACTATAACCCCAGACCCAGTAAGCCATTCATCCCCCCCCATCAACCCAGTGCTATTCATCCCCCAGTCCTATTTATTCCACCATCCCCATCACTGCAGAAATCGTACATTTCTTCACCTTTCTTCCCCCAACTCTTTTCTGAAATACAGTATTTGGATTCCGAAATTTGCCTATCCAAACCGAGGTGACTTTGTTGGCCGTGCACATGTCTAATGAGAAAGGGTCTTTCATGTATGTATGTACCATAAAATAATTTAAAACATCTGACCTCTGAACATAGATATTCCTAAAGTTCTTTGGAAACTGACTACATTTATATTATTTCAATGGAAGGATTACACTGACTATATCCACTACCTGCATAATTTTATAAAGCATACATTTAAATAATGCAGAGAAAAGAGTCCTATGAGCTCACAAGCACTCAGAAGATCTTAAACCAGACAAAAGAAGAAGGTTTTAGATGCGTGTCTTATGTACACATAACATTATGATGTGCACAAGCGCTGTCCTACCAGCATACTCTGGACCATAAATGCCATACTTAAATTTGTCCACATCTACTTAGTGACAGTAAACATTAGCTTGCACTACATTAAACAATACATACAATTTGACATTACTGACTGCAGTTTGAAGTATTTTTTTTAATTTAGTCTATTAAAGCACAAAGCTCAGACGTACCGGTGATCCTGGTGTTATTCTGGATACCACTAACTGCATTTTCTGATCAACCCCTCCCTGTAAATTAATAAATTGAAAACATTTATATGAAACGATTTGCTATAGTTATAAACAGATTCAAATCAGATTCGTACTTTGAAAACTGTCCATATGTGACAGATCTCAGTACCCTGTCCGGGTCACATCTGTCATTGCCACTTCCTTGAAGGACCCCTGTGTTCGCCCCATTCAGACTCTAGTGCCTACCTCCAGTCCTCAGACCAAGCTTAAAGACCGGGACACGCAGAGAGCCTGCTAGCATCTCCCAGAAATAAGACAAGGCTGTATTTCTGGAGGTTTGAGACCGGCACACATATTTAAATGGTCAAACATGGGTCATTTACATACAAAAAATCTGACTTTAGAATGGAATAAACATTCCCTCAACATTACTAGACAGACAGGACAATGTCAATCAAGATAATATACAAGATTAGTCCTAAAACAGCAGATAATGTGGCAGTGTTTGCCTGGCAAAACAGATTAGCAAACTACTCAAATATTAACACATTCCTGAGAACAACTCTATCAGCAGATAACAAAATACACATGGACCATACAATAGACAGATTGAGAATAACATTCTTACATAACACAGATTACAAAAACATTCTGTACACAAGAGGGCAAAAAAATTATATAGAACATCAGGCCTGCACCCCCAAATAAATCTCCAGGTCCATGCACTCCAAGTCCAAAGTGATTTACGCCACATCAGATTTTTAATATTTCAATTAAAGATGACATGTATCTACAACAACAGAAAACTGATACAGACCACATCAAGATTAAATACCTTCAGGTTGAAGCCAAATTTTCCTTCTTCATCTGGTGTAATACGAACCAATAACAAATCTCCATTTGCAAGTTCATTCTGTTAAATGAAAAAAATATATATTATGTAACATACACTATACATAAATTAAAAGTAAAACAAACAACAACACCAATGCAATACACTGCTAAAATAAGTACACTTCCATTCACAGCAATCTCAGGAAAGCCACCTGCACTTTCCGATGAGCCACAGAAAGACAGCAAGTCAGGCAGGATGGCAGAGTAAACCATTGAAGAGGATATACCCCGGTACATGGCTCTATCGTCTCCTTACCACTAGCGCTCACATAAATTAGCATTTGCATGCTGCAAAGATCACCTCCCACTCGCCAACAGGTTAAAAAAATCCATTAGCGAATCGGTATTAGTGCTTTCTAGCGTGAGGTTACTGTACTTTGCGCTCCCCATGTTAAGCATAGGGAGAGCAAAGTGTAAGCAGAGAGTAATTAGCGAAAGGATCAAAGTCCTAACGCTAATTACAAACAGCTGTCGCTAACTAAAAAAGTTTGGTACAGCTTAGAGCTGCAGCCAACAGATTCCACTTCTGCCGAATCTGTTACCTCCAGCTGTAAACCCCCCCCCACCCCAAAAAAAATATCAAATACTCACCTCTCCTCCCACGGCGAGAATGGCAGCCCGATCCGCCTCTTCTGGCCACCGGGAGCAGAGCGAGATTGGGGACAAAAGTCCCCAATCTCACTCTGTGTTCAGTCTGCGGACCTGCAGGATCTCGCAAGAGGCGAGATCCTGCTGGTCATGTGACCCGGCAGCTGAAGCTGACGTCTTAAGGACTCCAAAGAGGGGATGCTCAGGATGGCGCTTTGGCACTGCCCTGAGCATCCTGGAGGCTAGCGGCTGCTACGGGGTAGGCTACTAGACTCCGCGCCTGCCCTATAATCCACTAGGAAAATGGGGATGATAAGGGGAGATTTGTGAATGCTAATTTTTCCCTTTAGCATTCCCATTTTAGCTGTAGGCACATGATGACAGCTTAAAAAGGCTGGATAACCCACACCAGGCAAAATCCCAAATTTGGCAGACTCCTGATGCGCAATCACATTTCAATAAAATAGAAAAAAAAAAGGGAGCCTATCTCCTGAAAGCAGTGGTAGTTCCTAAATTACTATATCCTGTCATGCCTCAACCAGAGAAGCCTGCTTATTGCCATGTTTGCTGTTGCTCGGTCTGGATCCACTCAGGGGTTAATCCCTGTGTCAGCTCCTGAGTGGGTGTGCATATAACCTGGACACACCCTTCCTTCCAGGCTCTGTTATTTTCCTTGATTCCCTGCCCATGTGAGGTTCTGAGAGCTTCCTCACCGTTGTTTGTCAGTTTTACCCACCATCCTCTGTATGAGCTTTTCTGCCAGCATTGCAGATTGTACCTTCGCGAAGAGCTCCTGTTTCCAGCCCAGTGGATCCTTTCTGCAGTGGTAACTGCATAGCCCACTATCCTGTGGGCCAAGAGACTGCACCTGTGGCTACCTGTGTTCTGCTTTATTCCACCTTCCTGCTACCAAGGTACCTGTGCCAAGAGCTCCTGGTTCCCGCCAGAGGATCCTGTCTGCAGTGGACTATATAGCCCACAAAACCCTGGTACATAGACACTACCTGCATGCAGAGCGACTTTTCCTGTTGTATCCAGTGCTCTGTTATTTCTGTATCAGACTAGTTGCTGTGTGTTCTGAATATACACTTATTTACCAGCATAAGTTCCTGTGTCGGCTTCATCTGCTCTCCCCCAGCGCTTGGGATATTATTTGATATTAAGGCCCTGCCAGGGCTCCATCATGGCGCGAGCCTGACATATCCATTAGAGATCCTACCCTTTTGTTTAAATAAAAGGAGATGTGAACAATATACAGTACATTCCCGAAATTATTATGGTATGGAAAATGTGCAAGGTTAGCCCTGAGTTAACAGGATAAAATATAACAATTGGCACCGCTTTAAAAAAGTATGTAACAATAAAATAGAAATCACATTTTGAATAAATGGATTTAACTCCAGCAACACCAATTCAATTTGTGACTTAACATAGCGAACATATTTGAATATATTTTAATGTCGAGATATCACTACATACTAGACTGGATATCTAGAGATGACAGATTCTTCAATTTCTCCCTCGAGCTACAATTTTATTCTAAGACCAAGTTCTCCAACCTCCTCCACACACCCTATGTTGACCTATAACATATGTTTTTGTTGGACCACAAACCATCCATTACTCTTTTCCAAAAATCATGGAAACTCACAAGGTTAAAACTTAATTTGCAATCGCAATACTCTTGTGTAACAGATCTCCGCTCCCGGACTAGGTTACATCTGTTAATGTTGCATCCTTGCTGGACCCCCCGTTCTCTCACCAGCAGTCTTTCGTGCCTTTCTCCAGCCCTTAGCCGATGTTAAAGGATGGGTACATGGAAAGAGCCTTGATACCGTCCCCCAGAAATGAGGCAACACGCAGATCTGGATTTTTAACAGACAGTAGCGGAACCAAACGCTTTATTGAATAATCTGAGCCAAATATATACAGTACCAGAAGCAGCCAATAGAAAATGGCACCCTGGCTTCTTACAGCACCTCATCATTAATCCCTTCCCTATAGTAGTGTTCTGCTGCTCTGAAGTTCACTGCTCCTCCTCAGAGTTTGGGACAAAATCAGGGACAGACAATCGGATTAGCATAGCTCAACATTTGGTAAACACGACAGAACAATATCCATTCAAAAGTTTAATCGACACAAATTCCAGATGGGGAGTTGGAAAAGACTGAAGTGACCCACACAGTAACCCTATCAGCCAAAAGTAACAGATACCCATAGACAATAACAGTATTCATACATAACACAGATTACACAAACACCCTACAGGTACAGGGTGACATCAGAATTGGAGAAGGCAGGGAAAAAATATAGAACATCAGGCCTGCATCTCCCAAATACATCTCTAGGCCCATGTACCCCAAGTTCAACGTGATGCATGTCACATCTTGGTTTCTCACCACCACTTCTAATTCACACTTCAAAGACAATGGCACATTGCAACGTCATACCATGGAAAAAGGGCTCATTAACATAGCATGCCTGGATGGCCAACAAAAGTAAAAATACACACAACTAACACTATTACAAGACATACTCTCTTCTGTTCAGATTCCTCTAGTCGCCCATTTACCAATCCAAAGCTACATACAAACTCATCCAGACACGCACCCATGTCCCTGAAAATTCTTTGCTGCATCTCACCATATGCTCACCTAGTACTAAACACCTAATGCAGTCTAAAAATGAAAGATTCCCAATCCTGTTTGAAGTGTGGGAGAGGACTTATTCCACTGCTTTAGACTCTTTATAAATACTTTATAATAGTAAAGGAATCCTGGGGGAAGGGGGGGGGGGGAAATCATACTTTGAAAGTGTTATACACAAAGGGCTCTATTACATTCTCCGCGCAAATTCGTACGCACAGCGCAATTTTTTTTTTGCCCGCAGCATCAAACGTTGTCGTGCGTAAATTAAAGCTGGTACTACGATCCGACTGACTATCCTGACTATCCATGCCCCCCAGCCCTGAGGAAGCTCCGTCCATTGTCTCCCCTTGGAATGGCACACAAGGTGGGTGAGCGAGGCCGGGTATAATGTGTCCAGCGCAGGGCCCCGGGGTCCCTGCAGAGACAGCCCGGGGAAGCACGGAGCCCAGCGCGGATCACTCCTTCCCAATGTGTCCCAGTATACCCCAGTCATAGCACAGCTCACTCATTCCCAGTATAACCCAGTATGTCCCAGTCATCGCACGGATCACTCCTTCCCAGTGTGTCTCAGTCATAGCACGGCTCACTCCTTCCCAGTGTGTCCCAGGGTACCCCAGTATACACCAGTCATAGCACGGAGCACTCTGTCCCAGCTCACTCATTCCCAGTATACGCCATTATGTCCCAATCATAGTAAGTCTCAATCACTCCCAGTATACCCCAGTATGTTCCAGTCATAGTACGGCTCACTCACTCCAGTACAATCAGAATTAAGAACCACAATTGTCACCCGTTCCGTTGTTGCTCCTGCCAAAATCAATCTGAGTATATATGCTGCAGCAATAATAAAAACACGCACAACCTCTCTATTTTATTGTTTGGGTATGTGTAGAATGTGTAACTATACTGTGCTGTATTTTTTTTTCGTGCTGGTGTATTTCGTTTCGGCCAGAATGTTCAAATTTGCAGTTACCACCTGTTTTTCAAAGACGTTATAATTATGGGCGCAAACGTTGTTCATAAACAGTTGCGCATTGATTGTAATACCATCCGCGTACCAGCGCACTAACGCATTTGCGCTCACAATGTTAAGTATGGGATGCGCGCACAAATTTTCGCAGGGTCACTCGCGTTAGACGTTAACGCGTATCGTATGCGCAAACGTCGTAATAAGACGGTCTGCGCAAAGGGTTTTGCCCCTCGCGTTAATCCGTTTTTGCGCACGCGCACAATTGTGCACGAAGAATGTAATAGGGCCCAAAGTGTACAAAACCAAACTATCCTATGTGTTAGAAGAATGGACTGGCGAGAAACTAACCAACATGGAGAAAGTTGTGCTGTTAAATTAAGTAAGTATTGAAACACTTATGGACAAATGCTTAATCCAAAACAGAGCACAAATACAATAAGCTTTCCAGTTCATGAGCTCCATGAGTGGTATACGTGGACAACCTCCTCTTTACACATTAAGGATTTAAAAAGAAATTAAAGAAAAAAAACAACCACCAGTGCTGCTTTAAATGTGGTCCACTAGTATGATCATAGATTTACTGGAGAGACAGGTACAAACATTTTGGGGTACCAGACCCCCCCCCCCTCCTTAGTATAGAGTACAGGAATTACCCCCGTGGTAACTCTGATCTCCCAGTATCCTGGGGAACATCTATTGTAACATTTTAAAAATATTGTATGTTAGCATTTGTATATAATAGGAAGTGATGCCAGTGTCCTGTATTATTATACTATCAGGGTTATCCAAAGAGATCCGAATTGCTTGAGAAAGGTAACCGAACGCTGAAAATCAGCGTTCGGTTACCTTTCCTGACCATTCGGCTATCCAGAGAGCAGGCAATTCGCCAAATCCTGGCGAATTGCCTGAGCATACGGTGCCTGTTCGGTCCCTGTTCGAGGGCAGTGAAATCCCCATGAAAAAGCACTGCTTCGACTATTCAGAGAGCACAAACCAGCAGTGAAAGGTTCCCCTAATGCCCTGCCATTCGGTGGTTTAATTCGGCAAGTTTATGCAGGCGAATCCCATAGACTTCAAATGTTAAAAATATTCCCGTTTTAATTCAATATCTAATAAACCGTTCATTATAAAATTCTGCAGCAAAAAGTCTCTTTATTTATAGATTTTTTAGGATACTTTAAGCATTTTTCAGATTTTTTTTTTTTTAAAAGTCCGATTTTTTTTTGATTTTTTTT
Source organism: Leptobrachium leishanense (assembly GCA_009667805.1). Classification (NCBI taxonomy): domain Eukaryota; kingdom Metazoa; phylum Chordata; class Amphibia; order Anura; family Megophryidae; genus Leptobrachium; species Leptobrachium leishanense. Next base: position 179,900,146 of record CM019067.1, on the reverse strand, counting down.
TCAGTTTACTTATTTTTTTGTAACAGCCCTCTTTATTATCATTCCCTGGACCTCCTGTGAAAATTTCAGACATTTTCGCTCAGTAGTTTCTTTGCAAACAGCGTTTCATTTTCCCAGATTCATACAAATGGTTTTGCTAATTTATTCACTGCCTCCTCTACGTCACAGCTGCTTCGGCTCTGTGTGATTCGGCTCCTGTTCGGCTTCTTCGAAGGTTAATCCAGATGTTTTTGCTTGTTTTCAGCGTGCATTCGGTTAGTTTTCGTCAGGTTTTCGGCAGCTTTTCCCTGCAATTCGGGGACCCTGTGCTGTTTGCTGAATACACCGCAGGGTCACCGAAATGCAATCGGCAAAAGGAACCGAATTGAAGAGAACGAAAAGTCACCGAACGTGCGGTGACTTTTCGAATCTCTTTGGATAACCCTGTATGTCTATATACCACTAGCAAGTTCCACAGCTCTGCATAAGAAAACTGGATAAGTAAATTAGAACAACACATGGCTGATCAAAGATAGTACATTAGGACTGAAGGGCTCTGTCACTGAGGAAAATTACAATCTATGCATTTTATATATCATGTATATATCATATACGTCATGACAGCATTCAATTTCCTGTAGGATTTTGGGAGTGAAGGATAAAAAGGTAAAGAACTGTATGACATATACCTTATCACAGTAGTACTGGTTAGAATCATCTGTGGAACTCCCTTTTTTGACATTGTCATAAGTTTCTAAAAAGTTCTTGTCTACACCTTCTAGAGGGTGAGAAGATGAAGAGTGGTTGGACAGTCCATTAGGTGAATTTGGGAAGGACCCTTGCTGTGTGAGCGTCAGGCTATTTTCTCTTCGATTGTGATCCAATATATTCCTGGAAGAAAAAATAAATCCATCTAAAACTTTAACAACACAGTGAAATGTTATTTAACTCTTAAGAGATTTTTGGCTCACCCTATACCATTATCCATTTTAATGATCGAGTAAACCAGAATTTTCATTTGGTTCTCAGCTATTCTTTATTAGTAGGAGAAATGGATTCGGGTCCAGAAAAACCACAATGCTGCATCCGACAACTGTGCACTAAATCTTTTCCAGTTAGAAGTTTTTTGGGGTTTTTTTGGAGAAAGGATTTTACCAGGAAGGATACATTGAGATTTCTCTCATTTTCAAGTATGTCCTGTGTGGCGAGTATGTACCGTTAGGTGTCTTGCCCAAGGACACTTACTGGAGAGGTGCTCTTGCCGGGATCGAACCCATGACTCCACAGGCTCTCTCCACGCAGAGCAGTGATGTTACCTCTACTCCACCCAGCCGGTAGTTTCTAAAAATTTTTAGAGTAAAAGAAGGATGCAAGACCAAGTCCTAATACCACAGCTTTTGAGTGATTATCATTAAATTCTGACTTGACTGAGAAAGAGTAGATGGATTCTTTTTTCTTAATGACCAAAAGGAGGATTCAATGATGAGGGCACATTAAAAAAGGAAATGGAGAGGAATCTTTGACTACATCGTTTTGCAATGGCAGCAGAGACGGTACTTAGCACACAATGTAAAGATTGGGCAGGAGAAATTATCTTGCATAGCTGTAAAAACGTACTAAAGCAAGGATCTCATATTCCAGCCCCCCTCCCCAGATGTTATTGACCTATAATTCCTGGAACTCTTTGATTGCAAAGTTGACCAGAGAATATTGGGTGTTGAAGTTCAGAAACATCTGGGGGGAGCCAGAGTATGACATGCCTGTAACAGAGAAACCTGCCCTTGTGACAGGTCAACATTTAAGGGGTTATTCAGAAAGGACCAAACTTGCCACCGAAAGGCATCGAACGGTGAATTTCACCATATGGTGCAATTTCAGGACAGTTCTATTTGCCAAATGCTGTACAGTTCACCCCAGAGCGACGATCTACGGCAGCAGAGAAATTGTCCCATAGAGAATGTTTAATCTATTCTGAAAAAACGCTGAACTGCACTGAAGTGACTGGGAAATGCCCTGTTTTTCGGTGATTCAGTTCGACAGGTTTAAACGGGCAAATCACATAGGATTCAATGTAAAACAAAATTATTGTTTCTATTTTTTTAATTCAACGGTTTATTCTTTTCATTTTAATCAAAAAGTCTTAGTTTATTTTTTTATTTATTTATTTTATTATTTTTTTGACAAAATTTCTTATTCCTATTTTTTTTCTAAAGGCTTTTTTTGTTCTGCAACAGACCTTTTAATTATTTTTTAAAGGACCTTTTATATTAGTTACACATATTTTAATGCATTTTTATAGTTTTAAACACCTAATAGAAAACCGTGCCCACACACATACAAAGCTCTGCTCTGCCGCAGATTGAGATCCGGCAAACATGGTAACCATAGCAGACATGGCAGCCATTGTAAACACAGCATCCATTGTAAAAACTAACCTTGGCAACCATTGAAACCGGTACCCATGGCAACTATGGGAACTATTGTAACCACGGCAACATGTATCGATGGCAACCATTATACACATGGTAACCATTGTAAACACAGCAACCATTGTATACACTGTAACCATGGCAACCATTATAAACAATGTAACCACGGTAACCATGGCATTCATTGTAACATTGTAAACACTGTAACCATGGCAACCATTGTAACCATGGCAATTAGGTAACCACAGCAACCATTGTAAACACGGCAACAATGGCAACCATTGTAAACACGAGAACCATTGTAACCATGGCATTCATTGTAAACATGTTAACTATGGCAACCACAGCAACCATGTAATCACTGCAACCTGGTAACCATGGCAACCATTGTAAACACTGTAACCACGGCAACCATTGTAACCACAGCAAACACGGCATCCATGTAACACGGCAACCTGGTAACCATTGTAAACATGGTAACCATTGTAAACACGGTAACCATTGTAACCATGGCAACCATCGAAACACAGTAACGATTGTAACCATGTAACCACGGGAACCACTGTAAATATGATAACAATGGCAACCATTGTAAACACGAGAACCATTGTAACCACGGCATTCATTGTAAACATGCTAACTATGGCAACCACAGCAACCATTGTAACCATGGTTAACATTGTAACCACTGTAACCACAGCAGACACGGCATCCATTGTAAACACGGCAACCATGTAACACGGCAACCTGGCAACCATTGTAAACATAGTAACCATTGTAAACACGGCAACCATAGCAACCATGTAACACGGCAACCATGTCAATCATGTAACCGCGGTGACCTGGTATCCACAGCAACCATTGTAAACATGGGAACCACTGTAACCACGGCAACCATTGTAACCATGTATGCAATGTTTACAATGCAAACATGTCAACCACGGCAACTATTGTAAACATGGTAACAAAGGCAACCATTGTAAACACGAGAACCACTGTAACCAAGGCAACCATGGCAACCACAGCAACCGAGCATTGTAACCAAGGCAACCATTGTAAACATGACAACCATTGTAAGCACAGTAACCATTACATTCATTGTAAACATGTCAACCATGGCAACCAGTGTAACCATGTGAATCATTGTAAACATGGTAATCATGGACACCACAGCAACCTGGGAACCATGATGACCACATTACTGTGAGTTTTATTGTTGTGGAGCTCTGCAATACGCTCATACACACTGCACATTACTGTAAGGTTTACTGCTGTGGAGCTCTGCAATATGCGCATACACACTTCACATTACTATGGAGCTCTGTTATAAGTATGGATGTGTTTTGCTGGGCATAGTTTGAGAGGTCGGCGGCTGCATTTTATACTTGGGCCCAGGCAACACAATGTTGTGGCTCGGCCCTGGCTCTATTCATTGGCTGAATGCCGGCGTGCACTCTCTATTCATTGGCTGCATGAGACCAGGACCATATGCCATCTTTCATTGGTTGCTAACTGCCTGGCACTTTATGACATTTCATGGCGAGTACCCCTACTTTTTTTCCAGAAAAAAAGCACTGGGTAGAATACTTGTTTTTCTAAAACCCCTTAAAATAAGGGATGAGAGTGTCTGGGCGACGGCAGCCTATTAAAAGCAAAAAAGTGAGAACTAGTGGACTTCATTCATATGTCTTACCCACAATCCCTTACTGCATACAGGGAAAGTAGCAAAGGGACTCTGTTGGCAAAGTAAGTCTCTAATTTGCAAATTTTCTTAAAGGAGGATTCTAAAAGTTGTATAAATCTATATTTAGGGCTGAAACAACTAATCGATTAATCGGCAACTAATCGATAATGAAAATAGTTGTTAACTATTCTCATTATCGATTAATCGATCTGTGTACAGCACAGATTATTTGGAGTCAGACGGAGTTAAATGTTAAGGACGCTACTGCAGATTAGATTGGAGAAGACATGCCGGCTGCTTAACGCTGTTTTTATTTAGTTTGCAACAATAGCAGAATTATTGCAAAGACCCTGGGGTGCTGCCACTGGGTGGAGGTGCTGTACTGCCAATGTTTTATCCTTACTTGGAGCTAGAGTCCTGTACCACCAACCCCACCCTCCCTCTCTGGTCAGAGCTGCCATCCCTCCCTTTGGACCCTTTTCCCAAACCCTCCCACACTTTGGTCCGGTCCCTTGCCCAAACTCCCTCCCTTATTCATAAAATTATTTTAAAAAGGGACAATCTACGCACTCTGACCACTTTAGCTTAATAAAGTAGTCAGGCTCTGTGTAGTGCCCCTCCTTCTCACCACACTTTCTTTCCATGCTGACATTTATTTATTTATTTATAAAGGATTTTACCAGGAAGGATACATTGAGATTTCTCAATCGTTTTCAAGTATGTCCTGGGTTCATGAACATCATGTCTATCAAAGTGCCCGTAGCAGCGTTCATTTGGGGAGAAACCAGACATGGACTTGAGCTGCACACGCAGCATCAATCCATCACTCTCACCAGGTGCTAGTGTATTTTGTGTGGTAAAATTATGCAACTTATGCGAGATATGCAATTTGTATATGTATGTATGAAAGTTACGTACACTATGCAAATTGTGTAGAAAATAAATAAAGGAAGGAGGACAAAGGAGGAGAGGATTTCTATATAGTGTTCCTTTCTAAGTAAAGAGAAATCTTTGTATATTTTTTTTATCCGATGAATAGATCGAAAAAATAAAATCGGCCAACTAATGGATTATGAAAATAATCGTTAGTTGAAGCCCTTATATACATACACATGCTCTCTCATACAGTGACTCGAGTGTTTAACTTCCTCCCCATGATGCCAAAGGCAAATCCCAATGAAGATCAACATCCACATACAATACTAAAATATTAATATTAAGTACACATGAGAAAATCCCCATCTTTGTCACAAACTGTATTCAGTCGACTCGGTTGAAGAAAGTGTCACTGTCAGAATTTTTGTCAGATCGTCTTTAAAGTCAGTGTACCCTATTCCAAGTTTGGTGTAAATTTAACCAAAGCTTAACTTAAAAATTCCATAGTGTATAATGGTTCTGTGAAGTCTACAACATCCCATCCCTGGTTAACACCAACCTTGGAATAGGGTCCATTGTATTTGTTGCACATATGCATTTTGTGATAAGCTTTGAGATATATATATATAAAAGCGAAAGTCCTGACTGACTGGTTTTCACATGGGCAGTTTTATGTTGCCTGTTCCATAGTGGGCTCCCCTAACTCTCTGGTGATCTGAGCACCTGGAAGAAGAGCCACTAATGTAGTTTACAAAGAAGTGCTCAAATAGAAAAAAATACTATGTTCCAGGTGCCGAAAAACAAAATTATTTTTTGTCTGTCTCATTGTCTGTTTGTATTTACAACACAAAAAGAATATTCATGGACGCATATGAATGAAACAACTTTGTTTTGTAGCCAATACGCCCTGACTAATCTCTGCAATAAAAAAATAATTATTACTTTAAAACTTCAAGCTGTAAATTATATTTCGTAAAATTTGGACAAAAAACCTCAGGTTTCTATTAAAAACAAATCCACACGAACGCAGCCCCGGGCAAAAGCTAGTACTGTATAAAAGATACTTCATTCCAAATAATAAATATACTGAACAGATTCTTAGACTTGCATGTTCCTGGATTTTGTTTAAAATGCTAAGGGCCGGGGGGCGTGGCCGACTGTGAACAAGAGAGGTCGTGTCATGGTGGAGCTCCACACGTCCTTCTCTATTTGGGGACTCTAGATGACTTTTCCCATTGATTTTTTTCGTGCCAGAGGTCCCTAAGCGGTTGATCACCGGGTAAGCTTTGTCCGGAGCCCGTCCTGTCCCCCCTCCGGACCAGAGACTCACTTTTACCAGCCGTTCTCTGCCACGGCATGAGGCCAGCGGCTATTTTGCGCCCAGAAGTCCGGCGCCATCCACCTCCCTCCCATGCACCTTTGAGTGCCTCATCCCCAGAGGGGTCCATGGTGCGGGCAGTGGAGACGGCGGGCCCCCCTCTCCCTTTCGCCGCTGTGCACGAAAAGGAGGAGGCAGGTGAAGAGCGTTGGGATGTCCCCCCTCCCCCCTTTGCAGAGAAAATGGCGGCGCTGTAAGGCCTCGACATCTGTCTAGCGATGCTGGACAGGGATGAAGCACGCCCACTTACGAGGGAGATTATGCGACAGATGATCTCTATCCTGAGGGTAGGGGAGCGGCGGATACCTGCTCGGTCGAGGTGATGGTGCCGTTGCCTCTCCACTGTGCTGAGGGCCTGCAGGCCGAAGACACGGGTACTCGCACCGCAGTTAAAAGGTCTACATGTTACGCGGCAGGCCGAGGCACTGCCCCCCTAGAGCAATCCCGGGACCGGGCAGTGAGGCTGTGCGGCTAATTGAAGAGCTCGTGGAGGCTGCGGAGGTACCTTTGCTGCAAGTCTGTCCCCCCGAGATGTCTACGACAGTGCAGCTGCCTGACAGCGGGAAGATGCTGTCCGGGAACCAGTGGTATCTCGCCAGGTGTGGTGGTGCGGTTCGTGCAGGTGCTGTGTGGAGGGGGCCCACTTCAACTAGTCATTTGCGAGGAGGCTAGGCCCGACATGGACGCTCACCCTACCCTCTGGAGAGATACGGGCCAAAGAGGACTGCCTTTTATTTTTTCTATGCCGGCTACTGACCCGAACCGCGGCTGAATGACTTTTTTTGATGACACACTTTTTCTTCTGCTGAGTCCCCTTTGCGATGACTTTTGATTTTATTCCTTTTTCTTTTACTCTTATTTCATTTTCTGAGAATTATTTGAGACGGGTTTGGGTCAAAATCCCTACAACCAGGTTCCCTAATGCCAAAATCCAGACGGCCAACTTCCCTACACAGACAACTCCCTGACAGCCAAATTCCAGACATCCAAATTCCCAGCTGCTAACACTAACCCTACTCCCTAAACCCCTAAACCTAGCCCTAACCCCCTAAACCTAACCCCCCTAAACCTAGCCCTAACCCCAACCCCCCTAAACCTAGCCCTAACCCCAACCCCCTAAACCTAGCCCTAACCCCTAAATCTAGCCCTAACACCCAAACCTAACCCTAACCCCCTAAACCTAACCCTAACCCCCTTAAACCTAACCCTAACCATCCTAAACCTAGCACTAACCCTAACCATCCTAAACCTAACCATCCTAAACCTAGCCCTAACCCTAACCATCCTAAACCTAGCCGTAATCCTAAACCTAACCATCCTAAACCTAGCCCTAACCCTAACCATCCTAAACCTAGCCGTAATCCTAAACCTAACCATCCTAAACCTAACCCTAACCCCCACTAAACCTATCCCCCTTAAATTTAGGGTTAGGGTGTTAGTATTAGGGTTAGCTGCTGGGATTAGGGATGTCTGGAAGTTGGCCGTGTAGGGAACTTGGTATGTCCGGCACTTGTTCTGTCTGGAAGTTGGCCATCGGGATGTTGGCATTAGGGAACCTGGCTGTAGGGATTTTGTCCGGCACCCATTTGAGACTACCTGACCACATGCAGAGTCTTATGTCGCAACTGCCTTTCCTTTACGGTGTCATTTAATTTTTCATTTCCCAAGATGTGCTTATGTTGACGATGACTGGTGGCCCTGCGTGGCCCATATTTTCATTTGTCGGATTGTCTGATGACTGGTTTACAAAATAAAAACGTAAATTACAAAAAACCCCAAAAAATGCTAAGGGCCCTGGGCCACATTACATTCTTAACGCAAAAATCCTCGCGCAAAGTGAAAATCTTTGCGCCAAGCCTTAAAGTTTTGCGCACGTAAATCACCATTGAAATTACAATCCTCGTGCGTGTTTTCATCCACTGATCAATAGCACGCGCAAACAGGACGCGCCCAATGCACACGCAGTACCATCTTGCGCAAAAATCTTTGCGCACGCAGTCTTTTTTCAAGATTCAGCCAATCAGAATTAAGAACCACACCTGTCATACATTAACAAATTGTGTTTGCCACTGTCAATCTAAGCATATATGCTGCAGCAATAATACACGCACACACAACTTCATCCATTGTATTGGCTTGGGATTATTTGAATGGCCACTGTGCTTTGGTGCATTCTTGTTGATGGGTTTGGATATTTGGGGTTAGCCAGGTTGTTCAAATTTGCCATTAGCATCAGCTTTGAGGAGTTGCTAAAATTATGCGCGCAAAGGCCATGCGGTAATTACCGCAAATTAGATTGTAATACCATACTCATACCAGCGCACATTCGCATTTGCGCTCACAATGTTAAGTATAGGATGCGCAAAGTTCAGTAAGCTCGTGCAGGGTTCGCGCAGGTTCACCCACGGTAGACGATTGCGCGCAGTTGTTGCGCTATGTAATACGGGATTTGGCGCAAATGGTTTTCCCCTACGCGTTAATGATTATTTGCGCCGGCGCAAACGTTTGCGTCAAGATTGTAATTTAGCCCTAAGTGATAATCCATATGAAGTACTGAGAACAAAACATTGAATTAGATATAGGCATAAAACAATGTCACCTACTTTGGTGAATCCTGATCTGAAGACCTAAAAGTTAAAAAAAAAAAAAGTGGATTAGTAATATTTATGAAATGGGTGTACAGATAGTGCTGGCGCGCTAGTGGCAAGAATATACAGTATAAGTATAAATCAGTGTGCAGGATTTTAAGGCAAAGAGGTATTAATAAATGAATCTTAAATGGATGCTGCCTCAGAGGACACAAACAGTTCAAGGAAAACCACCAAAACTTGTGCCACAAATTTGTACAGTAATTCTAGGTGAAGTATCCAAAATGGCACAAGCGATTATCAATTAAATTAGATTTTGAAAATGCAAAATAGAAAATGCAATAGAAAGATATTTAGTAAACTTCAGTTTACGCGAACTTCAGGTTTGTCCAAAATAATCACTTTATGTGAACCTTTATCACATAAGTAAAAGACTCTTACCACTGGCCTTTGGTCCCTCAGTTTTAGAAGATATATTTATACTTTCGGGACTTATTTATCCGCCGTTTTGTGACTTATTAACTGTTGTGTATTTTTCACTGCACATGTCAATTTATAAAAGACTAACTATATTTTAGTCTGCTATCTCTCCAGTTGTGACATAAAATCTTTTTGACATAAAATAAGTAACAATGAAAAAAAAAGTAAAACATTCATACCTACTGTGTGGACTGCGATTTTGAAAAAACTCTGAATCGCTGTCTTTGGATGTTGGAGAGCCTTTGTAAGTATAAAACACATCCTCTGTCTCTGTTAAGTAGGTCATTTCATGGACTAAGTTGTCAGCTGAAGAGTGTTGTGGTTTCCTGATCACATGACGCAATCTTGGGCTCCTCCTAAAATCATTTACAGAATAAAAAATTGTAAAAGTATAAAATACACCAACAGATATAGATTTATCCACATGTGAAATATTAATGTGCTCAAAGATTCTATCCAGTTATTCCTTGTCTTGTGAGATGCCTACAAAGAGACGACTGTAAACATATCAGGTTAGGAGAGAACTTTTTCATGCCAAAGATGTCCAAGAAGTTCCACAATATGCACAACTGACAAGACCACTAAAGGCAGAAGAGGACTGAAGTGTCTTTCAGGTAACACAGGGAACATTCATTCATATATTAAACATTCTGAAATGTGTGTGAAACTAATAAAATATAATTAAAAATGCTTTTAAAAGGGATACATTTAAAACAGTTAAAAATATTACCAATTTGGAGTTATTGGCGGGGAACGAGAAGGTAGGCTTTTGGTCTCCAAATGCTCAGTAGACACAGATCTTCTCAAATCTGCATTCCATACCATTCCGCCAATTACTTTCCGGCATAGCTGAGTGCTGGCACACCTGGAACAAATACAGAGAAAATGACATGTAATATACAGTACAATTAGAGCTTAACTACTGCACAAAAGGTAAGCAAGTGTAGCTATATTATGAATACATTAAAACAAAATTTAATAAAAAGCCTCATTGTACTAAGTATACATAGAATTAAAAACATAAAACCAGCTCAATATATTAAATAGTATAAATTCTACAAGTTCTTGAATTTTAAATAGCGGGTAAAGGGAAAAATTAACCAGTGTGAAGGGAAGACATATTTCTCCAACGTAAATGGCTGATAACCTTTTATCATGTCCATTTAACAATTCATATTCCTTAACGGACAAGAAACAAACATCCTAAACCTATGAAATAATTTTTAAAATAGGGGAAAGAAACCCCACACACAATGCAAAACTAAATTTTCTTCCGGATAATGTAATTTTTTGCAGTCAGAGCAGCAGTATAACCAGCAGTTCAAGTTTGCTCAAAATCCTTCTAGGAGAAGCATACATCAAACCAGTCTTTATTAGACTGTCCGGACTCTGCTTGTAACTCAAATACTACTCTACCAACAGACACCAGTAATAACAAAGCACAAAGGAATAAATGCATAACATAAATGAGAGGATTTGTACTGCCACTTTGACTATTTTTGTGGGGGGGGGAATAGACATTTTTCATGTATCAAGTGGCAGTACAACATTTGAGACAAACAAAAATATGACCTAATTTTAAGTGGTAAACTAGTTTCCGATTTTAAACAGGTCTAGGTTATTTTTGAGAGAAGATAAACACAAAAGCATAGTCAATGTAATGCAAAATGCAAGTCATACTATATAGCACACCATGGCGAATGTGATTTCTTAAATCTTCTTAAAGATGAAAAAGCAGGACTCCTCACAATAGGAAGAATACTTACATTAGGAGATAAAAAAATAATAATATATATATATATATAACTCCAACTTTAGGTGCCAGTTGCCATCACACAGTACTCAAGAGTGAAAGTGAGCTCCATTGCTAGGGAACCAGAGGGAGAAGACTACAGCTACAGGAAATGCGATTAGTCAGACCACCGAGGCTCAGAAGAATGCTGCAGGTGATGTGGGGAGTTTTGTGGCCACTCAGTGAGTGGGAGGGAGCCAGAGGGTGATTCCTGACACCAGGGATGCTGACCGTGAATATAGATGAATTTCTGACCAACTGAGAATCTCCTTGCAGACTTTGACTAGTCATAAATAGACGATCGGGGCATATTTGTCTGACTAAACTTTTACCAAGTGACCTTGAAGCCAAGGTCTGAAGAATTTTAAAGCTTCTAAAATGGATCTTAGCTCTTTGTAATTTGATTAATGATGGAAAATAAACAGGTATCAAAAGCCTTGTGTTTAACTGCCTAAACAATAGGTTCCCCAAGTTGAGGAATAGGAATTGGTGGTTAAAAATATATGAAAAAGGGATCTTAAAAGGAACCCCGTTTGAAAGGAATGGGAATATGAGCCATTGAATCAAAAAGGGAATCCACAAGGTAGAGGAAGGGAGTATATTTAAAAAGGAAACAAAGTAGCAAAACAAGAGGACATAGTCTTAGATTAGAGGGGCAAAGGTTTAAAAGTAACATCAGGAAGCATTATTTTACTGAGAGGGTGGTGGATACATGGAACAGTCTTCCAGTAGAAGTGGTAGAGGCCAAAACAGTAACTGAATTTAAGCAAGCATGGGATATGCATAAGGCTATCCTAAACAAAAGATAAATCCAGGTAATTGGGCAGACTAGATTGGTTGAAAGGTTCTTATCTGCCGACATTTTTTTATGTTTCGATGTCTTGTCTCCCATGAAATATGAATTTGATGTTCCAGGAAAGATGGTAATGTTGCATTTGCTGAGGATTTATCTTTGATGTGGTTTTGCCCACAAAACTCCAGGTATGGCTCCAGAACCTTTGACAACAAATTCTTAGCTTCTGAATGGATCTTGCTTAAAATTTTGTTTGGTTAAGAAAATGGTAATTTTTTACTATATACAGTATCATAACCAGGAATGTAATCGTATGCTGGACTGGAACAAGTATCTCTTTCTTCCAATTTAGTTTTTTGTCAGGTCTAGTTTTTTTTTTTTTTAGGCTGCTGCTTTGATAACATATATCCCATCCTGCCTTAAAAGGATTTGAGAGACACTAGAATTTTTGTGAAGATTCTTTGTTCAGAGGCAAGAGCAAAGGGCAAGGAACGACATTAGAAGTGAATAAGCTTTCTATCTTTTAGTATAGCAAAATAAAGAGACTGTCCTCCTACACAGGCAATTGGAATATGCAAAAATACATGCAATCTGCAGATCCAGAAGGACCATAACATTCCATTTTTGCATAATCTATACTGCAGAGGTCACTGTATTCGTCTTGATATCCCGTACTGTACACACCATATTACTTGTTTTTAGATTCAGTATTTAGGAAAAAGATTACATTTTTTCTTTAGTAGAAATATTATTTCTACGACGTTTTGTTCTTTATAATAACTTTTGTGAACATATTACTTTTTGAAGGGCGCTCTAGGTTGGCAACAGGAACTTTCAGGAAGGACAGGTGGTAAACTTTATTAAAGACGTTTATTAACAGCGGAATGAACCCAGGAATCTGATGTTGTATTTTCCACAGACGTTTGAAGGCATCCTCTTACTCCAAACCTGATGTTACAATTTACAAAACCTTTTAAGTCCCCTCCCTGAGCTTTTTGCTCAACTTACTTTAGCTTGGGAAAGCATTGTCTGCTAGAGCAGTGGTTCCCAACCGCGGTCCTCAAGTACCCCTAAACAGGCCAGATTTTAAGGATTACCTTTGAATACTGCGATCACTGAGCAGCAAATCCTATCACCGGTGCAGAGTTTCAGATATCTTGAAAACCTGACCTGTTAGGGTAACGTGGTTTGGAACCACTGAGCTAGAGTACAGATGAAGGGAACTTTGACAGAAGAGAAAAAAACTAGAGGTTAAACCCTACATTAGCATCAAAAAACTTAGGCCAACTTACTTAGAAGGCCTCTTGCCTTCAGTCAAGGAATGTTCCTCTCTAGGCTTTAACCTGTTGTAAAACACTGATTCACTAAACTGACATGGCAGAAAACTGGTAGGAGTGCTCATGCATTTGTGCATGTGATTCATTGTGGAACACATTAGAGACTCTACAATGTGTTACTCCTAGAAATAATGCCAGCATGTCAGATACTGGTTGTGACAGCTCACAAAACCTGGACTTGCCTGCAACCGGCATACAGAAATGTTGCTCAAGAGACTAACCCACCATAAAGCACACAGACAATTGAGGCTCTGCCCAGAAATCAATTGTTGCCTCAGCTTCCGCTGGTACCAAAGCGGTTACAATGAGTTAATCTCAGAAAGACTTGAAGAATGGGAATTTGAGTTGACAGAGCATTGTTATTTATGAGATGGCAGATTCAAAAAGGGTTAATAGGGATAGGGGGTGTTCCTTTCAATTTTATTTACAACTGAATCGAGACACTCTGGTCTTAAAGGGAAGCTGAATAGTCAAAGGTAATACTGCTGCTTGAGAAAATACTATTGCTACTTACTTTGCCTGATTTATGGTACTCAACGTCCAATAGTTAGACACTAGCTTCTTTTCACGAGGTAGCGCTCGCTTTGCCTGAAAAAACGTATGATGCTCCACACAGGATTTCCAAAGGTTTTTACATGCACGATTATTCATCACATTGAAGGCTATAACTTCATCTCTGCATTCATTCTGGGGGGAAAATACCCATAATAAGTTAACCGCGAACCAGAATAAAACAAACATATTAGATCAATCACATCATTTTGTCCTGCAATTTCAAGGGACACATACAGATATGAACATTGGTCTTAAAAAATATATATATATGCCCTTATCTTAAGTGGTAAACTAGTTTCCAATTCAAAACATGTATAGGTTCTTTTTGAGAGAAAATAATGTAGCACTGTTTTAGTTCTGTTGCTGTAATTACTCATTTTGGCCACCAGGGGGAGACAAGCGCAATGTAAACTGTACTGGACACATTGGGACTACGTTTTCCAGCATGCTTTGGGGCAGAGACAGGAAGTGGGTGGGAAGAACCGAGAGACATCCGCAGCTTCGCGCGGAGGAGAGCCAGTGCGCGCCGAGGGATGAACAGAGCAAGACACACGTGAGACAGGGAGCGATTGTGACCAGGCCGGAGCGCAGGTGCTGCCTTGCGGACGCTGGAGATCGGTTTCAGTGACTTGCCAGAGACCTAGTAATCCGTGCTTGCTTTATATATGCCAGTTTATTTGAGACCAGTAAACTATAGAACTTATAAAATCCACAACAGTGCTGGTGTATATTTATTCCCTAGTGCGGGGAGACTAACCCGAGGTTAAATTCAGCGGCTCCTCCGGGAGTGAGTGCTACAATAAACACAAAAGAATATTCAATGTAATTCAAAGTGAAAGTTATTATAGCACACCATGGTGAATATGATTTCTTAAATCCTCTGAGATGAAAAAGCAGGACTCATCACAATAGGAAGTATACATAATCATATATATCCTAATGTAATGGAACTCCAATTTAGAAACTTTTCATCAAGTCCAAAATAAACATGGTTTCCGAAAATTAATGTTGCTTTAAAGCAGTGTTTCCCAAACCTGTCCTTGGGACCCTCAACCATGCCAGATTTCGCAGATCACTTTGGGGAAAAGCAGACATAATCTTGCAATCACTGAGCAGCAAATCATATCACCTGTGCTGTGCTTCAGATATCTGGAAAATCGGGCGAGGCGGAGGGTCCCGAGGACAGGTTTGGGAAACACTGCTTTAAAAAAAATCTCGAGTCACCACGATCAAATGACCTTGAGTTAATAGGTCATGGTTTTCTAGGGGTCTCCCACCCACTCAGCTGTCCTTGTGTGCTGCGACAGCTTCCCACCTCCAGTCCTCCCGGAAGGCTCCAATCAGCTCACGATGGTATAGTATTTCAGGATTCAAATCAACCCTGTGCAGGATGTGTAGTGAGAATTATAAAATTGGCAGAGAACTCTGCAGAGTCTCATCACAGGGACACATCTACTTCTTCCTGAAGGAGATTGTGCCAGTCGCAGAAGAGCTCCGAGGGAAATTCTGGGACTAGGATAGCAAGGGTTGGGCTAGGAGGGTTAATAGCCCTTTAAATTGTGTAGATACTCTAGTATACCGCTAGATTTTGGTGACAAAAATTTACCTTGAAATTGGAGGGGTCGCGTTATATTCGAGACATCTGCATTGCGTGTAAAACAACAAAAACAACTTGCCTTGCTCTGGATCCCAAGTCCCGGAAGCTCCAATAGCCTCGCTGAAGTGAATGCGGGCTCCCTGATGCTTGCAAACACTTCAGGAACTCCCAGATTCGGAAAAGTTGGGATCCATCACAGCCAGAGCTCAGTTTAAGCCAATCATTCACCTCGCTCGCCTCCGCCGGCCATCTAAATCGCTAGTAAAGAAGACGGGTGGCCGGCGGCTTCATACTTCGAACCAATTGCAATCATTCCAGAGCAGAGCACCCTGGCCCGAGGAGTAGCCTGACTATGTTAAGAGAACCTGGAAGGATTTTAATTGTTTACCGGTAGAGTAAAATTTTGTTCCTTGCGTTATAATCGAGTCTTGAGTATGCTCTCATTTCCATAATAAATCTCTATCCATTGGGTTTTTTTTTTTTTTTTTTGGAGAAAGGATTTTTACCAGGAAGGATACATTGAGATTTCTCTCGTTTTCAAGTATGTCCTGGGTGGCGAGTATGTACCGTTCGGTGTCTTGCCCAAGGACACTTACGGGAGAGGTTATATTCGGGTCGCGCTATACTCGAGTATCTACGATACATACTGATATTCAGATTATAAAACAGATATGGGTAGTACAAGTCAGATAAATTGTTTAGTGCATAACAATTCAACATTTTATTTAGTAAAGTGGTACAGTATATTAAACATGGAAAAAGCGTCATCCTATTTTCTATATGTAACTGAAAGGGAAACTTACTGAAATTACTTGTACAACTTACATGTTTCAGTTGTTGCTGTATGAAGAACTTTTTCCTTTTGAAGGAGATTTTAAGAATATTTACCCTAACAAAATTGAAAAGAATCACATTTGAGCATTATCGAAAAAACAATAACATACACCAATGGTTCCCAAACGCTGTCCTCAAATACCCCTAACAGGCTAGATTTTGCAGATCAGCTTGTGGAAATGTAGACTGAATCCTGCAGTCACTGAGCAACAAATCATATCATGCTTCATCTATCTGGAAAACCTGACGTGTTGGGAGTACTTGAGGACCATGGTTGGGAACCACTGACATACACCATAGTTTACTATTGATTTACTAAATTGTATATATTATTGTACAATTTTAATGTTCTAGAACAGTGGTTCAGAACCGCTGTCCTCAAGTACCCCTCAACAGGCCAGGTTTTAAGGATTGCCTTGGGGAAATGCAGACTGAATCCTGCAATCACTGAGCAGCAAATCGTATCACGTGTGCGGTGCTTTGGATATCCGGAAAACCTGGCCTATTGGGGGGTACTTGAGGATTGCGGTTGGGAACCACTGTTCTAGAATAAAAGATAAATTTTAGGGAAGTCCTAGGAGTCTGTCCTATATACAGTTGTGTTCAAAATTATTCAACCCCCACTGAAATTGAGTGTTTTGGCCAGTTTGACATTGATTTTGATCATTCAGTCATCTTGCTTACAATTAAATCAAAGAGGCACGTGTAGGTCAGACAAATATAACATTTATAATGAAATAACCACAAATGTCTTTTCTGTGCTCACATCATTATCAGTTTTATTCAACCCCCAAGTGACATTCAATCTTAGTACTTCGTACAACATCCTTTTACAGTTATAATAGCTTATAAACGTGAAGCATAGCTTGACACAAGTGTCTTGCAGCGATCTACAGGTATCTATGCCCATTCGTCATGGGCAAAAGCCTCCAGTTCAGTCACATTCTTAGGCTTGCGCACTGCAACTGCTTTCTTTAAGTCCCACCAGAGGTTCTCAATCGGATTTAAGGCTAGGGTCAGACGAAAGCAGTTTTAACGTGCGTTTAGACGCACAAAATCACGGCCGTGCTAGCAGCAAATGACGTCCAATGCCAGGGAACACAAGAAGTACGGCCGCACGAAAGTTCGTCCGCGCAACGCAAGTGGCAAACGAACGCATTTTTTCTAGAACGTCAAACCTCTAGTACGGACGTACAGAGTGCGCTGCATCCGCTAGAGGCGTGTGTGCGTGATTGGGAGACGTCAGACGCTGCTAATGTCCGGCCAACATAACGTTCAGACACAAAAAGTGTTTTATTGATGATCCGTACAAAATCACGGACGAAAAGGCGCATCGTATGACCGCTTTCGCGTACTCCGTGAAAAAATGCGTCCATTCGTTCGAACGCACTTTTTCACAGACAACGCGAAAATGCGTTCGTCTGACCCTAGCCTAAGTCAGCTGACTGCGATGGCCACTCCAAAATGTTCCAGCCTTTAATCTGCAACCATGCTCTAGTGGACTTGGAGGTATGCTTGGGATCATTGTCCTGTTGAAAGGTCCAACGTCTCCCAAGCCTCAGGTTTGTGACGGACTGCATCACATTGTCATCCAATATCTCCTGGTACTGAAGAGAATTCATGGTACCTTGCAAACGCTGAAGCTTCCCTGTACCTACAGAACAGCCCCAAAGCATGATTGACCCCCCGCCATGCTTCATAGTAGGCAAGGTGTTCTTTTCTTCATAGGCCTTGTTCTTCCTCCTCCAAACATAGCGTTGATCCACGGCCCCAAACAGTTCTAATTTTGTTTCATCAGTCCACAGAACACTATCCCAAAACTTCTGTAGTTTGTCCACATGACTTTTGGCATACTGCAGTCGACTCTTCTTATTCTTTGGAGACAGCAAGGGAGTTCTGGCATGGAGGCCTTCATTACGCAGTGTGCGCCGTATTGTCTGAGCTGAAACTTCAGTACCCACATCTGACAAATATTTTCTCAGTTCCTCAGCAGTCACACGGGGACTTTTCTCCACTCTACGCTTCAGGTAGCGCACAGCAGTCGAAGTCAGCATCTTCTTTCTGCCACGACCAGGTAGCGTTTCAACAGTGCCCTTTGCCTTGAATTTGCGAATGATGCTTCCTATGGTCTCTCTTGGTATGTTTAACATCTTTGCAATCTTCTTATAGCCATTGCCCTTCCTGTGAAGAGTAATCACCTCTTCTCTTGTCTTCCTGGACCATTCTCTTGACTTCACCATGTTTGTAACCACACCAGTAAATGTCTAGAAGGAGCTGAGTATCACAGTCATTTTAAAGCTGCCTAATTGGTGCTTATTATGCTTTATTGCTGCTCCGTGACATCCACAGGTGTTTTCAATACCTGATTGAAAACACTTGAATGAACCTCCGTTCTTCAGAGTGGTAGTCTTTAA
This sequence comes from Leptobrachium leishanense, assembly GCA_009667805.1. Lineage (NCBI taxonomy): Eukaryota > Metazoa > Chordata > Amphibia > Anura > Megophryidae > Leptobrachium > Leptobrachium leishanense. The sequence continues at coordinate 179,881,410 of CM019067.1, read as the reverse complement.
GGGGTTGAATAATTGTGTCAATGAAGAATTCACAAAAGAAACATTTACTACTGTATTACAAAACCAATTGATGTAATTTTAGTTGCATATGGTTCTTTAAAAAGTCCTTGTAGGATTTCCTTCTGAATACAATTACAAATGTACATTAATTCCCTAAAACCCTTTACAGCATTGGGGGTTGAATAATTTTGAACACAACTGTATGTGGACTCTATATACAGTCAGGTCCAGAAATATTGGGACATTAACACAATTCTAACATCGTTGGCTCTATACACCACCACAATGGAGTTGGAATGAAACAAACACAATGTGCTTTAACTGCAGACTGTCAGCTTTAATTTGAGGGTATGTAAATCCTACACCGTTCACCTGAGTTGGATGTACATACCCTCAAATTAAAGCTGACAGTCTGCAGTTAAAGCACATTGTGTTTGTTTCATTCCAACTCCATTGTGGTTGTGTATAGAGCCAAAGACGTTAGAATTGTGTCGATGTCCCAATATTTCTGGACCTGACTGTACATGTTATAAAATATATATAAATATCATGGGTTGGAGATTAGCCATAATATCAATCAGGTGTTCACAATGCAAGGTTTCTGGCTGTCTGGTTTATCTCAAATGTGACCAAAAAGCCTACAATCTTTCTTTTCTAAATTTATTTATTGATTGATTTAGAAAGAATTTTACCAGGAAGGATACATTGAAATTTCTCTCGTTTTCAAGTATGTCCTGGGTACAAGAACATTGAATTGTTACAGTCGGTACAGAAATACAAATAAAATGCAAGAATATATATAAAAACAATAACAAATATACAAATAAATATGCAGGAAATATAGTCACTATGTTACAGGTTTACAGGTGCATTCTGTGTCGAGGTATGTCAATAGAGATCTCTTAAGTGACTTTAGACTGTGTGAAGATTTGATGGAGTCTGGGAGATTATTTCATAATTGTGGTGCTCTGTAGGAAAATGAGGATCGAGACACTTTTTTTGTATTGTGGTATTGCAAGTAAGGTGCAGGTGCTGGACGGAGGTTTTAGGATTAGGGTACTGCTGGGGGAAGCAGTCTATTCAGGTAGGGTGGTAGCTTCCCAGAAAAGCATTTAAACACCAGGTTGGAATAGTGAAGGGTGCGTCTAGTGAAGATTATATTTTTAATACACCATTTTACCTTTAACACACACCGTACATTCAACATATGCTTCAGGTATCAGGTTCACTGAAAATACATGTTGAATAATACGACAAGGAATTATTCAGCCAGTGTTATATTTAGGGAAAGTTTTAAAAACTGATAAATTGACATTCAATCAATCCATTACTCATTGTTAAATGAGCTCTGTGTATCCTATTGGTCAACAAATCCAACACTTTTGTAATGTTGTGCTTTTAAATGATTGCTTTTACATCATGTATACTAACCATGGATAGAAACTGGTGCAGATCTGTTTTCTGTACACAGCTATACCACCTGAAGCAATTCCAATCAGTAGCACTAAATTATGAAGGTCCTGAAAAATAAAACATGGATATATAAATAACCAAATGTGAACATGCTGAGAAACACACAAAGCTACTGAACAAATATCCCCCAAAGTAGAAGTGTTATTTACCACACAACAACCTATTCCACTTATTTAATAATGATCAGGTATCTAGACAATGCTTGAAGCCATCACCTTATGGTTATATGGTCACCTTTATGTCAAACAGCAGCTGGCCAACATGGGGATAAATGTTTGTTCATGGCTCCACATCTAAATCAACGTGACAATGACGATAACCACAGATTGCAAGAATTCAAACAATCCATGCATGGGTCAAGATCAGAAGAGTTTACCTATAAATATCAGCAAATACGAGAGTCTGGCGGGTAAGTATAACAAGTGCACATACACGTCCAGAGACAACCCAATGCAGGGAAGAGAAAAAACAAAAAACAGCCCTACATGTCCCCTTTTTAGGACTCAAGACACTCCTTTATCTGGTTCAGTGGCGGCTGGTGAAATTTTAAGATGGTGGGGCAGTGGAATCTTAAGCCCATCTCTTGTCCCAGACCTGCTATAGGTAAAAGAGCAGGAGTATATAAACAGTATACAATAATTTAAAAAGTTAGGATTACTTAAATCAGTGTGTTGCAAAGTGTGTCATACATCAAAATAGAAGAATTTAAACATGGAGGTGTCATGGAATACATGCACTTTTATTGCTGGCGCCTAACTGCTGCTCATGTGTAGGGGATGGGGTGTGGACATTGCCTCCTATTGCCAACACACACACACTGCTCTTGGGAGGGGGGCTAACAGCATGTCCTGTCCCCTGTTTTGTTGTAGCCCCCCACTTCAGTTCCTGTAAGCGGACAAATGATAGAAGAGTAGCTTTGGCAGTACTCTAGTTCTTTTAGAAATGTTGCCTCTTGGAATATAGAGTGTACACTGCATATCCTTAAGAAGTCAAAAGCATTCTGTAATAAAACAAAGTTGTCCTTGGGCTGGATAAATCAGTTTTTTTCTCATTTGATGGATACTTTTCTTTGAGGCTCTCCTTCCACTAACAAGCTTAATTTGCATCTCATTTTCATATAAATCATTTAAAATTTGATAAATGCCTAATCATTTCAATCCATCTTTGTTGGAAAATGCCTGTGGCTTTGTCGCCTCACTTTCCACTGCTTCTAACAGCATCATAAAACATAGCAGTATTTTATTTCTATAAACATTACAAGTCGGATAACAATTCTGGCCATGTAGTGCCAACATTATTATGATCATTAAAAATAAGAAGTGTAATGTGTACAGTACCAACAATATCACAGCAGCTCAAAGCACCCCCCACATGCAGCTCTTGAGGAATCCCTAGACGAAACGCATCGAGCTGGTGGGCTCCGCTACTTGCATACTTGGGTGGATCTACCTTGCTGGATTTGCCGATCCAGAGACACCAAAACCCGACGGTTAGACCGATTTGGGTTCCTGCTTGAGAACAGAGGTCATCCGGACTATCGAATCTAGCGGTGTGGTGAATATTCAATGTTATACCTTATGCGGTTTTTGCACACATGTCATTCATAGTGTGCCACTTTCTTTGTGAGTGGTTCCACCTTTATTTTAATGTGTATTAAAATTTGTTACAGCTTTACGCTATGATGCATTCTGCAGGTTTGTGCTCATTTTTGTAGGAAACACACCAGGAGGTCCCACAGTCTGTCAGGACTTGGTATAGGGGAGTGCCATTTGGCTGATGTGATCACTGTATGCCCTTTTTTATTTATTATTATGATTATTGCCATTATACATGACCCATTTATAATTTGCTCCCAGTATTAGGTCAGACCAAATATGATGTATGTACCAAATGCTTTAATGGATACTGTATATGGAGAATAGATTTCGGAGTCTGTATTTAAATGGTTATGACAGATGGAATGCAAAAGTTTTCATGAAATGAGATTTGTTCACTATAGCACCCTAACTCAATACAGCTCACTTTGAGTCCTATGTTACTGTTCCTCCAATCCCTGTCAGTGTCAAATGCTTTTCAAAACATGGGGTTATTCATGAATCGGCAGAATAAGTGAACATTTAAGGACACCGTAAATTGAAGCTGAATGCGGAGGTTGGATTTATTTTTAATTCAGCAAGATTTTGGATTAAAATTTGAAAACGCTTTGCAGTTCTCCAAAATATCATGTACTGAATAATCCCCAATATAGTTTAAACATTGCTATCTCTAGTTTAACACTGAATCTGAAGCTAGAATGAGCATGTTATTACCGAACAATTAGAACCAGCAGACTTGTGACCACAGGATCGACCTAAATGAAGCAGCAGGCTGCAGAGACACACGAAGTGTAGGCCAGTCTCGTTTTAAATTGAGGAAAGGTCTACGGCACTCTCTTATAATGTAATATGCATTTTAGCGAACAGGGTGGGGGCCTTTAGGCCCTTCCTTATAAAAAGGCAAATATGGGTCGTAGTTCTACCTCCAGTATTGAAGCATAGTGGGTGGTTTAAAGATCTCTCCAGTGCTAGTGCTTATTGTGCCTCATCACATAAACGGTGTACGGACCCAGATTGTCCTTTGACCTCAATTCTGTACTGCCTGTCCAGACTATGCCCGCTGGCTCCTATGTGTCACGTCCCACGCCATTCTGGACGCCCGGCAGCATCTTCCTCGCTGGCTGGGGTGCCAGATGAAATGCAGGGCACTTGCAATCAGGTGATTCGGCTGTAGGTGGGGTGCGACGTGATGACGCGGCGGCCACCAGATTTAAAACCAGTCGCCCAAATTATGCTCGTTGCCCTGACGAGGTTTTCACTCCGCTCAGTGCTCGTTGCAAATTTGTATCGCTTCTCTGTGTACCAACTTGGCTTGTATATCATTTCGGCTTGTATATCATTTCTCCTGCTGTTAACCCCTTGGCTCCTGTACTGACTACTCAATCTGGCATAAGACCCTGGCATTCCTACCTGATCTGCCATACGACTCCTGGCATCTGGTTTATGCTATATTCTGGCTCTAGACCCTTGGCATTCCTCTGATGACCTGACTGGTATTAACCCCTTGTGTCTGTTCTGTTCTTGTCTACCTCTATTCTGTGTGTTTCTGGAAATAGGTATAACTACCGACCATATTAAGGATCGGCAATGTAGGATAGTTGTGCTGCGTAAAGGGGATCAGACATTGATACACCCCAGCCCGTCCCCTACGATCCAACAATGACCTGCACCTGGCATCCTCCATCATTACCTCTTCACATGCCAGATTGCAGGACTTTTCTCGTGCGGCGTCATCCCTATGGAACGCGCTTCCTCGCAATATCAGACGGTCCCAAAATCTGGCTTCATTTAAAACGCTCCCTAAAGACCCTTCTATTTAGGGAAGCCTACCACCTGACTCCATAACAAGACATCCGACTGACCCAATAACAGTCCTCACCTCTCCCTGCATTAGCTCATCACTGCGGCCCCCCCCTCCTGTTTCTAATCCCCTCACCATCTAGATTGTAAATTTCCACGGGAATAGGGTCCTCATATCCTCAAGTATCTGCTGGTAGGAATACTGACCTGTCTCCTGTATGTATTGTCCTGTCTTTACCCATTACACCTTGTACAGCGCTGCGGAATGTGTTGGCGCTTGATAAATAAATAAATAATAATTCATATATCTAGGAGGTACGTGACACTATGCTTTTGGTTCCTGCCGAGCTGCTACATCCTACCAAGAGGCCTCAGGTCTGATCAGGAGAGCAGACAGTCACTATCTCATTCAATAACACCTACAGAAATTTTTTATTTCTTCTTTATCATTGTATTATTTCATGACATCCTCTGTCCTACTGCTACACACGATCGTGTGGCATTCCACGTGATGTCAATTTAGAGACATTTCACCTAAAGTGCTACTAGAAAGGTAAACGGTCTTATAAAAGAACACACATAAAATATTCTAGGGGAGGTGTATTTTTTATTTACAATGTATAGACTATAGAAGCACTGAAAAAAATGCAGTGGACGTGTGAAACAATGCCAAGTCAATGACTGATGTAGCAAGGATAACATTTAAAAATCATATGGCATAACTTCTTTATCCTGCTATTAGGTTACATTCTTACACAAAAAAAAAACCACAAAAAGAAATAATAGAAACAGAACGTAAAGACAAAAATACAAAGGAAACATGATAAACGAATTAAATATGTAATAAGAAAACTAGTCAATATCGTCCACATGGACAAGCGAAGAAAGAAAGAAAAAGTGTGGTAGTGGTTTAAAGAGCCAGCGCCTCACTGTTCTTTTTCACATAAGGGATTATTCAGCGAGCACAGAAATTTCAATATGCTTGGTCGGCGCACTCTGCGGTGAATTCAGCATTCATCGCAGGGTCACCGAACGTCATTCTACTGAACACCACCAATCTCTGCCAAAGTGACTGCCGCAGGCTGCTGAATACCGCCGATCGGCCACCGAACGGATAAAAAGGAACTCTGCAATTTTTAAAAAAAGGTGTTCGAGAAAAAAAAATGCATGGAAAGAATAAGAACTCCTATGAATAAAAGGAATGAAACTGTTACAGAACAAAAAAAATATAAAAAACATGGAAAATCAAAAGTGTCGCCGAAAAAAATCCAAAGCAGTACCAACACAATTCTAAAATATAAATAAAAAGGCTTTTTGCTGCAAATGAAAAGAATAAACGGTTGAAAAAACAAAAGAAATATATATATATATATATATATAATAAAATAAAAAAACGCAAACACTTTTTTTTCATTGAATCCTATGGGATTTGCAGGTCTAAGCCTGTCAAACTGAACCATCAAAAATCTAGACATTTCGCCAACATGTCGGTGCTGTTCAGCATTTTCTGAATAGTTTAACCATTATTTCTCTATGGGACAATTTCACTGCTGCTGAATTGCAGTGATCTTAGGCAAACTGCACTATATTTTGTTGTCAATTCGCCAATACTTGGCAACGTGACAGCTTTGTGAATAGCCAAACTGCCACAAAATTACTCCGTATGGTGAAATTCACTATTCGGGGCAATTTGGTGGCAAGTTCGGCTCGTATTGAATAACCCCTATAGTGTCAACACCATTTCCCTATTTTGATATGCCATAATTTTCCTCAAATCTCATTTCTTATAATGTGGTATGTAGCCGTTTGTTGCATCTGTTAACATTATAGAACGTGGCACTTTTTATTTGAGAATTTGAGATTCCCATTTACTTACAAAGCACATTGTTGATTTTGTTTACTCAGAATTTTCTCATGGTTTTATGGGTTTCATTGGTGATTTTTATTTTTACTGACCCAAAAGATTAGCCTTGTGGTGGCTGGGCTTATGCCTAGAATGGCCTTTGTAAGTTTGAGAAAGGATTTTACCAGAAAGGATACATTGAGATTTCTCTTGTTTTCAAGTATGTCTTGGGTGGCGAGTATGCACCTAGTCTTGCCCAAGGACACTTACTGGAGAGGTTAAACAAAAATCTATGTTTAGTTGCAGGCTATAAATTGAAGAAAAACACGGAGGCTTCAGTACTTCTCAGATGTCACTGGTGTATATGGTCAGGGAAAAAACCAATTGCTCGCTCAGGAATGAGTCAAAAAAATCCAAATCATTTCAAGGATTTTTATTCTAATAAAACAATATAAAATAATTCTAAAAGCCCGACGCGTTTCGTCTATAGATTAGACTTCCTCAAGGGCAGTATGTTATACAAACAGTCAAAAAATAATAATCTAATACAACATTTCCCATCATTCCTTTATGTAGTCTTTGAGTGTCGCTGATTGGTTCCCATTGTTTCTCTGGCGTTGTCCTTATATGATTACTTCCTGTGTTCCCTTCTCTTTCCCATAATTCCATATGTCCAGTCTCCCGTGATTGCCTACATCCTTTAAACATCGTTCCCACTTCCTTCTTTGTTGTGAGTATTTCTAATATTCCCGGCGTCTTGCTTGCGACATGTCACATCCGGCTCATCACTTCCGGGGTTTCTGTGTAATGACTCCGGTTCGCTAATATCCATCATTCGGTCTTTTATGCGTATTTTACTTTGTTTCGGAAAGCCTTCCCCATGGAATGATTCCCGTCCACCACCAATTTTCATGATGCTGATAGAGGAATCGAAGGCAAATATATTAAAAAATAATCCAAAATGAAAGTCTTGGGTGGACTGACCCATCGGGCCCTCTGGCGCTGCCCGAGGACCCGCGGGTCAGTGGGGGCCCAATTTTGTAAGGGACGTTAAACCGCCTCATTGGCGGCGCTCCAGCGTGCCTTCCTGGGCCCCACGTGCACCCTGCATTGATGCCGCCCCCTCACATGAAGCGAGAGCATCATGTGGGGGGCGGTGTCAATGCAGGGTGCACGTGGGGCCCAGGAAGGCACGCTGGAACTCCGCCGATGAGGCGGTTTGTTAGTGAGCCGCCATGGTCGGAAGTTAACGTCCCTTACAAAACCGGGCTCCTGAGCTGCCTGCTGGGGTCAGTATACATCCATGCGTGAGCTGGGCACTATGCATCCATGCGTGAGCTGGGCACTATGCATCCATGCGTGAGCTGGGCACTATGCATCCATGCGTGAGCTGGGCACTATGCATCCATGCGTGAGCTGGGCTCTATCTATCCAGCTGGGCTCTATCCATCCATGTGTGAGCTGGGCTCTATCCATCCATGTGTGAGCTGGGCTCTATCCATCCATGTGTGAGCTGGGCTCTATCCATCCATGTGTGAGCTGGGCTCTATCCATCCATGTGTGAGCTGGGCTCTATCCATCCATGTGTGAGCTGGGCTCTATCCATCCATGTGTGAGCTGGGCATTATACATCCATGTGTGAGCTGGGCATTATACATCCATGTGTGAGCTGGGCATTATACATCCATGTGTGAGCTGGGCATTATACATCCATGTGTGAGCTGGGCATTATACATCCATGTGTGAGCTGGGCATTATACATCCATGTGTGAGCTGGGCATTATACATCCATGTGTGAGCTGGGCATTATACATCCATGTGTGAGTTGGGCCAATATATCCATATGTGAGCTGGGGCAATATATCCATAGGTGAGCTGCTGGGGGCAATATATAATTGTAAGCTGGGGCAATATATCCATATGTGAGCTGGGGGTAATATATCCAGAGCTGCTGGGGACAATATATATCCATGTGTGCCTTCACTCAGGCACTGTACTTGCTGGCAGTTCACCAAAATTTGTGTGTGAGCATAGGAGAGAACTCCACAGCAATAAACCTCACAGTAAAGTGCGCTGTGCAAGAACGTTCAGTGTTATTTGGGAGTACTGATTTATGAGTAAGAGTAGTTTAAAAAAATCTGTAAAACTTATGGGGGGGGTTGGCACCATAAATTACCGCACCGGGTGACACCAACCCTAGTGACGCCACTGTATACAGTGCCATACTGTAAAGGGATATTTTTCTTGTGTAAAAACATTGAGTTCCAGTTCTTGTCTATTAAAATGGCCTCTAGGTGGTGCAGTTCATTCATGTAAGAGATTCTTGTAAACCTGGTTTATTGTTGCAATCTGGAGAATTGAGTGTAGAACACAGATGTCATTCTGATTCATTGCACAAGTTTTTACTTTAGCTACCATAGAACCTTACACAGGCTACTTTCCTACCTATTTTAAGCACTACTAACTTGCCTGACATCAACAAAAACATATATGCATATGCAGTGGATTCAGAAAGTATTCAGACCCTGTGCAAAAGTTCAACTAACAACGTTACCACATGCAAAGGGCATATGCATAAACAGAAGTGATTTCTTAAATAAGTGAATTTAGAGCAGCCAAACTTGACACATTAAAAATAGGTGCATTGCCGAAGTTTGTGAAAACCGTGCTCCGTGACCTTAAAGAGACAGTATACATAGAAGAAGCTTATTCATATGGTTTATAGTCCTTCCTCATTGATCCCAAAGGGAGATTTCATCTCAAAAGAGAAAACAAAATCCAAAATAAACTATATGGCAGCTGGAAACTCACGTAGTTAAGAGTCCAAATATCGGCTGTAATTGGCTCCTAGATAGCCAATTTATTTGAGGTGACACCGCTCTAACAAATGATGCCACTTCTCCTGATAGTTTCAGTAACTCCCAAGAGACCATAAAGAGGCATCCATAGAGTAGCAATTGTGACCAGACCGCAGCTTAGATGCAATTCTACTCTCCGGATCTAGAGTCCTCATCTCTTCAGGCTCTTAATGTGTAACTGCTGCCCCTCAATGTCAGGCAGAGTCCAGCCAGCTCAGAAGGTCTGCTCTACTCTTAGTAACATTTGCTAGAGATTTCTGATTGAAGCATGCCTCTTTTTTTACCCCTGGAGATGCTAATAATTCAACATACAATAACAAAACATGAAAACGTGTGCTATAAAAGGTAATCAGAATAAAATGTGGCCTGAGGCACATTTCCCCGCTATCCCACGGCTTCCGTCAGAATTGGTAGTTCTATGCTCCAAAAAATGTAATATAGCAAATTCTCAATCTTTCCTGGTGGCAGTCGCCTTCTTGAGTGGAGAATGACAGTTCCTTCTGGCTGTAAAACGAAAGCACCGCGGCTTACTCCGAGTGGGAGCCCATACTAAGATCCTCCGCGAGACCATCGCCAATAGAGGATGTCGTAATCCCAAAGCCTTCAGTTCATCCTGGCCGTTTTACGTCACAACCTCATTTCAGGCGTACATACAGTCTCGAAAGGGTCATATCGAACGCTATACTCCTATCTCCATCATCGGCGCCATCTTTAATGGACCAAAGAACTATATAAATGGTTTCTATACTGTACTATATAAGGCTCATGAAGTACACGTTGTATCAAAGCACAGGCCACACGTATTGAATTTCCACAAACCAAACATAGAAAAACCACTCAACCTATGGAACTCTTACACAGTGAGGTGTGTGGACTAATGAAAACCTCCACACTCTGGCAGGAACCAATATTTACTGAGCTTTATTGACGAATATTCCAGGTACAGTTAGACTTCACAAGCTGGGGCATACTAGTAACCTGGATAGAACAAAGGATATTGATTGACTGAGATAGGAGCTTGTAGGTAAAATTTAACTTTTATTGGAAGAAGAAAAAAAAAAAAAACAGAACATAAAGACGAACCAAGGAAAGGGTAAAAAGTCTCTGTGGCTCCAGTCACCATTTTAAATGCCACACAGTGTTCTAAGTGCACCAAGATAAGTCTCTCAGTGTATACAAACAGCCTAAATTCTGTCAACTCCTATCAAAGTGAAGAAACGGGCCTTCGTGGGTCTGCATAATAGGACAGAGAGAAGTCTGCTATAGAGAGAGTTCCCAATGGGATGATTGGCACATAAAATTGCAATATGTAAATGAAAGGTTGAGGCCCAAAATCAATGCTGGGAGCAATACCAGCTTAGAGCCAACCCACTCAAAGATTAACACCAAGCTACAGAGACTAAAAAAATAAATAAAATCAAAAACACAATCTGCATTGTCGGGTCCTCCCAGTCCAGCCATCATAACGCTTCACAGACGTGGGGAGGTCGCAAAGGACACACTTTGTGCTCTCATGTGGCCCCAGCCCCAAGCTGGGGCATACTAGTAACATGCATGTCACAACTGGCAGGCCGTTTTCCTCTTGTTCGAGCCGGTATGACGGACGTCAGATGGGTCTACAAAGATCGATCCTCCATAGGAAGTTCGCATTTTGTAGAACTGAGCACGAAAAGGTGCACAGAGGAAGGTGGCCAAAAGGGCGTCCGTGCAGAAAGAACGTCCATTCTCACGGTTGTTTCTTAAGCACTCATGTGGCCCCGGCCTTCGTGGTCATCTCCAAGGAGCCTTATTGTATACGAATCAGTGGTGGCTTTCAAGACCAGACTGTTATGTTGCCACAAGCCACCCATGTATTTAAAAGGTAGAAGTCAGCATACAGGTCAGTAACATGTAATTTGTTCCCTTTATGATTAGATGAGGTAATGTATTTCAGTAACCAATATCATTTGATCTGGAGTAGCCGGAAGATGTCTGTGTTTTAAGCACAGCTACCAAGGCTACGGTGCGCAAAACATGCATGAACTCCATGTCAATGAAAGTACAAGTTAAAGCATGCATCTAACCTTTGAGGCTAAAATGACATTGACTCAGTGAAGGTCAAAGGACCCTTAGGAAGACATGAAAACAAACATATGCCTGTCACATATTAAGGCAGGGGGGTTACGCAGCAGCTGACTGGTTAGTGTTCATATAACCCTGTATGGGTAAATCAAACCTTATTGAAATGGCAGGGGAGCATAATAAACCCAATGTATCATCTTGTTTAAAAACACAATAAGATTAAAGATAAACATGGAAGCAGCAAATTCCTGGAACTGATATCAAGGGATATAATGGAATTGTACAGAATATCTAGCAGGAATGGAGACGGGGAACTTAATAGCAGGCAAATAATTTAAGAAGCACAAACATTTTACCAGTGGTATTCTGATTTTACCTCCATTACATGCATGAAAACTATTTGGCAAAATATTTCAGAATTGAAGAAGAAAAAAAGTATTGTGGAAAAAAAATAGATTAAAGCCAATGTACTATACAGTTATACCAGTCACAGGTAGCCAAGCAGCACAAAATGAAATTAAATGCTGCACCTCTTCTGCATGCCGTGTGTTACACACTGTTGTTCTACAGTGATGCTATAGAAAGTGTATTTATAATTTAACATGGCAGAGACATTTTATTTATACGTTTAGCCCATCTGAACAAAGAACACAGAATTCCAAGCCTGACACCTAAAGAATTATTCTTAAAATTATGATAATGTCCTATTACACATGAGGGTCTGCAATTTTAAGATTACATGTTTGTCATGCAGTCTTGGAAGAATTGTATAATAGACTAGATGATTCCACATCAGTCCTAGTTCACCCCAATCGTTCAGCATATGGATGCTATTGGCATATTCTTGAACATTTATAAATTCTATAGTTTTTTCTTACATTAAAGAAACATTAATACATATTGATAAAATAAATAAATTACTGGTTATCAATGACATTGTGAATACCTTTAGAATTATGAACATAAAGAACTGACACATTCATCTACATAAAATCACAATATTGTTAAATTTAACTTATGAATACGATAACATAAATTTTCGATAAACATGGGTACTTAAATGCTTGGATGTAGGCATCTCTACACCTATACCAAAAGACTTGCGTATTTTTTTCCAAGTTGGTCTCCACTGACCAAAGACCTTTCAATTCCAATCAAACATCTGTTAACTCCAAATAGTAATGTCTGCAGGCATTCAGGGGACGATTTCACATGACCCCTTATTGCAGTATTGGAGTGCTTCCTACACAGGTTTGGGTCGAAATCCCTACAACCAGGTTCCCTAATGCCAAAATCCCGACGGCCAACTTCCCTACACAGACAACTCCCTGACGGCCAACTGCCAGACATTCAAAATCCCAGCAGCTAACACTAACCCTACTCCCTAACCCTCTAATCCTAGCCCTAACCCCCACCCCCCTAAACCTAGCCCTAACCCCCACCCCCCTAAACCTAGCCCTAACCCCCACCCCTCCTAAACCTAGCCCAAACCCTAACCTACCTAAACCTAACCCTAACCCCCTAAACCTAGCCCAAACCCTAACCCCCTAAACCTAGCCCAAACCCTAACCCCCTAAACCTAACCCTAACCCCCTAAACCTAACCCTAACCCCTAAACCTAGCCCAAACCCTAACCCCCTAAACCTAACCCCCTAAACCTAGCCCTAATCCTCCCCTAAAACTAGCCCTAACCCTAATCCTCCCCTAAACCTAGCCCTAACCCTAACCCCTAAACCTAGCCCAAACCCTAACCCCCCTAAACCTAACCCTAACCCCCTAAACCTAGCCCTAATCCTCCCCTAAAACTAGCCCTAACCCTAATCCTCCCCTAAACCTAGCCCTAACCCTAACCCCCTAAACCTAGCCCTAACCCTAACCCGCTAAACCTAGCCCTAACCCCCTAAACCTAGCCCTAACCCCTAACCTAGCCCTAACCCCTAAACCAAACCCCCAAACCTAACCCTAACCCCCTAAACCAAACCCCCAAACCTAACCCTAACCCCCTAAACCAAACCCCCAAACCTAACCCTAACCCCCTAAGCCAAACCCCCTAAACCAAACCCCCTAAGCCAAACCCCCTAAGCCAGGGGTCTCAAACTCACGGCCCCCCAGATGTTTTAGCCTACAAGTCCCAGAATGCTTTGAATGCAATATATGGCAAGGGAATCATGGGAGTTGTAGTTCAGAAACATCAGGGGGGCCAGAGTTTGAGACCCCTGCCCTAAGCCAAACCCCCTAAGCCAAACCCCCTAAACCTAGCCCAAACCCTAACCTAGCCCTAACCCCTAAGCCTAACTCCCTAAGGGTTAGGGTGTTAGTATTAGGGTTAGCCGCTGGGATTTTGGATGTCTGGAAGTTGGCCGTGTAGGGAACTTGGTATGTCCGGCACTTGTTATGTCTGGAAGTTTGCCGTTGGAATGTTGGAATTAGGGAACCTGGTTGTAGGGATTTTGTCCGGCACCCCTTCCTACACATCTTTTCTAGATCCACAAACGCCTTCATTATTCACTACTTAATTGTCTATTGTTTAGGATGAGTATAGCAATAGAGGAATACTTGCCCTACCAAGGTGAAGCAGTAGAACGAGGGTTTTATCCCCTCCTACTACACAATGTGGTTCCCAGGTCTGCTTTCATTGTACTAATGGGACTGATGCCAGAACTGGATTGTGCATCTTTTCATGTCCAATTTACAAATTTTTTATAGATTGTATCATACCTCAATTGTATACGGTAAGATTGATATTATAAGCAATATATTTTAAAAAATGTGTCTTAACTTTGACAATATGATGCCTGAGCTAAATGAAGACTTTGAATACAAAAATAGAAACAAGGATACTTATTTTGTCATTTTAGCTTATAAATGGCACTTCTTAATTATCAACACTACTAAAGAAAAGCGTATAATGAAACGAATATTAAACCTATTCATTCAAGTAGACAACAATTTTTTTAAAAAAAAATCTCCAAAATAACAGGTAGGAATGGACTTTCAATTTATGGTTCTTCAGGTAAGTCATGTGTAAAGGTAGTGGAAACGATAACAGCAATGTTTCAGCCCATAGAAGAGCTGAATAAAAGTCTTTGTATGGGATGACACGTCACCATCCCTCCTTATAAATAAATCACACTAAAACGGACCACGAGTGCCAGACCCCCCTCTTAAAAACTAGTCTCACCTGAGAGCTCACATGCAAAAATGGGTGCACTGGATTTTGTGTTAAATATTGGGTGTGATGCAGGTGCCTGACACTTTATTTTATCGTTTTCTCTATTTGACTTTATTCTGCCGTGAGCTACTGCAAAAATCTTTTGTTTATTATATTTGTAACCCTACTAGAAGTCACCTTCTACTGGCAAACGCAAGCTACTCAAGGCGTTATCAAAATTGGATTTGCAGTCTATATGACAATATATGTGCTAATAGTTTATTCTAGTACTTTCCTGTATTTTTTCATCCTTTAATAAAATTTTGATTACAAAAAATAAAAAACGCTACTCTCTTTGACTTTTTATATTTTAGAGTTTTAGGTAAATTGCAGACCAAGGGTTGTACACTTTAATTGATCATAAACATCTATACCAAATAAGTGCATAGACTTAAAGTAATGGAAAATAAATACATTAATCTTTGGGCACTACAATACAGTCTTTTTTTGACAAACTAAAAACCGGAGTTTAGCATTCTTAACAGAAGCCAAATCTGCAGAAGAAAAGTAATTTCCAAGTTATTTGAAGCAAGTTATTTTGAACCTTTGTAAAGTTCTTAACACTCAAACCCCATACAGGGTTATTCAGAGAGAGGTGAAAAACAGGAGTATTGGCAGGAGAAGAGAACAATCTAGACCAAATAGCCAATTTGGAAAGCGAGATAAATGAATTTTTCTTGTTTGGCTATTTTGACCTAGAATTTTCACTTCTCCAGTCATTCTCCTGGTTTTCACCTCTCTCTGAATAACCCCTATAATGTTGCAAATGCATAAAAATGCGGACGAGTTGTCTAAAAGCCAACAATGGGCTGAACGACACTATAAATAAAGATTGTGTATTTGGAATAATTAGGTGGCATTAATTTAGCATACAGTGCATGTATGTGATTATTAATACAATGTTGATCAACTTCCATCCAGCATTATTTCCTACCCATTAAATAAATATAAATCAAACATACTCTACCACTGTGCATTTCAACTCCGTAGAATTCAAGTGTTCTTGCAATGTTAATGTAGCATGACTCTGCCTCCGTTTGATCGAGACCGCTGAAGAAAAAGAAGAATTAGGCACTTAATTCTGAATTAGTGTTAAATGAAAAACAAGGTCAATAGGTATAGATATAAAGTGACATTCAACAAACGTTTAAAATGAAAGTTATGATTATGGGCTCTTTTCCCTAGTGAACGCCAATTGTATCGTTCGGTTGTTGAAGCGTTAACGCTAGGATATGTGACTTTAGCGCATTCCCACCATATTACATCCCTAAGGCTAAACCCGTGAAAAATCTGTTTGAGCATCTGTGATTGCGCTAACTTGCGCAGACTTTCTGTACATTATGCAACTTATACTTATCATGGGGACCGCTTTCAGTAATTAGCGTTAGGATAAGCAAAGTATTAAAGTTGTAGCAAAAATTACCGCACCACCTAAAAGCTGGTGCTAACTGACTGCACTTTTGCGAAATCATTTAGCACCCCATAACCCCCCCAAATAAATCAGACACTCAACTCACATCCTTTGATGAAAACGAAGGCCCGATCAGCCGCTTCTCCTGGCCGTGAGCAGAGAGAGAGAGAGAGAGACTGGAGACAAATAGTTCCCAGTCTACCCCCAGCGGCACTGCAGGATCTTGCAGGAGCAAGATCACACAGGTCTTGCGGTCCAGCAGCCCAAAGCTCCCTGAAGTCCTATTGACTCCAGGAAGGGATACTCGTGGTAGTGCGGAACCGCTACTGAAGGCATCACTGAGGGTAGCGCCTGCCCCTGAATGTAACATTAAAATGGGGATGCTATGGGGAAACCTGCAGGCAAACCTCCATTTTAGCATTCGGTATGGAATAGGGGGCTTATGTCGGCAAAATGGGTAGCTTAGTTTAAAATACATTAACTAATTTCACAAGGAAGAGAAGGTTGTGGTTTACAGTTGCAAGAAAAAGTAGGTGAAGCCTTTAGAGAGGATTGCATGTATGTTTACATTTGTCTTAAAATTTGGTTAGAAGTTCATCTAAGTTACAGTAATCAACAAACACAATCTGTTCCATCTAATAACACATTATTCTATTGTGGTTGTATATATAAAATAAATCAAAGAGTCATAGTATAGGCTGGGAAATGAAATCCTCAACCACGGGTACTCAAATTTGACTCTCCAGAAGTTTTGTAACTACTTCTCTTGTGATACTCAGCCAGTCATTAGGTCAACAGGTCCTTGAAGGAAATGTAGTTCCAAATCATCTGGGGGCCAAGGCTGAATATCGCTGTCACAGGCTAATGACATAAGCTACTTAAAGTTGGTAATCAGTAAGCCTGGTGTCCAGTCAATGAACGATCTGGGTGTGGGTTAGAACTATTTTCACGTAAATAAAATTGCAACCATTCATTGAGTTTGTTATTCACGAAAAAAAAAAGAAAAAATCTGTTGAGGTGAGTCAACAGAACGGCGGGCAAGGATTGTTGCGCTGTATAAAGCTGAAATTATAAAGTCATCTTAAATAATAGCTTAGATGTTTATCTGTCCACTGTTAGACAAAAGGGTCTAAAAAAAGAATGAGACAGTTTCTAGAACTGTAGCTACTCTCCGTAGAAGAGGTTGGTTAGCCAAGAAGACTCCAAGTGCAAACCACAAAAAGACTCAAAAGGCAAAGAAACCCAATAATTCATCCTTCATAAGGGTGTGACATGTAAGGTTTTGTTTTTGTGCTGCTGAGGAGTTTGTGCAAATGACTCTAGGATGCAGAAATAAGGATAAACGACCGTTGCTCACAGAGAGGCCAACTGACAGCCAGTTCAACAGTCACTAGACAATTTGAACACTGGCACATGATTGATCAGTAAATACATATGGAAATATTACATGACACACCCTCTATGCATGCACATTAACAGGTTTTCACAGAAAGTCCTGTGTAACTTTTCACATCAGCAAAGCCAGGACTTTGAATGAACTGGACTTGCAACACAGTATAGTCATCTGATAAACTATAAAGTTATTTACACAATGATATTTAAAATACAATAAGACAAGCATATATTACCTGTGCTGTTTGTGAAGTGTTTCCACTTTGCTTACAAAATCATTATCTTGATCTGGAATAAAATTACAGTTGGAGAGATGTCCTGGAAAATGCGCTGAAGGATCATAGTCTCCCAGCTCCGCTATCAAAGGAGATGAATACAGACACGTAAATAACAGAACAAATTCTAGTAAAACCTGATGCACAAACAAAATAAATTACTGTGATTGGTGAAGTATGTATGTATGAATGAATGTCTGTGCTTTAAGGCCACATGCACCACTTGAAGACATCCAAATACTGTGGTACAAGAAGTGTGCCAACTGTAACTGCTGTAGTGGAGTTATAAGAGAATGTAAATTGGAGAAAGAAAAAAAACAACAATGAAGTAAACAAATAGGATTTAATTTTAAAACCCCAACAATTGGTTATTTTTAATGGACATTGGTTCAGGCATTGAGATTATCCATAAAATAAATTTATATGCAACCGAGAACCAGTTGACAGTAATAAAATAGCCATCGACCATTTTTTTTTTAACTCATTAACCTCCCTGGCGGTATTCCCGAGTATGACTCCGGGTTAAATTTCACTACCGCGAACGGTAACCCTGAGCCACACTCGGGCTGGATGTTTACTCCCCTCCTCCTGGCTCCTTCGCTGTCCCCGCAGTGTGATCGCGGCGAGCTGCTTCCTGGAAGGCTCCCTGCGAGTCACACGATGCAGGGGGGGCGGGTCTAGTAGCAAACTTAGAAAAATTGGATTCTACAGTGTAAAATGATAAGTGCAATGTTTATGAACGGCCACTAGGTGGCAGTACAGGATAAGAAATAGACCATACATCGTCTCATCCTTGCTTGCAGACAGATTTCAGTGTTTTTTGTTGTATTTTATTGAATATCATTTATTTGCATTATTTTGGATAATTATTTTTGGGATAATAAATTATTATGTCGGGTTTCAAACTTTATCGGACTCAGTGTATTTACCAATTTTTATTTATTTATTTATAAAGGATTTTACCAGTAAGGACTCTTGATTTCACGTATTTCAGTGCGTGATTCCTAATTATTACAGGCTAACTATGTACAAAAACACCTTTCCTTTAAAAAGAAAATTGAGACGCTTTTAGACACGAAATTTTGAAAAAATTAGACCGCCAGGGAGGTTAAAAGATTTTTGTTTTTAAATAGTGAATGCATTCTTTAGCACAACAATGTACATGTGGGTGTTACGATGTATGGTTGGGGTTTTGTACAGGTGTGGCCTTTTTGGGCATGTCACAAGGGAGCCCCATGATCTATTGCCCGGAGGCCCCGATATTGTATTATGTGCAGATTTGTGGTATTCCAGATTTATCCTAAACAACGTTCAAAGCTGCTTAATCCCAAATCGAGCAGAGAAAATAGCATTAACTCTTTGGCAACTTGAACTGGCCAACAGCCAAACATCACATCATACAATGAAGCGATTCTTCCCAAGTATGCACGCATTCAAGTGAGAATATAAAGAAATGCTGTCTTCCCTTGTTTTACGTGGGCAGTTTCTAATCAAAATAACCGTTAGGGCAAGTAATCAGGACCTGAAAGTGGGTGCTGGACACAGCTGTTCTACACTGGTGGTCAATCCAAACCACGAAGGTCCTACCATGTAACAAATTCCTCAAGTACAAAAGAATAATATTTTTTGTCCGGCTTAGGGTGGGAACCACAAAACCATTACACTTCGGGACTGTATAAATCTTTTCTTTCTAATTAATGTGTAGGAAAAAATAATTTTGTGTTGCGTTCTACAAATTCTTCCTGGGTATTGCCGAGATTCCCAATATCAGTTTACTTCCAGACTTCAAATGTTTTTTTCCCCATGAAAAAGAAGCCTCCGATAAACATTTTCCATCCAGCGTTTATTCATTACATTAAAGAAGATTGAGTACATGATATATTAGCATGCATTATCTCAACATTGCATATAGTAGCAGGGGAAAAAGAAGATAAATTACTAATGTACCATAAAATATTTAGGCTAAAGGAGGACATCATTTGTGACCTAAATGTATTATACCACTGACTAATTTGCTTGAGAATATTAAATATTAAATGCCGACAGGCGTCAACGATGAGGGCTTCATTAAAACGGAATTGTGTATTAACTTATTATTGAAAGAAAATGTCCAACACAGTTACAGAGATCATATTTGGGACCAAGATAAGAGTATCCCAGATCAACCATCACTGAATAATAAAGAAATAAATTAAGAAATCTAATAACACTTCTAAATCTGTAATTCGCATTGTTGTTTCCTCTTTCGATTATGCAGAATCACTAATCAATTAAATATTTCATCAAGGTATCTGACATTTACTCATTGCCATCAATTCAGTTTACCTTATTCCTGGTTATCCAGAGATTTGTAAAGATTCTCAAGTGCCTATCCATTTGCACCCCAAATATTATTATATACTATTTACATGAGAACTGGTAGATCTATCGTAGGGTTTCTCAACTGTAATCCCCTAAAAGAAGCTAGAAAATGTGCCCTATTGGAATATTACATTGTCACAGTAGAAGACGTCAGAAAACATTTCATGAATTCATTATGCAGGTTCTGCAATTATATAAGTTTAGATTTGTTATTCTGCATAAATATTAGAACACTGGGCAAAAACGTTTGCGAAATGCCAATGCTTTTCAGGGTTGCAACACTCACAATTTTCATCAGTGTTTGCAACGTTTACAAATACTGGAGGTACCTTAACCCCTTAAGGACGAGGGCAATTTTACAAGTTTGGCACTCGTTCTAAAAGTAGAAGTTCTTGCTCATCATGTTTAAACCCGGTTTTAAGTCACGTTTTATTATATGACCCAGACATATTATATATCCTTATTTTCGGCAGACGACTCGGCAGATTCAGAATATATTATTATTATTATTATTACTACATGCATACGTCATGCCCTGCCAAAATGCTATAACAGAAAATGTAAAAAAATTTGAGTTTTCAATAAAATATAATTTACAGTGTGTAAGGTTTTTCGTTTTTTTTTTTTTTCAAATTTTATCATCTGAGCCATTGTAGTTATATATTCTATGGGGTAGGCTTGTTTAAAAAAAACTTAGAACCGGGAACTCATTACTTTAATTTTCTGAGAAATTACGTGATTTTAGCTAAACCACACCCCCAAAAAAAAATCATTAGTGAAGCATCATTGTTTACATTCTAATTGAAATGTGAACAATAGTGCTGCATTAATAAATTTAAAAAACGCACGTTTTTATTTTTTAATTTATTATTTTTTAAATTTTATTTTTAGTTGTAACATGGTCATTGTTATTGTACTCCTATTAAAAACTACAGGTTGAGGAGCACCACTTTCCCAGAAATCTATAAGCCGGAAGACTGACATCCGGGACTTTTAGGGTCTTCCTAACTCTATTTTTTATCTTTTATACCTGCCTCCCTTGCGTTCCCAACAGGTCCTGCCTGCTGCTTGCCGAGGTGTCTCTGACCGCTGCAGCAAAACACTGCACATGCGGAGACTCTACAGCCTCGTAAAGAGAGGCACAGCTCTCCCAGTATGTCTAGACGCCGCGGCAGGTAGAGGATCGCAACTCTACTGCAGTGCTTTCCTTCCTCTTAGACATTGGATTCTCCTGGATGTCAAAATATGGAATAATTTGAAATACAGAAAGCTCGGTATCCCAAGCATTCTGGATAAAGGGATGTTAGACCTGCGTATAGTGTCAAGCAATATATCTGCTTTTAGCACATTATATGCCTTCTGCATTTCATCGAAATTCTCAACAATGCTAAAAGCATTTCCTAGACCGGTTAAGTTTCAGAATACCGCTCCAAGGGAATAATTGGATCAACAGATGTATAGTCTGACTTCTCCTGGCTGAAACCAGCTTTTACAAAGTGTTAAGATTTTTACTGCTGCAGCATTTAATTTGTAATTTAGTTGTTGTGGCTGCGTACTAATTACCTGTTTAACATGCAAACCAAAAAGGCTAAATTTCCATTTAAAGCAAAATGATTGCACCGTTTGAATAAATGATGATGCTGTATCAAAGTTATGCTGACAAAAATGCAGTAATTAGGCAAGTTGTAAAAATAGATTGGTGAACATGAAAACCCAAAGACAGCAACAAGTAAAATATTTCCATGCAGAACAATCATGTTTAATAAATCACCCATGAAACACATTTGCAATAATATTTCCTCGTTATTCCTATAATTGGAATCACTTACATTGCACTGCATATGAGGCAAGAACAACAGCAGAGTTCAGCGGGCACGCTAACCTAAAGAGAAAAACAACTAATAATAGTACGACATTGTGAAGAACTGGGAAAACTGGTAATTACGGAAATCAATAGATTTCTTTTTTAACTTTGCTAATGGAGATGTACACGTGTTCACTGCAGTCTTTGAAAGAAAATCCGTGTTAAGAAAGTACACATCAGTATTTTACGTACACCATTTGTGACTACATTTAAAACAAGGTTTAGTAATTTATACCAATTTAAAAGAAGGATCCATGAACAATGAAGTAAATGGTCTTATAAATTGGAATAACTCACTAAAGGATTAATATAATTAATGGATGTAAATTAGGAAAATGCTTTTAAGATGCTAGAATATATATATAAAAAAATTCTGGGTAAATTGTCATATGAACCGTTGTACTAACACTGCAACTGTAAGCAGTATCAGAGCATTATCTGCAAGATGCACGATAGCTTTTCAACAGGCTAACAAGACAAAATAAAGTCACAGTCTCCTCTCCAGGTCTAAAACATTCTGGTCAACCGATGAACCCAAATTCAACAAAAATAGAAGGAACAATATAAATAAATAACAATAATCCTTACCTCCCTTCAAGAATATCACTTTTGAGTTGCAAAAAATATAAGTGCCTAAAAAGAAATGTTACAAAAATCTTTTATTATTTGCCGTCAACAGAATTATTATTATTTATTTTTTTACAACATATACAGTTGTGTTCAAAATTATTCAACCCCCAATGCTGTAAAGGGTTTTAGGGAATTGTATTCAGAATGAAATCCTACAAGGACTTTTTAAAGAACCATATGCAACTAAAATGACATCAATTGGTTTTGTAATACAGTAGTAAATGTTTCTTTTGTGAATTCTTCATTGACACAATTATTCAACCCCTTAAAGACTACCAGTCTGAAGAACAGAGGTTCATTCAAGTGTTTTCAATCAGGTATTGAAAACACCTGTGGATGTCACGGAGCAGCAATAAAGCATAATAAGCACCAATTAGGCAGCTTTAAAATGACTGTGATACTCAGCTCCTTCTAGACATTTACTGGTGTGGTTACAAACATGGTGAAGTCAAGAGAATGGTCCAGGAAGACAAGAGAAGAGGTGATTACTCTTCACAGGAAGGGCAATGGCTATAAGAAGATTGCAAAGATGTTAAACATACCAAGAGAGACCATAGGAAGCATCATTCGCAAATTCAAGGCAAAGGGCACTGTTGAAACGCTACCTGGTCGTGGCAGAAAGAAGATGCTGACTTCAACTGCTGTGCGCTACCTAAAGCGTAGAGTGGAGAAAAGTCCCCGTGTGACTGCTGAGGAACTGAGAAAAGATTTGTCAGATGTGGGTACTGAGGTTTCAGCTCAGACAATACGGCGCACACTGCGTAATGAAGGCCTCCATGCCAGAACTCCCAGGTCGCACCCCCTTGCTGTCTCCAAAGAATAAGAAGAGTCGACTGCAGTATGCCAAAAGTCATGTGGACAAACCACAGAAGTTTTGGGATAGTGTTCTGTGGACTGATGAAACAAAATTAGAACTGTTTGGGCCCATGGATCAACGCTATGTTTAGAGGAGGAAGAACAAGGCCTATGAAGAAAAGAACACCTTGCCTACTGTGAAGCATGGCGGGGGGTCAATCATGCTTTGGGGCTGTTTTGCTTCTGCAGCTACAGGGAAGCTTCAGCGTGTGCAAGGTACCATGAATTCTCTTCAGTACCAGGAGATATTGGATGACAATGTGATGCAGTCCATCACAAACCTGAGGCTTGGGAGACGTTGGACCTTTCAACAGGACAATGATCCCAAGCATACCTCCAAGTCCACTAGAGCATGGTTGCAGATTAAAGGCTGGAACATTTTGGAGTGGCCATCGCAGTCACCAGACTTAAATCCGATTGAGAACCTCTGGTGGGACTTAAAGAAAGCAGTTGCAGTGCGCAAGCCTAAGAATGTGACTGAACTGGAGGCTTTTGCCCATGACGAATGGGCGAACATACCCGTAGATTGCTGCAAGACACTTGTGTCAAGCTATGCTTCACGTTTAAAAGCTGTTCTAACTGTAAAAGGATGTTGTACTAAGTACTAAGATTGAATGTCACTTGGGGGATGAATAAAACTGATAATGATGTGAGCACAGAAAAGACATTTGTGGTTATTTCATTATAAATGTTATGTTATATTTGTCTGACCTACACGTGCCTCTTTGATTTAATTGTAAGCAAGATGACTGAATGATCAAAATCAATGTCAAACTGGCCAAAACACTCAATTTCAGTGGGGGTTGAATAATTTTGAACACAACTGTACATGTATATGTATATAAACGCCCAGGTGCTGCTCCATAACAGCAATTCAGAACTTCAAATATCAAGTTTAGACCACTCATACGCATTTAAAATAACTCGAATAAAGTGCTGATAACACCTTGCGGCAAACTGAAGTTTCAGCCCTGTATCCAAATACTGTAAAGATCTCTGTACCCCGACTGGGTCGCATATGTTAATGCCACTCCCTTGCCAGGTCCCCGTTCTCCCACCAGCAGTCTTACGTGCCTGTCTATAGCCCTTAGCTGAAGCTTAAGGATGAGTACATAAGAAAGCACAATGTTAAGTATTCCCCATAAATGAGGCCGCGCACAGATCTTGTGGTTAGAACAGTCAGGCAGAACTGAGCCTTTAATGAGCTAAATATATTTGTTCAATCAGGGGCCTGGCGGCCAATGGAAAATGACACCCTGGCATCTTGCTGCGCTACATCAGGAATCCCACCCCTGGTATAGAACGGTGCTACATCAGATTTGATCAGATCAGATTTGTCCAACTCAGTCCTACACAATTCAGGAATACAACTGGCAGCTGGATGACTTTATTTCATTCTTCAATCCACCGTAAAAGCACAATCGAGCTATGTTTAATGTGTGTGTTCAATACGTTCACTCAATAAACCCAATTCATTAGAATCCTACATAAGACCCTAAGCCTAGATCCATTCCAAGGAGGAATGAAAGAAATGGGCCAAAAATATCAGAAGTGTGACTGCTAATTTTTTGCTTTAATACAACATCCTAAAAAACAAATGCTAATCCACAAGGCAGCAATTATTACCTAGCATTGAATGAAAAATCTAGGGAACAAAAAAAAAAAAAATCTTGCATGGCCATCTGTCCTGGCACTTACTAGTGGATATAATTACTCTTTGTGAGAAGGGAGACGTTTGAGGGTCTGGAGAACAAGCAACAGCACTAGTGGCCTACTTTACGGTGGGTGCCCGCTCAGGTCTCAAGGTTTTAGCTTGATTGTGCCATTACAGGGACAACTGCTCCATATGCAAATCAGCAATCAACCAGAAAGGGTGGCCAGTACAGAAATTACTCTTCCTCTTGTTTATACTCATGCATGTCTATGAATGGGTTTTGGATACAAAACCAAGGTGTAATCAATTTTGTGGTAAGCAAATCTTTCCTTTGGAGGTTGTCAGTCAGTGGCCGTTTAATTGCATACAAAAGATTGGGTCCTCTTTGACCAGGAAAGGTGTCCTTAAACAAGTTTCCCGAGTAGTCAGCTTGTAAGAACGCCAAGCAAGCTGACTTGTAATGTTTATGAATGATTCCGCATCAAGACACATCTGACTGGCTGTGTGTTTCGTCACATAGGTGCTGATCATAACCAACTGGGCAACTAGCTACTTCCTGTAGTTTCATACCGGAAAGAGAGGAGGAGACTGCCACAATGGACTAAATTTGACTAAAAACAAAACTATGGAGGTGTGGTCAGCCTGGGTAACTAGTCACACTGTTCCTTTATATTCTATAGGCTGACAAAGAAATACATTGTTTTGGGTTAAGAAAGTCAGGTTGCTAAATGATACCAAAATTAAAGAATGGTTTGAGGTTGGTCTGCATGATTTATGTTGTGTTTATGTGTGTGATCGATGTGCCGTTAATGTGGTACAGGGCAAACAAGTCAAGAAGAGATATCAGCTTTCAGAAGATCATTCTAAACCGAGATAATAAGGGTACAGATAACGAATACACGGTGCGAAATAACACATCAAAATCATAAGACAAATCCAGAATCCAAGATACAATATAAATAATAAAACAGCTATTTAACATCAGATATTTTTTGTGAAACTAAAGTAAAACCCTGCAAGTATAATAACAATAATAATGAAGTCACCTGGTTTGGTCATGCTGGAAGGTGTTTGGATCCGGAATGAAAAATCTAACTCTGAAAACAAGTGAGCACGGAAACCCTCCTGTAACAAAAAGGCAAAATTACAAGTCATTTAATCTGGTAGTATAACAAATTGGGTATGTTCTATCTTTTTCAAATTTGTATTAGGATTAATATATTCCTTTAATTTCAAATCGTGCAGGTATGGATATAATGTAGAGAATAAGCAAGGAATGATTCTGAACTTAACATTTCTAAAAGCCAGGCATTCCTAAAATTGTCTACTTTGAAAAGCGAATAGATTTTCCTCAATATACCAGGTCACCACTCATCAAGAAGGCGTGCACTCCAGGAATCTTAACTATATATTTTTTATTGTGGTAGTGAGAAACGTCTTGAAAAAGGTCCTCAGAGGGACTGAAACGTCGATTTATACTACCACAATAAAAATATATATAATTAAGACTCCAGGAGTGCATGACTTCTTGAGGAGTTGTGGCCCACGGTGGCAGTCAGCACCGGAGCAAATAGAAGTGGATATCCCGGGTGCGGGTCCCCTGGTGAATTTTGGAATATACTATGTTACCAATACCACTATAAGGATGTGTAGTGAGGGTTGTACAAATTACAGAAAACTCTGGGTTTGGTGTACTGAGGCATTAGATTGTAGCTTTTCTTACAGTAAGAAATTAACAGCCCCACATATAGTTGAAGGATGGACCAGTTTAATAGCAGCAGTACTATAGAAGTGCTCCACTTACTAACAGCTGTGTTCACTTTTACTTTGATTGCTTAGAGGCAGGGACATGTATATTAAAGTGAGCAGTGCACCAGTTAGAAAGCCCAGAGTGTACAAGCACTTGGACAGTCCAGAGACAGGATAGATTTCCTCTTCTGTTATGAAGGGGGTTGAAGTGGGTTGGGCTTTTAGCCATGTGGGTTATCCAAGTTCTCTTCAATTAGAACGGACTTCTTTTTGCAACAACACAAATAGGAAACTTCAACACACAGTGAGCGTGATATTTGGGAGTTTTTTTTTTAGAACGACTACTGTATACTTTGAACGTACAAAGGCTTTGAGCTGAAACAATGTGTGTACTACCAAGCAATGAATAAACGACCTCATTAGAACACACTGTATGCCGGCTTCCTTCCCTTTTTGTCTTTACAAGCCTTGGAGGTGGTAAATCCGGATGTCTTTGCACTGTGTAGCGAGTCTTCCCCGTTTGAAGTGAGTGCCACCTTCGCTTCACCGTTTTAGTTTTCGTCAGTAGGAGTTATTTAATAAGAGCCGAAATTACCACCAAATTGCACCGAACAGTGAATTTCATGGCAGTTCGGCTATTCAGAAAGCTGGCAGTTCGCCAAATATTGATGAATTGCCAGCAAAATGCGGTGTAGTTTGCCTCAGATCGCTGCAATTTGGAGGCAGTGAAATTGTCCCCTAGAGAAGTAACTGTTAATCTATACTGAGAACGCTGAACTGCACTGAAGAGTTGTGGAAATGCCCAGATTTTCGGTGCTTCAGTTTGACAGGCATAGGGTTCAATGAAGAAAGAAACAAAAAATCTTTTTTTTTTTATTAAGCCATTTATTCTTTTGCATTTGCAGCATAAAGTCTTATTTTTTTAGAATTGTTTTAGGCATTTTTCTGGATTTTTTCAGCAAAATTTTTGATTTATAGTGCATTTTTTTATTCTGTAACAGACCATTTTATTATAGGACCCTTTTTTTAATTATTTCCATGCTTTTTTTAAACAGCTTTTCTAAAATTGCTGTTTTGAGGGGGTTTTTTTACCCTCCGTTCGCGG
This sequence comes from Leptobrachium leishanense, assembly GCA_009667805.1. NCBI lineage: Eukaryota > Metazoa > Chordata > Amphibia > Anura > Megophryidae > Leptobrachium > Leptobrachium leishanense. Next base: position 179,853,273 of record CM019067.1, on the reverse strand, counting down.
CTGATCGGCTTTTGTCGGCAGAGTTCGGCGGTCTGTTTAGCAGCAGTTATCGGCTGCGTTCGGCGGACTTCGGGGACCCGGTGTTGAATGCTCAATTCCTCGCAGGGTCGGCGAACTGAAATCGCAGAATGAGAGAGCACTGAAATTTCTGTGAAATTCCGGTGCTCTCTGAATAAACAATAGTGTCTGTGCGTCGGTCAATATCTGTGTGTTAAAATCTGAGAGATATTTAACATGAATTGTTATTTTTCAATGTTTATTTAAACTTCTGTCAGCATCTCTGTGAGCTGGTCTTTGCTTGTGTTTTTGATTGTGTCTCTGTCAATGACTTTCAGCATCTCTGTCAGAGACTTTGCAATTATGAATAGAAAACTTGATGAAAATACATTTCTTAATCTGTTTTTCTTGACGTTAATAAGAATGGGAGGTATGTGATAAGGGGTATGAGAAGATTTTTTCAATGGCGTCTAAAGACCTATGGACGACCTTGTGTATATCTGTACATGTCTCAGCTATTCTATGCATATGGAATTTCCTGTTTCTGGTTCAGGACTTTTTCCATGGGCTTTTTTTTTTTCTTTGAGTAGTTTAGTAATTCTCATTCCCAGTCAGTTTGATATAGCGATACACAAGTTATTTATTCTTTGATAGATTATGTCAACCATGCCTGCACATCCTATTGCAGCGCTTGTGTATGAGAAACCCTGATTGGCTGCCCAATTCTGGTGCACATGTGCTAGGATGATAGGCCTCTTCTTGGAGGTGAGAACGCTGTGAGTGATGCAATTTGTAACATGACCATGCCTCATCTTGGGGACGTCCCCTCCTCTCGATTTCAAAGCTGCCAAAGCTGGCAGGTTTGCAGTAATAAAATGTGCCCTGAAGACTCAAACCGCCCCTGTATTCTGCACTGATATACTCCCCTTAGATTTACAACCACAAAGTCTGTTGCCAGAAAGAATCCATTTCGTCCTCGGTAATAATAAATACCTTTTAATTGCTTTCGAATAGGCTTACACGGCTCAAGCCATTTCTGCAGAAAGAAAACAAACGTGTCTCATTAAAATGCATTAAACCATGGAAATATTCGAAAGGTAAAGAACACTTAGATATTTAAGGCTTATTTACATGTATTCCCGACTACAAAAAAAATTTAACAGCAATAAACACATAAAATGTGAGGGAAACATCGTGTTGGAAGCTAGGTGACATTATCACAAATATTTTAGCCCAACTCAAGTGGTTATTTCACTAAGCAGTTTGACCAAAGTTCACTGTAGGTGCAATCAACAGTAGAAATTACCTGGTACAACTAAGCTGAACTTTGGCTATCCAGAGAAGCCAAATTCAATAACCACAGCCAAACTTTCTGCAAACCATGATATGGCTACTATTCTTCCCTAAGATGCAACTGTGGCTATTCTCCTTTCACTCTTGTTCCACAGTGTTTTGCAACATGGTGAATACACTTTTGCACTCGAATAAAAATTAAGGTATAAACAACAGTGCAATCCACTCTGGACTTCAGCAGGACCTACAGTAGAAACAATAATGGAAAAACCTAATGATCCACCATTGTTTCAATAGAACGATGGTTACCAAATAGCTCCTAGAATTGTAATTAAATATACAAGTTGATTATGAGTAAAAAGATGTATGTACTGGTAACCTGTTGCATCAGGTTTTTTACCATAGGGTCACCTGCTGTGTCAGGTCCGGTTTATTTTATGTTTGTTTAATAAATTTTATTTTAACTTGTACCAGTCCCCGGCGTTCTTTGGAGTCCAAGGTTTCTATGGGCTTGACCTGCAACAAGTCCACAGGCGTTCCAACCTAGAGCCCTGTTTCAAAGCTCCACCAAATGTGAGTGAATTTCCATTTCAGCACACTCACGTTATTATTATCAGATCTGCACAAAGAAGTCTTTCCCTTTTCTATCCCTATGTACAAATCACGACTGTAAGAAGACTCCTACCTAGAAAGGTGTGGGTCATCCGTCTATATTTACAGAAGAAAAGGACCCGACTGCCTCGACCCACTCAGAGCCAGTGTTGTGGCTCTATACTTGTGAGTGGGATGTGTGTCACCTAATATATCCAATACTGTCCATTATGTATTGCACCATTATATTTTCTTGTTTCTTTTCACATGTATATATGGACGCATTATCATAAGAGAGCATTCAGACTATCCATAGCGATTGTTGTCGCGCCGCCAGATACGTATACTCCTCGTAAAAAGATGTATGTGTCCAATAGCACCAAACTAAGGGCATCATCACCTGGTCTGAGCTAACGTTAGCTCATGAACTTCACAGCGGGTTCCAATTCAAGGGTGGAACCCTCCCCTCGTAGATTATGGGGAGATCGAAGAGTACGAGGGAAGGGTTCCACCATTGCATTGAAACCCACTGTGAAATTGATGAGCCTATAGGATTGATGGCTCAATAAAATGTGAGTGGTACAATATTGGGATTTATATGGACTTTGGTTATTACATACTGTATCCTTGGATGGATGTTTTTCCTTTTCCCTGCATGTTGGAGATCTTGTGGCTGGGAATACTGGGAAAAGCAACAGTATAAAGAAAGGTGATTGTACTTTTACTCACCTGAGTACACATAGGGTGGAGGTGGTTTTGTGGTGATTTTACACTGTACAAGTGCTGCACCAATATACTGTATGTTCGATTTGGGAATAATATCCTCCACTGTGTATAAACCCCCCTTTTCCTAAATTTGAAAGACCACATTTCTTGCTCTCAAAAAGGAGACATATCTATCTGTACTCTTCCCTCTCATGTATGAAAGTGGGATATTATTAGAATTTTACATTATGTTCAAGTTGGGCAGATAGAAGTTTTATAGATTTTTTTAATTATATTTTTGAACATATACAATTGAGGCAATTAATATTTGTCGTTCTATTATGCATTACTATAGATGATCTACTATTTTATTCCATTTATTTATTATTCTTTATCCACCAGTTCTTTTTTAGCAGTAGAAGAAGTAGAGAAAGAAAGGAGAAAGGTTTAGTGTTCAATCATCGCTGTTGCAAATAAATACTTTGTTTCTGTAGTATGGGGTTCGTGCACTTTTTTTCCCCCTCTCTCTTTTTAATCTTGAGGACCTTTGCCGATCCACTCACAGTTGAGGACTGTGTCACCCCCATAAAGCACGAAGTCTGTCTCATAGAGCCAGTGGTAGGCACATGGACATGTAATATCCCTAGACCATCAGATTATAATTACACAACCATAAATGTGGACTATATTGCCCCCTTTTATCTTCGTACCTATTTTTCAAGATCCGTGGCGCTATGAAAACTGACATTTGATCTAAGGATCATGATTATTAAACTCTATTAATATTTCCATGTATCTGTGCCGCCACCATTAAATTTTTTGAATGTTGAAACCTGGTGGTCATAGTGTGGGTTGAGGCGAAACGTATTAGAACATATATACGAAAAATAGCACATACGTTTAAAGTTGTGGCACTGTTTAACATAAAAAGAGGCATGCTGTGACTTCTTAAGACCATCTGCTTAGTCAGGATTCACCTTTTGGGGCCGTACTTTTGAGATACAATATATTCCTCACTGCAATTCCTGACCCTCTATGCCTTTATAGCAGTGCTAGCACATATAGATGCTATAATATAGCCTATACCTGTAAGAATTTAGCACAGCTGGTAAAAGAGGGTTATGTTAGGACTCTTTAAGCCCATTGTTTGAGCTAGTACCTATGTTTGGAGGTTGTTACTCGAGATGTAACATATAGTTATATATTTTTTTGCCCCTTTATGTATCTATATTTGTGCAAGTGTACCATTTATGTTGTGCACAAGGAGACAGGGGCTCATCTGTCAGTATCATTAGAACTACTCTAGGCACAAACCCTGGAAGATCATATTTATTACAAGGTTTTTTTATTTTCATACTGTTGTATTAACAATTCTTTTTGGCGCAGCCAGGATTGAATTTAGAATCCGTGTGACTCATTTACCGCTCGTTCGTTTTACAAATTTAATATTTGAGCGAATACAGCTCATATCAATATTATAAATTTTGATCCATTATTTTTTTAGATTTCTGTTCAGAGTACTCTATTAGTTCATATTCACATTTCCTTTTAATGGTTCAATAAAAGTTATATTTTAGTTCACAGTTACGAGTCCATAAACCTCGCTGTTTTTTTTTGTGCATTCAATATAGGCTGACGTGCCTAGGGTGGGTTACCCCCTTAATGGTCTGTTTGTGACAAGAACACTTCCTCCCAGGATCCAAAGAGTGGCTTCCTCAGATCTATACAAAATTCTAAATGTTCCAAAACCTTTAAGTGACAACATGACACGAAAATTGGAAATTTCCACACCTGACCTCATTTGACAGGGGACAAGTTTATTAAAATTATATTATAATTGGGGGCGTGGCCAGCTGCTGAAGAGAGAGGACGTGTGTCATAGGAGCTCCGACCCGTCCCTCTCTCTTGGGGTTCCCCTTGCTGTATTTACTCACTGATTTTCATACCACAGGACCCCAGAGTGGCTAGCCATCGGAGCCAAGATGTCCGGGGCCAGTTCTGTCCCCCCCCCCCGGACCAGAGAGAGCAGATATGCGGCAGGCATGGTGTGCCGGCGGCCATCTTGAGGCCTACCTCCGGGCTGTATCGTGGCTTGGGAGTAAGAGAATCTACTAAACAAAGCAGTGCCTTTCCTGATCCCATCACCCCAGCTGACCTGGTGGAAGGAATGGATGGGGGACACGTAGGGTGGAGGGCGGGTGCCCCGTCGCTTCCCGCGCTATCCGAACTGGAAGTGGCGTTCCTGGCACTCGAGGGCCTTCTGTTGGAGGAGGAGGATGATGAGAGCCCGTTGACGCGGGGAGTCATGCGACGCTTCACGGCGGCCCTGAGGAGCTGCAGAGGCGCAAGTACCCTGAGCGACGCTGCGCCTGAAGAGGCCCGGATGGCTACAGAGGACCCGGGTGGTGAGAACGTGGAGGAGTCCGCAGCTAAGCGGTCTGGGGTGTTACTACCTCCCGAAACTGTGGCGGCTGAACTGAGCCTGGCCCAGACCTGTCATGTGGCTGTAATGGAGGGCTACGACATGGCCGGCATCCCGAATGAGACGCTGACCCTGCTACCCACACCTGGTGGTATGCAAGTCGATCGAGAGGAGAGTGGGAGGCAGGTCCCTCTCCTGATGGGAGCTGGGTCTATTTTCAGCGTTGGAGGGAATGGCCCACCTGAGCACTGAAACGGGGCTGGCAGTGGAGAGGAACCTCCTGGGATTATCTGTTTCGCTGCCGACCTTGTACTTGTCCCTCACTGACGGGCCTTGTTTATTCTGCCTCATCTTGCCTGCTTCGCCGATGCCTCCATTTCGGGACACAGGCTGAGAACGGTCCTTTATTTTCCCTGCCCTGTCTCTTTGACGATGACCTGCTGTTTCCCTTACAAGACCTCTTTGATTGCCCACACGCTGAGACTTTTCATATTTTACTTTTATTTTTTCTGATGAGACCCCCCAATTGGGGATGATTTACTTTGAGTTGCTACCCCTGGTTGATTTCCTCCCCCCCCTCGCATGCAGACACTTTTTTTTTTTATTATTATTTATTTTTATTTTTCTGATGAGACCCCCCTCCCCCACTGAATTTTTCTGTGCTGAGGATTCTTTCTCTTTTGAACATTATATTGTTGCTCCCCGGCTGGGGTCGCTTGGTCGTCTTTCAGAGACACTTTATGCGTTTTTTTTTTTTACTATTTTTTTTTATTTTTTATTTTGGCACTCTCCGTGTGGTCCCGAAGTGCGCCACTATGGCTCTGCTTGTCGTACTTGGCCCTCGGACCACCGGGCCTCGTGACGTTGTCCCTCCACGGCCTCCTTCGGGAGCGTGCCTGGAGTGTCACGGTTATGGCCTGTGCCTTTCCCCCACAGCCCTCCCCCCTTTTTATTATTATTTTATGTTTTTCGTCATTTTATAATTAATATTTTATTTCTCTTTTTACACACATGCAGAGTTTTCTTATTTGAGACCCCCCAATTAGGGACGTTACTTGTCGATATATCGCTATCCTTTGATGACTTTTCTGTTTGTTATTAATAGATGTTATCCAGACAACGTTCTATGGCCCGGTGTGGTTATAATTGCCTGTCATGTTCCATTGTTTGGCCTTGTGAGACCACTTATTATTTTATACTATGATGTAATGCTGACTTATTTCAAAATAAAAACTTTAAAATAAAAAAAAATTATATTAAAATTGTAAAATTGCATTTATGCTATGTGAACAAGCTTTTATGAAACAGAAAATTTCTTGTTTAGAGTTGGGTCCCAACACCAAGATATCTAATAATAAGCAAATAACCCAAAATTTGTGGAAATCCAAAATCCAAAACACTTCGGGTACCAAGCATTTCAGAGAAGAGATGCGTATGCCATCAACCAATTATGTGCCACTATTATCGTAAAGGATTGCATAACATTGCAACGGATTAATTCATTGCAACATTTTGTGACATGGCTTTGAGGCTGGACAGATCCCAGGTTTTCAGCCAAGAAAGCTACATGGCTATGTAATCTGTGTTGCAATCAGATAGATCATAGATTAGATAGGCTGCTTCATAAAGATATCGAGACTCATTTTGCCCATATCAACCCTTAGTGTATCCTGCTGTAACGGGTGTGATAAAAGCTGCATGAGGATTTTATTTTCTCAATGAAAAATATAAGGATTTACATCAGAAAAATAAATTACATACAGGTAGAACAGACGGGTTTTCTTCTCCATTTTCTATGATCAGATTTTTATTGAAGCATGACAAAGTATGTATCATGATCTACATGAATACTTCCCTTTATTTATTTATTTATTTATTTGCAAAGGATTTAAAAATCATCTAACTGCATACTTACATATGAATCCTGGGACTCTTCGGTGTTTTGTAAACCAAAGTATTCCCGTTCTTTTAGACTCAAGTGATTGTAGACCATGTCCAGAAGAACTTGCCCAGTATCTTGTTTCTAGAAATAAATGAAAAATTAAGTTAAAAGTAAATTTTATTACAAAAACATGTGACTAATTTACCATTATCAACAACAAACAACGGTCAATATGGTCAATCACATTGTGAATAACAGCTCTACCAATACATACTGATGCAGACAATTCTAGAGGTTATGAAACCAGTTATCTCTCCAATGTAATATTTACCTGTACGGTGGTTCAGTTGCAAAGCTTAAATTCAGGGGTCAAGTCCTGCAGGAACGCATGGCAACGCAGTTCCACACTATTTTAGCAGGAGGAACTTGTTACCTTTTGGCTGATCTACTGGGAAGCTGCAATACCTTTCTATAAAGACGCAATTTTATGAAACTATTTTTAAAGGGATTTCCTGGATTTAAGTAGATTGAGAAATTGTAATTCCCATGCCTTCCCAGAATGCCAGTGTTTGCCAGAGAAATGGCATTCACATGCATAAAGAAGTGCTGCAGCTCCCAGTAACCTTTAAGACCAGAACGGACAGAAATGTTGGCGAGTTTCCAAACTTATTATTTTACGACTTTACCCCCTGCTTAAATTCACAAACATAGGAGACCACGACTACACTTTCTCACTACACATGTGACAGTCTAGTCCAGTGTTTTCTAACCCTGTCAACAGCACTGACAGGCCAGGTTTTCCAGATATCGGAAGAACAGCATAGGGGATATGATTTGCTGCTCAGTGATTGCAGTATTCAGTCTGCATTTCCCCAAGGTGATCCTTAAAAAGGAACACTACCACTTACATAAGCTCTAACTAGATGACTGTGCATTACAAAGATAACCACTTTATAAAATCAAATGCTGCTGCTTTTTTCCTTTGGAAGTAATTGCATGTAAAATTAAAATAAACTTAGGTATTTTATCTCCAGGTTCCATTTTCTGGATTTGTTCCATAATGCAACATTTACCGTACACTTTGCTTTGTGGCTCTTTTTGATTTAATCACCAATATTTAACAGTTAACGAGGTCTAGCAGAGAAAGTTTAGATAAGGCAGCAAGGGTGTATTGTGTTCTCCAGGCTGTTTGAGATAAGAGCTGGCAGCTGAATGAGATATGACAGGGAGCTTAAAAGGGACATGTATGCTTTGCTAGCGTGCTTTTAAAAACGTGCCATGCCTTTTGAAGGAGTCAATAGTGTCATTCAGCAGACCTAAAAAAGTAAATATATTTTTTCATATTTACCGGCTTTTCTTTCTTGGAGTTTTCCACGCCCACCTCTGGAGGCAGTTTGAGCTAACCAATCAGTGCCTATACCTAGGGAGAGCTAAAAAACGCACTGAGCATGTGCCTCTGAGTTGGTCCTCCTCCCTCCTGCACTGCGAACTGAGGGGAGGGCGGGGCTTAACTTTCACCCCCAGCTACTGCAGAGACAGGGAAGTAAAGAAATCCATACACACAGGGAGAAAAAGACAGCGCAGAGAGGGACAACAAAGAATAGCACAGAGGCACAGCAAGAAATGATAAAGCAGAGAAAGACAGCAAGATAAAGCAGAGAAAGCACAAGAAAAGGTACAGTGAGAGAGTGTGCGCACAAGAGACAGACAGCACAAGAAAGAGTGAGGGAGTGGCTGTGTGAGGGACTTTGAGACAGTGAGTATGTAAATCTTGAAAGAGCGCAAGTGAGCGTGTCAGTGGGTGAGTGAGTCTGTGTGTGAGGGAGCTTGAGTGTTGGAGCGAGTCAGCGGGTGTGTTTTGCTTTCACAGTTACAGAGATGCTAATATTCAGCTCCTCGGTTTCTCCAGTCTGAGGTCCAGAATGTGCACAGCTTGTGTTAGTTCATACAGTCACAGGGATTTATAAAGCGCCAGCAATTTCTGTAGCGCTGTACAATGGGAGAGGCAGAATAACAAATGTCCATAAAAGTTAAAACACACAGAACAGTAGGAGAGAGGACCCTGCCCAAGAGCTTACAATCTAAGAGGAGAGGGGTGACACGCTAGGTGAAGGTAATAGCCGAGTATGTGAAGTAGTGGGGTGCATGGGGGCTGTGGGCAAGAGAGAAAGAAATGTAGTTCATGTGAAGCTTTGATGGATGCAATAGTGGGTGGAGTAGTGGGCAGGGAGGAGGCGGGGAATATTCAGGAAGTATGAACTGAAGAAACACCCCTAGCTGAGGGACGTCATCATTGTTCACATTATAATTGAAATGTGAGCAATATTGCTGCATTAATAAAAACAACACACAAAAAAAAAATAATACATGGATTTTTTTTTTACTTTATACCTGATCATGTTTGGCATCACTCAAAAGGCCATGCTCAGGCCTTTCGAATGACACCCTCCTTGACCCCCTAGCTGCCACGGTTCTGGAGATGTCAGGGACCTTTCGCTTTGGGAAATCCCCAGGCAGCTAGGGGTTCCCTGGCTATCTGACATCATCATGCTATGCGTATTGATGTCAGGCAGCGAGGGGTGACCCGGGGGTGGAGCCGCCATCCAAGATGGCGGCCCTCACCAGAGCTAGGCCGCACTTCGGCGCCTAAGGGGTCAAAGCCAGGCACCGCTTAAAAGGGGAGACTCTCCCTTTTTAAGCGGTGCCTGGCTTTTCTTTGTGGGACCTCCTGATCGGGAGGGAGAGGGATCCAAATGGATCCCCCCTCCCTTCCAGGCGATCTCCCGGCATTGCCAGGGGGGTCGTCTGGAAATGACATCATCGTGCATGGCACGATGATGTCATTGACGTCTGGAGGGTCTTAACTTCAGTGTCTGAGGACGCTGAAGTCAGACCACTGCAGGACCCCGGACAGAGAGGTGAGTATCTCCGCCGGGGGTCCCGCAAAGCTGATGACGTGTGGGACACGTCCTCAGCATATAGCAGGAGTAACTGAGGACGTGACCCACACGTCGTCATCAGTGAAGGGGTTAACCACTTGGCTGCTAAGGACGCGCTCAGCACGTCCAGCCAAGTGGTTCTCCTGTGCTACGGACGCGCTGAGCGCATCCTAGCACAGGAGACAGCAATCAGCCGGGATTCGGCGGCGGCACGATGACATCTATTTCAGGCGCCCCCCCCCACGAGTGCGGAGGAGGTGCCTGAAAGGGGGGGTCCTTCGGACCTCTATCCCTCCCGATCGCCAGGGTCCTGCGGCTGAAGGCAGGCACAGTTTGGGAGGGCACAGCCTGCCCTTCCAAACTGTGCCTGTCTTTAACCCCTTTGGTGCCGGATCACGAAATCACCAGTATTGTAGTGCAGACAATTGCTGGCATTTCATAAAATTAAAATGCAGAGATCAACATGAGAAGCTTCATTGTGAAACTTATCCAGTCATTGAAGTTTAGTTTATTTGAAACGCTGGTATTGGTTGGTTCTGCTATACTGTGCATTTTCGCCAATATTTGCAACACTGGCACTTCGTGAATAACCCCTTCAGTAGTCTGCTGCATGAGCACCTGCAAAATATTCTCTAAGGGTAAGGAGAGGCAATAAAAATATTTGTTGTTCGGTAGGTCACATCGTTATATCTATTTAGCAAAGATTTTTAGAGTTCTGGCATTTGACATTGTGTGCATTGATGCACTATAATATCAGATAATGTGAACTGCTAAAATCCTAATGTTTACAATACATACAATATAATTGCAATGTATTACACCTTAATACAAGTAATTAGGACTAGAACTAACGATTATTTTTTCGATTAATCGATTCATCGGATAAACAATTTTTGTTTCCTAAAAAGGAACATTAAGAAGAAGACAAAAAAAAAAACAACCCCTGCCTCCCCCCCTCTTCTTTTTTTTGTAAGCAATTTGCGCAGTGTTCATAACATTCGTACGTAAATTGCATACTTTTTGCAGACAAGGTACACAAGCACCTGGTCACAGTGATTGATTGAGGCTTCATGCGCAGCTTAAGTCTATGTCCGCTTTCTCCACAAACGCTGCTACAAGCGTTCAGATAGACCTGATGTCAGCATGAAGCCGGGGTGCGAACGGGGGGGGGGTGCACTCCATGCAGCCTGACCACTTCAGCTTTTTACAGTGTCCTTTTACAATAAATTCATGAACTGAGGGGGAGGAGGGTCTGGAGGTGGAAGCGAAGGGAGTTTGTGTAAGGGTCTTGACCTGAATGTGAGAGGGAGTGGGTTTGGGCAAAAGACCAGACCTGAGTGTGTGAGGGAGTTCGTGGGAAGGGACCAGACCAAACCAAAAGGAGAGCAGACCAAACTCCAGACCAGACCAAAGAGGAGGTGGTAGGCAGGTTGGGGTTGTGGCACAGGACTCCAACTTCAAGTAAGTATAAAACACCAGCGTTACAGTGCCCATACCCAGTGGCAGTATCCCAGGGTTCGTGCTTTAGCGCTTCTGAAATGTAAACTAAATAAAAACAAACTGGCTATGTCTGACATAACCCTAAAACTAAATCATACCGAGTAAAGCAGCGGCACGTCTTCTCCATTTAGCTCTGAAGCAGAATCGGAGGTTATAAATGTTTAACTCCTTCTGATTCTTAACAGCATGTGCTGTACACATCGATTAATAGACAGCCGATTAGTTGTCAACTATTCTCATTATCGAGTATTTTCATTATCCATTAATCGATTAGTTTTGGAAATGCAAAACTGCAGTATTTAAATTCAAGATTATGCATTTTCTGGCTGGCAGATTTTCTGACATTTGTTCAATTTTGACATATATCTTCCTGTAAAAATATAATAATAAGGGTTATAATATTTAATATGTGGGTAAAAGCTGCTTGATCCAGGGAGAAATCCGACTGCCATCCTGGGGTCAAGAAGGAATCGTTTCCCAGTATGTTGCATATAGGCGGGCACTTCAGTCTGGGTTTTTTGCCTTTTGGATCAACAGCAGCAGGTAAGGTGTGAAAGGCTGACCTCTACATGTCTTTTTTCAAACTATGTAACTGTGATGTTAGTCCATCGTATTCGATGAGGACCTTGACATCTAACAGGTTGTGGGTTGTCCACGGTGTATCCACAGATGGCTGATGAGGCCTATTCGAGCACGAAATGTTCTGCCACACGTCGAGCAGACATGTGTGGGTACCCCTGTTGCAACATTTGCAGTTCTGGCTTTGCGAAGTGCTCGCTTCTCTTGTGCTATGGTTGCTCTTCTGTCCTCAAATATCTGGCAGCCTTGGAGGATCAGCATGCGCCATGTCGATCGATCTTGTGCCAAGATTTCCCAGGAGGTGATATCAATATCCATGGACTTGAAGGAGGCTTTCAGTGTATCTTTGTATCGCTTCCTTTGTCCCCCCGTGCAACCGCTTTCCTTGAGACAGCTCACCTATGTAACTATATAGTACATAAGAAGGCTGTGCGTCCTAGTGTTGTGGGGGGGGGGTGACCTTACAGCCATTTAAACTCCCTGGACAAGTGCAGCAGGTTGAGATGGCCCTTCCACCAGTCCCTCTTTTATGTTGAATTTTTAAATACCCAGTAAGCAAGAAAGGAAAATATGTGCGTAGGCATTGAACTCCTTTCAAACAATGACAAACTAACACAGCTAAACGTTTAGAAAATTAAACTCTAGTCCTAAACTGGAAAATATAGATTATGTGCGAGTCTATATTCCTGTGAATGCCTGCTTAAAGAAATCCAATATCCACCATGTCTACATAATGTATTTTTAATGTTCAGAAAGTAACTGAATGTACCCTTTTCCCTGTCTGCTGTCTTTGTTGGCTGATTCTGCCTTTCGAACCGGAAGACTTTCCTTCACCCAGAAGGTTGGCAATCAGATCACAATGGACAGCTTTCCAGGTTTCAGGTTAGGATTGCGCAACCTTTTGCAGTGAGCATCCAGCTGATTAAAAGCCAGGCTTCAACAGAAGCAGAGGATGTCAGAAAAGAATGCCAAGGGAGACGCCAGAGCTGGATTAAAGGAGGGTTAGATACTTTAAACCGAGAGGAGCAGGAGCGAAAAATAGAGGGGTTAAATAATAAGCACCCCCCCCCTCACTATCTCTCCATTTTACCCTAACGTGAACATTTGTTATGCCAAACCTCTAAGGATGTATTATTTATAGGAGTTAAAGCACTTACAGTGGTGTTCAAAATTATTCAACCCCCAATGCTGTTAAGGGTTTTAGGGAATTTAGTGTACATTTGTAATTGTATTCAGAATGAAATCCTACAAGGACTTTTTAAAGAACCATATGCAACTAAAATGACATCAATTGGTTTTGTAATACAGTAGTAAATGTTTCTTTTGTGAATTCTTCATTGACACAATTATTCAACCCCTTAACGACTACCACTCTGAAGAACAGAGGTTCATTCAAGTGTTTTCAATCAGGTATTGAAAACACCTGTGGATGTCACGGAGCAGCAATAAAGCATAATAAGCACCAATTAGGCAGCTTTAAAATGACTGTGATACTCAGCTCGTTCTAGACATTTACTGGTGTGGTTACAAACATGGTGAAGTCAAGAGAATGGTCCAGGAAGACAAGAGAAGAGGTGATTACTCTTCACAGGAAGGGCAATGGCTATAAGAAGATTGCAAAGATGTTAACCCCTTAGTGACCGGGCGGTTTTACACAAATCCGTCCGTTCGTGACCGCAGCTGTTTTTATGTTTCTGCGCTCTTAGTGTTTACGTCAAATTTTCCTCTTACTCGTTTATGTAACCCACACATATTTTACACTGTTTTTCTCGTCACTAAATGGACTTTATAAAGATACCATTTTTTTCATCATTTCATATAATTTACTATAAAAATATTGTGAATATGACACAAAAATTGAAAAAACACCACTTTTTCGAACTTTGACCCCCAAATTTCTTATGTATCAACAACCGTCAAAAAAAATTTATTCCTTAGTAGTTTCTAAATTTAGTACTGAGTTTAGCAATACCCAATGTTTACATATTCCTCGCTTTTTTCCTTATTTTATGCAACAATAAGTGCAAGTAGCACTTTGCCATTTCCAAAGAGTTTATTTTCAAAACTAGTGATAGTGACATTGTAACACTGATATCTGTCACCAATTCCTGAATAACCCTCCACATATACATATTTTTTTAAAGTACACAAATCAAGGTATTAAACTTGGGGTATTTTGACTCTTTCCATGCAAACCATTTTACCACAAATCTATGCCAAAGTTTGAGAAAAAAATTTTTTTTGGTGATTTTGTTTTTTTGAACGCAATTTAAGAATACATGTACTGTGAACTTTAAGGTTTACTGCCAAAAAGCACCCCAAAATATGTTCAGCAACATCTTCTGAGTAAATTGATACCACCCAAGTATAGGTATGTCGGGTCATTTGGGGGCTAAAAGGCCTTATTTGGGGGGTGCGCATTTCAGTTTTCCAACTTGGAATTTTCACATTTCGTCATCATGCACCCATGTCCTATTTGGGACATTTTTGAAGCCGGCCAAAGTAATTTACCCCCATCAAACCATATATTTTTAGAAAGGGCACACCCTAGGGTGCTTCAAAGAGTTGTATTTTAACACTTTCCATGCACTAGCTCTTTGTCAAACTTTCAGGTAGTCACTTTTTGTGTTATTTTTTCACACACATTGTACTTTAGGCATGAATTGTCAAATCCAGTTATGGGTTACTGCCAAAAAACACCCCAAAATATGTTCAGCAACATCTCTCTGAGTAAATTGATACCACCCATGTATAGGTATGTCGGCTCATTTGGGGGCTAAAAGGCCTTATTTGGGGGGTGCGCATTTCAGTTTTCCAACTTGGAATTTTCACATTTCGTCATCATGCACCCATGTCCTATTTGGGACATTTTTGAAGCCGGCCAAAGTAATTTACCCCCATCAAACCATATATTTTTAGAAAGGGCACACCCTAGGGTGCTTCAAAGAGTTGTATATTTAACACTTTCCATGCACTAGCTCTTTGTCAATCTTTCAGGTAGTCACTTTTTGTGTTATTTTTTCACACACATTGTACTTTAGGCATGAATTGTCAAATCCAGTTATGGGTTACTGCCAAAAAACACCCCAAACTATGTTCAGCAACATCTTCTGAGTAAATTGATACCACCCATGTATAGGTATGTCGGGTCATTTGGGGGCTAAAAGGCCTTATTTGGGGGGTGCGCATTTCAGTTTTCCAACTTGGAATTTTCACATTTCGTCATCATGCACCCATGTCCTATTTGGGACATTTTTGAAGCCGGCCAAAGTAATTTACCCCCATCAAACCATATATTTTTAGAAAGGGCACACCCTAGGGTGCTTCAAAGAGTTGTATTTTAACACTTTCCATGCACTAGCTCTTTGTCAATCTTTCAGGTAGTCACTTTTTGTGTTATTTTTTCACACACATTGTACTTTAGGCATGAATTGTCAAATCCAGTTATGGGTTACTGCCAAAAAACACCCCAAAATATGTTCAGCAACATCTTCTGAGTAAATTGATACCACCCATGTATAGGTATGTCGGGTCATTTGGGGGCTAAAAGGCCTTATTTGGGGGGTGCGCATTTCGTCATCATGCACCCATGTCCTATTTGGGACATTTTTGAAGCCGGCCAAAGTAATTTACCCCCATCAAACCATATATTTTTAGAAAGGGCACACCCTAGGGTGCTTCAAAGAGTTGTATTTTAACACTTTCCATGCACTAGCTCTTTGTCAAACTTTCAGGTAGTCACTTTTTGTGTTATTTTTTCACACACATTGTACTTTAGGCATGAATTGTCAAATCCAGTTATGGGTTACTGCCAAAAAACACCCCAAAATATGTTCAGCAACATCTTCTGAGTAAATTGATACCACCCATATATAGATTTGTTCTGTTGTTTTTGGGGTGCTACGCCAATCTTTGACATGTGCTTGTCAATTTTCGAATTTGACATACAGTATCTTCTTTGCTTATCTTCTTTTTAGGGGCCTTTTTACATACCAAATATATGCACGTTCATAAACTGGGGTAAGCTAACACCCCAAAGTATTGTAAATGGAGTGTTTTTATGCTATGGATGCATCCGTTTGCTCCAAACAAATTAGATACTGTTTGGTGGTCATTTTTCATTTTCACACCCACATCAGTTTTGGACTGTGATTTAGGAGACACTGTTGTTTTTTTACTGCATGAAAACTCTCCAGGTTGTTTTCTGCAAGATCTCCTGAGTACACCCATGCCCCCCATGCCTAGGTTTGCCAGGATTTTGGGAAGGTTCAAATACAATTTTTATGACTTTGTCATTAGAGTTGAAATTGAGATTATTTCTTCAGCTAGGCCTATCTTTGGTTTTGGGTCTACCGCATACCCCAGTTTGAATTATTGCCAGAAAATTGTTTATATTTGTTATGTTGACACCCCAAGGTATTGCATATGGAGTGCTTTGATGCCATGGATGCAACGGTTTTAGCCCAAAACATTTGGCAACAAGGTGTGTGGCGGTAATTTTTCAAATTTCAGATTTTTACGCCCACAGTAGTTTTGGACTGTGATTTAGGCTAGGGTCAGACGAGCGTAGTGTTCACGTCCGTGATCGCGCCTAAAAGTACGTCCGTGATAGCATGACATAAAGTCCAATGGAGCCCGACACACGAAGTACGTCCGCACTGAACTGCGGACGCACAACGGCCGCGGCCCACGGACGCAAGGCAGGCAAGAACATAGAACCGCTAGAAGAACGGCCGCACAAAGTGCGCTGCATCCGCAACGTCTGCATAGCTTTGTGTGTGAGTGATGGAACGTGGTCAGACGGACTGCATTTATACGTCCTGCATTTTTCACGGACAAAATGGTTTTGCAATTGATTTATTGTCCCTCCTACATCTGTCAAAAAATAAATGTCAGTGAAAAAACGGACTGTGTGACCACTACTGCGTCTTCCGTACTGACGATGTCCGTACTGCACGGACGTACAGTCCGTAGAAATCACGCTCGTCTGACCCTAGCCTTAGCAGACACTGTTGTTTGTTACTGCATGAAAACTCTCCAGGTTGTTTTCTGCAAGATCTCCTGAGTACACCCATGCCCCCCATGCATAGGTGTGCAAAGATTTTGGCAAAATACAGCACCAATTGTAGAACATAAAAATGTACGAATAAAATGTAAAGTCTGGTGCCTGTCAAACTGGGGATGCTCTCTAGGGGAGCACAGGCTGTTGTCACTGAAGTGCATGAAACGCAAAATGTTTTCATACCTTCTACGTGACATTGATTGGAGGTAAATGGGGGTAGAGCAGATGGGGCTACTGCTCCAGCAGGAGCGAATTGAGGGCTTCTTTATGATGCCCTCAGCATAGTAAGTGCCCAGAATTTCAGAAATTCTGGCACATCTAGCGGGGTCCATTGCTGCCTTGCCAAGTAGGAGTCTGGCTTCGCAGCACAATGCTGATGGCATACAGATTTGATTGGGCCACGATGTGGCCCAACAAATCATCCCCCATAAACACCTGCAAAAACTGTTGTGGCGGTAAATCCTGCAACATCAATATTGATGCCAGGATTTGCCGTGAAAGGAGGGATATCTGGCCTCTGGCGATGAGGCACTACCCACTCCTCAGCTGGAGCTGTGCGTCTCCTGCTGGCAGGTGGTGACCCAGGATCTGCATCAGAAACATCACTAGATACATCAGCCAGCATAGATAATGTATCTAGCGACGCCTCTGAGCAGTTAGCGGGGTCGAAATGAGGGTCTGAGTCTGACGCAGATGCCTCAGATTCTGACGCCAGGATGGCATATGCCTCCTCGGCGCTGTACACCCCTCAGACATTATATATAATAGATTATAAAATTTTATAATTATTATATATATATAAGCGATTGTTGGTTCTTAGAAGAACCGTTGGGTTTCACAAGAAAATACAAATAAACACCTAAATCTCTCTAAATCCCTCTAAACCTGCCTCAATTCTTCTAAATCTCCCTAAAATCTCTCTAAATCTGCCTCAATTTTCTAATCTCACTAAAATCTCACTAAAATCTCTAACCTGTCAAATCTGATCTCTCTCTCTCGCTCACCAAAACACAAGTGAGGAGAGGGAGGGAGAATCACAGAGGTCAGAGCCAATATTTACAAAATATTGGCCTGACCTGACAAATTAAGAAATTTTATTTTGATTTTTTCTAACTGATTGGATGTTGCTAGCCTGCCTCTCTGATGAGGCAGGCTAGGAACATCCCACTCAGCCCCAAGATGACCCTGCCCTTAGAACCCTAACCCTACCCCCTGCCCTTAGAACCCTAACCCTAACCCTACCCCTACCCCTAACCCTAACCCTACCCCTACCCCTAACCCTACCCCTAACCCTAACCCTACCCCTAACCCTACCCCTAACCCTAACCCTACCCCTAACCCTACCCCTAACCCTAACCTACCCTAACCCTAACCCTACCCCTAACCCTACCCCTACCCCTAACCCTACCCCTAACCCTACCCCTAACCCTAACCCTAACCCTACCCCTACCCCTAACCCTAACCCTACCCCTAACTGTCAGTTTATTTTATTTATTTTTCTTTTTTTACACTTTTTTTTTCTCTGCTGGGTGCCTTGATCCCTCGAGGCACCCAGCAGAGCACCTGATCACTGAAGTGATCGATTTTGTACTGAGTGCCACGATACCTCGTGGCACTCAGTACTTCCTGCCGCTACCGGAAGTGATCGCTCGGGGGGAGCGATCACGGACGGACCGGCGGCAGGTAAGTATATTACAAGGATGCCTCGATGTCGAGGCATCCTTGTAATATGCTCAGAGCAGCTGGAAGCGATCCGATCGCTTCCAGCGCTCTGTAGAAGTGCCGGGCACCTCTCCGGTGCAACCGGATGTAGATCGCTCCCGGGGAGCGATCACATGGTGCCCGGCACTTCTAACGGCCATTGCACGGATGCCTGGACTCCCAGGCATCCTGCAATGGCGTTTGAGCTGCTGGAAGCGATCCGATCGCTTCCAGCAGCTCAAAAACGGCAGGACGTACCATGTACGTCAGCGGGTCTAAGAGAGACCCGCTGTAATGACGTACATGGTACGTCCGAGGTCCTTAAGGGGTTAAACATACCAAGAGAGACCATAGGAAGCATCATTTGCAAATTCAAGGCAAAGGGCACTGTTGAAACGCTACCTGGTCGTGGCAGAAAGAAGATGCTGACTTCGACTGCTGTGCGCTACCTGAAGCGTAGAGTGGAGAAAAGTCCCCATGTGACTGCTGAGAAACTGAGAAAAGATTTGTCAGATGTGGGTACTGAAGTTTCAGCTCAGACAATACGGCGCACACTGCGTAATGAAGGCCTCCATGCCAGAACTCCCAGACGCACCCCCTTGCTGTCTCCAAAGAATAAGAAGAGTCGACTGCAGTATGCCAAAAGTCATGTGGACAAACCACAGAAGTTTTGGGATAGTGTTCTGTGGACTGATGAAACAAAATTAGAACTGTTTGGGCCCATGGATCAACGCTATGTTTGGAGGAAAGAACAAGGCCTATGAAGAAAAGAACACCTTGCCTACTGTGAAGCATGGCGGGGGTCAATCATGGGCATTTGCTTCTGCAGGTACAGGGCTGGCTTCGCTTCTGCGTGTGCATGCAGGATAGCTTCAGCGTGTGCAATGTGAGTACCATGAATTCTCTTCAGTGCCAGGAAATATTGGATGACAATGTGATGCAGTCCGTTACAAACCTGAGGCTTGGGAGACGTTGGACCTTTCAACAGGACAATGATCCCAAGCATACCTCCAAGTCCACTAGAGCATGGTTGCAGATTAAAGGCTGGAACATTTTGGAGTGGCCATCGCAGTCACCTGACTTAAATCCGATTGAGAAGCTCTGGTGGGACTTAAAGAAAGCAGTTGCAGTACGCAAGCCTAAGAATGTGACTGAACTGGAGGCTTTTGCCCATGACGAATGGGCGAAGATACCCGTAGATCGCTGCAAGACACTTGTGTCAAGCTATGCTTCACGTTTAAAAGCTGTTATAACTGTAAAAGGATGTTGTACTAAGTACTAAGATTGAATGTCACTTGGGGTTCAATAAAACTGATAATGATGTGAGCACAGAAAAGACATTTGTGGTTATTTCATTATAAATGTTATGTTATATTTGTCTGACCTACACGTGCCTCTTTGATTGATTTTGATCATTTAGTCATCTTGCTTACAATTCAATGTCAAACTGGCCAAAACACTCAATTTCAGTGGGGGTTGAATAATTTTGAACACAACTGTAGCAGAAGTACAAATGTTGTTTAAATCTCTATTAAATGTGCTGGCCCCCCTCACCTGCAAATCAAGTAGTGGACACAGCAGTAGAAAGTGTGCCAATGAGCAGTGATAGTTAAGAGCAGGAGTTGGCATTCAGATGCCTTTGTAGATCTCTGCAGCCCAGGCATAGACTGCCAAAGCACAAAGGAACCAAAGTGTTGTCATCCCTCCACTATGCAAACTACGGATCCAGATAACTCACAGTTCTGAATATTTCAAGTGATGAGATGTTGAAAGGTTCATAAAGATCAAAGCAAGTGTTTTGATTCACTATTCATATCTTCTGGATCTAAAAACAGGCAGCTTGTTCTTTTGAGGCTCTAAAACTGACAGGGGAATTTCAGATTTAAGATTTCCAGCTAAAAAGGAAGAGCTGCAAACAAAAAAATATAAAACATTGGAGGAAAAGGCACGCTATTTTATAAAACAGTTAATTTGAAAAAGAATCCTGATACTACAGAACATAAAGCAAAAATCACACACACATGTGAAAATGATTTTAAAAAAAGTTAAAATTATCAAAATATAGAAAATTACTCAACTCTGGTTCCATGTTGCAAATGGTGTCAAGTTCTCTATGCTAAAACAGCATGACAACAGGAATCCCTAATCTACTTCATTCCTGCTGCAAACCCTCGGAGTGGCTGAAGCTTACATGCCAGCTCAAGCATTGCTCAAGCCAACTGCAATAGTGAACATTTAAGTTTTTTACCAGGAAGATCACGGTTACGGATCCCCTCTGATAACCAGATATCAGTCCCTGTACACAGAGCCCCATCTACCCCTACGATCCTTGAATTGTCTTCAGCGACTTGATTCTATTACACATAGCAAGGGTTAACAGGCCACAGGTTAGAAACACAAAGCAGGCCCAAGCCATACTGATCTTAATACCAGGAAAGAGGGTCACCCTTACACCAAGGATGATGTATGGAACAGAATTAGCAGGACAAATCGGGTCAATATATAAAGCGTGGTTCTCAGACGAAGCCGGGTCAGTATCAGGAGTGTGGTTCTCATACAAAGCAGGGTCAATACATACAGCGTGGTTCTCATACAAAGCAGGGTCAATATATACAGCGTGGTTCTCATACAAAGCCGGGTCAATATATACGGCGTGGTTCTCAGACAAAGCAGGGTCAATATCAAGAGCGTGGTTCTCATACAAAGCCGGGTCAATATATACGGCGTGGTTCTCAGACAAAGCAGGGTCAATATCAAGAGCGTGGTTCTCAGTCAAAGCAGGGTCAATATCAAGAGCGTGGTTCTCAGTCAAAGCAGGGTCAATATCAAGAGCGTGGTTCTCAGTCAAAGCAGGGTCAATATCAAGAGCGTGGTTCTCAGACAAAGCAGGGCCAATATCAAGATTATAAAGAATAATAATAAAAAATAATAAAGCGTCAGCATATTCCGCAGCGCTGTACAATAAGCACAGTATAGACAGGGTTACAATACATTGAACAACATTTGACAAACAGTACAGGAGGAGATGAGGGCCCTATTCCCGTAGGAACTCACAATCTAGGAGGGTTGGAAACAGGAGAGGACTGTAAGGTGAGAGTGATTGATGGTTGCGTCAGTGAGTTGGGTGGTAGGCTTCCCTAAATAGGAATGTTTTAAGGGAGCGTTTGAAGGAAGATAAGTTAGGGGAAAGTCTGACAGTACGAGGGAGAGCGTTCCAGAGAGTGGGGACTGCGCTTGAGAAATCCTGCAGTCTATCATGGGAAGAGGTGATGCGGGGAGAAGCTAGGCGCAGGTCACTGTTTGACCTTAGGGAGCGGGCTGGGGTGTATTTGGTGATTAGTGAGGACAGGTAGTGGGGAGCTGAGTTAGTGAGGGTTTTGTAGCTAAGGATAAGGATTTTGAACTTAATTCTGCAGTGGATGGGGAGCCAGTGAAGGGACTCGCAGAGGGGAGCGGCAGAGACAGAGCGGCGAGTGAGGTGAATTAGCCTGGCGGAGGTGTTCAGGATGGATTGTAGGGGGAGAGGCGGGACAGAGGGAGGCCAGATAAGAGATTATTGCAATGGTCGAGTCGGGAGATTACCAGGGCGTGTATGAGTTGTTTTGTGGTGACAGCGGTAAGAAATGGCCGAATTCTGGAAATATTACGCAGTTGGTATCGGCAGGAGGAGGAAAGAGACTTGATGTGGGGGATGGAGGAAAGAGACTTGATGTGGGGGATGGAGGAAAGAGACTTGATGTGGGGGATGAAGGAAAGAGCAGAGTCAAGTGTAACTCCAAGACAGCGAACTTGGTTTGATGGGGAGATGGTGATACCCTCCACCGTGATGGAGAAGTCAGGAGGTGGGGAGGCATTGGAGGGAGGAATAAGTAGGAGTTCAGTCTTTGACATGTTGATCTTTAGGTGGTGGGAGGCCATCCAGGAGGAGATGCCAGATAAGCAGTCACTGACTTTGGAAAGGACAGGGGGAGAGAGATCAGGGGTAGAGAGGTAGATCTGAGTGTCATCAGCGTAGAGGTGGGAATTAAAGCCAAAGCTGTTGATGATTTTGCCCAGGGAGGAGGTGTAGATGGAAAAGAGCAGAGGACCAAGGACAGAGCCTTGAGGTACGCCAACAGATAGAGGCAATGAAGAGGAGGAGTTACCAGCAAAGGACACACAGAAGGACCTGTTGGATAAATAGGAGTCAACCCAAGCAAGTGTAGTGTCACCGAGACCCAGAGAGTTGAGGGTCTGTAGAAGGAGGGGGTGGTCAACAGTGTCAAAAGCAGCCGAGAGGTCAAGCAGGATGAGAATAGAATAGTGGCCGTGTTTTTTAGCAGTTAGGAGGTCGTTGGCGACTTTGGTGAGGGCAGTTTCAGTTGAGTGTAGGGGACGGAAGCCAGATTGCAGGGGGTCAAGTAGGGAATTGGAGGACAGGAAGAGGGAGAGGCGGTTGAAGACTAGTTTTTCTAAGATCTTTGATGTGAAGGGAAGCAGGGATACAGGGCGGTAGTTGGATGGAGAGTTGGGATCTAGGGATGGTTTGTTTAGTAAAGGGGTAACTAGCGCGTGTTTGAAGGCGGATGGAAAGGAGCCAGTGGAGAGAGATAGGTTGAAGATGTGTGTGAGAGCAGGGGTGAGGGAGGAGGAGAGGGGAGGAATTATATGTGAGGGAATGGGGTCGAGCGGGCACGTGGTGAGATGTGAGGAGGACAATAAGGAATTGACTTCCTCCTCAGTGGCTGGGAGGAAGCGGCAGAGGGTGGCAGAGGGGACCTGTGGGAGTGGAGGTGGCAGATAACTATCTTGTGTTGGGATGTTGCTTCTGATAGTTAGAGTTTTACTGAGGAAATAGTCTGCCAGGTCTTGAGCGCTGAAGGCAGCTGTGGGGGGAGGTGCAGGTGGGTAGAGGAGGGTGTTGAAGGTGGACCAGAGCCGTTTAGGGTTGGAGGACAGCGAAGATATAAGAGCTGAGAACAAGGATTGTTTGGCCAAGTGGAGGGCAGAGGTGTATGACCGGAGAATAAACTTGAAGTGAACAAAATCAGCTTCAGAGCGGGATTTCTTCCAGGCACGCTCTGCAGTGCGGGAGCATCTTTGCAGGTAGCGAGTCTGGAGGGTGTGCCAGGGCTGAAGCCGGCGGCGTGGGGCCTTACAGAGTCGAAGAGGAGCAAGAGTGTCTAGAGCAGAGATAAGCGTATTGTTGTAGTGATTAGTGGCAGCATCAGGGCAGGTGAAGGATGAGGTATGAGGGAGGTGGTGAAGTAGGTTGGAGAATTGATGGGGGTCCACAGCATGTAGATTTCTGCGAGTGTGTGCGTGGGGTGGGGGAGCAGGGTGTTTAGGAAGTCCAGATAGGTTGAAAGAGAGAAGGTGGTGGTCAGAGATGGGGAAAGGGCGACATTTGAACTCAGAAATGGAGCAGAGGTTGGAAAAGACAAGGTCAATAGCGTGACCATCGCGGTGGGTAGGGAGGAGGGAGGATTGTGTGAGTCCAAGGGAGGACGTGAGTGAAAGAAGTTTGGAGGCAGCAGGGGTGCAAGGATCATCAATGGGAATGTTGAAGTCCCCGAGAACTAGGCATGGAAGATTAGAAGACAGGAAGTGAGAAAGACAGGAAGTGAGAAAGCCAGGTAGCAAAGTGGTCAAAGAACTGGGAGGTTGGGAGTGTGGTTCTCAGACAAAGCAGGGTCAATATCAAGAGCGTGGTTCTCAGACAAAGCAGGGTCAATATCAAGAGCGTGGTTCTCAGACAAAGCAGGGTCAATATTTACAGCGTGGTTCTCATACAAAGCCGGGTCAGTATTACGAGAGTGGTTGTCAAACAAACCAGGGTCAGTATATGCCACCAAAATACACAGTAAAGCACTGTGGAACTCCACATCAGGGCAACGAGTGAATGTGGCAAACTATCTTTTAAACCTGGTGGCTCCGCGTCATCATGCCGCACCCTGCCTCCCGGCCAGTCACATGATCGCTCCCGGCCGGCATATCACTCAGCACCCGGCCAGCGAGTCGCTAGAACGGCGCTGCCGGGAAACCCCAGGGACCGAGGACGTGACAGTCACTATCTCCTTGCTAATGATAGAAAACAACATACCCACCTGGAACACCACGGACTACCTCCTACAATTAGAACTTGCAATATCAATTCCATTAAAATCTAAATTATGATCTGGATAGAAACTGGTCTGAATTGTTAAAAACACATGCCAATTTGTAGTCTACTTCGAACATACTAGGTTTCCCATTGAAGTAAACGGACAGTCTTGGCCACCAAAAGTAGCTCATTACTACCAATCAAGCAACCCATACAGCTTATTTAACTCATCTACTAATTATATATCAAAACAACAGTCTCCTACCAAGTTACAATACATCACTATTTGAGCAT
Organism: Leptobrachium leishanense; assembly: GCA_009667805.1. Taxonomy (NCBI): domain Eukaryota; kingdom Metazoa; phylum Chordata; class Amphibia; order Anura; family Megophryidae; genus Leptobrachium; species Leptobrachium leishanense. The sequence goes on along the minus strand of CM019067.1, from coordinate 179,828,226 downwards.
AATCACAAGCCCCAGTTTTGATTACATTGATTGTATGACAGTAGGCCCTTGGAGATTAGAGTCGATGTGGCAGGGGTTGCTGATGACATTGATCATTGATGCCATTGGCTGGGTCTGTCCACCCATGTGAAGAATGCTGTAGTAATGGAGTTGAGAAAGTTCTGCCAAAGGACAAAAACAGTTTAGAAAAGCACTGCCCTGAGTAAATTTCCTTTCTATTTATAGTTGTGTCTAGGTGCATTAGGTAAGCGCATTATTGTCCTTGCATGTGAAAATGTTTTGCATCTCTCTGCTCAACAATCTAGGAAATTTGAACTCATAACTACACTTCTTTCCAAAATCATAGAATTCTTTTTTATATAAAACGTATACAGAACTTCGTCTTGCTCAGAGTTACATTTATTGCTTGCATTGTACAAAAGTATTCTTTTTATGCCACTCTTTAAGTATCTTTTAAGTATCAATTACATATGATACCTTCCATATGTTTTATATTCTTAGAGGTATGAAGGCAGCATTAAAATATCCCAGTTTACTAAGAGAACCAAAAGTATATATTTCCATTCAAGATCAAGGCCATTTCCAAGCATAAAAAATCATCACAATGTATTGACACGTGTTGTGCCAAACTTAGAATTTTATCCCATTGTTCAGGGCCTCACAAAGTCCAGGGTGGCCCTTTTCAAAGAGTGATATCCGCTAGGGATGCATAGATACTGGGCATTTGCACAAGTACTTGTGCAAATGCCCCTGATACTGGAAACCAGCACAAGGCTGGCTTGCCGAGCGGTATCCAGTGGGCTGGCAGAATGCACTAACCGCATTCTGCTGGGTCCCTCTGGCTGGCTGCATCCCAGTTCCCCTCCAGCTCCGCTGGCCTTCAGCCACGCTCTTGCGGAGGAGAGAAGCGGAGCTGCAATACAACCTTCACATGCAGGAGGCCGTTTTCTGGAACGCAGACAGCCAGAGGGGCCTGGCAGAATGCCATGTGTCGGAGGTCTGGGAGATATATATATATATATATATATACACACATATACACACACACACACACACACACACACCTGTCTGAGCATATATGTATCGGAGTGTGTGTGTGCATATACAGTATGTATCTGGAGTCTGCATTGGTGTATATATATATATGTATCTGGGGGACGTGTATATATGTATCTGGGGTGCGCGAAATATATATATATATATATCTGGTGTGGGTGTATATGTATCTGGTCGGTGGTGTCACTAGTAGGGGGGGCCGCACCAGGTGACAAAAAAAAGAATACATATTTTAGCGTAACACAAAAATATTTTACCAGGAAGGATACATTGAGATTTCTCTCATTTTCGAGTATGTCCTGGGTAGGCAAGGCCTAGGCTGGCACCTTCTAGGTGGCGGCAAAAAAAACACCACTAAAGGGGATATTCACAGAGCACCGAAATGACGCAGACATTTCAGTGTTCTGTTCCCCACACTTTGGGGAATCAAATTTGCCCGGTGAATTAACCGCAGGGTCCCTGAAGTGCAGGGAATCAGCTGCTGAATGCCGCCGCAAACCGGTCGCCCGCTGTTTAAAAAAAACTACTACGAACGAAAATGTCTGGAATTAACATAGAAGATCCTATGAATGATAATAAAAAGGTCTGTTACAGAAAAAAGAAAAAACGCTATCAGAGGGAAAAAAAAATTCCTAAAAGATACTAAAAAACCAGAAGACAAATAAAGAGACTTTTTACTACATCAAAAGGAATAAACGGTTTATTAGATATTAGACAAAAACGGGAATATTTGTAACACCTATGGTGTTCGCCTGAATAAACCTGCCGAATGAAACCACCGGACATCAGGACATTTCTTTGCTGTTCGGTGTCTCTGAACAGAATAACCATTGCTTCTCTATGGGGACTTTCACTGCCTTCGAAAAGGCACCGTACTTACTTGCAGTTCGCCAAAATTTGTGTGTGAGCATATCACAGAGCTCCACAGCCATAAACCTCACAGTAATGTGCGCTGTGTATGAGCATTCAGTGTTATTTGCAAGTACTGAGTTATGAGTAAGAGTAGTTAAAAAAGAAACTGTAAAACTCGGGGGGAGGTGACACCATGAGTTACCACACCGGGTGACACCAACCCTAGGGACGCCACTGTATCTGGGGTGTGTGAGCCTGTGCAGTGGGTAAATGGGGTGTCTGGCCATACCTTTTAATATCAACATAAACTGGACAGGTTTTTAGCAAAATCCTAAATTATTTATTGGAAAGCATCACATGACATTAAATAAAAGTATCGTTAATCGGTAAGTACCTGAAAAGTATCAGTAGTCTGTCTTAATAAAAATGGTATTGATGAATCCCTAAATATCCATGCAACATATTACCATTGAAGACCCATTGATATAGAACGCTTTCACATATACTTTGCTTATTTTATAAAAGAAAACTATAGATCTAGAGTTAATTGCACAAACTTAAAAAAGAAAAGTCTTGTAATCATCAAGGCAGAGCAAGGATTACTACTCGACAGCACTTTTCACTTCAACTGTGGCATGGAAAATTATGGGTTTTTGCACTTCAGTCAGCTTTTTTACACTATCCTATATAATTAACGGTACGGTTCTATACAATTACAATTTACGCAAAACAGCCAATGTGCCGTTATCAACCAGAACGCAAACAATGTGTGTCATCTATACGAATAAGGATGTGTTAGGGACTATGATAACATCCCAAGTAAACATGTTTGCCCGCAAAGAGGATGATTCTCATCACAGCAACATGAACCCAATATTCTTAGACATTACAAGATAGAACTACAAAAAGTCTATCAATGCAAAATTTGAGTTATAGTTGTAAAGCTGAACGAATAAAAGTGTTGAAACAAAAAATTAAATAGTGCTTTGGTGGATTGAGGATTGCAATTCTCTTGCAATTTAAAGCCAAACTTCACGGGTTATTCACCAACCTCCGAAATGGCCTCAAGTTGCAACGTTAGGTGCAATTTCAGGTAAATTTGTCAAATACATGTGAATTGACCGCTATATACGGACAATTCACCACAATTTGGTGGCACCGAAATTGTCCCATAGATAACTATTGTGTCTTCTATTCACAGCACGCCGATTTGCCCTGATTTAGGGGGTTTTAATGCACCAGGTTTAAACAGGCTAATCCCAGAAATTTCGATGTAATAAATGTAATCTTTTCTATTTTTTTATTTATTTTTTTAAGAACGTTTTTTTATTTTTTTTAAAAAAACACTCTTTTTTAAAAGACCCTTTTTTATTTTTAGACTCTTTTTTTTTAACTACTTTATTTTCTAACAGACATTTTTAATGGACCTTTTTTATTATTTTTTACAAGTATTTTTTTTCCGATTGGGAGATTTACAGGTCTATTTCAAAGAAAGGTGAAACTCCGGAGAATGACTGGAGAAGTTTAAATTCAAGGTCGAAATAGCCAAACCAGAAAAATTCTCCCATTTATCTCACTTTCCAAATCGGCTATTTGGTCTAGATTGTGCTCTTCTGCCAGTTCTCCAGATTTTCACCTTTCTTTGAATAGACCTGTTAAAGATTTTTTTTTTCTCAGTACGGTGGAATTAGCCGATGCCAGTTCAGCATCTATTGGCGCAATTTGGCGGTTTTCACAAAGGTTCAATAATGGCTTTGGGGACTGCAATTTCAACTAAATATGGTGAGCATTCGTTAAGTGAATTCACCGTATTTTTGGTGAAATTGAATCCCTTAAAGGGACACTCTAATAAAAAATCACCCCCCCATTTTTTAACCTTAACCTATCCCTACTCCCTTAATAAATCGTTCGGTTTTGGTTTTTTTTTTGTAACTGTAATACTTACCCTAAAATCCTCTTGTTTCCAGCGGCGTCTTTTTTTTCTTCATACTTGCCTCCCTCCTCTTCCACTCCCATCCTTCTGGAGTCTTCTTGCCTTCTGGTTTACGTGAGAAGCGCGCATGCGCACCTCTCACGTAAGCCAGCCAATCAATCGGCAGGCTTCCTCCCGGCTCCCTCTGAGGATTAGTGTTGCGCGCAAGAGGATGTGCGCAACACTAACCCTCAGAGGGAGCCGCCAGCTTCTGCGGGGAGATGGAGACGTCATCATCTCCAACTCACGAGTCCAACGGTGAGTTGGAGACGTCATCGTGCTGAAAGCGCGATGACGTCTCCTACTCGGCAAAAGTCGGCAGAAGCGGGAAATATGATTCCCGCTCTGCTGACTGACAGCTGGGAGGGCGGAGTAAAGTTCTCCGCCTCTCTCAGCTGTTTTCAGCATTTACAGCTGAACCGCTGAGCGGAGGGAGGGGGGACAGAGGGCAGCATACTCTGGGCATCATGACCACCTAAAAAAGCTTAGGTGGTCATGTTGCCTAGAGTGTCCTTTTAAGTGCAACAAATGTGGCAAAAAACAATGCACTGAAATTGCCTGCAATTTTGGTGCTTTGTGAACGGACCCTTAAGTGAAATTTGATCATATGCACAATAACTTTTCAGCTAATCAGCCATTCTATAGTCCATAGAGCTGGTAAGTTTACAAGAGCTCTGGTTCCGTTTACACCAAGGTTGGGAAACAGCCAGTCATGTGGGGGCTTAGCTAATAAAAATTCCAGTGTGTTATTTCTTGAACCCAGAACATACTTGAAAATGAGAGAAATCTCAAAGTATCCTTCCTGGTAAAATACTTCATAAATAAATATTCAATGCAAACAAAAAGACACATTGATCCGTCCACTTGAAGGCTGCAAACCAAAGCCCACTTCAAACCAGGTGGACAGAATGTTCCAACACTTGGATGTCAAACATTGTGCACCAGAATCTTCGCTTTAGCTTCTTTTTGCATAGCCATATGAATGGTACAATTGCAGATTGGGGGCCTTATACCATAGTTGTCTCCAAAACTGAGAGACAGCAAGTATGATAATCTGCACCTGCAGATTTTCTGTCAATGTTTTAGCATAGCTATCCTGAGGTAGGTGCTTTATTAGCACCTAGCCCCAGAACAAGGCACAAGGCTGACAGATACCAGAATGGAGCCCTGTGCGTCCCAGCCACGAACTCTGCGCAGGCTCACTGTCGTTAGATCACGCAGCATCGCAGAGGAATAACGGTGGGACACCAGAAACTATTTTTTACCAGTATCACTCTTGTGGTGAGAGGAACCGGCACATCGTGCCACCCTCCACTGTGTAATAAGAGGAGAGTATGAGATTTCTTTTTTTGGGAGGGGGGTTTAGGACAGAACGAGTTTACAGATGCAGAATCACTTAACACCAGCTTTTGTTAGACGGTATTTCTCCGTGTAATACCATCTCCCGAATGAAAGCACGACCTACCTAGGAATTAAGATGTGAGTGTAAACCTGCATATATCTACATTCATTATTTCCTGGTATAGAGATTCTGCACCATTTGGTGTTTTGTATGTGTAGCGCTGTGTTTAATTCCTTATTGTGGCAGTACCTATTTTTGGCCACCGGAGGGAGACAAGCGCAATGTGAGACACTGAATATTACATTGGGACTACATTTCCCGGCATGCTTTGGGAACGGACACAGGAACTTACATCCTGAGCCTCGTGGGGAGAGCTGGCAGAGCGCGCATGGGTGTGAGAGAGACAAGACACAGTGCTGCAGAACGTAACAGTGTCCAGGCCGGAGCGCAGGTGCGGCCTGACGGAGTTACAGATCGGGTTGCTCAGCCTTACCAAAGGGAGACCCAGTGATCCACAAGATTACCCAAGCTGCTATTGCGGAAGCCAGAGGACCCCGAGTTAGGAGTACCGCAGGTCGATCGGACTGGGAGAGCAGGCGGTAAGCTGGACAAGTCGCAGCAGGAGCAGAAAGCCAGACAGCGGATCCAGAAGCCAGGAGAACCCCAGTCAATATCGAGCGGAGCCTCAAGTATCTGGCGGATGGGTGAGAGGCCTTCTAGGCCGTTGTAAAACCAAGAAAGCACGCTGCTGTTGGTTTCCAAAACCCACAGGGCCCCAACTTGACTAGTCGAAGATACCTCTTAAGAAATTCACTGGCCAGTTGAATAGTGTACCCGGGTACCATAACACACACACACACACACACACACACACACACACACACACACCCTGTGCGGGACTCACTCCCCAATCAAAAAGGGGTTAAAGATAATTTTCCATTTATTTTCCGCTGCGCGTTTCTCGAATTACGAAACCTTGTATTTCTTTTCCGCTGCGCGTTTCCTCTAAATACGAAGCATCGTATTTCTTTTCCGCTGCGCGTTTCCCGCATTACGAAGTACTGTAAATATATCTGCGAACACCGTGTTATTCATTATATGCCATTTATTCTAGTAAACTATATAATTTATAAAATCCACAACGGTGCTGGAGTATATTTATTCCCTAGTGCGGGGAGACTGACCCGAGGTTCAATTTCAGCGGCTCCTCCGGGAGTGAGCGCTACATATGCTTTTGGGATTCTGACCTGCGATTGAGCATCGGACTCTTCTTTCCCATTTCCCCTTCAGTGAATTTCTGTGTGACCCTATTCTTACACTGCAAGTGGACAATACCATCACACAGAATTTTTGCATACATATACTATGAGAACCCGTTTGTGGCCTATAGGCTACGTTTCACTATACAAAACAAATACCCATGTGTGACGGATTTATCCGTTGTTACATATTTTTACAGAAATATATTTTCTCCACTCGACATTATCGGTTTTGCGCTATCTGGTTATATTCTTTGTTTGTTATAGATATCTTGTTATGCATTTGTGTAGCACCTGTCATTCTGACCATTATAATTAACAGATCGCGTAAAAAGCAAGATTAAAGCCTCATCCCGCAATGATAAGGATGCCGTGATCTGCTGCCCCCTCTTCCTGCAAGCAGGACGACACAAAAAACCAAATCGCTCGTGTCCTTCCACCCACCCTGCATGACCTCGCAAGATTGTGTACATATAGGACCTTGTACAGGTCTTCGAGGAGTCCTATTGAGCTACAGGTATCACACATATTACAAATTTAGGCACTAACACAAGTCCTTACTTGTAGTAAAACCAGTAATAGGGTGCTGCTAGTGGTTGATTGCTCGTACTCTCATTTGCCACAGTGGCAGTTATGCAGCTCCGTACAATCAGGTAATAACCAGGGGCGGATCCAGGGGGGGCAACGGGGCAATTGCCCCCCCCCCCGAGCAGTGCAGATGCCAGGCTGACCTCCAGAACTGAAATCACGATGTGTGCAGTGAATGCAGACATGGTGATTTGCAGAGGCACACACTGTGCAGAAGCACTGTGGATTGCCCCTCCCAGTCATGTGTCAGGGGCGTGTCACGTGGTGATCCTTTTCCCAGTGACCATGTGGCTGAGCCTGTCTCGTTCCATGCCTGCCTGACAGCCACAGAAAAGGGCTGGATCTGAGGCTGCACTGAGCAACAGGGTCAGAGGAGAGAGGGGTTGGAGCCTCCATGCAGGGACACCAGGGAGGTAAGTAATGGGTCCCTGAGAGTTTGATCCTTCCTCCAGGGTGTGTAAGAAAGCTAGAGCTGCACAGTAACAAACCTCTCAGATATGAGTCTGTAAACTGCTCTAGATTGTAAACTCCTGGGTGTCCTCTGCTCCTCCAGATTGTAAACTCCTGGGTGCGCTCTGCTCCTCCAGATTGTAAGCTCCTGGGTGCTCTCTGCTCCTCTAGATTGTAAGCTCCTGGGGGCCTTCTGCTCCTATAGATTGTAAACTCCTGTGAGCTGGGTCCTCTGTAAATTCTCGTGAGTCGGTGTCAGGGTTGCACGTAACGAAGGTAGTGTTGGAACCAATATGCAAGACGTACCTTGTCATGAAGCGGCAGGAGAGCTGAGCGATATCTGCCAGACAGGAATTGCAGGTGCACCGCAGGCAGCGTAGTCGTTATTCCAGGCAGAGGTCAGAGGATTAAAGCAGGCAGCGTAATCGTTATTCCGGGCAGAGGTCGAAGGATTAAAGCAGGCAGCGTAAACGTTATTCCAGGCAGAGGTCGAAGGAGTAAAGCAGGCAGCGTAGTCGTATTACAGGCAAAAGTCAGGATCACGGTCAATAGTAAACAAAGATTCTCTCGCAACAGACTAGAATAAACTAGTACCGAACTCTTGGACAAGCGACTCTTTATGGGGAACCTCCGGGGCAGTCTCTGATGACGTGTGCGCCGCCGTCAGCTGTTCTAAGCGTTCCGGCGTCTGGCGTTCACTGTTAGCCCGGAAAGGCGCGCGCATGCGCGGTCCACTCCGCATCCTGGCCACGAGGGAGGAGGAACGATGGACGCCACGAGCGCCGTAATGCCCGCCAACGCCCGGGACCGGAGCACCATCCAGGGGTCGCGGTAGGAAACCCTGACAGTCGGGCTCTCTGCTAAAACACCTTATTTTCTGTCAGTGCCCCTCCCGAGACTAGTCTCTGGATCCGCCCCTGGTAATAACAGGGCCACTCGGTGTATACAGGTTACCACGAGTTGGCACAAGAGTACATAAAGGATTCCTATGAATGTCCTTTAATCTTTTAGTGAATACATTGGAACGAATTGCAAATATTTGACTAAAATAGCCAAATTTTAATTTTCTTTGGCTCTAGTCTTCCATTAAATTGAGCGTTCTGACAAAAAAGGTTTGAAATTCACTTGGCAATTTCAAGATCCCCAGTTAATCTCTTTAGTTGTCTTCGCACCTTAAATAACTAAGACAAATGCCGTCTTTACATTCTTGTAATGTCCCTTAAATAGAAGTTAGTTTTTGCTTGGAAGCCTCAAGCCTGCAGCAATGCGCAAAATATTTCATTTTCAAACTGAGAATTTACAGTCACCCCACCCCCACCCTCGGTTATTCAGTTAAGGCCGGGGTCAGACGAGTGCACTACGTGCGCCCATACTGAAGTGCCTACCGGCGTCCGTCGCAGCATTGTGACGCTTCGACGGGGCCAGTCACACGCTGTAGCGCACGCACGAATTGCGCATGCTACAAGCGGACGTGCCAAAAGACTCCCTGTCAAAACACTAGACACGCGTTGGACAGGCCTGCACAGCACGATCCTCCATAGGAGGATTGAGTCTTGCAGTGCTGAGCGCACTAACTGCTCAGCGAGGTGGCCAGACGGGCGTCGAGTGGATGGAACATCCACTCCCACAGCCGTTCCTTCCACCCTTAAAAATCGCTTGACTGACCCCGGCTTAAGTGGTAAGGCTTTGGCAAAATGCAGAAAGTGGGAGGAAATTGGGGTTAATGCTGGAAGGACTGGATAAAAAGGGAATGTGTAAATATGGAGAATCCGAAGAATCACGAAAAAGGTATGAGGGGAAAGTGTTTACAAAAAGGTGTGTAAAGGGAATGAAGCATTTTATAGACTTTGAAAAGGATATAGACAGACACACACTATTAGTTAAGCTGAGCCTACGCTTGCCATTAGTCATCACTAGGCCACCATAAAAGACCTTACAGTAGCTCCTGCTGATGTGCAGTCACTTCAGCAATTTTGTAACCACATATTGTTACACAACCACCAATGTACTCCCCCGTCATTTTTACATTCTGTAACCTAATGAAAAGCGGTTCTTCTTTGAAAGACTACTAATAACGCGATAAGGAAATTCTTGTTAACGTTTTATCTTTCTGCAGAAGAAAGGAGACCTGCTAAAACGTCAATACCTAGAATTTAGATTATAGAAATATTCCACAATCAATAAATTATAGATTTGAATAGAACAGATCTAGCACAATTTAGGTATTGAAGGAAGATTCCCAGACATAGCTTTGTTTGTGTCACGAACAAGTTAATGAGAATGTGTGGGCATGAAGCGTATAGGCAGAGAATGACTGTAATCAAAAGGTGCAACTGCAGAATTATCTGACATCATTACTGCCATCACCCACCATTTCTTCACACTGAGGAAATCATAGTGTGCACGCTGTGTGGGCAGGACAGTTTATAGACGTGTATATGAAGTCTTTTTTTTATTTAATACCAGTACAATAACAATTCAGTCAAAATATTCCCTGAAATGGTTGCATTAAAGTCTGGTCCATCCATGTGGCAATAAATTACAATCACAGCTTGGTAGAAGAACTTTGGGAAATTGCTGTGCTAGACAGACCTATTCAAAGAGACAAATTGGCCACCAAATTGCACCGAACGGTGAATTTCCCTGTACGGTGCAATTTCATGCCCATTCGGCTATTCAAAAAGCAAGCAATTAGCCAAAATATTGGCGAATTGCCAACGAAATATGGTGACCATCAGTGGCAATGAACTTCCCATAGATTAGTAATGGTTAATATATTCAGAGAACACCCAACAGCTTCAACAGGCGTATCCCATAGGTTTCAATGTAAAAAGAATTCCCATTTTTTAGTACTTTAACCGTTTATTCTTCTGCAGCAAAAAGTCTTTATTTTTTTAGGCATGTTTCTGGAATTTCTTTTGGCAAAATTTTTTATTCAGATTTTTTTTTAATGGCTCTTTTTTATTGGTTATTCACAGGACCTTATACATTTTTTTCCATGGATTCTCATGCATTTTTTTTAAAAAAAAAAATGCCTTTTAAAAGTGGATTTTCTTTTTTTACCACTGCTTGACGGCTGGTGGGGCTTTTTCCAGACTGCATTCGGTGGGTTATTGGATCGATTCGACGGTTTATCGGATGCGTTTAGCGGGTCGATTTAGCACACTGCGGGGACCCTATGGTGAATGCTGAATTCATCATGTGGTCAGCGAATGGAGGTCGCTGAAGGAAAGAGCACTGAAACGGTGCTTTCTGAATAACCCCTATAGAAATATGAGGAGCAAGACATTACCCCAAAGATCAGAGTGGTTATTCAGAGAGAGCCAATCTGGCCCCAAAGTTTCACCGAACAGGGAATTTCCCCGTACGGTGACATTTCAGGGCCATTCGACTATTCAGAGAGCAGGCAGTTTGCCAAATTTTGGTGAACTGCCAGCAAGTACAGTGCCTGCTCAAAGGCAGTGAAATCCCCATAGAAAAGCAATGGTTAATCTATTCGGAGAACATTGAACAGCAGTGAAAGGTTGCTGAAGTGCCGTGCTGTTCGGTGGTTTCATTTGGCAGGTTTATTCAGGTGAACAAAAACACTCGCAGGGTGCACCAAGATAGAAAAAAGTCTCTTGCCACTGTTCGCGACGGGTGGCGGGTAACCCCAATTTAACAATTGAAAAAGATAGTGGATATAGCCAAAGAATAAAATAAAACTTAGCTTTTAATCAGAAATGCAGTAAAAGAATGCTTTCAAACCTGTATTGCGATAGACACAGTGCTTACCTAGGACAAACATAACATATACATATCTCAGCGGAGGTGGGAACATACGTAAAAGAAGCCCACTTCTTACACTCAAGCCTATGCAACAAGTAGGCTGCACTCTCTGCTTCTGATGATGCTGGTTTAGACCAGGGAAACGCATTGAGCCAATAGAGATGTTCATTTAGTTCTTTATGTTTTAGGGACTCTTTAATCCTTGCTCTGGAAATTGTGTTTTTTCTGGCTTGATAGGAATATTCCTTACCTAATGGGAACGCTCCCAATTTAGGCATCTAGCTCCGTTTCAATGCACGGAGGCCAGACTGGTTTTTTTTCCTCAAGCCTGTATTGTTTGTTCCTGATAGGACTCTTCATAAAGGCTGTGTGTTTTCTTATGCTTTCCTATACCCACAGACCATCGAAGGCCTGTTTCCATTTATTATATTTGATACTTGCAATGTTTCCACACTGCCTTTTATGCCCTAGATTTCCAGGGAGGGTCCAGTATTGTGCTAGTATTTCCAATCTAGCACACTCCCAATCCGGCTTTATGGCCTCTTTTTTGTAGTGGCCTGCTTTTACTTCTGTTCTCTCCTCCGCTGAGACATGTATACGTTATGTTTGTCGTAGGTAAGCACTTTGAAAGCATTCTTTTACTGCATTTCTGATTAAAAGCAACGTTTTATTTTATTCTTTGGCTATATCCACTATCTTTTTCAATTTATTCAGGAGAATCCAATAGGCTTCAATGTTAAAAATATTCCCGTTTTTATCCAATATCTAATAAACCTTTTATTATTTTAATCTGCAGTGAAACGTCTATTGGACTTTTTTAGGATCTTTAAGCATTTTTTGGCAAAGAAAAAACATTTCAGTTTATGATTTTAAAGGTTTTTTTTCTTTTCTGTAACAGACTTTTTATTATCATTCATTGGATCTTATATGTAAATTCCAGACATTTTCGTTTAGTAGTTTTTTGCAAACAGCGTTTCAATTTTGACACTATCAATCGTTTAGTTTTTCTTTACCAGTCTGGCGACTTGTCGGATTTCTCCTGCGGTGGGTTGGCAATGTGCTCGGCAGCTGCGTTTGGCGACTCTCCGGTGTGTTTGTGGCAGATGTTCGGCGGGGGCATTCGGCAGCCAATGCTGAATTCACTGCAGGGTGGGGAAATTTGATTCCCCGAAGTGCAGGAAACAAGAGAGCACCAAAATGTCGGTGACATTTCGGTGCTCGCTGAATAACCTCCCAGGTCTCTTCCCAACAGCCTTTCCCACAAAGTATAAATGTAAATATAGTTTAAGCAGTGACAGGGTGTGCTCTCCCTTGCTACATAATCTGTAGATTGGAAGTTTAAAAGGAACCTGAAGGACTCCTGGGCAGTGAAGAAATGATTCAAGACAAAATATTCCCAAAAGGATGAATTGCAGCCAAATTAGCTAAAGAATTATTATAAGTAGTGGAAATCTGAGAGTACAGAGAACATCCAACATTAACTACAGTAGTTCTTCATTTTGGCTACAGAAAAGTGTTTGTCATCAAAATCCCTGCCGCTGACTGTGCCAAGCTTTGTGTTTATATTCAGGCAGCACATAAAAAGTGCTGCCCATGCTCAGCGCCACATACACACCTGCCCTGAATAAAAAACCACTCTCCCTTCACTCAGGGCTTGCAACATTGTCATACTCAGAGTTCAGACCCACTCCTGTTTGCTCCTGCTACTACCTGTGAATAGACCCCTGGATTGTGACCTGATCGCGGTACTGGATAAACCCTCTTTGTACTGCAAGTGGATCCCTCCTGTGTTCTGGGTCCTGTCTACAGCACCCTTGTGTCTTCCTCCACAAGCTACCCCCACACACCAAGTTCCTAGTGTCTCCCAAACGTCATCATGTTCCCTAACTGTTCTGGTACCTTCAGCCTCATTGTGTCCCCCTCAAGTATTCACAAGACCCCACTGTAGTCAAGACACCCGGTTACCTCTCCAGAGATCCACCCTGGTCATCCCTCTGCAACCCCTGTGTATCCCATAAACTTGCTGGCCATCCTGCTCCTGCCTCCACCCATTCCCTCAAGCGTATATTGATCCACATACTGGGCTCATACCAAAATACCAGTACCCTTGCGATGTTATCCATGACACCCACGACAGTATTGCAAGAAACAACTCACAAACTGACGATTCAGTGGTCGCACGTAAAACAGCCTTTAAATCAATCGAGTGAGAGGGTCCCTAGGGTAAGAAACCAGCAGGATTCTCATAATTCTTTAGCTCAGGCACCATATTTGGGGGGGGGGGCGCAAGCAGTCAATTCCATTAACTCGCAAAAGGCCAGGGTACGTCCTGCATAAGAATAGTTTCACCACTGGTTGTGGGTCATCTGCACCAGCAAGTGATGCCCGAATAGTCAAGCAATGATTCCTCATTCGTTCTTACAAATCATTTGAAATCTTGCCAATATTGGATAAGCCACGTGGGCAAAGTATTTTACATGTTAGGAACAACCCTCAGGTCACTAGTTGGTAATGGATTAAATCCCTGTCTAGTGTATGTGTCGGTACCCATGTAAGCAATGGAGGGATACATGTGGGTGATCTGTGTTTCTCCAATACATCAGAGTATCAGATGGATTCCTTTATTCTGCGTGGGTGGAAGCTGGAAGCATGCATTAGTGTTACAGCTCCAAGGCTTCCTAAAACATCAATGGTGAGGTCCCCATTTGTACATATGCTATGATTACAGCTGTTCACTGTCAGTGTATCTGGTTGGGCCCACATATCACCGATTGTGCTCCAGGTTTGTTACTTTGTAACTGTATAAATACTGAACAATGTTACTTTGTATGCCATCTTGAGAAATGTCCCTAGAGGTCTGAAATGCTGATGTCCCAATTTTAATAGCAACATTATTTAATTCAAGAAAGTCGCCATCTTTCAATATTCTTATGCCCAAAAATTGATTTCAACTACTTTTATCCAAAAACTCAATCTAGTCTGAAATTAGTCAATGACCACGGTTCAGTTAATTCTAGCAAACATTAATATAGTATTTGCTAGGATTTAACCGCTTCACTGCTGATCCATTTCACCCCCTCATATGCTAAGCTAATGTTTCACCATGTTTGGTCATCACATCTAAATGCTACTAGAAGTCATGTTTTATTATAGTACCCCGACAAATCATGCATCTTTTTCTTCCAGCAAACTAAGCAGATTCAAAATAGATCATTGCTACTTTACTATGTGTATATTTTGGATCTTGTCAGAATGCTATAACAAAAAACATTACCAAAAATTTTAATTTTAATTCGGATTTCAATCATTCGTAGCATGTAATTTTTACCCCCACCTTTTTAGCATCCAAACTTTTGTGGTTGTAAGTTCTATGGCAAACCACATACAAATTCACTGGTCCAGTCACCTGAGGCAAGTGATAATGGATTCCTAGTGAGTATTAATCTGAAGCTCAGTGTGATCTGTTGGCATGTTAAAATCTCCAACTTGGCCACAGTAGCGCTGTTCTGCAGCTGTCAGTGATAGAAAGACTACCTGCTTGCCTCTATGTAAAGCAGAGAGGACAGAAATACAGGGGAGCAGAGACAGCGGAGAAGAAACTGACAGGTTTAGAAGTGTTGGGGCAGTGCTAGTAGAGGGATTTACATTGTACAGTGAGACGAGTGGGGAAGGAACCAATTTAAAAGGTCAGAAAGAGGAATTGGGTGACAGTACAGGGTTGCAGGTTGATGATTCTAAGAATAGGTTTAGGGGCCAGTGAAAGAATTAGAGTACTAGGGACAAGTTTAGGGGTAAAGAAAGGTTAGGAACGCATTAACTGGTTTAGGCTGCAGGGACAGACTCAGGCATACAGGGGAATTTCTGGGTGTGCAGCGCCAGAATTAGGAGTGCATGTATGATTTTAGTTGTGCAGTTTAAGGGTACAGGGACAGGAGTAATGCATGGAAGGGATTTGATGAGAAAAGCTTAAGGAAACAGCGGCAGGGACAGATTTACTGTTGCAGAGGCAGGGGTAGGAGTGAGTTTGATGGGGAAAGGTTTAAGAACAGGGACAAATTTAAGATTACAAGTGCAAGATTAAGATAGGACAATGTGGACTAGAGAAAGAATGAACGGTTTATCAGAGCAGAGACAGAACTAGGTAGAGGAACAGAGGATAGATATGACTTTCTGGGTTTGGCTGGCTGGTTAAAATAATGGGTGGAATCATAGTTGGCGAGTAACTCTTTGTCATGGCTAGTAACGTAGAACACAAAATTTTGAACCATGCTCTAGCGGTACTCGTTAAAATAAAATCAATTAGAAATTGAGACCCTATTACTGTATTTTTCTATGGAAATAGGCATTTTTAAGCAAAATTGAAAAAAGTTTAATTTAGAGCTGCGTCTAATGATTAGTTGGCCGATTAGTGAGAGGGAGGCGGGGGAGGGTGGGGTGCTGGCACAGAACCTGAGCTCCAAATAAGGATAAATCACCAGTGGCACAGATCCACTATACTGTGCTAGCACCCCAGGGTCTGTGCTATAGCTCTATAGATCTGCTATGGTTGTAAACTAAACAGAAACAAACTGGTTATGTCAGACATAACCCCAAAACTAAATCATACCAAGTAAAGCGGCGGCTCGTCTTCTTCAATCAGCTTCTAACTAGTGTCGGAAGTTATTCATGGTTTAACGCAGTCTGGCTTGAAACGGCTTGTGCTGTACATAGAACGATTACTGTAGATACTCAAGTATACCGCTAGATTATGGTGACAAAAATTTACCTTCAAATTGGAGGGGTTGCGTTATAGTCGAAATATCTGCATCGCGTGTAAAAAAAATAAAACAATTGACTTGCTCAGGGATCCCAAGTCTCCCGGAAGTTTCGGTAGTCTCCCTGAAGTAAACGCGGGCTCCCTGATGCCCACAAACACTTCAGGAACTCACAGATTCGGGAGATGGGATCCATCACAATCAGAGGGCACGTTCGGATTAAGCCAATCATTCAAGATTGGCTTAAAACCGAGCATGCACCCTCGCTCCGCGCTGCACGCCGGGAGGTGTCATTTTCTGACCTCCGGCTCCAGCAGGCAGGCTCATCCACTGCGTCGTCCACCAAAAGCCAGCCCTACCCCATTGTTGCCCAATCCTGACGTCACTGCAGATGCGCTGCGCTATTCTCCTTACATTCTGAATAGCCTGTGTTAAGAGAACCCCAAAGGATTTTAAATGCATACCGGTACAGTATACTTTTATAATTTTGCTCCTCGCGTTATATTTGAGTCATGAGTATTCTCTCATTTCCATAATAAATCTCTAGTATAGCGAATTTAACGCGATGGATAGAGTATCTACGGTAATCGATAATGAAAATCGTTGTTAAGTATTCTCATTATCGTTTGTTGTTTCAGCCCTAGTTTAATTTTTCTCCTACATTTTGGCATATTGCATTCATGAGTAAACACTGAACTAGCTCCTAGTGTGGGAAATGAGAAGGTGAGTAATGGCAATGGCATTCAAGTCCATGTGTTGTGACCCCCCCTCCCACTGTCCACCATAGAATTGCAATGGATTAGCTGGGAGGCCCACAAAGTAATAGGTGTACTGCTATCGCTTATGGATTTTACCTCCCCATGGAACCGCTATAGCGGATGTCAGACGGGTCCACAAAGCGTGAGCTTCCATAGGAGGCCCGCACTTTGTAGAGCTGTGCGCAGAGTGAGTTGACCTCACGGGCATACGTGTGGAAAGAAAATTCGCTATCAAGGACTTTTTTCCGTGCCCATGTGGCCTCAGCTTTATACATGAAAACGACTACTGCCATGAAATAAAAATAAAAAAAAGACCTTGGCCAAATTTTGATGCTCTGAATTTGGCCATGGCTAAATTGGACGATCGGCCCCAACATGGAACGGCACTTTACAGAGCTAGAATTAGAAATTACAATTCAAGTTAGTGTAGGAAATTATGGTTAGGTTACTATTTGTGCTTGTTTTAGAGTTGGTGTTAACCCCTACACCTTTGTTAACTCTACAACTTACATTCTGCTCCATGTTTGCTTAATTTTTAAGCAACAAATTCTGAACACACTTTTGATGAAGGCCATAATTTCTAACACTAGAGACTGATGCTCTATCCTGACCGGAGCATCAAATAGGACCATGGACAAATTGGAAGGCATCGAATTTGACCGAGACGGATTCAGAACATCTTTTTTTAAACCGCTACTTATAACCACTTGGCTGCGAAGGACTCACTCAGCGAGTCGCTTCGATCATGCTTAGCATGCAGATGATGCACTGAGCGCGTGCTGACTTCGCAGCCACGATCGACCATTATCGTGACTGATTGCTGTGTTCTCCCAGTGCGGGCGGACATCTCTGATGTAATGACATCTGTTTCAGGCACCCCCCCCCGCCAGTGCAGGGAGAGTGCCTGAAGGGGAGGGGGGATCCTTTCGGACCCCTCGCTAATGGCCACAGAATAAAGAGGCACGGCTGAAAAGGGCACAGTCTGCCTTTTCCAGTGCTGCTCCTCTTTAACCCCTTAGGGCTCCTTTAACTGAATCAGCGATCCAGCCCCTATCTGCTACCTATGGTGGAGATGGGGGGGGGGGTCCCAAAAAGGAACATGGTCTTTCCAATGATTCCAAACATAAAATTTTACATTTTTTTTTATAAAAATAGATTTTCCCCCATTTTTTAAATTAATGCAGCACTATTGTTCACTTTTAAACTATAATGTGAACAATGATGCTGCACTTTCATGATTTTTTTTTCACTTTTAGCTAAAGTTCTGTATTTTCGCTGAAAAATACAATAACTGGTTCCCATTTTTAATTTTAACAAGCATACCCCATATAATATATAACCGCCAAGGCTTGGAAATAAAATGTGAAAATTATTTTACACGCTGTAGATGATTAAAATTTTAATAGAAATTTTAATTTTTTGTTATAGCATTCTGACAGGACCTGATGTGAACATGGAATAATTATATATTATGAATCTGCTGAGTCTGCCGTAATAAAAAGATATAGAATTTGTCTGGGTCCTACAATAAAACATGACTTCAAATCGCAATTAAACATGATGCGCAAAACATGTAAAAATGACCTGATCACACAGAGGTGAAATGACTTAGCAGTGAAGGGGTTAATTGTGTCTTTTTTTTTGCGTGGGTTTAAGGCTAGGGTCAGACTGAGGCAGTGCGAACGCGCGTGCAGCCGCACATAATCACGGCCGTGCTAGCAGCAGATGCCGGGCAATGACGGGCAATATACGAAGTACGGTCGCACAAAAGTGCGGCCGTGCAACGCAAGCGGCAAACAAACGCATTTTTTCGAGAACGTGAAACCACTAGTACTGACGTACAGAGTGCGCTGCGTCCGCTAGCGGGGTGTGTGCGTGATTAGGAGACGTCAGACGCTGCTAATGTCCGGCCAACATAACGTCCAGACCCAAAAAGTGTTTTATTGATGATCCGTACAAAATCACGGATGAAACTGCGCATCGTATGACCGCTATCGCGTATTCCGTGAAAAAATACGTCCATTCGTTCGAACGCACTTTTTCACGGACAACGTGAAAAATGCGTTAGTCTGACCCTAGCCTAAAGCTGTGACTTACACGTAGTGAACCTTACTTTGACTGTAAGAAGAAAATAAAAATCATACTAACTTCTAGTTCCCATTACATGCAGGCAACATTTACTCATTGTACATTCTTTTGAAACATATATAGAATGTACTTAGTTTGATATCTCCCAAATTCCAATCATAGAAATAAATAATATCATAAGAACAGCTTAAATGAGACTGGCTTAGAATAAAGCCTTTCAAGGTGACCTAGAAAAGAAGGGCAAAAATAGCTTAAATGAACAAAGATTAAATTTTTGAAAATCCTATTTAAATGTACCTTCTAAAAATCATTAAGATGATATAATGAATGACAGAAGAGAAACGTTTTCATGCAGTCATTTGTAGCAAGCCATCTGGATGTGCAGAATAGATTGTAAAACTACATTGCATTAATTTGTAACCAAAAAAAAATCTTAATTTTATGTAAAAAATAATTAAAATTTTTGTATGTATGTTATTCTTTTCATATACAAACTTCACAAAAAATAAATGATAAGATCTACAAACTTAACAGACTCCATAACACAGTATAATTAGAAAGCAAAAAAAGGAGATCCACAAAACAAAGCTAAGAAAACATTTGAAGTAAATCAGATTAATGACTTCACAAATCATGACACATCTTCAGTCATCATTAAGGACTTTGTAGAAAGAAGGGCTATTTAAATTTACAGTATGTCAATGTATTTTATCATTTACTAGAAAACCTTGGGCTTAGATCCACTGAAACCAGTAACATGAAGCCTCTATTGGTAGAATTTGGCACAAGCCATTACCGGCTCCCTTTAACCCTTTTGCTGCGGAGCCATTTCATGCCTATGTGATGAGCTCATTTTTAACGAGTTTCGCTCGTCATGTTTAAACGCGTTTTCAAGCCATATATTATATGACCCAGACATATTATAGATCATTCTTTCCGGCAGATTCAGAATATATCATTATTATATGTATACGTCATGTTCGGTCTGAATATTAGAACAAAAAATGCAAATAAAATTTAAATTTTCAATAATTTACAACATGTAAAGTGTTTATTTTTCACATTTTAACATGCGAGCGTTTGCGGTTATATTTTTTATGAGTTGCGCTTGTTTAAAAAAATTAGAAATGGGGACTCGTTACATTTTTTTGGGGGGAAAATTACGCTATTTTTAACAAACACACCCCATACAAAAATCGTTAGAACAATATTCCTGCATTGAAAAAACAATAAGGTGGAAAAAAATGGCGCAGATAATGTGTAGATGGTCGGTCTTGGTAGCAGCAAGGGCACAAACGCACACTCCCAAGTGCGAATAGTCAATGGATAAAATAATGGGTAGAGTCCTCGCGCTTACGCCAAGTGTCCAGTGAGTAATACTTCAAGATAATTTTTTTGAGCCCCATAAAGTCGGCTCTGGACTATATAGGCATAAATCTGTGGATATGATCTCACCAGCCCGTCCTACCAGCAACATCCCGGTGATAACCTGGTCCATAGATGAAATATTGATCCCCGGGATATGTCACAGACGAAAGTCAGCAGGATAAAATGAAGTAAAATTTATTGCAGCACTAACGAGTTCGACCTAATTGGTCTTTATCAAAGTGCAAAAAAATATACATCCAATATTTCATCTATGGACCAGGTTATCACCACGGATGGTTGCTGGTAGGACGGGCTGGTGAGATCATATCCACAGATTTATGCCTATATAGTCCAGAGCCGACTTTATGGGGCTCAGAAAAAAATTATCTTGAAGTATTACTCACTGGACACTTGGCGTAAGCGCGAGGACTCTACCCATTATAATATTCCTGCATTAACAAAACAAAAAAAGGCCATGCTCTGGCTGATCCAACGATACCAAACATTAACCCCTAGCTGCCACGGATCAGGAGATCGGGGGTTCATTGGAACCCCCTATCTCCACCATTGGTGGCAGCTAGGAGTTAACTCCAAAACTGACGACATCGCGCTATGCACGATGACGCCAGTCGTCAGGGGGAGTTCCCGGAAGCTTGGCCGACATCCAAGATGTCGGCCAGCTCCAGGAGAGGATCACGATCCGGCGCATTTCGGCACCGAATCGTGATCCGGCCCCCAAGGGGTTAAAGCCAGCCACCGTTTGGAAGGGCAGAGCCTGTCCTTCCAAACAGTGCCTGACTTTCACTGCTGCCCCCAGCCGATCGGGAGGGAGAGAGGTCCAAAGGACATCCCCCCCTCCCTTTCAGGCACCTTCCCCAGGGGGAGGGCCTGAAAAAGATGACATCTATTGTCCCTGCTGGGGTCCCGGCGTGCGGGGCTGACATCAAGATGTCAGCCCGCACCAGGGGGGCGCAGCGATCGGCCGGAATCCAGGCTGATTGCTGCCTCCTGTGCTAGGACGCGCTCAGCGCGTCCATAGCACAGGAGAACCACTTGGCTGGACGCGCTGAGTGCGTCCTTAGCAGCCAAGTGGTTAACTAGCCCTACTACAATTGAGCTGCTTGGTTAGAGGCTCCTCTATTTATTACTCATTTGAGCCACTAACAGACAGAGCGTCATGCCAGCTGGTGTTTCTGTGCCTGTTCATGCCGCATTTAGGCCTTCTGAGCAGGAAAGGCGCCATTCAGAGACCAAGGAGTAGCTTTATATACTAAAATCTGACGGAGTTCTGTGCCCTGTCGTGGTTTCCAGTAGACTTTACATGTTTCGGATTCTCTTAAAGGGATACTCTATTACAAATAGACTTCCATGTTTTTCACATAAATAATTGGGCAGATGCTGCTGACAGACTATTATTTTTTTTTGGGTGATTTTACTCAGCTTTACGGCACAAAGCTCCTCCTCTACAGCTCAGGGACTTCCTAATCTGAAGGATGTGCAGCTCTGCTATGCAATTTGCACGCTTACGCAATTTGCATAGAGTAGAAGCCACAAACTGTGCACCAGTACAGACTTGTGCACTTTACATATGCAAGTTCTGTAGTGCTGCGTAAAATGATGGGAAGGAGCTGCATGTGCAGATCTGATCTATTGCTGCTTCAGAGCGCTAGCCATCATGGCCGGTCTCAGAGAGGATGACCTCATAATGCCATCTGTGTGCTGAAGTCATCAGTGGCTGATCTAGTGCCCAGCAGCTGGGAAATTCAAATTCCCAGCAGCTGGAAACCATGCATGGGGTGGAGGAAACGCTTGCACTTGACCCAGCATTTCAGCCAGATAGGGGCAGTGGTTGTGGGGGCGGGACCTCTAGCTTTTTAAAGTGGCCTGGATGTGTTCCTTTAAATCCTTGAGGTATGACCTCTGGCTAAGTATTCTGTTCTTTTTTCTGCTCCCTGCACAATTAATATTCTGATTCCGTGTACAGACCTTTGTACTTTGACTTTGTTCGCCCGTTTGTCCCTTTGGGTTCTGTATACTGTCCTTGGCAGATCTTGCAGCACTCTGCATTGTGGGTCCACAGTTGAGCATTTCATTTTTAAAGCTACTTTTTATTTTGTGTTAGTGGATTTTGCAAATGTAATGGGAGTGGTCATTAACAACGAGTGGGCTATTAGCATTAAAGAATGAGGCGTTAACATAACGCCTCTAGTTGAAACGGACCCTTTATATCGGATACTCACAGGGGTTTGCCCATTTATTTCCCTTTCAACCCTTTCCTTACCATGATCAAATTAACTCCGCCTGCAAAACCACCTCTAGTTATACAAGATCAGGTTAATTAACTGGTCTTACTCTGGAGAAATGCCAAATCATTTTTTTCATGTAGGGGAAGGGGGGTTATGAGCAAAGTCAGCGCTTCCTTCTGGTTATTCCTTCATTAGATGGAAAACAATTTGATAGGCCTTAAGCATTGGTCTGAGTTGCAAGACTGCTTCCAAGGGGAAAAAAAAAATCATACAAAGCATAGGGCAGTAAAGCTTAACATGCATGTACAGTATATGATTAAGATATATGATAAGCAAAACGGTGAGGCGTGGGTGCTTTAGACTAGCTACGTCTGTATTTGACCAGTACTCACACGCTGAAGTTCAGCAGATAGAAAGATGAATCCAGTTGAAGACGTTAATGATCACACTGACAATCTTGAATAGTGTACAGCAATGCAGGTAAAAAGACATTCGATTTGTCCAGCAGTGAGCACAGAATGGCTGCTATGTGACCAGGAAGTAACTAACAACAAGACACTGAGCAGAGGGGTGGGAACTAGCTGGATACAGAAAGCCAGGGAAACCCAGAAGGGACAAAATAGCTATGAACTCAATAGCATGTAAGCAGCAAAGGCAGATTCAACACAAAACAGAAAATATACAATAAATCCTAAATCATGGGGCATGACATTAAGGGATCCCAGTGCCTGTTCCCAGCAAAGTTTGAGCAGCCGGTGCTCTAGAAATATAACCTCAACAGAAAAGGAAAAACTGAAAAAACGCTCACATATGTGATAAAAACTTTTTATTCCTAAATGAATCAAATAAAACAGATCATAACAGCAAAGTACACCGAAACGCATTTCACGGTATGTCACCACTTCAAGACGGTGGCCGATTAAGATTGATTAGGACATTATTTAAGAAAAGCGGAGGGGTCAGTCACGCACTCTCTCCCTGATGAAGTGCTTTATGGTAAAACGTGTTGAAGTGTTGTTTGTTGCTGGGTTTGCCAATAAAATATTTTAACCGAATGAAGGTCTCTTGGCTCTTCCTGTGGTGGCAGGGTGAACCTATATGAGAGGAACCATCAGTTGAGCGGTAACCCGTTAATGATGTGCCTGTATAGATCATATATCCTGTGGGTTTTATTCTCTGGGCCTTTTATGTGTGGACACTATTCTGCTGCACCTTGAAGTTTTTAATTGTGTTTTATTAGGTTGCATTCCCAGGATATTTATTTACAAAGAAAAAGGGTACCAGCTGTGACGGAAGCCTCTACTCAGGACGAGTAGATACGCCGTTAACTCAGTTCAACTAAGTTCTTGCCTTGGAGCACTGTAGGGTAGTGTGCCGCCTAGGCGTCAGCCCTGGATGCAGTTAAGGTAGCTGCTCAGAGTAAGACGATCTGCTGGATGAAGCCAGTAACGCCGCTACTAAGAGTGCATCTGTCATGCCTCAGCCCGAGAAGCCTGCTTATTCATCATATGTTCTGTTGCTCCATGTCTGCGTCCACTCAGGGGTTAATTACCTGTGCCAGCTCCTTAGTGGGTGTGCTTATAACATGGTCACACCCTTCTCTCAGGGCTCTCTCATTTTGTGTTTCCCCTTCCTAGCTACCGTGAGGTTTTGTGAGCTGCCTCTTCCTGAGACTGTCTCCATTCCCTATTATCCTCTGTACTGTTATTGTCTACAAGTGTTCCTGCTTCATCTGCCTGCATTTACAGCAAGTCCTGTGCGAAGAGCTCCTGGTTCCAGGCCTGTGGATCCTGTCTGCGGTGGACACTGCCTAGTCCACTATCCCTGGTGTATGGTGACCACACCTGTGGCTATCTGCATTCAAGCCTCGCTCCACCATCCTGATCTCAAGGTACTTTGCGAAGAGCTCCTGGTTCTTACGTGGTGGACACTGCATAGCCCACTATCCCTGATGCATCAAGACACTACCTCTTTGCAGAGAGACTTGTATATTTGTTTCCCATACTCTGTATTGTGTATAGACGGTTTGCTGTGTGCCTACCTTTTCTGGAATACACTTTATATACTTCTACAGCTTCCTCTCTCTGCCTGATTTGCTCTCCCCCAGCGCTTGGGAACAAACGTAAACCTAAGGCTCCGCCATGGCTCCATCGTTGCGCGAGCCTGACAGCATCAATCTGCTGCATGCCTCTGCCTGGATCCGAGGCTCTGTGAGAATAGCCCTTTCTACTAGTTGAAACAAAAGTGTAGGTTTCAAAGAAAATCAGAGTGTATTTTGAATGGGAACACACAGTGCTTATATACAGTTACAACATCTTGATAACACAGCTTGCCATTGTTTTTTCCCCTGCCCACTCCAGACTTTCTGGCGCTTGACGGTCCCACGCAGACTGCTAGACCATAGGTTAACATGGAAAGTTTGGTACCAGCCATAGCTATTTTTCTGGGATACACCCCTGCTCTCAGCAGGGATCCAGCAGGGAAATTCCGTCTCTGTTCTTTGAGCCTACGGCTTCCCCTGGGAGTAGCCCGATAACCCCTACAGACCTGCAACCCTCAGCAGGGTATTTCTGCTGGAGCAGCAACACTTTCTGGGTCCTGCTGGATAGCTCTGGTCCCCCACCTACACCTGACAAGAGCACCCTGACCCATGAACAGGGGACCGAGCGGCAATGGTTACAAACTGCCCAGCAGCTGATGGAGAGTATTCGGCTTAGAGTGGCTACGGCTATAGAGCTCTATCTTGGGACCGTCGGATGGAAGGGTTTCCGGTGGCACTTCCTCTTCAAACTCACCCCACATCAGGCTACCATCCCTGGGGACCTTATGTCCAAAAAGAGCCATGGTGGGGGCAAAGGGACAGGCGGATGAACATGAGTCGGGTTTTGGCAGCTTGCCAGTGGTATTCGCATCTCCTGGGGCGCCTTCTGCATTACACAATTTTAGGCAAGCAGGGGTACACTTTACAGGGACACTGATAACATTTTGTTTGTACAATTGACATCGACACTGGTACAAGCTGGACACAAAGAGATCGAATTATTAAGAGCACATGGAATATAACAGACAAACCAGCAGCTGGGCGTTTGGAGGACCAGATACATTGTTGTAAGCCTGCACAAAATGGTTACTGGCAGGTTCTGGGTGGGAAATTGCAAGGGAAACAATTAAATATGAAACTGGGAACATTTTACAATAAATCCAACAGGGTAATTCGTTCATATAAATAACGGGTAAATGAAATCTAACAAAACAAGAATGAATTTAAATAAATATTGTGGCGGCCGATCCGTCGCACCAGCATCCTCTTCCTCAGCTGAGCAATACACATCTAATATAACTTCACAAACAGGAAACTATACATGATTGCTCAAATACTTCTGTAGGTGAAAACCAACTTATGGCATTTTCTGTTGATCTAATTATATAAACCGTTTCATATCAACTATTCATCAAAATGCTTAAAATGACTTTATAACCATGGTGAAACTATCATGACTGTGCAACTGTAGTATGATAAACACAGATGGAGCAGCTGATCATTTGCTCTCTGTGGAAGAGAATACTTGACATTTATTAAGTACCAAGATATAATGATATATTAAACTTTTGAAAGAAGCAAACGGACATCCATCGTACACTAATTGCGATGTATTAGAAGATATCTAGTGGGATGGATAAGGACTTTGCTTTAACTTGCAGTTTGCCTTTTAATCTAACAAAGTGAATACTGACACTGATCATTACGTATTGTCACAGGAACACTAGGGAAATATTTTCTCTATCCTTGAATTATTTGTTTTTGCGAACGCTTTTTGGGGATGCTTAAGAGATATGCTTAAAAATAGAGATGCTAATTTTAAATTGATACAGTATCAAAGTACACACATAGTATGGATTATATGGTTTTAAAATTTAAAAAAACGTAACTCTCAAATGCATTGGATGCACTATTTATTATATTATTATTAATTAAGCATCAACACATTCTGCAGCGCTGTACAAGGTGCAATCTGTAAAGACAGGACAAATCTACAATACATACAGGAGGCAGGTCAGTATTCCTGCCAGCAGCTAAATGAGGCTAAATGAGGACATGAGGGCCCTATTCCCATGGGAATTTACAATCTAGATGGTGTTCATAAAAATCTTCACACAGACCCTGTACAGAATAAAATCCAGGCCCAGGGCTGCCATCAGACATTTTGGGGCTCCTTACGGAACCATTAGTCTTGGTTTAATGAAACGCTGACAGGAGGACCAAGAATTGTCTCCTTACTTAAACAGGGAGTTGACGCAATCTCTGGTGGTCCTGGAAAGTAATAGAAAGGGTTCCTTGGTGGGAGAGCATTTGGGCTGCACTAGGGCTGAAACAACTAATCAACAATGAGAACAGTTGACAACTATGTATGAGTTAGTACTAGGGTTATTTTGGACATATCCAGTCTGCTTTTATTCAGTTTACAACAAGGGATAAGCCGAACACCCCTGTGTTTGGTTCGCATTCGAACAATTTCAAAAGTTCGAGTTCAAACACGAACCGAACTCCATGCAAGTCAAAGGGACTCAAAAGTTAGATTTTTAGAGTGCCCTGCAAGAGGGCATATATGCAAGATATTTGCCATAAAAAGGTGTATGGGGGTCCGGGTAGTGAGAGAAAGGGGGGGGTCCGGGTAGTGCCCTGGGGGACAGGGACAAAAAGTTAAAAAAAAAAAACTTTTTAAAAGGAACAGTGAGTTTTCCATGAAATAAGGGTTAAAAATGAAAAAGTCCTTCAAATACAATGCCTAGGAGGTCCCCATAACCTGCCTGTGAAGTGGCGGATTTGTAGGATGTATAGAAGCATTTAAAAACAAAAAAAATTACGTTTCTAATGACGGTAAACGGTTTTCCTTTAATCTACCGTATTCATAAACAACTGCTTGGGGCGGCAGTCTGTATTAAAAAAGGAGACATTTTAGGACACGCAGAACAAGTTTAGTGTTTTTTTGGCTAAATTGTGGTGAAACTAACGTTGGGAGCTTCCAGCCCTACCTGTGTGCTTGAGGGCAGCATGTCTGATGCTGCTCGCTGACCAATGCCCGGTTTAAATGGAGACAGACAGGGAGGTGGTTGCATGAGGCGCGGCTTGAGTGGGGGGCGTGGTCTGGTGAAGGTCTTTAAAAACCCTCAGTGTATTCTCAGCAGTTGCCAGATCGTGGTTATCCATACCTGAGCTCCTTGTACCTGACTGCTATATGGAATTAACCCGTTATTGACCTCTGCTTGTTTCTGACTATTCTGCCTTCTGTTGCCCTAGACCATTTTCTTGTACTACGCCACTGCTCTGATATCGACCCGGCTATTCCATTTGACCATTCTGAACTCTGTATTCCTGATTCTGGCTCGGCTGACTACTCCCCGTGTTGTTAACCCTTTCTTTCTAGCTAGTTTACCTGGCCAATTCTAAGAACCAGACAGTTAGAGATCTTTCATGGCTACTCGGTTGGTAGCTTCTGGGCTCTGTGGAGTGTGGGGCGTTAAGTACTGCGTGGTGGGATCTGAGAACCGTGACAGAAACTTATGCAGGCTTTGGATGAAAGTAACAATAGGTGCTTTAAAATTGGGCCTTTAGTGTCGGCAACAGTGCCGTCACACCATAACCCCTCTGTGGTATTGTGGAAGCGTGCAGGGACGGACCTTGTGGTCCAAAAAATTAAAATGATATAAATCTGGTAATATAGGCGTCAGTGTCAGTGCACCCAAATATTGTGCCTTTGGTAGCAGCAAGTGCCTTCACACCATAACCCCTTTGTGGTATTGTGGAAGAATGCTGTGGTGGAGGTTTTGTGAATGCAGACGAGATCCCCGATCTATTCCGTTACATCAGCATCAGGGGATTGATCGCTGCTAATCCAGGGCTGATTCATTTTTATAAAGGTCAGCCGGTCTACAGAGTCAGTGGACAGACGCACGCTTTTGTCTGTGACAAAACCTCCAGCGGCACTAAACGTCCTTTCAGAAAGTACGCTGGATGAAGGGCAACCTAGTAGCTGCATAGCATATTGGCTAAGTTCTGGCCAGTGATCCAATCTCAACACCCAGTAAGCCAGTGGATCATCTGCTGGAAAGGTATCCAGGTTTGCCCTTGCCCCTAGGTAGTCCTGCACCATATGGTGAAGACACTGGCAATGGGTGCCTACATTTGACGTCCCTGGGCGTCGTGGACTAAAAAAATTGAAAAGGCATCAGTCAAGCGGCCCCTTTCACCGCTCTTCCTCTGATCAACTGCAGCCTCAGAAGCACCTGTGTCATCACTTGGTAACCTACCAGTGCCTGGAAAGGTGTTACACAAGTGTCGCTTTAGAGCATCCTCAAGTTTTTTCATCCTGTCCTCCCTCTGTGCGGGCAGGATGAGCTCTGCAACTTTACCCTTGTATCGTGGATCAAGAAGGCTTGCCAACAGTAATGATCCTCTCCTTGATAGCATGAATCCTGGGGTCCTTTACCAGGCTTTGCATGATAAGGGAGCCCATGCAGCATAGGTTGGAGGTGGCATTAGCTTCTGAGTCTTCCTGGTCAATGAGGATGACCCCATTGTGCACTTCCTCCTCCCAGCCACGTACTAGTCCTTGGGTTTTTGGGCACACAAAACCCTCCCTTGAGGAATCCCCACCTTCAATGCCCCCACTACTTAAATATTCCTCCTTCTCCTCCTGTCTGATCTGAGGAGAACCCGCTGGAATGCTGTCTGCGGAAAGACTGGGGCCATGAGAGCTAGGGAAGGCCTCCTCTTCCTCCCGCTGCTCTGCCTCTAGAGCCACATCTATAATTCCCCGCAGAGTGTGCTCCAGCAGGAACACTAAAGGAATTGTGTCACTGATGCATGCACTGTCCCTGCTCACCATCCTCGTTGCCTCAAATGGTGACAGTACAGTGCATGCATCCTTGATCATCAGCCACTGCGGGGGGGGGGAAACCTAGTTGACCTGAGCCTGTCCTTGTGCCATACTCACACATGTACTCGTTGATGGCCCTCTGCTGCTTGTGCAGACGCTGCAGCATTGCTAATGTCGAGTTCCACCTGGTGGGCATGTCACAGATGAGACGGTTCGTGGGAAGGTGGAATTCTTTGAATTTCTGCCAGGCGAACACTTGCTGGGAATGACCGTCTGAAGTGGCTGCAGACTTTTCTGGCTTGGCTGAGAAGCTCTGCCAGCCCTGGGTACCTGGTTAGGAAACGCTGTACCACCAGATTTAGGACGTGTGCTAGGCATGGTACATGTGTCAACTTACCCTGGCGTAGGGCGGACAGAAGGTTGCTGCCATTATCACAGATGACCATTCCCAGCTGAAGCTGGCGTGGTGTTAACCATCTCTGCACCTGCCCCTGCAGAGCTGACAATTTCTGGCCTGGTGTGGCTCCTGTCCCCTAAACAAACCAGCTCAAGCACAGTATGGCATCTTTTTGCTTGAGCCATTGCATAGCCCCTGCCACGCGTCGGTTTAACTGCCACTTCGCCAGAGACAGAGAAGGAGAAGGAGGAGGAAGAGGGAGAGGTGGTGGTGGAGCAGACAGACCTCATACAAGCAGCTTTCTGGAGGCGTGGTGGATGAACAAGCTCCAGCACAGAGCCCGTCTTGGATCCCTCCCAGCAACAATCAGAGTTACCCAGTGTGCCATGAAGGAAATGTAACAGCCCTGTCCATGCTTGATGGACCACGTGTCTAAAGTCACATGCACCTTGCTGCTGACCGCCTTTCCCAATGACTCCATAACATTGACTTCCACGTGCTAGTATAGTGCTGGAATGGCCTTCCGTGAAAAGAAATGGCATTTTGGAACCTGTCACTGTGGTACAGTACATTCAGCAAATTCACGGAAGGAACCAGAGTCCACCAGCTGGAAATGCAGCAGCTGTAATGCGAGTAATTTTGCTAAACTGGCATTTAGACGCTGCGCTTGGGGATGGTTGGTACTATATTTTTTCTTTCGCTGCAGCAGCTGGGTGTCACGGTTCCCGGATCCCACCACGCAGTCCTTAAAGCCCAACACTCCACAGAGCCAAAAACTACCAACAGGGTAGCCGTAAAGGAATCCCTAACTGTCTGGTCCTTAAAAATTGGCCAGGTATATGTATACTAGCTAGACAGAAAGAGTTAATCAAAGACAATGTCGTAATACAAAACCAGGTCAGCAACACGGGGGTAGTCAGACGAGCCAGAATCAGGAATACAGAGTATAGAATAGTCGGGTCGATATCAGTGCAGAAGCGTAGTACAAGGAAATAGTCTAGGGCAACGGAAGGCAGAATAGTCAGAAAACAAGCAGAGGTCAATAACAGGTTAAATCACGAGAGAATTCAGGGACAAGGAGCTCAGGTATGGATAACCATGATCTGGCACTGCTTAGAAAAAACTGCTGGTTTTTAAAAGACCTTCACCAGACCGCGCTCCCCTCTCAAGCCGCGCCTCATGCAGCCACCTCCCTGCCGGTTTCAATTTAAACCGGGCATTGGTGAGCGAGCAGCATCAGACATGCTGCCGTCAAGCACACCGGAAAGGCTGGAATCCCCCAACGTTACACTGGGGCAACGTAATCTGACTGCATAAATCTTCAGCTGATGGGATGCGCTCACATTGTGAGGAAGGACCTGGTACATCCATTACTGTAGCATTATCCCTGTCAGGGGAGGTTGGAGTCAATGACATGGCAGGACATATAGTGGGGGTAGTGACAGGTGAGGAGGACCTACGCAAAGTTTTGCGCCAACGGGATGCGTGGCAGGTGGTCATATGTAGCCTCAAGCACATGGTACCCAAGCGTCCGGTGTCTTTCCCACGCTTGATCCTCATCTGACAGATTACAAATAGCAACTGTGCGGTCTGCTGCACATTTCTTAAAGAACTCCCAGACAGCAGAGTTCCTGGATGTGTGCTTTGAGACAACAGCGCTCTGCACCTGAGCAGCTCTGACATCTGATGCCTTGGACTAGCTAGTGCTACGGTTGGTCATAGAGGACGTTGTGCCTCGTGTTTGTTGTGCCTTCTCCTCCTCCTCACTTGACTCCTCTGTTCGATCAGGCACCCAGGTGGAGTCAGGGACCTCATCATTATCATCACCCGTTATCTCCTCGTCACTGGAGCCAACTTGGCAGTATGCTGCAGCTGCTGGGGCAACATGAGTTGGTGGCAGTGAGAACAAAGATTACAACAATTCCCAGATATTTTGTATAAATGAGACACTCCCCAATAGCTGCTGGCAGACTGGCAGTGAGAACACACACGTGCTGGGGCTGCAAGGGACGCCTTAGTGTGCTGCGGGACTTAGCTCTGTGAGCCCAATCAGGACTCTGAGCCGTGATTGGCATAGTCTTACACCTAAACTGGTCAGGTGCAGGCTGTAGCCAATTACAAGCTTCAGGCCAGTGGAAAAGTGCATTGTGGTCCATTGTGCGCGAACATGCTGCGAACACGTGGAAATGTTCGAAGTTCGCGAACATACAAACTGGCGATGTTCGAATCGAACTCCGAACACATCGAACCGAACAGCTTATCCCTATTTACAACCGTAGCAGATCTGTAACACAGACCTTTGGATACTGCCACTGGGTATGGGCACTGTAACGCTGGTGTTTTAGACTTACTTGAAGCTGGAGACCTGTGCCACCACCCCAATCAGTCTTTGGTCCGGTCCCTTCCCACAAACTCCCTCCCACACTCAGCTCCAGTCTTTTGCCCAAACCCTCTCCCACTCACACACGGGTCAAGACTCTTGACCAAACTCAGTCCCACCTCCGGACCCTCCTACTGATCAGTTTGTTCATGAAATAATAGTAAAGGGACACTCTACGCTCCATGACCACTTTAGCTTATTAAAGTGGTCAGGCTGTGTTGAGTGCCCCCCTTCTCACCTGGCTTTCGTGCGCAGATCAGGTCTATCTGAGCGTTCTTGGCAGCTTTCGTTTGGGGAGAAGGCTAGGGTCAGACTAACGCATTTTTCACGTTGTCCGTGAAAATGTGCGTTCGAAGAATGGACGTATTTTTTCACGGAATACGCGATAGCGGTCATACGATGCGCAGTTTCATCCGTGATTTTGTACGGATCATCAATAAAACCCTTTTTGCGTCTGGACGTTATGTTGGCCGGACATTAGCAGCGTCTGACATCTCCTAATCACGCACACACGCCTCTAGCCGACGCAGCGCACTCTGTACGTCAGTACTAGTGGTTTAACGTTCTCGAAAAAATGCGTTCATTTTCCACTTGCGTTGCGCAGCCGGACTTTTGTGCGACCGTACATCGTATATTGGCCGTCATTGCCTGTCATTTGCTGCTAGTGCGGCCGTGATTAAGTGCGCCTGCACGCGCGTTCGCACTGCCTCAGTCTGACCCTAGCCGAAAGCAAACATGGACTGCGTACACAGCATGCGTACACTTCATCAATCCATCACTCTGACCAGGCGCTCGTGTACGATAAGTATGCAATTTGCATATGTATGTACACTATGCAAATTGCTTATGGAAAAAAGGGGGTAGGGATTTTTTTTATTTTTTTTTTTATTACACAACGTTCCTTTTAAATAAAAAATTTTTATCCGATTAATCGAAAGAAAAAAAAAAAAAAAAATAGACCAACTAATTGATTATGAAGAAGATAAATAATTGTTCATTGCACCTCTACCTGATGCAGACCACACTAATCCCCCCCCCCCTCCGATTGTGGCATGAATGGAGGGATGGCTTTTTATACTCAAAAGTCTTCATCCATATACATATTGCTCAACTGTCTGCTTTCCTAAACCATGTATTTCTGTTTATAGTCCATACAGATGGGGAAAGTAGGAGCCCATGAAGTCTTATAAAAAAATGAATGCAAAGTTAGTTTGTAAGGACTAAAAATTATACATGAAGTATTACCACCCACATAGTACTCCAGAACAGCGCATTGGGCAGTTCTCCTTGGGGCCCTCGTCATACTATTATACCCAAGATAGCCAGTCAGACTAAACCTGCCATGTTAAACTGGGGGTATGGGCAAGCGGAAACACAGGCCTGCTTTTTGTTAGTTTTATGCAACATTTAAAACCCTGCACTAATGCCAACCCCCCCCCCTCCCTAAAACAAAAAATTACTTTTACTCATTTTGAGCTTCGCTTACAGGACTAGTCACTAAAGGTGAAAATCAGGAGAATTGGCAGGAGAAGAAAACAATCTAGACCAAATTGTCGATTTGGGAAGTGAGATAAATGGGAGAATGTTTCTTGTTTGGCCATTTTGAACTCGAATTTTCACTTCTGCCAATTCTCTCGAGTTTCACCGTTAATGAATAGACCTGCATGTGCATTTATTTCCCTGTCATGAATAAATATTTCACAAGTTACAATTGAGTGTCCTTTACTCATTGCGCTCACCCAAAGCAGATCCATTCATGGGGTTGGCCTGGGCCCTGTTAAAATGCCACATATGGATGCTAATAATTAAAACTAAGGTTTACAGTCCTGTACCTTCTTTAAAACCATATTTCTTTCAAATACGGCGCACAACAATGCTTTATGGGGTCCTTGCGTCTCCCAATAGATTTGTGCGTTTTTAGTGAAACTCCAGCAAACATGGAAAATACAAAGCAACACAATTATGGTGCAGTATAACTTTACAAAATATTCACAATGATAGATTTCTAGTGAATTTTCTACTCACAAATAAAAAGAGCCCCTGCACTGGCTCTGAGTGGGTCCACACCTGCAGGTTATTGGTCTTATTTCCTGGGTGACCACCTTATTGCCACGTCTCGGCCTTGCCCCCTGGTGGTGAAGGGTTCATGTCTGTTTTTTTCCCTGTGGTGTGTCTGGCTGTGCTGTCTAGGGCTGATCTGGGGTTCTGTTATGATCTCCTGGTCTGGGGGTCACATGGACCAATCACACGGTCCCACTCCCTATATATTCCCAACAGCACAGAGCCTCATTGACGGTTTGTGGAGTTTCATGGTGGTTCTGTTTGGTTCATGTTCCCTGTGTTGCTGCAAAGCATTCCTGTCTCATGGTATTCTGGTTTTGACCTCGGCTGTATTTCTGACTATCCCTTCTGCCCACTCCTGGTACTGTATATGCTGATCTGTTGCCAATCTCTGCCTGTATGACCATTCTTTTATGTTTTATGTTTCATGTACCTTGTCTGTCGTTGTTTAGTATACTCAGAGGCCGCATATAAGGACCTCTTTAGTTAGTCTGTCTGTATATATTGTGTTTACCCTCGCTCTTCTTGTTCCACTGCTCTGTTATTACTTTGTGAGGTATTCTCCCTAGTTAGTTGGCCTCTAAGGACCCCAGCTTAACATTCCTTTAGTTCTTCTGGTCCTCCTGTCCCTTGTGTCTGTCTGGTTCCTGAGTAGCCCTGACGTGGAGTTTAGTTCCTGTATTGCCTAGTCTGTCAGTTTGTTGACTGCCCTGCAGCCTGAACAATTCATATACTGTCCATTGGTTGTTTCTGAGCGTGTCTTAAGTTGTTTGTCGGTCTTGAAACCTTTAAAGCTTAGTGCCAATTCAGTTCTGTTTTTTGGTGCTCCTTGGTTTTGGAGAAACTAGTCTGTTTTATTTATCTGTCCAGTCAGTAGCTCATCTGCCTTAAGGGTTTCACTCCTTGTTTCTAACCACCACGATGGCCCAAGCAGGGGCCCACCGTTCCACTTATTTGGAATCTCTCATCCACAAGCATGTAATAAAGAGCAGAAAAAAACTCCTTGCGCAGATCTGATAAACTCCGGAATTAGTGTTCTGCTGATTTTCTACTTACAGTTGGAGGAGCTTCCATAGCTCTCAAATGAACGCACATGGGTTTTTTATGTGCTGGGAAACCCAAAAAAAACACCAAAGATCCAAAAGGATTGCTCCGTGATGGACAGGATGAAAATAAAATAAAATTTATTAAAACGTAATTAAAATAGACTCCACAACGCGTTTTGCCACATCAAAAGCGGCTTCAATCAGCTGGTACTATCATGCTGGACTCACATACCCTTATATAATGTCCAGACATTAATTAATTGTCCCCACATGTCCTGTCCAGTCAATCTATTTTTCCATCCCCGCTGTAGTTGCTTAACGCGGGCGCCGCCATTTTGCGCATGCGTGATCCACTGTGTTTCAAACAACATTCGTTTACATCCGGTTCGGGTTCCTCCATGCGCGAATAGAACATTATGTCCGTAGATGCCAGTGGTGTCTCTGAAGTTTTTCCACATATCGACCTTGCTGTACATTGTATCTCGAAATAAGAGGCACATGTATTACAACACATAAAGCCCATTATGGTAACAATATCACAGTATATCCTGCTGGATCTTCATATGCTCATAACGGAGCAACCCAGTATTTAAAAATTGCACCAGTAAAATGGATTATTTAAATACAAGAGGTTTAACTACTATTGATATTATCCCTCCTTTGACTTCTTTCTCTTATGATTAATCCCTTAATCCCCAGTGATTTTTAGATTTTAAAACTATTCTTAGATTGCAGCGGTCCATCTCTTATAAAAGGTGTTCTCCATAACAATTATATTCCCATTTTCATCCTCCCTCTAGCCATATATTGTATTATTGATGTTGGTATCAAATAGGTTATAAAACTTATTTTGCCCATTATATTTGTGATTAGTGTACCGTATTTTTCGGACCATAAGGCGCACCGGGTTATAAGGCGCAATATCAATGATCGACTGCTAACGGGTTTATTTTCATACATAAAGCGCACCGGGTTATAAGGCGCATTAAATGAAACAAAACTCTGATAAATCAAATTTTATTCAACTCTTTATTCAACTCTTTCACAATAACCATAAAATGGTCTTTCACAATAACTCAACATTGTTCAGTAAAATAAAATACAAAATACACACTTTTTTCAGTTTATTCCTCTACCGCAAATCCATCAAATTCTTCATCTTCAGTGTCTGAGTTTAACAGTTGGGCGATTTCAGCATCAAGCACGCCCGGATCCCTCTCATCATTTTCATCATTATCCGAGTCAGTCTCGTTGCTGGTACTTAGCTGTTCAGTGATAATTCCGGCCTTCCTGAAAGCTCGGATGACACTGGAGACTGATACCTTCGACCAGGCATCCACGATCCACTGGCAGATAGTGGCGTAACTCGCCCGGCGTTGCCTCCCTGTCTTGGTGAATGTGTGTTCGCCTTCTGTCATCCAATGCTCCACGCAGCTCGCAATTTAACTTTAAATGACCTGTTGACACCAATATCTAGCGGCTGGAGTTGTTTGGTTAATCCACCCGGTATGATGGCAAGCACCGAATTAGTTTTCTTCACTTGGGTTTTGACAGTATCGGTCAGATGGGCGCGCATGGAGTCACAGATCAATAGGGACGGAGATTTGTGGAAAAAGCCATCCGGTCTCTTGACGTAAACCTCTCTCAGCCACTCACTCATCTTCTCCTCATCCATCCAGCCCTTCGGGTTAGCCTTGATGATGACGCCAACCGGAAACTTTTCTTTTGGCAAAGTCTTCCTCTTGAAAATTACCATGGGTGGTAGTTTCTGGCATTAGCCTGGCAACCGAGAACTACAGTGAAGGATGACTTCTCGTTTCCTGTGGTGCGTATAGATACTGTACTGGTCCCTGTTTTCTCAACAGTACGGTTTACGGGGATATCAAAGGTGAGGGGGACCTCGTCCATGTTGGTGATGTGTTCTGGCGGATCTTCTTCTCATTGATTTTGTTCTTGCAGTAGGTGTGGAAAATGGCCATCTTTTCTTCGTAATCCTTTGGTAGTTGCTGCGAGATAGTAGTTCTTGTGCGGATGGAGAGATTACGCCTTTTCATAAAGCGGAAGCACCAAGAGGGACCTCCTCGAAAGTCGTTGATCTCCATGTCGCGTGCTATCGCTGTTGCTTTGAGTCGAATAGAGACAGTAGAGACGCTTCTACCTGCGGTTCTCTGTTCAATAACCCACTGTTCAATTTTGTCCTCCAACTGTGGCCACCTTGCTTTGTTTCCTCGGAAACTCAGTTTGGTCTTCTTTACCTGGCGCAGGGCGTCTTCTTGCTTCCTCCACTTCCGTACCATTGATTCATTAATGTTGAATTCTCTCGCAGCTGCTCGATTTCCATGTTGTACTGCATGACTGATAGCGTTGAGTTTGAAATCCGCTTCGTAAGCATGTCTCTTAACGGGAGCCATTTTTGGGGCAGCGGGTATAGAAAATGAATGCACACACCTCCTGACTACCATGACCGTAATGCTCAATCCAAGCAGTGCAGCTTCGTAGCTTACCGTACCTAAAACATTGACAGGTTTTTGAGCGCCAAATCAGTTCTAGGTCAGAAAACACAGCCATACATTAGGCGCACCGCAGTATAAGGCGCACTGTCGATTTGTGAGAAAATTTAAGGATTTTAAGTGCGCCTTATGGTCCGAAAAATACGGTATATCCTCCATGTTAAAGTGTTCCTGCACATAAAACAAATTCCATGATTTCTAGTACTGCAAATTCATTTGGTGTACACTAATATTTATCTAATCCAGTATGTGTAAATATTAGTATTTAGTAGGCAATCTAAGAATAGTCTAAAATAGTTTTTAAAAAAAAAAAATCACTGGGGATTAATGGATTAATCATAAGAGAAAGACGTCAAAGGAGGGAAAATATCAATAGTAGTTAAACCTCTTGTATTTAAATAATCTGTCTTGCTGGTGCAATTTATAAATACTGGGTTGCTCCGTTCTGAGCATATGAAGATCCAGCAGGATATACTGTGATATTGTTACCATAATGGGCTTTATATGTTGTAATACATGTGCCTCTTATTCTGAGATACAATCTACAGCAAGGTCGATATGGGGAAAAACGTCAGAGCCACCACTGGTATCTACAGACGTAATGTTCTATTCACGCATGGAGGAACCCGAACCGGAAGTAAACAGTGTTTGAAACGCAGAAGTGGATCGCGCATGCGCAAAATGGCAGCGCCCACGTTAAGCAACTACAGCGGGGACGGAAAAGTGGATTGACTGATTGGACAGGACATGTGGGGACCATTAATTAATGTATGGACATTATATAAGGGTATGGGAGTCCAGCATGATAGTACCAGCTGATGAAGCCGCTTTTCAATGCGGCAAAACACGGTCTGGAGTCTATTTTAATTATGTTGTAATAAATTTTAATTTTATTTTCATCCTGTCCATCACTGTGCAATCCTTTGGATCTTTGGTGGGGGTTTTTGGGTTTCCCAGCACATAAAAAAAATCCATGGGCGTTCATTTGAGAGCTATGGAAGCTCCTCCAACTGTAAGTAGAAAATCAGCAGAACACGAATTCCTGAGTTTATCAGATCTGCGCAAGGAGTTTTTTTTCTCCTCTTTATTACATGCTTGTGGATGAGAGATTCAAAATAAGGTGGGGGTCACCTAAGAAATAAGAAGGAAAATAACCTGCAGGTGTGGACCTACTCAGAGCCAGTGCAGGGGCTCTTTATTTGTGAGTGGAAATTCACTAGAAACATATCATTGCGAATATTTTGTAAAGTTATACTGCACCAAAATTGTGTTGCTTTGTATTTTCCATGTTCGCTGGAGTTTCGCTAAAAACGCACGAACATATTGGGAGACGCAAGGACCCCATAAAGCATTGTTTTGCGCCGTATCAGGTTATAGGTTTATATTCTGTGTGTTACTGGTTTAGGGGAAACCACTGAACTCTGGTAATGGCTATTTGGGGTTCCTTGGTGGTGGTGGATACAAGTTGTGTGGCGCTACATCATAATTTTTCTGTTCTTAAAATAGTATGGTACTTCAAGATTTCTTTCCCCAATTAATGGTTGTAATCTCGCATGACACTCACCACACCCAAACTTTATACATATAAATGTGTGTTTATCATATAGTTTCCTTAAAACGCTCCCCAGGTTATAACATATTTATTTTGACTTATGAAGGAACCATGCAATTAAAACACCTGAATAAAAGGTTTAGAGCAGGGCTTTCAAGCTCCAGCCCCCTAGATGTTTCTAAACTACAACTCCCATGAGTGACCATTGCATTAAAAGAATTCTGGGAATTGTAGGCATTAACATCTGAGGCCCGTTCAGTACCTCAGCAGCTGCTGAATTACTGCAGCGCAGCAATTCAGTTTGCTGCAGCAGTGTCGTTGAACCCTTTGGATGCGAATTTTGAATCCAAAATGGCTGATTTCTTAATGAAAAATTCAGATTGTTTTTCGTATCACTCGGACAAAATATGATAGATAAAAGCAGTCAGCACAATTCAGTTTTGTATGCACACACCACAAATGATAGTTTTCAATGAATAAACGTTATGTTTACTTCTGAAACAATATATAAATTGAACTGTAATATATGTCTATGTGCAGGGGGAAATAATAAATATTTTGTGCTTTGGTGAACAAAAACCTCAAAATTAACATTGCTGTACGGAATTATTACTTGCTTCGAGGCGGCGGCCATCTTGCTGTACGGCATTGTTACTGGCTTCATGGCGGCGGCCATCTTTAAAACGTCACACTCAGCATCTCCCTCGGGCCGCTGCAAGTGCTAGGTTAGCACTGCTGAGAGGTTGAACGGCGTTCAATGGCAAGTTGCTAACTTAGCACTTGCAGCGGCTGAGGTATTGAACGCGGCTCCGGTGGACCGTGAGTTTGACAGCCCTAGTTTAGAGTTTGTGGGACCAATAGGAATAGAGTTCCAACTGCAAAAATAGTGGAGGAACTGGGTTCCTGCTCGACTTGACCCCTGATGGCAAGTATATGCAGCATAAAAAAGAAAAAACACAAAAATGAAAAACAATTGCAGTCAAAGGAAAGTAAATGGAATATAGAAAACTGAGAAATATTTCTCATAGTGTTAGATTATGCTTTTTTAATCCTACATATTCTCTTTTTTCAAATTGTGACACTGCAAGCATCTTACAGCGCTTTAGCTTTTATTATTTTTTTTAATTTGTGTTGCTGCATTTTGGAGGTGTTTCAGATTAACCTCTCCTTTCCCATAAAGGTGTATTCCTGTTTGTAGTTTGTTTTTGCATTGCATATGGAATGAATACCTTTTATGGCTTTGTCTTACTGAAGAGAGAGGTGAAGTTCTCTGAAGGGATTAACGCCACATACTGTATTTCATTACAGCAGACATGCCAACTCATAAAAGGCCTGGCCAAGTTACATGAAATTTTCCCTCAGCACCCCGGATCACCTACTAGACCTAGACCTAGACCAGGGGTCAGCAACCTTGGCTTCCTAATGTTTTGGGAACTACATTTCCCATGTGGGTCAGTCAGCCTAACGGGTGACTGAGTATCATGGGGGATGTAGTTCCCAAAACATCAGGGAGCCAAGGTTGCTGACCCCTGACTTAGACCAAGGTTGCCAAACACCAGCCCTCCAGATGTTTCTGAACTACAACTCCCATCATTTCTTGGTCATCTATTGCATTTAAAGAATTTGGGGAATTGTAGGCCTCAACATCTGGAAGTCTGCGCTTGACAGGACTGCCGTAGACTGTCACTCAGTTTTTGAGATGCTTAATGGAAAGTACAACATGAGCACTTATTTAACGGTGCTTAAATCGTTAAATCAGGACTTTTGCCAAGCAAACTGCTCTCGCTTACGAGTGGCCCTTATTGGATGCTGGCTGCTCGTCAGGGCAGTTGGCCACACAAGTGCAGATGCAACATGCCATGTTTGCCATGTAACAAAGATTGAATCACATCACAGCCACGCTCTCTCGGCCATTGACACACCTGGTCACATGATCGAAGACTTGTCTACGTGGGCTGGTGTGTAACAGATTAGAACTGGTTGCCCTCTCCATTCAAACTCTTCAGAAAAGAAGTTTTAACCTCCCTGGCGGTTATCCCGAGTGTGGCTCAGGGTTAAATTCCTATGCTGAAAGCGGTAACCCCGAGCCACACTCGGGCTGGATTAGATACATACCTTTACCTGTGCTCCCTCGCTGTCTCCTCTGGCGATCGAGGCATTCTGCTTCCTGGATCCCGTCTCGTGAGAAGTGTGGCTAGGGGTTACCGCTTTCAGCATAGGAATTTAACCCCGAGCCACACTCGGGATAACCGCTAGGGGGATAAAAAAAAAAAATTGTACCGATTCTGACGTCTAAAAAGATGTCAGAATCGTAACGCCAGGGAGGTTAGCAAAACTTTATTTCAGTATACAGACAGCTGGAGTAGAGGGATCTCTGATGTACAGCGCTACCAATAGAAACTTTGGGGCACCTTACTGAACCACATTGTTAAAAAGTCATCTGGATCCTTACCTCTCCTATTTGCAGGGTATTAAAAAATAATATGTG
Source organism: Leptobrachium leishanense (assembly GCA_009667805.1). NCBI lineage: Eukaryota > Metazoa > Chordata > Amphibia > Anura > Megophryidae > Leptobrachium > Leptobrachium leishanense. The sequence goes on along the minus strand of CM019067.1, from coordinate 179,786,413 downwards.
TCTGTATGACTATTGATATTATTGCTAAATCCAAATGATAAATTTCTGTTTCTTTTATTATTCAGAGATTTGTTACATATTCTAAGGTGTAGTGACAAAAATTGTGGAAAAAAAACCCCTAATTTTACAGAGTCAACATATTGCAAAGCATTGTACTAGATAAGCTAGTCAGACTTATGATGTTGGGTATGAGGACAAATTGCCCACTGTCATAACATAACTCCATGTGTAATATGATAAAGAATGAACAAATATTAGGGAGTTTGAAAAGCTATATAAAAAGACTAGTGCCCCCCTTAATATGACCTTTTATATAGGGAAAAGTATTTCAACACTAGATTTGTAGTGAGAAAAAAAAGAAAGGTTTGTGAGGGTCCTGAGAGCGAGCAATGGCACTAGTGGCCTGCTCTATGGTGGGGCCCTCTCAGGTAACAGGGTTTTCGCTCGATTGTGCCATTACAGGGATGAAGGCTCCATATTCAAATCAGCCTGCTCTCACCCTGAAAGGGTGGCCAGTACTGATCGTCGGGGGTTGCTGCATCGCTCGTGCAGGGACGACATCCTTGGCAATCAGTACTGGCCACCCTTTCTGGGTGAGAGCAGGCTGATTTGCATATGGAGCATTCGTCCCTGTAATGGCACAATCAAGCAAAATCCCTGTGAGACCTGAGCGGACCCCACCGTAGAGCAGGCCACTAGTGCCGTTGCTCGTCCTCAGGACCCTCAAACCTTTTTTCGCAACACTAGATTTACATACAAATTTGAATTTGCAATCTAGTCCAAAATATGGTTAATTACTATGATGGTGGTGAAAAAAAAGATAAGACTAATGAAAAATCAAACATACTGTAAAAAAATAAAAATAATTATTTGACCCCAAGTGCCTACTCTACAGTCATGTGGTTTTGTTTTTTTTGGCACCAGATCCCACATACCTTACACAAAATGGAATGGAAATAACAGTAATTTAGAGCTTTTATTAACAAGATTATTAGCAGTATGTATAGATAATGAAATCCCACAGCAAGCAAGCAATCTGCAATGTACTCATTAGAAAAACAGTCATTAACTCCCTGCATAATGAAATCACGTACTTTATCCATTACTAATCATATTCCAAGCACATTCGGTCTTGGAATAAAACCAAGTCAGTGGCGTGCAATAGGCCATTTGGTTTACATTTGCATAAGAGTTGCCGTAGCAAATGTACATAATTTATGTGGTGGAGGAAGTCAGCAATGCTTCACATACACACCATATGTCACTATAGCTGCTTGAGTCCTAGGAAGCCAGAACCAAGCAACGTGCGCTCTATTCATTGTGTCATTAACCCTTTTAGACACAACATGGGTAATGTGAAAACTGACCAGAAGATTCTGTTTTGGAAGTCCTATTTTGTATTTAGTAAACTACAGTAAAAATAAATAAAATATGTAAGCTGACATGTATGTTAAGGATTTTACCCAAGAATAGGTGAGGGAAACCATAAGAGTAGCCAATATTGTGCCAATCTAAAAATAACCATATAATCAGGCTTGACGGTTAATAAAATAAAAAGTATAAAGAAACTTAAAATTCGATATGCTGACTGTGTGTGTGTTTTTATTATGTGTGAAAGAAAAAGCTTTCGTGAGCCTTTAACAAAATAAATATCTTCAAATTATTATACACTCAAAACAATGTTTCAGTTCATTTAGGATTGAAAGGTGTATTGCATTTCCTTTTTTTTTCCTCCACACCAAAAAGTTAAAAAAAAAAAAAAAATTTAAATGAAACTTACATTAACACGGAAGCATTGCTGAGTCCCATCCAAGAAGTGGACGTTGCAAGCCACCTCTGCTCTACTTTTTTCCTTCGGAAGTTCATTGGCTCGAATGTTGTTTATCCTCCCACCCAAAGCACGCAGCCGGGAGTTCATAACGAATATGGTGTATCCTAAAATAGGAAAAAAATAAATAAAGATTATTAAAAGGAATATTAAAAAAAATATTCATTATGTAATAGAATTCATGTTTATGTAAGCGGCTTCATTCAAATGTAGCATCGTAATAACAGACAAATTATGAATTAGAAAAAGGTTATAGTTTAAAGTCGTACTCATTAATCGAATAGGTTTTTCTGAATAAGATTACCTGGAAAACACACGCCCTCCACATACACTAACAAAAGACAAGATCCGTTTGAGTTGCCTTTTATTTTCTGAATAAAGAACCTGCAAACTGTGTGCGCCAGCTAAATTGTCCTGGATACATGTATTCTAAATTTAATCATGTTCGTGATGGAGAAAAGAACAACACATTTTCACATTTAGTAGTTAAACAAATAATGCGGTATCCCAATTAATATATAGCCTCTGCACAGAGGATTAAAAGGGACACTCTAGTAACCAGGACCAATTATTATTATTATTCTTCTTTATTTATAAAGCGCCAGCATATTCCGCAGCGCTGTACAATAAGCACAGTATAGACAGGGTTACAATACATTGAACAACATTTGACAAACAGTACAGGAGGAGATGAGGGCCCTATTCCCGTAGGAACTCACAATCTGGGAGGGTTGGGGTTGGAAACCGGAGGAGAGGACTGCAAGGTGAGAGTGATTTGATGGTTGCGTCAGTGAGTTGGGTGGTAGGCTTCCCTAAATAGGAACGTTTTAAGGGAGCGTTTGAAGGAAGAGAAGTTAGGGGAATGTCTGACAGTACGAGGGAGAGCGTTCCAGAGAGTGGGGGCTGCGCGTGAGAAATCCTGCAGTCTATCATGGGAAGAGGTGATGCGGGGAGAAGCTAGGCGCAGGTCACTGTTTGACCTTAGGGAGCGGGCTGGGGTGTATTTGGTGATTAGTGAGGACAGGTAGTGGGGAGCTGAGTTAGTGAGGGTTTTGTAGGTAAGGATAAGGATTTTGAACTTAATTCTGCAGTGGATGGGGAGCCAGTGAAGGGACTCTCAGAGGGGAGCGGCAGAGACAGAGCGGCGGGTGAGGTGAATTAGCCTGGCAGAGGCGTTCAGGATGGATTGTAGGGGGGAGAGGCGGGAGAGCGGGAGGCCAGATAAGAGATTATTGCAATAGTCGAGTCGGGAGATTACCAGGGCGTGTATGAGTTGTTTTATTATAATGATTTATTATGTAGCCTTTGAGATGGGAAATTGGGAACCAATCCTTTCCCCTCTACCCCGGACTAAAGAAACAACTCAAAGTGGAAATCTTCCATCTGATCTGACAGCTGCCAATCAGCAGCTACGAAGTAAACAACCACCAACCTACCTGCCCCCATAAAAAAAATCTACATCAGTCCACTGACGGAGGTGGACGAGGTGGCGATGGCGAATTGGGCAAGTGTTCAGCGAATAGCATTTGATTGGCTGTGTATGCGTACTTTTTCTTAACTTTATGAGCCGACTAGGACTAGGACACGGACACACACACGATTTTTACAGCCAATTACAGTTCATTGGCTCGCAGCCAATACCACATATTTATTTGTGCAGCTTTAAACAAGGATTTGACAATGGTAGGTTTAATGGCCTGTTCTGAGGGAAAAGGTCCGATAGCAGAGCCAGATTTCACAGTATTTTGAGAACTATAATTAGTATGATCTTACCTTACTTATAAGATCATTAATTAAATTTGGAATTCTTTTCATAAAGTGCCAACAGACCTGTTGATGCCAAAAGACATGTTTTACAGAGGGAAAAAAAAATACATGATGTGCAAGATAAAGCACCTGACCTGTTAAATTAAACATGAAATATGGATGGAACATTATCCCGTGGGTCAGTGGCCAAGTTAAGCAGGAACTCTAGGAAATGCAGTTGCCTCACTATTTTAGCAGTGGGAGCTCGATCCCCATTTGGTTGGCATATTAGATTGCTGCAATACCTTTATATTCAGTCACAAACTACAAGATTATCTATATTTGGGATTCTAGGGTTTTTGTAGTTTCGGAAAGCATGGGAATGACAACATATCTACATCTGCCAGAGGTATGGTATTCACATGTAGAAATGCAGCAACTGATGCAGCTCTGAGGATAATCTAGAAATCATTTTATGATATGAATCTCGGATGGGCCCATAGTTCAGCAACTCTGCCCTCAACATAAAGTGCGTCGTCCTCGGAGCGCTGTTCTTACTCATGGCCTCCGCACTGATTTTCTCTATTAGTAAATGCAGCTGCGCCTCTCCACAGTAGTATGTTGCAGCCGCAAGTAAGCAGGAGAGGAGCACAGCCCTTCACTGTGGAGCCATTTCACCCACGTGCTGAGCTCATCATGTTTTACCGCCACGGTGCGTACTAAGCAGTCCCCACAGCGGGAGGCCCTTGAGGCCGTGGGGCGACATAGCACACCCTGCTGGCTTCAATGTGTCTCTGTGCTCCCACCCACCAGCTGGCACATGGCAAGCACCATTGGCTACAGAGGGACGGTTCCCATAAATTGGAATGTAAAAAAATATTTAATACACAGTTGTCTTTTTTTTTTTGCAAAAAAACTTTTTTTTAAACTTTTTTGTATTTTTTTTTTTTTATTTATTTATTTATTTTTTTTAGACATTTTCGGTTTTTTTAAAAATGCTTTTATATTGTAACAGACCTTTTTATCATTTCTTAAAAGAACCTGTTTAATAGTTGGACACATTTTTACGGTTTATAACTCCTATTAGGAGAATAGGAAACTTTTTTCTTTTCAGGTCGTAGAATTTGCCTATGCAAATTTGGTGGCCATCAGCGCAATTTAGCGTTTTTGGCTGACGTCCAATAATGGCTTTGGGGACGTCGGAAAATTTTGTCAACATACGGTGACCATTTGCTAAATAGTGAATTCACTGTCTTTTCAGAGAAATGGAATTGTCAAAGTGTGCGGAAATGTGCCAAAACGCAAATCACCAAAATTGCACGCAATTATGGTGCTTTATGAATAGACCCAATAGGTTTCCTTTCTCTGGACCTATTATGGGGCATGGGCTTGGAGCTGCAGCTCCAGCTCCAATAGTCCCTATGTTAATAGTGCCCCGACAGGGATGCATAATCAGATCTACAGACAGACATACATATACACACACTCATTCAAAACGACGGTATCGTGGCTACTGTAGGCTGTATGTCATTCCTACAGCAGGAAGTGCATGGAGTTAGGTTTCATAGGATCCCACTCCAATCAAAGCCTAGTCGCCCCACTTTCGGTCACTAGGTACCAGTTCACCTCCTCCCAGTTGTCCTGAATTAAATGCATCTACATATAGAACAAAAGGATCTAAAAATACATAAACAGTACAAATGGGTCACTTTGAAGGAGTACCTGGACTTAGCATTACTGTTAGGAAAGAGTTGAGGAATAAAATGACGTGCCAGAACCCACAGTCCCACATCTCCCATGTCCAAATTACCCTGTACCTGTAACAGTACAGGGTGTCTGTGTTACATGTGAATATTGTTACGGTTAATATAGTTATTGTCTATGTTTATATGTTATCATATTATTCCTAATATCATTGTGTGTCTCTGCAGCCCTTTCCACCCCCTTAGAGCAGGTTTTAGATCTGGGAAAGGTTTTAGGGTTTTTGTTTTCCAAATATTACTATTCAATTAGACTGGTCTGCTTGTGCAATCTCCTATCCCTTATCTAATGTAGTCAGACAGTCTGGTGCTCAGACTATGCTTACATGGCACCCTCTTGTTTGTTTTATGTCTAGAGATTAAAATTGGTATGGATAGGGACTGGCTGATTTAAAGGAGGGGGGAGGTGCCAGGGTGTCATTTCCATTGGTGTCTAGGTCCCTCCTTGCACTGTAGAGGTTTGGCTGATGTGTTTCATTAAAATATAGATTGATAGATATTGGTCTGTTTTACCCCAAGCAATAAGTCCTACCTCATTTCTGGGGAATGCTACCCCCCACTCTTTCATTGACTTGTCCTTAAGCGTCAGATAAAGCCTGGAGAAGGCATGAAAGATTGCTGATGAGAGAACAGGTGTCCGGGAAGGGAGATGCATTAACGGATGTGACCCAGTTACAGTGCTGAGATTTATTACACGGATAATGTAGACCCCATTCGAAATTGTGCAAGATGAGGAACACAATCTAGAAATTAGGGCCTTTTATCCCAGCATATTTCTGTAAATGATAAAATGCATTGATTCATTAAAACCTGTTTCACCCTACAAGGAGCTTTGGCTATTGACTGGGTGGGTTTGGGCCAGAATCAATACTTCTTCGGGATAAATCAAAGTGAAGGAAGCCTTTCTGTATGTGGAAACCCATTCTGGGTACAGATCTTCATATTACAGTGTCCGTGAACAGCACTGTCACAATGACTTGCCCCTTCATGCAGAACCCTAAAGAGGTACACTATTTTTTACAATGGTCAGGTTAAACACACGACTAGTCAGATTAGCCGCGGTCAAGAACCCAGTGATTATACAGACAGGAAACAATAGCCAGGTCAAGGGGAACCAGCGAGCCAAGTAAACTGAAGAACAAAATCCAGGTCAAGGGTGACAGAGATCAAACAAAGTCAGAGCAAGCCAGATCAGAAAACACAAGAAAACAGTAGAGACAGAATTCACATTCAAGCTGGAAGACTCCACAGTAGGGCAATGAGGAGGAAACAGTAAGCATTGTGACCGGACTCCTCCTTTAGCCACGTCTTCTAGGGCACAAACACTGCAAGCTCTTTTTGTCCGATTTTATTTTCGCAACGGACAGCATCAGTGGTACACAGCCATAAGTAGTACACGGCAATCACAAGAATTTTTGACTTCCTCCAGTTCACTCCCTTAGCTGGGTACTCACACACTCCAATATCAGCTTCCCCTTTTTTAAGGCTCAGCAAGCTGCTTGATGGGCTACACCTGTGATTTCAAGCGAGATCTGTCCAGTGACCCAGGCTGCTAGGATAATGGCCCACCCTCATCTCCATTATCTCAATCCAAGGGACCCCGAACACAACTCCCAATATGCCCAGCTTCAGTACACACCATTTCCATGGGGTTTTAGCAGAAGGGAGGGTGGCAGTCAATAAGGTCTGGTATCACATACCTCCCATTTGTGATCATGCCCTGCCTCCTGTCACAGCATATATAAAAAGAAGAGTTATGACCTGATCCATTAGCACCAGAACAGTCGGGTGCGTATGTGGCCTATTGAAACATGCTGTCAGTTTGTCAATATTGTGACTCCGACATGCTATATAACAAATAATGGAGGGATGCAGGAGTCCTGTGTCATAATTAGTGTCAGGATGATGCAAACAAAAGGGAGCGATGGGACGCCAGGTCCATACTCAGTGGAAGATTACCAGAATGACGTGCCTCAGAGTATAGAAGTCATGCAGAGCCAAAAGGCAGAACACACCAAGATAGGGGGACGACACTGAGAGGGCATAGCACACAAGGATAAGGTGGCATACTGTAAGCCATTACTGCATACTGCATGTGTGAGCAGCTTCTTGAGATCATACAAAGGAAGATCAGGTATTGACTGGGAAATCCAAGACAACCGATTCAGCAATTTTTCATCCAAGAGGAAAATCAGAAGGTCAGATGAGGTCAGACTGATTTTATCACACACAAAACACTAAAGCTAATCATTTCCTACAATAAAATATAAGAAAAGGTTATCCCTAAGTGTCCCCATGACAAAGCAGGAATCAAATACCTCTTGTAATGGATTTTAAACCATGATGTGCATATCACACAAGACTACGCAAGAGAAGCATTGCAACACTATTTAAAAAAGGTTTCTATTTTACAGATTTATTAATAAAACTGACATTTAGTTAAAAACTCATGCACGCAGAAAGCTTTATTTTCCCTTTACATTCTACTATTTAAAATAAGTTCTGTTCGGTTGAACTAGTTCTTCCATGATAAAACAAGCTACATAAATGTGATGGTGGAAACGAGATAACGTAGAGTAGTGAAAATTACAGCTTTTTTCTAGAATTCATACACAAGACAAAAATTATGCATTTGATTTTGTCTGTAAAAAAGGCAAATTGCTGTATTTCTACATTTCCACCAATTCATCTACATTGTTTCTAGGAGACTAGATCAGATTTTGTGAAATGGAAAAAAAGTTTTATAAAACAGAAAAATCAGCCATGCCTGCTCTGCCAGCATCAGTATGGAGGATAGTGTGTCTTATGAGAGGTACCATAAGGCATTGGATTCAAGAAGTCCAATATTGTGAGATTACCTCTGCTGCTCCTATTCTCTAAATCTTCGCATTTATTTTCCACTGTCAACGATTCATCCAATAAATTGTCAATTGTTTATTGGGTTGAGGTTACATTGGATATACAAAACAGAACGCGTGACCTTGCTTCCTCAATCTGACCAATTTAAAAAGAAAAAAAGTGAAATAGAGTCTGCCCCTTATTCTTTTCTTAAGGTGGCTATAATAAATGTAATTTTGTGTATATAGAAATCTGGTCTAGAGGCCTACATCTATATTGAGGTGAGGACTCTAAAGTAGGGCTTTAATAGGGCTTTATTTTCATAATTATTTGGCCGATTAATCGCTTCAACGGAAAAAAGAAAAACATAAGCAAATTGCATACTTTTCGCACACAAAAGGTACACTAGCACCTGATAACAGTGACTGATTAATGCTGCGTATGCAGCTTAAGTCCATGTCAGCTTTCTTCGCCAAACAAACGCTGCTACGATCGCTCAGACAGACATGATGAGGTCAGCACGAAATCAGGGTGAGAAAGGGTGGCACTCCATGCAGCCTGACCAATTTAGCTTATTAGAGTGTCCCTTTACAATAATTTCATGAACAATCTGAGCGGGAAGAGGGGCCAGAGGTGGAAGGGAGTGAGTTTGGTCAAGGGATTTGACCCCAGTGTGAGGAGGAGTGGATTTGGGCAAAAGACAGGACCTGAATGTGGGAAGGAGTCTGTGGGAAGGGACCGGACCAAAGGGAGAGAATGGCTGCTGCAGACCAAAGAAGGGGTGACAGGCAGGTTGAGGTGGTGGCACTATGTATAGAGAGAGGGGGGGACACAGGAGGCACCATGTAGAGAGAGTGGGGGAAGGGACACGTGGGTGCTATATGATTAGAGCTACCTTTTTTCTATTTTTTTAATACTATTCCGATTAAATTGGCAGTAATTATACGTATTTTATTCAATAGAATCTTTCTAAATTACGCAATGTATCAGTGCGGTTGGGCTGCTGATCTCAAAGACCTTGCCCACATGACATGCTCTTTGTAAAAAGAAAAGAAAAAAAGGTTCAGCATGCACATTCAGGGCCGCATTTGCATCTCAGGAGCCTGTAGGCACAGAAAAGTTAATCCCCCCCCCCCATCCAAGAAAAGAAACATGCTAAAACGACTTTTTAGATTTTCGTTGTGGGGCAAACTAAAGAACTCAAATAAAAACATTTTTAAAAAAAACAAAGAAGGGGCAGAATATGTTGCCTTAGTTGAGTTAGTGCAGTGGCATTGTTTGTTTTATATGTAATAGCATATACCAGTATTCCCTCTGCCTTAGAAAAGAAAAATATAAGTTTTGCATTTACTTAGAGTTTTTAATTTTTACACATTCCATGGTCAGGTTTGGTAGAATTGTAAAAATCAGACTCTGTCCTTTCCAACAACACCTCACTTAACCTTGTGTGGTGTAAAATTCAGACATGGAGGGTTCCAAAGTCCCTCTGTCTCTCCTCACTGCATTGCCAAGGTCTAGGTTGTTGATAAAACAGTGCATTGCATCATCAGCATCACACTTGCTGGCAGCGTGGGAAATGAGAAGGCGAGTCAGTGCAGCATCACTGGTCACGTACTACTCACTACTATAAGTGAATAATAGTGCTGCTGCATTAGAAAAAAAATAAAAATAATATTTTTTTCATAAATCTAACCTGGTCTAAACGATTGGGGGGGGGGCTTTTTTTTTCTTTTTTAAACAGAGCAAGGTGCTCCCTTGTGGCAGGCGCCTGTAGGCACATGCCTACTCTGCCTAGTTATAAATCCAGCACTCTGTACATTGTAATTTAAAACAAACTTGTTTCTTTCTACAAAATGTGCTTTGCCTTCACTTAGAACTTCACAAACATTTCTCTAGTTTGATCTGCAGAGTATTGGGTCCCTGTCCAGTGTGCACAGAAGCAAACATAATCTAGTGAAGACTGGCTGCTAGGCCGAGCGGAGTCAAGTCAAACCTCCAAAATCTTTGGTTCGCTACGCTCTGCTTTGCTACGCTTGCAGTGTATCTCAGGCTCTAGTCATGGTCTCTACTTTTCGTAATGCTGGACTTTCTGGAAAATAAGGGAAATACTAACTTTACAAATAAAAAACACATTTCACAGAAAGATATTATTGTTTGGCTTACGCTCTAGTGAAATTAAATTTCCTGTCGGTATCTCAGTGTGTTACAAAATCAGCCACTTGTAAACAACACAGTCACAAATTTCAAAAGGAGGACATGGTGCACCTCATATATCCATCCATATGCCGAAAGATCATAGGTTCACAGATACAATATTTTCTATCTTGCTATCCCCTATGAAGACTCTACAGTGTACTATGGAGCCCAAGTCACATGATCATCCATCTATGCACACTCAAACCTGACAGGATTTTACTGTAAATTATTAGCAGTCGCGGAGGAACAGAACAAGGATAATGTTTGTGTACATGTTTTGTCAGGATCACTCAGATGGGTTAATTCCCAATCTGTAGTTATCAGGATAACTGGTCTAAGGTTCCAGACTCAAGATTCTTCTCCTCTGATCTACTATGTCTATTCTCAGCTAATGTTTGTAGGTAGAAGCAAAGTCAAAGTATCTGCCGTGGACTCTTGCTCATCTGAAAAAATCTACAGGGAGAGTCTGTCTACACAGCTGAGGTTGGAAAGGAAAGCCTCCTGTAGTGACAAGATGGAAACAATACGGTGACCAGGTCCGATTGAGAAGGTTTCCCTTACTAAGAGAAGTTACAGGTGATACACTGCACTAAATTGTGTTCTGGGAATTGTGTTCTGGGACCTGGGTAGCTGTGTAAGAAAAATTAAGAAACGGTTATTAATAAAGCGGAGTCCTTACGATTCCCTACAAATCGAAAAGGAATATAGTATTTTAGATCAAGACAGCCTGGCAGATGCTGCTCTATTAAATCACTGCAGGAAAACAAACAGCAAAGGAAACTGTTGCGACTTTAATTTCTAATATTGCAGCTCTGGAAACACTCCAGTAATTGCTTATTTTTCCTTTTAAGACAGCAGCTGATCCTGGTAAACATATTTGCCTACTGTTAATGCATTAAAAGGGGGATCTCAGGCTACCCAGGAGGCCCTTGAAGTAGAATTATGAAACATACTTTGCTGGCATGGACATCGTCAGTGATTGCAAGTTGTGTTACAACCATGCTTCTCAGCAGCCACACCGATCTAGCCTCCTGATCTTAGACCTGCTGAAGTTGGAAGGTCAGCTTGCACAGAAACTGGATGTTTGCTTTGTCAGGAGACCAGTTTACAGACCAGGCAGAAAACGGTCGACATCAAAGCTAGCGGGCAGAGGGGAATCCTGCTGGCTTTGAGATACGAACATCTCAGGGGAATTTAGTTTGAAGTGAAGTAGATGAAATGTTTTCTCATCATAGACCCTGCAGGAGACAAGGAGTACTGTAGGGGTATATATAGTAGGTCTAAGTGCACGGACCAGGCATGTCACTAGGTTTCTGACCCATGTAGGGCCATGGCTCTGCTCTTAAAGAAAAAGTGGGCATATCACCTTGGCAATATAATAAAACCACACAAGCGGAGGCAGAAATCCATAGTGTACATGAATAGATGTACAGTTGTGTTCAAAATTATTCAACCCCCAATGCTGTAAAGGGTTTTAGGGAATTTAGTGTACATTTGTAATTGTATTCAGAATGAAATCCTACAAGGACTTTTTAAAGAACCATATGCAACTAAAATGACATCAATTGGTTTTGTAATACAGTAGTAAATGTTTCTTTTGTGAATTCTTCATTGACACAATTATTCAACCCCTTAAAGACTACCACTCTGAAGAACAGAGGTTCATTCAAGTGTTTTCAATCAGGTATTGAAAACACCTGTGGATGTCACGGAGCAGCAATAAAGCATAATAAGCACCAATTAGGCAGCTTTAAAATGACTGATACTCAGCTCCTTCTAGACATTTACTGGTGTGGTTACAAACATGGTGAAGTCAAGAGAATGGTCCAGGAAGACAAGAGAAGAGGTGATTACTCTTCACAGGAAGGGCAATGGCTATAAGAAGATTGCAAAGATGTTAAACATACCAAGAGAGACCATAGGAAGCATCATTCGCAAATTCAAGGCAAAGGGCACTGTTGAAACGCTACCTGGTCGTGGCAGAAAGAAGATGCTGACTTCGACTGCTGTGCGCTACCTGAAGCGTAGAGTGGAGAAAAGTCCCCGTGTGACTGCTGAGGAACTGAGAAAAGATTTTTCAGATGTGGGTACTGAAGTTTCAGCTCAGACAATACGGCACACACTGCGTAATGAAGGCCTCCATGCCAGAACTCCCAGGCGCACCCACTTGTTGTCTCCAAAGAATAAGAAGAGTCGACTGCAGTATGCCAAAAGTCATGTGGACAAACCACAGAAGTTTTGGGATAGTGTTCTGTGGACTGATGAAACAAAATTAGAACTGTTTGGGCCCATGGATCAACACTATGTTTGGAGGAGGAAGGACAAGGCCTATGAAGAAAAGAACATCTTGCCTACTGTGAAGCATGGCGGGGGGTCAATCATGCTTTGGGGCTGTTTTGCTTCTGCATGTACAGGGAAGCTTCAGCGTGTGCAAGGTACCATGAATTCTCTTCAGTACCAGGAGATATTGGATGACAATGTGATGCAGTCCGTCACAAACCTGAGGCTTGGGAGACGTTGGACCTTTCAACAGGACAATGATCCCAAGCATACCTCCAAGTCCACTAGAGCATGGTTGCAGATTAAAGGCTGGAACATTTTAGAGTGGCAGTCACCTGACTTAAATCCGATTGAGAACTTCTGGTGGGACTTAAAGAAAGCAGTTGCAGTGCGCAAGCCTAAGAATGTGACTGAACTGGAGGCTTTTGCCCATGACGAATGGGCGAAGATACCCGTAGATCGCTGCAAGACACTTGTGTCAAGCTATGCTTCACGTTTAAAAGCTGTTATAACTGTAAAAGGATGTTGTACTAAGATTGAATGTCACTTGGGGGTTGAATAAAACTGAATGATGTGAGCACAGAAAAGACATTTGTGGTAATTTCATTATAAATGTTATGTTATATTTGTCTGACCTACACGTGCCTCTTTGATTTAATTGTAAGCAAGATGACTGAATGATCAAAATCAATGTCAAGCTGGCCAAAACACTCAATTTCAGTGGGGGTTGAATAATTTTGAACACAACTGTATATCTGCTTTAGCTCTTACATTTCAAACATATTTGTCAAGTACTACATTAAAAAGTAAAGTATGAGGAGTTCGCTAAAGACACATCACAATGAAAACTTTGGAATAACCGCCTGTCTTTCAATCAGATCAGCTGTTGCGTCTTTAACAGCCAGAAGCGAGCAGTAAAGCTGGCATATATGCGGTTGCCTCAGCAGGTTTGTGATTGCGGACAAGGTGACAATGAAGCCAAGCATTTTGCTTTGCTCTCAATGTGCAGTGGAAGGCAATGAAATTGATGGCGAACAACTTAGAGGCCTTGTATAAGATACTGTTGTCGCGTAAGATCTTACATTAGATCCCAATGTTGCATATGTAGCATAATGACATTGAAGGTAACCAGGAGCTTCGAGTCAGTCACGTTTGCTTCCCTTGTCCAAGATAGAATCAAAACAGTGTGTCCTGCTCCACAGTCACCTTTTGACTTCACATTTTGTCCTTTGCTTTTGCCAAGCAAAACGAGAAGCTCTTAGATTTACCATTTAATTTAAGCCAGCACTCGACTCATCTAGGAGCCATCTAAAACTTTATTTCAGGCACTTAAAAGTCTGAGTTATTGTATACATATTATTATTATTATTATTAATTTATAAAGCGCCAGCATATTCCGCAGAGCTGTACAATAAGCACAGTATAGACAGGGTTACAATACATTGAACAACATTTGACAAACAGTACAGGAGGAGATGAGGGCCCTATTCCCGTAGGAACTCACAATCTAGGAGGGTTGGGGTTGGAAACAGGAGGAGAGGACTGTAAGGTGAGAGTGATTGAGGGTTGCGTCAGTGAGTTGGGTGGTAGGCTTCCCTAAATAGGAATGTTTTAAGGGAGCGTTTGAAGGAAGAGAAGTTAGGGGAAAGTCTGACAGTACGAGGGAGAGCGTTCCAGAGAGTGGGGGCTGCGCGTGAGAAATCCTGCAGTCTATCATGGGAAGAGGTGATGCGGGGAGAAGCTAGGCGCAGGTCACTGTTTGACCTTAGGGAGCGGGCTGGGGTGTATTTGGTGATTAGTGAGGACAGGTAGTGGGGAGCTGAGTTAGTGAGGGTTTTGTAGCTAAGGATAAGGATTTTGAACTTAATTCTGCAGTGGATGGGGAGCCAGTGAAGGGACTCGCAGAGTATATAGACAAGAGTCAAGTGCACATCGTCAGGAGTGAGGCACACAAGTGGTCTTACTGGATCTAAAGTCTGATACAAATGTGTGAAACCCGTATTTAAACCAATTGGTACCAAGGAAGTAGAAAAGGTTATTTTTTCATGACTGTGCTTATATCACAACACATGTACTCGAGCATTTGCTGCCACAGTACTAGTCTCCAGTTATGCCAGCTTTTAACATATCATTAGCACTCTGAAGTACTACTAATATTGAACATGAAGCCAAAGAATACGTTTGTAACAGCAATACAGTCTGTGGTCTGTTATTTTAATTGCCAGTTGGCTACATGTCCACAAGCTGCCATTTTTCCAGTGGGCTACAGAGACCAGGAAGTGTGAGAGCAGCCAAAGCTCCCGAGAGCGATTTCAGACAAAGCTAGAACAAAAATTATAGAGTTTCTGCAGAACTATAGGACGTCCAAAATCTAGGCAAGAATGGGGGGGGGTATATATAAAAACGAAAAACATAGCTTTCCTAAAACACTTAGTGATATAACAAAAAAACTAATTTAAAATGAGCATTTCAGAACAATATTGAGCTCCCTTTGCTGCACTGCAATTCCCTTCATCCTTAGCAGGTCTGCAGATGTATTTACTTATATAGGATTTTGATGCCAGCTGGATGCAAACAGGTTTCTCAGCGCCCAGACTATAGGCATAAAAGAAGATATATTAGCAGTTGTTTATGTTACAAACATTCGAATGATGGTACTGTTTTAAATCGCAAGTTGTCCAGCGCCCACACACTGTTGCTATTTATGTCTCTGGCATTTACAGTTGTTTTGATGTACTTCCTCACTGAACGAATGTCGTATCCCATCTCGTGAAGTTGTGGCTATAGAGTTTATACCCATTTACAGTCACACTATATAATCGCGTTTCCAATTTGCAGGAGCCGTCGTCACATAATGGAGTATTTGCTATTGTTCGTGTTTATTTGATTATATGCAAGATACTTCAGAGAATGCAATTTTTTTTTAAAGAATGAATATAGATGTAAATAAAATTCACAAAATCGTTTGAAAGCACATTTACTTCTACACAGGCATACCCTTCCAATAAGGCAGGTTAGGGACCATGGGACTGTTATTAATCGAAAACTGCCTCAAAATTAAGTAAGGCAGTTTCCTCTTTTTCACTTGCCAACGGGTTTAAGCACTTGAAAATACATTGTTTCAACTAACATTAGGTGTGCAATAGAGCAAAGTTTATTTTAAACAATAATACTGTACTATATTGAGCTAAATTGTGAAAATAAAATATATGCAGACACAAGATAGGATCATATACAGTATATTAGGTACAACAGTCTGCACTAGTGAACAACTGTAAAGCAAGGTCTACTGCAGTCTATAATCTGTCACCTTACAGATTATTTTTATTTGGGGACAAAACGTGTAATTTATTAAATAAGTAGAAAAGAACTAGAGAAAAAAGGTCTGTGTAAGGCCCGTGTCAGACGAACGCAGTGATCGCGGCCGTGTTGTTTTTTTTTTTTTTGAATTTAAGATTTTATTTTGTAAGTAAGTCAACATATAATCAAGCGTGGAAAACAAGGGCCACGCAGGGCCATCCACAGCATAAGTTCCACATGTGAAAAATAATAAACATCCCCGAAAAGGGGGGGGGGTCTCAGCGTATAATATTATCCAAGAGGGAGGAGGGAAAGGGGGTAATAGGTAGCGCAAAAATACACTTCAGAAAAAGAAATAAACCACATCTTACAAAAAAGACAATAATTAAGTCAGCTATAAAAGGGAAAAGGTATACAAAATGAAACAAAGAAAAAGAAACAACTATATAAAAGCACTGCTGAGTATAACGAACATAAAAATGGGGGGGGGGGAAGGTTAAGGGGGAAAAAGATGGCAAAGACCAAAATTGTGCCTGCCCTGGTGGGTTCCCGCACGGAGACAAACCGTGTGTGAGGGCCAGGGGGGATAATGGCACCAGGCCCAGGCACTCGGGGGGCCAAACTGGGCACCAGGCATTGCAGCGCCTCCCAAGTCAACCCTGATATGCCAATAAGATTTAAAAAAAAAAAAAAAAAAAAGGGAGGGGACAACAGCATCTGTAAAATGAAAATTCCGTAAATAAAAATCAAAAGATCTCAGAGTACACAAATAACAACCTATAGGCAAAATCCTTGAGAATATAAGAACACCTGCAATGTCCCAGAGTAAGGGGGGGGAATTTAAAGGGGGGTCTCATAAAAAAAGAAATAAAGGGAAAAATAAACAGTGGCGAATCTCAGACAGAGCAGTAAAGTCATCGTTTGCAGGGGGGGGATAAAACAAAAAAGAGTCAGCGGGGGGGTTGTCATTACAGAAAAGGGTACATCCAGGGATCAGCATCCCGTCAGCCGGCATCCCGGAACAGAGGCTCCCGGAGCCACAGGCAAGGCACCGCAATAGAGGCCGGTATTCGCCCGTGCAGGTCCCACAGCGAGGTAGGAGGTCTGCTGCTCCAGCAGCGGTCGAACCGCAATGCGGCCCCTGGTAGTGGGTGGTCGAGCATCAGCCACAAGTAGCTCAGTTAATACAGACGGATCTAGGGACCCCTGCGGCGCCAGTAACGGGAGTAGTGCGGTTGGGCAATTTTCCTCCCGGAGCCACACAGAATCCAAAAGCTGCGGCTGCAGCACAACCGCCACCCCTTCGTCTGCCGAGAAGCCCACAGCTACTTCATGGTCGTGTCGTTGCTCACTCACGATCCCGGACAAAGTCGCGGCATCCACCTCCGGAGGGACCTCTACATGGGCCGTCGGTAAGACATCCGCCGCCGCTCCTCCATTGAAGGTCTCTGGCCTCTGATCGCCCCACAGCACGGCCATCATCCGGCGCCACGCACCGCGCGTGAGCGGAGTGTCGTCATCCCCTGGTATCAGCTCCATAACAGCCTCGAGGCGCTCCAACATGGCTCCCAATGTATCGACGGGGGGTGGGGGATCCAGCTGCCCCTGGAATGTTCCCTCTCCCCCCCTTCTCTGCTACAGGGACCGCCGCAGCAATCAGTGGACGGGGGCCCTCCATCCTCTCTGACCACCACAGCCGTACACCCGGGTAAGAGGGTCACACGTGGAGCAGGCCTACGAAGTGCCGGGGTGTAGGCCTCAAGATGGCCAACTGCAGGGCTCCCTCAGAGGCCGCAAACTCCTCCAGACACCTCCAAACTCCGGAGAGGGGGGCCAATACGAGCTCCGGAGTTCGCTTCTCGATGACCAGCACAGCAGGGGTATTCTTATAGGGTAAGGCACGAGGAAATCCACTTAGAAATCCCCTATAGCAGTAGGTTCCAGCGGAGCTCCTTAAAATCACGTCTGCTTCCCCATGCGGCCGGCCACGCCCCCCGTTGTTGCACATTTTAACGTCTGTCGTAGCATAAAATTATGATCAATAGAGACCCACACACAAAGTACGTCCGCACAGAAGTGCGGACGCACAATGCACGTGGCACCGGATGCAATTTAGGCAAAAAGATCAAACCGCTAGGACGGACGCGCAGAGTGTGCCACGTCCGTGTAGCTTTGTGTGTGAGAGATGGAACGTAGTCAGACGGACTGCATTTTTGATGGACAAAATGTTTTTTCAGATCATGTATCAATTTTTTTCATTTTACATATTAATTTTATTTTCCATATACATCAGTCAAAAAACAAAAAACAAACAGACCGTGTGCTGTCTACTGTATCAGTCAGAAAGTATGTCAGTTGTGTACGGACGCACAGTGTGCTCAGAATGCGTTTGTCTGGCTGTGTAAAAAATAAATAAAAAATGAAGATGGCAAAAACAAGGTTTATGAGAGTGCCTGCCCTACAGTGGGTCCCCCTTCAGATCTCATAAGGTTTTAGTGCAATGGTTCCATTACAATCAAGTCTGCCTTTAAAGCAACAATAGTTCCTGGTCTCCCCCCATCCCCGCCTCTATGGTGTCCTGAATGGGCAAAGACTAGGGATGAGCTGCCGGTTCAATTCGAAGAGGAGTTCGGAGTCGAACATCGGCCGTTCGAAAGTTCGACGAACTTCGAATGTTTTGCGAGGTTTGTAAAAAGGTAGACCGTTAGTGAAACGCTGTTTGCAAAAAAACTACTGAACGAAAAGGTCTGGAATTTACACATAACATTCAATGAATGAATGATAAGAGGACTGTTACAGAAAAATGAAAAAAAAAAGGAAAAAAAATCCGAAAAAATGCTTAAGGGATCCTAAAAAAAATAAAAAATATAAACAATAAAGAAATTCATTACTGCAGAATATAATAATAAATGGTTTATTGGATATTGTATTAAAACGGGAATATTTTTAACATTGAAGCCTATGGGATTCGCCTGAATAAATCTGTCGAATGAAACCACAGAACAGCAGGGCATTTTGGCAACTTTTCACTGCTGGTTTTTGTTCTCCGAACAGACAAAGCATTGCTTCTCGAACAGGCACCGACCAGGCACCGTATATGCAGGCAATTCGCCAACATTTGGCGAACTGCCTGCTCTCTGAATAGCCGAATGGCCAGGAAAGGTAACCGTACGCTGAATTTAAATGTTGGGTTAACTTTCGGCCACAACTCGGATCTCTTTGAATAACCCTGTTAGATTCTCGGTGTCGTGCACCACCAACTACGACACTATTTTTTTGCACTTGAATGTGACAGGTGCATATCATTTCGATATTTGACTGCAGGGTCCAACCCTGCACTCTTCCACAATACCTCAGAGGGGTTACGTGTGAAGGCACTAGCTGGCACCAAAGGCCCAATATTTGGGTGCACTGACCCGTGTACCGGATGCATACAGGGCAGCTATCAGAAATGATGGGGCCCCTTACTGAACCTCACGAAGGGGGCCCCACGTAAACTTCCTCAACCCGTAATAGCTTTACGCCCCCTTCCAAAAACAAAAAAAGGACATAACACAGTTCCACAGCAATAAAACTCACAGTAAGGTGTGGTGTGTATGAGCGTATCTGTCACGTCTGGGGCTCAGAGGGGGCCCCGCCACCCGGCAGCACCATTGACAAGCCGGGTGCCAGGAATTGTGCCGGCTTCCGGAGTTCGCAGAGCTGGTCAGGAGGCGGGGTGCAGCAGGATGACGCGAGCCCACCGGGTTTAAATACAGACCGCGTGATCCGGCTCATCGCCGTCATGGAGTTTGCTTCCCTCAGTGCTCAGCGTCTCATGGCGATGCACTACTTGGTTGATTTTTCAGTCTCCGTTGTTATCTGACTTGTACGAGAACCACCCCCGTGTACCAGTCCTTGGCTATTACTTGACCACTCCAACTCTGATCGATTATTGGCTTAAAAGATAGATACCCCTTGTGTAACGTTTTGGCTATCCCTGACCACTTTAACTCTGATCGATTTCGGCTTGTGTTAGAATGCATCCTTGTATACCGCCTGGCCTATTTCAGGTATACCCTGTCCTGTGTTGGTCAAACATTTCCCACCCGTTGCTGGTCAAACATTTCCCACTCGTTGCTGGTCAAACATTTCCCACTCGTTGCTGGTCAAACATTTCCCACTCGTTGCTGGTCAAACATTTCCCACTCGTTGCTGGTCAAACATTTCCCATGGCTTCAAATCACGTTTAAACATGAGCAAAAGTGGTAAACATGAGCTCAGCGCACAGCGGTGAAATGGCTCAACAGTGAAAGGGTTAAAACTATTTTTTTTAAACTTTTTTTCATTGTTTCCTGTCCTCCAGGGCAGTACCTGGACCCCCATACACCTTTTATGGCAAATATCTTGCATATATGCCCTCTTGGAGGGCACTCTACAATTCGAATGGTCGAGTCCCCTTGACTTGCATTACGTTCAAGTTCGAACCGAACACGGGGTTGTTCGGCCCATCCCTAGCGAAGACACACACACACACACCTGTTAAAATGTCAGGTTTCTGTGATGTAAAAAAATTAGACAAAGATAACCAATTTCAGAACATCTTCCACCTTGTAATGTGGACTATAAACTGTACAACTCAATTGAAAAACAAAAAACGGAAATCTTTTAGGTGGAGGGAGGAAAAACAAAAAACTAAAATAATCTGGTTGCAGAGTTTCCCTAGGAGACCAGTCTTTTTTTGTTGTAGTGTGAGAATCTTGTCTGACTGCCCAACACATACAAGAAACAGCAGTACTTTGTGTATCCCAACTGTATGCCCAGCAATATCGCAATCACCTTCAGGTCTCCACAGATCTGCCAATGGTGGTTTTAGTACTTAAAAGGAACACTCTAGGCTAAAAATCCCCCCCCTTTTTTAAATTATATTATACCTATTGCCCTACCTAGTTATTCAGTTTTTTTTTTATGTAATACTTACCCTAAAAACCACTTGTTTCCAACGGGCGTTTTTTTTTTTTATACTCATCTCCCTCCTCTTCCGCTCCCGTCATGGGAAATCTTAAACTTGGCTAATGGTTTACGTGAGAAGTGCGCATGCGCGCCTCTCACATAAACCAGCCAATCAGCAGGCTTCCTCCTGGCTCCATCTTCTTTGATTAGTGTTACGTGCAAGAGGATGCGCGCAACACTAATCTCAGCCGCTGCCGCCAGCTACTGTGGCGAGTTGGAGACGTCATCGCGCTAAAAGCGCGATGACGTCTCCTACTCGGCAATAGTCGGCAGAAGCGGGAAATACAAATCCCCCTATGCTGACTGACAGCTGGGAGGGCGGAGTAAAGTCCTCCGCGTCTCTCAGTTGTTTGAGCCGATCGGCTGAGCGGAGAGGGCAGCAGAGAAAGAGGGCATACTTAGGTGGTCATGTTACCTAGAGTATCCATTTAATTGCTTCTGGAAGCGATTTCATATTGTCATATGTTTCGCTCTCAGGTTTGCCAACCCCTACAATTGCTCTACTCTACTATCTTAATTAGCTGCTCGGAGCGCCGTATGCTTCATCTCATATACATATCCTAAAACCAGGGCCGGTGCTAGACTATTTTGCGCCATAGGCAAGACCAGCTACTTGCACCCCCCCCCCAAAAAAAGATGGATAGAATATATAGCCCCCAGACAAGCTCACACATGGATATATTTGCCCCAGACCAGCTCACACATGGTTATATATGCCCCAGACCAGCTCACACATGGTTATATTTGCCCCAGACCAGCTCACACATGGTTATATTTGCCCCATACCAGCTCACACATGGTTATATTTGCCCCATACCAGCTCACACGTGGTTATATTTGCCCCAGACCAGCTCACACGTGGATATATGCCCCCAGACCAGCTCACACGTGGATATATGCCCCCAGACCAGCTCATACGTGGATATATGCCCCCAGACCAGCTCACACATGGATATATTGCCCCAGACCAGCTCACACATGGATATATTGCCCCAGACCAGCTCACACATGGTTATATTTGCCCCAGACCAGCTCACACGTGGATATATTTGCCCCAGACCAGCTCATACGTGGATATATGCCCCCAGACCAGCTCATACGTGGATGTATGCCCCCAGACCAGCTCACACATGGATATATGCACCCAGACCAGCTCACACATGGATATATGCACCCAGACCAGCTCACACATGGATATATTTGCCCCCCAGCTCATATGGGTATATTTGCCCCAGCTCTCACCTTCTGTCTGCAGTGCTCCCCCCGAGAAGATCCTGCCAGCGGCCCGCTGCCCCCCTCTGCACACCGCTGTCACTGATCAGAGCAAGCGCACAGCGTGATCAGTGACTGCGGGGTGCAGAGGAGGGGAGTGATAGCAGCGTGCAGAGGGGGGGGGGGTTGCAGCGGGCCGCCGGCAGGATCTTCTCGGGATAGAGGTCTCGGCTGCGCCCTAGGCGGCACTGCGCTCTAGGCGGGTGCCTAGCTCATCCGAAAAAGAAAACTCATGACAATTAAATTACCGGGGGTTTCAGTTTTCAAAAGCAACCAATAAATACCACTGGTTAAAAATAAAAACTGATTGAAATAAAGCTTCCATCATAGTTGACCAAATAGTTGACCCTTAAATACATGAAGAAAAAAAAATCCTCCATTCAACACTTTAGTCCAGGAAGGCAGTGGTTTCCAACCGCGGTCCTCAAGTACCCCTAACAGGCCAGGTTTTAAAGATTACCTTGGGGAAATGCAGACTGAATCCTGCAATCACTGAGCTGCAAATTATATCACCGGTGCTGTGCTTCAGATATCTGGAAAACATGACCTGTTGGGGGTACTTGAGGACCGCGGTTGGGAACCACTGCAGTAAAGAATAAGAAGACAATACCGAACAGGATTATCTCCTGAAGTCGATCAGTAGAGTACATTTTTCATGGCTAATAAAAATTTGCTATGCATTGAGCCTTGATTAATCATGCACAAGATGCCTACTTTCGACTAAACTAACTTTTCAGAGATGTACCCATGACTAACAAAAGATGCATCATGTATAGAGACAGTCAAAAAATGTACAATCCTTCTCGGGATCCCTAGGTTTTTTAAAAATAAGGTGTAGGTCTGGTTTGTGATATTTCTTTTCCACAAACATTGTACAAAATTAAACACTGGGAGGCAGCTTCCACTTCTCCAAATGCGACTTCACTCAAACATGGCCATGTGACTCCAGACTTCATTAAAATGTAGCTTTGAGTTCCCAAACATCGTTTCAAATATGACAATGTGTCTTCCCCCCACCATCCAACTACATTCAATTGTGGCCATTGGACGCTTACCTATTTCACTCATGCAGAGCTGTGGGTTCCCTTTACTTCACTCAAGCGTGGCCATGGGTTCTCCCGGACTTCAAGTGCAGTCGTGGCTTCCCCAACATCAAGACTGACCATTCACAAGATCCTCCAAATACGTCCTGTAAAATAATATAAAAGCACCTACAGATCAGTTTTTAACCTACATACACTTTCACATCTAAACTGATTATCTAACATTGCTGAACAGCACAGCACCTTGGAAACACTGTAAAAGCACACAGAAGAACCAGCAAAAAACAAATGGCACTAAAGGTTTCCCCAATTGGAACCATTTTTAGATTTTCTATTAAACTATTCAGTCTTTACTTTAACCAAGAAGATAGTCATTGGGATTCTATCTTGCTTACATGCATTCAGCTGCTGCACCTTTTCACTTGCGCAAGGATTTTGCGGCAAAAAAGCGCGCCTTAATAGAGTATGCAATATATAAAAAAATTATTTTTTTTTTTTAAAAAAAAGAACTTAACCTAAACTAAGCATTTATTTTCTCAAAAGGAGTCAATCCTGTTTTCAGCATCCTTCAGGAGTAGGTGGACCTTTGTTGTGTTGAGATACCCAATTTACTTCACAGCAGAGGAGTGTGTCGATTTCTGCCATGAATTTCGAGAAAGAGAAAGATTAACAGGGTTATTCAAAGAGATCCGAATTGTGGCCGAAAGCTAACCGAACAGTGAAATTCAGCGTACGGTTACCTTTCCTGGCCATTGTGCTATCCAGAGAGCAGGCATTTTGCCAAATGTTGGCGAATTGCCTGCACATATGGTGGCTGTTCGTTGCCTGTCTGAGGGAAGTGAAATCCCCATAGAGAAGCAATGCTTTTTCTATTCAGAGAACACAAAACAGCAGTGAAAAGTTGCCGAATTGCCCTGTTCGGTCGTTTCATTCAGCATGTTTATTCAGCCGAATCCCATAGGCTTCAATGTTAAAAATATTCCCGTTTTAATTCAATATCTAATAAACCGTTTATTATTATTATATTCTGCAGTAAAAAGTCTCTTTTTGTATAGATTTTTTTGGATCTTTTAGGCATTTTTTTGCGAAAATTTTTGTTTGTTTTCTTTTTAATAGTCTTTTCTTTTTTCTGTAACAGCCCTTTAGATTATCATTCAGTGGATCTATAAATTTCAGACATTTTCATTCTGTAGTTTCTTTGCAAACAGCGTTTCACTTTTCAAACATTAAAGCGTACGGGTTTTTTTTCCCACTCCATTCGTCTGCGATGTCGGCTTTTTCCGGCAGCTGCTCTGCACTGTGATCGGCGGCCGCTCGGGTTTCTCTGGCGTGTTCGGTGGGGTTAATCCAGATGTCTTTTGTGGGTTTCGGTGCAAGTTCGTCAGGTTTTGCGGCGGTTTTTCCCTGCACTACAACGGCCCTGTGGTGCTTGCTGAATACACCGCAGGGTCGTCAAAATGGGATCGTCAAATCACACCGAATTGAGAACGAAAAGTCACCGAACGTGCGGTGACTTTGATTCTCTTTGAATAACCCTATAAGATAAATCAACATCAAATTACAGAGAGAAGGTGGCACAACCATGGAGAGCTCCGGAGCCCAGTGGAGCTGCTGTCTATGGCACCATTTCAGAACCATGGACAGCAGCCCCACGGGGCTCCAGAGCTCTCCATAGTTCTGAAACATTGTATTCATTGAATATGATATTTCCGGACCATAGACAAGGCTACAGAGCCATCTTTGGTGCTGAAAAATAGTATCATTGATTGCCGAAAAAGCCTGGCTGCTTTAAAATAAATTTGGGTTTAATTTTAAGTTTCCTAATAATCCTGAAAAATGAATTCTAAAAAAATTAGAGACTTTTTGCTGCAAGTGAAAAAAATATACGGTTTATAAAGATTTTATATTTAAAAAAAAAAAAAAAAAAATGGAATATTTTTTACATTGAATCTTATGGGAAAATAAAGCCTTGTTGCTTTAAACTAGTAAACCTAAAATTTCACCCCAAAAATACAAAAAAAAGACTTTTTGCTGCAAGTGAAAAAAGTAGACTAATAAAAACTGGGATTTTTATTAGGCGGATCCTATAGGTTTCA
This sequence comes from Leptobrachium leishanense, assembly GCA_009667805.1. Lineage (NCBI taxonomy): Eukaryota > Metazoa > Chordata > Amphibia > Anura > Megophryidae > Leptobrachium > Leptobrachium leishanense. Next base: position 179,761,062 of record CM019067.1, on the reverse strand, counting down.
ATGTAAAAAAAAATCCCCATTATTATTCGTTTGAAATCATTTTGTTCCATTTTACAAATGTAAATACATTTTTAAGTAAACAGAAAACATTAGTGGGAGACCAGAACCTCCTTAGTTCATTTTAGTAAACCGTGTGACATAGATCCATGCACTGTCTGTATCTTCCTGTATATTTTTGTTTTAATGTGAAGGCATTAACCCCCAGGAGGGAATGCAGTTTTGATTTTGCTGCAGGATTCTCCCACTTGGTAATCAAGGGGATAACTAGCTCCTACTTGGGGAGGAGAGAGAAGACAAACACATATGATAGAAAGACAGGATGGTGCTACTCCAGAGGTGGGAGGGTCTGCAGTAGGTGCAGGATGTTAAACCAAAGGTTGGTTTAAATGTTGTGTAGAGTCCCTGGTATGAAGAGGGACGATAACTATGTTAGTGCTCAGACAAGCCAGGTTTTTATTCATTTGCTGCTCCACTAAAGTCTGGAAGTGAACACCTGACTGGTTGTAATTGCCGTAGACCTAGAGGATCATGCTATTGTGCCCTGCGACAGTGCTGGATCACAACAGTTATAGACGACATCCACTGGGAGATGTAAGATGTAAACGGAGTATATAGAAAAGTGACCTCATGAGCCTTTTGCTCAAACGCAGCATGAACTTATGTTTTCAGATAACCCTATATATTTTCTATAAAATGTTAACAGCCAACCAAGAACTGGTTCCATTTTTGTAATACACAAGGTCTAAAGAATACAGGTTTTAATATATATAGTTCATACATTTATATTCCAAATGGCTACAGAGGGATCCTTTGACTTTCCGTACCAAACAAAGCCCAAATGTAGGGTACGATAGCAACTTCGCATAAATAATTTGCCAATTTAGGTTTTCCATGTATTTGTTTATCATTTACAGAAATATGCTGGGATAAAAAGGCCCTAATTTATAGATTGGCATCTACATTATCCGTGTAACAGAAGTCAGCACTGCAACTGGGTCACATCTGTTAATGCCTCTCCCTTGCCGGACACCCGTTCTCTCATCAGCAATCTTTCGAGCCATCACCAGCCTTTAGCTGAAGCTTAAAGACAAGTCAAAGAAAGTATGGCGATAGCATTCCCCAGAACTCCTCGCTTGGGGTAAAATAGACAGATCGATTTAACAAAACACATCAGCCAAATATATACAGTGCCAGAGGGGACCTAGAGACCAATGGAAAAATGACACCCTGTCCCCCCCCCCTCAAATAAGACAGTCCCTAGACACACCCCATTTTCATGTCCAGACATGAAACAATAGAGCAGGTTACAAACACAAGATAGACATGAAAAAAGGGGATACCAGCAAAAAAAAAACCCACACACAGTGGACTGATAACAGGACGATGTTTGGTAAACAATGACCATTCAAACCTTTCACATATCTAAAATAGATTCGATGGGGGGGGGGTTGGAAAGGGCTGCAGTGACACATAATAACAGTAACCTATAACCAAAGCCAATAGCAATAGCTTCAATAACAGTATTCACACACAACGCAGACACCCTGCAGTTATAGGCTCATGGTGACTTGGACATAGGAGCGGATTGGGGTATAAAACAATGTGTCAGACTCCCCAGAACCCACATCACCAAACAGCAATGCCAAGTCCAGGTACCCAGAGTTCAAAGGGAGTCTAGTCGCAATCATACAGGCAGTCATGGCCTTTGTGTCAAATGTAAAAAAGACTGATAATAATATTCAGAGTCTGCTCAGGAGTATTTGCAGTGATCATAGCAATATTAGCAATGCAGCTTCCAAAAAAATACCAACGGAGTGTAAAAATAATATCTGTATGTAGCATAATAGCTGTATATTGAAATTACAGTAACACCTTTTATCTGTACAGTACAGAGATACTCAGCAATTCTAAGCTTCTGAATCTTATCCCTGTATAGCAGCAAGTGACTCCAGAGCTCTCCCTTTATTCTGCCACGTCCCTGCCTGTTGTAATGCAACAGTAAAAGTTGTTGAACTTTTCGGTTACAATGAAGCTGGGTATGCTCCTTGTAGCCTTCATTACAGTAACAGAGGGTGAGCTCTCAGAATTTTGTTTCTTCTTAGGGAGAACAATAATCTTGCATTAAAAATTGATACAAACTGGGATTTAAATAATTTTAATTTTTCTTTGGAGTATAATGCAAAACTCGAACATACACACTTTAGATAGTAAAAGGGGTGAAAGATGAATGCATAATACTACTCCACATAATATGGTTTTAAAATGGATTATAGACTTACATCAGCTTCCTGTGACCTTACACTTAGTTGCTTTTTCTACCTATGCCTAAGGCATTGCTATTATATTCTGCAGTCAATGGGCAGGTAGTCACTTTAAATGGGGGAATGTAGGAATGTTTTGATTTTATTATGACTAGTGTATAAATGAAAATATGCCAAAACAAAAGAAAAAAGCAACATATTGCTACTACGGTAACAAGTAAACAGAAGTGGGGGAGAAAAAATGTGAAATTGCTAAACACAATTTTTCTGACATGTTGAAATCATGCAATATACAAAATATTCGTGATCACCTAGAAACATTCACTTATTGGATTCTAGGGCTTTGTGGTTAATGGGTGTGCATCTGTGTTAAATGCTGATAGCTACGGGAAGTTTTAGAACTATGGTATCGTCTGCGCCTCACTCAGAGTGCCATCCATACTTTAAGTCACAGGTCTTGAAACTCAAACGTCAGCCAACAGTGGTGTCAACCGGTGTGGTAACTCATGGTGTCACACCCCCCCCCGTATTACTCCTTTTTTGACTACTGTTGCTCGGAAATCAGGACTTCCGTAAAAACACACACACACACACACACACACACACACTGAATGTAATGCCAATAGTGGCGTATAAAATAATTTAAAAAAAAGCTCCACAGCAATAAAACAAAACTCACAGTAATGTGCAGTGTGATGAGCAGATCACAGAGCACCACAGCAATAGAACTCTCACAGTAAAGGCAGTGAGTCTGAGCGTACACAGGATCCACAGCAACAGAACTAATGGTAAAAGCAGGGAGTCTCGCCTTTATCATGTTAATCTCCTCACCTCCCATTTCAGTCCATTTCACCCCCCCTCCTTTGTGTTTTCAATTCACCTTCGATTGAACCTGGGAGCCAATGCTTCACTCTCCTCCGCGGCTGCACATGCATGGAGCGCTGGGAGGAAGTGAGGTTATATGATCACTTCCTCCCAGCGCCACTGTGGCGCAGAGTAAACGTGACAGTGTGTCTTGGGAGGAAGTGGGGTCCAGCCGGCAGCTGTGCTAACCAAAAGCTAAGCGGCTGGACCGATGCTGAGACGCAATGCATCAATTTTGCATCGCGCTGACAATTATCTTCGATAGACCTTGCAACGCTCATCTGTGGATCATTATGATGCACGTCCGAGCGGGCACATTTTGGCTGGTGGAGTCACCCCCCCAGAGGTATCCCTCTGGTGTGGTCTCCACCCCACTTGTGACACCACTGCAATCCAAAACAGGGAGGGACCTCTATGGGGCATCCTTCACAACAGGTGGAATCCAAAGCCATTAAGCAGGAATTGTGCCTCCCTCTTTGAAGAAGATCAGAAGGAAGAAGACATTGCTTTCATTTATCAGTCATAATCACACTCGCAAGCAGGTTTTAAGATTAAAAAAATTGACTAAAAATATTTATAAATCAAGATGATTTAGAAGGATATATAGGTTTTAATAGGCCTCTTATATATTCTAGGAAATGGTAAATATATACTACCAGTATATGTAGTCTTTGCAGGGACTTATTTAAACTATACACAGGGAGTTGCAAAAGTCATCAGTCCAACCGTAATGAGATAAAGCTAGCCAGCATATATTGTAAACAGATTGTCCTAAACAGCTGAGAGCCAAGATTGCATGAAATCCCACGCCTTGTAGCATTTTTTTATTTCATGACATCTTCTATAACAATGTCAGTCCTACGTTCAAGACAAACATTTGGTACAGAAGCACACAAGACTGGTTGTTCAAGAAACTACCATAATGAGAAATGGAACATGTGAACAGGTGTCCCATCAGCAAGAGACGATCCACAGTAATGCATCAATTCATAAAGCATGTGCTGACTAAATCTCTGAGAATGCTACCAGAGAAGATCATACAGGTTCCTTGGATTCCACACCTCTCTGTCAGCGTCCAATTGTATCGTGGTTTCACCAACATGCACATTGTGTTGTCATATCCTAATAATCAGACATAAAAATATATACTACCTGGGTGAACACACTTTTACAAGAATAGCAAAGCCATGATTTAGTAATTATAGGGCTGAGTCGACCAAGTTAGTTCATCAGCACTGGTTGCTGACAAAAACTATGGTAACTCATGGGATCTCAACAAGATCTTTTGTTATCCCTTCCTGACATACTCTATTCTCCCAGCCTTTTTTTTTTCTTTCTTTTTAAATTTTTTTATTCATAACTGCTCATTATGTTACATTCAGAATTTTCACCAATCTTAGAGAATATACCAATAAAAAGATATACAATAAACAAGCGTAATTACATCAGCCTGACTCAAGTCATCTCATAACTCCATGATAAACAATGATCAAACTTTTTTTATCAAATCATACCTTAAAACCGGAAGAAACAAAAATCACACACACACCACAACCATCAGACAAAGACATATATATATATTTAAACATCATAATCTGACCACAAAGCCCACAATTTTTCGTAGGCATCAATTGCATGATTGACTTTACCAGTAAGAGCATCTATACGTTTAGCATCCCTAATTTTTTGCATAACTCTGTCCATAACTGGAGGATCCATACAACGCCATTTTTCAGCTACTGCTCTACGGGCAGCTGACAAAAGCCTACTCAGCAATCTATTATGTTCCTGAGACATTCCCTCAATAGGTTTAGACAATAAAAACAGCTCTGGAGTAGGGGGGGGGAAAATCGGATATTGGAGAACTTACTAAAGAAGGGTCTGTATTTGACTCCAGTACTGGGCAATAACTGGACAGGTCCACCACATATGAAAATAGGTGCCCTTTTCCCCACACCAACATGTATCTGATGTTGTAACCCCCCCATTTTTCTCAATTGGACTGGGGTAACATACCAACGCATAATTAAGTTAAGTGATTGCTCTTACATTTGCGTACAGATCGATTTATTTTTTTTTTTTTTTTTTTTAGCATTCTCCCAAATGTCGACCCAATCTTCTGAAGGAAGGGGAGCCCCCATATCAATTAACCACGCCTTAACATAAGGGAGCTCCTGCCAATCCAAAAATGGAAGAAATCCTTGTATAAATTAATGAGATCAGCCCTGAGGTAGAGTGTGTTGGATAACAAAGGCGTTCAAACCAGGAGCATTGTGATAACGTGGCTGATTTTATGTGTGGCTTAGATGCAAAACTCTGTACCTGTAAAAAGTGAAAAAAAACTCTAGTAGATAAACGAGATCCTTTACACAGGGCTTCAAAAAGTGATTGGAGTCGGTCCATTGTAGAGATGACATAGACGCTGAAGGCCGGCGCCTTCCAACGGGGCAAAGAGGCGAGGCTGAAATCCCGGAGCCTTCTTTTGTATCCTTCACATTCTCTCCATTGCCAGAAGCCGCTTGTGTTGAACACTGGCTGTCACACGAATGTGAGGGAGCAAGACCCAATGGTTTGCCAGGAATATATTAAGCGTGGGGGGGGGGGGGAGAAATCAACTCCCTGATCAGATGGCTGAATCAATCTTCCACGGTATGCAGATGGGGTTGGGAAAGGACACTCTAGGCACCGCAATCCACAATGTAGAGCAGTCTTTACTATTGACTGGGTCCTGGTAAAACATTTTCTTGTGCTATAGCTTCCACTCTTGCTGACAATATGGGAAATGAGATGGCAAGTAAGTGCTGCATCCCTATCCACTTTATAGTTGAAAAGGGAGTAATAAAAGTGTCCAGTGTTAAATGAATAAATAAAAATTCCCCCTAACATAAAACCTGGTCATGTTTGGCATCATTGGAAAGGCTTTCCAACAATACCTCACATGACTCTCTATTTTCTATGATTCCGCAGATACGGGATATCTCCTCCATAGGGAATTCCCTATGGGAGGGGGGTCACGCAGGCAGGGCTCACATCCAAGATGTCAGCCCACTGTGGGAGAAGTCCTTGATTGGCAGAGAACCGCAGTGTGGGCCATGGTTTTTACGGGCTCAAGGGGTAGCTGCCTTAGGCCCTTTACAATCACTGGGCCTGGGGCAACTGTCCCTTTTGCCACGTATTAAAGGCGGCCCTGTAGAACAGCAATCCCAACATGCAAGGCCAGGCCGGTGCCACCACAATCCATGGAGTGACCACCTACCAAATAGCCATATAAAAGGTTTTTGCTGAAATGTTGCATAGTTGTTTTAGCCAATATACCTGTTGTTTGAATAAAAGGTTGAGTGCCCAGTCAAGTTCTTCCTTTGTACTCCGTGCACCACCACTATTTGAAATAAATTAAATTGCTATGTGCCAAAATTGTCCCTTTAATTTCTTAAGCTTCAATAGAAAGGGATTGCATTGTTTCCTATAAATTACCCTTTCACATTAAAAGGGAATGATTTTCAGTCATTGTGGAGATAGACACAGTACACTGTTGTCAGCATTTAAAGAACTGGTCCGAGGGAAAAAAAAGAATTTATCCATGAGGACAGAATTCTGTTTCTGAATAGACAAGACTGATGTCTGCAAAACCCAAGAAAAAAATGTTGCGTGGTCAACCAAGCGGCCAATCCTGGAACCCATACAAAAGAAAAAATGTCATACGTGCTCAACTCTGTAAAATGTCTACAAAATAAAAATTAATTAGAATTTTGGTTCACTTACAATAGCCATTTCAAGGAGGGCTTATGCTTAGAATGGCCATTGTAAGTGAACCTAAAATCTCAATTTGTGTAGGCATTATACAGGGTTGAGCACGTATGACATTTTTCCTTTATAAAGACCAATGCCTGGCACAGTCTGTAAATGACACCAAACGTGTTAGAATGGAAAAAAAATAGTTGTCTACCTTTTGCTCATTTGGAAGCACGCTTTATATAGCGGATACTTCAGATCGACGAGAGGCTTTCTATTTACCCCTCTGTAGACATCTCAGTTTATTCTTTGTTCCGATTGAAGCAAACCATTTTTCATGGTTTCAGAATGTCTTTTATTTTCATTTTTTAATGTTTTAAGTAAATAAAATGGTTTACTATGTGGAAGAATGCAAACTATACAAGCAAGGTTCTATTTGAATTCAACGTGTAACAGAGATTTTGATGAAAATAATACAACGGTCCAGAAGACACTTCTTTCTGTTACCCAGTATTGCAGTCCACAAACTTCAACAACATTAGGTATGAATAGAGTGCCGACTATGTTCAAAGATCCAGAACCCGATTAAACACATTGGGTTCATGTTTCATGAGTGACCCCACTACAAATTCACACATCCATTGTTTCAAGCACATAAAACAAGTTTACTAGGTTCACTTTAATAATATTAGACAGACATGGAACATTACATTTTGATGACATATCAAAGAGAAAATCATTTATCCAAACAGGCACTCTAGACTGTGTTTACCTGTTAAATTAGATACTTAGCTATAGTTTATTTCAGGTATAATAAATGTCCAACATGCTTCTGATAAATATTTCTTGAGCGACGTTTACACAGAGTTCCTCCCCGAAATACAGAATCATTCCTCAAATTGATCATTCTCCAGACATACCATCTGCTCTTTTAATACAACCATTTACTTTCACAACCAAGACGCGCACTGTAATACAGATTGTGTAATCAAACCTGCGCACGTCTGGCTACCAGAGATCTGTTCGTTATACAAAAACGTGTACTTTGTACGTGTTTTGGGTACTCTTCTTTATTTCAATTGGAACAAAGTGTTACTCAACCCATATATGGAAAACGGCACCAGAACCTACCTCCATCAGCCATCCTTTTTTAATGACCGATAGAACAAGTAGAGTTCAGAAAGGATGGCTTTCTGCAAGGAGTTCAAAATATTTGTTTAGGAAGAAATGTACATCACAAAAGTTTCTCAGCATCTTACGAATGTAATAAATATGTAAAAGTAAATAAATATTCTTGACCTTACCCTGAATTACCAAGTCTCATAAATCACTAACAGTAGGTCATGAAGTTACCTACAGGTTTTAGAAATGTAACTACCCTTTGACCAAACGAGAAGCAACAGCTTAGCATAGTACTGAAGGAAGCAAATGGTGTCAATAACAAATATCACACTTCACGGTTGTGGAATACATTTGCTTGTACAATCGCTATATGCATCTTAATAGCAATCAAAATAGGACATTCAAGATCGAGATTTTGATATTGTACAGTTCTGTTAATAAACAGGTTACAAAGGACCAGAGAGCTTGTTGTAAATTCAAACCCATATGGTTTGCCAGCACCAAGACGTAACGGATACTTCATAACCAATCCCAATTCTCACTGTATTTTGCATCAATTATTATAAAACTATAAATACCTCAAACTACATGAAAGTCAACCAATGGCATGTGAACATCCAGAGGGTATCAATATTAAATTATATTGTATATTTAGTTTGCATAAATGTCTATACGTGACAGCAACCAGGGCAGCCAACAGGGGGTGACAGCCCATGTCATGTTCAGGGGCCCAGTTGAACCAGGGGGCCCTTTCCAAATCCCTATGTGCACCTTAAGTGCCAAATGGGTAAGGGCCCCTCCATGTTACTCTGGACTGGTCATTCAAGATACCAGCAATTTTCCCAGTGGGCCGCGGCATCTAGGGGCAGAGCACTCTGGCTCATAATGGTGGGATCGATTAGTATGATCTGCACCATGAAACGCTTTTTAATCCCCTTGCTGGACCACCAGGGATTTAGCCCATTCCCAGTAAAATAAGGTTTGCTAAAAACTACAAAAAGGTTATATTTTTAATTAGCTTATTGAAATGGGCAGCGGACAGAAAGGGCCAGGAGCAGTGGTTTCGTAAGAGGCCACACAATTTATGATGGCAGCCCTGACAGCAACGCTTCTCTTTTGCCATCACAAATGGGTAAGAATATACTTAAAAAATTGCAGACATATAAGAAACAATGCTGTGACGGGACGGCCACCACTACGCTGTAGCGCAGTACAACAGTTCAAGTGTTTATTTGTGTGTTATTAAAAGTTCGTTAGCCCTTATTTTTATAAGTACCTCAATATGATTTTCCCTGTTCCCCGCTCAGAGCCACGGAAAGTTCACCAGACGAGCTGGCACCGAGCCTCAAGATAAGGGCTGCACCCACCAGGGGGGCCCCAGGTGAACAAAGGGAAATTGGGCCATGGCTCTAGGCAGTGGCAGAAATCACCCCGGGAGGGCTGAGGGCGGACCAGGGGAGAACAATGTCTTTTTTCCCCATAAATAAGCGGTGTTCTCCATGAAAAATAAATCACTCCTTTGAACCTTTACTCCTGCCTCGGCTAGTAATTGGGGATAACAGGGCTTTGGGAACTGGGACGCTTCAAGGACCTCTCTACAGCGCTGCAACCTCGGGGTATTCTACAAGCACCAGCAGCACCTCGCTACCACACTACCGACCTCCAGGTGTACTCGGCGGATCTACTCACCGAGTACCGGGATCCGTCACAAATGCTAAAACAGGGATTACAGAGATACCCAAAATGATAGGATGGATATAGAATAAATGACCAATTTTTTCTCTGTAAAATGCATCCCCTGTACAGCAGAGGAAGGGTTTAAAAAGGAACACAACAGATTTTATTAGCTTTATGTTCAATGCTTAAGAATTGTTTGGCACACAATTATACAAAAGACATAATAGGAATCTATGGAATTACAGTAAGTAAAATTAAGTAGATCAGACTGGAGTGTTATGCAAAAAATTTTTTATCACCATGTAACTGTGGAGACGATTTAAAAATACTGAGCAACTTGACTCGAGGGTGTATTCAACATTTGAACATATGTCGGAAACAGACTATAACCCGACACCAACCCTACTTGTTCTTTATTCAAAAACAACTAGAATTCTTTTGCAGTTCATGATAAAAGGAGAACATTGACATTGTCTAAGACTTGCTGAAGCGGAAAAATAATAAAGGACATTATACAACCTTTGGACAGCCTGTTTTCTCTTCCAGTTACCTTAGATGGAAGAGCAAACCAAAAGAATATGGAGTTAAAAAAGGTGAAACACTAAATAGCTTGCTAGTAAGTAATTCAACTACTGTACAGAATACAATAAATTTAGAACATTGGAAGCAGGTATACACATGTTCATGATCATTCACCTGACTGGCAAGAATCATTAAAAAGCCATGCAGGCACTCAGTGTGACAGTACTAAATTAAGAGGGAATCTATGGTTTCAAGTTACAAAATTAAAACTTAGTACATTTAAAACTGAATTCTTTGGAGGACTGCCTGCACCTCTCCAGTAATTGTCCTTGGGCAAGATTGGTAACGGTATAAAGTGGTGAAGCGCATTACCAGAAATTAGCGTACAATCCTAAAATCGCTGAACGTTGTATATGGAGGTTCCTCTACAAACCTTAAACAATAGAAACACAAAGAAAACAACGTAGCGCCAGTGAACACCTGCCCACCAGTTCGCAGAAATTATACACGCTGCATGTCCATATTAAATGTTTTCTTTCAAAAATTTTCCCCCTTAGGGTGATGCCTATTCAACAGTGGTGCAAGAAAAAAACAAAGCCAGGATTGCGAAGTATATAGAATCAGGGTCGGTGAGGTTAACAAAAAGATTTACAACTCACACATTTTCATGAGCCTACACTTGGCTCTAGGGTGGATCTCTTTATGGGTCTTTAATCGTTTCTTCAGGTACCCAATAACCCCTTAGTGGATCCTTTGGACTCAGACGTATACCAGGGATACCCCTAGTGTAATACTTTGACCAAACAATTGGTGATCTATTAGCAGGCCAAATTAAAACCCACATCTCCTTGTGCCCCAACTGTCCGTCAATTGTGCATAAGGAATTTGTAAGGAAATTCCCAAAACCTTCTGGGACAGGAATATAGGTAAACAGCGGTCTTTAAAAACATTAATATAAATATAACAAAGCATAGCTACCAGGACGCGTTTTTGCCAGAACGGCTTATTCAGCTGGTATTCTCTGTTTTGTCCCCTCTGTCACCTTATATACTATATTCATAAAGTCAAATTAAATCCATAAACTAGTCATTAAAAACAACTTAATACACAGGTTTTAAAAACACCCGTCTGCCATCTTGGCGCATGCGCAGTAGTTCCGCGTTTCACCCTGAAAAGCGGAAGTTTGACTCGCTCTGTCCGTCATTAGAACATGCAAACCATTACCCCGTGTTCCACCTTGAATAGATACTGTAACTTCCACGTTTCAAGGTGGTAATGTCTCTTCGCCCATGGGGAAGTAAGTCAAATCCCATTCAGCACATTTCATCCAAAACAACTGGAGAACCAAGTCTCGACAAGAAGAGGGTTCAACATAACCACCAGGTCACTGATCTACAACCATGGAAAGCAAACTCCGATCCCACTCAGAAGCCGCCACTAGTCCTTGGGCAAGACACCTAACGATATGGATAAGCCTACCTCACAAAATACTTTTCATAGATTGTACGTTCCTTTGGGAACGGGGTCCCCTTGAATAAGGCCATATCATCCATGTGTGGTATTCTGGACAGTATAATCATCAAAAATCAAAATTTCCCTTCTTAATACTTGGTTGCTAATCCTTTGCAGTCAATCACAGCCTGAAGTCTGGAACGCATAGACATCACCAGACGCTGGGTTTTCATCCCTGGTGATGCTCTGCCAGGCCTCTACTGCAACTGTCTTCAGTTCCTGCTTGTTCTTGGGGCATTTTCCCTTCAGTTTTGTCTTCAGAAAGTGAAATGCATGCTCAATGGGATTCAGGTCAGGTGATTGACTTGACCATTGCATAACATTCCACTTCTGTCCCTTCAAAAACTCTTTGGTTGCTTTTGCAGTATGCTTTGGGTCATTGTCCATCTGCACTGTGAAGCGCCGTCCAGGGAGTTCTGCAGCATTTGGCTGAATGTGAGCAGATAATATTGTCCGAAACACTTCAGAATTCATCCTGCTGCTTTTGTCAGTCACATCATCAATAAATACAAGAGAACCAGTTCCATTGGCAGCCATACATGCCCACGCCATGACACTACCACCACCAGGCTTCACTGATGAGGTGGTATGCTTAGGATCAGGAGCAGTTCCTTTCCTTCTCCATACTCTTCTCTTCCCATCACTCTGGTACAAGTTGATCTTGGTCTCAGCTGTCCATAGAATCTTGTTCCAGAACTGTGAAGGCTTTGTTAGGTGTTTGGCAAACTCTAATCTGGCCTTCCTGTTTTTGAGGCTCACCAATGGCTTACATCTCGTGGTGAACCCTCTGTATTCACTCTGGTGAAGTCTTCTCTTGATTGTTGACTTTGACACACATACCCCTACCTCCTGGAGAGTGTTCTTGATCTGGCCAACTGTTGTGAAGGGTGTTTTCTTCACCAGGGAAAGAATTCTTCGGTCATCCACCACAGTTGTTTTCCGTGGTCTCCCGGGTCTTTCAGTGTTGCTGAGCTCACTGGTGCGTTCCTTCTTTTTGAGAATGTTCCAAACAGTTGTTTTGGCCACGCCTAATGTTCTTGCTATCTCTCTGATGGGTGTGTTTTGTTTCTTCAGCCTAATGATGGCTTGCTTCACTGATAGTGACAGCTCTTTGGATCTCATCTTGAGAGTTGACAGTAACAGATTCCAAATGCAAATAGCAAACTTGAAATGAACTCTGGGCCTTTTATCTGCACATTGTAATTGGGGTAATGATGGAATATCACACACCTGGCCATGGAACAGCTGAGAAGCCAATTGTCCCATTACCTTTGGTCCCTTAACAAGTGGGAGGCACATCTGCAAACTGGTGTAAGTCCTACACCGTTCACCTGAGTTGGATGTACATACCCTCAAATTAAAGCGGACAGTCTGCAGTTAAAGCAAATTGTGTTTGTTTCATTCCAACTCCATTGTGGAGGTGTATAGAGCCAAAGATGTTAGAATTGTGTCGATGTCCCAATATTTCTGGACCTGACTGTAAATAAAGGCGTTTTGCTGCAAATTAAAAGAATAAAACAGTCGGATCAAAAAGGAATAAAAACGCACATTTTTTTAATATTGAATCCTATGGGATTTGTCTGTTTAAACCTGACAAACTTAAATGGCGAAGATCTGGGCATTTCGCCAACATTTTGGTGCAGTTTGGCGTTCTCTGAATAGATTAACCACTACTTCTCTATGAGACAATTTCGCTGCCACTGAAAGTCATTGAATTGCGGCAATCTGCACCATAGTTTGCTGACATTTTGCCAATATTTGACAGCTTTCTGATAAGATGAACTGCCAGGAAATTGCACCGCAAGGGGAAACTCACCGTTCTGCACGATGCTTTTTAATTTATTCATTCACTCATTCAAAGAGATACAAAAATACAGTCATCATAAGGATACAATGTTGTAAAGAATTCAAATAGTCGACATAGTAGTGCATAAAAGCAGTGGGTGATCTAATAAAAATAACTGTAAATCACAGCAGCAGAGGACGTGAAATTACCATGCCACAGATGAGTGTGCCCTACAGACAAGATCGGCTTAAAAAAATAAAAAAAAGGGGGAAAGAAAAATTAGGGCTAAAAAAAAAAAAAAAAAAAAAAAAAAGGTGGTAGAGAAAGAAAATAAAAAAACAAAAAAAAAAAACGAGGGAGGGGAGAAGAGCAGGGATGAAGAGGGAAGATGAGAGGAAGGAACAGTGGTAGTAGAAAGGGAAGGGAACAGGAGGACAGAGGAGGCGGAATGAAGGGGGACCGTAGGTCACCCCCACCTTCATAACCTCAACAGCACGGTGCGGCGTCCTGTGGATTCAGCCAGTGAGAAGGGAGTGTCAGTCCGCCGAGAACAGAGAAGCCTCCCAATGATACCATTTGTGGAGGGGAGACTGCGTCTTTCCCTCCTCTGCAGCCACCAATAAGCTCTTTTGGCGCAATTCTGCAGCAAGTTTGGCTCTTATTAAATAACCCTGTTAGTCTAGTTTTAATTAATAAAACTCAAGAAATAAAATTCCATGAGGCAACGGCTTCTTTCTTGAGTATGTAAACCCTATGTCCTAGAGTCCAAATCAAGTATAAACTTAAATAGAACTGTTGTAAACCTACCAACTTTATAGACGTTAATGGCTCCCCATAAGTTTACACCTGACTGGAACCTCGAGATCGATCCCTCGGAGTCTTTTTTGTTTAGGCTGGGGTCAGACGAGCGCAGTTATCACGTCCGTGATGCTGCACATTTGTACGTCCGTAGCAGCATAGCATTCTGACCAATGGAGCCCCACACACGAAGTACGTCCGTACAGAAGTGCGGATGCATGGCGGAGGCGGCAAATGGACGCAGGTTAGGCAAGAACGTAATACTGCTAGAACGGACATGCGGAGTGCGCCACGTCTGCAACGTCCGTGTAGCTTTGTTTGTGAGTGATGAAACGAGGTCAGATGGACTGCATTTATACGTCAAGCATTTTTGATGGACAGAATGCTTTTTCATTGTAATTTATTTTCCCTGCTACATCAGTCAAAAAATACGTCCGTGAAAAAAACGGACTGTGTGGCCACTACCTTGTTGTCAGTCAGTAAGCACGTCCGTACTGCACGGACGCACAGTCTGTACAAAATGCGCTCATCTGACCCTAGCCTTAATCTGTTGTGTTAGAGGAAAAACCAAAAAACAAGCAAGTCTTTTGACCTGCATGACTCTTCATGACTCTTCATGTGCAATTGTGAAAAGGGCAGTTTTTTGTTTGTTTTGTAGTAAATGTTATAAACTGGTTCAGCACTCCGATTACACTGGAATAGGGCCCAAAGTCTCAAAATATGAGGATTGGATGCCTAGATACACGTGAGCATTCCTCGTAACAGTTACAAATCAAAGGTTATTGAAATACCAGCAATTAGGGTGTTTACAAGCATGACTTATATGGGTGGTTAAGGGTTCAGTAAGCAGAACAACAAAATATGAATCATAATGGAGAGGTGTAATAGAATATTTCTCTATGTAGAACCGGAAAAAAAGACAGGCAGGAAATGAGTAACGTTTCTGGTATTCAAGGTGAAAAATACAAACGCATAGAACATGTGCATCTTTTGTGTTGGATCTTTTGCTATGTTGGAGTCTAAAGATTTAGGGCCCATTTCCACGCACATTAAAGAGAGTTGATAAAATGAAGGGTAAATAAAGCATTGCAAGCAGATTTTCCTTAGCAGCGCCCTCTTAGGACAGCGTCTGATCTGCAAGTGCTTTGAAAATGGCCCACCTCCCTTCCCAGCATGCAGAGCACTGGCTGCGAGAGTTGCCTGGCGCCGCAGGCAATCCCCTGGCAGCCAATAGCGACGATCTGCATCAAGTGACAGCATGTCACCATTATCACTGTCCCAATGTCGCAGCCAATGCTTGTAATATTGTCTCTGACTCGCTCTTCTCCTCAATTCGACCGGAGGCGACAGAGGCAGAGAATCATAATTTTAAACATGAAATAAATTTTAACCCTTTCAGTGCAGAACTTTGAAAATCGCAAAATTTAAAAAATTCTCATAGTGTGTAGGGTTTTTTTCAGATTAAAATATATTTTATATATAAATCTTTCATGGAAAATGAAAGCCCTTACTTCTCGTGAACAAATGGTATATAATAAGGGTGGGTGCATTTAAAATGAAAGAGGTAAGTTATGGTTGAACAGACAAACAGCTGAAATTCTACTTTTAGAAGTGTTCCGAACTTGTAACATTGCCCCCGTCCTTCGGGGGTTAAGCCCAGGGGCCATCACTTGTTCTCAGTGGCAGATGGCACTGCCCTCTCCACGGTGGGATGAGCGCTAAGTAAGGGATTATATTTTAGGTTAAATAAATTCATTAAAAAAACAAAACACCTAATACACCAGGTTCTGGGTGTCGGCATTTCTTTAAGAAATGCCAGTTCCAAAATAGAAGAATGGACTACCATAGAATACCTGGTTCTTTTAATTTGACACAAATTAATGCTTCCTATACAAGGTATATGAAGTGTTACCGAGTCACAAGCAAAACTGCAAGATCCAATTGTATCACCAGACGTTCGGATATCAGCTGGAGTCGATCTATATATTGGCTCCAGTAGAGATCTTAAACTTATTTATTTATAAAGTATTTTACCAGGAAGGAAACATTGAGATTTCTCGTTTTCAAGTATGTCATGGGTTCAAGAACATTGAATTGTTACAGATATACAAAGTAATAAAATGCAAGATATTAAAAAAAAACAGCACACATATACAGATTAACATAGAAAATAAATATGTAGGAAATATAGTCACTATGTTACATGTTTACAGGTGCATTCTGTATCGAGGTATGTCAATAGACATCTCTTAAGTGACTTTAGACTGGGGGAAGATTTGATGTGGAGTGGAATACTATATTAACCCTAACTATATTGTACCATCTATTCAAATAGAAAGAATTTATATTTTCATTTCAAAACTTTGATGGCGGTGTACAAAGTAATATGCAATGGCTTTTTCCTAGTACAAATTTGAAAGGATTTATTTCTTCTCTGAAATAATATTTGATCTGGATATATTTTAAAAAATTAAGCTGAAAATGTTCTTCCAATTAGGGATTTTAAACGAAACAAAAAAATATTCAAAATAACAAAAATGAAAGTGTCACCAAATGCATTTACAAGCATGTACTTTATGAATTTCTTTCTGGTATGCACATCACATTTTATAGTGAAGGCGCATTCCTTTTATAAAACTAAAAATAATAAGATAACATTGTATTAAAGCGATACTGTAATGAAAAATAGAGTTTCTTTTTTTTGCTCTTAAATAATTGATTAAATGGGGGGCGGAGTTATCTGCCGAGACGAGAGGTCGTGCGAAGCCGGGCTCCGCTGAGTTTTTAGACTTATTAGATACTATCCCGGCTCCCATCGGCCCTCTACGAGACCCCAGCTCTGCGGGGGGACTGCTGGTGACACCCCGGAGTTACGTTGGGGTTAGACAGCTGACTTTGCGGAGCCTCGCAGCCCCAGAACTTTGATTGCGGCCTACTCCGGTCGGCCATTTTGGAGCCGCGAGTTCTCCTCTCTTTACCCGCCGGTGATTCCCTGGCCTTCATCCCTGGATACACGGCACCTAAGATGGGTAAGAAGTCCACCAGGAAGTCGGGCCAAGCCGAGAGTTTAAGTCAACGAGACATACGTGACGCTATGGGCAGGGGATCCGCTGACCGGGCTGCGGCCCCCTCCCCCGCCATGCTGTCTGGCTGTGGGTCCTCGGATGATGGGGAATATTACTGGCCCTCTGATGGCCTAGACGACATGCAGATGCTCACCTCGCACCATGTGAAGCCGGCTGGCACGGCAGCGAGGAAGCGGGCGCAGGGGAAGCGCCGGGCTTTGGCGGAGAAGATGGCAGGGACGCTGCCGAACGCAGAGCTAGCCCATATGCAAGAGGGTTCAGGGGAGGAAAGTGCGCCCTCGTCTCCGGTCCCTCGCTCCTTGCCCGTGAAGGATATCGCACCTAGAAGGCACGTTACCCCTGGTCCCAGGCAGGATCTTAGGGCACCCCCCTTGCAAACTGACACTCAAGACCCCTATGCCATCGAGGGTGATGATGCCCTCCCATCGACGAAGGGTGACCTTCGTCGATTTATGGACGAGATGCGCTCTGTGTGGCGAACGGAGGTAACGGGAATGAGGGCCGAAGTGGCGGAGGTCCAAGCCAAGGTGCTGGAGGTGAAGACACAATCGGATGAGGTGGCGAAACGGCAGACCGATCTCTCGACGGACGTTGTGGAGCTTAGGTCTCAGGTTGCTCTCCTATCCCGATCTGTGGAGGCGCTTGAGGCTCGCCACCGCCGGCGAAATCTCCGGATCCGGGGTGTTCCTGAGTCCGTTCCTCTCGCCGAACTCTTACCATACGTGAATCGTCTGGGGAATCAGGTCTTGGGCTCCACGCCGGGTTCATTGACGCTGTTCGTTTCAGTGTATCGTATACGGAAGGCCGCGACAGCTCCCCAAGAGGTCTCCAGAGACGTCATAGCGGTGACCATGGACGTTTCTGCACTGGAGAAGCTTATGTCAGCCCCGGGAGCGAGACAGGCTGTACAGTTCGAAGGGCTAAAGCTAATGATGTTTCGCGACCTTCCTTTTGCGACGCTGTTGGCCCGCCGTAGATACCGGGAGGTGACGAGCTATCTCCGTTCCAGAGGAGTCCGATACCGGTGGGGACAGGCGGGATCCCTAGAAGTGACCCACGGGAATGTAATGTGCTCCATCAGTGACCCTGAGACAGCATGGTCCCGTCTGTCGGCGGTGGGACTTTCTCGTGAGGTGGTGGAGGACAGGCCAGGCTGAATGTACGTGTGAGATATTGAGTTTCTCACTGCTGTGCTGCCCGTGTTATATCCCCCCTCCCTCTGGTTTAAGACACTATAAGAGACATGCTTCGATTTTTCACTGATCTATTGAGGATTTGTTTCTGCGATGATTATTTTTGCTTTATTATTTTTTTCGATGAGACCCCCCTGCCTGGGGAGGCTCCCCCCCTCCGGGAGTTGATATGTGTCATGTAAATGTGCTGACATTTTGCAACCTTTTTGGGGAATCCCCCTCCCCCCCTTGATGTTTATTTTCCATGATAACTTATGCTGGTTACAAGCTGACCCTTTTTTTTTTTTTTTTTTTCTGTTTGTAATTCTGGGACATCTCGGGGACGCAACCGCGACTAGGCGTCTGGCTTGCTACTGAGTACCCGGGCCAGGTGCCGTTATTCCCCCTTGGCCTCCCTGCGGCCTTATGGACCGTCTGGGTAGTCACCAAGGCAGGCACATTTTTGGCTTTTGCCATCTTTTTACTCCCTTCCCCCCCTTTTTTTTTTTTTTTTTTCTTCTCTCCTCTTAGTTTTAGTTTACATTGACTTGTTCTGTTTCGCGGAGACCCCCCCTAACTGGGAATGTTTATTGTTCCTAGCTGAGACCCCCCAATCGGGGATGTTTTTGATTTTATTTGATGTACTGATGAATAGTTCTGGCCATGCGAGGCCATATGTACTTCCGCTTGTCTCTTGTTGTACATGTTATATTCAAAAATAAAGAATTTAAAAAAAAAAAATTGATTAAATAATTGAGGCTGCTGACATCCTCTGCCCAATTATTATTTTAAATTATTTTTTATGTGATATCACTGACCTTTTGTCCCTTGCCTCACTTATCTCCTCCTGTTCAGTTCAGGGACTCCTGAAGCTGGAAGTCCCTGAAGCTTTTCTGCACATACTACACAACTTGCGTAGCGTATGAACTGCATCACTACTTGGACTTGTCCACTTTAAGGCCCCGTTCACACTGTGCGATTTGAAAGTCTCGCGACTTTCCGCGCGATTTTCATATTCGCGACATGGTGCGATAATGTCGCGCGACATCGCTGTTTTGTGCGATTTTTGCAAAGCACCACCAATACAAAATCGCAGATAGCAAATCACAAAAAAAGGGTCATGTACCAGCGACATGCTTCTGCGACGCGCGACATGGCGCAGCAACATGTGAACAGCTCCATTGAAATGCATTGGAGAAGCTACATAGTGCGACGTCGCGTGGATTTTGCTGCGACGTCTCGGCAAAATCCGCACGATTAATCGCACAGTGTGAACGGGGCCTAAATGCGCAAGTTCCGTAGCACCTACGCAGATCTGATCCACTGGCTGCCTCGGAGACTGGTCTCAGAGAGGGTGATGTCTGTGTGCTGACGTCACTAGTGACATATCTGATGACCAGCAGCCGGGAAATTAAAAAATACTGGATGCTGGTGATACTGGGTTGGGTGGTGGAAACTTTCTCTTCATCCAGCGGTTTCTGCCAGATCAGGGGAGCACTCCTCACATCCTGGCCACTTTAAAACTATAAAAAGTAGTCTGGATGAGTAGCGTGCCCCCTTTAGGCTGGCGTCAGACGAGCGTATTTGAAGAGTGGAAGGAACGTCCTTGAGAGTGGACTTCCTTCCACTCAACGCCCATCTGGCCACCTCGCTGAGCACACTTGGTGCGCTCAGCGCTGCAAGGCTCGATCCTCCTATGGAAGATCGCGCTTTGCAGCTCCGTCAACACGCGTCTTAGCGCCTTGACGGAGAGGGCTGCTGCATGGACGTAGCACAGCCGCTGTTGCGTGCGCAATTAGTGCATGCGCAACAGTGTGTGGCTGGCCCCATCGAAGCGTCTCAGTGCTGCGACCAGACGCCAGAAGGAACGTCAGTACAGGGGCACATAGTTTACATTTCCTAGCAGTAAGGAAAACAAAAGCAAAAGAAACTCACCTACCATTATACTTAGACTATTTTACCGGTTTCTTTAAAAAGTAAATATTTAATTTCCTTGCAATACAGCTTCTTCAGAACATAAGAACAGTAAAGTAACAGAAATCTATAAAGTACTGATAGATGAAAGAACATTTCGTTAAAAAAAAAAAAAAAAAAATATTAAGTGGAAGGATTGACAGGCATAAAGTAGGGGAAGGGAGAGTTTGTGATTAGATATTTTAAGAAGGAGTGGTGCTGGAATGTGTTATGAAAGCGACACAACTTAGCCGTTCTCTAGTACAAGGGAAAGGAAATCTATAGTTTTTTGCCACAAAAAAGTGGGGTTTTTTGGTAATTTGTTTACAGCATGTGGTGTAGACTTCAAGATTTGGCATTGTAACATTAAAACACAGAGGTTGCATTACTGAAATATAATTAAGATGGTTTATTATGTTAATATACAGCTCTTTGTGTAGAAATGTGACAACGCATGGACGGGAGGAAGTTTTAAAGACATGCTGGATGGCGAGGATAAAAAAAAAAAAGAAACATCAAAAAGTGTGTGTGTTGTGAATGTAAACACATAGGATCAGGTTCTGGCTGTACTGTGTGAATGCATGACCTGCCAAGCATTAATAAGGCCAGTAAACAAGTCTGGCTCTGAATCAGAGGTGGTATAAAGTTCAAATACTTGTAATGGAAGGCAGAAGATGAAGTAAATTAATTATCTGCTGGTAAACCGGAATAGAAGACTCAACCTCGCTAAGAATATCTTAAATCTTAAATATGTATTTAACAATTAAATATAGGGTAAAACATAAGTTTACATATTGTCATTTCAAAATAAATACAATAATTATGTAAAAATGCTCATTTTTACATTTCATATATTCATTTAGCACTTTACAGAAATATTGCTGGAATAAAAGGTTCTGAACAGCACACGGTGATCCTTATCTCGCCTTAAACTCATTTGCACTTATCTTGATGTTGCCGTCACACCAAGCTATGCTGTTTGGCATTCCGTGGAAGCTTGTGGTGCTCAAGACATGGTCCAGCCGCACAATCCCCGAGTGATGAATATTATCGCAAAAATGGGATTTACCTTTAATAGGGTACAAAACTATCAGGTCTATTCACTAAAAGGTGACTATCAGGAGAATGACTGGAGAAGTGAAAAATCTAGGTAAAAAAACAGCCAAACCAGAAAAGTTCTCCCATTTATCTCACTTTCCATATCAGATATTTGGTCTAGATTGTCCTCTTCTCCTACCAATTCTTCAGAGTGTCACCTTTTAGTGAATAGACCTGTGTGTTCGTGATGGCTTGATAAAACTCATTCTCCGAAAATGGTTAGATCGTTCAATTTATGCAAGAGATAAGAAGCTAGCAAAAAGTCTATATTAAATAAAGACAAGAACAAAAATAAAAAAATGTGATTATATATATATTTTAGTATTTATCACAGGAATAACATACGGAGACAACCGGCAATTGGGATTTCATTAAGAACCAGTCTCTGCACAATACAAGCTTGATGAATTGCTTTGCAGTTTTAAGCACCAGAGGTTCAAGTGACTACATGTTCAAGCTACATACTTTATTCTGTTTATACAAGAATGAAGCATAGTTCAGACAAATGCAAGTATGCGCTATTTAACTCTTTAGGAAGCTATGTACTTTAGCCAAAAACAGAACGTGCATGTTCCCATCTAATGCAAGCACGAGCGATATTCTTCAAAAGGAATAAAAATAAACAAAAGATCAAATATATGCTAAGCTTCAAAATCAGATCTCAATGCATACACATTCCTGTTTGAAAGCAGAAAACGGTCCATAAATGTGACTTCACATTAACATGCTGCTTGCAGAATACTGTTAGTCTCTGTGTACAGACAACTCTAATTACGCACATGAAAATACTAATTACATACTTTCCAGACTTAAATTACATTTTCTGCTTACCACCTGTCTTCTAGATATATATAAAAAAAGTAATTAAAAGATAAACCACTTCTGATGTTGCAGTTAGGTTCACTAAAATGTATACAGTGCTTATTTAAAAATGTTATGTACTTTTTGCAATTTAAGTATTCTAGGGAGATTTGACAGCCATTACTCTGATGTGATTTGGAACGGCTGTGCAACGATGAACTGCATAGTCCTTAAAAAGCTTGTAATGAAAAAGGCAAAATCCAACATACTGACTTTTTAGTAGGTGTTTAACACCATCATGATGGGCAGGCGCCGCCCATCGAGCAGGGGTTAACGCCGGTAAGGCGTACTGGTACACCTCGCCGCCAGGTGCTGCTGCGGGTCTCTAATTTGGCCCGCCCATGCAGCCGACATGCCTCATTGGCTGCAGGGGGACGGCCTGAGTTCAACAGTCAAAACTAACCGATACAATGTAACCACAATCTCATCTGTTATAAAGTGCATCTGTTACTGCGCGTAATCAGTGCGCCTGTCTGACCCCAGCCTATGTGTGCACACCCTTAAAGGGATACTCTAGGCAACATGACCACCTAAGCTTTTCTAGGT
This sequence comes from Leptobrachium leishanense, assembly GCA_009667805.1. Taxonomy (NCBI): domain Eukaryota; kingdom Metazoa; phylum Chordata; class Amphibia; order Anura; family Megophryidae; genus Leptobrachium; species Leptobrachium leishanense. The sequence goes on along the minus strand of CM019067.1, from coordinate 179,738,072 downwards.
GGTCATGATGCCCTGAGTATGCCCTTGTCTGTCCCCATTCCCTCCGCTCAGCCGATCGGCTAAAACAGCAGAGAGACGCGGAGGACTTTACTCCGCCCTCCCAGCTGTCAGTCAGCAGAGCGGGATTCATATTTCCCGCTTCTGCCAACTATTGCCGAGTAGGAGACGTCATCGTGCTTTCAGTAGTGTTGCGCGCATCCTCTTGCGCGCAACACTAATCCAAGAAGATGGAGCTGGGAGGAAGCCTGCTGATTGGCTGGCTTACGTGAGAGGCGCGCATGCGCGCTTCTCACGTAAACCATTAGCCAAGTTACAGAGTTAGAAGGACGGGAGCGGAAGAGGAGGGTGGGGAGTATGAGAAAAAAAAAAAACGCTGTTGGAAACAAGTGGATTTTAGGGTATTACAGTAAAAAAAAAAAAAAAAAAAAAAATCCCTACCTAGTTATTGAGGGAATAGGTATATTATAATGTAAAAAACGGGGGGGGGGGTTTGCTTAGAGTGTTCCTTTAAACTAATACTTTGTTGAAGCACCTTTTGATTTTATTACAGCACTTTTGGGTAGGGGGTCCATCAGCATGGCACATCTTGATTTGGCAATATTTGCACATTCGTCTTTGCAAAAACACCCCAAATCTGTCAGATTGAGGGCATCTCCTGTACACAGCACTCTTTAGAACACCCCACAAATTGGGAATTCAGGTCTGGACTCTGGCTGGGCTATTCCAAAACTTTGATCTTCTGGTGAAGCCAATTGTTTGTTGATTTGGATGTATGTTTGGGCCGTTGTCGTGCTGAAAGATGAAGTTACTCTTCATGTTCAACTTTTTAGCAGAAGCCTGAAGGCTTTGTGCAAATATTGACTGGTATTTGGAACTGTTCATAATTCCCTCTACCTTGAATAAAGCCCTAGTTCCAGCTGTAGAATAACAGCCCCTTGGCATGATGCTGCCACCACCATGCTTCACTGTGGGTCAGGGGCGGACTGACAACTAATGGGGCCCTCGGGCAATAGGAAATCAAGGGGCCCCTCGTGCCACGTCCACAGTAGGCCACACCCATACAAAACCCCATCCATTTGACGAATAACCATCAATAATTTTCAAAATAATAATTTTAATGAGAAAAGAAAATCCACTCCGGCCCTTCAGCGAATTGGGGAATCCATAGTGCCCCCTCCAGACTTAGACTGCCAATGCTCCGCTAATAAAACTCACGCTCATACTACTGTATCACAGAGCTGCACAGGAATAAAACGTATACACACACCACACATTACTGTGAGTTTCATTGCTGTGGATTCTGGTATACGGTCATACACACCACACAATACTGTGGCTTTTATTGCTCTGCAGCTCTGTTATACGCTCATACACAGCACACATTACGGTTTGACAGAGCTCCTCAATAAAACTCATAGTAATGTGCGGTGTGTATGAGTGCATCACAGAGCTCCACAGCAATAAAACTCTTAAAATAATGGGCAGTGCATACGAGCAGGCACAGAATCCACAGCAATATAACTCCTAGTAATGGCACAGAATACACAGCAATATAACTCCCAGTACAGAATGCACAGCAATATAACTCCCAGTACAGAATGCACAGCAATATAACTCCCAGTAATAGCTGGTGAGTATGAGCATTTTTACCATCCTTTGAAGTTTGGGTCCTGTCCTGTGTGTGCAGTCGGAGTGTCACACTCTCTGGCAGGTGGGCTGCATGAGCGGGCTCTGGCTTGGTCACATGGAGAGGCATGGCCTAGATTCAGAGTCATGCGGCGTGTATGTGTGACGCATCTGGGAACCGCCGGGAGCCGCCTGGCAGCTAGTTGCTGCTCTGCAGCGTTCGGTAGCGGATCAGGAAGATCCGCGTCTGAACAGAGGGGGCATATTTCTTTGGTGCCTCCATCTGCTGGGCCGCCTGCAATCCGAATGGGATCGGATTGCAGCGAGAGACCCCAGTATGAGTATCGGAATCCGGGCCCCCTCTACCCGCAGGCCCTCGGGCGGTGCCCGAGTGCCCGATGGGTCAGTCCGCCCCTGCTGTGGGTATGGTGTTCTTTTAGTGACGTGCAATGTTGTTTTTGTGCCAAACATGGGCAGTATTACAATGTTGGTGCTAACTTAACCAGTTAACCTTAACCTTAAACATAAAACCTCCATAGGCTATAACGGCTCTGGTTAAGTTAGCACCAACATTGTAATATGGCCCCATATCGTTTGGAATTATGGCTAAAAAGTTCAATCTTGGTTTCACCAGACCACAACACATTTTCCCACATGCGTTTGGGAGACTTCAGGTGTGTTTTTTGCAAAATTTAGCCGGGCTTGGTTGTTTTTCTTAAGAAAAGGCTTCGGTCTTGCCACTCTAACCCATAGCCCAGACATATGAAGAATATGGGAGATTGTTGTCACATGTACCACACAACAAGTACTTGCCAAATATTGCTGCAGCTCCTTTAACCCTTTCGCTGCTGAGCCATTCCACGCCTGTGTGCTGAGCTGATTTTTACAATTTTTTTCTCATCAGGTTTAAACGCGTTTTGAAGCCATGTTTTATTATCACCCTAATTAACCCAAGGTTCTAGCCCTTCCCATGATATGTTAATTTGTATATTTGTGTTTTGTTTTTAATATCTTGCATTTTATTACTTTGTATTTCTGTAACAACTGTAACCACTCAATGTTCTCGAACCCAGGACATACTTGAAAACGAGAGAAATCTCAACGTATCCTTCCTGGTAAAATCCTTTATAAATAAATAAAATAAATAAATTATATGACCCAGACAAATTATATATCGTTCCTTCCGGCAGACTCGGCAGATCCATAATATATCATTATTATATGTATACGATATGTCCTACCTGTATATTATAACAAAAACATGCAATAAAATTAGAATTTTCAATAATTTACAGCGTGTAAAGTGTTTTTTTTTTCTCTTTTTATCATGCAAGCGTTTGCGATTAGATTTTCTTACTTGTTAAAAAAAAAAATTGAAATTGTGACTCGCTACATTTTTTTAGGGGGAAATTACGTGCTTTTTAGCAAATGCCCCCATAGAAAAAAATCGTTAATGCAGCATCATTGTTTACATTATAATTGAAATGGGAACAATATTGCTGAATAATAAAAAAAAAAAAAAAACAACTATTATTACTATTTTTATTATTTTGTCTTTTAACGTAACATGGTCATGTTTGGTATCATTGGAAAGACCATGCCCTGGCCGTTCCAATGATATCAGACATTAACCCCTAGCTGCCACGGGAGATTAACCCCCTTTCGCCACCATAGGTGGCAGCTAGGGGTTAACTCCAGAACTGACGTCATCGCTCTACATACAATGACGCCAGTCATCAGGGGGAGATCCCCGAAGCTTGGCCGACATCCAAGATGTTGGTCAGCTCTGGAAGGGGTCCGCAATACGGCACCTGTTGGCACCGAATCGCGATCCAGCCCCCTAGGGGTTAAAGACAGACTGTATGAAGTTGCGCCGCCACTGACATAGGCAACATTAAGAAGAGTCATGGAGGAGTTTCGTGGACACTGGAGACAGGATTTACAGGAGAAGCAAAGGAAGGTGGGATCTTCAAATGAGGAGCGAAAACATTTATTCGGGTACAGCAGACCTCATAAACAAAACCATGTGACGTTTCGACCCGCAGGTCTTAATCATACATGTGCACACTTATCAAAAACCCTTTTACTTATACTGCCTTTAATTGCCTACACGCTTATACAATTAAACAATTATATAATTAAGCATTTTTTTGGAGAGGTTCAAACAAATAAGTCATATTACAAATATGCAGCCCCAAGAATATTGGGGGAACAAAAAAGGCCTAGTATAAATAAGTAAATAACAAAGAAAAAAGTAATTAAGAAAAGAGGAAAAAGGAAAGAAAAAGGGTTTAAAAAGGTTAAAAAGAAAATTGGAGGGGTGTCCAAAGAAAACGTGCAGATAAATAAACGATCAATATCTGCAGATATATGCATTCTTACTTTTATGATACTCTAAATGTCTCATCATATGTATGCCATATAGCATATATATGTATAGTGGTTGATGCCACTACATCACTGGTGCATGGTAAGACATATATACAAATCATATATTAGTAATGTAATTACTGCATTCATCTGTGTCAAAAAAATTGTCAAGTCAGTTTCAGTCCCAGTCCAAATACCAAAAACATCGTCGATGTACCTCCACCATGTGTGTACAAAGTTAATAAAAGATTGATGTGGATAAATAAATTGATTTTCAAATGCATTCATGTATAAATTGGCGTAAGCTGGAGCCATATTGGATCCCATGGTCGTACCTCTGCATTGTTTGTACACCGTATCACCAAACAAAAATACATTATTATAGAGCACTATCTCTACTAGCTTCATCAGAAAAGAAATGTGTTCTTCTGGAAATGAATGTTTCATGGATAGCTATCATGCCTTCTATATTGGGAATAGAGGTATAGAGACTCGTAACATCCCACGTAAATAAAATAACGGGACCTGTGAATGAAAGTTCCGCTATGCGTCTCAGCACATCCTTCCTGTCCCATAAAAAGGACTGAGTCTTGGTGACCAAAGGCTGGAGAACCCTATCCAGGAAGACAGATATAGGCTGAAGCACGGAATCCGTGCTAGCCACAATAGGCCTCCCTGGTGGGTTCTCCAGACTTTTATGTATTTTAGGCAATAAGTAGAACACCGGCAGAATTGCATGCTCTTTAAGATATTTATATAGATCCTCGTCTATGATGTTCTGTGTTAAGGCCTCTGAAATGACTGTGTCAATTAGTTTCTCCAGCTGTGTGACCTCACCCAAATGGCTAACGCTGTATGTATCAGTATCATTAAGCTGCCTATTGACCTCCTTAACATAATCCACATGGTTCATAATAACCAACGCTCCCCCCTTATCAGCTGGTTTAAGAGAAAAGATCTAAGAGAGAATAAGAGTCTTAAACACCTGTCGTTCAAGTTAAGAGAAATTAGGATGTTTACCATCTATGAAACCATCTAGCAAGTGATCGATATCCTGTTTCACAAACTGAATAAACGTTTCTATGGGAGGGGTCGTGGGTGGAGAGAAATCGCTTTTAGTCCAAAGTTTAAGTTCTTTGGCGTGGAATGAAGTATCAGAAACATTGGAAATATGTGTATCAATGGATTCTACTCTCCCATGAAAAAACACTTTTAATTTCACATTACGAAAAAATCTCTCTAGATCCACACGTAGGGCAAGGAAGGTCAATGGGAGCAGAAGGACAGAATGAGAGACCCTTGGACAGTACCTTATATTCAATGTCCGTGAGTATATGGTCTGATATGTTTATCACTAACGGCGCTGATTGTACATCTTTGGATGATAAGTCTTTTTTGTTCTTCCCGGGTTCTGCCTTCTTTCCGCGCCTGTGAGGTTTCCTCTTCCTCCTCCGTCTGGTTTCTGTTGATCTCTGATTAAAAAAGAAGCAGAATTGGTAGGAACAGATTGTGAATATAATTGGTCATCAGATGTTTCTAACTCTGTCTCTGTAGAGTCTTGACCTAGATTATTCCGAGTATTCTTTTTCTGAAAGCGTGGTCTTCGATAAAAAGAGGATTGTTTGGGTGCATTTCCAAAGGTGGTATTATTCTGGGTCCATCTGTAGACTCGGCCTTTAGTATAATCTTCCAAATTTGATTATTTTCCTATCTTCTATTTGTATCCTCATATCCTCCATTTGTTTATTTAATCGAGTTTGCAATTGCTCTAATGACTCTAGAGAAAGCATATCTTTTAACTGGACTTCAAGAGCCACTATTTCAGTCTCTAGCTCATCGAGTTCTTTCTTTAGTTGTTCGATGGTTAATAGCAGAATGTCAAAAGAGCATTTGTTTAGAATCATCTCAAACTTCTGACAATATTCCACATTATCAGAAAATAGAGTGGGTCTCAATTTAATGCGAAGACCCCTAGGAATACGCTTCACTTTAAAATATTCAGTTAAGGTAAGGCAATGGAGCCTGCAGCTTACCAATCTTCCTTTCGTCCTTTCCAACTGCATTTTTAATGTGACTTCACCTGGATGGCAAAGGAAGCAGTCCTGTGATGCAGTGGCGCCAACAATACGATCTGTATCTGCTGCGGTGTAAGAAAAGACCCCTTCCGAGGTTGCTGTTTGTTCTCCCATCATTCTCCTGTATCGCGTTGGCGAGTCTAACATAGCTCGCAATACTTCCGGGTTCCGGGCTCAAACCACCAGGTGATCGCGGCTGCGGCCAAACGCAGACGAAAAGCAAATGCCACGATCTCCACCGGAAGGGTGCCCAGACCAAAAGGACCTCACGAGATCACCACCGAGGGGACGCCACAAGTCCCATAGACAAATAGAAGCAAAGGAAGGTGGGATCTTCAAATGAGGAGCGAAAACATTTATTCGGGTACAGCAGACCTCATAAACAAAACCATGTGACGTTTCGACCCGCAGGTCTTAATCATACATGTGCACACTTATCAAAAACCCTTTTACTTATACAATTAAACAATTATATAATTAAGCATTTTTTTGGAGAGGTTCAAACAAATAAGTCATATTACAAATATGCAGCCCCAAGAATATTGGGGGAACAAAAAAGGCCTAGTATAAATAAGTAAATAACAAAGAAAAAAGTAATTAAGAAAAGAGGAAAAAGGAAAGAAAAAGGGTTTAAAAAGGTTAAAAGAAAATTGGAGGGGTGTCCAAAGAAAACATGCAGATAAATAAACGATCAATATCTGCAGATATATGCATTCTTACTTTATGATACTTGTATATATGTCTTACCATGCACAAGTATCATAAAGTAAGAATGCATATATCTGCAGATATTGATCGTTTATTTATCTGCACGTTTTCTTTGGAATAGAGTATCATAAAAGTAAGAATGCATATATCTGCAGATATTGATCGTCTATTTATCTGCACGTTTTCTTTGGACACCCCTCCAATTTTCTTTTAACCTTTTTAAACCCTTTTTCTTTCCTTTTTCCTCTTTTCTTAATTACTTTTTTCTTTATGTTATTTACTTATTTATACTAGGCCTTTTTTGTTCCCCCAATATTCTTGGGGCTGCATATTTGTAATATGACTTATTTGTTTGAACCTCTCCAAAAAAATGCTTAATTATATAATTGTATAAGCGTGTAGGCAATTAAAGGCAGTATAAGTAAAAGGGTTTTTGATAAGTGTGCACATGTATGATTAAGACCTGCGGGTCGAAACGTCACATGGTCTTGTTTATGAGGTCTGCTGTACCCGAATAAATGTTTTCGCTCCTCATTTGAAGATCCCACCTTCCTTTGCTTCTATTTGTCTATGGGACTGGCGGCGTCCCCTCGGTGGTGATCTCGTGAGGTCCTCTTGGTCTGGGCTCCCTTCCGGTGGAGATCGTGGCATTTGCTTTTCGTCAGGATTTACAGGAGGTCCGCTCTGATGTAGTGACCCTTCAGCACCGAATAGACCAGGTTGATGCCAGAGCTTCGGAAGTGGAGAAGGCGCAGGCTGTGACTGACACCCGTGTACAAGATCTGCAGCGACAGGTTGGCCATCTCGGTTCGGCGGTGATGGCGCTTGAGACCCGGTATAGACGGAGTAATTTGCGGCTCAGAGGGATTCCAGAGAATGTCACTGGCGAGAGACTCCTACAGTTTACCGTAGGCCTGGTGTGCCACATCCTACCGGCCTCTGAAGAACCTGCGAGTTCCCTGGTCGTGTCGGCTATGCGCCTCCGGAAGGCAGCTTCTGCCCCTGCAGAAGCCCCCCGAGACGTACTCCTGATGACACGAGATGGAGTTACCCAAGCTCAGCTTATGTCGGCAGTTGGTCCTACGTACCGCGTCACCTATGCTAATAGTGAAGTCACTGTTTTCCGTGATCTACCTTTTCTGATGATAGCGGCCCGCAGATGCTTTAAAGGGGTCACCGCTCTACTTCGCCTGCATGGGGTCCGTTATAAATGGGGGTCGTCAGGCTCCCTGCTCGTGTCCTCTGCTGGGGAGACCCTTACGGCGACGACCTTGGAGGAGGCACAGGCGCTGGTGTCTAGGCTGGGTCTCGGTACTGTACCGCTGATGCCTGAGACCCACCCACGGGATCCAGGTTGACTGCTACTATACCCCCGACTTTATAATTGTTATTTTTTTTTCTTTAGTTTTTTTTTTCTTTCTTCGATGAGACATGTCCCCGTTTGCCTTGTTTCTGTCTGCAAACGATGACTTTAAAACAATGGGGAGTCTCCGAGTATTAGTTTTTTTTTTTTTTTAAGCTGAGTCAAGCTTTTTGAGAGATGTTATCTTTTGATGAGATCCCCCTCCCAGGGATGCAATATGTATCTACTACTTGATGAGACCCCCCACTCGGGGATGACTTTGAGGACACTTGTTTTTGCTATTTCACGCAATGTTTTTGATTGTTTCTTAGCTGAGTTTGTTATTTTGTTGACCCCCACCTCCCACCCCCCGTTTGTTTTTATTTTCTGCACGCCACCCCATGCCACAGACCCCCCCATTTTTTTATTATATATTTTTATTACTTTTACTTATTTATTTTGTCTTTCGGCATTTGGAGCTACCTCAAGGTGTGCCATTGTGGCGGCTACCATGGCTCTGCTCGCCATACTTGGCCCTTGAATACCCCAGGCCTTGTGACCTGCACATTTCCATGGCCTCCGACCGGTCCTTGGACCTTCAGGAGTGAGCCAGGAAAGTCACATAATAATTGGCCTTAGCCACCTTTTTCTACCTCTTTTCCCCCCCCCCCCCTCTTTTTTTTTTTTTTTAAAGGGTGCTGGAGCATTTTTTGGTGTGTCCCCCCCCTCGTCCTCTCCTTCCTATTTTAGATAACCCCTGTCACACTAAGTGTCTCTGTGCTTTTACAATGTGATTTGCGGAGTTTTTTCTGATTATATGCCTTATGAGACTTAGCCCTGTGTGGCTGTTGTACAGTCTGACCGTCCTTCTATATTATATGTGTTATTGCTGATGCCTTTTCAAATAAAAATAGTGAATTTTAAAGACAGACTGTGCCCTTCCAAGTGGTGCCTGCCCCGCACGGATGAGGTGGGAGAGCAGTCCAAAAAGGACCTCCTCTTCAGGCACTTTCCCCACACTCGCGGCAGGGGGGGGGTGGCGGAGGTGCCTGTAATAGAGGTCATCGCAATGACATCTATTGTGCCCACCAGGACCCCGGATGCTGGGCTGACATCCAAGGGGGGGGGGCAGTCTGGAATTCCAGCCGATCGCTGTCAACTGTACTAGGACGCAGTCCTTATGCATTATCCTAACACAAAATAACTAAATTACTGAAGAGCTAGTTCCCCCCGACCCAATTATCTCAGATTAGGTTTAGGAAAAGATCAAAACAAAAAATGAACAATGCAATGACATGATCAAACGGACTATAGTTATCTGATCAGAAAACAGCACTGCAGAGGTTAAATTTGAGAAGTGTTTGTGTGGAATATAAAGAATGTTTAAATTATACTTTACCCGGTCTCTGTCACATCCTAACAGAGGAATGAGGGAGGAAGAGTCACCGACTTCTATTTATAGGTTTAATATGAAAATGTGTCAATATAAAAGACAACTTTAACCCATCATTTTTAGTTTTAAAAAAAGACACTCCAGATTCAGCGGAATTTAACTCTTTTTTTCGCTGCACTCCAGAAGAAGTGGCAGAATCTGTTACATAAAAACGAAAAGAAAAAAAAAAAGGGGGGGGGGCGCAGAATTTTAAGGTTATAGGAAACCCTAACCAAGTATAAATAGTAACCCAAACCTTGCCATAACCCTCATTTCTAACCCTAATTATGGAAAAAGATGCTTCTAGCCACTGTTTACCGCAGCCAATCTTTTACATTAAGAACACAAGCTTTACAATTATTCATTGTTTTTCATCGTTACATTTATTGAATGTACAAGAAAATTCCTAAGGAAAATAAAAAATAAAAAGATTTTTAAACAAAGGGTTGATGGAAACTAATAAACAAAAATATAAAATCAACCAACTTACTAAACCGGTAAAGAGAACAGAAATAGGGAGTGGGAGGAAAACCTCCTAATCCCTTTAAGGCTAGGGTCAGACGAATACATTCTGTGCGGAGTGTGTGTCCGTGCACAACGGACGTGCTTTCTGACTGACAACGTAGTGGCCACACTGTCCGTTTTTGTGACTGAGGTTTTTTGTGACTGATGTAGATGGGGAAATAAAATTAAATATGAAAAACCATTTTGTCCGTCAAAAAGGCAGTCTGTCCGACTACATTCTATCACTCACACACAAAGCTATGCGGACGTGACGCACTCCACACGTCCGTCGTAGCAGTTTTACATGCTTGCCTGACTTGCGTCCGTTGTGCGTCCGCACTTCTGTACACAGGTACTTCGTGTGTGGGTCTCTATTGATCATAATTGTATGCTACCACAGATGTGAACACTGCGCTCGTCTGACCCCAGCCTAAAAGGTCAGCGGTAAATATTAATATTAAATTAATGGACATTGCCATATAAAACTAGAACAAGAAAAAAAAAAAAAAAAACACAACCCCCACACATGAACCAGTAATGAACAATGGACTATCCAACTTAGACCCAGTGTTGGTAAGACACTATGTTGCCAATAGCAGTGGTCCATTGGATCAGAAGGTCTACACACACAACAATAGATGGAAAAAACGATCCTTGGCAAAATAAAATGTATCTAATACAAACGTATCAACTATAAAATGGAGCAAGAAATCGGGCGAATGGAATTTTAGCTACACAAGGACTAATGGGCTCAATAGCCCCTGAAATAAGCAACAATTGTTGGTCCTACATGTAGCCATCAATGTAGTTAACTTGGCAGTATTCAGTCTGCATTTCAAGGGTAATCCTTAGAGTTCTGAAGCCCGGGTTTGGAAGCACTGCATTAATAGAGGTTTTACTGAAGATATAAGAGTAGGAAGCACTGTCTTGCTGGACAGATTTTCATTTAACTGCTTTACAAGGGCAGCGATAGAAGGCACGATCTACTAACCACCCGCTTTATACATTGAACATACACACATGTACAGCCATTGCCATTACCCAGGGTGTATTCATGCTGTAACTTAGCAAAAAGGTAAAGCATATAAAAGTTCAAACAAGTCAGCGAGAAAGAATGTATCCTTATTTTAGAAGATGACAGGATGTCCTGATCATGTACATAGATGTATGTCATTAGCCAAACAGACATGTCAGAAACACCATGTTTAAGGGATTAACAATTCATGAATCACATAATTGAGAACACTGAGTAAGAACAAACACTACTCAAATAATAATGAAAATATAGATCACAAAATGGAATTAAACTGCCCCTTGTGACCCTCACCCTGCAGGGCTCCACCATTTGGGTGGAAGTCGGTGGATAGTATTTTGAGCTGCAAAAAGAGCTACAGAGGCTCCCTTATACCAGGTTAAAATAGATCCAGGCTACAGATGTCCTGTGGAGACAGTGTAGGCGTGATGGTAGTTAGGTAAATATTTTAAAATACAACGTGAATAAGTGTTCAACAAATACTGATTGAAAGGATACAAGTGGTGCAACAAAAATTTGAACCATAAATGTATGAATGTATGAAAGAGCTCTATAGATTATCCAAAACAGCACATACAATTGCTATAACAATAATTTTTTGTGAAATGAAAAGAGGCAGTTCAATAGCACTCATATAAAGTAAGTACGCTATACAAAGGCTGTGTATTAGCAGAAATTCATATCACATGAGAGTCATTTTAGTTACAAGAATGAAAAGTGTCGCATGCAACAATGCGTATAAGGTGTAAAGAAATGGTGAAACCACATATACCATATGATCGTGATCAAATCACCAAAAAGGATAGATTGGCAGAGTTCAGTGGAGAACAGGAAAAAAGAAACCATAGAGTCCAACGATAGTCTTCTACTCATGGAGTAAAACTGGAGTGCTGTCCTTCTGACTCCTTCGCTTTATTTACTAGAGCCAGATTAATCCTGGCTCTAGGATGAAGCCAGCTCAAATAGAGGGTGGCACTCCCCTTAAGGCTGGCGGCACACAAGCGCAGTTAGTGCTTTCGTGCGCCCGCACTTCCCTGCGTCTGTGCAGTTATGATGGGGATTGCCAACCACTGGACGTGAAAAAGCCCTCCCCGTCAAAACACTAGACGGAGGCTGACGGGGATACAAAGCGCGATCCTCCTATGGAGGATCGTGCTTTGTACGCTGAGAGCACAGAGTGGAAGGAGCATCCACTCTCACGGACGTTCGTTCCGCTCTCTAAGGCTAGGGTCAGACAAGCGCATTCTGTACGGACTGAGTCCGTGCACAACGGACGTACTTTGACTGATAAGGTAGTGGCCACACAGTCAGTTTTTGTGACCGATTTCTTTTTGTCTGATGTAGAAGGGAAAATAAATTAATACGAAAAACATTTTGTCCGTCAAAATGCTGGACGTCAAAAATGCAGTCCGTCTGACTTCGTTCCATCACTCACACACACACACAGCTATGCGGACGTTGCGGACGCAGCGCACACTGTGCATCGTTCTAGCGGTTTTACGTTCTTGCCTAACCTGCGTCCGTTTGCCGCGTCCGTTATGCGTCCGCAGTTCGGTGCGGACGTACTTCGTGTGTGGGGCTCTATTGGTCATAATTATATGCTATAACGGACGTACAAATGTGCGGCAACACGGACATGATCAGTGCGCTCGTCTGACACGTGCCTTAGAAACGCTCATGTGCTGCCAGCCTTAGTGGTGCAGGATACTTTAAATTAAGCACAAGACAGTGAAATACCTCAGTCTGTATAGAGAGTAGAATCTCACTCGCCAATGTCGGTATGCTTTGTCTGCTTATGCCAGAACACCTCGGGTTCACTCCTGCAGTGAGTACCAAGCCCTATGGAGAGCTGGATTCTTCTTTATAGGATTTAGAAGAATAGTTCTATAGAGCTCTTACAAACGTTCTGTGACTGACACTATGGCAATCAAGTCAGCACACTGGCATTACTCAGGAAGTGTGTTCTACCTGAAGGACATGTGTCCCTAGTGCTGCCACTGGCACAACAGGTGGGCAGCACCAGAGAGCATAACATTTGTCAAGGTGTCCACATATCCTGAGTAAGCCAATACCCTAAAAAACCTCAGCAGCAGTATAGTTTGAAAGCATTATGGCTTACTTGTATGTACACATGATACTATTCAGTTAATTAGAAGCCAACCAAACTATACTAGAGCCATACCTTAGTGCAGGGGTGGGGAACTTTTTTTCTGCCAAGGGCCATTTGGAGATTTAGAACATCATTTGAGGGCCATACAAAATTGGCAAACTTAAAATTTAGCCAGCTATATTAAAAAAGAAATTATTAGAATTATTAAATTAGAAAAAAATAATAATATATACAAAAAAATCTATACTTTAGGTGTGATCTGAAAGATAACCTTTTTCTTATTTTGTGCTCTTAAAATAAAAATTTAAACATTTTGAAAAAGAAATATGGGGGGGGATGAATTTCACCCCCTCCCCATTTAAGTAATTTCACACACACCCTCCATATTAAATTCATTTCAAACCCCCCCCCCCCCACGGTGCTGTCACCTGACCTCAGTACGCGACAAGTAGTAGAATAAGGGGGAGGGGGAGTTATCCGGAAGATAGGGATAATCCCCACCCCCTCATTCTACTACTCACCGCAGTCAGATAAAACGGGCAATCGAGAGGGAATTTAACCACCACCCTGCTGTGGGACTCTTAAGGGCCAGACAAAGCGATTCCGCGGGCCTAATACAGCCTGCATGTTCCCCACCCCTGCCTTAGTGTCTGGTGAGCATCTATTGAACTTAAAAATAAACAAACAGCATTAAAGAGATCATCTACAACTTAAAAAAATCTTCGATGGCAAGCATTAACTGACAGTATGTGTGTATCCCAAGTACTGCACTACCTCTCAGGATTAATACGCGAGGGTATGTGATTAAGCTCTTTGTACCTAAACACTAGATGTCATAATTTGCAGCACTATACTAATAAATGATCAGAACTGTGGGAAACGGAGGGAAAGCGTGGGAGATATCAGAGACCATAGGAAATAAACAACATTTCAGTCTGCCAATCGCATATTTCAGACAGTCTTGTAACACAGGCAACTCCCTGTTCTGTGTGCATACCAGACCAAAGAAAAATAAATAAATAATAAATGCTGTATTTAGAGATAATGTAATTTCATCCGCTTTGTCCATATGGAATAGTATATTTAAAAGTCTCAATTCCTTGTGCCTGAACATTATTCCTTCAGAATCTTGTAAATCAAATTGTCAAGTCCTATAGCCATCTTTGCCGCATGTGGGTCATATGGCAAGATGCTCCACTATGCCCATCTCCTTCAATATTCCAGAGAAAATTGAGAAAGAAGATTTCCTAGCATTGTGTCAATTGTGAACCTAGCCTCCTTTCAATTACATCAGTGGCAAACGATGCTTCCCAGTGAAAATACAAGAATAATATCCACAGGTCATGTAAAAAATAATTTTTTTAAAAAAAAAAAAAAACACAATTCCAACAGGTTTCCTTTTATTCATTATGATATACAGGTGAAACGTGAAAAATTAGAATATCGTGCAAAAGTTCATTTATTTCAGTAATGCATCTTAAAAGGTGAAACTAATATATGAGATAGTTCAAGCCGTGATTTGTCATAATTATGATGATTATGGTTACTGCTCATGAAAACCCCAAATCCACAATCTCAGAAAATTAGAATATTACATGCAATCAATAAAACAAGGATTGTACATAGAACAATATCGGGCCTCTGAAACACATAAGCTGCATATGTACTCAGTACTTGGTTTGGGCCCCTTTTGCAGCAATTACTGCCTCAATGCGGCAATGTGGCATGGAAGCTATCAGTCTGTGGCACTGCTGAGGTGTTATGGAAGACCAGGATGCTTCAATAGCGGTCTTCAGCTCTTCTGCATTGTTCGGTCTCAGGTCTCTCATCTTTCTCTTGGCAATGCCCCATAGATTCTCTATGGGGTTCAGGTCAGGCGAGTTTGCTGGCCAATCAAGCACAGTAATCCCATGGTCATTGAACCAGGTTTTGGTGCTTTTGGCAGTGTGGGCAGGTGCCAAGTCCTGCTGGAAAATGAAGTCAGTTTTCTTTAGATTTTGCAACCATTGGCTAAAAGCTACAAAGTCCTTTATATATTAGATACCGCAGATGTTTTGGGTAAAATATGAATCCTTCATTTGGAAGGACCATCTATTCTCTTTACATGGGATATTGTTAGTCTACACCTCATCCCCAAATTGGGAGGGCATGGAAGCAGTAAGAGACATGTTGATACATAATAACGTCAAGGATGACATTTTGAGGATGACATGTTTGAGGATGACATTCACCAACAGCTAAGGAGGACATAAGATGGGATCCAATATGGCCCCTGCATATACCAACATGTTCATGGATTCTTTTGAAACCCACCATGCTCTGAGAAATAGGTTTCCACATGGTGGAGGTTTATTGATGATGTTTTTTGGCATATGGAGGGGTCCACAGGAAGAATTGGAGAGGTTCCATAGAGAGATGAATAGGATTCATCCATCCAATTTGCGATGATCTACAGTGAACAACAAGTTAGCTTCTTGACTTGCTTTTAAACATTAAAAAGGAACAGAAAAATCAAGACGGATCTGTATATATAAAAAAAAAAAACACACAGATCGTAATAGTCTGCTTTTAGATTAAAGCGGTCACTGTAGGAATACACTTGACTCCCTACCAAGGAGTCAATTTACTAGGGTAGCTAGAAATGTCTCAGATTCTGAAGTTTTGGTGAATAGACGGAGAGATGCAACAGAAATTTGAGAATAGTGGCTATCCCCATTCTCTATTGGAGGCAGAGAAACTAAAGGGTAAAGGTCTAGATCATAATGTACTCATTGGTACCAGTAGGGAAAAAAATAATAGCCATCTCTGAGTCCTATTTGTCAATAGGATTGAGCAAGCAGCAGAATCAATAATATACTGCAGAAAAAAACATTGGAGTCTTCTAACTAGGGGTTCCCAGAGATAGAGGAATTCAAATCAGCCCCGCTTTGTTCATGTAGGAGAAACAGGAACCTCAGGGACATCTTGGTTAGAGCAGGCATAGGTCCCTTATCTGAAAAACACCAGAGGGTTCTAGGCAAGTAACCTTGTTGTACAGGTCCTTGTCTCAATTGTGGTTGTAACACCATCATACAGGGTGATGGCATTTTCCATCCACACAGTGGTCAGAATTTTTTCACATGTGAGACCACATATGTCATTTTTGTTTTTAAGTGCCCATGTAGTCTCTTGTATGGGGGGGGGGGGAGAGAGACCACAAGAAAAGCAAGAATTACTCAAAGACAATTCTCCTATGGGCAGGGCCGTCTGTTCCTTAGGTTTTATTATGTCATCTGTTCATGTTTCCCCATTTTAAAGCGCTACAGAATCTGTTGGCGCTGTGCAGGTACTTTTAACTATAAATCTCCAATAAGGACCGGCAAAACTGGTTTGCCAGTCACAGCATTTTCTTACACACACACCTCACGCTATATCTCAGATTGGGTACCACTACTGAGACGAGGAGGAAATCAGCAGAAAATTACTGAACAGAAGGGAAAAGATGTGGATACACAAGTTGGGTACACTATGGCCTACGGGCCAGAATAAGAAATTTAGTCTAGGATATGTTCTATTAATTATTTTTTTTTCCCTTTTTTGTCGTTTCTTCTCTTCCTATAATAGATGCTTTTTAAAGATCTTATGTGATCCTTTGGTTCTGGTTTTATTTTTTGCTAAGCTACAACTGAAGTATATAAAAGATCAGGTTAATTATAGATTGCTATAATGCTGATGGAAGGGTTAACTTATGTGTGGAATAATTCAAACTCTAATTTCTGCATAGATTGTAGAGGTCTTTAGATGTAGGATTTAGTCCAATTGAGGCAGAAATGTTGCATTATTTTTAATCTACCGATAGGCTTCAAGAAGGGTATTTTGGGTTTATACCTGTGTGGAACGTTTTATGCAGTACAACTCATCATACTATTAAATTGGAATTTTTTCTGCTATTTTACAAAAAGAGAAATCATGGCTTATTTCACCTGCCAAAAGTCAATGTTTTCATTAAGGTATTTTCATGCTCTTCTGCCATTTTTTTTCTTTTAGGGATTACAGCTGTGGGACATCACCGAGGCTGACAGGTCATCAGGTTTTGCAAAGGCTGCTTGTGGAGTAAAACATTGGGAAGTTGCTATAAAAGCAATAGTCATCACGCCAATCAAATACAACCTGTCCAACGGATAGGACAGCACTACCAAACATCTGCCACTCATGGTTTTAATTGGGCAGTAGTACAATACATCAATATTAACTTCCAGAAGTCTAAAGAATTTATTATTTTCAAAATCTGACACTGTTCGGAAGAACTGAAAGATGTTATCAGACGATTCATGTCCTCAATTCCTACAGAATATAGTCTAAAGAATAACCCAATATTTATGCATGAGAATATACAAGAGCAGTTCTATGTAGACCTGTACTAATTTAAAAAAAATAAAATAGGAAGTAAGAGAGAGGAGACTTGGCCACAAATAGGTCTCCCTACAGCCAGGTACATACATACATACATACATACATACATACATACACACATACATACACACATACATACACAGTATTTTACACACACTCTTTATTACATATCAAATAGGTAACCAACATATACAATTAAAACGAGTCAAAAGAAAGTTGATACAGTAAATCAGATGAATAAAGCAAATGGAAAAAAAAAAAAAAAAGAAAGATTCCCACCAGAGGAAAAATATATATACAGGGTTATCCAAAAAGAATCGAAAAGCCACCGCACGTTCGGTGACTTTTCGTTCTCTTCAATTCAGTGCGATTTGGCAATCCCATTTCGGCGACCCTGCTGTGTATTCAGCAAGCAAAACAGGGCCGTCGTAGTGGAGGGAAAAGCTGCCGCAAACCCGACGAACACTCACCGCAAAACCTGTCGAACGCACACCAAAACCCACAAAAACATCTGGATTAACCCTGCCAAACAGGCCGGAGAAAGCCGAGCAGCTGCCGATCACAGCGCAGAGCAGCCGCCGGAAAAAGCCGACACCAGACGAATGGAGTGGAAAAAAAACAAAAATAGGCTTGAATGTTTGGAAACTGAAACGCTGTTTGCAAAGAAACTACAGAACGAAAATGTCTGAAATTGTCATAGAAGATCCAATGAATGATAAAAAAAAAATAATTTTTTTTTCGCAAGCAAATCACGAAAAAGCCTAAAAGATCCTGAAAAAAAATCTAAAAAGAGACTTTTACTGCAGAATAAAATAATATACGCTTTATTAGATATTGAATTAAAAAACGGGAATATTTTTAACATTGAAGCCTATGGGATTCTCCTGAATAAACCTGTCGAATGAAACCACCGAATGGCAGGGCATTTCGGCAACCTTTCTCAGCTGTTTTGTGTTCTCTGAATAGACGAAGCATTGCTTCTCTATGGGGATTTCACTGCCCTCGAACAGGTAACGAACAGCCACCGTATGTGCAGGCAAGTCACCAACATTTCAGCGTTCAGTTACCTTTCGGCCCCAATTCGGAGCACTTTGAATAACCCTTATAGTGTCCATGCCAGTGCTATAAATGAGCCACTTGAATAATAATGATCCATCATATCCTTGCATATGGAGGATGGATATAAAATCATAAAAAAGGTACACCTACTTACAAAATTCCACCTTAAATGGGATTTTTGTGTACACAGGCCACACACACACACACACACACGTCGGCAGTAGGGGAAAAATCTCATATATATTATTGGACGCTCTACAATATCCCTAAATCTTGTAAGATTTCTGTACTCTCCCTAAGAGCCCACAGGGAATAGAATCATTATATATCAGTAAAAAGGGAGTATCACACACATAATATCCTTATTGGACCCCCTACAATAGCCCTAAATCTCATATGCTAGAGGAGCCCCATGTATGAGGACGGCGAAACGCGTGTCGAGCGCATCCTAGAGAGGTCTGTCTATTTTGTCTTAACAGTGGGGTTGATTAGATGTCGTGCCTGGTTGACCCTTGCTAAACTTTATATCGCTTTTCAGATTGTGGCTGATCTAGGGGTCTGTGCGCCCTTAGGGAGAGAACAGAAATCATACAAGATTTAGGGCTATTGTGGGGGTACAATAAGATTGTATGTGTGGGATTCTCCTTTTGTTGAAATGGCTCAGCAGTGAAGGGGTTAATAAAAGCAAAGTTTTTAGGGATTAATGTTTGAAAAAAGTGTTTTCTCCATCAATTTCATATTTCTTATATAGTAAATGATACGATATGATGGAAATAATGGTGTCTTTAGAAAGTCCATTTAAATGGCAATAAAACCGGTATAGAATATGCGTGGGTTCCATAAACAAGTAACAGGAAAATTAGAACTATACACAGCGCAGAAATGTAAAAAGCAGCAGGGAGCACTTTCGATCAGACAATAGTAAGATCACCTGGTCACTATGGGGTTAAGAATTGTAAGAGGTCTCCTAGTAACCGGCCATTGGGTTCTTTTTCCCCAGAATACCACAATCCCTTAACCGGATGTGACAGAAGTGATATCTTTGTACTTGATCGCAGGATTTAAAGAAAAACAGCTTATAGAAATCTATAATAATTGAAAATGTTGGACCTCACCAATATAGGTCAGCACAGACCTCTAATAATTTATTGAGATTTAGGATTGGACCCACTCAGTATTCGGTTTTCAGATTTAGAGTATAAATTAAATAGGAGATGGAATTTCAGAACTACTATGATAAATAATAAATATGACAAGAAACAGGTCACTGAATGCTTGCATAACTTTTTTTAGTGTGAGGCAAATTAGAGCTCCATTCTTCTGCAAAAGTAGATGTGGAACTCGCAGCCATTTTATTCAGAGGACAAAGTGGGCCTTTACCCAGGGCTCACTGTATGTACAGACCCACAGAAAAGAAATAAATAATTTTAAAAAATTATATATATTTTATTTATTCTATCCCCCCCACCCCATGTATGGCCAAATACCCCACATGGCCACCGAGGCCATTGTCTCAGAGTGCAGAAGGTGGAGGGGTGGAACAGTAGACACAAGTCCCTGAAGTGGCCACCGATTAAATTAAAAACGTTGAATCAACTCCATGGGGATTGACGGCTTTAATGCTGTATGTAAGAGGTGTTTGGACATGCGGTATTAAAGCAGGGGGTAGAGAGGTGGCACCAGGGGAGGATGGATAAATGGCCCAGGGCCAGGAATAACCCACAAGGGCCCCCCATTCTGAGTGGCATGTAGCGTGGTTTGGGGCCCCTCGACTGGGGTCTGCACCGAAGACTTGTTATAAAAGATGGCCACATTTAAACTCCTGTCCGATGGCTTCCCAAGCCACAGGCACCTCCCATGTATATTTAGAGGGGGCCCCGAAGGCTTACTTAATATGCCAGTGGGCACACTCTCTGCAGCCTGAGGGCTCTCTTCCTCCCTGTATCTAATCCACTGGAGTGTTGGACGAAGTGACATGTTCTATGATCATTTCCTCCCCAGTGCAGGATGGAGAGAGAGGGGTGTCAACATGTCCCAGGTAAGGGCATGAAAAGGTGGGACAGTAAACATGCAAAGGGGGTGTAAGGGGTAAAAGGAGTCTGGGAAGGTGAAATGAACATGCAGGGGGGGGGTGAAATGAACATGGAGAGGGGGGGGTTAAGAATTTTTCACTTATTTACGGCTACCAAGATTACCTTAGCGAGTCTTATTTATGTTATACTACATTGTTCATGTTGTGTGACCTTTTTAGGTTGGAGGAAGGGGAAGGCCCACTATTATATTTTTTGCCCAGGACCCACCAGAGCCTTGAATCGGCCCTGTTGCAACTTCATTTCCAAGACTTCTTGCTCAATTAATACCATGTGTACACTGTGTGGAATTGGAGATATATATGAAAAAAAAAAAATATTTTAATCACACATTCTTACTTTACAAATTTTTTCATACTGGCTTAAAACATTTGCACAGTACAATGTGTAGTATAAAATAGAGATAACGCCAGCAGGGGCGTACTACTACACTGTCTCTGATCTCTGATTTGGCCCGCCCATGTAGCTGATGCACGTTATTGGCTGCTTGGGGGAAGGTCTGAGTTCACGGTTGCTCAAGAAAAAAAAAAGGTGGAAATAAAAAGGCAACCTTAGCCCTAGTCCTAACCCTACAATAAACTCTAGTACTGCTCCTATGACACACAAACTCTAACCGAACCCTAGCCCTGACTCTGCCAGGGTTTGGTGTAGTGGGGGGGGGGGAAGCAAAGTTGTAAGCCTAGGATGCGGTGACATACAGGCAAACACCTGAGTAAGGTTCAAACAGGAGTTTATTGCAGTAAATCCAGCAAGGTAACAGAACTGTATGGCTATAGATGGGAATCCGAAGTCAAGGAGAGGAGCAAGGCAGGAAAGGGCTGGTTATTGGACAAGGTGGTGAAGAGAGAGACAGGGGGCACGGTGAAGTGGAAACATGACAGTAACAAGACACATAGGGCAACACACCAGGAACTCACAGGAGGCACAAGATCGTTGTCAGGCTCCTGAACCATGGCTGGGCAGCCCCCTTCAAGTCTTGTTTTATTCCCCTGCTGCTAGTTTCCAGCGCTGAGATCCAGCACCGTTTCTGTCAAACCGTTAAAAAACACACACACACACACACCTTACCTTAAGGCTAATGTCAGACGAACGCAGTCAGAGTGCACTCTGCGTGCCTGCACATCGGACGGACATACTGACGAAGATACTGTAGACACCACACGGTCCGTTTTTTGTGACAGACGTAGGAAAAAAAAAAAAAAAGCAATTATGGGAAACAAAATTAATATGAAAAATTATAAAAATTGGAAAAGGATATGAAAAGCCATTTTGTCATCAAGGTGCTGGACGTCGCAAATGCGCTGCGTCTGACATCTCAGCACTCAAACAGAACGCTACGCAGAGCACTCTACGCATCTGTGGTAGCGGTTTTACGTTCTTGCCTAAATTGCGTCCGGTGCCACCTGCGTTGTGCGTGCGCACTTCGGTGCGAGCCGTACTTCGTGAGTGGGTCTCCATTGATTATGATTCTATGCTACGATGGACGTTAAACTGTGCAGTGACACGGACGTGAGAACGGTGTTCGTCTGACGCGGGCCTAAATAAAAAGTGCCACATCTCCCTCTGTTCCAGCATTAGTAAATTACTCCCAGAGAAGAGAGGACCTATGCTGTGCCTCTCTTGTGATATCCAGAACCCCAAATCCTGCCATTGTTACCAGCCTTGTCTGTGTCTCTAGTGTGTGTAGAAGATCCCATTGTCCTGGTTTGTTTCCCACTTCCCCTTCAAGCCTTCTACATGTCCTGTCCCTCTGCTCCAAAGCAATGGTTTTTGCTGCTTCCTGAGCAACCCACCAGTTACCGTAGACCCCTGTATTGGTGCATCACCGCGTCCCAGGCTCAGTATCATGCCACCACGGTACCACCCCGGTACAATACCTGACAACAATAGACAGGCACAACATGAAAAGGGCTGGCTGTTGGTGTAGGCAGAAACACAGAAGGCAGAGGGCACTGTGGGTTGCAATGGACAATACACGGCAGCTTTGGGGAACAAAGGTCTGGAGGCTTGGAAGGTAAGCAGGCTTCTTGATCGATTTACACCAAGTGTTTGGCAATGCTGAAAAAAATAAATGCCTGCTGAACTCCCTTATGTAACAATTCAGAGGGCACGTTAGTGGAGGCACCGGTGACTGCTGCCTGCAGGAGATCCAGTGAGCATTTACTAGACCTGGCCTTGAACTCACAGGTCATAGCAGGAAAGGTTCTGCCATGAAAGGAAGGGGGTCTGCTAGGGTCTGTTGTAGTTGGACTTATGACAGACCCTCAAATCATATGGCACAGAGACGTGCCTAATCGTACGATACAAAATAAATTCTAGCCCTGAGCCAAATCATGACAAACTCTAACCCTACCCCTAACCATATCACACAAAGAAACTCTAACCCAACACTAGCCTTTACACTAGCCCCCCCCCACCCCAAATTTTTTAAAACGTTCGAATAACAAATATATTGGAAGTTTGATATTTTGGAATATTGGAAGCTTCCGTTATTCCGAGACCATCCAAACAGAGCTGAAATTTCTCACTACTGCACATGTCTAGTAGGCACTTTAAATTTGAAGTGAGAAAATTATTACTCAGTTTTACACCACAAAAACCCTTACAAACAAACAAGGCTAAATTCCAAGTTTAATGGCTCTGGTAAGTTACGCCAAAGTCTAATTAACTGGTAAATTTACACCAGTACTTTAGGCATTAACCCTCTTCCTATCAAACTACTTGCTTGACCCCCTGCAATCTGGCTTTTGCTCCCAACATTCAATAGAAACCACTCACAGACCAATGTGTAATAACGCTTTGCGCTAGCACCTCCACATTTAGTCCTGGCATAGGAAATGAGAAAAGGAGTTAGGGCAGCGGCATTGTTTGCTTAAAACACAAGTAAAAGCACATAATGCCGCCGCCTTAGAACAGAGGGAGGAAATTACACATTATGTGGTCATATTTGGCATCGTTGGAAAGGTCAGACACTGACCTTTCCAATGACACATCACTTGAGTGGTGTAAAAACCAGGAGACGCAGAGTTCCAAAGCACCCACTTTGACCCTTGCAGCAGTTTGGGTTTTCAATGGAACAATGCATAAACACATGGTGCCATCGCTGTCAAACTTGCTGGCATCATGGGAAATGAGAATGAGAGTTAGTGCAGCATAATTGTTCACCTTATAATTGAAAAGTGCACAATAGTACTGCATAAGAATAAAAAAAAAAGGGGAGATTTTTTTTAAATAACCTGGTTGGACATGTTTGGAACATCATTGGAAGGGCCATGCTCTCCCTTTCTGATGTAAGTAGGAGGGGGGAGGTCCGGATGCAGGACTAACATCCAAGATGTCAGCCTCAGTCGGCCAAAATAAAAAAACAATACATTATGGCTGCGAAGACAGGACGCGCTCAGCGCGTTTTTTGCACGCTGACAGCAATCCCGACCTTTGCAGCCAAGTGGTTAATATGTAGTTCTTCATATAAATAGCGCTTTCTCATTTGTTCTACTGCTACACTTGTTTTAGAAGTTACCTTGTATGCCTTGTTAACTTCATGTACAGAACCATGATATTTTAGTTATAACCCAATGACATAAGAGAATTAAACACATAACCACATTAGCTTACTTCAAATTGGAAGAATAATATTTAACAGTTCCAGCTCTCTCGGCACAGTAATTAATGGAAGAAACCAATGACCTACAAACAGTTGCCAAATACCATTGGACTTCTCCCTGTCAATAAAAAGTAGGTTTGACAGACACATTTGCACACGTAGCAGAACAAGTGTAGGCAAGCAAGGTTACATCACAGTTGATTGTGTGGTGTATTGTAGTAAATCGGAAGAGAAACAAAGAAATTATATTTTAACCTTTCAACCACTAAATACAGTTGAGCAACACAGGAAATGTTATGGAATTAAACATTTCTTTGGTTTTCTCATTCACAGGGTTACCTAAGAAGAGAACAACCCCCTACTACTTTAAGATGTAAATAGTCTAATTTAAAAAAACGGACATATGGCAAGTCACGGAGTGACAAACTGTAGTTGTTTTAGCATCTGTTACTCTCCAACTACTTCTCTATTTTCTTTATATATATTACGAATACAGAACCAGTTTCGTATAAATCACAACTAAATATATAATGAATATGAAAATTAATCATTAATTATCAGCTGCACATGGGTCAACCACAAAGCATAAATAAGATAAAACAATCCACACAAATCCTGCATTTATTTAAAAATTACAGAAAAGCAAAACATACATTTACATTAACAGGCCACACAGAATCCTCTTAAATCCAATATGGTAATCTGAAATCAACTAAACCATATTACAGGGAGCAAAACCAATGTGCGAATATATAAATATAATCAAGTTCTATACAAAAGAATGTGGTAGTCTAGCAAAAAAGACCACCCCCAATAAAGCTCACAAAAACACGGAAAAACCAAGAAGAAAAGGATATAAATCCCCTCTATTACACGGCATTGGAAGATGAAGAGTGGAAACAGACACCCAACGTTTTGACTACATCAGCCTTTATAAAGGGAATAGGCTAGAATACCACGTGACTTTATTGAGTTATATACGCTGTTCATTCTTTGGTATAGAACTTGACATATTTATATATATTTGTGCATGGTTTTTGCTCCCTGTAATATGTATACACTGATTTTGTTATTGTGACTATGCATGAATAAACTTTGGATATTTTGCAATAGGAGTGCATTTGGATTTTTTCATAGGGTTTCATTGTAGGAAGTTTTAAAGGAAAGCCTCGTTTTTGGAGACTGCAAACTTTCTTTTTCCAGTGTGCAGGATTGCTGTGTTTGGCTTTGTTAATCTGAAATCAACTCAGAATATTCAAAAATCGAAAGACTCCGCAAAAGAGGTGCAGGTCTATATAAATTGAATGTTTCCCAGGCCTGTTGTTTCAAAGTTATAAACTACTATTACTAGCCAGGGATGGCATTTAGCCAGGTTTCCCTATAAACATTTGAGAGTTGAAGATTTTATAATGTCAAAAAGGTCTGAAAGAATACACCCCTGTTGTAATACAAATGCATAGGCCAGCTTGGTCTGGGCCAAAGGCAGCAGAATGGAAGGGGAAGATCCCTTCCGCCAGTCACTTTACAGGTCAATATTTCTGAAGAATGCATACAGACCTGCAAAGCAATACAACTCCCAGTAATGAGCCTCAAAACTATAATGTTGATGTAAATGAGATACTTTGCTTTTGTTCCAAATTACAAATCTTATTTCACATAAATAGCTTAGATAGGGCGGGAATATTTGTCTTAAATTTCATGTTTACATTGCAGTACATATATGTCATATGGGGGAGGGGCAGCTGAATGTGGAGTGCCTGGGGCAGCACCAAACCTAGAAAACGCCCACGTATGTATTAACACTATCTCGGAGCCTTCTGTGATGCAATACTTAAGCGAAGGGAAAAAATTTAAATAACAGAACCATTTCACAGATTAGGCCAAGACTTGAAATATTCTCCAAACTAAGATTTGTGAGTTTTCAAAATCAATTCCCAGTTAAGAGATTTTTTTTGCCAATTTTCCACACAGAATAGGTGTAGCGGATCCCTGCTACCCTGCCCGGGTAGATCCGCCGTCAGTGCCGAACTGGTCTGGGGGTGTAGAGTCAGGGGTAGCGATTCGGCGGTGATCCAGCGTTTCTTTCCACGGTCCTTGCAGCGTCGCGGTTCCCCAAGCCCTGTTATCCCCAATTACTGGCCGAGGCAAGAGTAAAGGTTCAAACAGGAATGAGCTTATTTTAACATGGAGAATACAGGGTTATTTATGAGGAATGAAACCATTGTTCTCCCCTGGCCCGCCCTCAGTCCTCCTGCGGTGATCTTTGTTTGTACCTCAAGCCATAGCCCAATCTGCCTGGGTTAACCTGGGGGAACCCCTACGGTGCACAGCCCTTATCTCGGGTCTCGGCGCCAGCTCGTCTGTTCCCCCCTCCCAGAGCCTCTCCCTGTCTAGCCAGCGCCCGGCCCCCCCTGTGGTGTGAGCGCTCCTTGTGGCTTTCTGCCCGAGTTTGGGGTTTTACCAGGGATTTCGGGGTGATCCCCTGGGAGCGGCGGCACGCTGGGGGGGTAAGGCCTGGTAGCTCGGGTCCGGGGGCTGGTTCAGTCCAAAAAGCGCCCGGATCAGATCCACGGAGCCCGAGCTGCGAAGGGGGAAAGTTCGGCGGCTGTACCCAAGCAAGAGTCACTGGTTGCCGGCCGTGCTCCCAGCGAGGGATCCCTGGTTGGCGTTCGGGTTTCTCGGGGTGTTTCGTTCTATAATTCGCACCCCCGTAAGCACCTATTTTTTAGGAGCCCACTGGCCAAGAAGCGCTCCTCTGCGTGGTTTCCACGCTGCGGGGCAAGGCGGGCAAGTTTGGGCGGCTTGGCAGAGACAGTCAGCGGCGGCGCGAGGCATTCACAGACCGGGCGTCTTCCCGGGGCTATGGACAGGCGGGAACAGGTCAACCATGGGAAGAATTACAGGGGGAACTTATAAAAATACAACCTAACGAATTCTTTAATACACCATACTAAAACAACATTTTTAAAATTTTGTACCGCACTACGGTATAGTGGCAGCCGTTCCGTCACAATAGGGTACAGTGGATTCCTGGGAGTACCATGGACTAGAACTTGCAGCACAACAAACAAAATAGTTGTGACAATCACACTATTAAACCACAGCCTGACAGACCCAGGAGCCAAGTAGCCACTGGCTCTTAAATGTTTTACTCATCTACAGGGAATGGTTTTGCAGATCTCCTGAACATCTGCAATTTGCTCAAGGGTATACTCAATGGCTCCTAAAAACGTGCACTTGGCTCATAGTATTTTTTTACTGGCTCCTTAACATGTGCACAGAGCAGAAACATTTCCTTACAGGATCTTAAAATATGGAGGGCACTATTGCAATCTTAGGCTGGGGTCAGACCAGCGCATTTTTAACGTGCGTTCTGGCGCACTTAATCACAGCCGCACTAGCAGCAAATGACGGGCAATGACAGCCAATATACGAAGTACGGTCGCACGAAAGTCCGGCTGCGCAACGCAAGTGGAAAATGAATGCATTTTTTCGAGAATGCAGAACCGCTAGTACGGACATACAGAGTGCGCTGCGCCCGCTAGCGGTGTGTGTGTGTGATTTGGAGACGTCAGACCCTGCTCGTGTCCGGCCAACATAACGTCCAGACGCAAAACATCACGCACGAAAATGCGCATCGTATTACCGTTTTCGCATATTCCGTGAAAAAAACACGTCAATGCGTACGGATGCACTTTTTTTACGTTCGCGTGTAAAAATGCTTTCGTTTGACCCTAGCCTTAAAGTTAGGTCAAGTGGCTTTAAAAAAAAAAAAAAAAAACTCGCTGACGCATCAGAGATTGCGCTCCCCATGTTAAGCATAGGTAGCGCAAAGAGTGATTAGCATTAGGAGTAAAGTCTGAAAAATTAACCACAGCTTGAAGACGGATTCTTCAGGTCATTGATTGATCAGTCAACTGACCTGGCAAGCACAAGCGTCTATGGCAGGGGTCAGCAACCTTGGCTCTACAGATGTTTTGGAACTATATCTCCCATGATGCTCAGCTACTCATTAGATTGGCTGAGCCTCATGGGAAATGTAGGCCCAAAACATCTGTAGAGCCAAGTTTGCTGACCCCTGCTCTATGGAGTCCTGTGGACTCCATGGAGAGGGATACACGGGGCAGACGCAGGTTTTCCACCTTAGCGTACTTGTTTTAATGGGCACTTTGTAATACTGCCTGGAGTGGGCTCCATGATGTGATACAAAATTGATTTAACCTCATTAGGCCCACGTTATAAAGCTTTCCAGAATCTCAGTGATGGTTCTGATATACCAGGCACCACACCAGCCTTGAGTGTGCTGTGATTACCATGTACTTAGAGTAACTGTACAGCCGTCATGACACATCGTATTACCAGTTTTTCCACGCACACATGATCACTGCAGAAGCAAAGCACATGCAAGGATCTCGTCACAGCATACAGTTTAAAAAGGCATACCCGCACCAGGTACTACAACATTGTATCACATTTTAGGATTGAATATATTTTCTCTGAAATTATTGGAAGAGAAAGTGTTTTGGAATTTGTTTCCAAATTTTGTGTTATTTGCATGTAACAATGAGATATCATGAGGGTGGGGGCTGAGTCTAAACAAACAAATTTGTTTCACATAAATAGCCTGAAGGTAAATTTTATAAAATATTTGTAATACTTCTGCCCCCTGTCACATGAGGTCAGGAGTTGAATGTCCCACTTCTAGAGTCACATCGCCAGCACTCAAAGGTTTGGTTACTCCATAGAATAAAATTATAAATATTAAAACGGACAACTGATTTGTTTGGCACATGTGGCGTGACTGATGTGGTACAGTTGTGTTCAAAATTATTCAACCCCCACTGAAATGGAGTGTTTTGGCCAGTTTGACATTGATTTTGATCATTCAGTCATCTTGCTTACAATTAAATCAAAGCGGCACGTGTAGGTCAGACAAATATAACATTTATAATGAAATAACCACAAATGTCTTTTCTGTGCTCACATCATTATCAGTTTTATTCAACCCCCAAGTGACATTCAATCTTAGTACAACATCCTTTTACAGTTATAACAGCTTTTAAACGTGAAGCATAGCTTGACACAAGTGTCTTGCAGCGATCTACGGGTATCTTCGCCCATTCGTCATGGGCAAAAGCCTCCAGTTCAGTCACATTCTTAGGCTTGCGCACTGCAACTGCTTTCTTTAAGTCCCACCAGAGGTTCTCAATCGGATTTAAGTCAGGTGACTGCGATGGCCACTCCAAAATGTTCCAGCCTTTAATCTGCAACCATGCTCTAGTGGACTTGGAGGTATGCTTGGGATCATTGTCCTGTTGAAAGGTCCAACGTCTCCCAAGCCTCAGGTTTGTGACGGACTGCATCACATTGTCATCCAATATCTCCTGGTACTGAAGAGAATTCATGGTACCTTGCACACGCTGAAGCTTCCCTGTACCTGCAGAAGCAAAACAGCCCCAAAGCATGATTACCCCCCCCCCCGCCATGCTTCACAGTAGGCAAGGTGTTCTTTTCTTGATAGGCCTTGTTCTTCCTCCTCCAAACGTAGCGTTGATCCATGGGCCCAAACAGTTCTAATTTTGTTTCATCAGTCCACAGAACACTATCCCAAAACGTCTGTGGTTTGTCCACATGACTTTTGGCATACTGCAGTCGACTCTTCTTATTCTTTGGAGACAGCAAGGGGGTGCGCCTGGGAGTTCTGGCATGGAGGCCTTCATTACGCAGTGTGCGCCGTATTGTCTGAGCTGAAACTTCAGTACCCACATCTGACAAATCTTTTCTCAGTTCCTCAGTCACACGGGGACTTTTCTCCACTCTACGCATCGGGTAGCGCACAGCAGTCGAAGTCAGCATCTTCTTTCTGCCACGACCAGGTAGCGTTTCAACAGTGCCCTTTGCCTTGAATTTGCGAATGATGCTTCCTATGGTCTCTCTTGGTATGTTTAACATCTTTGCAATCGTCTTATAGCCATTGCCCTTCCTGTGAAGAGTAATCACCTCTTCTCTTGTCTTCCTGGACCATTGTCTTGACTTCACCATGTTTGTAACCACACCAGTAAATGTCTAGAAGGAGCTGAGTATCACAGTCATTTTAAAGCTGCCTAATTGGTGCTTATTATGCTTTATTGCTGCTCCGTGACATCCACAGGTGTTTTCAATACCTGATTGAAAACACTTGAATGAACCTCTGTTCTTCAGAGTGGTAGTCTTTAAGGGGTTGAATAATCGTGTCAATGAAGAATTCACAAAAGAAACATTTACTACTGTATTACAAAACCAATTGATGTCATTTTAGTTGCATATGGTTCTTTAAAAAGTCCTTGTAGGATTTCATTCTGAATACAATTACAAATGTACACTAAATTCCCTAAAACCCTTTACAGCATTGGGGGTTGAATAATTTTGAACACAACTGTATGTCAGCATGCTTAGCAAAGGGTGCGGAGAAGTAAATGATGGCATCATGGCAACCATGACAGTGCCAGGAACACAGCGTATTTACCTCTGAAAGAAGCAAGGGATTCATATTATGTTTATTCATGATAACTTAAAGCTGAAAAAAGAAACATCTGGAAATACAGGTTCATTTTAATGTCTGCAGACCCTTCCTGAGTCATTCACTAAAGAGCTGCCCTTTCGCAAAAGCAGAAAATGGTTTAAGTGTAAAGAAAAAAGAAAAAACCCAAACAGATTATATTTTATCATTACACAGATAGTTGCAATCTGTGCAAGGAAACCTGTACTGCAATAACAAGGTATTTTAATTATAATGCAGAATGCAATGCTCAGATTAAAATAGCGGATATGTGGAAAGGTACCAGTCCCTATTAAATCAATCATTTATAAAAAGATCCAACAAATTCCATAGTGCTGTACAAAGGGTAGGACAAAACAAACAAGTTAGACACACTGAGAACAATGGGGAAGAGGGGGACCCACAGGTGAGGGTAAATAGCTGAGTGTGAGAACTAATGGTATTCATGGGGGCTGTTTGGAGATATACTGATAATGTGCATTTACAGTTCACACATCTTTAGTATATTTTTCATTTGTATATTATTAGAGAATGAAATATACATTTAAAAAAAGTCACACTTTAGTTACAGCAGAAATGATCCACAAACTCAAGCACAGGTACGCTAAGCTAAAGCAGCAATGATTTCAAGGAGTTGTAGTTTAGCTGATCATTTCCTGCACTGGAAAGATTACAGTTAAACTATAACCTCAAAAACTCTTATTGCAATCTCTCGGGATAACAAAGCAATCAGTGGTTACGCAACAAAAAGCTGTATTATTGCAACAATATGAGAAGTGTTATGCACATGGGAACAGTTCATTCGTGAGAGGAGATATAAATATAGGCAAATGGCAGATCAGATTAGCATCAGGTTTGGGGACTGTCAAATCTATATTAAAAATAGAAGCTAGTACGAAGAAAAAATAAAAATAAAAAGAGATTAGGAGCCAACTACACATGCAAATTATACCAGAGCCAATCTAGTTTATGGAGTTTACAACTGGGTTGGAATCGAGCCCCACATTTTTAAAAATTAGGCCTAAGAGGCGTCCATCGAAGGCCTCCCTCCAAATGGTGCCTAAGATCAGTATATTGATAACCCCACACAAACAGGCTCCAGCATTCACATGCACCCATCTACCAAGATACCTGTAAAAGTATTTTCAATGAAAAATAAAAAGTTGATATATTTTTTTTTTTTTTGCACAAGAATAGACGTTTCATATTGGATGTCATGCCCCATGATTTAGGATTTATTTTATATTTTTCTGTTTTGTGTCCAATCTGCCTTTGCTGCTTACATGGTATTGATTTCATAGCCTTCTGTATTCAGCTAGTTCACCCCCTTTTGCTCAGTGTCTTGTTAGTTACTTCCTGGTTACATAGCAGCCATTCTGTGCTCACTGCTGGACAAAATTAATGACTTTTTACCTGCATAATCTGTACACTAACAAGATGGTCAGTCTGATCATTAAACTTGTCAACTGTGGCTGCCACATCGGGTGGTACCGAAGGAGGCCAGGAGCCACCCCTTAGTGGGGGCCACCCTGCGACTGTGGGATAGGCTGAAGTTTTCGCATTCTTTGTCTTCCAGCCCTTCGCCCCTTCTGCCACTGTCCTCTAACCTACTTTTCTCGCCGGGAATACGGCGGACCCTTCAACACCACTTGACGGATGGCAACCGGCTTCTTGCCCTTCATGTGGCGCATATCCCTTCTTTGCAGGCACTTGTCTCGCGACCCGATCTGCCACCCTTGTCTTTTTTAGACAGGTTCAACTTTCAGCAAATACGCCATTACCTGGGCTCTCTGCAGGGAGGTCATGCCCTAACTAGGGCCCTATCCCCGTTTGAGCGTCTATGCACCCAAAAACTTCCACTAACGCATGGTATATCTACAATATATGCTCTCCTTCGGTCAAAGGAAACAGATCCTCCTCCTTATATGGGGCGTTGGGAAGCCGAATTGAACATTACCATGACGGACGCCGACTGGTCGACTGTCCTCTTCCTGACACATCATGGCACGCGAATGGTCCGATACCATGAAACGTCCTATAAAATCTTTGTACGGTGGTATTGTACACCGCTTAGACTTTTTCAATGTGTGGGATCAACGGACCCGGACTGCTGGAGATGTGGTGAGGAGCTAGGCTCCTACCTCCATAATTTGGTGGTACTGTTCACCTCTGCAGAACTACTGGAAGTGGGTTGGAGCAGTGATCCGTTAGATAACGGACCTCACGCTCGAACATTCACCTCAAGACATTCTTATTGCTGCTTACCGGTCTATCGACAGCTTCTTTTAAGAAATCTGTGGCGTTTCGCCTTCTGCTGGCGGCACGCCAACTGATCCCGAGGCACTGGAGGCGAAGGTCGGTCCCTTCCCTTCGTGAATGGGTGGCACAGGTGGAGATGATGTACTTGGTGGAGGAG
This sequence comes from Leptobrachium leishanense, assembly GCA_009667805.1. Lineage (NCBI taxonomy): Eukaryota > Metazoa > Chordata > Amphibia > Anura > Megophryidae > Leptobrachium > Leptobrachium leishanense. Next base: position 179,704,773 of record CM019067.1, on the reverse strand, counting down.
CGGATCGCTTCCCATGAAGGCACTCTCCCGACCCTCGGTCCTACCTGGTTCTATTGGCGAAGGTTTGTAGCTTTGACCTCGCTCCGCAACAGATTGGCAGCGGAACTGTCTGCTCCTGCTCGATTAGGAGAGGAGCTGGCGGCTTAGTGGAACTTGGAGCAGGGACCTGTGGGTTTACCTTCTGGGGTATGACTGGGTCCTCTTTTTTCGGAGTGGTGGGTCTCCTGTGGCAGGGATGTGACGGGACCCTGTGCTAATAGTATCCCGAGAGATGTTTGGGGGTGCATGTCGCTGTGGCGGGGCTCCCGTGGGAGGGATATGAGACCAGATATGTTTGCTTTTCCCATGGCCTTACCTGGTTGAGGGCCATCTTCTCTTCGGAGAGCTTCGCTACGCGACCAATGTATTCTCCCTTTGTCATCACCTCCCCCCCCCTCTTATCTTTTTCTTTCTCTCCTCTCCCTTTCCCCTTCTTTTCTTCTCTTCTTATTACACTCTTTTTCTGGGCTGGGCTGGCAGACTTGGGATGCTCGGGCCATATTGTTCTGTCGTGTATGTTGTGGCTGTCTGCGTTATCTCCCCCTCCTCCCCTTCTCCATCTCTCTTTCGCTTTCCTTCCCCCTGTCTCTGTCTTTTCTAACCCTCTCCCTTTGCTTCAGACCAATACCGCTGTCCCTATTACTGTATTACTGACTGCTCATACGCACATATACGCCTGAGGATCAACGTGAAGCCATTACCTTTACCCACGATATGTCCGGCGTGTGGTTGAATCCTGACTCTGGGACGGCGGGATAATGAGAAACTCACATGCATGGCTCTACCTTGAGATTTTGTAATTACCTGTTGTTACTGTTCATTTAGCTCCTATACGTTTTACCCAAACCAACAAATGGTACTTGGATGTTTTTCGTCTCTGATATCTGTAATGTTGAATTTTACGCTGAAAAAAATAATAATCTTTAAATACAAAAAAAAAAACTCGTCAACTGGATTCATCTTTCTACGTGTCAGTTTTGCTGAGTTAAAGCCATCTGCTGGAATTCATCGTGAGTGTACTGGTCAAATACAGACTTCAGCTAGTCTAAAACAACCACGCCTCACAGCTTTGCTTAGGGAAGCAGAATATTGGGAGATTGGTCTAAGCCCCTTAGCCCTACAGTTACCTCTGGTGCCAGAGGTCTAGGATCCTTCCGGATCATAAAGATCAATGTGCCAAATTATCGCTTGATGCGATATTGCAGACATTGCGTAGCCTTGAATCTAGAGCCAGAAGGCACACTGCGCTACTCCATGTGAATGACTGGAGCCAAGCTTTTGAGTTTCCCGGCTGCCAATCAGCAGATGTGTCACGATTTCAGATTCCAGCCAGGCCCCCTGGTGGTGAGAGCGGAGCTCATTCAGCTCTGGCAGGTTTTTGAAATAGTCTGCGGTCACATGACTAGCCCTGCCATACATACAGCTAGCAGTAGAACAGATCCCTGCTTCAGGATAAGTTCCCTTACTGAGTGCCCACTTGTGATCTGCTTTTGTTTGTATCCTGATTTACGGTGTATGACCTTTTGGCGTGATTCCTGGACCACTCTGTCAGCTCCCTGGACCCTGTACTGTGTATCCTGATTCACATCGCCCAACTTTTATGCAAAAACACCTGTGTCATGCACCATGATTTTAGTATTTATTTTATATTTTTCTGTTTGCTGCTTACATGCTATTGATTTCACAGCTATTTTGTCCCTGCTGGGCTTCCTTAGCTTGCTGCATTCCGCTAGTTCACCCATTTGCTCAGTGTCTTGTTTGTTACTTCCTGGTTACATAGCAGCCATTCTGTGCTCACTGCCGGACAAAATTAATGTACAGATTATGCAGGTAAAAAGTCATTAACAAGATTGTCAGTCGGATCATTAAACTCTTCAACTGGATTCATCTTTCTACGTGTCAGTTTTGCTGAGTTGAAGCCATCTGCTGAACTTCATCGTGGGAGTAATGGTCAAATACAGACCTCAGCTAGTCTAAAGCACCCACGCCTCACAGCTTTGCTTAGGGAAGCAGAATAACCTGTATAAATATAAACCCAACAGTCTCGAAGCTAAGAAGCAGCATGAGGACATGTAGTTTGCTTAAAAAGCAGCTTTTGGTTTCATGAGGTTAGGACCCACCTAACCCAGAGGTTGCTGTGACATGACAGGTGGGCTTAACACTTTAATGGCCATTACAGTAAACTAAAATCTCGGTTTTGTTTCGCATGGAGCCATAGGGGTAAATGCAAAGGATAACCTTTTTTCTTGTTATCTTTAAGAAAAAACGTTTGACTGGAAGGGACGGGGATGTCGCTCCACACATCCTGACCATTTTAAAAATGTAAAGAGGTCAGGATGTGTAGAGTGTTACTTAAAGGCCTCATTCATTGTGGGAGTCTACCCAACAAGGTAATAGGAATGATTTATACATCTACTTGCCAAGTACTTTGATTTAGGATTTTCCCCATGAATGAAGCTACCTGCATAGCTATAATAAATAACGGTGGATGCCCCTACCAAAAGGAAACAATGGTGGGCCAGGACTGGCTGAGAAAACTTAGCCCTTTCTTGGTAACTGGAGCACATGATCCATCTGTAGCGGTTTTAGGTCTTTTTTTTTTTGTTTGTTTTTTTAGCAGTTTAGTTCCAGATATTTAGAAGTTAAATTTACAAAACATTGGTATAATTGTTATAAAGCCTTCCAAACACAACCCCCTCCCAAGTGTGTGAAGGTATTTATGTCTAGTCATGTTAAACTGCCCAGTTACATTACTCACCTCGTACCTGTGCCCAATATATCAGTAAACCAGGATTTCCACATTATGAGAAGGGGGTAGGGGTTGGGAGGGTCCTGAGAACGAGCAACAGCACTAGTGGCCTGCTCTACGGTGGGGCCCGCTCAAGTCTCACAAGCTTTTAGCTGGTTTGTGCCATTAAAGGGATGAATGCTCCATATGCAAATCAGTCTGCTCTCACCCAAAAAAGGGTGGCCAGTACTGATTGCCAAGGACATCATCCCTGCACGAGAGGTGCAACATCCCCCGACGATCGTGTCGGCCGTGTTAGACCTCGTCAGGAGGGTATAGCGGACACCCCTCTAGGCACACCAAGCAAGGGGTCCACGTCTGGGTAACCCTGTAGACTAATAGTGAGAAGGGGGGTTTGTGAGGGTCCTGAGAACGAGCAACAGCACTAGTGGCCTGCTCTACGGTGGGGCCCGCTCAGGTCTCACAAGGCTTTAGCTTGTTTGTGCCATTACAGGGATGAATGCTCCATATGCAGATCAGCCTGCTCTCACCCAAAAAGGGTACTGGCTGCCCTTTCTGGGTGAGAGCAGGCTGATTTGCACATGGAGCATTTTTCCCTGTAATGGCACAAATCGAGCAAAAACCCTGTGAGACCCGAGCGGGCCCCACCGTAGAGCAGGCCACTAGTGCTGTTGCTCGTCCTCAGGAGCCACACATGCATCCCTCTCTTTTTTTCTCAGTACAGGATTTCCACATTGCGTTCTGGCATATAAACGTGGAAAGCACAGCTCACATCGATTAGGACTTAGATTGCAGTTCAAACAACATTTTCTCCTTTAAAAAAAGTACCCCAGTTTTTTTTTACATGGATAAAACAACCCTGATTAAAAATAAATTACATGCCTACCCTGATCTCCACTCTGAGAAACTATCCTCTGACTTCTAAGCCTACATGTTAGTTGATCACAGGAAACCAAGTACAAAAGGTAGCTCTGAAAAATACATCAGTAAAACTAAAGCTCTTTGCAGGTGTCCGACCAGCTTTAAAGGTTAAACATAGGGGTTTGGGAAATTAGCGCTACTTCAGGCTCCGAGTACACCCTGTTATGTAATGAGAAATAAAAAAAAATAAAAAAAATATATATATATAAATCGAATTTGTTTCTGCTGTCAAAATTGCTTTACGACTTCAAGTTCAAGTGTAATAAAAGTGGTTTTGTAGTTACAGATACAGTGTGTGCAGCCTCTTCTGCTGATGTTTGGATTACAGTTTTGTGAAATGTCAGCGCTTGTTCGTAGAGCAATGCCTATAAATTTCCACTGGTATTTGGATCACCAACAATTAACAGCTTTTAGTGAATAAACCCTGTAGCATACAGACTTTGCATTTATCATTGCACTCTATTTGCCTACCAAGTCAAACTGGTCCAGTTGGCCAAGACAGGCTAGACTTAATCATATGTTGAAGAACACGTCAACATCTACTTTATTCGCCCTTTGCAAAATGTATGGCGTGATCGATTTTCAATCTACGTAATGAGATTTTGACCTTTAAATTTGATAAAGTCCAAATGACAATCATTCCATTACACAAGAGGATAGCACCACAATTAGTATTGGGATTAGCAAGAGACTTAATAGTGGAGGTTTGAAGTGGTCCAGAAAAGCAAAAGGTTCAACATGCCACCAAACTCTGAATGTGGTGTGCGCCTATCCAACTGGAGACTAGAGGTAACAATGAATTTTACTGCCTTCACTCTCACATAGGCCTCTGCATCACGGACTGGGTGTAAAATGTAAGGAGTTATTCATTAACCACCAATCTTTAATTGAGAGAACAGTGGTTTTCTTATGGCAACCTTTGAGGAACTACAGTGTGTTCATCATTTAGGAAACATCATACTTGCACATACTTTTCACTATGCTTTCCAACCCGTTTCTGTTAAAGCTGTACAGCATCGTACTCAGTGGGGTCTCCACCTTACTTTGATGTAGTAATCTAGCGTACATCAACGCTTTGAGAATGACCCCTTTAGGCTGGGGGTCACACAAGCGTTTGAGAGCAGAAGGAACATCCGTGCGAGTGGACGTTCCTGACACTCGTGTGGCCACCTCGATGAGGGCAGTTAGTGCGCTCAGCACTACAAAGCTTGATCTTCCTATGGAGGATCGCGCTTTGTAGCCCCGTCCTATGTCCGTTGGAGCTTTTTGATGCGGAGGCCGAAAGCACGTCCGGTGGTAGCGACCGCAGCTAGTGTGCACGGTACAGTGTGGCCATCTCCGTCGAACCGTCATAAAGCTGTGATGTATGCAGGGAGCAGTTACATGTACGCATTCAGTGCGCTTATGTGACCGTAGCTTTAGTCCTCCCGACCCGACAGAGAAGTGTCAATTCCTGAGAAGTAACAGCCTCTCATTCCCTCCCACATACACTATATTGCCAAAAGGTATTCGCTCACCCATCCAAATAATCAGAATCAGGTGTTCCAATCACTTCCATGGCCACAGGTATATAAAATCAAGCACCTAGGCATTGCCAGGATCTGCCACGGGGTTGGCAGCGTAGTACAGGGGGCCTGAGCCTAGTATGCAGGGGTAGCTGGTTTGACATTGGTTCCTCCATTCCTCAGACCCACCTGAGAGGCAGACCAGGTAGATTCTTGCAGGGAGATGGTGAGGTGGGTGAATAGGGACTGGTTTCCAGATGGGCCGGGTTAAATGAATCAGGAATACACACAGGTTCAGAGCAGGGAGTAGCACTTCTCAGTCTCATGAATAAGCTGCAATAATGGAGCAGAGGGGGTGTGGACACTTTATTCTGACAGAGGGGTGTGGTGTGTGTCAAGTGATTTAACTGTTTGAGTACTGAGTGCTGACACTGAGCAAAAGGGCAGCACCTTTCATGTAACTGCCACTTGCACGAAATGATGCAGGGATGGATCCTGTCTGTCACAGATCCTGACAGGCATGCAGATTGGGTCGCTCTCAGGAGATCAGTGAATTCCAGCGTGGAACTGTGATAGGATGCCACCTGTGCAACAAATCCAGTCGTGAAATTTCCTTGCTCCTAAATATTCCACAGTCAACTGTATTATAAGAACGTGGAGTTTGGGAACGACAGAAACTCAGCCACGAAGTGGTAGGCCACGTAAACTGACGGAGCGGGGTCAGCAGATGCTGAGGCGCATAGTGAGAAGAGGTCACCAACTTTCTGCAGAGTCAATCGCTACAGACCTCCAAACTTCACGTGGCCTTCAGATTAGCTCAAGAACAGTGCGCAGAGAGCTTCATGGAATGGGTTTCCATGGCCGAGCAGCTGCATCCAAGCTTATACATCACCAAGTGCAATGCAAAGCGTCGGATGCAGTGGTGTAAAGCACGCCGCCACTGGACGCTAGAGCAGTGGAGACGCGTTCTCTGGAGTGACAAATCGCGCTTCTCCAACTGGCAATATGATGGACGAGTCTGGGTTTGGCGGTTGCCAGGAGAACGGTACTGTCTGACTGCATTATGCCAAGTGTAAAGTTTGGTGGAGGGGGGATTATGGTGTGGGGTTATTTTTCAGGAGTTGGCTTGGCCCCTTAGTTCCAGTGAAAGGATCTCTGAATGCTTCAGCATACCAAGACATTTTGGACAATTCCATGCTCCCAACTTTGTGGGAACAGTTTGGAGCTCGCCCCTTCCTCTTCCAACATAACTGTGCACCAGTGCACAAAGCAAGGTCCATAAAGACATGGATAACAGAGTCTGGTGTGGATGAACTTGACTGGCCTGCACAGAGTCCTGACCTCAACCCGATAGAACACCTTTGGGATGAATTAGAGTGGAGACTGAGAGCCAGGCCTTCTCGTCCAACATCAGTGTGTGACCTCACAAATGCACTTCTGGAAGAATGGTCAAAAATTCCCATAAACACACTCCTAAACCTTGTGGACAGCCTTCCCAGAAGAGTTGAAGCCGTTATAGCTGCAAATGGTGGACTGACGTCATATTGAACCCTATGGATTAGGAATGGGATGTCACTTAAGTTCATATGCGAGTCAAGGCAGGTGAGCGAATACTTTTGGCAATATAGTGTATAAAAACACTAGTAAAGCCTGTGATAGGAAGGGAAGAATAAAACATTTATTTCAGTTGCACTTCTTGTGATTACGTACATCATCTGGGAAGGCTGTCCGAGTGCACATTTAGGGAATTCAGTAGGTGATCTGGCAAAAATCACTAGTGTTTTGCAACACGTATTTGCAATGCTCATATTTCACAAAGAAATACATATTTCACTTGCAGCGCTGAGCGCATTGACTGCGCTCAGCAAGGTGGCCAGACGGGCATCAGAGTGGAAGGAACGTCCACTTACATGGACGTTCCTTCTGCTCATCTGACCCCGGCCTAATACGCCAAATCTTACGCACTTACAGCACTATATGTAGCTCTAGGTTTTTACCCCAAACCTAAAAGCAATACAGTAATGTAATGAAACTTCGTGTTTATAAATGCAGTGATATCATAGGATATCTTTTAAGCCAACATATTGGAAAGACTGGTTTATAATCTACATCAAAATGCCGACTGTTGCTCACGTCTAAGAATGGATCAAACCCTGATTGCTTAAAGTACAACAGTATTATAGGATTGTGGTGACGCCTGCTTTAATATTATTTCAGCAGAATCTGTTAGCTAGGGGATAGAGAGAGATATATTACAGTCAGGTCCAGAAATATTGGGACATCGACACAATTCTAACATCTTTGGCTCTATACACCACCACAATGGAGTTGGAATGAAACAAACACAATGTGCTTTAAGGCTGGGGTCAGACCAGCGCACTTTTAACGTGCGTTCTGGCGCACATAATTACGGCCACACTAGCAGCAGATGACGGGCAATGACGGCCAATATACGATGTACGGCCGCACAAAAGTCCGGCCGCGCAACGCAAGTGGAATTTGAACGCATTTTTTGAGAAAGCTGAACCGCTAGTACTGACGTACAGAGTGCGCTGCGGCGGCATAGCGGCGTGTGTGCGAGATTAGGAGATGTCAGACACTGCTAATGTCCAGCCTACATAACGTCCAGACGCAAAAAGAGTTTTGACGATCCGAACAAAATCACGCCCGAAAATGCTCGTCGTCTGACTTTTTTTGCGCATGCCGTAAAAAAAAAAAAAAAAAAAAAATACGTCAATGCGTTCGGACGCACTTTTCACGTTCGCGGGGAAAAATGCTTTCGTCTGACCCTAGCCTAACTGCAGACTGTCCGCTTTAATTTGAGGTATATACATCCAACTCAGGTGAATGGTGTAGGACCTACAGCAGTTTGCAGATGTGCCTCCCACTTGTTAAGGGAGGAAAAGTAATGGGACAATTGGCTTCTCAGCTGTTCCATGGCCAGGTGTGTGATATTCCCCTCATTACCCCAATTACAATGTGCAGATAAAAAGGCCCAGAGTTCATTTCAAGTGTGCTATTTGCATTTGGAATCTGTTGCTGTCAACTCTCAAGATGAGATCCAAAGAGCTGTCACTATCAGTGAAGCAAGCCATCATTAGGCTGAAGAAACAAAATAAACCCATCAGAGAGATAGCAAGAACATTAGGCGTGGCCAAAACAACTGTTTGGAACATTCTCAAAAAGAAGGAACGCACCGGTGAGCTCAGCAACACCAAAAGACCCGGGAGACCACGGAAAACAACTGTGGTGGATGACCGAAGAATTCTTTCCCTGAAGAAAACACCCTTCACAACAGTTGGCCAGATCAATAACACTCTCCAGAAGGTAGGTGCATGTGTGTCAAAGTCGACAATCAAGAGAAGACTTCACCAGAGTGAATACAGAGGGTTCACCACGAGATGTAAGCCATTGGTGAGCCTCAAAAACAGGAAGGCCAGATTAGAGTTTGCCAAACAACACCTAACAAAGCCTTCACAGTTCTGGAACAAGATCCTATGGACAGATGAGACCAAGATCAACTTGGACCAGAGTGATGGGAAGAGAAGAGTATGGAGAAGGAAAGGAACTGCTCATGATCCGAAGCATACCACCTCATCAGTGAAGCATGGTGGTGGTAGTGTCATGGCGTGGGCATGTATGGCTGCCAATGGAACTGGTTCTCTTGTATTTATTGATGATGTGACTGTTGACAAAAGCAGCAGGATGAATTCTGAAGTGTTTCGGGCAATATTATCTGCTCACATTCAGCCAAATGCTGCAGAATTCATTGGACGGCGCTTCACAGTGCAGATGGACAATGACCCAAAGCATACTGCAAAAGCAACCAAAGAGTTTTTGAAGGGACAGAAGTGGAATGTTATGCAATGGCCAAGTCAATCACCTGACCTGAATCCCATTGAGCATGCATTTCACTTGCTGAAGACAAAACTGAAGGAAAAATACCCCAAGAACAAGCAGGAACTGAAGACAGTTGCAGTAGAGGCCTGGCAGAGCATCACCAGGCATGAAACCCAGCGTCTGATGTCTATGCATTCCAGACTTAAGGCTGAGATTGACTGCAAAGGATTTGCAACCAAGTATTAAGAAGGGAAAGTTTGATTTATGATTATTATTCTGTCCCATTACCTTTGGTCCCTTAACAAGTGGGAGGCACATCTGCAAACTGCTGTAAATCCTACACCGTTCACCTGAGTTGGATGTACATACCCTCAAATTAAAGCTGACAGTCTGCAGTTAAAGCACATTGTGTTTGTTTCATTCCAACCCCATTCTGGTGGTGTATAGAGCCCAAGATGTTAGAATTGTGTCGATATCCCAATATTTCTGGACCTGACATATAATAATTTCTACCATGTACTGCAAATCCATGATGCTCATATCATTTTGTCATGTGGCCTTCCCTAGACAACATTTTAGACGTGCTACAAAAAGGTCAACAAGCATGCTGACACAGTAAAAACCAGTCATCATTCCAATAGAAGAAAAAAAAAAAAAAAAGGTCAACAAAGAGGGGCTATATTCATGAAGAAATGCAAATTGTAGGCCAAAAAGGTTGAATATGGAAAAAAAAATAAAAAAAAAATTGAACACTGATATCCCTTCTTTTCAAACTTTTGGCTTAACACTTTGCATTTCGCCTTGATTTACTACTTCATTAATGACCCCTTCACATTTTGCAAGAGAACTTTGAAATGCACGCAGTGTCAGTGTTTATGATATTTCAATTTCCTTTTAAAGTATAATTTTATCATTTGGTAAGGACGACTACTCTGATCAACCAGACTAAACACTTGTGATATAACTAGATCGTGTACAGGTCTGATTCCTATAGATGTCAAAATAGGGATCAGTCCAGATGTGGGAGACCCAACACCATGAGAGACATCCTGAAGATTCCTGAAATTGGATAATTTCAATAGCATTTCCCTCCCCCTTCACACATTGCACAGTATGAAACCAGGCACTGGGTAAATATTGATGTTGGTTGCAACAGTGAAGAAAAAAAAATTTGTGTAAAAGGAAGGCCAGGCCCGCAGTTTACACTGTGTTAACATACCTAAAACCGCCCACTTCTATTTCATTAAAAGGGCTAAGTCCAATCTGGAAAGTGAAAAAAAAGAAAAGAAAGGGGGCCTCGTAGGGCTAGAAGTGCAGGCTTCTGATGCAGACATGAGAAAAGGCATTACAGGCACAGATCTAATAAATGTAAAGCCTGTGAGCCCATGATTTACTGAAAAAAGGGCAGTTTTAGTCTCATGGCTTATACGAATACCAATCTACTAAACGACCACTGTAAAATGACACAGAATTAACTGAAATTATTCTTCATGTTAGAAAAGGACAAATTCTTAGAAATGTTACGGTATTATGAGATACGGGGTGAATTGGAGAAAAGTAGCAAGATTTAAGCCAAAGCAGTCAAACTTGAGAAACAAAACAAAAAAAACAAAAAAAACCCCACACACACCCTCAAAAATTCAGTTTATATTAGCCACCAATTCATATTGTAACCAGTAACCCCTTGAATAGTTTTACAGTCTGATTAAGGATGCTCCTTCAACCACACTTGGCCTGTCAGAAACACATATGCTTCATGGCAGCGTGGTACAGATCACCGAACGTCAGCGCTTTACTGCCATAATACATTTTGTTTTTAAAACAATAATATTATTCATGGTTCCAAACACCTGAAATATTTTGAAGAGGTTTCATTGAAACAAAATATTTAATAATAATAGACGTCCAGCTCTGATTTGATGAGCAGGGACAGATTGCCATGCTGGAACATTTGGAAGGAGTCAGCCTCACAGGCCTGTACCTACCTGTCAATTCAGCCAATCCAGGCCTGTGACTGCCAAACCCATGCATTATGGGATTAGTAAAGCTGCTGTCTTTCAGTTCAGGAAGTTACACTGTGCTCTGAATAATCTGTATGTATATACACACACACACACACACACAAAAAGACATACCTCAGGGACTTCAATAACCAAGACCACCAGATCTCCCATAATAAAAGGGCTCAGCCTCTCAGGAGGTCAGATCCCTGGCGCTTCAGAGATTGGTTACAATCACTTGCTGGTTCTAGAACCAGCGTCTAGGAACTGGTAGTCCTGTCTGGCCCAGGACACTGTATACATTGCCCTTTGCCCCCAGACACCATTGATTTACCTGCACCATCCAGATCCTCCTCCTCCAGTCCAGCCGGGTGCTGCTCCCTGAACACTCCAAGCAGCCCTGCGCTCCTCTCGAGAAAGCTAGTAGATCCCTCCAGCCCCAGCTTGTCAAGAGCTCCTACCAACTCTTCTGTGTCCCTCTCCACCAAGGTCCAGGGATCAAGCCTTCTCCTGACAAAGAGAAGCAGGTGGTGTCTGAGTCCTGCGCTGTCCCACTCTTCACTATGCAGCCTCCTCCTTGTCCTCAGCCTTCCTCTTCTCCACCTTTCCCCTTGTCCTTCCACACTTCATCCCAGCACGGCTCCACCTCTCCCAGCCCTCATGTGAAGTCTATTTGATCAGCATTAATCAGAGAAAGCAGGAGGCACAGCATACAGATAGCTCTTGCCCTGGAAGCGTCTGCTTGATGGCTTCTCCTTTCCTTTTTTTTTTTTCTCTCAGCCCTCCTCTGTGTGTGACATCAGCTGGAACCTCCCCATTCAGGCTCTCAAACTGCTTCCAAAAGCACAAACCTCCAGCACTGACTCTACGCTGCACTCCTCCAGGCTTATGTTCCTGTTCTGACATGCACATGACTTTTTTTTCTGCGGTTTGACAGAGGGGAAGGAGTGCCCATCATGACAAGCCTGGCTGGCTTTCTCTGTTTCCCAGCCCTTCTGGAGAGTAAAGGTTGGATTGAAAGTGTCAGGAATTGTATGCAGCGGTCATGCATCTGATTTGTGTCTATCAGTGCTTTAGGCTAGGGTCAGACTAACGCATTTTTCACGTTGTCCGTGAAAATGTGCGTTCGAAGAATGGACGTATTTTTTCACGGAATACGCAATAGCGGTCATACGATGCGCAGTTTCATCCGTGATTTTGTACGGATCATCAATAAAACACTTCTTGCATCTGGACGTTATGTTGGCCGGACATTAGCAGCGTCTGATGTCTCCAATTCACGCACACACGCCGCTAGCGGACGCAGCGCACTCTGTACGTCAGTACTAGTGGTTTAACGTTCTCGAAAAAATGCGTTCATTTTCCACTTGCGTTGCGCAGCCGGACTTTTGTGCGACCGTACATCGTATATTGGCCGTCATTGCCTGGCATCTGCTGCTAGTGCGGCCGTGATTAAGTGCGCCAGAACGCGCGTTCGCACTGCCTCAGTCTGACCCTAGCCTCAGTGTTCCATCTGATTTGGCTTTTAGGCTAGGGTCAGACGAACGCATTTTTAACGTGCGTTTAGCCGCACGAAATCATGGCCGTGCTAGCAGCAAATGACGTCCAATGTCGGGGAACACACGAAGTACGGCCGCACGAAAGTTCGTCCGCGCAACGCAAGGGGCAAACGAACGCATATTTTCTAGAACGTCAAACCGCTAGTACTAACGTACAGAGTGCGCTGCGTCCGCTAGAGGCGTGTTTGCGTGATTGGGAGACGTCAGACGCTGCTAATGTCCGGCTAACATAACGTCCAGACACAAAAAGTGTTTTATTGATGATCCGTACAAAATGACGGACGAAAAGGCGCATCGTATGACCGCTATCGCGTATTCCGTGAAAAAATACGTACGTTCGTTCGAACGCACTTTTTCACGGACAACGTGAAAAATGCGTTCGTCTGACCCTAGCCTTAGTGTATGTTCCCTTAGCACAGCATGCATTGGTTTGTGATCACTACATTTGGGCACTGTATCTCTTTCCTTAATGTTGTTGTTCCATAGTTTCCAACCTGCAGTTTTGATGTCATAATGTCTATTAAACACCTGCACAGGTGTCTGGAAATAGGGTGGGAGAATAGAAGAGGGCAGATTTTTTTTTTTTTTTTTTAAATACTTGAGATATAAAGTAGATTTTAAAATTGACTATACGGCCCTGTTCACACTGTGCGATTTATCCGCGACGTCACGCTGTGTAGCTTCTCCAATGCATGTCAATGGAGCTGTTCACATCTTGCCACGCGTCGCATGTCGCAGAAGCATGTCGCAGGTACATGACCCTTTTTTTGTGATTTGCTAGCTGTGATTTTGCGATTTGTATTGGTGGTGCTTTGCAAAAATCGCACAAAACAGTGATGTCGCGCGACATTATCGCACCATGTCACGAATATGAAAATCGCACGGAAAGTCGAGCGATTTTCAAATCGCATAGTGTGAACGGGGCCTACATTTAAACAAAGCACGGAGACCAGCACCTCAAAATCCTGTCGCACTCGCCCAAGTGCCCCTTCTCATCAAGGCCCATTGTAGTGTAAACATCCCCTTATTCATCTCATTACACATCTCCCCTATACTCCATCACACACACCTCCCCTAGGGTTGCCAGATCAGCATGTTTTCCTGGATATATATGTAGCGCTCACTCCCGGAGGAGCCGCTGAATTTAACCTCAGGTTAGTCTCACCACACTAGGGAATAAATATACACCAGCACTGTTGTGGATTTTATAGATTATATACTTTACTGATCCCAATAAAGTGGCATATATAATGTGAATACGGTATATGAACAACAGGATTTAGTAATGCGAGAAAAACACGCGGCGGCAAAAAGGAAAGTTTACCCCCTTCGTTTCTGGAGTGTAAATCCCGCAAAAGTAATGTCCCAAAAAGGTGTGTGTGTGTGATTTAGGTACCCGGGTACTATATTCAACTGGCCAGTGAATGGATTGAGTAATTCTTCGACTAGTCACGTTGGGGCCCTGTAGATTTAAACAATACTGCAACGTGCTTTGTTTAAACTTGGACTGTGGCCTGGAAGGCCTCTCACCCATCCGCTGGACAATCTGTTCCGCTGTCCGATCAAGGATCTCTCTCCGCTTGATTATACTGGAACTCTGTGCCACCGGATCCGCTTCTCCTGCTTGTCTGATTTCGGTAACGAGAATTACGGCCTACCGCCTGCACTCCCAGTGGTTCATCGCGGTCTCCTTACTCGGGGTCCAAACCGGAACGTTGTGTTTGCGCAAAACCTCTCAGCGATGTGTGGATAGGTCTCCGCCAGCACTGTCTCTGATTCTCAGCACCTGCAAGGCAGCTGCTCTCCGGCCTGGTCTCAATCTCTGGCAGTCTCACGTGCGTCTTCCACCTTTCGTCGCTCGGCTCACACTGGCTCTCCATCGCACGAGGCTGCGGACGTCCTTCGCTCTCCCACCCACTTCCTGTCCCCGCCGCAAAGCATGATTGAAAACGTAGTCCCGTTGTGTCCAGTATACTTTACATTGCGCTTGTCTCCCTCTGGTGGCCAAACCCGAGCAATACATCAACAGAGTTTTTAAACAGTGCTACATATATTTTATTGAAATGGAGAGCACAGGGAAGGTGCTGCCCAGCAGTATATGTACCGTAATTCATTTGCTGCAGGAGAAAAATGTAATCTGGGATTCCACTTTTAAGGTTCGGGTCAGACGAGCGCACTGATCACATCCGTGTTGTTGCACATTTGTACGTCTGTGGCAGCATAGCATTCTGACCAATGGAGCCCCACGCACGGAACTACGGACGCACAACGGACGCAGGTTAGGCAAGAATGTAAATCCACTAGAACGGACGCACCGAGTGCGCTGCGTCCGCAACGTCCGCATAGCTTTGTGTGTGAGTGATGGAACGAAGTCAGACGGACTGCATTTTTGACAAACAAAATTTTTTCATATTTCCCTTCTACATCAGTCAAAAAAACGGACTGTGTGGCCACTACCTTGTTGTTAGTCAGAAAGTCCGTCCATTGTGCATGGACGCACAGACCACACAGAATGCCCTCGTCTGACCATAGCCTAAGCCTTAGGCCGGGGTAAGACGAGCGGTTTTTCAGAGCGGAAGGAACATCAGTGAGTGTGGATGTTAATTCCACCCTGACACCCGTCTGGCCACCGGGCTGAGTGCAGTTAGTGCGCTCAGCGCTGCAAGGCACAATCTTCATATGGAGGTTCGCGCTTTGCAGCCCTGTCAAATTCCTGTCGTAGCCCGTCGACAGGTAGGCTTTCTGCATGAATTGAATTGCACGAACTACAGCATGTGGCCAGCCCCGTCGATGCGTCACAACGCTGCGGCGGACGCCGGGAGGCAAGTCCATATGTCTGTCCCTGGCCTGACCTGACCTGCAGCTCACAGGTTCTACATGCTGCAGGGTTCTCTTCATACACTGCCCATCAGCCTGAACAAATCCTACGTGTCCAGGGAAATATGGCCAACCTGGGAACCCTACACACTTCCTATTGGAGACTGAGGCCCTGTTCGCACTAAGCAATTTATCGTGCGGTTTTTGCTGCGATCTCGTGCATATTTTCGCGCGATATCGCTCTATGGCGCTGTTAACATCTTGTCGCTCAATGACACCTGTAGCTTGTTGCTGTAGCTTGTCACCGGTACATGATTTTGCATTGGTGGTGTTGTGCAGTATCGCTCATAACGGCGATATTATTGCTCAATATCACGAACATAAAAATCGTGCGATTTTCATGTCGCTCAGTGTGACCGTGGCCTGAGTCCCTTAAACCCAAATATCACTTGCATGTGTGTTAGTTTCGCGTCCTTAGGGCAGGATCCAGTCTAAAAACACCAGGCCTGTGTAAGTGTAAAATATTTATATGCTCACAGGCATATGCGTAAGCTAGGCCCTTATTGGGAGTATTTTGTCAAAATGTCATTTACAATAAAGTTAAGGTATATATTGCTTTGTAGCTCTGTTGTACATCTCCTAAAAGAAAGGACAAAAATGTTTGTGCTCAAAGCCCAGATCTGTGTACACATAAATGCCTTCATTTTACACAGAGCTGCCAGGTCAGCCATGTTTTCCTGGACACCTATTACAATTTCATGCAGAGGGGAGCACAGGGAAAAGTGCTGCCCTGCAACATGTATAATTCGTATGGTGCAGGAAGGATATTAAGGCAGGTCACCTGGGATTCCTTACCTGCAGCGTATGGATTATACATGCTGCGTGGTGGAACATTTCATGCACTGCCCGTCAGCATGAATAAATTATATGCATCCAGGGAAACATGGCCGATCTGTTGACCCTATACACCAGTGTTTCCCAAACCTGTCCTCGGGTCCCTCATCCAGGCCGGATTTTGCAGATCACCTTGGGGAAAACGTTGACTGAATCCTGCAATCACTGAGCAGCAAATCATATCACCTGTGCTGTGCTTCAGATATCTGGCAAACAAGGCGAGGCGGAGGGTCCTGAGGACAGGTTTGGGGAAACACTGCTATACACAGTATGGCTGTCTTTACATATTGTGCAAGAAAATATATACAACCCATACTGTAATGGTCAATCTCTTGATTTCTATTCGGGAAAGGCTGCCGTAGTGCGGGTAATGAAGTTCCGGACACCAGTCAATTGCAGGAAAGGCATTCTGTATTATGGCACCGGACTTGAGCCGGACTGAATCCAAAATCTCAAGTGCACGCTTTGGGCAAAAACACACTTATTATACATTGAAAATGGAAAAAAAAGGTACACCCCCCCCCCCTCGGCAAATGCCCCTTCCCTCCATCTCCGAGACAAAGACCACAATGCAATTACACATATAATAAACAATTTGGACACAACTTGATTTAGAAGGGAGGTATGAAATCTGGTGTACCTTCTCAAAGTCATGGTGGTACTCCTTAATAAGGATGCAGCTGTAAAGACAGAATCCTTTGTTCCCTACTCGTCCAGGCTCAAGGCCTGAATAACTTTGCATGTTTAAATCAGGTTTCTTGGCATCTCTTATTTACACTAACTAGGTTCTACATTTTAATTGCTTACAACAGAAATCTTTGGAATGTTAGTCTATGTGAACTGTCTAAAATAGATATTTCTGGGAATAAAAATCATGCAAGTTAATAACAATGCAAGATGGCTGCTGGTATACAAAATGACAGCCATTTCCAGCTATTACCCTTTCAATACAATCATATATGTAACCTGGTAAACATGTGAAAGCTTTGAGTAAAATTCTAATAAAAACACAGGGGTCATCATGAAATAGTCAATTAATTTGCACTATGTCAAAATGACACACCCTATTTCAAAGAAGCAGGTGTTTTAACTTCATAAAGGGATTAAAAACACTTAAGTGTTTAGTTCATCATCAGTGATCAGCATTTCTTCACTAGACTGACCTTTCAAAACACACGTTACTCACCTGACATAGGACTCTATGGCCTGTCACTTATAGGCAGCATTGATTCTGATCTCTGTTGTGCCTGTACCATGACAAAACCCTGTAGGTAGGTTTGACAGGGGCATTTTAATACAGTTACACATATTTGTACAGTGCTACAGAAATTGTTAGAGCATTATAATGGGTGAGACAGAACAACAAATATACACGTTAAACACAGAACCGTAGGCAGGAGGACCCTGCTCGAGAGCTTACAATCTAAATGGAGGGATGACACGCTAGGTGTGGGTAAATGGAGTAGTGGGCTCCGTGCTAAGATGGCACAAGGAATGTACAATAGGGGAATCATGGATTGAGCCGATAGGCTTCTCTAAAGTAATGTTTTCAGAGACTTCTTGAAGGACTAGAGAGTGGGAGAGTCTAATGTTGTGGGAGTTCCATAGAAAGGGGGCAGCTCGGGAGAAGTCCTGAAGACGGGAGAGTTGAGTGGTACGAGGAGCGGATAAAATCAGATCATTGGCACAGCGAAGTGGTCCAGGCGGGATATATATACAGTCAGGTCCATAAATATTGGGACATCAACACAATTCTAACATCTTTGGCTCTATACACCACCACAATGGAGTTGGAATGAAACAAACACAATGTGCTTTAACTGCAGATTGTCAGCTTTAATTTGAGGGTATGTACAGCCAACTCAGGTCAACGGTGTAGGACTTACAGCAGTTTGCAGATGTGCCTCCCACATGTTAAGGGACCAAAAGTAATGGGACAATTGGCTTCTCAGCTGTTCCATGGCCAGGTGAGTGATATTCCCTCATTACCCCAATTACAATGTGCAGATAAAAGGCCCAGAGTTCATTTCAAGTGTGCTATTTGCATTTGGAATCTGTTGCTGTCAACTCTCAAGATGAGATCCAAAGAGCCTTCACTATCAGTGAAGCAAGCCATCATTATGCTGAAGAAACAAAACAAACCCATCAGAGAGATAGCAAGAACATTAGGCGTGGCCAAAACAACTGTTTGGAACATTCTCAAAAAGAAGGAATGCACCGGTGAGCTCAGCAACACCAAAAGACCCGGGAGACCACGGAAAACAACTGTGGTGGATGAATGAAGAATTCTTTCCCTGGTGAAGAAAACACCCTTCACAACAGTTGCCCAGATCAAGAACACTCTCCAGGAGGTAGGTGTATGTGTGTCAAAGTCAACAATCAAGAGAAGACTTCATCAGAGTAAATACGGAGGGTTCACCACAAGATGTAAACCATTGGTGAGCCTCAAAAACAGGAAGGCCAGATTAGCGTTTGCCAAACAACACCTAACAAAGCCTTCACAGTTCTGGAACAAGATCCTATGGACAGATGAGACCAAGATCAACTTGTACCAGAGTGATGGGAAGAGAAGAGTATGGAGAAGGAAAGGAACTGCTCATGATCCTAAGCATACCACCTCATCAGTGAAGCATGGTGGTGGTAGTGTCATGGCGTGGGCATGTATGGCTGCCAATGGAACTGGTTCTCTTGTATTTATTGATGATGTGACTGCTGACAAAAGCAGCAGGATGAATTCTGAAGTGTTTCGGGCAATATTATCTGCTCACATTCAGCCAAATGCTGCAGAACTCATTGGACGGCGCTTCGCAGTGCAGATGGACAATGACTCAAAGCATACTGCAAAAGCAACCAAAGAGTTTTTGAAGGGACAGAAGTGGAATGTTATGCAATGGCCAAGTCAATCACCTGACCTGAATCCCATTGAGCATGCATTTCACGTCCTGAAGACAAAACTGAAGGGAAAATGCCCCAAGAACAAGCAGGAACTGAAGACCGTTGCAGTAGAGGCCTGGCAGAGCATCACCAGGGATGAAACCCAGCGTCTGGTGATGTCTATGCATTCCAGACTTCAGGCTGTGATTGACTGCAAAGGATTTGCAACCAAGTATTAAGAAGGGAAAGTTTGATTTATGATTATTATTGTCAGGTTCGTGTTAATGGAGCTCAGGATGCGGGACAAGCCGTTGTTGGGGTTGAGTCTGGATGCGATAAGGTGTATGGTAAATAACGTAAAGGTTTTAGTACCTGGCCAGGTTTGGTTGAAGAGAGTCGTCGATGATGCAGGCTGGGGTTTGGTACACGGTGAAAGCAGGCAGAGCGTCGTCGTTGATACAAGCCGGGGTTCGGTACACGGGGAAAGCAGGCAGAGCGTCGTCGTTGATACAAGCCGGGGTTCGGTACACGGGGAAAGCAAGCAGAACGTCGTCGTTGGTACAAGCCGGGGTTCGGTACACGGTGAAGACAAGCAGAACGTCGTCGTTGATACAAGCCGGGGTTCGGTACACAGTGAAAACAGGCAGAGATCTCTTTTAGACAGGGTTGCTCAGGTAAGGGAGGTTTACAGGGGAGTAACAGGACAACCAAGCAATGAGTCTTGGAGAGGTTGGTGTTTAAATAGGGCGCCTGTGGGAATTGGGCCAATCAGGGGAGAGGTGTATCTGGTTGCCTAGGGATACTGGTTTTGGTTGGTTGGGGGCGCCATCTTGGAAAACCACGTGGGACGCCGAGATGCGAGGAGGCTGGTGCCGGAGAGCAAGCGCTGGGGAAGGACTCGGTGGTGTCGCGGGGCGCGCAGCCGATCGAGTGGGTCCCTGGCATGGAGCACCGACGCTGGGGCCATGGCGCTGCAGGGACAGCCCTCACCACCAGTAAGGACGCCGTCGGGGGTCCGGAACCGCGGCGCAGGGCGGAGGCCGGGCGACCAGCAGTGGGCGAGTCAGTGGGTCCGGCGGGACCTGATAGTACCCCCTTCTTAGGACGACCCCTCTGGGGGCGTAACGGGCCAGGCTTGGAAGGGTGTAGGGAGTGGAAGGCTCGTACCCGAGAAGGGGCATGGACTTGAGTCGCGGGTTCCCATGAATTTTCCTCGGGTCCATATCCCTTCCATTGGATGAGATACTCTAATTTTTTGTAGCGAAAACGGGAATCGAGAATACGTTGGACTTCGAATTCCTTAAGACCCTCTATGGTGATTGGGCCTGGAGGAGGGGGTGAGCGCTGGGGAAAGTGGTCCTCTGTCCAGGGCTTTAGAAGGGAAACATGGAAAACCGGATGTATTTTAAACGAGGGAGGGAGTTGGAGGCGGACAGCGACAGGGGAGATGATGGAGACGATGGGATAGGGACCTATGTATTTGGGACCTAATTTCTTTGTGGGACATGACAGTTTGAGATTTTTTGTAGATAGCCATACTTTCTGTGATGGTTGGTAAGCAGGGGCTGCTTTGCGATGTAGGTCGGCATATTTTTTGTAGGTGTTTTGGGATTCTAATAGGGTGTTCTTCGCGAGGATGAACCCTTGTTGTAGCTTCTGAATATGGTCGTTGACCAGAGGTAAGGGACTCCGGGGGGGAGTGTCTGGAAGGACTGAGGGATGAAACCATAGTTAGTGTAAAAAGGGGATTGTTTGGTAGAGGTGTGTATTTGAGAGTTGTATGCAAATTCCGCTGTGGTGAGGAGGTCGGACCAATCGTCTTGTAGGTACGAAGTATAGCAACGTAAGTATTGCTCCAAGGTTTGGTTCGTTCTTTCGGTCTGCCCATTGGAGTGGGGGTGAAAGGCAGTGGACAGACAAACGGATATGTGTAGTAGTGTACAGAAGGCTTTCCAGAACCTTGAGGTAAATTGGGGGCCACGATCTGAGATGATGGTTTCTGGGGTGCCATGGAGCCTGAAAACATGATGAAAAAAAAGGTTGGCGGTGTCCTTGGCGGAGGGTGATCCTTGAGTAGGGATAAAGTGGGCCATTTTGGACAGTCGGTCTACTACCACCATGATAGTGGTATGTTTTCGGGACGGGGGAAGGTCGACGATGAAGTCAACGGAAACACTAGACCATGGGCGAAGCGGGACTGGTAAAGGTTGGAGGAGTCCTGTTACTTTCGTTCTAGGGACTTTACAACGGTTACAGATGTCGCATGTCTTGACGTATTTCTGAACGTCTAGGGAGACGGAGGGCCACCAAAAATGTCGAAGGATGAGGTCTAGTGTCTTTCTGATACCTCCGTGTCCTGCTGTGGGGGCGTCGTGATTGAGGTGTAGGATTTCCAATCGTTTGGCCGGAGGTATGAACAAGCGTCCGGAGTTGTGGGGCGAGGAGGTGCCACGGTCTTGGAGGTTTTTAAGAAGGTGGGTCTGAGTGGCCAGGAAATGTCCCTGATGTAGAACGGTGTCTTCCTCGTCCATGGATGTTGGGGTTTCGTCTGACAGGCGGGAAAGGGCGTCGGCCTTTCCATTTTTGCTTCCTGGGCGATAAGTTATGTGAAACGAAAAACGAGAGAAAAACAGGGCCCAGCGGGCTAGCCTCGGACAGAGCCGACGTGCCGATCTCAAGTATTCTAGATTTTTATGATCTGTGAAGATGGTTGTGGGGTGAAGGGTGCCTTCCAGGAGGTGTCTCCATTCTTCGAGGGCGTTCTTTATGGCCAGGAGTTCCCTATCGCCTACGCTGTAGTTGACTTCAGCTGGTGATAGTTTGCGGAGAAAAAAGCTACAGGGTGTAGACGATCATTGTTTTCGTCTCGCTGAGAGAGGATGGCTCCGGTGGCGATCCCTGAGGCATCCACTTCCAGAGAATAGGGTTTAGAGGGATCAGGTAGCAGCAGGATGGGTGCGGTGGTGAAGCGGGTACGTAGGTCGTCGAACGCCTTTTGGGTTCCTTCGGTCCATAGGAAGGGGGTGTTTTTTTGGTCAATTGGGTGAGAGGTTGGGCAGACCTGGAAAAGTTACGAATGAACTTGCGATAAAAATTTGCAAATCCAATAAAGCTTTGTACTTCTTTTTTTGTACGAGGGCGAGGCCATTTGGTGATGGCTTCGATTTTCCGAGGGTCCATTTCTATGTGACCGGGGTGATTATGAACCCTAAAAATTCGATTCGTGGAGTGTTGAAAATACATTTTTCGAGCTTAGCATACAGGTTGTGGGACCGTAGGCGGGCAAGGACGGTATTAACATGTTGGTAGTGTTGTGGCAAGGACTCGGAGTAGATAAGAATATCGTCCAGGTAGGCGACTACGTATACATCCAGTATATCGCGTAGGATATCGTTTATGAAGTGTTGGAAGGCAGCTGGGGCGTTGCACAGCCCATATGGCATAACAAGATATTCAAAATGGCCATATCTTGTGCGGAAGGCTGTCTTCCACTCATCCCCTTCGCGCACGCGCAATAAATTGTACGCCCCTAAGTAAGGTCGAGTTTCGTGAACACGGTGGCCGTTTTTAGCTGGTCAAGGAGTTCGGGTATAAGTGGTAGGGGATACTTGTTCTTTACGGTGATTTTGTTTAGTTCCCGATAGTCCACGCACGGGCGAAGACCCCCATCCTTCTTTTCAACAAAAAAGATGCCTGCTCCCGCGGGGAAGAGGAGGGTCGGATAAAGTTCTTTTCTAGATTTTCCTGAATATATCCTTTTAGTACCCGTAGTTCGGGTCCCGACAACGGGTAAATGCAGCCATAGGGTATGGCAGCTCCAGGAAGGAGGTCAATGGGGCAGTCGTATATACGAGGAGGGGGGAGTTTTTCTACTCCTTTCTTGCAGAAGACGTCTGCATAGTTCGCGTATGCTTGTGGTAGGGTCACTTGGGTGGTTCTCAGGTTCTGGTCAAGAATGGATAGGATGGTACCTGTGGTGGGTGCGAGACAATGAGCCCTGCAGTGGGGAGAGGAGAAGGTAAGTCGACTAGTGGTCCAGGAGATTGTGGGGTCGTGTTTTACCAACCAGGGTAACCCTAGGATGATGGGAAATAGGGGTGATGTGACCAGATCGAATCGTAAGGTTTCTTTGTGTCGGTCACCTATATATATCGTAAGAGATATGGTTTCGGTAGTGACCGGACCGGATATCAAGGGAGATCCATCGACACTTTGAATGCTCAAGGGTTTAGCTTTATTTTGGTGAGGGATACAAAGAAGAGTAGCCAGAGTAGTGTCCATAAAGCAGCCACTCGCGCCGGAGTCGATCATAGCAGGAAGGGTCACTGAGCGCTCATCCCACTGTAATAGAATGAATACAGACAAATGTTGAGACTCGACCGGGTGCAGATCTCCTAGGCGCGGATCATCGGGTATTTTATGGTCGTTACCTTGATGGAGTTTGATCTTATCGGGGCATTCACGGGCAATGTGGTTGGGTTTGCCACAGTAGAGACACAGATGGTGGTTCCGTCGTCTTGCAAGTTCTTCAGGCGGTAGATGCCCCTTTACTAGTCCAATTTGCATGGCTTCTCCGAAAGGTGTCGAGGTAGCAGGAGGGGAGGTGACGGGAGTGGGTGTGGAAAAGAAAGGTCGCCTTGTAGACGGAGTGGAGACTTGGGTGACTCGTTCTTTTTTCCGTTCTCGTAGGCGTCGGTCTATGTTGGTAACCAGTTGTATGAGGGGTTCGAGGGAGAGAGGGGCTCGGACGTGGGATAGGTCATCCTTTATCTCGCTGGATAATCCGACCTTGAACTGACTGACCAGTGCGGTTTCGTTCCAACCCGTCTCTATGGACAGAGTCTTGAATTCAGCAACATAGTCCTCCACCGGGCGTTTCCCTTGTTTCAGGTCTCGTATGGAGGTTTGGGCTGACTCAAAACGATATGGGTCATCATACAAGTCATCCAGTGCTGTGATAAAGGCTTCCCAGGATACAAGAGCGGGATCGTTGCTGGTAATGAGATGGTGAGCCCACAGTCTGGGTTCGCCTTGTAACAGCGATATCACTGTCTTGATTCTGATATCTTCGGAGTGGTAGGTTCGGGGTTTGAGGGAAAACAGGAGTTGACAATCCGTAAGAAACACCCGATATTTGTTCCGGTCACCGGAAAATCGGTCTGGCAAAGGCACAAGAGGTTCAGGAGCCATAGCATCAACCAAGGGTAGATGAGTTGGTAGGCTTGGGATAGGGAGGGGGGAGGTAGCGGCCATAAGGTCCGAGACCTGGTTCTGGAGTTGAGCCTGTCCGGTTTGTAGGCCTTGGACGGTCTGGTTTAGATTCCCGATCTGGCGGGACATTGTGTTGAGGGCTTCGGCTATATCCGCGAGGTCCATTCGGTAAAAGGCTTGGTTGTATCTGTCAGGTTCGTGTTAATGGAGCTCAGGATGCGGGACAAGCCGTTGTTGGGGTTGAGTCTGGATGCGATAAGGTGTATGGTAAATAACGTAAAGGTTTTAGTACCTGGCCAGGTTTGGTTGAAGAGAGTCGTCGATGATGCAGGCTGGGGTTTGGTACACGGTGAAAGCAGGCAGAGCGTCGTCGTTGATACAAGCCGGGGTTCGGTACACGGGGAAAGCAGGCAGAGCGTCGTCGTTGATACAAGCCGGGGTTCGGTACACGGGGAAAGCAAGCAGAACGTCGTCGTTGGTACAAGCCGGGGTTCGGTACACGGTGAAGACAAGCAGAACGTCGTCGTTGATACAAGCCGGGGTTCGGTACACAGTGAAAACAGGCAGAGATCTCTTTTAGACAGGTGTGCTCAGGTAAGGGAGGTTTACAGGGGAGTAACAGGACAACCAAGCAATGAGTCTTGGAGAGGTTGGTGTTTAAATAGGGCGCCTGTGGGAATTGGGCCAATCAGGGGAGAGGTGTATCTGGTTGCCTAGGGATACTGGGTTTTGGTTGGTTGGGGGCGCCATCTTGGAAAACCACGTGGGACGCCGAGATGCGAGGAGGCTGGTGCCGGAGAGCAAGCGCTGGGGAAGGACTCGGTGGTGTCGCGGGGGCGCGCAGCCGATCGAGTGGGTCCCTGGCATGGAGCACCGACGCTGGGGCCATGGCGCTGCAGGGACAGCCCTCACCACCAGTAAGGACGCCGTCGGGGGTCCGGAACCGCGGCGCAGGGCGGAGGCCGGGCGACCAGCAGTGGGCGAGTCAGTGGGTCCGGCGGGACCTGATAATTATTCTGTCCCATTACCTTTGGTCCCTTAACAAGTGGGAGGCACATCTGCAAACTGCTGTAAATTCTACACCATTCACCTGAGTTGGATGTACATACCCTCAAATTAAAGCTGACAGTCTGCATTTAAAGCACATTGGAGTTGGAATGAAACAAACACATTGTGGTGGTGTATAGAGCCAAAGATGTTAGAATTGTGTCGCTGTCCCAATATTTATGGACCTGACTGTATATAGGTGTTTTCCTATACATGGAGCCTTAATCCTGCCAGAAAAGGTTGTCAGATCATATTTTCCAGCATTTAAAAATGTGTTTTGTTTTTTTTTGTTTGTTTTTGAGAAAGTATTTTATCAGGAAGGATACATTGAGATTTCTCTCGTTTTCAAGTATGTCCTGGGTGGCGAGTATGTACCGTTGGGTGTCTTGCCCAAGGACACTTACTGGAGAGGTTGCTCGCTGGGATCGAACCCATGACTCCACAGACTCTCTCCATGCAGAGCAGTGATGTTACCTCTATTCGACCCAGCCGGTACATTCTACACTGTTAATGGGCTAAACCCTAAAGTTCTCCCTTGCAGTGTGTGGGATTCAACTTCTGAAGGAAGAAAAACAATTAAGCGAGTAAGTTTGATTTCCATCCTGCAGTTTATAAATTCTACATATTGTATGGAAGCAACGTCCTATGTTGTCTTTTGACATCTAGATTTTAAATTCAGACCGATCTGACAACCCTACTGCAGTATTCAGACGGGCTCTCACCAGCCAACAACTGCAAAGCAAGCAGGAGGTGGGGTATGGCTTGTCCACTCCTCACCTGTCGCTTGTTGACCAGGCAGTGACTGTGCAAAGAGTCGACTGCCAATAGGTGAGGCAGTGGCAGGCAATCACAGCTCTTCGCTAATCAGCTTGACAGACTGCCTTGGGCTAATGTCAGGAGGATGCTGCTCTGAGCAGTGCAACACAGGCAGAACAAAATGTCTCATGCCGTACTAGTTGTAGTACCCACTTGATTGGGCACCCCCTTTTCCAGTGGGGCTATCAAAACCTACTGCTCTTTCATTGTGGCAAATAAAAATCATATACCTACTTGAAACAACATTTCCAAATTGCTACTTGCAAGTCGTCTAACTTTTTTTATCACAATGACTTCCATCATCCCGTGTCTCAAGCCAACCAGTCAGTGGCGTGACAAGGGGAGGGGTGGCCCGCACCGGGTGACACCCTAAATAATAAAATCTATTGTATGATTTTTTTTTTCTGTACTTTTACAAAGTATTTATACCAGGAAGGATACATTGAGATTTCACTAATTTTCAAGTATGTCCTGGGTAGGCAAGACCTAGGCTGGCACTTTCCAGGGTGGCGGCAAAAAAATCCACCACTAAAGGACCGAAATGACGTCAACATTTTGGTGTTCTGTTGTTCCCTGCACTTTGGGGAATCAAATTTATTCACCATTCATCGCAAGGTCCCTGACGTGCAGGGAGTCGGCCACCAAATGCTGCCGCAAATCCGAGGCCTGCTGTTTTCAAAAAAACTTCTGAATGAAAATATCTGGAATTTACATATAAGGTCCTATGATTGATAATAGAAAGGTCTGTTACAGAAAAAAAGGAAATAACTAAAAGATACTTTAAAAAAAAGAGACATTAAGACCTTTTACTGCAGAATTAAACAATAAACGGTTTATTAGATATTGGATAAAAACGAATATTTTTAACATTTGAAACCTATGGGGTTCGTCTGAATGAAAACACCGAACAGCAGGGCATTTCACTGACATTTCCCTGCTGTTCGGTGTTCTCTGAAATAGATTAACCATTACTTCTCTGAGGATTTGCACTGCCTTCAAACAGCACCGTACTTGCTGGCAGTTCGCCAAATTTTTTGCGTAAGCATATCACAGAGCTCCAGTGGCGTACTTGGGAGAAGGGGCGGGCTGCCCCAGGTACCAGTGATTATTGGGGTGTCATTAGGGGGTACTAGGAGGTACCACTGTGTCACCTTTTGAGTAGGGCGTTTGCATTAGAATAAAAATCCCCCTCTCGTCCCACCATAGCTCCTCCCCTGCCCTGCAGCAGCTCGAGGGGAGGGGATGTGATTTTTGTGCAGAGAGAGATGACAGTAAAGGGGGGGGTGTATCAGCAGAATATGAAGCCCTGTCTGCTTACTGCTGTTTAAAATGGACCTTTCCTTAACCAGCACTGCAGTGATCAGAAATCTGCCACTGAGCTCCCTGGCTCCTGGTGTGGTCCTGCATAGAGGAGGGCCAGGCTGCATTCACTGCATCACCACGGAATAGGCAGCCCATGGTAAACAGGGACAGGGAAGAGGGAGTCTTAAAAGACTGGAATAGTAAAGAAAAAAGACCATAGCAGCATCTCATACCTGCAAAACACACATCCATTCTCTGCTCAGCAACTCCAATCCACAAAACCAGCCACCCAGCACACACACACAAAACCAGCCACCCAGCACACACAACTCCCATCACCCAAAACCAGCCACCCATACAACTCATCACACAAAACCAACCAACACACCACTCCCCTCATACAAAACCAGCCACCCCAACACACACACAACTCCCATCAACAAAACCAGTCACGTGTACTTTTGTTCATAGCATGAGGATGGATATTTTGTGAGTTTGCAAAATCACTTAAAAATAACAATTGTTCAAAAAGAATCTCCACGCTCCTTATTGCGCAGCACAGAGGACGCATGATCCACCATCAGCAGATTCATAATATATCATTATTATATTTATACGTCATGTCCTGCCAGAATGCTTTAACTAAAAATATTTTTGAAATAGTGCTTGTGTTTTTTTTCTTTTAAACATTTTAAAGTTGTGGGGGGCCCCAAATATAGGATCCGCCCCGGGTGTCAAATGTTCTAGGTACGCCCCTGCAACCAGTGATCATGCATACCATGCCATTGGAGAAGAGAAGTTGTAATCTCAAAGTACCCCTTCACTGGCTGTGTAAATGCATCTCGATTGGAGGGGGAATAATTATGGTGTTGGATGAAAGTGGGCACGATGCCTATAATATGCTGGCGCCATAACTAGATGGGATGTGAATTTTACAATGATTGGAAGTCACCACACATGTGCAACAAGGCCATCACCTGTGGCACTTCAGGTGCCCACTTCGCCCTCACGTACTGCCTGCGATTGTCGCCCTCCTGGTCCCCATACACTCTTAGTACGTTACTGGTTGCAGAGTCAGTGCAAGGTTTTCCATCATCCAAGGCAAAACCTATTTTAACGCTCCCTTACTTCCACAAAATATTTAGATCTTTTTGTGATTAACAGTTTATTCCCTTATCTCCCCAATTTGTAGCACACATGGTGCCTCTCTTGCAATTTGGTCACCATTTGTGCCCTAGCTCACTGGGCCCACTGTTCTCCCTTGTAGCAAGACTGGGCATAAGGAATGGTATGAGTGTGGTGGTTTCTTGTGGCGCATACTGCAACAACCATGAGGAGACCTACAGGGTTATTCAAAGAGATCCGAATGGCTGCCGAAAGGGAACCGACCGCTGAAAATCAGCGTTCATTTACCTTTCTTGGCCATTCGGGTATCCAGAGAGCAGGCAATTCGCCAAATCCTGGCAAATTGCCTGCACATACGGTGCCTGTTCTAGGGCAGTGAATCCCCCATAAGAGAAGCAATGCTTCGGCTATTCAGAGAGCAAAAGCTAGCAGTGAAAAGTTGCCGAATTGCCCTGCCATTCGGTGGCTTCATGCGGCAGATTTATTCAGGCGAATCCCATAGGCTTCAATGTTAAAAATATTCCCGTTTTAATTCAATATCTAATAAACTGTTCATTATAATATTCTGCAGTAAAGAGTCTCTTTATTTATAGATAATTTATTTTTAGAATAATTTTTTTTCCTTCTTTGTAAAAGCTCTTTTCATTGGACCTCATATGTAATTTTCAGACATTTTCGCTCAGTAGTTTCTTTGCAAACAGCGTTTCACTTTTCAAACATTCAAGTAAACTGTTTTTCTAATTTATTCACTGCATTCATCTGCGGTGTCGGCTTTTTCCGGCGGCTGCGCTGCGTGTGATCGGCTCCCGCTCGGGTTTTTCCAGTGTTTTCGGCGGGTAAATCCAGATGTTTTTGCGGGTTTCGGCGTGCATTCGCCCTTGTTTTACGGTGAGTTTGCGGCGACTTTCCCCTGCATTTCGGTGGCCCGGTGGTTCTTGCTGGATACACCGCAGGGTTGCCGAAATCGGATCGCCAAATCGAATTGAACGAAAAGTCACTGAACATGTGGTGGCTTTTCGATTCTCTTTCAATAACCCTGATAGAAACTTGTTCACTGCAATCATGACTGTAAGTTCAATGAGCCTTACCAAAGAAAACCATACAAGTTTTTTGAGCAGTACAACAGACCTGCCAAAACACATGGACTGGCAGCCCTAGGCTCTACCAGCGCTGCTATTTCTGGTGCATTTACTTAAGCAGAAGAACAAAAAACGGAAACGTTTTGGGGTCACAGCCCCTTCTTCAGTACACAAAGGGCATTGTGCAATGAGGAAGGGGCTGTGACAGTGGCGTAGCGTGGGTTGTCAGCGCCCGGGGCCAGCAAAGAATTGTGCGCCCCCCCCCCCCACCTGTGGACGTTATCGATATTGCCCCAGCTCACACATGGATTTGCCCCCAGCTCACACATGGATTTGCCCCCAGCTCACACATGGATTTGCCCCCCAGCTCACACATGGATTTGCCCCCAGCTCATGGATTTGCCCCCAGCTCATGGATTTGCCCCCCAGCTCATGGATTTGCCCCCAGCTCATGGATTTGCCCCCAGCTCATGGATTTGCCCCCCAGCTCATGGATTTGACCCCAGCTCATGGATTTGCCCAAGCTCATGGATTTGCCCCCCAGCTCACTCATGGATTTGCCCCCAGCTCACTCATGGATTTGCCCCCCAGCTCTCACATGGATTTGCCCCCCAGCTCACTCATGGATTTGCCCCCCAGCTCACTCATGGATTTGCCCCCATCTCATGGATTTGCCCCCCAGCTCACTCATGGATTTGCCCCCATCTCATGGATTTGCCCCCAGCTCATGGATTTGCCCCCCATCTCACTCATGGATTTGCCCCATCTCATGGATTTGCCCCCAGCTCATGGATTTGCCCCCAGCCCTTACCTGGATATTGCCCTAGGCCCCAGCTCCGGCGGGGGTTGAGGGGACCGGGACCCAGATGCCGGCAGCGCGGGAGCGCCTGCCCGGTCTTTAACAGTCCGTCCTGTTAGGTGATGCCGCGCAGCCGGTCACGTGGTCCGGCCAATCAGAGACTCCGTACCACCTGATTAGCCGGACCACGTGACCGGCTGCGCACGCCGCGCAGCCGCATCACCTAACAGGACGGACTGTTAAAGACCGGGCAGGCGCTCCCGCGCTGCCCGGCATCTGCGTCCCCTCAACCCCCGGCCAGTTTTAGGGGCGCAAATGCGCCCCTAACAAAACTGCGCCCGGGGCACGGCCCCCCCAGCCCCCCCCACGCTACGCCACTGGGCTGTGACCCCCGAAACATTTTTGTACCTCTCCTTTAAAGGGATACGCATGTCTAGAAAAATATATATAATTTTTGTTAAGTTGACATTTAAACACTATTATACCTTTTACACAAACTAGAATAAATGCAAAGTTTTAAAAATGTGTTTTTTTTTTTTTTTGTTTTTTTTTGCTGTAAACTGTCATCTGGCCACGCCCCTCAGCTAGGGGTGTTTCTTCAGCTCCTACTTCCTGAATAGCCTCCACCCATCAAAGCTTCACATGAACTACACTTCTTGCTCTATCTTGACACAGTCGCCATGCACCCCACTACTTCACATACTCAGCATTACCCTCACCTAGCGTGTCACCGCTCTCCTCTTAGATTGTACGCTATTGGGCAGGGTCCTCTCTCCTACTGTTGTGTTTTAACTTGTATGGACATTTGTTATTCTGCCACTCCCATTGTACAGCGCTACGAAACTTGCTAGTGCTTTAAATACCTGTGACTGTATGAACTAACACAATCAGGACTTCAGACTGGGGAAACTGAAGAACTGAATATTAGCATCTCTGGAACTGTGAAAGCAAAATGCACTCGCCCACACTCTCTCATACCGACTCACTGACTCACCCCCTGACACGCTCACTTGCATTCCTTCATGGTTTACATACTCCCTGTCCATCACGTCCAGTGCCCAGGATCTGGCCCGGCAGTGCCGCCCACGCTGGCCAGGCGCCGAGTGAAATGCCTGCTAGTGGCGGTCATGTGGGTGGCCAAGGGGCGGGGTGAGAGATGATAATGTGACGCCACCGAGTTTAAATAGTCAGTCTGCTCAGGCGGACTCCTTGCCCTGATGTGGTTCATATTCCCTCAGTGCTTTCTACTATTTTGATTACGTGTATAACTCTAGCTACCGCTTTGTGTACTGACCCTGCTATTCCTGACAACCCTGCTCTAAGTATTACTCTTGGCATGCGGTTAACCATCTCTCCTGGCGATTAAGATCTCTGCTACTTTGACTGTGTCCTCTAGACATGTGCACAGCACAAAATTTTGTTTTGAACTAATGGATTAGTCCTAAAATGCAATTTATTTAGTTGCTAAAGAAATTCGTTTTCAGTTCTTTAGTATGAAAACTAATTTCATTCATCCGAAAACCAGTGGATACAATTACTATTGTAGTGGCTCCTCAGAGGGCTGAGATCGCTGCTTGTTACAGTATCACTCACTCCCAGCACAATGTGCCTGGCAAAGGTGTTACAGTAACTGACTGCTGCTCATCACAGTGCTCAGTTTCAGTAAAACTAGTAAATAATATTTTTATATATAAGAGGTTAGAACAATATTATTTCCTTGTTTTACTGAAACTCTGAGAGCTGTTACAGTCAGTTACTGTAACAGCTGAGCCTGATACATTGTACTGAGAGATAATATAACAAGCAGCCGATCTCAGCGCTCACAGCCACTGGATTTAAAGGGCTAACAAAAAAGGCTCCTCTCTGTATAATGTATAGAATATCCTCCTGCATTAATTAATACCCCTCTCTGTATAATGTAGATAACATCCTCCTGCATTAATTAATACCCCTCTCTGTATAATGTATACAACATCCACCTGCATTAATTAATGCCCCTCTCTGTATAGAACATCTTACTGCATTGGCATGTGGAGGGTGCAGAACTTCGGAATGCAATGCTTATATAGCACAGGAGAGGGAACTTTTACTTAAACTTTGTATCTCTGTGGGGGAGACACAAGAATATAAAAGCAGGGGAGAGGGAAAATATTAACGTAAATCGGTCTGAAAGCTCAGAGAAGAGATGACTGGTGCAAATTGATTTTTATAATAAAATAAAGCACTATAAATCTAGGGAAAACATTCAAATAAATCAATAAATAAATAAACACACATTTTATAAAGTCCCTCCTAGCGCTGCTTGTTATAAGGGGTTTTTACTATCCAGCCCTTCTCCAGCTGCTTTTATCATCTTGTCTGCCTCATAGACATGCAAGGGTTAAGTAAAGGTTTCCTCTCCTGTGCTGGCTGTCTGTGCTGTGAGTGAGTATTCTGGAGCTCTATCACTGTCAGATTTTCGGGTAGGGGTCGGGAAGGATTATACATACAAACCTTTTCTGTAGCTTTGCGATGTTGCGTTCAATACTGGTCTCCTTCACTCATCAATGTAATATCACAAAAAGGACTGAAACTAAAATGTAGTGCATTTTATTTTAGTTTCTTTCGTTTTTCGTACTCAGCTATTTCGTATCTCTTGAGTCATACTAAAACTAAATTATCCCAAAATTCGGACTAAATCGTTTTAGTACTGAAACGAATGCACATGTCTAGTGTCCTCCTATTCTGGTGTCTGCTAATCCTTGCAGGGTGCTTCACGATCTGTTCCCTGAAGATAGTGTTACCGGAAATCCAAGGAGCGGAGGAGTAGATCATATATTGTGTACAAGGACCAGTATCATAGACCCAACGGGGATCTGTGACACTGTCTCATTCAAGCTCCCTCTCACATTCATTCTTGTGCTGTCTCTTGTGTGCGCTCTCCCACTGCAACTTTTCTTGTGCTTTCTCTGCTTTCTCTTGCTTTCTCTCTTTACCGTTTCTTGCTGTGTTCCTGTGCTTTTCTGTTGTCCATCTCTCTCCTGTCTCTTTCTTTCTTCGTGTGTGTATAGAAATTTTTTTTCTCCCTGTCTCTGCAGTAGCTGGGGGTAAAAGTTCAGCCGCGCCCTCCACTCAGCTCAAGTTGCAGGAGAGAGGAGGAGCAACTCAGTCGCACATGCTCCGTGTATTATTAATATATGTATATTTTTTTTATGTATACCAAAGTATGCACACTGATTGGTTGGCTTAAAGTGCCTCCTGAGGTGGGTGTGGAAAATACCAAGAAGGAAACCGGGTAAATATGAAAAAATATAATTCCTTTTTACGTCTGCTGAATGACACTACTGACTTTTCGAAAGGCAAAGCATGCATGTCTCTTTTTAAGTAAATGTGGTGACACAAGTGCACCAGAAATAGCAGCGCTGGTAGTGTGCTACAATTTTTGTTCATTGAAATTCTACCCTTCATTTGGATGCAATTAGGGGGATCACGGCCTAGCTGCAGCTGATTTTTGTTTCTTTTAGGGGCACAGACACGCTGAATCCCAATTTTATAATAGCTGTACTAGGCTGTTGCCCTGTTTTAAGGATTGGGGTCCAATGAGAGCACTTGTTTAATTTTGCTTGCTAGGCTTAAAGGGTTAATTCAAGGCTGTTGAAACACATACCAACTGCTACAAGCAGCACACTATCTGAATAACCCTGATTTGCTGCTTCCCCCTGCTGTGCAAAAAGCTGGCAGGTCTACAAGTAGGTTTTCCAAATACAATCTGGAAAAAAAAATAATCCAACACCAAAATACTGTTCTCAATAGAGATTGAGGAGTGACTTTTTTATGTTCTGCATAAAGAACATCCACAGTTGCCATCTTCTTGAAAGCATTTTACAAGGACACGTCACAGCAGGGAATTTAATATGTATGCATTTGCTTTAATATATACTCCATCCACAACAAGTTTCCACAGTCCCGCCTACCAATGGTGTGACATTTTGTAGATTAACAATGCTGGCATGCCCATGTGCCTCCATCTTGGAACCTTTTTTACAGTAAGGTTTATATAGGTTGAGGATTCGTTATTTTTCTGATAGAAACAGGCTGTAATTGGACTTCTCTGTTTTGACAATGCCAAATCTTTCACTATACATTATCAATGTTCTCTCTCCAATGTCATGAAATTGGATCCAAATCCCAAGGCATTGGTCAAGTTCTTTTTGGCTAGTTTTCATGGACCAGTGTTTTCTTCTCTCCCACTAACATGGTCACCATAACTCCTGGGAGTGAAAGAAGAGCTATGGTTCTCCTTCCAAGGGTCACCTGATCCATTTACACTTGGCTAGCTTTTCTCTGTCTAGTGTCTGTTAGCAGGCGCAACTACTATAATATCAAGTCACTTAAGTTAATGTCATTTTTGATTTTTGAGAGCGGCCCAGACAACTGTCCAGCATGGAAGTGAAGAGCTGTAGCTTGATGCAGGACAACTTTTTTTAGGGTTTAAGTTTTAAAAGTGAAGAGGACGGGGTCTTTGGACCCCTGTATCGCTACATCTATATGTACTACAAACATATATGTATTATGAGAAAGATAATTATTTGACCTATTCAATAATGTCAAACTATGTAACATGACTAGGTAGAATGTAAAAATAAAAATTTGTAACGCCGTGCCATTGTCTGCTTTTCATCTAGAATTTGAACAATGATGTTTAATATAACTTTCGTTCCCGTGGCACAAGCAAGTGGGGAGAAGTCTTCATTTTTCTTCCATATTTTTCACATGCTATAGAGCCGTGGTTCTCAACCTGTGGACCCTCAGGACCCACAATTGTCCTTGGTCATTCAGTCGCAACCCAAAAATAATTGAATTTCTGAAACCTAATTTATTCCACAAAATGTGCGCATTATTCTACAATTATGCACTTTTTAAACAATTTTGTAAGCAAACAGGGATTCTTCCCAAAATGGATAGTGCAGTAATCACAGCACTAATGAAAACGAAAACCCAATAAAATAAACTGTAATTGAAACATATGAAATTAATTAGAACTTAAGAGCAAGAAACATCCCCAGTTTTCCCTTTTAATAAGTGTCTCGCCGTGTGGGGTGATGGTAGACAAAGCAACTCTAATTGAAATCACTACTGAAATGAATAATAAAATATTATAAAAAACTTAACTCACCTGCTCCGCGTTCCCCTGCCGTCTGTCTCTGCCGCTGCACACATTATTTTTTTTGCACCAGCCTGCCCTCCCTGAGCCTACACAATTTGCACAGCTGAACGCTACGCTAATCACATAAGCTCAAGCTGGCCAAGAAATTGAGAAGTCTGCAGCGCGTGTCTGGCGCTGCCTACCTCCTGAACCTATGCTCTTCAGTGCCTTAGAGAGACACTGAAGAGCAATGGGAAAGCACCCTTGGTCCAAGCCATTCAAAAACTCCTCCATGGGAGGCTGGCCTATATAAATTACTTCACTGAGGTGTGCATTGTGCACAGTGGCTCCTGGTGTTAGTGACTGGCAGCAGCTCTGTACTCCCGAGTCCCACCCCCACACCTCCCATTACAGATCCCCCCCCCTTGCCATTATAGAGTATCTTACCTTATGCAGTGGCGCCTGGGAACATTCAGAGGAAGCCACGCCACCTGGGACCTGCTGCTGCAGGTAAGAAGCATCAGCGGGCCCAGGCATTAGAGAGGCCTGGGGGCACTTGCCCCGCGACCCAGTCCACCCGTGCTCGCGACCCACATTTGGGTTGTGACCCACCACTTGAGAAACACTGCTATAGAGGTTAAATATGGCCTCTATTTGTTTTTGTTTGGTTTGTGTGTTATCTTTTTTTAATTTACGAACTACTGTTTGAGTCAAAGGTAAACTATGGTGGGTAGGTAATTATGGAATAACGAACAGTAACATTCAAAGGGTTTGTATTTGTTCAGAAGTTAGACTTATATCTTAAGTGGTTAAAGTAGTAAAGCAGTAATTCAAACTGCCAATTCTAGTACATCATGTATGGCATGTCTTGTGCTGTTAAAACACTGTTACATGATGTTCTGTTGCATAATATCATCAAAGGTGTTAAGTTGGTATGATTTGCTTTGAAAGTGAGGGAATTCTAAAATGATAGGTGTCTATTTTTTTTTTTTTTTTTACTGCCGAATCTAGGATTTTAAAGGGGCTGCTTTTTGAAAGAAAACCCATTGACTATTTCTTTGACCTCAACATACTGATCACAGTATGCATCTTGAATTTAAAAAAAATTAGCTCTTTTCCGAACGCTAACATAGAGATGGTAAGCAGTAATCTCAGCACGCAGCGCTAACCTCCCTGATCCTTGCAGTATCAGCTCCTGGAGTCCATAATACTCCATGGAGGCTTTCACTTCCGGCTGTGAGATCGCATAACACAAAAAAAATGAAACGCACTGCTATTACTGGTGCACTTGTGTCACCACATTTACTTGAATAGAAGAAAAAAATACAAATGTTTTGGGGTCACAGCCCCTTCCTCAGTGCACAATGCCCAAAACCCAGTGAAACACAGGAGATCCTGGCAGGTTGAAACCCA
This sequence comes from Leptobrachium leishanense, assembly GCA_009667805.1. NCBI lineage: Eukaryota > Metazoa > Chordata > Amphibia > Anura > Megophryidae > Leptobrachium > Leptobrachium leishanense. The sequence goes on along the minus strand of CM019067.1, from coordinate 179,667,658 downwards.
AATTGAAACTGGCTTTATTTTCACTTTCCAATTTTAACCCCCCCCCCCCACACACACACACGTATGGAAACACGCAGAGCATTGGGACAATGGCTTAGGCGTCAGATAACAATGATCTGGGTGAAGCTAGGTGCTGGGGGAAGGGGGGTTGATAGAAGCATGTGAAAACCAAGGAATCCATTACTTACGGGGGGGGGGGGTTATGCTACACAAAGACAGAATCATAATACAGAGGTTACACTACAATACAGGAGGCACACAGTATATACAACAGGAGACTACAATAAATAAGGGAATATTGCTATAACACAGACATCAGGGAAAAGGGCACAGAAAACATAAACACCCTGCATCTGCAATTGTAGATGCAGGGTGACTTTAACAAAGGAAAGGGCAGGAAAACCATATGAAACGTCAGGCCTGCACCTCTCAAATACATTTCTTTGCCCGTGTACTTAAAGTCCAAAGTGACATGCGTCACAGATTGTCTATGCATTCCATGTTTCTACTAAATGTTATGCTAATATTCTTTTCAGCAAACTGGAGCGATGGGGTTATAGACTGAACACACATTTCTTTGATCGTTAATCTTTAAAAACCATACTGCAGAAAAATTAGAAATAAAATCTATAGTATACGAGAAAGAGAATAATCCTTTTTAGGCTAAAGACAAGAGTGAGGGCAACAACCAGATAGGCTAATTGTGAGCCCCAACCCAGGACCTGGCTCCATCTAAGCCATTAATAGCGGTTTACAAACGAATACCTTTTGCGCTCATGGTTATTGACGGAGCTGCTGTACTGATACCAGTGGCAATGCGCTGCCGGTATGAGCTCTTGGAGTCTGCAGGAGTCGCTGAAACAAAGTACGACCCTATGAGAGATTTGCAAGCCGAGCGGAGCAGAAGTCGCAGAAGGATACAATGGTGAGCAAAAGTTGTATTTGTAAAATGTCGGACATAAATTTGTATAATGGAAATTACTGAAATGTCAGTGTACATCTTTACTCCTTCTTTGTAGCATTCTCTCATGACATGCCATACATAGATTCAGAATAGATCACTACGGAGAACGTGTGATGTTTGTTATGAGCTCAATACAAAAAAGAATAAAAACTAATAACCGCATTTATTACTTGTATTAATATATTTAGGATTGCCATGCTGTTTCATAAACTTTGCTGGAGCTTCGGGAACCCAAGGTGATTTGATTGTTCAATTCACTTCATCCTGTGTACAACAAGGTGACAGCTTTTTCCACATTACACGTTATTCAGAAAGTATTTTGCTGCTGGGAAAAACCTCTTTTGATCGTGAACTACGAATGACCCCATTAAATTATATATTGTGCATATTTATGACTAACTGAAGATTACATAATTGAGATTTCCCAAGAACTCCACAATATTAAAAGACAGTGTGTTGTTATTAACGCTATCTGGCATGAAGAGGTCTGACATATTGATTTCCTAGTAATTAGAATATACGGCTGAAAGCGATAAAAATCTCACTTTAATTAAGAGATACAGGATATCTACTAGTGAGGATGATGGATTAACTTCTACTCTCCTTGGCTTTACATTAAAAGATTTAGTTTTAATCAGACCTCTTTATCATGACACTCATTGCCGAAGAGGCTTAATATTTTTTACAGTGATAAATCAAATACAGTACCCTTTTTGTAAATATTGCATTAATATTCATGATTTCATCCTTAAACCTTCACTAGATATTGCTGGGGGGGGGGAAGAAATATATATATATATATATTTCATCACCATATTCCCCCCCCTCCCATAAAGTCAGTCAGCACCCAGTGCTTTGGTTTTTTTTTTGTTTGCATTACTACTTGATTTCTCTCTATTCCTGACTTAAACCAAACAGAATAGCTTACAAGCTATATTGTAATATGTTCTTGGTTTGCATTGACTTGATTTTAAAAATAATTTTTCTAAAAACCACTGGTTCCTGACAATTTAGTATTTTTTTTAATTTATTTTTTTAAACTCACATGGTAGTGAAGGGGTTAAGCTTGTTCCTGGGGTTGTTTGTGGCGCTGATACAAAACATTGCATTGGATAGACCACATCAGTTCTAGTTTCTTAGAATCGGCCACTTCACCAGGATGAAAGAGTGGAAGGCCATCTCTTTTAATCGTGGAAAAGATAAATTGCCAAGAACCTCAATGGGTGATTGGTGTAGACTTGAAGATTGTTAATTTTCTTCTTGGTTAACAAAGTGGGTACGTAAACTATCCTTGCTTTTTTGGGATAGTAGAGCTACGCATGAATATTAGGCAAGAAAAGATTGACCTCCGAGGGAGCATATGCTGATTGGAGGACAAAATGTACACCATTAACATTTTAGTAGCACGATAGAAGCATACTGTCACCAATACATATAAAGATAGACCTGATAACCATTTGTAAATAAAGGTTTGAATACAGGCAGTTCGTGCATTGATTACATAACCGCACATATGTTACCCCGACTTGCCATGGAAAAACTGAAGGCAAGAATTTTCGATGGTCCACAGATCAGATCTCTTTTATAAATGAGAAACACAAGAATCCTCCCATTGTCTCTTTCTCAAGTTTGGGAAAGGATTGGTATACTGACTCTTTATAAATGATCCACATTTCATAGCATCAATGAGTGGAATTGAATCATGTGCCTGGTCTTCATTAGTTCTTGTTGTGAAAAACTTTCTTGGCAACAAGAAGGCTGACATCTACACGGTCAGGATCCAAAGCAATGCAATGAAACAACGGCAGCCCCTTTCCTACAATGCTCACACGATGGTGCAGGACCAGGGTTTCCCCCCTGCTCTGTGCTACATCCAGGTTCCCAAGAATCCTGCCTGAGTATTCTATATGCTACTCAGAGACTCCGGTCTTCCCCATCCCACCTGACAAGATCTCTTCATAAGCGAGTCACATCCCTATTCCTATGCTTCTGCATTGTTGCTCAGTTCCGTGCAGGGGCAGATCCAGGGGGGGGGGGGCAACGGGGCAATCCCCCCCCCCCTCCGAGATTCTGAGAAAATAAATTTATTGCCGGGCCGGCCAACCTGAAGCAGCAAATTTTTGCGCCGCCATCGCGGCCGCTGCACTATCTAATTTGGCGGCCGCGGCATGGATACAGGGAGTGATGCCGCCGCTGATCACGCCCACTCCACACACATGCGTCCCAGCGTCCACAGGGGAGCACGGGATCGAGAAGCGTGGTGGATGCTCAGGCATGGTGATTGCATCAGAGCAGCGGCAGCCACAACAACTTGTCTGTTCCCTCTCCTCCAGCTCCCGCTGGGCCCTGGACAAGCCAGCTACTACCCACCAGCGTATGTGTCAGTCTGCTGGGAGTCTGGGATTGAGCGGAGGAGGAGAGTTGTCCAGACACCCTCAGCAGGCTGGGCTGAAGGAGCAGATCAGCTCCAGGGCCCTGTGTGTGAGTCCCTCCAACGCTGTACCTTGTCTTCGTCTACAGAAAGGTGAGCATCCGCTGCACTCACTGGCACTGGCCTCTCCTCTGTGCTTCTCATGCCTGGATAATCAGCAAACTTTCCCACTTCAAGGAAATTCAGGGACACGCACCACTCTGAAGCTGTGCTGCTATGTCCACTCACTCCGGCAGAGCAGACCTCACAGAGTGTGCAGGCCTCACAGCTGCTCCCCCGGCTACACTCCACAGCTCTCTAGCCTCCACTACTCCTTAGCTACTACGTGTCTCCTCATTTGCTGATGGCAGCACCCAAACAATGCCTGTCCACCCCATGCATTCCTATTGGGTCCCCCCTCCCCTTAGGTACAATCAAATTAGCACTTTAAGTTTTAGCCTCAGATTGAAACTCTTTGCGCAGTATGTGGAGATATGAAGAGCCCCCCCTCCCTCTGTGCAGCTTCATTTCCTCTCATTGAGCTGCTACTTGGTTGTTCTTGCTACCTGCAGATCCTTGTGTGAAACTGAGGTGCATCTAGGGGGGTGATAGTTAATGAAAATCACAATGTTGTAATAAGATAAGGCTCTGACATCCTTTTTATGGAAAATAGTGCCAGGGCTGGGCATGCAGCTATAGATACATGCAGGAAATGGGGAAGCTACATGATACATTGCATTTGTTTGTATCTGTGGTTTGTTTGTGTGGTTTTTTTTTTCCGTTTTTTTAATATATATATATATATATATATATATATATATATGTAATGTAAGTTATGAAGACGGGCAGGTGAGCAGCTGATTGAATGTCCTATATGACAATTACTGTGCTGTAATAAGTCAGTAAATAGAGTGTAGCGCTCACTCCCGGAGGAGCCGCTGAAATTGAACCACGGGTCAGTCTCCCCGCACTAGGGAATAAATATACTCCAACACCGCTGTGAGTTTTTATCATTTAAATAGTTTACTAAAATAATAGGCAGATGTTAAGACACGGTATTCACAGATGTTATTACAGTACTTTCGTATTGCGGTAAAACGCGTAGCGGAAAGAAACGAAACACGAGGCTTCGTATTTCGGAAAATAAAATATTCGCAACCGAACAGAAAAATATATGCAATTACTCAATAGTTCGGAAAAACAGAGACACGTAGCGAACCCCAAAATACAATCTCTTCGTATTACGATAAACGCGCAGCGGAAAAGAGAAAAATATGTATTCGGAACGTATCTTTAACCCCCGTTCCGATTCGTAACAGAATGAGTCCTGCACAGGTTAAGTCCCGGAATGTAAAAGGTGTGTATGTGTGTATGGTACCCGGGTACTGTTCAACTGGCCAGTAAAATTACTGAAGGAATGTCTTCGACTAGTCAGTTGGGGCCCTGTGGACTTTAAAGAGAAAACAGCAGCGTGTCCTTTAATCACAACACAGCCTTGGAGGCTTCTCACCCATCCGACGATTGCTTTAGGCTCCGCTGACCCAGGACGTCTCTCCGCTCGATTTTGACTGGGGATACTAGCGGCCGGATCCGTTGTCTGACTTTATGCAGCTTGTCCAGCTCACCGCCTGCTCTCCGTACCCGATCAACTCGCGGTGACTCCTCACTCAAGGTCTTCGGTTCCTCCGGTCTGCAGCAATTCCTGGATTCTGGCAAGTCTCCTTCTCCTCAGGTTGAGTGACCCAATAATGACTGACAGGTCTCACTCAGGCTCTGGCCTAGGCCCTCTCGCGATTCTCTTCAGTGCATCTGCTTTCTCTCGTTCCCTGGCGCGCTCTGGCGCGTTCTCCACGAGGTGGAGGATGTAAGTGTCCAGTCCCCACCCACTTCCTGTCTCCTTGCAAAGCATGCCGGGAAATGTAGTCCCAATGTCCAGTGTCTCTAATCGCGACTGTCTCCATCTTGTGGCCAAAAATAGGTAATGCCACAGCAAGATTTTAACACAGCGCTACAAGAGAATAAGCATTACTCAAGAAACTTGTGTTACAAGCCTTTAAGCATAGCAATCCCTATAGCCTAGGCTGTGTTACTGCCCTACCTAGTGCATCGCCGCATATGTTACATAGTACTGTCCGACTGTGTCACACAGACATATCAGGCACAGTGTGTGGCTTTGTAGGTGCTGAAAACACAGGAGATGCTGCTGTCTGTAAATAGACTCACCTGTAACTTTTATGTACCTGGCTGTGAGTAATGTTACAGTTCAGTTATGTCAAACTATGAGTGCTTCTCTGCTGGAATATCCTCACACTATAGGGTCTATTCACTAAGCACCTAAATTGCACTGCTTCTAACTTTGGCGATTCTGTTACGTCGACAGTACAGTGAATTTCCAGATTAAGTCACTGTCTGTGACACCCAGACTTTACCTGTGCCAGGTAGACCTCTATACATCAGAGACCTGACATTTCAAGCCATATCCTGCAGGAGTATCTGTACTAGTTCCATGATCTTATCTACACCTAGCAGGCGCAAGTGGCAAGCAAATGTGCACTGTACATTATTGTGAGTTTTATTGCAGTGGATTCTGTGATGCGCTCATGCACATTACTGTGAGTTTTATTGCAGTGGAGGTCAGTGATACACGCATACACAGCGCACATTACTGTGAGATTTATTGCTGTGGAGCTCTCTGATACACTCATACATGTCACGTTTTTTTGGGGGGGCAGCATCTCCTCCATCGCTCCAGGCAGCACAGTGGCTTGGGCCGGCCCTGGTCATAAAACACAAGAGAGATGAATAAATATACAGTTCAGTTCTGTAAGCATCACCTTTATTTTCTGTCATTGCCCCTCCCGAGACTAGGCTCTGGATCCGCCCCTGGTTCTGTGTACCTGCAAGGAAACCAGAAGCCTGCTCTCGCTCTGTTGATCTTCTAATACCAGACCCTTGGCTTTGTTTTCTGACGACCTGTTAACCATCTGCCCTGCCCTCGGCCTTCTACTTGCCCTGGACTTTGGAATGCCCCTTTTGGAGACCATTGCCTTGTTTCTGTACTGGAGTTTCCTGCTGTACCTCCAGAGAACCCCCACCGTGCCTCCCAGTGTCGTGCCTTTCACCATACTTGAGCCAACATTCAGCCCTCTGTCATGCCCTTCATATACAAGCCTTTGTCCTACGTTCTGTAACTCTTCTTGGTCCTGTGTCCTCCTGGTCTCTGTCCTGTGTCCAGCCCTATTCCTGTGCTACCCAGCTATCCTCTGTATTCAGCCCTCTTCAGTGTCCAGCCTCTATCCCTTGTGTTTGTGCTTTTACCACTGTGTTTATCAACAAACCCTTGTTGCCCTAGAACATGTCTGGCCTTTTATGTATAACCGCATACTGGACTCATAACTGCATGCTGAACCTGACATACACACAATTGGTAGAGGATATGCTTTCAGTTCAAAAGACTTGGCTGTAACAGGAGTGATTAGGCTAGGGTCAGACGAAAGCATTTTTCCCCGCGAACGTGAAAAAGTGCGTCCGAACGCATTGACGTATTTTTTCACGGAATGCGCAAAAACGGGCAGACGACGCACATTTGCGGGCGTGATTTTGTACGGATCGTCAATAAAACTCTTTTTGCGTCTGGACGTTATGTTGGCTGGACATTAGCAGCGTCTGACCTCTCCTAATCACGCACACACGCCGCTATGCCGCAGCTGCGCACTCAGTACGTCAGTACTAGCGGTTCAGCGTTCTCAAAAAAATGCATTCAAATTCCACTTGCGTTGCACGGCCGGACTTTTGTGCGGCCGTACATCGTATATTGGCCGTCATTGCCCGTCATCTGCTGCTAGTGTGTCCGTAATTATGTGTGCCAGAACGCACGTTAAAAGTGCGCTGGTCTGACCCCAGCCTTAAAGTCCTTTATCTACACAGTCCCTTTAGATCACTGGTTCTCAATCTTTATGGAGAAGTATCCCTGTCTCGAGAGTAATTTCTATGTGTGTGTATGCTAACAGATCAATACACTTGCATTGCTAAACAATCCCTAATTAACACTCTGACGCAACCAATCCCAAACTCACGTAGACCCTCACAATCCCGGATTAGCTCAGTGCCAATCACGCATATAAATCCCAAATATACAAACTTGCAGACACACACAACCCCAAACTAACGAAGAGCGGGAGGTATGGACCAAGGGTTCTCAACCCTGTCCAATGTGCCAAGTTTGCCAGATTTCTGAAGCACAGCACAGGTGATATAATTTGCAGTTCAGTGATTGAAGGATCCAGTCTGCATTTCTCCCACAGTATTCTTAAAATCTGGCCTATTGGGGGTACTTGAGGACAGGGATGAGAACCACTGGCCTAGACCATGCTTTGATCTTTCCAATGCTACCTCACTTGACCTTCTACATGATAGGGTTTCAGAGATACTGGGGTCCAAAGGATTGAGAACCGGCGACTTGGAATGCTTTCCAGAGAACCTTGGTGATTTAAGTAAAGAGCAAGGTGAAAGATTTCACCAAGACATAAAAACAATGGAAGCCAGATACCAAGGAAGATGGGATACGCACTTTATGGCAGTTGGAATCTTATGCAAGATTGTCCTGGCAGTTTCCACTCTCAGAAGTCTTACAAAAGGAGCTTCAGGTGTGTTGAATGACTAGAAAGTTTGTATCAGAAACTTGTGCTTTTGGTATGAAATAAATAGAATTTCATGTAGTACACTTTTAATTGTTAATGTTTCCTTCATGCTTAAAAGATCTCAATTTACCCCCTTTCACTGCTGAGCCATTTCACGCAGGGGTGGATCCAGACACCGGTTTCGGGAGGGGCATACTACCAGTTTTGGCTAAGAGCTGGTGTGAGTTCACAGTGACCGGCAGAGACTCGCCTAATCGCAAGCTGTGCTTGTTACACTCCCTCTCCCCAGAACATTGCACAGGGTCTGTCCTCCTGTGGCTCATGAGCCCTGCAAACCCTTTCCATACGAGGGGCCCAGGGTCCCCCCTCCCAGCACATACCCCTTGAAGCTATGCAGTGTAGGGTAACCTAGGTGTGGGCTGCCCTTTGCACCCTTTCCATGCTGGCAGGACACACGTGGCACCCCATCTGAACAGCCCTGTGAACCCTTTCCATACCGGGGGCACAGGGTACCCCCTCCTCCCAGCTCACATGGATATATTGCCCCCAGCTGACATGGCCCAAGCGGTCTCCTGTGCCTGGCCCCGCCAAGTTCTTTTCTGCCTACAAGTGGCCGCCGGCATGAAGTTCCCCTGCTTGCCTGGGAATCACGCGCAAGCCGCTGTCTCACAAGACACGTTCATGTGAACTCCGCGATCTCGTAAGATCATGGCTGCACTGGTGAGGTAGATCCCAGGCATGCTGGTGGCCGCTCGTAGGAAGTAAAGAACTCAGCAGCTCAGCAATATTTTTAAGGGGGGGCAATAGCCCCGTTGCCCTCCCTGGATCTGCCCCTGATTTCACGTCTGTGTGCTGAGCTAATTTTTACCGCTTTTGCTCATGTTTAAAAGTGATTTGAAGCCACGTTTAATTAAATGACCCAGACATATTATATATCGTTCTTTCCGGCACACACGGCAGATCCAGAATATATCATTATTATATGTATACGTTATGTCCTGTCTGTATATTATAACAAAAAATGCAATGGGGTTTTTTTTATTCATTTTATCATACGAGCCTTTGCGTGTTCTATTTTCTATGGGGTGCGCTTGTTAAAAAAATTAAGCAAGAGAACGGGTTCTGGGCGCACCCTGGTGGTTATGTACTAAAGATCTATAATTAAAAGCAGTTCGCAAGAGAAAATGTAATCTATACCGAATAGTTCACGCAGAGGATGGAAGAACTGTAAGATTGGAATACTTATATTTAGATGATTTCTTCTCTTTTCCTTGGTTCCGGCAATTGTAATCCAGATTCCAGGGTGGGAAGGATGAATAAGTGGGCTCAGGAAAAAATGTGTATCAATGAAAAAGACCAGGCAGCAAGACATGTATAAAAATACAGACTTTTATTTAAATTAAAAAAGCCATGTGGCAAGAATAAATCTAAAATTTTAAAAACAATTTGGTATAACATAATACAAAAGCTTTAAATGTATAGCAGTGCTGTCAAACTCCAGCCCCCTAGAGGTTTTTGAACTACAACTCCCATGATTCCTTGGTCGTCTATTGCAGCAGTTCCCAACCACGTTGCTCAAGTACCCCCCAACAAGCCGGGTTTTAAGGATCACCTTGGGGAAATTCAGACTGAATCCTGCAATCACTGTGCAGCAAATCATATCACCTGTGCTTAGGATATCTGGAAAACCTGACCTGTTGGGGGTACTTGAGGACCGCGGTTGGGAACCACTGATCAATTGCATTGAAAGAATTTTGTAGGCATTAACATTTGGGGGCTGTGAGTTTGACAGCACTGCTATATAGGTATATCTATTTTTTTTTTTTTTATTGCAGTCATTAGTTACACAAAGAGAATGTACATTACAAATGCCACCTGTTTAACTATAATTCCTCATTACTGTAGTAATCCTCCAAACTGCACAATGCAGTAAGGATGTTTGGATTGGGTGATAAGGTGATGAATAGTAGATCTAGGGCAGTGTTTCCCAAACCTCTCCTCGGGACCCTCAACCAGGCCAGATTTTGACGATCACCTTGGGGAAAAGCAGGCTGAATCCTGCAATCACTGAGCAGCAAATCATATCACCTGTGCTGTGCTTCAGATATCTGGGAAAAGTGGCGAGGTAGAGGGTCATGAGGACCGGTTTGGGAAACACTGATCTAGGGAATATTTATACATGTGTTTGTGAGAGTTATACCACTGCTTGACTAAAGGTTCTTTGATCACAAACTCGTGTCCCTCTATCTGTCTCCCCATCTCCTATTGTATCTTGAGCTCATATTTTACAACCTTGCAATAGTATCTTCCACAATACAATACACATATACTTTACTCCATCGCATTGTACTATATAGGGACAAGAAGCCTATCTTCCCATGGTTTACATTCCATTGCTTATTTCTCTCCCACACAACTTCCAATGTATCAGCCATTCGTTTTCAACTCCTGTCATATATGATCTTTTCATTTTATAGCTGGTCTTCTTTCTCCTGAATATAATTTGCCACAACCAGCGCCCCCCCCCCCCACTTCAAGATAACCTTCATGTCTTTGTAGGGGTGTGTGAGCAAATCTGTACTTTTTTTATTGTTATTGCTCCCTTTCCCACTGTTTGAATTGAGTTCTGTTCAAGGGGCATAAAAATACACCCCCACAAGCTCTCCATTAGAGCTTTGTACACAATCAGAAGTGATGTCAGTTGTGCCCTAAGTCACTTTGGACTTGGTGCAGGCCTGAGGTTTTTTTATTATTTTCTTGCCCTCTCTTGTGTGCAGAATGGTTGTGTAATCTGAGTTATGCAGCAGATAACATTATGCATGCATATTGGAGTTGTAAATCTGCTTTGTCAGGCAAACACTGTCCCGTTTTCTGATTCCTGTTACAATGGCTTGTATAATTACTGTGTGGTCACTAATTGTTAATTTTTGTATTATCTAATGTATTCAGGCATTCTGATACACAGCCTGTGATTACATGCCATCATATTGTTTCATTCATATCTGGACATGTCTGGTTCACTTGAGGCTGGCTGAGGGGTGGGGTGCTAGAGAGTAATCCTCCATTGTCTCCACCCCCTCCTGGAACTGTATATATACAATAAAGTTGTTCAGACTGTCTGTTCCATTCTAACCCTGAAAGACCTCAGATCTACAGACTCGTCTTGTTTCTGTGGGATGCTAGCAAGGCTTTCTACGCGTACCCATCTTTTAAGCTGCGGCTAAGGACTGGAGAGAGGCACGGGAGTCTGCCTGAGTAGAACATGAGAGGGGGTAGTCCTGTAAGGAAGCAGCATTGGCAGTTGTGACCCTGTCGGGGTACAGAGATCTGTCACATCAGTCATGTGCCGAGCGTGATCTCTCTCAAATGAAGACAGCAACAGACGTATTATACAATGGATTTATTTAGCAACAGTTGGCAGAACTGCCTACAAAACCTTTCTAATAGGCTTGTGCACCGATTTTTTTTTTTTCGGTTCGATTTTTCGGATTTTTAAACTTTTTCGATTCGACTCGTTTCGACCAATTTTTCTGTTTCGGTTCGGCTCGATTCGTTTTTTGTGTACTCCTTTTTTTTTCGGAATATCGACCATTTTTCGGATTTTCGTGTCACTTAGCTCGTTTTTTGTATCGACTTTTCGTGATTTCGGAAATTTTCGTTTTTCGGAATTGTACATGTTTTCGTAATTTCGACCATTTTTCGTGTCACTTAGCTCGTTTTTTGTATCGACTTTTCGTAAGTTCGGAAATTTTCGTTTTTTCAGAAAGTCTGTTCTCCTCGTTTCAAAGCAATAAATTTCGATTTGACACATTTCAAGTCCATTCGAAAATATTTCGTTTCGGCTCGGAAAACTTATCGGATCTGCCATTTTCGGATCTAAGGCTAGGGTCAGACGAACGCATTTTCGCGTTGTCTGTGAAAAAGTGCGTTCGAACGAATGGACGCATTTTTTCACGGAGTACGCGATAGCGGTCATACGATGCGCATTTGCATCCGTGATTTTGTACGGATCATCAATAAAACACTTTGTGCATCTGGACGTTATGTTGGCCGGACATTAGCAGTGTCTGACGTCTCCTATTCACGCACACACGCCTCTAGCGGACGCAGCGCACTCTGTACAACCGTACTAGAGGTTTTACGTTCTCGACAAAATGCGTTCGTTTTCCACTTGCGTTGCACGGCCGGACTTTCGTGCGACCGTACTTCGTATATTGGCCGTCATTGCCCGTCATCTGCTGCTACTACGGCCGTGATTAAGTGCGCCTGCACGCGCGTTCGCACTGCCTCAGTCTGACCCTAGCCTAAAACTTTTCGGAAATTCGGCCGCATCCGAAAACACGAATCGGGAAATTTCGTGGAAATTCCGAAACGCACATCCCTACTTTCTAATCAATAGCCATTGTTGAACACACAATGGACTCAACCTGTACAGCTTCTGATCTTCAAATTTAAAAGAACTTTTAAATGCTCCGTTCCATTTTGCCTAATTTCAAATTTCTAATCTACAGAATGCATTAAACTTGACCGTTTTATTTCTGTATCGCCTTTTGCATTCTAGCACAGTGGTTGATCACGATCCATCCAGTGTGAGTTATGCAGACTTTGTATAACATCTTGCGCAGCTGGTGATGTTACATCACAAATAACATGCTGTTATATCGTTAAATGGAAGGTGAGGCCAATTGCAGATAACTTGCATATTTTTCTATTTAGGTTTATCAAATGGAGCTTATAGGGAGGAAAACCTACAATTCTGCTGTTAACTAGGTCATGTGCATGTTGGCAACATAATTAATGTGCATATTCAGGACTTACCAATACATACTGTATGTATTTGAGAGAGGTGGGCAGTTAACCTACAAAGGCAAGTCATCAGACTTTGACTAAATGTGAAAGACTCGGATGGGTACTAGGGATGTGCATTTCGGAATTTTCACGAAATTTCCCGATTCGTGTCTTCGGATTCGGCCGAATTTCCGAATCGGGTCGGACCCGAAAACCGATAGATCCGAAAAGTTTTCCGAGCCGAAACGAAAAACTTTCGGATTTTTCGAATGGACTTGAAATGTGTCAAATCGAAATTTATTTTTGCTCTATTCATGATTTCGGTTCCATTTCGGTAATTCTGGAAATCATATATTTAACTATTATCGGTTAGATCGCTGATTCTGTAAATTTTGTATTTGTAAATGCGTATCACTTGTTTCTTGTGGCATTCGGGTCAGTTTAGCGTTTTTTAAATCGTTTTGTTCATTTTTTTTGTTCCTTGGCTTTCATACCATTTTAACCCCTTAGTGACCGCGGACGTACCATGTACGTCATGGCCGCGGGTCTCTTTTAGACCCGCTGACGTACATGGTACGTCCTGCGGTCTTTTGAGCGCTGGAAGCGATCGGATCACTTCCAGCAGCTCAAACGCCATTGCAGGCTGCCTGGGAGTCCAGGCATCCATGCAATGGCGGTTAGAAGTGCCGGGGCACCTTGTGATCGCTCCCCGGGAGCGATCAACATCCAGTTTCACCGGAGAGGTGCCCGGCACTTCTAGAGAGCACTGGAAGCGATCGGATCGCTTCCAGCAGCTCCAGGGCCATTGCACGCTGCCTGGGAGTCCAGGCATCCGTGCAATGGCGGACAGAAGTGCCGGGGCCCCTTGTGATCGCTCCCCGGGAGCGATCAACATCCGGTTTCGCCGGAAAGGTGCCCCGCACTTCTACAGAGCGCTGGAAGCGATCGGTATCACTTCCAGCTGCTCTGAGTATATTGCAGGGATGCCTCGACATCATCGAGGCATCCTTGCAATATGGTTACCTGCCGCCGGTCCGTCTGTGATCGCTCCCCCCGAGCGATCACTTCCGGTAGCGGCAGGAAGTACTGAGTGCCACGAGGTATCGTGGCACTCAGTACAAAAAAGATCACATAAGTGATCAGGTGCTCTGCTGGGTGCCTCGAGGGATCAAGGCACCCAGCAGACTAAAAAAAGTGTAAAAAAAAAGAGTAAAAAAAGTAAAATAAATAAATCAAAATGAATAAAATAAAATAAAAGTGACAGCCAAGATGGCGCTGCCCTTCTAAGGGCAGGGTCATCTTGGGGCTGTGTGGGATGTTCCTAGCCTGCCTCATCAGAGAGGCAGGCTAGCAACATCCAATCAAAAGTTATAAAAAATCTAAATAAAATTTCTAATTTGTCAGGTCAATATTTTTGTAAATATTGGCCGTGACCTCTGTGATTCTCCCTCCCTCTCCTCACTTGTGTTTTGGTGAGCGAGAGAGATCCGATTTGACAGGTTATAGATTTTAGGTAGATTTAGTGAGATTAGAAAAATTGAGGCAGATTTAGAGAGATTTTAGGGAGATTTAGAACAATTGAGGCAGGTTTAGAGAGATTTAGGTGTTTATTTGTATTTTCTTGAGAAACCCAACGGTTCTTCTAAGAACCAACAATCCGCTTATATATATAATAATTATAAAATTTTATAATCTATTATATATAATGTCTGAGAGGGTGTACAGCGCCGAGGAGGCATATGCCATCCTGGCGTCAGAATCTGAGGCATCTGCGTCGGACTCAGACCCAGATTTTGACCCCGCTAACTGCTCAGAGACCTCGCTAGATACATCAGCCAGCGTAGATAATGTATCTAGTGATGTTTCTGATGCAGATCCTGGGCCACCACCTGCCAGCAGGAGACGCACAGCTCCATGCCTCATCGCCAGAGGCCAGATATCCCTCCTTTCACGGCAAATCCTGGCATCAATATTGATGTTGCAGGATTTACCGCCACACAGTTTTTGCCGGTGTTTATGGGGGATGATTTGTTGGGCCACATCGTGGCCCAATCAAATCTGTATGCCCATCAGCATTGTGCTGCGAAGCCAGACTCCTACTTGGCAAGGCAGCAATGGACCCCGCTAGATGTGCCAGAATTTCTGAAATTCTGGGCACTTACTATGCTGATGGGCATCATAAAGAAGCCCTCAATTCGCTCCTACTGGAGCAGTAGCCCCATCTGCTCTTCCCCCATTTACCCCCAATCAATGTCACGTAGAAGGTATGAAAACATTTTGCGTTTCATGCACTTCAGTGACAACAGCCTGTGCCCTCCTAGAGAGCATCCCCAGTTTGACAGGCTGTATAAAATCCGCCCCCTGATTACCCACTTCGCCGCCAGGTTTGCAGAGGCTTATACACCTGGAAGGAATATCTGCGTGGATGAATCCCTAATGAAATACAAGGGAAGGCTGGGATTCAAGCAGTATATTCCTTCCAAACGCTCCAGGTATGGAGTGAAGGTGTATAAGCTCTGTGACAGCGAGAGTGGGTATACTCAGGCCTTCCGGGTGTATGAGGGAAAGGAT
Source organism: Leptobrachium leishanense (assembly GCA_009667805.1). Lineage (NCBI taxonomy): Eukaryota > Metazoa > Chordata > Amphibia > Anura > Megophryidae > Leptobrachium > Leptobrachium leishanense. Next base: position 179,652,285 of record CM019067.1, on the reverse strand, counting down.
AGTAGCCTTGACCCTCCAGGTTGCCCAGAACACATGGGAACCAGTGGCAAGATTGTGTGGGACCTACTTTTTCCCCTGATGAACAAAGGGTACCACTTGTATGTTGATCATTTTTATACGAGTGTCCCTTTGTTCAAGCTGCTGTATTGTTTTGATACAGCAGCATGCGGTACTGTTCGCAAGAACTGCGTAGGTTTCCCAGCACAGCTTGTCCGCACCCGGCTAAAAAGGGGGGAGACCTCAGCTCTGCGCCAAGAGGAGCTGTTGGCGGTCAAGTACAGAGACAAGAAGGATGTATACCTTCTATCCACCATCCACACTGAGAGGTCTGTGGAGGTCTCTGTACGTGGCAGAGCTGAGCGCATCAGGAAGCCAGTGTGCATCAAAGCCTATAACCGGCATATGGGTGGGGTTGATCTGGCAGATCAACTGCTCCAGCCCTACCAGATTATGCGGAAGTCAAGGGCCTGGTACAAAAAGGTTGCAATTTACCTGATGCAAATTGCAACCCACAATGCCTTTTTGCAGAGCAAAAAGGCAAACCCCGGAGTGACGCTGTCCTTTTTACAGTTTCAGCTCCAGGTCATTTCGGGGTTTTTGTACCAGGATGCACATGCTCCCCGGGCGGTGATGGGGGACAGAGTTGGGGCTACACATTTTATTTTTAAAATCCCCCCTACTGAGGGCAAACAGAAACCCCAAAAAAGATGCAGGGTGTGCTTCAAGAGGGGGCAGAGGAGAGACACAATCTTTTACTGCCCAGAATGCCCTGGACAACCCGGTCTGTGTCTTGGGGACTGTTTCAAGATATATCACACTGTGCATGATCTGTGATTTTTTTTTTTTTCCTTTCTATTTTTTTCTTACACTCTAGTTAGTTAGTTCAGTTTAGTTTATTTTTCTTTTACTGCACCAGACTTTTACATTTTATTCCTACATTTTTATGTTCTACAATTGGTGCTGTATTTTGCCAAAATCTTTGCACACCTATGCATGAGTGTACTCAGGAGACCTTGCAGAAAACAACCTGGAGAGTTTTCATGCAGTAACAAACACCAGTGTCTCCTAAATCACAGTCCAAATCTAATGTGGGCGTAAAAATCTGAAAATTGAAAAATTACACCACACACCTTCTCAAATGTTTTGGGCTAAAACCGTTGCATCCATGGCATCAAAGCACTCCATATGCAATACCTTGGGGTGTCCACATAACAAATATAAACAATTTTCTGGCAATAATTCAAACTGGGGTATGCGGTAGACCCAAAACCAAAGATAGGCCTATCTGAAGAAATAATCTCAATTTCAACTCCAATGACAAAGTCATAAAAATTGTATTTGAACCTTCCCAAAATCCTGGCAAACCTATGCATGGGGGGCATGGGTGTACTCAGGAGACCTTGCAGAAAACAACCTGGAGAGTTTTCATGCAGTAACCGACAACAGTGTCTCCTAAATCACAGTCCAAAACTGATGTGGGTGTGAAAATGAAAAATGACCACCAAACAGTATCCAATTTGTTTGGAGCAAACGGTTGCATCCATGGCATAAAAACACTCCATTTACAATACTTTGGGGTGTTAGCTTACCAAATATATGCACGTTCATAAAATTGGGGTATGTAAAAAGGCCCCTAAAAAGAAGATAAGCAAAGAAGATATTGTATGTCAAATTAGAAAATTGACAAGCACATGTCAAAAGATTGGCGTAGCACCCCAAAAACAACAGAACAAATCTATATATGGGTGGTATCAATTTACTCAGAAGATGTTGCTGAACATATTTTGGGGTGTTTTTTGGCAGTAACCAATAACTGGATTTGACAATTCCTGCCTAAAGTACAATGTGTGTGAAAAAATAACACAAAAAGTGACTACCTGAAAGTTTGACATAGAGCTAGTGCATGGAAAGTGTTAAAATACAACTCTTTGAAGCACCCTAGGGTGTGCCCTTTCTAAAAATATATTATATTTTTTGATGGGGGTAAATTACTTTGGCCGGCTTCAAAAATGTCCCAAATAGGACATGGGTGCATGATGACGAAATGTGAAAATTCCAAGTTGGAAAACTGAAATGCGCACCCCCCAAATAAGGCCTATTAGCCCCCAAATGACCCAACATACCTATACATGGGTGGTATCAATTTACTCAGAAGATGTTGCTGAACATATTTTGGGGTGCTTTTTGGCAGTAAACCTTAAAGTTCACAGTACATGTATTCTTAAATTGCGTTAAAAAAAAAATCACCAAAACTTTTTTTTCTCAAACTTTGGTATAGATTTGTGGTAAAATGGTTTGCATGGAAAGAGTCAAAATACCCCAAGTTTAATACCTTGATTTGTGTGCTTTAAAAAATATGTATATGTGGAGGGTTATTCAGGAATTAGTGACAGATATCAGTGTTACAATGTCACTATCACTAGTTTTGAAAATAAACTTTGGAAATGGCAAAGTGCTACTTGCACTTATTGTTGCATAAAATAAGGAAAAAAGCGAGGAATATGTAAACATTGGGTATTGCTAAACTCAGAACTAAATTTAGAAACTACTAAGGAATTAAAAAATTTTGACGGTTGTTAATACATAAGAAATTTTGGGGGTCAAAGTTCAAAAAAGTGGTGTTTTTTTCAATTTTTTTTGTCATATTTCACAATGTTTTTTATAGTAAATTATATGAAATGATGAAAAAAATGGTATCTTTTATAAAGTCCATTTAATGACGAGAAAAACAGTGTAAAATATGTGTGGGTTGAATAAACGAGTAAGAGGAAAATTTGTCCTAAAAACTAACAGCGCAGAAACGTATAAACAGCAGCGGTCACTAAAGGACGGATTTGTGTAAAACCGCCCGGTCACTAAGGGGTTAATATGATTAAATAAAGTTGTGAAATGTATATTCAATTATTCATAAGAAAAAAAGGATCTTTATTTAATAAAAAAAAAACTATAGAATCGCCAGAATTATCGTAGACACTTTGAAACGAGGAGAACAGACGTTCCGAAAAAATGAAAATTTCCGAAAAGTCGATACAAAAAACGAGCAAAGTGACCCGAAAACACGAAAAATGGTCGATATTCCGAAAAAAAAATGTACACGAAAAACGAGCCGAACCGAACCGAATCGAAACAGAAATCGGTCGAAACGAGCCGAATCGAAAATTTTATACATCCGAACAAATCGAACCGAAAAAAAAATCGGTGCACAAGCCTAATGGGTACCTTTTTTAGTAGGTATCCGGGCCCATGTCCCTATAAACTCCATTGTCGAGAGCCAGAGTTCATTGTCTTGGCCATACTGCCATTTGGTGCTTTAGATGGCTTTTCAGTTGCCTTGTGAATCTAATGTCCTTTTTTTTGTCTCCATGCTTATCAACAGGTACCTCACTTGTATAGTTTGAGAGGGGGCAGTGATGGCAAAAAGTACAGAGCGCATTTATTGCTGATCCCATGTTCCTGTACCACCAGGTATACCAGGAAATGAGGATAAAGTAGGATAAGGGATAAGTAGAAGATGATTGTAGTACATAAGACTTGGGGCAAAGGAGCAACGTTTCATGATCTGAAATCCAGGCATAATGAATGGCATGGAAAGATGATGTGATATGTAGAGGACTGAATGAAAAGGAGATCGAGAAATGAGTGATGGAATTTAAACCATGAAGGGAGAATAGAATAAGATTATGTAAATAATGTCAAGGGAGCAAGGAACAATAGGACATGAGATTATTGGGCAGAGCGGAAATGAGAGCTGCTATTAAACTCTTTTGCTATGTACGATGCGTGAATGACGTTTTCCCCCTGCGTCATCCATTCTGCTTGCCTGCCCATTGAGTGTCTAGCCAATCTGTATGGTGCAGAGATATCTGTAAGAGAAGCCTTTGTGTGATTGACTAGTCAAATGCCTCACTGATATTGGAGAAGATTAATTTTCAAAGTACTAAAAAAATTCTAGACATGCCTAGAGGCACCTCCTAGCTCTCATGTGATATTTATTTATTTATAAAGGATTTTACCAGGAAGGATTCATTGAGATTTCTCTCGTTTTAAAGTATGTCCTGGGTTCAAGAACATTGATAACATTGAAGACCAGTGGTGATAAGTCTGCCTTTGAACAATATAAGCACTATAGAGGATTTATTCACGTTAGTTTCTTGGAAACAGTGCGTAGAGTAGACTGCAAATTCTGTAAAACCCTCAGTACGCCCTACTTGTTCTCTTATCACCCTTCCTTGATACGACTGCACGCATGTGACCTGGGTGGAGCACACAGAAAGGGTAGGAAAAAAGGTTGAAATGGTGCAACATAGGGGGTGGCCTTGGCAGCAGCACATGGACACTGTGTGAAGTTGCCAATTGAGACCTACCACGTCAGACAGAAAGTTGAGGTTCCCACAGTCCTTAATCTCCGTGGCAGGGATGGTGCAGAACACTCAGACGGTGAAGTATTATAATTTATTGTTGGGATAATTATTCTTGTATTGTTGTACTACTTTTTGTCTATGCTTTCAGTAATAAAAACTGACATACACCTGAAAATAAACCCTAGAGTGAAGACTTTTACTTGTCTCTGTGTGAATGTTCTGAATTTCTGAGGTTCTCTATTGAGTCCCTCGCTAAAAGCCGAGGATAAGAGTGGGCAAGGCAATACAGTGTCATGTCAGTTAAACTCCTTAATCCTCTCCCGCCATGCTGGTAGGAACCCAGTTTCAAGTAGAAGGTCATGGAGCCCAATATACTGAGAAGGCCACAGGAAGAAGTCTTAAATTTGGACATGAGGAACAAAGTAATTGGCGTGGACATCCGTATAGGTGTATAACGGACATATGTTTAACCCACCCACCACAAGAGGAGAACCCTTCGGAGGAGAGAGGTTATGTAGAAATTGTTTGTGGGTTGTTTTTTTTTTCTTTTTCTTGGATGGCATTGATTTTTAGAAGCGTGTTTGTTTGTTGTTCTTTACATTGGAATTGATATGCCCCTTGTTTGTAGGCAGTTTAATTTTTATTAATATTGCAATGAAACGTGCTGTGTGGAATTTGAAATCGCTTGCCAAGATTGGAGATCTGATGAAACCACAGTACTGACAGCACTCTAGTGTTAATAAAAACAATAAATATTTCTAAAATTTTGTAAAATAGACTTTCGTATTAATCTCTTGGATTGCAAGCTCTCGAACAGGGTCCTCTCTCCTACGTGTGTGTGTGTAAAATGTATATTTGTTATTCTGTGTTTCCCTTTTGTACATCGCTACAGAGCTTGTTGGCACTTTATAAATGCTTGGAACTGTAACCTTGATAATGACGCCGGGTGAGCCAAAACATTGGTCTGTTTTTTACAAAATTTATTTAATTAAATATTTACACTGTCTATTAACACTTTAGTGCGGTTAGTACTCTGGTTTTATACTTACCGGTGCTCGGCCTTGATGCAGTTATCTTTTAGTTTGGCTTCTTACTTTTGAGAGTCTGTTATTCAGGCATGTTGTATGTTATATATTCGTTGATTGCAGGGTTTGGGCATACGGTCCCTTTTAGCATGTGAGCCTTTTTACTGTTGCTGACCTTGTAGCTTGCATTTAGTTTGCCCGTAATTATTGCGATTTGCAATACGAGTTTATTGTTTTTTGCGTGTGCCAGTCGAATGCTTTTATGAGTTGATTGCAGGCTTTGGGGACAAGGTCAATTCGTTATATAAAAAACTAGGGATGCACCAATACCATATTTTCTTAAGAACAAGTACCGATACTTTTTAAAGTACTCACCGATGCCGAGTACTGATATTTTTATTTTATGTTTTGTGACCGCTTTTCAACAGGAACAGATTAAATATATATATATATTATATATATTGCTCCTAGCTCACACATATTGCCCCCCAGCTCACATATTGTCCCCCAGCTCACCCTTCCGCTCTGCCAGGCTCCTCCAGCGTCTTCTACCTTGGGAGCGACACCAGGCAGAGGTTGTAGCCCGGCCGCTTGTTGGGAACCACGCACAGCCAGGTCTCGCGAGATCCCGGAGTTAACGAGATCACGTGAACTCCGCGATCTCACGATCGCGGCTGGTGGATCCCAGGCGAGCGACCGAGCTACAACTCTTTGCCAGAGGCCGCTTGAAGGAAGAAGCCACTGAAGGAGCCTGGCAGAGCACCGAATACTGCCACAAAGAAACCGGCCGGCAAACCAGCCCAGCGCTGGCTTCTGGTATCAGGGGGCCTCTGCACAAGTACCAAGTACTTGTGCAGGTCCCGGTATCAGCACCGATACTAGTATCGGTGCAACCCTATAACAGACCGATGTGAAGCAATTGGTTGTATATGGTTTCAGAGAGATTCTGAAAAAAATAAGAAATGTACACCAATTGCAAAAAAAGACTCCAAATTTATTAAACACAATCACAAATAATATATACATAAGTACATAGACTAAAGCCTATACCAAAAGTCAAATGGAGTATACAACTCACTAAAGTAAATAAGGTATTAAATAAGCCAAGCAACCGCTCCCACCAGTGTCAAAACAGCAAAAAAATGCCCAAAATGCCGGGGTGGAAAAAATATCCCTTTTATTACCCTGCACCTGGTTAGAGCGACAAGAGAGCGGACCAAACACCCCTATGTTTCGACTTAACAGTCTTTGTCAAAGGATATCCCTTGTATATGTACAGTGGGGCAAAAAAGATTGTAAACTCCTGTGAGCCGGACCCTCTGCTTCTCTAGTTTGTAAACTCCTGTGAGCCGGGCCCTCTGCTCCTCTAGATTGTAAACTCGACCCTCTGCTCCTCTAGATTGTAAACTCATGTGAGCTGGGCCCTCTGTAAATTCTCGTGAGCCAGGCTCTCTGCTAAAACACCTTATTTTCTGTCAGAGACTAGTCTCTGGATCCGCCCCTGGTAAAGGGAAGAATGAATGGGGCCATGTATCGTGAGATTTTGAGTGAAAACCTCCTTCCATCAGCAAGGGCATTGAAGATGAAACGTGGCTGGGTCTTTCAGCAGGACAATGATCCCAAACACACCGCCCGGGCAACGAAGGAGTGACTTCGTAATGAATCATATCAAGGTCCTGGAGTGGCCTAGCCAGTCTCCAGATCTCAACCCCATAGAAAACCTTTTGGAGGGAGTTGAAGGTCCGTGTTGCCCAGCGACAGCCCCAAAACATCACTGCTCTAGAGGAGATCTGCCTGGAGGAATGGGCAAAAATACCAGCAACAGTGTGTTAAAACCTTGTGAAGACTTACAGAAAACCTTTGACCTCTGTCATTGCCAACAAAGGATATATAACAAAGTATTGAGATGGACTTTTGATATTGACCAAATACTTATTTTCCACCATAATTTGCAAATAAATTCTTTAAAAATCAGACTGTGATTTTCTGGAATTTTTTTCTCTCATTTTGTCTCTCATAGTTGAAGTGTACCTATGATGACAATTACAGGCCTCTCATCTTTTTAAGTGGGAGAACCTGCACAATTGGTGGCTGACTAAATACTTTTTTTGCCCCACTGTATATATTTGTGTGTTTTAATAAATTGAGCCTTTTTAAAAAAAAATGTTTGCACTTGATGTGCATTTCTTATTTTTTTTCCTCTTTATGGTTAGAGGTCTTGTGGAAAGCCTCATTTCTAGATTTTGCACCCCGTATGAAATGTTCAGAATAGCTGTGTTTTGGTTTATTCAAAGAGACTCTGAACATTAACCCTAGACCCTGACAGGTCTATACATTTAAAGGTGAAGTTAGGAGACTTGGAAGGAGAAAAGCACAAACAGCCAATTTGGAAATTGAGATAAATAGGAGAATTTTTCTGGTTTGGTTATTTTGACCTAGATTTTTTCACTGCTCCTGCCAGTTCTCCTGACTTCAACCTTAGGTAAATAGACCTGTGAGATTTATTTCTCTGCACTTCGGTGCGGAATCATTTAAAAAGTTCTCTATGGGACAATTTCACTGTTGCTGAAATGCACTATACTGCACCATATTTTGCTGTCAATTGACCTGTGGTGCTGAATCCAGTAGTCTCGGATGTCATGCCTCGTGCCGAACGTCTGCCGCTCATGCCTGAGAGATGAGGTGTTAAGCGTCATTAGTTACGGCTTGAGTTATAATTTTAATTATAATTGGCTGGAATCTCCCATGTGACTTGAATCAATAACAGGAGTCTTTAGTAACAGTTCCTGATTTTTAGATCGGCTCATGTTCACTTAAGAGATGACAACGTCTAGGTATTATAGATACGCTATAATCACAAATCACCTGTAGAGAAAGACAGTGATGGGCCACATTTGTCAGATGATTACAGATAGACTTACCATTGGTTCGGGGGGGGGGATATGGAATGAGTATATAAGGATACGTATGAGATTCGGGTCTTTAGCATCAATGACGAGCAGAGTCTCGAACCACTTACTTTGGATGCATGGCAAAGAGGGATGAATGTAGTATTCTAGCCAGCTCCATAACCCTTTGAATTTTTGTTTACATTTTATCAAGAAGTAGCTGATGTCTTGTGATTTTAAGGGTATAACCAAAGTATGTGGGATGTGCTACACTGTTGCAGCTTGTGGGTCTGACTTAGAATTGTATAAGGCAGTCTTCCTCGCTCTTTGACTATTATGTTTGAAGTAATTTATATAATTTTATAGTTATTGATAGTGGATATCCTTTTGGGCCATCCGTTTAGAAGGATCCTCAATATGAATATGAACTCGCAAAGAGATATTTGATAGTAATTTGGTAAATGATAATTTGTAAAATGTTTTAAGCAGCCAAATGATATCCAATTGCAAAGTAATCTGGGAAGCATTGCCTCCGTGATATGGGTCTGGTGTTTTTTTTTTTTCCTTTTTCTCATTCTATTATGTTGAGATGGTTGTTTTTGATTTAGTTATGTCTATTCTAATATAGTGATATTTAAAGTTACGTTTGTTTAATACGCTACGTGTAGTAAGTCCCTAGATAGATCGGTTATTTCACTCCATGTCAACTGAAAAACTCTGAAGCCATAGAAAGTGGCTTTGTGCCCCCCCTCCACTTATGTTTTCCTGCCATGTTTTCATTATGCCATTTGAGGAATAGATTTGGCTATGTGTTGGTGTGGTCCTTGCTGTCAAAATATATTTTTATCTCTTTTATGTTGAGTGTGACAAAAATACTTCTGACAGTTCTGATAGATATAAAGCTGCTCCTAATGGCAGAAACATTGCTGAGTAACGTGGTAGAATTGGTGCGGATTTCTATTTTTTTTTTGTATTCTATAAAGATCATTCCTTATTTATTTTAATAATGTTTACATATATTGTGTAATTTACATTACTGGTTGCTTCGACATCTGTCTATATTTAATGTAGATTTTTCCAAACACCTGCTTAATTATCACCTTCAGATTAAACTCTACCTTTTTTGAACTACATCATTACCTTGCAATGTTTGTCTCTTTTCTTAATTGGCATGTCTGGTTAGAAAATCCCAGGACCGTACCTTTTTATGTTAAATTCCTTCATTTACAGATCACCTGTGCTATTTCCTAGGCTTGGTAAAGTTTAATGGAGAGGACAGAATGCTAATGTTAGGCTGGTTCTCCACTGGCTATGTATTCGGGCGACCGACTTGGTCACCTGACTACGGACCACACCATCGTCCAAACGGTTGTCGCCACTGGAAGCGTCTGTGGACGACACGATGGACAGGCCATCCAAAAAAAAACACGAAAAGCGCCGCTGCGAGGAGGGAAAAAAACTGGTGCTGACAGCTCCCGTCCAGTTCAGCCGGGTTGCAGTGGGGGGGGGAAATCTTGCCAGGCTGCAGGGGGCGGGATTAATGCCCTCTCCCTGGTGCTGAAATAGGTTTCAGCATCCGGGAGAGCAATGCTGAAGCTGGCTTACAGAGAAAAAAAAGACGCAGTCAAAGGATTTTATTAATAAAAACAAAGATTAGACTGCTCATGCTCGACGCGTTTCGTCAAAAGACTTCATCAGGAGAAATCTGTGCAGTACGTATGACTATACGTACATGGTTAAAAAATAAAAGTGTGTGTGGTTTTTAACCATGTACTTATGACTGCACATATTTCTCCTGATGAAGTCTTTTGACGAAACGCGTAGAGCGTGAGCAGTCTTATCTTTATTTTTCTTAATAAAATCCTTTGACTGGAGAAACTTTGGTCTTGGCTGATTGTTCCTGAAGTGCACCGGCTGAGGAGGAAATCATACCCCAGGTCCTAGGCACCCATGGAACGGTGATAACGATCTTGTTTTTTGATGTGCGTGAATTGATTCAAATACTATTTGTTCATTTAACATGCACCTCTAAGTGATTTTAATTCGTTGTAGGATTACCCTCTACCTTCTTCTTATTGTATACTGCTTACGGGTTACCGGGAGCCCGCAGAGGAAAGATCCTAAGTGATTCAGTGTGTGTTTTTTTCTTTGCCTATTCAAAGAAAGGTGACCCTCAAAAGAATGACTGGCAAAGTAAAAATTCTCCAATTTATCTCACTTTCCAAATCGGCTATTTGGTCTAGTTTGTTCTTTTCTCCTGGTTTTCACCTTTTTCTGAATAACCCTAATAGATTAGAGTTTATAACCAGAGTTATACAGGTGGGGTTTATGGCTCACTCATCAGCCTTCTTCTGATCATTTGTAATCCAAGCAATTTTTTATTGCCGCTTAGTTTATATGAAAAAATGTTATCTCTGTAATTGCTTCCCACTGCAGACTCCTCTATGTGAGACACACAATTGGGTCATTACATGTGCAGATTCAGGAGCATTTGAATAGAATCGGGAAAGGAAACGAAAATGGTTTGGTTTGATCCCATTGCAGTACAAATTAAGTCCTAGTTGTTCTCCTCCTGTGGGTACTACTATTTTAGCCATTAAAAATTTACATAAACACTAAAGGATAACTTCCTCCAAACAATTAATGGAGGGAAAATTGTATAAAATGCTTCTTTATTTAGACCACTTCATTCTGAATGGCTTGAATCCAGATTTTGAGCTGTGGCACTTTTTAAGATTGCAATGTATTTTACAAATATATGGAGTATTAAATTATTAAATTCCTTAATCCATTTAGTAAATTACCATTTGAGGTTTAATGGAAAGAAAATGCCGGTAAGAACCTTTTTTTTTTTTTTTTTTTTTTAGAATTTTTGTTCAATTAAATCTTGAAATGGGTTTCTGTTTGACGCTTCTGAATTACTGTAAACAATCTGTATATAATTCCTTTCTAACATTCTAGCGTGACGCATCACTCAACAAATCCTCTATAAAAGTAAAATTTATTGACTTGGATCTAATCTGACATGCGCAGATGATTTTGAAGCACATGGCGCAGTTCAAGAATGTAAACTGGGTATGATATTCTAAACAGTGGCATCACTAGGGTTGTTGTCACGTGGGGCGGTAACTCATGGTGACTCCCTTCTTGCTTGGTGGGGGATACGCAGAAGGATAGACAGGTATAGAAAGATACGCAGAGGGTTAGATGAATAGGCAGTGGAATGAATGGATAGAGGGATTGATAGGCTAATTTATTAGAGCTGGATAGACCATGAGATGAATGGACGGATGGATAAACACTGTGGGATGGATAGACTGGAATGGATGGATACAGTACTTTTTAGTTCCCCAGTTGTCCTCCCTATATTTTACTTGCCATATGGACATTTTATAGGATATCAGTAATGCATAGTATTTTTTTTATAAATCTGGAACAAAAGTTTGCTACTTGGACCCTCTGTGCTGCCGCACAGCCTTAGCTGCAATGAGTTGGTGATGGCTGCCTCAGTAGAGCTGGAGGGGTCATAATGGCTTATTAGCATCTCGGTCTGATCTGAATTTTATCTTTATTAAGACATTTATTTTATAAATTGTTCAAATAAATTCTGTAACAATGTACACATGGGGTTTATGTTGGAAGGACCTTCGGTGTGCAAGCACAATGGAGTCCCATGATCTTCTATTGCCCGGGGGGCCGCGCTAATTATCAATCTACCTGTGATGGTCCCTAGACTTTCGATTGCTAATTCCACAGGAACCGACAACCCATGTTCACCCACCTTTTAAAAATCACAAATCTGTTAAAAGGGCCAGAAGTGCCAAATCCCCTCCATTATTTATGTGTACACCACCACTAGCCATTTTTTTTTTGTGTAAAACCAGTCCTACAGCATCCTATATAAGCCTACTGATGGAATCAAAACTTTTCATCACATGATTTTTTTATTATATATATATATCTTTTTATCTGCGCAAAGCTAAATTTGCGACATAGCATATATTTACAAACTGGCTGGTGTTTGCTGTAGTTGCAAACAATGGCAAAAGTCGCTGTTGTGGGGGGGCGTGGCCGACTGCCGAAGGGAGCGGCCGTGTTTCTAAGGAGCTCCGCACGTCTGCTGCCTTTAGGGCCAATAACGGATTTTCAGCAGTGTATCTTTGATTCTCGGGCCCCGGCTAGCTGGCCAACGGAACTGAGCTGCCCGGAGGCCGTTCTGTCCCCCCCTCCGGACCTGAGAAGACCTCCGCAGCCGCGGGTATGTGGCTGACACGAGGTGCCGGCGGCCATGTTGCGGCCTTTGATCTGGCGCCTGCGGTCCTTGTTCCGGGCTGTTCTACCGCCTTAGCCCGATCCCAAGATGTTCTGGAGGCTGGGGAGACAGAGCGTCCTTGTCTCCCGACCGCCCGGACAGAAAGCCTGATGAAGGGGACGGATGGGCCGGCGGACGGATGGCGGGACGGTCACCCTCCCCCTGCGGGGAACTCTGACGCCTTCCTTACAGGCCTGGAGGCCTGTCTGCGCTTGATGGACGGGGTGGAAGAAGATGCCCCGCTCACCAGAGGAGTTTGGAGGCAGATGCTATCTGCACTGAGGGGCTGCCGGAGGGTGGAGGACTCGAGCTTGGGGGAGAAGGTGGCTGCTCCGACTGGTCGCCTGGTTGAGGCCTGTCCCGCGACTGTGACGGAGGACCGCGATGTGGATGATGTCCTGGCCGAGACGCTGATTGCTTGCGCCCCTGCGCGGGAGGAGCAGGGCCCGGAGCAGATCGAGGAGGAGAGGAAGCCGGCAGAGCCCGATGAAGCGGTGGACCCCATGCAGAATGCTGTGATCCCCCTCTCTACGTCGATCGAGAAGGGAGTGTGGAGGGCCTCTAAAAATATGGCTACGGATGGAGTGGCACACTTACCTGAGACCTGCGGCGCTGTCCTGGCTGCGGTGGAGCTGACCAAGTGGTCGCCTGTCTGTCACACCATCCAGGAGCTGACTCGATGCAATGGGGGTATTCGCGCAGCTTTTCCTGCTGTGGAGAGGACTGACGAGCTGGACACCGTTGCCCTCTTCGTGGATTGTGCGCTGATGGCATTGTATGAGGCCGGGGGTTTTCACACTGAGGTGAGACGGGCTCGGTCTTGGCCCCCACCGGCGATTGATGAGGCTATAGCGGAGACCTGGATGTTGCACGACTGGAGAACAGAGAGGTGCACGGACAGGACTGTGGAGGGTCTTCACGCTACGTTTCCATGGGACACGGGCTGAGGAGGTCTATCCTGCTTACCTGTTTCTTGCCCGACTGTGCCCTGACCCGTTAAGTTTGCTGACCGTTCACCCTCTGAAGCTTTCTGAAACTACAGGCCGACTTTTTTTTTTATTTATTTTTTCATGTTGTCTTATGCTGGTTACAAGCTGACTTTTTCTTTGTTATGCAGAATTGTTTGTTATTAGCACAGTGTTTTTGATTTGTCCCCTAGCTGAGCATGTTCCCTTGATGACTCCTATCCCCCCCCCTTTTTCCTCCCTTTCCCCTTAATTTTGCATGCCACTTCGTGCTGCAGACTCCCCTCCCCCGCCCTTTTTTTTAAAAATTTTATTACTTTTTCTTTTGGCGTTTGGGGCCAACTCGGGGTGTGCCATTGTGGTGGCCACCATGGCTCTGCCCACCATACCTGGCCCCCGAGTACCCCGGCCTTGTGACCTGCACATTTCCATGGCCTCCTACCTTAGGAGCGAGCCAGGAAAGTCACATACTTGGCCTTTGCCACCCTTCCCCTTTTTTCTTTTTTTTTCTCTTCTATTCTCCTGGAGCACTTTTTGGTATGTCTCCCCCCCCTTTTCCTATTTGAATATTGTTTTATTACTTGCTGAATACCTGTATGTTGATCCTGTGTTATTTTCATTTAATTTTACCCAGCTGATTGTACTGCTGACTTTTTCAAAATAAAAATTTTGAATACAAAAAGTCGCTGTTGTTTCAACGGGAACCAAAAAGAGAAATTCAAATGACTGCAGATGTGTCCTCAATGAAACCTCTCCTGCTGCTGTTTGAATTTCCCTTTTGTTTTTATATGCTGAGGTTTGACATGGTTGTAACAGACTTTTGCAACTATGAAAACATTGCCTTTATTGTTATTATTAATCTTTTATTTATAAAGTGCCAGCATATTCTGCAGCCTTGTGAATATTCCCCACACTCATGCCTCCCACAATTTATTCTAGTGGAAAGGCTGTGATCACTTGCTCTCCAAACAAAGTGCCATTTTATTGTGGACAGTTTATATAGCGTAGTTGATGTTTATTATAAATACAATAAGCCATTAACAGATAGGTCTTCATGAATAATACATGGCCCTTGTGCTAAACGTAATGGAAGGCACAGTGAAACCACTTCATACGTATGAATCATTTTTAATCCATTGCTTTGAAACCTGTCCATTTCGTTACCAGAGAACGATATAAACAGTGCTTCCCTTTTATTGACTTGCCATCAAATGCAGATTGTGATTTTTAAACCCAGCTCTAAAGTTCAGTGCTCACTGCACACTGCATGGCGTGATCTATTTAAATGTTGTGCATACCACAGGGATTGTTATGTACAACAGTTTCATCATCCATATTTTTGTAAAGGCAATAAAAAGTAAACCATCACAGCGAAGAGAGAAATGTCTGGTTTTTAACCACTTCACTGCTGAACCATTTCACCCTTGCGTGCTGAGTTTATTTTGAGCATTTTGTGCTCAACACGTTTAAACGTGATTTGAAGTCCTTGTAATGGCAACTGGGGTTTACTGGTCTCTGCTTGAGGACCAGACCTAAATCGTTACAGCATCCGTTCCTTCTATCCAGACAAGCAGATCCACAGCAGCTTTCCTTCTCTCACAGCCCTCAGCCGGAACTTAAGGGAGTGCTGTATAATTCTATGTATCTCTCCCCAAACACCACACAACACTTGGAGCAGGGAAGAAGAATGTGTTTAATTTGATATGGAGTCCAGTTAATATGATGAACAGGGAGTGGTGGTAAAATGATACAATCAGGATGTGAATTCCTTCAGGAGATACAAAAACCTTGATTAGTACACACACTAGACAAGAACATCAAATGAATCCAATGACAAACAATTTACACAGACATGAACAGGTCTACATCAGATTACTTACAAACTAAAATACAATCAGTTTACCAATACGGTTAACTGGTTAACCTTTAGGTGCCCACTTATGCCCATTGTCCTTTAGATTTGACTTTGCTACATTGGTCCACCGTCCCTTGGCAGGAGGCCAGCATCCACACTTCTCCAACAGGCACAGAGGCCATGTATACTGTAGGCAAGGGTGCCAAGGAAGGTGAGGGCACAAAGATGGAGGTTACAGTCATATTTTATTGTAGAACCCAGACAAATTGTATATTTTAATTTTTTTTCTCAACAAGCTCAGCAGATCCAAAATACATTACTACATGCCTATGCCATGTCACGTCAGAATGCTATCCATCAAAAACGTAAAAAAAATCAATTTTTCCATTTGGATTTCATTTTCGGAGTATAAATTTGTTTCCACTTATTATCCAAACCCTTGTGTCACATCCAACACCAGTAATTCAACCCAGCACCATCCTCCCTGCTCGTTAGCCGGGCGCCGAGTAATGAGCAGGGTTGCAGTGGTCACGAGGATATGCCGGGGGGCAGGGCGTGGCATGATGGCATGGCGCAGCCATGTTTAAAACCCACTTGGCTGAGAGCCACTCGTTGCCTTGACATGGTTTTACCTCCTCTCAGCACTTTTGTTAGAAATCATTTGAGATACTCATGATCTTTGCTCTTCTGACAACACTCCTGGCTCTTAACCCCTTGGCTCCCGTTTTGGCTACTTTCACTCTCTTTGATACTGACACCTGGCATACGGCTGTGACTCTCTCTGGTGATACCGATTCTTGGCATTCCACTGTTAACCCTGTGTGTCAGTCTCCTGTTTCTTGTGTACCTGGTTACTGTTAACCCTGAGTGTCAGGTTTTCACCCCGCTTTGTGTTTATTGATTTTGGCAATGGGTAGATGGATCGGAGGGTTAGGATAGACTTGCTGCGTATAGTGATCAGATTCATGGATATTAGGGGAGATCTTGACATTACGTCAGGGCCAATGGATCCCGCAGACCTATCCACTCAACTGGCCAAAATAGCTGCTCGGCAAGAGGAGCAAAAAACTGTATGGATTAGCCCGCTCAGGCCTTGCATGCTCTTCAGAACCAGCCAGACAGAGCTCCTTCCCCGGTTCCTGCTCCGGTACATGAGTTGGATGCTTCTGCTGTACCCAGCACTCCTGCTTGCCACGTTCCAACAGTATGACCGCTCCCATGCATTTTGATGGGACACAGAGTGATTGTAAGGGTTTTTTGATACAAGTAGAAATACACTTCAACCTCAACCCAGGTATGTGGCCATCCGACAAGGCTAAGGTGGGGTTTCCTATTAACCATTTATTGGATAAAGCACTTGTCGGGTATATTAGAATGGAAAAATTAAAATGGATGCCTGTAGCCATCTTGTTTTAAATGTAAAGTCTTTCTTTTTCAATTTTCCCTAGTTCTCGAAATGAACAGAGATTTTTTTTTAAATAGTTCACGGCTAGGTGAAATTTTATGTTTTTGTTTTAGAAATACCAGACATGAGGGAACCTTAAAATGTCTTTGTGTGATATAATGCTGAAGCTAAGTGCCAGACATGTCCTATTTAAATTTATTGGTTTGTCTTAAGTCTTTAAAACAAAAAGATAATTTCTCTTTGGGTATAGGAATAAAAGTTAAAATCTTTGCAAATGTATGATTTTATATTCACGAAATATATTCTATAAATAATTTATATATATATATATATATATATACAGTAGAAAATAGATGCTCCAATAAGTATTTGTTGAGTATAACTGGTAAATAGTATACTTATTGAAGAATAGATTCTGTGATTTTTAACAGAGAAAGGAATTCAACTGATAAAGAGACCTAGTAAAAACTTTGAGAGGAGTGGAAAAATAAATCTAATTTGGACAGGATAGACTCAGTCTACATTGAAAATAGAGGGTCTTTGTAAGTCAGATTGACCTCTTGATAAGAGATATAAAATTAAATGGTGGAATTAATCTGAAGTGCAACACTGCCCTCGAGGATAGTAAATATTATATTTAATATAGAGAATAGATGGTCAGTGTGGCAGACTAGATCTATATTTCTATCTATATAAGGGTCTGCCTGTATATATGTGTCTGAGTTATGTTCATATTTGTGTCTGACCATTTGGCAAGTGTATTCCTGGGTTTTCAGCTGAAATGTAATCAAAAGGTTTAGCTTTCTCCCTTGGGGGGAGGATATAACACGTAGCTGTAAAAAGGGAATTTCTATGTACACTAACCTAGGAAATCACACCTTGGTAGCCAGGTCGGCCCCAAGAGATGGGAACACCATCTTCAAAGACAGGAAGCACATCCTTGATCTCTAAGTGGGGTCTGGAGGGAAGAGGGACGCCTTTAGGCAATTAAAGATTAACGACGAAGTGCACTGGGCATGCTCCGGAGATGGGCATTCTAGGAATTGTAGGCAAAAGCCCTGCCAGCTAGGAGGCTGGACATAGAAAAAAGCCAGCCCTATATATATTCTGAATCAAGCATGGCTCAGGGCTGATCACTTGGGATTCCTTCTAAAGAGGACTGATTTGTCCATGCTCTATCTCCAGATCCCAGGAGGCACCGATGCCAGTTACTGAGTATTCCGTCGTAAGTAAGGCTCTGTGATTAGAACCTTTTTCTTTATATTTTGCTGTGTATTGTATAAGTAATTGCTTTATTCTAGTTATGATTTTTTATGTAACCAAGCACTGATTCTTTTTCTATCATAAATAAACCAAAAAATATTTTGACTCTGGCTGATGAAATCCACGCTAACTAAGAGATTGGGAGTATTGCTATTTGCCTTAAGCTCGGTTATATATAAGAAATTGCGTGTTGCGGTCGTCAGGAAACGGCAGGGAATTGGGGGATCCGTAGGCACTGTCAGAGTCTAGGATAGGGTGGTTGCTAAGCCCTGCGTCTCCTGTTGCGACGCGCATAGTGTCCGTGAGGACTGGTGGCAGCGTTACTAATAGAATAAGAAAGTGAGTTCCATGATTGTGAGAGACGTAGTGAGTACGCGCTTCAGGAAGAAGACTTGTGCTGCGTTGCAATCCTGGGATCAGTATATCACGCTCTACGGGCCTGTTGTGAGAGGTAGTGTGGCCGGGACGGGTAGAGAAGCGCGCGTGATTATCTGGGTCTAGGATAGACAGATAGTGCGCGGCTTAACCCGGCGTCTTTGCGCAGCAGCGCGCCTAGTTAAGTCGTGACAGTCAGTGACATCAAATTGACTATAATTGGAGCCTCTCTGTTCGTTGCGAGGGCATTCACGCAAGCAGATCATCCCAGGACACAATGCACTCAAGATTTCACACCAAATCTCTAACTCACATGCATTGATTAACTGACATTGATAATTTTCACATATTCCAAAACAATCAAAGAATATTGCCGTTGTAACTCTTGGACAGGTAATGTATGAGAGAGCAAATTTAAGGTTAATAAATTCTATATATTTGGAGTATTTCTTGCAACAGACTGAGATTTCTTAGATATTGTTAGATCCAGAATCTAAAATATTTCTATTCTGCAGATAGAGATATGAAGAAGAATCGGATATAAGGATTTATCCTAAAGATACTGTTGCAAAGATGATCTACAAATATATATATATTGAATTTGGAAATTACTGTGATTGAAATTAATAAGCAAGGAGTTATATAACTAAAATATAAAAAGCAGAAGATTAGAAGTTTAATTCTCGCTATTAGGGCAGGATTCACTAAGTTTTTATTCTATTTTTTAGAATGATAAGTAATAAGTGATAGCTCATCTTTTGTTGATCCACGTAGCATAGAGAGATACATATATCTCTACAAGATCTAGCTTGTTAAACATTGGTTTGCTGGGAAATACATGTTTCGTTAAGCAGAAATGTTTATTAACCATTTGTGTATAGTTACTAATTGTCAAGGTAAATGATATCAATCATATATGCAGTTACTAACACGAGACACATATATTGTGAATCTAGTTTCTATGTGCTGATGGATTTTGTGGTTTATAAATTTTTGTTTATGATCTGAGATTTGAAACTTTTTTGTATACGTAATAAATATATATATATTTTTATCCGATTATTGATTAGTGTATTCTTCAAAGCAAAACACAGACAATTGAAAGAATTTAGGAGGATTTCTAGGAAATATAAACGATTGATATTTGTGTCTCGTATAAGTTTTATTGAATAATAATCCCTGACACACTAGTGGGGGCAGCCCCATTGTGGGAGAATAAGAAACCCATAATTTACAACTGCAAGGTGTTTACACAAGAATTGCGGAGTAAATTCGATCCAAACCGGAGGGCCAAGACTGCTAGTAGGGCTCTCTTTAGGATCAGGCAGGGTAACCGGAGGATATCTGATTATGCATTTAAGTTTAAGACGTTGGCATCTGAGGTTAGGGGTTACTGTTAACACTGTCAGGTTTTCACTCGGCTGTATTTGTGCTTACTGTTTATTGGTTTTGGCAATAGGTAGGTGTACCAACCATTCAAAGGACTGGAGGGTTCGGATAGATATGCTGCATATAGGGATCAGATTCATAGATACTAGTGGGGATCGTGAGACCTTGTCATTGTCAATTCTGTGGGATACCCTTTTTTTTTTTTTTCTTCTTCTTTAGAAAGATTTTTTTTTTTTTAAAAAGAAAATACTCAATTTTAACAAAAACTGAAGAGGGGGGAGTTTTTTAGGTGCATTGCTTTTTTGAACAATAGGACTATGTATAAAACATTGCAGTAGCTCCCATCATGGGACCTGAGATGGTGAGTAATGGTAGCAGCACTTTTTTATGTGTGAAAAACGGACAATGCCACTGCCTGACACCTCAATTGATCATGTGGGTTGTAATGAATTTAGATACAGGGGTCCAAAGTACCCCCACGTAGCTGTGTGGCAGCTTTCCCTTTAGATAAAATATTACATAGCCCGTTGTGCCATAACCTCCATACATGCTCCCAGTATGAGAAATGAGTAGCTGAAATTGTGCTGGTGGGTGATTGAAACTCATAAGGGAATATATCTCCCACCACCTTGAGTTCAGAAGCAGTTCGGTGGAAGGTGTGGACATTTTGGTGAGGTAGCAATGTTTAGTGCTGTAAGGATCCCCAGAACGCTCCTGAGTGAAAGAGTGCAACGTCTGCCAGCATGAACTGAGATAACGGCATGTGAGGCAAGTAGCAGTTGGAACAGATTTAACTCCTTAGCATGTTAATAACTGATGGTCATTTCAAAAAATCCTCTTTGTGAGCACCTAGAAGCGGAGAGGAACATACGTGCCGAATTTCAAGTTTGTAGGCTTTACGGTTCTTGAGATATCGCAATGTTGCGTGAGTGGCATTTCGCTTTTATATATCTATATATATATACTATTATATTTATTTTTTTAAGACTAAATTTGATTCCCAGTTTTTTTGAAAGACATTTTATTAATTACACACATGTGAATGCATTTTTTTTATTGGTTTAAACACCTATTAGAGTTCAGTTTAACATTTGTTTTTCTATAGTTTGGTGGTCTTTGGCATTCCTTGGAGACTCCTCCATCTTTAGCACACTTCGCGGACCTTGCGGTGAATAGTGAATTCACTGCAGGATTGGCAAGACGGAATTGCGAACTACAAAGCACTGAAATGCCGGTGCTTTCTGAATAACCATAACGTATTGGAAGTGTTAATGTTCAGAAGACAGCAGAACCAGCCGAGCTGCAAGAGAAATTTGCTTAGCTGAAATAAAACAAGCAATTAAATCTAAAAGGTCCTTGTGGTTTTGAAACATGGTTCTAATCAATAGATTATCTAAAAATAAGCACATTTGCATTTCCATCTTTTTAGGTAGCGCTGGACAGGAACAGGGTCCCTCCCACTAGCTTATACAGCCCGTTACATTAGGGTGTGCACACATGGAACATTTATTAATTGGAAATGTATGTTTAAAAACAAATGGCAAGTCTGTAATCAGCATAAAACCTATATGTCTATCTAAAATGTCAATGTAAGAAGTGAAAATGGACCTCATCACCCAACATTGGGGTGTCCTGTGGTCCTTCCGTTAATTCACTTCCCTTCAACAGTTTAGATAACACCACAGCTTTAATTATGCTGAATTATTATGGATTATAGATCTCTTGCCATACACTAATTGACACAAACTGCTGTTTTATTAGAGCGGAATCACTACTTCTTCAACCCTCCAGAAAGTATAGCCACCTCAAAAGACACGACTGACAAACATTTCTGCTGCTTATGATTATACGCTCTGTCACACATTGATGCTCACACATATACAGTACAGATATATACATGCCTTTCACGGTCACCCTTCATATCCCATTTTAGCCTCTTTTGCCCCAATCCTGAACTCCGTTCCTTGTGCTCCAAACCAGACCATTTCACCCCAAACCGCAAACCTTGTGTGTTTCTGCCTAGAGAGGCAAACCCCTTTACTACTGGTACCTTCTCATGCAATCAGCTCGTGTGTGTGTGTTTAGAGCACTAGAGTATCCTTTTAAAATTCCCACTTGTAAATGTTAAAAGCACACTCATAAATGCTAATGGCCCAAGTGAAATAGGGTCCCTTTTGTGAAACCCATTGATGCTCCTCATAAAAATCTGCAAGTAAGTGACTTTCTATGAATTATACTTTAGTTCATTTGCCATAGAGGCATAAAATGCTAATATCAAAGGCAAATACTGGTGTGTGGATGGCTGAGATCCAGGCAAAAATCTCATTATAAATAAATACATTTAATATTACAAAGGATTTTACCAGGAAGGATACAGTAAAAAAACTTTGAAATGTATTTTATTCAAAGCACTGGATTCAGCATTGAAAGATGCCTCTATCATTCGGATATCCTTGGTTGATTACCAAACCGGAGTCTTGTATATTGCAAACACTGTATACTATAGCACTGGACAATCTCCAAATGTAGATGTGGAGTAGCTTATGTTGCTCCACTACTGCTTGGCTCATTGCATGCAACAGAACTGGCATTCTAGTCCTAAAATAACAGCGCCATCAGACTTTTCAAAATTGTCAAAATCGATTAGTTGTTTGTCCTCACTGTGATCACTACCATTTTTAGGGAACGCATTGTAAGTTGTGCCCCCCCCTTTTCATTTACCTCCCTCACCATAACCATTCACTGGCTCTTCCGCATCTATGCCACGTATAAACTACTACATCTAGTAAGCTCTTTTTATGTACTAGTTTATACTTTATTTTGGAACCCCAGGGTTGTATGCAAGAAGTGAAGGTCACATGCAGGATATGATTGAAGTCAGATAGCTTTAACTCATCCCCCTTTTGAAATCACACAAAGTCCTTTTGTAACGGCAAATAAAAGGCGGCTTTATAGACAGAGGGATTCTCAAGTGTACCTTAGTAGGGGGGGGACGTGGGTAGAGAGGGCTTCTCTAGTGTGCTCTGTTATGGAGGGACAGTAAAAATGGAATGCAATACAGACCGATGCTTGCTAAACTGCCTCTGAGGTAAACTGACTGGAATAGCTGCTTGCAGAAGCGGGAAAATGGGGCTGGGCCAAACTAAGAGTTAGACCGGGAGAGTGGAATAATCCATTTTAAGTAAAATCATAGGGGGGGAAATAAATACGGAATCTGGCTCCATGACACCCTTCATAACTAGTAAATTGAGGTAATTCCGTTATTTTGGTGGCTAACCTAAACCCCATCCATACGACAAATCTTCAATCCTGTACGCAAACTGTACTCATGTCTTTGAAGATGACTGGGGGGAATGGTTCCACCCCCCTGTCTCTTCATCACTGGTGTATCTTGGCCTAGGCCAACAAGGCCCAGGCCTAGGGCGGCACTTTCCAGGGGGCGGCGGCCCGCTGGGTGGCCCCACCCTAAAAAAAAAAAAAAAAAAAAAAATTTTTTTTTTTTTTTTTTTTTACTTTTGCAAACTATTTTACCCGGAAGGAAACATTGAGATGTCACTAATTTTCAAGTATGTCCTGGGTAGGCAAGGCCTAGGCTTTCACTTTCCAGGGGGCAACAAAAAACCTCACCACTAATTGGGTTACTCACAGAGCACCGAAATGACGCCAACATTTTGGTGTTCTGTAGTTCCCTGCACTTCGGGGAATAAAATTTCCCAGCCCTGCAGTGAATTCACCATTCACCGCAGGGTACCCAAAGTGCATGGAGTCGGCCGCTGTATGCTGCCACCGCAAACCCATGGCCTGCCGTTTTCAAAAGAACTACTGAACGAAAATGTCTGGAATTTACATATAAGATCCTATGATTGATAATAAAAAGTTCTGTTACAGAAAAAGGAGAACCGCTATTTAAAAAAGGGGGGGGAATTTAGCCCAAAAAATTCTGAAAAATCACTAAAAGGTACAAAAAAAAAACAATAAATAAATAAAGACTTTTTACTGCAGATTAAAATAATAAATGGGTTATTAGATATTGCATAAAAAACGGGAATATTTTTAACATTGAAACCTATGGGGTTCGCCTGAATAAACCTGCTGATTGAAACCACTGAACATCAGGGCATTTCACTGACATTTCTCTGCTGTTTGGTGTTCTCTGAATAGATTAACCATTACTTCTCTATGGGGATTTGCACTGCCTTCAAACAGCACCGTACTTGCTGGCAGTTCGCCAAACTTGTGTGTGAGCATATCACCAGAGCAGTGGTGTACTTAGAGGAGTGGCGGAGGGCGGGCCGCCCCAGGTACCAGTGATTATTGGGGTGTCATTAGGGGGTACTAGGAGGTGCCACTGTCACTGTGTGTCAGCTTTGAGCTGTGTTCTCAAACAACGAGCAGCGGAGCATGGCGTTTGCATACAGAATAAAATCGAATAGAATAAAAATCCCCCTCTCCTCCCTCCATAGCTCCTCCCCTGCCCCGCAGCAGCTCTAGGAGAGGGGAGGGGGATGTGATTTGTGTCCAGAGAGAGAAGATGACAGTAAACAGCAGGTAAAGGGGGGGGTTTCAGCAGAATATGAAGCCCTGTCTGCTTACTGCTGTTTAAAGTGGACCTTTCCTTAACCAGCACTGCAGTGATAGAAATTTGTCATTGAGCTGCCTGGCTCCTGGTGAGGCTGCGTGCGTGCAGGTCACACTCGGTCCGGCCAGTCAGGTGGTACTGAGTCTCAGTACCACCTGACTGGCTGAACCACGTGACACGCATGCACGCAGCTGCCCGCCCTTTCGTTAACATGGACTGTCACTCTATTCTGGACTGAACACCCATCGGGAAGGGAATCAAAGCCACGGTGCACCCTCTGGCAGTGGCACCCCACTGCTGACAAGATGGCTCCACGCACAGGCACAGCTGTGATCCTAACGTGGCCTGGAGGGACCTCCTGCTGAGTCTGTACACAGTACCTGCTGACTCTGCACACAGCCCTACCGCGGACAGAGGCCGGTAAATATAGAATAAATCATTGCTGTGTGCTCATATACACTCGGTTTGCTGGGAGTTTTATTGCAGTGGATTCTGATGCACTCATACACACCACACATTGCACTGCTGGGAGTTTTATTGCAGTGGATTCTGATGCACTCATACACACGCACATTGCATTGCTGGGAGTTTTATTGCTGTGGATTCTGATACGCTGACACACAACACACATTGCATTGCTGGGAGTTTTATTGCAGTGGATTCTGATGCACTCATACACACCACACATTGCATTGCTGGGAGTTTTATTGCAGTGGATTCTGATGCACTCATACACACCACACATTGCACTGCTGGGAGTTTTATTGCAGTGTATTCTGATGCACTCATACACATCGCACATTGCATTGCTGGGAGTTTTATTGCTGTGGATTCTGATACGCTGACACACAACACACATTGCATTGCTGGGAGTTTTATTGCAGTGGATTCTGATGCAATCATACACACCGCACATTGCATTGCTGGGAGTTTTATTGCTGTGGATTCTGATACGCTGACACACACCACACATTGCATTGCTGGGAGTTTTATTGCAGTGGATTCTGATGCACTCATACACACCGCACATTGCATTGCTGGGAGTTTTATTGCTGTGGATTCTGATACACTGACACACAACACACATTGCATTGCTGGGAGTTTTATTGCAGTGGATTCTGATGCACTCATACACACCGCACATTGCATTGCTGGGAGTTTTATTGCTGT
Source organism: Leptobrachium leishanense (assembly GCA_009667805.1). Lineage (NCBI taxonomy): Eukaryota > Metazoa > Chordata > Amphibia > Anura > Megophryidae > Leptobrachium > Leptobrachium leishanense. Next base: position 179,626,698 of record CM019067.1, on the reverse strand, counting down.
GGATTCTGATACGCTGACACACACCACACATTGCATTGCTGGGAGTTTTATTGCATTGGATTCTGATGCACTCATACACACCGCACATTGCATTGCTGGGAGTTTTATTGCTGTGGATTCTGATACGCTGACACACAACACACATTGCATTGCTGGGAGTTTTATTGCAGTGGATTCTGATGCAATCATACACACCGCACATTGCATTGCTGGGAGTTTTATTGCTGTGGATTCTGATACGCTGACACACACCACACATTGCATTGCTGGGAGTTTTATTGCAGTGGATTCTGATGCACTCATACACACCGCACATTGCATTGCTGGGAGTTTTATTGCTGTGAATTCTGATGCACTCATACACACCGCACATTGCATTGCTGGGAGTTTTATTGCTGTGGATTCTGTGATACACACTGCATATTACTGTGAGTTTTATTGCCCTGGAGCTCTGAGATACGCTCATACACACTGCACATTACTGTGAGTTTTATTGCTGTGCAGTTCTGTGATATGCTCATACACACTGCACATTTCTGTGGGTTTTATTGCTTTGCAGCTCTGATATGCTCATACACAGTGCCCATTTCTGTGGCTTTTATTGCTATGCAGCTCTGTGATACGCTCATATGCAGTGCACGTTTCTGTGGATTTTATTGTTCCACCAATTAGAGCGGCTGTGATCCCGTTTACTTGACATGCGTGGCTGTTCTTTGTAAAAATACTTGAATTTAAACATTTCATAATTTTCTTTATCTCAATAGATACATTTGAAATGGTATACAAAATATACAAGTAGGCACTTGGTATCCACTTTTAATATAAAGAGAGGAAAAGGCGGAGCTCTAAGAGGAAAAGGTGGAGCTTAAAGAGGAAGGGTGGGGATTAACCAGGAAGAGGTGTGCCCTTGACAGGAAGGGGTGCGTCAAATTTAAATTAGGGGTGCACGAGTTTAGTCAGGCCTAGGGCAGCACAAAACCTAAATACACCACTGCTCTTCATCATTGTTGGTATACTTAACTACAGCTCTGGTAAACTTGGAATGAATGCATGTAAACATGTGGACAAATCGCACTGGATCTTTTGTTTAGAATATGCTAGACTTGTGAAATTTTGATTCATTCTGAATTGCTGATTTGCCAAAAGGAAACACAACCAAATAAAATATTATGGAAAATCCGGCCTACCTGATCCATTTGGATGGAACCAAATATAATCTGATCAATTTGGATAAAAATTTAGAAATACAATAGGATGTTTTAGATGGCGCTCTGAATAAAAATAGGATCGCTACTAGTTCTTTCAGAGTATGGTGTTCCCTTCACCACAAGAAATGAATCGGAAAAAAAAGGATAAAAAAGAACAGCGCTCCTCTTAGAACATTAAGTTCAGTACATATACAAAAAAGAAAAGAAACCTTTTAAATAGGTGACATTTGTATACCTTTTCAGAGTAATAGGTGGATGTTATATAATATAACGATAATTCACCATATCTCCATATTCACAGGTTTCAACATCACAGGTAAGCGCAGAGGAATTATCTTGAGTGTACCTCAAAAGGAGAAAATACAATACATAGTATAATATCGTTAACAAATATTTAAAAATATTTGGACAAGTGGATATACACTCACGCTTTATGAGAGCTGCAAGCCCTCATATGATCGCTTCTCAGGTTTATTCAAAGGCTGACCTGACTGCCCATAGGTTCCTGGTTCCTTTGGTCTTTTAGGAATAATCAAAATAAAGTATGAAACTTCACACAAGCCGTGGAAAGTTTTAAAAAGTATTTATTTTCCCAGCATGGAAAAAATAGAGTGGCTAGACGCGTTTCGTGCAAAGCACTTCCTCAGTAGCATAAGATAAAAAGATATCTTTTTATCTTATGCTACTGAGGAAGTGCTTTGCACGAAACGCGTCTAGCCACTCTATTTTTTCGTCTGGCAATATTATTTTCCGTCTCTTGAACCCTCATTGCACACTACCATTCCGTCATCTTTACAATATATGGCATGGTACTCTGTGGAAATGGTGGAAGGCTGCAGGCCCTTAGCATCCCTCAATACAACATCGTAACATCTTCGTACCCTGGGTCACATCTGTTAATGCCTCTCCCTTGCTGGACTCCCAATCTTCCACCAGCAATCCTTTGTGCCTAAGGACGGGTACACTGAAAGCGCAATGATGGCATTCCACAGATATGAGGCCACAGATCTTTTGGATTGGAGCAGTCAGAGAGGATCCGAGCCTTTAATGAATAAAATACAGTGCCAGATGGGGCCTAGCGACCAATGGAAAATGACACCCTGGTGTTTTACTGCAATACATCAGGAATCCCTCCCCTGGCATATTGCTCGCTCTATCAGAACTTCCTCCCTGGGGTCTTGGTGTCTGGGAATAACTTTGTAGGGACACATAATCTAATTAACTCTGGACACCAAGACACTATGTGCAACATTTCTTCAAAACAGAATACTAGAATGTGGGGATAAACAGGGGATTCAGCTTTACAGTATCTGATAAAGGTTTGAGTTGTCTTTGATTGTCTGTCTTGTTTGGCAAAGATTGCCCCATTAACAGATGTAAACACATTCTAGATAGGGGGAGTAGTAACAGATAAGCATAGACCATAACAATATCAACAATAACAGTATTCGTATATAACACAGGCATCGCAAACACCCTGCACCTAGAATTGTAGATACAGGGTGACTTCAACATAGGAGAGGGCAGGGAAACCATATAAAACAGGCCTGCACCTCCCAAATACATTTCTAAGTCATGTACCCTCAGTTCTAAAAGACTCTGGTCACAAACATAACACATTATTAGTCAAATTTAAGATTCCCTAGGCTTTACGTTACACAATCTTTCATTGTGAACATGCCCTTCGGGCAAAGTTCTGTTGTTCTTTTGGTTTCTGTTATAGCTGATACAACAACCATAAACGAATATTTCTGCATAAGCATTGCTTGCAAATTCTTAAGATACCTGCATATGTGTTGTTATATTAAGTTTTATTATAAATGAGTAGGCATTGATTTTTCTTTTTTTGTATATCAAATTTATTGAGTTTTCAGTTACTAACTGTTAACAAAAATAATACATTGTGACAGCGCATAAACAAGTGAGCAATGCAAATTTGGTTCACCTGAGGGGCAAGAGGGGGGGAGCTCAAGTCTCAATCTTGCAGGAAGAAGGAAATGTAGGGCTAACCTTAATATATAAAAACATGTAATACGAGGGAACTATCGCTATCTTGGATATAAATGGAAAATCAGGTTACTAAGAATATATCCCAAGGGGGCGTGGCTTGACCACCGGTAGATATGGCAGCTTGATCTTGAAGCTTCCGAGAGAACATAAACTGACAGATTTTTGGGCTCCTAAGTCTGCTGGTTACCAGAGGAAACGGCACGCGGATATGCCATCCCTATGCAGGGATGAATCCAGACACAGGTTTCAGGGGGGGCACTCTACCCATTTTGACAGAGATGCGCCTAATTGCAAGCTGTGCTCGTTACACTCACTCTCCCCAGAACATTGCACAGAGTCTGTCCTCATGTGGCTCATGAGCCCTGTGAACCCTTTCCATACCAGGGTACCCCCTCCCAGCTCACATGGATATATACTGCCCCCAGCTCACATGGATATATATTGCCCCCAGCTCACATGGATCTATATTGCCCCCAGCTCACGTGGTCCCAATCTGTCTACTGCCAGCCAGGCCCCTCCCAGTGCTTTTCTTTGTACGAGCAGCCGCCGGCATGAAGCTCTGCCGCTCGCCTGGGAACCACGCACAAGCTGCGCTCTTGCAAGATCCCAGAGTTCACGAGATCTTGTGAACTCCGCAAGGTCGTGGCTAGTGATCCCAGGAGACCGGCCGAGCTTCATGTCGGCGGCCGCTCGTACAAAGAAAAGCAATATTTTCTTGGGGGGGGGCAATTGCCCCGTTGCCCCCCTGGATCCACCCCTGTCCCTATGCTGATTCCTGCTCCCGGCAGCCGATCAGAGGTGTGTGGTGCTGGACTAGGCCCAAACCCCAGCCTCCCCTATGCAGCTGACCCCAGGGCTCTCTCCGGCCCCATCTGACTCCCTGTCCCATGATGCTGTGGCTCCTGACTGGATACACCTGCTTCGGGACCTCCTTACTTGGTCAGACCTGCAACAGTCCAATGCAGACCTGCGCCATACTAGCATGGCGAAGTTGCAAAATGTGCGCTCCGATATCCAAGGCTTCAAAGCGAGTGTGTCTACCCTGGAGGAGGTACGTGACAACACCTGAATGGCGCACACCGCGAAGCGGCGGCGGTGTGGCTTCCCGCACTGAACAGCTACGTAGCATAGCCTTACATGTCATGGACCTAGATAACTGAGGCAGATGTTATAATTTGCACCTTTTAAAGGCCTTCCTGAATGTGATGAATCCCAATGGTCACCTCCAACTCTGTCTTGCAACCGGATACTGTGGCCCCTATTCACTTTGTTCAAGCTCACAGGGCACTTTGGCCAAAAGGAGCCCCTATGGCCAAGCCCCGGGATGTGATATGTTGTCTTGCTAACTTTGGCCTCAAGGAAGACATCCTGCAAAAGGCAAGAGAAGTCTCGCCATCCTCTTATGAAAGCACAGAGCTCCAGTTATTATCAAACCTATCCCAAGCCTCGTTGGCACACAGGAGGGCTCTGAAGCCTCTCCCGGGCCTCTTACAGAGCCAGAAATTGAGGTATAGCTGGCACATGCTCACTGGCCTGCTGGTGACTGCGCCCGAAGGCCCTTACTTGAATACCACCCCGGATGAAATGGCCTCGTTGCTGGACGAACTTCAGTTACCCCCTCTTCACTTCCTGTGGCATGAGCCACTAGAAATGTATTCGGCAGGATTCCGGGGTTCAGGGGAGATATATATATATATTAGGAAGGTTGCACTCATCCTAAACTAGCAACAGTGGGTGCATCTAAGACATTTAATACAAAATACCAGGAAAGAGCACTCCATATCAACAACCTAGTGTAATATAATCTCATTGCACTGTATAACCTGGTTATCCTGAGTTCAGGCCGTCCCGTGACAGTGAATGACGCGTGCCAACTGGTGGGTGGGTTTGTTGCGGACCATAGATGCAAGTGGGGCCTGGTATTCAATCGCACCCACTGCGGGGACGGCATAGTACGCCCCGCAGTGTTAAGAGGTTAAAAGTTGATTAACTGTTACTTGCTGCAGGGCAAGTCCAGAGAATCATGGAGGAGAGCAAAAATACAGTCTGGAATATTCAGGTTTTTGGAGTTTCTGGGTTTCAGAATCCCAGTTAACAGGCGTTCAATCTAATTATTATTTTTTTAACCATCCTTGTCTACTTATTTGTAATGGGTGCTATGTCACTCACCCTGGATAAGTGTTGTTAGGATCTTAATGGTCAGATTTCTCTGATACCAAATTTCAAAGCAGCGAGGACTATAATACCTAGTATCCCAAACCAGGGAGGTAATACATGATCCTGAATACCACTTAAGCCCAATTGGTTTCGAGACCAAGAGACTGCTTAGTGAAAACCCATAGATACAAAGCCTGTAGACATAAGCATGACTAGGTATGATATAAGCCTAATCAATATTATATTTGTTTTCAAGCAAGTAGTATGCGCGGTTGGTGAATTGAGCAGCCTGCAGGGCAGTCACCAAATCAGTGAACCTGTGGTTAACGCTGCAACCAGAAGGGACATACAATAGACAACTGGAGCAATGATTAGGTCTCACGACCTGGCGGTTAGACACCCAATCGGATGCCTTGCGATTAGGACTCAAACCAGATTGTTTGTTCATCAAACAGCAAACATGCGGTTAAACCAAAACATGAATACTGAATTGCACAGACAAAACACAAAGGGAGTATGCAAGAGAATGGTCAATAGGAATAGTCGGGTCAGAACGTATACGAGGTCCTCGTACAAGCAAGTTGGCAACTGGGTAATCAAATCAGCAATGATATCTGATAGCAGGCAATGCGGGAACTTTACTCCATGTCAGGGCGACGAGCAATATCCCGCGCCCTGCTTTAAACCCGGCGGCTCCTCGTGACCATGCCAGGCCCTGCCCCCTCAGACGTCGATCGGCCATTACCAATTGCTGGCACTCGAACAGCCAGCGACACCATCGGACCCCCAGGCAGCACCGCAGGGGCCGTGGACGTAACATTATTGCCCCAGTCCCAATATCACATTCACTATCGTACGTGTTTTGTTGATATCCCACCAGTGGAGATCATGGTGCTCAAAACCTGCCATCATGATGGTCAGTGGGCTTAATAGAGGACAATCCCTTAAGAGTTTTGCAAATTGTCCACTGTGATGACATCAGTGTGTTGTTAGAGCAATATTTGAGAGATTATTCTGCTGCTCTTTGCAGCTGAGTGTGTGAGCCATGACAGGATCACTTTGAAGTTCACTTTAAATTAATTTCAAGACTTTAAACCAGGTTGTTATGGAAAATTGTTTCCGCCACCCACCAATATCTCACAGCAAGCCCCATAACTTTCAGCTCCATCTGTTGATACTGTTGGGTTGGGTGGTGCAGCTGGGCTTGTCAGGGAAAAAATAAATTAATAAAATTGAAACAAAAAGAAAGATTGAAAGGTTTATTACATACCAGAGAATGACCATCACTTATAAAAGCATTATTCCAGGATATATCTTTAAGGATGTAGAACACGTAGTTTGTAAACAATATTAATGCAGTAGTACTTGGGACTGAAGCTCTTTGTCTCTTTTTTTTTTCTAACCACACCTAGTGATTTGGGATTATTTGAGCCATAACCATGTGTGCGGAGGGAAGTTCAAAGATCAATCCAGTTTATTTCTTACTTTCTTATTTTTTAATGCTTATAAGACTTTGCTTCCTGGGGTTGTCAGAGGGTTACCATTGTTTTACCAACTCAGAATAAATCCTGCATGTTAACCTCCTGCAATTACAGTAGAACAAATCTATAACTATAAAATCGTTTGTCCGTCGCCTCACATCCGGTTTCTGTTGGCTGCGCGCGCAGCCAACAGAAACCGGATGCACAGCTTCGGACAAACGCCAGATGCGCGTGCAGCCTCTACCCGTCGGCTGTGCGCGCATCCAGGAGAGCCAGAACAGCATCGCTGTCACTGACTCCCGCGGCAAAACCTCCCTCCCTACATGAGTTTTGGGAGGGAGATGACGCTGGGACGGCTGCTTTCCTCCCTCTCCCTCTCACAGCGTGTCTGCGGGGGGGGGGGTGGAGTGCTGGGACGCTGTGGCCAGCTTGCGAACTCCCTCCCGGCAGGGAAGGAGTTTGCAAGCCGGCCGCAGCGTCCCAGCACCCCCCCCCGCCCCCGCAGACACACTGGGGGAGGAAAGCAGCCGTCCCAGCATGTGACTGGGGGGGCAGAGTGCTGTGACGCTGTGGCCTGTGTTCTGCCCCGCCAACTGCTGTCACGTGACCCAACCCTGCTGACACACAACCCCCTCACGGCTCTGTATAGCACACAATCCTACTCACTGTGACCCGCACGCCCTGAAGAGGAAGTCTCACAGTCAGTAGGGTTGTGTGCTATACAGAGCCGTGGGGGGTTGTGTGTTACAGAGTGTCTGCGCCAGTGAGCTTACAATCTAAGGGGTACGTGTACCCGTGAGCTTACAATCTAAGGGGTACGTGTACCCGTGAGCTTACAATCTAAGGGGTACGTGCGCCCATGAGCTTACAATCTAAGGTGTACCTGCGCCCGTGAGTTTACAATTTAAGGGGTACGTACGGCCGAGAGCTTACAATTTAAGGGGTACGTGCGCCCATGAGCTTACAATCTAAGGGGTACGTGCGCCCATGAGCTTACAATCTAAGGTGTACGTGCACCCGTGAGTTTACAATTTAAGGGGTACGTGCTCCCGAGAGCTTACAATTTAAGGGGTACGTGCGCCCATGAGCTTACAATCTAAGGGGTACGTTCGCCCAAGAGCTTACAATCTAAGAGGGGAAAGAGGAGCTGCTCACGTGAGCTTACAATCTAAGGGGACCTGTGCCCTTGAGCTTACAATCTAAGAGGGAAGAGGAGCCTGCTCTAATATATAAATGCATTTGTAATGCGCTGTCAGCTACACGCGCACCCATCACAGCTGCTTACTCGGCCCTCCCGTTGCGGACGGGACGGGGACGGACGCGTTACAAACGCATTTATATATGGAGATACTCTTGGATAGGACATTGAAAAACTAATTTGTGGACACGGATTCTGAGCTGGCGACAACAACAATAGACTGCCCTCCGGGCAGGCTTAACAACTAGTAGTTCATAAAACGGCTTTGGTTAACACCTTCTACAATTGTTTGACTGCAAAATAAAATAGGTAAATGAGAGCGTGGCCGTCAGTTGATGGGAGCGGACACATGTGCGCTCACCCCTGGAGGAGCCACTGAATAAACCTCGGGATAGTCTCACCGCACTAGGAAATAACTATACACCAGCACTGTTGTGGATTTTTCTATATTGTATTCTTTACTGATCCCAATAAAGCAGCATATAATACGCATGTACGGTATTTGAATAACAAGAATTCGTAACGCGGGAAAAACACGCGGCGGTAAAAGAAACTAATTAACCCCCTCAGTTCTGGAGTGTAAGTCCCGTGACTAATAGCTCAAAAATATATATGTGTGTTTTTCACTAGGGTACCCGGGTACTGTGTTCAACTGGCCAGTGAATGAAAGAAAAACAATCTTCGACTAGTCACCGTTGGGGCCCTTAAAGAAACAAATAAACAAGTGCGCAATGCTCTGCGTTTTCACCAGGCCGAAGCCTTCTCACCCATCCGGTGTAACCGCTTGTCCTGGACCGATGAACGCTGGAGAAAGGGATCTCTCTCAAGAGGATCTGTCCTCGCTGCCACTTGGAACCTGATGCTGTTAACACCTGTACTCCCGATCTGGTTCTCCTCTGCCAGAATACGAACACCTAGGCCGCCAGCACTCATCTCCAGTTTGCAACCTCTCCTCACACAATGTCCCTCTTCTCCCAAACCGCACTTTGTCAAGAACAGTTCAGCGTAGTACACAGCCGGCCGATGCACACTCTCACTCCGATCACTGTAACAATGGATGCTGCCGTCTCTCTGCGCTCCTACTCTGCCATGATCCCAGAAGTGTCACCTGCGACTGTTCTCTCTCTCTGCTCGCTCTGTTCTCCCAAACGCTCAGGGCTAGGTATATACAGTAGGTAACCGCACGATCTCCAACACGACTGTAGCAACATCCACACTCTGGCCTGGTTTCAATCCCTAACAGCCCCAGCGTGCGTCCTATGTCTCTTGTAGCTCTGCTCACACTGCCCATGCCTTGCACGAGGCTGCTGATGTCTTTCCTCCCCTTTGTACCACCCACTTCCTGTCCTTACGCAAAGGGTGATGGAGTTCGTTTTTGTCCAGCATAGTCCACAATGTCTCTGTCTCCTTCTAGTGGTATCAACAGTTCATTGCACCAGAGCACATTTTTAAAGCAGTGCTACACCTGTAACATAGAAACCTAGAAAATGTCGGCAGATAAGGACCTTTCGGCCCATCTAGTCTGCCCAATTACATGGATACTTTACCTGGATTTATCTTTTATTTAAGATAGCCTTATGCCTATCCCATGCCTGCTTAAATTCAATCACTGTTTTGGCCTCTACCACTTCTACTGGAAGGCTTTTCCATGTATCCACCACCCTCTCAGTAAAATAATGCTTCCTAATTGTTAGTTTTAAACCTTTGCCCCTCTAATCTAAGACTATGTCCTCTTGTTTTGCTACTATGTTTCCTTTTAAATATACTCCCTTCCTCCACCTTGTGGATTCCCTTTACATATTGTAGTGTGTGCTCCAAGCCAATCTCACGCTTTCCTCAATCTAGCGGCCACTTGTCGTGCAAGCCTGTCCCCCACGGCTACAGGAGGGTCTTGGCATCCATCCCCAGCATTTAAAGGCCCCTCCTAAACCGCAATGGCCTGTGACAAAAGAGCAGACCCTGTGACATGCGTCACTTTGGACTTGGGGTGCGTGGGCATGAAGATGGATTTGGGGTACAGGCATGAAGATGGGTTTGGGGTGCAGGCATGAGCTTCGTTATTATTTTCATTGCCCTCTTGTGTGCAGAATGTGTGATTTGTGATTATGTAGGAATGCATTGTCTAGTCTTTGTGATTTAGATTGAATCTTATTCCTTTGTTGAACTAGAGCGATGTAATTAGGTGTGTAATCTGGACCCCTTGACGTGGACGTGGACCCCTTGCTTGATGTGTCTAGAGGGGTGTCAGCTATACCCTCCTGACGAGGCTGATTTGCATATGGAAAATTCATCCCTGTAATGGCACAAGCAAGCTAAAAACCTTGTTTGTGAGACCTGAGCGGGCACCCACCGTAGAGCAGGCCATTGTGCTGTTGCTCGTTCTCAGGACCCTCACAAACACCCCCCTTGTTTTTCACTATAATTGTAAAGGGTCATCCAGACGTGGACCCCTTGCTTGATGTGCCTAGAGGGGTGTCAGCTATACCCTCCTGACGAGGCCCAAGAAGGCCGAAACGATCGTCGGGGGTTGCTGCACCTCTCGTGCAGGGATGACGTCCTTGGCAGTCAGCACTGGCCACCCTTTCTGGGTGAGAGCAGGCTGATTTGCATATGGAAAATTCATCCCTGTAATGGCACAAGCAAGCTAAAAACCTTGTTTGTGAGACCTGAGCGGGCACCCACCGTAGAGCAGGCCATTGTGCTGTTGCTCGTTCTCAGGACCCTCACAAACACCCCCCTTGTTTTTCAGTGTAATCTGGATTATGCAAATACTCCATCTGTCCAGTGTTTCTGTGTAATCTGTTATCATAATCAGCATTGTCTTGAAATGTTACATAATGTTTGATTTTCAGTCTGTACTCAATGTAATGTTTAATGTAACCGTCTATCTAAATCGAATTAGATTACACCAAAACCTCCCTTAGAAAATGTTGTGATTTTGTGTATATAAATTACCTATGTGTGACTGTATAAATGTGTCTCTGATTAAAGCAAACCAGTTCCATTACTAACCCAAAAACCACAGATTTACAGCGTCTCCTTATTTCTGGGGTTGCTAGCAGGCTCTGTGTGTCCTGGATCTTAAGCATCGCCTAAGGACTGGAGGAAGGCAAGAGAGTCTGGCTGCGTTAGAACATGGGGGGGGGGGTCCTGCGAGGAAGCGGCATTGGCATATGTGACCCTGTTGGGGTACAGAGATCTGTCACAGACCCGAAGCCTCCAAGATGGCAGCACGCACAGCCCACGATCGTCAATCAGAGATGACCTGAGCGATGCAGAGGTACTACCAGAAGCCATACCAGTCTCAGAACCGGCCATTAGAGCCATGCTCCAGGACTTCAAGACCATGCACCAGACGGATTGCTGGGGGATGCTGGCTGATAATAGAAAAGGGGTCATTGACTTGGGCGATCGCACAGACCATAACGGACTGTGTGTTGCACATAACGAATTAATGGATGCTTTTCACACCCTTCAAGATTCGCACAAGAGCTTGCAATCAAAATTAACGGATCTGGAAGATCCCTCCCTTCGTAACACTATCAGAGTGAGTGGCATCCCCAAGACAGTTCAAACAGCTGATCTTTTTTCCGTTCTGCAAGAGATGTTCGCAGCCTTATTTCCAACTACACCACGAGATAAGTTTGTCATTGATCGCACACGGCGAGTCCCTATGCCGAGATCACTCCCGGCCACTACCCCTAGAGATGTCTCCACTAGTACATGGTGAAAGAGGCAATAATGGCAGTGAATATGACCTCTACCTCTTTGCCGCATCCCTACGCCAAGATTCCTATATACCCAGACCTCTCTGAGCCTACCATGGCTAAGAGAGAATTTGTCAATATCAAGTCATTGCAGAACCACAAAATCTTGTATCAATGGGGATTCCCCACTAAACTCCTTGTCTGGAAAATGGAGTGCTACACGTGATGCTAACCCCAGCAGACAGAGCCTCTCTCATGATGAAGTGGGGGCCTCATGACCGCTTTAATGCCACAGCTCTGCGTACTTCTTCGCCATCGAAAGTCTCACTGGAATGGCACAGTCGACCCTTTCAAATTCCTGCTTTGCTGTAACATTTTCCCAACTGGACTCCCAGAGTTTTAAAGATTACGACAATGAAGCGCCTTCGTTGCTTCTCTGGCTCCCAGTTTTGACAGTGTTTTGCATGTGCCTTCCTTCCCTGAACCTTGCTTTTTCCTTTTTCTCCCTTGTGTTTAGGAAGGGGCATCAGGCACGACCTCTGGGCTTTGGTTTGGTTGCCACCCCTCCCCCAGGAACCCATGGCTATTCTGTGTGGTCTCCTGCCCACACGCAGGGCATGAACAGTGTTGATGGCTACATGCCCTCTCTTCCTCCTTCCGCCCTATGAAAGTTTTATTCCCATAATGTAAAAGATCTCAATGTCGCTTTCAAAAGGCACTCTTTATATACGGATCTCTGCAGACCACCAATGTGGTGTGCCTGCAAGAGTTCCATTTTTAGGCATGATGGACACCCTATTCGTTATCACCTGAATTACCCAGTTCAATATCATGCCGCTATTGCAGTTCAGTGCCCCTTTTTTGAGACGTCTTTTAAATAAGCTATGTGAGGACTTTAGTGTTACGTTGGACGAGCCCCCTGACTGGACCGCCCAGACAGCGGCCTTCTTCCCTTCTATGTTTTTTTTCCTCTTCTCACTCTTTATATGACGTTTGGAGACTAGATCGCCCACGTAAGTGAATTCTACCTACTATTCCCTGACTCATCGAACATATTCGCACCATGATTATTTCTTTCTGCAGGGGGATATGTCACGCTTAGTGGCAGATATCCATAGGACCGGTGACGTGGTCGAACCATGCCCCCAGTCACGTTGATGTTGAAAGACTCCTTTTAAAGCATATGGTAAACTTCTGTGAAAACTGAATGAATCCCTGCTGGCTAGGTTGGATGTCCGGACCGTTGTTTGTGACGCTCTCTAATTAATTACTTCCACAAAAATTCCACGCCAGCCGTGTCTCCGATCACTTTGGGGCAAGCTCACAAAACAGATGGGTGTTTGAGTTTGAAGCCCCATTTAATAAACGGCGGTGACGCATAAATGAGCCCCGACTCATTTAACTCATCAACAACTCACAGATGCAACCCAACAACTTTATAGACCCCTGATTAAACAAGACTATATAAGGAAAGCCTGTGGACTCCAAGTCAAATAGTACCGTCAAGGTAATAAGACCGGTAAACTGCTAGCACACAAGCTTAGGTCCCATCTACAGTTGACCAATATCCCGAGTTCCATGATGCGTTTCGCCAGTTACGCGGCTTCATCAATCCAGCGAAATGCGTCTCAGTATACCCACGCTGTGTTTTATTCATGTTTTAATTTTTTAATACAATAAATTTTGCCGATTTACACCTACACCAGGGTGGATTTTGCATTTCCTTTTTCCACCATCGAGGAACTGGTCCAGGTTGGCGAGAATCTTGAAGAGGGCAGGGGGTTGCCTTACAATACCCTACATGCGATATTTCCTCAGAGCCAGGCTAGGGGCTATTGATTTCAACATCCAGACATTCAGCGAACAACCAGCTGCCCAGCGACTATCTGGAACCTGATTCGAACACATCATCAAAAAAGAATAACTACAACGACATCAAGCGCACAAACTTTTAAGATAGACTGTGGTAATCCTACAAAATATTGGGATAACGCACACACGGTTTCTTTTTGTCCTTCTAGAACTAATTAATTTATTATACAAAAATATATATATATATATATATATACACAGTCAGGTCCAGAAATATTGGGACATCGACACAATTCTAACATCTTTGGCTCTATACAACACCAAAATGGAGTTGGAATGAAACAATCACAATGTGCTTTAACTGCAGACTGTCAGCTTTAATTTGAGGGTATGTACATCCAACTCAGGTGAATGGTGTAGAATTTACAGCAGTTTGCAGATGTGCCTCCCACTTGTTAAGGGACCAAAGGTAATGGGACAGAATAATAATCATAAATCAAACTTTCCCTTCTTAATACTTGGTTGCAAATCCTTTGCAGTCAATCACAGCCTGAAGTCTGGAACGCATAGACATCACTAGACGCTGGGTTTCATCCCTGGTGATGCTCTGCCAGGCCTCTACTGCAACTGTCTTCAGTTCCTGCTTGTTCTTGGTGCATTTTCCCTTCAGTTTTGTCTTCAAGTAAAATGCATGCTCAATGGGATTCAGGTCAGGTGATTGACTTGGCCATTGCATAACATTCCACTTCTGTCCCTTCAAAAACTCTTTGGTTGCTTTTGCAGTATGCTTTGGGTCATTGTCCATCTGCACTGTGAAGCGCCGTCCAATGAGTTCTGCAGCATTTGGCTGAATGTGAGCAGATAATATTGTCCGAAACACTTCAGAATTCATCCTGCTGCTTTTGTCAGCAGTCACATCATCCATAAATAAAAGAGAACCAGTTCCATTGGCAGCCATACATGCCCACACCATGACACTACCACCACCATGCTTCAATGATGAGGTGGTATGCTTCGGATCATGAGCAGTTCCTTTCCTTCTCCATACTCTTCTCTTCCCATCACTCTAGTACAAGTTGATCTTGGTCTCATCTGTCCATAGGATCTTGTTCCAGAACTGTGAAGGCTTTGTTAGGTGTTGTTTGGCAAACTCTAATCTGGCCTTCCTGTTTTTGAGGCTCACCAATGGTTTACATCTTGTGGCGAACCCTCTTTATTCACTCTGGTGAAGTCTTTTCTTGATTGTTGACTTTGACACACATACACCTACCTCCTGGAGAGTGTTCTTGACCTGGCCAACTGTTGTGAAGGGTGTTTTCTTCACCAGGGAAAGAATTCTTCGGTCATCCATCACAGTTGTTTTCCGTGGTCTCCCGGGTCTTTTGGTGTTGCTGAGCTCACCGGTGCGTTCCTTCTTTTTGAGAATGTTCCAAACAGTTGTTTTGGCCACGCCTAATGTTCTTGCTATCTCTCTGATGGGTTTGTTTTGTTTCTTCAGCCTAATGATGGCTTGCTACACTGATAGTGACAGCTCTTTGGATCTCATCTTGAGAGTTGAAAGCAACAGATTCCAAATGCAAATAGCACACTTGAAATGAACTCTGGGCCTTTTATCTGCACATTGTAAATTGGGCTAATGAGGGAATATCACACACCTGGCCATGAAACAGCTGAGAAGCCAATTGTCCCATTATCTTTGGTCCCTTAAGTGGGAGGCACATCTGCAAACTGCTGTATGTACATACCCGAAAATTAAAGCTGACAGTCTGCAGTTAAAGCACATTGTGTTTGTTTCATTCCAACTCCATTGAGGTGGTGTATAGAGCCAAAGATGTTAGAATTGTGTCGATGTCCCAATATTTCTGGACCTGACTGCATATTGTTATTTTCGCAATAAATTGCACAACTACCTGTTGTAATTCTCTATATGAGATCTGATATTTATGCACAGTGATTTGGTCAATATAGATTCATACAAGCACTCGGTTTGCCACTTTTACATATAATTACCCATTTAAATACCACTGTATACCACAATTACTATCCATAATTATCCTTCGCGCCTATGGGGACTTCCTTCTTTGCAGTTATTATTTGTGTCAAACATATCTCTTGGGGCTGCATATATCTTCCAAACCCATATACAATTTCACTTCCTTGTAGCGCCCATGGTTCCAACATTCCCGTAACCGTCCTTTAGTGCCTGCTGCTGTTTTTACGTTTCTGCGCTGTTTGTGTTTTAGGTCAAATTTTCCTCTTACTCGTTTACGCAACCCACACATAATATACACCCTTTTTCCTGCCATTAAATGGACTTTCTAAAGCTACCATTATTTCCATCATATTGAATAATTTACTATAAAAAAAATATGAAATATGATGGAAACAACATTTTTTTTTAAAATTTAATCCCCGAAATCTACAACCGCCAAAAAAGGCCACGGCTAACTAATTTCAAAATTTTGTCCCGAGTATATAAATACCCAATTTTTACATGTTTTTGCTTTTTAACCCCTTCACTGCTGAACCATTTCACCTCTGTGCGCTGAGCTCATTTTGTCCACTTTATGCTTATCATTTTTAAATGCAAGATAGTGAAATGTGAATGTGTAAGCTTCGTGGGTGCTAGAAAATGTGGTTTAAATGTTTCTAAAGATCAGAGAAAGTAATATTAATTGTGCAGGTATCCTTCACTAAAACTGCTGTAGTAAATATACAAAAAGAAGAGATTTTGCCGGGGCCAAAAATATATCAAGTGTATAAAAAGTGTGAATAGATAAACCAAAAAATGCTTATATACAGTGGCAAGAAAAAGTATGTGAACCCTTTGGGATTACGTGGAGTTTTGCATGAATTGGTCATAAAATGTGCTCTGATCTTCATCTAAGTCACAACAATTTGAAAAACACAGTCTGCTTAAAATAATACAACACAAACATTATATGTTTTCATGTTTCTATTGAACAGAACATGTAAACATTCACAGTGCAGGGTGGAAAAAGTATGTGAACCCCTAGCCTAGTGACTTCTCCAAGAGCTAATTTGAGCCAGGAGTGAGCCAACCTTGAGTCCAATCAGTGTGATATTATTGGATGTGTTGCTGAAAGCTGTCCTGCCCTTTAAAAACACACACCAGTTTTGGGTTTACTGGTTTCAAGAAGCACTGGCTGATGTGAACCATGCTTCGCAGAAAAGCGCTCTCAGAAGACCTACGATCAAGAATTGTTGACTTGCATGAAGCTGGAAAGGGTTACAAAAGTATCTCCAAAAGTCTTGATGTTCATGTGTCCACGGTAAGACAGACTGTGTACAAATGGAGAAAGTTCAGCACTGTTGCTACTCTCCCTAGGCGTGGTCGTCCTGTAAAGATGACTGCAAGAGCACAGCGCAGAATGCTTAATGAGGTAATGAAGAATCCTAGAGTGTCAGCTAAAGACTTACAGAAATCTCTGGCACATGCTAACATTTTTGTTGACACATCTATCCTATAAAACAATAAGGGCTGGCGTGTCCGTCGCCAAAACCCTACTGCGCATGCCGCGCAACCTGCGGCGGTTGGCTGCGCGCGCATCCAACGGCTGTGGCACGCGCACAGCCGGCGTGCAAGAGGGACAAAACAAATTTGATCCATTGGAGAGGCGCACAGCACAGCAATGCATCTCTTCCTTGCCGGCCTCCATCTCCTCCTTGCCGGCCTCCATCTCCTCCTTGCCGGCCTCCATCTCCTCCTTGCCGGCCTCCATCTCCTCCGCGCCCAGCCTGCATCTCCTCCGTGCCCGGCCTGCCATATTACCAGTCTGCCATGCCTGCCATGCACAATTCCAGTCTGCCATGCAAAATACCAGTTCCCAGCCATATTACCAGTCTGCCATGCACATTACCAGTTCCCAGCCATATTACCAGTTCCCAGCCATATTACCAGTCTGCCATGCATATTACCAGTCGCCATGCACATTACCAGTCTGTCATGCACAATACCAGTTCCCAGCCATATTACCAGTCTGCCATGCACAAAACCAGTCTGCCAGCCATATTACCAGTTCGGCAGCCATATTACCAGTCCGGCAGCCATATTACCAGTCTGCCAGCTATATTACCAGTTCACCAGCCATATTACCAGTCTGCCATGCACAATACCAGTCTGCCAGCCATATTCCCAGTTCGCCAGCCATATTCCCAGTTCGCCAGCCACATTACCAGTCTGCCAGCCATATTACCAGTCTGCCATGGACAATGCCAGTCTGCCATGCACAATGCCAGTCTGCCAGCCATAATGCCAGTCTGCCAGCCATAATACCAGTGTCTCATAATACCAGTGTGCCTAAATACCAGCCTGCCATGCCATGCATACCACGTGCCATTAAATATATGCATAATGTATACGCTACAAAAAAATGCCCGCCCAAGCCCAACACAATCTAAGGGGCCCCATGAGTTTACAATCTAAGGGGCCACAAGATTTTACAATCTAAGGGGTCCCACGAGTTTACAATCTGAGGATCCGGTTCCCGTGAGCTTACAATCTAAGAGGGAAGAGGAGCCTACTCTAATATATAAATTCCTTTGTAATGCGCTGTCAGCTGTGTGCGCACACATCACAGCTGCTCAGTCGGCCCTCCTGTTGCGGATGGGATGGCGATGGATGCGTTACAAACGTATTTATATAGAGAGATACTCTTGGATAGGACATTGGAAAGAAACTGTGGACTTGCATTCTGACCTGGCGACAACAACAATAGACTGCCCTCTGGGCAGGCTTTCCACCTAGTCTACAATAAAGGAAAACATTGAACAAGAATGGAGTACATGGGAGGACACCACAGAGGAAGTCATTGCTGTCCAAAAAGAATATTGCAGCACGTTTGAAGTTTGCAAAAGAGCACCTGGATGTTCCACAGCACTACTGGAAAAATATTCTGTGGACAGATGAAACCAAAATTGAGTTGTTTGGAAAAAACACACAACACTATGTGTGGAGAAAAAAAGGCACAGCACACCAACATCAAAACCTCATCCCCACTGTAAAACATGGTGGAGGGAGCATCATGGTTTGGGGCTGCTTTGCTGCCTCAGGGCCTGGACGGATTGTTGTCATTGATGGAAAAATGAATTCCAGAGTTTATCAAGACATTTTGCAGGAAAACGTAAGACCATCTGTCCGCCAACTGAAGCTCCGCAGAGGATGAGTGATGCAACAGGACAATGACCCAAAGCATACAAGTAATTTAACAAAAGAATGGCTTCACCAAAACAAAATACGCCTTCTGAAGTGGCCCAGTCAGAGTCCTGTCCTGACCTCAACCCGATTGAAATGCTGTGGCATGACCTTAAGAGAGCGATTCACACCAGACATCCCAAGAATATTGCTACACTGAAACAGTTTTGTAAAGAGGAGTGGTCCAAAATTACTCCAGATCGTTGTGCAGGTTTGATCTGCAACTACAGGAAAACGTTTGGTTGAGGTTATTGCTGCCAAAGGAGGGTCAGCCAGTTATTAAATCCAAAGTTTCACATACTTTTTCCACCCTGAACTGCGAATGTTTACATGTTCTGTTCAATAAAAACATATGTTTGTGTTGTATTATTTTAAGCAGACTGTTTTTCAAATTGTTGTGACTTAGATGAAGATCAGAGCACATTTTATGACCAATTGATGCAAAACTCCAAGTAATCCCAAAGGGTTCACGTACTTTTTCTTGCCACTGTAATTGCTCGTGGCTTCCCGTAACCTTGTGGTAAGTCTTCGGCCCTCGTGGCGCTTCCTGGGGGGGGGTCAGGGCACCTGGCGGCATCGCTGGCTGGTCAGTTGCCAGTAGTTAGAGCTGGCAGATCGGCATCTGAGGGGGCAGGGCTTGGCATAATGACAAGGAGTCACCAGCCTTTAAAGCAGGGCGAGAGGATCTGCTCATCGCCCTGATGTGGAGTAAAGTTCCCGCATTGCCTGCTGTCTAGCAATATTGTGTATTGATTACCTAGTTGCCGACTTGATTGTATGAGAAGTGGACCCTGTATATGTTTTGACCCGGCTTGGATACTGAGGCTTCTCCTTCTTTTTTCCTTTTGTGTGTTTGTTCTGTGCGTTATTCAGTATTCTGGTTTATGTTTAAACTGAATGATTTATGTTTTGGGATCTGCCCGCCAAGTTGTGAAACTCACCTACCGCCCTAAGGTCTCTGTTGACATTAATCTGGTTTGAGTCCTAATCACAAGTTGTTTGTTGTATGTCCCTGCTGGTTGCAGCTTTAACCACAAGTTTTATGATTAGCGTCCAGCCCTGCAGGTTGCTGAATATATTATCCTTCAAGTATCTGTGTAAACCAAGTCTCTATACAGAATCACAATCTCTGATTGTAGGCCTGCCCTGCAGGCTGCTGAACTCAGTGAGTTCCTACTCTGTATGCTTGAGAACAAATCTAAGGGTGTTGCCTCTGTTACAGTTGTGTTCAAAATTATTCAACCCCCACTGAAATTGAGTGTTTTGGCCAGTTTGACATTGATTTTGATCATTCAGTCATCTTGCTTACAATTAAATCAAAGAGGCGCGTGTAGGTCAGACAAATATAACATAACATTTATAATGAAATAACCACAAATGTCTTTTCTGTGCTCACATCATTATCAGTTTTATTCAACCCCCAAGTAACATTCAATCTTAGTACTTAGTACAACATCCTTTTACAGTTATAACAGCTTTTAAACGTGAAGCATAGCTTGACACAAGTGTCTTGCAGCGATCTATGGGTATCTTCACCCATTCGTCATGGGCAAAAGCCTCCAGTTCAGTCACATTCTTAGGCTTGCGCACTGCAACTGCTTTCTTTAAGTCCCACCAGAGGTTCTCAATAGGATTTAAGTCAGGTGACTGCGATGGCCACTCCAAAATGTTCCAGCCTTTAATCTGCAACCATGCTGTAGTGGACTTGGAGGTATGCTTGGGATCATTGTCCTGTTGAAAGGTCCAACGTGTCCCAAGCCTCAGGTTTGTGACGGACTGCATCACATTGTCATCCAATATCTCCTGGTACTGAAGAGAATTCATGGTACCTTGCACACGCTGAAGCTTCCCTGTACCTGCAGAAGCAAAACAGCCCCAAAGCATGATTGACCCCCCGCCATGCTTCACAGTAGGCAAGGTGTTCTTTTCTTCATAGGCCTTGTTCTTCCTCCTCCAAACATAGCGTTGATCCATGGTCCTAAACAGTTCTAATTTTGTTTCATCAGTCCACAGAACACTATCCCAAAACTCCTGTGGTTTGTCCACATGACTTTTGGCATACTGCAGTCGACTCTTCTTATTCTTTGGAGACAGCAAGGGGGTGCGCCTGGGAGTTCTGGCATGGAGGCCTTCATTACGCAGTGTGCGCCATATTGTCTGAGCTGAAACTTTAGTACCCACATCTGACAAATCTTTTCTCAGTTCCTCAGCAGTCACACGGGGACTTTTCTCCACTCTACGCTTCAGGTAGCGCACAGCAGTCGAAGTCAGCATCTTCTTTCTGCCACGACCAGGTAGCGTTTCAACAGTGCCCTTTGCCTTGAATTTGCGAATGATGCTTCCTATGGTCTCTCTTGGTATGTTTAACATCTTTGCAATCTTCTTATAGCCATTGCCCTTCCAGTGAAGAATAATCACCTCTTCTCTTGTCTTCCTGGACCATTCTTTTGACTTCACCATGTTTGTAACCACACCAGTAAATGTCTAGAAGGAGCTGAGTATCACAGTCATTTTAAAGCTGCCTAATTGGTGCTTATTATGCTTTATTGCTGCTCCGTGACATCCACAGGTGTTTTCAATACCTGATTGAAAACACTTGAATGAACCTCTGTTCTTCAGAGTGGTAGTCTTTAAGGGGTGGAATAATTGTGTCAATGAAGAATTCACAAAAGAAACATTTACTACTGTATTACAAAACCAATTGATGTCATTTTAGTTGCATATGGTTCTTTGAAATCCTACAAGGTCTTTTTATTCTGAATACAATTACAAATGTACACTAAATTCTCTAAAACCCTTTACAGCATTGAGGGTTGAATAATTTTGAACACAACTGTATATGTGCTTAATGTACCACCACCATTGATATCAGCAATCTGAAATATATCTATAACCACGCTATTCTTGTATCATGTTATGCTCATGTCTTAAGTCATTGTATGTGTTTACAAAGAGTTAATGTGCTATCGCTCAGCGACCTCTTGGTCACGAAACCATTTCGCGCTGAAGTGGTATTCAGGATTTTGTATTACCTCCCTGGCTTGGGATTATAGGTATTCCAGTCTTTATTGCTTTCAGTATCTAAGAAATCTGTCAAAGGATCCAAATTACGCTGATCCGGGGTGAGTGCCATAGCGCACCGTTACACCTTCTCTCCAAGGGAGCCTTGAATATCTAAAAAAATAAAACAAAAAAATTCCAATACTGCAATATATCTATTAAAAGAGAGAGCGTAAATGATTCTTATATTGTATTACACACTCACATTTTCTGGAGCCCATAAACCGGCTCTGGGTGTATACAGCATTTGGACCACTTAAGAGTGACACATTACTTCTTTTCACTGGATCACGTTAAAGACATAGGACCGGAGACAGTGATCCCATAATGGAATCGTTCACTTTATAACTGAAAAGTGAATAATAGTGCTTATGATCTGTTTTCCCTCTGCTTCTCTTTATCTTCCACCAAGGCTGTGTCAAATGTGGCACCTTTTTTAAAAATATAGCACCAATTCTTGAAGCTGAACCGTTGATTTTTCAGTTATTTCGGAACTTGGCAATAGAATGCTTCCCAGCACAGTCTCCTCTCGGACTGTGAGATTGTGCTGGGAAGAATGCTGCCACAGATCGGGAGATACAGGGATCTATTGGCAGCTAGGGGGTTAACTGGCCCACTGACGTCCTCACACATATGGTGAGGATGTCAGTGGGTGGGGGGTGACCTGGAGGCTTGGCTGATATCAAAGTTGTCAGCCACCTCCATGTTCGAATTGCATTTCGGCACCGATTGGTGCTGAATCGGAATCCGGCAGCGAAACCGTTAAATCTACATACCGCTGAAACGGGGAGACTCTCCCCTTTCCAGCGGTGCAATTTGTTTGGGGCTAGCTTCTACCATTGGAGATAGAGGGATCCAAATGAGCCCCCAACCCTTCTTGATTTTTGGTGCAGGTGCCGCTGGGCGCCTGCCGATGACATCATCCTGCAGCGTGGTGACGTCATCGCACCCGCTGGCCCCCCCTAAAAAGGCAGGGCAGGCTTCCAGCCTGCCAGTCCACTGCGAGAGCCGGCGAGGGAGGTTAGGAGACCCATGACGTAACATGTAACATTGATTGAAGCCAATGGTCCGCAGCTTCAGCCCAGGAAAGTGGGCAGTCCATCCACAAAAAAATCCACCATTTTCCTAAGCTGAAGCTGAGGACCATTGCCTTCAATCAAGCTGACGAAAATGGGGAGTATGAAAGGAACACTCCATTGAAAAGTGGAGCTCTCTCTTTTTGCCCTTTAATAATTGGGCAGAGGCTACTGACAGCCCCTGCCCAATTATTTTTTTATTTTGCTCCAAGAACACCGCTTCGGCTCAGGGACTTCAAAACCTGGCTTTCTGTGATATGTGCATAGTGGAGGAAATGCAAATTGCACACTGCAACTGGACTTGCAAACTTTACATACGCAAGTTCTGTAGCACCTGCGCAGAACAATAGATCGGAGCTATGCTCATGATCAGATCTGATCCATCATTACCCTGACTCTGAGAATCTAAACATTCACCTAGAATCTCGGTCTCTGGGTATATGCTCCGGGTCAAAGGGTGTATGTTTAGATTCTCGGGGTGACTGTTCAGAGACCCTGAGATTCTGAACATTTACCCGGAGACTCTGAACATACACCCGGGCACGCTGAGGTTCTGGGTGAAAGTCGGAGGATGTGCAGACTAGGGAACACGTGTATGATGTTACGGAGTCCTGTTACTGTGGTAAAGTAAACGAATGATGTGATAGGCACCTTGTATCCGAGCAGAAAACATTGGCTGGGGGTTGATGGAACGATGCCCCCTCCTCTAAAGTCCATGTCATCCAGCTTTTCTGCCCCACACCCCTATGTGTTGCGGTAATCTACTGCTCCCCTGTTTCTACTGTACACTTTCTGGAACATTTCTCAGCCTGGCTCCCCTCACTTTCGCTTATCTGACTTTCCATCTCTCAGCCTTGGAGACTTTAACATTCCCATTGACTCTTCTACTAACCCCCACACCTCCAAATTCCTCTCAATCATCTCCTCCTTGGGTCTCACACAGTGGTTCAACTCTTCTACGCACCAAGCTGGCAATACCCTGGACCTCATTTTTTCCTCTGTACTATTTCCAACTTTTCTAACACACTTCTCCCCTTTTCTGATCACCACATCCTTTCTTAAAAATTCTCCTGCTGCCATCCCAGTCTCCTTAACATACTCACACTCCACTCCTACCTCGTAGGCACCTTGGTGTCCTGAATCCAAAGCTAGCTCCACCGCTATCCATCCTCTTCTTCCAGTCTCAACATCCAACTGCACTGACGGTCACTGATCTCTGCCCTTGCCACATCACGTGAGGAACTCGCTCCTACCTCTCTCCGTCCAACATGCAGGCCTAAATGCCAGCCGTGGCACACCAAATACACAAGATCTCTTTGGCAGTGTTCCGGGGCAGCTGAGGAAGTCTCGCACTTTGGATGACTTTGTGCACTAAAAATTCATGCTACGTTCCTACAGACTCACTTTTTATATCACTATTGCAAACGTATTTCTTGTCCGTCATCTCTACCTACTCATGATTTCAGATGTCCGTTTCATACTTTCAATCTGCTAATGCGTCTCAGTTGCACGGACTTCACTGGTGTCAGTTTTGCTCACCGTATTCACCGATAGGGATTAATAAACTTAGATTAGGAATCTCTTCACTGCCCTCCTCCCCTAACCATTCAACCTCACCCACTACTTCATTCCCTGCCTCACTCTTCTACTAACTTCCTTTTCTCCAGTCACAGAGGAGGATGACTCGCATTTCTCATGTCCTCCTGCCCATCCACCAGTCCGTTTGATCTCATCCCTTCGCACCTTATTCAGTCTGTCTTACCGGTTATTGTCCCTCCTTTCAACCTCTCCTTCTCCTCTGGAGTCTTCTCCTCTGCATTCAAACATGCTCTGATCACCCCCATTCTGAAAAAGTTCTCTCTTGATCTTGCCTACCTTTCAAATCACTGTCCCATCTGTTTGCTTCCCTTTGCTTTCAGAATCTTAGCGACGAGAAAACTGGTTATAGACTAGGCGTTCTAACTCCCTACTTGACCCACACCCTTCGGCTTTCGCTCCCAGCACTCTACCGATAGTGCTCTGATCAAGGTGACTAATGATTTACAGTAGTTGCTGCTAAACCCAAAGGTCACTTCTCCCTACTTATTCTTCTTGATCTTTTTGCTGCATTGAATACTGATGACCGCCCTCTACTGCTCCTCATGCTGTGTCAACTTGGCCTCGTGACACCGCTCTCTACAGGTTCTCTTCCTATCTCTCTTTTTCAGTGTCTCCTTCGCTGGTGCCTCGTCACCCCCGGTTCCTCTCTCACATTTGGGGTACCTCAAGGCTCTGTTGCGGGTCCCCTACTCTTTTCAATCTATACCGCCTCTCTTGGCCGCCTCATCTCTTCCTATGGATTCCAATATCATCTCTATGCTAATGACCCCTAAGTCTACATTTCCTCTCCCGATTTCTCTTCTGCTATTGGCTGTCTCCAACTGAATGACTTCCCATTTCCTAAAGTTCAATGTCTCTAAAACTGAACTTCTCATCTTCCCTACCTCCTAAAGCCAACATTCCTGCACCCATTTCCCTCCTCTCTCACAGGTTCGCTGCCTCTGTGTCCTCTTCAACTCGGATCTCTCCTTCACTCCACACATTCAGTCGCTAACCAAATCTTATTAGTTCCACCTAAAAAACATTGCACGTGTCTGCCCCTTTCTTATCAGGACTCTACTAAAATGCTCATCCAATCACTTATTATCTCAAGCCTTTACTACTGTAACCCCTTCTTGCTGTCTTAAAAGATCCCAGATTCTCCTTCTGCAGTCTGTAATGAATGCTTTTGACAGGCTCATTCACCCCACTTCTCACACCTTGCCCCTTTGTCAGTCTTTACACTGGCTTTGTTTAGTTTACAATCCAATTCAAAATATTAGTGCACACGAACAAAGCTCTCCATAACCGCACCCTTGCCTACATGTCCCTTATTATCAGGTGTATCCCTTCACATCCACTTCACTCTAGCAATGATCTGATGTTATCTCACGCACCCCAACTTTCGCCTTCATGACTTCTCCCAAGATGCCCCCTTTTTAGGGAACTCCCTCCGCCACAACATTAGACTCTCTCCAGTCCTTCAAAAAGTCTCTGAAAACACATTACTTTAGAGAAGCCTATCATCTCACTCCCTAATCCCCTTCTGTTCAACTCTTACTCCATCTTCCCCACAGCCCACATGCACCTCACTCTTCACCGCTCTCTGAATAACCCTGAATAAGTCCTGGTCATACGATGCGCATTTTCGTCCGTGATTTTGTACGGATCATCAATAAAACACTTTTTGTATCTGGACGTTATGTTGGCCGGACATTAGCAGCGTCTGACGTCTCCTAATCACACACACACGCCGCTATGTGGACGCAGCGCACTCTGTACGTCAGTAGTAGCGGTTTGACGTTCTAGAAAAAATGCGTTCATTTGCCACTTGCGTTGCCCTCTACTGCTCCTCACGCTGTGTCAACTTGGCCTCGTGACACCGCTCTCTACAGGTTCTCTTCCTATCTCTCTCTTTCAGTGTCTCCTTCGCTGGTGCCTTGTCACCCCCGGTTCCTCTCTCACATTTGGGGTACCTCAAGGCTCTGTTGCGGGTCCCCTACTCTTTTCAATCTATACCGCCTCTCTTGGCCGCCTCATCTCTTCCTATGGATTCCAATATCATCTCTATGCTAATGACCCCTAAGTCTACATTTCCTCTCCCGATTTCTCTTCTGCTATTGGCTGTCTCCAACTGAGTGACTTCCCATTTCCTAAAGTTCAATGTCTCTAAAACTGAACTTCTCATCTTCCCTACCTCCTAAAGCCAACACTCCTGCACCCATTTCCCTCCTCTCTCACAGGCTCGCTGCCTCTGTGTCCTCTTCAACTCTGATCTCTCCTTCACTCCACACATTCAGTCGCTAACCAAATCTTATTAGTTCCACCTAAAAAACATTGCACGTGTCTGCCCCTTTCTTATCAGGACTGACAGGGTTATTCAGAGAAAGGTGAAACTCAGGAGAATGACTGGAGAATGGAAAATTCTAGGTCAAAATAGCCAAACCAGAAAAATTCTCCCATTTATCTCACTTTCCAAATCGGCTTTTTGGTCTAGAAGTTTCCATTCTCCTGCTTTTCACCGCCAAAAAATCAGTAAACTTTTTCTGCGTGTCCGAAAATGTCTCCTCTTTTCATACAGACTGCCGCCACAAGCAGTTGTTTATGGATAGATTAAAGGAAAAGCATTTACCGTAATTTGAAATGTCATTTTTTGGTTTTTACATATTTCTATACATCCTAGAAATCCGCCACTTCACGGGCAGGTTATGGGGACCTCCTAGGCACGATATTTGAAGGAATTTTTCGTTTTTATTTTTAACCTTTATTTCATGGTAAACTCACTGTCCCTTTTTAAAAACGTTTTTTTAAAAACTTTTTGTCCTTGTTTCCTGTCCCCCAGGGCACTACCCGGACCCCCATACACCTTTTATTGCAAATATGTAGCATATATGCCCTCTTGGAGGGCACTCCAAAAAAAACGAATTTTCAGCCCCATTGACTTGCATGGGGGTTCAGGTTCGGTCCCGAACAAATGGGAAGTTCGGGTTCGGGCTCGAACCGAACTCGGGGAGTGTTCGACTCATCCCTAGTAAAGACGTGCTTTGGAAAAATTGATGATTTGCCCAAACTTTAACCAAGAAGCAATTCCTAGCAACCAAGTTATATATCATGTCTGCCATCTAGTGATCATTTAAGTAATAACTTCAGCTCTTTCCAGTATTTTAATGCTTTTGAGAAGCAAGGGAAAAGGCTTTTAGTTGAGGGGGAAAAGGGGGGGGGGTTTGTGAGGGTCCTGAGGATGAGCAAAAGCACTAGTGGCCTGCTCTACGGTGGGTGCCCACTCAGGTTTCACTGGGTTTTAGCTTGTTTGTGCCATTACAGGGATTAATGCTTCACATGCAAATCGGCCTGCTCTCACCCAAAAAGGGTGGCCAGTGCTGATTGCCAAGGACGTCATCCCTGCACGAGAGGTGCAGCAACCCCCCGACGATCGTTTCGGCCTTCTTAGGCCTCGTCAGGAGGGTATAGCTGACACCCCTTTAGGCACATCAAGCAAGGTGTCCACGTCTGGATGACCATGCAAACTTATAGTGAGGAAAGGGGGGGTGTTTGTGAGGGTTCCTCACAAACCCCCCTTTCTCTCACTTTTAGTTGAGGGGAAATCAAATTAAGAACTCCTTACAGAGAAGCTTGTGTTGTGGTGATAAATAATAATTTAAAATCTTGCAGTATAAGGCTGGGGTCAGATGAGCGTCATTGGAGAGCAGAAGGACGTTCCTTCCACTCGACGCCCATCTGACCTTTGAAGGAGAGGTTTGCTGCACGGATGCAGCACGGCTGCTGTGGCTGGCCCCGTCGCAGCGTCTCAATGCAGAGACAGACGTCAGAAGGCACATAGTGCGCACGTCTGACGCCAGCCTAAATAAGAACAAATGCACAAATAAAACTATATCAATTCCAACAGCAATGATCAAGTGATTATTTACTTTAGGGTCTATTGACAAAGCACCGAAATGACATGCAATTTCGGTGCTTTGCAATTCGGCCCAATTCAGTGATTCCATTTCGCCGTAAATACAGTGAATTCAAGGTTTAGCAAATGGTCATCGTCTTTTGCAGAAATTGGAGTTGTCAAAGCCGTTCTCGGATGATGGAGGAAACCGTCGACATGGGATTGGCGAATTCCACCGAACTAAAGAAAAAAGTAAGCCTCCTATTCTTTTAATAGGAGTTTCAATCAATAAAAATGTGTGTAAGTAATAAAAAAAGGTCTGTTCCGAAATTTTAAAGTATTAAAAAAAACAACTGTCTAAAAAGTACAAAAAATACAAAGATCTTTTTAAAAAGTAAAAAGGTTTTGCAAAAAATAAATCTAAACGGTCTTTAAAAAAATGTAGAGACTTTTTTTTTTTTTTTTACAGAAGGTGGGTGTTTCCCTGTATTAGCGCCGTCCTCTTGAATCCGTTCGATACGTGCATCAGCCGACTACGGATTATGAATAGGCAGTGCCTAGCTCCTACCTGAAAAGGTACTATATAATGGGGTACCCTGTGTCTCGCGCTGCACGTTGTGTATCAGATCCGTTTAATTCTGCATTGATGTGGTATCTCTGTTTTAGTGTGGTCTCTGCTCTGTATTGGTGTTCCTATGTGTGGCATAAAGTGTCAAGTGCTGTGCAGGGTGACCTTGTGGTACACTGATTCCTTAGGACAATGAAAAAAACAGGAATCCAATGCTCAATTGCTATATAAAGTATACAAAATTACACAAAATAGTCCTGTAATCCACACATTACTTGAAACCATAATAGAATCTTTACAAGTAATAAAACAGGTATCCCGATAGTTTCCAACCATCTGTGTCGCTAAAAAGGCACAGGAACCGGTAATTTAAAAGGTGGTATACAGTTCACATTATTGCAATGAGTCTGTAAGGTGCAAATCACAAAAGTGCAAATGTGGCCCTCTAGTGGTGCAACAGTACGTATATCCACAGATTGCTGTTAGGGATTTCTTATGCTTTGCTGCCACCTGGTGGAATGAAGTGATAAAGGACTCGAAGTTAAGAAATCAGGTTAAATACCCCAAGAGAGTTTTTTTATGTTTCCAGAAAGTCTGGTTGGATATGTAGAATCGACAAACTATTGTTGGTCTACTCCAGGGCATCAGGCAATGGATGAATTCTTCCTTGCCTTCAAAACAGCAGATACAACATTGTGCTTACGGTTTCAAATAATGTGCATATAGTAATCAAAAAAACGGGTACAGTCACGTGGTGGGGAGCCTATGAAATCTCAGGCTCACTTCATTCACTTGTTCGGCCATAGAGGTGGCCGAAACCCTTCTTTGCCGCCTTTCCTTCTGTACTCTGCATGGTGTATCACAGTCTTTGGTCTGGGCCTCTCTTGGATCTCTGTGGTCCTTGGGCCTACTGTTATTCACTAATGGAGTATATATAAAAAGGGATTTATTGGTAGGTAAAATACATAAATATAAAACGTAGGTAAAATAGTAAGGGGGGGGGGGGTTCTCCCAGGATGCGTTTCGTCAGTCTCTGCTGGCTTCATCAGCTGGAATTCCAAACAAGAGTTTGCAGATTCTATATATCCAACCAGACTTTATGCAAACCTAAAAGGAACTCTTTTTTTGGGTATTTAACCCTGTTTCTTAACTTCGAGTCCTTTTATCACTTCAATCCATCGGGTTGCAGCAAAGCAGAAGGAATTCCTAACACCGCAATCTGTGGATAAATGTACTGTTGCATCACACAGTTTTGGCCACATTTGTGATTTGCACCTTATAGACTCATTGCAATATTGTGAACTGTATACCACCTTTTAAATCACCGGTTCCTGTGTCTTTTTATCGACATAGATTGTTGGAAACTGTCAGGATATCGGTTTTATTACTTGCAAAGGATCTATTATAGGTTTTAAGTAATTTTGTATACTTTATATAGCAATTGAGCATTGGATTCCTGTTTTTTTTTATCACTGTCCTAAGGAATCAGTGTACCACAAGGTCCCCCTGCACAGCACTTGACACTTTATGCCACACATAGGAACACCAATAGAGATACCATATCACTGCATTGTTTTCAATTGTATATGTTTTGTTTTAAAAAATAGAACTACCCAGCTTAGATAAAAATATATATATTTATTACGTATGCAAAAACATTTTAATCTCACAACATAATCAAAGATTTATAAAATACAACATCATCCATCAGCACGCAGATTTCTAGCTTTTTAACATACACTATATTGCCAAAAGTATTCGCTCACTTGCCTTAACTTGCATATGGATGGGTGAGCGAATACTTTTGGCAATATAGTGTATGTTAGTAACTGTATAAATGATTAATACCATTTACTTTTAATCAGTTAATAACTATACCTAGACGGTTAGTTCAATTTAATAAACCTCATGCTTAAAGAAAACAATTAACATGTATTCCCAGCAAACCAGTATTTAAAACAAGCATCTCTTGTAGAGATAGATAGATATATAGAGATATATAGATTATATATTATATATCTCTGTGCTACCTGGATTAACAAAAGATGAGCTATCACTTACTTATTATTCTAAAAACAGAATAAGAAAACTTATTTAGTGAATCCTCCCCTAATAACGAGAATTAAGCTTCTAATCTTCTGCTTTTTATATTGTAGGTTATAACATCCCTGCTTAATACTTCAATCACAGTAGTTCTTCCAATTTTAATATATATATTTATGTATATATTGCTGCAACAAATACTTAGGATAATTATCCTGTTACAAGACACTTTATATATAGAAACATAGAAAAATGTCGACAGATAAGACCCTTTCGGCCCATCTAGTCTGCCCAATTACATGGATACTTTACATGGATTTATCTTTTGTTTAGGATAGCCTTATGCCTATCCCATGCTTGCTTAAATTCAATTACTGTTTTGGCCTCTACCACTTCAACTGGAAGGCTGTTCCATGTATCCACCACCCTCGTCAGTAAAATAATGCTTCCTGATGTTACTTTTAAACCTTTGCCCCTCTAATCTAAGACTATGTCCTCTTGTTTTGCTACTTTGTTTCCGTTTAAATATACTCCCTTCCTCTACCTTGTGGATTCCCTTTACGTATTTAAATGTTTCTATCATATCACCTCTGTCTCGTCTTTTTTCCAAGCTGTACATGTTACATGTACACTGCAGGTTAGAAATATTTCAAAGGTCACGATCTAGCGATAATCTGAGATAAATATCCATTGCAACATATATACACCTATATACATATATCTCTTCGATTAATTCCACTTAAATTTGCTTTTCATACATTACCTGTTCCAAAATCTGGATTCAGCGTTTCTGCAATCTTCTTGGTTATCAGTAGATATAATGAATTTTGGAGAGTATGTGAGCTATTATAATATGTTAGAAATTTGTTTGCATCTTAATTTCTTTTTCTGAGTTTTCTCCTTGAGCATAACTCGTAGGATAACTTGAGAGAGTGAATGCATGAGAGTAAGAAATAAGATTTGAAGTCCTGAGAGGGAGAAGTAAAGTGTGGTCTGAGTTGAAATGAAGCCAAGTGAAGTGATGTTGTGGAATGAATCACTCTACATGTTCTGTATTCACAGTTATAGTAAATTTCACATCACTTGTTACGTACTTCTCTATTTTGCATAATCTCATCTTCTATATAACCCTATGTAAACTCCATGAAACTGTCAACCTTTACTACACCACAAGATGGCAGTGTTGATTTAAGTTTAATTATTACGAATTGATTTTAAATTCCTTATCATAGATCATGGGTCAATCTCTCTTAACAAAGGACCTTCTAATATTTCCAGACAGTGTGTCTCTGGTTGTCATATTTGATTTAATATTAAGGATCCCTCTTTTTCTACTAGCCATTTCAAGGTTTTCTTATCAGTTAAAACATTCCTTTACAGTTAAATCAGCATCTTATTTCTATTCTTCAGTAATTACCATTCTATAATTATACTCTACAAAAATATCTTGGAGTTACTATTATTTTATCGTGATACTATCTAGAATAGTTACATAGTTACATAGTTACATAGGCTGGAAAAAGACATGCGTCCATCGGGTTCAGCCTCTCCCACATAACCTACTGCTGTTGATCCAAAAGAAGGCAAAAAACCCAGTCTGAAATATGCAACATACTGGGAAAAAATTCCTTCTTGACCCCAGAATGGCAGTCAGATTTCTCCTTGGATCAAGAAGCTTTTACCCACATATTAAATATTATAACCCTTAATATTCTGTGTCTGCAGGAAATCATCCAGTCGTTTTTTAAAAGTCTGTACAGACTCTGACCCAACCACCTCAACAGGCAGAGAATTCCACAGCTTTATTGTTCTCACCGTAAAATAACCCTTCCTATGCTTTAAGCTAAATTTTCTTTCTTCCAGTCTAAATGGATGACCCCTTGTCCTATGTATAGTCCTGTTAATGAATAGGTTATCAGACAATGGTTGATAATGGCCCGTATATATTTATATAAGGTTATCAGATCCCCTCTAAGGCGCCTTTTCTCTAAACTAAACAGGTTTAAGCTTGTTAGTCTTTCCTCATAACTTAACCCTTCCATCCCCCTTATTAATTTAGTTGCCCGTCTCTGCACTTTTTCTAGCGATATAATATCTTTTTTTAAGACAGGTGCCCAAAATTGCACGGCATATTCAAGGTGGCCTGACCATTGATTTATACAGAGGCAAAATTATGTTTTCATCCCGTGAGTGAACTCCCCTT
Organism: Leptobrachium leishanense; assembly: GCA_009667805.1. Classification (NCBI taxonomy): domain Eukaryota; kingdom Metazoa; phylum Chordata; class Amphibia; order Anura; family Megophryidae; genus Leptobrachium; species Leptobrachium leishanense. The sequence continues at coordinate 179,593,487 of CM019067.1, read as the reverse complement.
TTAGTGCATGCCAGTACTTTGCTGGCCTTGGCGGCTGCTGTTTGACATTGCACATTGTTACTTAGTTTGAAGTCTATGATTATTCCCAAATCCTTCTCCTGCTTGGATTTCCCTAACTCCGTACCATTTAGGGTATAAATTGCTTGTGTGTTCTTCACTCCAAAGTGTATAACTTTGCATTTATCTAGATTAAATTTCATCTGCCATTTAAGTGCCCCGTCCCCCAATCTATCTAAATCCCTCTGCAGCGAAGTAACATCCTGCTCACATTGTATTACTTTTGACTAGCTTTGTGTCATCTGCAAACACTGATACATGACTTTCAATGCCTATCTCAAGGTCATTTATAAATAAATTGAATAGTATTGGTCCTATAACAGACCCCTGAGGGACACCACTTACCACTGGTGTCCATCTTGAAAATGTACCATTTATGACCACTCTCTGTACCCTATCTTTTAGCCAGTTTTCTATCCAAGAACAAGTATTTTCATCTAGACCATTTTTTCTTAATTTAAATAGTAACCTTTTGTGTGGAACTGTGTCGAAAGCTTTGGCAAAATCTAAGTAAATCACATCCACTGCGACCCCCTGATCTATACTTCTACTTACTTCCTCATAGAACGTAATTAGGTTAGTCTGACATGATCTGTGTTTCATGAAACCATGCAGATTTTTGCCAATTACATTATACCTCCCAATAAATTCCTGAATACTATCCCTTAGTAACCCCTCAAATACTTTCCCAGCCACAGATGTTAAGCTCACAGGCTCTCTTAGTACTCGCGGGTGAATTCCATCTGGCCCTGGGGCTTTATTAACATTCACATTGTTTAATTTGTGTAAAACCTTGTCCTGAGTCAACCAGTCACTTTGTATTAGTAAGTTTTTATTAATGAATTTCATGTCTCCTGTTATAGGTTTCTCTTTGATAAATACTGAAGAAAAATAATCATTTAAAATTTCTGCCTTATCCTGATCTTCAGTTAACAATAGCCCTGACTCAGTGTCATGCCCACCTGGGTGTTGTCATGGTCCTGACCCTCTGATGCACCTTTTTGTTTTCTTTTTTGCATGTTCTAGGTTGATTCCAGGACTTTGTTTTGTTTTTGTGTTTTTTCTCCTTCCCCATGCACGGTTCTGGACTTTGATTTGCTTTTCATTCTGAACCTGACCCATCACCTGCACCTCGTCCAGCCTGATGTGACCTGCTTATAAGGAAGCTACGCCCCTGGTCCCACGCTGCCTCATTGACGTTACCAGCCTTGCCTTGAATAGACCTGAGTTCCTGATCTCCTCCTGAACCCTTTGCCTGGATCCCCTCTGAATATTGGACATTCCTGATTTTTCCCTCTGCTTTGCACCATCAATCTCCGGTATCCTCCATTGCCCTGTTTTCCCCTGCTTTCCTATGCTTGTATTTACTTGTGTACCAGACCCTTGCTAGACCTTGACCATCCTGTTTCTATATCCTATTGTACTTTCGCTTAGAGATCGTGTATCAGACCCTTGCTAGACTTTGACTATCCTATTGCTTGCTTCCATTTGTACCTTCGCTTAGAGATTGTGTTGTCAGTGTTCCCCTTCTAGTTATTTTTCTGTTTATCCTGCCTCCTAGTACCTCCCTTCTTGATTATTTCTGTTCTTATTAAACCCTTTTTTGCCCTGTAACCTGTCTGCTGCATATTCACTGCATATTGGGCTCACACCCATACTCCTGCGCACCCATGCCAGACCTCACCCTTGACAGAATGAGGCAGCCTTCAACCAGTGAGCCCGCAGTGAGTAATGCTGTTATGGTGTACGTGGAAGGGTTAATAGAAAGTATCCTGCAGCAAATGGACACTTTATTTACTGACCTGCTTAAAGGCTTAAGGGGCATCTCTACTAAGGTGCGCGTTCCTGTTACAGAAAAGGGGCCCAGAGAACCCCTAACCCCGGAGGAACGTGAAAGGAGAAGGTCCAAACACTTGTGCTTTTATTGTGGGAGTGGCCTGCACACTGTATCGGCCTGCCCTCTACGCCCACCCAAGCCACCTAGCACCCCACCTGAAGCAGCATCTGCTAAAAAGACTGTTATTTCCAGGACTAACCCCACGAAACCGAAAAGGTCAGCATCCGTTAAAGCACTGCCCACCAAGCCAAAGAATACATCGCCTGTCAGAGACACAACTTCTTTCAAGTCTAAAAAGGAGAATAGTTCTGCCAAGTCCTTGCTCCCAAAGCCTAGTAAGGCTTTGCCTGCCAGGTCCTTGCCCGAGAGATCCGTCACCGAATCCAAACCCATGAAAGAGGTGCCTATTGGTGATGGTCCTGAAACCGTGCAGCAAGAGTCCCAAGTGGAACCAATGGATTCCCAATCCACACTGCCCACAGAATCCGTTTCAGAGTACTTACCGATGGAGGAAGAGCCCAGCGGACCTACAGAGCCTGACCCCGTTGTGCCCATGGAGATTGCGTCTGTCCTACCCTCCGGTATGACACCCACGACTTCGAGCCAACACCTCACGGCAAACTATGTTACCGCTCCAGTGCCTTCCAGTCGGCGTATCTCATGTTACCCATCGGCTTCAGAGTACTACTCTTCGGATGAATGGGATTCTATGGATACTGAAGAGGAATTCCCTAAAGAAACTGCACGTCATCTTCGAGGGCAACCTGGCAGGTTCATCGGCTGCATGAGGACCACCTACATAGGACCACGTTCACTTCCCCGGCCTATGTTTCTGAGCCTTCCCAGGCCTCTGTCCGTAAGCCTTCACAGGCTTCTGTATCTAAGCCAACCCAGGCTTCTGTATCTAAGCCAACCCAGGCTTCTGTATCTAAGCCAACCCAGGCTTCTGTATCTAAGCCTTCTCAGGCCTCTGTCACTAAGCCTTCTCAGGCTCCTGTCACTAAGCCTTCTCAGGCCTCTATACCCGAACCTTCTCAGGTCCCTGTCTCTGAGCCTTCTCAGGCCTATGTTTCTGAGCCTTCTCAGGTCCCTATCTCAGAGCCTTCTCAGGCTTCTATACCGAAACCTTCTCAGGTCTCAGTCCCCAAGCCTTCTCAGGTCTCTGACCCCAAACCTTCTCAGGCTTCTGTCCGTGAGCCTTCTCAGGCTTCTGTCCGTGAGCCTTCTCAGGCTTCTGTCCGTGAGCCATCTCAGGCTTCTGTCCGTGAGCCATCTCAGGCTTCTGTCCGTGAGCCATCTCAGGCTTCTGTCCGTGAGCCTCCTCAGGCCTTTGTCCCCGAGCCTCCTCAGGCCTCTGTCCCGAGCCTCCTCAGGCCTTCTGTCCCCGAGCCTCCTCAGGCCTCTGTCCCCGAGCCTCCTCAGGCCTCTGTCCCGAGCCTCCTCAGGCCTCTGTCCCCGAGCCTCCTCAGGCCTCTGTCCCCGAGCCTCCTCAGGCCTCTGTCCCCGAGCCTCCTCAGGCCTCTGTCCCCGAGCCTCCTCAGGCCTCTGTCCCGAGCCTCCTCAGGCCTCTGTCCCCGAGCCTCCTCAGGCCTCTGTCCCCGAGCCTCCTCAGGCCTCTGTCCCCGAGCCTCCTCAGGCCTCTGTCCCCGAGCCTTCCCAGGCCTCTGTCCCCGAGCCTTCCCAGGCTTCTGTAACTATGCCTTCTCAGGCTTCTGTAACTATGCCTTCCGAGGCTTCTATTTCCGAGCCTTCTCAGGCCTCCATCTCGAAGCCTTCTCAGGCCCCTGGTACCGAGTCGTCGCAGAGCCCAGCTGTTGCTTCCACGTTGTTGTCGCAGAGCCCAGCTGTCGCTTCCACAGTGTCTTCGCAGAGCCCAGCTGTCGCTTCCACGCTGTCTTCGCAGAGCCCAGCTGTCGCTTCCACGCTGTCTTCGCAGAGCCCAGCTGTCGCTTCCACAGTGTCTTCGCAGAGCCCAGCTGTCGCTTCCACAGTGTCTTCGCAGAGCCCAGCTGTCGCTTCCACAGTGTCTTCGCAGAGCCCAGCTGTCGCTTCCACAGTGTCTTCGCAGAGCCCAGCTGTCGCTTCCACAGTGTCTTCGCAGAGCCCAGCTGTCGCTTCCACAGTGTCGTCGCAGAGCCCAGCTGTCGCTTCCACAGTGTCGTCGCAGAGCCCAGCTGTCGCTTCCACAGAGTCGTCGCAGAGCCCAGCTGTCGCTTCCACAGAGTCGTCGCAGAGCCCAGCTGTCGCTTCCACAGAGTCGTCGCAGAGCCCAGCTGTCGCTTCCACAGAGTCGTCGCAGAGCCCAGCTGTCGCTTCCACAGAGTCGTCGCAGAGCCCAGCAGTGGTGTCGCCGCAGAGCCCAGCAGTCGTCCCCAAGCTGTCTCCGCCAAAGGGTCGTAGTCGCCGCCGTCGAGCCAAGTCTCTCCGTACCCAGCAAAGCCTCACTGAGGGCGCTGCCCCTCCGAGCCCTGTAACTATAGAGTCTCCGCCGAGTTGTGCCCGTGACTCTATTCCCGATATTGGGTCTGACAGGGCTGTACTCATGGCTCTGTATGAGGACTTCCAGGATCCAAGTAGTAAAACTGGCACGAAATACGCTAGTTCGGGACCTGTCCCTACGGGTTACTCCATGACGCCCTCTGGAGTATTGGTCCGGCAGGAATACTTAGCAGTGGTCAGGCGCTTCCCGGAACTCTGGAGAAACCTTGATATATCGTCTGACTCCAGTTGACCGATCTGGACTCTGTTGTCCCCTGTCCTAGCTTCGGTGCCCGGAGTGCACCCGTCAGGAGGGGGGTGATGTCATGCCCACCTGGGTGTTGTCATGGTCCTGACCCTCTGATGCACCTTTTTGATTTCTTTTTTGCATGTTCTAGGTTGATTCCAGGACTTTGTTTTGTTTTTGTGTTTTTTCTCCTTCCCCATGCACGGTTCTGAACTTTGATTTGCTTTTCATTCTGAACCTGACCCATCACCTGCACCTCGTCCAGCCTGATGTGACCTGCTTATAAGGAAGCTACGCCCCTGGTCCCACGCTGCCTCATTGACGTTACCAGCCTTGCCTTGAATAGACCTGAGTTCCTGATCTCCTCCTGAACCCCCTCTGAATATTGGACATTCCTGATTTTTCCCTCTGCTTTGCACCATCAATCTCCGGTATCCTCCATTGCCCTGTTTTCCCCTGCTTTCCTATGCTTGTATTTACTTGTGTACCAGACCCTTGCTAGACCTTGACCATCCTGTTTCTATATCCTATTGTACTTTCGCTTAGAGATCGTGTATCAGACCCTTGCTAGACTTTGACTATCCTATTGCTTGCTTCCATTTGTACCTTCGCTTAGAGATTGTGTTGTCAGTGTTCCCCTTCTAGTTATTTTTCTGTTTATCCTGCCTCCTAGTACCTCCCTTCTTGATTATTTCTGTTCTTATTAAACCCTTTTTTGCCCTGTAACCTGTCTGCTGCATATTCACTGCATATTGGGCTCACACCCATACTCCTGCGCACCCATGCCAGACCTCACCCTTGACACTCAGATTTTAGTGAACCTACATTTTCACTCTTGGGTTTTTTAGAATTTATGTACCTAAAGAATCTTTTAGGGTTGGTCTTGCTCTCTTTGGCTATTTCTTTTATATATTGATTAAATGTGTATTTGTATAACATAGATATACTTGCATAGCTATATATATTGTTGCATATATATTTTAACATAAGTGTGTTTCTATACCGAAAAGAAAATATCTTTAATTCAAGGGCTCTTTAAACAGACCTATAAATTTTATCTGACATGTCTTAGCACTCCGTCTATACAATATATCACATAAAGCCACTTTATATCGTCTTTATATCCAGCGATTATATTTTAAACACAGACCTAACTCTTCTAATGAGTTTACCTTCAAATGAACTAGTTTCTAAAAAAAAAAAACCTCTGTGTGTATGTTCATTCTAGAAGTAGGTGAGAGTTGAGAATAATATAAAATATAGATATACGATTAAACAAAATGGCTACAGGCATTTTGTTTTCCTATGAAAATACCTGACATAAACCCCCCTTTGGTTTCATTGAAATTCTGGTCTCTTTAAGATTCATAGGTATCTCACGTCCTTGGAATGTGTCAACGATTTGTATCTCATCATACCAGACTTCATTTCCGACCGGATAAAGAGTAATTTTGCCGATAACAACTCTTGATTCTTTAGGAACTTTTACGAAGATCACTGGAGTAGGTATCAACACTTTCTTGTTTTGTACCGGATCCTTCCAGGAAATATTTGCTTCTCTTTCTTTGTAAAACAGCAGTTGCAATGAGAAATGCGGCGAATCTTTTCTGCCTGTCATTCTTGTACATATAATGTTCAATCAATGGTTTCCTGGCATTATCCAGAATGTCTTTCGCAGTTGCTTGAGCTTGATTCACATGGGATTTATACCACTCTTGGAATTCCAGAAGTTTGAAATCCGAAGCATTGTACTTTCTTTCAAGAGACAGTCTTGGATCTAAGCTCACGAACATCTTTTGGTTTAACACTCTCACAACTCTACTAATGAGTTTACCTTCAAATGAACTTGTTTAAAAAAAAAAACTAAATTCATTCTAGAAGTAGGTGAGAGTTGAGAATAATATAAAATATAGATATACGATTAAACAAAATGGCTACAGGCATCCATTTTGTTTTCCTATGAAAATGCCTGACAAATCCATACACACAGTGCCGCTGCGTTTCTTTACCCAATCACTCTGCAGCAACTCCGGTATCTGTAGTGATTGGTTGAGCAATCCGGTTGGTTTATATACTATTTTTGTGTGTTTACATAATTAACCCCTTAAGGACCGCTGACGTACCCTGTACGTCCTGTCCACGGGTCTCCCTTAGACCCACGGATGTACAGGGTATGTCAGCAGCGCCTAACCCCCCTCCCGCCCGATACTTACCTCCCTCGCTGGATCCCTCGGCGATCTGGCAGGGAGGAAGCCTGCCCATGTGATTTACATGGGCCGGCGAGGTTGATGACGTTGCCACGCTTTTTGCACCGCTGGAAAGGGGAGAGTCTCCCCTTTTCAGCGGTGTATAGAATTAACCATTTCACCGCCGAATCGCGTTTCGGCACTAATTGGCGCCAAAACGCATTTCGTACCTGGGGGGGCTGACATCTTGGATGTCAGCCAAGCCTCCAGGTCCCCCCACCCACTGACAACCTCACCATATGTGTGAGGATGTCAGTGGGCCAGTTAACCATCTAGCTGCCATGTAGAGATAGGGGGATCCTTAGGATCCCCTTATCTCCCGATCCATGGCAACTAGATGGTCATATTTGACATCATTTGAAAGGCGCCTGATCATGGCCTTTCCAATGATACCAAACATGACCAGGTTTGGTTTAAAAAAATAAAAAATAATAAAAAAATTAAATAAAATAATAAAAAAAAACTTTTTAAAGTTTTTTTTGTCTGGGGGGTTTAATTAAATAGGACCTAGGCTGTCATCTCAAAATAATTAGCACAAAATGGTCAGAATGAGCGCAGCACACATAGGTGAACTGGCTCAGCAGTGAAGGGGTTAAAAAGCAAAACATGTAAAAATTGGGTATTTCTAGTCTCGGGACAAAATTTTGAAACTATTTTGCTGGGGTCTTTTTTGGTGGTTGTAGATTTTTGGGATTAAATTACGAAAAAGTGTGTTTTTACCATTTTTTTCATCATATTTCATTTTTTTTTTATAGTAAATTATTCGATATGATGGAAATAATGGTATTTCTAGAAAGTCCATTTAATGGCGGGAAAAAGGGTGTATAATATGTGTGGGTTGAATAAACGAGTAAGAGGAAAATTTGACCTAAACACTAACAGCGCAGAAACGTAAAAACAGCAGCGGTCACTAAAGGACGGATTTGTGTAAAACCGCCCCGGTCACTAAGGGATTAAAGTGGGCCGGCCTGTATGAAGTCCAGGGCAGATTTTTTTTTGTCTTAGTCCAGCCCTGGTTACAATAGTTTTTAAAAGAAACATGCGTTTTTGTCCAAACTGTACGAAATCTAATTTACAGGTTGATGTCTTAAAGTAATAAGTAATGCTTATTGCAGACGTTAGTCAGGGCGTATGGACTACAAAACAAAGTTGTTTCATTTTATGTTATAAATACAAAGAGACCATGAGACAGACAATAATTATTTTGTTTTTAGACATCTGGAACATAGAAAACAAAACTAGTTGAGTACTTCTTTATAAACATTAGTGGTTCTTCTTTCAGGTGATTCGGATGACTAGAGAGTTAGGTGAGCTCACTCTGGAACAGGCACTGTAAAACTGCCCATGTGAGCAGCAGACGTCAATCCCCACTACCTTCAAAGTCTGTCCCCGAGACTTGTTGATGGTCATCGCAAAACAAACCTTTAGGGTGAACTGAAGTCTTTTGAATTGAAACGGATATTCTACAGGTATAAGAGGTATTGGGGGTATGAACACTGAATTCCCCGGCCACAACTGATTAGCACCGTAGCCTCAATCACATTTCTATGAAGTGCTTTTACTTGCAATTAGGGATGTGCATGGCTGAAAAATTTGTTTAGTTTCGTTACGTTTTTAAATAATTTCGTTTTCGGAATTTTGTAACTAATTCCGTTTCGTGTTTCGTTTCGTATTTCGTTTAATTTCAGATTGATTTGTATCGTATCGTATTGGATTCGTATTGAATTCGATAGTTGATATCCATCTGATAGTTCATTTCAAATTCGATAGTTGATATCCATTTGATAGTTCATTTCAAATTCGATAGTTGATATCAATTATTCAAATTTTTCTTTTATGATGAGGACACAGTGTAAAACGAAATAAATTTGTTATTTACCATTACTTTTAGTTTCGTATCATATTGTTTTGTTTTCGTTTCGTATTTGTATCGATTCGGAAGTACTTCCGAATACGAATTATCAAATTTTGTTCTGAATTTTTCTGAAACAAATGCCCATCTCTACTTGCAATCTGGTGCCAATACAAGGCGTAGGTGGGTTGAGGTTCTGCAATACCATCACCAGTTCTCCCAGGCTGGAGAACTGAGGGTGTGTGCGAGGCCTGGCTGTGAGAAGGAAGCAGACATGCTGGAGCTGTGAGGGAGTGTGTGAAGAGCTGCATAGAGACTCTATTCTGTTTGAAGTAACAGCATCCTTCTGATCTGCTGATTCAGTGTATCAATTGGATTTTCGTAAAAGGGTAAAACACGTTTTTTTTTTATTTTTCAAGAAGATTGTAAATACCAATTTCCCTGCTTGTAACATCTTTGGTTTTTGAACTATAGGTATACTGATGAAAAGATTCACACCCCCCCTTTTTTACCACCTTTAACTGGATTTACTGAAAATGTTAAAATACTTTTTTATTTTTGAAGATAGTTAATACCACTTTTCATGTCTGTAACATCTTTGGTTTTTGATACATTAGGTATACTGATAAAGTACTCACACCCCCTTAACTGGATTTTCAGATAATGGTAAAACACGTGTTTTTTTTATTTTCCAAGAAGATTGTAAATACCAATTTTCATGCCTGTAACTGTAAAAATAATTATCTTTTCATTTCCTGTACATGACACCTTCCCTTAGTTAACATGCCCCATTTAGTTTGAAATGCGTGTTCTAATACAGACAGGCTACGGTATAAGTTCCCCCTTCCCTTTCTATGACACGTGTTTCTGGGCTTAGGAATGTATCTGTTACTCCAAAAGTTAAAATGTAAACCATATGTGGTTAAGTTTAACTATCTGAGACGTGGCAAATATACCCGCGCCATTTTAACTCCATGATCAGTTTCATGATTGGCTGTTGTACCACACCCTTGTGTTCTATATTAGAGCCTGATAAATAAAAGTATGCAGAGAGCAATTCTACTCTACATATTGTGTGGTTGTCCTTTTTTGCTCTCCCATTTCTTAACTTAGTGCTGCAATGATTAACTCTTTGTAATGAAATGGACCGACAGCAGCAACAGAGATTTAACTTGCTCGTTTGGTAAATATGAATAGGAATATTGATTTGATTTAAATATATTTAACAGTAACATCTTTGGTTTTTGAGATCTAGGTATCCTGTTTAAAATATTCACACCCTTGTTTTCATCCTCTTGGGGCGAGTTTCCAAAAATCCTTCTTCAGTGGGTGCCTATGTCATAAGAACAGTGTACCTTCAAAATTTCATGCTTCTAGGTTAACACCTTAAGGACCACTGATGTACATAGTACGTCCTGGGGTAAATTCCCCTTAAGGACCAAGGGCATACTATGCACGTCATGGACCTTTATCCCCCCTCCCTCCCTATACCCACCTCTCTGGCCGAGGTCCCACGCTGGAATGACTCCTCTGAAGACTGCCCGACATTTATATGGGCCCCAGCCATCGCGATGATGTCTTTTTCAGGTGCCCACACATTGCCTGCAGGGGGAACCTGAAAGGGGAGGGGTCCTTTGGACCACTCTCCCTCCCCAACAGGTGCACATAGAAAAGGAAAGGTACCGCTGGAGAGGGCCGAGTCTGCCCTTTTCAGCGGTACCTCTCTTTATCCCCTTAGGAGCCGAATCGCGATTTTCTTGGATGTCAGCCAAGCCCCCGGATCACCCCTCCACCAACTGATGTCGTCACCATATGTGCGATGTTAGTCTGCCAGTTAACCCCCTAGCTGCCAAGTGGAGCTAGGGGAATCCTTTGGATCCCCGAATCTCCCCATCCGTGGCAGCTAGATGGTCAGGTTTGGTATCACTGGAAAGGTTGACTAGGTTTGATGTAAAAATAAAAAGTGGGTTTTCAAAAAAAAATACAAAAAAAATAATATATATATATCACTTCAAATCACGTTTAAACAGGATGAGCATAAAATGGTCAAAATGAGCTCTGCACACAGAAGTGAAATGGCTCAGCAGTGAAGGGGTTAAAAAGCAAAAACATGAAAAAAATTTGGTATTTCTTATTTCAGGACAAAATGTCGAAACTATTTAGCCAGGGTATTCTTTGGTGGTTGTAGATTTTGAGGATTAAAGTTCCAAAAACTAAATTATACAATATGATGGAAATAATGGTATCTTTAGAAAGTCCATTTAATGATGAGAGAAATGGTATAGAATATGTGTGGGTTCCATAAACGAGTAAGGCTGGGATCAAACGAACGCAGTGTGAATGTGCATTGAGCTGGACTTTATTACGGTCGTGGTAGCAGCAAATGACGGCCAATATATGAAGTACGGCCGCACGACGCAAGCGGCAAACGAATGCATTTTTTTGAGAAAGTGGAACCGCTAGTACTGATGCACAGAGTGCGCTGCCTCGGCATAGCGGCGTGTGTGCGTGATTAGGAAACGTCCGACGCTGCACATGTCTGGCCTACATCACGTCCATTTGTTTTTTATAGCTCCGTCAAAAAATACGGCCGACATTGCACATCGTATGACCGCTATCGCGTCTTCCGCGTTTGGACGCATTAACGCACTTTTTGACTGTGGACGTGAAAAATGCGTTCGTCTGACCCTAGTCTAAGAGGAAAATTAGACCTAAACACAAACGCACAGAAATGTAAAAGGCAGTCAGTCAGGACTTAGAGATATATATATATATATCTCTCTCTATCTCTCTATTATATATATATAATCTCTATCTGAACCTGCATAGTGTTGTGGTTTTAGAACTCCGTTCCAGTGGTATTATGAAACTGGTGTGAAGACAGTGACTGGAAGTCTTTTAAGGTTTAAGTCCATATGGAGTGCTCACTCTATAAAGTAAAGCAGCGAGCACACTCCAAAAGCACCTCTTAAGGATTTATATATGTTGGTAATTTGTAATATACCACATGCAGTATTAGATTATCAATTTTGCATCAAAACCTGTACCTTCTTCCGGAAGCCCATGCCACAGACTCTCATGCCAGACAAACATTCCCACATTGCAGAGTGCTGTGGAAATGGTTGGCACTCTAAGTGATAACCACAAATCCTCTTTCCAGAAAACAAACTGACACTCTCATGCCAGTTCCCTGAGCCTTTCCCCTATAGATGATGCTCATAAGGGAGAGTCTACCTCTCCTTCCCATGCATGCTGGGAGACATACTTGGGGTGTGTTTATCTAATGGTTAGTAGTTGTGAGATGTCCTCACCAAGCAGGGCTCTGTGTGATCTAAATACCAAGAAAAAAACTACAAATTGATCTTGTGATAGTAAAAAAACTCCAAACCAGAGTTGGGGTATGCCCAACCAATGAGAGTCGCATTCTGGAGAGAGGTATGTGTAACCATGGTGGGCACCCATTCCACCCTGCAACTACGCTACTCAAAGTACATGTTACCCGGTGAAAGTAGAATTGATTGTGCCTGTTTCGGCACTCATTGTGGCAACATCTATTCCCTCTCCTCGGGAGGGAGAGGACCACATTCTCTCAGATAATGTTGAGGAAAGCAGGAGCTTACTCCTCCTCTCCCAGACACTTTTAGATTTATAGGGGTCAGATGGTTGTCTACACCAATGTTTGTTAATCTCTTGTAATTTTTGCAAGAATGTATGCTGCATCTTTCCAGTCTCTTTATTTGTGTTACTGCTCCAAATCTTAGCTCCTGTTTTCTCATATTTCTCCTTTTGATCAGTACAGATTTTGTTTTTAATTTTTCTCATTTATGTTAATAGTGAAGGGGATAAGAACAATTAAATGATTTCTCAAAAAGACACTGTAGTGGTTTTTGGAAAATCATTTTAACACCGAGTATTCCCAAATATTTCCTAATATACTGTATTCCTTATACTAATAACCTATTTTGCAGGCAGATGTAACCATCTACTGGCCACATGGAATTACCACACTCGCTGTAGCTCGTGGTTCTGTGCTCTATCGATCAGACCCTTTCCTAGCCGATTTTAAACCAATTTAGCACCTTGGGTATCCTGGGCATGAGGGGCATGCTCTGGAGCCCAAAAGCAAACAAAACTCACTTGCAACAAACCCAGTTTCATATCGAGATAACTTGAGTCTTCAAACACACCATTTGGTGCCGGATATAGAGTTATCTCAATTTCTGGAGTGAAGGGGTTTAATGAAACCTGATTAAAAAGGCAATGGAAAGAATTAAAAAGTACTTTATTTATCCCTAAAGTAAGTAAAAATACGTTTTAATTTATCACTTCCAGCTCCACAGTTTATGTAACTGGTGGCACTTTTATATAATATATTGTAACTGAAGCTCACTCCACCTTTTGTATGGCTGAGACCTCTAATAAAAGACTTTGACTCTTTTTTGCAGTTTATAAGTCAGCATTTTAATATAATTATTTAAAAGATATGTCCAGTGTTTAATACCATTTTGTGTTCCCTGAAGCTCCAGGGTCATCTTCAGGTAGTTAGAAAATAATTTCTTCATCCTTTTGCCTTGTGTGTGCTGTAAGATGTGCATTTATATTGTTACTCTGTTTCTATAAATATTTTCTTTACATTAAATCCATTGTAATACTACAGTGGTCATTTTCCCCTACACAAAACCATGTCTGGTGTTTGGAGAGAAAGGGAGCTTTATTGTATGCTGCCCCTAGAGGTCCTTAATGGTAAAGAAAAGGGATGGGCATATTGTAGTAAGAGGTTCAGATGTGGATTCCAAGCTAGGGACCAATCCTTTCCGTTTGACATTGCACAAATGTATTACAATAACTAAACATTCTTTAAGGTTAAATTCTCAAATTTTGTATTTTTTTAACATAAATGGTAAACTTACAAAAAGGTAAATTTGATTTGAATATAAATAGCATATGCTTCATTACCAAGGTGTAATTAAATGTTGTAAAACAGATCATCTTCAATTGTGCAATAAAAAAAGAGGCTATTGTTTTAGTCAATGTCAATATTATTATTTAAAAGCCATGTATCCACAGAAATAGAGCAATTCTGTCTCATCTCTGGGGTCAAGTAATTCCTTTTAAAGGTGTTACAGTAACAGTCATGTCCCAGTGATATGTTCCTTTATTCTTTCCAAACGGGTTTGCATCTTGTTGCTGTTATATCTCCTCAGTAGTTCCTTGAGATTTGGGCTTCAGAACCTCTTTTTGTGCATAGGTCACTGGAGAACCTGTCGCCAATACATTTGTGTTTTGCAAACATGTTGAATTTAATAGATACATCCCAAACGTAGTCTGGAGAGAGGAGAAAAAAATTATAAACCTGTAAAGAATGTGTCAAAATAAATTCTTTTATATTATCAAAATATGGTTTGCACTGTTACACTTTATCATAGGTTTTTTTATTAAATAGTCAAAGGCAAAAGTGGTGAGAATTAATACTATTCCAGATGAAACGTGTTGTAGCCTCAGTATTTACAGATGACTTTCTAAACTAGTTAATAGCCCTGCATATAACCGCCATGAATTCTGAAAAAAGACACAAAAAGTGTCCCTGAGGAAGTCATAACTGCTATAACGACGAAACAAGTTGGGACCATATATAAATACATGTTATTTTTATACAAATGTGAATTTTTTTTCATTGGTATATCTTAAATCACACGTTTATAAAACCCTGGAGTGATCTTCAGCATAGCGGAACATATGGCATACGATGCGGATGGTGACATTGCCGGTACAATCCTGACAAGCTGATTTGGTTGAAGACTACTGTCAGATAAGCCTCAATACATTTTATATCTGGTGCGCAAAACCTGCATATATAGGAGGGTGGAGAACTCTTTTACTTACAGAGTTAAGCTATTTTAGCTTTTCTATTTTTGTAGTCCCGCGGTTGATTGTTCAGTACCATATTTGGAAAACAATAGAAATCTTAATGTATCCTTCCTGGTAAAATCCTTTATAAATAAATAAATAAATAAATTCTGATAAGAAGTGGATATTTAATGCAGTTCAACTAATTTCCTACTAACATGGTAGTAAGCTGTAACCAAGATATATGGGAAAGAAAATGATAAAAGGAGAATCAGGGGTTAACCCTCATTGAACAAATCCACTCATATCCACCTGAATAAACTGATGGACAACAATTTCTACCTGTAACAATAAAACATAACTTTTATTGAAAATCGATTGCTAACTAAAAGCTTATACCCAGACAACTGTATCCTTATATGAGGGGGGACGGGGACAAAAAAACAAAGACCAAAAGAATAAAAGGGAAAAGGAACACACTACCAAAATGAACTCTTGGTGGATATTTTCAAAGCCTCTATATTTAGCAATATTTACCAGCAGTAACTTACGTAAACCTGCAGCAACGTAACGATCATTCTATGAAACAATCTTTTATAAGTATTGAGAGCAGCCAGGTGCTAAGGTCATGATTTTTACATTATTTCCTAACCCGCGTTATTATTATTCTTTATTTATAAAGCGCCAGCATATTCCGCAGCGCTGTACAATAAACACAGTATAGACAGGGTTACAATACATTGAACAACATTTGACAAACAGTACAGGAGATGAGGGCCCTATTCCCGTAGGAACTCACAATCTGGGAGGGTTGGGGTTGGAAACAGGAGGAGAGGACTGCAAGGTGAGTGTGATTGATGGTTGTGTCAGTGAGTTGGGTGGTAGGCTTCCCTAAATAGGAATGTTTCACCCATCAAGGCTCGTCAGGTGTTCTTAAACAAATAAGGAAATAGTGTGCCATTTAAACCTGCTCAATTTGGTGTTGCTTCGTTAATTAACCAATAAAAATCGCCGCAGCATTCACATCCGAGTAACCACATGTCCACTCATTGACATAAATGGTTTCCAATCAGAAAGTAGCTTGCAACTGGTTGTCATGAAGACCTTCGGATTGTTACCACATCTGGCTTGCAATAAATAAAGATCGCGATGAAAGGGATATCCCTCTACACCCGGCAGCAGCCCCATGAATACAGGGCTCACAATAAGAAGTGTGTTAACATATAGAGCGTAAATAAGAGATCATACATAATGCTTCCGAGTATCACCCTTCTGACTTGACATACATGACCCACGCTCACCAGTGGCTGAAACTGCAACCTCCTCCACAAAAGAAAAACAAATATATAGATATACATACAGAAAAGATGATGTTGTGCCCATTCCCAGTAGAGAATGGGTGCGACACTGCCTTTTCTGTATGTGTATATATATATATATTTTGTTGAAACCCCAGCCAAGTAATTTTTGCTGCTGTCCCTTTCCATATTTTTGTTTTTAATACCAAAGTGGAAGTATTTGGTGGTATAAATAAAACCCACAATTTTCTCTCATAGCTCAAAAGCAGCATGAGAGTATGTGGTTGCTCAGAGGAGCAGCTCTTGGTTTCATTAGGTGGGACACGCCTTACCAGAGGTGCCTTGACAGGGCAGGTGAGCTTACACTTTAATGGCCATTTAAGTAAACCTAAACCTCTGATTGTGTTTTGTTTCACATGGAGCTATAGGAATGAGTGCAAATGTGATCATTATCACGTCTTGTGTGTTATATAGCTTTTTAGTTAGCAATTGATTTTCAATAAAAGTTATGTTTTATTGTTACAGGTAGAAATTGTTGTCTGTCAGTTTATTCAGGTGGATATGAGTGGATTTACTGCAGTTCTATTCATATACTTTATATGTCCATACCACCAATTCAATATGTCCTATTCTCCATTTTAATGCCTTGTGACACCCTAACACACATATTCTGACCCCCTCTTTAAGAGACGCTTTAGCTGCCCTGAATATTTAATTTAAACAGTCAGGGTGAGCCGAATGTATTATCCCGACGGGTGGTCATCCCTCTAATGCAGAGGGCTTTCTTCCAGATGGAATCCTGTCATTGGGCTCACACTAGGTTGGCTTCTGGAGGACAATGTACAGTTCTGCAGAATGCATAAGCATGGCAAGGCATTAAATTGGTTGCACCTTGAACAAGCATTAGGCCCACTGACAGAAATACTTCATTAAGACGCAGTGCTGTCAAAATGTAAGCGTGCCAAGGGAGGCCCCAGCACGCTATGAAAGTAAAACACTTTCTAGGTGAAAACCAGCCGTGTATGCTAGGAGAGATAACTATTTTCCTCTACATCCCATATACCCTTCTTATTTTTACCTTTAAAGTATCCCTTTAATGATCAATGCTATATACTCTGAGTAATATGTTTCAAAAAAACCTTTTTTCCCCCATTTCAGGCTCACTTTAACAACCTTATACTTAAAGAGACTTCAGCCAGAAAATGACTGTAATTCCTCCATTGAGGAAAAATATAAGGTAAGAAAAAGTCACCAGCTATCGCAGTTCCAACAGTTAAAGAATTGTCTAGCAACAGCTACAAAACCTAACACATTTCAAGGATAATGGTCAAGGCATTTTGTATTTCTTTAACTTTGCCAAAATGTCCATTGTCTTGACCGGAATCACAAAAATTTACATTTTAGTTGACATTTTCCTAAAACACTGTTAACCAAAATTGCACTTTACAAGAGCCAATTCATTTATAAGGGGAGAATGGGAAATTCCACCACTTTTATAGCATGGAGAACAGAATTTCCATTCGACTTGCACACTAAAAAGCTTTTATTTAGGTTTCAATGCGAAGTGTCCTTCTCCTTGCCGAGTAGCAATAAACATTATTTTTTAGGGAATCACAATATTTATAATGAATATAAACTGCCATATGAATAACCTTTAAATATCAAATTTAACCACTTCACAATTAAGTGATTTCCCATTAAAACTATGTCAGGACCCATAGGGCATAGTTGGTGCTATTATAGCGTCTCAATATGTAATCGTTAGCGCTAGGATAAGGGAGTTTAACACATGGCATATTACATTCCGGACGCTACACTGGGGTGAAATCAGTTAGCGCCTCGCAGCTTGTGCAAGCTTACAGTACTTTGTACATCCTATACCTAACATGGGGAGCGCAATTATTAATTGAGGTTTCGATAAGTGAGGTATTACATAGTGCAGGTGCAAATTACGGTTGAGACGGAGAGCCGAAAGTTGGCAACCCTATATGCTGGTGTTAAATGATTCTGCAACTGCAAAATAATTGAACACCTCTAAAACCTACCCATTAAATCCCAGAATCACCTCTCATCCCACGGCGGGAAGGGTGGCCTGATTCGCCACTTCTTCTGGCCATGGGCATAGAGAGACTGGGATCAACTTGTTCCTAGTTTCCCTCCAGAATCACTTTGCGGCGCTGCGCGATCTCGCGGCCCGGAAGCGCAAACCTCCATGGAGGTGATATTTGCAGCAGCGCGGAAGGGCTACCGCGAGTATCACTATGGCTAGTGCTGCATTCTGGGGCGAGGTGCTGAGATAGTGCCCTCCCCAGAATACCACGCTAACACGGGGACACTACAGGAAAATTTGCTTTTCCTATGTTGGCAAAGGTTTTTGACATAATGGATACCCCATTGAAAAACAATCACAGGGAAACTGTCTCAAATCACATGAAAGTAAAGACATAAAATACTTATTGGGGTAGTATTCAGTACAATATTGTTTTATGTGGGTCTCAGGACTATCACATCAGAGGCTCCAGCAGTAGTCTGCTATCATGTGGCCGTCCCATGTGTCTTGATACCATTCCTACATTACCTTTATATCTCGATTTTAGTGAGGAACAAAATTATCTGGAAATCTAAGTGGCTTTACAGAAAGTGTACCTTTTTCATGCTCATGTTAGCACTCAAATTATTTGGATTAGTGAGCATGTTTTGCACAAATTCTTCGGTAACCACAAAACAGGCAATTCCTAAGACGTTCTAGACAAGTCACATAACTGCAAATTTTAAGAAATTGGAATTGAAAAGGAGTTTACAAATTCGAGGACCAATGAGTAAAAAGTACCACCAAAAACTGCTGCATAGGTTAGCAGCTATGGGTTTTATTGCGGTAAAATCATAATTTGAATGTTTTTCATTATTTCAAAAACTAGATCCAGTTTGGCAAAACGAATGATTTCAGCACCCTCAAATTACTCTAAAACTGCTCACAGATCATTGCTTAGTTTGAAAAATGACACAGTCCAAACAAAATTGTGTTGCCAGAGTACCTCACAGCCATGCCCAAGGTGACCAAAGCGTTTGGGGAACATTCTGGATCCTGTTTGCAAATTTATTTTCTTTGCAATAAACAAAATTCCTTTATATTGCAGAATTAGACTAATTCAATTATACTCAATATCTGGGCACCAGCAGTCACCCCCAGGGCATTTCCTTTTTAATTTATGTATTTTTTAGTTTTTATTGTAGTGTTGGTTGGTTGGTTGGTTGGTTTTATCCTCTCATGGTTAAATATAACATTTGTGAGTTTTTTTTTTTTTTTTTTTAGTACACATGGCGGTGAATATCTGTTTGTTACAGTTGTGTTCAAAATTATTCAACCCCCACTGAAATTGAGTGTTTTGGCCAGTTTGACATTGATTTTGATCATTCAGTCATCTTGCTTACAATTAAATCAAAGAGGCGTGTGTAGGTCAGACAAATATAACATAACATTTATAATGAAATAACCACAAATGTCTTTTCTGTGCTCACATCATTATCAGTTTTATTCAACCCCCAAGTGACATTCAATCTTAGTACTTAGTACCAGTGGCGTAGCGTGGGGGGGGCTGGGGGGCCGTGGCCCCGGGCGCAGTTTTGTTAGGGGCGCATTTGCGCCCCTAAAACTGGCCCGGGGGTTGAGGGGACGCAGATGCCGGGCAGCGCGGAGCGCCTGCCGGTCTTTAACAGTCCGTCCTGTTAGGTGATGCGGCTGCGCGGCGTGCGCGGCGTGCGCAGCCGGTCACGTGGTCCGGCTAATCAGGTGGTACGGAGTCTCTGTACCACCTGATTGGCCGGACCACGTGACCGGCTGCGCGGCATCACCTAACAGGACGGACTGTTAAAGACCGGGCAGGCGCTCCCGCGCTGCCCGGCATCTGGGTCCCGGTCCCCTCAACCCCGCCGGAGCTGGGGCCTGGGGCAATATCCAGGTAAGGGCTGGGGGCAAATCCATGAGCTGGGGGCAAATCCATGAGATGGGGCAAATCCATGAGTGAGCTGGGGGCAAATCCATGAGTGAGCTGGGGGGCAAATCCATGAGTGAGCTGGGGGGCAAATCCATGTGAGAGCTGGGGGGCAAATCCATGAGTGAGCTGGGGGCAAATCCATGAGCTTGGGGCAAATCCATGAGCTGGGGGCAAATCCATGAGTGAGCTGGGGGGCAAATCCATGAGCTGGGGGCAAATCCATGAGATGGGGGCAAATCCATGAGTGAGCTGGGGGCAAATCCATGAGTGAGCTGGGGGCAAATCCATGAGTGAGCTGGGGGGCAAATCCATGAGTGAGCTGGGGGGCAAATCCATGAGTGAGCTGGGGGGCAAATCCATGTGAGAGCTGGGGGCAAATCCATGAGTGAGCTGGGGGCAAATCCATGAGCTTGGGGCAAATCCATGAGCTGGGGGCAAATCCATGAGTGAGCTGGGGGGCAAATCCATGAGCTGGGGGCAAATCCATGAGATGGGGCAAATCCATGAGTGAGCTGGGGGCAAATCCATGAGTGAGCTGGGGGGCAAATCCATGAGTGAGCTGGGGGGCAAATCCATGAGTGAGCTGGGGGCAAATCCATGTGAGAGCTGGGGGGCAAATCCATGAGCTTGGGGCAAATCCATGAGCTGGGGGGCAAATCCATGAGTGAGCTGGGGGGCAAATCCATGAGTGAGATGGGGGCAAATCCATGAGTGAGCTGGGGGGCAAATCCATGAGATGGGGGCAAATCCATGAGTGAGCTGGGGGGCAAATCCATGAGATGGGGGCAAATCCATGAGATGGGGCAAATCCATGAGTGAGCTGGGGGGCAAATCCATGTGAGAGCTGAGGCAAATCCATGTGAGAGCTGGGGCAAATCCATGAGTGAGCGGGGGGCAAATCCATGAGTGAGCTGGGGGGCAAATCCATGAGTGAGCTGGGGGGCAAATCCATGAGCTTGGGGCAAATCCATGAGCTGGGGTCAAATCCATGAGCTGGGGGGCAAATCCATGAGCTGGGGGCAAATCCATGAGCTGGGGGCAAATCCATGTGTGAGCTGGGGGGCAAATCCATGTGTGAGCTGGGGGCAAATCCATGTGTGAGCTGGGGCAATATCGATAACGTCCACAGGTTGGGGGGGGGGCGCACAATTCTTTGCTGGCCCCGGGCGCTGACAACCCACGCTACGCCACTGCTTAGTACAACATCCTTTTACAGTTATAACAGCTTTTAATTGGGCAGACTAGATGGGCCGAAAGGTTCTTATCTGCCGACATTTTTCTATGTTTCTATGTTTAAACGTGAAGCATAGCTTGACACAAGTGTCTTGCAGCGATCTACGGGTATCTTTGCCCATTCGTCATGGGCAAAAGCCTCCAGTTCAGTCACATTCTTAGGCTTGCGCAATGCAACTTCTTTCTTTAAGTCCCACCAGAGGTTCGCAATCGGATTTAAGTCAGGTGACTGCGATGGCCACTCCAAAATGTTCCAGCCTTTAATCTGCAACCATGCTCTAGTGGACTTGGAGGTATGCTTGGGATCATTGTCCTGTTGAAAGGTCCAACGTCTCCCAAGCCTCAGGTTTGTGACGGACTGCATCACATTGTCATCCAATATCTCCTGGTACTGAAGAGAATTCATGGTACCTTGCACACGCTGAAGCTTCCCTGTACCTGCAGAAGCAAAACAGCCCCAAAGCATGATTGACCCCCCCGCCATGCTTCACAGTATGCAAGGTGTTCTTTTCTGCATAGGCCTTGTTCTTCCTCCTCCAAACATAGCGTTGATCCATGGGCCCAAACAGTTCTAATTTTGTTTCATCAGTCCACAGAACACTATCCCAAAACTTCTGTGGTTTGTCCACATGACTTTTGGCATACTGCAGTCGACTCTTCATATTCTTTGGAGACAACAAGGGGGTGCGCCTGGGAGTTCTGGAATGGAGGCCTTCATTATGCAGTGTGCGCCATATTGTCTGAGCTGAAACTTCAGTACCCACATCTGACAAATCTTTTCTCCGTTCCTCAGCAGTCACACGGGGACTTTTCTCCACTCTACGCGTCAGGTAGCGCACAGCAGTCAAAGTCAGCATCTTCTTTCTGCCACGACCAGGTAGCGTTTCAACAGTGCCCTTTGCCTTGAATTTGCGAATGATGCTTCCTATGGTCTCTCTTGGTATGTTTAACATCTTTGCAATCTTCTTATAGCCATTGCCCTTCCTGTGAAGAGTAATCACCTCTTCTCTTGTCTTCCTGAACCATTCTCTTGACTTCACCATGTTTGTAACCACACCAGTAAATGTCTAGAAGGAGCTGAGTATCACAGTCATTTTAAAGCTGCCTAATTTGCATTACAATGTAACTACATGACCCACCATTGTGACATGTTAAAAGATATAAACTGGCCATCGCTGGAATCCAGACGCACCCTTCACCTTTCCAGCCTGGTGTTTAAGAGCATTTCTGGGAAGCTGCCACCCTACCTGAATAGACTGCTTCCCCCAGCAGCTCCCTCATCCTATAACCTCCGATCCAGGACCAGCACCTTACTTGCAATACCACAATACAAAAAGACAGTGGCTCGATCCTCATTTTCCTACAGAGCACCACAATTATGGAATAACCTCCCAGACACCATCAAATCTTCCACCAGTCTTAAGTCACTCAAGAGCTCCTTACTAACATACCTCAATACAGAATGCACCTGTATACATGTAACATAAGGACTATTTTTCTACATATTTATTTTCTGTTAATCTATATATGTATGTGTTGTTTTCTTAATATTTTGCATTGTATTACTTTGTATTTCTGTAACTGTAACACTTCAATGTTCTTGAACCCAGGACATACTTGAAAACGAGAGAAATCTCAATGTATCCTTCCTGGTAAAATCCTTTATAAATAAATAAATAATTGGTGCTTATTATGCTTTATTGCTGCTCTGTGACATCCACAGGTGTTTTCAATACCTGATTGAAAACACTTGAATGAACCTCTGTTCTTCAGAGTGGTAGTCTTTAAGGGGTTGAATAATTGTGTCAATGAAGAATTCACAAAAGAAACATTTACTACTGTATTACAAAACCAATTGATGTCATTTTAGTTGCATATGGTTCTTTAAAAAGTCCTTGTAGGATTTCATTCTGAATACAATTACAAATGTACACTAAATTCCCTAAAACCCTTTACAGCATTGGGGATTGAATAATTTTGAACACAACTGTATATATATGTATATATATATATATATATATACTGGACTTACATCAAGTGTCAAGCAGTGGTCCCTACCCAGAGAGGTCAGCTTTCATTGCTGCTACAAACAAGCGACAGAAGGATTTCACTAGAGATGTGCATGGCTGAAAAATTTGTTTAGTTCAGTTTAGTTTTTAAATAATTTAGTTTTCGGAATTTTGTAACTAATTTTGTTTCGTGTTTCATTTTTGATCGATTCAAAATTTCGTATCGATTCAAATTTCATATATCAATTCGATAGTAGATATCAATTCGAATTTTGGATCACTAAATAAAACCCCAATTAATCAAATTTGGCTGTTAAAAGACAAGCTATGGTTAAATATTAGTCCACATAAAAATGTAAGCTTAGGCACCATCCCCCTTGGTGGGTCAACGGAGTAGAGGTCTCTTGCTGTGCAGCCCCACAGGCTTGACAAAGACCAGTTGTGGTTGAAACATCGTTACTTGGTTTTGGAATAAATCCACTTGAAATAATGTTGTGGTATCTGGAGTTTATTTTATTGTTATGGTTAAATATTAAGCTGTGTCACAGATTTAGTATAGGAGTCAATTTAACAGGGACAGGTTGCTTGTGAAACTGTGAAACGAAGTTAATTTGTTTCATAAAGTTGTTTGCTGACTGCATTATTTTTATGTATTTTAATTTAAGATCAATTCGATAGTTGATATATCAATTCGGTATCGATTCGGTAGTTGATATCAATTCGAATTTCGGGAAAAAAAAAAAATCAAATATTTCTTTTATGATGATGACGCAGTGTAAAAGAAATAAATTCGTTATATACCGTTTCGAATTCGTATCTATTCGTTATTCGGAAGTACTTCCGAAACTGAATTAACCACTTCACTGCTACGGACGCGCTGAGCGCGTCCAACCGCAGGTAACGTTCCATGCGGTGGACGCGCTGTGCGCGTCCTCTCTTTGGGGCCAGCGTTCGGCTGGTTTCCGGCTGATCGCTGGCCCCCCCGGTGCGGGCTGACATCCTCGATGTCAGCCCAGCACCTGGAACTGCCGCCGGAGTAATTAGGTGTCATCGCGGGGGCCCGATGACACCTAATTCAGGCGCCCCCCCGCATGTGCGGAGGAGGTGCCTGAAAGGGAGGGGGGGAGGTCCTCTCTCCCTCCCTATCGGCGGTGTGCAGGGGGTTAACCCAGGCACCATTTGGAAGGGCACAGCCTGCCCTTCCAAATGGTACCTGGCATTAACCCCATGGGGGCCGGATCACGAATCGGCGCTGAAAAGTGCCAGTTCGTGATCCTTTCCCGGAGCTGGCCGACATCTTGGATGTTGGCCAAGCCTCCGGGAACTCCCCCTGAGGACTGGCGTCATCGTGCATAGCACGATGACGCCAGTCCTGGAGTTAACCCCTAGCTGCCACCAATGGTAGAGATAGGGGGTTCATTGGAACCCCCTATCTCCCGATCCGTGGCAGCTAGGAGTTAAAGTTTGGTACTGTTGGATCAGAGCATGGCCGGAGCATGGCCGTTCCAACGATACCAAACACGACTGTGAAAAAAGTTTTTTTTAAAAAATAAAAATTCAAAATAAAAAAATATTTAAAAAAAAATTATAAAAAAATAAACAAGTTTTTTTTCTTTTTTTTGGTTTGATAATGCAGCAATATTGTTCCCATTTCAATTATAATGTGAACAATGATGCTGCACTAATGATTTTTGTATGCGGTGCGTTTGTTAAAAATCGCGTAATTTTCCCAAAAAAAAAATGTAACGAGACCCCATCTCTAATTTTTTTAACAAGCGCACCCCATACAAAATATAACCGCAATTGCTCGCATCTTAAAATGTGAAAAAAAAACACTTTACACGTTGTAAATTATTGAAAATTCATATTTTATTGCATTTTTTGTTAGAATATACAGACAGGTCATGACGTATACATATAATAATGACATATTATGAATCTGCCGAGTCTGACGGAAAGAACGATATATAATATGTCTGGGTCATATACTAAAATAAGCCTTCAAAACACGTTTAAACATGATGAGCGAAACCAGTAAAAATGAGCTCAGCACAGAGGCGGGAAAAGCCTCAGCAGCGAAAGGGTTAATGGATTTCGTGCCGAATTCCAAATTTTTCCGAAACGAATGCACATCTCTAGATTTCACCGCTAGAATAGAAAGAGGTTGGGCACTAATCCAAGAAGAGTGCCTAAGCGATCAATATCTGAGCTGTAGAAAGACTCCACCATAAGGGAGTGTGACCATGGCTGTGTATATATCCTGTTTATGGTTACATGTGACGCTATGAAGGCACGATCCTTCTCTTGTTCTTGTATTTAATTGCAATATTTGGAAAAAGAAGGGTTGTGCCACCCTTTATCTGGTCAGAGGTGCTATAACCTAGAGCCAGGACAGTGTGGCTCTGGAGCACGTGAGTGTTCCTCCTATTGTTGGGCTCTTAGGATTATATGTACATGTAATTGAAATCTGCACCATTTTGGCTTTTGTAGCATTTGTTTTCTTGGAGTTTAAAATAGGACCAATTGCCATAATATTTTTGCTGATGACACAAAGATTTGCAACATGGTTGATGTTCCTGGAGGGATCAGCCAAATGACAAATGATTTAGGTAAACTAAAACAATGGTCGAAGCTGTGGCAATTGAGTTTTAATGTGGATAAGTGCAAGATAATGCACCTGGGACGTAAAAACCCAAGGGCTGAATATAGAATATTTGATACAGTCCTAACCTCAACATCTGAGGAAAGGGATTTAGGGGTTATTATTTCAGAGGATCTAAGGGTAAGTAGTCAATGTAATAGAGCAGCAGGAAATGCTAGCAGAATGCTTGGTTGTGTAGGGAGGTATTAGCAGTAGGAAAAGAGAAGTGCTCATGCCACTGTACAGAGCACTGGTGAGACCTCACTTGGAGTACTGTGTGCAGTACTGGAGACCGTATCTCCAGAAGGATATAGACATCTTAGAGAGAGTTCAGAGAAGGGCTACTAAAATGGTGTACGGCTTGAAGGAGAAAAGTTACCAGGAAAGGCTTAATGATCTTAACATGTACAGCTTGGAAAAAAGATGAGACAGAGGAGATATGATAGAAACATTTAAATACGTAAAGGGAATCCACAAGGTAGAGGAAGGGAGTATATTTAAACGGAAACAAAGTAGCAAAACAAGAGGACATAGTCTTAGATTAGAGGGGCAAAGGTTTAAAAGTAACATCAGGAAGCATTATTTTACTGAGAGGGTGGTGGATACATGGAACAGCCTTCCAGTTGAAGTGGTAGAGGCCAAAACAGTAATTGAATTTAAGCAGGCATGGGATAGGCATAAGGCTATCCTAAACAAAAGATAAATCCAGGTAAAGTATCCATGTAATTGGGCAGACTAGATGGGCCGAAAGGTTCTTATCTGCCGACATTTTTCTATGTTTCTATATCCTTTTTCCCCATAGAGAAAACGTACGAATTCAGTTTTGTGTTAGGTCACTGAGCACAGTGTGTGCTTGTCACATTTAAATTAACACTCTGTAATTTGATTGCAATTGTTTTCAAAGATCTATCTATATTCATGAATGCGCCATATGGAATTTTTTTACCATCACATTCTGGACCCTTTTTGCAAAGCAAATGTTTGTAATAAACTAAATTCCTCTGCATTGCTCCAGAATTACACTAAATCAAGTATTCTCAATATCTGGCACCAGCAGGTGCTTTTGAAAATAGAGTATACGCTATCTTGGTAGTGAATGGCTTAGGCCCGTATCAGACAAACTCAGTGATCACGTCCGTGTTGCTGCACATTTTAACGTCCGTCGTAGCAGACGAACAACGCACAAGTGCGGACGAACAACGCACGTGGCACCGGATGCAATTTAGGCAAGAACGTCAAACCGCTAGGACGGACGCACAGAGTCCTCTGTGCACCACGTGCACGTAGCTTTGTGTGTGAGTGATGGAACGTAGTCAGACGGACTGCATTTTTGACGTCCAGCATTTTTGATGGACAAAATGGTTTTTCATATCTTGTATCAATTTTTATTTCCCATCAACATCAATCAAAAAAAATGTCAGTCAAAAAAAACAGACCGTGTGGTGGCTACAGTATCATCAGTCAGAAAGTACGTCAGTTGTGCAGGAACGCACAGTGTGCGCAGAATGCGTTCGTTTGACATTAGCCTTAAGGCTAGGGTCAGACTGAGGCAGTGCGAACGCGCGTTCTGGCGCACTTAATCACGGCCGTGCTAGCAGCAGATGCCGGGCAATGACGGCCAATATACGAAGTACGGTCGCACAAAAGTCCGGCTGCGCAACGCAAGTGGAAAATGAACGCATTTTTTCGAGAACGTGAAACCGCAGGTACTGACGTACAGAGTGCGCTGCGCCCGCTAGAGGCGTGTGTGCGTGATTAGGAGACGTCAGACGCTGCTAATGTCCGGCCAACATAACGTCCAGACCCAAAAAGGGTTTTATTGATGATCCGTACAAAATCACGGACGAAAATGCGCATAGTATGACCACTATCACGTATTCTGTGAAAAAATGCGTCCATTCGTTCGAACGCACTTTTTCACAGACAACATAAAAATGCGTTCGTCTGACCCTAGCTTAAGTGTTGATCAGTAGTTAAGTACAGGATGACAATTGTCAATTGGAAGACAAAAATTCCTAAACCTGTTTTTTTAGGACTTCACCACTGCAAGAAAACTTAGGAAACACTGCTGCAGCAGTGCACTGACTGGCAAAAAGTTCAGCTGAAGCAGCTCCCTGTTAGATGTGGGAATGTGACTAGCCCTCCAGTTGTAAGCATAGATAGGCTAAAAAAAACCAAAAAACTTTATTGTGCTTTGGAGCTTTGTTTCTTTTTCACTTCACAATTGCCCTAGAGAATCAGGGTTTCAGCTATCAAAACTCCCCTTACTGCGTTTGCAGGACAACTCGCTTATTTCAATTTGGCATGGGTGCCCTAAAAAACCCAGCTTCTCTAATTGAAGCTCTCCGGTCCTAGCCATGAGACGCTGGAGCAGGTGGACTTCAAGGCAGCCCACTTGCTATGACTGCACTTTAATGAAATGCACCCACAAATTGTGTTTACATGTGCACACAAAGGAAAACAAAACAAAAGTAGCTCCTATGCGATTCTTTTTTCGGTTAAATCACTCAGTACATATGAATGAATTGCTCAGCTAAATGCACACGTCTACTTTTTCCAAGTATCAACCACTAGATGTCAGTCAATGCTGGGTTGGTGAACAAAACACGAACCAAAGTGATGAGATTAATTCTACACACATTATTTTTCTTAATCTAGAAGACCCGGATTAAAAATCTTAAAATATAAAATCTAAGCACAATTAATAACCTTTCGGTCCAGACTACCATGTCAAAATCAATTTTCCTAATATGCCAAATTAGTCACCTGCTTCTTTTTATTACAAGCCCACCCCTGTGCTGGTATGGGTGGAAGGCAACCATTGACAATTTCCCCAGCCGTTGTTTTTCATATAAACAAGTGAAAGAATGAACTGCGTTTGTCCCGCATGGATGGTTGTTGCAAGGTGATGGGTTTCTTAGCAAGTTATCCACTCTTCAAGTTAATTTATATAATTAAATAATAGATAAATTTGGGCAATTTCATCATGAATAATAGCACTCATTATTGTGTTGCCTGAACAAATCCAGTAACATATACAAAATTCAAATAAAAAAAAATAATCGCATTCAATTTGGTTGGATGGCAATTCAGCTTAGCAGTCATGCATGTATCTAATATATAAAATGTAACCTTTAAATCCCCAATAAAATGCATTATGTTGCATTGCTTACTTCATAAATGAAGATAACATTGGTGATCTATCATTTACTCATTAAGCATCAATATGGATTTTGGCTTTAAAATACATATGAAAAGATTTAAATAGTCACTATCAACCAAACTGACCTTTCCATCTCTACTGAATGACAGGGTTTGAAACAATTCTCTACTTTTTTCTCCAGTCTGTTGGTCAATACAGATTATTTGACACCTTGTACATTTGCGCAAGACCTATAAATAATGAAATGTTAAAATAGTTTATTTAAATTAGAAAATTAAATTAACATTTTGATAAATATAAGCATTATTAGCATTATATAGTAAATCTAAAGCATTATTTATAAAGCAAAGTAAAAGCATAACCTTAAATTATATTAGCAATTTGATTTTGTACATATATTTTAACACTTTTCATAACTTTTTACATGATAAATTCTAAATAAGAACAAACACTAACTCCACAATCCTTCACGCTTTAATAATGCGTTTAGAAGTGTCTGAATTCAATATCCAACAAAAGGTAAATAAAAACACTCGCAATCTACAAATGCAGTGGAATGGACCAATCACTTCATGACCACACGCAAAAGGAAAAGGGGCTATGCAAAAAGGAAAAACCCTTGTACCCCTTTACCATGTTTATTGGGATTTAAGTAAAAATGATCAAATTCAAATTTTAAGAGATTTCCTTGAACTCTCAAGGACATACAAGATCAACTTCAGGAAATTCAAGATCGATAGCATAAAATCCATGTAAGGCAAATTTGCAAACACAACAATCTACACGACGCAGTCTTGATAAGGTGCTATGTGCTTGAAATGTGTAGAATGCTGTGCTTGTATGTGATGGATTTTGTGGTATCGCTCCTGATTTTTCTCTAAAGTTATTTATGTAACCCCCTTTGAATATTTAAATAGCTGATCCCCCGAAGCAACTTGTCGAATCATAATTGTAATTAAAATGTAACTTTCATTATTAGAACTTAATAAATGGAGCAGTTAAAATTGATCCAGTTCATAATGAACAAAAAAAATACAAAAATCAACATCACAACATAATGTATAAATGAATCAAAATATGCTACCCAGTAATTATAGAATTCAGTACTAGATGCTTGGCTTAATAATAGTTGTAGTTGTTATATAACCAAATGGTTTGTGCACCGAGAAATAAAAATTATTTTATGCATTCTTTAGGTGAAAAAAGGAGAGGAACGGGGCTAGTAAATTATGAATAAATAAAGGGATAGAGTAGGGGAAAAAAAGAGCACACCCGGCTCACAATATGGTAAATGTATATGGCACACACAGGTTCCTCCACATTCACAGCTATGATGCATTCACAAGGCCAACATAGTGTCAAATCAATCACTGAATCCTATTATGAGGCAATTTTCTGTAGTCGTAGTTCAATTTGAGTGATATTTCAAAGTAACCTTTCCCTCCCCTTCCCTGCTATGTACCCGACGCACGTTTCGCCACAAGAGGCTCGTCAGGAGTGCTACCCCAGCTTCCTCTTTTTTTCACCTAAACAATGCCTAGAATGAATTATATTGCTTGGTGCACAAAACATTTGGTTATATAACTACAACAACTATTATTAAGCCAGGCATCTAGTACTGAATTCTATAATTACTGGGTAGCATATTTTGATTCTTTTATACATTATGGGCTATATTACAAAGTTGGTGTTAACTTTAGCTCTAATATGTTGTGTTGTTAATTTTAGCTCTAATATGTTGTTAATTTTTGCATTTTTTGTTCATTATGATTTGGATAAATTTTAACTGAACCATTTATTAAGTTCTAATAATAAATGTTACGTTTTAATTACAATTGTTACAGATACATAGTGATTTGACCAAATTGCTTCGGCAGATCAGCTATTTAATTTGATGAGGGTTATCCCCTCTTTAGGTCTCGGTGACCATCATATAACCTATATAATTTTCCATCTCTCGAGTGTTAAGTTGCATTTTGCTTATTTAGTCCCTTTGAATATTTATTTTAAGGAAATCCCCAGGCATTATGTAAACTATTCGGATCATTTTACCACGACATGGATAATGGTCTCCTTTTATGCAAAAGAATTTTCGCTTTTGTTTATGAAATTCTAAATAGGGAAAACATAACTTAGAATAGTATTACGGAAAACCTACACAAAAGATAGACCTGGAGACAAACAGAAGAAGCCGGACATAAGAAAAAAAAAAAGCATTAGAACATTACAAAGAAAAAGGGTAGAAGAATAACCCAGCAGTTAAAAGATTCGAAGAAACTAAAACAGTACCCGGTGATACTAGGGCTATTACTCGAATAAAGACAATGTAATGAAAATATCGAGCACAAATTTTAAAAAAATATGTGCGCTAGATTAGTTAAGAGAGCTAAATGATTTGGCAGATAAATTGTGAAAAGGCAGACATCTTGACATGCCAAACGGTAATGAACAATCCTGGCACACAAAAAAAGATATAAAATGAAAGCCAAAAGAAAAGAGGGGATAAAGGAGCTTGTGAGGTAATCAGCAGCATAGCCAGGCGTTATGTCAACTGGACTGACCAGTTGCTGATTTTATCTGCTTAATCCCAAGAAAGTAGAGCATACAAACGTCAAGTAATTAATTTACTGTAAGTAATTATATTTACATTTTTTGCTATCGTGTGTTGCATTCATTAATATAGCAATGACATTTTGTAAGGTCGTGTTAAATAGGGAAGCCAGCTCATGCAGCAGTAAAGTGTGCCAAGCCTGGGAGAGCTGCCTAGTGCTGGCTCTCGCCTTCTAGTCCTAGTTGTTCTAGTCATTTTAGTGTAATGAGTATAATGTGTTAATTGTGAGACATTTGGAAATGTCAGCACTAAATTAAGTATACATATGCTTTTGAATAAACTGCAAACCTGATGTATACAGATTCGGTGGTGTCTGACAAGATGTGACCTCTGCAAATTATTCAGCAAACTAATATGAGTATGCATTGAAATGAACATGTATATATTTCATTTGGAACCAGTAGGATTAAAAACACTAGTCTGTTACTTTCTTATCTAAAACATTATAGAAGCCTATAAAAACCACCTTACACATAAACATTTGTGTCAATAATATTAGGGAAAAAAGCTACAATTCTTTGGCACGTTAACTGTTATGTTAACTGTTATGCCCCACACACGTTAAGCTCATTTAGGAATGCCATTTTTTTTTCCTAATACACATTTGAAAAAGCAAAGTTATTCCCTCTGAAAGTTTGGCTGCCCCACACATCCCTGCACCCTGCTGCAGCGGCTAGTGAAAGTTGAGCAGAGAGCCATCCTACAGGACAGCCCTCTACTCAATCCATGCGGAGCATTGTTGGCACGCTAATAGATTAGTACATGGATGTCACTGAGGACCAGTTGCACATTGCTGAAAAACAGCCCCAGACAAGCCCTACCCACAGAAGAGTGAGACATGGAGACGCCAACACTACTGAAGCAAGTACAAACTGCAATATCGTATCAAGGGATCAAGATGAAGTAAAGACCTATGGAATGCTGGTTTGATTATATGTCTGTAAACGTTGTCAATAAATCAGAAAAAAACTATTCCTCTGCATTAAAAAACAAAACAAAACAACTATTGTGGGGTAATAAAAAGATTTAATTTAATATATGGACCAGCAAACACCCTCCCCCCCCCTTTGCATTGGTATAACTTGCCCTTGCTGGGAAGTTGTGAGTAGGGATGGACTGGCGGTTCGAATCTGTTCGATTCGAACATCGGCTGTTCGAAAGTTCGCGAACTGCAAAC
Organism: Leptobrachium leishanense; assembly: GCA_009667805.1. NCBI lineage: Eukaryota > Metazoa > Chordata > Amphibia > Anura > Megophryidae > Leptobrachium > Leptobrachium leishanense. The sequence continues at coordinate 179,560,796 of CM019067.1, read as the reverse complement.
TTTTCAGGCCGTTCTCAAAAAGTTTGAAAAAAAATAATTTTGAAAAGGTTTTAAAAAATTCGTAAAAAATCTAAAAATAAAGAGACTCTTTACTGCAGAATATTATAAGCAACGGTTTATTGGATATTGAATTAAAACGGGAATATTTTTAACATTGAAGCCGATAGGATTCAACACATTTCCCACACCTTGTTGCTAAAACATCAGGCAGACGCGGCCCTCTAATCAGGCACTGTAGAGGGCTGCCGCCGGGGCCACCCAAGGACCACCTTGAGGAGTGAGCGGACGCCGGATGACAGAGCTGCGACAGTGCGGGCTGGCCGGCCGGGTGCATGTGGCAGACCCCCCCCCCACAACCAGGATCCAGGGAGCCCCCACTGACCACCAGGCTAAGGTAAGGCGACACATTTTTTTTCAAAAATAAAATTCGGGGACATTTTTAAATGTCCCCGGGAACATAAAACCTTTTTTTTCTTTCTAATACTCGGATTCCTGGATCCACCAACAAGCGCAGCCTCCCGTCTCCCACGCTGTTAGAAGCTGCATACCACCGGCGCGCTGTGTGCAGCTTCTGAGCAGATACGCTATTAGTGTAGAGGGAGCGATGCAAAATGCGCAGCCAGCTTCCCCGCTACACTAATAGTGTATATTCTCAGAAGCTGCACACAGAGCGCCGGTTAAAGCTAGCGTCAGACTGTAGAGGTGCTGCGCGGCAGTGTGAGGATTCATATGCTGCATTAAATTCTTTTTCTTACAAATTTGGTTACTTAACCCGTTTGCATTTGGATTGTAATATTGTGACATCCAGGGCCCCGGGTGGAGATCGGGGGGCCCTGGACGCATGGTGCCACCAGCTGGCCGAATGCCAGGAGCTCCGGCGGCACCCGGCACAGCTGTGAGTGATCAGGGGGCAGGGCGCGGTGTGATGACGCGGAGCCACCGGGACCTTTAAATCAGGAGCGTGCGCTGTACACCTTGCCGTGGAGTTCCATTCCTGCATCGCTAGCTTACCGAATCCGTTTGTATACTTGTTACTGACCCTGCTTGTTCTGAGGACCCGATCTGTTGCCGACTTTGCCTGCCATTTGACTATTCTCTATGTGTACTCCCTGCCTGTTCTGTTTGCCTCCTGTTGCTACTGGTGTGCGCCGATTCTCACCATATACAGTAGCGCAGTACTGGAGCCTAAATGTTGTTCACCTGGTTTTGTTATAACGGCTACTCTCGCTCTGTGCCCCTGTCTGGTATATTCCGCTGCTTGTTACTGCTGGTCCGCTTCCATCCTACCATACACTATAGCACAGTACAAACGTATATTGATCTCAGTCTGTGGTGTATATTGCATTGACTTGCATTGTGTTCGAATTGTGTTCGAATTCGAACTTTTTCAAATGTTCGAGTTCGAATGCGAACCGAACACGGGGGTGTTCGGCCCATCTCTAGTTGTGAGGGATTCGCTAATATCACCAGCCTGCCATATTCAGCACAGGTGGGTATGCTACTGCCTAGAGGGTGGGCTCATTTAGATCCATTTATCCCCTTTGCTCGAAGGTCTACAAAACTACAACATACATTATGGGAAAGAATATTGTCTGATCTTTCCACTGATGCTGGTTTTTGGGATAAATCTTGTTTAAGGTCAATTTTATCGGGAAGGAAAGCATTAACATTAACAGCACCTTGTATCTTTACAGTATTACAAGGTGACAGGAGTGAGATCTGAAAATTTTGTGTCTCCTCAGGGAGAACAGTAATCTTGCATTAAATGGGTATGCAAAAAAGAAGAAAAATCTGTCCTTTGTCCTTTTATGATATAGAAGTTTGTTAGAAAATAATCTATCTACATTACCTTTGACGTGTCAAAACCTTGCGCAACTGTTATGTTATGGAACTAGTGCGTGGCTTGGTAATCAAACTCTACTTCCTAAAGGGATAAAATGTCACAAGTCTGCTTCATTGTTTTACCACTGAGAAATACTGCCCCATGCAAGACAACATAATATTGTATAGTACCTTAAAATGGATGTCACCAATGAAAACTTCAGACCATTCTTCTTCTTCAAAGGGAAGACTTCCATCGATGACTAGGTTGGCTCGAAAGCGTTGAATCAACTCTTCAGGGTTATTAATTTCACTTTCTCCTCTAGCAAAAACAGAAAGATACAGCATTAAGGTATTAAGTATTTGCTAATCCGGTGATGTGTAGCTAGAATTGCAAAGACTTAAGCCAACTTTTGTTGGGGAAGATTCAGAGGCTTGGGTCGTTCAACTATCAAAGAAATTGATGTTGAACCGCATTGTGAAACGCGAAGAGAACTTGAAGGGATATGCGCAGTGAGTGACTCAAAGATGGCGTGGGACCAGAATTGCTGGTGCACGCAAAATGACATTAAAGATAGCACCAAAACCAGAAATGATGTTCCGTGACTAGTAGAACACGGAAACATGTCTTGAAACGCACACCATGACCATGCAGGCAACACACTAATGGAGCAGAGGGTATTCAAAAGCATCTGAAGGCAATAGAATACTGACTGATGAAGGTTGCATGAGCCAAAGCATATATCAATTACACTTTTTGGGACCTTTTTAGGAAACTTCCTTATAGGCTTTTATTTGTTTATCTTTTATCCTGTATTTTTTTGGGCCCGTTTGGTTTTTTTCTTGCCCAGTGTGTGCGATTATATAAATGAATAGCTTATGTTGCACCGTTCTCTTTTTGGTGCATACTTATTATTTTTTTTTTTTTGCCGACCATTATATATTATATTATATTATAAACCTCTGCTTTTTCCATTTTTTTTTATACCTTATGGTTTCCAATATAATATATATTCCCAGGGATTTACCCATATATAAAAGGGACAACCATAAGAATTTCTAGTCACATCGCTGAGATTCTCCACATCAACTGGAACTACCACCAAGGGGTTGGATACTAATCGCAAAAAGTATCATGGCTGATATCCATGAGCCTATATATTGTTGTGGCTCCAACATAGGTGAGTGGTTTTCTTACACTTATAAATCATTAAATATGAAGACCTGTTGCACTATGGAAGCACCACATCCAATCTTTTCTCTTTGAGGTCACCTGACAGTATAAAGAAGGGAGGTGTCACCCTATACCTGACCAGACACACTTAAAAGAGAGCTGGGATTTATTTTCGTAAAAAGGAACAAATAAGTTGTGCAGCGTAACCTTCATACTTTACTGCAATATTGTTTTTTATTTGTGCTTTTATATTTTTAAGATCTTCAAGGTTGTGAAGGAGGTCTGACTATTGTTAATGTAAGTATCTTTTTATTTTAGTTCACTGGAGCACTTGCATGTGCACATTTTTTTCCACTATCGTTTTAGTATTTTATTGCGCCTTTGGAACATTTCCACAGTTTTACTGTATTAGGAGTGTAATTTATCTATAGGTTTTTGGCACTGTTGGTTCCTTTTAGGCAGCATATTTCATACAAGCTGTGCATCACTGGTTATATAAGCACTCTACTGACTTCACACATTCATGTATTCACCAACGTTCAATGACACCTGCAGAAGGTAGACTAAAGTCACCTATACAGTATTGCAATAGAAGCTGTATCATTTATTATGCATGAAAAAGGTAAATCCCTGTTCATGAGTTTAATGGCAATAGCAAAAATCCAGCCATGCTTAATCCCTGATGCCCCAAACTACAGTATTTGTTCATTCCCTTATCTCCTCTCTTGACTACTGCAATGGTGTACTGTTGAGATTTCCACTCTCCAGACCCTCCCCCCTCAAATCCATCCTAAAGGCCTCCTTACACATTATTTTAGCCAGTAATCTGCATTAGCTGCTCCCCTTTACCAATCCACTCCCTGACTTCCCATACCCAGCAGGACATTTTACATCCTCAACCTTAACCTCTTTGATCTTCAAACACTCCCCACCCAGCCCTGTGTTTTTTGCATGGCATATCATATCCTCATTTCATCACCTCCTCTTATGCTAGACTTCAAAATTTCTTGCAAGCTGTTCCTGTTCTCTAGAATTCCCTACCTCAACCCTTTAGGCGCTCCCTGAAAACCCATCTATTCAGAAAAGTGTACAAACAATACAAGTCAGACATCCCTCACCTACGTCACTTCATCCTGTCTTCTACTTAAAGCACCTCTGACCAAACATAACTTCCCTCATGTCTCCAAGTCCAATACAGATTGTAAATTCCCTTGGGGGCAGGGTCCACAAATCCTTTTGTATAATCTTTGTAAGGTCATAGGTTCAAATGAATTTATGTTCCAATGTAATATCCCCTTGTCCACCTATCTTATACAGTGCTGTGGAATCAGTTGGCACTTTATAAATTAAAGGGACATGCATGCTTTGTTAGTGTGCCTTTAAAAATGTGCAATGCCTTTTGAATGAGCCTGTAGTCTCACTCAGCAGGGATAAGAAGCAAGTAAATATGATTTTTTTTCATATTCATCTGCTTTTCTGTCTTGGGGTCATCCCACACCCACCTAAAGAGGCACACAGAGTTATCCAATCAGTGTGTATTCTGTGGAATGTATGAAAAAATGCACTGAGCATGTGCCACTGAGTTACTCCACCTCCCTCCTGCACTGTGAGCTGAGGAGGGAGGAGTTGAGTGCCATTCCAATCTCTTAACTCTTTCATCCGGAGCTACAGCAGAGACAGGGAAGGAAGGAAATCAATACACCCAGGGAGAAAGAGAGCCAGAGAGAGAGAGGTACGGCAAAACCCCCCCCAAAAAACAGAGTGTGCAATTGAAACAGCAAGAGAGCACGCACACAAGAGACAGACAGCACAAGAAAGAGTGTGAGAATGAGTGACCTGTGAAGGAGTTGAGCGAGCATGTAAACCATGAAAGGTGCCATGAAAGCGAATGAGTGAGCGAGTGACAGAGTTAGCGTGTGTGTGAGTGTGTGCTTTCCCAGTTGCAGGGATAGCTAATATTCAGCTCCTCAGTTCCCCCAATCAGAGGTTCTGAGCATGCACAGCTTGTGCTAGTTCATGAGAAGCTTTGATGGGTGGAGTAATGGGTGGGGAGGAGGCGGGGAATATTCAAGAAGTAGGAGCTGACGAAACACCACTCGCTGAGGGGCGCGTGATCAGAGAAGATGAAATGATAGAGTTTAACCCCTTAGTGACCGGGCGGTTTTACACAAATCCGTCTTTTAGTGACCGCTGCTGTTTTTACGTTTCTGCGCTGTTAGTGTTTAGGTCAAATTTTCCTCTTACTCGTTTATTCAACCCACACAATATTATACACCCTTTTTCCCGCCATTAAATGGACTTTCTAGAAATACCATTATTTCCATCATATCGAATAATTTACTATAAAAAAAAATATGAGGAAAAAAAATTGTAAAAACACACTCTTTTGTAATTTAATCCCCAAAATCTACAACCACCCAAAACGACCCCGGCTAAATAGGTTCAAAATTTTGTCCCGAGACTAGAAATACCCAATTTTTACATGCGTTTGCTTTTTAACCCCTTCACTGCTGAGACAGTTCACCTATGTGCGCTGCGCTCATTCTGACCATTTTGTGCTAATTATTTTTAGATGACAGCCTAGGTCCTATTTAATTAAACCTCCCCAGACAAAAAAAACTTTTTTTAAAAAAACATTTTTTTATTTTATTTAATTTTTTTATTATTTTTTTTTATTTTATTTTTTTTATTTTATTTTTTTAAAACCAAACCTGGTCATGTTTGGTATCATTTGAAAGGCCATAATCAGGCTGCCATGGATCGGGAGATAAATGGATCCTTAGGATCCCCTTATCTCTACATGGCAGCTAGAGGGTTAACTGGCCCACTGACATCCTCACACATATGGTGAGGTTGTCAGTGGGTGGGGGGGGACCTGGAGGCTTGGCTGATATCCAAGATGTCAGCCCCCCTCCAGGTTTGAATCGCGTTTTGGCGCCAGTTGGCGCCGCAACGTGATCCGGCGGCGAAACGGTTAATGCCATACACCGCTGGAAAGGGGAGGCTCTCTCTCTCCAGCGGTGCAAACGGCATCTCCCTAGCTTTAATGGTTGGGGAGATAGAGGGCTCCGAAGGAGCCCCCCCTCCCTCCATTGAAATCCATGGGGACGCCTGCTGATGACGTCACCACGCAGCGTGGCGACGTCATCAGCCTCGCCTGCCCATGTAAATCACATGGGCAGGCTTCCTCCCTGCCAGATCGCCGTGGGATCGGCGAGGGAGGTGAGTATCGGGCGGGAGGGGGATTAGGCGCCGCTGACGTACCCTGTACGTCCGCGGGTCTAAGGGAGACCTGTGGACAGGACGTACAGGGTACGTCAGGGGTCCTTAACCCTTTCGCTGCTGAGGCTTTTCCCGCCCCTGTGCTGAGGTCATTTTTACCTGTTTTGCGCATCATGTTTAAACGTGTTTTGAAGGCTTATTTTAGTATATGACCCAGACATATTATATATCGTTCTTTCCGTCAGACTCGGTAGATTCATAATATGTCATTATTATATGTATACGTTATGTCATGTCTGTATATTATAACAAAAAATGCAATAAAATATGTATTTTCAATAATTTACAATGTGTAAAGTGTTTTTTTTTCACATTTTAACATGCGAGCATGTTTTTGGGGAAAATTACACTATTTTAACAAACGCACCGCATACAAAAATCGTTAGTGCAGCATCATTGTTCACATTATATTGAAATGGGAACAATATTGCTACACTAACAAACCAAAAAAAATAAAAAAAGTGTTTATTTTTTTTTATAATTTTTTTTTAATTTTTTTTTATTTTTATTTTTCATTTTTTTTTTTTTTTTACAACTTTTTTCACTGTAGTGTTTGGTATCGTTGGAACGGCCATGCTCTGGCCGATCCAACCATACCAAAATTTAACCCCTAACTGCCACGGATCGGGAGATAGGGAGTTCATTGGAACTCCCTATCTCCACCGTTGGTGGCAGTTAAGGGTTAACTCTAGGACTGGCGTCATCGTGCTACGCACGATGACGCCAGTCCTCAGGGGGAGTTCCCGGAGGCTTGGCCGACATCCAAGATGTCGGCCAGCTCCGGGAAAGGATCGCGAACCGGCGCTTTTCAGCGCCGATTCGCGATCCAGCTCCCCTGGGGTTAATGCCAGGCATCATTTGGAAGGGCAGGCTGTGCCCTTCCAAATGATGCCTGGGTTAACCCCCGCAGAGTCGCCGATCGGAGGGAGAGAGGTCCGAAGGACCTCCCCCCCTCCCTTTCAGGCGCCTCCTCCGCACATGCGGGGGGGCGCCTGAATTTGGTGTCATCGCGCTGCCGCGATGACACCCCAATTCCGGCGGCTGCTGTTCCGGATGCCGGGCTGACATCCAGGATGTCAGCCCGCACCGGAGGGGCAGCGATCGGCTGGAACCCGGCCGAACGCTGACCCCAATGGGAGGACGCGCTCAGCGCGTCCTCAGCACACCAGCGGGAATGCTGAGGACGCGCTGAGCGCGTCCCAGCAGCGAAGTGGTTAAGGGGTTAAAGAAAATAAAAATTTTTTAGACATTCTTAGAACTTTTATTGATTTATTCTAGTTTGTCTTTGTATAAAAATGTTTAAATATCAATTTAAAAAAAGGAAAAAATTAATTCTAGACATGCATGTCCCTTTAAGTATAAAAATAGCACTGATGACATTGCTAGCTACAATAATGGTACTAAAGCATGATATTTTAAAACTTGATTCTTACGGCAATAACTGCATCCTTTCCAAATAACTAGATTTTGAAGTCTTCTTTGATTCCCCCCCCCCTTCACAACAGTTTCCCTACAACGATCACATTAACACGATCTTCAAAAGGATCTCTCAGTGCCTGAGATAATGTTAACTGTACCTGAGATAATGTTAACTGTATCTAGAAGTATGCTGGTGTTATGCAAACAAATTTTGCTTATTGCAAATGAGATTTGTTTCATTTGTGCTCCAGAATATGTCCCTAAAGATACAATACATTGGTCATAACAGCTGATGTACTGGAACATAGGGTACTGACTAAAATCCAGATCACTTGCAGCAGCACTGGAATCCAGACCAGCAGGAGTGCTCTGCCTGTCATATACAGCATACAACCACTAAATGCACTGTAATGATACTACAGTGCATTTAGATTGTGTATTTGTGGAAGTGACAGGATTTAGGTATGGCGATAGGATTAAATTACGTCGTGCCACTGGTATACCAGGTCAGCCCAGTCTTCTGTCTTGAAACTCTATCTCTATTTGCCAATGATACAAAATATTGTGAAATACTAGACCAAGTTGTATTAACACTGATCTCTCTGTGTAATTTATAATTAGATACATGGTTATATTAGCTACATACTTTGGGCAGTATTACAATGTTGGTGCTAACTTAACCAGAGCTGTTGTAAACTGAAAACCTCCATAGGCTATAATGGCTCTGGTAAGTTTACAACAGCTCTGGTTAAGTTAGCACCAACTATGTAATACTGCCCTTTGTGTCTGAAGGTTGGATAGCAGCATACAAAAACTAATTAGCTTAATGATAGCCAGGTGTTATCACAGTAATGTTCCCAAAACACACTCTATTCTGTCTGTTACAAATATGTAAATTTCTGTGTGTTTTGTATACTTTCCATTGATGTCCTGCTCCAGAGTGTTGGAATATCAGAAGATAATTATTACTTAAATTATCGGATTACTCTGTTCTTTAACTCCTTTACTACAAAGTGATTTCACAGAAATTCTCTGCTGGAGACCAGTGAATTGTTTTGGGATTAGTCCAAATATTTAATGCATGATTTACTGTACTAGTCCCATTTGGCAGACAGTTTTTGCTATCTGCTGGCCAGAAGGAGCCTATGTAGCTAAGGCTCTGTGATGCAGCAAGTGACAATTTCAGTCTTGCAAAATAAATTTACTTGTAAAAACTGTTGTGGTACCTCATGTGTCATGCCTGAGGTGCTAAAACTTTGGGGGCACCTTAACACGATCTCTAGCACCTGTGTCTGCTGCTGCTGATAGAGTAAACACCATCACAGCAGTGAGGGGTTAACCATGGTATCTGTATACCTTTTTCATGTTTACACAGTGAATTTGAGAATAGTTTATTCTTTGTGAAAATTGGATACGTGGAAGGTCTATTAATGGGGGAAGTTACCAGTGTATAAGAACTGAAAGGAGTCAAAATCTGTCTAAGCTGGTTGTGACTTCTGTTCACACTTGATGTCTCTCTTGAATACTACACACATTCCTGTTCAATGGTGAAATGTGCTAATATTGAGCAAACCAAAAATTAGTGACCACTCCCAAGCAAGTAAAAACACTATACGTATCTGCTAGCTTCGTACAACAGCACTGCCCCTCAATGCCGACAGGATATATGAAGGTGAAAAATGTGAAGTATAATCTGCAAAACAAATCAATACACGCATAGTGCAGACCGCAGATACATAATTTAATATATTGAGCCCCCGCTGGAATTGCACTCACAAGATCAAAATATTAATCAGGCGCATATCAGGTACTTGATTACCCTCTCCTGGTTCAAATGTGTTGCCTCCTGAAATCCAAACCGTCTGAATATCGCCAAGGAACTCCTTCAGGCTTGTTCATCAATCGGTATAGCTGGAATCAGGCTTTTAGAATAAATTTCAAACCAGCGGTTCTCCAATAAAAACTGGTTTATTTAAAATATCATAAAATAAAATGTAAAAATTGGAACACCATCCAACACATTTCGTCTCTGCTACATGCAAGACTTCATCAGGGATAAGGTGTTCATTTAGACTAACGCAGTTATATAGCCACATAATTACTAAAAAAACAATACAGCTGACACATGATTAATTAAATGTCCACATAAGTCCCAATTGATCAGAGTAGATGTATTACGATGCGCCCCATGGCGGAGCGCACGTCCATTTTAATGGTTGATAATCTTCTCCCCTCTATTTCCGGTGCAACCGGAAGTGACGAATCACAGGACAATATCCAATCGATCTCCGGCAATCCGCCATCTTGTGGAGGTCAAACTTCCGTCCTCCTGGCGCCACCATCTTGAGAGGTCTTCATGTTTGGTCTCTCTTATTTTGCAAATCAAGATAGATTAGACACCAAAACTTTTTTTAAGTCAAGTGACTGTAATTCAGCTACCGATAGAAAAAGTACCCATGCCGATTTTTGGCTCAATAATATTCCTAAAGGACAATTTAAACGAATGAGGAGAAATTGTTCAAATTTGGAACTTTTTGATGAACTAGTGATTAGGAATAGGTATGTTGAGAAGGGTTACGATAAAGACAAAATAATGAAAGATCTTAATGAGGTTAGAATCATAGATAGGGAATTACTGTTTAAAGAAAAAAGTAAAATCGATGGAGCCAATCAATTTAATATAGCGTTCTGTACTCAATTTAATACCCAATCTTATCGTATTAGAAACATAATAAATAAACATTGGCATATATTGTAGACCGATGAAGTACTGAAACACCAGTTCCCTAATAAACTTAATGTTATTTTTAAGAAGGCTTGAAATTTGAAAAATGAATTGGCCCCAAGTTTATTACCGACCATTAAAACCAATACTAATGAGAACTTTTGGAAGAAACCTATGGGCTTCAATAAATGTGGGAGGTGCAAGGCTTGTGTTAACCAAAAAAGAAAAACTACGGAGTTTAAAAGTAGCAATAATGGGAAGATGTTCAAAATAAATCATTTTATACATTGCTCGAGTAAAGGAGTAATTTATTTGCTCCAATGCCCTTGTGGGGCACAATATATTGGTCAAACGTCAAGATCCTTCCGTGTACGTATTTTGGAGCATTTAGGTAATATCAGGAGAAAGACAATGAATCCTAATGTACCGGTTCACTGCAACTCATGTCAAGTTTTTAATCTAGAGCAGTTTATTTGTCTAGGTATTGATCTGGTCATCCCGAACTGGAGAGGGGGCGATTCGCATAAAGATTTACTCGGGAGAGAGACCGAATGGATATTTAGAGTAGGGACTTGGAATAAAGGTGGGCTTAATGTAGACCTGGACATACATCAATGTTTGTGATTTGGGGATTTATTAATCGCTGTGTAGAGTTTATTACCACTGTGTAGAGTTTTTAGGAGGTTATATGTTAGGTCTGCCCTATAACACATTCCTTCATTATATATTTTTTGAGTGCATTAAGAGAGACCAAACATCAAGACCTCTCAAGATGGTGGCGCCAGGAGGACGGAAGTTCGACCTCCACAAGATGGCGGATTGCCGGAGATCGATTGGATATTGTCCTGCGATTCGTCACTTCCGGTTGCACTGGAAATAGAGGGGAGAAGATTATCAACCATTAAAGTGGATGCGTGCTCCACCATGGGGCGCATCGTAATACATCTACGCTGAACAATTGGGACTTTTGTGTACGTTTTAATTAATCATGTGTCGGCTGTATTGTTTTTTAGTAATTATGTGGCTATATAACTGCGTTATTCTAAATGAACACCTTATCCCTGATGAAGTCTTGCATGTAGCAGAGACGAAACGCGTTGGATGGTGTTCCAATTTTTACTTTTTATTTTATGTTATTTTAACCCTTTCGCTGCTGAGGCTTTTCCCGCCTCTGTGCTGAGGTAATTTTTACCGGTTTTGCTCATCATGTTTAAACGTGTTTTTAAGGCTTATTTTAGTATATGACCCAGACATATTATATATCGTTCTTTCCGTCAGACTCGGCAGATTCATAATATGTCATTATTATATGTATACGTCATGACCTGTCTGTATATTATAACAAAAAATGCAATAAAATATGAATTTAATAATTTACAACGTGTAAAGTGTTTTTTTTTCACATTTTAACATGCGAGCAATTGCGGTTATATCTTGTATGGGGTGCGCTTGTTAAAAAAATTAGAGATGGGGTCTCGTTAGTGCACCGCATACAAAACTTGTTAGTGCAGCATCATTGTTCACATTATAATTGAAATGGGAACAATATTGCTGCATTAACAAAACAAAAAAAAGAAAAAAAAATTGTTTATTTTTTTTATATATTTTTTTATTTTTAATTTTAAACTTTTTCATACTCATGTTTGGTATTGTTGGAATGGCCATGCTCTGGCCGATCCAACAATACCAAACATTAACCCCTAACTGCCACGGATCGGGAGATAGGGGGTTCCAATGAACCCTCTATCTCCACCATTAGTGGCAGTTAGGGGTTAACTCCTCAGGGGGCATTCCTGGAAGCTTGGCCGACATCCAAGATGTCGGCCAGCTCCGGGAAAGGATCACGAACCGGCGCTTTTCAGCGCCGATTCGTGATCCGGCCCCCATGGGGTTAATGCCAGGTACCATTTGGTAGGGCAGGCTGTGCCCTTCCAAACGGTGCCTGGGTTAACCCCCGCAACGCCGCCGATCGGGAGGCACATGCGGGGGGGCGCCTGAATTAGGTGTCATCGCGCCCCCGCGATGACACCTAATCACTCCGGCGGCGGTTCCGGATGCTGGGCTGACATAGAGGATGTCACCCCGCACCGGGGGGGCCAGCGATCGGCCGGAACCCGGCCGAACGCTGACCCCATAGAGAGGACGCGCTCAGTGCGTCCACCGCATGGAACGTGACATGCGGTTGGACGCGCTGAGCGTGTCCACCGCAGCGAAGGGGTTAAATAAACCAGTTTTTATTGGAGAACCGCTGGTTTGAAATTTATTCTAAAAGCCTGATTCCAGCTATACCAATTGAATATCGCCAAAGAACTCCTTCAGGCTTGTTCATCAGACGGTTTGGATTTCAGGAGGCAACACATTTGAACCAGGAGAGGGTAATCAAGTACCTGATATGCACCTGATTAATATTTTGATCTTGTGAGTGCAATTCCAGCGGGGGCTCAATATATTAAATTATGTATCTGCGGTCTGCACTATGCTTGTATTGATTTGTTTTGCAGATTATACTTCACATTTTTCACCATCATGAATGGTGAAATGTATCTGACGATCCAGTCGGCTAACCAGGTCGGTAAACTCGTCACTTTGCTTCCCTCGCTCAAGGGATAGCGTGGCGTAACATTAAAGCTCCACTCATCCAATGACCAGACAAGACTAAAATCGGGCAAAACACTCTCTGTAATGCTCAACACATGGCTTTTTATACAGTAAGAGAATAATCCCATTAACTAGAACAATGCCCACCTCAGACAGCCCGGCACCAGCATAAACAGCTGTCTACAGAGAACAGCCTGCACCTCAAATAGGGTCCTTTTCATGGTGATCCTGTGGGTGTGGTGGTCTGACTCTGGTACCGTTCAATAACATCAAACCCCCAGATGTTACAGTCAGAATGTACGGGAAATGATCCATAACCACGGCGGCAGGAACCCGACAGAAGGGCAGGACTGTTAACCCTGGGTTCCTATTGGAGGTCCCTCTCCATAACCACCCCAAGCTCTACCCCAGTGAAGGGGCAACAAAGTCCCAAAAGAGCACCCTGGTAGGGCAGATTGTTCGTACATTGCTTGGGGGTATGGTTTGGCAGGTATCTCTGCTGCGCTTAGCCGTCTCACAGTCCAGAATAGGCAGCTGAGACTTGGGAAAATGGAGCAGGACAACAAAGACAGGGATTATGCTCTTTAAAGGAAAGATACATTAAACATAAATGTATATAAATATATACATATAAACAAGAACAAATATAAATAGCAGCACAACAGACGATCGGAAAGTCTCTTGGGTCCCTGGAGCTGGCATCCGTGACAACATCCATCTAGATATTTATTGAAGAGACGTCACTGTTTTTGACCATTGAATAGTAAAGAATTAATTTACCTGAATCCCAACTGCTGACTTAGGTGAAGAACACTGGCTTTGTTTATAAGAAGGTACTGAGCTTCATTGACTAAGGAAAGAGAGGCCAGTGGCATGTCCAATAAGCCTGAAAATAAATTATCACTTTAGTACTTTGACCTTCAGGAATGACTGCGTACTATGATTATAGTACTTTTTTATTATGGTATTTTTCAGTAAAGTCTATAAGAATGATATAAAATTAATCACAGTGTGAGCAGCTATTGTCCCCTTCCTCCTGGTTACTCTCTTAATAAAGTCTCCACAGGTAACCATTATAATTTCCACTCTATGGCAAGTGAGAATGCTACTACTTGCCAATAATCCAACCCATTTTCAATTTGAGAAGTGACAATTTTCTGTTTCAGTATCCTATATGACGGATTCAAAAAACTGTAGCAATCTGTTGTAAACCCTATTGTTATTATTATTTATTAAATCTATTTCATTTTCAACGGATTAGTTGTTTTTTGTTAAAATGCCATAACATTTTACTGAAAATGTATTACATAGCCATGCGTGTAGTTTACAGTTCAGCATTTCTTAAAATATTAAATTTGTTTACTTTTACAAGTTTTCACATTTATTTTCTTCAGATTTAGAACCATTAGGGAAAATGGGAATTTTAGTTACTCCAAATAAAAAGGTGTAACCGGTTGATCCAAGGAGAAATCTTGCTGCCATTCTGGGGTCAAGAAAGAATTTTCTCCCAGTATGTTGCATATTGGCAATCGCTTCAGACTGGGTTTTTTGCCTTCTTTTGGATCAACCGCAGTAGGCCATGTGTGAAAGTATGAACTCTGGACACATGTCTTTTATCGGCCTGTGTAACTATGTATATATATAAATAAATGAATACAACTTGGCAAATACCAGGTTTATCTTTATTTGCCGTAACCCCTTCACTATCAAGTGATTTTCCATAAAACCACTGGCAGGAACAGGTGGTTTTATGGAAAATCACTTCCCATAACAGAAAAAAATATATATACAGAAGCTCTCTCCTGTAAATTTTCACTGCAGGAAAAGCCCTATTTGACATTGCTCCAGAATAAGACCAGATCAAGTTTATAAATTTAGGGCTCCTGTAGGATCCTGAGAGGACTGTATTTATTTATTTATTTATTTATAAAGGATTTTACCAGGAAGGATACATTGAGATTTCTCTGTTTTCAAGTATGTCCTGGGTTCAAGAACATTGTTACAGAAATACAAAGTAGTAAAACGCAAGAAATTAACACAAAACAAAATATACAGATTAACAGAAAAATAAATATGTAGGAAATATAGTCACTATGTTACATGTTTACAGGTGCATTCCTTATTGAGGTATGATAATAGGGAGCTCTTAAGGGACTTTAGACTGGGGGAAGATTTGATCGTGTCTGGGAGGTTATTCCATAATTGTGTTGCTCTGTAGGAAAATGAGGATCGAGCCACTTTCTTTTTGTATTGTGGTACTGCAAGTAAGTTGCAGGTCCTGGATCTGAGGTTATAGGATGAGGGAACTGCTGAAGGAAGCAGCCTATTCAGGTAGGGTGGCAGCTTCCCAGCAAAGCTCTTAAACACCAGGTTGGAAAGATTCCAGCGACGGCCAGTTTAGCTCTTTTAACATGTCACAATGGTGGGTCATGTAGTTACATTGTAGCACAAAGCGACAGAATGAGTTATACAATGTAGTAAGTTTCTGTAGGTGCGTTTGCGGGGCGGCTGCATACACTACATTTCCGTATTCAATAGCTGGCATAAGCATTTGTTGTACAATCTGCTTTCTTACCGCGGGGCTCAGGCAGGATTTGTTTCTGTACAGGGCACCTAGTTTGGGGTAAATTTTAGATGAGAGTTTTTCGATGTGGGGGCCAAAGGATGGATTTGTGTCTAACCACATACCTAGATATTTGAGAGAAGTGACTGTGGTCAACATGCCATTTAATTTTGTCCTGACACATAGATGGGGTGTTTGCAATTTGTGTAGTTTAGGTGCTGTTCCAAAGAGCATTGTAACCGTTTTGTCAGCATTTAGAAAAAAGTTTATCTTTGATCCTCTTTTTGACCTCCGTGAATTGGTCTTGCAGCACGGCCTCCAGCTGCAGGAGATCTGGTTTTCAGGTATGGATTACGGTGTCGTCTGTGTACATGCGTACAGTTGAGGCTTTGCAGACATTGGGCAGATCATTTATGAATATTGTGAATAGCAGGGGGGCGAGTATCGAGCCTTGGGGTACACCGCAAGTGACTGGAAGGGGGAGGGAAGTGCTTTCAGAAATGGACACATATTGAGACCGATCAGACACATATGATTGAAACCAGGTTAACGTGCGATCACCAATACCAGAGTTTTTACGTTTTTGTAATAGGATGCCATAGTCTACTGTGTCAAAGGCCTTGGCAAAATCAAGGAAGATGGCTCCAGTTAGGTTTCCTTGTTCCATACCAGCCTGGATATCATTGGAAACTTTTAAAAGGGCAGTTGAATGATTTGGATGGAAGCCGGATTGATCTGGGGTTAAATAGTTCAAATACTGATAGTAATCGCGTAATTGAGTGTAAACACATTTTTCCAGAATTTTTGACATTACAGGAAGCAATGATATTGGACGGTAGTTGGATACCAAAGTATTGTCTACACTTTTATGGATAGGTACCACTCTCGCAGTCTTCCAGAGTTTGGGTATATATCCAGTCGCCAGTGATTCATTGATTAAGGTTGCCACAGGTTTTGCAATTGCCGGCGCGCTGATTTTCAGCAGCATTGCTGGGATTTGGTCAGGTCCTGACTGCGGTTTCATTTTTTGGTCATTTTTTGGTTACAGAGAAGTTTAGTAATGGCACTGACAGGCACCGGTCTAAAACTGAATTTCCCTTTGATACAGGGTTTTTGCACAGTTGGAAGGATCTGACTTGTGTGCTGCCTTTCTGAATGTGTTTGAGTTGCTAGCTTAGCATTCAGGGTGTTGGCGCATCCAACAAAATAGTTATTAAAGGCATTTGCTACATCTAGGGGGTTTTGCAGGGTTTGGTTGTTTACTTTGACAGCAGCTGGTTGGAGTGGACAGGGGGCGATTGTATGTTATGATTTTCCAAAAGTTTCTCGGGTTTGATAGTTTATTGTTTAGATTTTCATTGAAGTATTGGGCTTTGGCCATTTTTGTTTGCTTTGTGCATGCATTCTGCCATTTTCGGTATTCACAGTGATCGTTCATGGATCCAGTAAGATGTATAAAACCATGGCTCTTTTCCTGTGGCAACATTTATGTATTTTATATTCTGGCACAAGCACCCGGTTACAAGAAGTTTAGCTAAACTTAACACAATGCTTTCTTAAGTGCTATATGATGTTTACCTTTACTCTTTGCATGTGCATATCTGTTGAAAGTCGATGATTGTCTTATTAATCGGCACTTGCGTTTGAGGAACTGATAAAGCCAGTCTGCAACCTTCTCACCACAATCATATGTTGTCACTCTGCAAAGGGCCATCATCATGTTAGCTTTTTATTTAGGACACAAGTTTACTGAATACATTGATTTGAGATTAAATTTTATGGGAAGTTTACATTTAATAAGAATATTTATGTATGGTAGAGGACTTTCAGAGTGTGTTCAGAGAGATCTTTAGATTTTCGAAACAGGAGGGTTATCGAACAACTGGGATAAATACTTTGACGTTTTTCCCTCTTCAGCCTCAAGCCAAAATCACAGTAATGGATATTTAAAAAGCACTGAAACTCCAGTGAAATTTTGGAGCCTTCTGGTTCGGCAATTCCATTTCACCGACCCTGCAGAGAATTCACTATTCACTGAAGGATCACCAAAGTGTGCCGAACTGTGCAAAAAACAAACACAAAAAACGGAACGCTGCTATTCTTCTAATAGGTGTTTAAACCAATAGAAGTGCATTAAACCGTGTGTAAATAATAGTAATAAAAAGGGTCTTGTAAATAAAGAATTAAAAGGTCTTACAGAATTTAAATTTTTTTTTAAAAAAAATTGGGAATCAAAAATTTTGTCTAAAATACAAAAATATGTTCCAAAAAATAAATAAAAAGACTGTTTGTGGTACATGTGCACAGCACAAAATTTTGTTTTGAACTAATGGATTAGTCCTAAAATGCAATTTATTTAGTTGCTAAAGAAATTCGTTTTCAGTTCTTTAGTATGAAAACTAATTTCATTCATCTGAAAACCAGTGGATACAATTACTATTGTAGTGGCTCCTCAGAGGGCTGAGATCGCTGCTTGTTACAGTATCTCTCACTCAGCACAATGTGGGCCATATTGCATAGTTGGTGCTAACTTAACCAGAGCTGTTGTAAACTTCCCAGAGCCATTATAGCCTATGGAGGTTTTCAGTTTACAACAGCTCTGGTTAAGTTAGCACCAACATTGTAATACTGCCCCGTGTCAGGCAAAGCTTTTACAGTAACTGACTGCTGCTCATCACAGCGCTCAGAGTTTCAGTAAAACTACTAAATAATATTTTTATATATAAGATGTTAGAACAATATTATTTCCTTGTTTTACTAAAACTCTGAGCGCTGTTACAGTCAGTTACTGGAACATCTGAGCCTGATACATTGTACTGAGATAATATAACAAGCAGCCGATCTCAGCGCTCACAGCCACTGGATTTAAAGGGCTCCTCTCTGTATAATGTAGAGAACATCCTCCTGCATTAGTTAATACCCGTCTCTGTATAATATTTACAACATCCACCTGCATTAATTAATACCCCTCTCTGTATAATGTATAGGACATCCTCCTGAATTAATTAATGTCCCTCTCTGTATAGAACATCCTCCTCAATTTATACCTTTCTCTGTATAATGTATATAACATCCTCCTGCATTAATACCCCTCTCTGTATAATGTATAGAACATCCTCCTGCAATGCCCCTCTCTGTATAGAACATCCTACTGCATTGGCATGTGGAGGGTGCAGAACTTCGGATGTTGTGCTTTTCATTGCTGGTCTCCTTCACTCCTCAATGTAATATCACAAAAAGGACTGAAACTATAATGTAGTACATTTTATTTTAGTTTCTTTCCTTGAGTCATACGAAAACTAAATTATCCCAAAATTCGGACTAAATCGTTTTAGTACTAAAAACGAATGCACATGTCTACGGTTTGCTGAAAATAAATATATATATATTTTTTAAACATTGAATCCTATGTGATTCGCTTGTTTACACCTGTTGAAATGAAGCACTGAAAATCAGGACATTTTACGGACACTTCAGTTCAGTGTTGTCTGAATACATTAACCTTTACTCCTCAACGGAACAATTTTGCTGCCACCAAAGACGGCTGATTTGCAGCAATGTGTGGCGAACTGCACCCTATTTCTTTCTGAATAGACGAATTGACATGAAATTGTACTGTACGGTGAAATTCACTGTTTGGTGCAATTTGGTGGCATGTTTGTCCCTTATTGGATAACCCCTAGTGAGTCAAACTGCATGCAATATCACACACCATTCTAGTTCAAAGTTAGTATTAACATTTATTAATTGCTTTTAAGATAAAACCTGAACTACTAATTGCAATGTTCTGGATAATACGAGACGTCTTGGGTTTTCATTAATAGATTTATTAACAACTAAGCAAAGGGTTCTCTGTAACTGCAACTGGCTGCGTGTCTTGTCAGTCCTCAACTGGGAGACAAAATGGATGACCAACTGTCAACAGCCAACCGCCAAAAGAAACACCCAACTTCCCCCCATTGGCAGCCAGCACACCACACTAATGACATCCATAAAGTGTATTGTTGCAGATACACACATCTCTTCACACCAGGAGTAGACTTACTCTCCCTGGCAGAACCCTGTGATGCCTTCTATTAACTCTGAGAAAATAACGTGTGTTAAATTAAAGGGACACTCTAGGCCAGGCGTAGGCTAGGGGTCAGCGACCTCACGCTAAAGTCCAGGAATCTTTTTAACCACAAATTTTTAACTTCGTTACGGTTGTATGATTGGATGTTACCTCTTAGTACTTTCACAGATGTAAATCTACTTACCTATCTCCACAAACTTTATTATGGCAAACTTGAACTGTCCGTTGGCTGTTATCATTCAGAGGGATTTCCATGGCAGTCATCCCTAAAGATACAAAGACAGACGGGATACTCAAAGAAAGCTCTTTATAACGAACGACTACTATAAGCGTAAAGTTCTTTAAATAATTGAAGCAAGCGGAATGAGCACTACTAGCTTGGATAGCAAGTTAGGTGCAATATGACACGCAAATAATGGCTGTGGATTAGCAGCATAAGCACCAAATTGAAAACAATTTCACAGAACACTATCTGATACTTCATTTATTCACTGTGGTACAAAGATTTGTATTACAGTATCCGATTTAACATCAGGAAACCTATATTCCACAAGCTGAATAAAGGATACAGAATTAATTTGCTTATATTAAAGCAGTTTTTGTGCAATAGGTTTTATTTGCATTCATATTAAATGTTATAGTGAGAAAACAAGGGGGGGTGTTTGTGAGGGTCCTGAGAATGAGCAACAGCACAATGGCCTGCTCTACGGTGGGTGCCCGCTCAGGTCTCACAAACAAGGTTTTAGCTTGCTTGTGCCATTACAGGGATGAATTTTCCATATGCAAATCAGCCTGCTCTCACCCAAAAAGGGTGGCCAGTGCTGATTGCCAAGGACGTCATCCCTGCACGAGAGGTGCAGCAACCCCCAACGATCGTTTCGGCCTTCTTGGGCCTCGTCAGGAGGGTATAGCTGACACCCCTCTAGGCACATCAAGCAAGGGGTCCACGTCTGGATGACCCTTTACAATTACAGTGAGAAAACAAGGGGGGTGTTTGTGAGGGTCCTGAGAACGAGCAACAGCACAATGGCCAAGCTAAAACCTTGTTTGTGAGACCTGAGCGGGCACCCACCGTAGAGCAGGCCATTGTGCTGTTGCTCGTTCTCAGGACCCTCACAAACACCCCCCCTTGCTTCTCACTATTAAATGTTATAGTAAACTATATCTAATAAATCTTAAATCTTAAGAACAAGCAGCTTTTAGAGCTTCTACATGTGATGAGCAAATTGCGCGTGGGGAACCCACCTCCCTTCAGCACAGGCAGTAAAGAGATTTGGGTTTCAATTTATTGTTTAGTCAATCCACAAAACACTTTGTCAAACGAAATATAAGTATAAGCAGGGTACACACTCTTAAAGCGCAAAATACCTATAGGCCGAGATATATATATAGGTTAATATTTGTGTATGACTTTGGCGGTTATCAATGAATATACAGTGTCCAGCCGTAATAACTGATGGATAACTGAAGAAGCCACAGTTATAGCGGTGAAACGCGTTTAATCTATAGTACCAACCAGCACCTATTTTTGTGGACTACTTTCATCTATTTACCCACATTCCATTTGATTTTATATATTTTATTTCATAAAACAAAGCCATCTATTTTATCACTATTGAGAAAAAAGAGGTTTGTGAGGGTCCTGAGGACGAGCAACGGCACTAGTGGCCTGCTCTACGGTGGGGCCCGCTCAGGTCTCACAGGGTTTTTGCTCTATTGTGCCATTACAGGGACGAATGCTCCATATGCAAATCAGCCTGCTCTCACCCAGAAAGGGTGGCTAGTACTGATTGCCAAGGACTTAATTTCTCTAGCAAACACAGTAAAGCTTTGTTAAAAGAACACTCTACTCATCCCGACTACTTTATATTTTTAAAATGGTCAGGACATGTGGCGTGCCCCCTCCGATTTTTATTTATTTATTTATTTTTGCTAAAAATCTGGGTGAAGTGGACGAGTTTTTTCCACCCCACCCAGCATCTCCAGCAGCCAGGAAATTTGAATTCTCTCTGTAACTCTGTTACTAGT
This sequence comes from Leptobrachium leishanense, assembly GCA_009667805.1. Classification (NCBI taxonomy): domain Eukaryota; kingdom Metazoa; phylum Chordata; class Amphibia; order Anura; family Megophryidae; genus Leptobrachium; species Leptobrachium leishanense. The sequence continues at coordinate 179,539,114 of CM019067.1, read as the reverse complement.
GACATCGGCACTTAGGGAGCATGCTGACATCACCATCTCTGAGACCATTCACATCTCAAGAGGCCATGGTGGATCCATCACTCTGCGTCGGCGCTACAGGACTTGCGTACGTTAAGTTAACAAGTCCCATTGCGGTGTACAATTTGTGTTTCCAACGCTACACAAGTAACGCACGAAAGCCTCAGGGACTTCCGGAACCCAAAAAAATTGGGCAAAATTTAACAAATAATAATAATAATAAAAATTGGGCAGAGGATGCTGACAGCCTCTGCCCAATTATTGAAGGGCAAAAAAGGGACACTCTACTTTTCAGTAGTGTTCCATTAAGATTGACTTACATAATAAGCATATTATAGATTATTAGTATTACACTGTACATCAATTTTCTAACCACATGCATGTTGCTTACGTACCTTGACCATCAATTTTCATGACATTTCTGATCAGATCAATTGATGGATGTACGAGACACAAGTTCGGCTCTTGCTTCTGACTGAGACAAACCCCATTCTCATTCACGATCATCCAATTTCGATCAAACAGCAGACCTTGCTCTCCTACAGGCCATTGTGAAACCTGATTAAAAATATGAAAGTATTGAACATGGTAATCATTTACTATATAACAAATTCTTAGAAAGATGGGAACAGGCAGGTCACCAGGTTCTTGTATTTTTTCTTTTGCATTTTATCTCTCTGAAGACCAAAATGGTTATTATGTTATATCATTATTAGTTTCCGTGCATTTTTAATTCACAGAATGTGATGAAACCAATATGGTATTTTTGTATTGGGATTTAATATACTTACCCCTTCACTACCATGATAGTTCTTACAAGATCCGCTGTCCAAGATCATGTTAAACATGATCTGGAGCCATGCTGTATCAATGCAGATGAATTTAGTTTTTTTGCAAATGAAATTCATTTGTGCTTGAGCTCCAGAACATGTCCAAAAAGTTTTAGCACTGTGGGCATGATGCCATTGGTGCCAACAATCGTTAAAACCAGCTGGGGAATGTGTCTGACAGCTCCCCAGCTGATCCTGCATGGAGCTCAGAACTGTCGTAACTCCATTTGGCCAGCACCTCCCTGGCGGTCTATTTATTTAAAATATTCTTGTCCCAAAGGGCTAAATTATTTTTTTGTCCCCCCCCCCCCAGCGACATCCCATGCTGGAAGCAGTAACCCCGAGCAACACTCGGGATGCCGCTGGATACATCACCTCTCCCTGCGCTCCCTCAATGTCACCAGCTGTCTCCTCTGGCGATCGCGACCCTCATACTTCCTGGTTCCCTCATCGCAAGAAGGAATCCAGGAAGTAAAACGCTGCGATCGCCGGAGGGGACTGCAGAGATCAGCGAGGGAGCGCAGGGAGAGGTGATGTATGTTAGGTCTGAACGGCTCTCCTTTTCCATCTCCATTCTCCGCGTGTCCCCCCCCATCTCTGTTACTGGTCAGGATTTGCTGTACCCAGGCATTGATGAGCGCGCGTTTGTGCAAAATGAGACACAGACAACTTGCTATGCCCTTCAAACAGAGATTGTATTTATCAACAGTCAGGAGTATATATGCCTTTACATACAAAATGGAGGAGCTGATGTGATAACCAGAGACTGCCACGTGTACACAATGTCACAGAGAAACAGGTTATAAGGAATTTGCCTAAGGTTCATGCCGGGTGGGGTCTCCCATACAGCAGAGCAGGATTTAACAGGCACAAGGGGGGGTTGGGGCAGATGGCCTGAGGACAATTGGGAAAGAGGCCAGCAATGAATTGAAGATCTCCATTACTTATAATTTTGGATATAAAATCCCTTACAATGTATCCAGCCCGAGTGTGTCTCGGGGTTACCGCACTCAGTGGTGAAATTTAACCCCGAGACACACTCAGGATAACCGTCAGGGGGGTTAAGGTACACACCAGCCCTGGCCATCTTTGATGATCACCATGCAAAAAGTGGTTCTGTTGTGCTTGTACATTGTAATCACTGAGATGACTGAAAAGTTTTACCTGGCAGCAAGGCATGGGGAGGCATAGCAAACACCACAGGCTCTGAGGCCTTCCTTTGGCCCACCTCCTGCAAAGGCTCAGATTTGCAGCTCAGGAGCCTGTAGGCATAGAAATGTGGGGAGCCCCCCTCTCCAACAAAAAAACATGTCAAAATGACTTTTTAAATTTTAATTTTGGGGCAAAATAAAAAGAATGTAATTTTTTTAAAAGAATCGAAAACCAGTTTCTCAGTGCACTCAAATCAAAAGAAGGGGTAGAATCTGTTGCCTTAGTTGAGTTAGTGCAGTGACATTGTTTTATATGTAAAAGCATATATTGTCTTTACTGTAGACCAGAGAAAATACATTTTGCATTAAAAAAAATTCAGTTTTTTATTTTTGGTTTTAAACATGGTCATGTTTGGTATCATTGTAAAGACCAGAATCTGACCTTTCCAAAGACAACCTCACTTAACCTTGTGCGGTGTACAATTCAGAGATGGGGGCTCCAAAGTCCATCTGCATCTCTTCACTGCAGCACCGCAGTCTAGGTTGTCAATGAAACAATGCATTGCATCTTCAGCGCCACACTTGCTGGCAGTGTGGGAAATGAAAAGATGACTTAGCGCAGCATCGCTGTTCACTTTATAATTGTAAACTGAATAATAGTGTTGCGTAAAAATTAAAACAATATTTTATTTATACATTATTGTAACATGGCTCTATTTGGTATCGCTGAAAAGGCCATAATATGGCCTTGCCAATAATACCTCATATGTCCCTCTAGGCTTTGGGGCTCCAGAGATACAGTGACCTAAATTATTGGGGGGAAAAAACAGACCAGAGCAAGCCGCCCACTTGTGGCAGGCACCTGTAGACACATGCCTACTCTGCCTAGTTATAAATCTGGCCCTACTTATGTCCTGTGGGCTGAGCTTCCTGATTTCAGGTAGTCCCATGGCATCCAATGACGTGCTTGGCGTGTGCACATTGACGGTGGGACATAGGCGGGTATGGTGTGCTATGCTGTTCCATGGCGTTTAGACCCAACTGCCATGACGACATCGTAGCACATCCTGCCGCGGGAAAGGGGTTAAACAGAAACCTTTAATATTTATGATAATAAACTCATCCATGCGGAGGTTCCAGACAATTTCAATATGTCAACATTCTACAGGTTTACATTGAAAGCCTTTCTATAATAATAGAACATACGTGACTAACTTTGATGCAGATTATAGCTTTTCTGCTTTATTGTGAATTTTCCTTGTAATCAAAGATCTATAAAAATATTGAAATCCGGACCCTACGTTTTGTAGCAATAACCTCACGGTGTTCATGAATTAAAGGTACAATTCTGAAACCATGCTGTAACAGCCACCCGAACCTATGTAGGATTTAAACCTGCTTCCTTCTTTTCTTGCCATTGATTCAACGTTCTATTCTCTGCTCTGCGGATTCATTTCCTGTTATTTCAGTTCCATTTTCATGAGATATTCAATTCGGCTCTTCCCAAAAGGATAATGAATTATTGTAATTCTAAGAAATGCCTTTTCTTTCTAAAGATAAGAACATGACAGACTTCCTCATCTCTGTTGTTTGCCGCGGGAAAGGGGTTAAACAGAAACCTTTAATATTCTAATGTCGAAAACATTACCAAGGACTACATCGATTAGCGTAAAGGCCAATTCAAAATACTATTGGGGTTATTCAGTAAGTGCTAGTGCTTGCCAGTGTTAAACACCAGCAGAAGTCACCACATTTGCAATGCTGAGAAACACCAGGCATATCACAAAGGTGAAATTCAAAGAGTAACAGAAGGAGCTTCGAAGTGACTTCTCTTGACATGTCATAATTAAACACATCCACAAGGTATCGTCGTTATGATAATAAACTCATCCATGCGGAGGTTCCAGACAATTTCAATATGTCAACATTCTACAGGTTTACATTGAAAGCCTTTCTATAATAATAGAACATACGTGACTAACTTTGATGCAGATTATAGCTTTTCTGCTTTATTGTGAATTTTCCTTGTAATCAAAGATCTATAAAAATATTGAAATCCGGACCCTACGTTTTGTAGCAATAACCTCACGGTGTTCATGAATTAAAGGTACAATTCTGAAACCATGCTGTAACAGCCACCCGAACCTATGTAGGATTTAAACCTGCTTCCTTCTTTTCTTGCCATTGATTCAACGTTCTATTCTCTGCTCTGCGGATTCATTTCCTGTTATTTCAGTTCCATTTTCATGAGATATTCAATTCGGCTCTTCCCAAAAGGATAATGAATTATTGTAATTCTAAGAAATGCCTTTTCTTTCTAAAGATAAGAACATGACAGACTTCCTCATCTCTGTTGTTTGGCGAAAGAGATATTTTGCATTTGGATAATTAGAGGTGCTTCTCAGTGGGATGCAGTTTTGAAATCACTTGGGAACAACACATTATATCTTCAGCTTGTTCAGAAGTAGATGCTGCTGTCAAGTGGTTCTTTTCCTTTCTTTTAATAGACCTGGTAAGACTATACAGAGTATTACTGCACCTTCCTTTATTTGATGTAGCATAATAAACAATGGCTGATGATAGACATCTGTTCCATTATGTCCTGTACAAAACAGTTGCTAAAGCAAAGCAGTGTCTGAATGCACTAAACTTAAGTTTTCCATTATCAGGTAGGTGTTGCCAATGATTATAAATTACCTTAATCTAGGTTAATTTAAAATGCTAATACTATTTTACTTGAAAGTTTAGTGACTGAGGTATTTGGTAAATAAGGTTGAGGTTGACGGTAAAAATGCAAGTTTACCAATGTCTATCTTTATGCATTCCTCCCAACAACAACCCCCCCCCCCATTCTTTTGGGTAGCACTCCAAATTTGTGAGAAATGTAGGGGGTAAAATTATAGATAGAGGGTAAAATTCCAACCCAGCAGTTAAATCTAATGTCCCCACTTGTTAACAGCTCCGTTGCTGGTATTTGATTGCGGCTCCTAACTGTTACGACGCAAGATGCTAATACAGCAGCTCCGTTGTAATCCAGCTGGCAGCAGGGAGCTGCTAAACTTTATCGGTTTTCGCTGATATTACCCTTCAGTGGCTCCTTGTTACTGACTAGGGGCCTAATCCAAAGAAATTGTTAATGGATAAAGATCGGCACACAATTATCCATTAGAGGCTCACTACTAATGGCTCTATTCCAACTGTGCCATTGTATCACCTGCAGAGTTGGAATATTTGAAAGCAGAGATACAAAATTGATAGCGGCAACGGTACTACTCACAACTGCTGGTATCAACTCCTGGATTCCACAAGACTCCATGGAGCCAAGCACAGTCTAGCAAGAGCTTGCGTATTCTGGGTTGTGCCAGACCCGCGGAAGGTCACTATTTGTCCCCAATGATCCTCTTCTTATGGCAAGAGGAAGAGGGGGATCGCGCCACCCTTTGGAGGCAGGTTTAGGCTTTTTTGATGTAGGTATTTAAATTAAGTGATTTTGCTTTTGCAAGATCACTTTACACCAGGCGTGGAAAGTCTGTATCCTATGCAAAATATTTCATGCCAAGAACAGTGAGTTACTATGGAATAGCTCACTGTTCTCGTGCCGAGTCATTATAAAGCTGTTTATTCACGTTTCTTTCTGAAAACTCTGAGCCTTTGTCTTCTACTTTAGTTTCAGGGATTCGGTTTAAAGTTTGTTTGCAAACTGACAGTTGCCAAAACCAAGGGTCACTAGTCTCTACACATCTCATTGACCTCCACTGCCATTGATGCCAACCCTATTTGACATATTATTCACTTCTTTGGCCTACAAGGCACTAAAATCACAGTGTGAGTTTGGATCTTAAAACTACTTTACTCCATAGAGTGGAGGGTTTTTCAAGGCTGTTATTATCAATTAACAGAAAATCCTTGATATGTACATCTACTATATTGCGCAGAAACAAGGTTTTTGAGGGTCCTGAGAACGAGCAACAGCACTAGTGGCCCTAGGTGGGTACCAGAGCTATACCCTCCTGACGAGGCCTTACAAGGCTTAAACGATCGTCGGGTTTTTGCATCTTTTTGGCATGTCAGAACTGGCCACCTTTTTTGGATAGAAGTCTGATTTGCATATGGAAGTCATCTCCGTAAAGACACCATCAGGCTAAACTCTTGTGAGGCCTGAGCAGGGACCCACCATAGAGGACGCTAGCACTGTGGCTCGTTGGAGTTCCCCAAACCTTGTTCCTTGGGCCTCTGCTGCTGTCAGTTTACAGATCTCCTCCTGGAAAGCTCATTAGTTCTGTTAGTTTTCCATGCCAACTCTATAAGTAAAACAACTGACTATACTAAGATTTTCTGATCCAAGATAGAACATACTTATAGTCAACTAGCCAATTATGTCCCACCTGGACCACTGCAATTCCCTCTTCCGCCTTTCACACAACAGATTATCACCACTCTAAACGGCACTAAAAGCCTCAGTAGACGAAGGCTCTTCAGACACCATTCAACTTCCACGGCCTCTGCCCTGACTCCCCTAACCTTACTTAAGCTTAAAATATTGTCACTTGCTTTTAAAGCCCACTTCAACTCTGTATCGCCCAAAATTTACTAAGCTTCAGTCCTTTCCAAATATTCTCATAGCCACCTTCGGCTTTCTGTTGTGGTCATCTCCTTCTCCCATTCATGCCTTTAAGAATTCTGCCGGGCAGCACCCTTGCTGTGGAACTGCCTTAAAATGTTATTATTGTGAAGAGCGCTTGGAAGGTTCTCTAAATGCCATATGCTGTACCCATTCTCCAGTCCAACACTCTTCTGTTTCTCGCCACCAACTCCCTTTAGAATGTAAGCTCCTTAGGGAGCCAAGCGCTTATTTATTAAGCACCAACACATTCCGCAGCGCTGTACAAAAGGTGCAATGGGTAAAGACAGGACAATTCTACAATACATACAGGAGGCCGGTCAGTATTCCTGCCAGCAGATACATTCCCGTGGGAATTTACAATCCCGAGGGGTGAGGGGATTAGAAACAGGAGGGGGGGACTGCAGTCATGAGTTAATGCAGGGAGAGATGAGGACCATTTTTGGTTGGTCCGATAGTTTGTTACGTAGTCAGGTGGTAGGCTTCCCTAAAGAGAAGGGTCTTTAGGAAGCGTTTAAAAGAAGCCAGATTTGGGGACAGTCTCGATATTGCAAGGAAGTGCATTCCATAGGGTCGGCGCCGCATGAGAAAAGTCCTGCAGTCTGGCATGTGAAGAGGTAGTGGTGGAGGAGCGGCAGAGACAAAGAGACAGGTGAGACCGATAAGCCAGGCTGATGTGTTTAGGATGGACTGCAGGGGGAGAGACGGGAAGGCCAGTCAAGAGGTTGTTGCAGTAGTCCAGGCCGGAGATAACAAGAAAGTGGATAAGTTGCCTGGTGGTGTTAGTCAGAAATGGACGAATTTTGGCAATATTGCAGAGGTTGATTGTGGCAGAATGATTGGATGTAGGGGCTGAAGGAAAGACTGGAGTCGAGAATCACTCTGAGGCAGCGGACCTGGGCTGAGGGAAGGATGGTGATACCATCCACAGTTATGGAGAAGATAGAAGTCGGAGTAGAGTGGCTGTTCCAATGATACCAAACATTAACCCCTAGCTGCCATGGATCGGGAGATGGGGGTTCCAATGAACCCCCTATCTCCACCATACGGGGCAGCTAGGGGTTAACTCCCGAACTGACATCATCGCGCATACCAGTCAGCAGGGGGAGATCCCGGAAGCTTGGCCGACATCCAAGATGTCGGCTAACTCCGAGTGTGACCGCGATCTGGTGCCTATAGGTGCCGAATCGCAATCCAGCCAAGGGGTTAAAGGCAGCCTGCCTTTTGTGCCTGCCTTTTACGGATGGGAGGGAGAGAGGTCCAAAGGACCTCACCCCCCTAAGGCACCTTCCCCGCACTGGTGGGGGGGGGGTGCCAGGAATACACATCATCTCGCCCAGCGCAATGACGTCTATTTGTGCGACTGGGATCCCAGAGGCTGGGCTGACATCCAAGATGTCAGCCCGCACCGGGGGGCCGCAGCGATCAGCCGGAATCCCGGCCGATCGCAGCTGCAATAGGAGGACACGCTGAGCGCATCCTCTGCAGCCAAGTGCCATTGTGGCTGGACGCGCCGAGCGCGTCCTCCGCATCGAAGTGGTTAAAATGATTTTTTAAGATTTCTCTGTTCACCTGTTTTGTATTTATTAATCGTTAAACATAATCTAGTTTTAATTTTAAACGGCTTCTGTTTGCAAACCATTTAAAAACAAAATACTGTATAGTGTAAACAAATAATGGTAGGAGTATATGGCTGATCATATGCCAAGGTGAAAAAAAATATTTTGAGTCAAGTGTAAACTTAAAGGTTCTGGTAAACATAACTTCATAATACACATATTGCCCTTTTCTAGAATTAGACTTTTCTTAATAAAAATGTATACAGACTCTCCCCTTCCAATGCACAATAAAAGAAAAACCTATTCGAAACAAGAAAAACGTTATAAAAAGTACAAAACTAATATAAAAAGGGCCATGCCCAAAGTAAGACTAACAGACTAACTATTAGATGTAATATAGCATATAATAAAAACTAGTTGACCTAAAAACTGCATAAATTATATAAGCAGTCGTCTGCAGACTAATTTATAACAAGAAGAAAAGGTGTCAGCTGCGCATATCCCTATAACATCATGGGAAACAAAACATAATTAGAGGTTTTTGTTTACTTGAATGGCCATTGAAGTTTAAAGCCTGCCTGCCTGCCACGCCAAGGCACCTCTAGTAAGGCGAGTCCTATCTAATGAAGCCAAAAAATGCTCCCTGTGCAACCACAGTCTCTTGACTGAGAAACAGCATGAGCGTAACTGGTGGGTTTACTTTTATACCCTCCTCAGAAAAATTCCACTTTGGGTTTGAAAACAAAACCACGGTACGGACCAGCTGCAAGGATGACCTGGCTGGAACCACGACAAAATAAACCTTGATAGGGGAAAATTAGGTAGATATAAATTATTTTATATTTATTAACTACGCTAGTATGATCCCTCTGCACAGAACAAGCAAGGAATTATTAAAAATAGTATAGAAGAGTATCGCCCGAGTTAATGTATGTTACCTCCTGGGAGGAAACAGAAAATATTACTAAAAGTTGCAAAATGATGGAGACCCTAAGAAAAAACAAAGTCAAGCTTAAGGCCCATGAAAGCAAGCACCAAGCACCCATGCCAAGTGTAAAGTTTAGTGGAGGGGGGATTATTGTCACAGTCAGTCATGGTGGCAGTACCAGGCTAGTGCAGAGTAAGGCCCTAGTACTAGTAAAAGCCCCTATATGCAGAGATACGACACAACAACGATATATGCGAAAATATAAACAACACAGGAGAAACTGGAGACCTCTGCACGGCTATACCATAGCAGCCCTGCACTGATAGATCAGTCCTTAGAGTGGCCAAATCTGCTCTAATGGAAAAGTTACCTTAGTAGCCGTGCAGAGTCCTATGATGAACACAGATGCTTGAAGGGTAATTATACTCAGCAACCAGCAGGGCAGGACTCAAATAGATCGAAGTCAAGAGTCCTAGGGGCAGTAGGTGAGTTTTACAATCAGGAGGGCAGACCTCAACAGAGCAACATAAACAGTCAAGGATAATCCAGAGAGGAGTCAGAGAGGAAGTCAGAAACCAAAACGTTTACCCTAAACAGAATGTGGGCATATACAACCAGAATCTCAGTCAGCCAGGCCAGAGGGTCAATACCATGAAATCAGTCAGAACATATAATCAGACAGAGGAGAAACACTTGACATGAACTAGAAACTGAACTGACTAAAGAAACAACAGACAGACCAAAGAAATAAGGGAAAACCTGAAAACATAAACTAGACCAGAACGAATAGCAGGGAGCTCTCAGGAACATCTATACAGCAGGAAACCAGGAACTGAAAATGAACCAAACTCACCAACTGAAGTGAACCAATGCAAGAGCAATGGGATATGGACCCATTGCTTAATATAGGGTGGTGATCAGCACAGATCACCAGCAGGAAAGCTTAAAGAGCATCCAAACTTAACACCTGAGCTGCATCCCAGAGAAAGCAACACACAGGGAAACACATAGGAACCATAGACATAAGGAATACAGGGGGCAGAGGGACAGGGCTGGAACATGGAAACGTGACAGTAGCCCCTTTAAAAAAGGTGACCTCAGGGCACCTAGAAACACTCAGTAATCTGAGTCCTCAGATTTTCAAAATTTCTCCAGACATTAGGGAGTCGCTGAAGCACTGCCAAGTGTGCCTCACAGACCAATAGCCCAGAAGGAGTCCTCACATATCCCTTAGGAACAGTCCTCCATTTGGGAAACTTTTCACCCATCAGACTACCTGATCATTGAGATTCCTCAAGGCAAGCAAGGAGTACGGCATTATCGGACTCAGAGTTGAGCGTGGCATCCTTGGACCCTGGGTGGAAAGTGGCATCCTCGGACCCAACGAGACTAGAGCTTGTCACCCTCTTTCGTCTCCTCTTAGAGCGAGACTTAACAGGGGTGACCGTATCACAGGACATGACATTAGTGGAACCACTGTGGGACATGGGCACAGTGGGTTTGTTATGTGGCTCGGTTACCGCTGACACACAGCTTGACTCTGGAACCGCTGACACACAGCTTGACCCAGTTTCCGTTACCGCTGACACACAGCTTGACCCGGTTTCCGTTACCGCTGACACACAGCTTGACCCGTTTCCATTACCGCTAACACACAGCTTGACCCGGTTTTGACTGGAAGCTTGCCAGCAACGGGCATGAGGGTCTCATTGCCCAAAACAGACATGAGGGGCATGGCTGCCTGGCAGCTCAGCACAGTTAGCACATTGACAGGCATAGTGGGTGGCACATTGCCAGCATCGAACATCACTGGTATATTGCCAGGACTAGACATGGGTGGCTTGTAGCCAACAACAGACGGGACCGCTTCACTGTCGGACAAAGGCAACCTGATTTCGCCAGTGGACGTAGACATTTCGGCCTTGCCGCCAGACTCCGTGATTACGGCCTTGCTGCCTGGCACTAGGAGTGCTGTGGGTGATGCAGATAGGCGTACAGCATCGCAGATAGTACAGCCTGTTACAATCTTACGCCCTGGACCACCATTATGGTGTCTGGCCGTATGGAGAGGCCACATATGGGAAGCCATCATGGAAGTTCAATGTTCTTGAACCCAGGACATACTTGAAAACGAGAGAAATCTCAATGTATCCTTCCTGGTAAAATCATGGAACTTCAATGTTCTTGAACCCAGGACATACTTGAAAACGAGAGAAATCTCAATGTATCCTTCCTGGTAAAATCCTAAATAAATAAATAAATAAAGTGACCGCCATGGATTCATCCTCTGATCCCATGGCCGAGTAGGAGTCATACTCCATGTACGCCTCAGGCTCATGGACAGGAGACCCGACAAATACAGGAGTGTCAGGTGCCCCCTCCACAGGCCTGGTTACCCTAGAATGGGTTCTCCTAGACCTGGACAGTACAGGGGGTCTGACATCGTCAGAATCATAACGGGGTCTGGCGCCATCTGACCCATAACGGGGCCTGGTACCATCTGACACATAATCAGACAACTCAGCAAGGTCTGAAGCATCAATTGCACCCTCCACAAGCCCGGTTACCCTAGGAAGGGTTCTCCTAGACCTGGACGGTACAGGGGGTCTGACAACAGTAGATTCACATCGGGGCCTGGTGCCATCTAACCCATAACGGGGCCTGGTACCATCTGACCCATAATCAGACAACTCAGCAAGGTCTGAAGCATCAATTGCCCCTCCACAAGCCCGGTTACCCTAGGAAGGGTTCTCCTAGACCTGGACAGTACAGGGGGTCTGACAACAGTAGATTCACATCGGGGCCTGGCGCCATCTGACCTATAACATGGTCTGGTTTTAGTGACCTTACTGCGGGATGTAGGCACAGTGGGCACCTTGACAGGATGTAGGCACAGTGGGCACCTTGCCAGACTCTAGGCACAGTGGGCACCTTGTCGGGATCTAGGCACAGTGGGTACCTTGCCAGTCTCGGGGCGCACTGGCACCTTGCCAGTCTCTTGACGCACTGGCTTAAGGTGGCACCATGAAATGTGACGAACTGGCACAATAAAAACAGTTTGCCTTCTATTCTTTTCCTCAGGAGAAAGTGGACTACGAACTCCGCTTTCTAGAATAGCTTAACCATCAGAAGGGAGAAAAACTGTGTCCATTAACCCCTTCCACTTGGACATCAGTTCACCAAACAGGTGCAGCATGGACTCTAACAGTCTATGCATGTCTGCGGGCTTTATGGTGGGCTCTTGCATTATGTCACAGTCACGGTGGCGGTACCAGGCTAGCGCCGAGTAAGGCCCTAGTACTAGTAAAAGCCCCTATATGCAGAGATACGACACAACAACGATCTATGCGAAAATATAAACACAGGAGAAACTGGACACCTCTGCACGGTATACCATAGCAGCCCTGCACTGATAGATCGGTCCTTAGAGTGGCCGAATCTGCTCTAATAGAAAAGATACCTTAGTAGCCGTGCAAAGTCCTATGATGAACACAGATGCTTGAAGGGTAATTATACTCAGATCGAGGTCAAGAGACCTAGGGGCAGTAGGTGAATTTTTTTGACTAGCATATGAATTTAGGTGACATGCCATTCCAAATCCATAGGGTTCAATATGACGTCGGTCCACCCTTTGCAGCTATAACAGCTTCAACTCTTCTGGGAAGGCTGTCCACAAGGTTTAGGAGTGTGTTTATGGGAATTTTTGACCATTCTTCCAGAAGCGCATTTGTGAGGTCACACACTGATATTGGACAAGAAGGCCTGGCTCTCAGAACACTGTTGGGATGAATCAGAGCGGAGACTATCGGGTTGAGGTCAGGACTCTGTGCAGGCCAGTCAAGTTCATCCACACTAGACTCTGTCATCCATGGCTTTATGGACTTTGCTTTGTGCACTGGTGCACAGACATGTTGGAAGAGGAAGGGGCCAGCTCCAAACTGTTCCCACAAAGTTGGGAGCATGGAATTGTCCAAAATGTCTTGGTATGCTGAAGCATTCAGAGTTCCTTTCACTGGAACTAAGGGGCCAAGCCCAGTTCCTGAAAACCAACACCACACCATAATCACCCCTCCACCAAACTTTACACTCGGCACAATGCAGTCAGACAAGTACCGTTCTCCTGGCAACCGCCAAACCCAGACTTGTCCATCATATTGCCAGTTGGAGAAGCGCGATTTGTCACTCCAGAGAACGTGTCTCCACTGCTCTAGAGTCCAGTGGCGGCGTGCTTTACACCACTGCATCCGACGCTTTGCATTGCACTTGGTGATGTATGGCTTGGATGCAGCTGCTGGGCCATGGAAACCTATTCCATGAAGCTCTCTGCGCACTGTTCCTGAGCTAATCTGAAGGCCTCATGAAGTTTGGAGGTCTGTAGCGATTGACTCTGCAGAAAGTTGGCGACCTTTTCGCACTATGCGCCTCAGCATCCGCTGACCTCGCTCCGTCAGTTTACGTGGCCTACCACTTCGTGGCTGAGTTGCTGTCGTTCCCAAACACTTCCACGTTCTTATAATACAGCTGACAGTTGACTGTGGAATATTTAGGAGCGAGGAAATTTCACGACTGGATTTGTTGCACAGGTGGCATCCTATCACATTCTTTCATAAATGTTTGTAAAAACAGTCTGCATGCCTAGGTGCTTGATTTTTTTATACCTGTGGCCATGGAAGTGATTGGAACACTTGGAATGATTCTCATTATTTGGAAGGGTGAGCGAATACTTTTGGCAATATAGTGTATAACATAAAACAATAAGGTCCGGCGTGTCCGTCGCCAAAAAACCCATCTGCGTATGCGCGGCAACCAGCGGCGGTTGGCTGCGCGTGCATGCAACTGCCGCGGCACGCGCCGGCTGTGCATGTGCCGCGGCGGTTGGCTCAGTGGGACAGGGCGGCTCTATGGAATAGACGCACCCACGTAGCGCGAACGTGTGATTGGCAGAAGCGTCCACCAATGCGCGACGTCACCTGTACTGAGACCGCCAGCAGCGCCGCAGGGTGAAGCAGAGGGACGCATCTTCTCACGTCGCTCCCTGTGTCCGCCGGGAGGGGTAGGCTCGCTCCGGGAGAGGCTGGGTCATGTGAGCTGGGGGCAAATATACCCATGTGAGCTGGGGGCACATATACCCATGTGAGCTGGGGCAAATATACCCATGTAAGCTGGGGGCAAATATACCCATGTGAGCTGGGGGAAAATAAACAATATAAAATACAAACTACAAGGCCAAACGCGTTTCGCGCATCACGCGCTTCATCAGTGGCAGAGAACAGGAAATTTGCATTGGTAGAAAACCACATACATATATACATATCCCATTCTTAATTAAGAGTGGTACCAGGTGACAAACCGTTAATTTTTGCGCCTTTGAGGACTTCCGGTTTTAATTTATTTAACACAAAGCAAGAAGAATGCAAAAGACTTCCGCTTTCGATTTGTCCATCGCATAGCGGCAAGCGATGGACGGATTTTACTTCCGGGTCAGAGTTCTATCCGTGTCACAGGGAACTTCCGCTTTCGGTTCCTCTCCAGCGGTAAACAACCCGATTTTGCTTCCGGAGCATAACTCGGCGACAGGTAATGGACGAATTTCACTTCCGGATCAAAAAGTTCTATACATCACGGAGAACTTCCGTCTTCAATTCCTCTTCAATAATAAACAACCCGATTCCACCTCCGGAGAGCAACACCGTTGGCTGGAGGTCTATATTTCAGGTCCTACATATATATGTAAAGGTCTCCTTTTCATCGCATATTGATACGTTAATATGCGATGAAAAGGAGACCTTTACATATATATGTAGGACCTGAAATATAGACCTCCAGCCAACGGTGTTGCTCTCCGGAGGTGGAATCGGGTTGTTTATTATTGAAGAGGAATTGAAGACGGAAGTTCTCCGTGATGTATAGAACTTTTTGATCCGGAAGTGAAATTCGTCCATTACCTGTCGCCGAGTTATGCTCCGGAAGCAAAATCGGGTTGTTTACCGCTGGAGAGGAACCGAAAGCGGAAGTTCCCTGTGACACGGATAGAACTCTGACCCGGAAGTAAAATCCGTCCATCGCTTGCCGCTATGCGATGGACAAATCGAAAGCGGAAGTCTTTTGCATTCTTCTTGCTTTGTGTTAAATAAATTAAAACCGGAAGTCCTCAAAGGCGCGAAAATTAACGGTTTGTCACCTGGTACCACTCTTAATTAAGAATGGGATATGTATATATGTATGTGGTTTTCTACCAATACAAATTTCCTGTTCTCTGCCACTGATGAAGCGCGTGATGCGCGAAACGCGTTTGGCCTTGTAGTTTGTATTTTATATTGTTTATTTTATATTAAACACCCCTATTTTTATATACAAATTATTTTGTATTTTATTGGTATTACCCAATTTATTTAAATTGGCTTTTTTAATTGTGCCTTAAATAATATATATATACGTTGGATCCCTAGAGCTCGGTGTAGCTCTTGAAAGGGTGAGTTACACTCTTCTCCCTGGGGGCTGGACGGAATTCGTAACAAAGCTGCAATACTGTGCCATGTGAATTTCTTCTCTTATTTTGAGATCCGAAGGAGGATAATATCAAAGGATTAGAAAAGAAGCTTGGTTACTTCTGGCTGTCGGACTGGCCTCTAACAGTTCGAAAGGCGATGAAAATAGAGCTAGGGAGCCCTTGAAAAGCATGAGTGCATAAGACTATTGATATATTGTGAATGCTTTATATTGCTTCGATCTGCACTATTATATTTTCTCTCCTTTTTGCATATTGGAGGTTCTGTGTGTACAAATACTGTGCTTTGATAGAGGACTTCCTTTTGAACAACTTTCCCTCCATCGAAACGTAAGAATATTTTTTCTCTCTACATCACTCTTTGAGGTGTTGTGGGAGATGCACGAGTGTTTACTAGGGAGCGCTGTTCTTGCACCTGGTTTATCTGTCTATAATTGTTCTTGTGGTGAGGGAAAACACCCTAATTTGCTTGAACGTGTAGCGATCCGTATTAATATCCAGAGCGCCTCTTATACATCCTATTTCTTGTTTTTAAAGGCTTTCCACCTAGTTTACTTTAACTGAGCTATGAATTAATAGTTAACTAGATCATTGATTTGGTCATTTTAAATAATCCATAAACCAACTGGGCACAAACTGGCATCATTTGGGAACTTAGCCTTCCTATGTCTAAGGACACGTCAGAAACTGCTATATATTTTTGCAAGATGGGTACTGTATCAGGTCTAAGCACCCCAACTGGGTCACATCTGCCAATGCCACTCCCTTGCCATACACCTGTTTTCCCTCCAGTGATCTTTCATGCTTTCTCCAGTCCTTAGCTGAAGCTTAAGGACAGGTACGATGATGAAGGTGCAGTTATAGCATTCCCTAGAAACGAAGCAAGGCTCTTGCTGTGATGCAAACAGACAGATTTTAATTAAACATATAGGCCAACTATATACAGTGCAGGGTGGGACCTGGAGACCAATGGAAGATGACACCCTGGTGCATCCCGTCCTCGTCAAGTGCCAGTCCCTAGCCATAACCCATTTTAATCTCCAAACATAAAACAATATGGCAGATTGCAATCACAAGGTAGACATTAATAATGTGGATAACAGCACAACCACAATACATTCTAATAGCAAGCAGAGAGAGACTTTGAAAAAAAAATTGTTCTTAGTCCCCATCTGACACAATCGTGGCTTTTTGTGCTGTTGCTCAAGTGCAAGCTCATGGCTGGGACGCATTGCGCTCCATGGAGTCCTATGGACTCCAGCAGCCGATGGGCTGTGCCCCGCTAGTATCACTCGGCTTCCTTCTGAGGCCAGTACCTAATAAATTGCATACCCTGGAACAGGTGCAATAACAGGGAGATCTTAAGTAAAATCTGCTCGTCCAGATTTTTCCCACTTACAACCTCCCTTTCTTCATGAGCGATGGAATATGGCTCCTAGGTGGTGAAAGTGAGAAGGTAAGGGATAAAAATCGAGCTCTCATTGTTTCTGTGCTGCAATTGACCAGAAACCTTGTGTCCAGTAAGGCCTTGGCCCATTTGCTACGCACTGTATCACAGTAAACATTCTGATATTTATATGTTTTATTGTAGCACTTTGAGTTCCATATTAGACCATAGAAATAAGTTACTGGCATTTTTTATTGGAATTTAATGAGAGCAAGTCTCCTTACTACGCACTTCTTTTTTTTTTTTTTTTTTTTCGATGTTTTGTCCGTTACACTGTCGATTTTCTTTTTTTGGATTTTTCACATTTATTTTTTATTCAAGTTATTTGCCTTGTTGTGAGTGAGCTTATTATTTTTAATGGCCATTGGAAGTTAACAAGAAAATCTAATTTTGTAGACTGTACTGCATTTTGAGCACATGTGACAACAGTTTTTTTTTCTTGTGCAATTTTTTGGGCTGACTGCTAGTGTTGCGTCGTTCCTCCTGAGATTGATGGGAGATGAGCACGACGTATCATTCTGTGTTTGTATTACTTCAGAATTTAGACATTCTTTGATTATTACATGTTTTTGTTGTTTTCTTTATATAGAAATAAGATTAAGGACAATTTGCAAACAAATTCTGAGGGAAACAAAAGTAGGTCAAAGAACAAAGGTAAAAAATGTAATGGAAAATCAAGGCATAAGTCCATGGATCCTTGATTGACTATTGGGGACTTCAAGAATGTTATCTTTTATAAATAAATGCAATAATTAATAAAAGGTGGGTACAGCATGTGCACCCAATATTACACCATACACTGCTGCGGGTTTTTGAGGGAGCAGTCAACGGCTAACTGTGTCTTGGACCACTCCTGGAGGGTCCAAAGTCATTCAAATAAATGTACTGGCCTATTCATAATTGCATGCAAGTTCGGTGCTATGTGTTTCGGCCTATTTCGGCAAATAAATTTTGACGAAAATACGGTGAATTCATTATTTAGCAAATGGTCACCATATTTTGCCAAAATTGGAGTCACTGAAGCGGTTATCTGTTGTTGGCGAAAACTGCGAATTGCACAGATAATCGGCATTGCATTGTCAAATGTTGTCGAACTGCAAAAACAAAAAGTCTTGCATTCTCCCAATGAAGTTTAAATCAGTAAAGCCGTAGTAAAAATGTGACCAAATAATAAAGTCCATTAAAAAATAATAAGTCAGTTACAAATAAAGTCTTTAAAAAATCTAAAAACAAAAATGGCATCTATAAAATACAAAAAGGTATTCTAAAAATAAAGTATTTTTGCTGAAAATTCAAATAATAAACAGTATTAAAAAAATAATAATTAAAAAAATTACAGGCAGTATTCGAAGTCTGTGCTAACTTAACCAGAGATGTTGTAAACTTAACAACTCCATAGACTATAATGGCACTGGTATCTATACAACAGCTCCGGTTTCGTTAGCACCAACTTTGTAATAGGGTGCTACGTTTTTATATTGAATACTATGGGATTCGCCTGTTTAACCCCTTCCCGACTGCTGACGTACCATGTACGTCCTGCCCACGGTTCTCCCTTAGACCCGCGGACGTACATAGTACGTCAGCGGGCTCCTAACCTCCCTCCCGCCGATACTTAGCTCCATCGGCGTCTATGGCAAGCTTGAGGCTTACCTTGCCATTTCCTGGGGGCCGGCCGTTCCGATGACATCATCATGCTGCGTGATGAAGTCATCGGCCGGCGCCAATGGCCAGAATTCAAGAAGGGGAGGGGGGCTCCTTTGGAACCCTCTATCTCCCCAACCATTTAAGCTAGAGCGATGCAGGTTGCACCGCTGGAAAGGGTCTCCCCTTTTCAACGGTGTACAGCATTTACTATTTCGCTGCCGGATCGCAGCACAAATTCGTGCCGAATCGCGATTCAAACCTGGAGGGGGCTGACATCTTGGATGTCAGCCAAGCCTCCAGGTCACCCCCCACCCACTGACATCCTCACCATATGTGTGAATATGCCAGTGGGCCAGTTAAACCCCTAGCTGCCATGTGGAGATAGGGGGATCCTTTGGATCACCTTATCTCCCGATCCGTGGCAGGGTCATATTTGACATCATTGGAAAGGCCTGATCATGGCCTTTCCAATGATACCAAACATGACCAGGTTTGGTAAAAAAATTAATAACCCAAATTATTATTATTTTTTTTGTCTGGGGGGGGGGGGTTTAGTTAAATAGGACCTAGGCTGTCATCTAAAAATAATTAGTTTAAAATGGTCAGAATGACCTCAGCGCACATAGGTGAACTGGCTCAGCAGTGAAGGGGTTAAAAAGCAAAAACATGTAAAAATTGGGTATTTCTATTCTCGGGACAAAATTCTGAAACTATTTGTAGTTGTAGATTTGTGGTTGTAGATTTTGGGGATTAAATTGCAAAAAAGTGTGTTTTTACAATTTTTTTCAACATATTTCATATTTTTTATAGTAAATTATACGATCTGATGGAAATAATGGTATTTTTAGAAAGTCCATTTAATGGCAGGAAAAACGGTGTATAACCTGTGTGGGTTGAATAAACTAGTAAGAGGAAAATTTGACCTAAACACTAACAGTGCAAAAACATAAAAACAGCAGCGGGCACTAAGGCTAGGGTCAGACGAAAGCAGTTTTAACGTGCGTTTAGACGCACGAAATCACGGCCGTGCTAGCAGCAAATGACGTCCAATGCCGGGGAACACACGAAGTACGGCCGCACGAACGTTCGTCCACGCAACGCAAGTGGCAAACGAACGCATTTTTTCTAGAATGTCAAACCTCTAGTACGGACGTACAGAGTGCGCTGCGTCCGCTAGAGGCGTGTGTGCGTGATTGGGAGACGTCAGACGCTGCTAATGTCCGGCCAACATAACGTCCAGACACAAAAAGTGTTTTATTGATGATCCGTACAAAATCACGGACGAAAAGGCGCATCGTATGACCGCTATCGCGTATTCCGTGAAAAAATGCGTCCATTCGTTCGAACGCACTTTTTCACAGACAACGCAAAAATGCGTTCGTCTGACCCTAGCCTAAAGGACGGATTTGCGTAAAACCGCCCGGTCACTAAGGGGTTAAATCTGTCGAACTGAAACACCAAAAAGAAGGGCATCTCAACAGAATTTTGGCGTTATGTGAACAGAAGACACAAAAGTCTTGAGTATGGGTGCTGCCAAATTGCACCTTATTTCGCCCTAAATTCGCCAGTATTGCAAATTGACAGCTTAGTGAATAGATGAACTGGCCTGAAATTGCACTGAATGGTGAAATTAACCGTCCGGTGCAATGCAAGGCCAATTCGGAAGTTAGTGAATAACCTCTTTGGAGTTTGTAAGCTTTGAAATCAACAGATTCTCCAAAATATTATCTCCACAGATTATCCTGAATTTTCTTGAATATATTAAAACTCTAACTTGGTAGGCATTTTTCTTATAATAATTATACAATTAAAGCCATTCTTGCTGGATAAGAAGGTCATCGTACCATATATTAACTTGCCAAAACACCTCACTGCCCCAACCAGTCCATCACCCTCACCTTGCAGTCCTCTCCTCCAGTTTCCACCCCCAACCCATCTAGATTGTAAATCACCACGGGAACCGAGCCCTCGTTTCCGCCTGTACTGGTATGTCCAAATGTTGTTCAGTGTCAAAGTATTGTAACCCTGTCTATATTGTGCCCACTGTTCAGCGCTGCAAAATATGCTGGCGCTATATGAATAAAGAATAATAATAATATTCAGCATCAGTATGAAACTACTAAACTTATGCACAATGGTTTATTTAGTTTTTTTCTGTTTCAAAATCTTTCATCTGGGTAATTTCGGGCCATTTTAAACAGTTTTTTTTTCCATTTCAGGTCGTTTGGTGTGATACTACAAATCGAGGTGAAATATCAATCTGAAATAACGGATCGTCCGATATCATTTTCGGATCACTACGGTGTTTGGATCTGATCCATTTATCATTATTGAAACACTGTCTGCAACAAAACTATTGAATGAAGACTTTTAAAAAAAACTAAGAAACCTAAAATGTCACCCAAAAAATCCCAAAAATGCCAAAAACATCCTAAAAAAAATAAACAAAATGGCTTATTGAAGCAAGTGAAAATAAAATAAAATAAAAAAAAGTTAGGAAATAACTAAAATGTCACCCAAAAAAAATCCTATTTTTTTTTTAAAAATGGCTTATTGGTACAAGTGAAAAAAAATAAACGGTTTAAGAGATATTTAATAAAAATGGAGATTTTGTTAACATTAAAACCTATAGGAAAGGAGGAGAGCATACGCCATTCTCTTGTGCTCAGACCATCGCCGCCTGAACCACGGTGTTTGGGTCCACCCTCCAGGGTAAATTTGGCGCCCTCTCCTCTGTCAGCTTACTAAAGGTCCTGGGATCCCGCTGTTGCGGTAGCGACTGGTGAGTGCTTTGGTGGCCTCTCTCCCCGTGCCCTCTCACTGCCGGTGGCCATCTTGGGGCCTAAGCACCCGCTGTCTACTCCTGTGATACCATCCCTGTGCACATGGGGAAAAAAAGAAAGATGCGGAGGACGAGGGCTCTCGCCTACCTGACATCAGGCAGTCGTTGGGGCTGACCCGAGCTGAAGGAGAGCGATGTCACCGGGGTGAGGTAGTACTGGCCTGGAACCCTCGAGGGAGACCATGCACCCTGCTTCCGTGGAAGTGAATCAGTGTGACTTGCCGCCAACTGATGCTGCGCCGCCGCTGACAGAGGAGACAATACGTCGGGTCATGGAGGAATTTCGTGGACACTGGCACCAGGATTTGCTGGAGGTCCGCTCTGATGTGGTGACCCTCCAGAACCGGATAGACATGGTTGATAGAGCTTCGGGAGTGGAGAAGGCTCAGGCTGCCACTGAAACCCAAGTACAAGATCTTCAGCGGCAGGTTGGCCACCTTGGATCGGCGGTGATGGCGCTTGAGACCCGGCACAGATGACGTAATTTGCGGCTCGGGGGATTCCAGAAGATGTCGTTGGCGAGGGGCCCCTACAGTTCACCGTGGGACTGGTGTCCCACATCCTGTCGGTCTCTGCAGACACTGCGAGTTCCCTGGTTTTGTCAGCTATGCGCCTCCGGAAGGTGGCTTCTGCACCGGCGGAGGCCCCCCGAGGCGTTCTTCTGATGACGCGAGATGGGACCACTCAAGCTAGGATTATGTCTGCAGTTGGAACTACGTACCGTGTCACCTACGCTAACAGTGAGGTCACTGTTTTCCGAGATCTACCCTTCCTGATGATCGCGGCCCGCAGATGCTTTAAAGGGATTACAGTCCTGCTTCGCCTGCATGGAGTTCGTTATAAATGGGAGTCCTCAGGCTCTTTACTCGTGTCCTCTGCTAGGGAGACCCGCACGGCGACAACCTAGGACGAGGCGCAAGCGCTGGTATCTAGGCTGGGTCTCGGACCTGTGCCGCTGACACCTAAAGCTCTTCCTCGGGAACCCGGTTGACTGCTGTTTTGCCCCAGACACTACCATTTTTTCTTTATTTGAGGAGACATATTCCCTGTATGCCTTTTTTCTGATGGTCTATTTACAACAGCCCTTGGCGATTATGATAGTAATTATGATGTGTGAAGCCCACCACTACATTAACACACATTAACACACATTAACAGTAGCTCTTGCTCAGCTTGGGTGACTAAGATTCCACTTTAGGTCACCAGTAATCAGTATTCTGTATTTCCAGAATGTGATCACAAAATCATGGTCCCCAAAGTTATCGTGAACTGCTACATATATTTCTCAAAGATTATAGCAGGAATCAGCAACCTTGGTCCACCAGATGATTTGGAACTACATCTTCCATTATGCTCAACCAATTACTAGGGTTTTGGAGATTCAGTGCAAATGAAATCTCTATAGGGAAAAGGTTGCTGACCCTTGGTTTATTGCATAGATTTTCCACCATTACTTGTCCCACGCGACTTTCCCTTGAGAGAAAGAAGTATTATACACATATAGTACATTAATGAGTAATCATGTTTTTATTTTTACTTTCATTGTCCATGTGCCAAAGATATATTCTACTAACACCTATAAGTACTATCTGTGATGTTTCTCATATTTCAATAACAATTTTTTTTTCTTCAACATTATCAACTTCATAAAATGTATTTAAACGTATAACAGAAATGTTTCAAAGATGAGGTTGTAGATGGTATAATTCAAGTGAATGCTATTCTCATTACAGAAGTTATTTAAATTCAATCTTCCTTAAAATATAACATCCCACACATTGTGCATGGATCTGCTTTCTAACTTTAGTAACAAGATAATGTATCTGCAAAATATACAAATACAAGCACTTGTACAGATAGGATGCAGTTATTTTCAAGCAAGAGACTGGCAGCTGTGAATTAACATTAATGTGCGTTATGTAATAGCTTAGATTTACATGTACATAATAAAAAAGGGGTGTTGATAAATAATAAATCCCCTGTCCTATACATATAAAAGGTTTTTCAAATATACCAATTGGTTAATAAGCCCTTTTCTTAAATAAATGTAACTGCAGACTATTTTGCTGTAGAAAGTCTCGGGAATGTGGGATGATATGACATAGGCTAGGGTCAGACGAACGCATTTTTATGTTGTCTGTGAAAAAGTGCGTTCGAACGAATGGACGTATTTTTTCACGGAATACGCGATAGTGGTCATACTATGCGCATTTTCGTCCGTGATTTTGTACGGATCATCAATAAAACACTTTTTGCGTCTGGACGTTATGTTGGCCGGACATTAGCAGCGTCTGACGTCTCCCAATCACGCACACACGCCGCTAGCGGACGCAGCGCACTCTGTACGTCAGTACCTGCGGTTTCACGTTCTCGAAAAAATGCGTTCATTTTCCACTTGCGTTGCGCGGCTGGACTTTTGTGCGACCGTACTTCGTATATTGGCTGTCATTGCCCGTCATCTGCTGCTAGTGCGGCCGTGATTAAGTGCGCCAGAACGCGCGTTCGCACTGCCTCAGTCTGACCCTAGCCTTAGAAAGTCCCCCCCTTACCTTTCTCTGACCACACTGTGACACGTGATGCTGGGCATAAAGAATGTTTTTGTATACCCCTAAAAGTTAAATGTAAACCATATATGGTAAAAAAAAAAAAGTGCTTTTGGGCTGACCGTGCTGGTCAACTCTGACGTGGAAATATACCTGTACACGGATTGGTCACTGCTATTCCATTGTATGTATGTTATATAAGCCAGATGCACGGGCAATCAAATTGAAGGTGGTTTTTAGTGTGTGTGTGTGTGTGTGTGTGTGTGTGTGTCTTTACTGCTTTCCCTAGCTAGCTATCCCAGAAGGAGAACACTATATTAAAAGGATGGGACTGAGGTAATAAGTGAGTGTCCCATCAAATTTAGGAACGTTGGGTGGTTTATGGTATATTTTACAAATATATAACCACATTGTATTCATAGTTGTACAGGCCGAAAAAAAAACATTTATTCATTGAGTTCTGTACAGACTCTGACCAAACCACCTCAACTGGCAGAGAATTCTGCAGCTTTATTGTTCTCACGGTAAACAAGAAAAACAACCTTCCTATGCTTTAGGCTGAATTTTCTTTAGTTCATTCTAAAAATCGGTGATCCGGTGTCCTGTATATAGTCCTATTAACCTCCCTGGCGGTATTCCCGAGTGTGACTCGGGGTTAAATTTCGCTACTGCGAACGGTAACCCCGAGCCACACTCGGGCTGGATGTTTACTCACCTCCTCCTGGCTCCCTCGCTGTCCCCGCAGTGTGATCGCAGCTAGCTGCTTCCTGGATGGCTCTCTGCGAGTCAAACGATGCAGAGGGGCTGGACCGCAGCAAATTTCATTCACAAAACTCACTGAATACAAATGTAAATGTTTATGAACGGCCACTAGGTGGCAGTACAGGATAAGAAATAGACCATACATCGTCTCACCCTTGTTCTCAGACAGATTTCAGTGTTTTTTGTTGTATTTTACTGAATATCATTTATTTGCATTATTTTGGATAATTATTTTTGGGATAATAAATTATTATTTTGTGTTTCAAACTTTATCGGACTCCGTGTATTTACTATTTTTTTTTAAATTAATTAATTAATTTATAAAGGATTTTACCAGTAAGAACTCTTGATTGCACGGATTTCAGTGCGTGATTCCTAATTATTACAGGCTAACTATGTACAAAAACACGTTTCCTTTAAAAAAAAAATTGATATGCTTTTAGACACAAAATTTTGAAAGAATTAGACCGCCAGGGAGGTTAATAAACAGGTTTCCAGACAATGGTTTATAATGGCCCCATATATATTTATATAAAGATATCAGATCCCCTCTAAGGCTAGCGTCAGACGAACGCAGTCATCACGTCCGTGTCGCCGCACAGTTTAACGTCCGTCGTAGCATTGATTTGTGCTCAATAGAGACCAACACACGAAGTACGTGCGCACCGAAGTGCGCACGTACCATGCAGGTGGCAACGGACGCCATTTAGGCCTTGCCGTAAAAGCGCTATGACGGATGCCCAGAGTGCGCCGCATTGCGGCCTGTGTGCAGGATGATGCGACATCAGACGCAGCGCATTTGCAACGTCCATCACGTTGACGCTCAGAAGTTTTTTGGTCTGGCTGACTGTACCTGTCATTTAATTATAATTAGTTTAGTTTCCCAGATTTCTCTTTTTTTTCTACATCCGCCAAAACAAAAAAAAACAGACTGTGTGGTGTCTACAGTATCTTCCGTCAGTACGTCCGTCTGTTATGCACGCACGCAGAATGCGCTCAGACTGCGTTCGTCTGACATTAGCCTAAGGTGCCGTTTCTCTAAACTAAACAGATTTAAGCTTGTTAGCCTTTCTTCATAACTTAAATCTTCCATTCCCCTTATTAATTTAGTTGCCCGTCTCTGCACTTTTTCAAGTGCCATAATATCTTTTAAACAGATGCCCAAAATTGCACGGCATATTCAAGGTGAGGTCTTACCGTTGATTTATAAAAGAGGCAAAATTATGTTTTCATCCCGAGACTGAATTCCCTTTTTTAAGATATGCCAATACCTTGCTGGCCTTGGCAGCTGCTGTTTGACATTGTGCAGTGTTACTTAGTTTGAAGCCTATGATTATTCCCAAATCCTTCTCCTGCTTTGATTTCCCTAACTCTGTACCATTTAGGGTATAAGTTGCTTGTGTGTTCTTCGCTCTAAAGGGCATAACTTTGCATTTATCTACATTAAATGTCATCTGAATCTAAATCCCTCTGAAGGGAAGTATTATCCTGCTCACATTGTATCAGCTTTCCTAGATTTGGGTCATCCGTAAACACTGCCTTTTGATGCCTATTTCAAGGTCATTTATAAATAAATTATCCCTTAGTAACACCTCAAATACTTTCCCAGCCACCGATATTAAGGTTACACATCTATAATTCCCAGGAAGACATTTTGTACCTTTTGTGAAAACTTTATTCATATTATTTATAGAAAACTGCTCAAATTATTTCTTACCTGGAACGCTGCACATGACTTGATTGGATAAAGGTAAATATGGCTAAGTGTGATGGACTTTATACTTTTCTCCATAGATGCAAGCTCTCTTGTTTTACAGACACATTTGTTTCCTATTTTTGATACATGCAGAGAGATCTGGCATTCTGTTGGTCTGACATCCTCGATTACATTTCCATTGGGAAGGTCAAAAACTGGCCCATTGCTTTGGTCAAACACTGATGGCTCAGAATCGGTGAGTGTTGCATTAACATGCCTTTCTTCAGTAACATTTAGTTGTTTCTTTGTAAAAGAGTCAACTATAAACTTTATGAAAACTTTGGCATCTTCAAAAGTAGACATAAAACCAAAGGATATTCTGATAGAACCTGTGGGTCGCCCATCAATTAAATCAATGTCATCACCACATACATGTCCAGCCTGAGAAAATAAAAGATACAAGTATAAACATTGTCATTTATAATCCCTTTTGCCTGTCACATACGGATAAAAAACATTGTTTCAGAGACCTGCAGATTCCTCTTCACATCAGAATTACTGATTCCCAGATGTCTTTGGCAGGCTCCAGTGTTGCAAAAGCATCCTGTACGGAAGTGGATGTTGTATAGGCTTGCCAGCTTGTCAACCTGCATAATGAAATAAAATTATATTAAATGTAGAATAATGTCATTTGGGCCAACCCCACAAAAAAAAAAAAAAAAATCAGACTTCTATATACTATGCCTTGAAAATGTAAGCTTTTTGTGGCAATCCCTACGAAATTTTTAGTCTGCACTCCTGAAAACAAAGGTTGGCACAGCAATCAGGGCACACAACTATAACCAGTCAGTCACTGATTTAATAGATGAAACACCGAAAAACACCAACAGAAAGGAACAAATAGCATAAATTTGAATCTATTTGCTTTCAGTTACAGATACAAGTTTTTATAAAGCGTTAACAAGTTCCGTAGTGCTTTGATGCAAAGGTTAAATGAATGTGTGCACAAGAACATATTAACAGAACGCTTACTGAATAATAGTGGACATTTCTCTTAACAGCTCTTGGGGGTTATTCACTAATCTGTCGTTTACTACTGTTGCAAGTTAATTTTGCATTAATTTTTTTTTGTTTTTACACATTTCATGTTCATGTTTGGTATATTGAGAAAGGCCAGACTCTGACCTTTCCAATGTCACCTTCCGTGACCTTATGCGGTGTAAACATCAGGGATGCAGGGTTACAAAGACCCCCCTGTCTCTCCTCACTGCAGTGCCATCACCTCCACACTTGCTGGAGGTGTGGGAAGTGAGAAGGTGAGTTAATGCAGCATCGCTGTTCACTCTTATTAATTGTAAAGTGAATAATAGTGCTGCGTTAGAGAAAATAAAATATATAAACATAAGCCTGATATATACAGTTGTGTTCAAAATTATTCAACCCCCACTGAAATTCAGTGTTTTGGCCAGTTTGACATTGATTTTGATCATTCAGTCATCTTGCTTACAATTAAATCAAAGAGGCTCGTGTAGGTCAGACAAATATAACATAACATTTATAATGAAATAACCACAAATGTCTTTTCTGTGCTCACATCATTATCAGTTTTATTCAACCCCCAAGTGACATTCAATCTTAGTACAACATCCTTTTACAGTTATAACAGCTTTTAAACGGAAAGCATAGCTTGACACAAGTGTCTTGCAGCGATCTACGGGTATCTTCGCCCATTCGCCATGGGCAAAAGCCTCCAGTTCAGGCACATTCTTAGGCTTGCGCACTGCAACTGCTTTCTTTAAGTCCCACCAGAGGTTCTCAATCGGATTTAAGTCAGGTGACTGCGATGGCCACTCCAAAATGTTCCAGCCTTTAATCTGCAACCATGCTCTAGTGGACTTGGAGGTATGCTTGGGATCATTGTCCTGTTGAAAGGTCCAACGTCTCCCAAGCCTCAGGTTTGTGACGGACTGCATCACATTGTCATCCAATATCTCCTGGTACTGAAGAGAATTCATGGTACCTTGCACACGCTGAAGCTTCCCTGTACCTGCAGAAGCAAAACAGCCCCAAAGCATGATTGACCCCCGCCATGCTTCACAGTAGGTAAGGTGTTCTTTCCTTCATAGGCCTTGTTCTTCCTCCTCCAAACATAGCGTTGATCCATGGGCCCAAACAGTTCTAATTTTGTTTCATCAGTCCACAGAACACTATCCCAAAACTTCTGTGGTTTGTCCACATGACTTTTGGCATACTGCAGTCGACTCTTCTTATTCTTTGGAGACAGCAAGGGGGTGCGCCTGGGAGTTCTGGCATGGAGGCCTTCATTACGCAGTGTGCGCCGTATTGTCTGAGCTGAAACTTCAGTACCCACATCTGACAAATCTTTTCTCAGTTCCTCAGCAGTCACACGGGGACTTTTCTCCACTCTACGCTTCAGGTAGCGCACAGCAGTCGAAGTCAGCATCTTCTTTCTGCCACGACCAGGTAGCGTTTCAACAGTGCCCTTTGCCTTGAATTTGCGAATGATGCTTCCTATGGTCTCTCTTGGTATGTTTAACCTCTTTGCAATCTTCTTATAGCCATTGCCCTTCCTGTGAAGAGTAATCACCTCTTCTCTTGTCTTCCTGGACCATTCTCTTGACTTCACCATGTTTGTAACCACACCAGTAAATGTCTAGAAGGAGCTGAGTATCACAGTCATTTTAAAGCTGCCTAATTGGTGCTTATTATGCTTTATTGCTGCTCCGTGACATCCACAGGTGTTTTCAATACCTGATTGAAAACACTTGAATGAACCTCTGTTCTTCAGAGTGGTAGTCTTTAAGGGGTTGAATAATTGTGTCAATGAAGAATTCACAAAAGAAACATTTACTACTGTATTACAAAACCAATTGATGTCATTTTAGTTGCATATGGTTCTTTAAAAAGTCCTTGTAGGATTTCATTCTGAATACAATTACAAATGTACACTAAATTCCCTAAAACCCTTTACAGCATTGGGGGTTGAATAATTTGAACACAACTGTATATATATATATATGTGTCCTTTCCAATGATACCTTATATGTTCCTCTAGCCTGTAGGGCGCCAGAGATACAGGGATCTAAATTGGATTTTTACAGAACTACGCGCCCCCTTGTGGCAGGTGCCTGTAGTGCTACTCTGTCTAATAATAAACCCTGCCCTGCTCAGATTACAGATTTGTAGAATTTTTATATGATGTGCATTGTTTTCACATCCAACTAGTCATTTTTAAAACGGATTAGTATCATTTCAAGTGCAGTTCAGTGATTCTTTAAGAGTCAAGTGATATCAGCTACAACCTGATACAGCAACAGTTATACAATAACACAGAATGAAACTATTGGCTACCCGAGATAATAAGCAATGCAAACTGAAGAAATGACATCAGTGGAAACATCTGACATTAAAAAAAAAAAGAAAATAGTATTGCAAAACGCAAATCAAATGGCACATGCATATACCATATTAATATTTAGATACACATGGGATCGTGCATAGAATGTGTCATTTGTAGAAAACTATTTCAAGGATGTGTACTAGGGGATACGTGGCATTATGGCTGGACCCATAATCCCCACCCTCCAGATATTTTGGAACTACATCTCTCATGAGGCTCAGCCAAAATAATGAGTGCCTGAGCATCATGGGAGATGTAGTTTCAAAACATCTGTTAGGCCAAGGTTACTGGCCCAGTTTGTGTATCGTATATTATGTTAGACAAAAAAACAAGTGTATATGCACTGTATTTAACATTTTAACTGTCTACAGTTATTTCTATTTTCCCACATGGGCTGTATACCACACAATATTATTTTATTTATCTGATTTGGTGATATAATAACATACTAAGACAGTGAAACATTAAGACAAAATTTATGGGTTTTTTCAACACTTGCTGGTCTTATATTATTAGAAACAAATACATGTAGATTGAGCAAACTTTGCCTGAAGCCTATTCCGTGCGACAGCTACTCAAAGTTTATTTAAGGAATTGATCAAGCACTGATGACTTTTTTGTGTTACAAGTCAGAGAGATGATTAGAAATATTTCTTTAATCATATAAAATCAGATGAACTTGAACAATTTTTCCAGTGGGAAAGAAAAATCATGCCATTAGTTTGAAATATGCATGAGCAGGTAATTTTTACACCATATCTTTAATTCTCCTATGATGTTAGCTGTTCAGAGTACAATATTAAAGCATGGGAAT
Source organism: Leptobrachium leishanense (assembly GCA_009667805.1). Classification (NCBI taxonomy): domain Eukaryota; kingdom Metazoa; phylum Chordata; class Amphibia; order Anura; family Megophryidae; genus Leptobrachium; species Leptobrachium leishanense. The sequence goes on along the minus strand of CM019067.1, from coordinate 179,508,327 downwards.
ATGACACCAATGAATACATTCATCATTAAAGAATGTTAAGTGAATACGTCATTACAAAGACCAATGGATAAAAAGTTTTTTTATCAGAATTTTAGTGCCCACAAATCTCAGCAAACAGTCCTAGATTAACATAGGGGAGAGTGGAGCTTCAGTACCAGGCTCAAGTAAACCAAATGGTCATTATTTTCCTGTTTTGTAGCTCCAATATTTTCTCCTGCTTCTCATCAGCAGACTTTTTCCAGTGTTTGAAGCAGGGATTGACTGGGGGCGAATATATATAGTGGCAAGAAAAAGTATGTGAACCCTTTGGGATTACGTGGAGTTTTGCATTAATTGGTCATAAAATGTGCTCTGATCTTCATCTAAGGCACAACATTTTGAAAAACACAGTCTGCTTAAAATAATACAACACAAACATTATATGTTTTCATGTGTTTATTGAACATAACATGTAAACATTCACAGTGCAGGGTGGAAAAAGTATGTGAACCCCTAGTCTAATGACTTCTCCAAGAGCTAATTGGAGCCAGGAGTGAGCCAACCTTGAGTCCAATCAGTGTGATATTATTGGATGTGTTGCTGAAAGCTGTCCTGCCCTTTAAAAACACATACCAGTTTTGGGTTTATTGGTTTCAAGAAGCACTGCCTAATGTGAACCATGCCTCGCAGAAAAGAGCTCTCAGAAGACCTACGATCAAGAATTGTTGACTTGCATGAAGCTGGAAAGGGTTACAAAAGTATCTCCAAAAGCCTTGATGTTCATGTGTCCACAGTAAAACAGACTGTCTACAAATGGAAAAAGTTCAGCACTGTTGCTACTCTCCCTAGGCGTGGTCGTCCTGTAAAGATGACTGCATGAGCACAGCGCAGAATGCTTAATGAGGTAAAGAAGAATCCTAGAGTGTCAGCTAAAGACTTACAGAAATCCCTGGCACATGCTAACATTTTTGTTGACACATCTACAATAAGGAAAACATTAAACAAGAATGGAGTACATGGGAGGACACCACGGAGGAAGCCATTGCTGTCCAAAAAGAATATTGCAGCACGTTTGAAGTTTGCAAAAGAGCACCTGGATGTTCCACAGCACTACTGGCAAATATTCTGTGGACAGATGAAACCAAAATTTAGTTGTTTGGAAAATACACACAACACTATGTGTGGTGAAAAAAGGCACAGCACACCAACATCAAAACCTCATCCCCACTGTAAAACATGGCGGAGGGAGCATCATGGTTTGGAGCTGCTTTGCTGCCTCAGGGCCTGGACGGATTGTTGTCATTGATGGAAAAATGAATTCCAGAGTTTATCAAGACATTTTGCAGGAAAACGTAAGACCATCTGTGCGCAAACTGAAGCTCCGCAGAGGATGGGTGATGCAACAGGACAATGACCCAAAGCATACAAGTAATTCAACAAAAGAATGGCTTCAACAAAACAAAATACGCCTTCTGGAATGGCCCAGTCAGAGTCCTGACCTCAACCCGATTGAAATGCTGTGGCATGACCTTAAGAGAGCGACTCACACCAGACATCCCAAGAATATTGCTACACTGAAACAGTTTTGTGAAGAGGAGTGGTCCAAAATTACTCCAGATCGTTGTGCAGGTCTGATCTGCAACTACAGGAAACGTTTGGTTGAGGTTATTGCTGCCAAAAGGAGGGTCAACCAGTTATTAAGTCCAAAGGTTACATACCTTTTCCACCCTGCACTGTGAATGTTTACATGTTCTGTTCAATAAAAACATGAAAACATATAATGTTTGTGTTGTATTATTTTTAGCAGACTGTGTTTTTCAAATTGTTGTGACTTAGATGAAGATCATTGCACATTTTATGACCAATTAATGCAAAACTCAACGTAATCCCAAAGGGTTCACATACTTTTTCTTGCATATATATATATACTTCCTAAGGCTGTTCACACACCCTGTTCCGGTTCCATTGAGAATATATGCATGAACACATCATTAAATTTTGTTTGGAACTATGTACGTGCCACGCTATATGATTCATTGATTCTTGTCACTCGAATGATATACAAAGTAATGTTTAATAAAGACTAATTGAGAGCGTTTGAGTTTATCCACAAAGTCTGTGTACTGTGCATTGATTTACTTGCACCTCCCAGGATCATGAAGGATGTTAACCAGATAACGGAAGGGCAAGTCCATGGCAAATAAAACCTCCTAGAGATATTCCAGTTTCTGGATAACAAAAGAACAAGCCCCATGCATATATTATGCAAGAGGCAGTCCATGCATGGTGTTAGGCACGCTACGTTTGTGGGAAGGGCCCGGCAATTGTGGCAATGCCCAGCTCATGGTCATTGTGGCCCAAAACCTATTTTCTATTTATCACAAGTAACCTACATTTTGAGCATACATTCTTTAAGAAAAGTGTCCTGATGCTTCCAAGTCCAACTATCCACTCCTGATGTTCAACTGAGCAATAATCTAGTTCAACAGTATTTCTAGGCTCTGTTTACATGACACTATAGGTATTCATAATGCCTCAAACCCCATGGAGATCAAAGTACATCCATGAGGATTTCCAGTGCTGTGTAGCCAGTTTGTGGTACTGGGCAACCACCAGTATGGCTCCGCTGCTGCCTTCTGACATTTTCTGCATGACCTCTATGTGCAAGCTGGCATAAGCAACAAGGGACCACCATATCTCTGTCTTTTAGCATGTGGATATTCTTTAGGATCCATTTTTCAAAGATTATCAAAATACTGCAACACTTTTCAGGCTAATTATTCCCTCTCTTGTTCAGGGAAGGAAGAACCATAGGTGTGATGATGTCAGAAAGGGAAGTTATCAAGCTACAGATTGTGCCTTATGGCTAGGTTGACTCCCATTAGGACCAGATCGACCCACGGTATATCCCAGCTATTATTCCTTTAAAATGTATCCACTTCACTACCAAATGATTTTCTATATAACGACTGTTACAAACTAGTGATTTTTTTTGAGAATTACTTTTAATTAATTTTATAGTAAAATATAGTATTTCTTTTACTGTACTAGCCCTATTTGACAGACAGATATCTGCTGGCCAAAAAGAGTCCCAGCTGATCAAATAGCTTCTGCACTTTGGGGAAACATTCTGCAACACATTTGGAAATTTTGTTTGCACTAAATGAAATGGCTTTGCTTTCCTCCAGAATTAGAGCAAATTAGGACAAGTGCTTTGAAGATCATGCATACTCTGTTTTGGTAGGGAATGGGTTAATAGGCAGCTCTGATTATAAATGCGAAAGAATGAATAAGAAAAAAAAAGTGTCAGGTTTTGTTCTAGCTAGTGGAAAACATTGTTTACCGTCTTACTTGGCATTAAGGAATAATGGCATAGTGTGACCAAAGGATCATGAACAGCGTACTTCCACACTCTGCAAATCATTCATTCGAGAGGCACAAACATATTGAAGTCTGAAAAATACATTTTCGATCTGACAAGCCATGGAAAGTATTTAACAAGCTTGTCAAAAATGAATAAAACAAATGGAAAGTGACATGGCAAACAACAGCCATTGCTATGTTGCGGAAAAGCAACTGCAATGAGTTAGGTGCACCAAAAATCAAAGCATTCCTATTTTCTCCTGGTTAAGAACTTTGCCCTCAAAATGAAAATCATAGTTTTTGGGGTCGAGCGAAAAAAGGACATGACTTGCATATAATAAAATTTACAATTCGTTTTGTGGTTCACCTGAATAAGTGAAATTGCCTCATCAAACTCTTCAGCAATGAAATGAACTTGATGAAACAGTTTATCATATGCTGAATGATTTGATGCATATTTTAGAACTCTAAACAAAAGCTAAAGTTAGAGGATATGAAATTACACTAGCAATATAGGTTGCCCTTGGTAATTATAGCATGAACTCGATTCAATAATTTTGTAGTCACATACCGGTTACAGTGTTGTGTACTAAAAGGATTATGGTATAATTACAGGTTTTCATATAAACCTTTGTTAGCAATGCATCAATTACTAATCAAACAATTTTAATGACAGAAAATAAGCTTTAATGATGAAATAGGTTTATCAAAAACTGTGTTAGATGCTTTCTTAATGAGAGTTTGATAAATGGATGCCATTACCATTAGTATTTGTTAAATCCTCTTCATGTCACAACAAAATGTTTGATGAAGTAGCTGGTAGATGTGATGTGATTTGTTGAAAAAAGAGCATAAATGTCTTATTAAAACAATTTAGTGGCATAATGAATATCCTTATGATGTAGCAAATGTTATTATAAAATACCACGCTAATATTTCAGAGGAAGAAGGAAATTACAGTAGACAACAGCAGAACGAGTGTTTGGAACTCTATTTATACAAGATTACCCACTTGCCAGCATATTGTTCAGGTTGTCTAATCGTACATATTTAGTGTTTATATACATGCCTATGCTCATTAATTAAATGTAGAAAGTAAATAGACAAACTGTCTGATGTGGCAATTAATTCTCCATGCTTTGAGTTACTGGCTTCATCAAAAGGTGATTGAATGTATTCAGACATTTATGATTATAAAAATAGGGAAATTAACAAATTTAACTGTTATGCATGTCTGCATTATTAAAACGTTTGCACTCTTATTAGTAGGGCGGGCTCACGGATATGCATTTTAACCACTTAAGGACGGGCAGGTGTTGCCTGTCGGCAGGGGTTAAGGCCAGCGAGGTGTGCCTCGCCGACAGATGCCACCGCGAGACGCTTTACGGTGATCCTTCGTCAGCGAGAGACTACCTGTCATGGCAGGAGGACACGACGATACTCTGACGTGGGCCCAGGATCTGCTGGGTCACCCTGAGCGGGGAATCCGGCCTACGGCGAATTTGAGCCTACCTTGGCTGCACGCCACCGGCACCCATCTTGGGCCTTCTCTGGCTGGGCTGTGAGCCATCCGGCATCTCTGCAGCTGCCTTCTCTCTCTGAGTTTGTGGATGGGGAAGCAGACAGGGAAGAGGACCTGGTGGAGGGTTCGTGCCAGAGAGACATCCGGACGTCCCTGAGTGGTGATTTGGGCCACCAGCGCAATGTCTCACTGACTTGGTCTGTGACTCTTGCTTTCTTCAGATGAGGAGGGGATGCGCTGGCTCGATTGGCTGTGGCACGTGCCCGGCCCCTGCTGCCTCTCCAGCTCCTGAGCAGAGTTTGCCAGGCTCTGTGTGGTCTCCGATGCGCTGCCTCCCAGCGGCAGGAGCACTACCCCGGACGTGTGGCCTACTGCGACCCTGGAGGACTTACCTGTTGACTCCATGCCTGCCACAAAGGGATATATCTGACGTCTCATTGCAGAGTTGTGGAAGATCTCGCTGGCAAACCTTCGTCCATTCCGGGATGATGTGGCTGTAGGGATGACCAGATTGGAGGCAGTGCAGACGCAGGTAAATGGAGTGGAGGTGTAACAGGCCCACCAGGCTGTCCACATGGAGACCCTTCAGGAACAGATGACTCACCTTACCTGAGCAGTGGAATTGCTTGAGGCACGTCACCGCCAACAAAACGTTCGAATTCGAGGGGTACCTGATTTGATTTCCTCTGATGTCCTTATGGGTTTCCTGAATCGCATGGCCTGTCACCTCCTGGCTATCCCAGATTCTGACACCCAGCTGTTCGTGTCAGCTGTTAGTCTCCGTAAGGCTGCTGAGGCACATCTACGGCTCCGAGAGATGTCCTTGCAGTGGTCCGGGACCTTTCCTCTAAATTGAAATCTCTGCCGACAGCGGCGGCTCGTGACGCTTTTGTTTTAGAGGATAAGTCCCTGTTCTTCTTTCATGACCTATACTTTTTCACCATGGTGGTGAGGCAAAGGTTCCGCAAAGACACGGTGGCCTTGAGAGCAGTAGAGATTAGCTACTGGTGGGGAGTTTCTGGCACTTTTGCTCTCCAGCAACACGGAATACCCCACGTTGTCAGCACACCGGCTGAGGCTTGGCTTTTGCTTGCCAAACTGGGTCTGATACCACCGGACCTGGTACATTCCTCTAACCTTGAGATCCCTGTCCCCACGACTGCCGTATCTGCGTCCACTGACCTGGGTTGAGAGGATTGCGCCCCTCCTCCTTCAGAATTTCAGATTTTTCTGAGTTTTTTTTCTGCTTAGAGGTCTATTGCTGATGTTTTTGCTCCTCCTCCCGTCTGAACAATGAGACTCTTCATTTTATTGAGACCCCGGATGGTGCTCAGGACCCCCCTCCCCCTCTTTTTTTTCTGGCACATCGGAGCTGTCTCAGGGTGTGCCATTATGGCGGCCACCATGGCTCAGTCCACCATACCTGGCCCTCGAGTGCTCTGGCCTTGTGAACTGCACACTTCCGTGGCCTTCCACTGTACTTTTGACTCCGGGGAGCAAGCTAGGAAGGTCACACCTTAGGCCTTTGCTGTCCCCATCACCTTTTTAATTATTTTTATTTGTGGGTCCTGGTGTACTTTTTGGTGTGTGTTCTCCTTTCAGTTTTTGTCTGTTTGTTCCCTTCCTTTTTCTTTCCCTCTCTGATGCTTACGATTGTGATTACCACAGTTGTTTCAGAATTGGTCGTTCTTCTACGGCCTACTGTCCTGCTATAGTATATCTTTGAGTCTGTTCTTGACTGGCCCTGCGAGGCTGTACTTTATTTGCGGTTTACTGGTTTGCGTACGATTTTTACAAAATAAAAATCTTGACTAATAATAAAAAAAAGATTAAAAAAATATATATATAATAAAAAAAATGAATGCATAGGTGGATGCATACCTGAGAAATTTAAAAAAAACAAAAAACATTGGGTATATTCATCCAGAACCAGATTAGGCTCTACTCTATGTGAGTGCAAATTTGGAATGCAATGTTATTTATGGTGTAAAAGATATTCTACGGGGCGTGGCCTGACTGAGCAAGGAGATGGCCGCTTAGTGTGTGAGCTCCCGGAACCGCCACTGAAAATTATCGCACCGCCGCATCAGCCCGTGGATATGGTCCGCACCTCACACCGCAAGCCGACAAGGAAACCGCCCAGCACCCCCGGTAGACCAGCCGAGAGCCCCATCTCGACGTATTTCGCTACACCAACGTCGCGGCCTAGCACCCGGTCTCCCACCAACATGGCGGCTTCTCCCTCGCGGCCTGAGCCCTCGCTGACGGAGGGACAGTCGACCATCAGGAGGTTAGAAGCGCTCATAGCAGAGCTTCCCACCCGCGCTGAGCTACCCACTCGCTCTGACTTCAAGGAAATGCTGGATAATATGCAGGCGGCCTTCGGGAGGGAGATTGCGGAAGTCAGAGCAGATATATCCGCCATTGACACCCGTGTAACCCAGCTAGAAGCACGTGCAGGGGATACCACGCCAGGCACCCGTGACACAGAATCCCTTACGGAACAGCGCTTTCCTGATATACTCCGCAGGTTAGATGACCTGGAAAATAGAACACGGAGGCACAACATAAGGGTACGAGGGGTACATGAAGGGGTAACAGAGACAAAAGATTTTCTTCTCAGTGCCTTTGCACATATACTGGGTGGCCCCCCATTACCCTTTAATGCGATCGATAGAGCACATCGGGCTCTCAGACCGAAGGCAGCCACAGAGGCGACACCACCTAGGGACATCATTTGTCACCTCCCTGACTTTGCTCTGAAAGACGCAATAATGCAGAAGGCACGTAATCGACGAAAATGGAGATTTGCTGAAGAGACATTTGAGTTATTTCAGGACCTCTCCCCGCACACCCTCTCTGCCCGCCGAGCACTGCGCCCAGTCACCCAACTACTGCGGGAAGCTGAAATACCATATAGATGGGGATTCCCCTTCTCCCTCCAAGTCCGGAAAAAAACCTGACACACACCATCAGATCTTATCCAGACGTGGCCCACTTTATCTCTGAGCTAAATCTCCCGAGTGTGGAGGTCCAGGATTGGGAACACTTCTCTCCAGCAACCCAACCTTTGATGCGCCCCACGGGGGACCGCGACCACAAAGACTATCCCGCCGCAGGATCTCAGATGACGCAGACCTACATCAGGCAGGTTCCCACCTGTCACAGGCCCAGGAGGGCTTACGCTCGCCCATAAAGGGATTAGATCATCTGACTTCACCTACACGCTGAATACATCCCATGGATATTACCAGCGGCCCTACCTGATACTAACATAGCCCTTTCTGGCTAAGACTGCTCATGAAGACACCGAACACTCAGCGACCGAACAGACACCGCATTATGGGCGTTAGAGAGAAAGATTGGAATCAGACAACATAGCTCTGTGATGTGTAGAGAGTGACCACAGCGATGTATAACAGCCTGCACCACCCGTCTTTCTAAGGAAGGATCTATAAGGTCTTTTTATCGCATCTCTCACGGACATCATCAGGATTATAGTTCTGAAACTAGACTGCACCACGCTTCTTCCAACTATTGACTCCTTCGAAAGTGCGGTGAGGGGGGGGGGAGGAGGGATGTTGAAGTTACAACGGTTGGGTATAACATAAAGGGTTAAATTGAAAAGGGCGGGAGGGCATATGAAAGTTCATGCATGTTCCTGAAGTTTTTTTGAAACTGTGTTGGGCGGGGGGAGTTAAGGGGGGGAGTAATGTGATCCAGATTATTTAATTGCTCCTGATGTTTGAAAGTAATTTTACTGCTAACAGGTGTTATTACAGGTTATGTTGTGTAGGGGAATTATTGCTTTGAGGACATACTTCTTCGAGACATAATTATATATATGTATTCATTTGTTTTAGACTTCGTATGGGTCCATTGGTACTACTAAGGGTATTGTGGTGAGCACCGGTGGGATCATTGGACTGCTTGTGGGCAAGGTATCCCTGAACGCCCAGACCCGCAATGGTCGCAGAGGTTTATAGACTCAGTTCTGCTTGAAACTAGCCCCTCTTACTGGCTTCCTGCTCATTGTTTGCTCTCTTTGCCACGGTTCACTGTAGCGACATTACATGTCGGTGCTAGCGGCTTCCGGTCTCATACGGGCGTCATGCTCTTTTTTGTTATTCTCTTATCTACTGCACTCTTGGTGCTGTGCTCTGTAACACTGACAGTGCACCCTCGGTTTTTGGCCACCTGAAAATCCCCCACGGGGTGTAGTGCATTCTCTTCCAACTGAAGGCCCTCCCACCTTGTCCTAGGACACAGTAGTGGTGAGCGATCTCCTGGTTGGTGCACTGGAAGACTCCCTGTCATTCTCTTTTCTTTTCCTTTCTTTACTTGGTGGTATCTAACGCCTCTTTACCTCCTACCCCCCCCCCCCCCTTTTTTTTTTTTTTCTCTTCTCTTCTCTTCTCCCCTTACCCTCTCCCAGACGTTGAGCTAGTAACCATACCTCCCACTGGTGGGAACACATAGGTTGATTAGCGATGGCATCTAGAAAGTCTCCATATGCTCCCTCAGACTTACAGCTGTGTTCCCATAATGTACGAGGTTTAAATATTCCTGAAAAGCGTACTCGCCTACTGCGAGAGTTGAGATCCTCCCGTGCGTCCGTTGCCTTCCTCCAGGAGACCCACTTCCGCGCGGGGTCCGCACCGACTCTGAAAGATGCAAACTATCCAGTGGGTTACTTTAGTGATTATATGCAAAGCAAATCAAGGGGAGTCGCGATTCTAATATCAAAGGAAGTACCCTTTGTAATGGAAGCCACATTGACAGATGACGGTGGAAGATATGTCTTTGTTAGAGGTTCTATACTTGATACGGTCTATACATTTGCTTCCATATATTTACCTAACAAAAAGCAACATACTTGTTTAGCACGGATACTGCGACTTTTAGACACGTTTCAGAAGGGGATAACTCTCGTGGCCGGAGACTTTAATGTTACACTGGAGCCACAGCTAGATTCTTCCACTGGTTCCTCATCGACGCCTGCACACGTATTGCGCTCTATTCGCAGATCATTACATGCTTACCGGTTGGTAGACGTATGGCGGGCCCTACATCCTTCAGAACGGGACTATTCTTATTTTTCGCAAGTGCACTCCACACATACCCGAATCGACTATTTCTTCATGCACTACAACAATCTCGCTCTAACTGCCTCAATAGACATCATGGCCACGACATGGTCGGACCATGCCCCACTCAACCTCAAAATTCAATCTCCACTGTTTGTTCCACGAGAACGACAGTGGCGGCTGAATGTTTCGTTACTAGATGACCCATTAATTAGTGAGGAATTACGCACCACTCTTGAACATTTCTTTACAGAAAATAACACTCCTGATATCTCCATTCCAATGTTATGGGAAGCGCATAAGGCGGTCATCCGCGGGTTTTTTATCGGTAAAGGGACGGCACGTAAGAAAAAGCGAGATGAGGAACACCACACACTAGTGGGTGAAGTTAGGAAATTGGAACTTGAACACATTGCATCTAATGATGCAACAGTGTATCAACGTCTCCTCCAAGCAAGACAAGCACTGGAGAAAGTGATAAATGCATCCCTCCGTTTCCAGGCACTACGAGCGCGGTCATTTTTTGCGTTAAGTGAGAACAAACCAGGTAGATTCCTAGCTAGAGTCCTTCAGGACAGACGGATCAAGTCGTACATCCCTAAAATTCGGACATCGGGGGACTCTTTGGCAACTGACCCGACACTGATTGCGGGGGAGTTTCTAACGTTCTTCTCCGATTTATATCATATTGACGACGCTGCTACCACACCCTCACAGATGGAACATATAGATGCCTACCTGGCAAAGACAATACCTAAACCGCTTGATCCCTCAGATCGTAAAACACTCAGCGCTGAAATCTCCGCGGAGGAAATAGTAGAGGCATTGAAGTCATCTAAAAATGGGAAGAGTCCGGGTCCGGATGGCTTACCCATTGAATATTATAAAAAGAATTCTGATACACTTTTACCGAGGCTGGTGTCACTCTTTAATGCTTTTCAGGACGGCGGCACACCACATCCACATTCATTGATAGCCACGATTGCATTGTTACCGAAACCGGAGAAGGATCATACGGCCTGTGGGAATTACAGGCCTATTTCCCTACTCAACACCGACGTGAAGCTTTTGGCACGGGTCTTGGCGAATCGCCTAAAACGGTTTATGCCCCAACTGATCCACCCAGATCAGGTGGGATTTATCCCAGGACGAGAAGCCAGAGACGCGACGATAAGAGTTCTTAATGCCATCACACACTCTAAACAATCGAAAACACCACTCCTACTTCTCTCAACCGATGCCGAAAAGGCCTTCGATCGTGTATTGTGGCCTTTTCTATTCCGGACGCTGCATACATATGGGGTAGGGGAGGGCTTTATAAGCTGGATCAGAGCTCTATACTCGGCACCCTCTGCGAGAGTTAGAGTGAATGGAGCGCTTACAACATCATTTCAAATTCACAATGGTACAAGGCAAGGATGCCCACTCTCCCCGCTTCTTTTTGCTCTCAGCTTGGAACCCTTGCTCTCCTCCATCCGACAGAATACTAACATTAGAGGGGTACAGGGATCCTCCTCTGAACACAAGGTAGCTGCATACGCAGATGACCTAATGTTCTTACTGCCTGACCCGGTGGGATCCCTGCCGGAGGTCCTTAGCGAACTGCGGAATTTTGGCTCTCTATCCGGTTTCAAAATAAATGAGACAAAGTCGGAAATGTTGTCTATTGCACCGCGGAATAACTGGCGGCGGACTCTAAGTACTCAATATAATTTTCGTTGGTGCACGTCCTCACTCACATATCTTGGCATACGCCTCACATCTGATTTCACAAAACTCTTCTCAGCTAACTTCTCGCCGCTTCTAGCAACCTTTAAAGAAGATACCGCACGTTGGTCACCAAAATTCCTGTCTTGGATGGGACGTATTAGCGTCATAAAAATGAACTTTCTCCCAAGACTACTCTATCTTTTTCATACGATTCCTATAATTATTTCATTAACCTTTCACAAAGAAATAAGAACACTTTTTTCCTCATTTATCTGGCCAAAGACCCGACCACGACTTAAATATGACACTCTCAGCAAAACAAAGATGTGCGGGGGACTGGCCTTACCGGACACACGTCTTTATTACCATTCTACACACTTGAATAGGGTAGTAGACTGGATGACTGGCTCACCTGAACAGAGGTGGATAGATTTAGAGGACGCGCAAATTGGCCGCCCGGTACAAACGCTACCGTGGCTGCCATGGAAGGCGATTAGATCTTTAACCAAGGGGACTTCACCAGTAAGCAGTACCCTCGTCATATGGCATAAAGTACGCACAAAATATGCGCTTTCTACCTATCCTTCCCCGCTTTTGCCAATATCTCACAATCCTGACTTCCCTGCAAAGATTCTCCGCTCTTTGGCGGCACGTCTCACGGATGCCCCGATCATTCGGGCGTGTCACATATTGAAAGATAGCAAGTTCGTTTCCTTAGAGGACGATGTCCAAGGTGTACTTTCCTTCGCAGAAAAATTTAATTTTTACCAAATCAAATCATTTTTGAAGAAATTACCGAATAACCTTTCATTAACTAGAAGACTTTCAGCATTTGAACTGCTATGTCACCGATCCTCGCCGCTGGCACACGCAGTATCCACAATTTACGGTCTATTACGGGCAATAGATAATGAATCACCCGCATTCATGTCTCGATGGGAACGCATACTTGAAGGACCTATATCGGAGGAGGACTGGACGAAAACATTAACCCTAACTCACTCAGGGTCTCAGGTCTCAAAGTATCAGGAATCCTCATATAAAATAATCACCTTTTGGTACCGAACGCCTGCAATGTTGGCCTCATTTAACATCACCGTCTCTCCGAATTGTTGGAGATGCAACACTGAAATTGGCACGTATATCCATATCTGGTGGGAATGCGCACTTCTCCGACCATTTTGGAAGACGGTCCAGAACCTTGTACGCGTTACTACGGACACAACCCTGGATTTCACACCTCACACTTTTTTGTTACTCCAATTACCGTTCTCAGTTGCGACCTTGAAGAAATCTCTGCTACTCCGCATTTTATTGGTGGCTAGATCACTAATTCCGGTTTGCTGGAAATCGACTTCAGCGCCTACCCTGAAGCTATTGGTGGATAGATTGGAAGTACTAAGATCGAACGAGGAACTTGCCCTCGCGCCCGCAAAGGCAGCCCAACATTTTCTAGATGTGTGGTTTCATTGGTCGTCCTATTGCGCTTCGGCGAGCTTTAGGGAGGCTCTGGGGGGGGGAGACGGAGGTACCGGGGGAGAGTGAAGGAACCTAAAACATGTTATGTTAACGCATAGTAATACAGCAATTTCTAACGGAGGGGAAAATGATAGGCGTCTGGCTGACCCCTCCCCTTTTTTTTTTTTTTTTTTTTTTCTTCTCTCCCCTCTCTCTCCCCTCTTCTTTCTCTTTCAATCATCCCTTTTCATACTTTCCTCTCTATTGCCTCCTTCTACATATTCAATTCTTTCGCAGCATTAACCATTTAGCACATACATTAACTGTTTTTTCTGCGTACATAGGTCTTTCCATTCCTACCATCACCTTTCTATTTCTTGAAGACCTCATAAGGACTTCTCTTAGTATAAACTGGCTAGTTTTACGCGAACATCTACATTCTAAAAGGCGGCGTGTATAAGCGCTGTCGGTGTTACAGATGAAAGCCATTTTAGGAAGATGGAGAGACAGAGAACCTAATCGTATCAAGGGGTAGGATTGCTCTTTTGTTAATCTCTGGTGACATGTTGAGAAACATTCCCATGCTGGGCGCTCAATATATACAAGATGCCATGTTATTCACGACTTTGGCAATAGCCGTTAACGTTATCTGTAGGCAGAGTTGCCTTACGCATCCCCGCATTCGCAGCGTGGAAATAGAGATTACATAATGTTATAAAACTGTAAAGGATAGTGTTTCCAATTTATCTGCTGACTTATGGAAATCTTGTATTGCTTTTCGTTTCTGTATTCTTTTATTACTGAAATAAAAATAAATCATTTAAAAAAAAAAAAAAAAAAACACTACAATATCTCAGTTTTTGCATTTTACTCTGAGATATATTGAAGAAATATTCAGTCCATTTGAGGGCTGTGTATGTAAGTGATATACTGCTCTTGCACACTATCTTCCTGTGTGGAGTACACTATACTTATATTTTATGAATTAATCAGTAATCCTAGCCTTCCATGTGGAAATTTGGAAATTTTCAGTGGTGGAAATTTCAGCAGGTTTGTTCAGTGGTGGGAGTATATAACTTACAGTACATAACTTACATACACACACAGGCATCTCTACAGGGGGGCAAGGGGGGAAATTGCCCCCCTAAGTTATTCCTTGCCCCCCCACCAAAAATCATCATCCAGCTTCCCACACATTTTAGACTGTGGTATCTCCATTGCTATGCATCGTATATGGACGTTTTATGTGTCATTGGAAAGGGCAGATTACCATGACCATATTCAGTTTAAAAGTCATAAAACATTAAATAAAAACGTGCACTTAAACGTAAAGATTTTCACAGGGTTGAAATGGCTCAGCAGTGAAGTGGTTAATATTCAGACTATGTATTACATTAGTTTTTGCCTTGGTTTTAGTTTTATATTACGGGTTAATGGGTAGGCTATACATTTTATTTTTTCCTTGATTAATGGCATTTTAGGGGTTAATGGGTTGGCTACATGCCTCACAGTGTATTCATTTCATGTTTTCCCTTGATAAATTGAATATTAGGGGTTAAGGGGTAGGCTAAATGCCACATTGTTTATTAATTTTATTGTATTTCCCTGGGTTTATGGCATTTTAGGGGTTACTATGGAAGTTAGAATCTAAAGGGTCTAATGATCTTTAGATCCTCTGCTTTTCGTCACATTTCGGGGAATTTAATTTGCTGAAAATAAGGTGAATTCCGTATTTAGCGAATGGTCACTGTAATTTGCTAAAAGTGGAGTCACTGAAGCAGCAATCAGACATTCAGCGAAAACTGCCAAATTGTAGCAAATAAAATATTGAATTTAAGTATCAGGTTATTACAACAAAAAGGCATCATTGCATCACATTACTCTGGGGTTTTGAAAACTTATTTATATATACTTGTTTAGGGCACTATTACCTGGTGTGAGCTAACCCTTGCGTCGGCATGGTTTTGCGTTAGCGCCAGGTTAATTGAGTCTAGCGCCTGACCAACAGATTGTTTTCCTCCCGCTACAAACGGGAAAAATCACTTAGCGCATTGCTATTAGCGATTTGTACCGCAAGTTTACTGTACTTTCCATGTCCTTTACTTAACGTGGAGAGCGCTAGCAATCTAATCTTTTGAGGGGCGCTAATTGCAACATTTTACCTACTGCTCAACCCTGGTGCTAACTCCAAAAAAACAGGTCCTCGCCCATAATGAACAGGCAATTAACAGGCAATTGAAAGGAATGCAGCACAGGTTCTCTTGGCCCCATACACCATAGTAATGGATCTGGTCAGCAATATTGCTGCTGTTGCAGTAGGCTCTATTATAAATGTATCCTTTATCCACATCTATCCTAATTCTAATATATTGCCTAATTTTAAACATATTATGCTGGGGTTATTCATAGTATGTAAGCGTTTGATTATTAGGGTGACTGTGTGGACCATGTTTAAAGGGACACATGAATAAGTCTTGCCCTGAAACATGTATTATTTATATGCTGCAGCAGGGAAATTTGTGTCGCTCACCTGGCCTTCCTTTTGGATTTATTAAATGCAGTGTAATGATTCTACATGCTGTTGGGTGGCATTTATCATGCAATGCCCATCAGCCTTAATATATGTGTGCATCAAAAGATGGATGAAACGACCACCGTGGAGGATTTTAATAATGCAGGGGTGAGCGGTTATTCACTGGATGTGTTCATATTCAAGCGTGTGAGGGCTGCACTGAGAAAAAAACAGTTCTATCCTGTACACAACCGCATTAGTTTCCCTAGTGTGCGCTAAACGACCTGGTTCATGGACTACCGCGGACAAGGTGATCTGTTAGTAGGTCGTCAGGCACTACGTTTTAGTGACTCGCGCTAAATTTTTCCTTTAGCGATGGTGTTTTAGCTCACACCAGGTGATAGGGCCCTTAGTTTTATTCAGTGGTATGATTTAGTGGCGAAAATTATTGCCCCCCAGATTTGACTGCGGTATCCTATGTGCCCCCCTAAATATTGTTCCTAGAGTCGCCACTGCATACACAGTCCTCAAACGGACTGAATATCTCTTCAATATATCTCAGAGAGTAAAATGCAAAAACAGAGATATTATAGTGTATAGTAGAATATCTTTTACACCATAAATAACATTGCAATCCAAATTCGCACTCACATAGCGTAGAGCCTAATCTGGTTCTGGATGAATATACCCGATGGGTGGTTTTTTAAATTTCTTAGATCCGCATCCACCTATGCATTCTTTTTTTTAAAAAATTTTTTTTATCATCATTCAAGATTTTTATTTTGTAAAAATCATAAACAAACCAGTAAACCGCAAAAAAAGTATGGCCTCGCAGGGCCAGTCAAGAACGGTCTCAAAGATATACTATAGCAGGACAGTAGGCCGTAGAAGAACGACCAATTGTGAAACAACTATGGTAATCACAATCGTAAGAATCAAAGAAAAAGGATTGGAACAAACAGACAAAAACTGAAAGGGGAACACACAATGTCATTAATTTACTTAATTTCTTCTTAGGTACCCATACATCTAGGTTTGTTTCAGTGGTGGGAATTTCAGCAAGTTTGTTCGGTGTTGAGGAGCAGAGAAAAAAGGATTGCGATAATCTTACAAAGAGTGAAGGCCGTACACAAACAGAAATTGCAAATTATTAAACTAAACAGGTCATTACTTGCCAAGTGTTTCCAAAGATTTAAAGGGACACTCTAGGCAACATGACCACCTAAGCTATTTTGAATCGTGTTCATTTTAGTGGTGGATAGAATTTATTTGGGTCACACTGGGATAAAAGTATTCCTGTCAAAGATTACAGGACAAATGTAAGAATGAAGAATTAGGCTAGGGTCAGAGTGGGGCAGTCGGAACGCGCGTGCAGGCGCACTAAATCACGGCGGCAGTAGCAGCACATAACGGCCAATATACGCAGTACCTGCGTACAAAAGTGCGCCGACACCACGCAACCGGCAAATGAACGCATTTTTCTCAGAACGTGAAACCGCTGCTACAGACGTACAGAGTGCGCTGCGGCCGCATGGCAGCGTGTGTGCGTGATTAGGAGACGTCAGACGCTGCTAGTGTGCGGCCTACATAACGTTCAAACAGCCGGATTTCCCTAGAATTGCGTTGGTGAGTACCTGCGACTGTGCGACTGTGGTCGTCTGACCACTTAAGCGTATTCCGTGAAAAAATGCGTGCGCACGCATCGACGTACATTTTGACGGTGGCCGCAGAAAATGCGCTCATCTGTCCCTAGCCTTAAACTACGGCCCCGTTCACACTGTGCGATTTGAAAATCGCGCGATTTTCATATTCGCGACAGAGTGATAATGTCGCACGACAACGCGGTTTTGTGCTATTTTGAAAAGCACCACCAATGCAAATCGCAAAAAAAAAAGGTCATGTACCAGCGACATGCTACCGCGACGTCGTGCAGCAAGATGTGAACAGCTCCATTGAAATGCATTGGAGAAGCTACAAAGCGCGACGTCGCATGGATTTTGCTGGGATGACACGCTAAAAAAATAAATTAAAAAAAATCGCACAGTGTGAACAGGGCCTAACAAGGTTATTCAAAGAGAATCGAAAAGTCACTGTACGTTCGGTGACTTTTCGTTCTCTTCAATTCGGTGCGATTTGGCGATCCCATTTCGGCGACCCTGCCGTGTATTCAACTAGCACCACAGGGTCATTGTAGTGCATGGAAAAGCTGACGGCAAACCCACCGAACACTCACATCAAAACCCGGCGAGCGCACAAGGAAACCTGCAAAAACATCTGGATTAACCCTGCCGAACACGCCGGAGAAACCCGAGCAGCCGCCGATCACAGTGCAGAGCAGCCACCGGAAAAACCCGACACTGCAGACGAATGGAGTGGGAAAAAAAACCCAGTATGCTAGAATGTTTGAAAAGTGAAACGCTGTTTGCAAATAAACTACAGAACGAAAATATCTGAAATTTACATATAAGATCCAATGAATGATAATAAAAACGGCTATTACAGAAAAAAGAGAAAACGATTTAAAAACTAAAGAAAAAAATTTATAAATTGGGAAAAAATCCCTAAAAATGCCTAAGATCCTAAAAAAACTATACATAAAGAGACTTTTTACAGCAGATTATTATAATCAACGGTTTATTAGATATTGTATTAAAACGGGAATATTTTTAACATTGAAGCCTATGGGATTCGCCTGAATGAAACTGTCGAATGAAACCACCGAACAGCAGGGCAATTCGACAACTTTCACTGCTGGTTTTTATTCTCTGAATAGACGAAGCATTGCTTCTCAATGGGGATTTCACTGCCCTCGAACAGGCACTGAACAGGGCCGGACTGGGGATAAAAACCAACCCTGGAACTCTGGGGCCAATATAAAAAATGTGAGCTGCATATTACTGTACAGCTCACATTTTTTATATTGGCCCCAGATCACACGTGGATATACTGCCCCCAGCTCACACATGGATATACTATATTGCCCCAGCTCACACGTGGATATATATCCCCCAGCTCACACGTGGGGATATGTATTGCCCCCAGCTCACACGTGGATATATGTATTGCCCCAGCTCACACGTGGATATATATATTGCCCCCAGCTCACACGTGGATATATATATTGCCCCCAGCTCACACATGGATATATATTGCCCCAACTCACACATGGATATATATTGCCCCAGCTCACACATGGATATATATTTCCCCTAGCCAAAGCTAAAACTCAAACAACAGATTCAACCACCATAAAAGTGTAGGACTGGTTGGGGGATTTCTGGGGTGTGTTATGTGTAAGCCACTCGGCCCACCCCCTCGCCCGCTCCTCCAGTACCTGTAACCCCGCTCCTCCAGTACCTGTAACCTGTCTCCTCCTGAGGGGCTGTTGACTTGTGACTGTGTCCACAGTGACAGTCCTCCTCCTGTGCCACTGGCTACCACTCGCCGTGAAACAGGGTGGAGGACTGACGGAGCCACCTGGAGGAGTTTGCTAAGTGAGTGGAGCGTTGCGGAGTGGCTGGCTGGCCTGGCGCTGGGCAGCCTCCCTCACCACCAGCAGTGATGACTCCATTGGTTGCCCCGTCTTCTGCGCGGCGCCTGCGCAATGCCTCTACGTAAGTGAGGAGGGTGGAGCCAATGCAACGTGTGTGCCGTCCAGCAAACACAAGGCTGGGAAACGGTACTCATGCTGCAGCGGCTGTCAGCCCGGCGGCCTCTCCTCCCTCCCTCACTAGGCAGCATATATTACTTTAAAACATATATAAATATAAAGGTGTAGCAGAGAATTAAATAAGAAGTATGAATATAAAAATTTAGCGTCTAAGAAACCCCACCAATCAAGTTGGTGAGAGCAAAGTATAATCCAGTAAACAGAACAATTGGGGGTAACCTGTGATGATACCTGATAAAAAATATTGATACGGTTTACAAGATTGAGGGAAAAAGGTACTAAATTGAAAAAATTGATAGTATCATAAACTCGGAAAATGTATGGATTGAAAAAACTTAATATTATGTCCTTATAAGGGCGGTTATAGACAAAATTGTGCTGAATGCACAATTGGTGTCATGAACGAGCTGTAACACATATATCTGGCACCATAGATCCTGCTTGTCTGCAACCTCTTGCATTTGCTTGATCTCACAAGACGAGGTTCATTTCTTACGACATTGTGTCAAACCTGCAATTTACGTTTTACCCATCAGGACAGTGTGGGTTACCTCCAATACTCTCATTGGAAGTAGTTTTAATTATCTCTTCATTCCTATTTTTCATTTTGTCTACACTTTATATACTTTGTGGTTTTGTGGTTTGTGTGTTACGGCTCGTTCATGACACCAATTGTTGTGAATTCAGCACAATTTTGTGTATAACCGCCCTTACAAGGACGCAATAAAAAGTTTCTTTTTTCGATCCATACATTTTCCGAGTTTATGGTATTTTTTCAATCTAGTACCTTTTTCCTCAATCTTGTAAACTTTATCATTATTTTTTTATTAGCATATATTACTTATACGGTCGACAGACGGCCGCGTGGCAGCCTTGCAGTGCGTAACCCGCGGGCTGACCTGGCCGCTACCAGCCTGCGGTTTCTCAAGGGATTATGATGCTGTGGACCTGTAGCCCAAAGATTGTAGCAGCCTACCAGGATTCCTCCCAGTATCCCGGTAGGCCAGTCCGGCCCTGGCACTGAACAGGCACCGTATGTGCAGGCAATTCGCCAATATTTGGCGACTGCCTGCTCTCTGAATAGCCAAATGGCCAGGAAAGGTAACCATACGCTGAATTTCACTGTTCGATTACCTTTCGGCCACAATTCGGATCTCTTTGAATAACCCTGTAAGTTTGCCAAATTAGAGATTCTAGAACAATAAATAATTTATCAGGGTATACAACTTCAGGAAGTGTAGTAGTTTTCCCATATTCTTTGCTTAATGAGCTGACATTAAAAGATAAATAATAGACCTATTGTATGCAGGTCATAAGAGAGAATTAGCTATTTTTCCTCATAAAGCTGTTCATCTTGATATGATCTTTGTATTCTATTCTGCGGGTTACTCTGCTGACCCTACTTTCCAGAATCCTTAGTACTAAATCAATATATGAAATCAATAGCAAACCATCGCCTCAGTAATTTTAGGTAACTGTTGGGAATCTTGCCAGAACTCCCATTAACTGTAGTGTTATTAATTTTCTTTCTCTGAGTCATCGTATCAAATGCAATAAATGGATAGTTTCCCAAGAACATTAGTGAAATGCAGTAAGCATCCTGTAGCATTTTCAAGGCAAGAGCAGTTTATTTTACACTTAAGCGTTTGCAACCTCTTTACACAGTTATATATTTATTTATTGCTTAACAATGACATGAATCAAAGCTTTATGGGCACAATCTGATCTATTT
The DNA here is from genome assembly GCA_009667805.1 of Leptobrachium leishanense. Lineage (NCBI taxonomy): Eukaryota > Metazoa > Chordata > Amphibia > Anura > Megophryidae > Leptobrachium > Leptobrachium leishanense. Next base: position 179,487,294 of record CM019067.1, on the reverse strand, counting down.
AGTAAATTACAATTTATAGAATAGAATAGAATAGTGGCTGTGGTTTTTAGCAGTTAGGAGGGCATTGGTGACTTCGGTGAGGGCAGTTTCGGTTGAGTGTAGGGGATGAAAGCCTGATTACAGGGGTCAAGTAGGGAATCCGGGGATAGGAAGAGGGAGAGGCGGTTGAAAACTAGTTTTTCCAAGAGCTTAGAGGTAAATGGAAGCAGGGATACATGACGATAGTTGGCTGGAGAGTTTGGATCAAGGGAGGGTTTCTTTAGGATAGGGGCAACCTGCGTGTGTTTGAAGGAAATGGTGGAGAGAGATAGGTTGAAGATGTGGGTGGGAGCAGGGGTGAGGGAGGAGTAGAGTGGAGGTATTAGATGTAAGGGAATGGAGTTGAGCGGGCACGTAGTGAGATGTGAGGAGGACAGTAAGGAATGGACTTCAGTTGCTGGGAGGAAGCGGCAGAGGGTAGCAGGCGGGCTTCTGGCAGTGGAGGTGGTGGATAACTGGTTTGTGTCAGGATGTTGCTTCTGATAGTGAGCGTTTTATTTACGAAGTAATCTGCCAGGTCCTGAGCGCTAAAGGCAGATAAGGGGGGGGGTGCGGGTGGGTAGAGGAGAGAGTTAAAAGTGGACCAGAGTCGGTTAGGGTTGGAGGACAGGGTTGATATGAGATGAGAAGAAGGCTTGTTTTCCTAAGTGAAGGGCAGAGTTGTATGACCCCAGAATAAACTTGAAATGAATGAAATCCGCTTCAGAGCGGGATTTCCTCCAGGCACGCTCTGCAGTGTGAGAGCATCTTTGCAGGTAGTTTGTCTGGGGTGTGTTGCAGGGCTGAGGCTGGTGGCATGGGGCCTTAATGTTGAGGAGGATCAAGTGTATCTAAAGTAGAGATAAGAGTAGTGTTATAGTGGTCAGTGGCAGCATCAGACAAGTTGAATGTTGAGGTGTACGGGAGATGTTGAAGGAGTTTGGAGAATTGATGGGATCCACAGCATGCACATTTCTGCGAGGCCATGTGTGGGATGGGGTGGGGCAGGGAGTTTAGGTAATCCGGATAGGTTGAAAGAGAGGAGGTGGTGGTCAGAGATGGGGAAAGGGCGACAGGTTAACACAGAAATGGAGCAGTGGTTGGGGGGAAAAAAAGGAATGTCAATAGTGTGACCTTCATGGTTAGTAGGGAGAAGGGAGGATTGTGCAAGTCAAAGGGAGGATGTGAGTGAAAAAAGTTTGGAAGCAGCAGGGGCAGAAGGATCATCAATGGGAATGTTGAAGTCCCCAAGAATTAAGCATGGACGGCTTTAGGCATTAAGGACAGAAAGTGGGAACGCCAGGTAGCAAAGTGGTCAAGGAAGTGTGAGACTGGTCCCGGTGGGCAGTAGATGACTGCCACACTGAGAGCCAGGGGAGAAATAATCATAAAAAAGTGTCACCTTTGCTTTCTATCCCTTTTTAAATATAGTTCAGAAATAAAAGATTAATCTTACCAACTGGATTTAAAAAGTGTGACAATAGATTTACTTAACAAAATTTGTTGGCAAGTGATATTCTACCAAGCCTAAAAGGTCTAGGGCTGCAACTAATGATTATTTTCATAATCGTTTAGTTGGCCAATTGATCGGATAAAAGAATACACTTTTTTTGTTTCCTTAAAAGGAACATTATGATAAAGAAAATAAACCCCTGCCTCCCTCCTCTTTATTGTATGCAATTTGCGTAGTGTACATAATGATCATACATACTTATGCAAATTGCATATTTTTCGTACACAATATACATGTCAGGCTTGTGCCATGATGGAGCCATGGCAGGGCCTTAGGTTAGGTTTATATCCCAAGCGCTGGGGGTGAGCAGGTAAGCAGACACTGGAGACTTGGAATGTAGGTAATAAAAGGTATATTGAATGCACAGCAGAATGACACAGTCTTTGCATAGAAACTATAGGAGTGTCAATATACACAGGCAATGTACAAAATAAGCCGAGAATGGTAGGCTGTGCAGTCAGAAGCTGGGAACTCCACTTGCGTAGCACTACCTTGATTGAAGGTCCTTAACAGCAGGCACCGGATGGATGGCTGGCAGCCAAGAAAGTCTGCAAGCCCCAGAGGATAGTGGGCCATGTAGTCAAGAGGCTGCAGATCTACAGGAATAGCACCAAGGACCGGGCAATAGTGCTTCTCAGGTAAGGTAACAGACTGGAACTCAGGCAGCTCTCCAGTCCACTGGATAGTGGGCTATGCAGTGTAAAGTCCAGCAGCAGGATCCACAGGAATATAACAGAACAAGGGGTAACACTGACAGACAGGATGAGGGGGCTCGCAGGACCTCACATACACCGGGAAAACCGCAAAATGACAGAGCATGGAAGGAAGGGTGTGTCCAGGTTATATGCACACCCACTCAGCAGCTGGCACAGGGATTAACCCCTGAGTGGATGCAGACAGGGAGCAACAGCAATATCATGGCTATAAGCAGGCTTCTCGGGCTGAGGCATGACAATACAAGAGCACCTGGTCACAGAGATGGATTGATGCTGCGTACACAGTTTAAGCCCATGTCTTCTTTCTCCACAAACAAAACTGTGCTACAAGCGCTCAGAAAGGCATGATGATGTCAGCGCAAAAGCAGGGTGAGAACAGGTGGCGCTCATCGCAGCCCAACCACTTTAGCTTATTAGAGTGTCCCTTTACAATAATTTCATGAACAAACTGAGCAGGAGGAGGGTCCGGAGGTGGAAGGGAGTGAGTTTGTTCAAGGGACTTGACCCGAGTGTAAGAGGGAGCGGGTTTGGGCAAAACACGAGACCTGAGTGTAGGAGGGAGTTTGTGGGAAGGGACCGCACCAAAGTGCGAGAATGGCAACTCCAGACCAATAGGCAGGTTGGGGTGGTGACACAGGACTCCAGCTTCAAGTAAGGATAAAACACCAGCGGTACAATGCCAATACCCAGTGGCAGTATCCCAGGGTTTGTGTTATAGCGCTTCTGCAATTGTAAACGAAATAAAATCAAACTGGCTATGTCTGACATAACTCTAGAACAAAATCATACTGAGTAAAGCAGTGGCACGACTTCTACAATCAGCTCCAAAGCAGAATAAGAGGTTTATAATGTTTAACAGTCTGAATCTAAACAGTGTGCTCTACACATCGATTAATCGACAGCCGATTAGTTGTCAACTATTCTCATCGATTATTTTCATTTTCGATTAGTTGTCGATTAATCAATTAGTTGTTTCAGCCCTAAGGCTAGGGTCAGATGAACGTGATTTCTACGGACTGTACGTCCGTGCAGTATGGATGTACATTAGTACGGAAGAGGCAGTAGTGGCCACACAGTCCGTGATCACGTCCGTGATTCTTCACGGATCAATATAAAAAACGTGAAATATGAGTAACCAAATTAATTGCAGATTGAAGAAAACGAGGGAAAAAGGGTATAAAGGGTATAAAGAAGCCATATTGTGGATGGTGGGTTTTCCCAAGATGGATGTTGTTCAAGTATTTGTGTTCGCTGCTACAGGCTACCTGTACCTCAGGAACAAGCGACAACTGTGATCATGGGTTCAGCCCATCAATGCTGCTAGATACATGCATGGCCACTTCGTGACGCTGTACAGGCCACTGCGAGAGAGGGACCCGGCAAAGTTCTTCAACTACCTGCGGATGTCCATCCCCTCCTTCGACGAACTGTTGTCGAAGGTACGTGAGCCATTGATGAAGAGGGACACAAACATACCACCAGAGGAGATGCTGGTCATCACGTTGCGGTAAGTACCATCAAATACCAGCATTCACGACTTCCCTGCCAGTCAGCAGACATGTGCTCGGTGTTCAGAGCCCACATTGTCCATGTGTAGTGATATGCCCACTAGTCCATTCGCACATGCATACACACACACACACATGCGCATCGCATATCATCACACGTACTCAATAATGCATGACACCGCCAACAATGACATAAAAATCTGTGTTTCATGCACAATAATGTAAATTCCAAACCAAAGAATGAATACACACCATATGTTCATGAACATAAAATTTATAAAAGGAAAATGACAGAGACCACAAACATGTGGCAAATACAGGGAAAACATATGCTTCCAACGCATAGAAGAAACAGGTATGACAAGGACAGAAAGCTACAAATCCTCATATTGAGGATCTTGGTCATAAGGACCGGGCATGTGACCTTGGTGGTACTCTGACCCAGGGGGTGGTTGTGACCTTGCACCGGGGGATATGGGTTGATGTCGTGGCTGTGGCTGGCGGTAATAACCACCGGCATATTGTGTGTGGGCCACACCACTGCGAGGCACAGGTGGTACTGGTGGGCGGCTCAAAATGTCGTTGATGGTGTCCAATGTTCGCCGGCAGTACTCCATCTTCTGAACCAGGCTCATCTGGTGCAACATGGGCAGACACGAATGGTGGAAGGTCATGTCATCATCATCCCAGAAGCGGCATTGTGGAGGTGGTGGTGCTGGTTGGTGAGCATCCATAAATGTCACCATGGCATGCTCGAAGTCTGTACCCAGTGGCCTTCTCCACTTGGGTGCCGTTCTGGTAGTGTCCAATCTCGCAGTATCTGACTCCTGTGCAGCGGTCTCCTCCTCCTCCAAATGCGATTCGCATCCACCCTGTTCCACATCTTCAGAGCAGGTGGCTAAACCACATGGCATGACGTCTCGCTGTGCCCCGGATGTTGACGGGACATTGATGCTGCTTGCCATAGGTCGTGGTTTGAGGGTCCGTTGCAGGAATGAGAGCTGCTCGACATATACATAACTGCGGCCCCTCCTCGCCGCAGATCCAGAGCGTGCCAATTCTGCATCTTTTTTGAGGACCCGCGTATAATTATCCCTGACCGTCCTCCATTTCACGATGACCTCACGCGCTGCAAAACAGAAGAATTATATTAGGTGCGGTTCATGCAATGTGATCATAACACGCATTTTGTTTTTTCCATAGGTATCTTGCCAGTGAATGCAGTCTGAAGGACCTGCATTATAATTTCTGTGTTGGCAGATCTACAGCGGGCGAGATTGTTCGCAAGGTGTGCCAGACAATATGGGACATAATGAGGGAGGAATGTATGCCAACACCCACAGACGAGTCATTGGCACGAATTGCTGTGGGATTCCTGGACAGAGCGAACTTCCCAAACTGCCTGGGAGCTGTGGATGGGAAACATGTCCGCATAGTGAAGCCACTGCAGAGTGGCTCACTGTATCACAATTATAAACATTTTTTTCCAATTGGCCTACTGGCAGTCGCAGATGCCAACTATTATTTTGCCTGTGCGGATGTGGGGTCATACGGGAAGGAATCTGACTCCACACTGTTCATGAACTCCACACTGTGGAATGGAATAGAGAGTGGGACCCTGAACATCCCCAGACCCACACCTTTGCCTGGCACAGACGTGGCAGTCCCCTATGCCTTTGTGGGGGACGAGGCATTCGGCCTGTCCACACATCTCCTGCAGCCATACTCAGAGACACACCTGACTGTGAAGAAGCGGGTGTTTAATTACAGGCTATCGGGGGCGAGACGGTATGTCGAGTGTAGCTTTGGCATACTGAGCAACAAGTGGAGGATATTTCATCGGCCGCTAGATGTGCAAATAGATTTTTGTGTAGATCTAGTGAAATGCTGCTGTGTGTTGCATAATTTTGTTAGTGGGAGGGATGGTTTTAACTTGGATGACTCGTTGTCTGTTATTGGTATGGAGGAATTCATTAATGATGATGTCATGCCTGTGAATCGACACAGTAACAGGTATCGCGATGCTCTGGTAACCTATTTCACTAGCGAAGCTGGTGTGGTGCCGTGGCACATGGGGAGCATTTGACATGTGACGTTCATAAATCCATTTGTCAGTTACATTTATTTTCTATTCAATATGCATTTGATTATGAATTAAATAATCATATACTCACTCTGCACTTTCTGTTCGTGTTCAGACCATGTGTCATATGCAGGGTACACCGCCCTCGCCACTGCTGCCCATGCGTCTGTCTTACGGGTCTTGTCCTTATAATGTTCGGTGGCAGTGTCCCACAATTCAGGGTGCTCCCCCACTTCGGTCATAATTCGCTCCACGTCCATGTCAACTGCCGCGTACACAAAACACTCCCCAGCATCCACAAAACACTCCCCAGCGTCCACAAAACACTTCCCAGAGTCCAGAATACTCCAGCCACCCCGGAAGTTTCTGCAGTCTGGACGTTATGTGTAGGCCGCAAAACAGGTGCGTCTGACGTCTCCTCCTCACGCACACAGGCCGCTAGGTGGACGCAGCACACTCTGTGCGGCCATTCTAGGGGTTTTACGTTCTTGCCTGCCTTGCGTCCGTGGGCCGCGGCCGTTGTGCATCTGCAGGTCAGTGCAGACGTACTTTGTGTGTCGGGCTCCAATGGGGTTTCTTTCATGCTATCACGGACGTACTTTTGGGCGCCATCACGGACTTGAACACTACGTTCGTCTGACCCGAGCCTAAAAAGGTCTATTCACAAAGAACTGAAACTATGTGTAACTTTGTGCGTTGCGTTTTCGGCTTATTTGGCTGAAAATACAGTGAACTCACTATTTAGTGAATAGTCACTCGGGGTTATTCAGAGAAAGGTAAAAACCAGGAGAATGGCAGGAGAAGAGCACAATCCAGACCAAATCGCTGATTTGGAAAGTGAGATAAATGGGAGAATTTTTCTGGTTTGGCTATTTTGACTTAGAATTTTCACTTCTCCAGTCATTCTCCTACTTTTCACATTTCTCTGAATAACCTTGACTGTATTTTGTTGAAATTGGAGTCATCGAAGCAGTAATTGGACATCGGTGAAAACCAACGAATTAGCATCAAATTAGTAAAGAAAAAAAGAAGTCTCCTATTCTCCTAATAGGAGTATAAATCAGAAAACTGTAGCAAAAATGTGGCGAAATAATAAAGTCCTTAAAAAAAACAATGAGAAGTATTACAAAGTTGGTGCCAACTTAACCAAAGCTGTTGTAAACTTAGCTCCATAGACTATAATGGCTCTGGTAAGTTTACAACAGTTCTGGTTAAGTTAGCACCAGCTTTGTAATTGGCCCAATAAAAAGTGAAGAAAAATAGTCCATAGCGCGTCAATAAAAATTAATAAAGATGGATTTCACAGACATGTGTGTCGGTGATTAATAAAGTGCAATAGTGCTTATTTCCATTTATCAGTGCAATAGTGCAAGTGAAACTGTAAGTCCAATAACATGTGAGAGTCCAATAACATAGAAAAAAAGAAAATGTTGGCAGATAAGAACCTTTCGTCCCATCTAGTCTGCCCAATTACATGGATACTTTACTTGGATTTATCTTTTGTTTAGGATAGCCTTATGCCTATCCCATGCCTGCTTAAATTCAATTACTGATTTGCCCTCTACCACTTCTACTGGAAGGCTGTTCCATGTATCCACCACCCTCTCAGTAAAATAATGCTTCCTGATGTTACTTTTAAACCTTTGCCCTTCTAATCTAAGACTATGTCCTCTTGTTTTGCTACTTTGTTTCCTTTTAAATATACTCCCTTCCTCTACCTTGTGGATTCCCTTTACGTATTTAAATGTTTCTATCATATCTCCTCTGTCTCGTCTTTTTTCCAAGCTATACTTAACAAATCAGCTTGGTTTCTCGAAATAGGTTATGGAGTCGACTTGGTCCTCCTGAGTAGATTGCAATTGGATACCGTCGTCTTCAATATTGCTCAAAAACAAAAGCGACACAAAAAGCAGTAGTGCAGAGGGTAACAAAAATGGCCCAAATATATATATTAAGCCGTCAGACCACACACATTTGCATGAGCCTTACAAGGTCCCGGCTCTAGGTAATAAATGCCTCCGGCTACATAAAGGGTAATAAAAAGTGTCTGTTACAAAATAAAAAAAAGTCTTTTGAAAAATAAAAACAAAAATGTAATCTAAAAAATACAAAAAGGTGTTCTAAAAAATAAAAAGGGTTTTTGCTGAAAAGGAACAGAACAAAAAAAAATTTAAGATATGGAGCAGTATTACAAAGCGTGCCTTGCAGCGCTGAACGCAGTAACTACGCTCAGCAAGGTGGCCAGACGGCGTCAGAGTGGAAGTAAAGTCCTTCCACTCTGACGCCTGTGTGGCCACCTCACTGAGCGTCTGAAAAACGCACATAATTTGTGAAACCCACTAACTAAACTCTCAAAAATAAAGTCCAATATAATTGGAATATATTTGCCATTCATCAGTCCCTTCACCTTTTCACCTCTTCTGATTGGTTACATGTGGCACACATGCTCACTCCATGTCAAACCAAGGAGAGAGTTCCAATAGTGGAGCTAAGAGGTAATTTTAATTAGGAAAGTTATTTGATAGCATTTCTAGTTAAATTCTATTAGCACTTTTGTCAGGGGTCAAGTCCTGGGAAAAAAAGTGAGGGAACTCACCCACGAATTCCACAACCCCTATTACCTGAAGAAAATATATATATATTACGAGTATAGCAGTACGTGGTGATACCATTTTTATTGGGTTAGCATTACATTTAAAAGACAAGCTTTCAAGAGTGTAAACTGGAAACTATACTGATCAGTGAAAGGTATCACTACGTACAGGTATACTCGTGATTGTGGCAACTGGACTAACGCATTTTATATATATATATATATATATATATATATATATATCTCCAGGCACAGACCCCCCCCCCAGAATTATATACACAGCGCTGAATCCACAGAATAACATACACAGCACTGAGCCCCCAGAATAATATGCACAGCACTGAGCCCCCAGAATAATATGCACAGCACTGAGCCCCCAGAATAATATGCACAGCACAGGTTATATGGATATATTTTCCCCAGTTCACATGGATATAATTGCCCCCAGCTCATATGGGTATATATTGCCCCCAGCTCGTATGGATAATGCCCCCCAGCTCTCATGGATAATGCCCCCTGGTCTCATGGATAATACCCCCCCCCGCTATCATGGATAATGCCCCCCAGCTCTCATGGATAATGCCCCCAGGTCTCATGGATAATGCCCCCCGCTCTCATGGATATTGCCCCCCCCAGGTCTCATGGATATTGCCCCCCAGGTCTCATTGATTGTGCCCCCAGGTCTCATGGATATTGCCCCCAGGTCTCATGGATATTGCCCCCAGGTCTCATGGATTGTGCCCCCAGGTCTCATGGATATGCCCCAGGTCTCATGGCTATTGCCCCCAGGTCTCATGGAAATTGCCCCCCAGGTCTCATGGCTATTGCCCCCAGGTCTCATGGAAATTGCCCCCCAGGTCTCATGCATATTGCCCCCAGGTGTCATGGAAATTGCCCCCAGGTCTCATTGATTGTGCCCCCAGGTCTCATGGAAATTGCCCCAGGTCTCATGCATATTGCCCCAAGTCTCATGGATATTGCCCCCCAAGGTCTCATGGATATTGCCCCCAGGTCTCATGGATATTGCCCCCCAGGTCTCATGCATATTGCCCCCCAGGTCTCATGCATATTGCCCCCAGGTCTCATTGATTGTGCCCCCAGGTCTCATTGATTGTGCCCCCAGGTCTCATGGAAATTGCCCCAGGTCTCATGCATATTGCCCCCCAGGTCTCATGGATATTGCCCCCCAGGTCTCATGGAAATTGCCCCCCAGGTCTCATGCATATTGCCCCCCAGGTCTCATGGAAATTGCCCCCCAGGTCTCATGGAAATTGCCCCCAGGTCTCATGGATATTGCCCCCCAGGTCTCATGGATATTGCCCCCAGGTGTCATGGAAATTGCCCCCAGGTCTCATGCATATTGCCCCCAGGTGTCATGGAAATTGCCCCCAGGTCTCATTGATTGTGTCCCCAGGTCTCATGGAAATTGCCCCAGGTCTCATGCATATTGCCCCAAGTCTCATGGATATTGCCCCCAGGTCTCATGGATATTGCCCCCAGGTCTCATGGAAATTGTCCCCCAGGTCTCATGGAAATTGCCCCCCAGGTCTCATGGAAATTGCCCCCCAGGTCTCATGGAAATTGCCCCCCAGGTCTCATGGATATTGCCCCCAGGTCTCATGGATATTGCCCCCCGTGTCTCATGGATATTGCCCCCCGTGTCATGGATATTGTCCCCAGCTCACCTCTGCTTCTTCTGTGGCTGCTGCCGCTGCACATTGCAGGCGGCCGCATGCTTCCTGCTTCAACGCCGCTGACAGGAAGTGAAGCCGAGCGGCTCCACTTCCGGTCAGTGGGCCGTTCTAACAGGATGCACGCGGCCGCCGGCAATGTGCGGCGGCGGCGGCGTTCGGGCTCGGGCCACAGCGGGAACGCTGCGTTCCTGCAGCGGGAGAAGTGCGGGAATGCCGTTCCCGCTCGACTCGAACCCTGACTTTTGTGCTCATTCTACATCAGGACACTGGCCTGGAAAGGATCTTCTTGACCCTGACGACTTGAGAGTTCAGGATATTCTAAATTTGGGTTTAATTTTAGGGAGAATAACTGGAGGATTTAGGGTTAAGGGGGTTGCGTCCATAGATGATAAATATGGCATATCGTTTTTAAATCCCCTGATATATATATATATTGTACTACCAGCGGTGTAGCACTTGCAGTGCTGACATGTGATTGCTGCACTCTGATATGCCGATGGGTATTATACGGGCACTTTGGTAATATAGCGTCAATGGCAAGTAACCTCTTTTTCGGTGGCCTTTATTTCAGCCTCATCCACTGGCAATCAGGTCCAGTCAAATTATGACGCTTTTTGCCTTTGAATGCTGATCATGAGGTATTGCATATGATGAAAAAGTCCTTTCATTAATATATAGGCATTTACAGCAATATCCTCTAGAACCATGATAACCCAAAAAAACAGAACTTTGAAACAATAGCCATTATCCTGTTCTTCAGGATAATAAGTTTCTACAATCTATGGTTAACGGTTGGCAAGTCAACAGCAATTGCTTCTTTATCGAGGTAGCAAGAGTTTAAGCTACATCAAAAAATAACCATATTCAAAGTGCCCTTTGGTCAATGTTTACCTCTTGAAATAATACTTCTTGTAATGAAATAAATATTTTAATTGATAGGCAATTCCAAAATGTTAATTTTTTTAAAGGTTTGTTGAAGTATATGAAATGCTGACCTATTGAATCCAGTTGTCTTCCTTTTAAGTACTGCAGACACGGGGAAAAAAAAGTCTGATACAATTTTAATGGAAATGAAAGTAAAATAGAGATTTAACAGCGTAACTGTCATAAGGCATTAGGATTAATACGATATAAAAAGCGAATAGTTAGTCTGAAAAATTTGCATAATTTAGATGGCAGTGAGTATAAATGTAAGCCTTCGATTATTCAGCTCTTACTTTCCAACGAATTCATCCCTGCTCAGTAGTCTGACGCTTTTACATAAGCTCTTACCATTATTAAAAAATGGGTCATGTTTGTCTTTACTTACTGTGCTAGATCTTAAGTCAATTTATATATACATCAAAGAAATGTAATTATAGTATCACTTTTCCAAACGGCTTATAAAATAATGGATTTATCACATCTGATTTTTAGAAGATCAATGCACTAGCGTTTATCTTTTATAGGTGAAAAAAATAGTTTCACAATTTCTTCCTACTAAAATGCATTATCTCCAATAATAAATCTGATTTATTGGTATTTAATTTAAAAAAATCAAGGGACTAAAATAACAACCAAAAATTGAGGTGCTTAAACAATTTAACATTTAGAGACAGGTTTCTGCAAAGTAAATCTCTGTGTCTTAAGGATCAATGTGAAGTGGAAAACAAGCCTAAAAAAATATTATTTTGTTTAAAACATTCAATTTTAGTAAGAAATCAGCAAATGTCTTGTAAAATGCATAATATCCGGGGTGCAGAGTTTGAAGACAGAAAGAAAGAAGGGGGCTGGGGACACCAAGTAACAATTTATCAGAACGTTTTATCAGAAAAGAAAAGAAATGCAGTTAAGCATAAAGAATTAGGACATTTTTAAATCCATCCTCATGTTTCTCAATATTTTCTTATGAGATATGTAAATCACCACAAACTAACAGGTTTGTCCATGCAAAGACATGAATCACATAGCGGCTGGTGATTATATGTAATACCTTAATCAAAGGCAAACAGGCAAATCCCTTCTCCAGCTTGGAGGCAGTTTAAACCTTTCCAGACCTATTTTGGAATATATCCGTCACAACCTTTTGCCGGCTGCGGTCCAATGTAGGATATATTCCAACATGACCGGACCGGCCCACCCTCCCAATACTCACCTCTCTCCTCTAGGGCCTTACTGGAAGTCATCGATAGCGTCAGTTTCAGGTGCTGCCACACATAGGCGTCTCTACAGGGGGCAATTGCCCCCCTAGGTTATTCCTTGCCCCCCATGTGCCCCCCCCCCACCAGAAATCAGCATCCAGCTTCCCCCACATATTCGGATCACTGAATCTCTCTGTACATCTTATATGGGGGATCTAGGTGTCATTGGAAAGGGCAGATTCTGGCCTTTCCAATGATATCCAACATGACTATACAGTGTAAACTAAAAGTCATACAAAATTAAATAAAATGGTGCACTAAACGTTTGCACATGGTAGAAATGGTTCAGCAGTGAAGGGGTGAACATTCAGACTATATATTACATTGTGTATTACTTTAGTTTTTGCCTTGGTTTAGTTGTATATTAAGGGTTAATGGGCAGGCTTCATCCCTCACAGTATACATTTTTGTTTTTTCCTTGATTTATGGCATTTTAGGGGTTAATGGGTAGCAGCATGCCACACTGTTTATTATTTTTATTGTATTTTCCTGGATTTATGGAAGTTAGAATCTAAAGGATCTATTCATCTTTAGATCCTTTGCTTTTCTTCACATTTTGGGGAATTCATTTCACCGAAAATATGGTGAATTCCCTATTTAGCGAATGGTCACTGGAATTTGCTAAAATTGGAGTCGCTGAAGCAGTTATCGGACATTGGCAAATACCACCGTATTGCGGCAAGTAAAATATTGAATTTATGTATCAGGTTAGTACAATAAAAAGGTATCATTGCATCACATTACTCTGGGGTTTTGGAATTTTATTTATATATACTTATTTAGGGGCACTATCAGCTGGTGTGAGCTAACCCTAGCATCAGCAAGTTTTTGCGTTTGTCCCAGGTAAATTCAGTCTAGTGATGGACCAACAGATGGTTTGCCTCCTGCTACAAACGGATAAATCACTTAGCGCGTCATTATTAGCGATTTGTACCGCGAGCTTACTGTACTTACCGCGTCCTATACGTAACATGGGGAGCACTAGCAATCTCTAGTGCTTTTGCAACTAACAGATTACTTGGTGCCAGCGCTAATGTTTTGAGGGAAGCTAATCGCAAAATTTTACCTACTGCTCAACCCTGGTGCTAACCCCAAAAAACTGAAGAAACAGGTCCTCACCCAATATTAACAGTCAATGTAAAGGAATGCAGCACAGGTGTTCTCTTGGCCCCATACACCATAGTAATGGATCTGGTCAATCATGTCGTTGCTGTTGCAGTAGATCTATTCTAAATGTATCTTTTATACAAATATATCCCAATTCTAATATATTGCCTAATTTTAAACATTTTATGCTGGGGTTTATTCATAGTTTGTAAGCAGTTGATTATTAGGGTGACCATGTGGACCATGTTTAAAAGGGACACGTGGGTAAGTCTTGCCCTTAAACATGTATTATTTATATGCTGCAGCAGAGAAGTTATTGTGACTCACCTGGCCTTCCTTTTGGATCTATTAAATGCAGTGTAATGATTCTACATACTGTTAGGTGGCATTTATCATGAAATGCCCATCAGCCTTAACTAATATATGTGCATATAAGCATGGATAATACGACCAGCCTTGGAGGATTTTAAGAATGCCAGTGTATGAGGGCTCTTGGTTGGATGTATTCATACTGTACAAGCATGTGAGGGCAGGGGATAGGTATGGCCCGGCACTCTGCACTGGAAAAAGACAGGTCCATCCTGTCCACAACCACACAATCGCGCTGGGTCTCAGCCAAAGTCTTAGCGATGCCCTAGTGCGCGGTAAACGACCTTGTACACGGACTCCCGCAGACAAGGTGATCTGTTAGTAGGTCGTCAGGCACTAAGTTTTAGCGACTCGCGCTAAATTTTTCCTATAGCGATGGCATTTTAGCTCACACCAGGTGATCGGGACCTTATTTTTTTTCAGTGGTATGATTTAGTGGTGAAAATTATTCGTGCCCCCCCAGTTTTGACTGTGGTATCTTATGTGCCCCCCTAAATCATTGCACCACATGTAACATAGTGACTATATTTCCTACATATTTATTTTCTGTTAATCTCTATATTTGTTTTGTGTTAATTTCTTGCATTTTACTACTTTGTATTTCTGTAACCATGTTCTTGAACCAAGGACATACTTGAAAACGAGAGAAATCTCAATGTATCCTTCTTGGTAAAATCCTTTATAAATAAATACAATAAAATAAATAAATATTGTTCCTAGAGTCGCCATTGCTGCCACACCAGAGCAGGGGGAGTGCCTGAAAGGGATATATATATATAAAAGCGAAATGCCGCTCGCCCGTAATCCCGATATCTCCAGAACAGTAAAACCTCCAAACTTGAAATTCGGCACGTATCTTCCTCTCGGCTTCTAGGTAATCACTAAGAAAGGATTTTTCGAAAGGACCATCGGAGCATTAGTTGTTAACCTCCCTGGCGGTCTAATTTTTTCAAAATTTTGTGCCTAAAAGCGTCTCAATTTTTTTTTAAAGGAAACGTGTTGTTTTATATAGTAAGCCTGTAATCCGTAGGAATAACTCACTGAAATCCGTGCAAGAGTCTAGTAAACACACGGAGTCAGATAAAGTTTGAAACGCGAAATAATCATTTATTATCCCAAAAATAATTATCCAAAATAATACAAATAAATTATATTCAATAATATAATCAAACCAAAAACACTGAAATCTTTCAGAAAACAAGGGTGCAATATTAGTCACTGCATATTGCCTCAGTGTAAACATCCTTGGTATGATATATTATTTCAATTATGTACGCTCTTATTTATACAGCAACATTCATAATGCATACAGTCTATCAATAATTATATTTTCATGTAAGAGATCTTCAAACCATATATACAGTAAAGTCCAGTCTTAGAATGTGTATGTATGGTCGGTTTCTGATCTGTTAGTGCCACTTAGTGGCCGTTCAAGAGCAAGTCATGCTGTTGGGGATTTTACAATGAATTTTGTTTTTTTACTGTCTTCTAATTTGCTGCCTGGTCCCACCCCCCTGCATCGTGTGACTCGCAGGGAGCATTACCAGGAAGCAAGTCGCTGCAATCACACTGCGGGGGACAGCGAGGGAGCTCAGGATGCAGGGAGCATGCAGCCCGAGTGTGGCTCGGGGTGGTGTCAGGTATATTGATAAGGAAAAATTAAAATGGATGTCTGTAGCCATTTTGTTTTAAATAGAACGTTTTTTCTTTTTCTCCTTTCTCTAGTTTTAGAAATGAAGAGAGATTTTTTTTTAAATAGTTCACGGCTAGGTGAAATTTCTATAAATGCCAGACGTGAGGGAACCTTAAAATGTCTTTATGTGATATAATGCTGAAGCTAAGTGCTAGACCTGTCATAATTAAATTTATTGGTTTGTCTTAAATCTTCAAAACAAAAATATATTTTCTATTTGGGTATAGGAATAAAAGTTAAAATTTTTGTAATGTATATTTATATTCGCGAAATATATTTTTATAATCAAGGTATATTTTATTATATTTATAGTAGAAAATAGATGCTCCAATAAATATTGTAGAGTATAGGATTGGTAAATAGTATAGTATTGAAGAATAGATTCTGTGATTTAACTAGAAAGGAATTTACTCAATTTGAGAGGAGTGGAGACAAATCTAATTTGGACAGGACAGACTCTGACAGGGTCTTTGTAAGTCAGATTGACCTTTTGATCTGAGATAAGAGATATAAAAATTAAATGGTGGAATTAATCTGAAGTGCAACACTGCCCTCTAGAGCATAGTAAAGATTATATCTAATATAGAGAATAGATTGTCCGTGACGTCAAATTGACTATAATTGGAGCCGCACTGTTTGTTGTAAGGCATTCATGCAGATTCATGCAGGCAGACCATCGCTAGGAGATGATCCCAGGACACAATGCACTCAAGATTTCACACCAAATCTCTAACTCATACCAAATCTCTAACTCACACCAAATCTCTAACTCACATACATTGATTATCTGATATTGATAATTTTCACATATTCCAAAAACAATATTACATAAAGAATATTCAAAGGCTATAATTCATTGAATCCTGATTGGAGAGGTAATGTATGAAAGCTATTTTTATTAAGAAAAATTATATATACTTGGAGTATTTCTTGCAACAGATAGACTGAGATTTCTTAGATTACTGTTAGATCTAAAGTCTTCAAATATTTCTATATCTGCAGATAGAGATATGAAGAAGAATCGGATATAAGGATTTATCCTAAAGAAACTGTTGCAAAGATTGATATACCGATATATATATATATATATATATACAGTGGCAAGAAAAAGTATGTGAACCCTTTGGGATTACGTGGAGTTTTGCATGAATTGGTCATAAAATGTGCTCTGATCTTCATCTAAGTCACAACAATTTGAAAAACACAGTCTGCTTAAAATAATACAACACAAACATTATATGTTTTTATTGAACAGAACATGTAAACATTCACAGTGCAGGGTGGAAAAAGTATGTGAACCTTTGGACTTAATAACTGGTTGACCCTCCTTTGGCAGCAATAACCTCAACCAAACGTTTCCTGTAGTTGCAGATCAGACCTGCACAATGATCTGGAGTAATTTTGGACCACTCCTCTTCACAAAACTGTTTCAGTGTAGCAATATTCTTGGGATGTCTGGTGTGAATCGCTCTCTTAAGGTCATGCCACAGCATTTCAATCGGGTTGTGGTCAGGACTCTGACTGGGCCACTCCAGAAGGCGTATTTTGTTTTGTTGACGCCATTCTTTTGTTGAATTACTTGTATGCTATGAAATCATTGTCCTGGTGCATCACCCATCCTCTGCAGAGCTTCAGTTGGCGTACAGATGGTCTTACGTTTTCCTGCAAAATGTCTTGATAAACTCTGGAATTCATTTTTTCATCAATGACAACAATCCGTCCAGGCCCTGAGGCAGCAAAGCAGCCCCAAACCATGATGCTCCCTCCGCCATGTTTTACAGTGGGGTGAGGTTTTGATGTTGGTGTGCTGTGCCTTTTTTTCTCCACACATAGTGTTGTGTGTTTTTTCCATACAACTCAATTTTGGTTTCATCTGTCCACAGAATATTTTGCCAGTAGTGCTGTGGAACATCCAGGTGCTATTTTGCAAACTTCAAACGTGCTGCAATATTCTTTTTGGACAGCAATGGCTTCCTCCGTGGTGTCCTCCCATGTACTCCATTCTTGTTTAATGTTTTCCTTATTGTATGTGTCAACAAAAATGTTAGCATGTGCCAGAGATTTCTTTAAGTCTTTAGCTGACACTCTAGGATTCTTCTTTACCTCATTAAGCATTCTGCGCTGTGCTCTTGCAGTCATCTTTACAGGACGACCATGCCTAGGGAGAGTAGCAACAGTGCTGAACTTTCTCCATTTGTAGACAGTCTGTCTTTCCGTGGACACACGAACATCAAGGCTTTTGGAGATACTTTTGTAACCCTTTCCAGCTTCATGCAAGTCAACAATTCTTGATCGTAGGTCTTCTGATAGTTTTTTTCTGCGAGGCATGGTTCACATCAGGCAGTGCTTCTTGAAACCAGTAAACCCAAAACTGGTGTGTGTTTTTAAAGGGCAGGACAGCTTTCAGCAACACATCCAATAATATCACACTGGTTGGACTCAAGGTTGGCTCACTCCTGGCTCCAATTAGCTCTTGGAGAAGTCATTAGGCTAGGGGTTCACATACTTTTTCCACCCTGCACTGTGAATGTTTACATGTTCTGTTCAATAAAAGCATGAAAACATATAATGTTTGTGTTGTATTATTTTAAGCAGACTGTGTTTTTCAAATTGTTGTGACTTAGATGAAGATCAGAGCACATTTTATGACCACTTCATGCAAAACTCCACGTAATCCCAAAGGGTTCACATACTTTTTCTTGCCACTGTATATATATATATATATATATATATTGAATTTGGAAATTACTGTGATTGAAATTAATTAGCAAGGAATTATATAACTACAATATAAAAAGCAGAAGATTAGAAGTTTAATTCTCGATATTAGGGGAGGATTCACTAAATACGTTTTTATTACTTATCATTCTAAAAATAGAATAAGTGATAGCTCATCTTTTGTTGATACACGTAGCATAGAGAGAGATACATATATCTCTACAAGATCTAGCTTGTTAAACATTGGTTTGCTGGGAAATACATGTTTTGTTAAGCAGAAATATTTATTAACCATTTGTGTATAGTTACTAACTGATAAGGTAAATGATATTAATCATATATGCAGTTACTAACACGAGATACATATATTGTGAAGCTAGTTTCTATGTGCTGATGGATTTTGTGGTTTATAAATTTTTGTTTATGACATGAGATTTGAATTTTTTTTGTATACGTAATAAATATACTGGAAGTGGTGAATGAGGGACGGCACTCTCGGTCTTAATCCACAAAATAAATTTATTGAAGTAAAAAAGGCGACGTTTCGGTCCGCTATCCGCGGACCTTCATCAGGCAATGACAAGCATAAGACAAAACAACATTTAAATAGAAATACTAAACCTAAAACACCCTGGTAAGTGCTCCACCCTCTTAATGCCAAACTGAACACCGGATCAATCATGACGTCGTCAAGGTAGCGGCGTCTAACCCGTGACCAAAATCCATCTGCAGCAACGCTCTATCGCTGTAAGGATCAACACCAGATCTCATCAGCGTGAAAAGCAATGCTTTAATACTTAAAGAGCGATCGGAGAGAGGGTAAATAGGAGGCAAGAAAAGAAAGAAAAAGGAGTAAGGTGCAGAACATAAGCACATGTAGGCAAGTAATCAATTTACAAAGAGTCAACACAATTAGCTCCGTGAGACCCAAGATGTAGAATTAGGTCAACACAGAAGAATGACGTGCAAGCGCCTCATGACCAAACAGTAACCATGGGAACCAAGGGGACCCGCCCCAACTGTAATAGTCAAACATCACTGGTATGCTACAGTTATGTCATTAAACGATAACTGATCTCAGAAGCCCTCAAACTCCATATCAACCGGATTCGATGGCACCAACAGAGAATGAGCCAGGGGGGAGAAAAAAGAAGTGCTCTGTGAAACCAGAGAAAAAAAGAGATAAAAAGCAAAATTTAAAAACAATTGCATGCTTAACGGGAGCAAATAATCAGAGGCAGAAGAACAATTAGCAAAAACGTGAAGACACAGTAAACAGCGAAAGGCAACATGGTGTCCGCAGTTGGAACAACTCATCAAGACGACCAACTCATCAAGGCGACCAGACGCCGCTAACGACTAGACGCTAGAGCGGTGGACTACGATCCAGTAATGAGAAGTTGAAAAATTGAAAAGTAGGCACATAGACCATAGAGGACTAGAACACACATACCCGGATACTGACGCAAAGGTCAAACCACCCGTACAGAAGCCCAGGTGCAATCACCAGAACTGTGACTATGTGGGTGAGACAAGAAGTCCATACACTAGAAAGGAACAAGCCAAAATATATTAATTGAGATATGGACATAGGTACACAGTATTCCAGACCCACTGTCCAACAAAGTCCTGTGGAAAAAAAAGGGGTTAGTGGAAATATAATCAATAGTCCAACATAAATAAACACAGGAGGTCATCGGAGGAATGGTTGGAGGCTGAGTCTCTCATTAAGTCCATGGGGGGACACAGTATTGAGTTCCTGTATCCAATATGCCTCCTTTCTCAAGAGTAGATTACTCCAGTCACCCCCTCTTCGAGGAAGCGGGATATGATCAATAGCAACAAACTTCATCATCGGTACCAGATGACCAGTCTCCAGAAAGTGTCGAGCGACAGGTTTGTCACTCACTCCGTCGCGATACGCCAGACGGATAGATGAACGATGGTTCCTTATACGCTCCCGTAATTGGGTATCCGTCTTCCCTACATACTGGAGGCCACATGGACATGATATTTTATAAATCACATGGTCTGTTGTACACGTGATGCGATGTTTAATCGGATACTTGCGTCCAGTATGAGGGTGGCAAAAGAATTTACCAGGTAGCATGTGGCCACAGGTGACACACCCAAGACAGCGGTAGCAGCCCCCAGATAGAGGTTGACTAGTAATAGAGTATGAGAGAACAGGGTCTGTATTAACGAGTAAGTCCCGTAAATTCGGTGAACGTTTATGACTAAAAAGAGGCGGGGACCGGAAAGCTATGGGCAAGGTATCATCACTGTCCAAAATAGACCAATTGCTCCTAAGTACCCGGTTAATGTTGGCCGAGCTAGGTGTATAGGCTGTAGAAAAAACCAATGAGGGTGCTATTTTATTACGCAAGACCTGATCTTGATAGCAACGGTCCAAGGCCGTTTGGAGTATTTGGTCAGAGTATCCGCGGTCATGGAAACGAGTCCACATCTCCTTCAGTTGAATCTGTGTTTGTTTTGTATCGGAATTATTACGAATAACCCTCAAGAATTGAGTATAAGGTAAGGACTGCTTCAAATGCGTGGGATGAGAGCTGGACATATGTAATATAGTATTCCGATCTGTGGGTTTCCGGAAGAGAGTGTAGTCCAGCCTGCAGCCATTACGGGTGATGCGCAAATCCAGAAAGTCTACAGTATCAGAGCTGATTTGGGACGTTATTTTAATAGGTGAATTCAGATTGTTAATATGTGATACCAGTAGACTAGCCCCTCACAGGTATCTGATAAAACAAAAAGCATATCATCGATGAAACGTGTGTAGTATAGAATCTGAGGTGCGAACTTAGAAAGGATTTCTTGTTTCTCAAAGACGTACATGAACACATTCGCGTAGGAGGGTGCTACCGCTGCTCCCATCGAGGTCCCCATAATCTGTTGGTACCACTGGAGTTCAAAACGAAAGTAGTTGTAATTTAGGACCATCTCAAGTAACTCCAGAATGAACTCTATCGGGGGACCGTGGTAAACTGCCGATGTAGCCAAGATTGAACGTATCGCCTCAATACCGGCGTCAGTAGGGATGATGGTGTATAAGCTCCTCACATCGCACGTCATGAGAACCACTGGTCCCTCAGGTACCACAAGCTTTTGCAGGTCGGCAATCAAGTGAGGCGTGTCCTTGAGGCAAGTTTCCAACCCCAACACGGTATCTTTGAATAAGTGATCCAACCATTTGGATAAAGGTTCCAGCAGACCACCACAAGCAGATACAATCGGGCGACCAGGAGGGCGTAAGGGGTTCTTATGGATCTTTGGCAACGTGTATAGAATTGGTGTTCTAGGGAATGGTGGTAACAAGTACTCGAAGAGGTCCTGTGTAATACATCCCATGGTAAGGCCCCGTAATAATACATCCTCAATCTGGTTCCTGAAGTTCTGCGTGGGATCACCCCTGAGTTTTTTGTAGGTGTATTCGTCTTGTAATTGGCCCAGAATCTCAGCCCTGTAGTCACTGTAGTTCATAACAACTATAGCTCCCCCCTTATCGGCAGGTCTGATCACGATGTTTTTATCCTTGGTTAATGAAGAAATAGCCAGGCGTTCATTGTGAGAAAGATTGGATCGATGACGTTTTTTATGTTTCAAACTTAGAGAAACTTCAGACTGTACCTTCCGGAGGAACGTTTTAATAGAGGCTTGAGAGCTGGGTGGATCAAAAGAGCTTTTGGACTTGAAACGGTCAATATAAACAGGTGCTGGTGTATCTGCAAAAAATTCTTTCAGACGCATATTGCGTCCAAGGCGGAATAAATCAATATTGATGTCAAAAGGGCGAGGGGAGGCAGTTGGTACAAAGGAAAGACCCTTCTCGAGAACACTCTGCTCTGTATATGTTAAGGGTCTGTCAGACAGATTAAATACGACTGTCATGACGACTGTCATTGATTTATTCCGCCTTGGACGCAATATGCGTCTGAAAGAATTTTTTGCAGATACACCAGCACCTGTTTATATTGACCGTTTCAAGTCCAAAAGCTCTTTTGATCCACCCAGCTCTCAAGCCTCTATTAAAACGTTCCTCCGGAAGGTACAGTCTGAAGTTTCTCTAAGTTTGAAACATAAAAAACGTCATCGATCCAATCTTTCTCACAATGAACGCCTGGCTATTTCTTCATTAACCAAGGATAAAAACATCGTGATCAGACCTGCCGATAAGGGGGGAGCTATAGTTGTTATGAACTACAGTGACTACAGGGCTGAGATTCTGGGCCAATTACAAGACGAATACACCTACAAAAAACTCAGGGGTGATCCCACGCAGAACTTCAGGAACCAGATTGAGGATGTATTATTACGGGGCCTTACCATGGGATGTATTACACAGGACCTCTTCGAGTACTTGTTACCACCATTCCCTAGAACACCAATTCTATACACGTTGCCAAAGATCCATAAGAACCCCTTACGCCCTCCTGGTCGCCCGATTGTATCTGCTTGTGGTGGTCTGCTGGAACCTTTATCCAAATGGTTGGATCACTTATTCAAAGATACCGTGTTGGGGTTGGAAACTTGCCTCAAGGACACGCCTCACTTGATTGCCGACCTGCAAAAGCTTGTGGTACCTGAGGGACCAGTGGTTCTCATGACGTGCGATGTGAGGAGCTTATACACCGTCATCCCTACTGACGCCGGTATTGAGGCGATACGTTCAATCTTGGCTACATCGGCAGTTTACCACGGTCCCCCGATAGAGTTCATTCTGGAGTTACTTGAGATGGTCCTAAATTACAACTACTTTCGTTTTGAACTCCAGTGGTACCAACAGATTATGGGGACCTCGATGGGAGCAGCGGTAGCACCCTCCTACGCGAATGTGTTCATGTACGTCTTTGAGAAACAAGAAATCCTTTCTAAGTTCGCACCTCAGATTCTATACTACACACGTTTCATCGATGATATGCTTTTTGTTTTATCAGATACCTGTGAGGGGGCTAGTCTACTGGTATCACATATTAACAATCTGAATTCACCTATTAAAATAACGTCCCAAATCAGCTCTGATACTGTAGACTTTCTGGATTTGCGCATCACCCGTAATGGCTGCAGGCTGGACTACACTCTCTTCCGGAAACCCACAGATCGGAATACTATATTACATATGTCCAGCTCTCATCCCACGCATTTGAAGCAGTCCTTACCTTATACTCAATTCTTGAGGGTTATTCGTAATAATTCCGATACAAAACAAACACAGATTCAACTGAAGGAGATGTGGACTCGTTTCCATGACCGCGGATACTCTGACCAAATTCCAAACGGCCTTGGACCGTTGCTATCAAGATCAGGTCTTGCGTAATAAAATAGCACCCTCATTGGTTTTTTCTACAGCCTATACACCTAGCTCGGCCAACATTAACCGGGTACTTAGGAGCAATTGGTCTATTTTGGACAGTGATGATACCTTGCCCATAGCTTTCCGGTCCCCGCCTCTTTTTAGTCATAAACGTTCACCGAATTTACGGGACTTACTCGTTAATACAGACCCTGTTCTCTCATACTCTATTACTAGTCAACCTCTATCTGGGGGCTGCTACCGCTGTCTTGGGTGTGTCACCTGTGGCCACATGCTACCTGGTAAATTCTTTTGCCACCTTCATACTGGACGCAAGTATCCGATTAAACATCGCATCACGTGTACAACAGACCATGTGATTTATAAAATATCATGTCCATGTGGCCTCCAGTATGTAGGGAAGACGGATACCCAATTACGGGAGCGTATAAGGAACCATCGTTCATCTATCCGTCTGGCGTATCGCGACGGAGTGAGTGACAAACCTGTCGCTCGACACTTTCTGGAGACTGGTCATCTGGTACCGATGATGAAGTTTGTTGCTATTGATCATATCCCGCTTCCTCGAAGAGGGGGTGACTGGAGTAATCTACTCTTGAGAAAGGAGGCATATTGGATACAGGAACTCAATACTGTGTCCCCCCATGGACTTAATGAGAGACTCAGCCTCCAACCATTCCTCCGATGACCTCCTGTGTTTATTTATGTTGGACTATTGATTATATTTGCACTAACCCCTTTTTTTCCACAGGACTTTGTTGGACAGTGGGTCTGGAATACTGTGTATCTATGTCCATATCTCAATTAATATATTTTGGCTTGTTCCTTTCTAGTGTATGGACTTCTTGTCTCACCCACATAGTCACAGTTCTGGTGATTGCACCTGGGCTTCTGTACGGGTGTGTTTGACCTTTGCGTCAGTATCCGGGGTATGTGTGTTCTAGTCCTCTATGGTCTATGTGCCTACTTTTCAATTTTTCAACTTCTCATTACTGGATCGTAGTCCACCGCTCTAGCGTCTAGTCGTTAGCGGCGTCTGGTCGCCTTGATGAGTTGGTCGTCTTGATGAGTTGTTCCAACTGCGGACACCATGTTGCCTTTCGCTGTTTACTGTGTCTTCACGTTTTTGCTAATTGTTCTTCTGCCTCTGATTATTTGCTCCCGTTAAGCATGCAATTGTTTTTAAATTTTGTTTTTTATCCTTTTTTTCTCTGGTTTCACAGAGCACTTCTTTTTTCTCCCCCCTGGCTCATTCTCTGTTGGTGCCATCGAATCCGGTTGATATGGAGTTTGAGGGCTTCTGAGATCAGTTATCGTTTAATGATATAACTGTAGCATACCAGTGATGTTTGACTATTACAGTTGGGGCGGGTCCCCTTGGTTCCCATGGTTACTGTTTGGTCATGAGGCGCCTGCACGTCATTCTTCTGTGTTGACCTAATTCTACACCTTGGGTCTCACGGAGCTAATTGTGTTGACTCTTTGTAAATTGATTACTTGCCTACATGTGCTTATGTTCTGCACCTTACTCCTTTTCTTTTCTTTTCCTGCCTCCTATTTACCCTCTCTCCGATCGCTCTTTAAGTATTAAAGCATTGCTTTCCACGCTGATGAGATCTGGTGTTGATCCTTACAGCGATAGAGCGTTGCTGCAGATGGATTTTGGTCACGGGTTAGACGCCGCTACCTTGACGACGTCATGATTGATCCGGTGTTCAGTTTGGCATTAAGAGGGTGGAGCACTTACCAGGGTGTTTTAGGTTTAGTATTTC
The DNA here is from genome assembly GCA_009667805.1 of Leptobrachium leishanense. Lineage (NCBI taxonomy): Eukaryota > Metazoa > Chordata > Amphibia > Anura > Megophryidae > Leptobrachium > Leptobrachium leishanense. The sequence continues at coordinate 179,461,998 of CM019067.1, read as the reverse complement.
TATTTAAATGTTGTTTTGTCTTATGCTTGTCATTGCCTGATGAAGGTCCGCGGATAGCGGACCGAAACGTCGCCTTTTTTACTTCAATAAATTTATTTTGTGGATTAAGACCGAGAGTGCCGTCCCTCATTCACCACTTCCTATCTACAAGCTGGATTGGCACCGGGCTTTGCTAGACGTCCAGAGTGCAGGTTATTTTTCTTCTTAATAAATATACTGTATATATATTTTTATCCGATTATTGATTAGTGTATTCTTCAAAGCAAAACACAGACAATTAAAAGAATTTAGGAGAATTTCTAGGAAATATAAACAATTGATATTTGTGTCTCGTATAAGTTTCTTATTGAATAATAAATCTCGACATGTTGTAGTCACGTGCAGAGATAAGTCCCTACAGTGGCTCGGGGTTACCGTTTGCTTTAACAAAATTTTACCCCGAGTCACACTCGGGAATACCGCCAGGGAGGTTAACACTCTCTGATGCTAAGGAATTATGCTCCCCCTCCCCACCTGAAAATAAATCTGTTCCAACTGCCACTTGCCTCACATGCCGTTATCTCAGTTCATACTGGCAGACGTTGCACTCCTTCACTTTAGGAGCGATCTGGGGATCCATACAGCACTGAACGTCGCTACCTCACCAACATGTCCACACCTTCCACCTATGGAACGGCTTCCGAACTCAGGGTGGCGGGGATTATATTCCCTTATGAGTTTCAATCACCCACAAGCACTGAACCAACGGATTGTGCACCAAATTTCTACTGCATAGTGTCCCAGCCCCAAATGACTTCTTACTCTCAACCCGAATCATTCAGAATATACACTTTGTAATAGGGATGCACCGATACCGATACTAGTATCGGTATCGGGGCCGATATTGCCGTTTGCACGAGTACTTGTTACTCGTGCAAATGGCCCGATACATCCTGCCGATACCGGAAGCCGGCGCTGGGCCGGCTTGCCGGTATCCGCGGGGCTGGGGAAGCTGGCCGTGTGCATGAAAAGCACGCGGCCAGCGTTCCCCTCCGGCGCGCCGCGATACTCACCCATTCTGAAGGTCGCTGGGCAGTGATGCGTTCCCGCGGCCACTGGGCGCTCCTGTGACACTGCCTCTCGGCTGGAGGCATTGTCACAGATGCGCCTGATGGCCACGTGATCGCCTCACTGTCCAGCGACTGGACCTTCAGGATGGGTGAGTATCGCGGCGCGCCGGAGGGGAACGCTGGCCGCGTGCTTTACATGCACACGGCCAGCTTCCCCAGCATTCGAGCTGGGGGCAAATCCATGAGACCTGGGGGCAAATCCATGAGACCTGGGGGACATATCCATCAGAGCTGGGGCATATCCATCAGAGCTGGGGCATATCCATCAGAGCTGGGGGCAAATCCATGAGTGCTGGGGGCAAATCCATCAGAGCTGGGGGCAAATCCATCAGAGCTGGGGGCAAATCCATGAGTGCTGGGGGCAAACCCATGTGAGCTGGGGGCAAACCCATGTGAGCTGGGGGCAAATCCATGAGACCTGGGGGCAAATCCATGAGACCTGGGGGCAAATCCATGTGAGCTGGGGGCAAATCTCATAAATTTTTATATGAGGTCTGTTCCTATTGGAAAGTGTCACATGACATTAAATAAAAGTATCGGTACTCGGTATCGGTGAGTACTTTTAAAAAGTATCGGTACTCGTACTCGGTCTTAAAAAAGTGGTATCGGTGCATCCCTACTTTGTAACATCTCTAAGCAGAGTGACATAGCTCATGTATAAGAATAAAAAATATAGACTTTTATTTAAATTAAAAAAGTCATATGACAGGAATAAATCTAATTTTTTATTTTTTTTTGGTATAAAATTAAAAAACTTTAAAAGGATCACCAGAATGCGTTTTCGCCGTATAGGCGTATAGTGAGTGTCCTTTTGAGGCAGAGTAATCTCTGAAGTCAATCAATCTTGACTTTAGAGATTACTCTGCCTCAAAAGGACACTCACTGAGGAAGCCTATACGGCGAAAACGCGTTCTGGTGATCCTTTTAAAGCTTTTGTATTATTTTATACCAAAAAAAATATTTTGATTTATTCCTGCCATATGGCTTTTTTAATTTAAATAAAAGTCTATATTTTTTATTCTTATACAGGTCTTGCTGCCTGGTATTTTCCATCGATACACATTTGTTTCTGAGCCCATTTATTCATCCTTCCCACCTTGGAATCTGGATTACACTGGTGGAACCAAGGAAAAGAGAAGAAATCAACAAGATATAAGTATTCCAATCTTACAGTACTTCCATCCTATGCGTGAATTATTCAGTATATATTACCTTTTGTCTTGCAAATTGCTCTTATTATATAAATATATACATATGCTGTTTTAGTACATAACCACTTGGGTGCGCCCAGAGCCCTTTCTCTTGCTTTGTGTTTTTTTTTAAACTTAAATAAGTCCTGCTTGTGCACATAGTGAAAGTTTATTGGACCTTAACGGGATAAAGAGACAGTCTACTCCTCTTGATCATTTTATTGATATAAAATGGCCAGGATGTGATGCTGTAGCAAGCGGTCTCGGAAGCATGCTTGCATCTTCCATCCACCATTCCTCGCAAGCATTACAGAACTTGTGTATGTAAAATGCGCAAGTCCCCTAGGGTTGCGCAATCTGCGGATCCTACTCTACCTAAGTTGTGTAAGGGCATCACTTGTGCAGAAAAGCTTCCCGGGTTCGGAGTTCCTGTGCTGAAGAGGAGAAGCAGCGTGCAGCGAGGGAGAAAAGGTGAGTAAATTGAACTGAAATTTAAAAAATAATTCGGCATAGGCTGTCAGCAGCCTCTGCCCAATTATTTAAGGGCAAAAAAAATTAACATTTTTTTAATAAATTATCCCTTTAAGAGGATGCATTGTCAGATATAGAAACATAGAAAAACGTCGGCAGATAAGAACCTTTCGGCCCATCTAGTCTGCCCAATTACATGGATACTTTACCTGGATTTATCTTTTGTTTAGTATAGCCTTATGCCTATCCCATGCTTGCTTAAATTCAATTACTGTTTTGGCCTCTACCACTTCAACTGGAAGACTGTTCCATGTATCCACCACCCTCTCAGTAAAATAATGCTTCCTGATGTTACTTTTAAACCTTTGCCCCTCTAATCTAAGACTATGTCCTCTTGTTTTGCTACTTTGTTTCCGTTTAAATATACTCCCTTCCTCTACCTTGTGGATTCCTTTACGTATTTAAATGTTTCTATCATATCTCCTCTGTCTCGTCTTTTTTCCAAGCTGTACATGTTAAGATCATTAAGCCTTTCCTGGTAACTTTTCTCCTTCAAGCCGTACACCATTTTAGTCTCTCTAAGATGTCTATATCCTTCTGGAGATACGATCTCCAGTACTGCACACAGTACTCCAAGTGAGGTCTCACCAGTGCTCTGTACAGTGGCGTGAGCACTTCCCTTTTCCTACTGCTAATACCTCTCCCTACACAACCAAGCATTCTGCTAGCATTTCCTGCTGCTCTATTACATTGACTACTTACCCTTAGATCCTCTGAAATAATAACCATATTATTACAAATGGATAAACAAATATACAAATGGATCTTGTTGAAGCTATTCAATCTATTAATACATATTGGCCAAAAATGGAAAATTAAAAATTTAATTTGAGCTGGATAAAAATCCTGATGATCATTCCAGTGAGCCATATATTTGGCAAAATTTCAAGTCTAGTTTAAACTTACCAGAGCCATTAACGTTTACAGCAGGGTGACCGGTTACTATTTAGGCTAGGGTCAGACGAACGCAATTTTCACGTCTACCGTCAAGAAGTGCGTTGATGCGTCCGAATGCATTTTTTCACAGAAGATGCAATAGCGGTCATACGATGCGCAATTTCGGCCGTATCTTTTTACAGAGCTATAAAAAACAAATGGATGTGAGGTTGGCAGGACTTGTGCAGCGTCTCTTAATCACGCACACACGCCGCTATGCCGACGCAATGCACTCTGTGCATCAGTACTAGCGGTTCCATGTTCTCGAAAAAATGCGTTTATTTGCCGCTTGCGTTGCGCGGCCGAACTTTCGTGCGGCCGTACTTTGTATGTTGGCTGTCATTTGCTGCCACCACGGCCGTAATAAAGTGCGGCTAAATGCATGTTCACACTGCGTTCGTCTGACCCCAGCCTTAGCCCTACATTATGGAAACAACCATAAAAAAATGTCACGGGTACTTAATATTCCACAGTCAAATATATTTTAAAAATAATAGATTTTAGTGTATCAAGTGTTGACTAATGACATCATACTATAACACTCAATTCTACCCAAAACCATCTATGTGCTCATAGAGTTTATGACGCAAATGGAATATATTATTTTCTCAACACAACTAGACCTTTGGAATATGTTATTGATAAACATATTATTCAGAAAAATGCAGTCACATTCTCCACTCTATTTCTTTTTAAAACTAAAAATCTATAACCACAAAAGGTTTGGATGATAACATGTGTAAAATTAAACATACTTGCTGTAAATTATTGAAAACAGAATAATAATAAAATCGACCCTCCCCGTTTTTATATGTAGCTTTCTAATGGTATTAAAAATGGTAAATATATACATTGTAATTATGTATTTTAAATCTACTGGAAAAGAAAATATATGCATCTTAAACCAAGACGAGAGAACACCAACTCATACATTTAAAGATTTTAATAGTAGCTCAAACATTTAAATTTTTTTAACCCTTTAAAGATTTTTTTGCAAATCTTTAACATTGAGCTCTGCTAAAAAATTATGTTCACTTTGTGAATTTTTGTTCACAAAATATGGCCATAAATTGCTTTGGCCTGTCACAGTTTCAATACATCCCTTCTTGACAGGTCCTATTCCTGTCACCTAATGATCACACTTTTTTTTTTTTGAGAAAGTATTTTACCAGGTCAGAATCTGGCGTTTACAATGACACCTTAATGGTGATTAGGGATGAGCTGTTCGGGTTCGGACGGTTCGGAGTTCGACCCGAACTTTGGCAGTTCGAAAGTTTGCGAACTTCGAAATTTTTGGGCGTTTTCAGTTCGGGTTCGAAAAAAAAAGAAATTTTGAAAAAAGTATAGAAAATGCTTAAAAAAATACTAAAAAATCTAGAAATAAAGAGACTCTTTACTGCAGAAGCAACGGTTTATTAGATATTGAATTAAAAACTAATGTGAACGTGGAAAGATTATCAACTCTAAATGACCTCTGTTCACAAACGGGCATAACACCAGGTGTTTTTAGTCTGGTAATCAATTTGATACATTGTACAATATACTGAGGGTGGGGTGGTGTCTGCTTCTGATTGAGATTTGAGAATTAATTTCCCTAAAACATCCTAATATGCTGCATTTAACTGGTGTTTGAAAAAAATCTAAAGCAATGTTATTTTTCACCTCGGGATTAAACATTCACAGGGTTATTCAGAGAGCGGTGAAAAGCAGGAGAATAACTGGAGAAGTGAAAATTCTAGGTCAAAATAGCCAAACCAGAAAAATTCTCCCATTTATCTCACTTTCCAAATTGGCTATTTGGTCTAGATTGTTCTCTTCTCTTGCCAGTTCTCCTGGCTTTCACCTCTCTCTCAGGGTTGTTCAGAGAAAGGTGAAAACCAGGAGAATGGCAGGAAAAGAGAACAATCTGGACCAAATAGCCGATTTGGAAAGTGAAATAAGGCTAGGGTCAGACTAACGCATTTTTCGCAGCGACCGTCAAAAAGTGCGTCCGAACGCATTGCCGTATTTTTTCACGGATTGTGCGAAAACGGTCATACGATGTGCATTTTTGTGCGTGATTGTTTACGGATCCAAACCAGGAAACTTTGGGTGTCTGGACGTTATGTTGGCCGGACATGAGCAGGGTCTGACATCTCCAAATCACGCACACACGCCGCTAGTGGACGCAGCGCACTCTGTACATCCGTACTAGCGGTTCTGCGTTCTCGAAAAAATGCGTTCATTTTCCACTTGCGTTGCGCAGCCGGACTTTCGTGCGACCGTACTTCGTATATTGTCCGTCATTGCCCGTCATTTGCTGCTAGTGCGGCCGTGATTAAGTGCGCCTAAACGCACGTTAAAAATTCGCTAGTCTGACCCTAGCCTAAATGGGAGAAGTTTTCTGGTTTGGCTATTTTGACCTAGAATTTTCCATTCTCCAGTCATTCTCCTGCTCTTCACCGCTCTCTGAATAACCCTGACAGGGTTATTCAGAGAAAGGTGAAACTCAGGAGAATGACTGGAGAATGGAAAATTCTAGGTCAAAATAGCCGAACCAGAAAAACTCTCCCATTTATCTCACTTTCCAAATCGGCTTTTTGGTCTAGAAGTTTCCATTCTCCTGCTTTTCACCGCCAAAAAATCAGTAAACTTTTTCTGCGTGTCCGAAAATGTCTCCTCTTTTCATACAGACTGCCGCCCCAAGCAGTTGTTTATGGATAGATTTACCGTCATTTGAAATGTCATTTTTTGGTTTTTACATATTTCTATACATCCTAGAAATCCGCCACTTCACGGGGAGGTTATGGGGACCTCCTAGGCACGATATTTGAAGGGATTTTTCGTTTTTATTTTTAACCCTTATTTCATGGAAAACTCACTGTCCCTTTAAAAACTTTTTTTTAAAACATTTTGTCCTTGTTTCCTGTCCCCCAGGGCACTACCCGGACCCCCATACACCTTTTATGGCAAATATGTAGCATATATGCCCTCTTGGAGGGCACTCCAAAAAACCGAATTTTCAGCCCCATTGACTTGCATGAGGGTTCGGGTTCGGTCCCGAACAAATGGGAAGTTCGGGTTCGGGCTCGAACCGAACTCGGGGAGTGTTCGGCTCATCCCTAATGGTGATACGTCGTTTCAAACATCCAAAGGTCCCCTGTATCACCTGCAATGGGACTGCAGCTTGGGGGGGTGCCCCCTGTGCCCCCTCTCTGGATCTGCCAGTGGGTAGACCACGGAAAGATTAGAAACCATGACAGCAACTGCATAAGTCATGGGTTGTGTATGTCTACAGCTTGTGTCTACCACAACACTACTCTATAGCTGGTCTCCTGTGCTGAAGTAGAGTTCAAGGTGTCCATGCTCACAGTCTGATCTAGCAAAGCACTGACAGCAAACGTATGATCAGAATATTGCAGTGTAAGTTAATGCGGTTGTCCTAATAACGCCTGACGCAAAGAGTTTCCTCTATCAAGTCATGTGTTGAAATGACTGCAGAGACGCCCTACAAGAACAGTATTTTATGTTTAAATTGCAGAATAAAGCAAGAGATTTGATCAGCATAGTTCAGTGACTTTCAACCTGAAAAGGAGCAAAAACAAATTGGCAAAGTACACCAGGATATATTTTATATTATATTATATTATTATATTTTATCATTTAAAAAAATACGTGTATTAAAATATAAGCTTCTGTCTAGAATTCTATTCAATAATATTATGTACTATTGCTCTATTACACTCACATTGTGTCACTGTCCTATTGCACACACAGCTCATTCTGCCATCGCAGAGTGAATTCCCGCTGCACTCCTGAGGAACATTAATGGCACGCCAGTGTACCACAGGTTGTATATCACTGGTATAGTGAGTTTTGCCATGATTTATTTTCTATTTTTTTTTAGCATGTAGCACACATACTGTAGATGACATGATTAATAATGTGGCAAAAAATAAATTTGACATGCATTTGTTTGTGAAGTGTTTTAGAAGACATAATGCATTCTTGTTACAAATTAGGTCTTCGATATTACATCTAACAAAATAATGCATTTCATTGAAAACAATAAAAGAAGTTCAAAACAATTTTTTTCTATTTTTTTACAATGCAACACATTTCTGATTTCTGCTAAAAGCATTTTACAATTAAAGAAAACATAAAAATGACATTAACTGAAAATATTTAGGCAGGATGCGAATAGCAGCAAACTGTGCAGATCTGTAAGTAGACTTAGAATCGGCTAGAATGAGGCGAGGTGAAAATGGTCCAGATAAGTAATGAGCGGTGTTGCATGGAAAGTTTGTTCTGATAAGAGAAGCAATTAAATGCAATACTGGAAAAGAAGAAGATAGTGCTTTATTTACACCGATACAATGTGCAGTGGTTTTATAGAGTTTATTTCTGTGTAAAATAGCTTATTATAAATCTTGTCCTGTCATAGGGAATCACCGTGTTTCACCTTTAGGATTCTATTCATGTAATTAATAGCAGGGACGTGCAGGGAGGTCAGTGGCTGCTGAGGCACTGGCTAGTATCAGAGCCATATATACACAGATATCAACTAACTTTCTGCGGTTGGTGTTTCTCTGTAAATTACATTTTACTCATTTACTATACCCACACATATTGTATATAATTTTTCTCGCCATTAAATGGACTTTTTAAAAGATACCATTATTTTCATCATATCTTATAGCAGCTTGCTCGGCCAGCCTTCGGGATCAGGCGAGTCCCCTGGCCCGGCCTCCAGGCCCAGGTTCTCATGTCTGATTTTCGGTTTTGGTATCGGTTTTTGGCCGAACCGATCCTGAATTTTCGGTTTTGGTATCGGCCAGAAATTTCCATTTCGGTGCACCACTATAACTCGCCTTTATATTTTTCAGAATGCCAAAACGTGTGGAGGTGATAGCACAATGCATTGTTTCATCGACAGTCTAGACCGTGGAACTGTAGTGAGGAGAGACGAGGAGGACGACGACTTTGGAACCCTGCATCCCTGGTTTTTACACCAAACAAGGTCAAGTGAGGCGACATTGGAAAGGTCAGAGCCCTAACATTCTGCTCCATTTTAAGGCAACAGATTCTGCTCTTTCTCGTGATATGAGCACAGAAAGAAACTGTTTCGGGTAAGTTTTTTTTTTGTATGCTCCAAAGCAAAAATTAATTTGTTTTGGCACTTTTTTTGGGGGGGGGGGGTGCTCCACATTTCTGTGCCCACAAGCTCCTGAGATGTAAAACCGGCCCTGCTCCGGTAGGGCTAGCTCTCAAAGCAGTAAGGGTTTGAGATCACTGGATGGGACTGGTTTTTGAAGTACTCCATGTCAAGGAAACCTGAGCTGATGTTCTGGGCAGGACTAAGACCCGGCGCATGAGAATGGCTAATTCAGTCCGCCAAGCCCTCTTCTTCAGAGGGAGAGGGAGTGCACAAACGTGTGGCTACTCGGATAGGATTAAGTGCTTACACCGAGAGTGTCCTTTTAACTGCTATTTAAGGCCACGTTTTATTTTAGAACACAAATAAATCATACAATAATATATTGGATTTTTTTCCCCCAGCGGTCTCTGCAGATTTAAAATACACTGTCAGTTGACTAAATAAGCAGATGTAAATAGAGTTAAATTTTTATCCAGATTTCAATAACTCACAGCATGTACAGTTGTGTTCAAAATTATTCAACCCCCAATGCTGTAAAGAGTTTTAGGGAACTTAGTGTACATTTGTAATTGTATTCAGAATGAAATCCTACAAGGACTTTTTAAAGAACCATATGCAACTAAAATGACATCAATTGGTTTTGTAATACAGTAGTAAATGTTTCTTTTGTGAATTCTTCATTGACACAATTATTCAACCCCTTAAAGACCACCACTCTGAAGAACAGAGGTTCATTCAAGTGTTTTCAATCCGGTATTGAAAACACCTGTGGATGTCACGGAGCAGCAATAAAGCATAATAAGCACCAATTAGGCAGCTTTAAAATGACTGCGATACTCAGCTCCTTCTAGACATTTACTGGTGTGGTTACAAACATGGTGAAGTCAAGAGAATGGTCCAGGAAGACAAGAGAAGAGGTGATTACTCTTCACAGGAAGGGCAATGGCTATAAGAAGATTGCAAAGATGTTAAACATACCAAGAGAGACCATAGGAAGCATCATTCGCAAATTCAAGGCAAAGGGCACTGTTGAAACGCTACCTGGTCGTGGCAGAAAGAAGATGCTGACTTCGACTGCTGTGCGCTACCTTAAGCGTAGAGTGGAGAAAAGTCCCCGTGTGACTGCTGAGGAACGGAGAAAAGATTTGTCAGATGTGGGTACTGAAGTTTCAGCTCAGACAATACGGCGCACACTGCGTAATGAAGGCCTCCATGCCAGAACTCCCAGGCGCACCCCCTTGCTGTCTCCAAAGAATAAGAAGAGTCGACTGCAGTATGCCAAAAGTCATGTGGACAAACTACAGAAGTTTTGGGATAGTGTTCTGTGGACTGATGAAACAAAATTAGAACTGTTTGGGCCCATGGATCAACTCTATGTTTGGAGGAGGAAGAACAAGGCCTATGAAGAAAAGAACACCTTGCCTACTGTGAAGCATGGCGGGGGGTCAATCATGCTTTGGGGCTGTTTTGCTTCTGCAGGTACAGGGAAGCTTCAGCGTGTGCAAGGTACCATGAATTCTCTTCAGTACCAGGAGATATTGGATGACAATGTGATGCAGTCCATCACAAACCTGAGGCTTGGGAGACATTGGACCTTTCAACAGGACAATGATCCCAAGCATACCTCCAAGTCCACTAGAGCATGGTTGCAGATTAAAGGCTGGAACATTTTGGAGTGGCCATCGCAGTCACCTGACTTAAATCCGATTGAGAACCTCTGGTGGGACTTAAAGAAAGCAGTTGCAGTGCGCAAGCCTAAGAATGTGACTGAACTGGAGGCTTTTGCCCATGACGAATGGGCGAAGATACCCGTAGATCGTTGCAAGACACTTGTGTCAAGCTATGCTTCACGTTTAAAAGCTGTTATAACTGTAAAAGGATGTTGTACTAAGTACTAAGATTGAATGTCACTTGGGGTTGAATAAAACTGATAATGATGTGAGCACAGAAAAGACATTTGTGGTTATTTCATTATAAATGTTATGTTATATTTGTCTGACCTACACGTGCCTCTTTGATTTAATTGTAAGCAAGATGACTGAATGATCAAAATCAATGTCAAACTGGCCAAAACACTCAATTTCAGTGGGGGTTGAATAATTTTGAACACAACTGTAAATGATCTTCTTCCTTTTAAACATAGAAAAGGAAAAATGTCATGTCGCACTCAAGAAATAATATCAGAAGACAATGCAGAGCATATAATGGTACCCTATGTGACTAGTAACTCAAAAAGGAGCTTGGACTAGTTCAGACAGAAAACATGATATTAAAGCATACAGTGACAATGGGGACATGGACAGAAATAAATGGGTAACTAAAACAGGGCCACAGTCATGCAGGAGACTGGGCAAAATCCAGGACTGTGTGATGTTCGGCAGCCATGGGACGGAGGCTGCACTCTCCTGTTCTAACGCAATCCAAGTCGTATTTCACACATCTCCAACAGATGCTTCAAATGCATGGCACAGATGTAATTCAAGAGGTGTGGCAAAGCCACAGAGTATTTAAGTCTAGGGAATTTGTTGATCCAAGTAAATTGGAAGAGTCTGGAACAAGAAAATATTGTGAGGAAGGATGTGTTAGTCAAGAACACCTATCCCCTCAAAGCACAGAATATGGAACAGGGCCCATTGCCAGAGACCCCATCTCTAAGAAGGCCTGTTTTGGTTTAAAGGGAATGTTTTTGTCTATTCTTTTCTACTAGATATCGCTAATAGTAATTATAAAACAATAGGATTTATTTATTTAAACACAAATGTATTTACTTCTGAGAACAGTTTCAAGGTTTTCCTCAGGGAAATAACATAAAAATGACACGGGTGTACCTGCCTTGAAAATTAAGTTCAATATGAATGGACTGAGTCACCCTAGAAAGAGTAAGGAGTACTAATGTGCCGCTTGCACATCTATAATATAAAAAGGAATTTCCTGCATTCTTTTCAAAGCCGTTAGGTTTGCAATTAAAATGCTTTAGCCAGGAATCAAATTAAGCAGGAATGTCTCGGAATGCATAATCGATTAATTGAAGAAACCTACCTATATACAAAAAAATAATAATTTTTTTTTTCTTTACTCAAAATTATTTCATAAACAAATTGAGTTGGGGGAAGGGCAGGTAGTGGGAGCGAGTGAGGTTTTTGGGGAATGGGACTGAGTTTTGGGGAAGGTAGCTGAGTGAGGGTTTGCAGCTACAGAGAATGGAAGAGAGGATGGGTGCAGCTCTGTACTGAAAAGTGGAAGGGAGTGGTGGAGGCTCTGGACTGAAAAGTGGAAGGGTAGAGTGGTGACCCAGAACTCCAGCTCCAAGGAAGGATAAAACAAACAATCAGCAGTACTGCTCCTCCACCCAGTGGCAGCACCTCAGGGTCTGTGTGTTAGGTACAAACTGCTTATGTCTAAGGAGATAACCCTGGAATTAAATCATACCGAGTAAACCAGCACTCACATTCTTCAATCGGCTCCAAAGTACATTCTGAAGTTATTAAAGTTTAATGCCGTTTGACTCTAAACAGTTTGAGCTGTTAACAGACCAACTAATCCATAATTAGAATAGTTGACAACCGTTTTCATTATCAATTAGTTGTTTCAGGCCTATAAATATTGCAGGCAGTGCACTAGCTCCTGGCTCCTGCATTGATCATTGTTTCCTGAGAGTCTGCTTTTGATATATATATATGTTCTGTGTTACTCTGTGAATGATCTGGGTCTGTTATTTGACAACTCTATTGGATTATCCCTGTCTGCTATTCATTGTTATACAGTGTGTGATTTAGGCCTGTTTTTTGACTATTCTGTCGTCTGCTCCCTGTACTCAATATATTGCTACCTGTGTACCGACCTCTGCTTTTCTGACCTGCTCTTCTGGCTCTTGATCCCTGGCATACGGCTGAAACAGTACCCTAGCATTTAGATCCTCTTGCAGTCCTGACTATTCTCTTGTTTATCACAATGTTTATTCCTTGTGCCCTGTGTCACGACAACTACGCGTGCCGCAGCGAAATATGCAGAGTGAAGCATCTCACTATCTGTCTATCCTAGACCCAGATAATGACTACGCGGACAACAATCCCCTGCGCGCTTACCTAACCGTCCCCAACAGCACCCCCGTCCGGGACAAGCACGTAGAGCGTGATGAAGTGGTCCCAGGATTGCAATGCTGTACCAGTCTTCTCTCGACCCGCTGCCAACAGTTCTAATGAACACTACGCGCGCTGCCGGCGTGAGACGCAGGGTTACGCAACTCCCTGTTTATCCTAGACTCAGATAATGACTACGCGGACAACAATCCCCCGCACGCTTACCTAACCGCCCGCAACTCACAGTTTAGTAGATACTCAAGCTTAAATCAACAAGCAATAATCCAGTCTCTTCAGTTAGCGTGGATCGAATCAGCCAGAAGCAGAATTTAAATAAGGTTATTTATTTATTATAAAAAATTAATATCACGGTGCATTTTGGCTACAGAAAAATGGGTATAATAAATCAATTAATTACAAATTACACCGCAGATAAAAGAAAAAGATAAACACTGAGCCTTACTTACACCCCAATAAGCTAAGCAGACCGCTGTGACTCTTGGGGGACTGGAGATTGAAGCATGGACAGCATGGACAGATCATCACGTCGAATGAACCCCCTGTGATCAGCAAGAGCCACATGGCGTGCTCCCGAATATATAGGTTTGCCTTGTCCCTCCCAGGTCAGCCTCCTATCTGGAAGAGCCTGGCACTACATTTCCCAGACTACCCCCTCCTGAGCACGCTCAGTGCGCTCCTTCATTAATTCTAGTCCCAAAGATCTCAATCATCTCCCAGAGACCCCTTCTAGTGATCAAAGGAGATGATTGCGTCTTTGAAAGGCATGACCACTTACAAATTACCGGCTGGGTGGAGTAGAGGTAATGTCACTACTCTGCAGGGAGAGAGCCTGTGGAGTCATGGGTTCGATCCCAGCGAGCAACCTCTCCAGTAAGTGTCCTTGGGCAAGACACCTAACGGTACATACTCGCCACCCAGGACATACTTGAAAACGAGAGAAATCTCAATGTATCCTTCCCGGTAAAATCCTTTCTCAAAAAAAAAAAAAATTGGTGCCGCGCCGTCTGCGATGGGCCTTGTTCCTGTGCCCAAGGTGAGAGATACTTGGAGGAGACCAAGGAAATGCCATTAGCCCACCTGGTGCAATTTCCCCCCCTTATCATGCAGATCAAAGCAGACTCATTTCCCTGGTGTTTGGTAACAGCCTGGGGATATCCTTTCACCAAGCGGCTGTGGAAGATTGACAATCTGCCACATCTCACACTTCGCAGATATGGATAGCTATAGTTATATATACTGTATATAGAGATACATATATACATATCGCGATAGATATACCGATCTAATCTGTCACACCCTGTATCCTGTTTAGTATTAGAAGGCCAGTATAAGGACCTTACACCAGCTCAGGGGTGTGTGTGTGTGTGTGTGTCATTTCCTATTGTTCCAGTATCTGTGCTGTGGTCTAACGGGCTTAACACCCATTAAAAGGGCGCACCTTGGCTCATGCCGGGTGCCCACGTGACACCATGGTATACATACATTTATATGTAATGTAGCAAAGGATATAATGTATATATAACCAGGCAGGTATGTAGCTGTTTAGATATATAGCTGTAGGGATATATAGCTATATGCAGAGCCAGCCCAAGACATTGTGCTGCCTGGGTTCCAACTCATGCCCAGGTGTATCACAGAGCTCCATAGCAATAAAACTCACAGTAATGTGCATGGTGTATAAGCATATCACAGCGCTCCACAGCCATAATGTTTAAAAATAATTTGATTATTAAATTAATAGTATATTTACAAGATCATGAATTTTATATAATTGAAATATTATTTAATAATAATCTACATATATTTTAATATTTTAGTAAATTATGAAATAAAATATTAAAATTATTTGAAAAACAGTAAAATACATTAAAATAAATTTAATAATGTAACTTAAATATGTTTACAAGATTAACAAATTAATTTTGATTTTAAAATAAATTATACTAGTTATATTAATAATTAAAGTAAGTAACGGCAGCCGGCCGACCATACCGGCTCTCAGAACCCCGCAGCTAACCAGGAATCTCCAGGTACTCCCAATGGCAATACATGCCTGTATGTAACAGTAAGACATGTGCATTCGTTTTAGTAATAAAACGATTAGTCCCGAATTTTGGGATAATTTAGTTTTAGTATGACTCAAGAGAACGAACCTGCTCAGTACAAAAAACGAAAGAAAACTGAAAATAAATGCACTACATTTTAGTTTGCAGTTCCTTTTTGTGATATTATTGAGTGAAGGAGACCAGCAATGAAGAGCGCAACATCGCAACATCCGAAGTTCTGCACCCTCCACATGCCAAATGCAGTTAGATGTTCTATACAGTGAGAGGGTATTAATTAAGCAGGAGGATGTTTTCTAACATTTATTACAGAGAGGAGCCTTTTTTTCAGCCCTTTAAATCCAGTGCTGGAGCGCTGAGATCGGCTGCTTGTTATTTTATTATCTCTCAGTACAATGTATCAGGCTCACTGACTGTAACTGCTCGTCAGAGTTTTCCGAAAAACAAGCCCTAGTATTGTTCTAACCTCTTATATATAAAATATTATTTACCTAGTTTTTACTGAAACTCTGAACGCTGTGATGAGCAGCAGTCAGTTACTTTTAACAGCTTTGCCTGACACGGGGCAGTATTACCATGTTGGTGCTAACTTAACCAAGCTGTTGTAAAACTGAAAACCTCCATAGGGCTATAATGGCTCTGGGAGTTTACATCAGCTCTGATTAAATTAGCACCAACTATGTAATATGGCCCACAATTTTTGATATTGAGAGATACTGTAACAAGCAGCGATTTCAGCCCTCTGAAAATACACTACAATATAATTGTAATTCCAATGGTTTTCGGATGAATGAAATTAGTTTGATTACTAAAGAACTGAAAAACGAATTTCTTAGTAAAACTAAATAAATTGCATTTTAGACTAATCCATTAGTTCAAAACGAAATTTTGTGCTGTGCACATGTCTAATGTACAGTACATATTGCATTCAGATATTACTTCCAGAGCCTCGATATAACCAGCTCTGGTTCTAAACAAGTTGGTCTAATCAAGGGAAACTCCTTCCTTTTCACCGATGACCACCAAAATAAAAAGAGACTGCGCTCTCATGGCACAATAAGAGTTACAACTGATGGAATGTTAATGGGTAAGGTAATACTGTACACTCAGTGGTGGAGCCCTCTTCAGAATAGGCTCTAAACTGTGCACTTGTGTTATGTCCTCAGCCCCAGCGGCGCTGCCTGGGGGGTCTGGGCACCCGGCGGCATCGTTGGCTGGCCGAGTGCCAGGAGTTTGTGATGGCCGATTGGAGTCTGAGGGGACAGGGCCTGGCGTGGTGACGCGGAGCCGCTGGCCTTATATACAGGGCGCAAGGATTAGTTCTTCGCCCTGACATGGAGTAATTTTCCCACATCACCAGCTGACTCGAGTCTGTCTCATTGCGACTTTGTATTTTCGTTGCCGATCTTTGCTTGTAGGATGACCTTGCTTTAGTTGTTTGACCCCGAATACCCACTGATGATTCTAACTCTTGATCCCTGTGTGTATGTTTATCTTTCATGCATTTGTTGTACCGCATGGTTTCACTTGGGAGATCTGCCCTGCAGCTTGCTCATTTCATGAACTGCTCAATCTGCCTAACGAGTACCAAACATCGCTCTGCATTACCATGTATCGTCTCAGTATGTGGGTCTGTCCGTCATGTTACTAGATCACTCAACAGTTCTGATTACTGGTATATAACGTCTGGTTTGTTCCTAAAGCATATCGCACGATCTATGATTGTAGGCCTGCCCTGCAGGTTGCTAAATACAACATTCCTAAAAGTTGTCTGTTTAACACCAAGTCGCAGTACAGAAGCATTATCTCTGATTGCAGGCCTGCCCTGCAGGTTGCCAAATGCAGTGAGTATTTACTCTATATGGTGAGATCAAGTATATGAGTATTACCCCTTTTAACAATCCTGCATGTACCACAATCGTTACTGGTACCGATCTGAAACCTACCAATAATCACACTCGTACTGTACAAGTCTTGAATCACTGTATCCAGTTAAATCTAGTTAACGTGTTTACGCTCAGCGGTCTCTTGGTCAAGAAACCATTTGAGGCTGAGTGGTATTTAGAGTTTTGTATTACCTCCTTGGCTGGGGATTATAGGTATTACAGTCTTTTCTACTTTCGAAGAAATCTGTCCATAAAGACCAGACAAAGCTGATCCAGGGTGCGCGCCACAGCGCACGTTACAACTTGTACATACTCCTCGTGATACGTGTAATACGTTTTGTGAGGAGTATCCAACCAAACTCCAGCTAATGGTCCTTCCCACTGAAAACCTTGTCGGCGCAAACTGTCTCAATGCAAGGAGGGAAAGGCTGGAGGTACTCTGTCCCCACAGAATGTACAGCAAGGGCTTAATTTGATATGTGTTTTTATGTTTTCGCTTGTTAGAATGATTTTTTTTTAAATATGCAGGTATTTTTCTAAATCGGTTTCAGGTCTGCTAAATGCCTTTATTTTTAAAATGCCATTTAGAGGAGCGACTGCTCCTCTAAAGTGAGTTTGAGCATCTTTTTTTTCAATGTCTAAGAGATTGAAGCTTTTGTTTTAACCCATGCATTTTACGGAATGTCCTGTTTTTGAGCGGTGATTTCCTAGGGGGGGACTTGCAGCTCAAACCTAGGTTCAGAGATAAATAAATACAGAAAAAATGGTGTTGCGCCCATACTCACCGGAGCGGCAGCAACTGCCATGAGTAACAGCCCAGTTAATGTATAAAACATAACAAGGAAAAAAGGTGGCATCTGCGCTCGTTTCTATGTGTTCCATGTACAACAAAACTGAGGTTTTTGTTTGTTTCAATGGCCATTGCAACGTAAGCTCACTCGCCACTTCACGGCACCTCTTTACAGAGTGAGTACCTAACATGTACCAAAAGGCCGCTCTACTGAGCAGCTCCAAGCCCCTCCTGCTGCTTTTCAGCTAAGGAGAGGCAGAGATGGTGGGTTTTATTTATACACGTACCAAACACTTCCCATTTGGGGTTAAAAACAAAAACATGGAAAGAGGAACAGCTGCAGAACGACGGACTGGTGTTACAAGCATGATATACATAAATACAGAAAAATGGCGTCGCGCCCATACTCACCGGAGCGGCAGCAACTGCCAGGAGTAACAGCCCAGTTAATGTATAAAACATAACAAGGAAAAAAGGTGTCAATTGCGCTCGTTTCTATGTGTTCCATGTACAACAAAACTGAGGTTTTTGTTTGTTTCAATTAGTTACTCTATTCAGGTGACATATCCCCTAACCCTGGCCCCACAACACATCCAATACTTCCCTCTCATCCTATCTCCATTGCACATAAATCACCTCCCTGCAAGCCCAGCAACCTCATTCCCATAATCCCTCAGCGCCTGTCCTCTTTCTTCTGCGCCCTCTGGAACGCTCGCTCTGTGTGCAACAAACTCACAGTAATCCATGACCTCTTCCTTTCAAACTCCTTCCACCTCCTAGCTTTAACTGAAACCTGGCTAACTCCCTCTGACACGGCCTCCGTTGCTGCTCTCTCACATGGCGGTCTACACTTGAGCCATACCCCCAGACCGGGTGAGAGAAATGGTGGCGGGTCGGAATCCTGCTCTCTCCCACCTGCACCTACCAGCATCTCCCTCCACCCCCATCCCTCTCCTTCTCCTCCTTCGAGACACACTGCATCCGCCTGTTCTCTCCTCTGGCTCTCAGGGTGGCAGTCATCTACCGCCCACCGGGACCAACCTCCCAGTTCTTTGACCACTTTGCTACCTGGCTTTCTCACTTCCTGTCTTCTAATCTTCCATGCCTAATTCTCAGGGGCTTCAACATTCCCATAGACGATCCTTCCGCCCCTGCTGCCT
Source organism: Leptobrachium leishanense (assembly GCA_009667805.1). Taxonomy (NCBI): domain Eukaryota; kingdom Metazoa; phylum Chordata; class Amphibia; order Anura; family Megophryidae; genus Leptobrachium; species Leptobrachium leishanense. The sequence goes on along the minus strand of CM019067.1, from coordinate 179,443,096 downwards.
CCAAACTTCTTTCACTCACGTCCTCCCTTGGACTCACACAATCCTCCCTCCTCCCTACCCACCGCGATGGTCACGCTATTGACCTTGTCTTTTCCAACCTCTGCTCCATTTCTGAGTTCAAATGTCGCCCTTTCCCCATCTCTGACCACCACCTTCTCTCTTTCAACCTATCTGGACTTCCTAAACACCCTGCTCCCCCACCCCGCACACACACTCGCAGAAATCTACATGCTGTGGACCCCCATCAATTCTCCAACCTACTGCACCACCTCCCTCATACCTCATCCTTCACCTGCCCTGATGCTGCCACTAATCACTACAACACTACGCTTATCTCTGCTCTAGACACTCTTGCTCCTCTTCGACTCTGTAAGGCCCCACGCCGCCAGCTTCAGCCCTGGCACACCCTCCAGACTCGCTACCTGCAAAGATGCTCCCGCACTGCAGAGCGTGCCTGGAGGAAATCCCGCTCTGAAGCTGATTTTGTTCACTTCAAGTTTATTCTCCGGTCATACACCTCTGCCCTCCACTTGGCCAAACAATCCTTCTTCTCATCTCTTATATCTTCGCTGTCCTCCAACCCTAAACGGCTCTGGTCCACCTTCAACACCCTCCTCTACCCACCTGCACCTCCCCCCACAGCTGCCTTCAGCGCTCAAGACCTGGCAGACTACTTCCTCAGTAAAACTCTAACTATCAGAAGCAACATCCCAACACAAGATAGTTATCTGCCACCTCCACTCCCAGAGGTCCCCTCTGCCACCCTCTGCCGCTTCCTCCCAGCCACTGAGGAGGAAGCCAATTCCTTATTGTCCTCCTCACATCTCACCACGTGCCCGCTCGACCCCATTCCCTCACATCTAATTCCTCCCCTCTCCTCCTCCCTCACCCCTGCTCTCACACACATCTTCAACCTATCTCTCTCCACTGGCTCCTTTCCATCCGCCTTCAAACACGCGCTAGTTACCCCTTTACTAAAGAAACCATCCCTAGATCCCAACTCTCCATCCAACTACCGCCCTGTATCCCTGCTTCCCTTCACATCAAAGCTCTTAGAAAAACTAGTCTTCAACCGCCTCTCCCTCTTCCTGTCCTCCAAATCCCTACTTGACCCCCTGCAATCTGGCTTCCGTCCCCTACACTCAACTGAAACTGCCCTCACCAAAGTCACCAACGATCTCCTAACTGCTAAAAAACACGGCCACTTTTCTATTCTCATCCTGCTTGACCTCTGGCTGCTTTTGACACTGTTGACCACCCCTCCTTCTACAGACCCTCAACTCTCTGGGTCTCGGTGACACTGCACTTGCTTGGGTTGACTCCTATTTATCCAACAGGTCCTTCTGTGTGTCCTTTGCTGGTAACTCCTCCTCCTCATTGCCTCTATCTGTTGGTGTACCTCAAGGCTCTGTCCTTGGTCCTCTGCTCTTTTCCATGTACACCTCCTCCCTGGGCAAAATCATCAACAGCTTTGGCTTTAATTACCACCTCTACGCTGATGACACTCAAATCTACCTCTCTACCCCTGATCTCTCTCCCCCTGTCCTTTCAAAAGTCAGTGACTGTTTATCTGGCATCTCCTCCTGGATGGCCTCCCACCACCTAAAGATCAACATGTCAAAGACTGAACTCCTACTTATTCCTCCCTCCAATGCCTCCCCACCTCCTGACTTCTCTATCACGGTGGAGGGTATCACCATCTCCCCATCAAACTAAGTTCGCTGTCTTGGAGTTACACTTGACTCTGCTCTTTCCTTCATCCCCCACATCAAGTCTCTTTCCTCCTCCTGCCGATACCAACTGCGTAATATTTCCAGAATTCGGCCATTTCTTACCGCTGTCACCACAAAACAACTCATACACGCCCTGGTAATCTTCCGACTCGACTATTGCAATAATCTCTTATCTGGCCTCCCTCTGTCCCGCCTCTCCCCCCTACAATCCATCCTGAACGCCTCCGCCCGGCTAATTCACCTCACCCGCCGCTCTGTCTCTGCCGCTCCCCTCTGCGAGTCCCTTCACTGGCTCCCCATCCACTGCAGAATTAAGTTCAAAATCCTTATCCTTACCTACAAAACTCTCACTAACTCAGCTCCCCACTACCTGTCTTCACTAATCACCAAATACACCCCAGCCCGCTCCCTAAGGTCAAACAGTGACCTGCGCCTAGCTTCTCCCCGCATCACCTCTTCCCATGATAGACTGCAGGATTTCTCACGCGCAGCCCCCACTCTCTGGAACAATCTCCCTCGTACGGTCAGACTTTCACCTAACTTCTCTTCCTTCAAACGCTCTTTTAAAACATTCCTATTTAGGGAAGCCTACCACCCAACTCACTGACGCAACCATCAATCACTCTCACCTTACAGTCCTCTCCTCCTGTTTCCAACCTCAACCCTCCCAGATTGTGAGTTCCTACAGGAATAGGGCCCTCATCTCCTCCTGTACTGTTTGTCAAATGTTGTTCAATGTATTGTAACCCTGTCTATACTGTGCTTATTGTACAGCGCTGCGGAATATGCTGGCGCTTTATAAATAAAGAATAATAATAATAATAATAATATCCTTTTCTTTATTGCTGTACTTCACATTTCTGCCAATTTAAAAAGCATCTCCGAGTCGCATATGGAAAGGAAAATGGAGCACATATCAAAAAATTATTCAACCTAATCACGGTTTTACTTATCACAAGAAACTGAATCAAAAATGCCACAACCAACAATTACCTGGAAAAAGCAAAGTAACATGTTTCTAGAAATGGAATGTTAGACAAATTGACGGCATTCTATTTTTCTGAAAGTCCATTTGTGACCATAAATCTACTCGGAACTGTCTAGGTTGTCTAGGTTACTTTCTGAGTACAGAAAAAGCATTACCAATATTTACTCCGCATGTCAGCATTGTGTATAAATTTGGAACATAAACAAATGTGGGATAAATGGATAATGCGATGCAATCAATAAGCGAGAGACAATTTTGCAGATAGTGGATAATGCATGATGTGAACCTTGGGAAAAAAATGTACCTGAGAGTAGCCGATTATGCCTCCATTTTCATCCAACACATTAAAATTAATGATTGGACCTTGTACATCCAAAGTTCTAACCTCCGTGTCGCTGTAGATCTGTATTACACGCTGTCCATTAGCATAACGCAAGGCAGACAGGACCGAGTAAGTGTAGTTAGCCAAAGCATGGGTATGATTTCTAATATTCTTCATGCCACCTGTAAAAAGAAAAAATACCTTCATATGGCTTTTACGGATACAAAATAATAGGTAATATTTTAATAAATATGTATAGAATCACAGCAAAAACAGAAATGTGCTCTTTCCCAAGGTTATAAGTGAATAAGCAAATGGTGGTATACAACCTTTTAGATCTCTAAAGCGTCTCCTCCAAACGACGTACAGTAAACAAAACAGAAAAATGGGGATAGAGATCTAGAAGGAACAGGAATGGCACATAGTATAATACTGTAAAAACAGTTGCAGTCACACGAAGCCTCTGTTAAAATCTCACTCACAAGATGTGGCGGGTGTCAATGCATATAGCGTTATCTTTGATTAGCCCGGAATGCTATCCTGCGATCTCACCAGATTCCGTGTCACTCCACTGCTTCTTAGATGGATGCCAGGGCTGCACTCAGCAAGGAAATTCCACTTAGGAAAAAATTCACAGAGAAGGTTCAGCCAGACAGCAGAGATAAGGTGCAAAAAAGGATTTATTGGACCAGTTTATTAATTTATTTTTGATCACTGCTAGTTGTTTATTTATAAAAACACGATAAAAAAGATACAAAGTTATTTTATCTGTATTAAATACCCCCTCTTTCTGTTCCCCCCCTTGCACCATGCCATCACACTCTAACCGCAATATAAGCGGAATTTAGAAGTATAAGAAAATCGGAAGAAATGGCCACAGGAAGTGGAACAGGACTAAGCCTGCACCAAGATGGAGGCTACCAGGAAGAAGGTCGTTTGAATAGAGATGTGCCTGCACTAAAATGGCGGACTTCAGGAAGAAGGTCACCGGAAGTCGCCACAAGCGCCCAAACCGGAACCGGAAGTAGCGATATTGGTGGAATAATATGAAAATTGAAGAGAGAAGAGATGTCTGGGACACAGGGGGGACTATAAAAGAGGGGGGAGTGTTGTGTATCTTATCCCTGATGAAGTTAGCCTCTATGGCTGCCGAAACGCGTCGGATTTTTTAAACTGGTCCAATAAATCCTTTTTTGCACCTTATCTCTGCTGTCTGGCTGAACCTTCTCTGTGAATTTTTTCCTAAGTGGAATTTCCTTGCTGAGTGCAGCCCTGGCATCCATCTAAGAAGCAGTGGAGTGACACGGAATCTGGTGAGATCGCAGGATAGCATTCCGGGCTAATCAAAGATAACGCTATATGCATTGACACCCGCCACATCTTGTGAGTGAGATTTTAACAGAGGCTTCGTGTGACTGCAACTGTTTTTACAGTATTATACTATGTACCATTCCTGTTCCTTCTAGATCTCTATCCCCATTTTTCTGTTTTAATAAATATGTATACACTAGTAATTCATAAAAAGGGTTTGTCGTTTATTTTTTCTGATGTCTAACAATCATTGGCGTAACATTCTGCTCATCATTCCATATTTCTCACAAAAATCTGATTCTCTGATCTCTAGAGTCTGATAAGACAGTTCCTCTGTTAAATCAAAATATTGAATATATGGAATTCACCTACGTGCAGAAAGAGGGACACATGCCACAGCCAAAATTTAAATACTCAGAGCATAGTCGATAGTGAAGTGGAATCAGGCTGGAAGATGGTCGCTATTATGAGCCAAGCGGCCATATTTTTCAGAATATTGGTTCACTTGCAAATAACTAGATAGATTTCACTAGACACTAGAATGAAGCTTACATAGAATCTTAGGAATGTGGTAGATTAGCAGAGAAGCAATAAACCCGAGGGAAAATCCGGCCAGCTCTTGGCACGGAAAGACAGGATGACAAATGGATACTGCAAGGTCACTGAGACTTGCCGAGAGACAAAGAGAGCGTAGAAACCAGACCATGCTTTATCTGTAACAAAATAAACATAGCCTTTAGGGAGGTGGGCACGGCCCGGATTGAGTTTGAGTGTGGCAGCCAAATCACAAACTGTCAGACTAACATGAAGTTTGCCAATTTACGGTTCAATGTATGAAATGCCTTTGTACTAATAATGGGAGGTATAACCCACGCGGGGTGGAATAAAGTGTCATCGGGAGGTGGGCTAATTGGGATGTACCTAATTATGTATTTGGGGTATAAAACCCTTGTCGGGGGGAGACGGGGCTCACTCTTTGCGATTCAATCCTGTGTTGAGCATTTGGTGTGACGACACAATAAAGTTTGCCTTTCCTGAAGAGACTCGTGTTCAGACAATCCTTGCTTGTGTCCGGTCCGGCGCCGTCCTGAAGTGAACCTAGTGATTCCGGTTACATTTCTTGGGGCTCGTCTGTCGGATACGGGCCCTTGCCGGGCAAAGCAACGGCTGCTGAACCACTGTAGCAGTTGACTGCAGGTGCGAGTGATCCCGTCGGTGGGCGTCCGTTGAAGGTGAGCTGACATCTGCAGGCGCCAAGCAGGATTCCTGTTCAGTGGACCTCGTCTCGTCCAAAATGGACCCCCGGCCCGGAAGCTGGACACCACCGAGTCTGAGGAAAACAGCGAGCAGCGCGGCGATAGGTAAGAGTGTCTGTGTTTTTATGTGTATCAGAGAACCGGTATAAAGGGAAACGTCCGACCGTAAGTCGGATTAAGGAGACCCGCGGCCACGGTGTCCTCGTTTAGCATATGGAACCTGCCGCATATAAGCACGGGCCAGAAAGTGGCCAGCGGCGTGTCTGGACCAATGTTCCCTCTAATTTTTGGGGGCCGTGAGCGCACCAGATTTTTCATGAGCAACAATATTTTCGTCATGAGCGCTTATTGACTATGGTAACCAATAGTTGTTTTTTTAAAAGTAGCGCAATTGATCGTACGTGTAAGTGAAAACTGTTCAAAGCTAAAACGAAGCAACCAGATGATTTGATAAAACTTATATCTGAATGAATGTATATTTATATTTTCTAACTCATGTGAGAAAAGAAAAGAAAAAACTTCCATCAATTAAGGTACATGAGACTTCTACAAATATCAGTCCTATCATTTATAAGAGTCTGATAACCTAGATTTACCTAGATTTGTTCACGTCTGTCTCGAGTTAGTTGCCAACGGGTGTACACTTGATCAAGGTTGATATGTTCACCTGAATTTAAATAAGTCTTTATCCTTATAAGACAGTCCAGATGATCAACTTGAAGTCGGTTACGCATTTTGGTCTTTGTTGCATTCATGAGACTAAATCCACGTTCACACTCGGCACTGGAAGCCTGGAACGAGGCGCATATATCGACTAGCAGTGCTAACTCGCTGAATTCTTCTTCAGTAAGGATGTAAGAAACAATGTCGTTGAAATTTTTAAACATTCCTGCTTTAACTTTCTCACAAGCAATAAACTTGAAGTCCCGATACTGTTTGCAAGTCTGCTTCTTGTATTCATCGCTGTCAGTTTTACCAAGTAATTTACTGTATTTAACTGCTAGGTTTGCAATCTCGGTTTGCCCATTTTCATAGCTGGAAACGTCTGTCAGAGTACGTAACTCAAACACCTTCCAATCTAGCAACTCGTCGTCTGGGAACCGGCGATCCAAGTGGTCACAGACACGTTCGATAAATCTGATTACCGAGGCTGTGTCTACTTCTTCATATTTGGTTAACAGATCTTTAGCATCATCGCTCCAGTGTACGCATTCGCCGAGGTACTGCGAGCGCAACTTGGCAATTTTCGCTTTGACTAACTGATGTGCTTCGACTGGGGACAAACAACTTCTTTGGAATACTTTACTGAGGTCTGCTAATTGTCCAAGAACGTCATGGAGAACAGTAAGTGCGACGTGATACTGAGGATTTCTCAAACGCTTCAAACAATACTTGTTAATAGGATCGTTATTTTCACTGACCTGTTGCCCACAGTACTCTTCCAATACAGTGTAGTTTCTCATTATTGCATTAACTGCAAAATAACGCGATAGCCAACGAACTTCGTTTAACGGTCTGTCTGAATGCAATAACATCACTTTCGGTCACTTTCGCCAGCTCTGCCAGTTCTTGTCGCTTTACAGTTGACTTGCTAAAGAGCGTATATACAGTCCTTAACAAGGTCTCGATGTCTTTCATCAAAGACACATTCTTCCAGGCGTCATCTATGCCAAGGTCTTCTCTGTGTGCAACGCAGTGTTGTTCTAACACATGTGGAACTTCGCGACGTAGCTGAGCTGCGACGCCATTCTGCTTGCCCAACATTACCGAAGCACCATCAGAGGTAAACATTACCATTTTCTGTAAATCTAACTTACAGTCTGCATAGAACTGCTTAATTGCCATTGTAATTGAGGTGCTATCACATGCCGATAGCTTGAGAATTCCGGCGAAAACTGTTTTGTGAATATTCATGCCTACTGGACGAAATTTCAAGTATAAAATCAGCATTTTTGTGATGGACACATCTGTGCTTTCATCCGCTATCAGAGTATGAAATGGAGCACTATTTATTTCAGTCAAAATTTGGGCTTTGACAACCATGTTAATGGACTCCACAAACTCGAACGCATAATTCTTGCTGCGCCAACTCTCTGGTAATTGAACGTATTTTGCGACGTGTGCATGAATTTCTTGAACAGATAGCATTGACGCGTTCAATTTAATAGCCAATATGACATTATCAATAAGAATCTTCACCTGTTCGGGCTTCGAAATCTTCCGCTGAGCTACCTCCAATCTCTGTTCTCTGTCGCTTGCTGATTCTGTAAACATCTTGAGAATACCCCCTTTGCTAATATTTACGAGCTTTGCAACGGATTCGAGGTGAGTTTTGTGCAGCAGGTGTCGCTTTAAGTAATCTAACTTCCATTCGTTCCAGCGTTTGCCGTTTGTAAATTCGCCAGGAGCATCCGCTTTCTTACAAACATTGCAAATAACAGCATCGGAATTCTCGTTGTATGTAAAAACATCTTTCAGCATGACCGTTTGTTTTTTTCCTGACGACGGCATTTCAGTTTCTACAAGTTCGTCTAACCACTCTATCTTAAAACGTGCGCATGTTCTTTTCCTGCACAACATCACACCGTGATCGGAACGTTTTTGCTTCGACATTGAAATTTAAGTCAAGTTATAAGTTAACAGCTTTAGACAGTCCAGCCACTGTGATCGATTTCCCTCGTCATCATCACGCCGGAACGCAGCTACGTGTTCAGCTGCGCGACGAAGAGCTCCCCCGGAACTTCCCCATTGCGCAGCGCCTACAGCCTGTAACCAGGGTCAGACGAACGCATTTCTGACGTCCAGCTTCAAAACGCACGTCGGTGCGTGCGAACGCATTTTTTCACGGAATACGCTTAAGCGGTCAGACGATGCGCAATTCTGGACGTATTTCATGACGGAGCTGTAAAAAAACGAGAAAAATCCGATGAATCTAAGTTGGCCACCCCTGCACTAATTTGTGCGCGCATAAATACACGTTGTGCGCGCTGTCATTGCATTCCGTGCGCGGGCGCGCACGTTAGAGGGAATCCATTGGATTTGCCCCAGCTCACAAATGGATTTGCCCCCAGCTCATGGATTTGCCCCAGCTCTCACATGGATTTGCCCCAACTCATGGATTTGCCCAGCTCATGGATTTGCCCCCAGCTCATGGATTTGCCCCCAGCTCATGGATTTGCCCCCAGCTCGGATTTGCCCCCAGCTCATGGATTTGCCCCCCAACTCATGGATTTGCCCCCAACTCATGGATTTGCCCCCCAACTCATGGATTTGCCCCCAGCTCATGGATTTGCCCCCCAGCTCATGGATTTGCCCCCCAGCTCGTGGATTTGCCCCCCAGCTCTTGGATTTGCCCCCCAGCTCGTGGATATGCCCAGCTCGTGGATTTAACCCCCCAGCTCGTGGATTTGCCCCCCAGCTCGTGGATTTGCCCCCCAGCTCATGGATTTGGCCCCCAGCTCGTGGATTTGCCCCCAGCTCATGGATTTGGCCCCCAGCTCATGGATTTGCCCCCCAGCTCGTGGATATGCCCAGCTCGTGGATTTAACCCCCCAGCTCATGGATTTGCCCCCCAGCTCGTGGATTTGCCCCCCAGCTCATGGATTTGCCCCCCAGCTCATGGATTTGCCCCCCAGCTCATGGATTTGCCCCCCAGCTCGTGGATTTAACCCCCCAGCTCGTGGATTTGGCCCCCAGCTCATACCTGGTTAGTTGCCCCAGCGGGGTTTAAGGGGACCCAGATGCCGGGCAGCGCGGGAATGCCTGCCCGGTCCTGAAGAGTCCGTCCTGTTAAAGGGGATGGCTGCGTGGCGTGCGTGCGCAGGTCACGCGGTCCGGCCAGTCAGGTGGCCTGATTAGCCGGACCACGTGACCGGCTGCGCGCGCACGCACGCAGCCGCTTAGGACGGACTCTTCAGAACCGGGCAGGCACTCACGCGCTGCCCGGCTCTGGGTCCCCTCAAACCCCGCCGGTTGCCATGCGCGCATAACCACAAGTTGTGCGCGCTGGCACCGCGTTCCCTGCGCGCGCGCGCACGCGCGCACGTTGCAGGGAACACTGGTCTGGACCCGGGGGATCAGATGTTAACCAAAGGGTAGTTCTGTAAGAGAGGGAGAAAGTAGCCACGTGGAGTTGCAGAGTCATAGTCAGTGTTTGTAAACAGAGCTTCTGCATGTGGACCAGGAAAGGAGGATGGATTTCTGTGACTGGGCTGAGAGCCCTGAGTCAGTGCTAGTGTGTACGTCATGTTGTGAAGGGGGGCCAATTGAGGTCAGCGGTAGCTGCAGAGATAGTGGTGCCGGGTGGGTAGATTGCCCATAGGCAAATTGGAATTGCAGATGGGAGTGTTGTTATAGAACGGGGTGCACATAGTCACAAGCAGGCAAGAGTTAGAGTTCAATTAATGGGGTATAAGGAGCCAAAAGGAGGGACGGCGTGCCCTCGGCTAGTAGAAAGAGTTGAATTGTTTATGTTTTGTTTTGTGCTGAAAGTATCTGGTACAGTACGTGCAGTGAGTGATTTGAATGCTGTGAGTGAACAAGCGCCTACTCGCCCTGCGAGAAAGCAAACTTGAGAGTGGACTCCCGAAGTACGTTTCCGGCTCAGGCGACTGCAGTCCGGCTACTGACGGAGGAAGCGGGTCAAGACACGAGAGAATTGTTGGCTGAAGTACCAGACCGTAGATTTTAATTGTAATTGCTAAAAAGTAAAAAGGTTACCGTTACTCTTAAGGGGAACAATGGGTAACGGGTCATCTAAGCCCAAGAAGGTAAAGGAGGGTGAGTCGCCCCTAGGGTATATGGTGCGGAATTTTGAAGCGTTATATACAACGCATGATTATGGTGTGGAATTAACTAAGGAAAAGCTAACATTAATGTGTACAATTGTGTGGCCGCTGTTAGTTCCAGAGTGGCCAGAGCAGGGGTCAATGGACCCGCAGCTAATACAGAGAGTGCATTCCCAAGTCACCGGGAAATGCGGACATCCTGAGCAGTACCCGTATATAGATATATGGAGATACTGTGTAAAAGATAAAAGTCATTTTATAATGATGGCAGGACAACACAAGAAGCAGGTACCCCCAAATAATAAAGAGAAAGAGAGATCAGTGTTGATAGAGCACCCAGAGGAGGGTGATCCATTGCCCCCGCCATACCCATCATGTTACGGGGCAGCTAGAGAAGCTTTGAGTGCCGCGGTTGCGCAGGCGGCGAGGGGGGAGCAGGCAGCTGCTACTTCCCGGCCGGCTCCCTTCGCGCCGCAACGCAATATTGCGGAAGAAGAAAAAGGGGCGGCGGGAGGAGGAGACAGAGAGGTCCCACCAGGAAAGATTGAGATGCCCGATGGGAGTGTATATAAATTAGTATCCCAGGAGGATAGTGGAGATGAGAAGCCGGGGGCCACCACTCGTGCAGCGAATAATATAGATAAACCCCGTGAGCCATATCAGCATAATCCCTATCAAATGCCCCTATGAGAAGTGCCAGGTCCTTTACTGGCAAATGGAGCTCCTGGGCCAGTGCAATACACATATGTCCCATTCACGACAACAGATCTTTTCAACTGGAAAACACACACACCACTGTACTCCACAAACCCCGCAGCAGTGGCCAGTATGATAGAGTCAGTCATGCTCACACATAACCCCACATGGGCAGATTGCAGCAATGTTGACAATGTTTACCACAGAGGAAAGAGCCCGGATAAATAGTAGCGCGCAAAAGATTTTACTTGCCCAAGCTGTAGCAGATGCTAAGCCCCAACCAGAAGCATGGGAGGAAACACTACCCTAAACAGATCCCAAGTGGCCATACAGCACCGCAGAAGGTATTTCCCACCTGCAGACGTACAGAACAGCAGTAATAATGGGTGTTAAAGCGGGAGGGAAGAAACCCACAAACATGGGAAAAATAGCGGATGTGGTACAAGAATCTAAAGAGTCTCCAAGCGCATTTTTAGAAAGATTACTAGATGCATATAGGATGTATAGTCCTATTGATCCGGAGGCAGTGGAGAATCAGAGGTTAATTAATTCTTCGTTTGTGGGACAGTCACAGAGGGATATACGGAATAAAATACAGAGATTAGATGGGTTTTTGGGTAAAGGTATTAGCGAATTGGTAGAAATTGCTAATAAAGTGTATCATAACCGGGATCTAGAGGAAAAACGGGAAGAAATAAAGAGACAGAGGACACACAGGTGTTGTGGGTTATATGGGAAATGGTGGAGGACGAGGTGGCCCGGACAGAGGGAGAGCAAGGGGTAGAGGGGCTAGAGGAAGAGGTAGGGGAGCCCCTAGGGAACCCCTGGGACCCAAATAGTGTGCCTGGTGCCGGGGTGAAGGTCAATGGAAAAACGACTGTCCTGCATTTTTGGCTAAATTTGGGGGACAAGGAGAGGTTGGGGAATCGGGAGGTCAAGGCCCCAATGGTCAGGTAACAGACGGCAGATATGAGAGAAATGAGGGTGCCGGAGCAGGGTTTGTGGGATTGGCGGGAACATCATTTGAGGGGCAGGATGCATATTGACAAGGACCTGGGCCCATCCCGCTCGGTAACCACGAGCCCACGGTCACTATGAGAGTGGGAAATAAAGATGAAATTTTTATGGTTGACACCGGTGCCGAATATTCTGTTGTAACTCAGCAAATTGCACCCCCAGTGGGAAATGAAGTTGATATAATGGGAGCAATGGGAGTGTCTGCTAAGTACCCTTTCCTTGCTTCTCGAAAATGTAGTGTGGGTGGGCATAATGTTGAACATGAATTTTTGTATATGCCCCAAGCAGCTCCTGGGGCGGGATATCCTTTGCAAATTGCAAGCCCAAATTACGTTTCTTCCCAGGGGACACGCTCAATTAGACCTGCCTGAGAGTGGCAGCTCTGCTCGGCAGTACAACCCAGCCAACCAGCACCCCCGATCTGTGAAAATTGCAGTAATTATGCCGAGAGAGGAAGAATGGCGTACAGCACCGACCCCGCCGGCAAGCCCAGACCCGTACACACTACTCCTTGAAATTCCTGGGGTGTGGGCGGAGGAAAATCCGCCCGGACTAGCTGTGAATATCCCCCCAAGTATACGTCGATTTAAAACCTGGTGCAACGCCTGTGGCTTTAAGACAATATCATATCCCACAAAAAGCCAAGCAGAATATCCAAACACATTTACAGAGACTTAAAAACCACGGCATATTGAAATTCTGCGTGTCACCGTGGAACACACCCCTGTTGCCAGTACTGAAAGAGGGCACACAAGAGTACCGCCCGGTCCAAGATTTACGAGCTGTCAACGAAGCCACAGTAACCCTACACCCTGTGGTTCCCAATCCATACAATTTGCTGGCGTTAATTTCCAGAGATACAAAATATTACACAGTGCTTGATTTAAAAGACGCATTCTTTTGCATCCGCCTGACTCCAGCAAGCCAGCCCCTTTTTGCATTTCAGTGGGAAGAGTCCACCACGGGGCGCGCCATCAAATGACCTGGACACGCCTCCCTCAAGGTTTCAAAAATTCGCCCACGATTTTCGGATGCGCGCTCAGCCAAGATCTCCTCTCCTTCAACGCTCAGCCAGACAAAGTTGTCTTGTTACAATATGTAGATGATTTATTACTGGCTTCCCCCACAGAAAAAGACTGTTTATCTGCCACAAAAGCCCTGCTACATCTACTGTGCCAAGCAGGTTACAGAGTTTCTAGAAAGAAAGCACAAATATGCAAACAAAGTGTAAAGTACCTGGGTTTCCCGTTACCAGGTACCAAACGTGCATTGGGGGCAGAAAGAAAGTAAGCAGTATGCCGAATACCCCAACCAAAGACCAGAAGACAAGTCCGTGAGTTTCTGGGAGCTGCAGGCTTCTGCCGCCTGTGGATCCCCAACTTCACAGATATTGCCAAGCCCCTTCATCAAGCCACAAAGGGGGGAGAACAAGACCCCTTCCACTGGGAAGAAGAGCAAACCGCAGCGTTCCTGAAATTAAAGACACTGTTAATGGAGGCTCCTGCACTGGGACTGCCAGATCACAGCAAGCCCTTCCAGCTGTACGTGCATGAACACAATCAAACAGCAACAGGAGTATTGATCCAGAGTTTTGGCTCCTGGCTAAGGCCTGTGGCCTATCTCTCCAAGCAACTCGACCCTGTGGCCTGTGGCCTACCCCCATGCCTGAAAGCAGTGTCAGCCACCGCAATGCTGATAGCAGAAGCAGACAAGCTGACCCTTGGACAAGTCCTTCATGTCAAGGTGCCCCATGCTGTCAAGGCCCTGCTGGATGTGAAAGAAAGCTACTGGTTCAGTAATAGCCGGATGACGAAGTACCAAGCTATGATGTGTGAAAATCCACGGGTTCATTTGGACCTCATCGCTACCTTGAACCCTGCTACTTTACTGCCTGACTGTCAAGAGGATCCAAATCATGAATGCCTCCAAGTCATGGAAGAAGTGTTCAGTAGCAGGCCAGATTTGAAAGACGTACCCCTAGACAAATACGATCTACAGTTATTTACTGATGGTAGCAGCTACATGGATGATGGGAAGAAAGTCTCCGGCTATGCAGTAGTCTCAGCAGAAGAAATTATTGAAGCAAATCCACTACCAGGCCATACATTTGCACAACTGGCTGAAATAACAGCCCTAACCAGAGCTCTAGAAATCTCCGAAGGCAAAAGAGTAAATATCTACACTGATTCCAAGTATGCCTTCATGACCGCCCATGCACATGGTGCACTCTACAAAGAAAGAGGCCTACTTACTTCCTCGGGACAACAAATCAAGTATGCGGCTGAAATCGCAGCCCTCCTAGAAGCAGTATGGAAATCAAGCGCTGTCAGTATTGGTGCAGTATTGGTGCACTGTCGTGGCCACCAAAAGGGTCATGATGAAATCCCAAAAGGCAACAGGCGCGCAGACCAGGCCGCAAAAGCAGCTGCAAAACCACAGCTAACAATTGATCAAGCCAAAGTCCTACTCTGCAAGCAAGAGCCTCAACCTCCCATGCCAAACTACGAATTCTACATGAATTGGAGAAGATTTGAACCCAAAGGCGAGTTCATTGAAATAATATTGCACAAATGGCAAGATGATTACGAACTATTAGAACTTAATCATGATTATATCCAATGGCTTTTCCCAACTCAGACTCAAGGCCGAAATTTTTATTCCACTCCTCTGAATCCGCAAGAGACACGCCTGATGATTAACACCTCAGAAGTTCAGCAAAGATTAGGCAGAGCTTACAAAATGATGCTGAAATTCTTCGGCGTAAAAGTAATGGGGGAGAATGAAGAAGACACAAAAGTAACCGAAGTTGAACGAGCAGAAAATTTCGCCTCACGTTTTGAAAATTTAACAACCAACCCTCATAATAATCTACGGATTACACGAAAACTGCTAAATTTGGGAGAATTGGGAGCAGAAGAGTACCAAGCCCCGTTGGTAAGGTTCTTCCTCAAGGAGATCCTTATCAAGAACAGACTGCCAAGAATGAAGAAAAGTGCAATGAACTTTTTCATACCAGCAGTAAGAGATACACAAGACAGACAAGATCTGTTGTTCTTCGCATGGCAATACTATTTCCCGAAAGAAGAATTTGTCTGGGGAAAGCATGGAGAATTGGCACGATATAAAGCAAAACCAGTGGTGGCTGCACTCCTACCGGCGCCACTGAGTGAATGGACACCTGTGTACTCAGAGAAAGAAAAGAAATGGATGTTGGGAGAACAAGGCGAATATGGAGAAGATAGGTGGTTCCAGCTGAAGAATGGACAAATAGTCCTTCCAGCAACATTGGCCCCTGAAATTGTAAGAACACTCCACGCAAGTACCCATGGAGGGAGAGAAATGATGGAACAGCAACTAGAGCCACATTTTTACGTACCCGGACTGTCAGTAGTCTGCAAAGCAATAGCCCAGCAGTGCGTCACATGTGCCAAGAACAACCCAAGAACAGGCCCATCTCAACCTCCAGGGAAGCAGCCAATCGGGCTATCCCCAATGGCATCGCTACAAATAGACTTTACAGTGTTACCGCCCTGCAAAGGATACAAATACCTACTGGTAATGGTGTGTACTCTGACAGGATGGGTGGAAGCATTCCCAACAAGAAGTGAAAAGACTGTGGAAGTAGTAAAGAGTCTGATGAAAGAAATAATACCACGTTATGGGTTGCATCTCATACAGAACTGTTTACAACAGCTTGCCCGCCTGTTGGGCATCACCTGGAAGCTACATACTGCCTACAGGCTCCAAAGCTCGGGAAAAGTCGAGAGAATGAACCGTACCCTAAAGACTCTGATGTCCAAATTGTGCCAAGAGACGTCGCTAGGCTGGTTGGATGTGCTGCCGATAGTCCTCTTGCACATTAGGTGCAGGCCAACCCCTCAATTAAAGCGAAGTCCGTACGAACTCATGTTTGGACGGCCTACCCCTCTGAGTAATGGACTAAGGGGGGACCTTCGGGCATTGGGAGAGACTAAATTAAATGATCAGGTTGTACTGTTGGGTAAATCAATGCAGAAATTGAATACTTGGGTGGGAGATAACATACCTGTAATGCCCCGCGCCGCGGTCGGACCGCGGCCGCCATGTTGGGACGCCTGACAAACTCACCTGAGGTCCCTCGTGGCGCGTCGCTCCCTGGTTCCGGCCTGCAGCTCGAGGGAGGAGAGCCAGGATGTGTCCCACGCCGCCTCCGCGATCCGTCTGAGCAGAAGACAGGCGCGCATGCGCGATCGTCCATCCTAGAGCATGAAGACCTAGGTACTCTGGCGCCCTCTGCTGGTCAAGTTAAGGTACTGCACCCCACCTGCACTGGAGATCCTCGTATACCACCAATTAATTTACCTAGCACTCAGGTATCCTCATTCCACCTGCGAGTCCCAGGTGAACGGTGTTCGTATGATTCCTTGAACCCTATTTAAACCTGCCGCCTTCTCCATCTCACTAACCAGGTTATACTGTGGTTATACCACGTTACCCAGTGGTTCCCCTTCGTGTTCCTCTAAAAGGATTCTGACTTCCGTTCCTGCTGCCGATACGGTACAACGCTGCTCTGGTTCCTGTTGCCACGGTACAACGCTGCTCTGGTTCCTGTTGCCACGGTACAACGCCGCTCCGGTTCCTGTTGCCACGGTACAACTCCGGTTCCTGTTGCCACGGTACAACGCTGCTCTGGTTCCTGTTGCCACGGTACAACGCCGCTCTGGTTCCTGTTGCCACGGTACAACGCCGCTCTGGTTCCTGTTGCCACGGTACAACGCCGCTCTGGTTCCTGTTGCCGGTACAACGCCGCTCTGGTTCCTGTTGCCACGGTACAACGCCGCTCTGGTTCCTGTTGCCACGGTACAACGCCGCTCTGGTTCCTGTTGCCACGGTACAACGCCGTTCTGCTTTCTGTTGCCACAGTACAGCTCCACTCCGGTTCCCGCTGCCACAGTACAGCTCCGCTCCTGTTGCCACGGTACAGCTCTGCTTCCGCTCCTGTTGTCACAATACAGCTCCGCTTCTGTTGCCACGATACAGCTCCACTTCTGTTCCTGCCATCACGGTACAGCTCCATTCCGCTTCCATATTCAAGATTGCCATTGCAGTACCAGTTCCACCTCTCGGCATACCTCTCTTCCTGGACTACTTCCAAGATTACAACCGTACTTATTTAGCCTTACAACTCTTCGTTCTGGACTTTTATTTCTGTCAAAAGAAACTTTACATTGCTTTATTCTGGACTTATATTTTGTTGCCTTCAGTAAAGTTTAACCAATCATATTTCTTCTGGTCTCCTCCTTCGGCTTGCCATTGGGTTCCATACACCCAACACCATACAGGGGTCAAAGCCTCTGTCCTTACAATACCTCACTTTTTATATCCCCCACTGCACAAGTATTGTCCAGGTGATTCAGTATGGGTGAAAGAGTGGAAAAATTACCCACTGGGCCCAAAGTGGAGAGGTCCTTACCTTGTCCTGTTATCAACCCCTACAGCAGTAAAGGTTGCCGAGGTGGTCCCGTGGATACATCACTCCAGGTTGAAAGTAGCTGCAGCCAGTCCTGAACCAGCATGGAAGGTCGTCACCAACGAGACCAATCCGCTGAGGCTAAAGCTGACAAAGACCACAGCCGTGAGCACCTAAATGATCCAACTGAAGACATCCAAATGATTCCACAAGTGGGTGTCTTGATGGACACAAGTCCTGACCATCCACCAACGGGGGATACCCCAAGGGTGCTTTTTAGGGGCCCAGCCCCCACCCCATATCATCCAGAAATGTCCTTTGTTTTTGAAATTCCGGTGGGGAGGGATTGGGTTTATGTAACTGTGAAAAGAATTGCCCAAGGGATTTTGACATTTGGGGCATTTGTGGTACTGATTTTGTACCTTGCAAACTTGATTTATGGACTCTCGCATGGAGCCTGCCCCAGGTGCCCAAGCACTGCCGGGAAAGTGGATATTTCCCATATCTGGAATGGTACGCACCCGGTGACGGAGAATCGTACTATGTGGAGACAAAAACGAGAAGCGACATCTGAGATTTTGCCAAGAGGACACTTACTTGTGCAATTTAAATATGACTATGCTAAAAAGTCTGGGCAAACCGCATGCTGGGTGTGTAGTAGGTTGCACCCAGAAACAATCCACATACCATTTGCCTCTGTTCCAATGAATTTGAGCATGTTTGCATCAGGGAATGTCACAATACACTCTTTTGATGTACCAAGGGAGAAATCAGAATCATTCAGTCCCGGGTACCCCATAATAGGGTCATATACCCACCAGAATGGTGCTTCCAATTAGGACCAGATAAAGAAACACACAAGGAGGGTGGGGGATGCTACTCAAGCAAGTTTAACTGGACATCGTACATTTACACATTCAACACAAAGGAACAGGCAAATTTTCTATACCTACGATGTAGAAAACTCACGAGTGAACAAGAGGAGGTGATTGCAAATGTGACGAATGGGAAGCAGAGTGCACTGGATATGATGAGACGACTGAGGCGACTGACAATAGAGATAGCAAAAGGAACACTGACTGCATTTGTCACCATTCATATTAACAGGGGGTACCAGGTGTGTTGTGGAAATGTGTGTTACACATGGGTGCCACCAACAATAACGGGAATGTGTTATTTGGCAAAACTGATCCCGATCCAGAGGGTAAGGGGGGAAGACACTAATACAGACACAGCACTCCACCCTAGGTACCCACTGGTGTTTGAAAGACAGCAGAGAGAGTTGTTTAGAAAGGTGGATCGGATATGGTCGTGGCTGCCGGCATGGACTGGATGGGGAAGAGAGTTGATGGTGAGACTGAACAGTTATGCCAGTCTGATGGATGAAATTCTGAATAAAACTAGTATGGATATTCAGTTGCTGAATCTGGAGGTGCGTGAGATACGGAAGGTGCAGATAATACATGACATGGCGCTTGAACAGATCAGTGCGGCCCTGAATGGATTGTGTGAGATGACAATGCATTATGAATGTTGCACCTTCATCAGAAACACCACATGATGTCCCAGACTACTACCAGGTAATCCAGGATCACCAAGAGAAGGTAGCAGAACACAGCAAGGAGAATCGCTGCTGAAGGCTGGAATCCACGCCGTGGGTTCGGAGCAATCGGAGAGTGGTTTGGATCCATCCTGAGATTCATCTCACAGATCGGATCCATGATTCTGATGATAGTGGTGATCTTGGTCGTAGGAACACTGACATACCGCATAGGGCTATGCCTATGGCCACTGTGCAAGAAAGTACTCACACCTACACCGACACAAAAGATACCACTGATGATCCCACAAGACATGTTCCCAACAAAAATAGGTCCCCTAAAGTATGAGGAGTTTAAGAATAGCGGGGTGTGATGGCTACAAGCATCAGGAAAAGAACCTGTGGCTTGAGCCAAGGGGGGAATGAAGTGGAATCAGGTTGGAAGATGGTCGCTATTATGAGCCAAGCGGCCATCTTGTTCAGAATATTGGTTCACTTGCAAATAACTAGATAGATTTCACTAGACACTAGAATGAAGCTTACATAGAATTTTAGGAATGTGGTAGATTAGCAGAGACGCAATAAACCCGAGGGAAAATCCGGCCAGCTCTTGGCACGGAAAGACAGGATGACAAATGGATACTGCAAGGTCACTGAGACTTGCCGAGAGACAAAGAGAGCGTAGAAACCAGACCATGCTTTATCTGTAACAAAATAAACATAGCCTTTAGGGAGGTGGGCACGGCCCGGATTGAGTGCGGCAGCAAATCACAAACTGTCAGACTAACATGAAGTTTGCCAATTTACGGTCAATGTATGAAATGCCTTTGTACTAATAATGGGAGGTATTAACCCACGTGGGGTGGAATAAAGTCTCATCGGGAGGTGGGCTAATTGGGATGTACCTAATTATGTATTTGGGATATAAAACCCCTTGTCGGGTGGGAGACGGGGCTCACTCTTTGCGATTCAATCCTGTGTGAGCATTTGTGTGACGACACAATAAAGTTTGCCTTTCCTGAAGAGACTCGTGTTCAGACAATCCTTGCTTGTGTCCGGTCCGGCGCCGTCCTGAAGTGAACCTAGTGATTCCGGTTACAATAGGTGATCGAGCAAAATGGATCTCACTCTTTTGTATTCCTTTAATGCCTTCATGGCAAAAGATGTCAGATCTTTTGCATTAATGACATCTTGCCAAGCTATCTAACATGCAGGGGTTAATCCAATGAATACTGTTCTTTCACTGCCATTGTAGTAAGCCTGTAATTATTAATGTTTCAGAAAATGTTTCAGTTCTTTGATGCTCAGAATGTCTAACTTCGCTGCAGGATGAGTTCATCATTCTATTTTTTACAATTAGCTGAGCACCTTAAATAAATTATGAAGGAATATGTTGCTTCCATGTGTCACTGATGGCCTTCGTATTTTCATTGTACTGTTTTGACTGCCTCAGGTAGAACACAACTCTAAGGATGCTATTTGTTCCGTCATGATTATCTATGTTCAAATGCCATATTGAGCTTCACATGGTGTTTTCATTTGTAAAGAATATCATTTTCCCTTTAATTTGTTTTGAATCGTTACCTTTCATGCACAGGATATTCATGACACCTAAGCTTATTGTCATTTGAGTGTTTGAAGGCATATCCCACAAAGCACAAATTACCATTTCAAAGATAGCTTACAATGACAAAAGCTGTTGCTTTTATGAATTGGTATACAATCATTTATAGGAAATATCTGTTTTAGTTTATGGCTTGCAGACTAAGAAGGCAAAAAGTAGAAGAATCAAAACAAATCTTTTAAATAATGAATTTCATAATTGATTTATGATATTGAGTTGTCTTTTCTGATTTACAAATGTCCTCATTTTATCATTCGCAGAAGGTGTATCAGCGTTCGATCTAGAGACCTCTTTTTTGGCGGACAGAAATCCTATATAAGTGGGTAAAAGGTGTTTTTTCGGTAGTGGTACCAGTGGGTGTGGAATGGATCCTCCTAAACCTCATGAGAAAGGGAAACACATACACAAAATCTGTTACCTCAAAACGCAAACTCTACCTCTAGAAAAAATTTAAGAATTGCTTTTCATATATAGTATGGTGGAGCATTGAGATACAGGTTTTATTCTTAAATAATTTCTAGGAGGTAGAGTTTGCGCGATGAGGTAACAGATTTTGTATATGTGCTCTTCATTTTGTTATACACATTTAAATTCATTATAGATACTTTTACAAAATAGATTAAAATCTAAAAAAAATAATTCAGCCAATAACGTTTAGTACTAATAATCATTATGCCATTTACCAAATAAATTTGATTGTGCATTTAAGAACCGCCAATAATCTTTGTGGCCCATGGGTAATTTTTTGTCGCCAGCCATTGATCTGGCAGGATTAATTTTACTGTACTCTTGTTCAAGATGCCTAGAGAGGTATCAGCTATACTCTCCTGAGGAGACCTACATTGGTCGAAACATTCATCGAGGGCTGCTGTATCGCTCTTGTACGCTAGGGATGAGCCGAACACCCCCGTGTTCGGTTCGCATTCGAACAATTTCAAAAGTTCGAATTCGAACTCGAACTCAATGCAAGTCAATGGGACTCAAAAGTTCGATATTTAGAGTGCCCTGCAAGAGGGCATATATGCAAGATATTTGCCATAAAAGGTGAATGGGGTCCGGGTAGTGCCCTGGGGGACAGGAAACAAGGACAAAAAGTAAAAAAAAAAGTTTTTAAAGGAACAGGGAGTTTTCCATAAAATAAGGGTTAAAAATAAAAACAAAAAATTCCTTCAAATATCGTGCCTAGGAGGTCCCCATAACCTGCCCGTGAAGTGGCGGATTTGTAGGATGTATAGAAACATTTAAAAACAAAAAAATTACATTTCAAATGACGGTAAATGGTTTTCCTTTAATCTATTCATAAACAACTGCTTGGGGCGGCAGCCTGTATTAAAAGAGGAGACATTTTAGGACACGCAGAACAAGTTTAGTGATTTTTTTGGCTAAATTATGGTGAAACTTATGCAGGCTTTGGATGAAAGTAACAATAGGTGCTTTAAAATTGGGCCTTTAGTGTCGGCAACAGTGCCGTCACACCATAACCCCTCTGTGGTATTGTTGTGGAAGAGTGCATGGTTGGACCCTGCGGTCCAATATTAAAATTATATGAATTTGGTACAGGCGTCAGTGGCAGTGCACCCAAATATTTTGCCTTCGGTGGCAGCAAGTGCCTTAACACCATCAGTGGCGTCACTAGGGTTGGTGTCACCCGGTGTGGTAACTCATGGTGTCACCCCCCCGAGTTTTATTTTTATTTTTTTAACTACTCTTACTCATAAAGCAGTACTCCCATATAATATTGAATGCTCATAATACACGGCGCACATTACTGTGAGGTTTAAAAAAATCTAGAAATAAAGAGACTCTTTACTACAGAATATAATAATAAACGGTTGATTAGATATTGAATTAAAACGGGAATATTTTTAACATTGAAGTCTATGGGGCAAAACATTTCCCGCACCGAATACACGAAAATGTCCAAAATCACGAAAAAAAGTCGATACGAAAAACGAGCCAAAACGAAACGAACTGAAACAGAAATCGGCCGAAACGATCCGAAATGAAAATTGACGAATTACGAACAAAACGAAAATTTTATATCAACACGCAGACCTATATAAACGTATATATCAACACGCAGATATATATATATATATATATATATATATATACACCCACCCACAGACCTCAGACCATATATACACATACACACATGGGGAGGTGGCATGTGGACAATCGCAACTAAATGCGCCCCCCCATTTGGCTGATCCGTCCAAAAGAAATGTTGAACCCGACAGAGCAGAGAATATATATATTATTCTCTGCTCTATCAGGTTCAACATTTCTTCTGGAGGGATCAGCCAAATGGGGGGGCAATTAGTTGCCAAAATGTGTGTGTAATAGAAGTCTGGATTAGACATGTGCACAGCACAAAATTTAGCTTTGAACTAATGGATTAGTCCTAAAATGCAATTTATTTAGTTGCTAAAGAAATTTGTTTTCAGTTCTTTAGTATGAAAACTAATTTCATTCATCCGAAAACCAGTGGATACAATTACTATTGTAGTGGTGGCTCCTCAGAGGGCTGAGATCACTGCTTGTTACAGTATCTCTCACTCTCAGCACAATGTGGGCCATATTACATAGTTGGTGCTAACTTAACCAGAGCTGTTGTAAACTTCCCAGAGCCATTATAGCCTATGGAGGTTTTCAGTTTACAACAGCTCTGGTTAAATTAGCACCAACAATGTAATACTGCCTGTGTCAGGCAAAGCTGTTACAGTAACTGACTGCTGCTCATCACAGCGCTCAGAGTTTCAGTAAAACTAGTAAATAATATTTTTATATATAAGAGGTTAGAACAATATTATTTCCTTGTTTTACTGAAACTCTGAGCGCTGTTAGTCAGTTACTGTAACAGTTGAGCCTGATACATTGTACTGAGAGATAATGTAGCCGATCTCAGCGCTCACAGTCACTGGATTTAAAGGGCTAAAAAAAAAAAGGCTCCTCTCTGTATAATGTTTAGAACATCCTCCTGCATTAATTAATACCCCTCTCTGTATAATGTATACAACATCCACCTGCATTAATTAATACCCCTCTCTGTATAATATATAGAACATCCTCCTGAATTATTTAATGTCCCTCTCTGTATAGAACATCCTCCTTAATTTATACCTTTCTCTGTATAATGTATATAACATCCTCCTGCATTAATACCCCTCTCTGTATAATGTATAGAACATCCTCCTGCATTAATTAATGCCCCTCTTTGTATAGAACATCCTACTGCATTGACATGTGGAGGGTGCAGAACTTCGGATGTTGCGATGTTGCGCTCTTCATTGCTGGTCTCCTTCACTCATCAATGTAATATCACAAAAAGGACTGAAACTAAAATGTAGTGCATTTTATTTTAGTTTCTTTCGTTTTTTGTACTGAGCAGTTTCGTTTCTCTTGAGTCATACGAAAACTAAATTATCCCAAAATTCGGACTAAATCGTTTTAGTACTAAAACGAATGCACATGTCTAGTCTGGATATATATATTTATAAGAATATAGATATATATCTTATCTATATATATCATACCTGCCGTTACCTTCCCCTATAAATTTGCTAAAAATATACACACAAAAAAAACACTGCCTGAGACCCCACGCAGCCCACATGCCACCCCCCTCTACCTGGCTGAATATATCTAATATATATAATTAAATACATTCAGCCAGGTAGAGAAAGAAAAAAAAAGTTTTATTTTATGTTCCCGTGGACATTTAAAAATGTCCTCGGATTTTATTTTTTTTAGAAATGTGTCGCCTTACCTTAGCCTGGTGGTCAGTGGGACTCCCTGGATCCTGGTGGGGGCTGGGGTGTCTGCCGTGGCCGCAGGTGCAGTGGCTCCCTCCCTGCGCTGCATGTCTCTGCCACATGCACCCAGACGGCTAGCCCGCACAGTCGCAGCTCTGTCATCCGGCGGCCACATGCTCCTTGCTCCTCAATGGGATCCTTGGGAGGCCCCTGCAGGCTGCCCTCTACAGTGCCTGATTAGAGGGCCATGTCTGCCTGATGTTTTAGTAACAAGAATGTTTTATCCCATAGGCTTCAATGGTAAAAATATTCCAGTTTTAATTCAATATCTAATAAACATTGCTTATAATATTCTGCAGTAAAGCGTCTCTTTATTTCTAGAATTTTTAAAGCATTTTTTATACTTTTTTCCAAAAAAAAAAAAAAAAATCGCACTTTTGCCGAACATCCCAAAAAGTTTGAAGTTCGCGAACTTTCGAACTGCCAATGTTCGAATCGAACTCTGAACTGATCGAACTGAACAGCTCATCCCTATTGTACACACGGGACTTCCATGGCATCTCAGTTCTGGCTGCCCATTTTAAGCGATAGCAGTCTGATTTGTATGTGGTATAGTCTTCTCTGTAATGGGACCTTTGAGCTAAAACCTTATGAGACCCCAACAGAAACTTACTGAAGGGCAAGCCATGCCATTTATGCCACTGCCCGTCCTCGGTGCTCTCATTTATTTTGTTCTCCACCGTGCACTTCCAGTTAAATATATTGGTTTTTGTTTTGGTTTTATTGGACTTTAATTATCACAGTGAAGCAGGGGAACAAGGGTGTTGGTATATCAATAAGATGTATAGCAGAAGAGTATGTTTTGTAAAAAAAATAATGGAGCTAGATTTTGCTTGGGGAGGAAGGACCAACAGAGCGGCCCTCAAATCATTACATGGGCAACACTGACTGTCGGCAGGTTGACTAATAAGAATGTCAAAGATCTGGTTGAGGGCCAGTCGTGAATCACTGGACCATGGCTGCCAACAAGCCAGAGAGCAAAATGCATCTGATGCAGGATTAGTGCAAGTACAAACTACGATATCTCATTAAAGAATAAGATATCACATTGATCTTCAAGATCTAATGAGATATTGCCGAGCAATGCATCTGATAGGTTCGCTGTAATGACTGAACAAGTGCCAGGTCAAATGAGAGATTACTATATGGTGTAAGCAAATGCTGACGCAATTTATAGAGAGCGATTCCATGTCAGCGTACATGTTGGACAGGACAGATCCACTTTAACACATTTAAAAAAATACAGTGTTAATTCCACTAAATGCACATATACAGAAACACCAGAAAACATAAGACAATCATGTGAGCTTGCACGATGCCAATTATAAAAACATATTTAAACGTGATCAAAATTCAATCTTCAACTCCACGGGTTCTTGATTTTTTTTAAACTTCATATTGAGCATAATACATAAATATATTCTGCTACACAGGGATCAATATGTTTGTAGTGCAACCTCTGCTTCAATTACAATGGCTTGCCAATAATAAGACTGTCCTTGGCAGATAGATTCGAATATACATAGGCTTTCTCAGGACACACAAAAATATAAAATTTGTTTTCTTTGAGTCACAAAGACTAATGAGATAAGACTACGCAAAACACAATGAATCCTTCTGATTTATCTTGTTCAATAACGGGCATAGACATATATTAATAGCATTACTCAACATGAAAATACTAATTTCTTTGACAAGGACATGGAGAAGTCACCACAGAGCTTATATCTGGATAGAGGCATGTGCAGCTCATTATGAATAGGCATTTATAAAAGCAAATATTTTCTCTTATACTTACCAAGTTGGTAAAACTGGACATTGTGTTCAGTA
The DNA here is from genome assembly GCA_009667805.1 of Leptobrachium leishanense. Lineage (NCBI taxonomy): Eukaryota > Metazoa > Chordata > Amphibia > Anura > Megophryidae > Leptobrachium > Leptobrachium leishanense. The sequence continues at coordinate 179,416,728 of CM019067.1, read as the reverse complement.
CAATGCATAATTACTGCAACTAACTGGAACTCCTTCAACTCCCTATCATGTACCATGGTATATACAGAGAGTGTGAGAAGTGGTTAACAAAATCGTACCTCAAAAGGATACAAATCACTCAAAATGGGGCAGAAAAGATGCCTATGTATGTTCATTTACAGGGATCAGATAAATTACTAAATCAGCATTGAGTTCAAGGTCAACAGTATAAAATCAGTATAATGATCATGCGATCATGTAATTAAAAATGACACCTCCATCCTTGTATCGGATATCTCCAACTGAGCATCCCTTATTATATGGATGTAAAAATACAAATATTGGGAAGCACAATCCAGAGCATGTATTATGCAAAATACCTGTAAAGAAAGAGTTCAGATACCTAGAAAAATAAATCCGCGCATACACAAACTACACAATCTAAACTTATGTTATGTTATTTATTTATTTATAAAGGATTTTACCAGGAAGGATACATTGAGATTTCTCTCGTTTTCAAGTATGTCCTGGGTTCAAGAACATTGAATGGTTACAGAAATACAAAATAGTAAAATGCAAGATATTAACACAAAACCAAATATAAAGATTAACAGAAAAATAAATATGTAGGAAATAAAGTCATTATGTTACATGTTTACAGGTGCATTCCGTATTGAGGTATGTTAATAGGGAAGTCTTAAGGGACTTTAGACTGGGGGAAGATTTGACGGTGTCTGGGAGGTTATTCCATATTTGCGGTGCTCTGTAGGAAAATGAGGATTGAGCCACTTGCTTTTTGTATTGCGGTATTGCATGTAAGGTGCTGGTCCTGGATCGGAGGTGATCTGGATGAGGGAACTGCTGGGGCAATCCGCATATTCAGGTAGGGTGGTAGCTTCCCAGAAAAGCTCTTAAACACCAGGTTGGAAAGGTGAAGGGTGCGTCTAGATTCCAGCGATGGCAAGTTTAGTTCTTTTAACATGTCACAATGGTGGGTCATGTAGTTACATTGCAGCACAAAGCGTCAGAATGAGTTATACAATGTAGTAAGTTTCTGGAGGTGTGATTGAGGGGCAGCTGCATACACTACATCTCCGTATTCAATGGCTGGCATAAGCATTTGTTGCACAATCTGCTTTCTTACCGCGGGGCTCAGGAAGGATTTGTTCCTGTACAGGGCACCTAGTTTGGGGTAGAGTTTAGATGAGTTTTTCGATGTGGGGGCCAAAAGATAGATTTGGGTCTAACCACATACCTAGATAGTTGCGAGAAGTGACTGTAGTCAGTGTGTCATTTGATCTTGTCCCCACACATAGATGGGGTGTTTGAAATTTGTGTAGTTTAGGTGCGGTTCCAAAGAGCATTGTAACAGTTTTGTCAGTATTTAGAAAAAGTTTGTTATCTGCGATCCACTTTTCTACCCCTGTGAATTGGTCTTGCAGCACGGCCTCCGGCTGCGGGAGATTTGGTTGGCTGGTATAGATTACAGTGTCGTCTACGTACATGTATACAGTTGACGCTTTGCAGACATTGGGCAGATCATTTATGAATATTGTGAAGTATCGAGTATCGAGCCTTGGGGTACACCGCATGTGACTGGGAGGGGAAGGGAAGTGCTGTCAGAAATGGGCACATATTGTGACCGATAAGACACATATGATTGGAACCAGGTTAGCGTGCTATCACCAATACCGGAGTTTTTAAGTTTTTGTAATAGGATGCCATGGTTTACTGTGTCAAAGGCCTTGGCAAAATCAAGGAAGATGGCTCCAGTTAGGTTTCCTTGTTGCATGCCTGCTTGGATATCATTACAAACTCTTAAAAGGGCGGTTGTAGTTGAATGTTTTGGACGAAAGCCTGATTGGGTTAAATGGTTCTGATACTGATAATAATCACGTAATTGAGTGTAGACACATTTTTCCCAAATTTTTGACATTACAGGGAGCAGTGATATCGGGCGGTAGTTGGATACCAAAGTATTGTCTCCACTTTTATGGATAGGTACCATCCTTGCAGTCTTCCAGAGTTTGGGTATGTATCCAGTTGCCAGTGATTCATTGATTAGGGTTGCAACAGGTTTTGCAATTGCTGGCGCACTGATTTTCAGCAGCATTGCTGGGATTTGATCAGGTCCAGATTGGTATTTAATTTTTTGGTTACTGAGAAGTTTAGTGATGACACTGACAGGCATTGGTCTAAAACTGAATTTCTCTGCGTTACAGGGTCTTTGCACAGTTTGTGGGGCCTGACCTGCGTGCGGCCTTTCTGATTGCATGTCATTTCCTAGCTTAGCAATCAGGGTGGTGGCGCATCCAACAAAATAATTATTAAAAGCATTTGCTACATCTAGGGGGTGTTGTACAGTTTGGTTGTTTACTTTGACAGCAGCCGGTTGGGAGTGGATGGGGGTGCTTGGATGTTACTTATGATTTTCCAAAAAATTCTAGGGTTTGATATGTTATTGTTTAAATTTTCATTGAAGTATTGGGCTTTAGCCATTTTTGTTTGTTTTGTGCATGCATTCCGGTATTTTCGGTATTCACAGTGATTGTTCATGGATCCAGTACTCTTGAAATTTGACCACAGGGAGTCTCTAAACTGGTACATATGTGTGAGGTCAGCTGTAACCCAGGGGAGGTGGGCCCCTTTTACTCACACTTTGCGCAGTGGGGTATGGGTGTTGCAGACTTTCAGGAGCTCGGATTGAAAGTATTCAATTGCACAGTCCAGGTCTGGGATTAGGTTTAGTCTGTACCATGGGAGCCATTTGAGATCATTTAGGAAGGATTCAAGATTAAATTTCTTGAAAGACCTGGTGATTATTACCTTTGGTGGACATTTTGTAGCCCTTATTATTCCCACACAGTACACTAGGCAGTGATCACTGAAACTGTTAGCGAGAACGCCTGCTTCCTGTATTCAATCAGGACATGAGAGAATCCAGTCCAGCAAGGTGTGGTTAGGGCTTTTCATATTAATGCGAGTGGGGGAGGAGACTAATTGTGTTAGCTGCAAAGCCTTAAACAGTGAGCAGGGTTTATTGTTTTTAGGATTCAGCCAATCAACATTAAAGTCGCGGAGGACCAGCAGTTCACTTTTTTGGTTATGAGCTACTAATTTACTAAGGATTTGGGTTATGTCAGAAAGGGAGTGCACTGGGGAACTCGGTGGGTGGTAGAATCCAGCAACAATAATTGTTTTACTGAACGGGATCTCAATAGTACCAGAAAGGAAATCAAATGTGGCTGGGGAGCTAGGATTCTGAAAGGGGTGTTAAAACACATGTCCGAAAAATCATTGAAAAATATATTGGTGGGTCCTATCCTTTATTTTGACTAGGGAGAGCAGTAGAAATTATACATAGTTTATTATTGCAGAAGTCACTTGCACATCACAGCAATTCAAAGAACTGCATCCCAGAGCTCCTGTGCTGCATTTTCCATATGCAAAATATGAATTCTGGGTAAGACACGCAAATGACATCTGTCTCACTTTTTTGCATCCCAGGTCTGTTTTCACACAGAACCCTTCAATCAATGTCATGCCATGCTAGGCATGATGGGATTTTTTTTCTTTTTTTTTTAGCAGAGATCAGGATTATGCAACTGATCAAAGCCAGGACCCTTGTTATGGAACACCTGTGAGAAGAGGAGTTGTGTGTTTGACCAAAATAGTCTGTCCATAACAAGGGTCCTTGAATGTATTTTAATTATAGTAGAGCTACTAAGATTATCCTTTCCTACAGTTCCTCATGCCACCATTCTCATCACTGAAGACACCACAATGAAATTTTTTGCTTATTTTCTAGTCTACATTTAAAGTGCACCAATTGCGCCCAAAAAAACTAAAGCTCATTTGAAAGATCTCCTAAATCTGCCTACATATTGGGTCAGCCTAACAAGTGACAGATCCCATTAAGCTTCCTGTTTGCCATCAGTGCTGCAACATGCCCCATGAAGTGTTTCCCTGGGGAGTCCCAGCAGGAGACCTCCTCCCCCCGCATATCCAAACATGAACCCCTTGCTTGATGTGCCTAGAGGGGTGTCAGCTATACCCTCCTGACGAGGCCTAACAAGGCCGAAACGATCATCGGGGGATGCTGCACCTCTCATGCAGGGATGACGTCCTTGGCAATCAGTACTGGCAACCCTTTCTGGGTGAGAGCAGGCTGATTTGCATATGAAGCATTCATCCCTGTAATGGCCCAAACCAGGTAAAACCTTGTGAGACCTGAGCGGGCACCCACCGCTGAGCAGGCTACTAGTGCTGTTGCTCATTCTCAGGACCCTCACAAACCCCCCTTATTCCTCATTATAAGTTTACAGGGTTATGCAGACGTGGACCCCTTGCTTGATGTGCCTAGAGAGGTGTCAGCTATACCCCCCTGACCAGGCCTAACAAGGCCGAAATGATCGTCAGAGGTTGATGCACCTCTCGCGCAGGGATGACGTCCTTGGAAATCAGTACTGGCCACCCTTTCTGGGTGAAAGCAGGCTGATTTGCATATGAAGCATTCATCCCTGTAATGGCACAAGCAAGCTAAAACCTTGTGTTACCTGAGCAGGCACCCACCGTAGAGCAGGCGACTAGTGCTGTTGCTCGTTCTCAGGATCCTCACACCCCCCTTATTCGTAACTAAAGGTAGTATGACCATAAACTGGATCCACAGCAATAGTACTCTCTCAGTAAAGGCAGTGAGTATGTGCGTACACGGAATCCACATCAGTATCCCTCGCAGTAAAGGCAGCGAGCATGAGCGTACACAGAATCCACAGCAGTATAACGGTTGCAGTAAAGGCAGTGAGTATGAACGTACACAGGATTCACAGCAGTATAACTCTCACAGTAAAGGCAGTGAGTATAAGTGTACGCAGAATCCACAGCAATGAAATTCTCATGATAAAAGGCGGGGAGTATGAGTGTACAGAGAATCAGGGCCAGCCCGTCCATGGAGCGCTGTAGAGCACCTGCTCCAGGTGGCTGTTTGTCAGGAGCGGCATTTTGCCGCCCTGTGAAAGGCCGCGGCAACCTGGACCTCAATGAGGCCCCGGCCAGCCGCCCCTTCCCCGGTGGTGTTTTTGCACGTAAGGGGACTACATAAAAAGGCGATGTAAGGCGATGCACTTACGGTGACACGCACGCGTGTGTACGACATCACCGGAAGTGCACCGATCACGTTTTGAGCGGTCCCCTTGTGCAGATTGAATGCCGGCACCTGCCTCTCTAGCATGCCGCAGATCGACCCTCTAGCGTTCCCTGAGCGGACCAAGTAGCTCAGGGACCTTCCACCTGCGGGTGCTGGACAGCGTGTCCTTCAGTGAGAGGGGGCAGCGTGTGTGTGGGTGCTTTCTCTCTCCCTGCCTGTCCTATCTTGTCCGTCTCCCTGCCATCCTATCCTTCTGTCTGCCTGCCTATCCTTCTGTCTGCCTGCCTATCCTTCTGTCGGTCCGTCTACCTGTCGGTCCGTCTCCCTGCCTGTCCTGTGTCTCTGTCCGTCTCCCTGCCTGTCCTGTGTCTCTGTCCGTCTCCCTGCCAGTCCTGTGTCTCTGTCCGTCTCCCTGCCAGTCCTGTGTCTCTGTCCGTCTCCCTGACTGTCCTGTGTCTCTGTCCGTCTCCCTGCCTGTCCTGTGTCTCTGTCCGTCTCCCTGACTGTCCTGTGTCTCTGTCCATATCCCTGACTGTCCTGTGTCTCTATCCGTCTCCCTGTCTGTCCTGTGTCTCTGTCCGTCTCCCTGCCTGTCCTGTGTCTCTGTCCGTCTCCCTGACTGTCCTGTGTCTCTGTCCATATCCCTGACTGTCCTGTGTCTCTATCCGTCTCCCTGTCTGTCCATCTCCTTGCCTGTCATGTGTCTGTCTCCCTGTCCTGTGTCTGTCGTCCGTCTCCCTGCCTGTCCTGTGTCTCTGTCTCCCTGTCTATCCATCTCCCTGGCTGTCCTGTGTCTGTATGTCAGTCTCCCTGCCTGTCCTGTCTTCAGCTCATGCTCATCCCTCCTGGCTCCTTCTGACCGACCGTGGCACCAGCCTCCCCCAGGACCAGACCAGCTAACTGGACAAGGTACCATATCTGGGGTCTGTCCGGGTATACATATATCTGGGGTCTGTATTTATATAAAGAATGAGGCTGTATATATGTAGTAATACACCGCATACTGTATATACAGCCTCATTCTCTATATAAATACACAGAGTATATATTTAGTATAGGTGGCGCTCTGTGATACGCTCATACACACCGCACATTACGGAGTTTTATTGCTGTGGAGCTCTGTGATACAGTAATGTGTGGTGTGTATGACAGAGCTCCACAGCAATAAATCTCACACGCATACACACTGCACATTACTGTGAGTTATATTGCTGTGGAGCTCTGTGATACGCTCATACACACTGCACATTACTGATCACAGAGCTCCACAGCAATAAAACTCACAGTAATGTGCAGTGTGTATGAGTTTTATTGCTGTGGAGCTCTGTCATACACTCGTACACACCGCACATTACTGTGAGTTTCATTGCTGTGGAGCTCTGTGACATGCTATTACACAGTGCAAATTATAGGGAGTTTTATTGCTGTGGAGCTCTGATACGATAATACACAATGCACATTACTGAGTTTTAAAAAAACACTTTCAAAAATTGAAAAACTGTTTCTCTCTGTGCTTACATCAAAAGAAGGGGCAAAATCTGTTGTCTAAAAATGAAGCTGATTATTAGAGCATGTGTTAACCCTAAAACAAGCACGAATAGTAACCCCAAAACAAGCACTAATAGTATCACAACCCTAATTTCTAATCCTAACCCTAATCTCTAACCATAGCTATGCAAAATGATGCTCCATTTCAGTCCAGAGCAACCAAAATTCTGGACATCAAAATGCACCATAGCTGAGGGTCTTTTTCAACACTTGACATTTTACCACTTCATTTTTTATGCTGCTTTATTCTTTGCAATGTATCAATAGGATATCAAAACTTGCTTTGCTTGGAGACAAAATCTCTGGTATCATTGGAAAGACCAGACTCTGACCCATCCAAGGAACCCTAACTTGAACTTGTAAAGAACAAAAATACAGGTTTCCAAAGTCCCCCTGTCTCTCCTCACTGCAGTGCTGTCTAGGTTGTCAATGAAACAATACTTTGTGCCATCACCTCCACACTTGCTAGCAGTGTGGGAAATGAGAAGGTGAGTTAATGCAGCATCATTGTTCACTTTATAATTGTAAAGTGAACAAAAGTGTTGCATGAGAAAAAATAAAATATATACTCTAATATTTTTTTTATACTTTTAAAGAGCAAGGCACCCCTTGTGACAGGAGCCTGTAGGCACATGCCTACTCTGCCTAATTATAAATCTGGCCCTGGGTACATGTACCACACGTTGGGAACCGCAGGCTTAATGGATCCGTTGGAATCAGGCCCCTGATTTTCTAAATACATACGAGTTGTCATCAGTGTGAAAGGTTCCAAAACCAATCACCGAACAGTATGGCAAACTGCACAAAAAATAGGTGAAACCTAAAATAATCATACATCCAATTAAAATGTAGAAAAGCCCAGGTTTTGCAAGTTTTATTGAACCACTTATAAGCCATCTGCTAAACCCCCAGAAGTAAAACATGTTTTTGAAAACACCAACTTCTGAAAGCCGCCTCTTGCACACAACAAAACACAGATCACTTTTAGATTTGTTCTACGGTTTCTGCTAATTCTCATATTTTGGAAACTGAATCCTTTTATGACAGAGCCTGTCAGCTTTAATTATCTGCATGACAAGCGGAGAAACAACTTTTGTCTGAAGCAGTAAGACAACACTCCCAGCTGAATGAAGAGATGTGCTCTGCGGTTCACACTGTATTATGTTGCATAAACATGAAATATTTTGGATTAGGAATGTGTTTTTTTCTGTTTCAGATAAGCACATTACTGCTACAAAATATGAAATATGGATACTACCATTATGTTTATTTTTAATCTTTTGTATTTTTTCTTTGCATTAGCAGCTTGGATATTTTCAGTCTCCAAGGTAAGCGGCAAAGAATAGCTAGATAGTTGAAAGCCGGATCTGTTCTGTTTTTGGATCATTTTAAGTCTCTCAAAATATTTCACTTCACAAATAATTTATTAGTATGGCCATAACAACTCCTCAGAACAGCCATGTAGAGCTTTTAGCCTTTGCAATTATTCACCAGGTTTACAAAAATCAAGTTAATAAAAAATATAAAAGAGAAAAGGCTGGTGTACACAATAAAACGCCTGATTATTTGGGACTGCAAATAGAATACCGTATATTCTAGGGAAAGAAGCAATTCAGATCAATGGTTATGCTATGCTGTGATTTTTCTGACTTCTGTATGAAAAGCAATACATACAATTTTATTTGTTGTACATTTGATCACTATTTCATGGTATGATAAACCAGTATTTGTTTATAGTTTATGAAGAGGTACGGCCAGCTCTTGGTGGGTGCAGACAATGCACAAGGGCCCCCAGTAATGCTCCAGCATTACTCTAAGCAGGCTATTCTTTAAGGCTAATGTCAGATGAACGCAGTCTGAGCACACTCTGCGTGCGTGCATAACGGACGTACATTCTGACGGAAGATACTGTAGACACCACACTGTCCATTTTTTTTGATGGATGTAGAAAAAAGAAAAAGGAATTATGGGAAACAAAATTGATTAAAATTAAATGAAAGGTACAGTCAGCTAGACCAAAAAAACGAATGAGCGTCAACGTGATGGACGTCGCAAATTCGCTGCGTCTGACATTGTGTCATCACGCACACATGCCACTACGCGGACGCGGAGCACTCTGGGTGTCCGTCGTAGCGCTTTTATGTCGAGGCCTAAATGGCATCTGTTGCCACCTGCGTGGTGCCTGCGCACTTCGGTGCGCACGTACTTCATGTGTTGGTCTCTATTGATGATAAATCAATGCTACGACGGACATTAAGGCTGGCCGTCCACTGGAACCGTTTTCATGCGATGGTGCGATCATCCGATATCGTCTTTCGTCGCACGTCCGATCCCGTAACATGAATGTGAATGGAACCATCGTCCAATGCGGCAGACGTCCGACGGCCGACTTCTGGAGACTGGTAAAGACCACAGCAGATGGCCGATCTCACCTTGCAGGCTGAGCGTTCAGAACGATTGGGCAAGATGGACATTGACAAACTCATTAGGAGAGTTAAAAACCACACATTTATATTGGTTTTGCTGTTTTTTTAACTACCATTGAAAATAAATGATGCAGACATGATGCAAGTTTACCAAAACACCTTTTTGTATGTTGGGACTAGCTGTGTAACATGGTGGGACTAGCGGTGCTGCTGCGCAAAGGGGTTTATTATTTGCTAATCACTGACATGCCTCCCGAAGGGCACTGAATGTTGAATTTCCCCATACGGTGCAATTTTGTTGCTGTTTGTACTGAAAAATGATGGTGAAATATGCTGCAGTTTGTTGCAGATCGCTGCACTTTGGCAATCTGCAGTGGGAGAGAGAACGAATATCAGAGCGCAGTACTGCACTGAAGTGTTGGCGTCATGCCCCGATTTAGGGGATAGTTTGACTGGTTTACAGACAAAGCGCATAGTAAAAATAATAGCAAAAAAAAAAGGACTGCACTGGTTCCAAAAGCAGAATGAACTTGTTTTTGCATGTAAAACCAGTTCATTTTGATTTTGGCAGCCTCTGCACTCCACCTCTGATTTTGATCTGGATCGCCTGTGGTCGCAAGACAGATCGCACGCAGTGGACGAGCCTAGTCTGACCTAGTCGGACGACCGACGTCGTCCATGGTCTGACGAAATCGTCGGTCATTCGAAAACGGTTCCAGTGGATGGCCAGCCTAAACTGTGCGGCGACACGGACGGGATGACTGCGTTCGTCTGATGCTAGCCTAAATGTAGAGGTTTTAGTCACCATTTAAAACCTGTCCTGTATGTAGCCCTGCAAAGGTTTTGAGTAATGACACTCAAACATTGACATTCTAAAAAGGCTTAACCCCTTCACTGCTGAGCCATTTCACGTCTGTGTGCTGAGCTAATTTTTATCACTTTTGCTCATCATGTTTTTTCGCCACACATTTTTATTTTATTATTTATTATTTTTATTATTTTTGTCTTAATTGGAACATGTTTGGAAAGGCCATGCTCTGGCCTTTCGAATGCCACCAAACATGTCCCTCTAGCTGCCACCGTTCACGAATAGGGGGTTCGTTTGAACCCCCCATCTCCACCATGGGATTTCTTTAGGAAATCCCTGGGCAGCTAGGGGTTCCCCGGCTAACTGATGTCATCGCGTCATGCACTGCGGTCATGCCACGTTCAAAGTCCACTTAGATCTTTGCCTTTAACAAATTAGCCAATTATCGCTGTCGTTTCTAGTCTAAACTGATGACGGGAAGGTTGTTCTGCTGTATTTATACCCAAAACTGGCCACGTGATGTGCAACAGAGTGGAATGAACCATTTGTGCGCACAGCTAGGTTGTATCTAATAAAGTGGCTGGACAGTGTATATCAACACGCAACTCTCCTTTTGCATCAATCACATACAGCTGCAAAAGACAAATATTTATAGTATTAAGGATATAATGAATATACAGAGGAACAGGATATGTTTCTTATATGAATGTTAAAGAGTTACAGGATCTTTATTATGTGTCATATGGGCTTATATATCATTTATCAAACATAATAACCATCGGGTTACTCTTCATATAATATCTTCAACTTCATAAATTAATTTTCAGACAATTAAAGCACAGAGTAAGGCTGGCGGCACACTAGCAAACATTTTGTGTCCGTTTGACCATACTGTTTGCGGTCGATCACAGCTTTAAAAAGGAGTCAATTAAATACACCACATGAAGCACCTGCGCACTTGTTTATGGACGGGCAAAGCATAAAGCCACAGACGCAAAAATAACATTGACGTGAAAAAGCTAAACGGATGCAGAAACAACGCCACCATGTATTTTCCTGGGGTGTGGAGTCATCAGACGATACGGACGCACTTTACGCAGTACTCACAATATCTCCCGTGAAAAAGTGCGTCCGTAATGGACGCAGTACAGTGTGCTTGTGTGCCGCCTCCCTAACATGACGGTTATTTAGTGTGGTATGTGACTATGGATATAATTGTTAAAAATAAGAAATTAACACAATTTTGTTATCAGTCAGGTAACCGTTTGCAGCTTTACCCGGGTAATCCTCGGAATTCAGTCAACTGTAACCTGCTGAAAACCGGAGTACCCAGAGGCGTTTGGATACTTTGCAGTTTACCCGGATAAAGTCTGATGTTTCATTGCACATCGCACTTTATCCAGCAACACTAGGGTAATCTGCATTTTACCCGGGTAAAACAGCAGAAAACTGGAGTACCCAGAGGCCTCTGGATACTTTGCAGATTACCCAAAGTTCGAAATTTCATTTCACTTCGGACTTCATCGATAATATCTAGGGTTGCACCGATACCGATACTAGTATCAGTATCGGGGCCGATACTGGGTACTGCAGGAGTACTTGGTACTCGTGCAGTACCCCCCGATATTTTTCCTGATACCGGAAGCCGGCATTGAGCCGGCTTGCCGGCATCCGAGGGGCTGCGGCGGCTGTCCGAATGCTCCATCGGCATTCGGACAGCCGCCCCTGGAGCTCTCTGGCATACTTACCTTCCTGAGCGACGCCGGAATGTCTCCGCGCGTGCGCTCGTTGGAAGGACCCCAGCCGCGACCACGTGGGACCATGTGATCACGGCTGGTGTCCTTCCAACGAGCGCGCGCGCGGAAACTTTCCCGGCGTCGCTCAGGAAGGTAAGTATGAACACAGTGAGCAGCTGCAGGGCCTGTCCGAATGCAGATAGAGCATTCGGACAGGCCCTGCAGCTGCTCTCCGCGACGATACTTACCTTCCTGGGCGACGCTGGGAAAGTTTCCCCGCGCACGCTCGTTGGAAGGACCCCAGCCGTGATCACATGGTCCCACGTGGTCGTGGCTGGGGTCCTACCAACGAGCGCACGCGCGGAGACATTCCCGGCGTCGCCCAGGAAGGTAAGTATCATCGCTGGGGGGGCATACCCCTGTGTGAGCTGGGGGGCATATCCATGAGCTGGGGGGGGCATACCCATGTGTGAGCTGTGGGGACATATCCATAAGCTGGGGGGCAATATCCATGTGTGAGCTGGGGCAAATCCATGTGTGAGCTGGGGGCATATCCATGTGTGAGCTGGGGGCATATCCATGTGTGAGCTGGGGGGCATATCCATGTGTGAGCTGGGGGGCATATCCATGTGTGAGCTGGGGCAGTATCCATGTGTGAGCTGGGGCAAATCCATTTGTGAGCTGGGGCAGTATCCATGTGTGAGCTGGGGCACTATCCATGTGTGAGCTGGGGCATATCCATGAGCTGGGGCAAATCCATGAGTGAGCTGGGGCAAATCCATGTGTGAGCTGGGGCATATCCATGTGTGAGCTGGGGCAAATCCATGTGTGAGCTGGGGCAAATCCATGAGCTGGGGGGCATATCCATGTGTGAGCTGGGGCAAATCCATGTGTGAGCTGGGGCATATCCATGTGTGAGCTGGGGCATATCCATGAGCTGGGGCAAATCCATGTGTGAGCTGGGGCAAATCCATGTGTGAGCTGGGGCATATCCATGTGTGAGCTGGGGCATATCCATGTGTGAGCTGGGGCATATCCATGTGTGAGCTGGGGGGCATATCCATGTGTGAGCTGGGGCAGTATCCATGTGTGAGCTGGGGGCAGTATCCATGTGTGAGCTGGGGCAGTATCCATGTGTGAGCTGGGGCAAATCCATGTGTGAGCTGGGGCAGTATCCATGTGTGAGCTGGGGCAAATCCATGTGTGAGCTGGGGCAAATCCATGTGTGAGCTGGAGCAAATCCATGTGTGAGCTGGGGCAAATCCATGAGCTGGGGGCATATCCATGTGTGAGCTGGGGCATATCCATGAGCTGGGGCAAATCCATGTGTGAGCTGGGGCATATCCATGTGTGAGCTGGGGCATATCCATGAGCTGGGGCAAATCCATGAGCTGGGGCAAATCCATGTGTGAGCTGGGGCATATCCATGTGTGAGCTGGGGCATATCCATGAGCTGGGGCAAATCCATGTGTGAGCTGGGGCAAATCCATGTGTGAGCTGGGGCATATCCATGTGTGAGCTGGGGCATATCCATGTGTGAGCTGGGGGCATATCCATGAGCTGGGGCAAATCCATGAGCTGGGGGATATATACATGTGAGCTGGGGCATTTTTATATCGTCTGTTCTTATTGGAAAGCGTCACATGACATTAAAGAAAAGTATCGGTACTCGGTATCGGTGAGTACTTTTAAAAAGTATCGGTACTCGTACTCGGTCTTAAAAAAGTGGTATCGGTGCATCCCTAATAATATCCATAGATTATAGCAAAATTCCCTTTTACCCAAGGGGGGTTGGATGCTCTGCAGATTACCCCTTGTGAATCTGTGGATAGTCCTGATTACCTGGGTAAAGCTTCAGACTTTTATCTGAACGATAACAAGATTCGGTTTTAACCAAGTGGGGTTGGATAGTCTGCAGATCATCCGGGTAAAATGCGGATTTTCCAGCTCTTCCAGACTGTTTCCCAAGGGCTGTTGGTTAGTCCTAAATTTACCCGGGTAAAGTCCGAACTTTTCATTTTTATGCAGCTTTACCCAGAGGTTTTGGGTAATGTCAGGATTCCTCGGGTAATCTTAGTATTAACCACATTTCGGGCTTTAACCGTAACAGATATATACACACACACACACACACACACAATATATGTCTTATGTTATCATCAATACTATGTTCTGCCAGATTGATCAGAATGCTACTGACCTTAAGAAGAGAGGAGGCTCTTGAAAGTGGCAATATATATTTTTTACTTGTTAGTCCAATAAAAAGGTATCATTGCTTACTTTCAAAACTCTTTCATCGTTTGAACTCTTGGACAGACTTAATTTTTTATTTTATGTATAAATTATATAGTAAACTCTGCAAAAAAGAAATTTTCCATTTTCAGAGAGGAAGTTTAAAAATGATTTTGCAAAATCAAAATCATCTCTGTAGATTTATTTGTTCTCTGAAATTGGTATTAAAACTGTATTTACTAAAAAGTTACTGTTATACCCATGGTTTCCTGGCATTACAGAAATCCAAATTATAAAAATTTAACTCCAATAGGCACTTTGAAAACAAAATTAGGACATAAATGTTAGAAAAAGATCTCAGTTAATAGAGGTCATTAAGGATATCAACAAAAGAAATCGTGACCATCTATGAAGAGGAGACAAATTGATGACCTCCAAGAATAATATGGATTTAAGTGCTTTTATAAAGAAACATAATTTTGAACATCCTGATTTTGGCAGAGACCCAGATTTTCTCCCAAACTTTCACCCCAGATGATCTCTAGACAAACTACAAACATAAAAACACAAAATGCTATAATAATAAAAAATAAGCATAGAGAAACACCAGAAAAAAAAATGTCTTCATATTTTATCATAAAAACCTTTGTGGTTATATATTCTATGCGGTACTCTTGTTAAAAGAAATTAGAAATAGGAACCTGTTACTGCAGTTTGCAGAGAAATTACCAACTTTAATTAAAACTGAAAAAAAATGAAAATGTTCACTTGTATTTTGGCGCATTGTGTTTTATGAATAATATAACTGTTGTGAGACAAAGGCACTGCGGAGACAGCCAGTCAGGTTTCTCTTGCTTTATTTCTGCAGTATACAATTTCTTTGCAGGTTCAATTCAGGAAAACAAAAACCTAGTCCACTTGTTGGGAGCCTAAACTAAACACAACATAATTTCTAACAAATACTGGCCAGCTAGGCAGGTTCCCAGTCAAACAAACAGCATACCTTTTAGCACAAAATTCTGGTTTCCTCACCAGCCAGCTCCAACCTCTTCTGTCTCGTGTCAGCTGCTTCTGAGATTCTCGTGCAGGGATGACGTCCTTGGCAGTCAGTACTGGCCACCCTCATTGGATGAGAGCAGACTGATTTGCAAATGGAGCATTCATCCTTGTAATGGCAAAAGCAAGCTAAAACATTGTGAGACCTGAGTGGGCACCCACCGTAGAGCAGGCCACTAGTGCTGTTGCTCGTTCTCAGGACCCTTACCCCCCCCCTTTCTCTCACTATAAGTATACAGGTTCATCCAGACGTGGACCCCTTGCTTGATGTGCCTAGAGGGGTGTCAGCTATACCCTCCTGACGAGACCCAACAAGGCCGAAACGATCGTCGGGGGTTGCTGCACCTCTCGTGCAGGGATGAAGTCCTTGGCAGTCGGTACTGGCCACCCTCATTGGGTGAGAGCAGACTGATTTGCATATGGAGCATTCATCCTTGTAATGGCACAAGCAAGCTAAAACCTTGTGTTACCTGAGCGGGCACCCACCGTAGAGCAGGCCACTAGTGCTGTTGCTCGTCCTCAGGATCCTCACACCCCCCCCCCTGCTTCTGAGCTAACCCTAGCAGGCTTATATAGGGCTGGACACCACTAACGAGCAGCAGCTGGGGCCACTTACAACCTCATTTGGTAGGACTGGTTAACCCCGTAAGGGAAAGACAGCTTCTTCCATCTCCCTGCTTATGTACCTGCCCTCAGCCAGTCTGCCCCTAGTGGCCCTGTCACACATCCCCCTCCCCAGTGCAATACCAGGGTGTGAAGTGACAACGGCAGAGAGCCCGTGAACCCGAGACAACGCATCAGCATTACCATGGAGCAAGCCGGCCCTGTGCTGTACCACAAACTTAAAGGGTTGTAAGGAAAGAAACCAACGTAAAATCCTGGAGTTGCGGTCCCGGTTGACATGCATCCATCGCAGAGGGGCATAACCGGTGACCAATGTGAACTGTCTACCCAACAAATAATATTTAAGTGTTTCTGTGGCCCATTTGATGGCCAGACACTCTTTCTCAATGGTCGCATTGTTCTGCTCCCGAGGTAACAGTTTTCTGCTTAAGTAAAAGATGGGATATGTTCCTTCCCATTCAGGTATTGCGACAGAACAGCCCCTAGACCGACCTCCGAGGCATCAGTCTGTAAGAAGAACTCTCTCTTGAAGTCCGGTGCCACGAGGATGGGTTGCCCACAAAATGCAGAACGGAGGTCCTAAAAGGCCTTCTCTGCTTTGGCGTCCCAGCTCACAGTGGTAGAAGTAATAGTAGCACTATTCACCTGCAGAGAAATGGGTGGAGGAATTTTGGTTTTAGAGGGAGGGAAGATGAGAAGTTCAGTTTTAGAGAGTTTAAGCTTTAGGAAATGGGAGGTCGCTACCTCAATGGTAGAGCGTAACGGAATGATAATGCCAGAAAAAATATCAAACATTGAAAGGAATCTTGGTGAAGAAGGTAGTGAGAGGCCAGAGGGTCTACCCCTATATAATTGGAAAAAACTTCAGTTACCCTGATAGAAACATCAGAGTACTAGTGTCTCTCAGAGACCAAATTAATATTTAACTTTTATTGAACTCTGTTTAAAAAAATGGACGGACAAAATAGACATAAGTAGACAGTGCTCACAAAAACAAAATATATAATAAAACAATTCTGCAGAAAAAAGATAGTATGTAGCGGCAGAAAAATGGTCAATAATCAATACGGTAAGTGACCTTCGAGGATCACTTCAAGGTATTGTTAACAGATTGAAATATTGGTAACAATGTAGGACCATAAGATACTGCATGTGAAAAAGCAGAACAGACAAAAGCAAGATACTCCTGTTAGAAGAATTGGCTCAAATAGCCCAATATAAACGTACTGCAATAATTGCCCAAATTTCCATAGTGGAAAGGACACAAAATGAGAATTGGTATATGTATTCAAGGTTTCAAAATACAAATTCCCCGGGTAGAGACCGAGAGTTCTTGCCTGCCAAGTGCACCCCGAAATGGGAGGTCATCCAGTCGGAGACAGCCGGCAGGGAGGCAGTAACATGTTCCAACACAGGAGGAGAGAGATCGGGAGAGGAAAGGTAGATTTGGGTGTCGTCAGCATAGAGATGATATTGGAATCAATAGGAAGAGATGAGGTTGACAAGAGAGACGGTATAGATCAAGAAGAGTAGGGAACCAAGAACCAAGCCTTGAGGTACCCCAACAAAGAGGGACTGGGGTGAAGAGGCACCAGTGAAGGAGACACTGAAGGAGCTAAGCGAGAGACAGCAAGAGAACCAGGAGAGAGTGGTGTCACCGAGTCCAAGTTGTTGCAGCATGAGGAGCAGGAGAGCATGGTCAACTGTGTCAAATGCAGCGGAAAGATCAAGAAGAATAAGAAGGGAGAATTGACCTTTGGTTTTAGCAGCAACTAAAAAATTAGTCACCTTAGTCAGAGCAGTTTCAGTGGTGTGCTGAGAGCAAAAGCTGGACTGGTGTGGATCAAGTAGAGACTAGAGAGCGGCAAGAAAACATTCCAAATGTGTTGGAAATCCTCCTTCTCATGCTTTAAATGCCCTGAGCCACATGCCGACGAATACCACTGTTTTGGGGCTGTCCTGAAGTTCAAACGGTTTGGAATACAAGGATACAATAATACAAGCACATCTTCTCTCCATCACAGAATTATCTCTGCATCTAATCTCTGAATTTTTCCTCTTTAGTCCTACCTCTTCTCTGAAACGCAAAAATCTGAGATTTCTTGCCATAGTGACAGCGGTTGGTTGCAAAACTATACTGCACAATCAACCTGCCCCAATTCCACTATTCCCTTTTTCTTGCCAAATGTCAGCATTTATTTTATACGGACTGACTCCATACCTTAACCCCTTAAGGACGGGAGTAATTTTACAACTTTGGCACTCTTTCGGAAGTGAAATTTGCTGAAGTTTTTGCTCATCATATTTAAACGCGGTTTTAAGTCACATATTATTATACCACCCAGACAAATTATATATCGTTCTTTCCGGCAGACTCGGAAGATTAATAATATATCATAATTATATATAAAAGTCATGTCCTGCCAGAATGCTATAACAAAATATGTAAAAAAATGTGAATTTTCAATAAAATTTCAATCATCCACAGTGTATAAAGTGTTTTTTTTTCAACATTTTATTATCCGATCCTTTGCGGTTATATTCTATGGGGTAGACTTGGGAACCCTTTTTTTTTTTTTTTTGGGTGGGGGGAAATTACGTGATTTTAGCTATGCTCAGACCTTTCCATCGATATCAGGCATGATCCCCTAGCTGCCACCGATCAGGAGATAAAGGGGTTCAAAGAACCCCCCTATCTCCTGCAAGGGATTTCCATAGGAAATCCCTTTGCATCTAGGGGCTTCCCCAGTTAACTGACATCATTGCGCATGGCGCGATGAGTCAGTTGATGCGGGGGGGACCCAGAGGTGGGGCTGCCATCCAAGATGGCAGCCCCCACCGGAAATAGGCGCGATCGGGCACAAATTGTGCCCGGTCGCGACCTGGCAACTCATGGGTTAAGCCCAATACATCGCTGGAAAGGTCAGGCTGTGACCCTTCCAGCGATGCTGGCCACAGCCTTGTAGCCCCCGGCGATGGGGAGATAGAGGGATCCGAAGGATCCCTCACCTCCAGGCGCTTCCCCTGCTCCGGCGGGGGGGGGGGACGCCTGAAACTGACGTCATCGCACCCCCGGCGCGATGACGTCAGTGCGCCGGAGGAGGAAACCCTGCCGATCTGACTCCGTGGGACTCAGATCAGCGAGGGAGCCGCCGGAGGAGGTGAGTATCTCCCGGGGGGGGGGCTGAAAACGCCGAAGACGTACATTTACGTCCTGCGGCGCCAAAGCCCGCCTAATGCAGGGCGTAAATGTACGTCCTCCGGCGTTAAGGGGTTAATTAACAAAAAAATACAAGTTAAACAGTTTGTTGGCGTCTGGCAATGTTATTTTGCATCCTTAGAAACCTCCTGCGCACTTTTATTCAAACCTCACTTCAATATACCGCTTCGTACTTAAAAATGGTGGCAGGTCAAAAACCTCTAGCATCACTGGACTCAGCTCTGGCATTCCTTCCTCCTCTTTCCCTTTACTATGTTTCCATTACTCACGATTTTGACCCGGCAGCTCTTTATAATTGTTTTCTTGTTCTGTTTGGTTAAATGTTAGCATATTGTTACTCTATGTAGGATTCATGTTAACCCTTTGAATATATATACCATACTATTCTTCTCAGCTTAGAGGAACACTCTACTCAAAAAATCCCCCCCCCCGTTTTTTTATCCTAACCTATCCCTATTCCCTTAATAAATCTTTAGATTTTTTATTTTTTTTTGTAACTGTAATACTTACCCTAAAATCCTCTTGTTTCTTTTCCTCTTGTTTTTTTTTTTATACTCACCTCCCTCCTCTTCCGCTCCCGTCCTTCTTGCTGCGTCTTGGCTTCTGGTTTACGTGAGAAGCGCGCATGCGCGCCTCTCACATAAGCCAGCCAATCGGCAGGCTTCCTCCCGGCTCCCTCTGCGGATTAGTGTTGCGTGCAAGAGGATCCGTGCAACACTAACCCTCAGAGGGAGCCACCAGCTTCTGCGGTGAGTAGGAGACGTCATCGCGCTGAAAGCGCGATGACGTCTCCTACTCGGCAAAAGTTGGCAGAAGCGGGAAATATGATTCCTGCTCTGCTGACTGACAGCTGGGAGGGCGGAGTAAACTCCTCCGCCTCTCTCAGCTGTTTTCAGCTTTTTCAGCTGAACCGCTGAGCGGAGGGAGGGGGGACAGAGGGCAGGATACTCCGGGCATCAAGACCACCTAAAATAGCTTAGGTGGTCATGTTGCCTAGAGTGTCCCTTTAACAACTATGGATATCCACCACCCTTCTCTTCTACGAATCTGTGAAGTTCAGTTTTCCACCAAGGACCTTTTGGTTTTCATTTATATTCCTCGTATCTCATTTGAAACTGCTGAAGCGCACGGTTTATGATCTGATTTATTATAAATATAAAAAGGTGCATGTGCTGATTTCACAACTGTCCTTTAGATCAGTGTTTCTCAAGTGGTGGGTCGCGACCCAATAGTGGGTCGCGACCAGGGGCGGACTGTGTCGCGGGGCAAGTGCCCCCAGGCCTCTCTAATGCGTGGGACCTGCTGATGCATCTTACCTGCAACAGCGGGTCCCAGGCGGTGTGGCTACCTCTGAATGTTTCCAGGTGCCTCCTGGGGCCCACTGCATCAGGTAAGATACTCTGTAATTGCAAGGTGGGGGTTGGAGATCTGTAATGGGAAGGTGTGGGGTGGGACTCAGTGACTGGCAGCAGCTCTGTGCTCCCAACACCATGAGCCACTGTGCACAATGCACATCTCAGTGAAGCAAAAGGCTGTTGGGTAAGGAGGGGCTCCCTATGTATATCTGATTGCTGTCCTTTTGTTAATCTGTCCTTTTACCTATTTATGCATCCTTCTTTCTGAATATCTGGTATTCTGTCTGTCCATCTATATCTGTGTGTCCTTCTGTGTATTTTCCCATCTGTCCTTGTATGTAGGTCTTCCTCTTCATTTCTCCTCATCGCTCTCCTTTCTCCCTCTATCACTCTCTCCCTTTTACTCTATAAATCTCTCACTCCTCTTCCATTCCTGTCTTCCTCCTGATGTGATAATCCCTGCAGAAAACTAGAATGTACACAGAGAATTCTCAGCAGAATCACACACAGGTTCCTGATCCCAGCCTCCCTGCATACCAATGACGTGCGGTGAGGTCAGTGGTTGGCGACATTATAGGAATAACAGAAACATGGTGGGACGAAACGCATGACTGGGCTGTAAACTTAAACGGTTATACATTGTTTAGAAAGGATAGGAAACATAAGAAAGGGGGTGGAGTGTGTTTATATGTAAATCAGGATTTAAAGCCTAATATTACACAACTGGAAAGTGATGAGGGAAATGTGGAATCCTTATGGGTAAATATTTCGTTGGGGAATAAACAGGGAAGTCAATTATTGGTTGGCATATGTTATAAACCACCTAATATAGATAATGATGAGGAAGAACAACTGTTAGAGCAAATTAGGAAGGCTGCAGATCATGGCAGCACTTTAATTATTGGAGATTTTAATTACCCGGACATAAATTGGGATAGTGGGACTAGTAATTCAGCAAAGGGAATCCGGTTCCTGAACATTTTAAATGATACCTTCATGTCACAACTGGTAGAAACACCAACTAGAGAGGATAACTGTCTGGACCTGGTTATAACAAATAATGTGGATCTTTTCTCAAATATTAATGTAAAAGAACAGTTGGGAAATAGCGACCATAACATGGTGACTTTTGAAATAAACTCAAAAAAACACATTCATAAGGGGCATGCTAAAATATATAATTTTAAAAAGGCCAACTTTATTAAAATAAAGGAAGCTCTCAATGTCATCGACTGGCAGAAACTCTTTCACGGGAAAAACACTGAGGATAAGTGGAATATCTTTAAACTAACACTAGAAAAGTACACGTCACAATATATTCCACTGGTTAATAAATATAAAAGAAACAGACTGAAACCAATGTGGCTTAGTAGGAAGGTAACTAAGGAAATGAAAAATAAAAAGAAGGCATTTAAAGCTTTTAAATTTGATAAATCTGAGGCATCCTATAAAGCATATAGGGCAGCCAATAAAGCATGTAAAAATGCGATTAGATGGGCTAAACTAGAAAATGAAAAAGAAATAGCCAAAGAGAGCAAGACCAACCCTAAAAGATTCTTTAGGTACATAAATTCTAAAAAACCCAAGAGTGAAAATGTAGGTTCACTAAAATCTGAGTCAGGGTTATTGTTAACTGAAGATCAGGATAAGGCAGAAATTTTAAATGATTATTTTTCTTCAGTATTTATCAAAGAGAAACCTATAACAGGAGACATGAAATTCATTAATAAAAACTTACTAATACAAAGTGACTGGTTGACTCAGGACAAGGTTTTACACAAATTAAACAATGTGAATGTTAATAAAGCCCCAGGGCCAGATGGAATTCACCCGCGAGTACTAAGAGAGCTATGTGTTGAAATATGTAAACCTCTGTTCTTAATCTTTCAAGATTCTTTTCTTTCAGGAATAGTACCAGAGGATTGGAGAAAAGCTGACGTGATCCCTATATTTAAGAAAGGTTTAAAATTTGTGCCTGGGAATTATAGACCTGTGAGCTTAACATCTGTGGCTGGGAAAGTATTTGAGGGGTTACTAAGGGATAATATTCAGGAATTTATTGGGAGGTATAATGTAATTGGCAAAAATCAGCATGGTTTCATGAAACACAGATCATGTCAGACTAACCTAATTACGTTCTATGAGGAAGTAAGTAGAAGTATAGATCAGGGGGTCGCAGTGGATGTGATTTACTTAGATTTTGCCAAAGCTTTCGACACAGTTCCACACAAAAGGTTACTACTTAAATTAAGAAAAAATGGTCTAGATGAAAATACTTGTTCTTGGATAGAAAACTGGCTAAAAGATAGGGTACAGAGAGTGGTCATAAATGGTACATTTTCAAGATGGACACCAGTGGTAAGTGGTGTCCCTCAGGGGTCTGTTATAGGACCAATACTATTCAATTTATTTATAAATGACCTTGAGATAGGCATTGAAAGTCATGTATCAGTGTTTGCAGATGACACAAAGCTAGGAAAAGTAATACAATGTGAGCAGGATGTTACTTCGCTGCAGAGGGATTTAGATATATTGGGGGACTGGGCACTTAAATGGCAGATGAGATTTAATCTAGATAAATGTAAAGTTATGCACTTTGGAGTGAAGAACACACAAGCAATTTATACCCTAAATGGTACGGAGTTAGGGAAATCCAAGCAGGAGAAGGATTTGGGAATAATCATAGACTTCAAACTAAGTAACAATGTGCAATGTCAAACAGCAGCCGCCAAGGCCAGCAAAGTACTGGCATGCATTAAAAGGGGAGTTCACTCACGGGATGAAAACATAATTTTGCCTCTGTATAAATCAATGGTCAGGCCGCACCTTGAATATGCCGTGCAATTTTGGGCACCTGTCTTAAAAAAAGATATTATATCGTTAGAAAAAGTGCAGAGACGGGCAACTAAATTAATAAGGGGATGGAAGGGTTAAGTTATGAGGAAAGACTAACAAGCTTAAACCTGTTTAGTTTAGAGAAAAGGCGCCTTAGAGGGGATCTGATAACCTTATATAAATATATACGGGGCCATTATCAACCATTGTCTGATAACCTATTCATTAACAGGACTATACACAGGACAAGGGGTCATCCATTTAGACTGGAAGAAAGAAAATTTAGCTTAAAGCATAGGAAGGGTTATTTTACGGTGAG
The DNA here is from genome assembly GCA_009667805.1 of Leptobrachium leishanense. Taxonomy (NCBI): domain Eukaryota; kingdom Metazoa; phylum Chordata; class Amphibia; order Anura; family Megophryidae; genus Leptobrachium; species Leptobrachium leishanense. The sequence continues at coordinate 179,393,444 of CM019067.1, read as the reverse complement.
AACAATCAAGCTGTGGAATTCTCTGCCTGTTGAGGTGGTTGGGTCAGAGTCTGTACAGACTTTTAAAAAACGACTGGATGACTTCCTGCAGACACAGAATATTAAGGGTTATAATATTTAATATGTGGGTAAAAGCTTCTTGATCCAAGGAGAAATCTGACTGCCATTCTGGGGTCAAGAAGGAATTTTTTCCCAGTATGTTGCATATTGGCAAGCATTCAGACTGGGTTTTTTGCCTTCTTTTGGATCAACAGCAGTAGGTTATGTGGGAGAGGCTGAACCCGATGGACGCATGTCTTTTTTCAGCCTATGTAACTATGTAACTATGTAGTATCAGAGCCAGATACACACCGGTTACGGAGGTTCATTGCTCCCAGGATCTGGTTGCTCTTAGTGCTCCCCAGGAACTGGTTGCTCTCAGTGCTCCCCAGGAACTGGCTGCTCTCAGTGCTCCCCAGGAACTGGCTGCTCTCAGTGCTCCCCAGGAACTGGCTGCTCTCAGTGCTCCCCAGGAACTGACTGCTCTCAGTGCTCCCCAGGAACTGACTGCTCTCAGTGCTCCCCAGGAACTGACTGCTCTCAGTGCTCCCCAGGAACTGACTGCTCTCAGTGCTCCCCAGGAACTGACTGCTCTCAGTGCTCCCCAGGTACTGGCTGCTCTTAGTGCTCCCCAGGATCTGCATAATCCACTCCAGGCAGCCGCGCACTGCCCCTCCACCTTCAGGAGGAGGTGCCAACACGGTGAACAGTCACACCCCGAGCACAGCCCTGCACCCACTGACTGTGTGAGACAAGGACAGTCACATGACTGTCCTGCGTTAATCAATGTATGGGAGGCCAGCCTCCCATGTAGACGTTTTTTGAATGGCTTGGACAAATGGTGCTTTTCCATTGGTCCAAGCTATTCCATTGGTCTTCAGTCCCTCTCTGAGGCACTGCAGCGCGTAGATTCAGGAAGTAGGCGGCACCAGACGCTTTCTGCAGACCTCAATCTCTTGGCCAGCTTGAGCTTAGAGTAGCGTTCAGCTCAGCAAATTGCGAAGGCTCAGGGAGGGCACGCTGGTGCGAAAAAATAATGTGCGCAGCGGCAGAGACAGATGGCGGGGGAGCTCAGAACAGGTGAGTTTGTTAAGTTTTTTTTATAATATTTTATTCATTCAGTAGTGATTTAAATTAGAGTCACCCCAGACTTTGAGACACTTATTAAGAGCAAGAAGCATCTCCAGTTTTCCCATAAATTATACTTAATTTCATGTTTCAATTAGTTTATTTTACAGCAAACACTTTCGTTTTCACTAGTGCTGTGATTACTGTACTATCCTTTTTGGAAAGAATCCCTGTTTGTTTACAAAATTGTTTAAAAAGTGCATACATTGTGAATATTGCACACATTGTTTTGTGGAATAAAGTATAATGTTTCAGAAATTCTATTATTTTTGGGTCGCTACTTAATGACCAAGGACAATTGTGGGTCCTGAGGGTCCACAGGTTGAGAGCCACTGCTTTAGATCATCCCATATGGCACATGTTTTCTACTTGTATTTTCTCAATTCATCAGGTATTGCCACCACTTATTTTGTCAAACATTCACAATAAAAATTGTCAATAAGTAAATTCCAAGCAGAACAAGGAACAGTACTAGAAAGCTTATTCACAGATGTATTTAAAAATTATGTAAAAAGGTAAAAAAAAACAATAACATTGACAACTGATACAGATCACTCTACAGTATATGTAAGGCAAACAACTCTGACAATCCCAAATATTATACATGGAAAAAAGTTTAACCCCTTAACGACATGCGGGTGTCGCCTGTCGGGGGGAGGTTAATGCTGGCAAAGGCGTACTGGTACACCTCGCTGCCAGGTGCTGCCACGTGCCTCTGATTCGGCCCGACACGCGTCATTGGCTGCAGGGGGAACGACCTGAGGTCAGGCTGTCTCTCTGCAGCCAGCAGCGCGCACCAGATGTGGGGAGGTGCAGAGGCGGCCCAGTGAAGTCAGCGGGGCGTACAGTCCGCCCTGCGTCTTCAAGTCCCACCTGCCACGCAGATGGCATGGTACACGCGTGGCGGGAATGGGTTAAATGGAGCCGCCCATATAACCTCTCACAACATTACTGGTGTGAGGAGTTCTTAATAACGGAGTCTTACTCTGACTGCAATAGCATTTTTTTCTCGTGGCTTGGCATCCTTTTGGTTTCTGGTTTGGATCCCCTAGGGGTGTATGCCCATCTATGTGCTGACACGTAGATGTATGCATGTCGCCTAGAACTCTGGGATTTTTGAAGCATATCTGACTATAATGTCCAGTCATATTTACAAAGCAAGTCCACCAATCAAAACCAAAACCTAAAAATAAAAAAAATAAAAAAATATTCACACATAAAAATCATCTTTAACACCAATGCTGGCTCAAATTGCCACCAACACAATGGGATAAGGAGAAATGGGGCGGTGGCACTTTGGATATATGTATGTGGGAAGAGTAGAGCAATGACACAATGGGACATTCTAATGAATGGGGCAGTGAGTAAAATATGGCAAAGAAACAGTACAAGGTGAGAAGAATGGGACAGAGGCACAAAGAAACATGAGAAAAATAGGACAGAGACCTAATGGGAACTGAGAAAAATGGGACAAAGCCACAGTGGGAGTTGAGGAGCATGGAGCCACAATGCAGCGGAGACAGATTGTGCAGCACCAAAATCTTCAGCTTGAGGCCCATGAAGCCCATTCAGCACTGCATGCGGGGTGCGTAGCTGATTGAGTATAAACATTTCAGGTCTGTGAAGTTATTCACAAATGTAATTTGTGTTTGAAAAAACGGGGGTAAAAAAAAGAAAGTATTAATATAGAGTGCATGTTAAAAGTTTTATATGGCATTTTACCATCTTCATCCGAGAAACTAATACATCAAAGTGAAGGACACTGCCGTTATTTGGAAATTAATTTTTGAAATGACCATCTTGTAAGTCATAAATGAAGAAGGCAAATAATACTTTTTTAAAAAGCGGAACCAACTTTAAACATTTTTATCGATTTTCTAATTTAACAGGATTTTAATATCAAGTTAATTTTGTCATGAAATATATATACGGTTTTAACATTGAGATCTAATTAAATGGCTTAATAAATAGGTGATCATAGTTGAATTACTACAGAATGAAGGCCACATAATTGTATGAAATTGTAATCCTAGTGACAATTTAGTAAATGCAATTATATGCTTGGTTTATGCTTTACAGCTCCTGTATCACTTACTAGAATCTATAGAAGCAAGATCACCGTTTGGGAAATACATACTGAAGGTCATTTGTATTTCATTTCCTAACCCTTTCTCTACTGAGTTATTTCACACCAGTGTGCGGAGCTCATTTTGACCATGTTGTGCTCATCATGTTTAACCCCTTGGCTGCTGAGCCATTACACCCCTGAATGCAGAGCAGCAGATTAAAAAAATATACCATTACTATGTGAATCTAAAATGAATAGCAAATATTAAATTGTAATTACAAAAAAAAAAAAAAATCTACAAGTAATCGCAATAATATTTGTGGTAATAGGTTTATGATGTAATGTACCCTTTCAGAAATGGGGAACTTTTTGCAAAATTAGGCAAAATAGTTTTTTTTTCCCCACATTTGAATGAAGAATTTTTGCACATGGAACAGCTATTAACCCTTTCGCTGCTGAGGCATTTCCCGCCTCTCTGCTGAGGTCATTTTTACCGGTTTTGCTCATCATGTTTAAACGTGTTTTGACCCAGACATATTATATATCGTTCTTTCCGTCAGACTCGGCAGATTCAGAATATGTCATTATTATATGTATACGTCATGACCTGTCTGTATATTATAACAAAAAAATGCAATAAAATATGAATTTTCAATAATTTACAACGTATAAAGTGTTTTTTTTTCACATTTTAACATGCGAGCAATTGCGGTTATATTTCGTATGGGGTGCGCTTCTTAAAAAAATTAGAAATGGGGTCTCGTTACATTTTTTTGGGGAAAATTACGCGATTTTTAACAAACGCACCGCATACAAAAATCGTTAGTGCAGCATCATTGTTCACATTATAATTGAAATGGGAACAATATTGCTGCATTAACAAACCAAAAAAAAGAAAAAAAACTTGTGGTTTTTTTTTTAAAAAAAATTAAAAATATTTTTTTATTTTTATTTATTTATTTTTTAAAAAAAACTTTTTTCATAGTCATGTTTCGTATCGTTGGAACGGCCATGCTCTGACCGATCCAACAGTACCAAACTTTAACCCCTAGTTGCCACGGATCGGGAGATAGGGGGTTCATTGGACGCTGAGCGCGTCCTCCGCAGCGAAGTGGTTAATAACTATGAAAGGGGTTGCTATTTATTAACCCTTTTCCCGCCGCACGGTGTACCATGCCGTCTGCGGGGCACTGACTTCAATGGGCTGCTTTGGCCCCTCCCCCGCAGTCGGCGTTGCATGGCAGCTGCGTGGATGGCCCGCATCAGACTCCTGCGGCAGCATCTGGCGCCGGACGTACTAGAACGACTCACCGGCGTTAACCCCCTCCCTAAGGGTTCCATCCACCCATCGTTAAGGGGTTAAATGGGTGTCTCTAGGCAGTTTTGATTTTTTAAATTGCCATTAGAGACCCCTGTGTGCTGTGCTTTGTGTTTCCTTTCGATTTTTTCCTTTTTTTTTAAAAAAATTGGGGGTCTACATGGCAGGCACTCTGACATCAGTTTCAGGGGTCCCCCCCGGCAGAGCACCTGAAAGGTGCCCTCTGGACCCCTCTCCCTTCCGATTGGTTAAGGTTAAAAATGCAAGAGGCATCATTGGAAAGGTCACAGTGGGACCTCTCTAGCGATGCCACTCTTAACCCCTTATGTGCCAGTCTCGTGATCCAGCGCCAATTGGAGCCAGATCGCAAACTGTACCCAGAGGTGGCGGACATCTTGGTTGTCAGCAACGTCTCCGGGGCCTCCCCCCACCCACTGATGCATCGTACCTCACTGATGTCATCGTTCCAATTAACCCCTACCTTATGGAAATCCCTGTGGTGGAGATAGGGGATGCTTTGGACCCCTCTATCGCCTGATTGGTAGCAGCTAGAGGGTCATGTTTGGTATCATTGGAAAGGCCAAAGCCACAAAGGCTCAAATGATAAAATGTGAAAAAATAAATCATACACTGTAAATGACTGAAATCTGAATGGAAATTCTAATTTGTTTTCATTATTTGTTATAGCATTCTCGCAGGACATGAAGTATACATATAATAATGACATATTATGAATCTGTCGAGTCTGCCGAAAAAAAGGATATATAATTTGTCTGGGTAGTATAATAAAATAGGACTTCAAATCGCATTTAAACATGAGCACAAAACGGTCAAAATGAGCTCAGCACACGTGTAAAATGGCTCATCAGAGAAGGGGGTTAAAAAGCAGAAAACATGTAAACACTGGATATTTTTAAACTCAGGGCAAAATTTTGAAACTATTTAGCTGGGTTTTTTGGCGGTTGTAAAAGCGCAAGATATTTGGGGGGTCATAGTTCGAAAAGTGTTTATTTTTTAACATATTTCATATAGTTTTTTACAGTAAGTTATACGTTATGATGAAAATATTGGTATCTTTAGAATGTCCATTTAGGCTAGCGTCAGACGAATGCAGTCATCACGTCCGTGTCGCCGCGCTGTCCAACATCCGTCATAGCATTGATTTGTGACCAACAGCAGCACACATGTGGCAACGGACGCCATTGAGACCTCAAGGTAAAAGTACTACGATGGACGCCCAGAGTGTGCCGCATCCGCATAGTGTCCTGTGTGCGTGATGATGCGACACCAGGTGCAGCACATTTGCGGCGTCCATCACGTTGACTCTCAAAATGCCCATGGGTGTATCTGCCGGACTTGGTGGGACTGACCCACCACCTTTTCTTTACATACAGGTATGCCATTGCAACAAAAACGCTTCTCCTGCATCCATCTTGGATCAAACTCCACCCTCCACAAAATGGCTTTTTATATCCTTTTCCCATTTTTTTTTACTTTTCCAATTAATTTTGTTTCCCCTTTTTTTTCTACATCCGTCATAAAAAAAGGACAGTGTGGTGTCTACAGTAGAGTGCGCTCAGTATGCATTTGTCTAACATTAGCCTTAATGGTGAGAAAAACAGTATATGTGTGGGTACAGTAAATGAGTAAGATAAAAATTAGTGCTAAACACAAACCGTGCAGAAATGTAAAAACAGCAGTGAGTACTTTCGGACAGACAATGGTAAAACAGCCTAGTCTCACTAATGGGGTTAAAGGGATATTGAACTGGTTTTTCCAGCATTTCACAATTTAACACATTAATTTGACTCATATTTGAAGCAGTATTATGGAAACCATAAAGGCACTATTCCCTAGCGAACACCAACTTTAATGCATGCCACCCATATTACCTTCCCAGAGCTAAACCCGTAAAAACCACTTCGCACATCAGTGATTGCACTAGCTTCCGCGAGCTTACTGTACTTTGCACATCCCATACTTAACATGGGAAGTGTAATCTTTAATTAGTGTTAGCGCTACTTTTCGCAGTGAATGTGCAACCCAAAATTTTAGCTACACCTAAAAGCTGGTGCTAAATTATTCCGCTTTTGCCAAATCATTTAGCACCCCTAAAACCCCCAATAAATCCATTACTCACCCCTTATCCCTCAGCGAAAACAGTGGCCCGATCGTCGCTTCTCCTGGCTGTGAGCAGAGGAACAAATCGTTCCCAGTGTTCCTCCGTGATCAATCTGCGCAATCTCACGGCCTGGAAACGCAACCCTCCATGGAGTCTTATGGACACCAGGAGGTGATACTCGCGGCGTCGCGGAAGCGCTATCGCGAGTATTGACACTTTGGTTAGTGCTACGTTAGGGGGCAAGGTACTGAGACAGCACTTGCCCCTAAATATTGCGCTGAAATAGGGACACTGTGGGGAAATCTGTATGCACAGGTTTTCTCTGTTCGCATCCCCGTTTTAGTGCGTTGCATGGAATAGGGCCTGAAGGCTTCATAGCTCACATCGTATGTAATCTTAATGACTCGCCAATACGGATTGGTTGAAATAGAGTATAATATATAAGTTTAGTCCCTGAACTCTGACGGTATAAGAACATCATAAGGTTGGCAGGTCTCCGTTAAGTAGATGGAACTGAACAACCAACATTTACCAAGAGTCATGCAAAGACAATGGGTTGACTTGCCACCAAGAAAAGAAGTAATGGAATCATACAGAAAAAGTCCCTACAGTTTAACTCACAAACCAGACAGCTTTAATGGGAAATTAGTGGTGGTCAAATGTATTTGCGCTTGAACATATTCTTAATATTCCTGAATAATTATAGCTGAATAATCCAATTGTATTAAAATTAGAAATGTTTCATCCATTGTCAATTAACATCCCTTCCCCTTCATAAAAGCTAGATTTGCTAACATCTATTTTTTTCCCAATGCAGGTTTTATTTAATGAATGAAGGCAGTATTTTATTATCCTTCATGCAAATATAATTTGAACCTGATTATTAAATTCTTTGTACTTGGTTTTCATCAGCTCTAGGTCAGCTATTTTATTCTGCAACATATTTTACATACAGCACAAAATAATTATTTTGACATTAACAGTGTTTTATTAAAACTGGGGAAAAGAAGAACTGAATGCAGTGAAGAAAATCATGTAAAAAGACATGTGAAAAAATAATGCTAAAACAAACTATTCTAAAAAATCTTAAGGGTCGCATTTTCTTAAATGCACACAAAACAGACCAAAAAACCCCCCAACTATTTTAAGGTTCAGAGCGCCTAGAAAAAAATATATTTGATAAATTAATCATAGTCATTGTGTTTGTGGGATGAGAAATTAATTAAAGGAGCAATATAAAAATGTTACCCCCATTTTTTCCCCATTAAGCAATTGGGCAGATGCCACTGAGATGATCTACCCCATTATGTTTGTAAAAAAATGTCTTTTAGTATAGCTTTAATGCTCATCTCTTCTCCCTCAGCATGTGCTGCACCTCATCATAAGCTCAGGGCTTTGGAAAAACAGAAGTCCCTGCAGCTCTCCAATGCAATTTGCAAACATTCGAAAATTTCATAGTGGAAGCAACACAAATTGCCTAACGCTCTGAACTTGCATACTTGTAAGATCCACGGCGCCTGCACAGAACGATGAATTTGTGCTGCGCATGCAGAACCAATCCTTCGGCTGCTGTCTCTCGCTATATGCTGATATAATTGGTCCCAGGCAGGTGGGATATTCAAATCTTGTCTGCCTTGCGACTGCTGTGTGGGCAAAGGAAACGCTGTTTCACACACACAGCAATATCGGGCTAACAGGGCAGCAAGGGGCATTCCATACGGCCTGACCACCTTAAAAAGCCTCACCATCACATCAGTAGGGCTCTTGGCAAGCATTAATTGAGTGCTAAATAAAACAATCATACTTATATCATATGATATGATATGATAATAGAGTAACCAATGCTCCCTCCAGCTTTGTGCCCTCCTCAGTTGACATGGTATGTTCTATGCACTGCAACCTCGCAGGTCAGTTTCAGTTTTCCGATGAAGACAAGGTCCAGGTGGTGGTTTGGACCCCTTGTAGGAAACAAGGGAAATACCACAGCTTGTCAACAGATTGTAACTGGGGAGTGACTGGTCTCTAGCTTGAGGACCAGAGTCCAACTTATTACAGAGGTCACCCCATTCCCTAGTGAACCAGATCTACAGCAGCTTTCCTTCCTTCACAACCCTCAGTCAGAATATGACTGTTGTATAACTCCTGGTAGCTCTCCGCAAACACCAGACACAATTTAGTGCAGGGAAGAATGATGATATTTTAATCTGAAATGTGGAACAGTTTATATGGAAAACAGGGAGGTGGTAAAAGCACACAATCAACACAGCACACTGTGTACACAAAGAGGGATAAGAATTAGGGAGGCACCGATACTAGTATTGGTATCGGCGCCGATACTGCCATTTGCACGAGTACTTGGTACTCGTGCAAATGGCCCGATACCTCCCCCGATACCGGAAGCCAGCGCTGGGCTGGCTTGTCGGTATCCATGGGGCTGGGGAAGCTGGCCACGTGCATGAAAAGCACTCGGCCAGTTCCCCTCCGGCGGCCGCATACTCACCTACCGGTGGATCCGGTCGCATGGCTGTGACGCGGCCGCCGGGCAGTGGAGGCTGTAACGTTGCACCCAGCTGAGATCTCGCGGCAGCCTCCTGCGGGATTTCGGCTGGAGGCAGAGTCAAGGCCTCCATGGCCCGGCGGCCGCGTCACAGCCATGTGACCGGATCCACCTTCAGTGTCCAGGTGAGCTGGGGGTATATCCATGAGAACTGGGGGCATATCCATGAGAGCTGGGAGCATATCCATGTGCGCTGGGGGCATATCCATGAGAGCTGGGGGCATATCCATGAGAGCTGGGGGCAATATCCATGTGAGCTGGGGCAATATCCATGTAAGCTGGGGGCATATCCATGAGAGCTGGGGGCATATCCATGAGAGCTGGGGGCATATCCATGAGCGCTGGGGGCATATCTATGAGAGCTGGGGGCAATATCCACGAGAGCTGGGGGCAAGTTACATATCCATGTGAGCTGGGGGCAAGCTACATCCATGTGAGCTGGGGGCAAGCTACATATCCATGTGAGCTGGGGGCAAGCTACATATCCATGTGAGCTGAGGGCAAGCTACATGTGAGCTGGGGGGCATTCTGTATATATAATTCTCGGGGGGATATATACATGTGATCTGGGGGCATTTTTATATGAGGTCTGTTCTTATTGAAAAGCAGTCACATGACATAAAAGTATCGGTGAGTACTTTTAAAAAGTATTGGTACTCTTACTCAGTCTTAAAAAAGTGGTATCGGTGCATCCCTAATAAGAATCACATTAAAAGATAGAAAAACCTGAGCAGTACACAGACAGGATTAATACATTGCAAACACCGAATCAACATTAATCCCTTGAGGACCAATGACGTACATTGTACATCCTGAGAAAAACTCCCATTGAGGACCAAGGACGTACCATGTATGTCATTGTCCTCAAACCCCCCTCCCTCCCTATACTCACCTGTCAGGGTCCCACATTTGTCTGACTACCTTGAAGTTAGACCAACTGTTTCATGGGCACCAGCCGTCGCACTGACGCCAGCAACATTAGACTCTCCGTGTCTCTCCGGTCATTCAAGAAGTCTCTGAAACCACATTACTTAGAGAAGCCTATTGGCTCACTCCCTGATCTCCTCAGGCATTTCCTGCTCCTCTTCCCATTCAGCCCTTCTGCAACCTGCCACTTCACTTAACTATTCACCCTCACCTAATGGGTCACCCCCTCCTCTTAGATTGTAAAATCTCGAGCAGGGTCCTCGCTCCTTCAGTTCCATGTGTGCAATGCGTATGTATATGTTATTTTTTCTCTCCCATTGTACACTGCTAAGGAATATGTTGGCGCTTTATAAATACTTGTAACTGTAAGTCAGTTTCAGACGCACCCCCAGTGCCTGCAGAGGGAGAGCCTGAAAGGAGAGGGGGTCCTTTTGATCCTGAATGGCAGGGATCTAAAGGAAAAAAAAGAGGCACCGCAGGAAAGGACACAGTCTGCCCTTACCAGCGGTGCCTCTTTAACCCCTTAGGTGCCAAATTGATCAGCAGTGAAGAGGTTAAAAAGTAGAACCATGTAAAAATTGGGTATCTCTAAATTCAGGACAAAATTTAGAGACTGTTTAGCAGGGTAATTTGTAGATTTTGGGGGGTCAAAGCTCGAAAAAGTGTGTTTTTTCTATTTTTTCATTATATTTCATATTTTTTTACAGTAAATTATACGATATGATGAAAATAATGGTATCTTTAGAAAGTTAATTTAATGTGAGAAAAACGGTATATAATATGTATGGGTTACATAAATGAGTAAACGCAAACAGCGCAGAAATGTAAAAACAGCACTGGGTACTTTCGGGCAGACAATGGTAAAATGAAATGGTCAAAATAGGGTTAAATCAGTCTAAGGACAAGCAAACAATCATACAGACAAGACTTTCGTTTGTTTATAAAATCTAGTTTAAAACTATTGTTAGTACTAAGACAAGATCCATTTAATACATTTATGTTAACTCTTCTATGCCCTCTGTCTGCTAGAGTCGTCTTTGCCACATTGGTCTGCGAGGCTATATATATTAGAGCAAGCTTTGGTTTCAAATGGTCAAATGGTTTCTGCAAAACTATGTAAAGGGTACATAAAAGTAGTAATTTGAAATTAAACAGAACCCCGTAGCATCATTTTTTTATGCTGCTATAGGTTTGTGGCCCTTACCACAAAAAAGCTTATAACAGATCTCAGACCCCAAACCGGGTCACACATCTGTTAATGCTGCTACCTTGCCAGACCCCTGTTCTCCCACCAGCAGTCTTTCATGTCTTTTCCAGCCCATAGCCATAGCTTAAGGACAGGTACAATGAAAGAGCAACGATAACATTCCCCAGAAATGCATTGCAACGAGGTTTTAATCAATGTGCGCATGGGAGTATCCAGGGTCGGGAAGTAATATTGCCAAGTCGTGAAGAATATTTTAGCATGTGTTTCCTTGTTAATCAAAGTGTGAAGCCAATTCATTCGAAAAACATGGTTCAATTTATGTTGGAAAAGGGTAAGTGGGACTGCGGTAGAGTTCTTCCAAGTGTGTAAAATCGTTTTTCGACCCACCACAGCTACCAGTGATAAAAAGTGTTTGTGACGTATGTGTAAGGATGAGGTGGGACCAAAAATGAGAAAGTCTGGGGTCAATGGTAATGATAAGATATAAGATATAAGATTTTACTCATAACCAAAATTGGAGGATAACTGGACAACTCCAAAAACAATGGTATAAATCAGCACGATCCTCTGGGCATTTAAAACATGAATGATTTGGCTTCCAACCCATTTGATATAACCTGTTTGGTGAATAATAGCTATGATGTAATATTTTTACGAACATTTCCTGGTATGACACGGACAGTAAAATTTTGATCATGTACGCGTGAGCTGACAGCTGGTCATCTATAGTAAGGGATGGTACGTGCGATATCCACTGTACAGGGCCCGTCATAATCGTGGACCAGTCGACCGTATAACGAAGTATATTATACAATGACGAAATGGAGTATTTATGGGGGGAGCTGTTCTTGATATGATTATTAAGACGATTGATCCAGTCTGTTGACGTGAACGTAGATGTAACCTTAGAGAAATGTGAGCGTACAGTGGCAAGAAAAAGTATGTGAACCCTTTGGGATTACGTGGAGTTTTGCATGAATTGGTCATAAAATGTGCTCTGATCTTCATATAAGGTCACAACAATTTGAAAAACACAGTCTGCTTAAAATAATACAACACAAACATTATATGTTTTCATGTGTTTATTGAACAGAACATGTAAACATTCACAGTGCAGGGGGAAAAGTATGTGAACCCCTAGCCTAATGACTTCTCCAAGAGCTAATTGGAGCCAGGAGTGAGCCAACCTTGAGTCCAATCAGTGTGATATTATTGGATGTGTTGCTGAAAGCTGTCCTGCCCTTTAAAAACACACACCAGTTTTGGGTTTACTGGTTTCAAGAAGCACTGCCTGATGTGAACCATGCCTCGCAGAAAAGAGCTCTAAGAAGACCTACGATCAAGAATTGTTGACTTGCATGAAGCTGGAAAGGGTTACAAAAGTATCTCCAAAAGCCTTGATGTTCATGTGTCCACGGTAAGACAGACTGTCTACAAATGGAGAAAGTTCAGCACTGTTGCTACTCTCCCTAGGCGTGGTCGTCCTGTAAAGATGACTGCAAGAGCACCTCGCAGAATGCTTAATGAGGTAAAGAAGAATCCTAGAGTGTCAGCTAAAGACTTACAGAACTCTCTGGCACATGCTAACATTTTTGTTGACACATCTACAATAAGGAAAACATTAAACAAGAATGGAGTACTTTTGAGGACACCACTGAGGAAGCCATTACTGTCCAAAAAGAATATTGCAGCACGTTTGAAGTTTGCAAAAGAGCACCTGGATGTTCCACAGCACTACTGGCAAAATATTCTGTGGACAGATGAAACCAAAATTGAGTTGTTTGGAAAAAACACACAACACTATGCGTGGAGAAAAAAAGGCACAGCACACCAACATCAAAACCTCATCCCCACTGTAAAACATGGCGGAGGGAGCATCATGGTTTGGGGCTGCTTTGCTGCCTCAGGACCTGGACGGATTGTTGTCATTGATGGAAAAATTAATTCCAGAGTTTATCAAGACAATTTGCAGGAAAACGTAAGACCATATGTCCGCCATCTGAAGCTCTGCAGAGAATGGGTGATGCAACAGGAGAATGACCCAAAGCATACAAGTAATTCAACAAAAGAATGGCTTCAACAAAACAAAATACGCCTTCTGGAGTGGCCCAGTCAAAGTCCTGACCTCAACCCGATAGAAATGCTGTGGCATGACCTTAAGAGAGCGATTTACACCAGACATCCCAAGAATATTGCTACACTGAAACAGTTTTGTGAAAAGGAGTGGTCCAAAATTACTCCAGATCGTTGTGCAGGTTTGATCTGCAACTACAGGAAACGTTTGGTTGAGTTTATTGCTGCCAAAGGAGGGTCAACCAGTTATTAAGTCCAAAGGTTCACATACTTTTCCCACCCTGCACTATGAATGTTTACATGTTCTGCTCAATAAACACATGAAAACATATAAAGTTTGTGTTGTATTATTTTAAGCAGACTGTGTTTTTCAAATTGTTGTGACTTAGATTAAGATCAGAGAACATTTTATGACCAATTCGTGCAAAACTCCACGTAATCCCAAAGGGTTCACATACGTTTTCTTGCCACTGTAATTGAAAATATGCAAACCATGGGAAAGATAGAGAAGGATATTTATCCCGTAGCCCCGTGAGCGAAAGAGTGTTTGTAGTGGGATCTAAGGCCTGATGCAAGAAGCGTAAACCTCCCCTAGACCAGTCTGCAAATGGAGCACGTGTCAGGTCCTGTCCGAGATGCGGGTTTCCCGTTAACGGTAAAAAGAGCGAGGACGTGGGACAAGCGCTCAGTTTAATACGGGATAGTTTCCACTCCTTTATGGGAATCGGAATCAATGGTTATGAGTCAGTGTCTCAGGAAGCTCAGTATAGGGACAATGTAATAGGAATGTGAGAGAATGGTTGAGAGACCAAGCAGCGTCCAACTGGACGTCAGAAAATTTCGAGTTATTTCTAATCCAGTCTACCACATGTCGACACTACGCTGCCAAGTTATATTCTCGCAGATTAGGTAAATTAAACCCCCCACGGCATTTAGCTTGATAAAGTTTAGTTAGACTAAGACGCGCCGCAGAGCTTTTCCACAAAAATCTTCGGAGGGCCGTATTCAAAAGCTTCTCGTCTTTAGGAGTTAGAATTATTGGCAGAACCTGTAGCGGGTATAGAAGTTTTGGAAAAGCAATTTTTTTGTAGAGGTTGACCCTGCCATATAATGATAGCGGGAGATTATGCCATCTATTAACCCTTTCGCTGCTGAGGCTTTTCCCGCCCCTGTGCTGAGGTCATTTTTTACCTGTTTTGCGCATCATGTTTAAACCTGTTTTGAAGGCTTATTTTAGTATATGACATCGACATATTATATATCGTTCTTTCCGTCAGACTCGGTAGATTCATAATATGTCATTATTATATGTATACGTTATGTCATGTTTGTATATTATAACAAAAAATGCAATAAAATATGTATTTTCAATAATTTACAGCGTGTAAAGTGTTTTTTTCCACATTTTAACATGCGAGCAATTGCGGTTATATTTTGTATGGGGTGCGCTTGTTAAAAAAATTAGAGATGGGGTCTCGTTACATTTTTTTTGGGGAAAATGACACCATTTTTAACAAACGCACCGCATACAAAAATCGTTAATGCAGCATTATTGTTCACATTATAATTGAAATGGGAACAATATTGCTGCATTAACAAAACAAAAAACAAAAAAAAAAAGTGTTTATTTTTTTTTTTTTTAATTTTTTTTTTTAATTTTTTTTTATTTTTATTTTTATTTTTTATTTTTTTTTACATTTTTTTTTACTTTCATGTTTGGTATCGTTGGAACGGCCATGCTCTGGCCGATCCAACGATATCAAAATTTAACCCCTAACTGCCACGGATCGGGAGATAGGGAGTTCATTGGAACTCCCTATCTCCACACTTCGTGGCAGTTAGGGGTTAATGCTAGGACTGGCGTCATCGTGCTGCGCACGATGACGCCAGTCCTCTGGGGAGTTCCCGGAAGCTTGGCCGACATCCAA
This sequence comes from Leptobrachium leishanense, assembly GCA_009667805.1. Taxonomy (NCBI): domain Eukaryota; kingdom Metazoa; phylum Chordata; class Amphibia; order Anura; family Megophryidae; genus Leptobrachium; species Leptobrachium leishanense. The sequence continues at coordinate 179,378,077 of CM019067.1, read as the reverse complement.
GATGTCGGCCAGCTCCCGGGAAGGATCGCAAATCGGCGCTTTTCAGCGCCGATTTGCGATCCAGCTCCCCAGGGGTTAATGCCAGGCATCATTTGGAAGGGCAGGCTGTGCCCTTCCAAATGATGCCTGGGTTAAGCCCCTGTGAGCCGCCGATCGGGAGGAGAGAGGTCCGAAGGACCTCCCCCCCCTCCCTTTCAGGCGCCTCCTCCGCACATGCGGGGGGGCGCCTGAATTATGTGTCATCGCGGGGGCGCGATGACACATAACAATGGCGGCCACTGCTCCGGATGCCGGGCTGACATCCAGGATGTCAGCCCGCACCGGAGGGGCCAGCGATCGGCCGGTACCCGGCCGAACGCTGACCCCAATGCGAGGACGCGCTCAGCGCGTCCTCCGCATACCAGGGGCAATGCTGAGGACGCGCTGAGCGCGTCCTTAGCATTGAAGTGGTTAAAATCGTTCATTACTATTTTGAGAGTTGGTGGAATATTGAGCGCATAGAGATTAGTTAAATCTGCTGAGATGTGTACTCCCAAATATTTCAGTGACGTCGTAGACCATTTGGTATCTGTAGGTAGCTGGGGGAGTGTTTCGAAGGTAAAGAGCCGTGGACAATTCACTCGTAACCCCAAAATATCCCTAAAATTATTTAAAAGTTGGGACAGTGAGGGTAATGCTTCAGGCAAATTTCCAGTGAATAAAAGTAAGTCATCTGCAAAAGCAGAGACTTTCGGTTGTTTCCCGCCCACCATTATGCCACGGAAAGAGGGAGAGTGCTCTATTGCATGCAGTAAAGGATCTAGAGCTATATCGAATAATAATGGCGAGAGCAGACAACCCTGCCGTACGCCTCTACCAAGCATACAGTATGGTGAGTCTTGTCCATTCGTGACAATACACGAAGCCGGGTATCTAGTTAGAATACGAATAAAATCTGTGAACGTCTGACCGAAACTACGGCGGGACAGTACGTGAAGTAGGTGTGACCACATAACCGAGTCAAAAGTCTGTTCGAGGTCTAAACTGAGCAAGGCGGGATGGGCACCACTAGAAGCTGATCGAGCCCCCCAACACCGCCACCACAGCCCGTTGAATACCCACTACCGAGTGTCGACCTGCACAAACCCTAATTGATGGTGAGTCAGTAAATCTGGTAGGAAGGTTTGGAGTCTTAAGGCTAAGATTCTGGGGAGAAGTTTGTAATCAGTGTTAAGAAGAGAGATTGGGCGGTATCATGTTATCAACAGGTTTTCCAGGTTTAGGAATTAAAATTGTGCGGGACGCATTAAAGGAGTCAATAGCATTGCCTGACAGGTAAATAGCATTAAACATAGTTGTTAGTATCGGGCATATTTGGGCTTTTAAGATTTTACAACAGTCCGCTGTCAGACCATCTGGGCCTGGCGATTTGCCTGTCTTAAGCGAGGTTATGGCATCTTCCACCTCCCGCTCTGTGATAGGGCCTTCTAAGAAGAGTAACATCATCCTGTGGCGGCTGAGATCAGGCTCGAAAAAAATCATAAAATAGACTATTATTGTGGTCAGGGGAGGTGACAGATATTTTATTCTCAGTAGCGAGACACGTAATAGGTTGTTGTTTACGCCGGGGGTTAGCCATACGTGCCAAGAGTTTACCTGACCGACCACCCCAGCAATGAAAAAATGTAGTTTGAAAGTCACACTGTTACTGCGCTTTAGCATTTATGGTGGTCTCTAGGTTTTGTTTAGCTTGCGAATATAAAGTATAATTATCATCAGTCGGATGTCGTTTGTACGCAGTATGGGCAGTCCGCAGGGCGGATTCAAGCAAGTGTAGCGTATCTTTCCATTGCTTATGACGGGAAACCATATACAATATAATATGTCCCCATAGGACTGGTTTAGAGGCTGCCCATAGTAACCTAGGTTGATCAGAGTGAATCAAATGGTCGTCTACATAATTCGCCCAGCTGGACTGTAGGTGAAGTCGAAAGGAGGGTGTGGTGGTAAATTGAGATGAAAGGACCATTGGGGGTGATGTGTTCGATTATAGGGAAATTGTAGTCCTGGTCTCACTGGGGCGTGATCAGATAGAGATATTGGTTCGATGTCAGCACGAATCAGTGTAGAGAGCAAGTTCGAGCTTTGCAAGAACATATCAATTTGAGAGTGTGTGTTATGAACTAGCGAATGAAAAGTGTAGTCTCTTTCTGAAGGATGCAAATGCAATACTCTTCACGTGTCATGCAAATTTAATGTTGAGACTAAGGTCTGAAGACCCTGAGAGGTGGAGCAGGAGATAGGCATAGCCGACACTGATCTGTCCAGAGAGTGGTTAAGAACATTATTGAAATCACCCCCCAATATCCGTTTCGGAGTAGAAACATCTAACAGAAGTTGGAGGAACCTGCAATAAAAAGAATTGTTAGGACTATTAGGAGCACAGACATTTACGATGCAATACTTTACGTCGTTGATTATCAAATATAGAAAAATATATCGTCCCTCAGGGTCACACACGCATGACTCAACAGTATAGGATAATGAAGTGTGGAGAATAATCGCCACACCTCTCTTCTTGGAGCTGTAAATAGCTGCGAAGCAATCCTTAATCCATTTGGCTTTGAAGGTTGAGGTACAATTCTTAGACCAATGAGTTTCCTGTAATAATGTAATATAAGGACGTTTGTGAGACAAATAAGTCAATATTTTCTTCCTTTGCACTGGTGTATGAGCACCGTTAATGTTCAAAGACAAAAATTGAAGCGTATCGAAAGACTGAACCTTGTCAGTAGTTCGTGGTGGTGTGTTATCCAATATCAGTACGAAAGTCTAGTATGGTGTACAAGATAAAAAAAGAGGGGCCCTGGTCCCAGCTCGAGCCAGGGAAAACGCCCCTTATTCGGGAAGACGAAGTGAAGTCCGGGCAGTCAACAAAATGCCTAACCAAGGCAACTATATACAATCCTTTCGAGAAAAGATCACTTTTACTTGAAGGGGAGCTCATCTGGGTTTGTGTAGGGAGAATGTAGGTCCGCAGAGGAGAAGCAGCACAGACTTTAGGAAGCGGCCTCCGGGGACATCGGGGGTGGTTGACCATTCTCCCAATCTGGCAGCACATGGTTGAGGAATAAATCAGCCTCACTTGCCGAGGTCGTGGTGAGAGATCTACCACCAATCTGGAGGCGAAGTGTAGCGGGGGTAAAGTAAGGCAAATTTTATACCTTTACTATAGAGCGCTGTGCATACAAGAGCGAAGGCTTTGCGCTTGAGTGTGACCTAGCCGAAAAATCACGAAAAATCGATATTTTGTGTTGTTGGTATGAAAGAGTGGAGATCATTTTGTAGGCCACCAAAATTTTTACTGCGTCTTGGAAGTTCAAAAACCACGCAATGACAGGTCTAGGCCTGGAACTGTCGATTTATTTGGACTTCGTCGATGCGCCCGTTCAATTTGTATGGGGGCAGCCCTATCATTGGAAATGGCCAGTGGCGAAGGAATCCAGTCTTGAAGAAGGGCTAAGGGATCAGGAGCGCGTACGGATTCTGGAATCCCAATGAAGCGTAAATTATTACGTCTACTTCGATTTTCCAGGTCCTCCAGTTTGTCTTGCAGTACCGTGATCGCGGACTGTTGCGTATGAACTGTTGACTGTAAAGAATTAAGGGTATCTTCTGTTGCGGATTGACGAGTTTCAAGCTCGGAGATCTGGGTAGAATGTGTTTGAAGCAGTTGAAGTGTGCTGTCGATGGACGATTTTAGAGCCTGAAATTGAGTTTCAAACAGCGGGGTGAGGAGCGTGGTAACCTCTCTGATGTATGCATCTCTGGGGCCTGTCTGAAGGGTTGAAGAACGGATTCGTCGTCCAAGTCTCGGGCAGACGAAAGTGGGGATGGCGGAAGAGAGTCCAGGGAGGAGGTTTTTCTTGTTGGTTTAACAGATTTGGTGCTTTGTTTTTTGGCCGTCTGTTTTGCTACAAATTTATCCATGGGGGAATATGGTGTGGTGTAAAATGGTGTGGATCCCCGTTAGGAGATCCGAAAAAAAGTCCTCTAGATAACCGTTCGTGTTGGTAGTGAATATCATGTCCAGTTCTCTGTCTCTCTCTGTAGGTCTTTTCCCCTAAATATATAATTCAAGTTTTTATTTTTATTTATTTTTTTATTGTTTATTATTTATTTATTTTTCCCGTTTTTGTTGTATAGTTGTCTCTCCTTTTCCCTTTGTTGCTGCTATTGTGTGACTAATTGCTTTCCAATATCAGTTATCCTTTCTACTACAAGTGATCTAGTGGATCATGTCCTTGTGCCCCCAAGACACTTCCCCTCCATTAACAAAGTGCCGTCACTATCAGAAGTATGGGAGGTGGCAAGCCCCTGAATCATCCGAGCAAGGTCCTGTATCTCTCGCACCGCTAGCTTGTAACCAAGTGTGGAGGGGAGAGCCCCAGGCCTGTTGTGCTGATGAGGCAGAAAGAACCGCGTGCCCTGCGATGAATCCATGCGATCCAAGATGGCGGCCGCAAATTCCCAAGGCACCGCTACCGGCTCAATAGTTTGGTTGAAGAGGGGGGATTCAAAGTGGAGGAGTAATAACAGGTGAATTACCGTCACCCAGTGCCCCCAAGTATCCTCTGTCCACCACGCTTCCGGAAAGATGGAGTGTCTCCTGCTCGTGGTGTCCGGCGGCTCAAGGGACCCCGCTCCCGAGTTTGTGCTCCGAGAGAGTGCTGTGGTGTTGCTGCCGCGCTCGCCGTCATCTTTGTGGTCAGAGGGCCCGGCCACTTATCGGCACAGAAGAATTCAGGGTCACCCGCGCGTCGCATTCGAACCCTGCTTGGAGCTGATGTTGTATGCGACTAGCTCCGATGATCGCCAAACCGGAAGTCCATTCCCCAGAAATGAGGCATCACACAGATCTTGGGGAAGGACAGAAAGGAAGGAATGGACCACTTTAATGAAACATATGAGCCAAATATCTATAGTGTAATGAGGGGCCTGGAGATCTATGGACCACGACACCCTGGCTATCCCTAGCAATAGTCCATTTTAATCTCCAGACATGAAAAAATAGGGTACCATGCAATCAACGCCTGAGCATCAGAGTCTTTGAATACCTTGGATAACAGATGTAAACATATTCTACATGTGGGGTTGGGGGTTGGAAAGGACTGAAGTAGTGACACACACTGGAAGAATATCAGAATTACTAACCCAAACATAAGCATAGACAAGAACGATACTATCAATAAAAATATTCACTCATTAACACAAACACAGTGTACCCTTACAGGCGCAGGATTACTTTGACAAAGGAGAGGCTTGGGAATAAAATGACTTGTCAGACACCCCCCCCAGACCCATAGTCCCAAACTCCCAACAGTAATTCCAAATCCAGGTACCCCCAGTTCAGAGTTGCTCATTGGCACACTAAGCTGCCAGGTACATCCCACGACTATATAAACTGACAATTCTTCCAAGTACACTAGATATGAGACATTTCTCCCAAGCAAACAGATGAGTCTTAATGTCAGTCTACAGGGAGAGCTTTCTAAATATTTTCTAATACCCAGGGGTTAACTAAATTCATTGAGCAGTAGGTCTGTGACTATGGGTATCCCAGGACATACTTGAAAACGAGAAAAATCTCAATGTATCCTTCCTGGTAAAATCCTTTATAGATAAATAAATAAATTTCTATGGTGTTCCAAAAAATGGAAATATGAGACAAAGAAAAACGAACACTGGCATAACAAAGCCAGCCTGATACTGTTGATTCTACAACAATTAAATTTATTCTTAGGTCATCCAAATTCCCATCTCAATCTACATGCAGTTGTTTACTATAGTAGCCTCTGCAATTCAAACATTCCGCTTCCAAAGACTCTGTTCTGGAATCAGTAAAGCATGGAAGATGTCTTTGTCTTCAAACCTCTTGTCAAGCATACTAGCATTAGGGAGGATAAGGATTTATGCAAATGAAGTTTAACTCTCAAGTGACATACTTAAACAGGTCTTATACATATATTATACATATCCCACACATTACCCTGGGAACCTCGATATAGAGGCCTCACGTATTCACACAAAGTGTAAATATAGCGCTATATGCTTTGTAAATGTTCAATGTAGGTTATCTTATTATGTCATAATTTACATAACACCACTTTCTAAGACTTCCCTAAATATGTAAAGTACTGCATACTATGAAAATATTTGTTCTTAGGTTTGTATGTCACAAGAATGTGGACTTGATTACATATAGTTGGTGCCAACTACACCAGAGCTGCGGTAAACTTAACAACTCCATAGACTATAATGGCTCTGGTAAGTTTACTACATCTCTGGTTAAGTTAGCACCACCTTTGTAATACTGCCCCGGTGGGGTGGAGGAAGCTTCCAGCAATTTTGCCAGGCCAGAGCAGCAGGGAAGAGACTCTAGAAGTGTTCAGGATGAGTAGAGTGTCCCTTTAATAAGAATAAGATAAACAGAAAGTTACTTGTCCTGGATATCAATAACCTTTTCTGCTGTGTAAAAATACCATTATATAGTTTGCATCTCAGTGCAGTGACCTTCCATATTCTATATACAATATGAAGAAAGGCTGAATACAACCACTCCGGGTCCCCAACTTCCACAACTTTGCCAAAAGAGTTCCAGGTTCTATTCTTGAACCTGGTTTTTGATCATATTTTACACCTCTCTTGCCTTACAATTGACATACCCCTTAGCTTTATCCATCAATATCATATTATTTAACCATTTAACAACCAACCACAAATCTCTTCAGATCACACACCTATGACATTGGACTTGCAACCAGTTTCCTTGACCTTTTTCTCCAGTTTGTGTTGAACCCATTATAGTTATGGGTGCCCGTTCCTATTCCAAACATTCTCAGGGACTAGTTTATTGCAATAATGTGCTCCAGGCTAGAGTGGCACTCTGAAAAGCCCACTGGAGAACTCCGTTTGTCATGCAGCACACTATGCTCTTGGAATTTATTTATAGAACGTTGCAATAATAGCCTCATAAGCCAGTAGGTTAATGTAAGTGTACAGTAACACTACCATACGTACTTGGTATGAATATATACAAGTTCACATTGTTTATTTTATTCAAAGCTCATGTTGAAAATAGTTTCTAAAGTAAATTTAGACAAAAAATTTCAAAAGGTGACATTTATTTTAATGCTCAGAGGAATTTGAAAATGTATTCTAGCGATGTTAAACCGCGTCAAGGTTGGCTTTGAGACTGCAGTATTAAAAACGTTAAATAAAATAAGAGAAGATGAAAACTATTTTATCGATTTGTATTTTCCTACTTTGCTGATGTTTTCTGCCTCTCAGTCTGAGATGCTAAATGGGTAAACCCAAAACTTCCAACACTCGGACATAGTCTTGATAACAGTAGCACTCAAACTACAGCTGACATTAATAGCCAAAAGAAAACCCCAGTAACACAGCAGGTCATTGATCGATACCCTTATATTACGTCTATTAGAATATATAATTATTGTCTAACATGGTGGATCAACAGGCAATGAAATGCAGATTAGACGTTTTGCAGAATTTAAAAATAGCTAGGCAATCACAGTCCTACCAATATCAAACATTCAGAGTTTGTTAATTGAGCCAGATATCGTATCGTTTAGGCGGATGCCACACAGGCATGGAAAGAACGTCCGTGAGAACAGATGTTTTTTCCTACGTGGACGCCTGTGTGACCACCTCTCTGTGCACCTCCTATGGAGGCTCCTGCTTTGCAGATCCGTCTGACATCCCTCACAGCAGTTCGATGGAGAGGAAAAATACACGTCCGTTGTAACGTGCAGTAAAAGCACTCATGTTACATTGTTTGGTCCTCCAACTGATCCATCAAAACTAGGGATGCACCAATACGATACTAGTATCGGTGCCGATACCGGGTTCTGCACGAGTACTTGGCACTCGTGCAGATACAAAAAAAGTTAGTAAAGTTCCTCCTTCGCTGCTGCCAATCCAAAAAAATCACCACAAAGCTCTTCCAATGAACAAACAAAATACAATAAATGTATTGGATGGCGCTTCTTATTCTTTAACTTTGTCGACCACTTTAACCCTTTCGCTGGTGAGGCTTTTCCCGCCTCTGTGCTGAGGTCATTTTTACCGGTTTTGCTCATCATGTTTAAACGTGTTTTTAAGGCTTATTTTAGTATATGACCCAGACATATTATATATCGTTCTTTCCGTCAGACTCGGTAGATTCATAATATGTCATTATTATATGTATACGTTATGTCATGTCTGTATATTATAACAAAAAATGCAATAAAATATGTATTTTCAATAATTTACAACGTGTAAAGTGTTTTTTTTCACATTTTAACATGCGAGCAATTGCGGTTATATTTTGAATGGGGTGCGCTTGTTAAAAAAATTAGAGATGGGGTCTCGTTACATTTTTTTTTGGGGAAAATTACACAATTTTTAACAAACGCACCGCATACAAAAATCGTTAGTGCAGCATCATTGTTCACATTATAATTGAAATGGGAACAATATTGCTGCATTAACGAACCAAAAAAAAGAAAAAAAAAATATTTTTTTTATAATTTTTTTTTAAATATATTTTTATTTTTATTTTTAATTTTAATTTTTTTTAACAAACTTTTTTCACTTTCGTGTTTGGTATCGTTGGAACGGCCATGCTCTGGCCGATCCAACCATACCAAACATTAACCCCTAGCTGCCACGGATCGGGAGATAGGGAGTTCATTGGAACTCCCTTTCTCCACCGTTGGTGGCAGTTAGGGGTTAACTCTAGCAGGGTTATCCAAAGAGATCCGAATTGCTTGAGAAAGGTAACCGAACGCTGAAAATCCATGTTCGGTTACCTTTCCTGGCCATTCGGTTATCCAGAGAGCAGGCAATTCACCAAATCCTGGCGAATTGCCTGCACATACGGTGCCTGTTCGGTTCCTGTTCGAGGGCAGTGAAATCCCCATGAAAAAGCATTGCTTCGGCTATTCAGAGAACACAAACCAGCAGTGAAAGGTTCCCCTAATGCCCTGCCATTCGGTGGTTTAATTCGGCAAATTTATTCAGGAGAATCCCATAGACTTCAATGTTAAAAATATTCCCGTTTTAATTCAATATCTAATAAACCGTTCATTATAAAATTCTGCAGCAAAAAGTCTCTTTATTTATAGATTTTTTAGGATACTTTAAGCATTTTTCATTTTTTTTTTTTTTTTTTAAAAAGTCCGATTTTTTTTTTTTTTTTTTCCAGTTTACTTATTTTTTTTGTAACAGCCCTCTTTATTATCATCCCCTGGATCTCCTGTGAAAATTTCAGACATTTTCGCTCAGTAGTTTCTTTGCAAACAGCGTTTCTTTTTCCCAGATTCATACAAATGGTTTTTCTAATTTATTCACTGCCTCCTCTACGTCACAGCTGCTTCGGCTCTGTGTGATTCGGCTCCTGTTCGGCTTTTTCAAAGGTTAATCCAGATGTTTTTGCTTGTTTTCAGCATGCATTCGGTTAGTGTTCGTCAGGTTTGCGGCAGCCTTTCCCTGCAATTCGGGGACCCTGTGGTGCTTGCTGAATACACCGCAGGGTCACCGAAATGCAATCGGCAAAAGGAACCGAATTGAAGAGAATGAAAAGTCACCGAACGTGCGGTGACTTTTCGAATCTCTTTGGATAACCCTGTAGGACTGGCGTCATCGTGCTATGCACGATGACGCCAGTCTTCAGGGGGAGTTCCCGGAGGCTTGGCCGACATCTTGGATGTCGGCCAGCTCCGGGAAAGGATCACGAACCGGCACTTTTCAGCGCCGACTCGCGATCCAGCTCCCCAGGGGTTAATGCCAGGCACCATTTGGAAGGGCAGGCTGTGCCCTTCCAAATGGTGCATGGGTTAACCCCCGCAACGCCACCGATCGGGAGGGAGAGAGGTCCGAAGGACCTCCCCCCCTCCCTTTCAGGCGCCTCCTCCGAACATGCGGGGGGGGGGCCTGAATTAGGTGTCATCGCGCTGCCGCGATGACACCTAATTTCAGCGGCGGCGGTTCCGGATGCCGGGCTGACATTGAGGATGTCAGCCCGCACCGGGGGGGCCAGCGATCGGCCGGAACTCGGCCAAACGCTGACCCCAAAGTGAGGACGCACTCAGAGCGTCCTCAGCACACCAGCAGCCATGCGGAGGACGCGCTGAGCGCGTCCTCCGCATCGAAGTGGTTAAATCAATTTTCTCCTTCTTCCTTTAATCCACCACAGACCTGAAATAATGAGGGGCCATATATGGTGTAGTATTTTAAAACACAAATGAATTTATTTAAAAGCAAAAAACAAACTCACATTTTGTAGGGCACATACAAAATGTGCATATAAACCTTGGTCTCAAAGACCCAGACCTCCCGATATTTGTCCACCAATTGGTCCAAGAACCGTCCACCGGTTCAACTGGCCGCCTAGATGGATCTAGGGGGAGAGTCTGACAATCCTTCTGACCCACTGCAATCGCTCAACGCGTTTCGTGATAACGCCCTTCATCAGGAGTGTGGCTACAAATGAAACCTCACTCGTGCAGATGCCCCCCATACCGGAAGCCAGCATTGAGCGATCTCGTGAGATCGAGCTGGGAACAATTTCGCAAGATCGCAACTGGGGGCTTAGCAAGACTTTGCCGGCGCGCTCGTTGGATTTGTAAGACACGCGCTAAGCTGCAGGGGCCTGTCCGAATGCCGTCAAAGCATTCGATATATATGGGCTGGTACGGATTAAAATTTTCGTGTTCGATTAATCAAATTTTTTTTTTTTTAATTGATTAATTATAACACACATACAGATCCAACTACTTTTAGCTGATCTGCTTGGGTCTTGGGCCCTGTGTCTTAGCCCTGGGTCCTGAGTGTGGTGTGTGCCTGGGGTCTGGGCCATGCTGGGAGTTTGGCTGGGTCCGAGGCTGGACTGAGACAGGCAGCACCATACTCACCGCTCCTCCGCTGCCTTCTCGCCTGCCGTCTTCTTCCTGCGCCAGTCGCTGTGTGTGACGTGTACGTCACACGCGTCGCACACGTGACTGGAGGGCAGCGCTGCTTTAGGGCCACCCAGGGCACCAGGAAGCCAGTACATCTCCGGATTCAGACTCCTAGAGGCCGATACCGGAGCTGATGGACCCCCCCTGAACAAAATAAATTTAAAAATCAATCAGAAATTTAATGATTAATCGTTGATTTTCACAGCCCTAACATTGTGTGTGTATATATATACAGTTGTGTTCAAAATTATTCAACCCCCAATGCTGTAAAGGGTTTTAGGGAATTTAGTGTACATTTGTAATTGTATTCAGAATGAAATCCTACAAGGACTTTTTAAAGAACCATATGTAACTAAAATGACATCAATTGGTTTTGTAATACAGTAGTAAATGTTTCTTTTGTGAATTCTTCATTGACACAATTATTCAACCCCTTAAAGACTACCACTCTGAAGAACAGAGGTTCATTCAAGTGTTTTCAATCAGGTATTGAAAACACCTGTGGATGTCGCGGAGCAGCAATAAAGCATAATAAGCACCAATTAGGCAGCTTTAAAATGACTGATACTCAGCTCCTTCTAGACATTTACTGGTGTGGTTATAAACATGGTGAAGTCAAGAGAATGGTCCAGGAAGACAAGAGAAGAGGTGATTACTCTTCACAGGAAGGGCAATGGCTATAAGAAGATTGCAAAGATGTTAAACATACCAAGAGAGACCATAGGAAGCATCATTCGTAAATTCAAGGCAAAGGGCACTGTTGAAACGCTACCTGGTCGTGGCAGAAAGAAGATGCTGACTTCGACTGCTGTGCGCTACCTGAAGCGTAGAGTGGAGAAAAGTCCCGTGTGACTGCTGAGGAACTGAGAAAAGATTTGTCAGATGTGGGTACTGAAGTTTCAGCTCAGACAATACGGCGCACACTGCGTAATGAAGGCCTCCATGCCAGAACTCCCAGGCGCACCCCCTTGCTGTCTCCAAAGAATAAGAAGAGTCGACTGCAGTATGCCAAAAGTCATGTGGACAAACCACAGAAGTTTTGGGATAGTGTTCTGTGGACTGATGAAACAAAATTAGAACTGTTTGGGCCCATGGATCAACGCTATGTTTGGAGGAGGAAGAACAAGGCCTATGAAGAAAAGAACACCTTGCCTACTGTGAAGCATGGCGGGGGTCAATCATGCTTTGGGGCTGTTTTGCTTCTGCAGGTACAGGGAAGCTTCAGCGTGTGCAAGGTACCATGAATTCTCTTCAGTACCAGGAGATATTGGATGACAATGTGATGCAGTCCGTCACAAACCTGAGGCTTGGGAGACATTAGACCTTTCAACAGGACAATGATCCCAAGCATACCTCCAAGTCCACTAGAGCATGGTTGCAGATTAAAGGCTGGAACATTTTGGAGTGGCCATCGCAGTCACCTGACTTAAATCTGATTGAGAACCTCTGGTGGGACTTAAAGAAAGCAGTTGCAGTGCGCAATGTGACTGAACTGGAGGCTTTTGCCCATGACGAATGGGCGAAGATACCGTAGTAGATCGCTGCAAGACACTTGTGTCAAGCTATGCTTCACGTTTAAAAGCTGTTATAACTGTAAAAGGATGTTGTACTAAGTACTAAGATTGAATGTCACTTGGGGGTTGAATAAAACTGATAATGATGTGAGCACAGAAAAGACATTTGTGCTTATTTCATTATAAATGTTATGTTATATTTGTCTGACCTACACGTGCCTCTTTGATTTAATTGTAAGCAAGATGACTGAATGATCAAAATCAATGTCAAACTGGCCAAAACACTAAATTTCAGTGGGGGTTGAATAATTTTGAACACAACTGTATATATTATACATACATACATACATACATACATACACACACATATATATATACACACACACAAAACGGTAACACGCCACACGGAGACTGAGTAATGAGGAAAAAAAAATCCTTTTTTTATTGATTCAACGTTTCAGTCCGCACAGGGACTTAAATCAATTTTCAAGATAATTCATGTTCCGGTGCTGGGAAGCAGTCTCCACTATACACGTAAAACGGTAACCCGCTACACGAAGACTGAGTAATAAGAAAAAAATTAAGCCACAAACCTGCTGTGTAGCGAACCATAACTGCTCATGCTGCTTTTCAGTCATGAGGTAGACTGGTGGGCTTTAATTTATGCCCTCCCAGAAACAAATCCACGTTGGGATCAAAAAACAAAAAATGGGAATAAGCGCATATGATATCTTTTTTCTTAAGTTTTATACATGTTGCTGGGCTGGATACATCTGGTGGTTGCAGCCGCCCCATTGGGGAATAGGTGCGACCCCATCGATCCTGTACTATGTATGTTTTATTGTAAGAGCTGTTCCGCGACTTTGTTTTTTGATCCCAAGGTGGATTTGTTTCTGGGAGGGCATAAATAAAAGCCCACCAGTCTACCTCATGCCTGAAAAGCAGCATGAGCAGTTATGGTTCGCTACACAGCAGCTTGCGGCTTAATTTTTGGATAGGACTCACCCTCACTAGAGGTGCCTTGACATTTGGCGGGTGAGCTTACTCTCTTAATGGCCATTAATAGAAACCAAAAGCCTCTAATTGTGTTTGGTTTCACACGGTATAATGGGAATAAGTGCAGATGATATCTTTTATCTTATGTTTTATACATGAGGGAACCCATTAGGCCATGAGAGTAATTGGTTGTATATTTGAGGACTTAAAATAAGCACGTTGAGGTTTGCTAAATGGAAATTTGTATGTATTGGAATTCTAATACTACGGATTTATGTGTTTTGATAGTACAGGGAGGCTTAGAAAAGACTAATTTCATGCCAGCATCACCACTGAGGGACAAAGGTACATGATGGCTCTCAGCCAGCTCCGCCCAAGGAGGGAGAAGCAAGGTGGTGCCCAGAACTGGAACTGCGTAAGAAGCAGATGCCCTATATCTCACCACGAGAGGAGAAAAAGACACATCCTTTTTTTTTTTTTTTTAAATTTACAATTTTTATTTTGTAATCTTGTCAGCAAGATATCAAACTTGAAATAAGGGCCTCGCAGGGCCACAAAGAGTCATCAAATATAACACACTGTAAGAAAAATAACAAAAACAGCTACACATAGAAAGTCATTATAAGTGTTGCAGACAGCATAGAAAAATAAAAAATACAAATTTCTCAGCAAAAATCCGAGTCCCCACTATCATAGAACTTCGGCTGGCCCCCGAAGGGCGAGGACACACAATGGCCAACGCATCACAGCCACCAGACTGTCCGACAACTTCTGAGCCGAACTCCAACTTCACCTGTAGATATCCATCATAGGGAAGCTTCTCAGTTCCAATACCCCAGATTTCAAGGTCCTTTATCTTCTGCAGGGGTATGTGCTTCAAATGTTTCTCATAAAAATCTTGATAAATCACGTCGCTTGAGCTCCTGAGTCTAACAGAGCTTTAGTATAAACCCCTTCCACTTGGATCGGAATGATGGGCGAAGGATCTATCAGCTGGTCAGGAAACTTATTCGTGGCAGCAGGAGGCATAGATCCAGTTCGTTGCACTCTAACCTTCTTTCTGACTTGTGAAGATTTTGGGTGTGCATTGCTTTCCCGTATAGAACCGTATACTAAGGGAGTAACGCTTTCAGTCCTGGCTGGCACAGCATTTGGCACGGTTCTGGGCCCTCTCGGCCTTTTCATTTTGGACTTGAAAATTGGAGCGGCTTTCAACAGCTGGGCACCTGATTTGCTCCCTCACCAGGGCCCTCTGTAGTTTCCCACCTGTGAGGTAGATAACAGTCCTTCTAAGGCCTTTAAGAACTCTTCAACGGTTTTCCGTTCCGGCCTTCGGTTCGTGCACTGCGCTCTGAAATGACCCATTTCTCCACAGCTGAAGCATCTCTTCTTTTTTTTTTTTTTTAAAGACTTTATTTATGGAAGTCAGGACAATTCAACGATACAGCAGTACACATTTTGTTTGAATGGTATTCCGGTCCAGACCCAACTTGACAGTATTACAATAGCAAAGTACACTGCTGGAGGCAGAGAAAGGGAAGCACAAAGAGGAAGAGGGGGGGGGGCAGGGAGCCAACTACCGGACAGCCCGAAACAATGACAAACGTGACAAACAGACAAACAAACAAACAAACAAAGGCACTAAAGGAGTCGAGTACATGCCGGGGTTCGCTCATATAGTTCCCGCAACCCAGTTAAACCCACCATTCCGTTACATTCCCAAAGATTCCCAAGCATCCCAGACTTTCCGGTACGCCGGCATTGTATGATGTACTTTTGCCGAGAGTTCATCCATCAACTGGATATGGTCCATGATCTGTAATAGACGTCTCTGTGGAGGAAGCCTCGGGGACCTCCAGGATTCAGCAACTGCTTTCCGTGCTGCAAGTAAGATTTTGGAGAGGAGGCGGTTGTGGTGCATGGTAAAGTCCGGAACCGGATTAGCAAACAGGTATGTCCATGGATCTTTTGGCACCCTGGTTCCAAAGACCTGTTCTAGCAGGGTCTGCACCGAGTCCCAGTACTTCGATATTGCAGGACATGACCACCACATATGGGCCTGAGTGCCCCTTTCCCCGCATCCCCTCCAGCAATCATCAGGGACAGCCGAGTTGGTTTTATGGAGGAGCACTGGTGTGGTGTACCACCTCATCATAGTCTTCAGCCCCTGCTCCTGTAAGGTCGTGCAAATGGAAACTTTTCGCGCTGCCTCCCATATGTCCAACCACTCATCCCCCTCGAGGGTCGATCCCAGGTCTCTTCCCATGCGGCCATGTATGTAATGATAGGCAAGGAGGGTGTGCTTACCATGTGTGCATATAGTCTCGAAATAAGTCCTCGGGGTGGGTCTCCGGACAGGCACAAACGTTCGAAGAAAGTAAGCGAAGAGGAGCCCGCTATTTTTTTTTCCGTAGTAGAAGCAAAATGATGGAGCTGCATGTAGCGGAAAAAATCTTGCGGGTGTAGTCCGGAGCGGGCTGTTAGGGAGTCGAAGGAGTATAATCCGGCACGATCCTGTAAGTCTCTGATCCTGAGGATGCCCCCCTCGACAAATCTGGAGAACTGGTCCGGGGCTTGCCCTGGAGGGAACAGCGGATTTCTCCATAGTGGGAGCATGGATGACGATGCTTGACGTAGCTTTTTGGAGGAGGCGAGAGAATCCCACAATGCGATGGAGTGACTGAGCGGAGGGCACAGCGTCGGTACTTTGGGACGTACATTTTTTGGGAGCCACATCCAGTATTTAGGACTCTCCGGAAACATGCATGCTGATTCAAAGTCTACCCAGCGGTGGGTGTTAGGCGGGGAGTGTAGCGTTACCACTTGGGACAGTTGCGCCCCTGGAAGTAACATTGTATGTTAGGAAGTCCGAGACCACCCAGCTCCCGTGGGCGATAAAGAGTAGAACGTGCCACCCGGCGCCTCCCTCCCCTCCACACAAATGCATCAATATGAGATTGCAAAAACCGGAGGTCACTTGGGTCGATGGGAGATGGAAGCGCCTGGAACAAGTATAACAAGCGAGGTAAGAGATTCATTTTAATGCAATGTACACGGCCGAGCCAGGAAATACACTCCTTATTCCACACCTCCATCTCCCCTCGAAGTTTAGCATATAGAGGAGGATAATTAACCTTATATATATCGTCATGCTTATTCGGTAAGTGTATACCCAGATAAGGGATTGTAGTAGAAGCTATCTTAAACCCGAATACCGCAGTGAGGGCCTGCGTCTGATGTCTGGAGAGGTGGAACGGCAAAATAACTGATTTGTCAAGGTTAACCCTAAACCCCGAAACAGCTGAAAAACGAGACAGTAATGCAGAAGTGGCCGTCAGTGAAGATTCTGGGGAAGTCAGGGTGAGCAGGACGTCGTCCGCATAAGCGGATACTTTAAAGGAGCCGTCCTGGACCGTCATGCCTTTAATGTCAGGGGAGGAGCGTATATGTGTCAGCAGGGGCTCTAGGGTGAGAGCGAAAAGAAGGGGGGAGAGGGGACAGCCCTGGCGGGTGCCGTTATGTATTGAAAAGGGGGCCGCCTGTGAGCCGGGTATAGAGACATCAGCCCTGGGATTATGATATAGGGCCCGAATTGCAGAGCAAAATTCCGGGGGGAAGGACATATGTTCCAGTAGGGTAAACAGAAAAGGCCATTCGATGCGATCGAATGCCTTCTCTGCGTCGAGTGATAACAACAGGGAAGGCCGACCCTCCCTCTCTAGGTGCCATATTGCGCCCACCGCTCTGCGTGTGTTTTCGTATGCCTGACGTCCCTGAATGAATCCCACCTGGTCCGGATGTATTATTGATGGTAACAGTGGGTTGAGTCTGGCAGCCAATACCTTGGCATAAATCTTGACGTCCAGGTTCAACAGGGATATGGGGCGGTATCCTGATGGGTCGGAGAGGTTTTTGCCCGGCTTAGGAAGAACTACTAGGGACGCCAGTAGGGAGTCGGGCGGGAAAGGGTTGCCCGCCTTAACCGCGTTGAACAAAGTGACTAAATGGGGACCAAGGATTGGAAAGAATGTTTTATAATAACGGGCTGTGTAGCCGTCAGGTCCAGGGGCCTTATTAGGTTTAAGTGAGACGATAGCTTCGGATATCTCCTCGAGAGTAAAATCTTTCGCAAGCGCTAACCCCTGACTGGATGAAAGTTTGGGTAAATCAACGCTAGAAAGAAAGGAGTTAATTTCAGTTAGGTGGGAGGCCGTGGGAGGCGAGTGTAGTGGGGAGTGATTGTACAGAGAGGAGTAGTAGTCCGTGAAGGCTCGTTTAATATTTTGTGGGGATTTGATCGATCTACCTGCCGAGTCCTTGAGGGAGGTAATACGTGTCACCGGGGGTCGCGGTCGTATCTGTCGTGCCAACAGAGTGTCCATCTTGTTCGCAGATTCGTAGAATCTGCGCTTAGACCATGTCATGGCTTTCGCTACATCTTCGAGCAATAACCTGTTTAGGGCATGTCGGGTGCCTTGTAAGCGGTCAAAACCTTCCTGAGAGGGTGTCGTTTTATGTTCTAATTCCTGTACCCGTAACGTATGCTGCAATTCTAATACGCTCTGTAACTTAAGGCGCTTGCGGTAGGAAACTTTTTTAATAATTTCTCCTCTTATTACCGCTTTATGCGCTGCCCAAACGGTGGAGAAGGAGATGTCCTCCGTGACATTATCTCGGAAGTATGCCTCCAACTCCCCTCTAGTTCCCTAACCAACCCCGCATCCTGCAGTGTATGGGATCCAAGCCGCCAGTTCCACGCCGGGGAGCAGTTAGGAAGGCTAAGTTCCATGACCACATTCGCGTGGTCCGACCAACTAATCACCCCAATAGAGGCCGCTGTTACCCATGGGAGAAGGGAGGGAGAGATAAGGATGTTATCGATTCTGGAGTAAGACCCGTGGGGGTTAGAATAGAAGGTAAAGTCTTTAGTAGAGGGATGGGAGACCCGCCATACGTCTATCAAGGCCCTCTGATTTAGGAAGGAGCCAAACAAGACGTCCTGTCTAGTGCCCATAGTCGGGGTCTGGTTGGCGGAAGGGCGTGATCTGTCAACTGCGGGGCAGGGGACCGCGTTAAAGTCCCCGCACATGAGAATCTCCCCCAAAGCATGACGGTCCAGGTCGGCCTGGAGGGCTTCCCAGAAGTGTTTATCCGGTGTATTCGGGGCGTATACATTTACTAAGGTGACAGATCGTGTACCCAGGGTTCCAGATAGAATAACATAACGTCCGGCCGTATCAGTATGAACATCATGTTTTGTAAAAAGGCAATTTCTATGGATAAGGATAGCAACTCCGTTTTGTTTGTTGAGAGCGCAGGAGGAAAACACCTGGGAGAAACGAGGATCACGTAATCTGTGTGAATCCTGCCGAGGTATTCTGGTTTCCTGGAGGAACGCTATATCTACATGTTTGCGTCTAAGATCACGAAATAACACTCTCCGCTTCTGGGGGGAATTTAAGCCCTTCACATTAAGTGAGAGGGCCATCATCGTATTAGGTTGCATCGTAACTCCCAGGAACGGGGTGATGTTGTACTCCAACGCTCCCAACCCACATCAGTGCCTTACTCACATATAACACGGACAGGACAACAAGTATACAAGGGGAACACCTAAGAACACGACACAGAAAGGAAATAACATAAGGGAAGAAAAGAGGGAACACATAAAGGAAGAGAAGGAGAGCCCGAGACAATTTCAACAAGGTCTCGGGTAGTCCCTCGAAAGGGGGGACGGATAAGGAGGACATGTTATCCACACATGCCACCTCCTTAGTTGACGCGTGAAGCGGCATATATATGAATTGAAAAAGAACCCAAAAATAAAAAGATATAGCAAGATAATATAAACGCAGGCTATATAAACAGATTATCATTCAATAAACAGAACTCAGAGTAAAACAGTGGGCCAAAGCCCCGTAAGTGCCGTGGGGAGGGGGAGGTATAACGCCTCCACCCCAGCAGGGCACTGCCACCCAAGTGACCACAGGCTCACCTCTCCCAGCACCACCCAAGGCGCTCATAAACGTTGGTGATCAATAGGGCGAGTTTAATCCAAGGAATAGGAAAAAGCGACAGAGCGTCTCAGTGTCCCTCTCATGGCGGAGGGCGAGGAGAGCCCGACGCGGGGATACACTCCCACTCCACCTCCACCGGTTCCAAAGGCTGCAGGGAGGCTTCCGGAATTTGGAGCTCCAAGGCCGGCAGGCCAAGCTGGGCTAAGAAGGCGGGAGCCCCCGCCAACGATGTACAAATGGACGTGGAACCATTCTGGAAGGCCATCATCTTCAGGGGGAAGCCCCATGCAAAGCGAACCCCGTGGCCCCTCAGGTGATCCGCGATGGGTTTCAGGGACGGCGTCGGGCCAGCGTGCTGGGGGCTAGGTCCTGGAAGATCTGTAGCTCTGCATCTTGATAGACAAGTGGAGAATGACGTAAAGCTCGTAGCACTGCCATCTTGGAAGTGAAGTAGTGGAAACGAAATATCACATCCCTGGGGCCTGCCGGAGGGGCCGCCCTCGCTCTCAGGGCTCGGTGCACCCGGTCGAGTAGCAATTGGTCCGTGGTATATTCGGGTAACAGGGTCGTTAACATATTCAGTACCGTCTCTCCTAAGGCGTTCGATGCCACCGACTCCGGGAGCCCCCGGAGCCGTAAATTGTTGCGTCTGGACCTGTTAGAAAGGTCCTCCACCTGCTGCTCCAGTTGTTGAATGCGCTCCACCAACACGTTTGATCTGTCAATTGCTGCGTTGTGGCCCCTCGAGAGCGTAGTCACTGCCTCCTCCAGAGCGGAAGTTCTGGCGCCAACCGCGTGTATCTCCGTGCGGATGGCGCGCGCCGATTTGTCCAGCTCCCCCCGATAAATTGTTGTACCTCGACCAGCCGGCCGAGGATCTGTTGGATATCCCCCTTGGTAGCCGCCTCCGGAGGCCCTCCGGGACTGGAGCACGCGGAGGATGCAGATGGAGAGTGCCGGCCGCCATCTTGCGGAGCAGGCCCCGAGGGCAGGGGACGGAAGATCGGGGCTACCTGCGTGCCTGGGGTCCCCTTCGTCCGGGAAACCTTTGCGGGAGACATCACAAGGGACTCGGTGGCGATGGAAGTCAGTGTGGAGAAGATCTGCTCCGAGAAAAATTGGGTTCTTTGCTCGTCAGGACGGAGAGATCAGCCTACACGTCTGCTCTCATCTCGCTCCAGGCCACGCCCCGAAGCATCTCTTCTTTAAACACGGAGACGCACTTTCTCTCGGTGATTCACTCGAAGGGCCCCGGCCAGAGGTCACAGCAACTCCTGTTGTCCGAATATCCGTCAGGAACTTTTGCATGTTAGTCTGTGTCTCTGCCACTTTCAAAATTACCCGGCACAGATCCGTGTGCGTCTGCTCCAATTCAGCTTGAGCTTCTTGCACTTTCTTAACAGTCTTCTGTATTTCACCATAAGCCTAAATAGTTGACTCTTTTGCAGTACTCTCTGAAGGTATAGGAACAACAAACTGCTCTTGTCTGTCAACTTCGGACCCATAGGCATCCAACAAATCACCTTCAGTCGGCGAACATTCGTTATGTCTCACGGGTTGCGCGTAGGCTCTTTCCCCTCTTAGGAATTTCTCTTCCAGAAGAGCCTCTTCTTCTCTAACAGCTCGAATCAGTTCTAGGTATTTCAATTCTCTGTTACCTTCTCTGGTTTTCAGCTGTAACATCACAGGGTCTAGAGGTTGAGCACCCCTCAATATCTGCCGCATTCTGATTTGGTCTATCATAGCAGGTTCGGCCCCTTTCTTGAGAAGTATTTGGTGCAGAATCTTATCCAGGCGCCTCATATAATCAGTCATGTTCTCACCTTTCCGCTGGTAGGTGTGTTCGTACTGGTACATGAGCTCAGCAGCCTTTTCTGTTTGCCCGAAGACTTCCTGTAATATATTTAGGTAATCTAAAGCAGTACAGTCTTGCTTACTCAACTTCAGGTTTCTGACAGCCTCTGATGCAGGTCCCTTCAAGCTCTCAGTAATTCTGTTTCTTCTGTGCTTCAGGGACGTCCCACTTGTCTAGAGCCTGCATCGCCTGTTCCACCCATTCCTCAAAGGTTTCTTCTCCCGCCGGAGTTGGCGCGCTTCCTGAAAAATTTCTCAACCTTCGGTAACCAAAATTTGTGTAAGGAGGGTTTGTTCTTTGGCATTTAGCTAGCAAGTCTCCGATAGCCACAATGAACTCTGGCCCGATCATGGCTAGTGGGCCGGGCGCAGGAACATTCGCGGGATCACCCCGTGCCGTACTTGGCTGGACCAGTCGAACTTCCACATCGTCGGCCAGCTTCACACTCGCGCCCTGAAAACACACTGGAACACCCTTCCTCCACTCGAAAACAACATACGTGCGAGAAGTCTCTGGGTTCGCTTTAATGTCCATTATTAACCCCTGATGATCCTGTGTCAGCGTGGCCACGGCCCGGCGAATCTGGTCTTCGGCCCAAGTGTCTGCGGGAATGTCCATGACTACACTTAACACTAGCTGGCTATTCTGCTCCTTACACCATTCTGCAGCAGTGTCTGGATCCATGTTAACCCTTTAATTACGGTATATTCAGAGACTGAAATCCCGGACGAGGCCCCACGTGTAGCGCTCACCCCCGGAGGAGCCGCTGAATAACCCCAGGATAGTCTCACCGCACTAGGAATCACTATACACCAGCACTGTTGTGGATTTTCCAAGTTATATACTTTACTGGATTAATAAAGTGACATATAATACACATGTACGTTGAGAGAAATAACAGGACTGCGCAACGCGGGAAAAACACGCGGCGGAAAAGAAACGGTTAATACCCCTCAATTTGCGAGTTCAAGTCCCTTTCAAAATGGCTCAAAAGATAGTGTCTTAGGGTACCCGGGTAATATATATTCAACTGGCCAGTGAATGAGCAAAGTTATCTTCGACTAGTCAACGTTGGGGCCCTGTGGATTGAAGCAATTAACCAAGTGCGCACTTTCGTTTCGGAACCGTAGGCCTTGAGGCCTCTCACCCATCCGACGAACAAAGTGTCCAGAACCAATGACTCGACCAAGGATCTCTCTCCGCAACTGGGACCCGATGCCAACAAATCCGCTCTCCCGATCGCCGTTCTCTGTTACCGGAATCGATACGCCACCTGCACTCCCAATCGATCCTCGTGGCCTCCTCACTCGGGGTCCTGCTGGAACTTGGTGGTCCTTCTGGTTGCTTAGTAGAATGCAGCAGGTGACAGCACAATCTCCGTCCCTGAACTCCAGCACCGAATATGGCAGCGTCCACACTCCAGCCTGGTTGCGATCCCTGATTAGTGTCCTGCGTGCGTCCTACTCCTTCCGTCGCTCTACTCACTCTGCCCTGGTCTTGCACGAGGCTTCGGATGTCTCTCCTCGCGCCAGTACACCCACTTCCTGTTCCCTTTGCCAAGGTTTCTGGGAGATGAAGTCTTTTTAGTCCAGCATAGCCCATAACGTCTCCAGACTCTGTCTCCCTCTAGTGGCAGCAACAGTCAATTACATAGAGCCAACTAATACAGCGCTACAGTAGTATATGCAATATAGGTCATTTGTGTTTGTATTTAATAGATGCATAGATATAAATTCAGATCTTTTAAAAAAATTATTATGTTTTTTTGGTGATGCACGCATCATACATTACAGTAACAGTACATTTCAAAAGCTGAGCAGCTTAAAATACAATAATATCACAGAATACAGAACAAAGTACAGCGAATTTCAACAAACCTAGTGCCACAGCAGAAAACCAGGTTAAAGACATGGTTCACAGCACAAAACCGATCATGAGCTGGAAGGACTAAGGCTATTGTCAGACGAATGCAGTCTGAGCGCACTCTGCGTTCGAGCACAATGGACGGACCTACTGACGGAATATACTGTAGACAACACATGGTCCGTTTTAGTTGACGGATGTAGAAAAAAAAAAGGGAATTAGGGGAAAAGAACTTAATATCAAAAATGCAAAAAATTTGAAAAGGATATGAGGATATTTTGTGCGTCAAGGTGCTGGACGTCGCAAATGCGCTGCGTCTGACATCTCACTCACACAGAATGCTACGCGGACATGGCACACTCTGCGCGTCCGTCTAGCGGTTTTACGTTCTTGCCTAACTTGCGTCCATTTGCCACGTGCGTTGTACGTCCACAGTTCAGATGCAAAAATATTAAGCAACATGTAAAATAATTAGTGTTAGTATTTTTATAAATTCAATTACTCATGGGATTTTAATGCTATACAATTATAAATACTTAATATGTATTTCTTAAATATCTCGAGGTAGACATGCCAGATACTCAGCATGTGTCCAACTGAAAATAACATCACAGAAATATTTCAAAAGAATATTCATCCTGCACCAGGGACAAGAATAAAGCAACTTTAAACAAACCGCTGATTTTAAGAAGGAAAATGTCAAAATTTCTCCAGTGCGCGTTTGTATTTTAAAACTTTTTAAATGGGTTCTGCTTCTTTTAGACGTGAAGCAGCTTTCAAGATTAATACTTAACCTACTTATCCCTCATATTCTAAAATTAACAATCTTCCCCAGCTATATATCAAGTAGATGATTCTGTGGAACCGGCAGCCCACTTAAAAAGCTCTAATTTTACATAAACATTATTTTTCACTTTACATTATTTCTGATAACCAAGAAAGACAAACTCATTACTACAGCATATGCCACAAGTGTTACATACACTTAACACCATCATAAAGTGATTTTCCCTAAAACCACTGGAAGGACCCAGTGATTTTTAGTCTCTTTTTGAAAAATCACTTTTTATTAATGATATAGTAAAAAAAATCATTGTAAATATGCACAATGTATTTTGTACTGTAGGGTCCTACAGGAGATGCAGACATCACTATCTGCTGGTGAAAACGCAGTACTGCAGCTGGGGTTCCCCGATGAAGCAACATGGAATCTGTGTTTTAAACTGTAACAACTGTTCAAACTCTATTAGCACCTCGTCTATCATGGTCCATGTGCTAATACATTTATGGCACATTTTAGAGACCATTTGCAAAGGAATTTTTGTTTGCAATAAGCACAATTCCTTTATTTGGTTTAATTCTGGAGTAAAGCAGAGTATACTCTATATTTGAGCACCAACAGGTACTTTTGAAGATACTCAACCTTGGTGGTGAAAGGGATGAAGGGATACATAATTTAATTAAAACCGGTGCTCATTGCAGAGGTTTTGATGACAGCCGTCCCTATATCTGGGCACTATATGTAAAATATATATATTTTTGAGCCTCTATCAAAGGTGATTGTTTGCACTTACTTTTCCTTCAGTCTAGTAGAATAAGAATTTTGATTAAACGCATGTATTTTCTGCCTATGCTTTTATAAATTAATCCTATTTCTTCATCAATCTTCATGATACTTATGACGAACGCCGGGTCCCAAGTACTGGGAACTCCCGTTTGTAGATGGGTGGCTCTCCGCTGTGTACCCCACTGCTACCTCAGTCCCCCATTACCTAGAGACTTACTCTGTAGATTGCTAGCTTTGCACCAGTAACGAGACGAGACTCTGTTAGGCCGGGGTCAGACGAGCGCACTACGTTGTGATGCTTTAATGGGGGTCGGCCACACGCTGTAGCGCGTGCAAGAATTGCGAGCACTACAGCGGACGTGCTGAAAGCCTCCCCATCAAATCATTACAACACATGTTCAACGGGCCTGCAAAGTGCGATCCTCCATAGGAGGATCGAGCCTTGCAGCACTGAGCGCACTAACTGCGCTCAGCGAGGTGGCCACACAGGCGTCAGAGTGGAAGGAACGTCCACTCTCACTGACACTCCTTCCGCTCTGAAACCATGTGTCTGACCACGGCCTTAAAGTACAAACAAGAGTGACCTTTATTCAAGAACAATATCCCACTTTTTATGCACACAACCATCAGATAAGAACAGCTATTGTCTTTGGAACGGCCTGCCAGACACTCTGGCTTCATTCACAGCTCCCAATTGCAGCTCCCCACCTCCTCCTGAGTACAAAGTCCGGTTGTGGGACATAGCAGGGGAGCTACGACGATCCCCGAGCGCCCTCCGATATAATCAGGGTCTCCTGGTGCTCCTGCACACATAGCACCTCGATTGTCCCTTGGGTTGTTTGGTAGTATCACAAGACTGCTTTGAGATTATATCTTCCTAGTTCAGAGTAGGATGGGAAAATATCTGCCACTGTGTTTATTGTTAAAGAGAAGATGGAATGGGATTGGCGTACAGTTGGCAAGTATTTTCTAAGTTTTAAAAAGAATCATCTGTGGTTAGCCAAATAGATATAGTATTAAAATATTGTATTGTGTACTTGAACACAATGGTATCAATTTCATTTTCTAAATTTAGAAGGAATAGTCCAGTCTCCTCCAAATAGGAGTTCTTTCTGCAAATTAAGGGCCCAGATTCCAACCGGGACGATAAGCTAACACCTGTAGTGGTAAGTGAGACGTTGCCCTAGACGTTAGCCTAAAATCGTCATGAGCTTACTGTAGATTCACATCTCCTATACGTTCTCCCTAGAGAACGAACCATCCCAACCTAGCTCGTCCTCCTCAAAACCTGGCAGTATATGGTGAGTGGATATCGACTTTTAAACCATGATCTTAAGGGATTTTGCTTTTGTAAAATCACTCAAAATCTTTATGTAATACCCTAAAAAAATCTCATACTCACCTGAGATCACGTGGTGCAGAGGGCAGCATGATCCGCCACTTTCTCTGACTATGAGCAGCGCAAGAAAGGGGAAAAAAAGTTCCCATGTTCATCTGCGTCTCCTTCCATGGTCCCTGCACATTTGAGATTGCGCAGGACTCCATGTAGTCCT
This sequence comes from Leptobrachium leishanense, assembly GCA_009667805.1. Classification (NCBI taxonomy): domain Eukaryota; kingdom Metazoa; phylum Chordata; class Amphibia; order Anura; family Megophryidae; genus Leptobrachium; species Leptobrachium leishanense. The sequence goes on along the minus strand of CM019067.1, from coordinate 179,351,709 downwards.
ATGGACTCCAGGAGCTGATACTCAAGGTAGTGCTGTGCGTCGATGCAAGTATGCGCCTGCGCAGAGCTGCATTAAGATCTCTATGGGCCTGGAGCTGAATATTTTGGTGTTTTCTTCTAGAATCTAGTGAAATGAAAGCACATTTTATGTTCTTTGATAGTGCAGATACGGGTATATCTAACGAGGCAGTTACTGTGTAATACATTTTTCATTCAGATTTCAATCATTTAAAGTGTGTAAAATAATTTTTTCCCATTTTATCATCCAAACCTTTGTGGTTATATAGGGCATTCTTGTTAATAAAAATAAAAAAAGTGAAATGGGAACCTGTTACCGCATTTGTCTGAGAAAATATACAATTTTAACCAAAAATGAAATATTTCCCTTGTGCTTTGGAGGATGGTGCTTTATGAATAATTTGACGATGTATAAAATACTGGCCGTGTTCCCAGACTGGGGAATTAAAAGGTGAGTAATGGCAGTGGTATTGCTCATTTTATATGTAAAAATGGACAATGCCATCACTTTGGAACTAAATATAAATAAATAAGAAAAGTGATTTTTTTTTTTTCACCATTTCATATAGATTTTATATGGTAATGTTTGGTATTAACGCAAAGGCCAGACTCTGACTTGTCCAATGACGCCTCACTTGACCTTGTGAGGTGTAAAGATTAGAGACGCAGGGGTCCAAAGTCTCCCCAGTGCTCTTTGCTGCAGTCCAGCAGTTTAGGTTTTTGATGTAACAATTCTGTGTTACAAAGAAAAAATAAAGAAATATTTGCTATTTTTAATGTTACGTAAAACCTAGTCATATTTGGTATCGTTGGAAAGGTCATGCTCTGGTCTTTCCAGTGATACCTCACATGACCCTATAGCTGCGATGTAGTTGGAGATACAGCGGTCCAAATGTCCATCACTGCAGACAATATCCTTTCTCTGGGCCTATTCTGGGGCATGGGCCTGGAGCTGCTGCTCCACCAGCCCCTAGATTAATCCGGCTCTGCGCCTGCAGCTTCCAATTATTCCAAGTCATGATGCACATAGCGTGTCTGGGTTGGAATAGCATTTCTGAAAATGATACTCTGCCATCTGAAATTTGAAAATCGGTCTGAAAGAATGAATCAAAATTATCCATAATTAACTGAAACGTGGTAAAAAAATATCTATGCAATTCAAGACAAAGCAATGGGTTAATGAACATTGGCATCTCACAGGGTCCCCATTATATTCCTTTTTTTCCTTTTAATCATTAAAAATTATATAAAAAATGGAAAAGGAATCGATTCAAAATTTCGAACTCGTCAGAAAGAATGAATCCGAAATGAAAAAAACTCTATGCAATTCAAAAGAAAGCAATGGGTTAATGGGCATTGGGTATCTCACAGGGAACAGAACAGAGTATTCCCCAAGCAAAGGGTTAATGGGCATCTCACAGGGCACAGCGTATGTCCCAAGCAAAGGGTTAATGGGCATTGGGCATCTCAGACTTTTTTTTTGTACAGTTACCTTTTGTTTTTAATCATTATAAAATGATATAAAATGGAAACGAATTGATCCGAAATTTCGAATGGTCAGAATCGCTAACGATCTGAAACGAAAAATCGATCCGAAATGAATACCGCCGTGCACATGTCTAGTTGGCAAGGGAAATCTGCTAGCTAGCTTATGGTCTGTTTGTGGCTGTTGGAATCAGACCATAAGTGTTTCAACTGATCTATGAGAAATATGTAGTGAAGATATATGTGGGTAGCCCACATGGCGCATAAACTACTGTATATAAAGTAATCATATTAAAATATACAAAATTATATAAAATAGCGACAATCCAAACGCACAGGCAAGTGGAAAAAACTATTTGTGTGCTCGTCGTGACACAGATTGCAGAAACAAATAGAATACTTAGAAATGGGTCTTCCACTCTCTTGGTCCTCTCGAAAAAGAAAAACAGAAAATTACAACGGTGCAGATCATAAAAATATGAATTGTCCAAATAATTGCAAATAGGAGAGACCCTCGCATCCTATAAAGCCATAATAAAACACAATCCACCGAAATACATTTTTTTTTCAGTTTTGCTTAAATTGTGTATTTTGTCAGAAAAAGGCAGTAACAGGTGTTCATTTCTCAGCATGTAAAAAAATTATTTTACATACTGTAAATGAGTGAAATATGTAATTCATTCTTTTAAAAAATATTTTTAAGTTATAGCATTCTGACAGGACATGACGTATACACATAATGATATATTTAAATCTAAGTCTGCTTAGAAAATGGATATATAAATTTGTCTGGGCCCTATGACAAACATTAATTCAAATACATAAGGTTGTGTAGGGAGAGGTATTGAAGTGGAAATAGGCTGGAAGATGGCCGCTATTATAAGCCAGGCGACCATCTTGTTCAGAATATTGGTTCACTTGAAAATAACTAGGCAAGTTTTAGTTGAAACTAGAATGGTATATACGTAGAAATTTAGGAATGTGCTAGATTAGCAGAAAAAGTAATTAGAATTTGAGAAAGGTCTAGGCTGTTCCTGGCACGGAAGGACAGAAAGAGGAGTAGACACGCCAAGGTCGTTGAGGCCCACTGACAGACAAGAGAGTATAGAGATCAGACCAGGTGTTAACTGCAACAAGTGATTGTAGGCGCTAGGGAGGGGGGCGCAGCCCGGGATGGGAAAAGCAACTAATTATGATTCACTGAAACTAACATAAAGTTTGCCAATTTACAGCCAATTTAATGGAATGTCTTTGTATTAGCCAAAGGGAGGTATTAACCCACGTGGGGTGGGAGAGTGTCATCGGGAGGTGGGCTGATTGGGATGTACCTAATTGTGTATTTGGGGTATAAGATTGGATGTCACGAGGGACTCGGGGCTCATTCTTTGCGATTGTATCCTGTTTGAGCATCTGTTGTGATATCACAATAAAGTTTGCCTTTCCTGAAGAGACTCGTGTTCAGACAATCCTTGCTCGTGTCCGGTCCGGCCTCGTCCCGAGTGAACCCGTCTGATTCCGGTTACAGTATTAGCAGAAGCTCTCGGACGTCTTTTTGCGTCGGCCGTTTCAAAGCGTGTTCCTGCGTGTTCCAAAATGCTTAGGTGTGAACGGGGCCCATAGCAAAGCATGGGATTTCACCGTTCAATGTGTTTCAAAGCGCGCACGAAAGTGCGCCAAAACGTCTAGGTATGAACGGGGCCTTAGAGAGAGTTCAGAGAAGGGCTACTAAAATGGTGTACGGCTTGAAGGAGAAAAGTTACCAGGAAAGGCTTAATGATCTTAACATGTACAGCTTGGAAAAAAGACGAGAGAGGAGATATGATAGAAACATTTAAATACGTAAAGGGAATCCACAAGGTAGAGGAAGGGAGTATATTTAAAAGGAAACAAAGTAGCAAAACAAGAGGACATAGTCTTAGATTAGAGGGGCAAAGGTTTAAAAGTAACATCAGGAAGCATTATTTTACTGAGAGGGTGGTGGATACATGGAACAGCCTTCCAGTTGAAGTGATAGAGGCCAAAACAGTAATTGAATTTAAGCAGGCATGGGATAGGCATAAGGCTATCCTAAACAAAAGATAAATCCAGGTAAAGTATCCATGTAATTGGGCAGACTAGATGGGCCGAAAGGTTCTTATCTGACAACATTTTCTATATTTCTAGGTTTCTAAAACAAAACATGGCGAGGACAAAATGGTCTAAACATGCACAGCAGGGAAAGGGTTCAACAAAATGTTCAGGATTCATTGCAATTAGTTTCTGTTGTGTATAGACACTGTATAATGCAGATTATTTTGAGGATGGTACAAAAACTGTATATTATAATGTGTGACTTGTAACTGCCATAATTATGAAATGGCTATATACGGTATTTGCACAGTAAGGATTCATTCATGAAATTAGGCGTATTTATTCTGCTGCAACATTAGTGATCTATAAATTAAATATTTTTTATAATTTAAATATATAATTTATAATTAACAAATTTTCCTTTATTGAGAATAGAGAATAGGATACAAAAGACAAAAAGGCAGGTAAAGTGGCAGGTAAAAAGTACTATACGGGCAACATAGTCATCAAGAGCATTCAAACGCCAGCATGTTTGCAGATACAACCAGTAGTGAACAGACAACAGAGCAAGATGATCCATTTAAAGCTGTTCGCAAAGGTTCAATGAACACATATGGTACACATGGAACATTGAATTGCAAAGTATTTTACCAGGAAGGATACACGGAGACTTCTCTCGTTTTCAAGTATGTCCTGGGTTCAAGGACATTGAATTGTTACAGAAATACAAAGTAATAAATGCAAGATATTAAAAACAAAACACAAATATACAGATTAACACAGAAAATATGTAGGAGATATAGTCATTATGTTACATTCCAGGTGTATTCTGTATCGAGGTCCTAATAGTCTTCAAAGGACAAAAAAAGGATCAAGCAATGTAGAATACAATACATTTGGGTGAAGAAAAAAAACAAACAAACCCAAACCCAATATGGCACCACTTTGGTGCTCAATCCCTCAGTATCTGATACGTGTGTGAAGGCACTGGGAATATTCCTCGGGGAGATCAGAGTAAGGAACAGGGAATGCGAGAAAAAAGGGTGAAAAAAGGGAGAAAGTCGAAGAAAGAAAAAAAAGAAAAAAGAAAAGTAAAAAAGATTTTTTTTTTACTTAGATGTGTTTGAATGTCATGTGAAATGAAGATACTCATTTTCTATTTGTAGATTTCAGATTCTTAGGTTGAGGAGTCTGACTTCATATCCCCCTTGAATGAATAGGAATTTTAATAATGCCTTCCTTTTTCAAACTGTCAATCATTTTAATCTTTTGGCTTCAAAAGAATTTTTTTATTACATCTGGTTAAGTGACTGACTGTTCACTTAAGAATCTTTTTGAAGATTACAGAGGGTTTTTTTAAGCTTTGAGATAGATCTTAAACAGCTGATAAGTGCTAGGATATTTTCTGGAAAAGGGATATATAAGATATATACTGTATATATCTCAGAGGTATGTGTTCCCAAGACAAATAATGCTGAGCAAATGTAAAACAATGTTGTGTGTGAATGTTATTATTATTATCATTATTTATTAAGCGCAAACACATTCCACAGCGCTGTACAAGGTGTAATGGGTAAAGACAGGACAATTACAATACATACAGGAGACAGGTCAGTATTCCTGCCAGCAGATACATGAGGATCCTATTCCCATGAGAATTTACACTCTAGATGGGTGAGGGGATTAGAAACAGGAGGGGGGGACTGCAGTGATGAGTTAATACAGGGAGAGGTGAGGACTGTTTTTGGGTTGGTCAGATGTCTTGTTACGGAGTCGGGTGTTAGGCTTCCCTATACAGAAGGGTCTTTAGGGAGCGTTTAAATGAAGCCAGATTTGGGGACAATCTGATATTGTGAGGAAGCGCGTTCCATAGGGTCAGCACTGCACGAGAAAAGTCCTGCAATCAGGAATGTGAGGAAGTAATGATGGGGGATGCCAGGCGCAGGTCATTGTTGGATCGTAGGGGACGGGCTGGAGTGTATTTGGTGATTAGTGAGGACAGGTAGTGAGGGGCGGCGTTAGTGAGGGTTGTGTAGGTCAGGGTGAGTAGTTTGAATTTAATTTTGCTGTGGATGGGGAGCCAGTGTAGGGATTCACAAAGAGGAGCGGCAGAGACAGAGCAACGGGTGAGTTGGATAAGCCTGGCTGATGTGTTTAGGATGGCCTGGAGGGGGGAGAGTCGGGAGATAGGAAGGCCAATCAAGAGGTTGTTGCAGTAGTCCAGGTGGGAGATAACAAGAGAGTAGATAAGTTGCTTGGTGGTGTTGTTAGTCAGAAATGGACGAATTTTGGCAATGTTGCGGAGGTGATTGCGGCAAGATGATGAGAGCGATTGGATGTAGGGGCTGAAGGAAAGACTTGAGTCAAGAGTCACTCCGAGGCAACGGACTTGTGCAGAAGGATAGTGATACCGTGAATGAAATGTGAATGAAATAGACAATTACTTTGTTACTGCTATGTATGCGCTCATAGTTCAGGCCCGATTCCTGCCATAGAGTGCATTACATACACAGAGGCATGCATACATACACACATAATAAAGTATCCAGGAGACGGGACCTGCAGCTAGGCAAACAGCCACCAAGAATAGTGAGAAACAGAGTGGTTTGTGACGGTCCTGAGCACAAGCAACGATACTAGTGGCCTGCTTTAGGGTGGGTGCCCGCTCAAGTCTTACAAGGTTTTTGCTTGATTGTGCCATTACAGGGACAACTGCTCCATATGCAAATCAGACTGCTCTCACCCAGAAAGGGTGGCCGGTGCTGAAATGCCAAGGAAGTGATTCATTTTAGAATACGGGGTTAAGTTTACAACAACTCTGGTTACGTTTACACCAGAGTTGGAATAGGGCTCACCACTGGATAGTAGCCAATTGGTGGAAATATTTTCCATTGTTTATTTTAAATAGAAATGTGCTTTTCGTTTCATTCTGAATCCAAATTTTGACGAAATTTTAGGATTCGTATTTCTGAAATGCTTTCGAAATACGAATCGGTTCCGTCCGAAACAGACCGGAAACAAAACGGTATAAAATAAAATTCGTTATACCGTTTCACTTAGACTCAATTCCCCATAGACAAGTAATGGTTAATCTTTTCAGAGAATGCCGACCAGCACCGAAATGTCAGTGAAATGCCCTGAATTTTCGGTGGTTTGTGCGACAACTTTAAACAGGCGAATCCAATAAGTTTCAATGTAAAAAATATTCCTGGTTTTAGTAAATATTTATTCAACAGTTTACGTTTATTCTTTTCATTTGCAGCAAAAAGTATTTATTTTTTAAGATTTATTAGGCATTTTTCAGGATATCAATACCAGTCATTCAAAATAAAATACCAGCCCGTACTACATTGAAATTGTCAGTAATAAAATACCAGCCGGTACAAAAATAAAATACAGCCAGTACTACAGTAAAAATACCAGCGGTACAAAATAATCCTATAGGTTTCAATGTAAAAAAAATTCCCCATTTTTATTAGATGTTTATTCAACCGTTTATTCTTTTCACTTGCAGCAAAACACTCTACTTTTCATACTTTTTATTTCAGAACAAGGCTTTTTTTCTTTGCCGAACGCAGCGGTTTTTTTTCTTTCCTTCAGTCTGACTGCGTTTGGTGGAGGCTATCTATGGTGATGAAACCTATTCAGTACGAAGGACAGCAGCTATTCTTGGTGCTGAAACCTATTCAGTACCAAGGACAACAGCCCCATGGAGCCGCTATCTATGATGCTGAATAGGTTTCGGCACCATGCATAGCTGCTGTCCTTTGGTACTGAATAGGTTTCCGCACCAAAGACTGGGGGAATCAGGTTTTTTTTTTTACCTTAATCCAAGTAATTAAATTTTTTCCGTTTCACATTCTGAAATAACCAATAAAAACAAAATAAAAATGAAATAACGAAATAATGAAATGAAATAATAAAAACTAAATACCGAATCAATTATCGATCGTCCAAACCAACGAATCAATCTGATATACAAATCACGGTAACATAACCAATGCAGTGAAACGAATTGAAAAACATAACGAATCGATCCAAAAGGTAACAAATTACCCAAGCAACAATTAACAAGTGGTTTTTTTTTGTGAAAGCATTTTACCAGGAAGGATACATTGAGATTTCTCTCGTTTTCAAGTATGTGCTGTGTGGCGAGTATGTACCGTTAGGTGTCTTGCCCAAGGACACTTACTGGAGAGGTGCTCGTCGGAATCGAACCCATGACTCCACAGGCTCTCTCCACACAGAGCAGTGATGTTACCTCTACGCCGCAGGGCCTCCATATAACTGCAATCACATCGCAGAAAAAATAAAAGCCATCTAAAATTCAGCATTGTGCGTGAACAAACTAATAAAAAAACAAAAAAAAACAGCGTTTGATATGAAGAGCAGCTTCTAGGAGCCAGGCCGAACACTGCCGCGATCCCCACCGTTCACAGCATCACATCTCGGTCAGGTCGAAAAACAGCCATGATGCGATTATCGCCCTGAGTCATCACACGCTCATCGTCCTCCAGGATCAGCAGCATTGCATCCAGTATGGCCGGGAGACATGGGCCCTCCATCTCCTCGGCCCTCATGGTGATCCCCATCAGCAGCAGAGCGCTCGGGGCAGGCAAGCTGGGGGATGACAGACTCCGAAGGGTAGGCCGCAAGATGGCCACCAGGAACACGCGCCAGCAGCCAACAGGCGAGTCTCTGGACCGGAGGGGGGGTAAATTGGACTCTGGTCAAAACAAGGACCCAGAGTATGAAGGAAGAATGGAGAGGCACACACTGTAAGATGCTTGGAGTCCAGTGTGAAGTTTCCACAGTCTGTGTTGATTTGGGGAGCCATGTCATCTGCTGGTGTTGGTCCACTGTGCTTCATTAAGTCCAGGGTCAATGCAGCAATCTACCAGGAAATTTTGGAGCACTTCATGCTACCTTCCACAGACGAGCTTTATGGGGATGCTTGACTTCATTTTCCAGCAGGACTTGGCACCTGCTCACACTGCCAAAAGCACCAAAACATGGTTCAATGATCGTGGGATTACTGTGCTTGATTGGCCAGCAAACTCGCCTGACCTGAACCCCATAGAGAATCTATGGGGCATTGCCAAGAGAAAGATGAGAGACATAAGACTGAAAAATGCAGAAGAGCTGAAGGCCGTTATTGAAGCATCCTGGTCTTCCATAACACCTCAGCAGTGCCACAGACTGATAGCTTCCATTCCACACCGCATTGAGGCAGTAATTGCTGCTAAAGGGGCCCAAACCAAGTACTGAGTACATATGCATGCTTATACTTTTCAGAGGTTTGATATTGTTACAATGATATGTACAATCCTTGTTTTATTGATTGCATGTAAAATTCAAATTTTCTGAGATTGTGGATTTGGGGTTTTCATGAGCTGTAACCATAATCATCACAATTATGACAAATCACGGCTTAGACTCATTACATGCAAAGAAAGATAGTTCATCTCATATATTAGTTTCACCTTTTAAGTTGTATTACTGAAATAAATGTACTGTTGCACGATATTCTAATTTTTCGAGGTTAACCTGTATATACACACACACATTTAAGAAATAAAAGAAATGTACGGCACCTTCATGCATCTATATTAAAAGATCCCTGATTGACCACAATGACAATTATGATGTATACTGTTTTATACTCGTTAGGGATGCACCAATACCATTTTTCTAAAACCAAGTACGAGTACCGATATTTTAACGTTTAAGAGATTTTCTGGGAAGCTACCACCCTACCTGTATAGGCTGCTTCCCCTAGCAGTTTCCTCATCCTATAACCTCCGATGCAGGACCAGCACCTTTCTTGCAGTACCACAATACAAAAAGAAAGTGGCTCAATGCTTCTTTTCCTACAGAGCACCGCAGTTCTGGAATAACCTTCCAGACACCATCAAATCTTCCCCCAGTCTTAAGTCACTCAAGAGCTCCCTATTAACATGCCTCAATACAAAATGCACCTGTAAACATGTAACATAGTGACTATATTACTTACATATTTATTTTCTGTGTTAACCTGTATATTTGTATTTTGTTTTTAATATCTTGCATTTATTACTTTGTATTTCTGTAACAACTGTAAAATTTCAATGTTCTTGAACCCAGGACATACTTGAAAACAAAAGAAATCTCAATGTATCCTTCCTGGTAAAATACTATGCAAGTAAATAAAATAAAATGTCATGTGACCACTTTCCAATAAGAACAGACCTCATAAAATGCCCCCAGCTTATACATATATATATATCTATTGCCACAGCTCAAATATATATTGCCCCAGTTAGCCTATATTGCCCCCGCTCTCCTATATATTGCCTCCAGCTCACCTATATTGCCCCAGCTCACCAATATTGCCACCAGCAGTCTCTCCGACTCTGCCAGGCTCCTCAAAGTGCTCTTCTTCCTTTGAGTGGCCGCCTGCAAAGGTTGTAGCCTGGCCACTTGTTGGGAACCACGCACAAGCCGCCGTCTCGCGAGATCCCGGAGTTCACGTGATCTCCGCGATCTCGTGAGGATCACAGCTGGTGGAGCCCAGGCAAGCCGCCGGGCTACACCCCTTTGCCGGCAGCCGCTCAAAGAAAGAAGAGCACTCGGAGGACCCTGGCAGAGTGCCATTCGAGCACTGACTCACGGATGCCGGCTGGCAAGCTAGCCCAGCGCTGGCTTCCAGTATCGGTTTAGGTATCGGGGGCATCTGCTCGTGCAGATCCCAGTATAGGTGCATCCGTAATACTAGTACTTTGATATACTGTTTGTACTTGAAATCTAACTTGTTGTTAGAAACGTGAAAGGACATTCTGTAATTAAGGACCAAGAGGACCTTTTCCATTAGAAAGATAATTTACATATTACAACTTTAAGAAGCATTCCATGCCCAGGAAAAAAGTAAGGCGAAAATTGTTTAATAAGTATCATAAGTTTTCTATTTTGGAATGCAAGTAATTTTGTTAATTAGTTAACCACTACCATTACCCTTTCTCCAAGCTCAAAGGCATATATAATATTGTCACATGGGGATTAGCAAGCCTGCAGCCAAAAACTCAAACAGAACCACTTATCTGGTGCATGGGACACTGCTGTAAAAGTTACACATTTTAATAATACTGCAATGTTCTCTAAATTCAAGACAACAATATAGGAAAAGAATGACAGATCTAGAGCCTTAATGACATGTGCATTTTTGGTCCCTATAATAGTTTTTATTGGGTTCACACCTGAGCTTCTCATATGCGCGTTTTCCGCGCGTTTCATGAGTGTTTTTGACCATTAGAAACGCGCGTCATACTCGCGTTTTTTTTAAGTCTATGGCCGCAAACGCGCTGTAATACGCCCCAAATATGCTCCTGTACTTCTTTGGGCGTAGGGCGTTTTACAGCGTGTTCCTACAGCGTGTTCCCAGGTGTGAACCATGCCTATAGGAAATAATGGGATTCCAGTGTTTGAGCGTTTTACAGCGCATAAGAACGCGCTGTAAAACGCCCAGGTGTGAACCAGGCCTAACAGTCTGCAGGTTACTGTGAAGGTCCAGTGTTCATGTTATACATGCAGCGGTTAAAAAAATATAGTAGGTAAACATTTTTACTGGTTAATGATGGCCAATGTGTGCCAGCAAATGTGCTGTCAATAACTCCAGTGTGATAGTGTCATTTGGGAGAGATGTTCCATCCTTAAATCATATCCTTCCAATAAGAGGCACTCCTGTGGGAGCCAGTAATAGACATTATGCCTGCAGAGTGATGATGATGTCTTACAGGAGAGGTACACTTAAACCTATAAAGATACATATAGCTTTTAAGTAGGTCTTTGAATTGTGAGGTTATAATTTTCCAACTATGTGTCATAGCACCTTTGTAACACACCAAAAGGAAAATCTATATTTCTAATGCAGTATACGTATCGCAGAACGGATAATTTATATTCATGTTAGAGGACATAACGTGCTTCTACAGTTTCTGCATTTTTCATTCAGAAATATAAGGAAGTGAAGGATGTTTTTTCTTCTCTGGGCATAGTATATACATTGGTAACCATGGTTTTATAGGAAACTCTTCATATCTTCCATTCAAAACTATGGATCACAAACCGCTACAAATGCTTAGATATTTCATAGTTTAAGAGGATATAAAAGAGGAGTAAAGTGCTGCAGGTTTCAAATGCTGCAAATTATATGCATCTTTAATTTTTTTCTAATTGTACCTTATCAGCATTATTTATGTACTGTATATATTTTTGTTGTATTCATTCAAAGCCAGGGGTCAGAACCAGAACAGACAGTCAAACAGAGCCAATGGTCGGTACACAAAATAACAAAGAGAGCAAGGGTTAACACCAGAGAATAGTCAGGGATAAAGCCAGAGTCAATACACAGTGATCGAAATCGAATGAACAAGAAACACACAGAGCAGGAATGAACCACAACAGAGCAATGATAATAACTCACTGCATGATTTTTAGATCCAGCGGGCGTCGCGTCATCGCTCCGTACCCATGTCACTAACCCGTGGCCGCGGCAAATATCATTTGGCGGCTATCCAGCAAGCAGCGAAGATGGGCTGCCAGCTGCCGGGGATCTAGGGAGCCAGCCGTGACAGATATACAGAATAAAATGTACAAGAAGTAGTGATTGAATACATAAATCGCCAATTACAAATCACTATACACCAAGAAATTTAGCTTCCTCCATCAAACACACAGAATAATACCACAAATCAATACAAAATGGTCCAGCACTTCAAGGACGTTAAGTCTTCAATATGTAATTTTTTTTTATTATTTTTATTTTAAATACAGGTTACTTAAACATCAACAAAAGGCCATGCAGGGCCAGAGTAAGTCTTCAATAACAATAAATCTCAGCTTACAAGAAAAAAAAAAAAAATAATAATAATATAAAGGGGAGGTAAGAGTCCTCTTCCATATCAGCCAAAAAAGGGCAGAAAGTCCTCGTTAAAAGTAAAATAAGAGTCCTCGTGGTGGGGGGGATATAAAACTAAAAGCAAAAAAACAGCGTCTCTCAAGCAAAAATTTATCCACAGCCGGGGAATGTCAGCGGGAAAAAGAAGATAAAATAATAGCCAAAGCGTCTCTAAATGAAGGGGGGGACAACAGTGGGAGCACATCAATATAAAACAGATCATTTAAGAGAGCAGCTAGCGATAAGTCAGCTAAAAACAGCAACATCTTAGCAGAAAACATCCCCAAGTAGGGGGTCTCATCGAGGAGGGGGGGAATCAAAACACGTACATCAATTAAATATCTGAGGAAAAAAAAAAAACGGAAGGTAGCGGCAAAGGCTCGAAATGTGCAGTCCTTGGCATGTTCCCATAAGTCCAAAAGGACCTGGGGGGAGCGAAGGGGGACAAATGGCACAAGGCCAGGCACTCGGGAGGCCAAATTGGGCGCCAGGCCACAATGGCAGTCCGAGACAACCCGTAACGCCAAAAAAAAAAAAGGAAATTCAACTAAAAGAATAAAATAAATAAAAGTCAGCAAAAAAAAGGGGGGGATGTAAAATTCGGCCGGGGAAGAGGGATAAAAAAAAAAAAAATCTGCACAGGTCACCAACAAAAACGGCATAAACGGTGACTCCACTGGCCGCCTCAGCCAGTGTCAAGCGAGAATGCGGCTACGCTGTACAGCGCACCTCGAGCGCTCAGCAACCTGGCCATCCCATCTTTTACACCAGGTACAGCCCAGGACCAGGACCGACTATGCCTCCCTTCCAGGCAGAGGCCCCGGACGACGCCACTAGCACAGGCCATCAGAAAGGAGTCACAGCCTTCAGCTCAGCAGTAGCTGTCGGGCAAGGTCCAAACACTCAGATATCATGATGACTTTGCGTGGCTCAGGGGTTGCCTCCAAACACAGAGAACTCCGCACAGGAACCTGCAAGCCCTCTGGAATCACCTCAGGTACGCCGTCAGACTCCTCAATCGCCGTCCGCAACTCCTCTTGCACAGCGCCACTCTGGGTACCCACATCTCCGTAATTCCTTAGGGCCGCAGTAAAGCGACACAAGTCGCCTCGCGTTAGTGGGCAGCCCTCGTATTCCTCTTCCATCAAAAGGTTTTTGAGGCGTTGAAACGCTGCCTCCAGGCTGCTCCATGGGGAAAGCGATAGGTCATCCGTCTGCCGCCACGTGCACGCTCCACCTGCTTCCCTCACCAGGTCATCAGCCGAGAGACGGGGCCCTCGTCACTCTGATCGGTATCCAGGTTGGGGGTGTCGGGAGCAGTAGAAGTGCTGCAGCACAGGGCAAGACCTCTATAGTGGCACCGAGGGAACTCACCGGCCGGAGAGCACCCAAGGCAACCGGTGTGAGGAACAGCCTGGAGGTAGGCCCCAAAGTGGCCACCGGCTGTTCACTCTGGCCAACAACTAACAGTCTCTGGTCCGGGGGGGGACATAACAGGCTCTGGACATCTCGGTCCTGATGGTCAGCTGCTCTGGGTACCAGGTGAGTAAAATCTGCGGTGAAAGTCGTCTAAGGAACCCAGACCCAATATGTAATTTCAAGAAGGCATTATCTCAGATGGAAAAGAAAAAAAAAAATTGCATAAGAGTCAAACGTGTTCCCAAAAGCAAGGTCACACAACATAGCTCCTAAACTGGGTTATCAGCAACAGCATTTGAGGGTTACTCTGGGCTTATTCATTTAAGGTCAGAAAAGTGTTGCCTCAGGAAGGCATTTTCTACCTTGGAGGAATTAATGGGATTTATACGACACCCTCACTCTGTTCAAAGCCAGGAAAGGGGATTTCTACCATCGAAAGGTTGAAGGGTTGTTTGTTGCAATGGCACTACCTTATAAAAGCCTCTTGTGACAAAGGTATAATACCAAAATAAAGACTAATTTTAATAAAGAATTAGAAGTAAAAACCAAAAGTGTTATTACATCCACCAGAACACATTTCGCCAAGTGTGGTTGTGGCTTCCTCTGTTTTGATCGCAATTTCTTTGGCACCTTTTTGATAACCATGGCTCTCCCAGTAGGATGCAGCCACAAACATTCTAGCAAATCCTACAGAAACCATTGAGTTTATTTTTGGTTTACTCAGAATCACTTAGGCCGGCTGCAACACTAGACGTTTTTTGTAACGCACTAACGCGCGTTAAAAAAAAATCCTCGTACTCGACACTCGTCTACCCCCCTTGCGTTATCTTCCATAGGAGGATAGCGGAGCACCCGTCGACGCGAATCCTAGCGCATCGCCATTCTAGAACGCTAGGATTCACGTCGACGGGTGCTCCGCTATCCTCCTATGGAAGATAACGCAAGGGGGCGTGGACGAGCGTCGGGTACGATGTTTTTTTTTTTTAACGCGCGTTAGTGCGTTACAAAAAACGTCTTATCTAGTCTAGTGTGCACCCGGCCTTAAACTGATGGCAGGTGAATGCTAGTAACCAATTAATTCTAAATTATACCTGTAGCTAAATTGTAAACAGCTAGTCTTACGCCAGCTGTTGAGACTTCAGAAGACCTATTACGTACGGATTTTGTGTCAGCCTTGCATCTTACGATATTTAAGGATTGTTTATGTAATGACGACAATGACGTTTGCTTATATAAAGGGCACTATTCCCTACTTGGCACTAAAATGGGACTCCAATGGAGAGAAACCTGCGCCTGCATTCATGTCTGCATGGTACGCAATAGCTCAACAACGCTTTCAGTACCTTGTTGCATCCATGCCTTGACAAATTCAGGCTGTTTTGAAAACTACTGGAGACTCAACATGCTACAATGTGGGTGTACTTAATAAAGTGTCTGGAACTTGCATATCTATGTATTCTTTAGACCAGTGTTTCGCAAACCTGTCTTCAAGGCACTAAACCAGACCAGATTTTGCAGATCACCTTGGGGAAATGCAGACTGAACACTACAATCACTGAGCAACAAATTACATTACCTGTGCTGTGCTTCAGAAATCCGGCCTGCCAGCAGGTCCAGAGGACATGTTTGGAAAACACTGCTTGAAGCCTCATTCTCTTTAGAATATACATAGCATTGGAAAATATTCAACTGAATGAATATTGAATGGAAACATTATTAAAGAGCAGTTCATTAATATACTATATAAACTGTACTCATGGTCACTCCGAAGTTATTAGAGAATACATTTATAAAGGAATTACCTGTAAGCCGTTCCAAAGCATCAAATCCATGTTTTAATGCAATTATGTCCAAGAAGGAAGCAGTTCCATCTTCAAATCTGAAAGACAATGATTTACCAATTAATGACTATAAAAAATAATGATTAGATTTAGAAACAAAAGACGCAAGAAAGTGAAAGCAGTCTCCAAAAAAAAGTACACATGTTTGCAATGACAAACTTTATAAATTTGTGATTATGTTTAATATTGCCAAATTGTACTTTTGAATGTTAAAAGTACGCAAAGTTGCAATATTAAAACCATCATAATCACAAATGAATCATTGTTACATTTATACGTTTAATCACTAACATTTTAAAGCAGACATATTTACAGAAGCACTTTTTAAAAAAAAAATTAATCCTTAACCTTTACTTTTCCAACATTTTGGATGTTATTCTTTTCCTTTTTGTTTTCTGGACACCAACGCAGACCCCAACAACTCCCCACAGCCTGACCTATAGAACCTGACATTTCCCCACACATACACTAACACACACAGTCTCTAATAACCCCCCCAAAAAAAAAAAAAAAATGTGGATGGAGATGGAATGGAGGCCTCTGTTGGTATACCCCATTAAGATCCTAGTGAGAACTCTGCATGCAGTGCCCTGACTCACTGGGGGTTTACTTTGTATAAGCCTCCCCATTGTAGGCAGGGCTGCACACTTAGATGTGAGAAAATGATTGGTTGTTTTCTTTTGGTTCAACTTAGCACCATACTTGTATCAGTTTTATGACACGACTTTAGTGTAAAAACTGCACTTCTGTTTGTTTTAGGGTTGAAGTTACATTTAGGGTAAAGGTTAACTCTAAACCTTTACCAACAAATGCTGCTCCATTTTCATTTCAATTTTAGGCAACAGAGTCTGCTCCTCCTTTTTATGCTAGCAAAGCAAATCCTAGCCCCAACCCGAAAGTTAAAAAAAAAAAAAAAAGGAGTGTCTTTTTGCATCAAATGTTTTTTAATCTGAGACTTTTTGTTGAGCTTCATTTTGTGCCATCTCCACAAGGTGGCAAATTACCCAAATGATATCCTCACTGGGGGCACTTCTCTTCCTCACTTTTGCAAGGCAATGGCTTTACATGGAACTGCATGGAGGGGGGACAGAATAGTTGCTGCACTGCTTTACCATGGAGAAGCATTGAAACATGTTCCAAACCTCATATTCATATCACATTTCAGCCAACACCCAAGGTGAAAACCTAGTTTTCCTAGAAGTCGTGCCTGCTCTTGGGCATATTTGATAGAACGAAAAATTAGAAGGAATGCTTTTGATTAGAGACAGATGTTGGACTTAATAATAGGCATCAGATGTATTCTTGTGCCTTAACATTCATAAGATACTGATTATAATGGAGGAGAACCAATCCACAAGTTATCATTGGTAAGAAACGATGACTAGGATAGACAAGTTTTTAGTCCTCCTCGTGTCAATATAATGGATTTTGTTTCAAATCACACTGCGTCAAATAAATAAGCAACAAATCAATACATAAAATAGTCGCACAATTTGTTATGCAGTTTAACGATAACACTTGCTTGTAAATCTGGTGGTTATATGAAAGCGGACAGTTGAAATTAATAATAATGGTACGACATTAGCTCTTCCAATCGTTCTATTTTAGTCCTATTAGGACATACATTAGAAATAAAATATCAGGAAGATATAAAGACCTTACAAGTATGCTATAAATTTGCACGCAAATCTCAATATAATAATCTGGATAAGCAACAAGATAAATTGTAAATCTAATCCGCCAAAGGTCTTATCAGCCCTGCTGTAGGAAAAAAAAAAAAGAAGCAATTTAACTGTATTTAGTTTGTATAATACAAATAAGTAATGACTTCCATTTCAGCTTTGAGTTGCCCAAATCGTATACATAAAATAAACATGGTTTAACAAAAATATTTTTTTTAAAAAACTAAGATGTCCAACAACATTAAATCTTTTAGGGATACACTGTTATAAAGTAATAAATGATTAATACAGAATTGTTTATCCAAAGCAACTTCCTTTATCAATTTACAAATGCATAGATATCAAATGTTCTGTAGTAAGCCCTGAATGAACATCTGAATCCAAGAACGCTGATATAAAATCCAACCCACATAACAAAATCCTAAACTGACACATAATATGAAGATTGACCTCAATTTTAAAATTCTTCTCAGTGAAAAGAACTATAGAATTCAATGCAAAGTAGATTTACAAACTTTCAAATTGCTTTTCTCTTGCCCTTGATTCACAAACAGATATGGAATATTAAAGTTTAATTATTTTTTTGCTTACCCTGCATTAACCTATGCAACAGATTATTTTTCAATGCCTCATGCTTCAGCCATCAATATATTGGTGTTTTCTGGGGTGCGTTATTGAAACATTGCAGGAATAAGTCTTATTTGGAGATCCGTCATAAATCTGGGGTCCATGGCCTTATTCTTACCCTTCCTATTATAAGGGAGACACAAAGCACGCTTGTGCATTAAGGTGACAACTTGGTCAGACTAGACGCAGGGGTCAGCAACCTTGGCTCCCTGATGTTTTGGGAACTACATTTCCCATGTGGCTCAGTCAGCCTAATGGGTGACTGAGCCACATGGGAAATGTAGTTCCCAAAACATCAGGGAGCCAAGGTTGCTGACCCCCGGACTAGAGCCTCAGTGTTTGTCTCTCCTCTAGCACCTTGTCAGCATTCATTCTCTTAACCCCATGTTGGTGACTGGTAGGCTATGCCATCCAGTGGCAAGTGGGCTTAAGAGCCACAGAGCACCATAGTATGCCTCTGTGGCTTTCTGGCTCGCCTCCCTCCCCAGCAGTCAGATTGCTGGTTGGGGTCTGCCTAGCAACTCAGGCAGCACCTCGTAGTCAAGAACAGCAATCCAAGTCATGTGATAGCAGTGATATCCTGATTTGTAACATTTGTTGAGACATGGTCTCTGCCTGTCACCGGGGGGGGGGGGCACCTGGCTGGGGCAATGGTGGGCCCTTTCTGGAAGATGTTAAGCCCTTGTGGCAGATTTGTTGCTGGCTGCATTGATACAGAACTCAGCACACAGAGTATAACACAGATACTGGACATGAATGACCGAACTGGAGCAGCACAATACACACACAAGAGGAAACCATGCACTGGGGTAAGGTCCTTATACTGGCCTTCTAATTCTGTACAGGATACAGGGCAAGGAATAAATTACACAACAACAACAAGACGATATGCCCAGCAGCAACACAGAATCCTGAACTATGATGAGGTCCTTATGCATGGACTATAATATGCTGCTGGATAAATACACAAAGACAAGAGAACAGGACACAAAGAACATATAATAGAATAGTCAGGAATAGCAAAGAGGGTCTAAACGTCAGTGTAGAGTGTCAGCCGTATGCCAGGGATCAAGAGCCAGAAGAGTAGGTCAGAAAAGCAGAGGTCGGTACACAGGAGTATCAAATATACAGGGAGCAGACAAGAGAAAAGTTAATACCAAGCCAAAATCATACACAGAGTGACATAGAATGCAGAACTACAAGAGAACAAACCTCTCAGGAAGTGGACCCATCCAGAAGCAGAGAGCAAATGCACTGCTAGCCATATTTATGGGAACAGGGTAGGTCATGTGACCACAGGCCAGATCAGGGACAGGGAATCTAGGAGCAGAGAGCCTGGACTGGCTAGCCCAGAACACCTCAAGAGCTGGCCTGGATAACTCACCACCAGGGGGCCTCGCTGAAATGTGGAACTGTGATACTGCCCCTTTTCTTTACCTCACTTTGATCCGAGGCAAGGGAGATATTAAGTAAAAAGTTTCAAAAGTAAAAAAACCAAAACATTTTTACTCCCAACCGAGGTGATGACAGCATTAACCATGTCATTGTTAGCATGATCTGAAACTCATGTAGAGATTTTTCTTTCATATTAAAAATTATATTTCATATATAAACCTTTGATGTGAAATGAAAACCCCCATTTCTCCTGAACATAATGATATATAATAATTGTGGGTGCACTTTATATGAAAGACATAAATTATGGTTGGACATATAGCTCAATTTCTAGGTTTTGTTTTGATCAGAACTTGTACAATTGCCTCCGTTCTTAAACGGTCAAAGGTGCTACATGGTCTATACGTTCCAGCGGGGTCCTCCAGAGAGAAAACCACAAACCTTCCTTCTGTCCCTGTCTACAGAAAAATATCCACCCATTGCCTTAATCTCTAGCCCTTGATCCTGCTTGTGTAGAAGATCATCAAGAATACGAAGAGCAACAAGTAGTCATCGTAGTTGCTGTCTCACCAATAGCACACATGCTGAGCTTGATTGTCCAGTGAATTCAAATATGGACTCATGCTTGTGCATTTTTGTGTGGTAGGGGGTCAATTCCAGAGAGGAATTGTCATATCCTCAGCCCCTGCTGTGCTGCCTGGGGGGGTCTGGGCAAGGTCCTGTGCCAAGAGCTGGCCGAATGCTAGCACCAGGGAATGGCCGAGCGGCATCTGAGGGGCGGGGCCTGGCATGGTCACGAGGTTTTAAAACAGGGTTTAAAACAGGGCACGAGGAGTTGCCTCGTCGCCCTGTCGTGGAGTTCTGTTCCCGCATCGTTAAGCTGACTCTGTTGATTCTGTAGGAACAAGAAAAATTTAGTGACCACTCCCAATAATAAAATAATACATATCTGCTAGGCTTCGTACAACAGCACTGTCCCCTCAATGCCAACAGGATGTATAAATGAAAGAGAATTGTGAAGCATAATCTGCAAGACAAATCAATACACACATAGTGCAGACTGCAGATACAACATTTAATCAATTATGCCCCCGCTGGATTGGCACTCACAAGATAAAGAACTTTATCAGATACATAGCAGGTACTTGGTTACCCTCTCCTGATAGATTGTGTTGCCTCCTGAACTCCGGACCATCAGAATAACGCCAAGGAATTCCTCCACTCCACTTGATTCTGTTGCCAACCCATTTCTGGATACGATCCCTGCTCCTGATTTTTGACCCGGCTTTTTTTTTTTTGACCATTCTATTTGCTACTCGATTGCGATCGCCTGTGTTGTGTTTTGGTGGTTTTAACCCCATGTTTGCCGCTAGGGTGTTTACACGTTACGGGGGTTTTTTCCCTTCTCGTTTTGGGGTATCGTCTGTGACCTCATTAGGTTACTATACCCAACCCAGGGCTCATGTTTCTTTGCCACAAACACATGTGAAAACCGCAATCGAAAAATACTGTTTATATTCAGCCTATGTTCAGTGTGCGCAAACCGCTAAGTATACTCGATACTGTACCAGCGATAGACCTCTATGTGTGTCAGTTACCTCTGAATATCGTAAGGTACCGTTGACCTACTCCAACTTATCAGAAAACGTTAAATCTGCACATTTTTCTGACTTCCCTGCAGTCCGTACAATTCACCTACTGTCTGAAGTATCTTTGTGTTTCTGAACATGCTCTAAGTTGTCTATCGGTCTTGAAACCTTTAGTGCTTAGTAGCAACTCAGTTCTCTCATCCTCCCTGACTTTAGAGTATAAGTCTGTGTATACCAAGCAGTGTGTAAACGTCAAGCAGATATTTCAGTCCTTAAAGATCTCAACCTCACTACTCCTTGGCGAGCGCTACTGCGCCCGTTACATCACGACAGGACCTGATATGGATCCGACTGATTTATCTGCACTTATGTCTAAGCTGGGTGAAATCATATCTAAGCTAGAGGAGCAAGACCATCGTATGGATCAATTTGCTCAGGCTTTGGGCCTAGTCATGAATCAAGTCAGTCAAGTCTCACCACCTCCTTCTCCGGTGATTGACAGGTCTGATCAAGCAGTCTGTGTCCTCTAGGATTGCTACTGAAGTAGCTCATGTCAGTTTAAAAACTCCTACGTGTTTCAATGGGAGTTCAGGTTCATGCAGAGGGTTTATAACCCAAATTGATATTATATTTGAATTGAATCCAAGTATGTGTGCCACAGATAGAGCTAAGGTGGGTTACGTTATTAACCACCTAACCGAGAAAGCTCTGCAGTGGGCAACCCCCTTGTGGGAACTAAAGAAACCTGTGGTATATAATTATGCTGAGTTTATGGCAGAGTTACGACGCACATTTGACCCCGCTAGAAGGGCAACAGGGGCAGATAGGGCTTTATGGCGTATATCCCACGGCAACCGCCGAGTTGCAGATTACGCTATAGAGTTTAAAACAGTGGCTGCAGAATTATCATGGCCGAATGATGTGCTTGTTACTGCGTTTCTCAAAGGAATTTCCGAGAATATTATGCACGCATTAGCACCTGTGGTATTGCCCGAGGAGCTATAGGATCTGGTGGACTATTGTATAGCCCTCGATCAGATGCGTGACAGGAGGTCTGGTTGTAGCAAGTCACATAAAACTTCCCAGGGTAATGGTTCTACTCCCAGGTCAAGTTATGCGGTCTCTCCTCCTGGGTCTGTGCCTACAGAACCAGAGCCTATGCAGCTAGGTCGTTCTGGCATATCAGGAGAGGAGAGACAATATCGTCTCAGAGAAGGTCTCTGTTTCTATTGTGCTGACAGAGGGCATTTTCGTTTACAATGCCCCAAGCGACCAGAAAGATCTAATGTGTCGGGAATACGAGCAAGCCTAGAATCCCCTGAGAGACAGGTTCTGGGTACTACTACTGTGTCTCTCGTATCTAGTAAAAAGAGAAAGAAAAGATCTTGCGTTGTTGTGCCTGAGTCCATAGCCTGGGAGAAAATCAGGATGAACACAGACTCTGGTTTCGCTGCTATTCACCAAGTGCCTCTGGTGGAGAGAGAAGTGCCTCTCCTTATCGAAAGTATCGATGGCAGGAAACTGTTAATACCTCATTGTACACACGATACTGTACCTGTCTCTTTTTTTACTGGGGTCCTGCATAAGGAAAGAATCAAGTTTCAGATTATCGAATCGCCCAGAGTACCCATCGTCTTGGGGTAACCTTGGTTGGCTAAGCACATTCCGATTGTTAACTGGTCTATGGGAGAGTTGGAATCATGGGGATCTAAATGTTGGTCTAAATGTCTGGGTATGAGTACTGTGGTGGGCAGTCTGAACGTGGCCACTGCTCCTCCACTCTCCACAGAGGTACTTAAGTGGTACAAAGATCTTAAAGAAGTGTTTGATAAAAGGGAATTCTGAGATTCTACCCCCTCACCGGCCTTATGATTGTGCTATAGATCTGCCAGGCACCATGCCTCCTAGGGGTCATGTCTATCCGCTGTCACAAAAAGAGAACGATATAATGGAAGAGTACATAAAAGAGAACCTAGCTAGAGGGTTCATTCGTCATTCTTCCTCTCCTGCGGGAGCAGGATTCTTTTTCGTATCAAAAAAGGAGGGGGATTTAAGACCTTGCATTGATTATAGAGGGTTAAACAGAATCACTATACGTAATGCCTATCCCATCCCACTAATATCCGAGTTGTTTGACCGTTTGAGAGGTGCCAAGATTTACACCAAATTGGACCTTCGTGCATACAACTTGGTAAGGGTCAAGCAAGACCATGAATGGAAGACCGCTTTTAACAAGAGGAGCGGCCATTATGAATATCTGGTTATGCCATTTGGCTTATGCAATGCGCCAGCAGTCTTCCAAGACTTTATTAATGATGTCCTGAGGGATTTTTTGCAAGTCTTCGTAATTGTGTATCTAGACGATATCTTGATTTATTCTCCAGATGTTGAGACACCATGTCCATGTGCGGACCGTGTTGCAAAGGTTGTTGGAGAATAAAATGTCTGTTTGACATAACTTCAGTTCATTTTCTGGGTTACATCATTACACCTGAGGGGTTTGAGATGGAACCAAAAAAGTTGTCTGCCATCAGGGAGTGGCCACTACCTCTGGGCTTAAAAGCTATACAGAGATTCCTTGGTTTCACGAACTACTATAGGAGGTTCATTAAGGGTTTCTCTTCCGTTGTGTCTCCAATCACCGCTATGACCAAGAAGGGTGCCCAAAATCAGGTCTGGAGTGATCAAGCTATGCAGTTATTTCAGTCACTCAAGGAGGCATTCGTCACAGCATCTATCCTACGGCATCCAGAGCCAGGCTTGCCATTTCAATTTGAGGTTGATGCATCAGAGATAGGAATTGGTTCAGTTCTGTCTCAAAGAGAGAGTCCTGAGGGACCTGTACACCCTTGTGGGTTTTTCTCCAGGAAAATTACAACTGCAGAGAGAAATTATGACATAGGGAACAGAGAGTTACTAGCAATTATAGCAGCCCTCAAAGAATGGTGCTATTTGCTTGAAGGTACCAAAGATCCTGTGATAATAAGAACAGATCATAAGAATCTTATTTACATGGGAGACGTAAAACGTTTAAATTCCAGGCAGGCACGGTGGTCCTTGTTCCTGTCCAGTTTCAATTTCTTGCTGACTTACCGTCCTGGGTCAAAAAACACGAAGGCTGATGCCTTGTCCAGGCAATTCGAGTCATATGAACAGCATACATTCGATCGCAGTCTGATCATTCCTCAGGAAAAGATATTGAGTACAACAGTTCTGACTGTGTCTTCTCCATTGTTGGAGAGAATTCAAGCTGTCCAAGGTGTTGCTCCTCTTGAAAAACCTCCTGGTAAGGTCTTTGTACCTGAGGAGGAGAGAACACAGATGATGTTGATATACCATGACTCCAAGCCTTATGGGCATATGGGGATAACTAAGACTCTAGCCTCTATTGAAAAACAGTTCTGGTGGGCAGGTATGCGAAGGGATATCAAGGACTACATAGCCACCTGTGAAGTGTGCTGTAGAAGCAAAAATCCCCGTTCCTTACCTATAGGTCTTTTTCAGCCATTGCCGGTGCCTATGGATTTCATTACCGATCTACCTGTGTCCCAGGGTCATACGGTGATCCTTACGGTGGTAGACAGATTCTCGAAGATGGTGCAATTCGTGTCTCTGGTCAAGCTCCCTTCAGCTATTGAGCTGGTGCCAGTATTTGTGCAAAATATTGTCAGACTTCATGGTGTTTCCCTGGGAATAGTATCCGACAGAGGAACCCAGTTCGTTTTTCGTTTCTGCCGAGGGTTTTGTGACAACCTCGGTATCACGTCGAGTTTCTCCTCGGCTTATCACCCACAGACGAATGGCGCCGCAGAGAGAGCCAACCAGAGTGTCGAACAATACTTGCGGTGTTTTGTGTCCGAAAAGAAAAGTGAATGGGCAGACCTGTTACCCTGGGCTGAGGTTGCACTGAACAACTCAGTGGTGAAACCACAGGTCACTCACCTTTTCATACAGTTTATGTTTATGATCCTCCCATGCTTCCCTCCATATTCCAAGGTACTGCGTTGCCAGCCTTGGACGAGCATCTGAATAACCCGAAAGAGACATGGGAGAGGGTTAAGGAAATCATGGAGGCCAATATTCGAAAGAAAAAAATAAAAGCTGACAGACGTAGAGGTCCTGCACCGGTGTATATGGTTGGGGACAAGCTATGGCTGTCAACTAGAAACATCAAATTGTTGGTGCCGTCCATGAAGACGGCTCCCAGGTTTATTGGCCCTTATAAATTTCTAAGACGTATCAATCCTGTTTCCTATGCCTTAGCTTTACCCCCATATCGATGAATACATAACGTATTCCACGTTAGGTATACCAGAGTCACTGCTCCACCGCCGCCGATCAAATCCCAGGATATGGAGGGGTATGAGATGCATGCCATCTTGAGGTCCCGTGTGGTCCGTGGTGTACTCCAGTACCTGGTAGACTGGGAGGGTTATGGGCCGGAGGATCGTGCCTGGCTCCCGGCCAGCGAAATCCATGCGCCTCGTCTGGTTTGCCAATTCCATACGGCCCATCCTTCTGTGCCTGGTGGGCGTTCTGAGTCTGACCGTCGGGGGCGGGGTTCAGTCATATCCTCAGACCCTGCTGTGCTGCCTGGGGGCTGGGCAAGGTCCTGTGCCAAGAGCTGGCCGATTGCTAGCACCAGGGAATGGCCGAGCGGCATCTGAGAGGGCGGGGCCTGGCATGGTCACGAGGAGGCACCGGGTTTAAAACAGGGCGCGAGGAGTTGCCTCGTTGCCCTGTCGTGCAGTTCTGTTCCCGCATCGTTAAGCTGATTCTGTTTGTTGATTCTGTTGCCAACCCATTTCTGGATACGATCCCTGCTCCTGATTTTTGACCCGGCTTGTTTTTGACCATTCTATTTGCTACTCGATTGCGATCGCCTGTGTTGTGTTTTGGTGGTTTTAACCCCATGTTTGCCGCTGGGGTGTTTACACGTTACGGGGGTTTTTTCCCTTCTCGTTTTGGGGTATCGCCTTTGGCCTCAATAGGTTACTATACCCAACCCAGGGCTCATGTTTCTTTGCCACAAACATATGTGAAAACCGCGATCGAAAAATACTGTTTATATTCAGCCTATGTTCAGTGTGCGCAAACCGCTAAGTATACTCGATACTGTACAAGCGATAGACCTCTATGTGTGTCAGTTACCTCTGAATATCGTAAGGTACCGTTGACCTGCTCCAACTTATCAGAAAACGTTAAATCTGCACATTTCCTGACTGCCCTGCAGTCCGTACAATTCACCTACTGTCTGAAGTATCTTTGTGTTTCTGAACGTGCTCTAAGTTGTCTATCGGTCTTGAAACCTTTAGTGCTTAGTAGCAAATCAGTTGTTCTCTCATCCTCCCTGACTTTAGAGTATAAGTCTGTGTATACCAAGCAGTGTGTAAACGTCAAGCAGATATTTCAGTCCTTAAAGATCTCAACCTCACTACTCCTTGGTGAGCGCTACTGCGCCGTTAGAGTCTGACTTCTGGCCTGCGGTAGTAACGCGCCCGATGCCGTCTCTTCCTCCAGTGACCCCCGACGTTCCATCACTCCTCGCAATCGGGCTCACCTGGGGGAGAGTGCAGCTGGGTGGTCTTGCGGACTTGGTACCATTGAGGAGAGGCAGACCCGGCGTGGTACCCCGGTTCAGCGGCTGGTCCTGGCTCCACCTCTGTTTTGGGAGTTCCCCTACAGGGATTGGGCAGGAGAACAGTGACCGGGGAGCTGGGCCAGGGTACTGTATCTCCAAATATGGAGATCCAGGGGTTCCCCGACGCCAGAGGCGCAAATAACCCCTGGGGGTGGAGCGAATGAACTGGGCTGGAGATCCAACATAAAAGTTTGGTTCACACATACCCAATTGTCCAGTAGTTGTCTGACCTTCCTAAGAGACACTTCATATGCTTTGCTTGATTCTTGATAATAGACCCTTACTTCCTGTTAACCGTTGACAAACCTTTGCCGCCTGCACCGATCCCTGGCTTGAAAATCGACCACGGGTTTGCCTGCTGATTTACCTGTACCGCGGACTACATCATTCCTGCATATTGGGGTCCAACCTCGGAGAACACCTTGACCGAATGTGACATGTGAATGCTGTGAGTGTATGTGGGGTGTATGGAAATATTTATGGGAACAAGTGTCAGTGTGCATATGTGAGTAAATGAATCACTGTATGTATATACAGTAGACTGGTGGGAATTATCACTAGAACACAACTCTTTCAGGCCAAATATTGTCACATTTTAAGGCATCCTTCCTACAAAGTACTTGGCAGCATTTAAAGATTTGATATTATTCATTAGGCACAGCTTAATCATTTTACAAATTGAAGCCCCCCACCACCTTTTCTTTTTATAGACTACCCAGTCACATCTGTGAACACATTCCTTGGCACTGTCACTTACCTCCTTTTTCGCAGTTAGAATAGTTTCTGTGCATTTTGAAGGAGTATGGAGGTTAGTCTTCTAAAGGAACTACAGACATTTTACTGAAAAGGCTATATATATACAGGCAATGCGTGATCTAAAGAAGCAGCTTTGGAACCCAGAGACCAGTTTGCTTGTGGTTGGCAAATATATAGAATGTAGTTCGTGTAGGACCATGTGTTTGTATTTTAAGCTTTGCTTCCAAGGCTCATGACATTGTTAGTTAATGGGATTATTATTACCTTAGTTGACAATGTAATTAAAATAGCTGACATGGTCCATTTAATATTATGTACCATATGTACCAAAACAAATTGATTTTCACACCCCATCAAGTGTCTGGTTGTTGATTGTGGGTGTTGTGATATAGAGCTTCTTGATCTGTGGGTGACTTCAGGACAGTTCTACAACTGTCAGTCAGGTAGTCTGGAAGGTGACTGCAAGTCCCTTGAGTCATTTTGTGTTGTAGCATACTGTGGTCAGATCAGCCCTTGCACAGACACCATGTGTGTGTTCCTGCTACAATACATAGCATATCATGTATTATGCAAGTTTGTGCTGCTGCCTTAGCTATCACAATTCATTGTTGTAAGTTTCATCCATTTTTTTACTGTATTATATGCAGAATGGCCCATGGCTGAAGTACAAGAGTGAAGAGTCCTACGTAGCTGGCCAATTAAATATTGGTGGATTCTCTGTGCCGGCTAGGGTTAATGAAGCCAGGAACTATTCCTCACGCCCAGTGTCCACCCCAACCTGTATGAATTGGCACATCCACTGCCCCGTTATTTGGCCAGAAATTCCCGAGTTGTCATATTCCTGAGGTGTGCACAATGCTAGTGGTCTGCACTCCCAACCTTAAAAAAAATCTTGAATGGGTTAACCCCTTAGTGACCGGGCGGTTTTACACAAATCCGTCCTTTAGTGACCGCTGCTGTTTTTACGTTTCTGCGCTGTTAGTGTTTACGTCAAATTTTCCTCTTACTCGTTTATGTAACCCACACATATTTTACACAGTTTTTCTCGTCATTAAAAGGACTTTATAAAGATACCATTTTTTTCATCAGTTCATATAATTTACTATAAAAAATATTGGGAAATATGACAAACAAATTGAAAAAACACCACTTTTTCGAACTTTGACCCCCAAAATTTCTTATGTATCAACAACCGTCATAAAAAATTAATTCCTTAGTAGTTTCTAAATTTAGTACTGAGTTTAGCAATACCCAATGTTTACATATTCCTCGCTTTTTTCCTTATTTTATGCAACAGTAAGTGCAAGTAGCACTTTGCCATTTCCAAAGAGTTTATTTTCAAAACTAGTGATAGTGACATTGTAACACTGATATCTGTCACTAATTCCTGAATAACCCTCCACATATACATATTTTTTTAAAGTACACAAATCAAGGTATTAAACTTGGGGTATTTTGACTCTTTCCATGCAAACCGTTTTACCACAAATCTATGCCAAAGTTTGAGAAAAAAAAATTTTGGGGTGATTTTTTTTTTTTGAACGCAATTTAAGAATACATGTACTGTGAACTTTAAGGTTTACTGCCAAAGAGCACCCCAAAATATGTTCAGCAACATCTTCTGAGTAAATTGATACCACCCATGTATAGGTATGTCGGGTCATTTGGGGGCTAATAGGCCTTATTTGGGGGGTGCGCATTTCAGTTTTCCAACTTGGAATTTTCACATTTCGTCATCATGCACCCATGTCCTATTTGGGACATTTTTGAAGCCGGCCAAAGTAATTTACCCCCATCAAACCATATATTTTTAGAAAGGGCACACCCTAGGGTGCTTCAAAGAGTTGTATTTTAACACTTTACATGCACTAGCTCTATGTCAAACTGTCAGGTAGTCACTTTTTGGGTTATTTTTTCACACACATTGTACTTTAGGCATGAATTGTCAAATCCAGTTATGGGATACTGCCAAAAAACACCCCAAAATATGTTCAGCAACATCTTCTGAGTAAATTGATACCACCCATGTATAGGTATGTCGGGTCATTTGGGGGCTAATAGGCCTTATTTGGGGGGTGCGCATTTCAGTTTTCCAACTTGGAATTTTCACATTTCGTCATCATGCACCCATGTCCTATTTGGGACATTTTTGAAGCAGGCCAAAGTAATTTACCCCCATCAAACCATATATTTTTAGAAAGGGCACACCTAGGGTGCTTCAAAGAGTTGTATTTTAACACTTTACATGCACTAGCTCTATGTCAAACTGTCAGGTAGTCACTTTTTGGGTTATTTTTTCACACACATTGTACTTTAGGCATGAATTGTCAAATCCAGTTATGGGATACTGCCAAAAAACACCCCAAAATATGTTCAGCAACATCTTCTGAGTAAATTGATACCACCCATGTATAGGTATGTCGGGTCATTTGGGGGCTAATAGGCCTTATTTGGGGGGTGCGCATTTCAGTTTTCCAACTTGGAATTTTCACATTTCGTCATCATGCACCCATGTCCTATTTGGGACATTTTTGAAGCCGGCCAAAGTAATTTACCCCCATCAAACAATATATTTTTAGAAGGGCACACCCTAGGGTGCTTCAAAGAGTTGTATTTTAACACTTTCCATGCACTAGCTCTATGTCAAACTTTCAGGTAGTCACTTTTTGGGTTATTTTTTCACACACATTGTACTTTAGGCATGAATTGTCAAATCCAGTTATGGGTTACTGCCAAAAAACACCCCAAAATATGTTCAGCAACATCTTCTGAGTAAAGTGATACCACCCATATATAGATTTGTTCTGTTGTTTTTGGGGTGCTACGCCAATCTTTGACATGTGCTTGTCAATTTTCTAATTTGACATACAGTATCTTCTTTGCTTATCTTCTTTTTACCCCAAAGTATTGTAAATGGAGTGTTTTTATGCTATGGATGCAACCGTTTGCTCCAAACAAATTGGATACTGTTTGGTGGTCATTTTTCATTTTCACACCCACATCAGTTTTGGACTGTGATTTAGGAGACACGGTTGTTTGTTACTGCATGAAAACTCTCCAGGTTGTTTTCTGCAAGGTCTCCTGAGTACACCCATGCCCCCCATGCATAGGTTTGCCAGGATTTTGGGAAGGTTCAAATACAATTTTTATGACTTTGTCATTGGAGTTGAAATTGAGATTAGTTCTTCAGCTAGGCCTAGCTTTGGTTTTGGGTCTACCGCATACCCCAGTTTGAATTATTGCCAGAAAATTGTTTATATTTGTTATGTTGACACCCCAAGGTATTGCATATGGAGTGCTTTGATGCCATGGATGCAACGGTTTTAGCCCAAAACATTTGAGAAGGTGTGTGGTGTAATGTTTCAATTTTCAGATTTTTACGCCCACATTAGATTTGGACTGTGATTTAGGAGACACTGTTGTTTGTTACTGCATGAAAACTCTCCAGGTTGTTTTCTGCAAGGTCTCCTGAGTACACCCATGCCCCCATGCATAGGTTTGGCAGGATTTTGGGAAGGTTCAAATACAATTTTTATGACTTTGTCATTGGAGTTGAAATTGAGATTATTTCTTCAGCTAGGCCTAGCTTTGGTTTTGGGTCTACCGCATACCCCAGTTTGAATTATTGCCAGAAAATTGTTTATATTTGTTATGTTGACACCCCAAGGTATTGCATATGGAGTGCTTTGATGCCATGGATGCAACGGTTTTAGCCCAAAACATTTGAGAAGGTGTGTGGTGTAATTTTTCAATTTTCAGATTTTTACGCCCACATTAGATTTGGACTGTGATTTAGGAGACACTGTTGTTTGTTACTGCATGAAAACTCTCCAGGTTGTTTTCTGCAAGGTCACCTGAGTACACCCATGCCCCCCATGCATAGGTTTGGCAGGATTTTGGGAAGGTTCAAATACAATTTTTATGACTTTGTCATTGGAGTTGAAATTGAGATTATTTCTTCAGCTAGGCCTAGCTTTGGTTTTGGGTCTACCGCATACCCCAGTTTGAATTATTGCCAGAAAATTGTTTATATTTGTTATGTTGACACCCCAAGGTATTGCATATGGAGTGCTTTGATGCAATGGATGCAACGGTTTTAGCCCAAAACATTTGGAGAAGGTGTGTGGTGTAATTTTTCAATTTTCAGATTTTTACGCCCACATTAGATTTGGACTGTGATTTAGGAGACACTGTTGTTTGTTACTGCATGAAAACTCTCCAGGTTGTTTTCTGCAAGGTCTCCTGAGTACACCCATGCCCCCCATGCATAGGTGTGCAAAGATTTTGGCAAAATACAGAACCAATTGTAGAACATAAAATGTACGAATAAAATGTAAAAGTCTGTGCAGTAAAAGAAAAAAAAAAACTAAACTGAACTAACTAACTGGAGTGTGAGAAAAAATAGAAAGAAAAAAAAAAAAATCACAGATCACGCACAGTGTGATATATCTTGAAACGGTCCCCAAGACACAGACCGGGTTGTCCAGGGCATTCTGGGCAGTAAAAGATTGTGTCTCTCCTCTGCCCCCTCTTGAAACACACCTGCACCTTTTTTGGGGTTTCTGTTTGCCCTCAGTAGGGGGGATTTTATAAATAAAATGCGTAGCCCCAACTCTGTCCCCCATCACCGCCCGGGGAGCAGGTGCATCCTGGTACAAAAGCCCCGAAATGACCTGGAGCTGAAACTGTAAAAAGGACAGCGTCACTCCGGGGTTTGTCTTTTTGCAGAGCAAAAAGGCATTGTGGGTTGCAATTTGCATCAGGTAAATTGCAACCTTTTTGTACCAGGCCCTTGACTTCCGCATAATCTGGTAGGGCTGGAGCAGCTGATCTGCCAGATCAACCCCACCCATATGCCGGTTATAGGCTTTGATGCACACTGGCTTCCTGATGCGCTCAGCTCTGCCACGTACAGAGACCTCCACAGACCTCTCAGTGTGGATGGTGGATAGAAGGTATACATCCTTCTTGTCTCTGTACTTGACCGCCAACAGCTCCTCTTGGCGCAGAGCTGAGGTCTCCCCCCTTTTTAACCGGGTGCAGACAAGCTGTGCTGGGAAACCTACGCGGTTCTTGCGAACAGTACCGCATGCTGCTGTATCAAAACAATACAGCAGCTTGAACAAAGGGACACTTGTATAAAAATTATCAACATACAAGTGGTACCCTTTGTTCATGAGGGGAAAAAGTAGGTCCCACACAATCTTGCCACTGGTTCCCATGTGTTCTGGGCAACCTGGAGGGTCAAGGCTACTATCCTTTCCCTCGTACACCCGGAAGGCCTGAGATATACCCACTCTCGCTGTCACAGAGCTTATACACCTTCACTCCATACCTGGAGCGTTGGAAGGAA
This sequence comes from Leptobrachium leishanense, assembly GCA_009667805.1. Lineage (NCBI taxonomy): Eukaryota > Metazoa > Chordata > Amphibia > Anura > Megophryidae > Leptobrachium > Leptobrachium leishanense. The sequence goes on along the minus strand of CM019067.1, from coordinate 179,318,902 downwards.
TATACTGCTTGAATCCAGCCTTCCCTTGTATTTCATTAGGGATTCATCCACGCAGATATTCCTTCCAGGTGTATAAGCCTCTGCAAACCTGGCGGCGAAGTGGGTAATCAGGGGGCGGATTTTATACAGCCTGTCAAACTGGGGATGCTCTCTAGGAGGGCACAGGCTGTTGTCACTTGAAGTGCATGAAACGCAAAATGTTTTCATACCTTCTACGTGACATTGATTGGGGGTAAATGGGGGTAGAGCAGATGGGGCTACTGCTCCAGTAGGAGCGAATTGAGGGCTTCTTTATGATGCCCATCAGCATAGTAAGTGCCCAGAATTTCAGAAATTCTGGCACATCTAGCGGGGTCCATTGCTGCCTTGCCAAGTAGGAGTCTGGCTTCGCAGCACAATGCTGATGGGCATACAGATTTGATTGGGCCACGATGTGGCCCAACAAATCATCCCCCATAAACACCTGCAAAAACTGTGTGGCGGTAAATCCTGCAACATCAATATTGATGCCAGGATTTGCCGTGAAAGGAGGGATATCTGGCCTCTGGCGATGAGGCACTACCCACTCCTCAGCTGGAGCTGTGCGTCTCCTGCTGGCAGGTGGTGACCCAGGATCTGCATCAGAAACATCACTAGATACATCAGCCAGCGTAGATGATGTATCTAGCGACGTCTCTGAGCAGTTGGCGGGGTCGAAATCAGGGTCGTAGTCTGACGCAGATGCCTCAGATTCTGACACCAGGATGGCATATGCCTCCTCGGCGCTGTACACCCTCTCAGACATTATATATAATATTATATATAATAATTATAAAATTTTATAATCTAAGCGGATAGTTGGTTCTTAGAAGAACCGTTGGGTTTCACAAGAAAATACAAATAAACACCTAAATCTCTCTAAATCACTCTAAACCTGCCTCAATTCTTCTAAATCTCCCTAAAATCTCTCTAAATCTGCCTAAATTTTCTAATCTCACTAAAATCTCTAACCTGTCAAATCTGATCTCTCTCTCTCGCTCACCAAAACACAAGTGAGGAGAGGGAGGGAGAATCACAGAGGTCAGAGCCAATATTTACAAAATATTGACCTGACCTGACAAATTAGAAATTTTATTTTGATTTTTTTTTTACTTCTGATTGGATGTTGCTAGCCTGCCTCTCTGATGAGGCAGGCTAGGAACATCCCACTCAGCCCCAAGATGACCCTGCCCTTAGAAGGGCAGCGCCATCTTGGCTGTCAGTTTATTTTATTTTATACCTTTTTATTGATTTTTATTTTTATTTTTTTTACTTTTTTTACACTTTTTTTACTCTGCTGGGTGCCTTGATCCCTCGAGGCACCCAGCAGAGCACCTGATCACTCATGTGATCGTTTTGTAACTGAGTGCCACGATACCTCGTGGCACTCAGTACTTCCTGCCACTACCGGAAGTGATCGCTCGGGGGAGCGATCACTTAGCGGACCGGCGGCAGGTAAGCATATTGCAAGGATGCCTCGATGTCGAGGCATCCCTGCAATATACACAGAGCAGCTGGAAGCGATACCGATCGCTTCCAGCGCTCTCTAGAAGTGCCGGGCACCTCTCCGTGAAACCGGATGTTGATCGCTCCCGGGGAGCGATCACAAGGTGCCCCGGCACTTCTCACCGCCATTGCACGGATGCCTGGACTCCCAGGCATCCTGCAATGGCGTTTGAGCTGCTGGAAGCGATCCGATCGCTTCCAGCGCTCAAAAAACCGCAGGACGTACCATGTACGTCAGCGGGTCTAAAAGAGACCCGCTGCAATGACGTACATGGTACGTCCTGGGTCCTTAAGGGGTTAAGAACTGTTGAAATGTTGAAAGAGTTAAAATCTTTAAAAGATTCTAACAACTCTTATCAAATTTAAACCTTTTAATGTATAAGCTCCTGTTTAAATGAATGTGTTAGCTGGTGTGCTCTCCTCGTATTTTTTTGCCCCTCAATGCTTAGTGAAGGTTAAGTGCTACCCTCCTGGTGTATTCCATATAAGATCATGTACCATGCATACTAAAATAGATTCTCTCACTCCATCAAGTGTCTGGTTGTTGATTGTGGGTGTTGTGATATGGAGCTTCTTAATCTGTGGGTGACTTCAACTGTCAGTCAGGTAGTCTGGAAGGTGACTAAGTCTCTGGAGTCATTTTGAGTTGTAGCATAATGTGGTCAGATCAGCCCTTGCACAGACACTGTGTTTGTTCCTGATACAATGCATAGTATATGTTGTATTATGCAAGTTTGTGGTGCTGCCTTAGCCATCACAATTCATTGTTGTTCCATTTTTTCTGTATTATAAGCAGAATGATCCATGGCTGAAGTACAAGAGTGAAGATTAAAAGGTCCTTCGTAACTGGCCCATTAAATATTGGTGCAACCTCTGTGTTGGCTAGGGTTAATGAAGCCAGGAATATCTTCATGCCTAGTGTCCACCCCAACCCGTATTAATTGGCACATTCTTCATCCGGTTATCTGTCCAGAAATTCACGAGATGTCATTTTCCTGGGGTGTGCACAATGCTAGTGGTCTGCACTCCCGACAAGATGACACAGCACCAAAACATTTCACAAACGCATAGATTCAATAAGCAGAAAATGTTGCGCACATACAGAAATACATTTGCTATTTAAAACTTAAGCTAAATGAAAGAACGTAACTCTGGATTCTTTGAAAGGCCAATAGATGATTAAAACACAGATTTCAATCAATATCAAAAGGCCTGCCAGACAAACGAGAGGAATCATTTGTGGAAAGAAACATCACAGCACCACTCCATAGCCTAATGATTAATAACATTTTGCATGTATGGTTGTTGTGCATTGGTGAATTATCATTTTCCACTCCAAAAAAAATTGCCGTTTAATTAATCAGAGCTCTTCTTGCAGACACTTCATACTTAAAAAAATGCATTTATCTTTGGATTCAGGACAAAATTATCAGTAAAACGCTTTCAGTTTTGCATTACGCAAATTTTCTACAATATGTTCCTCTGTTTTTTTTTCTTCACGAACAAAATTTATCCAGAAGATATATTTCAGCAGGAATTAAATGTTTTAGCTCTGCAACTTGACTTTTTACTGATTACCTTAATCCTCATTCCCTGTAAATACACAATATATGTCAAGTTGCTCAGAGCTTAGATTGCCAATTTAGAAAGAACACATGCATCTACTTTCATGTCAATAAACCTTTGAAAACTGTGTTTTAAACATTGTTTCATTGAGTGTAACATTTCAAGTATTTAATATGAGTTAAGATTACATCCACTTATATGTAGTGCATGTAAATGTTCTATTTACTGCAAGCAGACACATAGCGATAATAAGTGCTTTCTTTCCTCAAGTGCCAATGGAATATTTTGTCAAGAAATAAATTTTCTTCCCTTCCAACAAATCAAGACATGCACTTAAAAATAAAACAGTAATGCCTTACCATATAACCTACTTCTTAACCTTACTACTGTAGGACCGATTGAGTAATTCTCTCTTGTGCAGAAATATCAGGTCATGGTTTTTATTATTTTGAAATATTTTTCAGTCTTAAATCCCAAAGCCAAACGGTTTATTATTATTAATCTTTATTTATAAAGCGCCAGCATATTCCGAAGCTCTGTACAATGAGCACAGTATAGACAGGGTTACAATACATTGAACAACATTTTGACAAACCATTACAGGAGGAAACAAGGGCCCTATTCCTGTGGGAACTCACAATCTAGAAGGGTGCAAGGTGGGAGTGATGGACTGGTTGCGTCAGTGAGTCGGGTGGTAGGCTTCCCTAAATAGGAAAGTCTTTAGGGAAAGTCTGACCGTACAAGGGAGAGCGTTCCAGAGGATGGGGGCTGCGTGTGAGAAATCCTGCAGTCTATCATGGGAATTGGTGATGCAGGGAGAAGCTAGGCACAGGTCACTGTTTGACCTTAGGGAGCGGGCTGGGGTGTATTTGGTGATCAGTGAGGACAGGTAGTAGGTAGCTGAGTTAGTGAGAGCTTTGTAGGTCAGGGTAAGGATTTAAAATTTATTTCTGCAGTGGATGGGGTGCCAGTGAAGGGATTCACAGAGAGGAGCAGCAGAGACCGAGAGGCGGGTGAGGTGGATGAGCCTGGCAAAGGCATTCAGAATGGATTGTAGGGGGGGGGAAGAGGCGGGAGAGAGGGAGGCCAACTAGAAGATTATTACAATAGTCAAGTCGGGAGATTACAAGGGCATGGATGAATTACTTTGTGGTGTCAGTGGTAAGAAATGGCTGAATTCTGGAAATATTACGTAGTGATACCATCAACCATCATAGAAAAGTCAGGAGGTGGGGAGGAATTAGTAGGAGCTCAGTCTTGGGCATGCTAATCTTTAGTTGGTGAGAGATCATCCAATTTTAATTATAGCATGCAGGAAAGTGTGAATGTTTGTGTGAGTGAATGTATATGTATAGGTAATATCCTTAGGAATATGGCCCGAAGATAGAGATCTTATTTCTGCATAACAATATATCATCCTAATTAGGGATGCACCGATACCACTTTTTTAAGACCGAGTACGAGTACCGATACTTTTTAAAAGTACTCACCGATACCGAGTACCGATACTTTTATTTAATGTCATGTGACGCTTTCCAATAGGAACAGACCTCATAAAAATTTATATGAGATTGACCGCAGCTCACATGGATTTGCCCCAGCTCACATGGGTTTGCCCCCAGGTCACATGGATTTGCCCCCAGGTCTCATGGATTGGCCCCCAGCTCTCATGGATTTACCCCCAGGTCTCATGGATTTGCCCCCAGCTCTCATGGATTTGCCCCCAGCTCTCATGGATTTACCCCCAGGTCTCATGGATTGGCCCCCAGGTCTCATGTATTTGCCCCCAGGTCTCATGGATTTGCCCCCAGGTCTCATGGATTTGCCCCCAGGTCTCATGGATTGGCCCCCAGCTCTCATGGATTTGCCCCCAGGTCTCATGGATTTGCCCCCAGGTCTCATGGATTGGCCCCCAGCTCTCATGGATTTGCCCCCAGGTCTCATGGATTTGCCCCCAGCTCACATGGATTTGCCCCAGCTCTGATGGATATGCCCCCCAGGTCTCATGGATTTGCCCCCAGGTCTCATGGATTGGCCCCCAGCTCTCATGGATTTGCCCCAGGTCTCATGGATTTGCCACCAGGTCTCATGGATTGGCCCGCAGCTCTCATGGATTTGCCCCGCAGCTCTCATGGATTTGCCCCGCAGCTCTCATGGATTTGCCCCGCAGCTCTCATGGATTGGCCCCCGCTCGAACGCTGGGGAAGCTGGCCGTGTGCATGTAAAGCACGCGGCCAGCGTTCCCCTCCGGCGCGCCAAATACTCACCCTTCCTGAAGTTCCGGTCTCTGGGCAGTGATGCGGTCACGTGGCCGCCGGGCGCATCTGTGACGCGGCCTCCAGCCGAGAGGCAGCGTCACAGGAGCGCCCGGCGGCCACGTGACCGCATCACTGCCCAGAGACCGGAACTTCAGGAAGGGTGAGTATTTGGCGCGCCGAAGGGAACGCTGGCCGCGTGCTTTTCATGCACGCGGCCAGCTTCCCCAGCCCCGCGGATACCGGCAAGCCGGCCCAGCGCCGGCTTCCGGTATCGGCGGGATGTATCGGGCCGTTTGCACGAGTAACAAGTACTCATGCAAACGGCAATATCGGCCCCGATACCGATACTAGTATCGGTATCGGTGCATCCCTAATCCTAATGTATTGTAACCCCTATATATAAATAAATAATCACTATGCAGGATCTGTATTTAACGTTGGGAGCTTCCAGCCCTACCTGTGTGCTTGAGGGCAGCACGTCTGATGCTGCTCGCTGACCAATGCCCGGTTTAAATGGAGACAGGCAGGGAGGTGGTTGCATGAGGCGCGGCTTGAGTGGGGGGCGTGGCCTGGCTAAGGTCTTTAAAACCCTCAGTGTATTCTCAGCAGTTGCCAGATCGTGGTTATCCATACCTGAGCTCCTTGTACCTGACTGCTATATTGAATTAACCAGTTATTGACCTCTGCTTGTTTCTGACTATTCTGCCTTCTGTTGCCCTAGACCATTTTCTTGTACTACGCCACTGCTCTGATATCGACCCGGCTATTCCATTTGACCATTCTGAACTCTGTATTCCTGATTCTGGCTCGGCTGACTACTCCCCGTGTTGTTAACCCTTTCTGTCTAGCTAGTTTACCTGGCCAATTCTAAGGACCAGACAGTTAGAGATCTTTCACGGCTACTCTGTTGGTAGCTTCTGGGCTCTGTGGAGTGTTGGGGGTTAAGTACTGCGTGGTGGGATCTGGGAACCGTGACACTGTAGAGCCAGGAAATATTCTTATGCATTTGCTAGGAGTGGCACTTTGTCAAATGGCACACAAAACATCTAAAAGTTAAGAACAATTTTAAAAAATGCACTTTAATATATTTCACGCGATTACAGTTTTTTAAAATGAGCAACGTCTTCATAATACGCCAAGACAGCCTGACGCACAGTAAAGTGAGGTTTAGAGAATCTCACTAGCTCCCTCTCTTCCTCTTTGAGACTTCCTTCCTCATGAAATCTATATGAATCTACCCGTCTTTTTAATCCTTTCATATACTGGGATTTGGTTTCTAAAATGTCATCAGAACACATTAATTTAGTGAAATGTAGAATGGGACCATAAAATGTAGCATTAAATGCTTGGATCTCTTCACTGTATTTAACTATTTTGTAATAAGCCTAGCACATTGAGAGTACAGATGGAAATTTGTTTTAGATCTCTTAACCTGGAGCTATAATTATAGGCATCCCGAATGCATATTATGCAAGTAGTGTAAAACCAGGCAAAACTAGACCACTTCAATTACATTTTTGACCCAAAAAGCGATGTGATTTTTCACATCAAATCATCGTCTGATTGTACTTGTCTAATTCAGCTCTTAAACATTTCAATATATTGAGTAGAAGGGCTTAGTTTATCCTAGAAGCTCAGATCTGCGAGAGCTGGCATCGAGACCAAGAAACAGGAACCATTGTGGGTCCCCACCTCCCTCTCAGCCATTGGATCAGCTGGATGCTCACTGGAACATTCAGCCCTACCGTGGTTTCAGCTTTCAGGAATCCGGTAGGAGGTCACGTTCAGAGGATTGGAGACCCAGCTGTGCTAAAGGCAGACTTTGATTTCTAACTCTTAATATTATCTGTTAAAAAAACCCCATAAAAACTGCATTTGTTTTTAAATACAAAGGACAGTTCAATAGAGGGTAAGATGCAAGAAGATTCTTATTTTTTTGCAAAGCTGTTATTGTTGAGATTTTACAACAAATGCTACCAGAAAAGATCCGCAAGAAGATTATCCTCCACAGAGATGTGACAGCCTTTTTCCATGTTAAGTATTGAAATGGATCAGCTTTTAAGCTTCAAGCTGCTTCCCGAAGTAATATAGCTCTTTATTAGATTGGAAACCAAACAGCTTTATCTTAATAAAAGACAGGGAAGGAAGAACCAACCCTGATATATAAAACTCTACAAACGTCCGCTATAATGACTAAAGGCTTTTCTGCCTGTCCACGATTAGAATTCAGAAACCTTCCCAAATGTTTACATAAAAAAACAGATCAGCCTCAACAACTTGAATAACAAGTGTTCAATTCTGCATCAGAGGTGACATCATAGAAGCATATTGCAACACTTCGATGTAATGTCATACAATTCTGTAAACTGGCTCACTGAGCTCTTTATTCTGGGCACATTGATGACAAATCACTGCTGTAAAAGTATCATCATCTAGGGTGGTCATTCATTATTATTAATAAATATTCTCGGCCCAAATTCATCTGTCCCTCAGTCTAAACGCAATTTGAAGTCATATTTTAGTATACGACTCACTCAGACAAATTACATATGCTTATTTTCAGTATGTGTACGCCATGTCCTGTCAGAATACTAGTGTAACCGGAGTCAGACTGGTTCACTTCTAAAACGGCGCCGGACCAGACACAAGCAAGGATTGTCCAAACACGAGTCTCTTCAGGAAAGGCAAACGTTTATTGTGTCGTCACACAAGTGCTCACACAGGATTGAATCTCTAAGAGTGAGCCCCCCTTTCACCCCGTGCAAGGGGTCTTATACCCAAAAATACGTAATTAGGTACATCCCAATTAGCCCACCTCCCGATGACACTTTATTCCACCCCACGTGGGTTAATACCTCCCATCATTAGCATGAACACAAAGAACATTCCACATTTAACTATAAATTGATACACTTCAGGTTAGTTTGACAGTCTGTGATTTGTTGTGCTGTCTTTCTCCGGCCAGCGCCTCCCTCCCTATAGGCTTTGTTTATTCAGATAGCCTGGGACCTGGTCTGTTTTCTATGTTCTCTTTGTTCCTCGGCACATCTCCCTGACCTTGCCTCATTCATAAATCTTCCTGTCTCTCTGTGCCAAGAGCCGGCCGGATTCTGCCTGGGTTTCTTGTTAGCTTTTCTAATCTACCACACATTCCTTAAATTCTACGTGAGCTCCGCTCTTCTCATCTAAATGAAATCTATTCTATTTACTGGTGAACCAATATTCTGAACAAGATGGCTGCCTGGCTCATAGTAGCAACCATCTTCCAGCCTGATTCTCCTTCACTAGAACAAAAAAAGGTTGAATTTTTTTTTTTAGTTTCCATTCAGATTTCAATCAATTACAGTGTGTAAAACTATAAAAAAAAATTTTTACATCATCCAAATCTTTGAGTTTGTGGTTATATATTCTAAGGGGTACTCTTGAAAAAGAAAATCTAAATGGGAACCGGTTACTGTATTTTACTGTTACTGTAGAAAATACACAATTGTTTTCAACTAAGACTGAAAAAAACATAGGGGTAATTCAGAGAGAGGTGATAACCAGGAGAATGTCTGGAGAAGTGAAAATGCTAGGTCAAAATAGCGGATTTGGAAAGGGAGATAAATGGGAGAATTTTTCTGGTTTGGCTATTTTGATCTAGAATTTTCACTTCTCCAGTCATTCTCCTGAAATTCTCAGTCTTTTCACCCTCTCTGAATAACCCTGTAAATTTTTCGCTTTTACTTTGGCGCATTGTGTTTTATGAATAAAATGACTGTCAGGGTTATTCAGAGAGCGTGAAAAGCAGGAGAATGACTGGAGAATAATTGGAGAATGAAAAATTCTAGGTCAAAATAGCCAAACCAGAAAAATTCTCCCTTTCATCTCACTTTCCAAATCGGCTATTTTGACCTAGAATTTTTCATTCTCCAGTCATTCTCCTGCTTTTCACGCTCTCTGAATAACCCTGTATGTATAAAACACTGACCTTGCTTGCGGCGTGGGAAATGAGAAGGGGGGTAACGGCAGTGGTATTGCTCATTTTATGTGACAATTGGACAATTATTTATTTTTTCCAAAATAATGGCAAAGAAAAAAATTCTTCTATGTGTGTGTGTGTGGGGGGGGGGGGTTGTTTACATTTTACAAGGTCATGTTTGGTGTCATTAGAAAGGACAGACTCTGACTTTTCCATTGACACCTAATATGACTTTGTGGGGTGTAACTTCAAGGAAGTCAGACCGCTGCCAGACTCCATCTGAGAGGATGTGGTCTCCCCTTTCGCTGCAGAGACCCCATGACATGTGGTGGACATCATCCACATGTTGCAGGGAATCTCCAGGACATCCCCCACATGTCATCTGCAGCGAAAGGGTTAAAGTGTATCAACCACCGATCTCTGCTCTTACTTGCGGCCTCCGCACTGAGTCTCTCTTCTACTACAATTGCGGTCGCGCCTCTCCACAGTAGTAAGCCGCGGCCGTGAGTAAGCAGCAGAGAGGAATGCAGCCCTTCCCTGCTGAGCTATTCCCCCTCTGTGTGCTGAACTCCTTTTGACTGTTTTGCAATCATCGGGTACTATCACCTCCTTCAAGCTAACACTAGCATGAGCATTAGAGTTAGCTTAATAAAGGTGATAGCGATTCGAAGGTGATCTGGGCGCAGCTCTAACTGGTTAACAAACCTGGTAGTGCGCGTTAATTTGCGATCTGTACTTTGCTCTCCCCATGTTAGGTATAGGGTGCCCAAAGTACAGGCACAGAGTAACTAGCGTTAAGCTCACTTGGTCCTAATGCTAGTTACTAAGAGCTGGCGCCAACTAAAAAAGTTAACATCAGCTCTGAGCTGTAGCTAACCGATTCTGCTGCTGCAGAATCCCGTGGCGAGAATGGCGGCCTGATCCACCGCTTCTGACCACCCGGAGCAGAGGGAGACAGGGGGAAAAAAGTCCCCAGTCTCCCTCCGCTGACCAGCTGGATCTCGCGAGAGGCCATGTGACCCAGCAGGAGAAGCCTCCATGGCTTCCTCTGGACCCCATGGAGGGGATGCATGGGATGGCGCTTTAGCGCTGCCTCAAGCACCCGTGAGCCTAGCGATTGTTATGGGGCAGGCTGCTTGTGAAATCAGGACATAAAGTGGAAATTAGCGAACGCTAATTTTTCCCCTTTGCATTCTGGTTTTAGCTCAGGGCACGCGATAGTGCCCATAATGTTTTATCTCGATTTTAAGTCATTTTTTATTATATGACCTAGAAAAATGCTATTTATTTATTTTTACAGCAAACCCGGCAGATTCAATAGATCTAATTTCTTTATGTTTAAATCATGTCCCGTCACAAAGCTATAACAAAATTAAATTTTCCATTCACATCTCAATCATTTACAGCATGTAAAATTATTTTTCACATTTTATCACCCAAACCATTGAGGTTATATATTGCTTTGGAACAAAAATATATACATGAACAATTTATTTGGTTTTTCTTTTAGATTTTATATGGTCATGTTTGGCATTATTGGAAAGGCCAGACTCTGACCTGTCCAATAACACCTAACTTGACCTTGTGCAGTGTAAACAACAGAGATACAGGGTTTGCAAACCACCCCCGTGGTTGGAAAGGCCCTGTAGCTGCTATGTTTCCTTAGATTCATGGGTCCAAAGGCAATCAAAGTTCATCAGTGCAAACATATAGGGTTATTCAGAGAGAGCCGATCTAGCCCCGAAATATCCCCAAACAGTGAATTTCCCCATACGGTGACATTTCCTGGCCATTCAGCTATTCAGAGAGCAGGCAGTTCGCAAAATTTTGGCCAGGAACAAGCCTGTTCAAAGGCAGTGAAATCCCCCATAGAGAAGCAATGGTTAATCCATTTCACAGAACACGAACAGCAGTGAAAAGTTGCTGAAGTGCCCTGCAGTTCGGTGTTTTAATTCGCCAGGTTTATTCAGGCGAACCCCATAGGCTTCAATGCTAAAAATATTTCTGTTTTAATTCAATATCTAATAAACCATTTATTATTTTAATCTGCAGTAAAAAATCTATTTATAGATTTTTTTAGAATCTTTTAGACATTTTTCAAAAGCATTTTTTTCTGTTTTCTTTTTTAAAAGCATTTTTTCTTTTTTCTGTAAGAGAACTTTTTATAATCATTCATAGGACCTTATATGTAAATTCCAGGTATTTTCATTCAGTAAATTTTCACACTTTTGTAGTGCTCACCCCTGAAGGAGCCGCTGAATAAACCTCGGATAGTCTCACCGCACTAGGAAATAACTATACACCAGCACTGTTGTGGATTTTTCTATATTATATTCTTTACTGATCCCAATAAAGCAGCATATAATACGCATATACGGTATTTGAGTAACAAGAATTCGTAACGCGGGAAAAACACGTGGCGGTAAAAGAAAACCGGTTAACCCCTTCAGTTCTGGAGTGTAAGTCCCGTGACTAATAGCTCAAAAATATATATGTGTGTTGTTTAGGGTACCCGGGTACTATGGTCAACTGGCCAGTGAATGAAAAGAGCAATCTTCGACTAGTCACCGTTGGGGCCCTGTGAATTTAAACAATATTGCAGCGTGCATTTCGGTTTTGGAACTGTGGCCTGGAAGCCTCTCACCCATCCGATGAACGAAACTGTCCAGCACTCGATGCCTCGATCAAAAGATCTTCTCCGCGGTGTACTGGGACTCCGTGCCACCGAATCTGCTCCCTGCTTGCCAAATCTCTGCAACTGGAACAACGATCCGCTGCCTGCACTCCCAATCGGTCAGCGCGGTCTCCTAACTCGGGGTGCTGCCGGATCCAGCTTGTCCTCCAGACCTCTCAGCGCTGCGTAGGTAGGTCTCAACACGGTCACTGTCCCGATCCCCAGCACCGGTAAGACAGCGTCTGTACTCCGGCCTGGTTGCGATCCCTGACAGCTCCAACGTGCGTCCTCCACCTTTCACTGCTCCACTCACTCCGACCATGCCTTGCACGAGGCTGCTGATCTCTTTCCTCTTCCTTGTACCACCTCCTTCCTGTCCTCATGCAAAGGATGATGGTAAATGTAGTTCGGTTTTGTCCAGCATAGTCCACAATGTCTCTGTCTCCCTCTGGTGGCAGCAATAGTTCAGTGCACCAGAACACAGTGTTTTTAAAGCAGCGCTACACTTCCAATCCTTTTTTTTTTTCCCCCTGTACGTCAGCTCGTCGACTTTCTCCAGCGGCTGGTCTGTGTTGTGATTGACGGCTTGTTGGCTTTTTCTGACGTGTTCGGCGTGCATTTTGCGGTGGTTCCGGTGGGATTTCGGCGGTTGTTCGACAGCTTTTCCCTACACTACGGGGGGGGGGGACCCTGCGGTGAATGCTGAATTCACTGCAGGGTGGGCAACTTTCATTCACCTAAGTGCAGGGAAGTGCGGGGAACGAGAGAGCACCGAAATGTCAGTGCTCTCTGAATAACCCCTATAGTTATCCTTTCTCTAGGCCTATTATGGGACATGATCCTGGAGCTGCAGCTCCAATAGACCCTATGTTAAACCGGACCTGATCAGATCCCCTCTAAATCACAGTTTTTCTAAGAAACAAGTTTATGCTTGTTCGCCGTTATGCATAACTTAATTCTTCCATTCCCCTTATTCACTTAGTTGCTCGCCTCTGCACTTTTTCTGGTGCCGAAATATCTTTTTTTTTTTTAAAAAAAAGATACCCAAAATTGCACAGCATATTTAAGGTGCGATCTTACCATTGATTTATAAAGAGGCATAATTAGATTTTTACCCCAAGAGTGAATTCCCTTTTTAATGCATGACAATACCTTGCTGGCCTTGGCGGCTGCAGTTTGACATTGCGCAGTGTTACTTAGTTTGAAGTCTGTGACTATTCCCATTCCTTCTCATGCCTTGATTTCCCCATCTATCTCAGTACAATTTAAGGTAGAAGTTGCTTTTTGTTCCTCACTCGAAAGTGTTTAACCTTGCATTCATCAACATTAGATATCATCTGCCATATCAGTGCCAGCCCCCCCAATCTATCTAAATCCCTCTGCAGTGAAGTAATATGCTGCTCAAATTGTACATTATATTTCCTAGCCTTGTTTCATCTGCAAACACTAGGCCGTACTGGGACAAAAAATATGCCCATGCATTTTGGACTGAGCAGCCCACTTTTTTTTTTCTCTACACAGCGCACATTACTGTGAGTTTTATTGCTGGTGAGTTCTGTGATACGCTCATACACAGCACACATTACTGTGGAGCTCTGACACCCTCATACACACCACACGTTACTGTGGAGCTCTGTGACACCCTCATAAACACTGCACATTAGAAGGGCATCAAAGTAAAAAAATACACATTACTGTGGAGCTCTGTGATACCTTCATACTCACCGCACATTACTGTGGAGCTGTGGCCCTGCAGACTTGAAGATGGCGGCCGGCCCCCTCTGATTAGGTCACAGGGTGCGCCGCGTGATGTCTGCCACCCTATGCCCTGGAGGCAGATGTCACGTGGTGCACCCTGTGACCTAATCAGAAGGAGGGTGACGGCCATCGGCCCCCGCTGATGACGTTGTGCTGTGCATCATGTGACTGTCAGCAGGGTCCGATGGCTGACCGGCTCCCTCTGATTATGTCATAGTGTGGCCACCAACTTCGGTCGGCCTAGGCTGCCTCGCCGGGCATCTGGTTAAGTTGGACATACAGTATGTGGGACATCCTCTGGGACTCTTAAGACTATGTGCTGCATCCATGGATATCCAAATGGGAAAGCCACGAGGTCTGTGCCTTCATTGAGCACAAACTGCATAACCTCTATATATTGCTGTACACTGGCACTCAGTGAGTCAGACAGAGCTCTGACACATCAGAGGGCAACATGCTGACTGAGTGCCAGTGTTTAGCGTGAGAAAGAGATTATGTGGTCTGTGCTCGACAGAGCCGCAATCAGATCACATTGCTGTCCTATGGGGACCATCAGGAATATGCCTCACCCTTCTACAATATTGCAGCCACAATACCAAGTCAAACAGCATTATACTCATTAGCAAAATAAACTATAAAGAAATGTAATATTATTGAAGAGGCGACAATCACTAAAACACTTTGGGCCCTATTAAACGTATCGTTACCAATAGCTGGTATTAAGTAGTTTAGAATCCGCAAAAACACCAAACACTTAACTTTATTAAACTTTATACTCACCTTTGGTCACTCTGTTTCCAGTGTGAGAAGGCGACAAATCGCATCCACCTCGTCACAGATTGATACAAAGAACAAAATAATCCTTCCACTAGAACAGCACAATGTCGCAAGACCACACACAAGCAATTTTACTCAGGGCTCTCACACGTCTTATTGGAGTCCTATGGACTCCATGAGAGGACGTCAATGTCAGTGCAAGATACTGCTGCTGGCATCTTCTAATCTTGCTGCCAATTGGATAGTAGCTTCATAATTGAGCCAGTGATAGGGAGCTGCTAATATACAGTGATTTGCTGTGACAAAAAAAAAAAAAAGTTTACCAGCAAAAATAAATTTATTTCTTAAATTTTATTTGTCAAGAGCAATATTTTTGTGTGCATATCATTGCAGTGAAAAGTGAAGCCTACCTGTCTACGAAGGATCCTCTGGGAATGTAGAAATCCTCTCCAGAGAGATAAGCTGCTGCTGTTCCTCCTCCAAAGTATTGCTTTCGCAAAAGGTGGGCAACACGATTTGATACAAGTAAGGCTCCCAAACCAGTAGGAAATCCAAATATTTTATAAAATGAAATTGTGACAAAGTCTGGTTGATATGCTGTCAAGTCTAACGGTGATGTACTGACATACGAAGCTGCATCAAGTAACACAAACCAGTTCCCTGGGGTCTTCTGGAGAAGCATTTTCTGTGACTGAATTTTTTCTATCCAAGAAAGAGGATATTTTGTACCTGAAAAATTGCTTAGTGCTGGATAGCAGAAGAGATGCGATACTCCGTGCCGCTGATTTTCAGCAACGGACTCTTGGCTTTCTGAGAACAACACTTCTTCAGGCGTTAATGGTATGGCAGACACATTAAGCAACTTTGTTAATCCTCTCATACCTACTACGGAGGTGTGATTATCGGTCAGGTAACAAAAAAGGCTGACCGAGTCATTTGATCCACCAGATGTCCATGGAAATATCTCTCCTACCAGTTTAAGCCCAGCTGTGCCTCCTGATGTAAAAATGACATTGTAATCTTCAGTAGTTGTATTAAAGTGCTGCAATATTCTGAAAAATAAAACAGAAGATGATGCATCAGGAAACTGATATGAACTGTTAACACACATCAGTTAACACACTTTAGTGTGGATAAAGCTTGCTGTACATGATGCCACTGCGGGAAAGAAACGGTTTCTATTCACAATGGTAATAAGCAACCAAGGCTTATAACCGAATCCCCCCTTAACCAGATTCTATTGTTTCACTGAAACATATGTACATTGGTATGTGGATCACTAAAGAGGTTTGTGCTTCAGTGCCCAATTCATTTCTGTCTAGCAGCACCTACACAACAGCAATATATCCAGCTAGTACAGAGACCTTTAAAGAACAGCGCTTGCCAACCTGTGGACTCATAACTGTGGATGAGCATAGTAACTCAATTGAAGATTATCACTTTGAAGATTATGAAACTGAAACATAGGGCTCTTGAGTAGTAGAAGTAGTAGAAGTAGACCAATAGAGGTGAGATTCAGTGTTTCCAAAGACTGGCTCTTTTGTATCCAACAGCCGTTAAAAACAACACACCAGTCGTAAAGTCTTATTTGCAGTATTTTCAGAACTTAACACATTTTAAGCACCCACCCGCTATGCTTAGTAAAGGTTTAATGCTTCCCTCCTGGTATATTCTGTATGGAAAGGGCTGACAACCCTCAGCAAGCACCCCTCCCTGTCATAGGGTTCCATTTGCTGGCTCTATTTAACCTTGAATCGCAGGGAGCTCCAGAAAGGTTTCTGTTCTCAGTGAGTGAGTTAATACCATGAGGTGGTCATTAGGTGGTTTACAGTAGGATCGGTCAACAATGGAAAACATTGGCGCTGTGACATTCTTAAGCAATTTATGGCCATATGGTGAACTAAATGCCCATCATTTTTTAACAGATTTTTTTTTACAAGGTTTTTAACCCTAAACTCTAACGGGTTAAAAATTGTTGAAATATTGAAAGGGTTAAGAGTTGTTAAGGTCTTTAAATGTATGAGCTACTGTTGAAGTCTTTGAATGTATGAGTTGGTGGGCTCTCCTCTTGGTTGTTGTATTTTATGTCTTCAGAAGCACCTGTCCGCTATGCTTTGGAAACGTTGAGTGTTGCCCACCTGGTGTATTCTAAAGAATAGTACACACTTGTAGATGGTATTGACTAAATACAATGGTAAAAATAAAATAACTGGTGGGGTTTTAAAATGATGGATATGGATATTTGACTTCTGATTGGCAAGATCACAGTAAAATCTTAAGCTCTTGACTTGCGTTTCTTCTCCATATCATCTCCACAGCCATTAAGAAGTAGGATGTTAAAACCATAATTGTAGAAGGAACAGACAACAGAATTGTCTAACCCAGTTAAGTCTTAAAGATGTAGGTTTACCCATCCCATTAAAATGAAAGGGAAAACATATTCTTCACTGCTGGAAATTGATTTTTAGCTTTATTATTTGCGTCACTGTCCCAACTACAAACGTTTTTAGACGTTTATATGTGTCATTCTTGATAACATTTAATATGAAGTCATAAATACTATTTTTTTTTTAAGAAAGGATTTTACCAGTAAGGATACATTGAGATTTCTCTCATTTTCAAGTATGTCCTGGGTGGCGAGTATGTACAGTTGGGTGTCTTGCCCAAGGACACTTACTGGAGAGGTTGTTCGCTGGAATCGAACCCATGTCTCCACAGGATCTCTCCATGCAGAGCAGTGATGTTACCTCTACTCCACCCAGCAGGCATTTACATATTTCTACACCGAGCTTGTTACAGTCAGGGGCACTTTAGCTCAAATAGAAATTTTAATTTCTCTTTGTGCCATATCCTTATAAGTCCAGTAGCAAGTCTATCAGGGTTATTCAGAGAGCGTGAAAAGCAGGAGAATGACTGGAGAATGAAAAAGTCTAGGTCAAAATAGCCAAACCAGAAAAATTCTCCCTTTCATCTCACTTTCCAAATCGGCTATTTTGATCTAGAATTTTTCATTCTCCAGTCATTCTCCTGCTTTTCACGCTCTCTGAATAACCCTGTATGAGATTGCTCCAAAATGGGGAGTTTAAGCCCCAAAGGCTTTTACTACTACATACCTATCAATTTAACAGCAATAGCATTAAAGTCTAAAAGAAGAATATGCCTGATATGGAAGAAGAAAGGTCCAGGCACATCAGGAAAGACTCAAAAACATTTAATTTTGCATCCAGGAAATGTTTTATCTGTAAAACAGCCGTTGCCAAAACTCGACAAAGGCAGTTTTATAGTCAAAACGTTGCCTGGATGCTCCATTAAATGCTTTTGGACCTCATCTGGTGTGTCTGGATCCTTCTTCCGTATCAGACTGCATCTGGTGGTTAGGCCCTCTCGTCTCCAGATTGCACCTGGACTTCTATGGTTCGTGCATTGCTCTGGCTGATTGATTGTGGCTGTGTGTGACGTTTATTGCCTATTTAGTGAAGAGCAACATATGACAGAAGAGAAAGAGGGAACACGCTGGTGTGTTGGCAATTAAACATGTTTGTGCAATTGTCAATCAAGAATGGCCAGAAGAGGATGAACAAAGGAACTGATGTACATACAAAATCTCAATAATCCATGAATTCATTCTTTATGATGAACAACTCAATACGATAATATATGAAGAGTTTTTTTGCATGATGGATTTACTTAATCCCTCTCTACAAATACAACAATGTGCAAGCTGAGAAAGATCTAATTTCTTCCACAATAAAGGTTCGACACAAAAATGTTTTTGTAAAAAGTATTGCCAAAAAATAAATAAAAAAACAATGAATTGAATTACCGTGACCATTATTGTGATGTGGGTGTAGGATATGGTTTCTAAGCAACTACTCTCTGGTTAAGTCCAGAATCCTGCCTTTGGTTCTTAAATTCTTCTGAAACACTGAGAAGTTGTTTTTCTTTTGCTGCAATTTCTCCAAGAAACTGGCTTCATTTACAGAGCCGTATCGGAATATTTGAATCCTTGTTAACGTTATTGTTATATTCAGAAATCTGTATCTACTTTAAGAACTGCAAACTAGCGATCTGCACATAAATACTCCACCTGTCAGTACTACTGCATTACATTTTATTTTATATTTTGTACAGCCTGCAGATGATACAATACGCAAAAATAATAAAAATATATAGATTACACGCACAACCACGACAGCCCAATTTGAACATCAGGACATCTGGCTCCCTTTCTATTAAAATGCAAGGATTATTTTGACTGATACAATATAATGAAATGAAAGACACCAGAGCAGCAGCTGGCAATGTTAAGCAAATCAATTAACTGGCGACTCCATGCTGGCATTTTAGCGATTGTCTCCAAGCTAATGATAAAGGTCTAAAATCACATAGTCAGAAATAGATGTGCCAAAAGGAGGAACTGTGAATAATCCTAGCAGAGAAGAATGTCATGATTGTTCCCCCGTTGAGAATTATGCAGAATTGTTTTGAATCCTTTTCTATGGCAGAGATTGAACGCACGACCTAGAAAACGTACCGGGTTTTTATTATTACAAGGTGCATGAATTGAAGTATTCTACATGGGTTATTTCCTAGATTTAGGACCTGTTAAATACCAATGTGTCTTTCACGCTGCATACATTAGAATACGGATATTGGCATTTTCATGCTCTTTAAGGCATATTTGCACTAAATCTATTTATACTCCTATACCTATGAACACACACTGTATAAATAGAGAAAAGATTGCAAGGATATTAAAATAGAAAATGCTCCCTTTTCGGTTTGAATATTATCATTTATGAAAAACTGGTTATTTGGATAAGCGTGTCAGACTTTTTTCGGATTTTCCTTTGAAATATGGATTTCCTTTATATCTGCGCATGTTTTATTAGAACACCTTATACTATTTACTCACCTTAATTAAAACAGACTATAAATAATGTTTTTTTAATTTTAAAAAAAGCTAAATATTACTAGGTTGAACATTTCCAAAGAATTCTCAATAAGAAAATCAGTCTAGTATCCTATTCCAATAATATGAAATTCTTTGTGTATGCAGTGAGCAATGGAAACACCAGAGAAAGCCTTATGTGTATACCCCTATATTTTGACCATATTCCAATTGACAAAAGGTAACAACACCATTCATTTATTGAAACATTCTATGAGCACCATAGATCTTAATGGAAAGACGAACATCTATGAATTAACTTGCCTGACGGTTATCCCGAGCGTGGCTCGGGGTTAAATTTCACCGCTGAGAGCGGTAACCCCGAAGCCACACTCGGGCTGCATACATCACCTCTCCCTGCGCTCCCTCGCAGTCTACTCCGGCGATCGCGACCTCATACTTCCTGGAACCAGGAAGTATGAGGTTGCGATCGTCGGAGGAGGCTGCGGGGGACATTGAGGGAGCGCAGGGAGAGGTAATGTATAAAGAGGCATCCCGAGTGGTGCTCGGGGTTACCGCTTCCAACATAGGAATTTAACCCCGAGCCACACTTTGGATACCGCTGGGGGGGGGAATAGACCACTTTTAGACCAGAAATTCAGGAAAAATTAGACCTCCAGGGAGGTTAAACAATATAAACGTTAAACTCATACAGTCAGGTCCAGAAATATTGGGACATCGACACAATTCTAACATCTTTGGCTCTATACACCTCCACAATGGAGTTGGAATGAAACAAACACAATGTGCTTTAACTGCAGACTGTCAGCTTTAATTTGAGGGTATATACACCCAACTCAGGTGAATGGTGTAGGACTTACAGTAGTTTGCAGATGTGCCTCCCACTTGTTAAGGGACCAAAAGTAATGGGACAATTGGCTTCTCAGCTGTTCCATGGCCAGGTGTGTGATATTCCCTCATTACCCCAATTACAATGTGCAGATAAAAGGCCCAGAGTTCATTTCAAGTGTGCTATTTGCATTTGGAATCTGTTGCTGTTAACTCTCAAGAGGAGATCCAAAGAGCTGTCAGTATCAGTGAAGTAAGCCATCATTAGGCTGAAAAAACAAAACAAACCCATCAGAGAGATAGCAAGAACATTATGCATGGCCAAAACAACTGTTTGGAACATTCTCAAAAAGAAGGAATGCACCGGTGAGCTCAGCAACACCAAAAGACCCGGGAGACCACGGAAAACAACTGTGGTGGGTGAATGAAGAATTCTTTCCCTGGTGAAGAAAACACCCTTCACAACAGTTGGCCAGATCAAGAACACTCTCCAGGAGGTAGGTGTATGTGTGTCAAAGTCAACAATCAAGAGAAGACTTCACCAGAGTGAATACAGAGGGTTCACCACAAGATGTAAACCATTGGTGAGCCTCAAAAACAGGAAGGCCAGATTAGAGTTTGCCAAACAACACCTAACAAAGCCTTCACAGTTCTGGAACAAGATCCTATGGACAGAGGAGACCAAGATCAATTTGTACCAGAGTGATGGGAAGAGAAGAGTATGGAGAAGGAAAGGAACTGCTCATGATCCGAAGCATACCACCTCATCAGTGAAGCATGGTGGTGGTAGTGTCATGGCGTGGGCATGTATGGCTGCCAATGGAACTGGTTCTCTTGTATTTATTGATGATGGGACTGCTGACAAAAGCAGGATGAATTCTGAAGTGTTTTGGGCAATATTATCTGCTCACATTCAGCCAAATGCTGCAGAACTCATTGGACGGCGCTTCACAGTGCAGATGGACAATGACTCAAAGCATACTGCAAAAGCAACCAAAGAGTTTTTGAAGGGACAGAAGTGGAATGTTATGCAATGGCCAAGTCAATCACCTGACCTGAATCCCATTGAGCATGCATTTCACTTGCTGAAGACAAAACTGAAGGGAAAATGCCCCAAGCAGGAACTGAAGACAGTTGCAGTAGAGGCCTGGCAGAGCATCACCAGGGATGAAACTCAGCGTCTGGTGACGTCTTTGCGTTCCAGACTTCAGGCTGTGATTGACTGCAAAGGATTTGCAACCAAGTACTAAGAAGGGAAAGTTTGATTTATGATTATTATTCTGTCCCATTACTTTTGGTCCCTTAACAAGTGGGAGGCACATCTGCAAACTGCTGTAAGTCCTACACAGTTCACCTGAGTTGGATGTACATACCCTCAAATTAAAGCTGACAGTCTGCAGTTAAAGCACATTGTGTTTGTTTCATTCCAACTCCATTGTGGTGGTGTATAGAGCCCAAGATGTTAGAATTGTGTCGATGTCCCACTATTTCTGGACCTGACTGTATGTTTTAATTCTCACAAGAATAAGCATAGGTTATCCACATGCCTTATGCCTTATTAACATTTTTTGTCTAGTTGTAAAGTCCTCATCAAATCAACAGTAAGATATGATTAGTGGCATATGTCCTCTTAGTCTGGTTATCTTATGGAGCAAAGATAAAGGCACCTTGATCCTTCTGCAAACTCTTAGTGATATAGAACTTCAAAGTGCTGTTCTTTCATGGTTCGCTTCCTACCTGTCCCAACGACTGTTTAGTGTCTCATTTGCTGGAAGTACCTCCTCCCATCAGCCTGTCTCTGTTGGGGTGCCCCAAGGTTCCGTTTTGGGCCCTCTCCTTTTTTCAATCTACACAGCCTCTCTAGGCAAACTGATCAGCTCTTTTGGATTCCAGTACCACCTATACGCAAATGACACTCAAATATCCCTCTCCTCCCCCGATCTCTCTCCAGCTCCCCTGGATCGAGTCACTGACGGTCTCTCTGCTGTCTCAAATTGGATGTCTTCCCGCTTCCTTAAACTCAATCTTGCCGAGAGGCAGCGTCACAGAGGTGCCCGGCGGCCATGTGAACACATCACAGCCGTGCGACCGGACCTTTGGAGCATGAGTATTGCGGCCGCTGGAGGGGAACGCTGGCCGTGTGCCTTTCATGCACGCGGCCAGCTTCCCCAGCCCCGCGGATACCAGAAAGCCGGCCCAGCGCTGGCTTCTGGTATCGGGGGTTTGTGTATTGGGCCATTTGCACGAGTATTAAGTACTCGTGCAAATGACAGTATCGGTATCGGTGCATCCCTACTGATGCTCACATTCAAATCGCTCAATAACTAAACTCCTCCCTACATTTCTTCATTACTCCGCAAGCACATCCCATCCAGACAACTTCGGTCAGCAGGTGATCTCCTGTTATCGGTCTACACGCGCACGGCCAAGACTTTTCACGGGCAGCACCAGTCCTGTGGAATGACTTTCCTCGCCCCATCAAACTCTTCCCCTAATCTTCAGGCCTTCAAGAAATCCCTCAAAACCCATCTCTTCAGATTAGCATACCACATCACTTTCGCAACTCCTCCCTCTGCTCACCTACTCACTCATGATTGAAGCTGCTTCTATGGCCCCACCATTCCCAAGCCACTGGCACTCATGATCCTGCCATCTAGTAAAATTCCTCTCATCTTCCTCATCCCCAATCCCTCTAGACTGTAAGCAACTATGAGCAGGGCCCTCTACGCCTGTTGTTTCCATCATATGTCTGTTTATCTCGTTCCCTTTGGTTATTGTACAGCGCTGCGGAAACTGTTTGCTCTATATAAATGATGACAATAATAATCTGTCTGACATGGCACTTGGTTTCAGGCTATAGGTGGTTTCTAACTCATTTGTGACTTTTTTTGTGTGGACTAGTTTTTGGGGGTATCAGCATGTGATTAGTATACTCTAGGGATAAAATAGAAGGGGGGAATGGAGGGGTTAAACATTAACCCCTCCAAGCAACCTCACTGCATTTTCACCCTCTAGTCAGTGTAAAACTCACCCTGAATTTAGCACCTTGGCCCTCCCTCAGCAACCCTCCTGACATGACAAGCTGTGGCTTCCGCTCAAGCTACAGCAGTCACATGATAACCTGGGAAGGAGAAGCTGGATTATCTAACACAGCATCCAGGAAACCCAATGTCTTTCCCCAGGCCTGGACTGGGATAAAAGAAAAAAAAAAAAAGGCTCAGGCATTTTGGACTGAGCAGCCCACTTTTTTTTTCTACACCGCGCACATTACTTTGAGTTTTACTGCTGTGGAGCTGTGATAAACTCCTACAAAGCACACATTACTGTGGAGCCTTGTGATACCCTCATAAAAACTGTACATTACTGTGGAACTCTGATAACCCATACTCACTGCACATTACTGTGGCGCTGTGGCCCTGCGAACTTCAAGATTGCGGCTGGCCTGCTCTGATTCACAGGGTGCGCCGCCTGACGTCCCATGCCCTGGTAGCAGCCATCATGTGGCGTGCCCTGTGACCTAACCAGAGGGAGCCAGCTGGTCCTCGGCCCCCGCTGATTTGGCCACAAGGCACGCCGCGTGACATCTTACACCATCTTACAGTCGACTGGCCTGGGAGGCTAGCAGCATATCAGGCAAATGACTGGTATGCCCGATGGTCAGTGTATGAACGATTGTTCATTCCTGACTTTTTCCCCCAGAAGCCTGATCAAAGCTTTCTGGGCAGGGCTAACCCCCCACATTCTAAAGGCTGATTCAGCCTCCTCGGACCCCTCTCCCCAATGAAGGGGAGGACACTCTGGTCATGGTGACTATTTAGTTTGCACTGAATAGTCGCAGTTCCTGGACTTTCCTTAGGTGTCACTACAAACTGTGCGTGTTGAGTATGCGTCCTCGCAGCATTGATGTCATAGGCAAGTACATGGAGTACAACTGCCCGTTGACCTTGTCCACCTCTTAGGTCCCTATTAACGCGTTTTTGTTTTGAATATTCTCTATATGGTTTATGATAAAGAATATGGAAATTGCCTTTCCAAATTTATTTTTAATTCTTAGGGTTTGCACGCACAGACATGCAGAGCCCAAGCGCTGTGTTTGTGCGTGATCCCAAGTCACTAGCACACGAGCCAGGACTATAGAAATTCCTCCTTTTCCTTTTATTGGGAAGTGATCAAATATTAAAATGGAAGGAAAATCAATCAATCAGACAAGCTGATAAAAAGACAGCTGAGCTTCTCCTTTCTATAATGAACAGCTGAGCTCATTAAAAAAAAAAAAAAAAGGAAATATGCGACAATTCCATACAACAAAAGGCTTCTTCAAACCGAGCTCATGATACACAGAAAATTTAGGTAGGTGTATTTGACAGATCAGATAGGTGAGAAATAGGGCTGTGCAATATTGACAAAATAATCATATTGCGATTTCTTGAATGAATATTGCGATTGCGATTTTATTTGCGATTTAGCCAATTGTTTTTGCTTTTTCAAACATGCTACATACATTCTAAATGTATTCAGTATTCAGCACATGGATATACTGCCCCAGCACATGGATATACTGCCCCAGCTCACCTCTGTGCGCCACGTGTTCGGCTCCCTGTTAACTTCCGGCGGCATGGAGCTTGGGCGCTCGCCTGGGGGAACCATGTGACGAGCCGCTAGAACGCGGCTCGTCACGTGGTTCCCCCTGCGAGCGCCCAAAGCACCATGCCGCCGGAAGTTAACAGGGAGCCGAAAATTGCAGCCTTATGAGATTTAGAAATTGCAGGGTCGGAAATCGCGATTCGATTGCGATTGCAATTAATTGCACAGCCCTAGTGAGAAATGTGTTTTTGGTGAGGCTATTTTAATCCTGGACCATCAAAAAGCTATATCCAGATACAATTTTAATACGTAGATTATTTTTTGCCGATGTAATCTTAGTGACCTTCTGAGAAACTCATTTGGAGTCCAATTTCAAATGAGATAATATCCAGCTCACCTGTAAGATTAATGAATTAATGTTACTGTCTGAGAAAAGTTGAAGTATAAATCATAGTTTGCATATATTATCGGAAAATGGAACAGAATATCAGAGCTTTCAAAGCCAGTATTATAACCTGTGTCTCAGGAGGTCAATCTCATCTTGTCTGGAACCTCTTGGTGCAGCAGGCAGCTTGAACAAGGAGCACAAGGTGTATCCGGTAAGTACTGGAGAGACATTTAAATACAACAACGGAGCCGACATAGAATGTGTGAAGTTAGAAAGCCTTCTTTTTCTTTGCTAAAGTGGTAGAAACAAGCATGATAAAGTTATCATTTTCTCCCAGTCATAATGAAAAAATATCAGAAACTGGAGTGTATTTTGTATTGAATGCCAATACGTGTAAAAGAGAATTTCAAGTTGTAATAGTTAATACTTGGGCATTAAAAATTACATACACCAGAAATGTACTAGAACAAAAATTAAAGCTCTTCAAGATAATCAATCTCTCCCAACACACGACAGTTCGGTAGCAATAACTACAACAGAAAAAAAACACCTAATATGCTGGATTTACAGCATCTGTAAGAAACTCTTACCAGAGCAGAAAATGACTCTACCAATCACACACATCTGTCACAAACGTGTTGTACATTCTCAAAGACTTATACAAGATAATATGACGGCTTCAATTCCAGAATTCCTATTGAAAGCTCACAACTTGCCAAATAAAAGTATTTGCTAATAAAAGAAGGTACAAAGAGCTTAATTGTAAGCATTTATTACAAAGATAACAAAATTGATGTCAATATTTATCATTTGAGCAAAGTGGGAAATGATTTTTAGGGAAATCTAATATACACATCTGTAAATAGTTACAGAGGCTGAAAGATATACATCCAGCGGTGTTTTATTTATTGTATTGTAAACTTTTAATAAAGTAGTTTTAAACATAGCCAGTCCTATTTTAGTGGATAAATCACCACCACTAAGGATCATTTCAACCAAGAAGGGGGTCCAGTGCCTCTTGGAATCACCGGCTGCTTGAGATTTGGCGCCTCTTGACTAATAGGCACCATTAAATGTGAATAGACATTTTATACTCTACTATAACCATTTATTTGAATGGTCTGCACATTGCATTTTATTTGCTTTTACCGAGGAACACCCCACGGAGTAAAGACCTCATTTTCCAGCGTAAATACTGAAAATTGGATGAATTGATCACCAGTGCGAGCGCTGATATCCGCTACATTGAACATATGCATCCAGTTGAGCCCGTCACACAATCAGATAATGCTGTCGATACTAGACATGTGCATTCGTTTTAGTACTAAAACGATTTAGTCCGAATTTTGGGATAATTTAGTTTTCGGATGACTCAAGAGAAACGAAATTGCTCAGTACAAAAAACGAAAGAAACTAAAATAAAATGCACTACATTTTAGTTTCAGTCCTTTTTGTGATATTACATTGAGTGAAGGAGACCAACAATGAAGAGCGCAACATCCGAAGTTCTGCACCCTCCACATGCCAATGCAGTAGGATGTTCTATACAGAGAGGGGCATTAATTAATGCAGGAGGATGTTCTATACATTATACAGAGAGGAGCCTTTTTTTTTTTTTTTACCCCTTTAAATCCAGTGGCTGTGAGCGCTGAGATCGGCCGCTTGTTACATTATCTCTCAGTACAATGTATCAGGCTCAGCTGTTACAGTAACTGACTGTAACAGCACTCAGAGTTTCAGTAAAACAAGGAAATAATATTCTTCGAATCTCTTTTATATAAAAATATTATTTACTAGTTTTACTGAAACTCTGAGCGCTGTGATGAGCAGCAGTCAGTTACTGCAACAGCTTTGCCTGACACGGGGCAGTATTACAATGTTGGTGCTAACTTAACCAGAGCTGGTGTAAACTGAAAACCTCCATAGGCTATAATGGCTCTGGGAAGTTTACAACAGCTCTGGTTAAGTTAGCACCAACTATGTAATATGGCCCATAGTGTGCTGAGAGTGAGAGATACTGTAACAAGCAGCGATCTCAGCCCTCTGAGGAGCCACTACAATAGTAATTGTATCCACTGGTTTTCGGATGAATGAAATTAGTTTTCATACTAAAGAACTGAAAACGAATTTCTTTAGCAACTAAATAAATTGCATTTTAGGACTAATCCATTAGTTCAAAACGAAATTTTGTGCTGTGCACATGTCTAGTCGATACACAAATACAATGTAATTATTTTGAAATCTATATACTATATACAGCAGGGATGTCAAACGAGACTGCCCCTCCATTGGCGATTGTGTACAATATCCCGGAAATCTGTGACTAGCCAGAGAATCACGGGAAAAGTCGTTCAGCAACATCTAAGAGGTACTGCTTGAAAACCTGATATACAGGGTCTAATGCAAAGTAATTTTTAACTTTTATTCACTTTTATTTTCAGTCCTACATTGGATTTTTAAGATAATGTCACACAATGCAGGCAAACATTAAATACGAGCACTAAAATCAAAGTGAGGATACATCTTTTAGGGACGGCAAGGTGCCAAACATTTCAAACTTTACTCAACAGATATCAGTTACATACAAAGAGACACAATAAGAAGGTAGGTTTTGTGGGAATGCTCAAATAACGGTTACAGCTGAGGACAGCACCACAACATATTTGTATTGGAAATAGTGGTGAAGTCAATATATCCCTGTCTACATACCTATGCCACTTTTGCTTTTATTTGTGCATATCTACTATTATTAGGTTACCCACCGCTGTAGCACTACTTCACGGGAGTGATGTCTAGAATGTATGACACATAGGGCAGTATTACAATGTTGGTGCTAACTTAACCAGAGGTATGGTAAACTTAAAACCTCCATAGGCTATAATGGCTCTGGGAAGTTTACAACAGCTCTGGTTAAGTTAGCACCAACTATGTAATATGGCCCATAGTGTGCAATGATCACATCTTCAAAATACAAATTATCACACTGGCAAGATGCAACCACATTCTGATTTTCATTATTGCTGTAAAGATTTCCATTGAATAAATGTTAACCGCATAGTGCATTCATTCTGTTTCTGTTCACTGTTTGTTATACATAGGTGTTATTTTTGTTGTGCTGATTATTTAGAATACATGGCATACTTGACTAGATGTTGCACAGTCATCCCCACTAGATTGGGAGACATTGCATTGCCTACCGGTGCAAGGTTGCCGTTTGTGTTTGTATGTATCTGTATATTTACAGTTAGGTCCATATATATTTGGACACCGGCACAATTTTTATACTTTTGGCTCTGCATGTCGCCAGAATAAAATTAAAATGGAACAATCCAAATGAATTTGAAGTGTAGACTTTCAGCTTTAATTCAAGGGGTTGGACATAAATATCAAGTACAAATTTTAGGAACTGCAACCATTTTTATACACATTCCCCTATTTTCAGGGGCAAAAATTTAATTGGATAAATTAATATCATAAATAAAATGTTAATCTTTAATATTTTGTTAAGAATCCTTTACTGGCAATGACTGCCTGAAGTCTAGGTACCCATGGACATTACCAAAGACTTGGTTTTCCCTTTCTGATGCTTTGCCAGTCTCTAACTGCACCTGTCTTCAGTGCTTTGTGGCTCTTTTTGCTTTCAATTCAAATGCTGCTCAATTGAGTGGAGATCAGGTAATTGACTCTGCCATTGCAGAATATTCCACTATTTCCCTTCATATACTCCTGGGTTGCTTTTTGCAGTGTGTTTTGGATCATTATCCATCTGTACTGTGAAGCGCTGTCCAATCAACTTTGCTGCATTTGGCCGAATCTGGGCTGACAGTAGATCTCTAAACACTGGAAGTCATGCATGCCCATGCCGTCACACTGCCTCTACCATGTTTTAGAGATGTCGTTGGGAGCATTGGATCATGAGCAGTTCTGAGCCTTCTCCAAACTTTTTCATCCCATCATTCTGGTACAGATTAATCTTCGTTTCATCCATCCAAAGAATGTTTTTCCAGAACTGGTCTGGCTTTTTTTGAGGTTCTTTTGGCAAAGTCTAATCGGCTTTTCTATTCTTCAGGCTTATGAATGGTTTGCACCATGTAGTGAACCCTCTGTATTTGCTCGTGAAGTCTTCTCTTGATTGTAGACTATGACAATGAAATGCCCACCTCCTGGAGAGTGTCCTGCACTTGTCTGTATGTTGTGAATGGGTTTTTGTTAACATACAGAGGATCCTGCGGTCATCCAGCACTGTTTTCTTCCATGGACGTCCAGGCATTTTTATGTTGCTGAACTCACCGGTGCATTCTTCTTTCCTCAGAATGTACCAAACTGTTGATTTGGCCACAACTAATGCTGCTGCCATCTCTCTGATGGATTGGTTTTGAAGCTTTAAAATGGCCCGTTTCACTTGCATTGAAGGCTCCTTTGAAAGTATGATGTAAGTTCACAGCAAATAAAATCAACTCCAGACCCTTCACCTGCTTAATTAATGAAGAAATAAAAGGAGTAGCCCACACCTGCCGTAAAATAGCTTTTGATTAAATTGTCCAATTACTTTTGGTCCCTTGAAAAAGGGTGTGCGGCTTACTCTTAAACGCTGTAATGTCTAAACCCTTCCTCCAATTCTGATGTACATACCCTTAAATTAAACCTGAGAGTGAGCACTTTCAGCCCTTATCCATTATATAACTATAGCTCAAATATGGTTTTGTAAATACCGGAAAAAAATAAAATTGCCCGTGTCCAAATATATATTGACCTGTATATATATTGTATTAATGTCTTAGATGCACCCGCTGTTATTGCTTGTTCAGGTTGAGTGCAACTTTCCACTGTTATAGATATATATTTTTTTATTATTATTTATTTTATTTGAGAAGTATTTTTTACCAGGAAGGATACATTGAGATTTCGCTCATTTTCAAGTATGTCCTAGGTGGCGAGTATGTACTGTTAGGTGTCTTGCCCAAGGACACTTACTGGAGAGGTGTTCTTGCCGGGATTTGAACCTGTGTCTCCACAATTATAGAGCAGTGATGTTACCTCTTCTCCACCCAGCCGGTTTCTAAAGTTGGTTTTTGTTAGGTTTCTAGCAAAATAAAAAAAATCACAGTGTTCAATATATTTTGCAGATGCGTCTACTAAGACTGGCATTCCGTTTAACTTTTGTATTCATCACACACTGGAAATTTATGCACCCTGGGGCTGTTACACAGTTTCTGAGCATTTCAAACTATTCTATACAGCATTTTGAATATTGCTGTACAATCTAAATTTTATGTGCTATTTTTGTCCCAAATACAGCTTGTGGGATAACTAAATATCTTTAAAATATCTAGCAATACGTATATTAGAATTATGCATGATAACAAACCTTTGCTTTTTTTTGTACTATATACACATACACAAAATCACACAGGAAACACCTCAACCCTTGGTATCCTCCAAAGTTACACCGGTTGCCTGCTCAGTGGTACTTACAATGTAGTCAATTGTAAGCTGCACGCCACAGATTTTATTAAATAGGTCATGTATTCTGGTACCCCAGGGTCATATGCAAGAATTGAATGTCACAGGCAGGATATGAAATCAGATAGCTTAACTCCTCCCCTTTTGAAAGCACACAAAGTCCTTCGATTTTCTTCACTTTGGAAAGTAACAGCAAATAAAAGGTGTCTTATGGGAAGAGAGGGCTTCACTTCGTATGCTTTGTTACGGGGAGAAGGAAAAAGCAGGATGCAATCACCCAGTACAGAACATGATCTTTACTCACATGCCTCTATGGTAGACTGGGGGATTGGCAGTTTGCTGAAGCAGGAAATAGGGCTGAACCAAACTAACTTTGTGAGTTATACAGGGAGATTGGACTAATCCATTTAAACATTAAAAGTATAGGGGGGGAAAACAAATAAGGAATCTGGTTCCATGACATTATGTATATTTCTTAATGCATATCACACATTAAGGCCCTAATCCACTAGCCGTGGACTTTCATCACGTCCTGAAAGTACACAGCTGGTGGACTGAAGTGGTGTTCTGTGATATGGATTAAGAAACATACACAAAAGAAGTAATGAAGTCTGTGGGTGTGATGTTTTCCACAACCGTGTTTATATTCTTACTTAATTGGTTGAGTTGTATAAAAACACTTACTTCCGTATAAGCAAGTTGTAGTTTATTAATCGGTGTAGAACAGTTTCCTCACAAGGCTGCCTCATAACACTGCTCTGCTTCAGCCGCCATTATACATCTACCAGACATTCCCCCCCCCAACTGACAGCAGGAAGTGAAAATCACCTCAGAGCATAACAGGAAGTAGGAAGGCAGAAGAAAAGCAATGCATTATTCACAACCAACAGTCGATACCTCACAATACACACACACCATATATTCTTACACAGTCTAACAACCCATATATCACATCTCCTTCACCAAAAATCGTTTTCTTAAAATAATAAAAATAAAGAAAACATAAATGGGTAAAAGTCAGCAACAAAAAATGAGCTGTAACATGTCTAATCAATCTGTATCATTGTGTCCATCTTCCAGATCCTCCATCTTTTGTTCAGGTCTTCTCCTACTCGAATACCATTAACGCCTTCTAACTAAAGAGTTTCTCCTACTATAGTCCCTTAACAGATCTTGCGGTTGCCAGCGGCTTGTGGCCCTTCTCACCCTTGTGGAATGGCGATTATTTCCTTGTCCAAGGCCTGTATGTTCACCCGTACTGGGTCCTGGAACTTCTTGTTCTCGAGTTTCGTTGGGCATCACCTCCAAATGTGTTCCTTTGATATCTTGAACACTATTTCTAGCCTGAGCCTCAGGAGCAGGGATATTGCAGACGTCAGGAGAGTCATCATGCCAAACTCCACGCCAGATATCCGTGTCTGATTCGAGGGATGACTGACGGCTTTGATAAGTCTTCTGTTGTACGTGGTCGAAGTTGATTTGTAGGTCTCCTTGTGCAAAATCCATCTGAGGTGACAACTTCATAGTGTGCTGAGCCCAGAACTGCTTTGAACACGCTGATTGCCAACGATTGGCCCGATTATACACGCGTATCCAAACAGAATCCCCTTTCTGATAACAACGACCTGCTTTTCCACCTTGCATCTTTGATTGTTGCTGGATGACCCTATGATGAATCTCAGGTTTTAGAAGATCCAACTTTGTCCTGAGTACTCGGCCTAACATAAGGCAGACTGGAGGTTGTCCAGTTGTTGGATGAGGTGTATTCCTATACTGTAGGAGGAAATCCGACAGATGTTGTTCAGGCCTCTTTCTCTCTGCTCTCAAGCTCCTCAGAAAACCTTTGAGCGTTTGAACAAAACGTTCTGCTTGACAATTAGTCGCAGGATAATACGGTGCCGTTCGATAATGATGAACACCATTTTTTTAAGAAAAACTTTAAAAACAAGTCGCTCAGAAACAAATTGTGGGCCATTATCTGAAACAAGCTCTCCGGGCAGGCCAAAAGTTGCAAATAGTTTCTGTAATGCCTTTATAGTAGCATCCGCAGTGGTCTGTGACATGAATATAACTTCAGGCAATTTAGAATGTGCATCCTCCACAATCAGATACATTTTATTTTCCACTGGTCCAGCAAAGTCTATGTGAATTCTCTGCCATGGTGATAAAGGCCAGGTCCAAGGATGTACTCTACCATGTGGTAAGTCACGTTGTGCTTTGGCACATCCAATGCAACCTGAAACGTAGCGGGCAATATCTTCATCAAGGGTTGTCTGTGACGGAACCGTTCTCTTCCGCCTGCCCTGACTCTCCAGATACCCCCTTGCCAAGATCAGCCCGGCCTCTGAGTTGCTTGGAGCTCAGTGCCTCGAGCAGGGTGATCTGCAGCTCCAGACCTGCTGGGTCTGAACCTCTGCCTTGGAGCCTCTTTGCATTTCCAGAAGGCCGCTTTGTGCCTTCTGAGGTTGAGTGTAGTGTAGCGTAGTTGAAGGAGACACCAGACGAGCTGTATGTTCCAACAGGATTCTCTCTTTATGGAAGATTTCACTGGATATTTATACAAGATACAGCAATGCACATTCAAACTTCCCACCCATCCCAACAGTTCTGATTGGTTGGTTCCAAGACCACTGCAGGTTTCCTTCAGGTCCTCTTCAGTTAGAATTTGCATACCAAATGGTGAACATGTACCTAAAGTCTCTAATTACATTATGTCAGTTAGATATTTACAATAAACATTCTTTAGCCTTTAGCTCTCACAACATTTACATAATCTATTGTTCTAACACATCAGATTAAAGACAAACACTATCCCAGACTTCAGGAGTCAAACATGCAGCCAGATAAGGGGAAAAGCCCTGTTGCATAAATTACACAGTAGTAAAGCTTGTTTACTGGCTACACAAAAACACATTTACCTACAGAAATATAAGTATATTTAAAACTAAAGCTACGCAATTTACACTAAACTAATTTAAACTAAAACCAAACAATGTAAAATATATTTAAAATCACACGATATAAATGAACATAAAGTCTCTTGGGGTTTGAAGCGTGGAGCGCTACGTCAGTTCCATGATATTGTCCACCACACGTGACCGCTTGCCTTCTGCTTCATGCGGACTATGCCTGGATGACGTTCATGCAGAATTTCAAGAATTTGTTGTTGTTGTAACACAAAAGAAATAACAACCCTTTCTCCCCAGATTAAACAACCATCTCAAGTCGATGACTCCAGTGCATCTCAAGTAATTCCAAACAAGGGCTCGGGAGTTTTTAGTGGCCAACCTTTCTGTACATAAGCAAGAATTTCCCTCAGCACAGAGTCCTTGTTTGTCTCTTGTGCAATTTCTTTAGCTGTTATCGCGTCACAAAAGAATATTCTAGATCTTTCTGTGGTAGGTAATTGTGAATCCAATTTCAGTTGAAGCCTAGAGAAGGCATCAGAATTAGCATGTAGGGCATTCGGACGATATTGTATTTGGTATTGATAGGCCCCCAGAGTCAAGGCGTACCTCTGAAGCCTTGCTGCTGTCGTAATGGAGATACCTTTCTGTGGGTTAATAATTGTCAATAAGGGCTATTGTCAATAAGGGCTTATGGTCCGTAAGCAGTGTGAAGGGTCGACTAGATATATATAATGACATTTATTTACTGTCCATACAATTGCCAGAGCCTCTTTATCTATTTGAGAAAAAAAAAGTGAGGGATCTAGAGACAAAAGCCACTGGCCTGTCAGTTCCATCAAAAATGGAATTAGGGCTGAAACAACTAATTGATTAATCGACAACTAATCGATTATTAAAATAGTTGTCAACTATTTTAATCATCGAATAATCGGGGTCGATTAATCGTTGTCAGGATCGGGTAACCCCGCTTGCAGACTGTAAGCCAACAGACCCTGACCAACCGGTCCTTAGTAATGGCCGGGTTATGGTCAGTAATACTGAGAATGACGAACACAAAGAAAGTGGCGGAGTGCAAAGTAAAACAACCTGCAGAATAAAGTAACCCACAATGCTCTAGCTAGCCGGTCCTTAATAATGGCCGGGTTAAGCAGAGCAAACCAACAAAAACACACATAGGCAGGGGTTAAGGAAATAGAGGTCCGTTATACTATGCCAGAATTCAGGGCGCCAGAATACAGGGAAGTCGAGACAAGCCGGGATCGTATTAACCAGGAAATCAGTCAGATAGGAATTCAGAAATAACAAGGCACTAGGCGTAACTGGAACCACGCTAGGGCAACTTGCTAAGAGAAAGGAAGCCCTTTAAATGGAGCCACAGCACTTCCTATTGGTGCTCAGAGGAGACGCCCTGCTCTGCTATAGGATCGCTGGTCATGTGCTGTGATTGGTTGTCCTTCCTGCATGCTGCGTCTGATTCGCGGGCAGCACCATTCTCTGTCCTGTAGTACACAGTACCCTGGAATAAGGCTTTCTGGATATCAGCTGCTGTGACGGCCGCAACATTTCCCTGGACATGGGTCGAAGGTGCAACAATTCCCTGGACATGGGTCGAAGGTGTAACATTTCCCTGGACATGGGTCGAAGGTGCAACATTTCCCTGGACATGGGTCGAAGGCGCAACATTTCCCTGGACATGGGTCGAAGGCGCAACATTTCCCTGGACATGGGTCGAAGGCGCAACATTTCCCTGGACATGGGCCACCGTGACAGTCGTCCAGTTTACAGCACACACTGTTCAGAGTCAGACTGAGTTAAAGGTAAATAACCTCAGTTTAGGAGCTGATTGGAGAGGATGTGCTGCTGCTTTACTATGTATGATTTAGTTCTAAGGTTATGTCAGACACAACCAGTTTGTTTTTATTCCGTTTACAACAGCAGCAGAACTATAACACAAACAATAGGATACTGCCACTGGGTGAAGGAGCTGTATGCCTGTGTTTTATCCTTACTTGAAGCTGGAGTCCTGTGCCACACCCTCTTTGGTCGGGAACTGCCATTCCCTCCCTTTGGTCTGGTCCCTTTCTCCAAACTCCCTCCCACACTCAGATCCAGTCTTTTGTTCATACCCACTCCCTCTCACACTCAGGTCGTCACTTGAGCAAAGTCAGTCCCTTCCACCTCCAGTCCCTCCTCCCACTCAGTTTGTTCACAAAATTATTTAAAAGGGACACTCTATGCCCCCCTGGCCACTTTAGCTTATTATCCCCGATTTCATGCTGACATAATTTATGACCAAGTGCTTGTATCCACGTACATTTGAGAAAGCAAACATGGGCTTATGCTGCACATGCAGCATCAACCCATCCTTCTGACCAAGCACTCGCATACCTTGTGTGAAAAGTACGCAAGATACGCAATTTGCACATTTGCGTACAAAATTTACGTACACTACGCAAATAGTTTATGAAAAAAGGGGGAGGGGTTGTGTGACAGAAACGTTCTCTTCCGCCTGTCCTGACTCTCCAGACACCTCTTCGTTGCGGTCAGCCTGGCTACTGGGAGCGCTGTCCTCAGCGCCTCGAGCAGCTTGACCCGCCTGCTCCTGTTCCTCTGCCCTGGAGCCGTTAGGAATTTCCAGAAGGCCGCTCGGTGCCTTCTGAGGTTGAGTGTATTGTGTAGCGTCGCTGAAATAAAACACCAGACGCGGCTGTATGTTTTAAAACAGGATTCTCTGTCTCTGAGAGTTCTGACTTTTAATGAACAAAAACACCACCATTTATGCTGAAATCCAACAGCCATAATTTGCATAAATGACGCACATCGTTTTACTAAAATGCTAATTACATTATGTCAGTTAGATATTTACAATAAACATTCTTTACATTCTTTAGCCTTTAGCTCACACAACATTTGCATAATCTATTGTTCTAACACATCAGATTAAAGACAAACACTATCACAGACTTCTTGAATCAAATATGCAGCCAGATAAGGGGAAAAGCCCTGTTGCATAAATTACACAGCAGTAAAGCTTGTTTACTGGCTATACA
Organism: Leptobrachium leishanense; assembly: GCA_009667805.1. NCBI lineage: Eukaryota > Metazoa > Chordata > Amphibia > Anura > Megophryidae > Leptobrachium > Leptobrachium leishanense. The sequence continues at coordinate 179,282,250 of CM019067.1, read as the reverse complement.
AAAACACATTTACCTACAGGAATATAAGTATATTTAAAACTAAAGTTACGCCATTTTACACTAAACTTAATTTAAACTAAAACCAAACGATGTAAAATATATTTAAAAACACACAATATAAATGTACATAAAGTCTCTTGGGGTTTGAAGCGTGGAGCGTCACATCAGCTCCATGACAGGTTGTGATTATTTTTTAACATAAAACTCCTTTTAAGTAAACACATTTTTATTCTATTTTTTGTATCCGATGAATCGATTAATCGAAATAATAATGGGCCAACTAACCGATTATGAGAATAATCGTTAGAACTGCCCCCAGTCCATAAGGTGATGCATCACAAGCAATGGAAACTGGCTTTTCCAAGCCATAATGTACTAGAAGACGTGAACTACGAACCAGCTCTTTTGACTTTCGAAAAGCTGAAGCACATTCGACCGTCCAACGCCACTGTCGTTTACGTTCTAGAAGACGGTGTAAAGGATAAAGCACATGAGCTAAATTCGGCAAAAAATGGTTGTAATACTTTAAAGAGACTCAGATAGGATCTTAGTTGTGTTACATTTTGTGGCGTTGGAGCATCCTGTAAGGCCTTGACCTTCTCATCTGTTGTATGCAGTCCATTTTTGTCAATCACACGAGCACAAAATTCAACACAATCCTGCATAAATTCGCATTTATCCAAGTTCACCTTCAGTCCATATTCCATAAGTCTCTGCAAAACTGCCTCTACGTTTTTCTAATGTTCCTCCTCGGATTTACCGGTCACCAGCATGTCATCTAACAGACATTGTGTTCCAGGAATACCAGCCAACACTTTGTCCATTGTTCGTTGCCAGACAGCTGGGGCAGGTGCAATGCCAAAAACCATGCGATTATACCTGAATAGCCCCTGATGAGTATTAATGGTAAGAAGTGGTTGAGAATCTGGATGTACAGGTAACTGTAGGTATGCATTTCTTAAGTCAATTTTGGTGAATTGCTGGCCACCAGCCAGTGATGCAAAAATATCATCTACCCTAGGAAGGGGATATTTATCTATTTTAAGCTGCGTGTTAAGAGCCATGCGGAAATCCCCACAAATCCGTATTTCGCCACTACTTTTCCTCACTGGAACAATGGGCGATGCCCACGCACTGTTGTGAACTCTTGAGATGATATTCAACGCCTCTAATCTCTGTGACTCCGCTTCCACTCCTGCTCTTACAGCAAATAGCACACTTCTTGCTTTAAAAAATCTTGGTGTTGCTCCTCCCTTCAATTCCAAGGAAACTTGTTGTCCTTTTACAGTCCCCAACTGGCCATCAAACACCGGCGCATATTTCTCTTGTAACTCCTTAATCCAGTCAAGTCTGGTCTGTTTTTTCACATGACATGGATGAGTCTGAATTTCAGGCATTCCAAGAGCCTTTATCCATTCCCTGCCAAACAATGGAGGTCCTCCATTCTGCAAAACATATATAGAGGTAGATCTTTCTTTCTCCTATTCACTGTAACGGTGACAGTCGCACATCCCAGTGGTTTTAACAGCTCATTAGAATATGTTTGCAGTCGCACTGGTGTCTGAAGTATTGGCCTACGTATGTTTAGGCATTTCCAGTCTCTCCAAGAAATCACAGATACAGCTGCACCTGTATCCAAGTGCATAGGGAGTTCCTTGCCATTAACAACAACCTGAACTGTTAATGAAGCCAAATTACTGCCCAGTTTATATATTCTTAAATTTTGTATAGGGGATTGTACATCTGAATCGTCATCAGACTCCTGTATTTGCACTCTGTAGGCATCTTTTGGTTGGTCTCTCATATGAATTCTGCCCCTCTCTCGTGTGGATCTACAGACTCTCTGTATATGGCTAATTTTTCCAAACGCGTGACACCTGGCATCCCTGATCTGGTCTTTTTTCTGGTACTTTACTCTGTGCTCTAGTGTCTAACTGTAAAATGTCCAGCTCTGCCTCCCCTGTGTTGTCCAGTCTGTTGTGTAAAATATTGGCATCCTTAGAGGCTTGTTCCATGACGTTTGCTATGTTCTTCGTTTTCTGAAATGTTAAATCTTCTGTAAGCAGTCTCTTTAGCGCTGTGTCACTTGTAATGCCCATTACAAACTGGTCTCGCAAAGCAGTGAGCAGGTAGTCCCCAAAACAACAGGTGCTGGCAAGTTTACGTAATACAATGGCGTACGCTGAAACGGATTCCCCGGGTCCTGCTTTCTTCTATAGAATTTAAATCTCTCTGCTATCTCTAGCGGCTTTGGTTGGAAATGGCCGCATAATACTGCAATCAGGCTTCCCAGTGACTTGCTGGCTGGCTTCTCTGGGTGCAAGAGGCTCCTCAGGGTTTCATACGTTCTGGCTCCTATACAGTTGTGTTCAAAATTATTCAACCCCCACTAAAAATTGAGTGTTTTGGCCAGTTTGACATTGATTTTGATCAGTCATCTTGCTTACAATTAAATCAAAGAGGCACGTGTAGGTCAAATATAACATAACATTTATAATGAAATAACCACAAATGTCTTTTCTGTGCTCACATCATTATCAGTTTTATTCAACCCCCAAGTGACATTCAATCTTAGTAGAGGCAAAAGCCTCCAGTTCAGTCACATTCTTAGGCTTGCGCACTGCAACTGCTTTCGTTAAGTCCCACCAGAGGTTCTCAATCGGATTTAAGTCAGCTGACTGCGATGGCCACTCCAAAATGTTCCAGCCTTTAATCTGCAACCATGCTCTAGTGGACTTGGAGGTATGCTTGGGTTCATTGTCCTGTTGAAAGGTCCAACGTCTCCCAAGCCTCAGGTTTGTGACGGACTGCATCACATTGTCATCAATATCTCCTGGTACTGAAGAGAATTCATGGTACCTTGCACACGCTGAAGCTTCCCTGTACCTGCAGAAGCAAAACAGCCCCAAAGCATGATTGACCCCCCGCCATGCTTCACAGTAGGCAAGGTGTTCTTTTCTTCATAGGCCTTGTTCTTCCTCCTCCAAACATAGCGTTGATCCATGGGCCCAAACAGTTCTAATTTTGTTTCATCAGTCCACAGAACACTATCCCAAAACCTGTGGTTTGTCCACATGACTTTTGGCATACTGCAGTCGACTCTTCTTATTCTTTGGAGACAGCAAGGGGGTGTGCCTGGGAGTTCTGGCATGGAGGCCTTCATTACGCAGTGTGCACCGTATTGTCTGAGCTGAAACTTCAGTACCCACATCTGACAAATCTTTTCTCAGTTCCTCAGCAGTCACACGGGGACTTTTCTCCACTCTACGCTTCTGGTAGCGCACAGCAGTCGAAGTCAGCATCTTCTTTCTGCCACGACCAGGTAGCGTTTCAACAGTGCCCTTTGCCTTGAATTTGCGAATGATGCTTCCTATGGTCTCTCTTGGTATGTTTAACATCTTTGCAATCTTCTTATAGCCATTGCCCTTCCTGTGAAGAGTAATCACCTCTTATCTTGTCTTCCTGGACCATTCTCTTGACTTCACCATGTTTGTAACCACACCAGTAAATGTCTAGAAGGAGCTGAGTATCACAGTCATTTTAAAGCGGCCTAATTGCTGCTTATTATGCTTTATTGCTGCTCCGTGACATCCACGGGTGTTTTCGATACCTGATTGAAAACACTTGAATGAACCTCTGTTCTTCAGAGTGGTAGTCTTTAAGGGGTTGAATAATTGTGTCAATGAAGAATTCACAAAAGAAACATTTACTACTGTATTACAAAACCAATTGATGTCATTTTAGTTGCATATGGTTCTTTAAAAAGTCCTTGTAGGATTTCATTCTGAATACAATTACAAATGTACACTAAATTCCCTAAAACCCTTTACAGCATTGGGGGTTGAATAATTTTGAACACAACTGTAGCTGTTAGAGAAACAACAACCTGTTTGGCATCAGGAAAATCATTAGCTGCAAAATATTGTTCAAGTCTTTCAACCCAGGAAGCCCAAGAATCCGCCTCAGGATCAAAGTCTTTTATGGAGCCAATGCTTGCCATGTCAATGAGTTCTACAGCCTCGTCGCCACTGTGATGTTTTCCACAACCGTGTTTATATTCTTACTTAATTGGTTGAGTTGTATAAAAACAGTCACTTACTTCCGTATAAGCAAGTTGTAGTTTATTAATCGGTGTAGAACAGTTTCCTCACAGAGCTGCCTCATAACACTACTCTGCTTCAGCCGCCATTATACATCTACCAGACATTCCCCCCCAACTGACAACAGGAAGTGAAAAATCACCTCAGAGCATAACAGGAAGTAGGAAGGCAGAAGAAAAGCAATGCATCATTCACAAGCAACAGTCGATACCTCACAATACACACACACCATATATTCTTACACAGTCTAACATCCCATACATCACAGTGGGGTGCTGCTTTCTTTGGACTACAATATATTAAACAATCCTTTATAAAAATTCATGTAAACAAGAAGGGACGAACTGGAAGGGATTTGATCAGAGATTTATTTCTATTCCAATGCAGATTTATTTTTATCATTACCAGAATGTCTTAACAATGTGACAAAAAGACAGTGGAATGCAGTTCAGTTACTCATAATTGAAAAGCAGATGGAAAAAGACACCTGCCATAATAACAAAAATTCTGTAACGATGCATATAGGTTTTTACTCTATTATAAAATCGAAATATGCCACTCAAATTATAGAAAAAAATCCATTTACAATAAAAAAATTATATTTTTTTTTAGCAAACATACATTTCAACATTTTAATCACTACAAACATGGAACAGGAATTGTAGCATAGGCTTTACTAGGGATGCACCAATACCACTTTTTTAAGACCGAGTACGAGTACCGATAATTTTATTTTATGCCATGTGAACCCTTTCCAATAAGAACAGACCTCATATAAAAATGCCCCCAGCTCACATGTATATATCCCCCCTCGAGATATATATATACAGAATGCCCCCCGCTCACATGTAGCTTGCCCCCAGCTCACATGGAGATTGCCCCCAGCTCTCATGGATATGCCCCCAGCTCTCATGGATATTGCCCCCAGCTCTCATGGATATGCCCCCAGCTCACATGGATATGCCCCCAGCTCTCATGGATAGTGCCCCCAGCTCTCATGGATATGCCCCCAGCCCCCATAGATTTGCCCCCAGCCCTCATGGATTTGCCCCCAGAACTCATGACTATGCCCCCAGGTCTCATGGCTATGCCCCCAGCTCTCATGGATTTGCCCCAGCTCTCATGGATTTGCCCCTGCTCTCATGACTATGCCCCCAGGTCTCATGACTATGCCCCCAGCTCTCATGGATATGTCCCCAGCTCTCATGGATTTGCCCCCAGCTCTCATGGATTTGCCCCAGGTCTCATGGATTTGACCCCAGCTCTCATGGATATGCCCCCAGTTCTCATGGATATGCCCCCATCGAATGCTGGCCGCGTGCATGAAAATCACTCGGCCAGCGTTCCCCTCCGGCAGGCTGCAATACTCGCCCCTGCCGAAGGTCCGGTCGCACGGCTGTGGTGCGATCACGTGGCTGCCGGGCGCCACTGTGACGCTGCCTCCAGCCGAGAGGCAGTGTCACAGAAGCGCCCGGTGGCCACGTGATCGCATCACAGCTGTGTGACCGGACCTTCGGAAGGGGTGAGTATTGCAGCCTGCCAGAGGGGAACGCTGGCCGAGTGCTTTTCATGCACGCGGCCAGCTTCCCCAGCCCCACGGATACCGGCAAGCCGGCCCAGCGCTGGCTTCCAGTATTGGGGGGGGGTGTATCAGGCCATTTGCACGAGTACTAAGTACTCGTGCAAACGGCAGTATCGGCACCGATACCGATAGTAGTATCAGTGCATCCCTAGGCTTTACCCACTACAACAGAAGTTTAGTATCAAGTAGCAACAGTTCAGTAACAGTAAATCGTTACCTTTAAGGCTGGTGTCAGAGGAGTGCACTATGTGCGCCCGTAATGACGTGCCTCCCGGCATCCACCGCAACGTTGTGACCCTGCAATGAGGCCGGCCACACGCTGTAGCGTGCGCAAGAATAGTGCACGCTACAGCAGGTGTGCTGCCTCCGTTCAGAAAGCCTCCCCCGTCGAAGCGCTATGATTCACGTTCGACAGGGCTGCAACGCTCGATCGTCCATAGCAAGATCGAGTCTTGCAGCGTTGAGCTCATTAACTGTGCTCAGCGAGGTGGCCAGACGGGCGCCAGAGTGGAAGGAACATCCACTTTCACGGACGTTCCATCCGCTCGTAAAAACGCTCATCTGACACCAGCTGAAGTCTTGAGACATTTTAGGTTCTTTATAACCGTACAGTTGTATTAGTGTGCCAACTGACTAGATACAAAGGATATATAATCCGCAGCTCCTTAATAGCAAACACATGCTGACCATTAACAAAATCTAAACCTCCTAACCTTAAAACGCCTATCCCTACATGACCTCTTATCCCTCAAATTTCACCATCCACTCCAAGTTTACTGTATCAACATTTCCAACTGAATGTTTATTATTAACAATGTTCTTCCCCATATTGCTATATTAAAGAGTATGTTATATAGCATATTATATAAAACAATTGTGATAATAAAAACATTTCTAATAATTGTTAAAAAAGGACCTGTGAAAACCAGCCAAATACCAACTATGCTAAAAGTACAATGGTTACTGTTGATACTCAAGTATACCGCTAGATTTTGGTGACAAAAATTTACCTTAAAATTGGAGGGGGTCGCGTTATATTCGAGACATCTGCATCGCGTATAAAAAAAAAAAAAATTGACTTGCTCAGGGATCCCAAGTCTTCCGGAAGTTCCGGTAGTCTCCCTGAAGATAATGCAGGCTCCCTGACGCCCGCAAACACTTCAGGAACTCCCGGATTCGAGAGGTGGGATCCATCACGGCCCAGAGGGCACGCTTGGATTAAGCTAATCATTCAAGACTGGCTTAAAACCGAGCATGCGCCCTCGTTCCGTGCAGCACGCCGGGAGGCGTCGTTTTCTGACTTCCTGCTTCAGCAGGCAGGCTCATCCACCGAGTCATCCACCAATAGCCAGCCTCACCCCATCATTGCCCCTTCCTGACGACATTGCAGACGCGCTGCACGATTCTCCCCACATTCTGAATTTCCTGTGTTAAGAGAACCTGGAAGAATTTTAATTGTTTACCGGTACAGTATACGTTTTTAATTTTGCTCCTCGCGTTATATATTTGAGTCTTGAGTATTCTCTCATGTTCATAAAAAATCTCTATCCATCACGTTATATTCAGGTCGCACTTTACTACTATATTACACCTTGCCTCCAATTCAAACAAAATTTGTTCCTAATACTAGATAAAATTGTGTATATATAGTTTGTAACATCCATGTAACAAATATTGATCAAATCCACTTTTGCTCACCCTCTTCCTCATACAAAGCATTGACCGATTAAAAAAAAAAAAAAAACACAAATATTTAACCCTTTCGCTGCTGAGTCATTTCACCCCTGTATGCTGAGCTTTTGCCGGCTTTAGAGCTTTAGAATTTTACCGGCTTCGCTCATCATGTTTAAACGCGATTTGAAGTCACATTTTATTATACCACCCAGACAAATTCTATATCTTTTTTTCCGGCAGACTCGGCAGATTCATAATATATCATTATTATATGTATACGTCATGTCCTGCCTGAATATTGTAACAAAAAAATGCAATAAAATAATCTACAGCATGTAAAGGTGGTTATTTTTTTCCACATTTTATCATGCGAGCCTTTGCGGTTATACTTTCTGTGGGTGCGCTTGATAAAAAAAAAATTAGAAATGGGGACTTGTTACATTTTTGCGGGGGGGGGGGAATTACGTGATTTTTTGCAAACGCCCCATAGAAAAAAAAAAAAAAATCGCTAGAGCAGCATCGTTGTTCACATTATAATTGAAATGGGAACAATATTGCTGCATTAATAAAACAAAAGAATTTTTTTTTTACCTTTCTTTCTTTACATGTAACATGGTAATTTTTTGCATCATTGGAAAGGTCATGCTCTGGCCGCTCCAATGATACCAAACATTAACCCCTAGCTGCAACGGATCGGGAGATAGGTGGCAGCTAGGGGTTAACTCCCGAACTGACGTTATCACGCTATGCTCAGCGCACCCATAGCACAGGAGGAACCACTTGGCTGGACGTGCTGAGTGCATCCTTAGCAGCCAAGTGGTTAATTACAACTTACAATTACAGCAAAGTTATATATATATCCATATTGTTAGCTCGATTTTGCCTTGTAATACATAGAAAAACACTCATAATGCATCATTAGTGTTCCTCTGTGGAAGGACTAACTGTTATTCAGAGACAGCCGATCTGGCCACGAAATGGCACCGAACAGTGAATTCCCCGTATGGTGTCATTTCGTGGCCATTCAGAAAGCAGGCAGTTTGCCACATTTTGACTAATTGCCATCAAGTATGGTGCCTGTTCGACGGCAGTGAACTCCCCCATAGAGAAGCAATGGTTATCCTATTCAGAGAACACCGAACAGCAGTGAAATGTCAGAAATGCCCTGATGTTCTCTGGTTTCCAGGGCAGCCATCAGAAATGATGGGGCCCCTTACTGAACCTCAAGATGGGCCCCCCCTGTAAACTTCCTCAACCTTTAACAGCTTTTCGCCCCCTTCCAAAACAAAAAAAGGACATAACACCGTTCCACAGCAATACAACTCACAGTAATGTGCAGTGTGTATGACCGTATCACAGAATCCACAGCAATAAAACTCACAGTAATGTGCTGTCTGTATGATGGCCTTTGGGCTTGGCTGGGCCCTGGGTCTTGGCTGGGGTATGGCCGGGCCCTGGGTCTTGGCTGGAATATGGCTGGGCCCTGGGGTCTGGCTGTGTCTTGGGGTCTGGTTGGGCCCTAGGGGTATAGCTGGACCTTGGGGTCTGGCTGGGCCCTAGGGGTATAGCTGGACCTTGGGGTCTGGCTGGACCCTAGGGGTATAGCTGGACCTTGGGGTCTAGCTGGACCCTAGGGGTATGGCTGGGCCATGGCTCACTGCTCCATCTTCTGTAACTGTTCTCTGCTCCTCCTCTTCTTCCTTTCATCTTCTCCCTTCTGCCCTCCGTCACAGCTACACTTGTGTGTGACGGCAGCATCACACAAGTGACTCGAGGGGGCGGCACCAAAGCAGCATGCTTGGGAGGCACATGCACGCTGCTTGGCCCGCCCAGCCACAGAGCCAGGAGACCAAGACAGTACAGCTCTGGATTCAGACTCCAGACCGACAAAGGAGCTGTTAAAAAGGCCGCCGCCAACAGGGCCCGGTGGGCCAGGCCCCCCCGGCCCCTCCCAGAAGCATGGGTGTAATGCCCTGATGGTTTCATTCGGCAGGATTATTCAGATGAAGCCCACAGGCTTCAATGTTTAAAATATTCCTGTTTTTATTCAATATCTAATAAACCGTATTTTAATCTGCAGCAAAAGGTCTCTTTATTTTTCTTTAGGATCTTTTAGCCATTTTTTGGTAAAAAAAAAATTCAGTTTTTTTTGTTAAATAGCGTTTCTTTTTTCTGACCTTTTTATTATCATTCATAGAATCTTATATGTTAATTCCATACATTTTCGTTCAGTAGTTTATTTGCACACACTGCTTCAATTTTGACACTCTCAATTGTTTTGTTTGTTTCCCTGTCCGTCAGCTTGTCGGCTTTTTTCAGCCGCTGGTCGTCTCTGTTCGGCAGATCATCTGATCGGATCCGATAATGGATCGGATCCGATATTTTCTGCACATTTAAAGAAACCGCTGCAAAACCGCCAAAATTATTAAATCTGATACTTTCAATAAAGCGCTATACATAAACACGCTGAATCAAATCCAATTCGATAATACGGTGGACACCCCTCCAATTCGGCGGCTTTGTGGCGGCTTTTCTCCGCACTCCAGGAACCCTGCAATGAATGCAGAATTCACCGCAGGGTCGGGAACTTTGATTCCCTGAAGTGCATAACCCCTCATATGTTTTTTAACCACTCTCAAATCACCCTGTATTCCTGTAAACAAGCTCTCACACCCATTGTAACAAATAGTTCAAATCCTTACTGTTGCATTACGACAGCCAGGGAGATTGCAGAATACAGAGCAAACTCTGGAGTCGCACACTACTGTTCAGGGATGAGATTGAAGGGGTTCTAATTGCTGAAAATCATGTACAGCACAGATACAAGATGTTACTATAATTTCCATACACATGCATTATGCCACATACAGATATCTTTATATTCTAATAGTATTTTTTTTTCTCAGAACCTGCTTGTTGTAATCTCATTATGATCCCCATAAGCAGAAGATATAAAAATCTATCTATATCATATTTAGTAGGGATGAGCCGAACACTCCCCAAGTTCGGTTCGAGCCCGAATCCGAACTTCCCATTTGTTCGGGACCGAACCCGAACTCGAACCCCATGCAAGTCAATGGGGCTGAAAATTCGGTTATTTAGAGTGCCCTCCAAGAGGGAGTATGCCATAAAAGGTGTATGGGGGTCTGGGTAGTGCCCTGGGGGACAGGAAACAAGGACAAAAAGTAAAAAAAAAACATTTTTAAAGGGACAGTGAGTTTACCATAAAATAAGGGTTAAAAATAAAAACGAAAAATTCCTAAAAATATCGTGCCTAGGAGGTCCCCATAACCTGCCCGTGAAGTGGCGGATTTCTAGGATGTATAGAAACACTTAAAATAAAAAAAAATGACGTATCATATGACGGTAAATGCTTTTCCTTTAATCTATCCATAAACAACTGCTTGGGGCGGCAGCCTGTATAAAAAGATATTTTAGGACACGCAGAAAAAGTTTAGTAATTTTTTGGGCTAAATTATTGTGAAACTTATGCAGGCTTTGGATGAAAGTAACAATAGGTGCTTTAAAATTGGGCTTTTAGCATCGGCAACAATGCCGTCACACCGTAACCCCTCTGAGGATATGAATCTGATACAGGCGTCAGTGGCAGTGCACCCAGATATTGTGCCTTTAGTGCCAGGCATGCAAGTACTATCATACAGTAACCCCTCTGTGGTATTGTGGAAGAATGCAGGGGGGTGGACCATGCGGTCCTATATTAAAAAGATATGAATCTGGGAATGGGCGTCAGTGCACCCAGATATTCTGCCTTTGGTGCAGGACTGCCAGGGCAGCAAGTATCATCATACAGTAACCCCTCTGTGGTATTGTGGAAGAGTGCAGGGGTGGACCATGTGGTCCTATATTGAAAAGTTTTTGATCTGGTAATGGGCGTCAGTGCACCCAGATATTGTGCCTTTAATGCCAGGCCAGCAAGTATCATCATACAGTAACCCCTCTGTGTTATTGTGGAAGAGTGCAGGGGTGAACCTTACGGTCCTATATTAAAAAGATATGCATCTGGTTAAGGCGTCAGTGCACCCAGATATTCTGCCTTTGGTGCAAGACTGCCAGGCCAGCAAGTATCATCATACAGTAAGGCTGGGGTCAGACAAACGCAGTGTTAACGTCCGTGTTGCCCGCACATAAGTACGTCCGTGATAGCATACAATTGTGTTCAATGGAGCCTCACACACGAAGTACGTCCGCACAGAAGTGCGGGGGCTGACGGACGCTGCAAACGGACGCAGGTTAGGCAAGAACGTAATACTGCTAGAACAGACGTGCAGAGTGCGCCACGTCCACAACGTCCGCATAGCTTTGTGTGTGAGTGATGCAACAAGGTCAGACGGACTGCATTTATACGTCCAGCATTTTTGACGGACAGAATGTTCTTTCATTGTAATTTATTTTCCCTGCTACATCAGTCAAAAAATACGTCAGTGAAAAAAACGGACTGTGTGGCCACTATCTTGTCGTCAGTCAGTAAGTAAATCCGTACTGCAGGGACAGACAGTCTGTAGAAAATGCGCTCATCTGACCCTAGCCTAACCCCTCTGTGGTATTGTGGAAGAGTGCAGGGGTGAACCTTGCGGTCCTATATTAAAAAGATATGCATCTGGTTAAGGCGTCAGTGCACCCAGATATTCTGCCTTTGTTGCAAGACTGCCAGGGCAGCAAGTATCATCATACAGTAACCTCTCTGTGGTATGGTGGAAGAGTGCAGGGGTGGACCATGTGGTCCTATATTGAAAAGTTTTTGATCTGGTAATGGGCGTCAGTGCACCCAGATATTGTGCCTTTAATGCCAGGCCAGCAAGTATCATCATACAGTAACCCCTCTGTGGTATTGTGGAAGAGTGCAGGGTTGGACCCTGCGGTTCAAAAAAATAAAATGATATAAATCTGGCACAGGCGTCAGTGCAGCCAAATATTGTGCCTTTCATGGCAGCAAGTGCCTTCACACCGTAACCCTTTTGTGGTATTGTGGAAGAGTTCAGTGCTGGAGGTTTTGTGAATGCAGAAGAGGACATCCCCGATCTATTCCATTACTTCAGCATCAGGGGATTGATAGCTGCTGATCCAGGACTGATTCATTTTTATAAATGTCAGCCGGTCTACAGAGTCGGTGGACAGACGCACCTTTTGTCTGTGACAAAACCTCCAGCGGCACTGAACGTCCTTTCGGAAAGCACGCTAGATGAAGGGCAACCAAGTAGCTGCATAGCATATTGGCTAAGTTCTGGCCAGTGATCCAATCTCAACACCCAGTAAGCCAGTGGATCATCTGCTGGAACAGTATCCAGGTCTGCCCTTGCCCCTAAGAAGTCCTGCACCATATGGTGAAGACGCTGGCAATGGGTGCCTACATTTGACGTCCTTGGGCGTCGTGGACTAAAAAAAAATTAAAAAAGCATCAGTCAAGCGGCCCTGGCCTTCACCGCTATTCCTCTGATCACCCACAGCCTCAGAAGCACGTGTGTCAGCACTTGGTAATCTACCAGTGCCTGGAAAGGTGTTACACAAGTGTCGCTTTAGGGCATCCTCAAGATTTTTCATCCTGTGCTCCCTCTGTGCGGGCAGGATGAGCTCTGCTACTTTCCCCTTGTATCGTGGATCAAGAAGGGTTGCCAACCAGTAATGATCCCTCTCCTTGATAGCACGAATCCTTGGGTCCTTTAGCAGGCTTTGCATCATTAGGGAGCCCATGCAGCGTAGGTTGGAGATGGCATTAGCCGCCGAGTCATCCTGGTCAATGAGGATGACCGTATCGTGCACTTCCTCCTCCCAGCCACGCACAAGCCCTTCTGTTTCTGGGCACACAAAACCCTCCCTTGAAGAATCCCCACCTTCAATGCCCCCACTACTTAAATAGTCCTCCTCCTCCTCATCCTCATCCTCCTCCTCCTGTCTGATCTGAGTAGGACCCGCTGGAATGCTGTCTGCGGAAAGACTGGGGCCTTGAGAGCTAGGGAAGGCCTCCTCTTCCTCCCGCTGCTCTGCCTCTAGAGCCACATCTATAATTCCCCGCAGAATGTGCTCCAGCAGGAACACTAAAGGAATTGTGTCACTGATGCATGTACTGTCCCTGCTCACCATCCTCGTTGCCTCCTCAAATGGTGACAGTACAGTGCATGCATGCTTGATCATCAGCCACTGCGGGGGAAAAAAAACCAAGTTGACCTGAACCTGTCCTTGTCCTTGTGCCATACTCACACAGGTACTCGTTGATGGCCCTCTGCTGCTTGTGCAGACGCTGCAGCATTGCTAATGTCGAGTTCCACCCGGTGGGCATGTCACAGATCAGACAGTTTGTGGGAAGGTGGAATTCTCTTTGAATTTCTGCCAGGTGAACGCTTGCTGGGAATGACCATCTGAAGTGGCTGCAGACTTTTCTGGCCTGGATGAGAAGCTCTGGCAGCCCTGGGTACTTGGTTAGGAAACGCTGTACCACCAGATTTAGGACGTGTGCTAGGCATGGTACTGTATGTCGCCTCAAGCACGTGGTACCCAAGTGTCCGGTGTTTATCCCACGCTTCAGCCTCATCTGACATAGATTACAAATAGCAACGGTGGGGTCTGCTGCACATTTCTTAAAGAACTCCCAGACAGCAGAGTTCCTGCATGTGTTCTTTGAGACAACAGCGCTCTGCACCGGAGCAGCTCTGACATGTGATGCCTTGGACTGGCTAGTGCTATGGTTGGTCACAGAGGATGTTGTGCCTCGTGTTTGCTGTGCCTCCTCCTCCTCACTTGATTCCTCAGTTCGATCTGGCACCCAGGTGGAGTCAGTGACCTCATCATCAAGGTCATCTTCACCCCCTATCTTCTCGTCACTGGAGCCAACTTGGCAGTATGCTGCAACAACATGAATGCCAGTTATTTGTGTGTCATCACTGGCACCCCCTTCCTCTAGGTTGATTATACTCCTTTGCTCAACCTCAGAGTTTGAATCAGAGCACTGTACTTGCTGCGCATCCTCAAGCAGCATGTCACTGTCATTGTAGTCAAACAATTCAGCCGACTCCTCCGTGTGTGATAGCGAGGCTACGGCAGGAGTAGCTGTGGACATGGAGCCTGCATTAGATGCTTTGGTAGCTGAGGTGGACTGTAAAGCACTAGAAGCCTGGCTGGCAGAGGACTCGGAGGATGAGGATGGCCTGGTTAGCCAATCCACCAAGTCCTCTGTATGTTGCTGTTGCTTAAGGCGGCCAGCACCAGTTAGAAAAGACAAGCGTGCCCCTGCAGAGGATGCACCACGTCCACCACGACCAGAGACACAGCCTCCCGAACACAGGGGCTGCTTGCCCTCTTATCTGTGTCTGGGAGCGTCTGCCTGTCCTTTTTGTTCTTTCAGACATGGTGAGTGATTTATAGATTAATATATACAGAACTCTGATTCAACTCTGGTATAAAGATTTAAAGAACTCTGGCATAACTCAGTGAGACACACTGATAGCTGGCAGCCAGTGACGAGACACAGATCACCTTAATTCACAAATGTTTTAAAGAAATTAGTGAGCCCCAAAATACTGCGTGGTACTGGATGTGTGACAAGACACAGATCACCTTAATTCACAAATGTTTTAAAGAAATTAGTGAGCCCCAAAAAGATTTGCTGGCACAGTCACAAGACCCAGAAGATCACCTCAATTCACAAATGTTTTAAAGAAAGTTGTAAACCCCAAAAAAACTTGCTGGCACAGTGACAAGACACACATCACCTAAATTCCCTGAAATTTGGTAGAAATGAGACCCCCCAGTAGCGTGGCAGACCGGCAGTAACAACACACAACTATGTCCTTTGAAATCTCCTCTGAAATGCGTGCAGAATCGGCGCGTGGAAACGTTATATAGTGTGCTGTGGGACTTAGCTCTGTGAGCCCATGATTGGCCAAAATTTGCCCTATCAGGACTCTGAGCGGTGATTGGCATAGTGTTCAACCAGTCTTGCACCAGACCTGTGGTCAGGTGCAAGGCTGTAGCCAATTACGAGCTTCAGGCCAGTGGGAAAATGCATTGTGGTCCATTGTGGTCGAACATGCGGCGAACACCCGGAAATATTCGGTGTTTGCTATCTACTCAAACAGGCTAAGTTCGGATCGAACCCCGAATGGTCCGAACCCGAACAGCTCATCCCTAATATTTAGGGGCTGAAACAACTAATCTATTAATTGACAATTACAGTAGTCTATAATATAATATTATAATAGTCATATAATATATATACAGCACACACTGTTTAGAGACAGACTTCGTTAAACGCTATAACCTCACATTCTGCTTCGTCCTGTGCCACCACCTCATCCTGCCGGTCATCCCCTCTTTTGATCTGGAGCTTCCATTCTCGCCCTTTCGGTCGCTTCCCACAAACTCCCTCCAACACTCAGGTCCAGTTTTCGCCTTTTATCCGATGAATCAATGAATCTAAAAAATAAATCTGTCAACTAATCGATTATGAAAATAATCGTTAGTTGCAGCCCTAATCACATTTCTTGTATTTGACACAATAGATATTTCTGACTGTATGCCAACATTGCAGACCGATGTGTGAAATGGTTTAAACATAAAGGACACCTTCGAGAGTCCAGAATCTTTCACTCCAACAATATATCTGCAAAGGATTAATGCATGCATGGACATTTTAAAATGAACACATTTTTACATCAGTTTACTTTCAGAACAATAATTTCTGTGCAAAATTTCTATGTCACCCTATATTTAGTGGTTAGCAACATGTCCCATGTTTCAAAAGAATGCTACGTTAAAAAATGTTTTCTAACGGCGCTTGGTGGTGAAGGGGTTAAGTCTTATAATGTCATCTACATTGCTAATATATCATCCTGAAAGGTTTCTTTATTGAATGTTGATTTATCAATATTAATCTGACAAAAAACATATTGATAATAGTTGGCACATTCCTTTAAGTTCCTCATCGATCTTTAAACTAATAACTTCCATTTCAAATAAGATTGTACAATTCGATGAAAACCCCTAATAATCTTGTCAGAATAGCGTTCAAATAAAAAGTTTAATTTAACGTGTTACACAATTAATAATGTAATGTTAAAATGACAACGCTCTCAAAAAGAAACATGCCGAAAGAGAAATAAGTGCCATGCCCATTAATAATACATCACCCGAATGCCCAGAATAGCAGTTTATGATTAATGAAGAGCAGCAGGTAGCTAACAAAGTGCAATGTATTTAAAATTAACCTTAATTATTAATGGTCTACTTTAAAAAGAGATTTGTTTTTCCAATTACTTTAAACATACAAAACAAATCAAAAAATATAATACTACACAACAGTAACAGAATGGTCAATTATTTTCATTTGAAAGAATATACTATGATATATCTATCTTCGCAACAGAATAAACCACAGACCCTGAATAACTGATATGTAAAAATAACAGTAATTTTAACATTCCAAGAACATTTAGTATCTGCTGCTTAAAAGTTATTAACAAAGTATTTCTTCGTTCAGGACATTTTGTTCACAGGTTTAATATATTTAATGAAAAGGTATATTTCATCTAAAAAATAAATGCGATGATTAGGAACAGCTTGTTTTAAAAGGCAGAGTTATTGCTTTATATCATTTATATAACCTAATAATAACAGTTGAAAATAGAATAATGTCTATAAGGGTCAACACTTCTATTTATTTATACACATCTATATTTCTACTTTTAACCCAAAACCGCAGAAAAAAATATAAAACCATTTTCAATTGTGCAAAAAAAGAGACGACTTTCATTTTATTTTTTTTGACAGTTTTTATTGAAAGTGCAATCCAAAGAACAGTTCCAGAATGAGTCTGTAGATGATCAAGTATATTACATATGTAAAAAAAGATATGGTGAACAGTACTGGTCAAACAGTTACAGAACACACCTTCATTTATTTTTATAAAGACCCAGAATAATATTTGGAACAAGAAAGAAACAAAGAACCAATGTAAAGATCAGTGTCAACAAGTTTAAAACTAAATCATGAAACTGAAAACCCAAAATATAGAACCCGAACACATAAAAAAATGTACCCAGAACATCTATTCTTAGGAAGGGGAAGGGGTGAGGAATGAATATGGAAATTGGTCAGGGGCTAGAGGATGTGTGAGGTAGGGAACCCAGATGTCTGCGTCCCGCTTTTACTTCCCAGGAGTACCATGCTGTATATTGAAGTGAAGTTGTTATCATTGCCCAAAACGGCAATTCTAGGGCTGGGAAAAAGCATTGCCATGTGGAAACAAAGTGTTTGACCTGAAGTTCCCCATTCATGACGTTGTGGAGCCAGCATGTGATGGTTGCAACACGGCTCCGCTGGGGCAACACACTCGCAAAATCTTTCCAAGTCCATGAGATCTTACAAACTCTGCAAAATCTCGCAAGAGCGTGAATCAGTGAATCAGTGATTAGAGAACGAATACACGAAGCGATGCGTGAACAAACTCCACATTAAGGCAATGACTCAGATCGCGCGCTCTTTACTTAAAGGCCGGCGCTCCGCGTCACCACGCTGCGCCCCGCCCTTTCGTTTGCCGCAGGAATGCCGGAGGCCACCGGAACTCCTGGCACCCGACCAGCCAGTGGCGCCTTGGACCCCCTTGAGACCCCGCAAGCACCTGGCGTGTGACAGAGCAGCATATTGAAGGACGCAAGCCAAGTGGGTGAAAGCACCTGCTTGCAGAGTTTACAACATTTTAAGGAAAAACCGTCAAGACCGAGGGTTTTCCCACAGAGGTAGCCTTAATGGCAGTCCGAAATTCTGTCAAACTAATGAGGCTCTCCAGCGGTTCGCTCATGGGCGGGGTCAGTTTAGCGCCGATTTAGGTATGTAGAAAGAGGTGCATGAGGTCAGGAGACACCTGTTGTGGGGAAGTCATACAAAAAAATGAAATGATCATGAAAGATTTAGCATGCCAGTTGGTAGGGTAACATAAGTGCCCTGGGGTGTGCGAACACATGATATGTGTTGATTGTGCCAATAAGAGTGGAGAGTCCTAGCTAAAAGTCTGCCGCATTAATTGTCATGCTCATGAAAGATCTTTCTGGCTGTCAGAAAGGCCTTTTGTGCTTTGTGTATTGAGTAGGGAGTGCACTTTGATTCGCAAGTCCAACAGCTCTGTGTAAAACAAATCATCGCAGTGCAGTTTGTGGGATTGCTCTCGGGCTGCGATTAGCTGTAAGAGCATTTCTTGTTGCTGTAAACGTTCTAGTTTTCGTTTAGAACCTTGCTGCACCAAATAACCCCATATTACCGCATTGTGAGTTCCCCATATTATTTGTGGGGAGCAGTCAGGGGTGTTATTGTCCGCAAAATAAAGCTGTAAAGTGCATAGTAAGCCTCCTTAACAAGGATCAGTGAGGAGAGATTCATTAACCCCTTAAGGACCACTGACGTACATAGTACGCCTTGGAGAAAATTCCCCTTAAAAGGACCAAGGACATGCTATGTACATCATGGTCCTTTAACCCCCACCCTCCCTATACTCACATCTTGGATGTCAGCCAAGCCTCCGGGTCACCCCCCCACCCACTGACATTGTTGCCATATGTGCGATGACATCAGTGGGCCAGTTAACCCCCTAGCTGCCAAGTGATCCCCATAGCTTCCGATGCGATTAGGTTTGGTGTAAAAAAAAATAATAAAGTGGGTTTAAAAAAAAATATATATATATATGTGTTGTCTGGGGGGGTATAATAAAATAGTTCTTCAAAACACGTTTAACCACTTCGCTGCCGCAGGAAGGGTTGGCTGCGGAAGACGCGCTGAGCGCGTCCTCCCGAAGCAGCCTGCGATCGGCCGGTTTCCGGCCGATCGCTGTGCCCCCCGGTGCGGGCTGACATTTTGGATGTCAGCCCGTCAATCCGGGACTGCCGCGGGCACAATAGATGTCATCGCGGCGGCGCGATGACATCTATTTGAGGCTCCCCCCCGCGTGTGCGGAGGAGGCGCCTGAAAGGGAGGGGGGAGGTCCCTCGGACCTCTCTCCCTTCCGATCGCGGGGGTCCTGAGCTTAATGCCAGGCACCGTTTGGAAGGGCACAGCCTGCCCTTCCAAATGGTAGCTGGCATTAACCCCATGGAGGCCGGATCACGAATCGGCGCCGAAAAGCGCTGGTTCGTGATCCTTTCCCGGAGCTGGCCGACATCTTGGATGTCGGCCAAGCCTCCGGGAACTCCCCCTGAGGACTGGCGTCATCGTGCATAGCACGATGACGCTAGTCCTGGAGTTAACCCCTAGCTGCCACCAATGGTGGAGATAGGGGGTTCCAATGAACCCCCTATCTCCCGATCTGTGGCAGCTAGGGGTTAATGTTTGATATCGTTGGATCGGCCAGAGCATGGCCTTTCCAACGATATCAAACATGACCGTGAAAAAAGTTTTTGAAAAAAAAAAAAAAAAAATAATAATAATAATAAAAAAAAAAGGTTTTTTATTTTTTATTTGTTTTGTTAATGCAGCAATATTGTTTCCATTTAATTTATAATGTGAACAATGATGCTGCACTAACGATTTTTGTATGGGGTGCGTTTGTTAAAAATAGCGAAATTTTCCCCCCAAAAAAATGTAACGAGACCCCATTTCTAATTTTTTTAACAAGCGCACCCCATACAAAATATAACCGCAAAGGATCGCATGTTAAAATGTGAAAAAAAACACTTTACACGTTGTAAATTTTTGAAAATTCTAATTTTATTGCATATTTTGTTATAATATACAGACAGGACATAACGTATACATATAATAATAACATATTATGAATCTTCCGAGTCTGCCGGAAAGAACGATATATAATACGTCTGGGTCATATAATAAAATAAGGCTTCAAAACGCGGTTAAACATGATCAGCGAAACCGGTAAAAATGACCTCAGCACACAGGCGGGAAATGCCTCAGCAGCGAAAGGGTTAAACATGATGGGTATAAAATTGCCAAACTTAACTCAGGACACAGGAGAAATGGCTCAGCAGTGAAGGGGTTCAAAAAGCAAAAATATGTAAAAAATTTGGCATTTCTATTTTTTTTTAAAAACTATTTAGTGGAGAGATTTTTTTTTGGTGGTTGTAGATTTGAGAGAATAAAGTTCTAGTGTGCTATTTTTTAATCATAGTTCATCATTTTTTTTAAGAGAAATAGATTTCAAGTGCAATCCTCCTATCAGGGCAATATATAGAGGTGTGCAATTTGGTTTTAAACAATATACTTTTATTTATAATCAGTCGATAGCCCAATCCGTCTTTCAATGTGCACCCCCTGCATGATTTGGTTGTATATGCAATTTATACATATCATGTATTTGTGATCAAGAAATATCCCAGTGCACTTGATTCAGCACACAACCCACACATCCGAAGTCCACGATCGCCGAAAGAACCAGTCGGGGAACAACCATGATGATGTCATTATAAGGATGATGACATTATCTCCGTACAATGGAACTCCGCCCATGCGCAATGAAACGGGGAATCGAAAGCGAAAGACTTCTGCAGTTTCCAACAGTTTAAAAAGGAACAGTCTAAGATTCAGAGTCCATCCAACTGATGAAGCTGGCCTGGGGCCGGCAAAACGCGTATAAGAGGACTCTATTCCCAATAACTTATTGTTTTATTGCTTTTATCCGCTGTAAGCTCCTTTACTAAATAAACCCACTTACTGTAGCATATCCCTGCATCCAGCCATTCTTTAGCCACGCTTAGCTCAGGCACCACCAAGGATCCTGGCACTCAGAAAAGGGCAGCCCTGGCGATATTGAGATGGAGACCTGCAAATGAGCAGCAGAGAGCAGAGGAGCAGAGGAAGAAAACCAAAAAAAGAGTGCGTTTTCCTTGAAATAGACCTGCGTACGTGTGCTTAATTTATTAGCTCACCACGATATAGCTGGTTTGTCGCACCCCTAATCCAACTCTCTTTCTTTGAGGAACAAGAAAGATAGCGATACCGGGATATGAGGAGATGCCACAGACTACATTTATGCTTCAAGAAATTGTCTGTGCCTGACTTTGTGCAGGAGTACCCACAAGGAAGAACGATTCAGGATTCGGACACTAAGTGGCGCTATTACTAGAGCCACTACAGCGGTATCAGCCACAGCAGAACGTTTTTTTACTAGGTATATATATGTAATAGGGATGTATTGCTCATGCAACCTCTGTTGATATAACTCTATATATATATATATGGTCTCGAGTAGTGCCACATAGAGGAGTATCCATTTCTCTTCTATCCATTATTGTAGCAGTTACCAGGCTCTGCAACCACCCCCCTGTTGGCAGCACACACAAGACCAAAGAGTTAAAATATCCACTTGGCACTGGCCGTGGAGCACTAATAGGGTTACCCTTTCCGTAACTTGTTCATAATTTTTTTTATAGTAAATTATACAATATGATGGCAATAATGGTATCTTTAGAAAATCCATTTAATGGCGAGAAAAACGGTATATAATATGTCTGCGTTCCATAAAAGAGAAAGAGGAAAATTAGACCTAAACACAAACAGCGCAGAAATGTAAAGACTGCAGTGGCCACTTTGGGACAGACAATGGTAAAACAGCTTGGTCATTATGGGGTTAAGGCACCATAGCTTTTCAAGCACAAGACAGAGGTGAGACCAGTGTAATTAGCACCAGTTACAGACAGACCAGATCATCTGCCCGATGGAAACCGCCTCCAATAAGTGCATGTGGCCAAATGAGAGGAAGATGTAGTCCAATTGTGTGTAAACCTGGTGAGGTGGTCTGTAAAAGGAGTAATCCCTAGCAGTAGGCTATAGAGTGTGACAGCAGTCCAATAGTTGATGGGAATTAAGGGCCAATCTCGTTTGTCGTATGACAGAATGAGGAGTGCTGGTGATGCCACTAGCGGTATCCAAACGGGCATCCAACGGTAAATTAATGTCACCCCCTACCCTACCATCAGGATGCTCCCCCTGGAAATCCTGTAATATTGCAGAATTGTGTGCAGGGAGGAATGCAATCTACTTTTGGGGAGGTAGAGTGAGGCAAATTGATATAACTGGCCACCTATCTCCCCTTTAACCCCTCGAGGACCAATGCCATACAGGGTGCATCCTGGGAAAAATTCCTGTTAAGGACCAAGGATGTACCATGTACGTCATAGTCCTCTAACCTTCCATCCATATACTCACCCTCTCTGGCTGGGGCCCCACGTCAGTCTGACTTCCTTGCAGTCAGACCCACGGTTTAAAGTGCCCCGGCCGTCGCACTGACATCGCCGGGCGTGATGACATCAGGTCAGGTGCCCCCGGCACAGTCTGCCTTTTCCAGCAGTGCCGCTCTTCGACCCCTTTAGGTGTCAGATCACAATTCAGTGGCAAATCGTGATCCTCTCCCGGAGGTGGCGGACATCGTGGATGTCAGCCAAGCCTCTGGGGCCTCCCCCGCCCACTGACATCATCACCATATGCGCAATGACATCAGTTAGGCAATTAGGGGGGTCCTGTGGACCCCCCTATCTCCCGATCGGTGGCAGCTAGATGGTCATGTTTTAGCATGGGGTGATAGAACCTCTGATCCTGAATTTCCAATAAGTGCCATCAGACAAAGACAAAGGACTGATACATCCATATTATGTTGAAGGCTGATTATTTCTTTAACGACTGTATATATCTGATCTAAGCCACCACAGAGTGCGGTGTTCTAATCACTTGTGCGCTTCACTTTTTGTTTTTAGAATTTTTACCACGGCTATTTTATCGCTGACATTTCTACAAGATATCACAACTGTGCATTTCAACAAGAATTGTCAGAGAATATATATATATATCAGCACATCTACAATAATGAACAGAGGCATACAACAGAATATACACTCAGGGAATGTGGTAACCAACCTAGTGCCAATTTAGTAGTTACATTTATCTGTAACATGTTAGTGCCTAAATGGACTCTATTCTGCCCTTCCAAATTGCATAGTATGATTGATAGTGAAACTGGGGAGTGTAGAGCAGCTTTTCTACATCCCTGATACACTTAATGTAAGTTATTGAGTTATGCAGTCACAGTTGGTGATTTGGTCTCAGAAGGTAAAGACAATGGTGTTCCAAGAATTGAAGGGAGAGTCAACCCCCCCCCCCAAGTTTTGAAAATGGCAGCTGATTTGGCTAGTCAAGGCCAGTGGTAATATTGATGTAGTTCGTGACCGTTACACAGAATGTGCATATGGTATTTTGTAATATGAAGCACAACTAAAAATTATGAAAATAATTGAAAATGCTGTCATTCTGTGAATTACAGGTTATGAGGATATGATCTGGCCACTAGAATAACAGATAAATAGATAAATAATTATTGTAATAAGTCACGTTTAAAAAGTCAGTAATGATCTGTTGGCCAAGGCTTATATTATTTCTGTAAATGGTCTGACAAAATGAATTAAAGCACAGTATGAGACTCTCGTTATCAGAGTTTTAGCTATAGTACTTTCAGTTGTAATTTAAAGCCCTGTAATAGAAACTGAAAAGAAGTTACTTTGGTGACAAGGGTGAAACTTTCATTACTGTTTTATGAGAGTAGATGACCCTGTTGAGCTGGAATCACAAAGTGATATGTCGTTCACTTCCAGAAAATATATATTTTATATTATGAGGACACAAGTGCAGTCTTTACATAAAAGTAATAAAGGCTGAAAGAACAATCTTTACTCTGGCAAGAAATGGAACAGAAACAGAAGAGCAAACAGGTTTTTAACCAATCAATGTGTTTAAGCCACTGCTCCAGAGATACGGCAAGATATGAATGAGACCTAAAAACACATGAATTGTAAAGCAAAAAGGAAAAAATATATTTATACAAAGCCACAAGTTCAATAAAAAAAAAACTTGGAAAAAAAGAAAATGGACAGGTTGAAAAATGGATTTATGCAAAAGCTGACACCTGCTGTTCTGTCAGCATACAATAACCGTCAATACTAGTGTAAGCTCACGTCCATGTTTTAGCTTCAATACAGCTGGCCAGTTTAATTGAACAACTAGTTTGATGCATGTGACATACGTAAAATGAGACAAATTGCAGTAAGGTACAGTTTTTAGTGTTCATTGGTCATTTGACATTTGTTTTTGAAAAGTCTGTTACAAAAACCATTCTAGTGGTTATTAATATAAACTATAATAAATCAAATGTGGTTAGAAGAAGCATTTTAGACATTTAACCACTTCACTTTGGAAGGAGTTTAGGACATGTCCTTGGGCACTTAGCCACTGAAGCTGTATAATGGGGTAGTTATCAACTTCTTCTCCAGAGTGCAGTCACACACCATGAAATAGTCTTAATTCAAGAAGAACCAGAAGAATTTAGAAGTGATTGGGTCCTGTGTAGGGATGCACCGAAATGAAAATTTGGGACCGAAACGGATACCGAAAATGCACGATGAGCTTGGCCGAAAACGGAAAATGACTTTCTATATATGACTATATATACACACATACTGTGTATACATGTGTCAGGTGTGTGTGTAAATATATATACATGATGCTCTCAAATGAAAATGATTTTTCCCCTACAATTCATTTTAATATTTTACGTTTTTTTGTATAACTGTATTAATATTAGACTTTATTAAATTAATATAATGAATTTAAATTAATCCACATTAAAAATGTTAAGATTTCTGGTGGCGTTATTTTGCATCTAGTGCATTCATGTGTAAAATTTTTACTTCCACACACACACTTTATAGTTGCAGAAGACATTTACACATCCCAACAATTCAGACAATTCTGCAACTATAAAGTTTATTTGTTGTGTGGAGGCTTTTACTCTAATTTTTTTGCCCTCCAACACAATTTAAATGATATATATATATAATGGCTCAGATGGTGCCTAAACATCAGTCTGTTTCTCGTAATCTATTATTTTTTTAAAAAAGCAGAAAAACGTTCCATTAACTTTTGGAGGCATGGATGTAAGCTCCCACATTAACCCCCCCCCCTCTTGTCTTCGGAGCAGACACCACTGGCAGGAGGTCAGTGATAAATCACTTGTTCCTTGTCACTGAGAGGCCAGAGGTTACTGTGTGCACTGATACTGTGGATCAAGCAGGTAACCCTTTGTGTGCAGAAATAAACGTAGCAGCTCCTGCCTCTCTCCAATTACAATTATCTCCAGCTAAGCAGCATTGAAAGAGTGCTCGCTCAATGTCAGCTGGGATCATCAATTTTTGGCTGACTTTTTCAGTTGGTGTTTTGCTTTCGGGCCGAAACCGGTAACCCCATTATCGTCAGAATCTATCGGTGGCCGAAATTCCGGTGCATCCCTGGTCCTGTGGAGACACCTGAATCTTTACGTCTGCAATTCCCACACAGTCACGTCACTGGAATGGTCATCGTCTGCACAATTATCAGGTCTATTTCACTACAGTTGAAACTCAGAAGAATTGGGAGAAGTTAAAATTCTAGGTCAAAATAGTCAAACCAGAAAGATGCTCCAATTTATCGCACATTCCAAATCTGCTATTTGGTCTACATTGTTTTCTTCTGCCAATTTTCCTGAGTTTCACCTTTGTGAATAGACCCGACAGTAAAATATAACTTTAAAAAAATATATATAAATAACAACAATAAGACTGGCTGTCCACTGACACTGTAGTTGTTCGATGGTGTGATCATCCGATATCATCTGAAGTCGTCCGACTGATCCTACAACATGCAGGTGAATCAGCCCTCTTCCACTGGATCTGACCACCATCAGACGATTTCAGAAGATTTTATACAATTACATCAGATTGCGATCCTTTTGTTTGAAATTGAATTTGGTCAAATAAAATTGGATGATCTTGTACAAGTTTACATGAAAAAGATGCATTGTATAGTTAAACCACAGTGGCGCGGCCGGAAAACGTGAAAAAGTCGCATTATATAGTAAAACCGCTGTGCTGAAGGGAAATGTGAAAAAGATGCAAGTTGGTCTCCCGACTACGTTGACAGTGGACGGCCGGGGATAAAGTGCCATTGCTCACTTTTCCCTACACCCTGAGCAAGTGTGGAGCAGATTAACCAGAAGAAGTGGGTTCTCAGCTACCTGACCAGAAGTAGGTTAAGTGATGACCAAAAGAATAAACCAACTACCGTTGTTTTTACTAGTTATATTGTTGCTGTTTTGTGTTAAGTGTGGAGTCAATATTTAAAATCATATATGAAGTTATGGTTTCATTTAATGTTACACCCAGTTGTATTTCGGCTCAAGCTATATTCACTATACAGGCTTCAAATTGCATATACTGCTTTATTTTCTATTGTACAGCTGAATTTTACTCTGCGAAGTAGTAGCATGTCATTTAGACTTTTATCTTTTATTTCAGGGGTGGGCAATTACGGCCCTCCAAATGTTTTGAAACTACATTTCCTGTGATGCTCGGCTGCTCATTAGGTTTGTTGAGCCTCAAGGGAAATGTAGTTTCAAAACATCTGGAGGGTTGTAATTGCCCACCCATATTTTATTTGAATGCCAATGATTGTGAAAATTATTCACCAAGTACCATTATTTGCAACTAGAGTGAACTTTGGCTATTCAGAGAAGGAAAATTCAACAATGACAGGAGAACTCTATGCAAAGAATGCCGAACAATGACTGAATAATGGTAAAGAACGGCACCGCTGTTATTCTGCAATAGAACAAGTGGACTTCGCATATTCTCTTACTCCATGAAAAAAAGGAAATTAAGAAAAGGGCAGATACCTAGAGTATCAAGTAGGGCTTAACCCCGTAGATTAATTTAAAGCCCAAAACTAGAAAGAAACCGTAAGGAAAGCAAGATGAGGAATCATACCCAAAATACTCCCTCGAAATATATAAAAACCAACAACTCATTTATTACAAATATTATAGACAAAAAATACAAAACTCATAAAAGTTTAAAACCATAGATATTAAAATATATACAGAAAAAAAAGCAGGGGCACCCAAATTCCAATATGTATTTTCCTTACTTTCAAGGTAAGGTAATACCACTGTAATTATAGGGGGTTCCCGGCCGCCCTCCTCTACATATTCTGCTCACCAGATATCAAATAGGAATAAGCTTCTCTGAATGGATTTTCCGGCTTCCCCAGCGGTACCGGATCCTGTTGGCAGCGTAACCAGCAGTTCCACGAACTCAGCCTTGGGTATAGTATGAGGCACTCCCAGAAAGGTAAACAATTATGTTTAATCAGTATACAAATAAAAATACATATGTACAATAAAATAAATTTATACTGATTAAACATAATTTTAGTGCCTCATACAATACCCAAAGGCTGAGTTCATGGAACTGCTGGTTACGCTGACGACAGGACCTAGTACCACTGGAGAAGCAGGAAAATCCATTCAGATAAGCTCATTCCTATTTGATATCTGGTGCGCAGAATATGTATAGAGCTATTTCTACTTGTTCTTTATTTTTATAGTGCCTCATCTTTTTGCCTCATCTTTTTGGATCTGTTATGTACGGTGTGTGCTTTGGAGAAGTACTTTGAGGACACTATTGACCGTGTTGTATAACGTGTTCAGCAGTGTGTGTGGTGCTCTAAAAAAAGTGAAACATTTTCAGGGTAATTCAAAGAGATTCGAAAAATCCCTGCACGTTCGGTGACTTTTCGTTCTCTTCAATTTGGTTCGTTTTGCAGATCCCATTTCGGTGACCCTGCGGTGTATTCAGCAAGCACCACAGGGTCCCCGAATTGCAGGGAAAAGCTGCCGCAAACCCGACGAAAACGAACCGCAAAACCCGGCGAATGCACGCCGAAAACCCTCAAAAACATCTGAATTAACCTGCCGGAAACCACGGAAAAACCCGAGCAGGAGCCGATCACACGCAGCGCAGCCACCGGAAAAAGCCGAGACCGCAGACAGAGTGAAGTGAATAAATTAGAAAAACAGTTTGAAACTACTGAGCGAAAATGTCTGAAATTTACATATGAGGTCCAGGGAATGATAATAAAGAGGGATGTTACAGAAAAAATAAGTAAACTTAAAAAATAAAAGAAAAATAAAAAAAAAAAAATCGGACTTTAAAAAAAAAAAATGCTTAAAATATCCTAAAAAATATATTAAAAAAAAAAAGAGACTCTTTACTGCAGAATTTTATAATGAAGGGTTTATTAGATATTGAATTAAAACAGGAATATTTTTAACATTGAAGCCTATGGGATTCTCCTGAATAAACTTGCCGAATTAGGCTAGGGTCAGACAAAAGCATTTTTCCCTGCGAACGTGAAAAAGTGCGTCCGAACGCATTGACGTATTTTTTCACGGAATGCGCAAAAACGGTCAGACGACGCGCATTTTCGGGCGTGATTTTGTACGGATCGTCAATAAAACTCTTTTTGCGTCTGGACGTTATGTAGGCCGGACATTAGCAGCGTCTGACATCTCCTAATCACGCACACACGCCGCTATGCCGCAGCTGCACACTCAGTACGTCAGTACTAGCGGATCAGCGTTCTCAAAAAAATGCGTTCAAATTCCACTTGCGTTGCACGGCCGGACTTTTGTGCGGCTGTACATCGTATATTGGCCGTCATTGCCCGTCATCTGCTGCTTGTGCGGCCGTAATTATGTGCACCAGAACGCACATTAAAAGTGCGCTGGTCTGACCCCAGCCTTAAACCACCGAATGGCAGGGCATTTCGGGAACCTTTCACTGCTGGTTTGTGTTCTCTGAATAGCCGAAGCAGTGCTTTTCATGGGGTTTTCACTGCCCTCGAACAGGCACCGAACAGGCACCGTATGTTCAGGCAATTTGCCAGGATTTGGCGAATTGCCTGCTCTCTGGATAGCCGAATGGCCAAGAAAGGTAACTGAACGCTGATTTTCAGCGTTCGGTTACCTTTCTCAAGCAATTCGGATCTCTTTGAATAACCCTGTTTGTTTTAGTTTTATAGTTTTAGTTAAAGTTGTATTTTCTAAAAATAAATAAATCAGTAAAAGGTTCCCCTTTCAATTTTTATTTTTCACAAGACTACCCCATAGAATATATAACCTTTGTGGATATATTTATTTATAAAGGATTTTATCCTTCCTGGTAAAATCCTTTATAAATAAATAAATAAATAAATATATCCACAAAGGTATGGATGATAAAATTTGAAAAAAAATAATTTTACAAGCTGTAAATAATTGAAATCTGAGTGAAAACAATTTAAAAAAAAAGTAATTTTTCACAAATTTTTTTGTTATAGCATTCTGACGGGACACAACCCATACACATAATAATAAATCTTGAATCTGCCAAGTCTGCTAAAAATAAGGATATGTAATTTGTCTGGGTCTTTTAATAAAACATGAATTCAAAACACGTTTAAACATGAGGAGCACAAATCTGTCAAAACAAACTCACCACAAAGGGGTGAAATGGCTCAGAAGCAAAGGGGTTGAATGGCAGAGCTTTATATATTCTCAAGTTAGGTGTTGGCAATATTTATTAATGCCTATAACAAAGCGGTCACCCCAAGCCTGTCAAATTGCACAGGTTCCCTGCAAAATCCTCCAGATTTCTCAAAACACACAGCATCTACATGTTAATGGAAAGTATGTGAAAATGCCTCCCTGCACTATGCAGAAGTCAAAGGAGACTATTTCCTGCAGCATATATGAATCCTACACACTGCAGAGAAGAGTTTCTCTGCAGTATAATTCAATTTACTAAATAAGGCCATTTGCACATAAAAAAAGAAAATTAAAGAGGGAGAGAAGCTATAACACTCTTCCATGAGTAGTGTAAATTTAGCCCCCCCCCCTCTATTGTTTAATGTGGGTTGTTTAGTCCCTGTAAAATGGAAGACTGTTCCTCCACATCCTACAGATTCCCTGACACGGTGTGGTACACTATTTGCTTTTCCTTTTTTTCCCTTCCCAATTTTTATTTTGCAATATAGTCAGCAAGACATCAAACTTAAAATATGGGCCTCGCAGGGCCACAAAGAGTCATCAAGCATAACACATCATAAGGAAAATAAAAAAAAACAGCCAGACCGCAAAGCGGCCAAGCAAGGTCAATTCTCAGTAAGGTACATTACAAACATAACATCACAAAAGTACAGAAAGTGTAGCAGGGGAAACTCAAAACAGACTGGGGGGGGGGCACTCACCATAAAGTGTTCTGGAACCTAAAAATGAAATGGAAAGGGTGGGAAAGATGGCTAAGGCCTGAAAGTGACCTTCCTGGCTCACTCCTAGGGACCGTAGGAGGCCAAGGAAGTGTGCAGGTCACAAGGCCAGGGCACCCGAGGGCCAGGTATGGTGGACAGAGCTATGGTAGCCACCATAATGGCACACCCCAAGATAGCCCTAAGACGCCAAAAAAAAAGGGGAGGATGGTCCGCAGCACGAGATGGTGAGTGAAAAATAAAAATATGGGAAGGACAAGGTCTCTAGCACAAGCCTACAAGCCAAAATCAAAATGGTGCATAAAAAAAAAGTGGGAAAAGAGTCTGCCAGAGTAACAGATGGGACTCTGTTTAATTTTGTTAGGATAGGTCGCACAGAGTCAGCATCAGTTAACAGACAAATGTGGGTGGTGTCATCACAAGGGACATATAAAAATAATAAAAAATAAAAAAAAGGGGGAGGGGGGATATATCACAGCAAAGAGGTATCGAGCCAGAAAAACGGGGTGATTGATCGAGGCCCATCACGACGCACAGCCCAGTGACATTGAGGCCCCGCCGTTCTGAGAGAGAGCCGCTTCAGAGAGGAGCCAACGCGGCAGCAGGATAAAGAACATGGGCATCACAGTCCCCCTCAACGGGTGTAACAGACAGTGTGCTCGTTGCAGCAGCGGCGGTAGACAGGACCCCGCACCTCCGGGGATCCAGGACTAGCCCACGGCCGCCAGACCACCGAGCCCCACGAAGGACAGCAGAAAATCAGAAGGCCCCTCCAAACGACAGCAGGTGACGATCTGGACCGCCTCCTCCTCAGCAGGTAAGAGCTCTGGGGGGATCAGGGGGCGCAGCCTGGGCCTCTCCATGCGGCAACGATCCAACTTCCATCGGGCCGTCAAAAGCACATCCGCCTCCTGCAGACACTCCACAGGGCCGCATCCCCGACGGCTCCGTCACAGACTCACCACCAGATGCTCCATCAAAGGTCACCGCAATGCCCTACCCAGCCTCCTGTCGGGGGAGGAACCATGAGTCCCGAAATTCCCTCCACAGCTCCGTCAGCATCCCTCTCGTGAGGGGCAGAGAATCTGGGTCAGTCATCAGGGCAACAAAACGGGCCAGTCAGCAGGAGGAGGAGCGTGTGAGGCAAGCACAGCGACCAGAGATCCGAAAATCCAAAGCGTTGCCGCAGGCCTGAAAGATGGCCGCCAAGATATGCCGCACCAATAGGCCCAAAAAACAGGGCAGGCTGCAACAGCAGTTAGAAAGCCAGCAAGTCAGCTCAGTACCTGTCACTCAACTCCAGGGCAACAATACTCTGAAGAAGGGGGGGTCTCAATATTGATGGGGGACGCAAAAGTTCAAAGAAAAGAACAAGTCCGCAGGAGAGCACAGCAACATGCGTCCGCTCCCATGAAAAGTCGGCTCCGCCCCCCATTTGCTTTTCTAAATGAGATATTATGATTATACATGTTCCTTGGCTTTACATGACATGTTCTCCAAGAATACTCTGCCAGGCAGGGAGATGGAATGTGAGTCCTGATACATTTGTAGCAAGAACTGAAATCCTGTTCCTTTGATTAACACTGCCTCAAGTACAGCTCCCTTTGGTGGCATTTACGTAGACAATTCACAGTACTCCATTCTTCAACCACAGTTTAACCGAAACATTGCTGCTTAGTGAATAAACCCCATGCTTTTAGGGGAAAATAAATTACCTTATAGTTCCAAAAACATAATTTGGGGTACAAGCAGGGAGGATTGCTGGAAACCTGCACATTCACTCTGAAACGTTGATGATTTATTGGCACTTTATAAATAATTGTGTTGTCTCCCATACAACCTCTGCCATGTTTACTTGTCCTCCAAATCCAAAAACGAGTGGCATCTGCTATGATGGGATAAACAGTTTTTAGAAGGTAAGCCTCACCAGGGGACATGTCAGAAGACTGTTGATATCATCATGTAAGTACATGTTGACATCACCAAAACCTTTAACCCTAGCAGAGTTGAACGGAATACGGAAATTAGGTTATGGGGAAGTAGACCCCTGTAGCTGCACTTTTGTAAGTTCTAGAACCCCAGACTAGACACCATTGAAATGATTGCATGATGTTTCTGTCCAATGAGGTTAGCTTTGGGGTAGAATTGTTGTACTGTACAAGTAAATAAATTAAAAAAGTCCCACCAAGACCAAATGGGTAAATACTGTAGAGTGAAGGGGATTATTAAATTAGCACCAATCTTTGCCTCCATTAGCCCCGTGAACCTACAAGATACATTATTTAAAAGCCAACAGTGTGGTCTTTCAAGTGGTGTGAAAGTACAGTTTTTGGTGTAAATTTTCATCAAATGTCCCAAAGTTATTGGGAACTATGACAACTTGGAGTCGCAGGGCCCAGACAAGGTTTCAAACATAGATGTATCAACACTTAGGAGGGTCGAGGTTCCTTTTGAAATGTTACCGGAGTCAATCAGGTTCACTTCATTAACGGCGCCGGACCAGACACAAGCAAGGATTGTCCAAACACGAGTCTCTTTAGGAAAGGCAAGATCTTTATTGTGTCGTCACACAAGTGCTCACACAGGATTGAATCGCAAAGAGTGAGCCCCTCTTTCACCCCGTGCAAGGGGTCTTATACTCAAAAATACGTAATTAGGTACATCCCAATTAGCCCACCTCCCGCTGACACGTTATTCTTCCCCACGTGGGTTAATACCTCCCATCATTAGCATAAACACAAAGAACATTCCACATTTTACTCTAAATTGATACACTTCATGTTAGTTTGACAGTATGTGATTTGTTTGTGCTGTCTTTCTCCGGCCAGCACCTCCCTCCCTGTTGGCTTTGTTTATTCAGATAGCCAGAGACCTAGTCTGGTTTCTGTGCTCCCTTTGTTCTCTGGCCCAGCGTCTGACCTTGCTTCATTCATAAATCTTCTTATGTCCTTATGCCAAGAGCTGGCCGGATCCTGCCTGGGTTTCTTGTTAGCTTTTCTAATCTACCACGCATTCCTTAAATTCTACGTGAGCTCAGCTCTTTTCTTCTAAATGAAATCTATTCTATTTACTTGGTGAACCAATATTCTGAACAAGATGGCTGCCTGGCTCATAGGGGCAACCATCTTCCAGCCTGATTCTCCTTCATTCCCCCTTGGCTCAAGTGTCAGTATCTTTTTCCTGGCACTTGTAGCCATTACACTCCACTATTCTGAAATCCTGAATATTGGGGGGACTTCTCGTTCGCTGGGAACATTCCCTGCGGAATTATCAGTGGTATCTTCTGTGTTTGTGTGGGTGTCAGTGCTGCCTTGCATAGTGGCCACATGCATAGCCCTATGCGGTATATCAGTATCCCTATGATCAAGACCACCACTACCATGAGTATCATGGATCCAATCTGTGAGATAAATCTCAGGATTGATCCAAACCATTCTCCCATTGCTCCGAACCCACGGAGC
This sequence comes from Leptobrachium leishanense, assembly GCA_009667805.1. Taxonomy (NCBI): domain Eukaryota; kingdom Metazoa; phylum Chordata; class Amphibia; order Anura; family Megophryidae; genus Leptobrachium; species Leptobrachium leishanense. The sequence continues at coordinate 179,248,318 of CM019067.1, read as the reverse complement.
GGATTCCAGCCTTCGGCAGCAATCCTTCTAGCTGACCCCTGCAACTGTGCTACCTTCTCCTGGTGGTCTTGAATTACCTGGTAATAATCTGGGACTTCGTGTGTAGTGTTTCTGATGAAGGTGCAACATTCATAGTGCATCGTCATTTCACACAATCCATTCAATGCTGCACTGATCTGCTCAAGCGCCATATCATGTATCATCTGCACCTTTCGTATCTCTCGCATCTCCAGATTCAGCAACTGGATATCCATACTGGTTCTATTCAGGATCTCATCCATCAGATTGACATAGCTGTTCAATCTCCTCATCATCTCTCCTCCCCATCCAGTCCATGCTGGCAGCCATGTCCATATTCGATCCATTTTCGCAAAAAACTCTCTCTTCGGTCTTTCAAACACCAGTGGGTACCTAGGGTGCAGTTCTGTGTCTGTGTTTGTGTCTTCTCCCCTTAGTCTCTGTATTGGGACCAGTTTAGCCAAATAACACATTCCTGTTATTGTTGGTGGAACCCATGTGTAACACACTCTCCCACAACACACCTGGTATCCTCTTCTAACATGAATGGTGATAGGTGTAGTGTTCCTTTGCTAATTCCAACATCATTCGCCTCATTCGTCTTGTCGTCTCCAGCACACTCTGCGTCCCACCAGACTCATCTTCAATTACTCTCTCTTGTTGACTCGTGAGTTTCCTGCACTGTATGTATAGATAATTTGAGTGTCCCTCTGTGTCAATTGTGTATATGTATGACGTCCAATTAAATTTGCTTGAGTAACACCCTTCCTTCTTATGTGTGTTCTATCTGGCCCTATTTGGAAACACCATTCTGGAGGATATATGTACCCTATTATGGGATACCAGCTTCATACATTTCTGGTTGTTCTCTGGGTGGCCGGAAAGAATGTATTGTAATATTCCCTGATGCAAACATACTCAGATTCATTGGCACAGAAGCAAATGGGATATGGATTGTCTCTGGGTGCATTCTGCTGCACACCCAACATGCTTCCTGCCCAGATTTCTTAGCATAGTCATATTTGAATTGCACAAGCAAATGTCCTCTTGGCAATATCTCAGAGGATACTTCTCGCTTTTGTCTCCACATGGTACGGTTCTCCATCACCGGGTGTGTACCATTCCAGATGTGAGAAATATCCACTTTCCCCGCAGTGTTTGTACAACTGGGGCATGCTCCACGTGAGAGTCCATAAATCAAATTAGCAAGGTATAGAATCAGCGCCACAACTGCCCCGATTGTCAGAATTCCTTGGGCAATTCTTTTCACAGCAGCACATAAACCCAATCCCTCCCACCGGAACTTCAAAAGTGAAGAACATATCAGGACGATCAAGGGTGGGGGCCGGGCCCCTAAAAAACACCCTGTGGTTATCCCCCGTTGGCAGGTGGTCAGGGCCTGTGCCCATCAAAACACCCATCTCTGCTGGCGGGTGGTCAGGGCCTGTGCCCGTCAAAACACCCACTTGTTGATCCTCTGAATCATCAGGGTTGGGATCATTTAGGTGCTCGAGACTGTGGTCTTTGTCAGCTTCAGCCTCAGCGGATTGGTCTCGTTGGCGACGACCTTCCATGTTAGCTCGGGACTGGCAGCTGCTTTTACTCTGGAGTGATGTATCCACGGAACCACCTCGGCAACCTTTACTGCTGTAGGGGTTGATAACAGGACAAGATAAGGACCTCTCCACTTTGGACCCAGTGGATCATTTTTCCACTCTTTTACCCATACTGAGTCACCCGGACAATACTTATGCAGTGAAGGATACAGAAAATGCGGTATATTATCCCCCACCCACGTATTTAACTTCTGCATTGATTTACCCAACATTACCACCTGATCATTTAGTTTAGTTTCTCCCAATGCCCGAAGGTCCCCTTTAGTCCATTAATCAGAGGAGTTGGCCGTCCAACATAAGTTCGTACGGACTTAACTTCAATTGGGGGTTGGTCTGCACCTAATGTGCAAAAGGACTATCGGCAGCAAGTCCAACCAGCCTAATGACGTCTCTTGGCACAGTTTGGACATCAGAGTCTTTAGGGTACGGTTCATTCTTTCAACTTTTCCCGAACTTTGGGGCCTGTAGGCAGTATGTAGCTTCCAGGTGATGCCCAGTAGCCGGGCAAGTTGTTGCAAACAGTTCTGGATAAATGCAGGGCCATTGTCCGACCCTATCTCGAGTGGAAGTCCGTAACGTGGTATTATTTCTTTCATCAGGCTCTTTACCACTTCTGTAGTCTTTTCAGTTCTTGTTGGGAAGGCTTCCACCCATCCCGTTAAAGTACATACCATCACTAGTAGATATTTGTATCCTTTGCAGGGTGGCAGTACTGTAAAGTCTATTTGTAAATGCCATTGGGATAGCCCGATTGGCTGTTTCCCTGGGGGTTGAGACGGGCCTGTTCTTGGGTTGTTTTTTGGCACATGTTACACACTGCTGAGCTGTGACCTTGCAGATTGCTGACAATCCTGGTACGTAGAAATGTGGTTCTAACTGTTGCTCCATCATTTCTCTCCCTCCATGGGTACTTGCGTGAAGTGCTCTCACGATTTTAGGAGCCAGTGTTGCTGGTAGGACCATTCGTCCATTCTCCATCTGGAACCATCCATCTTCTCTATAACCTCCAGGTTCTTCTGTCAGCCACTTCTTTTCTTTTCTGAGTACACAGGTGTCCATTCGCTCAGTGGCGCCTGTAGGAGTGCAGCCACCACTGGCTTTGGTTTGTATCGTGCCAATTCTCCATGATCTCCCCAGATAAAATCTTCTTTTGGGAAATAGTATCGCCATGCGAAAAACAATAAATCTTGTCTGTCTTGTGAATCTCTTACTGCTGGTATGAAAAAGTCCATTGCACTTTTCTTCATTCTTGGCAGTCTGTTCTTGATAAGGATCTCCTTGAGGAAGAACCTCACCAGTGGGACTTGGTATTCTTCTGCTCCCAATTCTCCCAGACTGTGCAGTATTCGTGTGATTCGTAGATTATTGTGAGGATGGTTGTCAAATTTTCAAATCGTGACGCGAAATTTTCTGCTCGTTCAACCTCAGTTGTTTCTTTGTCTTCCTCCTCCCCACTATTTTTACGCCGAAGAATTTCAGCATCATTTTGTAAGCTCTGCGTAGTCTTTGCTGAACTTCTGAGGTGTTAATCATCAGGCGTGTCTCTTGTGGATTTAGGGGAGTAGAGTAGAAATTTCGGCCTTGTGTCCGAGTTGGAAAAAGCCATTGGATAGAATCATGATTGAGTTCTAACAGCTCAAAGTCATTTTGCCATTTGTGCAGTATTATTTCAATGAACTCGCCGTGGGGTTCAAACTTTTTCAAATTCATTAGAACTCGTAATTTGGCATGAAGGTTGAGGCTCTTGTTTGCAGATCATTACTTTAGCTTGATCTTCTTTGCGGTGGCGGTTTTGCAGCTGCTTTTCCGGCCTGGTCCGCGCGTCTGTTACCTTTTGGAATTTCATCACGGCCTTTTTGGTGGCCACGACAGTGCATGATGCTGACAGCACTTGGTTTCCATACTGCTTCCAGGAGGGCCGTGATTTCTGCAGCATATTTAATTTGTTGTCCTGAAGACGTGAGTAGGCCTTTTCTTTGTAGAGTGCACCATGTGCATGGACTGTCATGAAGGCGTACTTGGAATCTGTGTAGATATTCACTCTTTTACCTTCAGAAATTTCAAGGGCTCTGGTTAAGCTGTTATTTCAGCTAGTTGTGCAGATGTGTGGCCTGGCAGTGGCTTTGCTTCGATAAATTTTCTGCTGAGACTACTGCATAGCCGGAGACTTTCTTCCCATCATCCATGTAACTGCTACCATCAGTGAATAGCTGTAGATCGTATTTGTCTAGGGGTACGTCTTTCAAATCTGGCCTGCTACTGAACACTTCTTCATGACTGGAGGCATTCATGATCTGGATCCTCTTCACAGTCAGGCAGTAAAGTAGCAGGGTTCAAGGTAGCGATGAGAGTCCAAATGGACCCGTGGATTTCACACATCATGGCTTGGTACTTCGTCATCCGGCTGTTGCTGAACCAGTAACCTCCTTTGACATCCAGCAGAGCCTTGACAGCGTGGGGGCACCTTGACATTGAAGAACTTGTCCAAGGGTCAGCTTGTCTGCTTCTGCTATCAGCATTGCGGTGGCAGCCACTGCTTTCAGGCATGGGGGTAGGCCGCAGGCCACAGGGTCGAGTTGCTTGGAGAGGTAGGCCACAGGCCTCAGCCATGAGCGAAGTCTGGACTAATACTCCTGTTGCTGTTTGGTTGTGTTCATGTACGAACAGCTGGAAAGGCTTGCTGTGATCTGGCAGGCCCAGTGCAGGAGCTTCCATTAGCAGAGTTTTTAATTTCAGGAACGCTGCTGTTTGCTCCTCTTCCCAATGAAAGGGGTCTAGTTCTCCCCCCTTGGTGGCTTGATGAAGCGGCTTGGCAATGTCTGCGAAGTTGGGGATCCACAGGCGGCAGAAGCCTGCAGCTCCCAGGAACTCACGGACTTGTCTCCTGGTCTTTGGTTGGGGGATGCGGCACACCGCTTCTTTTCTTTCTGCTCCCAGTGCACGTTTGGTACCTGTTAATTGGAAACCCAGGTATTTTACACTTTGTTTACATATTTGTGCTTTCTTTTTAGAAACTCTGTAACCTGCTTGGCTTAGTAGGTGTAGCAAAGCTTTTGTGGCGGATAAACAGTCTTTTTCTGTGGAGAAGCCAGCAATAAATCATCAACATATTGGAGTAACACTACTTTGGCTGCTGAGCGTTGAAGGCGAGGAGATCTTGGCTGAGCGCGCACCCGAAGATCGTGGGCGAATTTTTGAAACCTTGAGGAGGCGCGTCCACGTCATTTGATGACGCGCCCCCGTGGTAGACTCTTCCCACTGGAATGCAAAAAGGGGCTGGCTTGCTGGAGCCAGGCGGATGCAAAAGAAAGCGTCTTTTAAATCAAGCACTGTGTAATATTGTGTATCTCCGGGAATTAACGCCAACAAATTGTATGGATTTGGAACCACAGGGTGTAGTGTTACTGTGGCCTCGTTGACAGCTCGTAAATCTTGGACGGGGCGGTACTCTTGTGTGCCTTCTTTTAGTACTGGCAATAGGGGTGTGTTCCATGGTGACACGCAGAATTTTAATATGCCGTTATCTTTAAGTCTCTGTAAATGTATTTGTATATTCTGCTTGGCTTTTTGTGGGATATGATATTGTCTTAGGGCCACAGGCGTTGCGCCGGGCTTTAATTCCACATATACCGGGGGTATGTTTATGGCAAGTCCTGGCGGATTTTCCTCCGCCCACACCCCAGGAATTTCAAGGAGTAGTGCATGCGGGTCCGGCGGGCAGGCAGAGTAGGTGCCGTGCGCCATTCTTCCTCCCTTGGCATAACTACTGCAATTTTCACAGATTGTGGATTGTGCGGACTGGCTGGAGTATGCTGCCGAATAGAGCTGCCACTCTCAGGCAGGTCTAGTTGAGCGTGACCCCCGGGAAGGAAAGTAATTTGGGCTTGCAATTTGCAAAGGATATCCCGCCCCAGGAGCTGGATGGGACATTCGGGCATATACAAAAATTCATGTTCAACATTATGCCCACCCACACTACATTTTCTAGAAGCAAGAAAAGGATATTTAGCAGACACTCCCATTGCTCCCATAATATCAACCTCATTTCCCATTGGAGGTGCAATTTGCTTTGTTACAACAGAATATTCGGCACCGGTATCAACCATAAAAACCTCTTCTTTATTTCCACTCTCATTGTGACCGTGGGCTCGTGGCTACCGAGCGGGATGGGCCAGGTCCCGTCAGTATGCATCCTGCCCCTCAAATCACCCCGCCAGTCCCATCCACAAACCCCGCTCCATTCCCTTCATTTCTCTCATACCTTCCGTCTGTTACCTGGCCGTTAGAGGCTTGACCTCCCGCCTCCCCAACTTCACCTTGTCCCCCAAATTTAGCCAAAAATGCAGGACAGTCGTTTTTCCAATGACCTTCACCCCGGCACCACGCGCACTGATTGGGTCCTAGGGGCTCCCTGGGGGCTCCCCTACCTTTCCTCGGGCCCCCCCCCTTGCCTCCCTCTGTCTGGGCCACCTCGTCCTCCGCCATTCCCCATGTATCCAACCACCCCGGTATGTCCCTTCTGTTTCTTTATCTCCTCTAGATCCCGGTTATGATACACCTTATTAGCGATCTCAACTAACTCGCTAATACTTTTCCCAAAAACCCATCTATTCTCTGTATTTTGTTCCGTATATCCCTCTGTGACTGACCCACAAACGAAGAGTTAATTAACCTCTGATTCTCCGTCGCTTCAGGATCAATAGGGCTATACATCCTGTACGCATCCAGCAATCTCTCTAGAAACGCACTTGGGGATTCCTTAACCTCTTGCACCACATCTGCTATCTTTCCCATATTTGTGGGCTTTTTCCCTCCCGCTTTAACACCCATAATTACAGCGGTTCTGTATGTCTGCAGATGGGCAACTCCTTCAGCTGTATTGTACGGCCATTTAGGATCTGTTCTGGGGTAGTGTTCCTCTGCCCATGCTTCTGGATGTGGCTTAGCGTCTGCTACGGCTTGGGCGAGTAAAATCTTTTGCGCGCTACTATTTATTCGGGCTCTTTCCTCTGTGTGGTGAACATTGTCAACATTAATTGCTGACAATCTGCCCATGTGGGGTTATGTGTGAGCATAACTGACTCTATCATACTGGCCACTGCGCGGATTTGTGGAATACAGTGGTGTGTGTGTTTTCCAATTAAAAAGATCCGTTGTCGTGAATGGGACGTATGTGTATTGCATTGGCCCTGGATTCCATCCGCTAATGGGGGGCCTGGCACCTCTCTCAGCGGCAATTGCAAAGCACTTTTCTTGTGGGGATTGTGTTGGTACAGATCCCGGGGTTTATGAATGTCATTCGCTGCGCGTGTGGTGACACCCTGTTTTTCTTCCTCTTCTCTATCATCACCACTCCCGTGGGGCACTAATTTATATATGCTCCCATCGGGCATCTCAATCTTCTCTGGTGGAGCCTCTCCATCCCCTCCACCCGCTGCACCCTGCTCTTCCTCCGCAGGCGCGCGAGACGGAGCAGAGGGAGCCGACCGAGCAACCGCAGCTGCCTGCTCCCCCCTCTCCGCCCGCGCAATCGCGGCATTCAGAGCCTCCCTAGCTGCCCCATAACATGATGGGTAGGACGGGGGCAGATTATCACTCTCTTCCGGTTGATCTAACACCGGCCTCTCTCTCTCTCCATTATTCTGGGGGTCCTGCTTCTTATTTCTCCCCGCTATCATTATAAAATGACTCTTGTTCTTAATGCAATATCCATATATCTATATCTGGATACTGTTCAGGGTCCATACTGCTCCGTAATTTGGGAGTGTACCTTCTGTACCAACTCCGGGTCCATTGACCCTGCTCTGGCCATCCTGAGACTAACATCGGCCACACAACTGTACACATTACTTTTAATTTCTCTTTTGTCAATTCTACACCATAGTCATGGGTTTTATATAATGCATCGAAATTTCGCACCATATACTCTAGGGGCGTCTCCCCCTTCTTTACCCTCTTGGGCTTTGATGACCCGTTACCCATTGTCACTCCTGGACTCAGTACTTTTTGCAATACAGATATATTATTTCAATAACAGTTTAGAATTTACAGTCTGATACTTCAATCAACAGTCCGTTCGTGTCTGAGGCGCTTCCCCCTTCAGTAGCCGACTGCAGTCGCCTGAGTCGAAACCGTACGTCCGGGGTCCACTTTCAAGTTTGCTTCCTCGTGGAGCGAGTAGGCGCACGTTCACTCACAGCACTCGAGTCAGTTCATTCACAGCACATACCGTATCAGATACTTTCAGCACAATACAGAACATATATCACTTCAACTCTTTCTATTAGCCAAGGGTTTATACCCTCCTTTGTGGCTCCTTATACCCCGTAATTTGAACTCTAACTCTTGACTGCGTGTGACTATGTGCACCCCGTTCCTTGTCTATACTTCCACCTGCAATTCCAATCTGCCTTATGGATAATCTACCCACTCAGCACCACTATCTCTGCAGCTATCGTTGGCTTCACTATAAGCCCTTGTCACTACACGACGTACACACTAGGCACTGACTTCAGGCTCTCAGCCCAGTCACAGAAAAATCCCTCCTCCTTTCCCGTTTACCCACGTGGTGAAGCTTTGTTTACAAACACTCACTGACGTCTGCAACTCCACGTGGCTACCTCCTCCCTCTCTAACAGAACTACACTTTGATTGGCATTCAATTCCCCCGAATCCAGACACCCGCTAGCCACTCTGGCTCCTCAGCTATGTCAGTGCTATCAGCGGCGGGCTAGATATGCCAATAGGATGGTGGCCATCGCATCCTCTTATCCGTCTATCTCAGTCGGACGTTTTCCCTTAGATACCGGTATCTCCTTCAGACATACAAAACATAGAAGACACGTTACCTATCGCCGGCGCTGCTCGCTGTTTCCCAGACTCGTGGTGTCCCAGTTCCCGGGCCGGGGGTCCGTTTGGGACGAGACGAGGTCCACTGAACAGGAAATCCTGCTTGGCGCCTGCAGATGTCAGCTCACCTTCAACGGACGCCCAACCAGCGGGATTCTCGTGCACCTGCAGTCAATATCGACGCGCTGTGTTCAGCAGCCGTTGCCTGTGTCTTGGCAAGGGCGCAAATCCCGGCCACGAGCCCCCAAGAAATGTTACCGGAGTCAATCAGGTTCACTTCATTAACGGCGCCGGACCAGACACAAGCAAGGATTGTCCAAACACGAGTCTCTTTAGGAAAGGCAAGATCTTTATTGTGTCGTCACACAAGTGCTCACACAGGATTGAATCGCAAAGAGTGAGCCCCTCTTTCACCCCGTGCAAGGGGTCTTATACTCAAAAATACGTAATTAGGTACATCCCAATTAGCCCACCTCCCGCTGACACGTTATTCTTCCCCACGTGGGTTAATACCTCCCATCATTAGCATAAACACAAAGAACATTCCACATTTTACTCTAAATTGATACACTTCATGTTAGTTTGACAGTATGTGATTTGTTTGTGCTGTCTTTCTCCGGCCAGCACCTCCCTCCCTGTTGGCTTTGTTTATTCAGATAGCCAGAGACCTAGTCTGGTTTCTGTGCTCCCTTTGTTCTCTGGCCCAGCGTCCTGACCTTGCTTCATTCATAAATCTTCTTATGTCCCTTATGCCAAGAGCTGGCCGGATCCTGCCTGGGTTTCTTGTTAGCTTTTCTAATCTACCACGCATTCCTTAAATTCTACGTGAGCTCAGCTCTTTTCTTCTAAATGAAATCTATTCTATTTACTTGGTGAACCAATATTCTGAACAAGATGGCTGCCTGGCTCATAGGGGCAACCATCTTCCAGCCTGATTCTCCTTCAGTATCACAGACCATTCATTCTTCTTACAGGAAATCTTAAATTACCATGGGTTTACCAACGTTGCGTTCGCATTAGTTGCAAAGGATCAGAGACGCAAGGCCACAGCAGTGGCGGATCCAGAAAGGGGGCACAGGGGACAATTGCCCCCCAAGCTGCAGTCCAGGGTCAGGGAGGCAAATGTCCCCTGGGCCGGTCCTCAGCCCAGTAAAACAGCCGGTAGCTGCACTTTGTCTCTTAATAAGGAGACCTGCCGGCTGCTACACACTGCGGCGGCCGGTCTCATTAAAAGGAGCTGCAGGTTGGGTCTTACACCATACTGGCCAAATCCGACAGCTTTTAGACAAGCAGGTGCTCCTCCCAACGCTGGGCTCAGAGTGTGTGACATCACTACTGAGCGTCTGGCACTAGGAGCTGCTGTTACTAGCCAACAGCAGGCATAAACATGTATTAGATCCTCACAGACCACGTGCATCCCTGGCTCCTTCCCATCTGTCTTAAACTTTATTTTCAGGACACAAAGATGATCATGGGCCAGTGTCCTTTTCTGCGATATGAGCAGATCCCTTCTGACCTCCCTGCAATCCCTGGCTTGAGCTTCATTACTGGTCAGTGCAAACTGTTGGTTACAGAACAGGGGGTCTCACAAAAGCAGCCGGAGACAAAGCAGATGACACAAGTACAGCCCAGCTGATTTATAACCACCTTCAGCAGTAAGTGACTGCTTTTCTACAAAAAAAACAAAATAAAAAGGGTGTCTGCAGGTTATGTGATCTCAAAGGGGTTATTCACTAAGCGACAAACTTGCCACCGAAGAGCACTGAATGGTGAATTTCACTGTATGGGGAAATGTTGTGGCAGTTCATCTATTCACTAAATGGTCAATTCGCAAAATACAGTTCACAATTCACACACAGTATGAAACAAAAGGATTACATGGCATTTCACAAACTACAGATCATCTCAAGTTGGTTTATGAACAAAAGAATAAATTCAATATTATTATTATTATTATTATTCTTTATTTATAAAGTGCCAGCATATTCCGCAGCGCTGTACAATAAGCACAGTCTAGACAGGGTTACAATACATTGAACAACATTTGACAAACAGTACAGGAGGAGATGAGGGCCCTATTCCCGTAGGAACTCACAATCTGGGAGGGTTGGGGTTGGAAACAGGAGGAGAGGACTGTAAGGTGAGAGTGATTGATGGTTGCGTCAGTGAGTTGGGTGGTAGGCTTCCCTAAATAGGAATGTTTTCAGGGAGCGTTTGAAGGAAGAGAAGTTAGGGGAAAGTCTGACAGTACGAGGGAGAGCGTTCCAGAGAGTGGGGGCTGCGCGTGAGAAATCCTGCAGTCTATCATGGGAAGAGGTGATGCGGGGAGAAGCTAGGCGCAGGTCACTGTTTGACCTTAGGGAGCGGGCTGGGGTGTATTTGGTGATTAGTGAGGACAGGTAGTGGGGAGCTGAGTTAGTGAGGGTTTTGTAGGTAAGGATTATACTCCGAAATGACCAGATCTCCATTCAAAGCAACTTTGAGGATACCAGATACAGATGACTCCCCTGAGCTTGGAGTGTAACAGACCTCCACACAAATCAGCTATACAGGGCAAGCATAGATAAAGCCCTGCTTGATGCCTCATATATGACAGATATTGTTGGACTAGAATTATCAAGACTTGGAACGAAGTCCTAATAATTGGGCACCTAATTCCATCGGTAATCAAAAAAGACAGGAAGGCCAGCATTAGTCAGACAATATTCTCGTGGGTTGGTTTTTGAAGCTGTATATCAAGTTTTTTCTCTCTTTGAATTCTAAACATTAAAAATACCATTTTTACTCAACGTAATAGGAGCAACGGAAGGGTTCCTAATTTTTACTTGCTGTCTTTACCTTGGGGCAATGCATTGAACTTCTCTTTGTGCTGCGCACCCCTCATCAAAAGAGTGTGATTTACCTTTTTATCAATAATTTCAAGTTCTATGTAAGAGAATTTTTTTTTTTTGCTATTTTCTGTCTTCCAAATGCCCATAAGGGATTATGATTCATCTTACACACTCTGAGCAATAGCTTTTCTATCCTAGTTGTTAAGGAAAGAAAGTAAAAAGTTTAAATATTTCAAAACAGTCACGTCTGGCACAGTTTATTTTTTTTCCCCTCTCAGTTTTGCTTCAGGCTGAAAAATTTCAAAATCTTAGAGAAAATATAAGCTGTATTAGTTTCCAAGCCCACTAAGTTTAGCTTTCAGATTATTCTTTAAGAGTGCACTTTTCAATACAAGAAAATCCATTAAAGACAAGAACATTTATTTGGAAATCCCTACTATTGGACCACTTTTAATAAGGTGAATATTATAAATACCTGGGTAGATAGAAGAAAAAAACAGCGTGGCAAAATACTTCAAAATAGTGGTATTTTAGGAAACTATTGTGCATGATTGACCTACATTGCAGATTACGCTTATTTTTAACTCCTGACTTGGCACATATTCAGACATAAATGCATTTATGCAAGAGTTACCTTATGTAACTGTGCCAAATCTATTGTTAAAGTTATATTCTAGAGCAAACGTTAAATGTACAATGCCAGTTTGCCCCAAAAGACCCAAGAATTAAAAACCAACAAATACATTAACCACTTGGCTGCTAAGGACGCGCTCAGCGCATCCTGCCAAGTGCTCCTCCTGTGCTACGGACGCGCTGAGCGCGTCCTAGCACAGGAGGCAGCAATCAACCGGGATCCCGGCTGACTGCTGGCCCCCCCGGTGAGAGCTGACATCTTGCATGTCAGCCCGGCACTCCGGGACCCCGGGGGGGAAGATAGATGTCATTGCGGCGGTGCGATGACATCTTTCAGGCGCCCCCCCCCCCGCAAGTGCGGAGGAGGTGCCTGAAAGGGAGGGGACAGGTCCTTCGGGTCTCTCTCCCTCCCGATCGCGGGGGTCCAGCGGCTAAAGGCAGGCACGGTTTGGAAGGGCACAGCCTGCCCTTCCAAACCGTGCCTGCCTTTAACCCCTTGGGTGCCAGATCAAGATTTGGCGCCGAAAAGTGCTGAATCGTGATCCTCTCCCGGAGCTGGTGACATCTTGGATGTTGGCCAAGCTTCTGGGAACTCCCCCTGACGACTGGCGCCATCGTGCATAGCGTGATGACGTCAGTCCTGGAGTTAACCCCTAGTTGCCACCAATGGTGGAGATAGGGGGCTCCAATGAACCACCTATCTCCTGATCCGTGGCAGCTAGGGGTTAATGTTTGGTTTTGCTGGATCGGTCAGAGCATGGCCTTTCCAACGATACCAAACATGACCATGTAAAAGTAAAAAATAAAAAAATAAAAAAAAAATATATATTTTTTTTGTTTGACTGGTTAATGCAGCAATATTGTTCCCATTTCAATTATAATGTGAACAATGATGCTGCACTAACGTTTTTTGTATGTGGTGCGTTTGTTAAATATAGCAAAATTTTCCCCAAAAAAATGTAACGAGTCTCCATTTCTAATTATTTTTTTTTCAACTTAAAGTTTTTTTTATTTTCCAATAAAAGGCAAATATGGGAAACAGAAAGGAAAAAAGGGGAAACATGGGGAGATTCAAATATACACCAGTTTGATACAGTAAGTCAATCAAATAAACCATGTTATCCAGAAAGGAGAACATATAAGAAAAGAAATTAAAAAGAAAACTCAATCAAGACATCAATTGTAGAAAAACATCACATATATTTTTCAGTTTCTGAATGTTGACTAGGTTCAATAGTCTACATTTCAAACAGAAGTGACATGTAGCTATGTTATGTAGTTAAAGTACCGGTCCAGACATGTATGCCAGTGAAAATGTAAATTTGAGGTACGGCCTTCGTTTTAGTAGAATACGAGGTCTATAGGGAGCGTACATCCCATAAGAGCCAAGGATCTTCCAACTGAGGTTTCAACGACAGCAGATAGATGGCTAATCGCTCATAGGAATGGAAAGTGGATACTTCATCGATCACCTCTTTCATCGTTGGAACTCTAGTCGTCTTCCAGTGACGCGCCACCAGCAACAAAGTGGTAGCTAACACATGAAAGAATATATTTTTCTGGCCATTTCCTAGGCGTGTAGGCAGTATCCCCAGTAACAGAGCTTCAGGGGTAAATGGTAGGATCAGACCTAGTGTTTTTTCAAGAAAGACATGTATTTGTTGCCAGAAAGGCAAAAGTATAGGACAGTGCCACCACGAATGAATATAGTTTCCTATTCCTCCCTGGCATCTCCAGCATTGTGGAGTAGTCCCTTTATGAAACTTAGTCAATGTTGCAAGGGTCAGATACCAACGATATAAGAATTTACGTCTGGTTTCTAAAAGGGTTACATTCCTAGTTGCCTTTATGTCAAACCAATAAGTCTGTGACCATTGCCGTTGTGTGAAAACGGTGTTCAGGTCAGTGTGCCATGCTTTTTGAAAGGAAGAGAGTTGGGGCGAAAGCTCCATCAGGAGGTTCGTGTAGCTAACGGTGATCAATTTATTAGGAGTGTCAGTCATAATCGTGAGAGATTCAATCCCAGAGAGATGTGCTCTATTGGCAGTATATTGTGGCAAAATTTTTACCGCTTGTAACCAGTGTTTGAGTTGCATGTAAGAAAACAACAGAGTATTTGGAAGATCATACAGAGTTTGCAATTGTGAAAAAGAACGTATTGTGGTTTTGGAGAAGAAGTCTCGAATAAAGTTAACGCCTCTGGCTTCCCATTTGGCCACTGGAAAGGTAGGAAGTAAAGTCCGAAGGACTCGTATTGGAGTGACTAATGAGAATTGAAAAAAATCTAGAAATGTGTATTTTGGAGTCATCCCATACTTTAACCATTTGTGCCATCAATGGGTCCATATGTAATATCAGGGGTCTCAATTTTGCCGGGATCCAAAGTAGTGCACCTACATCATGGGGTGAAGTTAGTGACAATTCCATTGTTACCCAACTAGGAGGTGACTTGTCCCTGAAATATGGGATTGTAGAAGCAAGCGTCGCCGCTGCATAATATGTGGGTAAATGTGGTACATTCGCTTCCCCTCTATCCCATCGTCTGCACAATAGCGACGCCACTACTCTCGATTTTTTATCTAACCACAGATATTTATTAACCATCTTTCGTATATCCTGGATTAGCGTGCGCGGTACCATAATGGCTAGGGATCTGAATAAGTATAACCATTTAGGGAGTAAAGTCATACGCACCGTAGCTGTCACGAGCCTGGCCTAGCAGATGTGCAGAAATGTGGCTGTGAGCCCAAGGTGCAGTAAACGTATCAGAAGGCAGGATACAGGGTAACAGGGTTTATTTGTGAATACAAATAAACTGACAACAGACCAGGAAAATAAACAATGGATATAGAACATATAAATCAGGCGCAGGTACAAAATAGGAATAGGCAATAGAGTGGTCAAGAATTAGCAGAGATCTGGTACACGGGTATATCAATAATGGAAAGCAGAGGGTACAGGGGGCAATGGAGGATACCGGTAGAGAATGTCCAGAAATAGCAGAGGGTGTACAGGAAGGTCTATGGATCAAGAGCAGGAGGGGTTCCAGGCAAGGATCTGTGGAAGGCAGGTCTGCGCTAGCTAAGCTAGGAACTTCAATGAGGAAGCGTGGGATCAGGGGTGTAGCTTCCTCATATGCAGGATAAATTAGGGAGATGAACGGCAGGTGTGGTTCCATGTCCATTATGCAAATTATAGTTCAAGAAGCGTATGGAGGAAAAAGTCCTAGAACCTGCATATCAATGCAAAACAGGGCAAAAGGAGAACAAAAGAGGGCGCCAGAGGGTCTGGTGGTTCGGACCGTGACAGTACCTATGCGACCAAACCAGGAGAGACGTGCTTTCCTCCATTGATAAAGTAAATTTTTAGACGTCGATAACAAGGGAGCATAGTTCAAATCAACAAGGTCTTTTACCGAGACAGATAATTTGACCCCTAGAAACGAAATACATTTTGAACACCACTGATATTTATACGTCGCCTTTAAAAGAGCAAGATCTTGGGCCGTTAACAGAATTGGCAATGCTTGTGTTTTGGGGACATTCATTTTGTGGTATGAAACGGTGTTATATTCTTGAAGTAGTTTATGTAGTCCAGGAAAGGACGTCAAGGGAAAAGAGAAGATTGTTAATAAGACATCATCCGCAAATAAACTGATTTTATGGGTTCTCGGCCCTACAGGTATACCCACCACTTCATTAGATTGCCTAATAGACTGTGCCAACGGTTCTAGAGTCAATGCGTATAGCAACGGAGAGAGGGGGCATCCCTGCCTTGTACCATTTAAAATCGGAAAAGAGTTAGACAAAAATCCTGCCGTCAATACCTTGGCAGATGGGGCATTATATAAGGCAAAAATCGCATTAATTACATCTAAGGGAAAGCCAAACTTTTGTAAAACCCTGCGTAAGAATAGCCAAGAAACCCTATTGAAGGCTTTTTCCGCATCTAAAGAAATTATCAGCCCTGGGATATTATGGGTAGACATCAAATGGGTTAAGCTTAACAACTTCTTGATATTATCTGGACCCTGACGATTAAGTACAAAACCCACTTGGTCATCACAAATTAAGTTTGGGAGAATTTCTGCTAACCGGAGAGCCATTATTTTAGCGTATAATTTGACGTCAATATTTAGAAGTGATATAGGTCGAAAATTTGTGCAGGTATCTGTCTTCTTACCCGGTTTGGGAAGCGTCACTATAGTAGCCCCTAATAGTTCCGGTTCAAAATTTGCGCTAGACTGAGCTTGAAGAAAAACTGCTAGGAGATGAGGAGAAAGAATATCTTCAAAAGTTTTATAGTACATTGAAGTATAGCCGTCTGGGCCTGGAGCTTTACCTCGTGGCAAACCCTTAATCACTGCCTTCAATTACTCTGCCGAAATATCTACTTGGAGCTTCTCTTTATGGAGGGTGGAGAGCCTAGGGAGATTCAGTTGTTTTAAATAAGCTTCGACCTTTTCCGATAAGGGAGGTGGATTGGGATCATGTGTATTTAAATCATATAAGGATCTATAATAATCAGCGAATGCATTTGCTATATCTTCTGGTTGACACACTTCGCTTCCATTGGGCAATTTAAGTTTTCCTATTTTCGTTGGCGGGGTGGGGGGCGTAAGCGTTGCGCTAGATGAGATCCTGTTTTATTCGCTGTCATATAAAGTTTGGATTTCATCCTACATATCGCATAAAAATAATTATCTCTTTCTAATTTAAATAGAGAATCACAAGCTAGTTTCAGTTGGTTTGTTATGTCAGGTGATAAGGCGTCTCTTTTCCGTTTCGTAAGATTGTCTATGGTAGTAAACAATTGGAGTTTGTCTGTGACATAAATGCGCTTAAAATGGGAGGCCCATTTAATACAGATACCTCGTAATACTGCTTTGTGTGCTCGCCAACAGAGCGATGGTGAAGTGTCCGGCAGAGAGTTAAGGAGGAAGTATTCCTGTAAATTATCTGAAATATCTTTTAAAACCAACGGATCGTCTAAGAGTTTCTCATTTAGCCTCCAAGGAGATTTACCATAGGAGGTACAAATATCTTTTAGAGTTAGTGTAATCGGGGCGTGGTCTGACCATGTTCTCGTATGTATTTTACATTCTATCACTGATGGTAACGTTCGCCCCGGGATGAAAAAAATATCAATCCTAGAAAAAGAGTCATGAGGTGGCGAATAAAACGTATAGTCACGTTCATTCGGGTGGGTCAATCTCCAAACATCATAAGCCATTTTTTGACATTAGTGAGTCGAATTTTTGAGCTAGGCGTTGTGTTGTCCGTTTGTCTCGGGGTGGATTAACAGATGAGTGGTCTAAGGTCGGGTTAAGGTACATATTAAGATCTCCACAGATAACCAGAGGGCCTGTTTGAACAATAGAGAACTTGCGAAATAGTGCCTCAAGAAATAGAATCTGGTTAGTATTGGGGCAATAAGCATTAATTAGTGTATATGGTTTGCCATTTATCGTGCAAATCAGTATCAAAAAACTACCCTCAGGGTCTAGTATTTGGCGGTGCAAGTCAAACGAAAGCCTATTGTGGACCAAAATCGTAACCCCTTTTGATTTAGAGGGGCCCATTGAGTGAAATTGTTTTTGATAGGCAGGACAAAATAGTCGGGGATTATCAGTATGTCTAAAGTGCGTCTCCTGCAAGCATATAACATCAGCATTAAATTTACGTATATCTGCATATAAAGAGTATCTCTTCACTGGCATATTGAGACCTTTGACATTATATGACAATATCTTCATATAATATTAGGCAAAACAATAAATGTGATAAACATCTAAACAGGTAATCATCAACACGTATCATCATGAACCATGTCTTATATATCATGTGAATGATAAAACCATATAGGTAACTATAATTGAGTTGTACAGAAAAACCACTAGAGAAAAGGAAGAAAAAAAGATAGAAGAAAAAACATCGAACAGTCTCTGACCTCTGACAAGTTGACTCAACTCGAGGCCCTCTCACGGAGGGGGAGGTTGGGGGGGGCCATGAAAAAAAAAAAAGCAGTCTTCCATGATGGTCATAGAGGACTCCAGCGACCAAGGGCATGCGGTGTAGGCCTAGGTGATCTTGAAACAGAGGAAAAAGGCAAGATAAAGGAGGTCAAACGCAAAGGTAGCATAAGTTAGTGCAAGGAGGACAATCAGTATGGCCCATAGCAAATACCTATCTTCACCAGACGGTATGATGAGCTATCTTTGTAGAAGAGTAGTTGGGAGAAGAAAAATAGAACTTGTCACGTCTTCAATAGAACTCACACCTGTTTCCATTCAACTGGTAGACAATGTGGGGAGGTGTTTGAAGGACTCTTCACCGGTGACGCTCTAGGTAAATTCCAGGTACGTAGTAGCAAGTTGCCATCCTCCAGTGTGGAAATATTAAAAATCTTGTCCTCCCTGTGAATTTGGATTCGAGTAGGAAATCCCCATCGGTACGGAATTGCGTGAGCTCTAAGGATAGTAGTAATCGGAGATAAAGATTTTCGCTGCAGCAAGGTGGCTCTGGACAAATCCGGGAAATTGTGATATGTCGGTATTCCGGGTGTAATGCGTCTGGTTTGCGAAGTGCTGCAAGGAGAAGCTCCTTTGGTTTATAATAGTGCAGCCGTAGTAATACGTCGCGTGACGCTTTCTGAGGTGCCACTGTGGGTTTCGGAATGCGGTGTACCCGGTCCATTAACAGCAATTCCTCACTAATGTCCGGTAGTAGGTGCATGAAAACGGCAGTCACATATTCCGCCAATTTATGGTTAGGGACCGTTTCTGGTACACCTCTTCAAATTTTGGCGGCGGGAGTGATCCTCTAAGTCAGTAATTTTATTTGTGCAATGTTGTAATAATTCTTCCAATTCCTCAACCTTTGCGGCCATGGAATTATGTGTTGTAGCAATGTCATCCATTTTAGTTTCTATGTGAGAGGTGCGTTCCCCCAGATCTTTGATTTCTCTCTTTATGTCAGATGCCAAAGTGTCAAATTTGCCCGATAAAGTAGTTTTCAAATCAGTAAGCATTGTTTCCATGTGTGTTGTTAACTTACTGAGTCCGTCTGCATCCACTGATAGAGCTGCAAGTCCGATCTCTGTGAGGGCTGATTCTACGGCGCCATCTTGGATTTTAGCGAGGGGCGCCGAAACTCGGTCGGTACGGGGTCCAAAGAAGTCTTTTTTTTCCGTTTTTCCCGCCTGTCTGGTCTGGGAAGTCGTGGTGGTCTTGCCAGGCATGTTTGGGGCAAAAACGCTGCTAAAGGGTAAAACGAGTGAGGTCTTGCCTGCCCTTGGTCAGAGCTCTCTCAAATCACGCCCTCTATTTCAATTTTTTTTAACAAGCGCACCCCATAGAAAATATAACCGCAAACGATTGCATGTTAAAATGTGAAAAAAAAAACACTTTACACATTGTAAACTATTCAAATTAAAATGTTATTGCATGTTTTGTTATAATATACCAGACAGGACATGACGTATACATATAATAATGACATATTATGAATCTGCACAGTCTGCCGGAAAGAACGATATATAATATGTCTGGGTCATATATTAAAATAAGGCTTCAAAATGCGGTTAAACATGATGAGCGAAACCGGTAAAAATGAGCTCAGCAGCAACAAAGCGCTGGAGAGTTCTGAAATGGCCAGCAACGAGTCCAGATCTAAATCCCATTGAACACCTGTGGAAAGATCTTAAAATTGCTGTTGGGAAAAGGCTCCCTTCCAATAAGAGAGACCTGGACCAGTTTGCAAAGGAAGAGTGGTCCAAAATTCCGGGTGAGAGGTGTAAGAAGCTTATTGATGGTTATAGGAAGCGACTGATTTCAGTTATTTTTTCCAAAGGCTGTGCAACCAAATATTAAGTTAAGGGTGTCAAGAATTTTGTCCAGCCCATTTTTGGAGTTTTGTGTGACATTATGTCCAATTTGCTTTTTTCCCTCCCTTTTTTTTGTTTTGTTCCAATACACACAAAGGGAATAAACAGGTGTATAGCAAAACATGTGTTACTGCAATACTTTTCTGTGAGAAATACTTTATTTTCTGGAAAATTGTCTGGGGTGCCACTAAATTTCGGCCATGACTGTATGAAGGTGAGTTAGAGCAGCGGCATTGGTTGCTTTTTAATCAATAGCACATAATGCCACTGCCTTAGAAATTATAAAAATGTAGAATTTGCCTTTACTTTTTTCTATTTTTTTTTTTTTTTTTTTACACATTACATGGTCATGTTTGGTATTATTGGAAGGGCTAGACTCTGACCTTTTCATTGACACCTAACTTGACCTTGTGCGATGTAAAAATCAGAGACGCAGGGATCTCAAGTACCACCCTGCGCTCCTCGCAGCAGTTTGGGTTTTCGATGAACCAATGTGTAATTCAAATGTCAAACTTGCTGGCATCATGGGAAATGAGAAGGTGAGTTTATGCAGCATCATTGTTCATTGTATAATTTTAAAGTGAACAACAGGGCTGCATTATAGAAAATAACATTAAAAATAAATTAAATTATATAGTGTATTTTTAAACATAACATGGTTGTTATAAGAGCCCAGGTCAAACATTTTCCCTCAGCCACTGTGATTCGTTCTCTGCTAGTTCAAGGATTCTCCCCTCAGCAAGCAGCGCTGAATCAATGTCAGTTCTTTACTTCTTCCAATAAAGCAGGTGGCACTAGTCATAATGGGTTAAGCAGACTCACTGGCCATTTCAGCAGCCTCTTTTTATTTGGCACAGAATTAGATAAAACAGTTAACAACCCAGCCCACCAAGACATCCCGGCACCGCAATTCTCCCTGGTCCCCATCATGTCCGCTTAGATTGTAAGCTCTTGAGCAGGGTCCTCTCTCCTACTGTTCTATGTGTTTAACTTGTATGTATATTGGTTATTCTGTCTCTCCCATTGTACAGTGCTACGGAACTTGGTGGCGCCTTATTAATAACTAACTGCAGTCATACAGAGCAAGGGTCCTTGTTTGGGGGGATTTCAGGGGAGCAGTGGCAATCCGGGGGTACTGTTTGATAGCTCAGGCCTCTATGGTGTCACAGTCCAAAAAGCGCCCAGATCCGCAGGCAGGGACCTGTGTGGCAGAGTGTGGAAGGTACCCCATGTAATGTCGCATGGCTGCTGCTGTGTGAGCCCCTGGGGCCAAGAAAGTCTCGGAAACGTGGGTTCCCAACTGCAGCTCCCATGAGGGGGGCCCTAACCCCAAAACAGCACCCTGCTGGGGCAAAGGGTTTTCGGGGCACCGTGGTTTAAAGTTTCTGCAGATGTTTTCATTAACGTGAATGCCGTGTTGGTCTTGAAATGGGATTGGTTGGGGTTTCAAACCCGGCCACTAGATGGTGATTGGCTGGAGCTTCAAAACCAGGCTTCCCCCGGTGTCAGGGAACAAAGGGAACATGAGGGACAGGCTTAAAGGCATTTGAATTATGTTCTGATGGGGGAAAAGTCACAAACCACCACTTTTAACATTAAAACATAAACAGACCAATAGCTTAAATGAATAGCATAGGAGCATGGTTTTAGTGCAGTCCCTGAGCATGGGGTTCCGAGACAATGGTCATGTTTGGTATCTTTTGAAAAGGCCATTTTCTGGCCTTTCCAAAGATATCAAGCCTGGCCCTCCAGTTGCCAAAGGACCCCCCTATCTAAACCATAGGTAATTCCCTGAGCAGGTAGTGGGAATCCCCTTTCTGACATCATCACACCCATGCGCAATGATGTCAGTGGGTGGTGGGAGGCACCAGAGGCTGGGCTGACATTCAAGAGGTCAGTCCCTTTCTGGAAAATTCCGCGATCCGGCCCCGAATTGCAGCACTGGCACCTAAAGGATTAAGAGCGGCATCGCTGAAAAGGTCAGACTGACCTTTCTGGTGACGCCTCTCTTAATTTTGTAGTTTTTACCAATCGAGAGAGAGAATTATATAGGTATTACCATTTCTTCCAACAACACTACCTATTGTATTAAATTGATACTGCCATTCATTCAACACTATACATGTTTTTTATGGTGTTTATTATATGTCAAATAACTATAAAAAGACAGTTTAATTGATGGTTCCTCCTGAGCCTTATACAGTATACTAACGGTACCATTTCTGGACTAACGCTCGGTTCTCTATTGTGTACTTCCAGCAGGATAATGCACTGTCACAAAAGTTAAATCATCTCAAACTGATTTCTTAAACATGACAATGAGTTCACTGTACTCCAATGGCCTACACAGTCACCAGATCTCAATCCAATAGAGCACCTTTAGGATGTGGTGAAACAAAAGATTTGCATCATGGATGTTCAGCCGACAAATCTGCAGGCAACTGTGTGATGATATAATGTCAATATGGACCAAAATTTCTGAAATGTTTCCAACACCTTGTTGAATCTATGCCACAAAGAATTAAGGCAGTTCTGAAGGCAAAAGGGGGTCCAACCCAGTATTAGCAAGGTGTGCTAAATAAAGTGGTCTGTGGGTGTATTTTAGACATGTTAGAGATATGTTCCCTCAAAACAACCCACATGAAGCAGAAAAGTAGCTCAAGTACATGTTTGATCAGACAAACATTCAGTTTCAATTGGCAAAGAAACTCCAGGCAATATTCCAAAGTTGGTGCCAATAAACTGAGCTGTTGTAAACTTAACTTACCAGAGCCATTATGGTCTATGGAGTTAACAACAGCTCTGGTTAAGTTAGCACCAACTTTAGAATAGGGACGTCCATTGTCGACAAAGAAACCAAACATATTGAATTTTGTGAAAACCTTTTAGCTATGTTTTTACTTCTGTAACCAAAACCACTATCCATCTGATAGATCTTTGTAAAAAGAAATACGGAAGCGGTTTTGTTTGTCAAAACATACATGGGTGGAAAAAAGAAATATTTTGTAAAGGAGAACAAATTGAATTGACATCTCTGATTAAATCAATTTATAAAAATAAAAAAGTTGACCTTTAGTTCGTAAAGAAAAAAAAATCAATGCAAAACAAATACTACATTTCCCTCTGCAGCTTTTCTGTAGGAATATAAAAAGGTCAGGTATTTGCCTAGTACAATACAATATGCATTACGTACACCAAGTCACTCTGAAAATTGAATTCCCAGAAATGCACTTTACTCGTGAATATATTTTTCCAAACCGTATGATACTGAAAATAAAGTGGCCTAACCAATGTTATTTGCTACATTAAATACGGTTAAACAGAGTTTCGCAGATTAATGATGCAATCTATTAACACAACATAACAATGTTGCTGACTCCAAAACAAAGAATATATACTTTTGCCCCAAAAGGAATTTAGAATGCTTAGATCATACTTTCAGGCGTAACCGAATCATTATCTAAATACCAGATGTTATTTTCATTACCCTATTTGGTTATAGCAGCCTTACCAGTGTCTGAAGGATAAAGTGTTTACAATATAGTAATGTAAATGAAAGTTGTATTTTAAAGTGTGTAACCCTTTACCATTGGGTGGGTTGTGCGGGCGAGAGGGTCTTAATGCCAGTGGGGCACTCTAGTACGCCCTGCTAGCCAGCTGCTACAGCGGGCCCCTCCTCTGGTCCGCCTACGCAGCTGATGCCCCATGCCCGTCATTGGCTGCAGAGGGATGGCTTGCGTTCAAGCCGTCCCGCAGCAGTGATATGACACACCAAGTGCATCAGTTGGTGGGTGGGCAGTCGCAGACCATAGCCACCAGCAAGCCGTGCTATGCCCTCCTGTGGCATTCAGACCCAGCCACCGCAAGGACAGCATAGTACGCCCCGGGGCGTAAAGGGGTTATTGATCAACAATATTCCAAATGTTGTATAAATTATACTTTATATGCACTTAACAGTTTTTCAAGTCCTTGTGCACAGACACAATTATTAAGGGTATGCGCCATATGGCATGTGTGTATGCTACATGCGTTTCTTAGAAAATTTACATAATGTAGAATACTAACCTCTCAGTTTCCTTAGGAAAGGGGTCAGCAACATTGGTCCTCCAGATGTTTTGGAACTACTTTTCCCATGAGGCTCAGCCAACATGATGAGTGGCTATGCATCACAGAAGATTTAGTTCCAAATTACCTGGGAGGGCCAAGTTTTTAATACCTGACGTAGGACAATCTTGAGATGGTCCTCTAAAAAGGAATAGGCTGTGGTTTATTCTCCTACAGCATTAAGTTGACAGGTCTTTGATGATAGATGGTTGTGCCAATGGAAATGCCTTTTACATCCTGTTTGTTCTTCAGTTGTTAGAGATGGTCCCTATTTTGTGTCCAACTCACCTTCTTCTTTCTTATCCTAATGCCTCTTAGTGACCGCAAATATTTAAAGAGGTTTCTGTGTGTATAACAGAGCTGCAAAGCAATAAAAGAGCAATTAATTATAATGAATTTTGTTAGTTTGGCTTTTAAAAAGGGGGACACTACTCATCCTTACCACTTTATAGATTTAAAGTGGTTAGGATGTGACGAGTACACCACCACTTCATCCCCTCCCAGTTGCCCTTATCTAGCAGAATCACTGTTGAAGTGGAGGTGTTTCCTCCACCCCACCAGAAGCCAGGGATATCTGAATTTCTCAGCTGCCAGTTACAATTTTGGTCACTAGTGACGTCACCATGCAGAGAGGATGCCCACGTTACTCTTTCTATGACCAAACGCTACAGCAAGTGGTCTCAAAGGCAGCCGATGGATCAGATCTGTGTATATGTGCAGGGCCGGATTTATAACTAGGCAGAGTAGGCATGTGCCTACAGGCACCTGCCATACAAAAATATATTTTTTTCCCAATTTACAATCATTTAGACCACTGTATCTCCGGAGCCCTAAGGGCTAGAGGGACATTTGATGTATTATAGGAAATGTCCTTTCCAATGATACCAAACATAACCAGGTTGGATTTATGGAAAAATAAGATCATAGGTTTCTAACACAGGACTATTATTCAGTTTACAAATATAAAGTGAACAGAGATGCTGCACTAACTCCTCTTCTCATTTCCCACACTGCCAGCTAGTGTGGAGCTGATGGTTAAATGCGTTGTTTCATTGACAACCTAGATGGTGGCACTGCGGTAAGGAGAGACAGGGGGGCATTGGAACCTGGCATCTCTGAATTGTACACTGCACAACGCTAAGTGAGGTGTCATTGGAAAGGTCAGAGTCTGGTCTTTACAAGGATACCAAATAGGGCTGTAACGACTAATCGATTAATGGACAACTAATCGATAATGAAAATAGTCGTCAACTATTCTTTCTCATTATCGATTAATCGGTGTTGATTGATAGATTTGTGTACAGCACACAATGTCAGTCTGTGTTAAATGTTATAACCTCAGACTCTGCTTTGGAGTGGATTGCTGAAGACATGCTGCTGCTTTTACTTGGTAGGATTTAGTTCTAGGTTTATGTCAGCCATAACCAGTTTGGTTTTATTTACAACTGTAGTAGCGCTACAACACAATCCCTGGGATATTGTCACTGGGTATGGGCACTGTACTGCTGGTGTTTTATCCTTACTTGAAGCTGGAAAACTGTGCCACTACCCCACCCTCCCTGCCTCCCCCTCTTTGGTCTGGAGTTTCCATTCCCTCTCTTTGGTCCGGTTCCTTCCCACAAACTCTGTCCCACACTCCGGTTCAGTCTTTTGCTCAAACCCACTCCTTACACTCGGGTGAAGTTCCTTGCCCAAACTCGCTGCTTTCCACCTACAAACCCCCTCCCGCTCAGTTTGTTCATGAAATTATTTTAAAAAGGGACACTCTATGCACACCGACCACTTTAGCTTATTAAAGTGGTCAGGCTGCGT
Organism: Leptobrachium leishanense; assembly: GCA_009667805.1. Taxonomy (NCBI): domain Eukaryota; kingdom Metazoa; phylum Chordata; class Amphibia; order Anura; family Megophryidae; genus Leptobrachium; species Leptobrachium leishanense. Next base: position 179,222,571 of record CM019067.1, on the reverse strand, counting down.
GGAGTGCCCCCTTCTCCCCCCACTTTCATACTGACCTCATTATGTCTATCTGAGCTCTCGTAGCAGTATTCATTTGGGGAGAAAGCATGGACTTAAGCCCCGCACATAGCATCAATCCATTAGTTGCTGTGACCAGGTGGTGGTGCACCTTGTGCCTGAAAAGTATGCGTATGTTTTATCCGATGAATCGATTAATCGAAGAAAAATAAAAAAATAAAAAAAATCGGCCAACTAATTGATCAGAATAATCGTTAGTTGCAGCCCTAATACCAAACACGACCATGTAATGTGTAAACAAATAAAAATACTTAAAGTTAATGCAAATTTATTTATTTTCTCTGTTCTACGGCAGAGGCAACATATACTTTTACATAAAAAACAAACAAACAAACAATGCACTGCACTAACTCAACTAAGGCAACAGATCCTGTCCAGTTTGATTTGAGCTCAGAGAGAAATTTTTTTTTCCAGTTTTTTGGAAAAATAAATTATATTTTTTTTTAGTTTGGCCCAAAACTAAATTTAAAAAGTCATTTTGGCATTTTTCTTTTATGTTGTTTGGGGGAAGGGGAGCCAAGGAACTTGCATACGTCATGTGTGTAAGCCCCGAAGCGGCGCACAATTTGCATAATCTACGCTATGCACATTGCGCAGAAAAGCTTCAGGGACTTCTGGGTTTGGGAGTCCCTGAGCCTAAGAAGAGGAGCTGCACGTAGTGGAGGACAAATAGCGAGTAGAATTACCTAGAAAAGAAAAAAATACTTAATTGGGCAGAAGTGGTCTGCATCCTCTGCCCAATAATTTGAGGGCAAAAAGAAAGAAACTTTATTTCTATTTTTAATAGACTATCCCTTTATAGTTTTTTGCGTTTCTATCTTCCAAAGTAGGTCATGAAAGGATCTAAGGCTGGGGTCAGACGAACGCAGTGCGAACGCGCATGCAGCCGCACTTTATCACGGCCGTAGTAGCAGCAAATGACGGCCAATGACTGGCAATATACGAAGTACGCCCTACGAAAGTTCGGCCAGGCACCACAAGCATCAAACGAACGCATTTTTTCGAGAACGTGAAACCGCTGGTACTGACGTACAGAGTGCGCTGCGTCCGCTAGCGGCGTGTGTGCGTGATTAGGAGACATCAGACGCTGCACACGTCCGGCCAACATAACGTCCAGACGCAAAAAGTGTTTTATTGATGATCCGTACAAAATCATGGACGAAAATGAGCATCGTATTACCGCTATTGCGTATTCCATGAAAAACTACGTCCATTCGTTCGAACACACTTTTTCACGGATGACGCAAAAAATGCATTCGTCTGACCCTAGCCTAAAAGTCTCAGAAAAAGCTAGTCTATGGCCATATCTCCTGTGCAATTGGATAAATTGACCTTGCTGGGAAGAATCAAACTGGGCAAATTATAGGCTACACCATCTAAAAGGATGTGTTTACAAACCATAGTCTTATAAAATGAATTGATCTTCATCTCAATCTCAAGAGACATGGAGAAAAGTTACACAAAATCCTATTTGTCGTTTCATTATTAATCCCTTACAACATCTGTGGAAAAGAAAATGTGAACCATTGGACTATTCTCTTTATTGATGCAAACAAATAATAGCCACATAATTCCAATAACTTCTGAGCATTTTCTCACTTTGTCTACAAACACGCATTCACTTTGCTACATATGGTTGATATCTGTATTTTTTAGTTTTGAGTAACATAACATTTCACTGTAGTCGATGTTATTTTAAAATTCAAAACAGGGATGCAATTTTAGGATTGTTCTCCTACACTCTTCATACTTGGCCATCTTTCATATTCATATTTCCAGCTACAAATTTAACATCATTCAATGAATGGCCAGCCTGATATATTTGCCGAGTTACTCTGAAATCACTTTCCAGATTAAGCCATGTGAAGATATCAATAACTCTGCATTATTTAACAGATAATGACATTTAGCTAAGGAGGCCACTTGCTTCCTGAAATTTTGAAGAGTGATTAAATTTTCATAAAGGATTATGTGTTCAGGAAAGAAAGAAGGAAAAAAAAAGTCTCTACATTTTTTTTGTTAACATTTTAACAAATTCAGGGTAAAGCATATTCAAATATACAATGTTAAATATAACATCTGTATGCATAGATACATTTTTGATATACCAAATCTCATGTTTGCTCCCAATGTGGTAGCCACGCTTATCTGCTTTTATATTTTTGAGCTATCAGTGCGTAGTGATACCTTTTTTATTGGACTAACGCTACATTTAAAAGACAAGTTTACGAGAATAGCTCTCTTCCTCAGGTCTTTTATTATTATTAATCTTTATTTATAAATCGCCAGCATATTCCGCAGTGCTGTATATTGGGCACAATACAGACAGGGTAACAATACATTGAACAACATTTGACAAACCAGTGCAGGAGGAAATAAGGGCCCTAATCCCGTGGGAACTCACAATCTAGAAGGGTTGGGGTGGAAACAGGAGGAGAGCACTGAAAGGTGAGAGTGATGGACTGCAAGATGAGAGTGATGGACTGGTTGCATCAGTGAGTCGGGTGGTAGGCTTCCCTAAAAAGGAAAGTCTTAAGGGACGTTTGAAGGAAGAGAACTAGGGGAAAGTCTGACCATACGAGGGAGATCGTTCCAGAGAATGGGGGCTGTGGGGTCTTGATGCTAAACTGACTAAAATCATAGAATTAAACAATGTAGAGCCAAGCAGAAGGAGGGGGGGGGTGTTATAAATGCTAATAGTGGAATTGTATGGTCAAGTATGGTAAACAAACGTGACAGATTATAGATATATATATATAAAAAAATATATATAATTCCCTACCCCCCCCTTGAATGGTCCCGCATTCTTAGAGCTTGACAGTTATTTCATAAAAGGTCAATGTTTACATTTGGGTTACCATTGCAACTTTCTTCAGGACACAATTACAGTATATAAGAGACGGGGAAAAAAAAAAAAAAACACACCTACCCTCACCACCAGTGCAATATAAATGTGAATGCCAAGCCCTCGCTTGCAGATGGCGTATCAGTCCGGGAGGCCCATACGGATGAGGTCACACCAAAAACAAAAAAAAATGCAATGATCCACAGGTACAAAAAAAACACAATGTATACAACTTTTGATTTCACTCTAACTTAATTTCATAGTCATAGCAATCCATGACCTCTTCCTTTCAAACTCCTTCAACCTCCTAGCTTTAACTGAAACCTGGCTAACCCCCTCTGACACGGCCTCCGTTGCTGCTCTCTCACATGGTAGTCTACACTTGAGCCATACCCCCAGACCGGGTGAGAGAAATGGTGGCGGTGTCGGAATCCTGCTCTCTCCCACCTGCACCTACCAGCATCTCCCTCCACCCCCATCCCTCTCCTTCTCCTCCTTCGAGACACACTGCATCCGCCTGTTCTCTCCTCTGGCTCTCAGGGTGGCAGTCATCTACCGTCCAGCAGGACCAACCTCCCAGTTCTTTGACCACTTTGCTACCTGGCTTTCCCACTTCCTGTCTTCTAATCTTCCATGCCTAATTCTCGGGGACTTCAACATTCCCATTGATGATCCTTCCGCCCCTGCTGCCTCCAAACTTCTTTCACTCACGTCCTCCCTTGGACTCACACAATCCTCCCTCCTCCGTACCCACCGCGATGGTCACGCTATTGACCTTGTCTTTTCCAACCTCTGCTCCATTTCTGAGTTCAACGGTCGCCCTTTCCCCATCTCTGACCACCACCTTCTCTCTTTCAACCTATCTGGACTTCCTAAACACCCTGCTCCCCCACCCCGCACACACACTCGCAGAAATCTACATGCTGTGGACCCCCATCAATTCTCCAATCTACTTCACCACCTCCCTCACACCTCATCCTTCACCTGCCCTGATGCTGCCACTAATCACTATAACACCACACTTATCACTGCTCTAGACACTTTTGCTCCTCTTCGACTCTGTAAGGCCCCACGCCGCCAACTTCAGCCCTGGCACACCCTCCAGACTCGCTACCTGCAAAGATGCTCCCGCACTGCAGAGCGTGCCTGGAGGAAATCCCGCTCTGAAGCTGATTTTGTTCACTTCAAGTTTATTCTTCGGTCATACACCTCTGCCCTCCACTTGGCCAAACAATCCTTCTTCTCATCTCTTATATCTATGCTGTCCTCCAACCCTAAACGGCTCTGGTCCACCTTCAACACCCTCCTCTACCCACCTGCACCTCCCCCTTCAGCTGCCTTCAGCACTCAAGACTTGGCAGACTACTTCCTCAGTAAAACTCTATCAGAAGCAACATCCCAACACAAGATAGTTATCTGCCACCTCCACTCCCAGAGGTCCCCTCTGCCACCCTCTGCCGCTTCCTCCCAGCCACTGAGGAGGAAGTCAATTCCTTATTGTCCTCCTCACATCTCACCACGTGCCCGCTCGACCCCATTCCCTCACATCTAATTCCTCCCCTCTCCTCCTCCCTCACCCCTGCTGTCACACACATCTTCAACCTATCCCTCTCCACTGGCTCCTTTCCATCTGCCTTCAAACACTCGCTAGTTACCCCTTTGCTAAAGAAACCATCCCTCGATCCCAACTCTCCATCCCAACTCTCCATCCAACTACCGCCCTGTATCCCTGCTTCCCTTCACATCAAAGCTCTTAGAAAAACTAGTCTTCAACCGCCTCTCCCTCTTCCTGTCCTCCAATTCCCTACTTGACCCCCTGCAATCTGGCCTCCGTCCCCTACACTCAACTGAAACTGCCCTCAAAATCACCCACGACCTCCTAACTGCTAAAAAACACGGCCACTATTCTATTCTCATCCTGCTTGACCTCTCGGCTGCTTTTGACACTGTTGACCACCCCCTCCTTCTACAGACCCTCAACTCTCTGGGTCTCGTTGACACTGCACTCGCTTGGGTTGACTCCTATTTATCCAACAGGTCCTTCTGTGTGTCCTTTGCTGGTAACTCCTCCTCTTCATTGCCTCTATCTGTTGATGTACCTCAAGGCTCTGTCCTTGGTCCTCTGCTCTTTTCCATCTACACCTCCTCCCTGGGCAAAATCATCAACAGCTTTGGCTTTAATTACCACCTCTACGCTGATGACACTCAGATCTACCTCTCTACCCCTGATCTCTCTCCCCCTGTCCTTTCCAAAGTCAGTGACTGCTTATCTGGCATCTCCTCCTGGATCGCCTCCCACCACCTAAAGATCAACATGTCAAAGACTGAGCTCCTACTTATTCCTCCCTCCAATGCCTCCCCACCTCCTGACTTCTCTATCACGGTGGAGGGTATCACCATCTCCCCATCAAACCAAGTGCGCTGTCTTGGATTTATACTTGAATCTGCTCTTTCCTTCACCCCCCACATCAAGTCTCTTTCCTCCTCCTGCCGATACCAACTGCGTAATATTTCCAGAATTCGGCCATTTCTTACCGCTGTCACCACAAAACAACTCATACATGCCCTGGTAATCTCCCGACTCGACTATTGCAATAATCCCTTATCTGTCCCCGCCTCTCCCCCCTACAATCCATCCTGAACGCCTCCGCCAGGCTAATTCACCTCACCCGCCGCTATGTCTCTGCCGCCCCCCTCTGCGAGTCCCTTCACTGGCTCCCCATCCACTGCAGAATTAAGTTCAAAATCCTTATCCTTACCTACAAAACCCTCACTAACTCAGCTCCCCACTACCTGTCCTCACTAATCACCAAATACACCCCAGCCCGCTCCCTAAGGTCAAACAGTGACCTGCGCCTAGCTTCTCCCCGCATCACCTCTTCCCATGATAGGCTGCAGGATTTCTCACGCGCAGCCCCCACTCTCTGGAACGCTCTCCCTCGTACTGTCAGACTTTCCCCTAACTTCTCTTCCTTCAAACGCTCCCTTAAAACGTTCCTATTTAGGGAAGCCTACCACCCAACTCACTGACGCAACCATCAATCACTCTCACCTTGCAGTCCTCTCCTCCTGTTTCCAACCCCAACCCTCCTAGATTGTGAGTTCCTACGGGAATAGGGCCTCATCTCCTCCTGTACTGTTTGTCAAATGTTGTTCAATGTATTGTATTGTAACCCTGTCTATACTATACCTATTGTACAGCGCTGTGGAATATGTTGGCTCTTTATAAAGAATAATAATAATAATAATAGCAACATACGCATATCTAGCATTACCGCATGCAGCTTCAAATGTTGCCAATTTCAAATTTAACATTCAAAACCCTCCAGAATCCCGCTACTAGTTGTAACCCTGGATACACATCACAAGTCTCCATCCAAAAAGTCAGAAGGCTGGTCTAACGTGGGGTCCTGTACCCACGTGCAGAATGCTCCCATCGCCATCAGTATCCCGAAGGAGTACTGGTTCTGGCCCAAACCCACATAGTCAATAGCCAGAGTTCCTTGCTGGGTGAAAATCAAACTGGGAATTTATTTACAGTTTACAATTGGGAAAACACACGGGGGAATGTACAAAATACAATGGAAAACACATCCCAGCGTTTCCAAACTGAAGAGCCTCCAATAGCCTCCCCCTGCCACACACACAACCTGGCGAAACAAAGGCTAAAGCAAGGGGGCAGGGAGTACAAATTTATTATTATTTTCATCATGTATATAGCGCCAACAGTTTCCTCCGTGCTTTACAATAACCAACGGGAACGAGATACAGATAAACGGACATATGATGGAGTCAAGAGGTGTAGAGGGCCCTACTTATAGGAGTTTACAATCTAGAGAAACTGGGGTTGAGGAAAACAAGGGGAATTTTACTAGATAGCAGGATCATTAGTGCGAGTGGTTCGGGAATGGTGGGGCCATGGAAGCGGCTTCAATCATGTGTGAGTAGGTGAGAAGGGGAATGAGTTGCATCAGGGATGTGGTACACTAATCTGAAGAGATGGGTTTTGAGGGATTTCTTGATCCTGGAGGTTGAAAGGGGCTGTCATGACACAGTAATACTGTTAATATCTTTAATGTTAACACATAACACTGACACCAGGGAATAGGCCACAGAAAACACAAACACCCTGCACCTAGAACGGTAGGCACAGGGTGACTTTGATATAGAAAAGGGCAGGGAAACAATATAAAATATCAGACCTGCTCCTCCCAAAACGCATCTCTGTACATCTCTGGTCCATGTACACAAAGTCCAAAGCGACTCTTGTCACAGCTTTTTGCCTCCACTGGCTTGTGGTTGCTCTTGAAAAATCCCTTATATAACTAACAGGGAGGACCACTACCTCCGCAGGAGAAAAATAAATAAATACACAATTTATCGAATGCACACTCAAAGGGAGAGTCTTTATACTCACCACTGCATATTACTTTGTATAGATGTACATACTCTGTATAAAATACATAGTCTGTTGCAAATCTGACCTACTGTAACAAAATACATAAAAGGTTATTCAATAAGCGACAAACTTTTCACCGAACAGTAAATTTCACTGTATGGTGCAATTTCGTGGCAGTTAGTCTATTGAGAAAGCTGCCAATTCAACAAATACTGGCGGACAGCGAAATATGGTGCAGTTCACCGCAATTCCACGATCTTCAGGTACAGCGAAATTTTCCCATAGCCAAGTAATGGTTACTTGTCTATGGGACTGGATACTCCTGGTTTACGCATCCGCCCAGTTAGGGAACAGTGTGCGAAACCGCTTTTTGTGCATATTTGTATATTTTGTTGTATTCCCAGCCAGGTCATTTTTTTGCTGCTGTCCTTTTCAGGGTTTTATTTTTCCACCCTAAAGTGGTGTATATCTTGATGAGTGTATAAATATAAACCCACCATTTTGTCTCTTAGCAGAGAAGCCGCAGGAAAACATGTAGTTGCTTATAAACCAAGTTTTGGTTTCATTAGGTTAGCACCCACCTTGAAAGAGGTTGCCATGACGAGGCAGGTGGGCTTAACACATCAATGGCCATTCAAGTAAACTAAAATCTCTGTTTTGTTTAGCATGGAGCCATAGGGATAAGAGCAAATGACAACATTTTTTCTTGTTATGTTTTATATATGAAGTGAGCTGGATACTTCCGGATTACGCAGCCGCCAAGGTAGGGAACAGTGCGGGAAACCACTTTTTGTGCATAAACGTAATGGTTAATCTATTCGGAGAACACCAAACTGCACTGAAGGGTCAGTAAAATGCCTTGATTTTCAGTGATTCAGTTTGGCAGTTGAGAAGACAACAGTTGTGAAAAACAAGGTGTGTAAGGTTCCTGGGGTGTGTGATGTACAGACCTACAGGGTAATTCCGAAAGCGGTGAAATGCAGGAGAATGACTGGAGAATGGAAAACTCTAGGCCAAAATAGCCGATTTGGAAAGTGAGATGAATTTTGACCTAGAATTTTCCATTCTCCAGTCATTCTCCCGCTTTTCACCTCTCTCTGAATAACCCTGATAAGTCTTGGGCACACATTCTCAACATCCCCACACGGACCGTACATATGCTATTCGCCACCACATCACTAGTACTACCGACCATGTAATCTGTAAAATTGCATGTCCCTGCAGACTGGCTTATGTGTGTTACATGGAGTTAACGCAACGATACAGAATCAGAGGTCACAGATCGAGTACCGTAGATACTTGAGTATAGGGCGACCCGAATAGAACGCGATGGATAGAAATTGATTATGGAAATGAGAGAATACTCAAGACTCGAATATAACGCAAGCTGTAAAATTATGAAAGTATACTGTTACAGTTATACAGTTAAAATCCTTCCAGGTTCTCGTAACACAGTCACAGGCTAAGGCTAGGGTCAGACTAACGCAGTATTAACGTGCGTTTAGCAGCACTAAATCACGGCCGTGCTAGCAGCAAATGACGTCCAATGCCGGGCAGCATACGAAGAACGGCCGCACAAAAGTGCGGCTGCGCAACGTAAGTGGCAAACAAACGCATTTTTGCAAGAACGTGATACCGCTAGTACGGACATACAGAGTGTGCTGCGTCCGCTAGCGGCGTGTGTGCGTGATTAGGAGACGTCAGATGCTGCTAATGTCCGGCCAACATAACGTCCAGACACAAAAAGTGTTTTATTGATGATCCGTACAAAATCACGGCCGAAAATGCGCATCGTATGACCGCTATCGCGTATTCCGTGAAAAAATATGTCCATTCGTTCGAACGCACTTTTTCACAGACAACGCGAAAAATGCGTTAGTCTGACCCTAGCCTAACCCTCACTCCAGGGTGCTCTGCTCTAGAATGATTGTAGTTGTTACCAAGTATGAAGCCGTCTGCCATCCATCTTCTCACTTGCAATAAGATGGACGGTTGAGCAGGGAATCACTCACCAATAGCCAGGACGCCGGGAGGTGTCGTTCGCTGACCTCCGGCTCCAGCAGACAGGCTCAACCACTGTGTCGTCCGCCGATAGTCTGCCCCCCCCCCCGAATGAGCACCTGATGTCACTGCAGAGGCACTGAGAGACTCTCCTCACATTCAGAATGTGAGGAGGATCGCGCAGTATGTCTGCAGTGACATCAGGTGGGGCTGACTTTTTTTTTTTTGAGAATGGATTTTACCAAGAAGAATACATTGAGATTTCTCTCGTTTTCAAGTATGTCCTGGGTGACGAGTATTTACCGTTAGGTATCTTGCCCAAGGACACTTACTGGAAAGGTGCTTGTTACATCCTCAGTCCCCGCTGTGCTCCATGGGGGGGTCTGGGCAAGAAGGGGGACCGCTGGCTGGCAGATCGGCATCTGAGGGGGCGGGGTCAGGTGTGGTCAACCAGGAGCCACCGGCTTTAAAACAGGGTTCGAGGAGATGCCTCGTCGCCCTGTTGTGGAGTTTGGAGTTTGTTTCACGCACCGCTACTTCCTGCATCTGATTGAATTTACGGTTGACGACCCTGCTTTGTAGGAGATTCCTGCTCCTGTTATTTGACCCGGCTTGGCTTTGATCACTCTCTCGCTATCGTGTGTATTACACTGTTTGCGTGGTTTAGTGATTTAACCCCATGCTGGTTGCTGGGTTGATCACTCGCTGTTTGGGTTCTGTCCCATCACGTTTATGGGGTATCGCTTGTGAACCACCGGGGTACCTTTGCCCAAGCTACTACTCATGTTAAGGTTTTTGCAAAGACCACGATAACAAACGATTGTTTAATTCTGTTTAATGTTATTTCTCATTGCATCACTGTACATATTAGCAATAACTATCCTGTATGCAAGCCAGTACCTTCCAAGACTCACCAAGTATCTACTAACCACAAGTATTTACCAGAACGATTGGTTTCTGCATCCCTGACTGCCCTGCACCTTGAATACTTCACGGACTGTCGTCCCACGTATTGTGTTTGAGCGTGTCCTAGACTTTCTGTCGGTCTCGAAACCCTCGAAGCCTAGAGGCAATTCAGCTAGTCCTTTGAGTCCCTTGGCTCTGGAGTTACAACCTGTATTTTATGCAATTTCTGTGTTAATCAAGAAAGTATTGTTGCCCTTAAGGATCTCAACTCCGCTACTCTTGGGGAAGCGATATAGCTACCGTTACAGTGCTCTTCGGGATCGAACCCATGACTCCACAGGCTCTCTCCACGCAGAGCAGTGATGTTACCTCTACTCCACCCAGCCGGACTATTGGTGAACAACGCAGTGGGAAAGCCTTGCCTGGGAAAGCCTTCCGGTGTGCTGAGTGGAGTGAGGGTGCATGCTCAGTTTTAAGCCAATCATTCAAGAGAGCAATCTAGACCAAATAGCAGACCATTTGGACCTAGAATTTTCACTTCTGCCAGTTTTACTGTGTCACCTATTACTGAATAGACCTGTATGTATTTTGTTGCAGTAGGTCAGGGATTTGCACCAGTCTACGTATAGTATACAGATTATGTATATGTACACAAAGTAACATGCAGCAGTGGGTATAAAGACCCTCACCTCGAGTGTTCATGGAAGTAGTATATATGTATGTATGTTTGTATGTATGTTTGTCTGGTGACCTTCAAGTCACTTAACTACGAGCCTGAGCTACTCGGAGGGTGAAAATCATGTCCTGAATAAATTGATGGATGTAATAATTTTTTGTATTAATGTTTTTGTGTTTACTTAAAACCCATCTACAGGTGGAGGTCGTGGGCCTCGCGGAAAGCATTAACTAGTAGTCCCACCCCAAAAATGTCGCTCAGTGCGATGAGGAGAGTGGCACCTACGACCTCAAACACAAGTGTGCTGAGGCAGGGCGCCACACAATGAAGGTGTTAGGCAGCAGGTCCACCTGACCGCAGGAGAACCAGGGACCTGGAGCCAGCCAGCCTACACTCACCACCAGCACCTGGGCCCTGATACTGTACCCAAGCCTGCCAGACATCCACTTGCCACACAAGAGTAAGCCCTACACAAGGGGCAGGGTATCAAAGTGTGTGTATGTGTGATCAGTGGAGAGGGGGGGCACTGTATGTGAGTGTTGGGAGGTCAGAGTGTGTGGGGTCATTGCCTGTATGTGAGTGTGTGTGTGGTCAGTATGGTGAGGTATGTCATAGTATATTTGTGGGCCTTTATATATATTGTGGATGTGCTGTCATTAGAGAGGAGGCAGAGCCTCACCTGTTAGTAGAGCCACCAGGCTTTGGAGTTCTTTGATACGCTCATACAAAGCACACATTACTGTGAGTGTTATTTTTTGGATCTCTGAGATATACATAGTACACATTACATTAAAAATGGAATGTACTGAAGTGGTCATAGTGGACCTGGAAGAAAAATGGGACACCGATTGTCTGGAGTCGAGATTGTAGACCTGAAGGGGCGTAGGGCAGGGGCGGCGGGGAGCTTCATGGTTTCTCACACCTGGGCCCTGAGGTTTCTAGTTCCGCCTCTGATCCCTTATATGTGACATTTGCAAGCCTTAACCATGTAGCGGTGGGGAGGGGGATATCAGACAAAAAATTAATTTGAAATCATAAACTTAAGCATAAACCCATGACATAGTTGCATAGGCTGAAAAAAGACGTGCGTCCATCAGGTTCAGCCTTTCACACATCATCTACTGCTGTTGATCCAAAAGAAGGCAAAAACCCAGTCTGAAGCACTTGCCAATATGCAAAACATTGGGGAAAAATGCCTTCTTGACCCCAGATGGCAGTCAGATTTCTCCTTGGATCAAGAAGACATAAATGTGATAAAAATTATTATTAACAAAGTCTGAAAAGCATTTTGTTTTTTCCCGTATGTAACCTTACATCTGTGCTGAGACTATCTAGTATAATGTTAGCGCAACAGACAAGCAGAATTTCAAATGCCAGCAGTGTATAAATGCATGTTAAAGAAAATTAACACATAAATATGTAGTGGGGCATTCAGATTAAATAAAAATCCTAAAGAGAAATCCTAAAGAGAGAGGATGACAAAATAAAACATTTACTGCCCATCAGTTTTCAATGTATTATTTTTATGATAGGTATTGGAGGGTATATTCTGTTTGAAAGAAAACCGTGATACACTCCCCCAGTACCTTTCTAAAATAGTCAAGTGTACCATCACTTTTGAATCATTAAGGTTTTAAATAAAAAAAACTCACAATTTAAGTGTCTTACTCCAGAATGAGGAATACACTATGACAGTGACAAACTGACATTATGCTTCGAACTGTCTGACTCATATCAGTGATTTAATAATATCTATAGTTTTCTATTATTCTTTAAAATTGTCACTAATATAACTGTCATTTTTCTCTCCATCTTCATGTGCTGCAATTTCACTAGCTGTATTCACAATCTATACTAAAGGCTGGTGCTCAAATGTATTCTATTTTTCTGCCATTATTCTTTGTTTGACATTACATACATCTTGACTTTGGACAAAGGTTTTTTTTAAACCACATTTATAATCACTTGCCATAAGAGAAGTAGAATTAAAATGTACATGATCTGACCATTTTCATCTGTATTTCACAATGATTGCAAACAGTGTTTAACCTGCCCTGAAATCATAAAGTGTCATAGTAGTCAACTATTTTTTACTCAATAACATCCATTCCAGCTGCTGCTGAAGTGAAGGAAAATGTACAGGTTACTAACCTAAGGAAACATTCTACTCTGGTGTGAAAGAATTGGATGACATAAAACAATACAAGCATAAAAGAGAAAGAAAAAGGATGAATAAAAAAAAAAAAAAAATACACACACACACTTGATAGATGAAAGCTAGAAGGGAGATTTGAACCAATTAAACTGTAGAGAGTGTTAATCTTTCATTTCGCCTGCACCTATGTTTAAATCTCCTTTAACAGGGTGGACTTATAACACACAGTATAAATGTATATGGGCACCAAAGGCATACCAATAGAAAGTGTCATTCGATCCGTTAGTTTGAGGCTGGCGTCAGACGAGCGTGTTATGTGCGCCTGTACTGACGTGCTTATCGGCGTCCAGCGCAGCATTGTGATGCTGCAACGTGGCTAGTCACACGCTTCTGTGCGCACACGAAATGTGCGTGCAACATGCGTACGTTATCCAAGCCTCTCCGTCACAGCGCTAGGACGCGCGTTGATGGAGCTGCAAAGCGCGATTCTCCATAGGAGGATTGCGTTTTGCAGTGCTGGGCGCACTGAGTGCGCTCAGCGAGATGGCCAGACGGGTGTCGAGTGGAAGGAACGTCCACTCTCACGGACGTTCCTTCCGCTCTTCAAAGACGCTCGTCTGACACTAGCCTGAATGAGCATCAGTAATGAATTAAACTCCATTCATACTATGGGAGATGATACTTCGTATAAAACCTCTGTATCACATAGCCTACAGTTATTTTTCCAAAAGAGAACACTGTACTAAAACCAAGTTTTTTTTGGGGGGGGGTGGCGCAGGTCTCCTGCACAGCCTGTCATTGAGGTTTGATTTATACCCCAGACAGACACAATGATGTGCCCAGGAAACTAATGCGAAGGTGTTCACGGGAGCCAACGCCGATCTCCCTAATGGGCCCACTGCTAGCACAAAACGTTATAAATGGCTTCTTGTACGTCGTGTTTCAGAAATTGCCCAGGGCATCAGGCTATATGAATTGTTCATCTCTGGCAACTGAGACACTGGCAACTGCACACACGGACGATGACTGACCCAAACACAAATATAGAGGAATTAGAAGGGAACCAGTCACTTCGAAAGAACGATTTATCTTCAGAGAAAACAAAATGCAACAGTTGCAGCGAAACATAAAAGTTGCAGTGGAACTAAGACACACAGATGCGGGCAGAGACTTGACAAAGACACATATACCGTCACAGAGACCATGGCTAAGCACTGACAGACATAAGACACTGCCTTTGGCACATAGAAAATGACAAAGGTGCCAACAGAGAGACGGACAAAAAAATTATATACAGACACCAATAAAACACAGGGCAGGTTTATTGGAAAGGACTGAGCAATGTTTCGGCTTTACAATAGCCTTTTGTAAAGCAGAAATATTGCGGTGTCCATTTCAATAAACCTGCTGTGTGGGAGAATTGGAGAGCCGGTACCTTTAATTGGTTCTGAAGACATCATAGGATTGGCTGATCCTGGTTCATTGTGCACCCACTTTTTTTCTATACACAAATCAGTAGTGAGCACCATTTCTATGACTAGTATTGAGGTTGCAGGACACTGAAAGAACACTCAGACAATGGAAAGGACAATGACCAAGATGCAGAAAACTAAAGACATTAGACATGCGCAGACAATGGCAGAGACACTGAGAAGCTGCATGAATAGAGATAAACAAAAAGACAAAAGGACACAATGAGAAAGATGCTGACAAGACACTCCTAAAACAAGCATATGTTGAAGGATAAGCAACAGTTCACCTGCAATGACTGCCTTTCTCAACCTGAATCACAGCAAAAATACTTTAATGTAATTAAACGATCACATAAAAAAAAAAAGGGAAAAAAACTAAAAACTAAAATGAAAACATTGCACTTCCTTAACCCGGTAATCTGCCGGTCAGTGAGAATGAATACAGAAAATAAAAAAGGAGTCAAATTTGGGATTTAAAAGAACACACTAGGCTAAAAATCACCGCCCTTTTCTTTACATTATATGATAACTATTGCCCTACCTAGTTATTCAGTATTTTTTTTTTAATTTAATACTTACCCTAAAACCCCTTTTTTTTTATACTCACCTCCCTCCTCTTCCGCTCCCGTCGTGGCAACTCTGCAACTTGGCTAATGGTTTACGTGAGAAGCGCGCATCTCACATAAACCAGCCTATCAGCAGGCTTCCTCTCTTCTTTGATTAGTGTTACACGCAAGAGGATGCGCGCAACACTAATCACAGCTGCCGACTCGCTCCCGCCAGCTACTGCGGCGAGGAGACGTCATCCACTGAAAGCGCGATGACGTCTCCTACTCTGCAATAGTCGGCAGAAGCGGGAAATACAAATCCCGCTCTGCTGACTGACAGCTGGGAGGGCGGAGTAAAGTCCTCCACGTCTCTCAGCTGTTTCAGCCGATCGGCTGAGCGGAGGGGGGAGAAAAGAAGAGGGCATACTTAGGTCATCATGACCAGACCACCTAAAAAAGCTTAGGTGGTCATGTTACCTAGAGTATCCCTTTAAATTACGAGGAGATGGAAACTGTAGGTGGGCATAGTCTACTAGAACGGAACTGCGCTTGCGTAGCGTGAAAACAATCTATATAATGGGTGCTGTAGATTGACTCCAGCTCCATCTTGATGCCCATCGTACAAACATTGGGAGATTCATGCAAGTACAACAAAGGCACTCAAGTAGTTCCACTTTCTCATAGGTGCATTCCAGTTACCACTTGTGCTCGCATTGGCGTGGGAAGGGGGCACTGGTTCTGCACACATACAGGGAAAAAAGAAGTCTGAAGGTTGCAGTCACACAATGACTACTTTGGCATGTGATGTTTTTGTACACGTTTATTTTATCCTTTCACCTTTATTATTTGTAGGGTTGTTTTATCCCTCCCTACAAAGACCTTCAACATCGAGAACTAGAGGTTTCAGATGATGGACCCAAGCCAATGATGTATTCTACACTAGTGTTCCCTCAGATTTTTAATACTAACTTGGATTTTCTTTCACGCCGAATAAGCAATGGAAGATGTTCCACAAAGAGAATAAATTAGTCCATTCATTATACACCTGCCAATGTTAGCTGTAAGAGCAATGCCAGCCTATCCATCTGCCCACATTTCTAAAAAGAGACTCCCTCTAGTAGCTTTGAGAAGACGCATGGAGAGATTGGAGAGAGGCTCAGATACAGGGAACCCAGCAGTCATGCCATCGGCAAACTAGTTAAAGGAAAAGGAAAACAAAGCTCTGATGGGAATCTGGATGACGCAGTGAGTTGTTAGATTGAAGCCATCAAACTACACCACAAACAATGTGCTTTATAGCAACCGTTCCGCAGCATATGCTAAAAAGAGGGAGTCGCCTGGGAATCACCTGACCAGCGGCTTCTCGCAAGATCCCAGAATTCACGTGAACTCCGCGATCTTGCGAGATCGCGGCTAGTGGATCCCAGGCGAGCGGCCGGCAGCCGCTCGTAGGGAGCAAACCACTTGGCGGCTGATCAAAATAAATTTGATCGACCAAGGAAATTAACGATTAATCGTTAAATTTCCGCAGCCCTACAAATAATACCAACTCATATTTTCTCTTAGCATTTCTCCCATTTCTTTCTACGTCTGACCCTGCTGGCATGAAAGAAAACTCTATCCCTGTTTTTTATGCCAACAACCTTGAGGTGTTTTCACTACTCCAAACTAATTAACTCCTTCAGAGCCTATGCCATTTCTACTACCTTCTTAGGTTCTCTCTGTCCACCAATGTCAAACTCCATCTGCACTTTCCTCTTTTTGACCTTTAGATTGTAAGGTCACAGGCTGTCTGGCAGTGCATTTATACAAATGCTGTAATTGCCAGATTGATTCAAGGGCAGGACACTCTGTTCCATCTGTAGCTGTATGTCTTTTGTTTGGAACTTTCCATTTATAAAGCACTGCGGAATACAAAAATACTAAGTACGGTAATACATAAATAAAAATTAAGGGAAGTGCATGGTTCTAGAAAAGCACCACTGCAGTAATTTCTAACAACCCAACACATAATTGTGTTAAGCCTCTAATGGCCATTAATAGAAACCAAAGCCTCTAATTGTGTTTTGTTTCACACGGTATAATGGGAATAAGTGCAGATGACATTTTTCTCCTTGTTAGGTTTTAACCCAACACATATATTCATAAAAACAGAATATTATGAGGTCATTAGATTACCTGTACCGTACATGTTCAATTGTATCATATGTCAGTCTGCTGCATGTGTTTTGGCTATGAGGATTGCCTAAAAAAGAAAAGCAAGACAAAAAGATCCATAAATTATTGTCGAATTTCCCCTCCCTCCCCAGAAAAAAAAGTCTAATGGAAAAGCTTGCATATTGCCCCACTTGAGGGTATAAAATACAACATGATAGTGGCTTTTTTTCTGGACCTTCTACCTACATGCCATCGTGTTGCTATACTATAAGAGGAAGCAAGCATCCGATACGTTCAGGAGACGCTGGCATGGTAGGGAAAAGGTACTTCCCCTAGGAATGCACAACAGAATTTATACATTATAGGGTATTCATCCTATTTCTATTAAATAGGATTCACATTTTTTTGTATATCAGAAACCCCCTGTGTGAAAAAGACAATGTGCCTCTAAAGGCTTTCCTCAAGCTTTGACGCTTTCCAGTAAGAACACTCAGTATACAACTAAATATAATACAACTGTGAAGTGTATTGTTATTATAAACAGATTTGTGACATTATAAGCAATATGTTAAAATATAATGCATGTGAAAAGACACTTGTATGAAAATAAATGATGAAAGTATTGCCTCCCACAACAATGCTCTGCAAATGGGTGTAACTCAGGCATATGTTGTGGTTATTCTACATCTGTCCACAGGTGTGATAATCAGATATACGGATATATTGCAGGTGTTGTTACACGTGGTCTGCCAATGCAAGGATAATCAGCGGTCTTTCAGGCCTCCTGTCAGTGTTGTCTTGGTTGTCGCACAATACAAACATTGCAGTTTATTGCCTTGGCCATTCTGAAGTGTTCATGCTGCCTGTCAGCATACCTATGGCACGTTCAAGCAGTTGAGCAGGCATCATTCCTTCGTAGATGGGTCTCTTTGGTGTCCCAAGTTATTTTAACTGTGACTTTAATTGCTTACCATCTGAAACCTGTCTTAATGACCATTCCATTGGTACACATGCATGAATTAAATATGACTCATTGAACATGCATGGGAACAACATTGTTAAGCCCTTTCCAATAAAATATCTGCAAAGCTTATTTGTATTTTATATAGAATTATCTTTAAAATACAGTATTCTGGAAAAAACTTTCTATTTTTACTAAAATAAACATAATGAAAACACAACCTAAAAGAAAAAAAAAAAGAAAAAAAAAATACAGGGTTATTCAAAAAAAAGTGAATACCAGGAGAAGTGAAAATTGTAGGTCAAAATAGTCAAACCAGAAAAATTCTCCCATTTATCTCACTTTTTTCAAATCGGCTAGATTGTTCCCTTCTCCTGCCAGTTCTCCTGGATTTCACCTTTCCCTGAATAGCCCTGACAGACAAATCCAGAGAGATGCTTACAGGAACAGGAATAATAATGGCCTTAAAGTGCTTTCCACAGCACTACTCAGGTACTTCCCACCACATCTGTTAAATGTTGAGTTTTCCGTCTTGCTAATATATTATAGGACTTTAATTGCTGTAGTCAGGCAGTATTACAACGTTGTTGCTAACTTAACCAGAGCCGTTGTAAACTTAAAACCTCCATAGGATATTGTTGAGGAATATTTTAATCTTTCTATGTATGCGTATTCTTATATCAAATTGATCCTCAGATAAACTCTTTGTATCTTGAAGTCTTTTGAGTCAGAGTAGGAAACAGATGTTGAACACCTGCCTCAATCCTTGAAGGATCATCAATTATGGCTTCCAGCATTTATTGAGGAAGGAGGCATTAAGTCAACATCCTTGTGGCCTTGAGACACAGACTTTAAAGTTACCGGCCTAAAAGCTCTCTTTGATGTAAGGAACTGATCATTGATTAGGTGTAACAGGACGTTGTAAAGTGTCAATGTCTAGGGTTAATTTGAAGGATGTATTGTTATCCAAGTTCTTTGTCTGAGACAATTTGGAAAATGCGCCTAAAGCTTATCCAATTCTGTATTTGAGGGGCGGTCTTAAGTCTGACGTGTATTTCTGTATTTAACTCTGAGAACTGTGAAACCAGCAGATATTGAATTGTAGTAAAGAGATGTGAACATCAGCGTCTTGAGCTCAATTCATTTCTCATAATCAATGTATATATTGGGAATATGCTTTCTACAACTCTGAACAAGGAAAAGGCCCGGCCGGGTACAAGGAAGTAAATGAGAGTCAATGGCTGAGATAATTCCAGACAACAGGAGAACAAGGATAATTATTCCTTATCAATTGGTGCCAGAAGCTGGGCGACAGACTGTAATAAAGAGGTAAGCAAATATATTTTTGTATTGCTTGCCTCTTTATCCTGTTGGCGTATCCACGTGTCATGATGTAGATTCTGGTTTTGTCTTAGTCATAAGGAATGGAGCTCTCTGATGTTATTAGTTTGAGTATCGAGTCCCAAGCTACTGTATACGAGACATTGTGTTTAGCTCACATGTTCTCAAGCCCAGAGTTGGAGGTATAGAGTCCCCCAAGGCTTTCTCTATATGGAAAGAGATATACAGATGGACTTGTAGAAATCATATTCCTCACTTTGTGTTTTGTGTTTGTTTTGTTATGTGAAGCTTCATTGAGTGTTTTATATTGTTGTGTTGATGGTTATATTGTTTTGTTGCATTACCATATTTCTGTGTATTTTTGAGTCTGATCAAATCGCGTAATTTCAATAAGCCTGAGATTTTCTTATTTTCATATTGCTGGTCTATCTTCTATTTTTTTTTCTTTGATCTCATGGATTTTTCTTCACTTGAATTTTAAAACAACACCATATGAACTGTGGACGTTTAATATGAGCCCCAGACTAGTTTCAATTCTCCTATAGAGCTTAGATGTTTTAGTTTATAAACAACCTCCTTTGTCTTTATTTAATTGAGGCTGTTAGGGGCCAATCAAATATTTTCCTAATTGATCAACTCATCCACAGTTTTTATGGATGCGATAATTACAATTTTGGTATTTCAGGAGGATGATGACTCAATGTTCTCGAACCCAGGACACACTTGAAAACGAGAGAAATCTCAATGTATCCTTGCTGGTAAAATCCTTTATAAATAAATAAATAAATAAATAAATGTGTATGTTTGCAGTACCCTGCGTATGTTTTTCGTATGTTGTCTTTTGTTTGCTTGCTAGTGGAAATGGGCTGTGTCAGTGTGTATACATGTATAGGATGACTGCATTGCTGTTTATTAGTGCGTTATGATGGTGTATCTCATCTTGCACATAAATTGGAATACATAATGGCTGCCACAAATAAAGGGTTTGCTAGACCTATAATATAGCATTAGTTTAATTTATTATGTGTTTCGTTTTTGTGTCAGGATGAAGAGAAGCTGGATTTGGTTGGAGTTCTTGAATTTGGTGCGATATTGTCTGTGTGTGCATTTGTTTCAGGAGTATGAATTAGATTTGTTCTATGGTAATGTGTATGATGCTGATTTTTCTAGTGTGGCGTGGTGTTTCAGAGTGATTTTTGAATGGGGCACAGGCACAATCGATGTGTGTTTGGCTGTGTGTGCTGGGAGTGATGGTATGTGCGATGTGCCCAGTCTTCAAATGCTTGATCTTTTCAGTACTTGCATGAGATTTTTCACACCTAATCTACTAAATGACTTCTAATGGTATGGAATCCTTGCATGTGTTGAAATAATCCTTGTAACTTTAAGTATCATCAAGTGTTTTTCTTTTGTTTTTCTTTTCTCTGATTGTGGGCTGTGAGCAGCTTTTGCCCTGAAACATTTTTAAAAAAAATAAAAAAAGAGAGGGACTGAGAGAAAAGATTTAACAGTATGTAGTAATTTGAAATGGAAATTGGATGGATTAATTAGTATTGGAGGCAATATGTATGTGGGAATAGGAAGAAAGTTTTTTTTGATAAGGAAATTATAAGAGATGTTTTGGAGTATAAAGCGTAGCACGGATTTGTTTTCTTTTCAGAAAACATTTGATTAGTTTGGTCATTGCTAATTGGGGATCTGTGCACGTAAACAATTGATAAGATCTGAAACTAAAATATGATTATCTTAACATGTGCTTTAAAGTTTTTATTTCCAGGATACAATGTTTGCTATAGCCAAAGATTTTGATACGCATAGAGATCAAGGCTCTGCGATCAGAATATTTACGGATTGATGAATGCTAGCAGAATGATCTATATCTTCAAGCAAGTTTTTGTTACTTATTGCCAATTTATACAGCTGATACGGTGCAAAGATTGAATTATCAAGGATCTACATTTTAAATCACAAGTTCCATCAAGGTTTTACGTCACCGTTGATACATCTTATAAGAAAGGTTATTCATTAAATCGAAGAAGATTTTGTCAGAGTTTGCACCAGCAAAGCATGTCACATGATTCTTTATCTACTCTACAACTACACCATTGTTTCATTTAAAAAAAAAAAGAAAACAAAAACATATGCATTGTCAAGATCTTTCACTTGGACGAAGTAACTCCAGATGATATTTGTTTACAGAAAGCTCAAGCTAGAATATGTCCATCAAGTGGTTATATTATTTTATTGATGGTTTTAATTACATGATTGTATAACTTGGTGAATTGGCAAACTATGTTTCACTGTTCTTAAGTATCTGTATGCGGTTCTTCAGAGAAATTAATTATTGGGTATGTTATTTTTTTTAATCCTTGCCTTTTTATCATGCTAGGATATATTTTTAAATTTGGGTCTAAGAGTTTAGGCAAACCATGAATATTGCAATTAAAAGTAATTAACAGGGTTTTTAATACATGTATTCAGTTTAGGCAGCATGATTGATGAGGCATTGCTAGAGTTTTTACGTTTTCGGGAGGCATTTGGATTTATCCCAATGTGCTACATTTCATTGAGATTTTTTTTTTCCTCGCATCCTGAGGTTTAAAGATTAAGGCTAAGGTCAGACGAAAGCAGTTTTAACGTGCGTTTAACCGCACGAAATTACGGCCGTGCTAGCAGCAAATGACGTCCAATGCCGGGGAACATACAACGAACGGCCGCACGAAAGGTCGTCCATGCAACGCAAGTGGCAAACGAACGCATTTTTTCGAGAACGTCAAACCGCTACTACTGACGTACAGAGTGCGCTGCGTCCGCATAGCGGCGTGTTTGCGTGATTGGGAGACGTCAGACGCTGCACACGTCCGGCCAACATAACGTCCAGACGCAAAAGGGTTTTATTGATGATCCGTACAAAATCACGGACGAAAATGCGCATCGTATGACCGCTATCGCGTATTCCGTGAAAAAATACGTCCATTCGTTCGAACGCACTTTTTCACGGACAACGTGAAAAATGTGTTGGTCTGACCCTAGCCTAACTTAGTGGGTCTAATATTCAGTTTTTGGTTGGGTTATATGTTTTAAGACTCTATTTTAGGATTAGGTACTTCGAGAGATATGGTGGCCATGCAAACATTTAATTAACAAAAACTAACCATTTAAATATGTAATTGCCATTAAATTAACCCCTCACATGCCACAATATCACCAGGGGAAAAACATTGTAATTACAACATAGTGATACATAGCATTCCTATTAACCCCTAAAATGCCATTTGCTAAGGGAAACCTTGATGTTCTTGAGCCCAGAATATGCTTGAGGGCGAGAGAAATATCAATTCCTGGTAAAGTAATGTATAAATAAAGAAATTAATACAGTGTCAGGAATAACGCTTGTCCATTAACCCTTTATATATACACAACTAAACCAAAGGGAAAACTAAAAGTATTATACAATGTGATATATAGCCTGACTGTTAACCCCTTTCATGTTGAGCTATTTGCACTCTGAAAAGAAAGAGTTAAGGCTAGGGTCAGACGAAAGCAGTTTGAACGTGCGTTTAGACGCACGAAATCATGGCCGTGCTAGCAGCAAATGACGTCCAATGCCGGGGAACACACGAAGTACGGCCGCACGAACGTTCGTCCGCGCAACGCAAGTGGCAAACGAACGCATTTTTTCTAGAACGTCAAACCTCTAGTACGGACGTACAGAGTGCGCTGCGTCCGCTAGCAGCGTGTGTGTGTGATTAGGAGACGTCAGACGCTGCTAATGTCCGGCCAACATAACGTCCAGACACAAAAAGGGTTTTATTGATGATCCGTACAAAATCACGGACGAAAAGGCGCATCGTATGACCGCTATCGCGTACTCCGTGAAAAAATGCGTCCATTCGTTCGAACGCACTTTTTCACAGACAACGCGAAAATGCGTTTGTCTGACCCTAGCCTTAAAGGAGTGCTACTTTAAAAAAAAAAATTAAAAAAGTGTGATGTGTCCAAGTTATGTGCTTGGATTGATAACATATTAGCCCTGATTTTAAAACATAAAATTATAAGAGAGTATTAGAGTTGTTTTGTAACAATTTTTCTTTTCATTTTAATTGTGGAGTCATTGGTCACAGATTAACTGAGTTTTAAAAATGGGAGAATGCGCACATCAGTGCTTTGGTGGCAGAGTTAGAGTTTCATTACAATTTTATAAATAAAACCTTTGAGGGAAGAGATATGGAGTAATATCTATGCTTTTAGTCAAGGTTTGGGGAATATGATTTTTGATTTTGGCCTGGTCATAAATTAGGACATGTGTTTATCTGTGTATTTTTCTTTACAAAAACTAACTTTTTATTTTTTCAGTTTCATGTCTGAATGCATGATGATTTTTGTGTGTAGACACACCCTCTCAGTCCTCTTTCCGTATTTTTATTGATACCGGTATACTTTCATTGTCATCATTGTGGGACTTGTAAGTCTGAAGATTATAAGGACACAGTGACTGTCATCAGAGGATCATGGAGATTTTCAAGTGCGCACCTGAGTCAATGCTAAGACACAGGTAAAATGCAATCAAGCACTTTGTCAAAGGACTACCACCGACTTCTTTCACCTGCTTGACATACAAGGAGCAAGGTACGAAGACAAGTTGGTATAAACCAGTGAAAACAATCAAGCCATGTTGGTTTGTCGCTATTCTTTGTCACTTCAAGTGTCCTTTGGACGAAGATTTTTATACGGAGCAAATCACTGCATCTTCATTATGACTATTATTCTTTTACAGACCATTAAAGTTTTTATACAGAGGCTGATGAGAGGTGGTGCTACAGATGAATCGATGTGTTATGAGACTGTCTTGTAATCAGGAAAATATACAGATAAATACACAGATTTTTCTATTCTTTTTTCTTCTACTATTGCAGTATTATAAGCATTAAAATTATGATGTTATTCCCTTGGAATAAAATAGAGGGACTGTTGAGGAATATTTTAATCTTTCTATGAATGCGTATTCTTATATCAAATTGATCCTCAGATAAACTCTTTGTATCTGAGGAATCTTTTGGGTCAGAGTAGGAAACAGATGTTGAACACCTGCCTCAATCCTTGAAGGATCATCAATTATGGCTTCCAGCATTTATTGAGGAAGGAGGCATTAAGTCAACATCCTTGTGGCCTTTGGACAAAGACTTTAAAGTTACCGGCCTAAAAGCTCTCTTTGATGTAAGGAACCGATCATTGATTAGGTGTAACAGGATGTTGTAAAGAGTCAATGTCTAGGGTTAATTTGAAGGATGTATTGTTATCTAAGTTCTTTGTCTGAGACAATTTGGAAAATGCGCCTAAAGCTTATCCAATTCTGTATTTGAGGGGCGGTCTTAAGTCTGACGTGTATTTCTGTATTTAACTCTGTGAAAACTGTGAAACCAGCAGATATTGAATTGTAGTAAAGAGATGTGATGTGTCCGGGGTCCCGCGGTGGTCTGACGTCAGCGTCCCCAGATGCTGAAGTGAAGCCCCTCCCGACGTAAATGACATCATCGCCCAATGCGAATGTAACAAGTCCCCATTTCTAATTTTTGTACACGCACACCCCATAGAAAATATAACCGCAAATGTCCATGTGATAAAAGGTGAAAAAAAACCAATTTACACGCTACAGATGATTAAAAATTCTAATTTTATTGCATTTTTTGTTCTAATATACAGGCAGGACATGACGTATACATATAAAAATGATATATTATGAATCTGCCGAGTCTGCCGGAAAGAACGATATATAATGTCTGGGTCATATAAAATAAAATGTGGCTTTAAATCGCGTTTAAACATAAGCGAAAGCTGTAAAAATTAGCTCAGCACACAGCGGTGAAATGCCTCAGCAGTGAAGGGGTTAAGGACGGGAGTCATTTTACAACTTCGGTGCGGTTTCAGAAGTAGAAGTTTGCTGAGCTCATTTTGACCGTTTTTAAACGCGGTTTTAAGTCACGTATTATTATACCACCCAGACAAATATATCGTTCTTTCCAGCAGACTCGGAAGGTTAATAATATATCATTATTATATGTATACGTCATACCCTGCCAAAATGCTATAACAAAAAATGTAAAAAAATAAATAAAAATGTGAATTTTTCAATAAAACTTCAATCATCCACAGTGTGTAAAGTATTTTTTTAAAAAAATTATAATCCGAGCCTTTGCGGTCATATTCTATGGGGTAGACTTGTTAAAAAAATTTGAACGGGGGAACCCATTTTTGTTTGGGGAGAAATTGCGTGATTTTAGCTAAACCTCCCCAAAAAAAATAAAAATCATTAGTGAAGCATCATTGTTCACATTATAATTGAAATGTGAACCATGATTTATTAATTACTTTTTTTATTATTTTTATTTTTAAATTTTTTACACATTTAGTTTACTTATAACATGGTCATGTTTGATATCATTGGATATCATTGGAAAGGACATGACCCCCTAGCTGCCACCGATCAGGAGATAGGTGGGTTCTTTGAACCCCCTTATCTCCTCTATGGGATTTCCTTAGGAAATCCCTTTGCAGCTAGGGGGTTCCCCGGTTAACTGACATCATCGCGCATGGCGCAATGAGTCAGTTGATGCGGGGGGGACCCGAGGTGGGGCTGCCATCCAAGATGGCGGCCCCACTGGAAAAAGGCCACGGTCTTGCACCGATTGATGCCAGGCCGCGGCCTGGCAACTAAGGGGTTAACCCCCTACATCGCCGGAAAGGTCGCCACAGCCTCCTAGTCCCCAGCGATGGGGAGATCGAGGGATCCAAAAGGATCTGCCTCGATAAGGTGCAGACCTGGTAACCATTATACAATATGGATGCAGGTTCAACGGCTGAACCTAATGGACGCATGTCTTTTTTCAGCCTATGTAACTATGTAACTATGCCTGTGAGTGTTAACAGCTCCACTGTATCTGATATAGCCCTGGCAGCTATATATTTATATAGATTAAATCACACAAAATAATTGAGTAGAACCAATAGCCACTTTTAACCCAACCATAAAATTAAAACTTTAGTAAGGAGTGTGCCTATAACAACACACACAAAAGTAATGTCTTTCAAAGGACATTTGTTATGACTGCTTAAAGGTTAAAAGATAGAATTTTTTTTCAATTAAAAAGCAGATGTTCTAAAATGTATCTGTGTAAAGTCACATACTTTCTGTCTCAAAAAAGCCATTATAGCTGGCTAGATTGTTACATTTACATTAATCACTGCTCATTAAAAGAAATGTAGCACAGAAAGTACCATTAATGGCAATATTGAACAAACTATGACAAAATAAGATTATTAAAAGAAGAAGAAAAAAAAAGGAACTCATTCTGACCATAAACATTTTCGGACAAATCACCCATAAATCGCTCCAGGAGACTTTGGGGGAAAAGTGTTGTTCCAACATGATCGAGGTAAGTCATATCTGAAAAATATTGAAGAACAATGGAGTTATATAACTTTGTTTTAAATTCTAACTCTTAAGATTTTTAGAATAAAACTAAGGTTCATTTACAATTTTATTTTGAGAACCAGGTTATTCATTGAGCATGAGTCTACCAGATCTGTAAACTTTTCTATTGTGCACATTTAAGGCAGCATTAGAACCCAGGACATACTTGAAAACGAGAGCAATCTCAATGTATCCTTCCTGGTAAAATACTTTATAAATAAATAAACAAATAACGAATACATTGGGCTTTTATTTATTTATAAAGTATTTTACCAGAAAGGATACATTGAGATTTCTCTCGTTTTCAAGTATGTCCTGGGTTCATGAACATTGTATTTCTGTACCTACTGTAAAAATTCAAAGTAATAAATGCACAATATTAAAAAAATATACAAATATACAGCCACATAAAGTAGTAACAGTTATAGATGATTTTTTCATTATCACCATCATCTTTGTTTCCATAAGTACTACAATCTTGGTTAGTGCTAGCATGGAGAGCTACTGCAAGATATTATTGAAGTGAGAGTATAGGCAGCAGGGATGGGGAATTTGCATTTCATCCTGGAAATGTAGCCCCCCCCCCTCCATTGAGCACTGGAGGCAAGTTGAACATTACTCGATGATTGATTGGGCAATGCTCTGCTCACCCAAAGCAGGGATGCTGGACTTCACTGATAAGAGGTCTGTGATGGAAGTGGGCTGCTAATTAAGCTGGGGGGGGGGGCTAGAAAGGGATGAAAATGAGGTCTCGGGGACAGAAAGGGACTTTTTGAACTGGATTGTGTGTGTCCAGGCACACATAAGCAATGTGTCATCCTGTTTGAGCTCCTTTACTGGATCCTAGATTATCTGCAAACATCTGTATGCACTTCATTATTAGTTAACACTTTCTCTGCTGAGCAATTTCATTCCACGTGTGCCAAGCTCATTTTTACTGGTCTTGCTCATTACATTTAAACGCTATTTAAACTAATGTTTCATTATATATAATTTTTCAATGGACTCAGATTAAAATATATCATTACTATGTGTATATGTGATGTCCCTTCAGAACGCCATAACAAAACAAAACAAAAAAAATCAGATTTCAATCATTTACATCAGGGATCTCAAGCTCCGCCCCCCAGATATTTAATGCCTACAATTCCCAGAATTCTTTTGATGCAATAAATGGCCAGAGAATCGCGGGAGGTGTAGCTCAGAAACATCTGGGTGGGGGAGCAGCGTTTGCGATCACTGATTTATAAATGTGAAACTATTATTGCACATTCTATCATCCAAACCTTTGTGGTTATGGGAATCAAATGTCACACTGGTTGCATCGATCGCACAGCAAGGGAAACCTGACGATTCCCCAGTGCATCCTCTGCAGCCACGAACAAAAAAAGTTGCAGTTTTCTAACAAATTACAATGCAGTTGGCTATTAACCCTTTCCCGCTGCAGGGACGACATGCTATGGGTGGGCCTTGAAGCTGCAGGGCATACTGGTATGCCCTGTTGACTTCAATGGGCCGTGATCGCCTCGCTCACACCAGCTGGCGCGCCGCTTGCTGCTGCAGGACGGCTTGAAATCAAGCCGTCCCCCTGCAGTCAATGATGCGTGTCAGCTGAGCAGGCGGGTCAAAGGATAGGTCCACCATAGCACCTAGTACGCCCCCTAGTGTCAACCCCTTAACGCCGGGCAGGTGGTGCGCAGCGGGAGGGGATTAAGTTTAGGAAGAAAAAAAAGGATTGTTGTTGTTACTATGCATAAAATGTTCCCGTCATTTTATTGTAATGGTTATAAACGCAAGAATCTGTCCCTTCAGCCTCAGTTTTAGATGACATTTTCACTTTGTGAAAAAGATCTTCAAATGAGGTCTCCTAACTTAACGGAGAAGCCTGTCAATCAAATCCAAATAATTTCACAAATTGGCTAAAAACACATTTTTATTTTTTTCATAGTTTTTGTGACAGTGTTGAATATGTGTAAAAAACCACCCGGATAGTTATGTGACTTTGTGTTATCCAATCCTCCATGGCTGTTTGCGCTGCACGATGCAGAATCTATATGTTACATGTATGAAAAAAGACTGAAATTTGTCAATATGAAATGTGTTTTTCGTGCATGTTCCCAATGTGTGTCATAGGTGGGTCTCGGAGAATCATTTGATTGGATATGATTGTGACTGCTGGGAGGTAGAACAGTGAATCAGACTTAATCTTGCAATGGGATAAATCCATAAAAGTTCAAAAGCTTTTTTTTTTTTAAATACATTTTTAGGATGTTATCTTAATACTGGCATAAGAAAAACATGAATAGGTTTGCAGTGCGATTTAAAAAAAGGTTATATAGTTACACAAGTTAATGAAATGTGCCCTGCATCCGTGTGAATTACTTGCATTTTTTATTAAGCAATAGGTGCTGTAAGGCGGCAACCTCCACACCCCAAGTTTTTGTGAACTTCAGCCAGTTTAGGGAGTGATTGAGCATTATCAAGAATGTAGTTACACCTGCATTACATGACCCAGTAAGCATCCTACAAATCAGAACTTAAAGGAATACTCTAGGCTAAAAATCACACACCCCCCCCTTCTTTTTTTTAAATTATATTAAACCTATTGCCCTACCTAGTTATTCAGTATTTATTTTATTTTTTTATGTAATACTTACCCTAAAAAACACTGGTTTCCACCAGCGTTTTTTTTTTTATATATATACACTCACCTCCCTCCTCTTCCGCTCCCGTTGTGAAAATCTTCAACTTGGCTAATGGTTTACATGAGAAGCGCGCATTCGCGCCTCTCACGTAAACCAGCCAATCAGCAGGCTTCCTCCCGGCTCCATCTTCTTCGATTAATGTTACGTGCAAGAGGATGCGCGCAACACTAATCTCAGCTGCTGCCGCCAGCTACTGCGGCGAGTTGGAGACGTCATCGCGCTGAAAGCACGATGACTTCTCCTACTCGGCAATAGTCGTCAGAAGCGGGAAATATGAATCCCGCTCTGCTGACTGACAGCTGGGAGGGCGGAGTAAAGTCCTCCGCGTCTCTCAGCTGTTTCAGCCGACCGGCTGAGCGGAGGGGCAGCGGAGGAAAAGTGCATACTTAGGACATCATGACCACCTTAAAAATTCTATATCTTTTTTTCCAGCAGATTCAGAATATATCATTATTATCATGTATACGTCATGTCCTGCCAGAATGCTTTAAAAATGTAAAACAAATTTGAATTTTCATTAAAATTTCAATCATCTACAGCAGTGGTTCATGTTTTCATTAGTACAGCATCATTCTGTCATATTATAAATTAAAATTTAACAATAGTGCTGCATTATTAAAATTAAATTATTTTTATTTTTTAAAACTTTTAGGGCCATATTACATAGTTGGTGCTAACTTAACCAGAGCCGTTGTAAACTTACCAGAGCCATTATAGCCTATGGAGGTTTTCAGTTTACAACAGCTCTGGATAAGTTAGCACCAAGTATGTGATATGGCCCTTAGTTTACACTGAACCTGGTCATGTTTGGTATCATAGGAAAGGCCATGCTCTGGCCTTTCAAACATGACCCTCTAGTTGCTCCAACCGGAGATGATGGGGGGGGGGTCCTAACTGCCACAGGTTGCAGCTAGGGGTTAAGTCCCAAATTCACATCATTGTCATGCGCAATGAAGTCAGTGGGCGGGAGAGATCCTGGCGGCTTGGCAGAAATCCAAGATGTCAGCCACCTCCGGGAGAGGACCTTGATGCGCGATCCAGCCCATATGGGGTTAAAGGGAAGCACTGCGCCCATTCCAGCAGTGCCTTTCTTTTTTGGCTGCTAGCGATGGGGGGGGGGGGAGAGGGGTCCAAAGGACCCCCCTCCCCTTCAGGCACTCTCAATGCACTGGCGGCAGGGGGGGTAGCCTGAAATAGATGTCATCGTACCTGGCGCGGGCCGGGGACCTGGAGGCAGGGCTGACATTAAAGATGCCCACATATTGAGACCACAGCAATCGCCCGAAATAATGGCCGATCGCAGGCTGTGAAGTGAGGACACGCTGAGTGCATCGTCCGCACGCTGAGCGTGATCGAGACAACTCGCTGAGCGCATCTTTCACAGCCAAGTGGTTAACCACTTTGCTGCGGTGGACGCGCTCAGCGCGTCCAACCGCATGTCACGTTCCATGCGGTGGACGCGCTGAGCGCGTCCAGCCTTTGGGGTCAGCGTTCGGCCGGGTTCCGGCCGATCGCTGGCCCCCCCGGTGCGGGCTGACATCCTCGATGTCAGCCCAGCATCCGGAACCGCCGCCGGGCTAATTAGGTGTCATCGCGGGGGGGCACAGCCTGCCCTTCCAAATGGTACCTGGCATTAACCCCTGGGGAGCCGGATCACGAATCGGCGCTGAAAAGCGCCGGTTCGTGATCCTTTCCCGGAGCTGGCCGACATCTTGGATGTCGGCCAAGCCTCCGGGAACTCCCCCTGAGGACTGGCGTCATCGTGCATAGCACGATGATGCCAGTCCTGGAGTTAACCCCTAGCTGCCACCAATGGTGGAGATAGGGAGTTCATTGGAACTCCCTATCTCCCGATCCGTGGCAGCTAGGGGTTAAAGTTTGGTATTTTTGGATCGGCCAGAGCATGGCCGTTCCAACGATACCAAACACGAAAGTGAAAAAGTTTTTTTAAAAAAATATATATATATATATATTTAAAAAAAAATTATAAAAAAAAATAAACAATTTTTTTTTCTTTTTTTTGGTTTGTTAATGCAGCAAGATTGTTCCCATTTCAATCATAATGTGAACAATGATGCTGCACTAACAAGTTTTGTATGCGGTGCGTTTGTTAAAAATCGTGTAATTTTCCCCAAAAAAAAATGTAACGAGACCCCATCTCTAATTTTTTTAACAAGCGCACCCCATACAAAATATAACCGCAATTGCTCGCATGTTAAAATGTGAAAAAAAACACTTTACACATTGTAAATTATTGAAAAATCATATTTTATTGCATTTTTTGCTATAATATACAGACAGGTCATGACGTATACATATAATAATGACATATTCTGAATCTGCCGAGTCTGACGGAAAGAACGATATATAATATGTCTGGGTCATATACTAAAATAAGCCTTCAAAACACGTTTAAACATGATGAGCAAAACCAGTAAAAATGACCTCAGCACAGGGGCGGGAAAAGCCTCAGCAGCGAAAGGGTTAAAGGACCACTACATTAAAAAAAACAAAATGTCCGTATTTTATTTGTTGCCGATATCTTACATATGCTTTGTTTTTCTCTTGTATGTTTAGTTAAGAAAATATTGTACTCTACTGTACTTTACCGCATATTACAATCCAAACGCAAACGGGTTAAGTAACCCATTTGCGTTTGGTACCTTGCGCTTTCAGTTACAGCTTATGTAAGTGGCAGTGTCCCTTTAAAACACTGCTATTTATTTAAATTAGAATTGGCACTGATCCACCTGGCAAGACTGGGGGATGATAAAGAATAAAAATTGATTTGTGGTGGTGAGCGAGACATTTTACTGCGTCTTCTGCAGACTGTTTCTTGATTCATCCTTTCAGAGTTTTAAAATGAGTAAAAGGCTAACAAACCATGATTAAACCTCTGCCTGGAGAGTCAATTCACAGCAAATTAGTGTATATAGACACCACACTTTTATATCAGTGCCAAGTACAATTCTGACAAAAGCAGCACAATAAGCATCAAATGTATAATTAAAGAAATGATCCATGGTTGAAAGGACATTCATTCCAAGTGTTACATTTTAAGCACAAAAAATGAACAGAAACCATGTTGAAATATTCTATTTTTACATAGTTTTACTGCAATTCCCCATCGAATGCTGTCACCAACATCTCAGCCTTCCCTGCTCACTTCACAGCTAGGTTTCAAATAGCTAATCATTTCAATAGGTTAGGGTTGGGTTATTAATCTTCTGTTTTATTGTTCTAATCTGCACAGGTTAAGTTTCACATCTAAATTAACAAAGCAAGCAGCTAAATTTCGAATGGAGAATGTTTTCGTACAGATCTGACTTTAAGGCTACATCCCCTAGACCTTTGTATCCCTTTTAATTGAAATAGGCTTCCCCTCCTGATTTAGACGGGACTGCTACAGCTACAGTCCCCTGTCTCCAGTCCCTACAAGGTAGCCTAGAGTTTACAACCACCAAAAAAGTAAAGGGGGGGGGGCAGACAACAGGGATGTAAAGAAAACAGTAACGGTGGTTGTTGGCAATCAGTTGCCTGCAGTTGTGGCAGAGAAAGCAGGGTGTCACAACCGAGCAGCCACACTATACTAAAAGAGATAGGGCTGTGCTCCAGGTCTCTATGTGAGAGGTTATATACACACACATTTCACACCAAGTACCAACATGCTCCAAGGTTGACCAGTTCCCCATCAGCTACTTAAAAGGGACACTCTAGGCAACATGACCACCTAAGCTATTTTAGGTGGTCATGATGCCCGGAGTATCCTGCCCCCTGTCCCCCCTCCCTCCGCTCAGCGGTTCAGCTGAAAAAGCTGAAAACAGCTGAGAGAGGTGGAGGAGTTTACTCCGCCCTCCCAGCTGTCAGTCAGCAGAGCGGGAATCATATTTCCCGCTTCTGCCGACTTTTGCCGAGTAGGAGACGTCATCGCGCTTACAGCGCGATGACGTCTCCTACTCACCGCAGAAGCTGGCGGCTCCCTCTGATGGTTAGTGTTGCGCGCATCCTCTTGCACGCAACACTAATCCTCAGAGGGAGCCGAGAGGAAGCCTGCCGATTGGCTGGCTTATGTGAGAGGCGCGCATGCGCGCTTCTCATGTAAACCAGAAGCCAAGACGCAGCAAGAAGGACGGGAGCGGAAGAGGAGGGAGGGGAGTATAAAAAAAACAAAAGACGCCGCTGGAAACAAGAGGATTTTAGGGTAAGTATTACAGTTACAAAAAAAAAAAAAACTAAAGTTTTATTAAGGGAATAGGGATAGGTTAGGATAAAAAAACGGGGGGTGATTTGTTGAGTAGAGTGTTCCTTTAAGCTGATAAGCATATACAGGCACACCGGAGTCTAACGAAGCCATGTGTCGTATCCACAAACCCTTTCTCAAGTTGGAGCCAAAATGTTGCCTTATTTGACTCCAACAAAGCTGTCCTCAGTAGACTCAAGCGGGTCCCTTTCACTTCTTTTTTTTGTCCAGAAACAACTGAGCAGTCAGGCATACTGCTGCTCATTCCGGTCTTCTTCCCTCCCACCTCTAAACACCGGGTCCTCCCGTGACAAAGAAGTGTCAGTATGAGGCGCAATGTAGATTTAAGTGACCAGTGACCGAAGTGTTCTCACCCCTTTCATCCATACCTAGGTTAAATCTTAGAGGGCTAATTCAACCCTCAGAGTGCAGGATTTCAGTGCTGTCCAAGATCAGTAGATTTTGAGCTCCGTGTCATGAAGAGTTTCCAGAAACAGGACACTTTCTCGCCAATGCTTGTCAATGCACTAGCACAAGAATATCAAGCTGGAAGTGCCTTTTTTTTGACTTGCAGGCAAGTGTTAGGAAAAAAGGAATAAGCAGGACCTCCAGTGGAGTAGAGTGATGAGAATTTTATTCAGGGACAGCAGACCCCATAGAAAAACGGTGATGTTTCGACCCGAAGGTCTTGAGGTCGACCCTCTGGTCGAAACGTCACCGTTTTTCTATGGGGTCTGCTGTCCCTGAATAAAATTCTCATCACTCTACTCCACTGGAGGTCCTGCGTATTCCTTTTTTCCTGTTGAGGTTTGGGGCTGGCGGCATTCCTGCTTTAGTGGTGACCTTGTGGAGTGCTTGGTTTGGACTCCTTTCTGATGGAGACCGTGGCGCTTCTGTTTTGCGTCAAAATCTGAGAAGTCTGTGCACATGTGTACAAACACACACACACATCAGTCATACAATCTGACGGGCCACACTCCCTTCACCTGGTCCTACAGCTGGTAGGTCTGTTCACACACTCTACTTCGAAAACATTAAAAGGGTCTTTTATGCCAATTGAATTTTATGCTTTATCACACAAACTGTATGTACATACACACACACACACACTTCATGCAACCAATAGGCCTGTGCAGAGCATCCATGTCACTGAAATTGATTTACGCATTAATACTGCCACAGGCACATACATTGGAAGGGGGACACACAAAAAACCAACAAGGGAAGATTTGCCAGTCTGCCTGCAAACAATAGGTTTCACTTTTCACCAATTTCTTGTCAAAATAACAAATGCTTAAATGCTGACGACTTGGTAAGCGCTGTGTGGCACATAAAGCTTTTTATAGAGTCTGCCGCTTCCTAAGGGGATTGCCTTTGAGCAGTATACTAAACAAAGCTTTCTCCTTAATTACAGTTTCTTAATGTTATTTGTAGGTTAGTTACCCTGTGGTCACCAAATATAAATTAATGATCTGCTATCCAATCTATTGGAACAATAATAATAAGTAACAGTGGGCGTGCACACGACTGCAAGCACATGTATTACTAAATTGCTAAAAAAAACTCCTGCATATGTTACAAGTCACAGCTAGAAAATAAAGGACGTGTAATTATTCCAAGATCTACTGACCACTTTCACATTTCAAATAAACACAAGAAAAAAAAACCACTAGATGAAAGAGAATTTGCATTAATTGATGTGTTATTTACGCATAGTTTTTAGCTGAATGCAAATACCCACCACTCCACACTGCATGCTAGGTCTAGCCTAATGGCTGTAATGAACAATACCAAATAAAATACATTTATAAAATGCATATTGTAAACAGCTTGCAAGTCAATATTTTATAAAGAGAATTTTAATTCTGAAATAACTTAAGCTTTAACTCCTTCACTACTTGACTACTCCGAGTCATACATTTTCCCCTCTATTGGGTTCCTGTTAACCCTTTCATTACCAAAAGAGTGTATAATCCATTTGTATTGTAATACGATGAATTTAAAGAATTACAAATAAAATCCATTTGCATATCCTTGTAATTAGGGATGCACCGATACTGCCGTTTGCACGAGTACTTAGTAGGCCCGATAACCCCCCCCCCAGATACCAGACCGGTATCCACGGGGCTGGGGAAGCTGGCCGCGTGCATGAAAAGCACTCGGCCAGCGTTCCCCTCCGGCGGATGCAATACTCGCCATTCCGAAGGTCCGGTCACACGGCTGGAGGCAGCGTCACAGAGGTGCCCGGCGGCCACGTGAACACATCACAGCCGTGCGACCGGACCTTCGGAATGGTGAGTATTGCGGCCGCCGGAGGGGAACACTGGCGTAGTGCTTTTCATGCACGTGGCCAGCTTCCCCAGGTCTGTGAGAGCCAGAGGCATATCCATGAGAGCTGGGGGCATATCCATGAGAGCTGGGGGCAATATCCATGAGAGCTAGGGGCAAATCCATGAGAGCTGGGGGCAATATCCATGAGAGCTGGGGGCAATATCCATGAGAGCTGGGGGCAAATCCATGAGAGCTGGGGGCAATCTCCATGAAAGCTGGGGGCATATCCATGTGAGCTGGAGGTAAGCTACATATCCATGTGAGCTGAGGGCATTCTGTATATAAATATGTCGGGGGGGATATATACATGTGAGCTGGGGGCATTTTTATATGAGGTCTGTTCTTATTGGAAAGCGGTCACATGACATAAAATAAAAGTATCGGTACTCGGTATCGGTGAGTACTTGAAAAAAATGTATCGGTACTCGTCTTTAAAAAGTGGTATCGGTGCATCCCTACTTGTAATACAAGAATAAGATGCCCTCTGTGAGATCCCACCCTTTCACCCAGTATTTCTTTAACCCTTTCGCTGCTGAGGCATTTCACGCCTGTGTGCTGAGCTCATTTTTACTGGTTTCGCTCATCATGTTTAAGCGTGTTCTGAAGCCTTATTTTATTATATGACCCAGACATATTATATATCGTTCTTTCCGGCAGAGTCGGCAGATTCAAAATATATGTATAGGTCATGTCCTGTCTGTATATTATAACAAAAAAATGCAATAAAATTTGTGTAAAGTGTTTTTTTTTCACATTTTAACATTCAAGCATTTGCGGTTATATTTTCTATAGGTTGCGCTTGTTAAAAAAATTTGAATAGGGTCTCGTTACATTTGTTTTGGGGGAAAATTACGCAATTTTTAACAAACGCACCGCATACAAAAATCGTTAGTGCAGCATCATTGTTCACATTATAATTGAAATGGGAACGATATTGCTGCATTAACAAAAAACAAAAAAAAAAATATTTTTTTTATAATTTTTCAAAATATATATTTTTTTCTCTATTTATTTTTTATTAACTGTTACATGGTCATGTTTGGTATCGTTGGAAAGGCCATGCTCTGGCCAATCCAACAATACCAAACATTAACCCCTAGCTGCCACGGATCGGGAGATAGGGGGTTCCAATGAACCCCCTATCTCCACCATTGGTGGCAACTAGGGGTTAACTCCAGGACTGACGTCATCACGCTATGCACAATGACGCCAGTCGTCAGGGGGAGTTCCTGGAAGCTTGGCCGACATCCAAGATGTCGGCCTGCTCCGGGAGGGGATCACGATTCGGCACTTTTCGGCGCCGAATCGTGATCTGGCACCCAAGGGGTTAAAGCCAGTCACGTTTGGAAAGGCAGGCTGTGCCCTTCCAAACCGTCCCTGCCTTTAGCCGCTGGACCCCGGCGATTGGAGGGAGACCTCCCCCCTCCCTTTCAGGCATCTCCTCCTCACTCGTGGGGGGGGGGCACCTGAAATAGATGTCATCGCGCCACCGCAATGACATCTATCTTCCTCCCCGGGGTCCCAGAGTGCCGGGCTGACATGCAAGATGTCAGCCCGCACAGGGGGGCCAGCAATCAGCCGGAATCCCGGCTGATTGCTACCTCCTGTGCTAGGACGCGCTGAGCACGTCCATAGCACAGGAGGTGCACTTGCCAGGATGCGCTGAGCGCGTCCTTAGCAGCCAAGTGGTTAAAGAAGCTATTAGGAGCAACCCCACCCTCGCTGTAACAAAATGGTGGGGAAAAAACTTTACGCTTCATTATAACAACTGAGAAGAGCTCTGGAACCAATCACTACTGTACATGGTGAACATTCCGACTGTTAGGTGTTCTTGTGTTTCCATATGCAGGCATTATGTCACATACAGATATTATTTTTATATTCTACTGGTATTTTGTGGAAGCTGCATTGCCAATAATCTCATTATGATCACTAGATATCCTTCTTATGGGGATTTGTAGACAGTTTTATTAATTATTCTAATCACATGTGAGATTGTCACGCTGGGGGCACCTGGCACGTGTCTGGGTCTTGTGAAAGCCCCAATATGGAGACGAACAGATACATAACAGCACTGATTGCACAGCGAATCCCAAAGCAACCCTGACCTGATTACCGTGAAGCTGTGCAGAGTCTATAGTTATATACAGATGGCAGGAGACAATATAAACGGTACAGACAAGGATTAAACGAGAGAGTAGTACTAAATGGTAGCCAGGGGTCAGGAAGCCAGAACAGGAACGTCACACAGGATGCAGGAATCAGAACCTGGAGGGAAGTCATACAAGCTAATAAGTCAGAACCAGAGAATCAGAATACATAAAACAAACAGAAAACTCAAAACACAACAAGGGAAAACAACTATGAACTGAATACACAGGATAAACAGAAATAAACCAGGAACACGAGAATAACTAAGGAAACAGCTAGACAGACAGGGAAGACCAAAGTAAATTAACTGAAACAAGAAATATAAACTTGGACTGGAATAAACAGCAGGAAGCTCTAGAACACAGCAGCACTGGAAACCAGGCAAAAGTGAACCAAATGACAAAGCAATGGATAATGGGCTCATTGCTTTAAATAGGGAGGAGATCAGCACACAAGGGCTAACAGGTGAGCTGATCAGCCGAGAAGCAATTAACCCCTGGACTGCTACCCAGGCAATATCAGCATAGGTCCAGGCCTGCACAGGCATACATGAATACAGAGGGCAGGGGGACAAGGCTGGAACGAGGAAATGTAACATAGACAAAGGCCAATTCTCCCTTTATGCTAATAATACAGTCCTCCATTTGAAATTGTGCAAGACAAGTGACGACATCACGTGTGGGGAACGTCATGGGAGTCTCCCGCTATATGTGAAGGACTTCCCCACAAGTCTTCTGCTAAGCAGGCTCTCCCTCCTATACTCATCTCTCTCCTCCGGGGTCCCGCAGCCATCTGACTTCATGGACGTTTGATGCTGCCTTTGAGCCCCCTCCTGGGGCACTGATGTCATTACAACAGGCACAATGATGTCATTTTCAGCCCACCCCCCGGCACTGTCTTAAGGGAGCCTAAAAGGGAGGGGGTGTCCTTTGGGATTTATAAGGGGAAAAAAAGGCACCACTGAAAAGGGCACAGTCTGCCCTTTTCAGCGTTGCCTGTCTTTAAACCCCTTTAGGTGCCAGATCGCAGTCCTCTCCTGGAGGAGGCTGACAACTTGGATGTCAACCAAGCCTCTAGGACCTCCCCCTGCCCACTGACATCACCGCCATATGCGTGCTGATCTCATTTGGGCAGTTAACCCCCTAGCTGCCAAGTGGACATATGGAGGTAAAAAGGATCCCCCTATCTCCCGATCGCAGCTAGAGGGTTATATTTAGTATCAGTGGAAAGGCCAGAGCATGGTCTTTCCAATGATATCAAACATGACGATCTTTAAAGTAAAAATAAAAAATATTTTTTTTAATTAATGCAGCACTATTGTTTCCATTTCAATTCTAATGTGAACAATGATGCTGCACTAACAGTTTTTTTGTTTTAGCTAAAAATCACATAATTGCTCAGAAACCTAAAGTACCAGGTTCCCATTTCTAGAGTATCACATAGAATATATAAACACAAACAGGTTTATTCAAAGAGAATCGAAAAGTCACCGCACGTTCGGTGACTTTTCGTTCTCTTCAATTAGGGGCGATTTGGCAATCCCATTCCCGCAGAAACCCGCAAAAACACCTGGGTTAACTCACCGAAAACTCCGGAAAAACCCGAGCAGGAGCCGATCACACGCATCGCAGCCACCAGAAAAGCCGACACCGCAGACGAATGAAGTGAATAAATTAGCAAAACAGTTTGCTTGAATGTTTGAAAAGTGAAACGCTGTTTGCAAAGAAACTACTGAGCAAAAATGTCTGAAATTTACATATGAGGTCTAGGGAATGATAATAAAGAGGGCTGTTACAAAAAAAATAAGTGAAGTTAAAATAAATAAATAGGATTTTTTTTTAAAAAAAAAAACATCCAGAAAAATGCTTAAAATATGCTAACAAATCTATAAATAAAAGAGACTCTTTATTGCAGAATTTTATAATGAACGGTTTATTAGATATTGAATTAAAAAAACGGGAAAATTTTTAACATTGAAGCCTATGGGATTCGCCTGAATAAACCTGCCGAATTAAACCACCAAATGACAGGGCATTTCGGGAACCTTTCACTGCTGGTTTTTGCTCTCTGAATTGCCGAAGCATTGCTTCTCTATGGAGATTTCACTGCCCTCTAACAGGTACTGTATGTGCAGGCAATTCGCCAGTTTTTTTTTTTTTTTTTGGAGAAAGGATTTTACCAGGAAGGAAACATTGAGATTTCTCTCGTTTTCAAGTATGTCCTGGGTGGCGAGTATGTACCGTTAGGTGTCTTGCCCAAGGACACTTACTGGAGAGGTTGCTCTTGCAGGAATCGAACTCATGTCGCCACAGGCTCTCTCCACGCAGAGCAGTGAGGTTACCTCTACCTCACCCAGCCGGTACTTAGAGAATTGCCTGCTCTCTGGATAGCCGAATGGCCAAGAAAGGAAACCGAACACTGATTTTCAGCGTTCGGTTCCCTTTCGGCAGCCATTCGGATCTCTTTGAATAACCCTGAAAGACTCGGATGATAAAAATGTAAAAGTGAATTTCCAATCTTCTACAACGTGTAAAATTATTTTTCAAATTTTTTGTTATAGCATTCTGGCAGGGCGTGACGTTTACTTATAATAATGATATATTATGAATCTGCCAAAAAAAAGGACATATGATTTGTCTGGGTTGTATAATAAAGCGTGACTTAAAATCATATTTAAACATGGCGAGCAAAACCGGAAAAAATGAATTCAGCACAGAGGTGAAATAGCTCAGCAGTGAATGGGGTTAATACATGGAAAAATATATATATACACATTGTTGTAATATTTTAACCATCTTGGAATAGCAATCTTTATACAAAATTGCTAATTTTACCAGATAATTAATTGTTAAATACACATCCCAAGTTTCAAATATTTTACCCAACAAAAAGTGATTGGCAATGAAAGTGTTAATCCAATAGAGATTTGCATCTTTGCAAATTTGAGAAAAGTTGTCAACGTCATGCTTGTGTTCTATCCAAGACAGTGTTATCTCATCTATAGAAGTGGTTTCTCGTGGGATGAGCTCACTAGATATTGCAAGGCTTTATTACTGAATTCATACCTATACAGAGTATTTTTTTTAAAGTTCATTATCAGAGGGCAAACATATTACGCCACATTCCAGCCAAATTTACCACGTACATTCATTTATGCTCGCTGCAAGCTTTACACAGTCCTCCTTTTAATCTTAAATTCTATTTAAAATCTAAACACACAATAAAAATAAAAGACGTCCTCGATAGATTCAAAGTTATAATTAAGTATCACACGTCACCCATGGTCTCCACTAGGGATGCACCGATACTAGTATCGGTATTTGTGCCGATACCGGGATCTGCACGAGTACTTGGTACTCGTGCAGATGCCCCCGATACCTAAGCCGATACGGAAGTATCGTGGGGCATCCGTTTCCTCCGAGCGCTCATCCTCCCGCCGGCAAAGGGTTGTAGCCCGGTGGCTCGACTGCGATCCACCAGCCGCGAGATCGCGGAGTTCACGATATCATGTGAACTCCGGGATCTCGCGAAACTGCGGCTTGTGCGTGGTT
Source organism: Leptobrachium leishanense (assembly GCA_009667805.1). Classification (NCBI taxonomy): domain Eukaryota; kingdom Metazoa; phylum Chordata; class Amphibia; order Anura; family Megophryidae; genus Leptobrachium; species Leptobrachium leishanense. The sequence goes on along the minus strand of CM019067.1, from coordinate 179,180,604 downwards.
CCCAATGAGCAGCCGGGCTACAACCTTTATTGGCGGACACTGAGGAAGAGCGCCCTCGGAGGAGCATGGCAGAGAGGGAGACACCGCTGGAGGCAATCTAGGGGAGCTTGGGCCAACATATATATCCATGTGAGGGGGGCAATATACAGTACATGTGAGAGCTGGGGGCAACATACACGTGAGAACTGGGGCAACATACATGTGAGAGCTGGGGCCACATGTGAGAGCTGGGCAGGGGCGGATCCAGAGACTAGTCTCGGGAGGGGCACTTACAGAAAATAAGGTGTTTTAGCAGAGAGCCCGACTCACGAGAATTTACAGAGGCCCGGCTCACAGGAGTTTACAATCTAGAGGAGCAGAGGCCCGGCTCACAGGAGCTTACAATCTAGAGAGCAGAGGGCACCCAGGAGCTTACAATCTAGAGGAGCAGAGGACACCCAGGAGCTTACAATCTAGAGGAGCAGAGGGCACCCCGGATTTTACAATCTAGAGGAGCAGAGGGCACCCCGGATTTTACAATCTAGAGGAGCAGAGAGCCCCAGCTCACACATGGATTTGCCCCCAGCTCAAGGATTTGCCCAGCTCATGGATTTGCCCCAGGTCATGGATTTGCCCAGCTCATGGATTTGCCCCAGGTCATGGATTTGCCCAGCTCATGGATTTGCCCCAGGTCATGGATTTGCCCAGCTCATGGATTTGCCCCCAGGTCATGGATTTGCCCAGCTCATGGATTTGCACCCAGGTCATGGATTTGCCCAGCACATGGATTTGCCCCCAGCTCAAGGATTTGCCCAGCTCATGGATTTGCCCCAGGTCATGGATTTGCCCAGCTCATGGATTTGCCCCAGGTCATGGATTTGCCCAGCTCATGGATTTGCCCCAGGTCATGGATTTGCCCAGCTCATGGATTTGGCACCCAGGTCATGGATTTGCCAGCACATGGATTTGCCCAGCTCATGGATTTGCCCAGCTCATGGATTTGCCCCCAGGTCATGGATTTGCCCAGCTCATGTATTTGCCCCCAGGTCATGGATTTGCCCCAGCTCTTGAATTTGCCCCCAGCTCATGGATTTGCCCAGCTCATGGATTTGCCCCCAGGTCATGGATTTGCCAGCACATGGATTTGCCCAGCTCATGGATTTGCCCCCAGGTCATGGATTTGCCCAGCACATGGATTTGCCCAGCACATGGATTTGCCCCCAGCTCATGGATTTGCCCAGCTCATGGATTTGCCCCAGGTCATGGATTTGCCCAGCACATGGATTTGCCCAGCTCATGGATTTGCCCAGCTCATGGATTTGCCCCCAGGTCATGGATTTGCCCAGCACATGGATTTGCCCAGCACATGGATTTGCCCCCAGCTCATGGATTTGCCCAGCTCATGGATTTGCCCCCAGGTCATGGATTTGCCCAGCACATGGATTTGCCCAGCTCATGGATTTGCCCAGCTCATGGATTTGCCCCCAGGTCATGGATTTGCCCAGCTCATGTATTTGCCCAGCTCATGTATTTGCCCCCAGGTCATGGATTTGCCCAGCTCATGTATTTGCCCCCAGGTCATGGATTTGCCCAGCTCATGGATTTGCCCCCAGGTCATGGATTTGCCCAGCTCATGGATTTGCCCAGCTCATGGATTTGCCCCCAGGTCATGGATTTGCCCAGCTCATGGATTTGCCCCCAGGTCATGGATTTGCCCAGCTCATGTATTTGCCCAGCTCATGTATTTGCCCCCAGGTCATGGATTTGCCCCCAGCTCATGGATTTGCCCCCAGGTCATGGATTTGCCCAGCTCATGGATTTGCCCCCAGGTCATGGATTTGCCCAGCTCATGGATTTGCCCCCAGCTCATGGATTTGCCCAGCTCATGTATTTGCCCCCAGGTCATGGATTTGCCCCCAGCTCATGTATTTGCCCCCAGGTCATGGATTTGCCCAGCTCATGGATTTGCCCCCAGCTCATGGATTTGCCCCCAGCTCATGGATTTGCCCCCCAGCTCATGGATTTGCCCCCAGGTCATGGATTTGCCCCCAGGTCATGGATTTGCCCAGCTCATGTATTTGCCCAGCTCATGGATTTGCCCCCAGCTCATGGATTTGCCCCCAGCTCATGGATTTGCCCCCAGCTCATGTATTTGCCCCCAGGTCATGGATTTGCCCAGCTCATGGATTTGCCCCCCAGCTCATGGATTTGCCCCCAGGTCACACATGGATTTGCCCCCAGGTCACACATGGATTTGCCCCCAGGTCACACATGGATTTGCCCCCAGCTCATGGATTTGCCCCCAGCTCATGGATTTGCCCCAGCTCTCACCTGGATTGTTGCCCCAGGCCCAGCTCCGGCAGGGGGTTGAGGGACCCAGATGCCGGGCAGCGCGGGAGCGCCTGCCCGGTCTTGAACAGTCCGTCCTGTGAAGTGGATGCGGCTGTGTGCGTGCGCAGCCGGTCACGCGGTCCGGCCAGTCAGGTGGTACAGAGACTCAGTACCACCTGATTAGCCGGACCACGTGACCGGCTGCGCACGCACACAGCCGCATCCACTTCACAGACGGACTGTTCAAGACCGGGCAGGCGCTCTCGCGCTGCCCGGCATCTGGGTCCCTCAACCCCCAGGCCAAATCTCAGGGGGGGGGCAATTGCCCCGTTGCCCCCCCCTGGATCCGCCCCTGGAGCTGGGGCAATATACATGTGAGAGCTGGGGGCAATATACATGTGAGAACTGGGGCAACATATATGTGTGAGCTGGGGGCAATTTAGATTAGTTCTGTTCTTATTGGAAAGCAGTCACAAGACATTAAATAAAAGTATCAGTACTCGGTATCGTGAGTACTTGAAAAAAGTATTGGTACTCGGTCTTAAAAAAAGTGGTATCGGTGCAACCCTAGTCTCCACTCTTTATAATCATTTTCTGCTGTTAATTCATCCATAAGTCGGGTATCTTTCATCTTCCCCGTCACCTTACCTAATGTTGGAATAACCACATTCCTCCAGTATTCTGCCAGAGGAAAATTATTAGTCTATTTTCTAAGTTACTCAGACCCCTCCTCGGCCTAATTAACGAAAAAGACCAAGGATCTAATGTGACAGGCTTCTGAAAAATTTCTATGCATAATTCTTGAAACTTCAACCACGTCCATCACCTGTGATGTTATGTGCCCCGCTCCCAGCAGTCCCGCCAACACAAATCTAAATTAGATTCCCTTTTCAAGTGGGGACATACTGTATGCCATCTCATTATTGTTTTTACCATCTGTTCTTGTAACACAGGACATACAATTGTTTTACATGCACATTCCCAAAATTTGTTTACTTTTAATCAAGTTAAAAGAAGGTTTAAAACAGACAAAATATTGGGTCTGAAAAGTACATTAACTTCAATATCAAGAACTAAAAAAAGTAGTCAAGCGCAAAACACTTAACTCATTCCACTGATCTAAAGTAAAGTGACAACCCTATCCAGTGATATATTTATGGATCTAGAACATCCACTAGAAGATAGCACTACTTCAAAATTAAATAATCAACTACTAATTGCAGATTAATTTGGGACACTAAATTCATTTGATATTCAAGATGAGATTTATTCGGGCAAAAAATTACAAACATAAGTAATCAGTAAATTGGAATACAGATTGTGAGTGATGGAAAAATAAAACAAAATGGTTATCAGGGAGAAAAAAAAATCCTGAATAAAATAAAATAAAAAAAACGGCAAACACCATAAAATTAACACATTTATATACACAGAAATAATTGAGAGAAAAAAAAAAACTTACTTTAAGCACCTGTTGTGAAATGTGCTGATATTTGGGTTGATAAATGTTTCTGCTTTAGTGTCACTAGTGGTTATTAACCCCTTAGTGACCGGGCGGTTTTACACAAATTCGTCTTTAAGGCTGGGGTCAGACGAGCGCAGTGTTAACGTCCGTGTTGCCGCACATAAGTACGTCCGTGATAGCATACAATTGTGTTAAATGGAGCCCCACACACGAAGTACGTGCGCACAGAAGTGCGGGGGCTGACGGACGCTGCAAACGGACGCAGGTTAGGCAAGAACGTAATACTGCTAGAACGGACGTGCAGAGTGCGCCACGTCCACATCGTCCGCATAGCTTTGTGTGTGAGTGATGGAGCATGGTCAGACGGACTGCATTTATACGTCCAGCATTTTTGACGGACAGAATGTTTTTTCATTGTAATTTATTTTTCCCTCCTACATCCGTCAAAAAATAACTTCAGTGAAAAAACGGACTGTGTGACCACTACTGCGTCATCCGTACTGACGATGTCCGTACTGCACGCACGTACAGTCCGTAGAAATCACGCTCGTCTGACCCTAGCCTTAGTGACCGCTGCTGTTTTTACGTTTCTGCGCTGTTAGTGTTTAGGTCAAATTTTCCTCTTACTCGTTTATTCAACCCACACATATTATACACCCTTTTTCCCGCCATTAAATGGACTTTCTACAAATACCATTATTTCCATCATATCGAATAATTTACTATAAAAAAAAATATGAAATATGAGGAAAAAATGGTAAAAACACTTTTTCGTAATTTAATCCCCAAAATCTACAACCACCCAAAAAGACCCCGGCTAAATAGGTTCAAAATTTTGTCACGAGACTAGAAATACCCAATTTTTACATGCGTTTGCTTTTTAACCCCTTCACTGCTGAGACAGTTCACCTATGTGCGCTGCGCTCATTCTGACCATTTTGTGGTAATTACTTTTAGATGACAGCCTAGGTCCTATTTAATTAAGCCCCCCCCCGACAAAAAAACTTTTTAAAAAAAAACTTTTATTTTATTTAATTTTTTTTTTTTTAAAACCAAACCTGGTCATGTTTGGTATCATAATCAGGCCTTTCAAATGATGTCAAATATGACCATCTAGCTGCCATGGATCGGGAGATATGGGGATCCTTAGGATCCCCTTATCTCTACATGGCAGCTAGATGGTTAACTGGCCCACTGACATCCTCACACATATGGTGAGGTTGTCAGTGGGTGGGGGGGGACCTGGAGGCTTGGCTGACATCCAAGATTCTCCCCTTTTCAGCGGTGTAAAAAGCATCTCCCTAGCTGCAATGGTTGGGGAGATAGAGGGCTCCGAAGGAGCCCCCCTCCCCTCCATTGCTTTGCATGGGGACGCCTGCTGATGACGTCACCACGCAGCGTGGCGACGTCATCAGCCTCGCCTGCCCATGTAAATCACATGGGCAGGCTTCCTCCCTACCAGATCGCCGAGGGATCCAGCGAGGGAGGTGAGTATCGGGCGGGAGGGGGATTAGGCGCCGCTGACGTACCCTGTATGTCCGCGGGTCTAAGGGAGACCCGAGGACAGGACGTACAGGGTACGTCAGCGGTCCTTAAGGGGTTAATTTTTTTTTTTTAAAACATTTTATAAAATGAAATGAATGCTCAAAACATACATTTTCCAGTTACTTAACCCTTTCGCTGCTGAGCCTTTTCACACCTCTGTGCTGAGCTCATTTTTACCGGTTTCGCTCATCATGTTTAAACGTGATTTGAAGTCACATTTTATTATACGACCCAGACATATTATATATCGTTCTTTCCGGGAGACTCGGCAGCTTCATAATATGTCATTTTTATATGTATACGTTATGTCATGTCTGTATATTATAACAAAAAATGCATTAAAATTTGAATTTTCAATAATTTACAATGTGTAAAGTGTTTTTTTTCACATTTTAACACGCAAGCGTTTGCGGTTATATTTTCTATGGGTTGCGCTTGTTAAAAAAAATTTAGAAATGGGGAATCGTTACTTTTTTTTGGGGAAAATTACGTGTTTTTTTTGCAAACGCCCCCCAAACAATAAATCGTTAGTGCAGCATCATTGTTCACATTATAATTGAAATGGGAACAATATTGTTGCACTAATAAAACAAAACAAAAAAAAGATATATTTTTTTATTTTTTTTATTTACATTTTACATGGTCATGTTTGGTATCATTGGAAAGGCCACGCTCACATTAACTCCTAGCTGTCACGGATCGGGAGATAGGGGGTTCCAATGAACCCCCTATCTCCACCATAGGTGGCAGCAAGGGGTTAATTTCGAAACTTGCGCCATTGCGCTCTGCGCGATGACGCCAGTCATTAGGGGGATATCCCGGAAGCTTGGCCGACATCCAAGATGTCGGCCAGCTCCGGGAGAGGACAGCGATACGGCGCATGTTAGCGCCATATCAGGATCCAGCCCCCTAGGGGTTAAAGACAGCCGCCGCTTGGAAGGGCAGGCTGTGCCCTTCCAGGCGGTGCCTGCCTTTAATCGCTGGCCCGCACGGATGGGGAGGGGGAGAGGTCCGAAGGACCCCCCCCTTCCCCTTCAGGCACCTTCCCTGCAATGGCGGGTGGGGGCGTGTGCCTGAAATAGACGTCATCGCGCATGTGCGATGACGTCTATCTTGCCCGCCGAGGTCCCGGAGGCTGGGCTGACATCGATGATATCAGTCCACACCGGGGGGCCGCCACGATCGGCCGGAATACCGGCCAATCGGGGCTGCAAAGGAAGGACGCGCTCAGCGCGTCCTCCGCAGCCAACTAGCCATGCGGCAGGACGCGCAGAGCGTGTCCTCCGCATGGAAAGGGTTAAAATAGAAGTAGCTATATTAGGTTTATTGGCTTTGTGGGCTACTCAAAAGAAAAAAAATAATAATACATATATATTGTGACAAGCCTCCTCCTTTAGCCACATCTTCTAGCTCACCGAAAACCAGCAACACCAAGTTATTTTTTGGTTAGATTTAAATTTTCTCACCGGACAGGAGTATCGGTACGCGGCAATCCGTGGTACACGGCAATCACAGGTGTGGCCTGGTCTCACCTACCTCCCGTTCAGGATTATGCCCGGCTTTCTGTCACAATATACTATTATACATATTATGTATGTAAAGAATGTGAGTAATGAGTACAAAAGGACAGGGACAACTTCTATATCCCAATAGGAGATGATACTCCCCAATATGCTATAGAAAATAGGGATGCACCGATTCCGATACCACCATTTGCAGGAGCACTTTGTGCTCGTGCAAATGCCTCAATACCCAGAAGAGACCACTGGGCGGGCTTGCCAGTATCCGAGGCAGCCATCTGAATGCATTAAAAGCAGTCGGCCAGTGTTTCCCTCCAGCTGGCCGAGTTACTGAGAGGCCGCCGTGGTGTGACGTGGCCTCCAGCCGTGATCTAGCAAGAGTCGTGAGATTGCATCACAGTCTGGCGGATTGCAGCCAGCTAAAGGGAAACGCTGGCCGAATACTTTTAATCCAGTCAGACAGCTGCCCTGGCTTCTGTCTGAGGTCTGTGAGTATACATGTATCTGAGTGGATATATCTATCTATTTATATGGTCTGCGTGGGTATATACAGTTAGTAGGGAAGCACCGATACCACTTTAGGACCAAGTACATGTACCGATACTTTTTTCAGGTACATGACAATACCAAGTACCAATACTTTTATTTAAAGTCATGTGATCGCTTTCCAATAAATAATATGGAATGTTGCTGAAAGGCTGTCCAGTTTATGTTAATATTGAAATGTATGGCTAGAAACCCCATTTACACACTGCACAGCCTGCACACACACCACCTTCGTTATATGAGGTCTGAGCGGTTATACATATGTACACCCACGCAGATATATCTATCTGGTCTACGGTCTGCATAGAGGTCTACTACAGACCTCAGACCAGACATGCCCACAGGCATAAAAGCATTTGGCCAGCGTTCCCCTCCGGTCGGTCACAGGGCAGTGACACGCTGTGCCTTGGCAGGAGGCACCGTCATAGACTTCACAGCCCGGTGGCCGCTTGGTAACGCTGCTGGCCGGAGGGGAATGCTGGCCAAATGCTTTTAATGCATCCTGCCAGCCTGCGCAGCCCCTCGGATACCAGCCTAGCGCTGGCTTTTGGGTATCGGCGTATTTGCACAAGTACAAAGTACTCATGCAAAAGACGGTATCGGCACAGATACTAGTATTGGTGCATCCCTAACAGTTAGGACCATATATTAGGTATGCACAGATACCAATTTTTTAAGACAGAGTACAAGTACCGATACTTTTATTTAAAATCATGTGACCGCTTTTTAATAGGAACAGATTATATATATAATTCACCAGCTAACACATATTGCCCCCCAGCTCTCACATTGCCCCCGCTCATCCTCCTGCACTGCCAGGCTCCTGCGGCATCTTCTTCCTTCGAGCGGCCACCGGCAGAGGTTGTAGCCCAGCCGCTCGTTGGGAACCACACACAGCCGCTGTCTCGCGAGGTGCCGAAGTTCACGAGATCTTGTGAACTCCGCAACCTCACGAGCTCGCTGGCTGGTGGTTCCCAACAAGCGGCCGGGCTACAACCCTTTGCCGGCAGCCTCTCAAAAGGGGGAAGACGCCGGAGAAGCCTGGCAGTGCGCCGGACACTGCCGCAACGAAACCGGCCGGCAAGCCAGCCCTGCGCTGTCTTCCACTATCGGTTTAGGTATCGGGGGCCTCTGCACGAGTACCAAGTACTTGTGCAGGTCCCGGCATCTGCACCAATACCGATACTAGTATCGGTGCCGTTATCGGGTACTGCACAAGGACTTTGTACTCGTGCAGAGGCCCCGATACCAGAAGCCAGCATTGAGCTGGTTTTCCAGCATCCAAGGGACTGGGGCGGCCGTCCGAATACTCTAACGGCATTCGGACAGGCCCCTACAGCTTACCGCGTGCCTTCCAAATCCAACGAGCGAAATTATATATATATATATATAATGTTGGGATTAGGGATGCACCAATACCATTTTTTTAATAATTTAGTATTTTGCTGAAAATCTGTTCAGTTTGTTAATATTGCAATGTATGGCCAGACACACTCTGTGGTCTGGTGTCTGTTGGGTATACATGTATCTGATGCCTGTGGGGTATATTATTTATACACAATATACCCCACAGGCATCAGATACATGTATACCCAACAGACACCAGACGTGTGTATGTGTATATATGTATATACATACACATTTCAAACCAGGTGTGTACACACATATATAATTTTTGGGCACCGGCACAATTTTCATACATTTGGCACTGTATGCCACCAGAATAAAATTTAAAATGAAACAATCAAATGAATTTGAAGTGCAGACTTTCAGCTTTAATTCAAGAGGTTGCACATAAATATCAAGTACAAATTTTAGGAACTGCAACCACTTTTATATATAGTCCCCCCATTTTCAGGGGCTCAAATGCAATTGTTACAAATAAACCTTTTATTATGATTACAATAATTTTTCCATTTTGTTGAGAATCCTTTACAGGCAATGACTGCCTGAAGTCTGAAACCCATGGATATTACCAAAGACTTGGTTTCCAACTGTAGCGGTCTTCAGTTGTTCTTTGTGGGTCTTTCTGCATTTTTGATGCCTTCAGCAAGTGAAATGCATGCTCAATTGGGCTGAGATCAGGTGATTGACTGCCATTGGAGAATATTCCACTTTTCCTTAAAAAACTCCTGGGTTGCTTTTGCAGTGTGTTTTGGATCAATGTCCATCTGTATTGTGAAGAGCTGTCCAACAAACCTTGCTGCATTTGGCTGAATCTGGCCTCCCATTGTACAGCGCTAAGTGATCTGTTGGTGCTTTATAAATGCTTGTAACTGTTACTGACAATTATCTATAAAACATTGCTGCATTCATCCGGCTGCTTCAGTTTTCTGTCACATCAACAATAGACACCAATGCAGGCCCATGCCTTCACACTGCCTCCAACATGTTTTACAGATGACGTTGTGACCTTTGGATCCCGAGCTGTTCCAAGCCTTTACCACACTTTTTTCTTCCCGCCATTCTGGTACAGATTAAGCTTAGTTTCACCCATCCACAGAATGCTTTTCCAGAACTGGTCTTTTTTTTTTCTTTTTTAGATATTTTTTGGCAAAGTCTAATCTGGCTTTTCTATTCTTCAAGCTTCTGAATGTATTTGCGCTAGTGAAGTCTTCTCTTGATTGTAGACTTTGTCTTACACAAGTCTGTATGTTGAGAATGGGTTTTTCTTTACCATAGAGAGGACCATGTGATCCATATGTTGCCGAGCTCACTGGTGCGTTTTTCTTCCCTCAGAATGTACCAAACTGTTAATTTGGCCACTCCTAATGTTGCTGCTATCTGATGGATTTGTTTTGTTTTTGAAGCATTACAAATGGCAAGTTTCACTTGCATTGACAGCTCCTTTGATCGCATGATATAGGTTCACAGCAATAGATTCCAAAATGCAAATACCACACAGAATCAACTCCAGACCATTTACCTGCTTAATTGATGAATAGATTACGGAGGAGTAGCCCACACCTGGCCATGAAACCGTGTTTGACTCAACTGTCCAATTACTTTTGGTCCCTTGAAAAAGGGGGGATAGCTACTCTTAAGATCTGAAATTCCTAAACCCTTCCACCAATTTGGATGTACATACCCTGAAATTAAACCTGAGAGTGTGCACTTTCAGCCCATATCCATTATATAACTATAGCTTGAATATGCTTTGGTCAATACCTGAAAACTAGAATTGTGCCTGTGCCATTATATGTGGTCATCATGCCTAGCTCCTAGCTGATGAGGGTCCAACAAACCCGAAACAGCGCTGTCCTAGGAGTGGCTTTGACCAGTTGTATAAAGCTAATCTCTGCTACAAAGCCACAGTGTGGCATAGCATTGATTTTAGGGTTCGGCGTAATAGCAGACCCAGGATGCAAAAAAGTGAGAGCTGTCATTTGCATATCCTACCCAGAATTCCTTGCTGCACAGGAGCTCTGGGATGCAATTCATCTGGGATGTGCAAGTGGCTTCTGCAATAATAAACACACTTATTATAGTGTGGAGGCCTTTTAATCCACTAAAACAAATATATATATATATTATATAGGGTCAAGAGGTCCCGCACTCCACATACCGAAAATGTCTTGCTCCGGTGCAGTCAATCCAGCTGCAGGTAGATAAGAGACCAAAATCCAGATGCACACGGAGACTTCACTAAATAATATTAAACTTTATTCTGGCATCAAATTTCAACATTTCAGTCCCCAGAGGGACTTTCCTCAGGAATAGCCAACATACAAAGAAATAAATAAATACATAAAACAATTAAGCTCCCACAGATGTGTCTACCCTGCAATCACAGAGCAGGCGTGGACATACTCTGCAAGCCAATTAACCAAAGTAATAATGCAAAAAAAAAGGAAACATAAATCACAATTAGGGATGAGCTAATCGGTTCGGGCCCGAACCCGAACTTCCCATATGTTCGGGTCCGAACCCGAACTCCATGCAAGTCAATGGGGCTGAAAATTCGGTTTATGGAGTGCCCTCCAAGAGGGCATATATGCTACATATTTGCCATAAAAGGTGTATGGAGGTCCGGGTAGTGCCCTGGGGGACAGGAAACAAGGACAAAAAGTTTTAAAAAAAACGTTTTTAAAGGGACAGTGAGTTTTCCATGAAATAAGGGTTAAAAATAAGAACGAAAAATTCCTTCAAATATCGTGCCTAGGAGGACCCCATAACCTGCCCGTGAAGTGGCGGATTTCTAGGATGTATAGAAACACTTAAAAACCAAAAAATGACGTTTCATATGACGGTAAATGCTTTTCCTTTAATCTATCCATAAACAACTGCTTGGGGCGGCAGTCTGTATGAAAAGAGGAGACATTTTCGTACACGCAGAAAAAGTTTACTGATTTTTTGGGCTAAATTGTGTGAAACTTATGCAGGCTTTGGATGAAAGTAACAATAGGTGCTTCAAAATTGGTCCTTTAGCATCCCCAACAGTGCCGTCACACCGTAACCCCTCTGAGGATATGAATCTGATACAGGCGTCAGTGGCAGTGCACCCAAATATTGTGCTTTTGGGGCCAGGCCTGCAAGTACTATCATACAGTAACCCCTCTGTGGTATTGTGGAAGAATGCAGGGGTGAACCTTGCGGTCCTATATTAAAAAGATATGCATCTGGTTAAGGCGTCAGTGCACCCAGATATTCTGCCTTTGGTGCAAGACTGCCAGGCCAGCAAGTATCATCATACAGTAACTCCTCTGTGGTATTGTGGAAGAATGCAGGGGTGGACCATGTGGTCCTATATTGAAAAGTTTTTTATCTGGTAATGGGCGTCAGTGCACCCAGATAGTGTGCCTTTGGTGCCAGGAAAGCAAGTATCATCATACAGTAACCCCTCTGTGGTATTGTGGAAGAGTGCAGGGGTGGACCATGTGGTCCTATATTGAAAAGATATGATTCTGGTCAAGGCGTCAGTGCACCCAGATATTGTGCCTTTGGTGCCAGGCCAGCAAGTATCATCATACAGTAACCCCTCTGTGGTATTGTGGAAGAGTGCAGGGTTGGACCCTGCTGTTCAAAAAATTAAAATGATATAAATCTGGCACAGGCGTCAGTGCAGCCAAATATTGTGCCTTTCATGGCAGCAAGTGCATTCACACCGTAACCCTTTTGTGGTATTGTGGAAGAGTTCAGTGCTGGAGGTTTTGTGCATGCAGAAGACATCCCCAATCTATTCCGTTACGTCAGCATCAGGGGGATTGATAACTGCTGATCCAGGACTGATTCATTTTTATAAATGTCAGCCGGTCTACAGAGTCGGGACAGACGCACTCTTTTGTCTGTGACAAAACCTCCAGCGGCACTGAACGTCCTTTCGGAAAGCACGCTAGATGAAGGGCAACCTAGTAGCTGCATAGCATATTGGCTAAGTTCTGGCCAGTGATCCAATCTAAACACCCAGTAAGCCAGTGGATCATCTGCTGGAAAGGTATCCAGGTCTGCCCTTGCCCCTAGGTAGTCCTGCACCATATGGTGAAGACGCTGGCAATGGGTGCCTACATTTGACGTCCCTGGGCGTTGAGGACTAAAAATTTTTAAAAATGCATCAGTCAAGCGGCCCTGGCCTTCACCACTATTCCTCTGATCACCCACAGCCTCAGAAGCACGTGTGTCAGCACTTGGTAATCTACTAGTGCCTGGAAAGGTGTTACACAAGTGTCGCTTTAGAGCGTCCTCAAGTTTTTTCATCCTGTGCTCCCTCTGTGTGGGCAGGATGAGCTCTGCAACTTTACCCTTGTATCGTGGATCAAGAAGGGTTGCCAACCAGTAATGATCCCTCTCCTTGATAGCACGAATCCTGGGGTCCTTTAGCAGGCTTTGCATCATTAGGGAGCCCATGCAGCGTAGGTTGGAGGTGGCATTAGCTTCCGAGACTTCCTGGTCAATGAGGATGACCGTATCGTGCACTTCCTCCTCCCAGCCACGCACTAGCCCTTGTGTTTCTGAGCACACAAAACCCTCCCTTGAGGAATCCCCACCTTCAATGCCCCCACTACTTAAATATTCTGCCTCCTCCTCATCCTCCTCCTGTCTGATCTGAGTAGGACCCGCTGGAATGCTGTCTGCGGAAAGACTGGGGCCTTGAGAGCTAGGGAAGGCCTCCTCTTCCTCCCGCTGCTCTGCCTCTAGAGCCACATCTATAATTCCCCGCAGAGTGTGCTCCAGCAGGAACACTAAAGGAATTGTGTCACTGATACATGCACTGTCCCTGCTCACCATCCTCGTTGCCTCCTCAAATGGTGACAGTACAGTGCTGCATCCTTGATCATCAGCCACTGCGGGGGGGGAAAAAAACCAAGTTGACTTGAACCTGTCCTTGTGCCATACTCACACAGGTACTCGTTGATGGCCCTCTGCTGCTTGTGCAGACGCTGCAGCATTGCTAATGTCGAGTTCCACCTGGTGGGCATGTCACAGATCAGACGGTTTGTGGGAAGGTGGAATTCTCTTTGAATTTCTGCCAGGTGAACGCTTGCTGGGAATGACCGTCTAAAGTGGCTGCAGACTTTTCTGGCCTGGATGAGAAGCTCTGGCAGCCCTGGGTACTTGGTTAGGAAACGCTGTACCACCAGATTTAGGACATGCGTCAATTTTCCCTTGCGTAGGGCGGAGAGAAGGTTGCTGCCATTATCACAGACGATCATTCCCAGCTGAAGCTGGCATGGTGTTAACCATCTCTGCACCTGCCCCTGCAGAGCTGAAAGAATTTCTGGCCCGGTGTGGCTCCTGTCCCCTAAACAAACCAGCTCACAGTATGGCATCTTTTTGCTTGAGCCATTGCGTAGACCCTGTCAGGCGTCGGTTTAACTGCCACTTCGCCAGAGACAGAGAAGGAGGAGGAGGAGGAGGAGGAAGAGGGAGAGGTGGTGGAGCAGACAGACCTCATACAAGCAACTTTCTGGAGGCATGGTGGATGAACAAGCTCCAGCACAGAGCCCCGTCTTGGATCCCTCCCAGCTGCAATCAGAGTTACCCAGTGTGCCGTGAAGGAAATGTAACGACCCTGTCCATGCTTGCTGGACCACGTGTCTAAAGTCACATGCACCTTGCTGCTGACTGCCTTTCCCAATGACTGGATAACATTGTCTTCCACGTGCTGGTATAGTGCTGGAATGGCCTTGCGTGAAAAGTAATGGCGTTTTGGAACCTGCCACTGTGGTACAGCACATTCAGCAAATTCACGGAAGGGAGCAGAGTCCACCAGCTGGAAAGGCAGCAGCTGCAATGCGAGTAATTTTGCTAAGCTGGCATTTAGACGCTGTGCTTGGGGATGGTTGGGACTATATTTTTTCTTTCGCTGCAGCAGCTGCGGCAACGTAATCTAACTGCGTAAATCTTCAGCTGCTGGGATGATGTCACATTGTGAGGAAGGAGCTGGTACATCCATTACTGTAGCATCATCCCTGTCGGTGGAGGGTGTAGGCAATGACATGGCAGGACATACAGTGGGGGTAGAGACAGATGAGGAGGACCTACGCAAAGTTTTGCGCCAACGGGATGTGTGGCAGTTGTTCATATGTCGCCTCAAGCACGTGGTACCCAAGTGTCCGGTATCTTTCCCACGCTTAAGTCTCATCTGACATAGATTACAAATAGCAACGCTGCGCTCTACTGCACATTTCTTAAAGAACTCCCAGACAGAGTTCCTGCATGTGTTCTTTGAGACAACAGCGCTCTGCACCGGAGCAGCTCTGACATGTGATGCCTTGGACTGGCTAGTGCTACGGTTGGTCACAGAGGATGTTGTGCCTCGTGTTTGCTGTGCCTCCTCCTCCCCCCCCCCTCTTCCTCACTTAATTCCTCTGTTCGATCAGGCACCCAGGTGGAGTCAGTGACCTCATCATCATTGTCATCATCACCCCCATCTCCTCGTCACTGGAGCCAACTTGGCAGTATGCTGCAGCTGCTGGGGCAACATGAGTGCCAGTTATTTGTGTGTCATCACTGGCACCCCCTTCCTCTAGGTTGATTATACTCCCTTCCTCAACCTCAGATATTGAATCAGAGCACTGTACTTGCTGTGCATCCTCAAGCAGCATGTCACTCTCATTGTAGTCAAACAATTCAGCTGACTCCTCCGTGTGCGATTGCGAGGCTACGGCAGGAGTAGCTGTGGACATGGAGGCTGCATTAGATGCTTTGGTAGCTGAGGTGGACTGTAAAGCACTACAAGCCTGGCTGGCAGAGGACTCGGAGGAGGAGGATGGCCTGGTTAGCCAATCCACCAAGTCCTCTGTATGTTGCTGCTGCTTAAGACGGCCAGCACCAGTTAGAAAGGACAAGCGTGCCCCTGCAGAGGATGCACCACGTCCACCACGACCAGAGGCACAGCCTCCCGACACAGGGGCTGCTTGCCCTCTTATCTGTGCCTGGGAGCGTTTGCCTGTCCTTTTTGTTCTTTCAGACATGGTGAGTGATATATAGATTAATATATACAGAACTCTGATTCAACTCTGGTATAAAGAATTAAAGAACTCTGGTGTAACTAAGTGAGACACCGTGATAGCTGGCAGCCAGTGACAAGACACAGATTACAAGTCTCAGACACCTCCTATAAATCAGTGAGACCCCTCGATGGGTGGCAGTGAAACCTCCTATAAATCAGTGAGACCCCTTGATGGGTAGCAGCCAGTGAGAACACACGGATTATAACAATTCACAAATGTTTTAAAGAAATTAGTGACACCCAAAATACTGCGTGGTACTGGTTGTGTGACAAGACACAGATCACCTCAATTCACAAATGTTTTAAAGAAATTTGGAACCCCCAAAAAGACTTGCTGGCACAGTGACAAGACACACATCACCTAAATTCCCTGATATTTGGTAGAAATGAGAGCCCCCCAGAAGCGTGGCAGACCGGCAGTAAGAACACACAACAACAATCTCTAGGGATGCACCGTACCACTTTTTTAAGACCGAGTACGAGTACCGATACTTTTTAAAAGTACTCACCGATACCGAGTACCGATACTTTTCTTTAATGTCATGTGACGCTTTCCAATAAGAACAGACCATTTAAAAATGCCCCCAGCTCACATGTATATATCCCCCAGCTCATGGATATGCCCCCAGCTCACACATGGATATGCCCCAGCTCACACATGGATTTGCCCCAGCTCACACATGTATATGCCCCAGCTCACACATGGATTTGCCCCAGCTCACACATGGATTTGCCCCAGCTCACACATGGATATGCCCCAGCTCACACATGGATATGCCCCAGCTCACACATGGATATGCCCCAGCTCTCACATGGATATGCCCCAGCTCTCACATGGATATGCCCCAGCTCTCACATGGATATGCCCCAGCTCTCACATGGATATGCCCCAGCTCTCACATGGATTTGCCCCAGCTCACACATGGATTTGCCCCAGCTCACACATGGATTTGCCCCAGCTCACTCATGGATATGCCCCCCAGCTCATGGATATTGCCCCAGCTCACTCATGGATATGCCCCCCAGCTCATGGATATTGCCCCAGCTCACACATGGATTTGCCCCCCAGCTCACACATGGATTTGCCCCCCAGCTCACACATGGGTATGCCCCCCCAGCTCATGGATTCCCCCCCCAGCTCATGGATTCCCCCCCCGCGACGATACTTACCTTCCTGGGCGCCGCCGGGAATGTCTCTGCGCGTGCGCTCGTTGGAAGGACCCCAGCCGCGACCACGTGGGACCATGTGATCACGGCTGGGGTCCTTCCAACGAGCGCGCGCGGGGAAACTTTCCCAGCGTCGCCCAGGAAGGTAAGTATCGTCGCGGAGAGCAGCTGCAGGGCCTGTCCGAATGCTCTATCTGCATTCAGACAGGCCCTGCAGCTGCTCACTGTGTACATACTTACCTTCCTGGGCGCCGCCGGGAAAGTTTCCGCGCGCGCGTGCGTTGGAAGGACCCCAGCCGTGATCACATGGTCCTACGTGGTCGCGGCTGGGGTCCTTCCAACGAGCACGCGCGCGGAGACATTCTCGGCGGCGCCCAGGAAGGTAAGTATTGTGTAAGCAGCTCCAGGGGCGGCTGTCCTAATGCCGATAGAGCATTCGGACAGTCGCCGCAGCCCCTCGGATGCTGGCAAGCCGGCTCAATGCCGGCTTCCGGTATCGGTAAAAATATCGGGGGGTACTGCACGAGTACCAAGTACTCCTGCAGTACCCAGTATCGGCCCCGATACCGATACTAGTATCGGTATCGGTGCAACCCTAACAATCTCCTATGAAATCTCCTCTCAAATGCATGCTGAAGCGCTGCGTGGAAACCTTATATAGTGTGCTGCGGGACTTAGCTATGTGAGCCCATGATTGGGCAAAATTTGCCCAATCAGGACTCTGAGCCGTGATTGGCATACCGTTGAACCTGTCTTGCACCAGACCTGTGGTCAGGTGCAAGGCTGTAGCCAATTACGAGCTTCAGGCCAGGGGGAAAATGCATTGTGGTCCATTGTGGTCGAACATGCGGTGAGCACCCGGAAATGTTCGGTGTTCGCGATCTAATCGAACAGGCTAAGTTCGGGTCGAACTCCGAACAGTCCGAACCGAACAGCTCATCCCTAGTCACAATGACACCTCAAAAAGGGTCTAAGAAAAAAATCCAAGAAAAAAGGAGAAAGTCAACATCTAGGATACAGTGATACAATATTCTAGCTACATTTAAAGAGAACATATACCAGTGTAATTAACATAGCTAGGAATAGTAATCCATATATGGCAAAAACATAATTTTATACTAAATGTGCACAGAACTACAGCCATACAATGAACTGCCCTTTGAGATCTATGTAAACCACATATTTAGGAAGACCAAATAGAAAAAAAAAAGTTTCTTTATTGGTTAAAAACAATTGCCTAGGAGGACTTCACACCCAGAGAGGGTTTGTAAGACCAATACTGCATATATCGCTTCTTTTTAAACAAACTAACGTAGGGGCAAAAAAGGGATATAAGAGTTTTTCTCTTTTATATAATATATATATATATATATATATATATAAAAAAACACATGGGGGGGGGGGTTGCACTCAGCCTAAACGAAGCATTCAGTGCGGGTGCGTCTCAAAAATAAAATACAAAACAAAACCACGGAGAGAGAGCACTCCAGACAAACACATTCAAAAACCTGCAACAACAGCTTTTACCACATGGTGAAAATTTCTTAACTCTGAGCTTTGCTGAATAAAATGGTGGAAATTTGGTTCACAATGAACGGCCGCAAATTGCTTAAGCCTGCCAACAGCGTCCATGTAATCCACCCTCTGGCAGGTCCTACTCTGCAAACCTAATGACTGCCCATCATGGGATAAACTCACTTACTGAGGAACAGGTCCCCTTCATGGAGCTCCTGCAGATCAAGGTTAAATAGAACCTGGAGGAGGAGTACCTGTGGCAGGGAGGGGTGCATACCCAGGAAATTCATATTAAAAACACATGGGGGGGTTGCACTCAGCCTAAGGCTAGGGTCAAACGAAAGCATTTTTACACGCGAACGTAAAAAAGTGCGTCCGAACGCATTGACGTATTTTTTCACGGAATAGGCGAAAACGGTCATACGATGCGCATTTTCGTGCGTGATGTTTTACGGATCCAAACCAGGAAACTTTTTGCGTCTGGACGTTATGTTGGCCGGACACGAGCAGGGTCTGACGTCTCCAATTCACACACACACGCCGCTATGCGGACGCAGCGCACTCAGTACGTCAGTACTAGCGGTTCTGCGTTCTCAAAAAAATGCGTTAATTTTCCACTTGTGTTGCGCGGCCGGACTTTCGTGCGACCGTACTTCGTATATTGGCTGTCATTGCCCGTCATTTGCTGCTAGTGCGGCCGTGATTATGTGCGCCAGAACGCACGTTAAAAGTGCGCTGGTCTGACCCCAGCCTAAACTAAGCATTCAGTGTGGGTGCGTCTCAAAAATAAAATACAAAACAAAACCACGGAGAGAGCACTCCAGACAAACGCATTCAAAAACCTGCAACAACAGCTCCATGCATGGGTACATAATACCAGCTTTTACCACATGGTGAAAATTTCTTAACTCTGAGCTTTGTTGTTGCAGATTTTTGAATGTGTTTGTCTGGAGTGCTCTCTCTGTGGTTTTGTGTTACAATATATATATATATATATATATATATATAATATATATATATATATATATATAATCAGGGCATCATGTAGAGAGCAAGGAAAGGTCCTGTCCGGGGTTTATGTGTCACCCAGATTTCTCTCTTACACCTTCCGGAACCTCTAAGCACCTGGTTTTGCACTTTGCCTCAGTGGCAATTTAGTGCAGGTGAGGCAAACAGACATCGCTCTGGAGTCTGGGAGCAGACGGTCTCTATCTGCTGGAGCACAAGGTTGGTTTTCTGAAGCCTGACAAACACTAGGTTTGCAAAGGTTGTTAGTCAGGGCTATTGTATGTTTAGTTAGTGCCGGGACACGGCTAGGAATTTTCTTTGCTTTTGAACTGTTTATTTTGAGCAATATACAGTGTGGTGTATAACCTGTGGGTTGCTGCAATAAATGTACCCCCGTTTGAAGAAAAGTCACTGGTCTGGTCTCTGTACCTTTCAAGAGTGCTCACCCCAGAGAGCAATTGCACCCGCTACCTGTTTCCCAGCTCATATATATATATATATATATATATATATATAATATATATATATATATATATAAAAAATGCCACTCGAGCGACATCACGATATCTCCAGCATCGTAAAGTCTACAAACTTGAAATTCGGCAAGGATGTTCCTTTCGGCTTCTAGCTGCTCGCTAAGAAAGGATTTTTCAAAATTACCATCAGAGCATCAGTTATGAACACGCTCTGATGCTAAGGAGTTATACTCCCCCCCCCCTCCCCACTTGAAAACTAAATCTATTCCAACTGCCACTTGCCTCACATGCAGTTATCTCAGTTCAAACTGGCAGACGTTGCACTCCTTCACTCAGGACAAAGCCACGATTTTCACAGGCGTAAATCAGGGAGAAAACGTTTTCATACCCAGAATTCCTCTGATCCAATCAGACTACCACTTAGAGTTCACTTAGAGTTTTAAACGTCTACAATTTCATGTTAAGGCGTGCAACTCCATCTGTTACCGGAATCCACCTGGTTCACTCGGGACGAGGCCGGGCCGGCACGGACAAGGATTGACTGGACACGAGTCTCTTCAGGAAAGGCAAACTTTATTGTGACGTCACAGATACTCAAACAGGATTGAATCGCAAAGAATGAGCCCAGATTACACTCAAACAAGGGGTTTTATACCCCGAATACATAATTAGGTACATCCCAATTAGCCCACCCCATGGTGACACTATCCCACCCCACGTGGGTCCGTACCTCCCTTAATTGAATACAAAGACATTCCACATATTGGTCATAAATTGGCAGGCTTCATGATATTTTGACAATAGAGGATTTACCACTTTCTCTGGATCCTGCTTATGCCCACCTCCCTAGGACTTGTTTATTGTATATCCTAGATAAGGCCTCGTCTGGTTTCACACTTCCATTTGTTCAGCCTCTGGCTTCTCTGACCTTGAAGTATCTATTCTCCATCCTGTCACTTCGTGCCAGCAACAGCCCGGATCTGTCACGTTCTATGCTGGCAAACCTGTCTTCCTGCCCTCTGTATTTGTATATTGTGTTTTTTCCCTTGTGTTTCTGTTGCTGCCAATTCCTGGGTGGCCTCCCAGGGGTTAATTGGTGTTCTGTGTGCTGCTCACCTGTTGACCCTTGCCTTGATTCCCCTGTCTATATTAGAGCAATGTACCTATAGTACATTACTGGGTCATTTTTTTCTTTGCCTGGTCTCCTTGCCACTTGTGTCCTGAGAGCTCCTTGCTGTGTTCCTGATATCCTCCGTTTGTTCATCCTTGTTCAGTTTTTGTCTCTATTATTTCTGTTCCAGTTTATGTCAGTTCCTTCTGTGTATTTAGTTCTGTCTATTGCTGTATTTTGTTTTGCTGTTTATGTTCCATTCAGATTCCCCGGTTACTGATTTTGGCTTGGCTGACTTCCCTTCTGGTTCCTATTCCTATATTCTGTATGACGTACTCTCTCTGGTTATGACCTTTGGCTTTCCTCTTTATGACTACTCTATTGTATATTCCTTGTCTGTACCGTTTCCAGGAAACCCTGTCATCTGTATACAACAAAAGACTCTGTACGGCTTCAAGGTAATACTTTCCTTTAGATTAGATCCGGCTATCCTAAAGACCGTCTTTCAGTGCAGGGAATCTTTGGTATTGCCGTACAGAGGTCTTTTGTTAACCCTTTGTTGCTTTCACCTGTCCTTGCAGTTTACCCTGCATCTCTGCATATAGGGGCTTCTCTCAGGAACCAAGGCCTCACCTTGCTGCGAGTTATATTCTTAGGGATACATATACAGACCGACCACTTCCAAGGATCGGAGGGCAAGAATAGGGTGGTGCGTGCCTGGTGGTACTGCCACCGTGACAGGATCCTCCTTAGTTTAATTGCTTTACTGTTAGTTTAACACATTCCTAAGATTCTATGCAAGCTACATCCTAATTTCAGCTAATATCGACTATTTAGATTCAAGTGAACCAATGTTCTGAGCAAGATGGCCGCCTGGCTCAAGATGGCGGCCCTCTACTGACCTGAGTCCCTTACAATCAGACTACCACTTACAGTTTTAAACGTCTACAATTTCCTGTTAAGGCGTGCTACTCCATCAACATCAATAAAGCACAGAGACAGACTTTGAAAGTGACTGGTGTGCATCTGACGAGTGACGGTTTCGCCCATGGCCAGCTGTATGTGGTGTGCTCCAGAGTCAGTTCACCAGGCAGCCTGGTCATCCTCGGTCATGCTGGCGGCACCAGTCTTGCGCCAAGGTTGGGCCCAGGTTCAAGTGGGAAGCCCCTATATGCAGGGATACTACTGTAGACAACAGGTGGTAAAAAGCAACACAGGGTTAACCAGAGACTCTTGCACAGCAATATCCAAAGAATCCCTAAACTGATAGGTCGGTCCTTAAAGTAGCCGGATCTGCGCTAGAAGAAATAATACCTCAGAGCCATGCAGAGTCTAGGAAATACACAGATAACAGCAATCAATACAGTGTTGGGAAATACAGAAGCATAGTCATGAGGAAAGCCAAAAGTCAGAAAACCAGAGAGAGTACGTAATCCAGATTCCAGGATTCTAGAGCCAAAAGGGTAGTCACACAAACCAAATGTCGGTACACAGGAATCAGCATAAACAATAAACAGAAAAACAAAAAAAAGCAAGGGAAAACCAACACAGGAATAACTAGAAATAAACCAGGAACAAGATGACAGGAGAAACAGATGGACAGATAGACAGGGTAAATAGAACCAAAGTAACATTAACAGACTATACAACCAGAACAGGAACAAAACAGCAGGAAGCTCTCAGAATACAACACACCGAAATAAACCAGGAAGTGAAAATCATGGAGCAATGCACAAAGGAGCATTGCTTCTAAATAGGGAGGAGATCAAGACATGACAGACAGGTGAGCTGAGAGAACAGATAGAAACATAGAAAATGTCGGCAGATAAGAACCTTTCGGCCCATCTAGTCTGCCCAATTACATGGATACTTTACCTGGATTTATCTTTTTCACTGCAATTGTAAAGGGTCATCCAGACGTGGACCCCTTGCTTGATGTGCCTAGAGGGGTGTCAGCTATACCCTCCTGACGAGGCCCAATAAGGCCGAAACGATCATCGGGGGTTGCTGCACCTCTCGTGCAGGGATGACGTCCTTGGCAATCAGCACTGGCCACCCTTTCTGGGTGAGAGCAGGCTGATTTGCATATGGAAAATTCATCCCTGTAATGGCACAATCAAGCTAAAACCTTGTTTGTGAGACCTGAGCGGGCACCCACCGTAGAGCAGGCCATTTGTGCTGTTGCTCGTTCTCAGGACCCTCACAAACACCCCCCTTGTTTCTCAGCCTTATGCCTATCCCATGCCTGCTTAAATTCAATTACTGTTTTGGCCTCTACCACTTCTACTGGAAGGCTGTTCCATGTATCCACCCCCCTCTCAGTAAAATAATGCTTCCTGATGTTACTTTTAAACCTTTGCCCCTCTAATCTAAGACTATGTCCTCTTGTTTTTCTACTTTGTTTCCTTTTAAATATACTCCCTTCCTCTACCTTGTAGATTCCCTTTACGTATTTAAATGTTTCTATCATATCTCCTCTGTCTTGTCTTTTTTCCAAGCTATACATGTTAAGATCATTAAGCCTTTCCTGGTAACTTTTCTCCTTCAAGCCGTCCACCATTTTAGTAGCCCTTCTCTGAACTCTCTCTAAGGTATCTATATCCTTCTGGAGATACGGTCTCCAGTACTGCACACAGTACTTTTGTACTGCGCTTCCTTCAACTCACATCCTTACCAAGGTATAGACATTGGCTATTCTGCCTCTCCCATTGTACAGCGCTACGGAAATTGCTAGCACTTCACAAATACCTGGGACTGTATAAACTAACACAAACTGTGCACATGAAACCCTGAGCCGCTCAGGACCTCAGACTGGGGAAACTGAGGTACTGAATTTAGCATCTCTGCAACGGTGAAAACAAAGCACACCCACTCGCTGACTCGCTCACACACTCACTTGCGCCCGTTCATGGTTTACATACTCCCTGTCTCATGCAAAGTCCCTCTCACATGCTTTCTTGTGCGGTCTCTTGTGTGCACTCTCTAACTGCACCTTTTCTTGGTGACCCTCTGCTTTATCTTGCAGTCTTTCTCGGTTTACTTTTTCTTGCTGTGGCTCTGTGCTTTTCTTTGTGGTCCCTCTCTCTGTGGTCTCTTTTTCTCCCTGTGTGTATGGATTTCATTCCTTTCCTGTCTCTGCAGTAGCTGGGGGGGGGGGTTCAGCCCAGCCTTCCCCTCAGGTCACAGTGCAGGAGGGAGGAGGAGCAACTCAGACTCAGCATGCTCAGTGCGTTTTTTACGTATACCAAAGTATACACACTGATTGGTTAGCTCAAAGTGCCTAATGAGGTGTGCGTGGAAAAAGGCAAGAAAGAAAAGCAGTTAAATATGAAAATTATCATATTTACTTGCTTTTTATGCTCCTTCAAAAAGGCATGGCATTGTTTTAAAAGCCCACTAGCAAAGCATGCATGTCCCTTTAAGCATTTTCCTGTGAGAAAAATGTGCCAATTTAGAGTGTGACTTCAGATTAATACCCTGGTTTAACCTTCTCCACCCTCTGAACATTAACAAAAGTCTGGTTAAGCACGGCAAACTGATTTTGAACAATACATAAGTTATCAAAATTATTTGAATGAATGGGCAAGAACTATAAAAATTTTAGACATCAGTAAACGTCCCAAGGTAGATCAAGGGTGTTAGAAGACACATTATGTGCAATGGATTTGTCAGAAAAATCATGGATTTCTCTGATGTTTTGATTGTGGATCTCAGTGATGCAAAAGCCATGTTTATGGACAAGACAAGGCACATGGAATAATGCACTACTACAACGTCCACTTAGCTAGATTTACACAAACCAGGACATATATTTTGTGGCCATCAGACCCGAAGTGGTTATGATGAGCATATTGGCCAACTGGCAATGGTCAGGCAGAAAATCTCCTTTAATGACATCTCCTTAACGAGCACAAAAATTGTTAAAAACAAATCCATGCAGCCAGAGCCCTAAACACCAATGTAATACAATACATTCTGCCTCAGAAGAGGCCGATCTGGCACTCCAATCTATGAAATGGCCAATGTAAGGGATGCGCAACATTTCAGCTGTAAATGGAAGCATTATTTTACTGAGAGGGTGGTGGATACATGGAACAGTCTTCCAGTTGAAGTGGTAGAGGCCAAAACAGTAATTGAATTTAAGCAGGCATGGGATAGGCATAAGGCTATCCTAAACAAAAGATAAATCCAGGTTAAGTATCCATGTAATTGGGCAGACTAGATGGGCCGAAAGGTTCTTATCTGCCGACATTTTTCTATGTTTCTATGTTTCTAATACAGCTTTTCAAGAAAATTATGCACACCAATTCCATTAATCATCTCTTAGAGTGGAGCGTGGTGTCTGTCTTCTGGTTTGAATTGTCATCGAGTGTTGGTCAATCCAGACAATAGAGCACCCATCTATTTAAGGACTCTTTAAAAATTATTTTATGAGTGCATAATCCCTTCCCTTCTCTTTAATCTGACAATTGTGGATCCTGGTTCATGTCCCAATCAGGACATGAAGAATCAGCCTGGTCCTTCCCTGACAGTCACTGGTGTGCACACCCAAATGCATTAGGGTGTGCACCAATAGTGCATTTATTAAATTAAAGAATGATGTTTAGAAGATTTTGCACAAAATACAAAGTTTTCTTCAGCAATAACAAGCCTGTATTGAGAGATACAGTTCATTTTCAAGTTATTCATCATGAACCAGGTAAGGGACATCTATAATGTCAATATATTTCACCTATCAGTCTATCACTCTCACCTAGCAGTCCTCCCCTCCTGTTTCCAACCCCAATCCTTCTAGATTGTGAGTTCCTACAGGAATAGGGCCCTCATCTCCTCCTGTACTGGTTTGTCAAATGTTGTTCAATGTATTGTATCCCTGTCTATACTGTGCCCATTGTACAGCGGTGCGCAATATGCTGGTGCTTTATAAATAAAAGGGGGTGAAAAACTACTTATTTACCCAACATTAGGGTGCGCATGGGAACACCAGGCACACATCCTGCGCACACCTATGTTGTAGCAGTAAAATGGATTTTAAAGAGATATTCTAACCACCATAACTACTTACAGTGGTCAAGGTTGAGCGTATATGCTCTACTTTTTTAACCATCTCTAGCTCTTGCAACAACACTTCAAAGTGGAGAGGTCATGGATTACCTTCTACTGAAAGACAATCAGCAGTAGCTAGCCAGGCTTTTAGGGGGCCATGTTCCCCTCGGATCATAACTGTTGAGGAATATTTTAATCTTTCTATGTATGCGTATTCTTATATCAAATTGATCCTCAGATAAACTCTTTGTATCTTGAAGTCTTTTGGGTCAGAGTAGGAAACAGATGTTGAACACCTGCCTCAATCCTTGAAGGATCATCAATTATGGCTTCCAGCATTTATTGAGGAAGGCAGTGGTGTATTTAGGTTTTGTGCTGCCCTAGGCCTGACTAAACTCGTGCACCCCTAATTTAAATTTGACGCACCCCTTCCTGTCAAGGGCACACCTCTTCCTGGTTAATCCCCACCCTTCCTCTTTAAGCTCCACCTTTTCCTCTTAGAGCTCCGCCTTTTCCTGTCTTTATATTAAAAGTGGATACCAAGTGCCTACTTGTATATTTTGTATACCATTTCAAATGTATCTATTGAGATAAAGAAAATTATGAAATGTTTAAATTCAAGTATTTTTACAAAGAACAGCCACGCATGTCAAGTAAACGGGATCACAGCCGCTCTAATTGGTGGAACAATAAAATCCACAGAAACGTGCACTGCATATGAGCGTATCACAGAGCTGCATAGCAATAAAACCCACAGAAATGGGCACTGTGTATGAGCATATCAGAGCTGCAAAGCAATAAAACCCACAGAAATGTGCAGTGTGTATGAGCATATCACAGAACTGCACAGCAATAAAACTCACAGTAATGTGCAGTGTGTATGAGCGTATCCCAGAGCTCCAGGGTAATAAAACTCACAGTAATATGCAGTATGTATCACAGAATCCACAGCAATAAAACTCCCAGCAATGCAATGTGCGGTGTGTATGAGTGCATCAGAATTCACAGCAATAAAACTCCCAGCAATGCAATGTGCGGTGTGTATGAGTGCATCAGAATCCACTGCAATAAAACTCCCAGCAATGCAATGTGTGGTGTGTGTCAGCGTATCAGAATCCACAGCAATAAAACTCCCAGCAATGCAATGTGCGGTGTGTATGAGTGCATCAGAATCCACTGCAATAAAACTCCCAGCAGTGCAATGTGTGGTGTGTATGAGTGCATCAGAATCCACTGCAATAAAACTCCCAGCAAACCGAGTGTATATGAGCACACAGCAATTATTTATTCTACATTTAACGGCCTCTGTCTGCGGTAGGGCTGTGTGCCGAGTCAGCAGGTACTGTGTACAGACTCAGCAGGAGGTCCCTCCCGGCCACGTTAGGATCACGGCTGTGCCTGTGCGTGGAGCCATCTTTTCAGCAGTGGGGTGCCACTGCCAGAGGGTGCACCGTGGCTTTGATTCCCTTCCCGATGGGTGTTCAGTCCAGAATAGAGTGACAGTCCATGTTAACGAAAGGGCGGGCAGCTGCGTGCATGCGTGTCACGTGGTTCAGCCAGTCAGGTGGTACTGAGACTCAGTACCACCTGACTGGCCGGACCGAGTGTGACCTGCACGCAAGCAGCCTCACCAGGAGCCAGGCAGCTCAATGACAAATTTCTATCACTGCAGTGCTGGTTAAGGAAAGGTCCACTTTAAACAGCAGTAAGCAGACAGGGCTTCATATTCTGCTGAAACCCCCACCTTTACCTGCCGTTTACTGTCATCTTCTCTCTCTGGACACAAATCACATCCCCCTCCTCTCTCCTAGAGCTGCTGCGGGGCAGGGGAGGAGCTATGGAGGGAGGAGAGTGGGATTTTTATTCTATTCGCTTTTATTCCGTATGCAAACGCCATGCTCCGCTGCTCGTTGTTTGAGAACACAGCTCAAAGCTGACACACAGTGACAGTGGCACCTCCTAGTACCCCCTAATGACACCCCAATAATCACTGGTACCTGGGGCGGCCCGCCCTCCGCCACTCCTCTAAGTACACCACTGCTCTGGTGATATGCTCACACACAAGTTTGGCGAACTGCCAGCAAGTACGGTGCTGTTTGAAGGCAGTGCAAATCCCCATAGAGAAGTAATGGCTAATCTATTCAGAGAACACCAAACAGCAGAGAAATGTCAGTGAAATGCCCTGATGTTCAGTAGTTTCAATCAGCAGGTTTATTCAGGCGAACCCCATAGGTTTCAATGTTAAAAATATTCCCGTTTTTTATGCAATATCTAATAAACCATTTATTATTTTAATCTGCAGTAAAAAGTCTTTATTTATTTATTGATTTTTTTTTTGTACCTTTTAGTGATTTTTCAGAATTTTTTGGGCTAAATTCCCCCCTTTTTTTTAATAGCGGTTCTCCTTTTTCTGTAACAGAACTTTTTATTATCAATCATAGGATCTTATATGTAAATTCCAGACATTTTCGTTCAGTAGTTCTTTTGAAATGCGGTGGCAGCATACAGCGGCCGACTCCATGCACTTTGGGGACCCTGCGGTGAATGGTGAATTCACTGCAGGGTTGGGAAATTTTATTCCCCGAAGTGCAGGGAACTACAGAACACCAAAATGTTGGCGTCATTTCGGTGCTCTGTGAGTAACCCAATTAGTGGTGAGGTTTTTTGTTGCCCCCTGGAAAGTGAAAGCCTAGGCCTTGCCTACTCAGGACATACTTGAAAATTAGTGACATCTCAATGTTTCCTTCCTGGTAAAATAGTTTGCAAAAGTAAAAAAAAAAATTAAAAAAAAAAAAAATTTTTTTTTTTTTTTTTTTTTTTAGGGGTGGGGCCACCCAGCGGGCCGCCGCCCCCTGGAAAGTGCCGCCCTAGGCCTGGGCCTTGTTGGCCTAGGCCAAGATACACCAGTGGAGGAAGGAGGCATTAAGTCAACATCCTTGTTGCCTTCTGACACAAAGACTCTAAGGCTAGGGTCAGACTAGCGCAGTTTTAACGTGCGTTTAGCCGCACGAAATCACGGCCGTACTAGCAGCAAATGACGTCCAATGCCGGGGAACATACGACGAACGGCCGCACGAAAGTTCGTCCGCGCAACGCAAGTGGCCAACGAACGCATTTTTTCGAGAACGTCAAACCGCTACTACTGACGTACAGAGTGCGCTGCGGCCGCATAGCGGCGTGTGTGTGTGTGATTAGGAGACGTCAGACGCTGCTAATGTCCGGCTAACATAACGTCCAGACACAAAAAGTGTTTTATTGACGATCCGTACAAAATCACGGACGAAAAGGCGCATCGTATGACCGCTATCGCGTATTCCGGGAAAAAATACGTATGTTCGTTCGACCGCACTTTTTCACGGACAACGTGAAAAATGCGTTCGTCTGACCCTAGCCTAAAAGTTACCGGCCTAAGCTCTCTTTGATGTAAGGAACTGATCATTGATTAGGTGTAACAGGATGTTGTAAAGCTTCTCACTGTCTAGGGTTAATTTGAATAAAATTGTATCTCAGCTCTTTTGTTTGAAATGGTTTGGAAAACGCGGCAAAAGCTTAAACCAATTAGAGGTATTACAGGATGTCTTTTACTGTGTTACTGTGACGTCACTTTCTGTACTTAAGGAGACCATGTGTTTGGTTCTTCAGAGAGGGAAACAACTAAAAGACTTAAAACCTATGTTTGGTGTCTGTGGTTATTTCTCTCTCCAGATATCTGTGATTCTCAATCTGTAGTTTTATGTTATCTAAGAAAATAGTAAACACAGCCGGCTGTGAGAAAGAACAGGGACTGACCAATGCCAGAATATAACATCACAACAATAACTATTAGTGAGTGGAAATTGATTGATTTGCAATCTGTAATGAATGCAGGCGCCAGGCTTATTTTTCTCACCAGATGCACCTCCCCACTCTGCCAGTCCCTCCATTGGCTTCCTGTACGTTCCAGGATACAGTTTAGAATACTGATGCTCACGTTAAAAAAAAAAAAAAAACTCAATAACTCAACTCCTCCCTACATTTCTTCATTACTCCACAAGCACGTCCCATCCAGACAACTCCGATCAGCAGGCGAGCTCCTCCTGTTCTCTGTCTACACGCACACGGCCAACTGTCGCCTCCAAGATTTTTCACGGGCAGCACCGGTCCTGTGGAATGACTCGCCTCATCTAACTTTCCCCTAATCTTCAAGCCTTCAAGAAATCCCTCAAAGCCCAATCTCTTCAGATTAGCGTACCACATCACTGTTGCAACTCATCCCTCTGCTCATCTACTCACTCAAGATTGAAGCGGCTTCTATGGCCCCACCAGTTCCAAACCACTACCACCAAAGACCCTGCTATCTCGTAAAATTTCTCAATAACCCTTAATAACCCCAATCCCTCTAGACTGTAAGCTCCTATGAGCAGGGCCCTCTACATCTCTTGTTTCCATCATATGTCCGTTTATCTCGTCCCCTTCGGTTATTGTAAAGCGCTGTGGAAACTGTTGGCGCTATATAAATAATAGAGGAGTCAGCTTGAATGCTCATTCAACCAGCAGACTTGTAATGCTTCTCAATGTTTTGCATTCTTTTAGTCAAGTGTCTGTCACTAAAGGAGTCAGGAGGAGATATAAACACCTTAGGCTGGGTTCAACTTCACACCTCAGCGTTTTTCATTTGTGCCTAATGCGCGCGTTTTTGTTGCGCATATCGCGCAAACGCTGCAGTCTATGGCCTTGAACACGCTGTAATACACCCCAAAGAAGCTCCTGGGACTTCTTTGGGCGCATGGCTTTTTACAGCGCGTTCCGACGTGCTGTAAAATGCCCAGGTGTGAACGGGCCCCATTGGAAATCATGGGATTTCCGTGTTTGGACATTTTACAGCGCGCAGGAACACGCTGTAAAACGCCCAAGTGTGAACGGGGCCTAAAGGATTGTTGTGAGACACAAATTGTAAACTATTTTTTTGTACAAAATGTGCTTGGTAAAATGCTTTCAAGTTTTAAGTTTGCAGAAGTATAATGTCAATGTGTTGTGTCGTGTCATATTAAACTAGATGAATGCTGCTCTTTGAATGAAATAATGCAATTTTCTTTACATAAATCCATTTTTTTTAACACGTGTGAGTCTTCTGAATTAAGTAACTTGACAAATTGATTCCAATGATTGTAAAGAGGCTTAAATGATACAAGTTTAATCCTTCTGTTGCCGATTTAAAAATTTTCTTTTTGAAACAATTTGAAATACAATTTCCTTTTTTTTTTGCATACCGTATTTTTCGCTCCATAAGACGCACTTTTTTCCCCCCAAAAAGTGGGGGGAAAGTGGGTGCGTCTTATGGAGCGAATATGGCCCAGCAGCTCGTGGATGTGCCTCCGCTCACCTGCCGCCGCCGCGTTCGTCTCCCTCTGAGCATGCGTCTGGCAGCAGGAAGCTTGGGCACTCGCCTGGGGGAGCCACGTGACCGCGGAGATCGCGGTCACGTGGCTCCCCCAGGCGAGTGCCCAAGCTTCCTGCCGCCGGACGCATGCTCAGAGGGAAACGAACGCGGCGGCGGCAGGTGAGCGGAGGCACATCCACGAGCTGCTGGGCCATATCCATATGTGAGCTGGGGCATTATCAGTGTGTGAGCTGATGGGGCAAATCCATGCTGGCTGGGGCAAATCAATGTGTGAGCTGGCTGGGGCAAATCCATGTGTGAGCTGATGGGGCAAATCCATGTGTGAGCTGATGGGGCAAATCCATGTGTGAGCTGATGGGGCAAATCCATGTGTGAGCTGATGGGGCAAATCCATGTGTGAGCTGATGGGGCAAATCCATGTGTGAGCTGATGGGGCAAATCCATGTGTGAGCTGATGGGGCAAATCCATGTGTGAGCTGGCTAGGGCAAATCCATGTGTGAGCTGGCTAGGGCAAATCCATGTGTGAGCTGATGGGGCAAATCCATGTGTGAGCTGGCTGGGGCAAATCCATATGTGAGCTGATGGGGCAAATCCATGTGTGAGCTGGCTGGGGCAAATCCATGTGAGAGCTGGCTGGGGCAAATCCATGTGTGAGCTGATGGGGCAAATCCATGTGAGAGCTGGCTGGGGCAAATCCATGTGTGAGCTGATGGGGCAAATCCATGTGTGAGCTGGCTGGGGCAAATCCATGTGAGAGCTGGCTGGGGCAAATCCATGTGTGAGCTGGCTGGGGCAAATCCATGTGTGAGCTGATGGGGCAAATCCATGTGTGAGCTGGCTGGGGCAAATCCATGTGAGAGCTGGCTGGGGCAAATCCATGTGTGAGCTGGCTGGGGCAAATCCATGTGTGAGCTGATGGGGCAAATCCATGTGTGAGCTGGCTGGGGCAAATCCATGTGTGAGCTGGCTGGGGCAAATCCATGTGTGAGCTGGGGCAAATCCATGAGCTGATGGGGCAGATCCATGTGTGAGCTGGCTGGGGCAAATCCATGTGTGAGCTGGGGCAAATCCATGTGTGAGCTAAGGCATATCCACGTGTGAGCTAAGGCATATCCACGAGCTGGGGCAGTATATCCATTATTACACTATTTCATTCAGAATATTTATTTTCCGGTTTTCCTCCTCTAAAAACTAGGTGCGTCTTATGGTCAGGTGCGTCTTATGGAGCGAAAAATACGGTAACTTCTGGCTTTGAAGATTACATTCTCCTTTATGATAGCTAAAGGCTTCCTTTTTCACCTTTTTAAATTCATTAAAAAAAAAATTGTATAATTTTTTTGTGAGGCTTCTCATTTTAAGGTATGCATGAAGTAATTTTAATACTCAAATGTCCATCATAACATTTGATTAAAATAAAAAATTTTAATGTACAAATATATTGATTTTCTAGAATATTACGCATTTGTTACGTTGGTCAATGCAAGACCTAAGATTTATTTGTTAAATGTAAGATGTTGACAAAAAAAAAAACACCACGATGGCCACCACCTTTACTTTAAAATATATATACACCTGTATAATCAATAATATATATAATCCAACAGGTGCCTGGTATTCAACCCTTAACAAGAAAGTTTACTTGCTCCAGTGCTGCTATACCGTATAGGTAGAAATCGTGATGGGTGAATAGCGCACTCGAGAGACGTACAGGGTCATTCAAATTGATCCGAATGGCTGGAGAAAGGTAACCGAACGCTGAAAATCAGCGTTCGGTTACCCTTCTTGGCCATGTCGGCTATTCAGAGAGCAGGTAATACGCCAAATCCTGGCGAATTGCCTGCACATTCGGTGCCTGTTCGAGGGCAGTGAAATCCCCATGAAAAGCAATGCTTCGGCTATTCAGAGAACACAAACCAGCAGTGAAAGGTTCCCGAAATGCCCTCCCATTCGGTGGTTTAATTCGGCAAGTTTATTCAGGAGAATCCCATAGGCTTCAATGTTAAAAATATTCGCGTTTTAATTCAATATCTAATAAAACTGTTCATTATAAAATTCTGCAGTAAAGAGTCTCTTTATTTATAGATTTTTTAGGATATTTTAAGTATTTTTCTGGATTTTTTTTATTAAAGTCTGATTTTTTTTTTTTAATTTTACTTATTTTTTCTGTAACAGCCCTCTTTATTATCATTCCCTGGACCTCATATGTAAATTTCAGACATTTTCACTCAGTAGTTACTTTGCAAACAGCGTTTCACTTTTTACACATTCGTGCAAACTGTTTTGCTAATTTATTCACTGCCTTCTTCTGCGGTGTCGGCTTTTTCCGGAGGCTGCGCTGCGTGTGATCGGCTCCTGCTCGGGTTTTTCCGGTGTCTTCGACGGGTTAATCCAGATGTTTTTACGGGTTTTCGGCAGCTTTTCCCTACGGTGCTTGCTGAATACACCGCAGGGTGGCCAAAATGATAAAGCCGATTTGCACCGAATTGAAGAGAACGAAAAGTCACCGAACGTGCAGTGACTTTGATTCTCTTTGAATAACCCTGCTAGTATCGATAAAAAATGAATTTTACTATTGCGAGTCGACGTTTCAGTCCATGCTGGACTTTTCGCAAGACATAACAAGATACTAAGTCTCTCGAGTGCGCTATTCACCCACTACGAATAAAATATATAATCAGGGCTTGACAAATTTGCTTTGAATCTAGGAGCCAGATACAAAAGTTAGGGGCCAAGGTTTTGGCGAGGATTTGCCTTTATCAAGGTATACCTTGATAAAGGCGAATCCTCCCCGAAACGTTGGGAACCTTGCCTCTGCATCTGGGAGTTGGTTTGTAATGACCCGAATTAGGATTTTTAGCTGCTTCTATTTATTTATTTATCACTTTGTTACCTGGTGCTTTTTGCTGTTAGGTATTTTTTGTGGGTCTTTTGGCTACTTTTTTGAGCCTAGAAGTGTAGACCAAAAAACGATAAATAAACTCCGGATACCGTGGTATTAATTCAAATGGATTTATTCCAGAACCAAGAATAACGACGTTTCGACCACAACTGGTCTTTGTCAAGCCTAATTCAAAAATGTCATAAACAGGAAATAAATAGCATCACAGATCAATTAGCAAACAATCAATCAATTATTGCAAACGGTCTGTGCATACTAAACCAGTGATTTAAAAACAATTGTGTCCACGAGCTGATTCCTTTATTAACACATTAATTCACATTCTCTTAATTACACAAAGAAAAAGAGTCATTAATCATATTAACTGCAATATGTATCAGATCATGGACATAAATTCGCCAACGATAAATTTGACAGAACTTAATGGAGTATAACCTGTAGCTACAACAAAATAATCAATTCCACTGTCCCTCCCTCATATCTATAAGGAGAGGAACAATGGAACAAACTAGATTGTGCACTCTATAAAGGATACATACAAGAGTAAAAAATAGAATACAAGTATATGCACATATACGCATACACATACACAGACACGCACACACATAAGTGTGTACATGTATGTGCAATCACGTGCGATGAGGCATAATCACAAAAACGGTGAAAAATCTGCCTCCCTATTGAGGCCATGTGGAGAGAGCGTATTAAGATGATAAATCCAATATAATTCTCTTCTCTTAAGCAATTTTTCCCTATCTCCACCTCGTGTTAATTTGGGTACCTCATCAATGACTTGATAACGCAACTGTGAAATGTCATGTCCAGTGGATAAAAAATGTTCTGGAACTGGGAGTTCGGTTTTTCTTGTCCTAATGTCTGATCTATGTTTAATGAACCGATTTTTAACTTTTTGTGTGGTTTCACCCACATAGATCAAGCCACATGGGCACTTCAATAGGTAGACCACAAACGTGGAATTACAAGTGAAGTACCCCCTGATTTTGAATTTCTTCCCTGAATGAGGATGTGAAAAAAACTCCCCACGTATGACTGCATTGCAACAAGAGCAATTAAGGCACGGAAAAGTCCCATCCTTCGGTTTCCCAAAGAATGGACCTCTACCCGTATCATGTCTAAATTCCGCCTTTACCAACGTCTCTCTAAATGATCTCCCTTTCTTGTAAGACATTAATGGTGTACTTTGGAACTCTGGTATCATAGGATACGCATCTCTCAAAATATACCAATATTTACATAAGATATTTTTAACTTGTTGTGTATGAGTCCCATATTTAGACACAAAAGGGATTCTCCCATGGTTCTGATTCCGACGCCTCTGAGGCGTTCTGTTGATTGAGTCGAGACACTTCTTGACTCAATAATTGTTTGGGATACCCCCTTGCTCTAAATCTCTCAATCATTTCCTCAAGTCTCCTTCCCTTGGCATCAGGCAGATTAACCACCCTCTCTACTTGCATTATTTGACTTCGTGGGAGGGAATCTAACAATGTGATGGGATGTGCACTATCGTACCTTAATAGGGAATTCCTATCAGTTGGTTTACGGTAAAGGTCTGTAAATAGTCTACCATCTTTTTTGACAACTAAAGTGTCCAAAAAGCTAATTTGTGTAAAGCTAGATGACATTGTAAATATTATGGATGGTGATCCGGTGTTCAATACAACAAGGAACTGATCTAGAAGCTCTTTCGGACATTCCCATATGAAGATAATGTCGTCTATATACCGATACCAATGGTGGGCATATTGTTGAAAAAGACTACATTTATAAACCACATTTTCCTCAAATTCAGACATAAAGATATTCGCATATGTCGGAGCCACATTAGTGCCCATTGAGCTCCCCCGTATCTGTGTGTAAAACACACCGTCAAATAGAAAAAAGCTATTGCCTAATACCAAGTCAAGTAGATCAAGTAAAAATTGCAATTGATTATCACGAAAACCCAATTCGATGAGTGCATTCTTCATAGCCCTCATGCCTTCTGTATTCTGAATAGATGTATATAAACTAGTAATATCGAGACTTACCAAGATACTGCTATCTCTGACGGTAATGTCGCGTAATTTAATCAGAAATTCATTAGTATCCAAGATAAATGATGCAATCCGCTGGAGATAGGGCCGAGCCACCCTGTCCAAAAAAATGGACAGGGGGCTAAAAACCGAATCTACAGCGGACACGATTGGTCTCCCAGGAGGTGTAGAGAGAGATTTATGTACTTTAGACAAAACATATATTACAGGTGTTAACGGATATTTTTAATCAAAAATTTAGACAAACCCACATCGATGATTTGATTTTCTAAGGCATCCTTAACCAAGGATGATATCCTTAGAACTATTTCTGATGTAGGATCCCTATCCAGTCTTCTATATGTCTCACTGTCACTAAGCTGACGTTGTATTTCCTTCATATAATCCTTACTGTTCATAATCACCAGAGCTCCCCCCTTGTCCGCTGGTTTGATTGTAATTGATGGATCGCAACGCAACCTCTTTAGGATACTAAAATCCATAGCAGACATATTGGGTGAAGCTCTGGTGAAATGTGACCGTGAATACACTTTCGACATCTCTCTCTCCACAATATCGATATAAGTCTCGACGGCATGTTCGATATTCTGAGGCATAAAGCTACTCTTCTCTCGTAAACCCAAAGCTTTAGAGTTAAATGGTACTGTAGATGTATCATCATCGACCCGCCCTGAGAACAAACATTTCAAACGGATTGTGCGAAAAAAATTTAAATAAAATCAACTTGTACATCAAATGCATCAATACGTTCACTGGGGCAATAAGACAGGCCTCTTGAAAGTAATTTTACCTCAGAGGTCAAGTGAATATCAGACAGATTAAACACTAGCGTCTCTTGTACAGGGACCGGTTGCTCCTCATTGGGGGTTTCTTCATGGAACTCTTCTGTATTATCTCCTGCTGATTCCCCCCGGGGGGCTGTCTCCCCTGTCGCTCCTCTAAAAAAGACGCTCTAGTATCTTGTCCCACTAGAGCAAGGTCCTCTGATGTATCTGTGCCGGTACCTGACATCGAATCCTCGGGAAATCTTGGTTGTTTCCGGGTGCATCTTCTACCCGGTCCTCGTCGCGTTAATGCTGGCGTCATTGGATCACGTTTCTGCCAGCCATACACATGACCTTGCACATAATCGTCGAGATCGCATTGGAACTTGCGTCTTTTCCTTGACTCCACCTCCTTCCGGAAGTTGTCCAGCTGCGGAGCCAGTGTGGAACGCACCGCCATCAACTCCATCTCGGAGGTACTCTCTAAGAGCGTCTTTTCTAATTGAGCGATTGATTCTTGACACTGTTCAATCTCTCTTGACAGAAAATCAATAGTAAGCAACATGACATCCATAGAACATTTATTGAGAATTTTCTCAAACTTTTCTATATACTCCGCATCATCTCTGTAAAAAATAGGTTGAAGTCCCACGCTTAAACCACGTGGTATGCGTAATGCGCGATGGTATTCAGCCAAGGTGATCGAATGCAATTGGCATCCAATAAGTTTCCGGTTACACTTCAACAAATCCTTTTTGCCACAATCAACTGTAGAAGTTCTGAGAAATGTATTATCCTTACCGGCTTTAGCCAGAATCCTACTAGCTTCAACTTCATCGTAGGCGAATGTACATGGTTTTGGAACCAATTCCATATTGTAGGGAGGTGCTCCAAGCCTTATAAAGCAAGCAAGAATCCACAGGAAAAATTAAAGCTTAGGCACCATCTCCCTTGGTGGGTCACCGGAAAAAGGGTCTCTTGCTATGCAGCCCCACAGAAAGTCAAAAAACGATAAATAAACTCTGGATACCGTGGTATTAATTCAAATGGATTTATTCCAGAACCAAGAATAACGACGTTTCGTCCACAACTGGTCTTTGTCAAGCCGAATTCAAAAATGTCATAAACAGGAAATAAATAGCATCACAGATCAATTTGCAATAATTGATTGATTGTTTGCTAACGGTCTGTGCATACTAAACCAGTGATTTAAAAACAATTGTGTCCACGAGCTGATTCCTTTATTAACACATTAATTCACATTCTCTTAATTACACAAAGAAAAAAAGAGTCATTAATCATATATTAACTGCAATATGTATCAGATCATGGACATAAATTCGCCAACGATAAATTTGATAGAACTTAATGGAGTATAACCTGTAGCTACAACTAGAAGTGTAGACCGTTGCTTTCGAATATCAGTCTGGCCGCTCTGATATAGATTATATTATATTACTAGCTTTTGCCCGCGGCTTCGCTCGCGTGGATTTTAGGATTTGTTAAAATAGTTTTTTAAAAGAAACTTGAAGTTTTTTTGGTAGAAACCCCCTTTTCCCCCCCACTTGGGATTTTTGGAAAATTGTAAAACACGTGTTTTTTTTATTTTTCAAGAAGAATGTAAGTGCCAAATTTCACACCTGTAACATCTTCGGTTTTTGAAATATAGGTATACTGATAAAGGTATTCAACCCCCGTTTTTGCCCCCCCCCAAGGAATTTTCAGAAAATGGTAAAATACGTGTTTTTTTATTTGTCAAGATGAATCTAAATACCGATTTTCACATCTGTACCATCTTCTGTTTCTAAGATATAGGTATCCTGTTTAAAATATTTAAAATATTCAACCCCCCCTTTTTTGCCCCCCCAGTTGAATTTTTGAAAAACGTTAAAATAAGTGTTTTTTTATTTTTCAAGAACAAAAGTATTCAACCCCCGTTTTTGCCCCCCCCCAAGGAATTTTCAGAACATGGTAAAATAAGTGTTGTTTTATTTTCCAAGACGAATCTAAATACCAATTTTCAGGACTGTAACATCGTCTGTTTTGGAGATACAGGTATCCGGTTTAAAATATTTAAAATATTCAACCCCCTTTTCGCCCCCCAGTTGAATTTTTGAAAAACGGCAAAATATGTGTTTTTTTATTTTTCAAGACGAATCTAAATACCGATTTTCACGTCTGTAACGTCTTCTATTTTTGAGTTATAGTTATCCTGTTTAAAATATTCAACCCCCTTTTTCACCCCCTTAGGGGCGGAGTTTCCAACAATCCTTCCTTAGTGGGTGCCTACATCATAAAAACAGTGCACCTTCAAAATTTTACGTTCCTAGGTTAGACGGTTTCAGCTGGGCGTTGATGAGTCAGTCAGTCAGGACCTTCGCGTTTATATATATAGATTTGTGTAGTTAACATCTGTACATTGTGATTGCTCTGTTGTCATTGGACACCCTATTTACCCACTGCACACACAGACACATAAACAGACTTCATATATAAATACATACACCAGGGCTGAATATATTTACATTAAGATGTAGGAGACAGGGGCGTGGTTTGGCTCGCGATCAAGATGGCCGCATGTTAGAGTGACTCGTCGGTCCCTTCCGACATTTCCGCACAACTCATAGCACTCGGGCAATGGTGCGTGGCAAAAAGTCGACCGGCTCTGCCTCCACGCCGCGGCGCACCACCAGAACGGTTTCTGGACCGCTGGACGACTTCCTTCACCCTTCTCAGCCTCTTGCGGCTCCTGCGGCCTGCTCCTTCTCACCTCCCAAAATGGCGGCAGCGCGCGCTCTTACGGACGAGATCTCAAACTCTGTGCCAGCCATCGAACGCTTGGAACGCATGGTGGCGGCGCTCCCCACTCGCTCTGACCTGACGGCAATGATGGAGGATTTTTCGGGCGAGCTTCCAAACGGAGCTCAGAGAGGTGCGGACAGAGGTGGCAGATTTAACCACATGCACAGATGCACTTGAACGCCGCGCTAACTTACCCCCGCGACTCCCGGCCTCCCTCGAAGATGATTTCTCAGAGGTATGAAGACGACTGGATGATCTGGATAATCGGAGCCGCCGACATAATGTTCGAATTAGGGGGCTCCCTGAGACGGTCTCCAACGAAGATCTGGGGACTTGCATTCGCTCCGCTTTCCTACATATACTAGATGACCCCGCGATAAATGATATCCCTCTGGATAGATGCCATCGAGCTCTGCGCCCTGTGCCCCCGGCAGGAGCTCCACCTCGAGACGTGATCTGTAGGGTCACCAGCTATACGCTCAAAGACCGCCTAATGACTGTGGCCCGTACACGCAGGGAATGGGAGGTAGAGAGTTACCGGCTGGAACTCTTCCATGACCTCTCCCCGTTTACACTAGCGGCCCGGAGGGCTCTGAGACCGGTCACTCAACTGCTGCGTCAACGCCACGTTCCCTATCGCTGGGGATTTCCCTTCTTGCTCCAGGTACGTCTTGATGGGACTGCCGCTACCATCAGGAGACCTCAAGATGTGCCTGGCTTCCTGCTGCGCCTTGCGCTTCCCCCTGTCTCAGTCCCTAATTGGGAGGCCGGAGGCCTCATGGAACGCCCAGCCAACATGGGAGATCGCCCCCGACGTCCTCCTCGTCGACCCTGGCCCCGGAGGGCAGAGAGGTCCCGCTCGCCTTCACCTGACGTTCAAGATGATTAATTGCCTCAACTGATCTGCTACAAGACCAGGACTTGGGGAGGGGGGGAGGGTTGAGGAACAGAGGGGGAGGAGGGAGGGAAAGGACAGTGGGAAAAAAGAGAAAAGAAGGAGAAAAAGGGGAAAATAAGAGAAAGAAGTGGGGGGGAAGGGGAGAAAAAAGGGAGGAAAGGGGGGGAAGAACAAGGGAAAGGGAAGAAAAAGGGAAAAAAAAAAAAAGGAGAACATATTGGCCCTCTACAGTAGTAGGAAATATAGGGGGTAGAGTCTGTTAGGTGAAGACCATGGACATGGACGGGACACGGTGTGCTCTGCCCTGTGGATGAGGACCTCTCACGCTCTGGAATGACACCGTATGTGGGGGAGGGACAGGCGCATTGTTTTTTCGCACCTGAAGCTGAGGAATCTGGGGGAGTCGACTTGGAGCGGGGAGGACATGAGGGCGGTTAGGGAGGGATGGGCACATCCACGTTTGGGGATGAACGCATACACGCTCGATATGACCAATTTATATATGCTGATTGCCGGTAGCACTGTCTTATAAGTTATATGTACTGAGATCCTCGGAAATATAAGGGGTTCCCCTATCTTTACACCTGCGACTGTATTTCGCTGCCCACGATCTCCCTGACGAAGTCCTGGGGTGGGTGGGGTGGGGGGGGGATTTGATTGAGTAACCTTAAATGTTTCTATTGTGACACCATGCGTGCTCTAATATAATGCTGTCATCGGAGGGGACCGTTGACACTTGTATATAAGTTTCTTAAGTTTATTTTTTCTCAACTGCTGGCTGTTGGGTCGGGACGGCTCACCTCCCCACGGGATTTTTCTCCTTGCGTCCCTGCACTACTCCTGAGAGGAGACATTGTGCTCACTTCGATTCTCGAGGGGAGCATTCTCCTCCTGGACGGACGCTTTTGACCCTTTGTGTGTTTTTTTTTTCTCCTCTTCCCTCTCTTTCTCTTCGCTTTCTTTTTTCTTTCTCTCTCTCCCTCCCTATTTCTTTTCTCGCCACGCTTCCCCCTTCTCTACTCTATCTCACTACTTCTGCTTATTCCGCCTCATTGCTTGTCTCACCTCCTACTAGATGGAGAGGGGAGGGGGACAGTCTCCGGGGTTCCGTCGGGGCTTGATGGGGATCCTGACTCTAAACGTAAGAGGATTGAATATCCCAGAAAAGCGTCAACGGCTTCTGCGGGACCTACGTCGAGAGAACTGTTCGATAGCACTCCTACAGGAGACACATTTCAAGACTGGTGCGCACCCGACCCTCCGTGACTCCTATTACACGACGGCATACCATGATACGACGCCAGAGGGGAAGATGAGGGGCGCCTCGATTCTGATTTCCAAACACCTCCCCTTCGTATACATGGACGCACTATTCCTGGGAGACGGTAGGGGGGTGTTCTTGAAAGGTACGATCGCCGAGGTTAAATACACGTTTGCCTCGATTTATCTCCCTAACTCTAGGCAACATCAATGCTTCTCCAGAATTGCACAGAAGTTGACTAAGTTTGCGGAGGGGACTCTGATCTTAGGGGGGGATTTTAATGTGGCAATGTGCCCGACGGAGGACTCGTCGGCGGGCACTACCAGAGTTCCCCTACATATTCTTCGATCCATCAGACGCTCGCTGAAAGACCTGCAACTGATAGATGCTTGGCGACTCATGCATCCATCCACGCGTGACTACTCTTTTTACTCGGAGGTGCATTCTACCTATACTCGGCTGGACTATATCTACGTCTCCCACTTTGCATTAGATGATCTTATCTTGACCTCAATACACAGCAGGACGTGGTCAGACCACGCGCCGGTGTCCGTGGTTCTTCGTTCGGCGCACAGTCGCCCGAAGCGTTTTAATTGGAGACTTAACACCTCTCTCCTTCAGGACCAAGTCCTACGGGACGAGATAATGACGACCCTACAACATTATTTCGCGGAGAATGGAACCGAGGACGTGTCGCCACACACTATTTGGGAGGCGCACAAGGCGACTATCCGCGGTCATTTGATTGCAATTGCCTCCAGGAAGAAACGGGAAAGGATGGATGAAACCCGCGCACTGATCTCTGAGATACGGGATCTGGAACTTGAACACATGAGGACAGCTGAGGCGGCAACATATGCCCTACTCCAACAAAGACGGTCGCGATTGACGGAACTGGCACACTCACAAATACACCGAGCGGTGCTGCACTCACGCTGTTTCTTTGCATATAATGAAAACAAACCAGGTCGTCTGCTGGCTCGAATGCTTCAAAAGCGGCGGGCCCTAGCGTACGTCCCTAGGGTCAGACGACCGGGGGGGACTTTGCCCAGACACCGGACGCAATAGACCGAGCCTTCAGGGAATACTACGCAGAACTGTACACCTGCGCCCCGACTCCTGATTCGGACCGCAACCAACGAATCCTTACGTACCTATCTTCCAGGGTCCACAGGAGACTGACAGGATCGTTCAGAGAGGAACGCTCCGGTCCTATCTCGGTGGAGGAACTTCGACTCGCACTGAAACGACAGAAAAATGGAAAAGCGCCTGGGCCGGATGGTTTACCATCTGAGTACTATAGGCAGTTCTCCCACATCTTATTGCCACCACTGGTTGCCTCACTTAATGCACTGCGTGACGGTTCGTCACTACACACACACAGTCGCAATTGGCAACGATTACGGTCATCCCGAAAGAGGGGAAGGACCCAGAACTCTGTTCGAGTTATCGTCCGATTTCCCTCCTTAACTGCGACCTGAAGCTCTTCTCTGTACTGGCGATCCGCTTGCAGCCTTTTGTCCCGTTGCTGGTGAAACGAGATCAGGTTGGCTTTGTACCTCGAAGGGAGGCACGGGATGGCACTATCAGGGCACTTGCCGTTATTCATGAAGCTCGGGGGTTCGATAAGAGTGTCCTTCTCTTGTCAACAGATGCAGAGAAGGCATTTGACCGGGTAGCCTGGTCATTCCTCTTCTCAACCCTTGACGCCATGGGGATCTCGGGTGAGTTCTACACATGGATTCGCGGCGCTATACTCAGAGCCCACGGCATCAGTAAAGGTGAATGGAGCGCTCTCCTGCCCTTTTAGGGTGCGTAATGGCACGAGGCAGGGCTGCCCCCTGTCACCGCTTTTATTTGCTCTCTCTTTGGAGCCATTCTTGGAATCAATCCGAAATAACCCGGACATACAGGGGATACCGGGCCGTACCGGGGAACATAAGGTCGGGGCTTACGCAGATGACCTGCTGTTCTTTGTGGCTTCGCCGCTGGAGTCTTTACCTGCAATTTTGGAGGAGTTCCGGATATATGGGGACCTGGCGAATCTGCAAATTAATATGCTAAAATCGGAGATCCTCGACATCTCTGTACCTACCTGGGAACAAAACCGCCTGAAGGACTCTTTTCGCTTTCGCTGGTGTGAGGGGGCAATGTCGTACCTGGGGATTAGACTTCCGGCCCGACTAGACACGCTTTTTGAGGACAACTTTCCCCCACTGTGGAGGACT
Source organism: Leptobrachium leishanense (assembly GCA_009667805.1). NCBI lineage: Eukaryota > Metazoa > Chordata > Amphibia > Anura > Megophryidae > Leptobrachium > Leptobrachium leishanense. The sequence goes on along the minus strand of CM019067.1, from coordinate 179,136,153 downwards.
TTGACGGCGGAGCTACTTACCTGGAGCAAGATGCATATCTCGTGGTTTGGGAGGATTAGCGTTTTGAAAATGAACGTCTTACCCCGCCTCCTGTATTTGTTCCAGACCCTACCGATACGAATTCCGACCTCATTTTTTGCTCTCATTAAGTCGGCTTTCTTGCGGTTCGTCTGGCGGACCTCTCGCCCGAGGGTGCGATGGACCGTCCTGGTTCGGGCGAAGTCGGGAGGTGGTGTGGCCTTGCCAGATCCCCACAGGTACTATATCGCGACCCATCTACTACGTATTATTGAGTGGTCCACTGGGGGGAGGGGGGCGCTCTGGGCGGATTTGGAGGACTCGTTTACCTCGGTGCGCCTTTGGTCTCTCCCATGGATAGCTGCTACGAGTAGGCCGGGGGAAGTAAGGGCCCATCCGACCGTTGCGGCCACAATGCGGATATGGGACACGGCCACCTCGAGATACCAACTGTCCACATTCCCATCGCCGTTACTCCCATTGGCGGATAACCCTGCCTTCAGGACTACGCTAACTCAGTCCTTCAGGGCAAGACTGCCGACACCAAATAAACCAAGGGCGGCTGCCTTAATTCTTGATGCACAATACACTCCACCGTGGGATCGCACCGCGGGGACACCACCCCCGACGTTCCTGGAACGATTCAACCTCGCACAGGTTTTACACTATCTACGCTCCCTACCGGGAACGCATCGCATTCTCCGGGATACTGGCCCCTTTGAGAAATTATGTCTAGCTTCTGCAGCCCCGAGTCATGGCATCTCCACTTTATACAAGATGCTGATGAGCCCTGTCGCTCCAGACCCACCACCCTTTGAGGCGCGATGGGAGGAACTATTGGATGAAATGATTGATGAGGAGAGTTGGGTCAAAACGTACGAATTGATCCATAGAGGTTCACAGCAAACCCGACTGCAGGAACAGGCCTATAAGATTGTGACGCTCTGGTATTGCACTCCGGTGCTGCGCTTTCAAATGGGGCTTAGTCTCTCCTCTTCCTGCTGGCGCTGCGATGCAGAGGAAGGGGATTACCTACACATGTGGTGGTCCTGCGCGATACTTCAGCCTTTCTGGGCACAGGTACATGAGGTTATCCTGAGGGTTACTGAAGTTGACCTTCCCCTCACGATACGGGTCTTCCTGCTGCTGCAGATCCCCCTGTCTACTACCGCACTACGCAGATCGGTGCTCCTGCCGCTGTTGCTTACTGCCAGGTCTCTTGTGGCCCTGCACTGGGCGAATGGGTCCAGGCCGAGGGGTGTGGACTGGGTCACCCGGGTGGAGGAGCTTAGAATGCATGAAAGCCTGCTGGCGTCAGCGAAGGGTCGGACACCGCAAAATCTACGGAAGTGGTTCCACTGGCAGGATTACGTGTCCTCTCCTGAGGGACGCGCATTACGGGTTTAGGGTTCCCCTCTCGTGGACTTCGTAGGGTGGGGCACTGGCCCCTCCCCTCTCAGTGAACCCTACTCTCCTTTCTTGCTATTCTCTATCTAATTTCTTTGTGTGTACTCTTTCTTCTCTACATTTATACCCACCCACTGTTCCTACCTCCTTTTTTTTTTCTCTCTTCTTTCTCTCTCCTCCCTCCCTCTCCTCTTCTCCTTTTCCCCTTCTTTCTCCTCCCCTCCCTTCCCCAAATGCCTTTCCTCACCGATCACCCCCATGTAGACTGTGCATGTCTTTGTCCGCCTGACTCAACAGCCGTAAAGGGGGACTTTTTGTTGTGTTTCCCAGCTTTATACTCGTCCACCACCTGCTTTAACATTTATGCCTGTGACAATGGCTGTGGACGTTTTAGCCTTTGGGCTCATTATAGATACTGAATGTTGATATGCTTTTGACTGCTTCTTATATATATGTATACTTGTTGCACTGTTATACTTGTACGGATTCATATGCTTGAATGAATAAAAAAAATAAAAAAATAAAAAAAAAAAAATTTAGGAGACAGGAAGAAAACATTGAAGCCAACTAGATGTTTTTGGATGCCAAAAATTGCTTTTAGATTGGTGTAAAATAAACTGGAAATTTAGGAGCCAGGAGTAAAATTCTAGGAGCCAGTGGCCACCAGGCTCCTGGCTTTGTCAGGCCCTGATATATCTATCTAAAAAAATAATAATAATAAAAAAAAAAACACCAGAACACACAAAATCCAGTTTTACAGAATTTTCAGCCTAAACTAATTGGTTGAATTTTTGTATTAGACTGGGAGACCCATTCTGGCCAAAACGTTACCGCTTACTGGTTAAGGTTACAAGCCTCCAACCTATTCTGCAAACTGCTGCTGTAGATTGCTCGTGAACGTTAACTACTGTACATACAGAACTTCCTATGCTTTGTCTAGCATTGTTGTTAGACAAATATTACTTTCATGACTGAGCAAGTTGCTTCCTGAAAGGATCTTTGAAAGGATTCAATTTACTTGCATAACTAAACTTATTCAAAGACTGTCGAATTTGCCACTGAATTGCACCAAACGGTGAATTGCACCGTACGGTCCAATTTGTGGCAATTCGCTAAATATTGGGGAATTGCCAGCGAAATACGGTGCAATTCGGCGGTGTCACGACCCACTACGCGCGCTGCTGCGCAAAGACGCCAGGTTAAACCGCGCACTATCTATCCTAGACCCAGATAATTACGCGCACTTATCTACCCGTCCCGGCCACACTTTCTCTCACAACAGGCACGTAGAGCGCGATATACTGATCCCAGGATTGCAATGCAGTACAAGTCTTGCAATGCAATGCAGTCAAGCTTCTCCTGAAGCGCGTACTACCTATGTCTCTCACAATCCCGGAGCTCACTTTCTTATTCTATTTGTAAGGCTGCCACCAGTCCTCACGGACACTACGCGCATCGCAACAGGAGACGCAGGGCTTAACAGCCGCACTATCCTAGACTCGGACAGTGACTACGGATCCCACAATTCCCTGCTGTTTCCTGACGACTGCAACACGCAATTTCTTATATATAACCGAGCTTAAAGCAAATAGCAATTCTCCCAATCTCTTAGTTAGCGTGGATTTCATCAGCCAGAGTCAAAACTTAAATACTTTTTGTTTATTTATGATAGAAAAATCACCGTGCTTTGTCACATAATAAATTATAACTAGAATAAATCAATTAATTACACACTACACAGCAAAATAGAAAGAAAAAGGGGTTAATCACAGAACCTTACTTACGACGGAATAATCAGTAGCTAGCATCGGTGCCTCCTGGCGCCTGGAGGTAGGAACATGGACATATCAGTCCTCTTTAGAAGGTACCCCAAGTGATCAGCCAAAAGCACATGGCCAGTGTTCCGAATTTATACACTTCCTGATCTTTCCAGCCCCCACCCACCAATGGCCCAGTGTCCTGGACTCCATTTCCCAGAGGGCCATTCTCGCTCGTGCTCAGTAAGCTTGTCAATTAATCTTTAATTGCCTAAAGGCGTCCCTCTTCCCTCCAGACCCCCCTTAGAGATCAAGGATGTGCTTCCTGTCTTTGAAGATTGTGTCCCCATCTATTGGTGCCAAGCTGGCCGCCAAGGTGTGATTTTCTATGTTAGGGTACAAAAGAAATTCCTTTTTTACAGCTACGTGTTATATCCTCCCCCCAGGGGAGAAAGCTAATCATTTTGATTACATTTCAGCTGTGGACACAGGGATACACTTACCAAATGGCCAGACACAAATATGAATATAACTCTATATGGAGGAGAGGAGATATGTATAAACCGGCAGATAGACACATAGAAATACAGCAATACAGTACGTATCTGGTGGCGCGATGAAAACCGCCTAAGGGTAGCCGATGGTTCTCTTAGTTCACTTGTCCACATGGATCATATGAAAAACAGAACAAAATATAGTGCAGAATGTTTGTACAAATTCCAAAATAAGGTTATACAGTGTTTGCACTCACAAATATAGAGCCCGAACACTGGCTCTAAGTGGATCAACGCATTCAGGTGTTTCAAATTCTTTGCTTGAAAAGGTGATCCATAATCATTCATAGAAGGAGATTCTTCTTACATGTGCCCCCAAAAGAGCAAGAGAAAAGAGAGACTTCCTTGTGCAGATCTCATAAATGTGATAGCATATATAAATATACAGATTGCCAACTCACATGTGTTGGAGCTTAAAGACCAAGCTCGAGGTGCGCGCGCATATGGACTTATTGTAGGTTAAGTCCAAAACCTTTGAAGCTCCCAGGACTTCCAATGAAACGGGGATAAAATAGATTAAAAGAAATTTATTAAAACATAAAAAAACAATACCATTGGCACTGTCCAGTAGCCAGAGTAGCCAGAACGCGTTTCGCCAGATCAACTGGCTTCATCAGCTGGTTTACAGGCTGGAGCACTGTGTGCGTTCATATAGTGTCTTAAATTGTCCCCATCTGTCCTCAATTACCAATCAGGCGTGCGTCTCACGCCTCAAAACCCAGTTGTTTTGGATCTGCGGCGGGCGCCGCCATCTTGCGCATGCGCTGTTCTCCCTCCATGCGTTCCACTGTGCGGGTCAAGTCGCTGAACCGGATATGACCTGCGTTCCACTGTGGTTCTAGCGATTCACTTCTGGTGGTGTCGTTTCTTGATTCCTCCACAGCGGCCGGACAATGCCAAAAAACCCAGAGGGAGGATAGTATAAATAATATGCCACCAATGCCCATAAACCCCCTGATCCTCCCCAATTGTACACCATTCAGGGGATATGTATATCAGTGGGGAATAGACTATATAAATGCCTCATGGCCGTGGACTGGTGGATTTATAATTATGTCATATTGCCAATATATTCTATGTGTTGTTAATATTAAACAATTATGCAATCGGAGGTATCTTATACCCTATTGATAATGGTGAGAACTAAAGTGCATCATTGATCATTTATAGGGTGAGCTAGTAGTTGACCCTCACATAGGGATTCTATGGGAATATAGTAATTATACTTAAAACACCTGATGTCATAATATAAATGAAAATAATTAAAAGACTTAACTAAATTAGTCTATATATAATGATAGTACAGTATTTATACTAAAGTGTATACTGTAAAAGCAAATTTATACTAAAGTGCATATTGTAAGAGCATTATAGCCTAAGCTGTTGTAGATACTAGATTCTACACTGGGAAATTGTACACTACAATTGTGCAACCAAAGGTAACCTATACCCTGCTGATAATGGTGAGAACTAAAGTGCATTATTGATTGTTTATAGAGTGAGCTAATAGTTAACCCTCACATAGAAATTCTATGGAAATGTATAATATTACAATAAAAACCTAACTAAAACACCTAATGTCATAAATCACTGAAAATAATTAAAAAACATGGCTAAATTGATCTATATACATGATAGTGGTTCAAATTTATACTAAAGTGCATATTGTAGGAGCAAATTTATACTAAAGTGCATATTGTGGGGGCATTAGGGCCTAAACTATTATAGATACTTGATTCTACACTGGGGAATATATTCTCCAGTATAGTGCGTATTTATTGTATATCCTAAAGTAGGGAATGTGCGCAGTAATAAAATAATGACTACACTGCTTATAAAAAGTAGGGTGGATATAATACCTAAAAGTGGAGTACGCCACCTAAATCAATAATACGTGTAAATAAGTGGTGAATATAGAATACCTTCTAGAATACAAAAGAGCCATAAAGTGCGATGATGGGCTATACCACAAATGCATTAATGTAGATAGTTCTATAAATAGAGATAATAAAACGTGGATATGAAGTTCCTTTATGGTAATGAGTGGACCATAGAGTGAAAGTGCAGACTAAAGTGCACTACAGTGTACCACACAAGTAGTGGTGTGGTGCGAAACTATTGTGTAGTGATGGAAAGTCTAAAGTGAGGTCTGGGAAATTGAAATATATGATATGGACGTGTAAATAATCATGTTAAAATTTATATGATAAAAATGTATCCTTCCATCTGGATGATCATTAAGTGCTATGTGCTGTGCATAATCTAGTATCAAGGTTGGAATAGTATATGGTTGGAAGATCAAGGCTAATGTTGAATGTGGAAATCACCCCAATAGTGCACACTTGGGGAAGATTGACAATCCCCAAAATCTTAAAGGCAATTTATTATAAAAAATGAATAATTTCAAAATCGTCATTCAAACCGTGGGGGGTTAAAGTGCCATTATCAAAAATAAGTTTCATTTCTTCCTTTCCTAATTTTTTAATCATATCCTCTTCAACCTCCATTTTCCTGATCTGTTTTATTGCCCAAAATTGCAAGCCTACAGGGGAACTGTTGTGGTGGTTTTTAAAATGTAGGGACACTGAATGTTTTTCAAAGGCATTTCCAATGTTTCTAACATGTTCGGCCACTCTAACATTAAAAGCCCTCTTAGTGCGTCCTATATAGCAAAGGCCACATGGGCACTGTAGCATATAGATAACATTTTTAGAACAACACTTTAAAATGCCCTCTATCTTAACTGTTCTGTTTATGGTTAAAATAAGTGCCTGTATACATCCTCTTATTGCCAGTACGCTTACATGCCAGACAAAGGCCACAGTGATAGAAACCCTCCTTAAGTCCAAAATGATTTTCGATGTTAATCGGTTTTTTAGTTTTACTATGGACTAATTTGGATTTTACATTCCTAGAGCCCCTGAATACTACTTTAGGTGTCGTTCCTATATAGTTCACTAGATCACTATCATTTCTTAAAATGTACCAATGTTTCCTAAGGATTTTTTTGATATTGTTTGCTTTGCTATTAAAATCGCATATAAACCGAACCTCCTCTCCATTTTCTTGGGTCCTGGGTTTATACTTCAACAAATCACCCCTATCTTTATGTACAATGCTGGAGATCGTCTCATCCAAGTCTGTCTCTCTATAGCCTTTCTCTACAAAATCTCTCTTAAGTGTATTAGCCTGTTCTTTGAATGTCTCTATATCTGTACAATTCCGTCTTAATCGGACAAACTGTCCCTTCGGGACGCCTTTAAGCCAGGTGGAATGATGGCAGCTTGTGTAGTCAATATATGTATTCGTGTCCACTTCTTTAAAGAAAGTTTTTGATTTAATACAGTCTCCCTCTATGTAGATTTCCAAATCAAGAAAGTTGGTCTTATGGGCACTCCAATTATTCTCCAATTTGATGCCCCACTCTACATCATCAAGGCTCTCCAAAAACACTGTTAAGTCTCTTTCTTCCCCTCTCCAGATGAAAAAAATATCATCTATAAATCGTTTATATACCCGAATATTGCCCTGCGCCCAGCTACGCGAACCGTAAACGAACATGGTTTCCCATGCCGCCATATACAGGTTCGCGTAGCTGGGCGCAAACTTGGTGCCCATTGCAGTCCCCTTTCGCTGCACGTAAAAATCCTCTTCGAATTTAAAATAATTATTATTAAGTATAAACTTAACACTCTCCAGAATAAAGGACATTTGTTCCTCATCAATCATATTGGATTTGGCTATCTCCTCTTCCAATTTTAGCAATCCCAAAACATGTGGTATATTGCTATATAGCGCGTTGACATCGCACGTTACTAGAATGTCTCCCCTCTGCCACTCATTGTCGTTTATAACCTGTAGCATATTTAGAGTGTCCTTTAAGTAGGACGGGATGGTGCGTACAATGGGTTGGAGGACTATGTCCACATATTCTGATAGGTGGCTGGTTATGGACTCTATGCCAGCCACTATAGGTCTGCCCGGGGGTTTAGTCGGATTTTTGTGGATTTTAGGGAGAATGTAAAAATATGGTGTCTTAGTGTATTTCACAGACAAATATTCAAATTCTGACTTGTTAAGAGTGCCTCTATCATAGCCCTCTTGAAGGAGTAGTTCCAATTGCTGTCTTATCTCCTTGATCGGGTCTGTTTTTAGTTTTCCATACGTGGAATCATCATTTAAAATACGGTTAACCTCTTCTTGGTATAACTCCTTGGACAAAATAACAGTCCCGCCGCCCTTGTCGGCGGGCTTTATAACTATAGTAGGGTCCTTTTGGAGATTTTTTAACGCTAGATTCTCCTCCTTCGTAAGATTATAATGATCTATTTTAGTGGATAGCTTGTCAACATCCCTCATGACCAAAGTTTCAAATGTTTTCATCTCATCAGAGATCATATGACGTGGGAAGAATTTAGACTTATTGCGCAGTTTTGTGTGTACATCAGAAGTGGGATTATGCAAAATACCACTTTCTGCTGGTGTTTTTAAAAAATATTTTTTTAGACTTAATTTGCGCTTAAACCTTTGTAGGTCAATGTAAACTCCGAACTTGTCTATATGATTCGTGATTCGTGATTTTAAACCTTTGTTGAGGACGCTGATCTCTGTTCTCGTTAATATCTTTTCACTCAAATTGAATATACCTTTAGAGGGGACTATCTCCTCTCTCTTTTCTCTCTTCCGTAGTTGTTTCCCAGCTCTCGTTCCTCTTCTGGTTTTTCCCATGGTCTTTTTTGTGCCCCCCCCCTTTCTAGTCTGATATCCCCGTTTCATTGGAAGTCCTGGGAGCTTCAAAGGTTTTGGACTTAACCTACAATAAGTCCATATGCGCGCGCACCTCGAGCTTGGTCTTTAAGCTCCAACACATGTGAGTTGGCAATCTGTATATTTATATATGCTATCACATTTATGAGATCTGCACAAGGAAGTCTCTCTTTTCTCTTGCTCTTTTGGGGGCCACATGTAAGAAGAATCTCCTTCTATGAATGATTATGGATCACCTTTTCAAGCAAAGAATCTGAAACACCTGAATGCGTTGATCCACTTAGAGCCAGTGTTCGGGCTCTATATTTGTGAGTGCAAACACTGTATAACCTTATTTTGGAATTTGTACAAACATTCTGCACTATATTTTGTTCTGTTTTTCATATGATCCATGTGGACAAGTGAACTAAGAGAACCATCGGCTACCCTTAGGCGGTTTTCATCGCGCCACCAGATACGTACTGTATTGCTGTCTATTTACTGGTTTGGGGGAAACCACTAAATCTCTGGTGGGCTTGGGTTGACTGGTGGTGGTATAGGTTTGGGCGCCGTCCTGTCACGGTGGCAGTACCACCAGGCACGCACCACCCTATACTTGCCCTCCGATCCTTGGAAGTGGTCGGTCTGTATATATATATCCCTATGAATATAACTCGCAGGAAGGTGAGGTCAAGGTTCCTGAGAGAAGCCCCTATATGCAGAGATGCACTGTAAACTGCAAGGGCAGGTGAAAGCAACACAGGGTTAACTAAAGATCTCTGTACGGCAATACCAAAGATTCCCTGCACTGAAAGACCGTCTTTAGGATAGCCGGATCTAATCTAAAGGAAAGTATTACCTTGAAGCCGTACAGAGTCTTTTGTTGTATACAGATGACAAGGTTACCTGAAAACGGTACAGGCAAGGAAAATACTATAGAGTAGTCATAAAGAGGAAAGCCAAAGGTCATAACCAGAGAGAGTACGTCATATAGGATACAGGAATCAGAACCAGAAGGGAAGTCAGCCAAGCCAAAATCAGTAACCGGGGAATCTGAATGGAACATAAACAGCAAAACAAAATACAGCAATAGACAGAACTAAATACACAGAAGGAACTGACATAAACTGGAACAGAAATAATAGAGGCAAAAACTGAACAAGGATGAACAAATGGAGGATATCAGGAACACAGCAAGGAGCTCTCAGGACACAAGTGGCAAGGAGACCAGGCAAAGAAAAATGACCCAGCAATGTCCTATAGGTACATTGCTCTAATATAGGCAGGGGAATCAAGGCAAGGGTCAACAGGTGAGCAGCACACAGAACACCAATTAACCCCTGGGAGGCCACCCAGGAATTGGCAGCAACAGAAACACAAGGGAAAAAACACAATATACAAATACAGAGGGCAGGAAGACAGGGTTGGAACGTGGGAACGTGACAGTAGCCCCCTCCAAAAAAGGTGACCTCAGGGCACCTAAAACAACAAATATGAACAGACAAAAATCAGGAAACCAGATTATGAACACCAGTCACCAAAATCCATTGAGGACCCACTCAGTGTCGTCTTCCTCCTCCTCAAAACACATGAGCGCATTAGGGTCTTTCTTGATCATGGCCCAGTGTGCCTCACGGAACAACATCCCGCATGGGGATCGTATATAACCTCGGGTACAGGGCTAGATTTAGGGATGTTGGTACCAGTCAGGCCACTACCCTGCTGGACCTCCTCAAGATAAGCACGGAATACGGCATTATCAGACCCATCATGGAGCGTGGTATTCTCAGAACTAGATTGACTAGTGTTGGTCAGCTTCCCACGTCTTCTCCTGGATCGAGACTTGGAAGGGGTGACCACCGTACCTGACACGGCAACAGTGGGAGTAGGCTCGCCAACCTGTGCCTTACCATGAGGTTTGGAAACCTCGGACTGTCTGTGGGGCATGGGCACAGTGGTGTTGCAATGTAGCTCTGGCACTGCTGACACACAGTTTGCCATGGATCTGACTGGCAGCTTACCAGAATCAGACATCACTACTGTTACCGCTGGCATCGTGCCAGGATCAGGCAACATTGGCTGCGCATTGCCAGACGGAGACAGGACTGGCTGCGCATTGCCAGACGGAGACAGGACTGGCTGCGCATTGCCAGACGGAGACAGGACTGGCTGCGCATTGCCAGACGGAGACAGGACTGGCTGCGCATTGCCAGACGGAGACAGGACTGGCTGCGCATTGCCAGACGGAGACAGGACTGGCTGCGCATTGCCAGACGGAGACAGGACTGGCTGCGCATTGCCAGACGGAGACAGGACTGGCTGCGCATTGCCAGACGGAGACAGGACTGGCTGCGCATTGCCAGACGGAGACAGGACTGGCTGCGCATTGCCAGACGGAGACAGGACTGGCTGCGCATTGCCAGACGGAGACAGGACTGGCTGCGCATTGCCAGACGGAGACAGGACTGGCTGCGCATTGCCAGACGGAGACAGGACTGGCTGCGCACTGCCAGACGGAGACAGGACTGGCTGCGCACTGCCAGACGGAGACAGGACTGGATGCGCACTGCCAGACGGAAACAGGACTGGCTTCTCACTGCCAGACGGAAACAGGACTGGCTTCTCACTGCCAGACGGAAACAGGACTGGCTTCTCACTGCCAGACGGAACAGGACTGGCTTCTCACTGCCAGACGGAAACAGGACTGGCTTCTCACTGCCAGACGGAAACAGGACTGGCTTCTCACTGCCAGACGGAAACAGGACTGGCTTCTCACTGCCAGACGGAAACAGGACTGGCTTCTCACTGCCAGACGGAAACAGGACTGGCTTCTCACTGCCAGACGGAAACAGGACTGGCTTCTCACTGCCAGACGGAAACAGGACTGGCTTCTCACTGCCAGACGGAAACAGGACTGGCTTCTCACTGCCAGACGGAAACAGGACTGGCTTCTCACTGCCAGACGGAAACAGGACTGGCTTCTCACTGCCAGACGGAAACAGGACTGGCTTCTCACTGCCAGACGGAAACAGGACTGGCTTCTCACTGCCAGACGGAAACAGGACTGGCTTCTCATTGCCAGACGGAAACAGGACTGGCTTCTCATTGCCAGACGGAAACAGGACTGGCTTCTCATTGCCAGACGGAAACAGGACTGGCTTCTCATTGCCAGACGGAAACAGGACTGGCTTCTCATTGCCAGACGGAAACAGGACTGGCTTCTCAACAATGGGCACTGGGGTTGCGGCTCTACATGTAATACAACCAGTAACAATACGTAGGGACTGTCTTTTGGCTGCCAGTCGCTGCTCAGAACCAGCCAGTTGTGTCTTTAAAACCCTACAGCCATCAGAGGTATCTACATAAGTCTGAGGTTTATTATCGGATGCCCGGAGCGACATAACCTCCATGGGTACTTCATCCTCTGGCCTTGTGGCCAGAAAGGATTCATCCTTCATAGACTCAAGTGCCTTTTTCTCAGACCTGGATTTCTCAGGAGGTCTGAACTCAAAGTGGGGTCTGGTGCCATCTGACTCCCCGCAGGGTCTGGTACCATCAGACCCCCTACGTGGTCTGGCACTATCCGATTCCCAGCTGTAACTGGCGCCAGTGGATCTCATGCGTGGTCTAGCTTTAGCGGCCTTACTGTGGGACATGGGCACAGTTGGCACTCGGCCAGTATCAGGGCGCACAGACTCACCACAAGTCTTGAGACGCACCGGCACTCCAGCCCCAGGACGCACCGGCACTCCAGCCCCAGGACGCACCGGCACTCCAGCCCCAGGACGCACCGGCACTCCAGCCCCAGGACGCACCGGCACTCCAGCCCCAGGACGCACCGGCACTCCAGCACCAGGACACACCGGCACTCCAGCACCAGGACACACCGGCACTCCAGCACCAGGACACACCGGCTTGAGGGGACAGCCAGACAAAAAGTGCAATGAACTGGCACAATAAAAACAGAGATTGTACTCACGTCTTCTGTTCTTTTCATCAGGAGAAAGCGGACCACGAACCCTGCTCTCAAATGAGACCTGATTGCCAGAGTCTAGACACAGGCTCAGTAACCCTTTGAGGTGAACCACAAATTCCTCAAACATGTGCAATAAGGTTTCCAACACGGTACACATCTCTGCGGGCTTATGTAATGGCTGGGTCATTATGTCACGGTGGCAGTACCACCAGGCACGCACCACCCTATACTTGCCCTCCGATCCTTGGAAGTGGTCGGTCTGTATATATATATCCCTATGAATATAACTCGCAGGAAGGTGAGGTCAAGGTTCCTGAGAGAAGCCCCTATATGCAGAGATGCACTGTAAACTGCAAGGCAGGTGAAAGCAACACAGGGTTAACTAAAGATCTCTGTACGGCAATACCAAAGATTCCCTGCACTGAAAGACCGGTCTTTAGGATAGCCGGATCTAATCTAAAGGAAAGTATTACCTTGAAGCCGTACAGAGTCTTTTGTTGTATACAGATGACAAGGTTACCTGAAAACGGTACAGGCAAGGAAAATACTATAGAGTAGTCATAAAGAGGAAAGCCAAAGGTCATAACCAGAGAGAGTACGTCATACAGAATATAGGAATAGGAACCAGAAGGGAAGTCAGCCAAGCCAAAATCAGTAACCGGGGAATCTGAATGGAACATAAACAGCAAAACAAAATACAGCAATAGACAGAACTAAATACACAGAAGGAACTGACATAAACTGGAACAGAAATAATAGAGGCAAAAACTGAACAAGGATGAACAAATGGAGGATATCAGGAACACAGCAAGGAGCTCTCAGGACACAAGTGGCAAGGAGACCAGGCAAAGAAAAATGACCCAGCAATGTCCTATAGGTACATTGCTCTAATATAGGCAGGGGAATCAAGGCAAGGGTCAACAGGTGAGCAGCACACAGAACACCAATTAACCCCTGGGAGGCCACCCAGGAATTGGCAGCAACAGAAACACAAGGGAAAAAACACAATATACAAATACAGAGGGCAGGAAGACAGGGTTGGAACGTGGGAACGTGACACATCCATTCTTCGCTTGTTTGTGTTGTTGACATAGAAATACAGGTCTAACCTGCCACAGGCGGCACTGAAAGTCCCCATAGAGAAGTAAAGGTTAATCTGTTCCAAGAATGCTGAACAGCACCGAAAAACCCAGATTTTCGGTTGTTTCATTCGACAGGTTTAAAAACAGGCCAATCCCACAGGTTTCAATGTAAAAATAAGTTCCTGTTTTTATTCAACCATTTATTATTTTCATTTGCAGCAAAAAGTCTTGGTTTTATTTTTTTAGTCATTTTTCGGCAAATATTTTTATTCCGATTTTTTAAATGGAGTTTTTTTTATTCTGTTACAGACCCTTTTATTGTTATTCATAGGACCTTAAACATTATTTTTGTTTAAAACTCCTTATAAAAATTTAGGGCCATATTACGAAGTTGGTGCTAACTTAACCAGAGCGGTTGTAAACTTAAAACCTCCATAGGCTATAATGGCTCTGGGAAGTTTACAACAGCTCTGGTTAAGTTAGCACCAACTATGTAATATGGCCCTTAGTGGGTTTTTTTTTTTAAACCTCTGTTTGGCGGCTGGTCGGCCTTTTTCGGTGGCTTATTGGGTGTGTTCGGCAGATTTCAGTGCACTTTGGGGACCCGCAGCGAATTCTGAATTCACCACAGGGTCAGCGAACTGAGCTCGCCGAATGACAGAGCACTGAAATTTCTGTGCTCTTTTTAGGCTAGGGTCAGACAAAGGCATTTTTCACATGGTCCGTAAAAAAGTGCGTCGGAACGCATTGTCGTACTTTTTCATGGAATGCGTGATAGCGGTCATACGATGCGCAATTACAGCCTTGATTTTTTACAGATCCAAACCAGGAAACTTTGGATGTCTGGACGTTATGTTGGCCAGACATGAGCAGCGTCTGACGTCTCCTAATCACGCACACACGCCGCTATGCAGACACAGCGAACTCTGTACGTCAGTACTAGCGGTTCGACGTTCTTGCAAAAATGTGTTTGTTTGTCGCTTGCGTTGCGCGGCCATACTTCGTGTGTGGGCCTGCGTTGGACGTCATTTGCTGCTACCAAGGCAGTAATAAAGTGCAGTTAAAAATGCACGTTTGCACTGCGTTCATCTGACCCCAGCCTTAATACGCCATTTAAAGTCAGAGCAGCTAATGAGTGCACCACAAGCCCACATTTGGTTTCTCACCATACAGCTGCTGTTACGAACAGAGGCTGGATAATGTTAGCACTCTGACATTGGTCCCCAAGTTGGTCCCGGGCAGACAAGATATTCGAAATCCTGTCTAAGGCTCGGGTCAGACGAGCGCATTCTGTGCGTCCGTGCACAACGGACGTACTTTCTGACTGACGACAAGGTAGTGGCCACACAGTCCATTTTTGTGACTGACGTTTTTTTTAATGATGTAGATGGGAAAGAAAATTAATATGAAAAACATTTTGTCCGTCAAAAATGCAGTCCGTCTGACTTCGTTCCATCACTCACACACAGAGCTATGCGGACGTACCGCACTCTAGCGGATTTACGTTCTTGCCAAACTTGCATCCATTTACCGCGTCCGTACTTCTGTGCGGACGTACTTCGTGTGTGGTCTTTATTGATCGTAATTGAATGCTACCATGGACGTTAAAATGTGCGGCAACACGGACGTGAACACTGCGCTGGTCTGACCAGAGCCTAAAACTTGACAGCAGTGTGGGCTGAGGGCACTCTGCAGCTTCACACAGCAATAGCTGGCAAAAGGGACTGGAAGGAGGAGGGGCACTACGCAGCCTGACCACTTTAATAAGCTAACATGATCCGGGTGTTTAGTAGACTTGTGCACAGCGTTTTTTCCTTTTGGAATTTTTCGTCCCTTTTTTTTTTTCGTCTCAGGTCATCCGTTATTTTACCAGGATTTGGAATTTCGGTCCAATCCGAAAATATCAGATAGCCAGACATCGTATTTCAGACCACTTTGATTTTCGTTTTTTAAGCTTACGTACGTGATTTTGGTCGATCCAATATTTTGGAGTGGCCCATATTACGTTTTTCGGATCACTTTTACTTTTTATGTGTTATTCCTTATTTTTGGTTGATCTGTAAAATCTGGCCTCTTAGATGGTCCTGAGGACAGGTTTGGAAAACATTGCCCTAGGACAGAAATATTACCCTGTCTATGTTGTTTAAAATAAAAAAAAACACAAACAACAACAACAACAACTCCCTGCTGGGTTTCCATTAGCGGGACTCCTTATCATAGATGCGCCGGGAACACCCTAATGTTAAGGGAAGAGGTACTTACACTGCCTACATGGATACTGCTGAAAAACATAACTACTGTCTATCTCCGATTACAGGCTCCTTATTTCTAATGAAAGATGTGCATCTTATGCAAAATCTTCTAAACATAAGTTTTTATTATTATTCTTTATTTATATAGCGCAAGCCTATTCCGCAGCGCTGGTTTTCCATTAACCCCTTCACACCCAAAATTGTGTGCTCTCGATTTTGCATTGTAATGCATTGAAAGGTACACATTAGCATGTCAAAAGACAATGTTCACTCCTTTTTAACCCCTTCACTGCTGAGGACGTGTGGGACACGTCTTCATTGACGCACGTTACATGCTGAGGACGTGCCCCACATGTCATCAGCTTTGCGGGACCCCCGGCGGAGATACTCACCTCTCTGTCTTCAGCGTCCTCCCAACGTCAATGACGTCATCGCACCATGATGTCATTTCCAGGCGACCCCCCCGGCAATGCCGGGAGATAGCCTGGAAGGGATGGGGGGGGATCCATTCGGATCCCTCTCCCTCCCGATCGGGAAGGCACAGCGCCAAAAGCCAGGCACCACTTGAAAGGGGAGAGTCTCCCCTTTTAAGTGGTGCCTGGCTTTAACCCCTCAAGCACCGGGTCGCACTTCGGCGACGAAGTGCGGCCTAGCTCCAGTGGGGGCCGCCATCTTGGATGGCGGCTCCAACCCCGGGTCCCCCCCTCGCTGCCCGACGTCATCACGCATAGCGTGAGGACGTCAGATAGCCGGGGAACCCCTAGCTGCCCGGGGATTTCCCAAGGAAATCCCCTGGTGGAGATATCGGGGTTGAAAGGAACCCCCTATCTCCTGATCCTTGGCAGCTAGGGAGTCATGGAGGCCTGAGCATGGCCTTTCGAATGATACCCAACTTGACCAGGTACAAACTAAAATAATTTTAAAAAATTAAAAAATACATTAAAAAATATTTTGTGTGTTGTTTTTATTAATGCAGCAATATTGTTCACATTTCAATTATAATGTGAACAATAATGCTGCACTAATGATTTTTTTCTATGGGGTGCGTTTGCTAAAAAAAAATCACATAATTTCCCAAAAAAAATTAACAAGTCCCCATCTCTAATTTTTGTACAAACGCACCCCATAGAAAATATAACCGCAAACACTCATGTGAAAAAAAAACACTTTACACGCTGCAGATGATTAAAAATTCTAAATTTTACTGCATTTTTTTGTTATAATGTACAGGCAGGACATGACATATACATATAAAATTATATATTATGAATCTGCCAAGTCTGCCGGAAAGAACGATATATAATATGTCTGGGCCGTATAATAAAATGTGGCTTCAAATTGCGTTTAAACATGATAAGCGAAAGCGGTAAAAATTAGCTCAGCACACAGCGGTGAAATGGCTCAGCAGTGAAAGGGTTAAAAGCAGGGTTAGTGTGTCCCCTGTGGAATAAATCAAAAGATTTTGTTTCGTCTCTCAAGCACGCTGGAGAGACATGAAACCAGCAGTAAATAGAAGCCCCAACCCGCACTGTAACAAAACATTCAAATAGAATACTTCTGCATTACAGCTGCCAGCGAGAGGGCAGAATACAGGGAGAGCTGGGGGGGGGGTCAGTCACTTTTCTGTACAGGGAGAAGATTCAGAGGGTTATAGTAAGTGAAAATCCCTGTACAGTACAGATACAAGGTGTTACTGTAATTTCCATTCACAGGCATTATGCCGCATACAGGTATTTTTATATTCTATTGGTATTTTTTGTGGAAGCTGCATTGCTAATAATCTCATGAGCAGTGCAAATCCCCATAAGCAGGAGATCTGACCATTTGTTAACTTTGTTTATCACAGTTACTGTATCTAAACACAAAGGTCTTATCTGCCTGTATAATAATAATGCAGACCCCGTTTGAAATTGTCAGATAAAAACAACATCTAGAGCTTAGAATCTTACATTAACACTATTTCTGTAAAGGATCAACAATTAAAAATTAGCAAATTAACATTTTAATTTAACTTAGAATAACAATCTTTGTGCATACCTTCGATTTCACATCCCATGTTTCAATTAAATGTTTTTTTTTAAAATCAACAAAAGGTGCTTGGGAGTTGAGGGGTTAATAAATGTTCCATGGGTGTGAACCCCAATGTAATAGGCTGTGCATGCCAGTGGTTTTTGTAGACAAGTTTCTTGCCACTACACTCCATGCAGTATTGGAGAAGATGAGGGTAAAAGATCTACAAGGGAGATGGCATTTTAAGTTTACCACAATGAAAAGTGATGCCTTTAATTTTATGTGCTATAACCTCAAGATACGCATCATTGGATAAAACAACTAACCTTCCAGAATTACCACTCCCAGTAACCTGCTAACGTAAGGGGTCACCACGGCTATTCCAGGAGAAGCACAAAAAAGGTATTTTATATCAAATACTACTCCCATGAGCAGTGACAAGCTTTCACTGCTTGCAATAAAGAATAAATCAAAAGGGGTTATTCACAGAGCACTGAAAGGTCACCGACATGTCGGTGATCTGTCATTCCCCGCACTTTGGGGAATCAAATTTCCCCACCTTGCAGGGAATTCAGCATTCACCGCAGGGTGCCTGAATTGCAGCGAATTGGCCGCCGACCCATTGGACAGTCGCCACAAACACGCCAGACAGCTGAGCTGCCAAAAAATAAAATATAATACACACACACACACACACACAATTGAGGCTAGGGTCAGACGAAAGCAGTCTTAACGTGCGTTTAGACGCACGAAATCACGGCCGTGCTAGCAGCAAATGACGTCCAATGCCGGGGAACACACGAAGTACGGCCGCACGAACGTTCGTCCGCGCAACGCAAGTGGCAAACGAACGCATTTTTTCTAGTACGTCAAACCGCTAGTACGGACGTACAGAGTGCGCTGCGTCCGCTAGAGGCGTGTGTGCGTGATTGGGAGACGTCAGACGCTGCTAATGTCCGGCCAACATAACGTCCAGACACAAAAAGTGTTTTATTGATGATCCGTACAAAATCATGGACGAAAAGGCGCATCGTATGACCGCTATCGCGTACTCCGTGAAAAAATGCGTCCATTCGTTCGAACGCACTTTTTCACAGACAACGCGAAAATGCGTTCGTCTGACCCTAGCCTGAAAGTGTAAAAATTGAAATGCTGTTTGCAAAAAAAAAACTGAACGAAAATGTCTAGAATTAACATATAAAAGTCCTACGAATGATAAAGAGTTCTGTTAGAAGAAACCGAAAAAAAACAAGTTGTCCAAAAAAAATCTCAAAAAATGCTTCAGAGATCCAAAATTTTTAATAAAAAAAAAAAAAAAGATTAAAAAGGAGACTTTTTACTGCAGATTCAAAGAATAAAACAGTTTTAGATATTGAGTAAAAACGGGAACAAACCTACGGGATTCACCTGAATACACCTGCTGAAAAAAACACCGAACAGGGCATTTCTCTGAAATCGCACTGCTGTTCGGTGTTCTGTGAGTAGACTAACCATTGCTTCTCCATGGTGACTTCACTGTTTTCGAACAGGCACCGTACTTGCTGGCAATTCGCCAAAATTTGGCGAATTGTCGGCTCTCTGAATAGCCAGGAAATGGCACCGTATGGGGAAATAACGGCTCTTTGTGAATAACCCTGAATGTGTTATTGCTTGACAGTATGAAAATGATGCAGAGAGGACACTTAGCGCTAAAATTCACTGTTGTATAATGATGGGCTGCTCAGAAAAACACCAATGTACACCCTATACAATAAACAATCAGAAAAAAATGGGCTTAAGCCCCGGTGTGAGCGCACTTATCTTGTAGACTTGAATACTTCAATAATATTCTTGATCAAATTGACCTAATTGGAAAAGACAAAAACTCCATGGTGCAAATATTGTTTGAATTCAATTGATACAATATGATGAGACAGCAGGCTATATGTATGATGAACTCACAAGTGTAGAGCCAGGTATGGCTCAATAATCTCGCCTCTTGACCACTCTGGGGGGGGGGGGTCACACCCCTTGTATGGAATCCTTCCCACTTCAGACAGTCACAGAATTATCCATTGGTGGATTCTTATTGCTCTTCTAGAAACAAAGGAACACTTCCATTGCGCAAATATCAATAACTTTATAAGACAAGAGAGTGGGTACTCACAATCTCTTGAGCCTCTTCTATAAGTGGCTCAGTATAGAGGCTTATCAAGTGGCTCAATATAGAGGCTTGTCACGGATCTGGTGGGCTGATGAGTTGATTTCCAGTAAAAAATGATGGACCAAAATAAAAATAAAACGTGCACTATTATACGTTTTATGTCATTTAATATAGATAAACGCGTCTCATTATTCATTTTATCTATATTAAATGACATAAAACGTATAATAGTGCACGTTTTATTTTATTTTTATTTTGGTCCATCATTTTTTACTGGAAATCAACTCATCAGCCCACCAGATCCGTGACAAGCCTCTATATTGAGCCACTTGATAAGCCTCTATACTGAGCCACTTATATAAGAGGCTCAAGAGATTGTGAGTACCCACTCTCTTGTTTGTCTTATAAAGTTATTGATATTAGGGTGGTAGCTTCCCAGAAAAGCTCTTAAACACCAGGCTGGAAAGATGAAGGGTGCGTCTAGATTCCAGCGATGGCCAGTTTAGCTCTGTGCAAGCCAAACGGTTTACATTCAACTGTAATTCTAGATTTAGTTTTTACTCATTACAGCGTTACCTATAGGTCATTAGTGAAATGAATATTATAAAGAAAAATCTGTTTTCCTCCCACAATGCTGAAAATGGCCATAGACTAGGCATTGAGGGATGCGTTAAAGCGTTTAGTACGCATCTTCTTGCATCCATGGTATAGCAGGTTGTTTTATTTTTATACAGAAGTATAATTAAATATTTTTATATTAAACACTTGTCTGAATACTGAAACAAAGCATGATTATAGACCGCAGGACGAGAGATAAAAATGAGGCTCAATATCTGTACAAACACTGCTTGGACTTAACTTTCAGAGTCACAGCGGTTGTTATTTGTCTTAAATACAGTTTCTAGTTCACTATGGAGTTACTATTTTATGCCAATGGGTAGCATACCAATAGTGGATTAAGAAATCAAGCAGAGTTAATACAAAATTCACTTCTCTGTCAACATTGGTAAAATAGGAAAATCAGGAACATTTAGAAATGGATCATTTGAAAGAGTGGATGTTAATATTTGAGCTATAAGCAAAGATAGTTTTAAAGTCTAGCAGTGGGTCACAGAGCACATACCAAGTTAAAGGTCAGCAAATTTTTTTTAAAAAGAATCAATGATCACAGGAAAACGCAAACATTTTTGACCATTTACAAAGAAGTATATACCATCAGCGGCACAGACGTAAGTTTAAAAAAAACACATTTCTGTCATATCAATTTTGTTTTGTAAAGGCTGGCCACCGAAATTACCAGCCGAAAATGGTGCTTTCGGACGAAATGGAAAACTCAGCCGAAACCCCCCCCCCCCAAAAAAAGAAAAAAAAAATGGCCGAAAATTTTCCTTTGCAAATAGGGTCTGGCTCGCCTGAGCCTGGAAGCCAGCCGGGCTACCTGCTCGGCCGGCATCCAGGCTCAGGCAAGCCCCCGGTCTGGGGCTCGCCTGAGCTTGGAGGCCGGCCGAGTTGCCTGCTCGGCCGGCCTCCAGGCTCCGGTAAGTCCCCGGCTCGGCCTGGAGGCCCAGCCGAGCAGGGGGCTCGGCCGGCCTCCATGCCCAGGTGACGGACTTTGTTGGGGGGGGGGGGGAGTGGAGCGAGTTGCACATACTCACCTACATCGGCCCCGAGCGAGTCCTCCAGCGGTGGCAGTCCTCCTGCATCCAGTGTCTTCTCTCCGTTATGACATCACGGAAGCCTTTGCCCCTTGGTCAAAGGCTTTCGTGACGTCATCCCAGCGACTGACACAGGGAGTGGACACTGGATGCAGGAGGAATGCCACCGCTGGAGGACTCGGGGCCGATACAGGCAACATACTCACCTACATCCTCCTACTTTGGCCCTGAGCTCCAGCGGTGACAGTCCTCCGGCTGTCGCAGGCTGCATGGCGGGGGAAGCTTGCTCGGCCGGCCTTCGGGATCAGGGGAGTCCCCAGCCTCCAGGCCCAGGTTCTCATGTCTGATTTTCAGTTGAACCGATCCCAAATTTTCGGTATCGGCCGGAAAATTTCCATTTCGGTGCACCACTACTTTAAATGTTCCTTTGATATGTGCTGAATTTCTTTCGGAAAATAAAAAGCTGACTTCAATTTACAAATCTAAAAAAATTACAACTGCCTACCATGACTTTATGAAGGAATAATAAATTTGAGCTATTCTAATGCTTATAACCAGAAAAAAAGTGGGTTGGATACTTCTGGTTTACGCAGTCGCCCTGGAAGGGAATAGTGCACAAAACCATTTTTTCTGCATATATGTATATATTGTTGTATCCCCAGCAAGGTCATTTTTGCTTCTGCCCTTTTCAGTGGTTTCTTTTTTAATCCCAAAGTGGAAATTGGTTCTGGCGAGGGTATAAACATAATCCCACCAGTCTGTCTCTTAGCTGAGAAGCAGCATTTATATATTTAGAAAGTATTTTGCCATGTCCACAGAAGGCCACACCCTTGCAACACAAAACCCACATGTACATTGTTGTGTTTAATTATTTTAAGAAATAAATAAAAAAAATAAAAAAAAAAAAGTGTAGAAAACACTCAGGTACACCAGCGAATTGGGGAATCCATGGTGGCCAGTCCAGACTTACAGATGGCCTTCACTCCGCTGCAGCAACTATCACCTACTAATTTCAACTAATACTGTGCCGCAGCACAGAAGGTCCCTGAGGCACACGTGGGACGCTGCCAATCACTTTCAGGTTTATAAGATACACTTGTACACACTGGAGTTTTTTTTGCTCTGTAATGTGCAAACAAATATATTTAAATAATTTATTAAAGTATGAATCGATATACAGTGTATTATTAACCCATAACCACCAGGGACCTCAATGCATACCTCAACGCCTTGGGGTGGCATAGCACGGCGCAGACTCTGAAGCCCTCCTTCAGCCCACCTAAAGTCCCGGTGGGCCAAACTTGTCATTGGCTGCCGCGGAACTGCCTGAGGACGGGCAGGAGAGGTGGAGCGAAGTCATGTATAGGTAGCTAGCGGGGTGTGCTATGCTGGTTAGCAGCATTTAGACCCACCCACCGCAAGCACGGCATAGTATGCCCCATGGCAGGAAAGGATTAAAATATATATTTAAAAAAAATTAAATAGATGAAAAAAAAATATGACACCTCGCAGCTTGTGTTTTTGACGGAACAGTGTGTGGGAGCGTCACTTTGAACTTGGGGTACACGGACCTAGATGTCGCGGCTGCTGTCCCGCTCACCCTTCACAACCGTGGTGGGAATCCTATTGGACAGACTTCTAAACCCTCCAATCCATGAATGGTCGGGACCGCTAGACAGACCAGCAACAATGAGTACAACCTAGTAACAGTAGGTTTCGAGACCAAGTATCTACTGAACCACAAAGGGTTAACTTTACCGACAAGTGGGAAACAGTCTGGAAAAGGCTTTTAGCCCTGGTGTATGAATACGCTAACATCAGCGTGGTCATATAAACATTCCGAGTTGGCAACAGAGAGAGTTTTCATACAGGCTGGTTTGGCAACACACAAGGTTCTCATAAATTCCGAGTTGGCAACAGCACAGATCAATGGATTATCTGAGTCAGCGTTCTGCAGGATTGATCTACACTCTGAGTCAGCGTGGGGTAAGATCGGCATGCACTCAGAGTCTGTTCTGGGCATAACATACATACAGGCTTGGTCAGAAAGAGAATGGTCAGGAAGGCAGCAACAATCAGGGTCCTCATACAATCCGGGTCGGTAACAGAGCATAAGAATTAAAAAAATAAAAAATCTGTGAATTGAAATACGAATACACCAGGCGATGCAGGAACGAACTTCACATCAGACCAATGAGCAGACTCACGCGCCCTGCATTTAAGGCCGGGGGCTCCGCGTAATGCCGCGCCCCACCCCTCCAGGCGCACAAACGGCTGGAACTCCTGGCACCCGGCCAGCCAGCGTTGCCGCCAGGTGTCAAGACCCCCCCTGAAGTCCTGTAGGTGCCAAAGATGTGTCACTAGAGATGCATTATGGGAGGTGCAGCTCCCCTTATCTAGAACATGTGTACATTTGTTAAAGGTTGGAGTGGTCCTTGTTGTTTTGCCTTGTTTGGTAGACATTGCCCCGTTATCTGAATCCCCTGTTTATCCTCACAATCTGCTACTGCTCTACTGATTCCGGAGCTGTCGCAGCAATATGAGAGGGAGGGATTTTGCATGGGCCTCTAGGCCCCTGATTGCACTGTATATATTGTGCCCATAAGGCTAGGGTCAGACGAACGCATTTTTCGTGTCGTCCGTGAAAAAGTGCGTTCGAATGAATGGACGTATTTTTTCACAGAATACGCGATAGCGGTCATACGATGCGCATTTGTGTCCGTGATTTTGTACGGGTCATCAATAAAACCCTTTTTGCGTCTGGACGTTATGTTGGCTGGACATTAGCAGCGTCTGACGTCTCCTAATCATGCACACACACCACTAGCGGACGCAGCGCACTCTGTACATCAGTACTAGCGGTATCACGTTCTCGAAAAAAAAAAATGCGTTTGTTTGCTGCTTGCGTTGCGCGGCTGCACTTTTGTGCGGCCGTACTTCGTACATTGCCCATCATTTGCTGCTACTACTGCCGTGATAAAGTGCGGCTGCATGCGCATTCGAAACTGCGTTCGTCTGACCCTAGCCCAATTTACCAGTGTTTTTAACCAAAGTTGGTTAAACTGCAGCAAAATCCAGCTCACTTCAGGTACTCACTCGTTTTGTATTGGTGCTACCACCAAGGAAGCTAGAATGGGTTTGAGCGAACAGGTGTTTAAAAAAGTGGGTAGATGAGACTCATGACATGGTTTTGTTTCCATGATTGCCATTAGAGGTTTGGATTATAGATCATTCATACATCTACTGGTCGAGGAGGCAAGCTGCATGCTAGAGCTGCATGCATTTTTATCAGTTTAAACACCTATTAGAAGAGTTCCGTTTTTTTCCCTTGCAGTTCGGCAGTCTTCAACAACTCCATCTTACATAGAAAATGTTGGCAGATAAGAAACTTTCGGCCCATCTAGTCTGCCCAATTACATGGATACTTTACCTGGATTTATCTTTTATTTAGGATAGCCTTATGCCTATCCCATGCCTGCTTAAATTCAATTACTGTTTTGGCCTCTACCACTTCTACTGGAAGACTGTTCCATGTATCCACCACCCTCTCAGTAAAATAATGCTTCCTGATGTTACTTTTAAACCTTTGCCCCTCTAATCTAAGACTATGTCCTCTTGTTTTGCTATTTTGTTTCCTTTTGGTGCACTAGTGACCCTGCAGTGAAAGGGGGAAATTGCAGAAGCGCACTGAAGTGCAAAGCACTGCTTTGTAAATAGCCCCTTAGGAGATCTGCTGCTGTTGCACTGACTTTAAACACTGCAGCTTCCTGAATAACCCCCACAGTAATGTTTATGTAAACTACTGCAATGTATTTAGGCACGGTGCTGCTCCAGGCTGTCCAAATTATGGTGCCCCAACATGATATCTAACAAATCTTGAGAGAAATATATAGACGAGTTGCTGGGAATTTTATTGCTTTGAAGCCCTGTTTTGCAACTTCAAACCCCATAGATATGGATGAACCCTAAAAAGACACCCATAAACCCTGAATATATGGTTTTGATGGGTAAATCCTCGGGGGAAGGGGCGGAACTTCATCCTTGGATCCGGGCAGCACTATTTATTGGGCAAGCCCTGCTACTGCCTGCCATCTGGCAGTTGGAGAGACCAATGCGGAGTGTTAGTGGAGGGCTGCCTTATAGGCTGGCACTCTACTTGCAGCAGCCAGTCCCCCTTGGCATGCCACAATCACATGACACACAAACTTGGAAAGGGAATAACTTCCTTTTTCACTCATACAGGCCAGGAAAAATATAATAAAAATAAAAAATAAAAAAAAAACACAAAAACACTGACCTATATAAACATATACAATTCCCCGTCAAATGGGCAAAACAGGTTAGCTGTCACCATAGTTTGTGAACTCCATAACGGACGCACATTTTGATGGGAGATATTGTGTTCAACAGATGATCAGAAGTTATAAACGTGGATCAGAAGATGGCAGATGCTTCAGTGTGCCAGCCTTCGCTCTTGCGCAAATATTCACGCACACAGGAAGCAGCATGTAGTTCCTGCGGGACTCCTAGCTTTTTCACGTCCATGCCATTCTTGCGTACATAGCAATACGCAAAGGCCGTGCGTGAACAAGTGCAGTGTTTTTCATGGACTCCATCAAAAAGTTACCACGGACGGCAAATTGCACGCACAGACGGACGCAAACAAAATCTATCGTGTGCCGCCAGCCTTAGTATGAACAAACGTCATGTACCAGAGCAAGTATTCCCCTTTGGATCATCATTGCAATAATGATGATTTTTAAATTTGTAACAATGGTTCTTCATGGCCAACACCTTAAATTTAAAATTTACTCTATTAGACTACTGTGAGTTAGCATTTTGTTACATCAATAGTTAATGTACCACTAAAACTAGATTAATTTCACACGTAAAAGCTCTAGATTAGAAGTAGTTTGCCATGTAACATAGCAATTCATTGGCTTGAGGTTTATTTGCAAATCAAGTTGTGTATTAAGAAAAATTGCACAATCAAGGAGGTGGACTTTTTAGAAGAAGAAATAAAGAAAAAGTCTTAAAAGCAGACATATTACTAACTTGCCAGTTTGAATCTATGCTAGAAATGCATTTTTTCCCAAACCACATTAGCGAATACATTAGTTTAGAAGTAAATCGTATTTCAATTGTCTACAGCAGGGGCCAGCAACCTCAGCCCCCAAGCTGTTTTGAAACTACATCTCCCATGATGCTCAGATACTCACTATGTTGGAAGTTGAGGCTCTTTATTTGTAGATACTAGGGCTGACAGAAATAATCGTTTTAGTGACGCATCACAATGCTGCATCGATGCATTGCCAACTAGCATCGATTCACTGGGGTGCAGGCCGCACCCAGGTGACTGTATTTTTTTCAACTACGCTCTCTAGCGGCCAGTGGAAGAGGACGACGATGTGTCAATCGCACAGCAAGTTGACCAGGCGGCACTTCTCCCAGCTGCCATGCAGCAAGGCCGTATTTCCGGAAAGGCACACTTCACACACCTCCTCATCCTGCCAGATCAGCTCGGACACCAGCAGATCCCGTATGACATACGAGCCTTCCACCGACATCTTCATGACAGCTCCTGAGACCAGAAGCCATTTGACCAAGGTCTGTAATGGGGAACCTATTCACTGGAAGACCCTCGTCAAGGGCATCATATGTAGCGAACCGTTTGGAAACAAGGACGATGCGGCCACCACCTATCGGCAGCCAAGGAGTTTGCAAACAAGATTTAGATACTGTAAACGAGGGTACTGCACCCTGAAACACCCCCGGCCCTCAAATGAGCTTTAATTCTGGGGGGTGGGGCTAAATTAGTGAATCACCCTGCAACACCCCATCATTAGACCCTCTATTTTAATTCGTGGAGGAATGCAAGGAGTACCTCACCCTGCAACACACCAACATATGAGGTTTTATGGAGGGGGGGGGGGGTTTCAAATGAATCAATCATTGCTAGAAAAAAAACTGATGCCAGGCAGTTCACACATACATGAAAAACAGGGTCCTAGGATGGTGACAGAACTCGTAATGAAAATGAAACATAGATAGGACCGTTAAAATATAGCACAGAACTGCGCATGAGTGTATCACAAAGCCACACAGCAATAAAACTCACAGTAACGTGTGGTGTGTATGAACATATCATAAAGCCCCCACAGTAATAAAACACAGTAATGTGGTGTTTATGAGCGTATCACAAAGCCCCACAGCAATAAAACTCACAGTAGTGTGCATGGTGTACGAGTGTGCTTTACCAAAAGGGTGGACAGGCAACACTTGGGACTCCAGTCAAAATAGGGCAAGAGCGCCCCACAACAAATTGACACTAAGGCTAGGGTCAGACGAGCGCGTTTTCTACGGACTGTGCGCCTGTGCAGTACTGACGCACTTTTTGACGGAAGATGCAGTAGTGGCCACACAGTCCGTTTTTGTGACTGACGTTATTTTTGACGGATGTAGGAGGGAAAATAAATTAAAATGAAAAAACATTTTGTCCTCAAAAATGCTGGACGTATAAATGCAGTCCGTCTGACCACGTTCCATCACTCACGCACAAAGCTATGCAGACGTTGCGGACGCAGCACATTTTGTGCGTTCGTTCTAGAGGATTTACGTTCTTGCCTAACCTGCGTCCATTTGCCGCGTCCGTTGTGCTTCCGCACTTCTGTGCAGACGTACTTCGTGTGTGGTTCTCTATTGATCATAATTGTATTCTACCACGGATATTAAAATGTGCGGCAACACGGACGTGATCAGTGCGCTCGTCTGACACGGGCCTATATGGCACACACAAATGCATTATAAACAGATTCAACTTAAACTGCAAATGTAGACGTTACCTTACACACTATAATTATGCTGTTGCAAAAATAGTGAATTAATATAGTAATGGCAATTATGTTTATCATTGCAGAAGAGACACGGCTTCCTTTTAGAAGATTGTGTTTGTGGTACTAAACTACCAGGGGTAGTGGACTGTATCTCCCATCACCCTCAGCCAGACTTCGTGTGTGGATTCTGCACGGTTTACTCTGTCGTGAATAGTTAAAATTACATAACAAAAACAAATGAGATTACTAAAAGAAAAAATGCCATCCAAGACAGCAAGTTTTTACATTAAAAGCAATTCACCATGAGAATGTGCAACCCTGCTAAATCCCTCAAATGCAGCACTCCCCACCATACAAAACACACCACTGAAATCCAATACATTTTCACATTGTACACCTCTGATCTTGGGTCGCTTGTCACTGTGAGCAATAACAAATTTAAATGATGGATCAATGTGTTTTGGTTTTTTTAATGTGTTAAGTGAAATTAACTCCAACAGCATTAAGTGTCCCCAGGAGACATCAAGAAAATGTAATACTTTGCAATGATTCCATGCAACCCTTGGATTACCTCCAATCCTGCTGAACTCTTTTCTTCTCATTTCATCTATTGTGCCCCCATAACCATAATCAGAGGTGCTTGCACAACACCTCTTCAGGTAGCCATAAGACAGCATTTCCTCCAGTGTCATGCTTGCAGTGCAGAATAGGTGTTCACCCTCCATGTATTCCAGCTGCCCCTCAGCTTGTCATGAGAAGCTCTGGGAACTCAGGAGTGTGAGAACCAGGAAGACAATAATAAAAGTTAGAGGCGGAGACTACAAGTCACATTGCATAAATTCACAAATCCATCCCCTTATAGTAAGCATACACTTTCACACAGACTACTAAACTTTCATTTTATTGCAATGGAACCACTTACTAGATTCCAATACACAGAGGATTAGTATGCAGCTTCTGCAGAACATCTTGAGACCTGCAGCCTAACTCAAGGCTGGCCAAATTAATCCCCAGCTATGAGAACACCACAGCTCCCATACTGCTCTGCCAACATAAACGTCAAATCATCATGAGCTGTAGCTCTATAGCAGACACATCTACTTGTTCCTTGCAAAGCATCATGGGAGTTGTAGTATAAAATCAACGATGGGATATACACGATTTGGTTGCTTAGGTCTGAAGGTGGGACATGGTGGATATGCTACAGACATACAGGGTTATTCAGAGAAAGATGAAACTCTGGAGAACTTTTGGAGAAGTGAAAATTCTAGGTCAAAATAGCTGATTTGGAAAGTGAGATAAATGGAAGAATTTTTCTGGTTTGGCTATTTTGAATTTTAATTTCTCCAAAAGTTCTCCAGAGTTTCACCTTTCTCTGAATAACCCTATAGTATTATTACAAAATGTCTTGCGGTTCATTTATGGTTTGCTGTTTTTACATATTGCAAACATAATCTGCAGTGTCGTACAACAGAGAGCTATAGAACGTTCAATGACAAACAGGTTTATGTGAATGAGGTGAAAGTGTCATGCTCAGGCCAGACAGTGTAAAAAGTGAGCTTGTGTAATGTTAATGGATAAACAGGTTCTGTCACACAAGGACTGTCACGTTTCAGTCCCAGGGACAGGTACAAAAACCTGTTTAGATCAGAAGAAATTAGTAAACTCCAGCTCAAGCATTTTATAATTCTACAAAACATATTTCAAATAAATCCTGTAAAAAACAATCTGAACAAAATAATACTATAATTCATGGTAAGAATATTTAATACCAACAGTATATATAACTTATGCCTAAATGAGAGAATTAACCCTTTGTTAGGGTGACCAGTCATCTCCAATTTCCGTGGACAGTCTTTTTTCAGCCTATGTAACTACAGTATATACAGTCAGGTCCATAAATATTGGGACATCGACACAATTCTAACATCTTTGGCTCTATACACCACCACAATGGAGTTGGAATGAAACAAATACAATGTGCTTTAACTGCAGACTGTCAGCTTTAA
The DNA here is from genome assembly GCA_009667805.1 of Leptobrachium leishanense. NCBI lineage: Eukaryota > Metazoa > Chordata > Amphibia > Anura > Megophryidae > Leptobrachium > Leptobrachium leishanense. Next base: position 179,105,711 of record CM019067.1, on the reverse strand, counting down.
TTTGAGGTTATGTACATCCAACTCAGGGGAACGGTGTAGGACTTACAGCAGTTTGCAGATGTATCTCCCACTTCTTAAGGGACCAAACGTAATGGGACAAATGGCTTCTCAGCTGTTCCATGGCCAGGTGTGTGATATTCCCCTCATTACCCCAATTACAATGTGCAGATAAAAAGGCCCAGAGTTCATTTCAAGTGTGCTATTTGCATTTGGAATCTGTTGCTGTCAACTCTCAAGATGAGATCCAAAGAGCTGTCACGATCAGTGAAGCAAGCCATCATTAGGCTGAAGAAACAAAACAAACCCATCTGAGAGATAGCAAGAACATTAGGCGTGGCCAAAACAACTGTTTGGAACATTCTCAAAAAGAAGGAACGCACCGGTGAGCTCAGCAACACCAAAAGACCCAGGAGACCACGGAAAACAACTGTGGTGGATGACCGAAGAATTCTTTCCCTGGTGAAGAAAACACCCTTCACAAGAGTTGGCCAGATCAAGAACACTCTCCAGGAGGTAGGTGTATGTGTGTCAAAGTCAACAATCAAGAGAAGACTTCACCAGAGTGAATACAGAGGGTTCACCACAAGATGTAAACCATTGGTGAGCCTCAAAAACAGGAAGGCCAGATTAGAGTTTGCCAAAAAACACCTAACAAAGCCTTCACATTTCTGGAACAAGATCCTATGGACAGATGAGACCAAGATCAACTTGTACCAGAGTGATGGGAAGAGAAGAGTATGGAGAAGGAAAGGAACTGCTCATGATCCTAAGCATACCACCTCATCAGTGAAGCATGATGGTGGTAGTGTCATGGCGTGGGCATGTATGGCTGCCAATGGAACTGGTTCTCTTGTAGTTATTGATGATGTGACTGCTGACAAAAGCAGCAGGATGAATTCTGAAGTGTTTCGGGCAATATTATCTGCTCACATTCAGCCAAATGCTGCAGAACTCATTGGACAGCACTTCACAGTGCAGACGGACAATGACCCAAAGCATACTGCAAAAGCAACCAAAGAGTTTTTGAAGGGACAGAAGTGGAATGTTATGCAATGGCCAAGTCAATCACCTGACCTGAATCCCATTGAGCATGCATTTCACTTTCTGAAGACAAAACTGAAGGGAAAATGCCCCAAGAACAAGCAGGAACTGAAGACAGTTGCAGTAGAGGCCTGGCAGAGCATCACCAGGGATGAAACCCAGCGTCTGGTGATGTCTATGCGTTCCAGACTTCAGGCTGTGATTGACTGCAAAGGATTTGCAACCAAGTATTAAGAAGGGAAAGTTTGATTTATGATTATTATTCTGTCCCATTACCTTTGGTCCCTTAACAAGTGGGAGGCACATCTGCAAACTGCTGTAAGTCCTACACCGTTCCCCTGAGTTGGATGTACATAACCTCAAATTAAATCTGACAGTCTGCAGTTAAAGCACATTGTGTTTGTTTCATTCCAACTCCATTGTGGTGGTGTATAGAGCCAAAGATGTTAGAATTGTGTCGATGTCCCAATATTTATGGACCTGACTGTAGATAAGTGCAGCGTATGATCTTTCTAGGCTCTGTAGATGAAGCAGAACGTCAACTTTACTAGGGTGACACTACCCTCACAGCGTACTCCAAAGATCCTCAGATATGAACACTTCAAATTAATTTGAATTCTTTGGTTTTAATTTTATTCTTTATACCCCTGAGAGATGCCAAGGACAAAAGGCCCAAGCTGTGTCGGTCGACTAATGCCTCAAACGGGACCCAACGAGCCGGAATGCACCGTGTATAGCCCAATCTTACAGATTAAAGAGAATACCCATCTGTATTACTGTGTAAGCATTTATTTCAATCAATATGGATTTTATCCAGTAAGTGCTTGTGTTTACTGATATGAAAGATTGTTGTTGTTGTTGTTGTTGTAACAGCAACAAACAAAGGTGCTTTGCAAATGATAGATCCAAACAGCCAAAGGAGAAGCTTCACTATGAAGCTTTTGCGGCTGTTTGAACATTTTGTTTTGCAAAGTCAAAACTTACATTCTCAATTTCCCTGTTTGTAACACCCTTCTCACTCCTTTAAATGCCCTTTTTTCCATAAACCCTAATCTTACATAGTTGCTGTAGTTAAATGCATATAACACAAGGAGCTACTTGTCCTTATTTAGAGCTGTATCAAATGGATTACTGTTGTGACTCTGAAGAATATCTTATATTCTATTCTTCAGTCTCTCATGACAAAAATAAAGCACAAAAGTAATTGCCTTGTGGAATCAATTTTATCTTGGTAACATACTTATTTTGTTTGATTTCAGTTGTGGTATCATGTGAAGCTATGATAAATTAGGACTTCACTAATTTCTGTGTCTGAAAAAGATTGCTATCATAATGTGACATGTATTTATTCAGTACTACTGTGGATCTAGTTTCCATTTACATATAAAAACATGCTGAAATTTGCACTTTGATACGTGTATACAACATAACCAGTGACGTGGTTGTCAGGATATTTGACATGATTTTATATTGTTCTTTAATTTCCTTGTTTAAAAATACAAAGACACTATCAGGCATGTTGGGCCACTCAAAGACATTTTAAAATGTATATTTACGCACATCTTGCACACAACTGTCAAAACAATTATCTATATTGTTATTATTGCAGTCATAATGAATGATCAACATCATAAATTAAGTATCTAAACTAATTCATGATATTAAATATAAGTTATGTAGCAAACAAATTGTACCCAGCTAGGGGCGCTAGCGCTCAGATATGTGAGCGTTAACGCTAGGTTAAATAAGGTTACCGCATGCCACCGAGATCACATCTCGAACGCTAACAGGTTAAAAAATCCATTAGCGCATCAGTAATAGCTTTTCGCACTGTATACTGTACTTTGCGCTCCCTATATTTAACATGGGGAAGCAAAGAGTAATTAGCGTTAGGAACACAAAGTCCGAACGCTAATTACCGCTCTAAAAAGTTAACCACAGCTCCAAGCTTCTGCAGAATCTGTCAACACCAGCTGGAAACAACATCCAATAAATCAGATACTCACCTCTCATCCCACGGCACGAACGGTGGCCCGATTCCTGGCCCGCCGGGAGCAGCGCAAGAGTGGCGACAAATAGTCCCCAGTCTCCCTCTGCGTTCACTCTGTGGCCAGGGTTGATGCTTCCACTAGGCAAGCTAGGCAACAGCCTAGAGCACACTGCTGCCTAGGGGTGCAGCCGGCCCCAACCCAGGTTCAATCACTGTACTTGTTACTCATTGTGCGGCTCGTGTAGCCGGCTGTGGTGGCTCGCGGACCCTCGCTAGTGGCACAGAAGGTGGGTGTCTTATAGTGGTGTGCAGGCACCAACAGATGCCATGCGGGTACCACCAGAGGTAGATGAGAAAAAAAAGTAAAAAAAGAAGAGGCAGAAGAAAGAAAGGCACAGAAGAAAGAAAGAGTGAGAGAAAAGGAAAGAACGATCCCAACCAGCATAGAGGTAGGATGGGCACCGAACGACCATGTGTGACCCCCGTGCACAGTGTGTGTGTCCACCCCCGCAGAGTGTTTGTCTCCATGCACAGTGTGTGTGTCGCCCCCCCCCCGGGCGCAGAGTGTGTCCCCCCCACATTTCACTGGTTAACAATTTTTTATGGGGGGGGGCGCAAGAAGCTGGTCTTGCCTATGGGACAAAATAGTCGAGCACCGTCCCTGTCTGTGGCTCTGCACAATCTTGCGAGAGTGAGGTCGTCCAGGTTACGAGGTTTGGCAGCACAAGCCTCCATGGAGTCCTATGGACTCCAGGAGGTGATACTTGTGGTGGCACGTTAGCGCTGTGTTATGGGGCAGGCTGCTGAATCAGTGCCTGCCTCATAATTTGGTGTTAAAATGGGGACGCTAAGGGAAAACCTGCAGATGCAGGATTTTTCCGTTAGCGCCTCATTTTAGGCTAGGGTCAGACGAACGCATTTTTCGCATCGTCTGTGAAAAAGTGCGTTCGAACGAATGGACGTATTTTTTCACGGAATACGCGATAGCGGTCATACAATGAGCATTTTCGTCCGTGATTTTGTACGGATCATCAATAAAACCCTTTTTGCGTCTGGACGTTATGTTGGCCGGACATTAGCAGCGTCTGACGTCTCCCAATCACGCACACACGCCGCTAGCGGACGTGGCGCACTCTGTACGTCAGTATTAGAGGTATCACGTTCTCGAAAAAATTAGTTTGTTTGCCGCTTGCATTGCGCAGCCGCATTTCGTGCGGCTGTACTTCGTATATTGCCCCTCATTGGCCGTCATTTGCTGTTTCTACGGCCGTGATGAAGTGCGGCTGCACGCGCGTTCGCACTACGTTCGTCTGACCCTAGCCTTAGCAAAGACCTGATCGTTATCAATATTTATTTAGGGCACTATTAGTTCTATTGAAAGAGAGGTGAAAATCAGGAGAATTGGCATGAGAAGAGAACAATCTAGACCAAATAGCCGATTTGGAAAGTGAGATAAATGGGAGAATTTTTCTGGTTTAGCTATTTTGACCTAGACTTGTCACTTCTCCAGTCATTCTCCTGAGTTTCACACTTCTTTGAATAGACCTGCAAAAATCACAGAAAATTGGAGACAGAGAATAGATTGGATGGAAGTAAACATCCACAGGTTCTATATGACCAGCCAGGTATAACGTGTATTTTTCTTGTGTAACGTTGACTATACATGTCATTCTTAATACTAAAAATAAATATTTTTTTACAGTACCACAGCCCTTGGCTACTTCAATTTCAAAATGATACTATAATTTAACTTATGTACAGCTTTGTTAAAAAAAAAAAACACCTACAGCCCTAAAACCCTAACGTTTAATAATCAAAACATGTGAGTTAGACAGAAAGATTACATGCAGAATGAAATTAATGTGTTTGTCAGGTTTGGCAAGCTGGAACCCAATACACAGCACCTAGAGGGGCTTTCGGCCAGGGACGTGCAGTCAGGGGCGGCAGGTAGGCAAGCCCGGATTAAGATCTCTATGGGCCTGGAGCTGAATATTTTGGTGGGCTTTTTTTGTAATTTAGTAAAAATTAAAACATACAGGGCTATTCAGAGAGAGGTGAAAACCTTGAGATTTGCCAGGAGAATGAACAATCTAGACCAAATAGCCAATTTGGAAAGTGAGATAAATGGGAGAATTTTTCTGGTTTGTCTATTTTGACTTAGAATTTTCAATTCTCCAGTCATTCTCAAGGTTTTCACCTCTTTCTGAATAGCCCAGATATTTTTGGTTATTTAATAGTGCAGATACGGGTATATCTAACCAGGCAGATACTGTGTGATTAATTATTCATTCAGATTTCAATCATTTAAAGAGTGTAAACATTTTTTTTACCATTTTATCATTCAAACGTTTGTGGTTACATATTCTACAGGCCATTCTTGTTAAAAAAAAAAAATGGGAAATGGGAAAAGCATGCATTTTTCTGAGAAAATATACAATTTTAACCAAACAAAAAGAGGAAAAAAAATTAAATATTTCCCTTGTGTTTTGGAACATGTTTTTTTTCGAATAATATGACCTTGCTCCCAGTGTGGGAATGGAGAAGGTGAGTAATGGCAGTGGTATCGTTCATTTAATACGTGACAAATGGACAATGCCATCGCTTTGGAGCTAAAAAAAAAAGGGTTTTATTTTCTTTTAGATTTTACATGGTAAGGTTTGGTATTAATGCAAAGGCCAGACTCTGCCCTGTCCAATGACACCTCACTTGACCTTGTGAGGTGTAAAGATTAGTGACGCAGGGGTCCAAAGTTCCCTGCAATGCTCTTCGCTGCAGTGCGGCGGTTTCATGTTTTTGATGTAACAATTCATAACAATGGATTGTACCATCAACCATCACCTCCACACTTGTTGGTGACATGAGAAATGTGATGTTAGTTAGTGCAGCATCATTGTTTACTTTATAATTGGAAAATGAAAAATATTATTGTTTGGAAAGAAATAGATAAAGTAAATATTTATTATTTTATTGTTTTTACTTTAAACCTTGTCATGTTTGGCATCACTAGAAAGGCCATGCTCTGGTCTTTCCAGAGATACATCACGTGACCCTATAACTGCTATGGAGTTGGAGAAACAGAGGTCCAAAATCAGACATAATTATCCTTTCTCTGGGCCTATTCTGAGGCATGGGCCTCGAGCTGCTGCTCCATCTGCCCCTATGTTAATCCGGCCCTGCAGGTAGGGATGTGCAATTTGTTTCGTACAGATTCGTTTTTCCTACGAAATTTACCATTTTCGTGCTTCCGAGGGCATTTCGAATCTGAAATTTCGGAGCGATTCGAAATTTCGGGTCAAATTTCGAATTGATAAAAAAAATAATTTGTTTTTTAAAAAATGCTTAAAAGATCCTATAATAATCTATAAATAAAGAGACTTTTTACTGAAGAATATTATAAGCAACGGTTTATTAGACATTAAATTAAAACAGAATATTTTTAACATTGAAGCCTATGGGATACAACATTTCCCACACTATCGAATTTGAAAACAAATTTCGAATTGATGTCAACTATCAAATTGCTTTTAATTTACAATACAAGTAATAGTCAGCAAAGGACTTTATGAAACAAATTAATTTAATTTCACTGTTTAAACTGACTAAGTACAAAATCCGTGACAGAGCTTAATATTTAATAGGGATGTGTGTTTCGATTCGTTTTTTTCACAAATCGGGCCGATTCGGCGCTTCAGATTCGTCCGATGTTCCGAATCGGATCGGCACCGAAATACACAGCACCTCTACAGTAGTGATGGGTGGAACACCCCCGTGTTCGGCTCGCATTCGAACTTGAACTTTTGAAAAAGTTCGAATTCGAACGAGAACACGATTCAAACTCAATGCAAGTCTATGGGGCTCAAAAGTTTGAATTTTAAAAGTGCCCTCCAAGAGGGCATATATGCAAGATATTGGCCATAAAAGGTGTATGGGGGTCCGGGTACTGCCCTGTGGGACAGGAAACAATGAAAATAAAGTAAAAAAAAAACAAAAACTTTTTTAAAAAAAAAAAATATAGAAATGTGCACCGATTTGGATATCCACTAACTATCGAATTTGAAATGAACTATCAAATTGATATCCATTTGATAGTTCATTTCAAATGTTAAAAAAAGGTGTGGGAAATGTTTTACCCCATAGGCTTCAATGTTAAAAATGGTGTGGAAAATGTTTTACCCCATAGGCTTCAATGTTAAAAGTGTGGGAATTGTTTTACCCCATAGGTTTCAATGTTAAAAATATTCCCGTTTTAATTAAATATCTAATAAACCATTGCTTATAATATTCTGCAGTAAAGAATCTCTTTATTTTTAGATTTTGAGCATTTATAATAAAAAAATTATCAATTCGAATCGATCCGAAATATTGAATTGAAACGAAACAAAAACGGTCCGAAACGAAAAAAAACACATGGAAAAAAAAATAAACAAAATTTTTAGCGGTGCACATCTCTAGCGGCAGGTGAGGCAGGTTCTCACCTGCCATTCCATTAAGTGGTTATTAAAATATGGGTAAATAAAATAAAATCTGCTGATTAAAAACGGTCACATCCTCACCTGCTCCACGCTGACCCACAGTCCATCTCTTTTTTTTTAGTTTGCCGACTGTGAATCATCACACAGCAGCGGCAGTCTGCTCTGAGTCTATGCAATTTGTGTAGCTGAACACTACGCTAATTTCGTAAGCTCAAGCTGGCCAAGAGAGATTCAGAAGTCTGCAGCGCACGTCCTTCGCCGCCTACTTCCTGAATCTACGATCTTCAGTGCTTCAGAGAGGCACTGAGAGCAATTGAATTGCTTGGACCAATGGGAAAGCACCATTGATTTTAGGCAATTCTAAAAAACACCTCCATGGAAGAGAGGCCTCCATGCAATGATTGAAACAGGACAGTCATGTGACTATCCTCGTCAGCCGTGGGGGCGCTGTGTGCCTGGAGGCACATACTGGAGAGCCCTGAGAGCAGCAAGAAGAGATCCTGGGGAGCCCTGAGAGCAGCAAGATCCTGGCGAGCACTGACAGCATCCAGTAACTGGCTGTCACGGGGAGGCGAGGGTGCGAGCCCAGAATGCAGTGATATATTGGAGGAAGCCAGGATATGGTGCATAAACAGTCCTGTTTATTGCTGATATATAGATAGAGATTATATATATATATATATATATATATATATATATACACACACACACACACATACACACATGCACAGCAGGAATAATGAGCAGGCAATGCAGGAAAACAGGACTGGCTGAATACTTAGTACAGAGGACAGGGGAAATACTGGACACTGATACAAGAGGGTAACACTTACATAAGACACGAGACAGATGGGACAGGAAGGTAGTAGACATGTGCACAGCACAAAATTTCGTTTTGAACTAATGGATTAGTCCTAAAATGCAATTTATTTAGTTGCTAAAGAAATTTGTTTTCAGTTCTTTAGTATGAAAACTAATTTCATTCATCCGAAAACCAGTGGATACAATTACTATTGTAGTGGCTCCTGTAACAGATCTCTGTACCCGGACAGGGTCACATCTGCCAAATGCTGCTTCCTCGCTGGACACCCAGTTTCTCCTCGTGACTCTCACACCTTTCTCTTGTACCTTAGCCTCAGCTCAAGGCCCGGTGCCTATAGAGAGCCTGACTAGCACCCCCAGAAATAAGCCAAAGCTGTAGACCTGGAGCCTTTCCTTGGCACAGCGGGCAGAAGATTCCTGGTACTCCAAAACATGAGTCGTGACTTCAAGCTTGGTCAGAATAGAACTGACCGTTTATTACACAACACAGAGATACACTCAACCACCAACCTCATTTACATACAATCAAGCAGATAACTGCACAAATCAGATTAACTACCCAGGACCGTCAAACAATGGAGAATGGGGGAAGAGAAAGCACGTAAACAAAAGGAATCTCTTACTGAGAGAATTTACACAATAGCAGGTACTAATACAGAGATCTACACTATACAGGGAATAACACACAGACATCAGAAATCTTTAGTTAACTGGCATATATATAAAACGGGGAAAATCACATTGGGTACTTATAAAAATAAGGGCTAACGAACTTTTAATACACACAAATAAATAAACACTTGAACAGTTGTACTGCGCTACAGCGTAGTGGCGGCCGTCCCGTCACAGCTCCTCAGAGGGCTGAGATTGCTGCTTGTTACAGTATCTCTCACTCTCAGCACAATGTGTCAGGCAAAGCTGTTACATTAACTGACTGCTGCTCATCACAGCGCTCAGAGTTTCCGTAAAACTAGTAAATAATATTTTTATATATAAGAGGTTAGAACAATATTATTTCCTTGTTATATTATCTCTCAGTACAATGCAGTCAGTCAGTTACTGTAACAGCTGAGCCTGATACATTGTACCGAGAGATAATATAACAAGCTGCCGATCTCAGCGCTCACAGCCACTGGATTTAAAGGGCTAAAAAATGGCTCCTCTCTGTATAATGTATAGAACATCCTCCTGCATTAATTAATACCCCTCTCTGTATAATGTATACAACATCCACCTGCATTAATTAATACCCCCTCTGTATAATGTATTGAACATCCTCCTGCATTAATTAATACCCCTCTCTGTATAATGTATAGAACATCCTCCTGCATTAATTAATGCCCCTCTCTGTATAGAACATCCTACTGCATTGGCATGTGGAGGGTGCAGAACTTCGGAATGCAATGCTTATCAGCACAGGAGTGAGAACTTTTACTTAAACTTTGTATCTCTGTGGGGGAGACACAAGAATATAAAAGCAGGGGAGAGGGAAAATATTAACGTAAATCAGTCTGAAAGCTCAGAGAAGAGATGACTGGTGCAAATTTAGTTTTATAATAAAATAAAGCACTTTAAATCCAGGGAAAACATTCAAATAAATCACACTGAAGGCTCATAATGACAGAGTAACTGTGAGAGCTCGATACTAAATGTATCAGACGTAAAAAAAACTTTATAACAAGCAGCACTGGGAGAGGAGAGGGACTTTATATAAAACGTGTATTATAGATGAGGAAAGGGGGATAGTGCTCCTGGATAATATAAAATGTATCAGACCCAGCCCCTATTATGCAGAGCGGGAGGGGAGATAACACACATTTTATAAAGTCCCTCTCTTCTCCCAGCGCTGCTTGTTATAAAGGGGTTTTTACTATCCAGCCCTCCTCTGTCATTAGCTTTCAGTGTGATTTATTTGAATGTTTTCCTTCTCCAGCTGCTTTTATCATCTTGTCTGCCTCATAGACATGCAAGGGTTAAGTAAAGGTTTCCTCTCCTGTGCTGACTGTCTGTGCTGCGAGTGAGTATTCTGGAGCTCTATCACTGTCAGATTTTCACGGGAAGGATTACGCATACAAACCTTTTCTGTAGCTTTGCGATGTTGCTCTCTTCATTGCTGGTCTCCTTCTCTCAATGTAATATCACAAAAAGGACTGAAACTAAAATGTAGTGCACTTTATTTTAGTCTTTCGTTTTTTGTACTGAGTAGTTTCGTATCTCGAGTCATATTAAAACTAAATTATCCCAAAATTCTGACTAAATCGTTTTAGTACTAAAACGAATGCACATGTCTAGAAGGTAGGTCTCTAGGCACGGCTGAGGTCTTGGCATGGCTGGGGATCTTGGCACCGTGGGAGATCTGGCACCGCAGGGGGTTTGGCACCACAGGAGATCTGGCACCGCAGGAGTTTTGGCAACACAGGAGTCCTGGCACCGCAGGGGATCTTGGCACCGTGGGAGATCTGGCACCGCATGCGGTTTGGCACCACAGAAGATCTGGCACCACAGGGGATCTGGTACCGCAGGAGATCCTGGTACCATGGTAAGGCAAGAGAAGCCAGGGGAAGATCCACATGCGTGGTCTGTGGCAAGTCGTGGTCAATGGAGCAGGAGAGATCAAGCATGTCAATGGTATGCTGAGGGTCTGGTACACAGGAGACAAATCTGGTAGGCTTCAGGCAGGTCAGAGGCAAATGATACAATGAACCAGCACTGGAGGAAGGGGTGTGCCCTGCTTATATGGAGAAAGTTCCTGGAGTAAATGAGGAGCACCTGGTCACTGCCAACAGCAGAGGTCTGAGCCATTGGGATGCTGCCGATTATGGCAGAGCAGTGCCAGCTCTTCCCCTCCTCTTGCGCCGGCGGCATGAAACGTGACAGTTCCCCTCCCGAAATGCCACACACCGGGTGGCCAATCTTTGTTTATATTCAGCAATGTCTGCTGTTCTGACCACATAGCCATCAGAAGCCACTGTATATTCTACAGAGGCCGGTTTCGCAGGAGTGGTTCCACCCTGGTAAGTGGCAAGATACGGAATGGTGGCACCAATATAGGCTTGTCTCTGGCCTGGTGGTCTCTCCACCTGCGCCCCATAGGGGTTACCAGACACCTCATATGGTCCTTGAATGGTGCTGGAGTATGACGTTGCCGCCCGTAACAGTTCCTCCGGCGTAGGTAGACTGTTCACTACTTTGTCTCACTCTGGATCGTCATCAGATGAGGAATCGCTCAAAGGCATGAAGTCCTTCCCAGGGTCACGGCAGGGAACCGTGGTGTGGCAAGTTACTCTGTCTTGGCTTGCAGCAGGATGGGAAACAGTGCTGGCCAAATTAGAACCAACACTCCTGGCATATTGACCAGGGGGCCCTTGGGACCATCGTGCGGTCTGTAGCCTGGGTATACACCGGTATTCCTGAGTTGGCGAGGCCTGGTTGTCAGAGTCGAAGGACACCCATTCTTCATCTGAGTCAGTCATAGATTGATATGGTGACAGTGATGGCAGCTCTGTCTGGGGCACTCTGGACACCAAGGTGGAGGAGTATTCCGCTGGTTTTGTCTGGGGCGGAGAAGCTGGACCGGTGGGGTTTGTAGCCATAACTGGTCTTCTGGACTGGTGTTCAGCTTCCCGGAGCTTCAGTGCTTCCTCAAACCTCACCAGATCCTCGCTGCGAACCGAAGTCCCATTTGAGACATACACACTGCCCGGTACGGAGTCAGTCTTTTGGTGAAGTTCAGGTACCTTGCTCTGAGCCAGTGACACCTGGCTGGGATTGGATACCTCAGGGTCTCCATGCTCAACCTCCTTAGTGGTGACGGAGGGAACCGGGTCTGGGGACACAGTACCTACGGCACAGCGACCCGGAGAACCCTGAGGGAGCTGGGTTACCTCTTTGGCATGGTTAACTTTGCCAGTCGTGGGGACCGGTGCAGGAATCACTGCAGATGCAAGGAAACACTGGCTCGTGGTGATGGGAGTCACCTGCTGGGTTCCCATAATGTCCATGGGTTCATGATCCTCTGGAAATGCTGGTTCGGTGTCCTCGAACACCATATGCTGCACAGTTTCATTAGGCTTGTCTTCTTTGGGCTCAGCACAAGGAAAAAAGTTAATTTCTTTTCATCACCAGAATGAGTGTCTTGAATATTCATGTACCGGGGTTCTGCAAACGTGGTCTTCTGGTATGCAGTGGGCACAGTTTTCCTCGGAGTAGCTTTGCGCACTGGAACAGACAGTTTGGGAGGCTTGGACACCGGTGCTGGTTTTGGCACAGCAGGGTTTTTGGAAGCAGTTTCTGGCTTTGGCAAAGGTGTAGGAGTAATCTGTACTGGGACTGGTGGCTTCTGGGGTCGCACTGGGCAATTTGCCAAACAGTGAGAAGGATCGGCACAATACCAGCATAGGCCAGTGGCTTGCCTGCGGGCGCGCTCCTCAGGAGAAAGTGGACCTGGCAAACGTCTTGGTGTGGGAGTGCACACCTTAGGTGAGGTGTCCCATATTTTCAGTAACACTTGATTCATTAAGTCCAGCATGTATTTTAACAGTTCCTGGAAGGCAGTCTGAATTAACTCCTTCATGGCTTATATCACCGCGGGCTCGTTGGTTGAAGGCTGGTTCATTCTGTCACGGGGAGGCGAGGGTGCGAGCCCAGGATGCAGTGATATATTGGAGGAAGCCAGGATATGGTGCATAAACAATCCTGTTTATTGCTGACATATATACACACAAGCACAGCAGGAATAATGAGCAGGCAATGCAGGAAAACAGGACTGGCTGAATACATTACTTAGTACAGAGGACAGGGGAAATACTGGACACTGATACAAGAGGGAAACACTTACATAAGACACGAGACAGATGGGACAGGAAGATAGGTCTTTAGGCACGGCTGAGGTCTTGGCATGGCTGAGGTCTTGGCACGGCTGAGGTCTTGGCACCGTGGGAGATCTGGCACCGCAGGGGATCTGGCACCGCAGGAGATCTGGCACCACAGGAGATCTGGCACCGCAGGGGATCTTGGCACCGTGGGAGATCTGGCACCGCATGGGCCTTGGCACCACAGGAGTCCTGGCACCGCAGGGGATCTTGGCACCACGGGAGTCCTGGCACCGCAGGAGATCCTGGTACCGTGGTAAGGCAAGAGAAGCCAGGGGAGGATCCAGAAGCGTGGTCTGTGGCAAGCCGTGGTCAATGGAGCAGGAGAGATCAAGCAGGTCAATGGTATGCTGAGGGTCTGGTACACAGGAGACAAATCTGGTAGGCTTCAGACAGGTCAGAGGCAAATGATACAATGAACCAGCACTGAGGAAGGGGTGTGCCCTGCTTATATGGAGAAAGGTCCTGGAGAAAATGAGGAGCACCTGGTCACTGCCAACAGCAGAGGCCTGAGCCATTGGGATGCTGCTGAGTATGGCAAAGCAGTGCCAGTTCTGCCCCTCCTCTTGCGCCGGTGGCGTGACCCATGACACTGGCAAGCAATGAGAGCAGCAAGTTCCTGGTGAGCATGGACAGCAGCCAGTTCCTGGGGAGCACTGACAGCAGCCAGTTCCTGGGGAGCACTGACAGCAGCCAAATCCTGGGGAGCACTGATAGCAGCCAGTTCCTGGGGTGCACTGAACAGCCAGCTCCTGGGGAGCACTGACAACAGCCAGTTCCTGGGGTGCACTGACAGCAGCCAGATCCTGGGGAGCACTGAAAGCAGCCAGTCCCTGGGGAGCACTGAGAGCAGCCAGATCCTGGGGAGCACTGTGAGCTGCCAGTTCCTGGGGTGCATTGACAGCATCCAGCTTCTGGGGAGCACTGACAGTAGCCAGTTCCTGGGGAGCACTGACAGCAGCCAGTTCCTGGGGAGCACTGAACCTGAACCTACGCAACCCATGTATATCTGGCTCTGATACTAGCCAGTACATCACCAGCCACTGATCTCACTGCACGTCACTGGTTTCGGCATATAAAGTCCAAGGTAAACAAGTTATGGAAGTAAATAAATAATCATAGTCGTGGCAAGATAAAGTTGGTCCAGTGAGCAATTTTTTGTAATAGGTGAAGAGAAGCAAAAGATCGGGATACAGATAGGGAATAAAAAGGTAACGTTGGACATGAACCCATGGGGAAACCAATATCAAGCACCCTCCCCCCTGGGAAGTGGATTTTAAGTAGGCAGAAAAGCACACCTTGGTCCCGCCATCTCTCCACTTACAGAAGAATGAGAGCCACTCTTAAAGTAGCTTCACCTCACCTACTAAAGGACCCTGCTGTAGCTGCCCTAGGTCTGCCCAGAGCATACCGATTTAATGGAAGAACGAGTCAGTGCATAGAATTAAAGCCAGATTGAAAAAGGTAAAAAAAAAAAAAGAGACAGTTGAAACTGAGGTCTGATTTGCGTTTGCATTAGCAACACTGGTATCAGCTATATCTGCATCAGGCTGTGCCCAGTCACTCTGTACATTCTAGCCAATGGTAATCAGTAACATGGACAATCAAAGGTTAGGTGCAGACATCCGTGATAAAGTATACTGTGACTTTTAAATGCTTTCTCAATTAAAGGTACAGACTAATTGAAGGCCTTGAAATTGCAAGTGATTAATATTTAATTAAATATATCTTTAGTGAGAACAGTATATATCATTTCATTTTTAAAGGGTTTAATTTTGTCCAAGATATATCCAAACTATATATTTGTCAGAGATGCAGGTTACAGAGCTGGTGTCCGGCGCTAGCACTCACAATCTTCAGTTTCAATAAAAGATATTCAGCCAGGGATCGAGTCCTCAATGAAACAGTTGATGGAGGTGGAAGAAAAAAAGGGAAAAAAATGCAAGGGAGGAATTAAGTGCAGACTGTATCGTCCCAGATAGGAGTGAAAAAATAGGAGATATACTCACATATTCTGGTGCCGATTTAAATAAATCGGCACCAAACAGAAGGCAGATCGGTTGATTTAAATCAAGGGGCACCGATTACCAGGTCCACAAGGCAGGAAACCAGATCCTTTGAAATATCTATTCAGGATGCCGAAGGAATAAATCACCCAGGATCATACAGGGTGGAAATTCACAATCGGTTTTATTAAAACAATAAATAAAATACACCGCAAACGCGTTTCGCTAGAAGTAGCTTCATCAGTGGGTGTAATTATAACAGTACAAGCCCATATCTATCAGCCCATATCTATGGTATCCTTACCTACAAAACCCTCACTAACTCAGCTCCCCACTTCCTGTCCTCACTAATCACCAAATACACCCCAGCCCGCTCCCTAAGGTCAAACAGTGACCTGCGCCTAGCTTCTCACCGCATCACCTCTTCCCATGATAGACTGCAGGATTTCTCACGCGCAGCCCCCACTCTCTGGAACGCTCTCCCTCATACTGTCAGACTTTCCCCTAACTTCTCTTCCTTCAAACGCTCCCTTAAAACATTCCTATTTAGGGAAGCCTACCACCCAACTCACTGACGCAATCATCAATCACTCTAACCTTACAGTCCTCTCCTCCTGTTTCCAACCCCAACCCTCCCAGATTGTGAGTTCCTACGGGAATAGGGCCTCATCTCCTCCTGTACTGTTTGTCAAATGTTGTTCAATGTATTGTAACCCTGTCTATACTGTGCTTATTGTACAGCGCTGCGGAATATGCTGGCGCTTTATAAATAAAGAATAATAATAATAATAATAATGGTGTTTTAGCCTTAGAGCTACCTACAAATCATCTATTTTTGCAGAGTTCATTACATTTAACACTGTTTGATCTTATTGTTTTTTTTTTGCAGCACACATTTTACTATTAAATCACGTCCTATGTAAGTTCACGGATGTCACATTTTTTTGTGGTTCCGTATGTATTTTTTTGCTTAATAATAATTTTTATCCTTTTTTATTCTATTTCTGGTCAATCCAGTCCTCTCACGCAGTGAGTCTCCTACTTATTTTTAGTTTTTTATATACAGTCCATTTCCTTTTATTTTCCTGCCTATGCCAATAGAGCCATCTAGTGGCGCCATACAGACACTACACCCATTTCAATATTTGTCAGAGAGCATTAAATGATTTTTTAAATATTTTATTTGCAAAAAGTTCTAGCAAATAAATCAGTACAAATGGGCACTGATGTAAGTGAATATTGTATTTGGTAAATGTGTAACAATGAGGTAAAAATTGCATAAACGAAGAGAAAGTATTGGAACAGTATTCTGAATTTTAAAAGAGGTAATGATTCCAAGATTTAAACTATTCTGCAACAAACCATGTTGTTTGCAATGAATGAACTGCAAATTAAATGAGATTGCCGTACCATGAAGCTTACCTGTAATATTTTTCTCCCCTGTGTAAAGTAATAAAATAAATGAGAAAAAGTAAATGGAAAAATTAAGGGTAAATGGATTACAAGTCGCAGAAGATGGTAAGAGCCAATGTAATCTTAAAGCAATCTAACTTTTGAATGCAAAGTGTCTTGTGGTGTTCCTGTCGAGTAACAACTGCTGTAAAAAGCCCATGGTGACCAAATTTCCTTTTACAAGAGGTTCACAAACAGATTATGCTCACAGAGGGCCACAAGTTTTCTGATTAGTCCACACAAATACACTACAAGTGTGTTGCTACTAATCATAAGAGAAATTTACAAAAATCAGTTAAGCAGAAGAAAAGTAGGGTAAGAAATCCCAATTTCTTTCCTATAGAAAAGTAATCCAATTACAAACAAATATTCTATGTTAATGTAGATGGTGTAAATAGTAACAGCGAACTACTGTGCAATTTGCTGTAATGAGGCGGTGTTCAGCGGCACCAAAATTGTCCCATAGAAATTGTCACGTACCTCCTAGATATAATGTCTTTGTCCATACCGGTCCTTGAAGTGGCCAGTAACTCTACCCGTTTCCAAATACCAACATTACTAGAGGTATACACCCAGGACGTACTTGAAAACGAGAGAAATCTCAATGTATCCTTCCTGGTAAAATCCTTTATAAATAAATAAATACACAAACAAAAATGAATAATATACACCAGGGGATAATACCAGAGATACTCGTGAGCCAGATACCAGGGGTTAACATACCAGAATGCTCGTGAGCCACGTACCAGGGGATAATACCAGAGCTGACCGTTAACCAAAAGCTAGAGATTGTTTGCCAGAGGGGATCATCAGCCAAGTGCCAGGGGTCGTATTGACAGAGCCGGTTCCTCTCCCGTTCTATCGGCTGTCTCTGACTGGATGACTTTCCTAAAGCTCAATCTCTCCAAATCTGACCTCATCTTCCCTCCCTCTAAAACTAACATTCCTGCACCCATTTCCCTTCAGGTGAATGGAGCCACCATTACTTCTACCTCTCAGACTCGTTGCCTCACAGTCCTCTTCGACTGATCTCTCATTCACTCCTCACATTCAGTCGCTAACCAAATCTTGCTACTTCCACCTAAAAAACATTACGCGTGTCTGTCTCTGCCTTAATCAGGACTCTACTACAAGGCTCATCCAAGCTATTATCTCCCGCCTTGACTACTGTAACCTCCTTCTCTCTGGGGTTAAGAGGATCCAGATTCTGCCTCTGCAGTCTGTTATGTATGCCTTTGCTATGCTCATCCACCACACCTCACACACCTCTCGCACCTCACCCCTTTGTAAATCTCTACACTGGCTCCCTGTTTCCCTAGAAACCAATTCAAAATACTGGTGTTCCCTTCAAAATTCTCCATAACCATGCCCCTCCCTTATTTGCAGGTACATCCCATCCCGACCACTTTGCTCTGTCAATGAACTGATGCTATCAGCCCCAAGTACCTGCACCCCCAACTCCCGCTTTCAAGACTTCTCCCAAACTTCCCCCTTTCTATGGAACTCCCTCCCCCGCAACATTAGACTCTCCCAGTCTCTCCAGGCCTTCAAGATGTCTCTGAAAACACAATTCTTCAGATAAGCCTATCGGCTCACTCCATGATTCCCCCGCTGTACATTCTTGTGCCATCTACACACCCAGCCCACATGCACCCCATTACGACAGGTTCTCTATTTACCCGTACCTAACGTGCCACCCCTCTCCTCTTAGATTGTAAGCTCTCGAGCAGGGTCCTCTCTCCTACTGTTCTGTGTATTTAACTTGTATGTATATTTGTTTGTTATTCTGTCTCACTGTCACCTTTTCAGCCTTGCCCACTGGTGGTGAGAGTGATACTCGCCAGCTCTTCCATTGTCTGGGATAATCCATTCCTCCCTCTCCGCTCCTGGATTCCATTGCTGCTGGTCTGGCCTGAGATCACATGTTGTTCTGCCTGCTCTGCCCTGTTCCCTATAAATATGCCAGCACTTCATTTGCTCAGAGTTCTTGCATGGGTCATTGCTCTCTGAGGGTCTGTTGGTTTATACTTTGTTCTGTGATTCCCTGTGTATGACTGGCCTGGTTTTGACTACTCTGTTGTGTGATCCCTTGCTCTGTATATTGCTATTCTGTGTACCGACCTACAGCTTGTCTGACTTCCCTTTTTGGTTGCTGATTCCTGGCTTGTATGATTATCCGCTCGGGTTTATGACTTTGGTTTTGTATTTGACTATGTCTCTGGATCTAACCTTTGTGTCCTGTGTCTTGTTCAGCATATCACACAGCAGCATTGTATTCCTTAGAACAGACAGCCATTCTAAGGACCATATCCCAGATTAGGGTTTCCTTCTGTGTACTGTGGGTGACTAGTGATGAGCCAAGATGTCAGCCCGCACCGGGGGGTGCAGCAATCCACCGGAATCCGGCGGATTGCTGCCTCCTGTGCATGGATGCGCTCAGCGCGTCCATAGCACAGGAGAACCACTTGGCTGGACGCGCTGAGCGCGTCCATAGCAGCCAAGTGGTTAACTGGTGTTTGAAAAAAATCTAAAGCAATGTTATTGTTCACCTCGGGATTAAACATTCACAGGGTTATTCAGAGAGAGGTGAAAAGCAGGAGAATAACTGGAGAAGTGAAAATTCTAGGTCAAAATAGCCAAACCAGAAAATTTCTCCCATTTAACTCACTTTCCAAATTGGCTATTTGGTCTAGATTATTCTCTTCTCCTGCCAGTTCTCCTGGCTTTCACCTCTCTCTCGGGGTTGTTCAGAGAAAGGTGAAAACCAGGAGAATGGCAGGAAAAGAGAACAATCTGGACCAAATAGCCGATTTGGAAAGTGAGATAAGGCTAGGGTCAGACTAACGCATTTTTCGCAGCGACCATGAAAAAGTGCGTCCGAACGCATTGCCGTACTTTTTCACGGATTGCGCGAAAACGGTCATACGATGCGCATTTTTGTGCGTGATTTTTTACGGATCCAAACCAGGAAACTTTGGGTGTCTGGACGTTATGTTGACCGGACATGAGCAGGGTCTGACGTCTCCAAATCACGCACACATGCCGCTAGTGGACGCAGCGCACTCTGTACGTCCATACTAGCGGTTCTGCGTTCTCAAAAAATTGCATTCATTTTCCACTTGCGTTGCGCAGCCGGACTTTCGTGCGACCGTACTTCGTATATTGGCCGTCATTGCCCGTCATTTGCTGCTAGTGCGGCCGTGATTAAGTGCGCCTAAACGCACGTTAAAAATTCGCTAGTCTGACCCTAGCCTAAATGGGAGAATTTTTCTGGTTTGGCTATTTTGACCTAGAATTTTCCATTCTCCAGTCATTCTCCTGCTCTTCACCGCTCTCTGAATAACCCTGACAGGGTTATTCAGAGAAAGGTGAAACTCAGGAGAATGACTGGAGAATGGAAAATTCTAGGTCAAAATAGCCAAACCAGAAAAATTCTCCCATTTATCTCACTTTCCAAATCGGCTATTTGGTCTAGAATTTTCCATTCTCCAGTCATTCTCCTGCTTTTCACCACCAAAAAATCAGTAAACTTTTTCTGCGTGTCCGAAAATGTTTCCTCTTTTCATACAGACTGCCGCCCCAAGCAGTTGTTTATGGATAGATTAAAGGAAAAGCATTTACCGTCATTTGAAATGTCATTTTTTGGTTTTTACATATTTCTATACATCCTAGAAATCCGCCACTTCACGGGCAGGTTATGGGGACCTCCTAGCACGATATTTGAAGGAATTTTTCATTTTTATTTTTAACCCTTATTTCATGGAAAACTCACTGTCCCTTTAAAAACTTTTTTTTTTACTTTTTGTCCTTGTTTCCTGTCCCCCAGGGCACTACCCGGACCCCCATACACCTTTTATGACAAATATGTAGCATATATGCCCTCTTGGAGGGCACTCTAAAAAACCGAATTTTCAGCCCCATTGACTTGCATGGGGGTTCGGGTTCGGGTTCGGACCCGAACAAATGGGAAGTTCGGGTTCGGGCCCGAACCGAACTCAGGGGGTGTTCGGCTCATCCCTACTTGGGAGGCCCTGGCAGGCTGCCCTCTACAGTGCCTGATTATAGGGCCGTGTCTGCCTGATGTTTTAGTAACAAGAATGTTTTATCCCATAGGCTTCAATGTTAAAAATATTCCCGTTTTAATTCAATATCTAATAAACTGTTGCTTATAATATTCTGCACTAAAGAGTCTTTTTATTTCTAGATTTTTTAGTATTTTTTAAGCATTTTTTTTTTGTATGTAAAATTTTTATTTTATAAGCATAACAGCTGCACAAAAACATTACAAACGGCCACGCAGGGCAAAGTCAGGTACCAAAAAACGTATCAGAATGAAAGGGGGTGTAATAAGTGGTGAGTGAAACAAGACAAATCAGGGGGGGTATAGTCAGAAAAACTAAGAGGCAACATAGTCCGACGTTAAGGCATCAGGAAAGCCAAATAAGGAGAGGGAGGGAAGAAAAAAAAAAAAGGACCGTAAAGGACTGCCCAAGAAATTGTGGCATTCCTGGCACACCCTAACACCCCTGAGGGGGCCAGGGACCATGAAAGAGGCCACAGGGCCGGGAGAGACCTGGGGCCAAGAGGACGGCCAGAGCCTAGGTTGCTGCCCTAGCGGCTCACCAGTGTACCACCCAATGTCCCATACATATAAAAAATAAAAAAAAATAAAAAAGGGGGGGAAGGGGGGAGTCCCGATGCACCAGCGGACGAACATCAAGCCCCAGATGTCAACAGGTAGGTTAGCGTGTCCACTTGAAGGAATACCATCAATTAAGGGAGGGGTGAAAGGGGGGAGTCGAAGGCCTCAGCGAAAAATCGTAAAACAGAAACGTCCTCTAAGAGTCTAAAGTGCGCAGAAACAAATAATGGGTAGTATCAAAAACCGCACAAAAGACAAAGATGGAGGGGTAGTCAGGTCATCCAGGGTCTGACAGCAGTGGTGCGGGGTCTCGCGGCAATGTCTCAAGTCCCAGTTGAGAGAGCACCGCCTGTGCCTCCTCTAAAGTTGCCACTGAGTAGGACTTGCCTGCGTGGGACACGTTGAGAGATCCCGAGACGCCCCAGCGGTATCGAATACCGTGTCCATGAAGCCGAGTGGTAATATCTCAAAAACTCTCGAGCTCTCCGGAGCAGACACCTTCCGGGATCCCCCGCAGACGAAGATTCCGTCGCCTATGTTGGTTCTCCATAGCAAGCACTGCGGAGCTGAGGCGTGAAACTTGCGTCTGAAGGTCAGTAACCTTGGCATCGGATAAAACCTGCGCCGCCGCCGTTTCCAGTGATTTATTATGTACATCAGCGATCCTGAATTGTAAGGCCTCTACTGCCGAACGTACCTCTTGCAGGTCGCTCCTCCAGAGGCCCCGGAAATCCTCCATGACCCGATGCAGGTCAGCAGCAGTGAGCGGCGGTACGCAGGGTTGCCCCCCAGCCATACCAACAGGCACATCGAGAGCAGGGTACCCACAGGCCTCTTCTGAAGACTCCGAGGCCGTCGGTGCTCCACTGCGATGGTCACGGGCGTTCCCCGCACGTCTAACCCCCAGCGAGTGCCGGATGTCAGGGGTGCGAGAGCCCTCTGCCTCCTCCAGCTTTCGAGGTTTCTTCCCCATGTGCGCTGGAGTGCAACTCCCGGGGAGTAAGCCGGGAGGAAGCCGGGAGGAAGAGGCGCCAAAAACAGCTCCGGTCTCCATTTTAGTAATAACAGGGTAGGTCAGGCAAGGTCCCGGGACAATCAGGAAGCAGTCCTAGGAGAGCGCGCCCGGACTAAACAAAGAAATCCACAGTAATCCGATGAATTCCAGTGGCACCCCACAGAGCTCTTCAGAATGGCGACTGCTCTCCTCGGAACCCATACACGCCCCTCCTTTTAAGAATTTTTTATACTTTTTAAAATAATAAAAAAAAATCGAACTTTTGGCGAATGTCCCAAAAAGTTCAAAATTCGCAAACTTTCGAACGGCCAATGTTCGAATCGAACTCCGAACCGATCGAACCGAACAGCTCATCCCTATGGGTGCAAGTATATTGTTGTTCTCTCCCTTAACCCTCGCCCTTCCAGTTGTCCTGTTCTGTGTATCTTGTGAGGTTCCTTTCCCTTAGGTTAGATGTCACCCTAAGAACCATATCCAAATTCAGGGTTCCCTTTACTATTCTGTAAATTTTTCCTTTAACTCCTACTCTTCCTGTTGTCCTGTTCTTTGTTGTGTTCTTCTGTGTATATGCAGCCAGCGGCCAATCTGCCTAAAGGACTAAACATCCCACATAAAGGGCCCACCTTGGCTCACGCCGGGTGCCCCCGTGACACTCACCCATTGTACATCGGTATGGAACTTATTAACACTTTATAAATACTTGTAACTGTAACAGGAGCTTAACAGCCAAGAGAACCGTCAGACAAGCCAAATTGATACACAGGTGATCTGAAGGATTTTAGCAAAGAATGCACTAACAGGAGTGAAAACCACGTAAGGGCAAGGAACCAGGGCTCGGGCATCTGAATTTAAAGTCGGCGGGTGCTGTATCATCAAGCCACGCCCTGCCTGCGACCTCGACCCGTGACTACATCACTCGATAGACAGCTACATCACTCGATAGACAGCCAGCAAGCAGTGAGGAAGGTGCTGCCGGCCGCCGGGACCTGGGAATGGGAGTGCAGAATGTGACAATACCTCCTCTCCATATACGGCCAACAGACGACACCCTGCAGGTGACAAAGGATGGGCGGCATGAAACGCATGTACCAGCCTGGGCGCCTGGATCTCAGCGGCAGGTAACAAGGATCTATCTTCAGGACCATATCCTTTCCAATCTGCCAAATACTGCAGACTGCCTCTGGACATTATGGAATCAGGAATTGCCTGGACCTCGTACTCCGCCACACCAGTGACGTGCGGTGAGGTCAGTGGCTGGTGAGGCACTGGCTAGTATCAGAGCCAGATATATACAGGGTTACGCAGTCGCAATTTACGCATTTGATTATCATTATATAAGAGTATAGAGTTTCACTATTTATAAAGTAAAGTTCGCATTTTGTTTTTTACTGTTCTAAGAGCATGCACTTACAATACTGACCAATAGAGGGTGCTATTAAAACTCTTTCTTTAAAGTAAAGTTCGCTTTTTTTTTTACAGTTCTAAGAGCATGCACTTGTAATAGCGCCCTCTATTGGTCAGTATTGTAAGTGCATGCTCTTAGAACTGTAAAAAAAAATGTGAACTTTACTTTACAGTTCTAAGTGCATGCACTTACAATACTGACCAACAGAGGGCACTATTTGAAATGAACTATCAAATGGATATCAACTATCACAGCAGTGGTAATTTCACCTTCATGCTATATATATACACTGACTCAGTATATAGCATGCTGGTGAAATTGCCACTCTATATCAGTAGTATGAGCATATCTCTATTTTTTACAAATACATTACCTACAGGCGTCCTGCATCCAGTTCCCACCTCCAGTGCGCAGTCTGTCTCTCTCTCGTCTGCGCTCCTGCGCACAATGGACGAGTAGTCAGTCACGTGACTGACACTTGTCTCATCTCTCTGACACTGCATGACTCAGACAGTAGTTGAGGCCACACCCCCCAGCAGCACACACACACAGTCACACATGCTGACTGCTGAGCTCTGTCTGCCCGCCCCCCCCCCACGACTGACGAGGACAGTCACATGACTGTCCTGCATCAATCAATCCATGGGGAGCTCTGCCTCCCATGGGGGCGTTTTTTAAAAAAAAAGAATTGCTTGAGACCAATGGAGCTTTCCCATTGGCTCAAGCTTTCAATTACTCTCAGTGCCTCTCAGAGGCACTGAAGAGCATAGAACCTGGAAGCCAGCTTGAGCTACGCAATTAGCGTAGCATTCAGCTGAGCAAATTGCGTAGGCTAGGCTGGCACAGTGCTGCCCCTGCTGTCTGTGTAGTGAATCACACACACACACAGCAGCTGGCAAACTGAAAGTACGGGGAAGAAAAAAGCGGAGGACAGAGAAGCACAGCGAGGGAGCGTGGAGAGAACTTTTTTCAATGAATAACATTTTATTTACAGATTAAATATACATCCATGCAGGGCCGTCTTTAGCACGGGGCAAAAGGGGCAGCTGCCCCGGGCCCAGTCATTGCTATTGGGCCCAAGGCAGCTGCTCCCAGCCTGCAATGATCATGGCATCGAGTGCCGTCTCCCCTTCGTGATGACATGTGACCGCAGAGAGGAGGTGAGGCCTCGCGAGAGATGCGGTTGGCTCCTCCCCTCTTCTTCTCGATGCAGTTCCCCCCTACAGAGAGAGAAGGCAGGTCTGAGACTACAACACGATGTGGTAAGAAGCAGAGCTCTGCTTTAGGACCCCTTGCTCCATCACCCCCTCTCTCAAATTTTCCTCCAGCTTGTCTGAGACCCAATTCTATTTGATTTGTAATTTAAAACCACTTTTGCTAATATTTAGCCCAACCTCCCTGTGTCATTTCAAATGGGGGCTCTAAATGCTTCATCCAATGTTGGATGATCTGTAAATGGTTAGCCAGAGCAAAGTAACTATAGGTAGTGAGCACTTTGTTAATTCATTCTAGGCCTCAGCCTGTATTCTGGGACAGCTAGACCCCCCCCTTACCATCCCTCTAGCTTTTGGCTACTCCTTATCAGCACTTCCAGGGTTATCCTTTTTTCTCTCTTCTACATAATGTGCAGTGTGTGTGGATGTGGGTGTGTGGATGTGGGTGGGTGTGGATGTGGATGTGTGTGTATGTGGGTGTGTGTGGATGTGGGGGTGTGTGTATGTGGATGTGTGTGTATATATGATGTGGTGATGTGTGTGTATATATGTGGATGTGTGTATATATGATGTGGTGATGTGTGTGTATATATGGTGTGGTAGTGTGTATATTATGTGTACATATGATGTGGTGAAGTGTATATTATGTGTGTGTGTGTATATATATATATATACACACAATGATGTGGTGATGTTTGGGTGTAATGTGTATATTATGTGTAAGTGTGTGATGTGAAAATGTTTATATGATGTATAATGTGTACGTGGTATATACAGTATATAGAATGTGTATGTGTACAAAGAATGTATATACAATAGTACGTGTATATAGGATGTGTATAATGTGTATACACAGAGATATTGTGTTTTTACAGTATGCGTAGGATTTGTAATTGTAAAAAAAATTATAAAATAAAATGATTTAATTGATTTAATTTTAGGAGACAAGTCTGTGTGTGTGGCTTTTTTTTTGAATGTTGTAGTGGAGAGCAAAATTCCAGGGGGGGGCCCAAAAAAATATTTGCCCAGGGCCCAGTCAATATTAAAGACGGCCCTGCATCCATGTCATTACAGCACAATGAGCACATTATTTTACTGGAATGGCAGGGGAGGCCCTGCCTCCCCTGCCACCCCTGACTGCACATCCCTGCTCCACACCCTCCACATGACGGGAGAAAGAGGTGCATGAACCTTGGTGTACCTGTTATATAACAGGGCTTTCAGCAGATTGAAATTGAATTGATTGTTATTTAAAGGGATACTACCGCAAAAAAATTAAATGTCATAAATGTGTTTATTTTAAGTTGCTGATATCTTACATGTGCTTTGTTTTTCTCTTGTTTGTTTATTTAAGAACACATATTACTCTATATCACTGGGTGCATCCATTTGTGATCTTTTGTGTTGTAAACTGCCCTCCCCCCAGTATCTTTACCTCACTTTGTCCTCACTGTGTGACATTGACAATATAGTGGAGTCTATTGGTGGATCACAGACTCAAATCATACATAGATTAGAAGTGTTTTAAGCTTCCTATCATATCTCATTCGGCTGCCATCTCTTATCTCAATTAGCCTCAAGAACACTAGACCTCCTGCCATCCTATCTAAACATTCCGTCCTCTACCTCATTAACTGTTAAATAATATAGATTAAATAAACAAGAGTCACAAAGAAAAGCTTTTGGTAAATGTTGTAAATCATGGGGAAAATGCACAATATGGAAACAAGAGATCAAAACCTTACTTTTTTTCCTTTTTACATGCAATTAGGTCAAACAAAGAAAAAAACAGCAGCATTTGTTTTATAATATAATTTATTTGTAATGCACAAGTAATCTAGTTATAGCTTATGGAAGTGGTAGTGTCCCTTGACAAGAGTCCTTAGTAGACTGAAACATTGAGGTTCTTTGCTTTAGATATTAAATAATCACTTCCTTGATTGGATGAAAATACTCCATTGTGGGACCCTTCAGTATAGTATGTATATATGCATATATAAAATTTTATAAGAATTTCAGATATTGTATGAATGACTACAAAAGCAGACGTATATTTCTGACCTTTTGGGCTATATTCCATAGCGGACGCTAACATGGAGATGGTAAGCAAGATAATGTAAGCTTGCAGATTTTCCCTTACCATCTCCATGTTATCTCAATACCTCACCCTGGAACACACGGCTACGTTCCCTGAAACCCGTAGTAGCAGTTAAGCGCCACCGCGAGTATCAGCTCCAGGAATCCATAAAACTCCATGGAGCCTTGAGCTTCCAGGACACAAGCTATGCACAAGCTTACTTTCGCGAGATTCTGCAGTGCCGCGGGGTGATCGCGGAGGGAGATTAGGAACTATTTGTTCTCAGTCTCTCTCTGCTCTCCGGGAGAAGAACCAGCCGAGCGGGTCGCCTGTCAGTGGTCAGACAGTCTAGGGGTTGAGGCTACTAGCCCAAGGGTGCAGTGACACACTGAAGTCACAGATGTGGTAACAAGGTGGTTTATTTGGTAACACGGTACAAGATGAGGGACAAGGCTGGAATAGAGCCAGTCAAGGATATAGAAACAGATAGGAAAAGGGTTTGATTACAGACAAACACAGAACTCAGGAAATAAACAGAGAAGCAACACAGGAGTAGGACTGACCACAGATACAGGAGGAACTCACAGAGACAAGACAGAAAGGGGGTGAACTAGAGAACACACAGAATGCAAGGCAGAGAGGGGGTTGATTAACATATGGCAGGATATGTGGATGTGTGGGTTCTTTGATATGCTCAAATACACTACACATTACTGTGAGTTATATTGCTGTGGAGCTCTGTGGTACCCTCATACACACCACATATTACTGTATCACAAAGCTCTACAGTAATAAAACTCACAGTAATGTGCAGTGTGTGTATGAGTCTGAGTGTTATTGCTGCGGAGCACTGGGATACAGTAATATGTGGCATGTATCACGGAGCTCCAAAACTCACACTAATACCCACTTCACATTACTGTGAGTTTTATTGCTGCAGAGCTCTGTGATTGTAAGGAGCTGGTTCTGGGGTGGTAGAATTGAGCCCAATGTGCAATGATATTTGCTGAGAATCGTATATGTATAAACAAAAAGAGGGTTTATTAGGAAGTCATAGAACATAAAAGGCAATAGATAAATATAGAAGGGATTGGTAATACTGAGGGGAAGGGAGCACACTGAATAAACAATAAACAGTAATAACTTTAACCTCCCTGGCGGTATTCCCGAGTGTGACTCGGGGTTAAATTTCGCTACCGCGAACGGTAATCCCGAGCCACACTCGGGCTGGATGTTTAGTCACCTCCTCCTGGCTCCCTCGCTGTCCCTTGCAGTGTGATCGCGGCGAACTGCTTCCTGGAAGGCTCCCTGCGAGTCACACGGTGCAGGATGGGCGGGAACCATCAGCAAACTTCATAAAATACTGTAATCCAAAGTGCAATGTTTATGAACGGCCACTGGGTGGCACTACAGGATAAGAAATAGACCATACATCCTCTTACCCTTACTGTTTTCAGACCGATTTCAGTGTTTTTTGTTTTTTATTTTATTGAATATCATTTATTTGCATTATTTTGGATAATTATTTTTGTGATAATAAATTATTATTTCGTGTTTCAAACTTTATCGGACTCAGTGTATTTACTATTTATTTATTTATTTATAAAGGATTTTACCAGTAAGAACTATTGATTGCACGGATTTCAGTGCGTAATTCCTAATTATTACAGGCTAACTATGTACAAAAACACATTTCCTTTAGAAAAAAATTGAGACGCTTTTAGACACGAAATTTTAAAAAAATTAGACCGCCAGGGAGGTTAACAGAAGGCAAGACAAGACAACAATACTAAACTATACTAAACTAAACTAAGACAAAGAGAGATATATAGAAGCAGAGGGTCCTTGCAAGGCAATGGTCTCTTGGAGCAGGGGGTCCTGGAGAAATGAATCTTCGGCAGGCAGAGGTCTTGAAACAAAAGATCTGTAGCAGGTGAAGCAGAGGGTCTGTAGTAGGAGGAGCAGAGGGTCCATAGCAGGTAGAGGGTTTAAGGAGCAGAGGGTCCGTAGCAGGTGGAGTAGAGGGTCTCTACCAGGTAGAGGGTTTCAGGAGCAGAGGGTCCATAGCAGGTGGAGTAGAGGGTCTTTAGCAGGTGGAGCAAGGGTCTTAGACGCAGAGGGTTTGTAGTACGTGGAGCAAGGGTCTCAGGAGCAGCAGGTCTGTAGCACGTGGAGCAAGGGTCTCAGGAACAGATGGTCGGTAGTAGGTGGAGCAGAGGGTCCATACCAGGTAAAGGGTCTCAGGAGCAGAGGGTCTGTAGCACGTGGAGCAAGGGTTTCAGGAGCAGAGGGTCTGTAGCACGTGGAGCAAGGGTTTCAGAAGCAGATGTTCTGTAGTAGGTAGAGCAGAGGGTCCATACCAGGTAAGGGGTCTCAGGAGCAGAGGGTCTGTAGCACGTGGAGCAAGGGTCTCAGGAGCAGAGGGTCTGTAGCACATGGAGCAAGGGTCTCAGAAGCAGATGGTCTGTAGTAGGTGGAGCAGAGGGTCCATACCAGGTAAAGGGTCTCAGGAGCAGAGGGTCTGTAGCACGTGGAGCAAGGATCTCAGGAGCAGAGGGTCTGTAGCACGTGGAGCAGAGGGTCTCTGGCAGGATACAACAAGATAAGGAATTTAGAGGCAGCTTCCTACTAGTGTGAAGTTCACTATAGCAACTAAAGGAGATAAATAATGCACCAAAAACACAGCAATGTATACCACAGTCATCAGCACTGTAAATTAGGTCTTGAAAAGGACACATTTATTATTTAGACATATTTTTTTTTAAACCAAAGTGCTACCATCAGTTAAACATTTATGGGCTTGTGCATTTTACTGTGGTGTTCCTCCCTTAAAAAAAAAAAGCACACTATTAATTTCAAAATAACCACAGATAATATTTGCAGGTCTATTCACTAAAAGGTGAAACTCTGGAGAACTTTTGGAGAAGTGAAAATTCTTGGACAAAATAGCCCATTTGGAAAGTGAGATAAATGGGAGAATTTTTCTGGTTTGGCTATTTTGACCTAGAATTTTCACTTCTCCAAAAGTTCTCAAGAGTTTCACCTTTTAGTGAATAGACCATATAGTGTAAAATGTTCTGATAAAGTAATAGTGTGTGTAGATTTATGTTCATATAAATAAAAAAAAATAATTTATGTCAAATTACAGAATTGTAATCTGTCACTCATTTGTCCATCAATTTCAGGAGTATTTGGCTAGGGTCAGACTAACGCATTTTTCGCATTGTCCGTGAAAAAGTGCGTTCGAACGAATGGACGTATTTTTTC
The DNA here is from genome assembly GCA_009667805.1 of Leptobrachium leishanense. Classification (NCBI taxonomy): domain Eukaryota; kingdom Metazoa; phylum Chordata; class Amphibia; order Anura; family Megophryidae; genus Leptobrachium; species Leptobrachium leishanense. The sequence goes on along the minus strand of CM019067.1, from coordinate 179,075,437 downwards.
ACGGAATACGCGATAGCGGTCATACGATGCGCATTTTCGTCCGTGATTTTGTACGGATCATCAATAAAACCCTTTTTCTGTCTGGACGTTATGTTGGCCGGACATTAGTAGCGTCTGACGTCTCCTAATCACGCACACACGCCGTTATGGACGCAGCGCACTCTGTACGACAGTACTAGCGGTATCACATTCTTGCAAAAATGCGTTCGTTTGCCACTTGCGTTGCGCAGCCGCACTTTTGTGCGGCCGTTCTTCGTATGCTGCCTGGCATTGGACGTCATTTGCTGCTAGCACGGCCGTGATTTAGTGCTGCTAAATGCACGTTAATACTGCGTTAGTCTGACCCTAGCCTTTGGGGTTAGGGTTTAGCTTTTCCAGTTATACAATTTCTTTTATTACACTGCTGCTTTCAGGTTCTAGAAGTAACATGACAAATGTTTACAGTTTTCTGCCAAATTGTACATGTGATAAAATCTATACAAATTTTAAAATGTTTTACTTATTAACAGGTTCTCATTAGGGATGCAAGGGTCTCAGGAACAGATGGTCGGTAGTAGGTGGAGCAGAGGGTCCATACCAGGTAAAGGGTCTCAGGAGCAGAGGGTCTGTAGCGGTGCCGATACTGCCGTTTGCAAATGGCCCGATACCTCCCCCCGATACCGGAAGCCAGCGCTGGGCCGGCTTGCCGGTATCCGCGGGGCTGGGGAAGCTGGCCGCGTGCATGAAAAGCACTCGGTCAGCGTTCCCCTCCGGCGGGCCGCATACTCACCTAGCGGTGAGTCCGGTCACATGGCTGTGACGCAGCCGCCGGGCCGTGGAGACTGTGACGCTGCCGCCAGCCGAGATCTCGCGGCAGCCTCCCGCGAGATCTCGGCTGGAGGCAGAGTCAAGGCCTCCACGGCCCGGCGGCCATGTCACAGCCATGCGACCGGATCCACCTTCAGTGTCCAGGTGAGCTGGGGGCATATCCATGTGAGCTGGGGGCATATCCATTACAGCTAGGGGCATATCCATGTGAGCCGGGGGCATATCCATGAGAGCTGGTGACATATCCATGTGAGCTGGGGGCAATATCCATGAGAGCTGGGGGCAATCTCCATGTGAGCTGGGGCAAGCTACATATCCATGTGAGCTGGGGGCAAGCTAAATATCCATGTGAGCTGGGGGCAAGCTACATGTGAGCTGGGGGCATTTTGTATATATATATCTCGGGGGGATATATACATGTGAGCTGGGGGCATTTTTATAGGAGGTCTGTTCTTATTGAAAAGCTGTCACATGACATAAAATAAAAGTATCGGTATTCGGTATCGTTGAGTACTTTCAAAAAGGGATCGGTACTCGTACTCGGTCTTGAAAAAGTGGTATCGGTGCATCCCTAGTTCTCATGATTACTATTATTTTCATGCACTAAAGCTTGCATTGTATTTATATGCATTCATGTATAACTGAGTCAAATATGCTCCATTAGATTGGTTGTTAAAGTGTGACCCCTTAAATAGTCCAAGCCAAGGCACTGCAAATGCTTCAGTCCCGCATATCTCTTGAGGTAGAGCTACATAGCACACCACTGAAGCATCCACTATTATAAGATTTGCTTTCATTGGATTGGGCCAATATAGTGAATGTTTTAAACATTTCTGCTTATTTAATAGCGAACAATACTGTAGTTTGTTTGTACATTCTGCACAGTTTACCATTTGAAACAGTTTTATGTAGAGGGGAGGAAAATTATAGTACAATCAAATTACAGTATCAAATCCATCAGTCCTTCATATGCATAATGTACATTCACCTTTTAATCCCACTTATAATTAGCAGAGAGCAAAGCACATTCATCTTCTCTGAAAAGGTTACGAATATGACATGCAACAATTTGTCATGATCATTAACTATGCTATAAAAACATAAGTGAATATCTGATGAGAAATGTGTTTGACCATAAAACATACAACTGACAAGACAAACATGTTGTTTTTTTCTTGTGGGAGAGATCAATGTCTAATTTTGAAATTAACCTTGCACATTAATTCAGGAAAATTACACAATTCATTTCTCTGAATCCTTAACTTACATACAGGGTGATTCTTATAGATCAGAACTCAAACAGGGTTATTCAAAGAGAATTGAAAAGTCACCGCACGTTCGGTGACTTTTCGTTCTCTTCAATTCGGTGCGATTTGGCAATCCCATTTCGGCAACCCTGCGGTGTATTCAGCAAACACCACAGGGCCGCCGTAATGCAGGGAAAAGTCGCCGCTAACCCGCCCAAAACTCACCGCAAAACGAGGGCGAACGCATACCAAAACCTGCAAAAAGATCTGGATTAACCCGCCGAAGACGCCGGAGAAACCCAAGCAGGAGCTGTTTACAGCGCAGAGCAGCCGCCGGAAAAATCCGACACCGCGGACGAAGGAGGTGAAGAAATAAAAAAAACGTACGCTTGAATGTTTGAAAAGTGAAACGCTGTTTGCAAACAAACTACTGAGCGAAAATGTCTGCAATTTACATATGAGGTCCAATGAATGATAATAAAAAGGGCTGATACAGAAAAAGAGAAAATGATTTTAAGAAAAATGTTTGCAAAAAAAATCCCAAAAAATGCCTAAAAGGTCCTAAAAAAAATCTAAAAATAAAGAGACGTTTTTACTGCAGAATATTATAATGAACAGTTTATTAGATATTGGATTAAAACGGGAATATTTTTAACATTGAAGCCTATGGGATTCGCCTGAATAAACCTGCCGAATTAAACCACCGAATGGCAGGGCGATTCGGCAACTTTTCACTGCTGGGTTTTGTTCTCTGAATAGCCGAAGTATTGTTTCTCTATGGGGATTCACTGCCCTCAAACAGAGACCGAACAGGCACCGTATGTGCAGGCAATTCGCCAACATTTGGGGAATTGCCTACTCTCTGGATAGCCGAATGGCCAAGAGAGGTAACCGAACGCTGATTTTCAGCTTTTGGTTACCTTTCGGCAGCCATTTGGATCTCTTTGAATAACCCTGAATGCTCTTAGAGCATGAATGAAAATTGGTTTCAGGAAATGTACCTCCTCTTACATTGAGCACATCTGAACATTCTGAATCAGCACCCATGGGAATCCGGAGCTATCTATGGTCCCGAAACATCGTATTCATTGAATACAATGTTTCAGGACCATAGATAGGCCTCCGGAGCTATCTTTGGTGCTGAAACATTGTATCATCCATTGTGAAAAAGTCTTGTTGCTTTAAAATGAATTAGGAAACATAAAATTTAACCCAAAAAAATTACCAAAAAATGCCTAAAACAGTCTAGATTATAAAGACATTTTGCTGCAAGTGAAAATATAAATGGTTGAATAAATATTTAATAATAATGGGGCCGTGGTGTTGCAATATTGATCTCTAAAGATGTACCCTTTGTGGTGGATGCCACGGAAACGGATGAGGGTGGACGTTACCTCTTTGTTCGCGGAAAAATAGTTGATACGGTATACACCTTCACATCCTTGTATTTGCCCAATAAAAAACAACATACCTGCCTGACTCGCATGCTTAAATCCCTGGACTCTTTCCAACAAGGCATCACAATTATAGCAGGGGACTTGAATGTACCTCTTGAGCCATACATTGATTCCTCATCTGGAGCATCGGCAACCCCATCAAATATTCTTCGTCAAATTCGCAGATCCTTACATGAACACCAACTAGTTGATGTCTGGCACGCTCTACACACAGACGAGAAAGATTTTACCTTTTTCTCACCAGTTCATAAAGTTCATACCCGTATTGATTATTTTTTTATGCGCAACCGTGATATTCCTCTCCTCCGCACCATCGACATCACTGCTACCACCTGGTCGGATCATGCACCAATCTCCTTATCCGTCTATTCCCCTCTGTTAGTCCCAAAAGAACGTCAATGGCGCCTCAATCTTTCACTTTTGGAAGATCCGCTTATCCACGCGGACTTGACCTCTACTCTCGAGAAATATTTTACAGAAAATACTCCTGTGGACACCCCACTACCGGTGCTATGGGAAGCCCATAAAGCTGTAATCAGAGGCTTCTTTATTAGCCAGGGAACTGCCCGTAAAAAATTACGGGACAATGACTGTAGCTCTCTCATGGCGGAAATTCGGACCTTGGAGTTGGAACATATATCCTCTGCTAATGCTGAAGTCTATCAACGACTATTAGTGAAACGCCAAAGCCTTAATAAACTCTTAAATGATTCTATCCGCTTCCAGGCATTGAAATCCCGATCTTTCTTTGCCTTAAACGAAAATCGCCCAGGGCGCCTGTTGGCTGGGATCCTTCGGGCTAAACGTACTAAAGCGTATATCCCTCAAATTCGCACGTCCACGGGCTCTCTTTCTACCAACCCTCGAGAGATCACCGGAGCATTCCTAAACTTTTTCAAAGATCTTTATAACCTGGAGGAAGGAGATACACAATTAGTACCAACCCCTCGCTTGGAGAAGTATCTCTCCACCACGATTCGGCGCACTCTCACTCTGACGGATCGCACGTCGCTGGATGCCGCTATCTCCACCGAAGAAATTGTGTCAGCAATAAAATCCACAAAGAATGGCAAAAGCCCTGGCCCAGATGGCTTGCCCATAGAGTACTATAAGCGGTGTGTAGACACCTTGTTACCCACCATTACTGCTTTGTTTGACGCGATTCGTGAAGGTGGCCACTTTCACCCCCACTCCCTAGCAGCGACAATTACTTTGATTCCCAAACCAGATAAGGACCACACCTGCTGCGGGAATTACCGTCCTATTTCACTTTTAAATAGTGACGTTAAACTTCTGGCACGGATCCTGGCAAATCGCCTCAAACGATTTTTGCCTCAAATGGTGGAGGCAGATCAGGTTGGCTTTATCCCGGGACGAGAAGCCAGAGACGCAACGATACGGGCTTTAAACGCCATAGTGTCCTCGAAACGAAACACTCACCATCTCCTTTTACTCTCCACAGACGCCGAGAAGGCATTCGACCGGGTACTCTGGCCTTTTCTTTTCCGAACGCTGCATCATTTTGGGATTGGGAAAGAGTTTTTAGGGTGGGTTCATGCTTTGTATGAATCTCCGACCGCAAGGGTCAAAGTGAATGGCGCACTCTCCCCCTCGTTTCGGATCTGCAACGGCACTCGTCAGGTGTGCCCTCTTTCCCCCCTTCTCTTTGCCTTATGCCTGGAACCACTGCTGACCGCCGTCAGACAAAACCACCTTATACGAGGGGTCCAAGGCGCCCACTCCGAACATAAGATCTCTGCATATGCGGATGATTTGCTCTTTTTATTACCGGACCCAATAACAACCCTACCGGAAGTAATGCGAGAATTGCAGGAATATGGCTCCCTGGCAGGTTTTAAAATTAATGAGTCAAAGTCGGAAATTCTTAAGGTTGCCCTCCCGAATGCTTCCTGTCAGGCTATACGGGCACAATACCCGTTTCGCTGGTGCCACACATCTCTTACCTATTTAGGGGTACGCCTATCCTCCACCTTTTCTCAGATCTTTGCTCTTAACTTTACACCCCTTCTAGAAGCCTTCCGCTCAGACATGGCCTTATGGACTAAATTTTTTTTATCCTGGTTAGGGAGGATAAATGTAATTAAAATGAATCTTCTACCTAGATTGTTATATCTCTACCAGACCCTCCCCATCCTTCTCCCGTTTTCTTTCCACCTGAAACTGCAACGGTTGTTCTCACAATTCATCTGGCCTAAAGGTCGCCCACGTCTCAAGTATCCCACTTTGTGTAAACCCAAACTTTCTGGTGGTCTCGCACTCCCGGATACCAAGCTTTATTATTATGCTACGCATCTGACGAGGATTCTTGACTGGATGTCGAGTTCCCCAGATCAAAAATGGATTGATTTAGAGGAAAAACAAGCAGGACGTCCGCTGGAAACTCTCCCATGGCTTCATTTGGCCGGGATACGAGACATTGCCACCGCATCTTCCACTGTTGGTAGCACTTTATTGCTCTGGCATAAACTCCGGGTCCGATACGCTCTCTCGTCCTTCCCCTCCCCCCTACTCCCATTATCCCACAACCCAGACTTTCCTATGAGGGTGAAGCCATCTCTACATAGTCGCTTCACGGATTCTACATACCTACGTGTACACCATGTCCTCCAGAATGGTAACTATGTATCATTGACAGATCCCACCAGGCCGGAATTGTCTTTCGCTGAAACTTTTGGCTATCATCAAATTAAATCCTTTCTTAAAGCCCTACCAGGTAACTCTTCACTGCCCCGAACTTTATCTACATTTGAATCATTTTGTAAACAAGCGATTACGTTAGCGCATGGCATTTCAACGCTTTATAAACTGCTACAAACAGTGGACTCTGAACCACCGGCCTTTATGGCCAGATGGGAGCGTACTCTGGAAACGCCTATCTCTGATGAGACCTGGACTAAAACACTCTCGCTGGTACATTATGGCTCCAAGATCGCTAGGCTTCACGAATCATCATATAAATTCCTGGTTTTCTGGTACCGCACCCCGGCCCTCACATCGCTATACCATATCACCTCCTCCCCAAACTGTTGGCGCTACTCTTCATCTCTTGGCTCCTATATACATATTTGGTGGGAATGTCCGATTATCCAGGTGTACTGGAAGCGAATATGTGCCTTAATTGAGAAGACCACGGATGTAATCTTAGACTTTACACCTCAGACTCTCTTGCTCCTGCATGTCCCATACTCGGTGAAAACTCTGAAGAAATCCTTTTTACTTCGCATTCTTTTGACTGCCAGATCACTTATACCCATATACTGGAGATCTGCATCCATTCCCTCCACTAAAAACCTGGTTGACAGACTTGAAACGCTACGTTCCATAGAAGAACTGGCACTCCCGTCTGCACAAGCGGCACAGCACTCAATGGAGGTTTGGTATCACTGGAATGAATACTGTTCCTCTCTGGCATTTCGGTCACTAATACGGAGCGAGGAGGAGGGAGGCGAGGACTAAGAAATTTGAATGATTGCTGTTTTCCCGGACCGCGGACACTTATATCCCTTTCCGATTATCCCCATAGTCTTCCTATCTCAGAATTCCCCCGACTTCATTCCTAATCACTCCTATCCCTAACATATTTTTCTGTCCCCTACTTTCTCCTCCCTATTGCTCTTCTTTTCTTTCTCTATCCTATACACCGCTCTTAAACTCCTTACCCTACATGTTGTCTTATGTCCTGTTTCCCTGTATGGTCGGTTTGTATCTCTGTGTTGAGTCTGTTCCCCATGACAGCAAGGCCTTTTTTTTTTCTTGCTAATTATTAAAGTTGCCCTCGCAATTGAGACCTTTTTTATATATATATATATTTTTTTTTTATATAGACCAGGAGCAACGACCACCTTATCATAGCTAAACTTACCAGTTATCTCTCCCAGTCGATTGTTTATCATATCTCTGTTACAGATGTTGTTATTTTGACACTATGGTTATTTGATATGCGATGTACCGCTATGATATCTTTAGATTACTGTATGTTGATGTATACTTGAAAATAAAATTTTACATTTGAAAAAAAATAATAATAATGGGGAATATTTTTTACATTGAAACCTATCGAAAAAAAAGCCTTGTTGCTTTGAAATAAATTAGAAAACCTAAAATTTGACCAAAATAATCCTGAAAAATGCCTAGAAAATAAAGATACTTTTTGCTGCAAGTGAAAAGAATAATGTAAATGGTTGAATAAATATTTAATAAAAACTGGGATTTTTTTTTTTACCATTGAAACCAATAGGATTTTCCTTATTAAACCTGTCGAACAAAATACTGAATATCAGTTTTAGAAATTAGGGTTAGAAGCTAGGGTTAGAAATTAGGGTTAGAATCTCTAACACTAATTTCTAACCCTAGCGTCTAACCCTAATTTTCTAACCCTGATTTTCAGTGGTTCATTCGACAGGCTTAATCAGGCAAATCATATTGGTTTCAATGTAAAAAAAAATAACCATTTTTAACAGTTTTGAATAATTTCATTCGTTTTTTTTTCATTTTGGGTCATTCTCATTCCTATCTTTTAGTTTCGTATGATTTTCGCCCCTATTCTTTTCGTTTGAGATCTTTTTCGGATCATTTTTCGTTTTGTTTTTTTTGTTGTGCTACCGCGATTTGTATTTTAGGCCGATTCATTCATTCGGACAGCTGATTTTTAAATGTTTGGAAACAAAAAAAATAAAGAAAACTGATTTTCATCCAGATTTGAATTTGATACAAAACGCACGTGTCTAGTGAGAGTACCGGCTGAGTAGAGTAGAGGTAACATCACTGCTCTATAACCGTGGAGCACCTCTCTAGTAAGTGTCCTTGGGCAAGACAACGGTACATACTCACCACCCAGGACATACTTGAAAACATGAGAAATCTCAATTTATCCTTCCTGGTAAAACACTTTCTCAAAACTCTCTCAAAAAAAAGAAAGAAAAGAAGCATAGTGTCTCAAGACACTGCAACAAGTTACCCGTTTTAAATTTTTCTCATTTTGTGTGGTTGGGGATTGAAAAGTATCCCCCAATTGGAGAGGAGAGAGTATTGAAACACTTCTCTCTCAAACAGAGACCCAATGGATTTTTTTATTTGGAGACCTTTCAATATCCTGGATTGAATGTGGATATGGATTTGATCTCCTTTTTGTAGTGTTTTTAGGCATCGTTGTACCGTTGGATCCTTGAATGATCTTTCCCATATGTTCTCCTTTATTTTCTGGTTTCATTATGAATAGGTATAGTCTTTAGTTTTTCAAGATTGTTTTGTGAGTATTTTTTATGTCTGTAAAAAATTTTTTTTATCTATACCGACAATGTTTTTGCCAGTAGTGTCCCCATAGTTAATGCCCTTTCTTAATATGGAGGATCATCCAGGAGAGATGTTCTGATACATCATACCCGGTTAGCGGGTGGTGATAAGTCAAATCCGGTTGACGAGGTTCATACGTCAATCAGGGCAGATGGGACTTGTGGATGGATCATCACTTCTGGTGCGCCGGGTACTGTTTTGGCGCTGTTCTTCAGTCTATTTTGGAAGCAGTGGAACTAATGGAGAGCTCTTGAGGAAGTCACTAATACCATTAGACGAAACGTGTCAAGCGTTGAAGCTCCGCAGTAGTCCTATGTGGCTGATATGTATTCCTATTTCCGGAGTTTCTATATGTGGTCCTAACGCACCAGAGGTCTGAAGGTCGGGTTTTTTGGTGTTTTCACCTAAGACAAACGTATTTATGAGACTGCTTGTCAAGTGATCTGTTTTATACCAATGCTGTTTTGCACTCACAGTGTGTATGAAGTGCCACTTGCCTTGTGAGTAGTTCCATGTATTTTACTTTCTGATTGATTAAATTTTTATCGTTTTCACTGTGTTTTTCTATACATATCCATATCTGTAGTTGATCAGTGTCTATATCTTCACCAAGTGGCCCATATCCTTTAGGACCCTCAGTGGTATACAGTTGTGTTCAAAATTATTCAACCCCCAATGCTGTAAAGGGTTTTAGGGAATTTAGTGTACATCTGTAATTGTATTCAGAATGAAATCCTACAAGGACTTTTTAAAGAACCATATGCAACTAAAATGACATCAATTGGTTTTGTAATACAGTAGTAAATGTTTCTTTTGTGAATTCTTCATTGACACAATTATTCAACCCCTTAAAGACTACCACTCTGAAGAACAGAGGTTCATTCAAGTGTTTTCAATCAGGTATTGAAAACACCTGTGGATGTCACGGAGCAGCAATAAAACATAATAAGCACCAATTATGCAGCTTTAAAATGACTGTGATACTCAGCTCCTTCTAGACATTTACTGGTGTGGTTACAAACATGGTGAAGTCAAGAGAATGGTCCAGGAAGACAAGAGAAGAGGTGATTACTCTTCACAGGAAGGGCAATGGCTATAAGAAGATTGCAAAGATGTTAAACATACCAAGAGAGACCATAGGAAGCATCATTCGCAAATTCAAGGCAAAGGGCACTGTTGAAACGCTACCTGGTCATGGCAGAAAGAAGATGCTGACTTCGACTGCTGTGCGCTACCTGAAGCGTAGAGTGGAGAAAAGTCCTCGTGTGACTGCTGAGGAACTGAGAAAAGATTTGTCAGATGTGGGTACTGAAGTTTCAGCTCAGACAATACGGCGCACACTGCGTAATGAAGGCCTCCATGCCAGAACTCCCAGGTGCACCCCCTTGCTGTCTCCAAAGAATAAGAAGAGTCGACTGCAGTATGCCAAAAGTCATGTGGACAAACCACAGAAGTTTTGGGATAGTGTTCTGTGGACTGATGAAACAAAATTAGAACTGTTTGGGCCCATGGATCAACGCTATGTTTGGAGGAGGAAGAACAAGGCCTATGAAGAAAAGAACACCTTGCCTACTGTGAAGCATGGCGGGGGGTCAATCATGCTTTGGGGCTGTTTTGCTTCTGCAGGTACAGGGAAGCTTCAGCGTTTGCAAGGTACCATGAATTCTCTTCAGTACCAGGAGATATTGGATGACAATGTGATGCAGTCCGTCACAAACCTGAGGCTTGGGAGACGTTGGACCTTTCAACAGGACAATGATCCCAAGCATACCTCCAAGTCCACTAGAGCATGGTTGCAGATTAAAGGCTGGAACATTTTGGAGTGGCCATCGCAGTCACCTGACTTAAATCCGATTGAGAACCTCTGGTGGGACTTAAAGAAAGCAGTTGCAGTGTGCAAGCCTAAGAATGTGACTGAACTGGAGGCTTTTGCCCATGACGAATGGGCAAAGATACCCGTAGATCGCTGCAAGACACTTGTGTCAAGCTATGCTTCACGTTTAAAAGCTGTTATAACTGTAAAAGGATGTTGTACTAAGTACTAAGATTGAATGAACCTTGGGGGTTGAATAAAACTGATAATGATGTGAGCAAAGAAAAGACATTTGTGGTTATTTCATTATAAATGTTATGTTATATTTGTCTGACCTACACGTGCCTCTTTGATTTAATTGTAAGCAAGATGACTGAATGATCAAAATCAATGTCAAACTGGCCAAAACACTCAATTTCAGTGGGGGTTGAATAATTTTGAACACAACTGTATGTGAGTGCGATTGTGTTGGTGTGTTCACTTTTATACTCGCCTATTGTTTTTATTCCATAAACACTAGCACTTGTGTGGGATAAGTGCTTTGAGTATTGTGATTTTATGGTGGTACTTACACTTCTTGTGATTGTATAGTAAACAGGAGATCCTGAGTTCAAATCTCAGCAGAGCCAGGTGGAATTCCTCCTCCAGCTAGAGGCGTTGATTCCTTTGTCTCAGGCCTGGAGGCCTGGTTGCGGTTGCTGGAGGGGGTGGAAGCAGAAGGCCCACTTACAAAGGGCGTCTGGCACCAAATTATGTCAGCGCTATGGAACGGCGGAGCAAAGTGGACTCCAGGAACGGAGGTGATTGGGATGGCCCCAGATCAGTACCCTGATGAGGTCTGTTTCCCAGATGCCATGGAGAACCGCATTGAGAGAGGGGACCTGGCTGAGACGCTGCTGCTGCCGCAGGAGTTGGGGACCCCAAACCTGATAATCTGCTCACAGGTTGGAGAAGCGTCGCTGCTGTCCTGTGTGCCCCGGGGGTCGGAGGCTCATGCTGATCTGGCCATGGTGGATCCTTGCCGGAAGCTGGAGATGGATAAGAAGCCCAGGTTCATTGGTTGATCATTAGAGATGTGGGGTCCTCTGCCCTGCGAAGAGGCGAGAGAGGGGCCGACGGCCTTAGCTCGAGATGCTGGTGGGGGCTATGGCAGTTCTGAGGGGTGCCTGCTTACCCGGCTGGTCTTCTTCCCCCGCTTTGACCCCAGGTTTGCTGCCTGGCCGAGCCTACCGGGCCTTGCCCTGCCAGTGTCGCACTCGCTGCCATTCAGGGACACTGGCTAAGCGAGCGGACCTTTTTGCTGTTATTCTTTCTCATGAGACGCAGCCCCTTATTTGCCTTTGCCACCTGTTTTGGATGATGTTATTCTCTGGTGTTCCCCGGCTGGGGACACATATTTAGAATATTTGCTGTAATCTGGCTGACTCTCCCCCCACCACGTATGCTGAGATATTAAGCTTTTGAAGATCTTAGATTTACTTGTGTTCCCTGATGACTTTTTTTTTGCTGAGTACCTCCGACTTGAGTTTTTTTATCATACCAGATGACTTTTCTTTTACTTGTTACTCTTGTTTCTCTATACAAACTTATGATGACTTTTCTTTTCTTTTTATTGTTGGTTGATGTCTGATAGCTGGAAATTACAGTAACAATATATATGTATTGCACAGATTTTTGCTATTTCATTATTAATCTTATCCCTTTACAGTAGCAAGTGATCCTGCAGCTGTCTGTGTTCTTCTCTCTTCTTGGCTTTTGCTATATCACAGTAACTGTTGTTGCACTTTTTTGTTAGAGAGAGGGTGGGGCTAATTCTTATGGAATCTTTACAGTAATACAGAAAAACAGGAGTGTAATCTCAGTGAGAATTGTATTTCTCCCCAGGGAGTACTCTAATTTTGCATTTCATAAAGATATGCAAATTGGTTGTTTTTGTTATTTCTCACTTTTCATTGTATTTCTATATAATATAGAATATAGAGGTTTTGGGTAGTGAAAGGGAGAAAATGAAAGGGGGGCATATACACTATTGGATTCATCTCCCCTACCATGACTGATGACAGTAGCACATGAGCAACATAACATTACTTATGGATGTTTTCTGAAGTATTCCCATCCTGGATGCCCAAGACAATTGCTTTGACTTTGCACTCTAAAGGTCTAAAGACATTCATTCCCTTCCTTTATGGGTGATTAGACACAGATATCCTTGAAAAGAAAAGAGGTCTATCAGTGTCTCATTTGCCGAAAGAGATCAAATGATAACATGTTTGGAAAGGTTAGTGATATGTAGGATCAAGTAGACCAATGTATGTGAAATTCAGTAAACTCTGTAGCATCACTTTATGATGCAAAGTCAACATATCCTAAAGACGATAGAGTAAATAGTTAATTTGGTGACTGGTGATAATTTTTACGATGCAATGACTGGTACCCCACTATCTTAAAATGTCATTAGTGGTGATTACAAAAATACTGCTATATGCATACAATTTTACTATGCATAAACTCTTCAGTATGCTGTTTTCATATATATTTGATCTATTTGAATATGTTGTTTTCTATTAGATGATAGGCTGACTATGTGAAGATCAGACAAACCTTTTTTATTTATGAACATTGAGATTCAGCTCCAGCGATCCTAAAACGATTCCAAACGGCACATGTTGTTTGTTGAGAGTCTCAGGTATTGTGTTATAATAAACGATAAGTACATACAATGGTGACATCAGGATCGTAAAAGTCTTTAATTATTATCAAGTGCTATTCCCCTGTCCCTCTAATCTGTCCTACAAAGCAGGATGTTTGCCAGTCTTAACATAAGTATTTGTCTCAATATTTTATCCTCATAATCCTTAGAGTTCATGCTAACAATATCATCCCATTTGTCTGCTGGTTTGATTACAATTTCATTGTTACTTCCATCTGGGCTTTTCTTTATCAGCAGACAAATGTGGGCTATATTTAGTGAAATGATGTCTGGGTATAATCCTTTTGAATTCTTTATCAACCAAATAAATGTATGTTTCTATTAAACTATCTTTGACACATGGCTCTTACTGCTGAGATTTCCCTATTTTAAATTTAAATAGTTCACTTTTGATTTAAATTTAAATGGTACTGCTGTGTTCAATTTTGTTCTAAATTAGCATTTTAATTTTATTTAAACTGAATTTAACAAGCCACATAAGGCCATCAGATTGGAGCTAATGTGCCATGGATATCTGAACAAGGTTTTCTTATGCCAACCTCTAATTGTAAACTATAATAAGAAGATACAAGCGAACAAGGAAGTTCTACGACATTAAATATAACAAAAATGACAAAACAGAAGCTCAATCAGGATAATAAAACATGGTATAATTTATAAACAGAATCCAACAGCAGTTCTCAGGAATAACCTGTGGTTGTGCCATACCAAATGGATAAAGGAAGAGTTGCATCTGAGATAGTTAAAATCAACCGATCAAACCTATCATGTAAATCGCAAATGATGCTTATTGATCCAAGGAGAAATCTGACAGCCAATATATTGCATATCAGCGAGCGCTTCAGTCTGGGTTCTTTGCCTTCTTTTGAATAAACAGCTGATTTCATTCATTTCAAGTTCATTCTGCGGTCATACAACTCTGCCCTACACGTGGCCAAACAAGTCTTAATCTCATCTTTCATATCTACTCTGTCCTCCAACCCTAAACGACTCTGGTCCACTTTTAACTCTCTCCTTTACCCATCCGCACCTCTCTCCTCATCTGCCTTTAGCGTTCATGATTTGGCATATTACATCCTAAATAAACCTTGACTATCAGAAGCAACATCCCAGCACAAACCATTAATCTGCCACCTCCAATCCCAGACACACCCTCTGCTACCCTCTGCCGCTTCATCCCAGCCACTGAGGAAGAAGTCAATACCTTACTGTCCTCCTCACATCTCACTACGTGCCTGCTTGACCCCATTCCCTCACATCTGATACCTCCACTCTCCTCCTCCCTCACCCCTGCTCTCACACACATCCTCAATCTATCTCTCTCTACCGGCTACTTCCCATCTACCTTCAAACACGCACAGGTTACCCCGTTACTAAAGAAACCCTCCCTCGATCCCAACTCTCCATCCAACTACTGTCCTGCTTCCATTCACTAAGCTTCTGGAAAAAGCTAGTCTTCAACCGCCTCCCCCCTCTTCCTGTCCTCTAATTCCCTACTTGATCCCCTGCAATCAGGCTTCCATTCCCTACACTCAACCAAAACTGCCCTCACCAAAGTCACCAATGACCTCCTAACGGCCAAGAACCATTATTCTATTCTCATCCTACTTGACCTCTACTTTTGACACAGTTGATCACCCCCTTCTTCTACAGACTCTCAGCTCTCTCTGTCTCTGTGACACTGCACACTCTTGGATTCACTCTTATCTGTCTAACAGGTCTTTCTCTGTATCATTTGCTGGTAACTCCTCCTCCTCAATGCCTTTATCAGTTGATGTACCGCAAGGCTCTGTCCTTGGTCCTCTGCTCTTCTCTATCTATACCGCCTCCCTGGGCAAAATCATTAACAGCTTTGGCTTTAATTACCACCTGTATGCTGATGACACTCAGATCTATCTCTCTACCCCTGATCTCTCTCCTTCTGTCCTTCTCAAAGTCAGTGACTGTTTATCTGGCATCTCCTCCTGGATGGCCTCTCACCACCTAAAGATTAACATGTCCAAGACTGAGCTCCTACTAATTCCTCCCTCTAATGCCTCCCCACCTCCTGACTTCTCTGTCATGGTTAAGGGTATCACTATCTCCTCATCAAGCCAGGTTCTCTGCCTCGGAGTTACTCTTGACTCTGCTCTTTCCTTCATCCCCCACATTCAGACTCTTTCCTCCTCCTGCCGCTACCAGTTGCGTATTATTTCCAGAATTCGTTCATTTCTTACCGCGGACACCACAAGGCAACTCATCCATGCCCTTGTAATCTCCTGACTTGACTATTGTAATAATCATCTTGCTGACCTCCCTCTCTCCCGCCTCGCCCCCCTACAATCCATTCTGAAAGCCTATGCCAGTATCATCCACCTCACCCGCCGCTCTGTCTTTGATGCTCTCCTCTGCGAGTCCCTTCACTGGATCTCCATGCACTGCAGAATTAAATTCAAAATCCTTACCCTGACCTACAAAGCTCTCACTAACTCAGCTCCTCACTACTAGTCCTCACTAATCATCAAATACACCCCAGCCCGCTCCCTAAGATCAAACGGCGACCTACGTCTATCTTCTCCCCGCATCACCTCCTCCCATGATAGACTAAAGCATTTCTCATGCGCAGCTCCCATCCTATGGAACACTCTCCCTCATACGGTCAGACTTTCCCCT
The DNA here is from genome assembly GCA_009667805.1 of Leptobrachium leishanense. NCBI lineage: Eukaryota > Metazoa > Chordata > Amphibia > Anura > Megophryidae > Leptobrachium > Leptobrachium leishanense. The sequence continues at coordinate 179,059,438 of CM019067.1, read as the reverse complement.
AGTTTCCCTTCCTTCAAACACTCCCTTAAGACAATCCTATTTAGAGAAGTCTACCACTTGACTCACTAATACACCTCACTGCCCCAGCCAGTCCATCACTCTCACCTTGCAGTCCATCACTCTCACCTTGCAATCCATCACTCTCACCTTGCAGTCTTCTACTCCTCCTGTTTCCACCCCCAACCCTTCTAGATTGTGAGTTCTAACGGGAATAGGGCCCTCGTTTCCTCCTGTACTGGTCTATCAAATGTTGTTTAGTCTCAGTGTATTGTAACCCTGTCTACATCGTGCCCATTGTTCAGCGCTGCGGAGTATGCTGGCGCTATATAAAAAAAGTATAATAATAACAGCAGTAGGTGATGTGGGAAAAGCTGATCTCGATGGACGCACGTCTTTACGTCAATGTAACTATGTAAATGTGTCTCTGTACTGTGCCATCATACATTGTACAACAAGAATAATTGCGTGCAAAATTCCCATTACCACTGGGCAGTACTGCAAGCTAGCCAGGGCCGTAGGAAGGGCGAGGCGAGTGAGGCACGTGCCTCGGGCACAGCTGTGAAGGGGCGCAGCCATGGCTCGAGTCCTGCGGGAACGCTGCAGGAACGCAGGTTGCGGCGGCGTTCCCGCAGCGTTCCCGCAGCGTTCCCGCAGCATTCCCGCAGGACTCGAGCCATGGCTGCGCCCCTTCACAGCTGTGAAGCTGTGGCCCGAGCCCGAAACGATTGCCGGCGGCCGCTTGCGTCCTGCTAGATCGGCCGCTGACAGGAAGTGCAGCCGCTGGCCTGGATCTAACAGCCAGCCGCGATCTCGCGAGATCGGGGCTGGCTGTTTCATCGATCCCAGGCCAGCGGCTGCACTTCCTGTCAGCGGCCATTCTAGCAGGAAGCACGCGGCCACTGGCAATCGTTTCGGGCCAACAGAGAGGTGAGCTTGGGCATTATCCATGAGACCTGGGGGTAATATCCATGAGACCTGGGGGGGCATTATCCATGAGACCTGGGGGCATTATCCACGATGAGACCTGGGGGCACTAACCATGAGACCTGGGGGCAATTTCCATGAGACCTGGGGGCAATATCCATGAGACCTGGGGGCATATCCATGATGAGACCTGGGGGCATATCCATGATGAGACTTGGGGCATTATCCATGAGACCTGGGGGCATATCCATGATGAGACCTGGGGCATTATCCATGAGACCTGGGGCAATATCCATGAGACCTGGGGGCAATATCCATGAGAGCTGGGGGCATATCCATGAGACCTGGGGCATTATCCATGAGACCTGGGGGGGCATATCCATGAGACCTGGGGGGCATATCCATGAGACCTGGGGGGGCATATCCATGAGACCTGGGGTATATCCATGAGACCTGGGGCATTATCCAGGAGACCTGGGGCATATCCATGATGAGATCTGGGGGCATATCCATCATGAGACCTGGGGGCAATATCCATGAGACCTGGGGCATTATCCATGAGACCTGGGGCATTATCCATGAGACCTGGGGGCAATATCCATGAGACCTGGGGCATTATCCAGGAGAACTGGGGCATATCCATGAGAGCTGGGGCATTATCAATGAGAGCTGGGGCATTATCCATGAGACCTGGGGGCATTATCCAGGAGAACTGGGGCATATCCATGAGAGCTGGGGCATTATCCATGAGACCTGGGGCATTATCCATGAGAGCCTGGGCATTATCCATGAGACCTGGGGGGGCATATCCATGAGACCTGGGGGCATATCCATGAGACCTGGGGGCATTATCCATGAGACCTGGGGGCATTATCCACGATGAGACCTGGGGGCACTAACCATGAGACCTGGGGGCAATTTCCATGAGACCTGGGGCAATATCCATGAGACCTGGGGGCATATCCATGATGAGACCTGGGGGCATATCCATGATGAGACCTGGGGCATTATCCATGAGACCTGGGGGCATATCCATGATGAGACCTGGGGCATTATCCATGAGACCTGGGGCAATATCCATGAGACCTGGGGGCAATATCCATGAGAGCTGGGGGCATATCCATGAGACCTGGGGCATTATCCATGAGACCTGGGGGGCATATCCATGAGACCTGGGGGGCATATCCATGAGACCTGGGGGGGCATATCCATGAGACCTGGGGTATATCCATGAGACCTGGGGCATTATCCAGGAGACCTGGGGCATATCCATGATGAGACCTGGGGGCATATCCATCATGAGACCTGGGGGCAATATCCATGAGACCTGGGGCATTATCCATGAGACCTGGGGCATTATCCATGAGACCTGGGGGCAATATCCATGAGACCTGGGGCATTATCCAGGAGAACTGGGGCATATCCATGAGAGCTGGGGCATTATCAATGAGAGCTGGGGCATTATCCATGAGACCTGGGGGGCATATCCATGAGACCTGGGGCATATCCATGAGAGCTGGGGCATTATCCATGAGACCTGGGGCATTATCCATGAGAGCCTGGGCATTATCCATGAGACCTGGGGGGGCATATCCATGAGACCTGGGGGCATATCCATGAGACCTGGGGCATTATCCAGGAGACCTGGGGCATATCCATGAGACCTGGGGCATATCCATGAGAGCTGGGGCATTATCCATGAGACCTGGGGGTAATATCCATGAGACCTGGGGGCATTATCCATGATGAGACCTGGGGGCATTATCCATGAGACTTGGGGGCACTAACCATGAGACCTGGGGGCAATTTCCATGAGACCTGGGGGCAATATCCATGAGACCTGGGGGCATATCCATGATGAGACCTGGGGGCATATCCATGATGAGACCTGGGGCCAATATCCATGAGACCTGGGGGCATATCCATGATGAGACCTGGGGCATTATCCATGAGACCTGGGGCAATATCCATGAGACCTGGGGGCAATATCCATGAGAGCTGGGGGGGCATTATCCATGAGACCTGGGGGCATTATCCACGATGAGACCTGGGGGCACTAACCATGAGACCTGGGGGGGGCATATCCATGAGACCTGGGGGGCATATCCATGAGACCTGGGGGGGCATTATCCATGAGACCTGGGGGCATTATCCACGATGAGACCTGGGGGCACTAACCATGAGACCTGGGGGCAATTTCCATGAGACCTGGGGGCAATATCCATGAGACCTGGGGGCATATCCATGATGAGACCTGGGGGCATATCCATGATGAGACCTGGGGCATTATCCATGAGACCTGGGGGCATATCCATGATGAGACCTGGGGCATTATCCATGAGACCTGGGGCAATATCCATGAGACCTGGGGGCAATATCCATGAGAGCTGGGGGCATATCCATGAGACCTGGGGCATTATCCATGAGACCTGGGGGGGCATATCCATGAGACCTGGGGGCATATCCATGAGACCTGGGGGGCATATCCATGAGACCTGGGGTATATCCATGAGACCTGGGGCATTATCCAGGAGACCTGGGGCATATCCATGATGAGACCTGGGGGCATATCCATCATGAGACCTGGGGGCAATATCCATGAGACCTGGGGCATTATCCATGAGACCTGGGGCATTATCCATGAGACCTGGGGGCAATATCCATGAGACCTGGGGCATTATCCAGGAGAACTGGGGCATATCCATGAGAGCTGGGGCATTATCAATGAGAGCTGGGGCATTATCCATGAGACCTGGGGGGCATATCCATGAGACCTGGGGCATATCCATGAGAGCTGGGGCATTATCCATGAGACCTGGGGCATTATCCATGAGAGCCTGGGCATTATCCATGAGACCTGGGGGGGGCATATCCATGAGACCTGGGGGGCATATCCATGAGACCTGGGGCATTATCCAGGAGACCTGGGGCATATCCATGAGACCTGGGGCATATCCATGAGAGCTGGGGCATTATCCATGAGACCTGGGGGTAATATCCATGAGACCTGGGGGCATTATCCATGATGAGACCTGGGGGCATTATCCATGAGACTTGGGGGCACTAACCATGAGACCTGGGGGCAATTTCCATGAGACCTGGGGGCAATATCCATGAGACCTGGGGGCATATCCATGATGAGACCTGGGGGCATATCCATGATGAGACCTGGGGCCAATATCCATGAGACCTGGGGCATTATCCATGAGACCTGGGGGAAATATCCATGAGAGCTGGGGGCAATATCCATGAGAGCTGGGGGCATATCCATGAGACCTGGGGCATATCCATGAGAGCTGGGGCATTATCAATGAGAGCTGGGGCATTATCCATGAGACCTGGGGGGCATATCCATGAGACCTGGGGCATATCCATGAGAGCTGGGGCATTATCCATGAGACCTGGGGCATTATCCATGAGAGCCTGGGCATTATCCATGAGACCTGGGGCCATATCCATGAGACCTGGGGCATTATCCAGGAGACCTGGGGCATATCCATGAGACCTGGTGCATATCCATGAGACCTGGGGCATTATCCATGAGACCTGGGGCATATCCATGAGAGCTGGGACATTATCCATGAGAGCTGGGGCAATATCCATGAGACCTGGGGGGGCATTATCCATGAGACCTGGGGGGGCATATCCATGAGACCTGGGGTATATCCATGAGACCTGGGGCCACATCCATTAGACCTGGGGCATTATCCAGGAGACCTGGGGCATATCCATGAGACCTGGGGCATATCCATGAGACCTGGGGCATTATCCATGAGAGCTGGGGCAATATCCATGAGAGCTGGGGGGCATATCTATGAGCTGGGCCATATCCATGTGAACTGGGGCAGTATATACCCATATGAGCTGGAGTCAATAATATCTATATGAGCTGGGGTCAATATATCCATGTGAACTGGGGGCAATTATATCCATGTGAACTGGAGAAAATAGTCTGGGGGCTCAGTGCTGTGTATATTATTCTGGGGGGGGTGTATATTATGCTAAATGTTCTTTTGCTATACATGCATGTATTCTGTGTGTACTGTATTTGTACATGTACTGTGTGTGCACTATATATGTAGGGCCCCATCACCTCCTTAACGCTAGCACTCACACATGTGAGCGTTGGTGCTAGGTTAAATGAGGTTACTGCATGCTGCCCATATCACATCCTAGCAGAGGACCCTCATATTACAATCCCAACGGTAACAGGTTAAAAAATCCAGGAGATTGTGCTTTTCAGCGCGAGGTTACTGTACTTTGCTCTCCCTATACTTAACATGGGGAGCGCAAAGTCCTAACGCTAATTACCATCCCACCATAGCTACAAAAGTTACCCACAGCTAGACGCTGGTGCTAACTAATGCCGCTTCTGCAGAATCAGTCAGCACCAGCTGGAACCCCCCCAAAAATCACATACTTGCCTATCATCCCACAGCGCAAAGGGTGGTCCGATCCACTGCTTCTGGTCGCGGGGAGCATCCAGGAGCTTAGCACTGCGCCACTGGTCGGGGACTCTGATTTTTAAAATTATGTGGGGGGGGGGCACAATTTTCTGTTTTTGCCTCGGGTGCAAAAGGAGCTAGCTACGGCTCTGAAGCTAGCAGACAGCCACATAGTACACAATACAAAAAATAAGGTTTCACCTGCACTCAAATCACTATTACTCCTACAAGAAAAGAGATTTTTTTGTCTATTTATTGACCATTAAATATTAAGCCCACCGCCACGGCAAGGCAAATCACGCGTCAGTCCTAACCTTGTGAAATATTTGAAAAAGCTAGTGAGAAAAACACACAATACACAACAAAACTAAAAGTGTTAAGGAGAAGCAGCCCTCTTATAAAGTATGTCTCAATATGTGCTATATTAATTTTTTACATATATACTTTCTTCCTCTTTCACTAAAAACTGTGACCTATAAAGATGTGACTATTACATACCACTGTGTCCTACTGGAGAGACGAGTATGTGAGCAAAGTTGATCAGCATATGGTCCAACAGTTAAATAGCCTTTGGCATACACATGCACATGGTAGGGATGAACTGCAAATGATTACGCAGCATACCGTCAGGAGTAGTTATGTTTAATGGCCTTTAAATAGACCAAAAAAAATCTCCCTTTTTTTAGGACTAAAAGAGATTTGAACAAAGGTAACAATTGCTTTTGTGTATACCCGTCCAGACCTTTATCATCTTAATAAGGGCACGCAATGGCCGAAATGTTGATCCTATTGTAGTTATGCAAAATAAAATGAAAATGTCATGCAAAATCCTGTGGAATGTGTCTTCTATATGGTAGATGTGTGTGTATATATATGCACTCAACCTAAACTTACAGAGTTATTCAGAGATGGGTGAAAACCAGGTGAATGACGTAGAAGGGAAAATTCTAGGTCAAAATAGCCAAACCATAAAAATTCTCCCATTTATCTCACTTTCCAAATCGGTTATTTGGTCTAGATTGTTTTGTTCTCTTCTCCTGCCAATTCTCCTGGTTTTCACCTCTTTCTGAATAACCCTGTAAGTATTCAGTGCGGGTGCGTCTCAAAGCAAAATAATACAAAGAAACCAGGGAGAGAGCACTCTAGTCAGCACACTCAAAAACCAACATCAACAGCTTCATGCATGTGAACATTGTATCAAATTTTACCACATGTTGCAAGATTCTAAACTCAAGCTCGGCTGAAAAAATGGTGGAATTTTAGTTCGCAGTGAATGGCCACGAATTGCTTAATATACAATTATATATATATATATAATATATATATATATAATATATATATATATATATATATATATATAGGAAATGGTGAATGAGGGACGGCACTCTCGGTCTTAATCCAAAAAATATAAATTTATTGAAGTAAAAAGGAGCGACGTTTCGGTCCACTATCCGCGGACCTTCATCAGGAAAATTTCCTGATGAAGGTCCGCGGATAGTGGACCGAAACGTCGCTCCTTTTTACTTCAATAAATTTATATTTTTTGGATTAAGACCGAGAGTGCCGTCCCTCATTCACCATTTCCTATCTACAAGCTGGATTGGCACCGGGCTTTGCAGACGTCTAGAGTGCAGGTTATTCTTCTCCTTATATATATATATATATATATATATCGCTCACTCCCGGAGGAGCCGCTGAATTTAAACCTCGGGTCAGTCTCCCCGCACTAGGGAATAGATATAAAATCCACAACAGTGCTGGTGTATAAGTTATAAAGTTTACTGAATAAACTGGCATATAAAGAGCAGCACGGTATACGTATATAGATTTACAGTAGTTCGTAATGCGAGAAACGCGTAGCGGAAAAGAAAAAAGGAATTTTAACCCCTTCGTGGTTGGAGTGTGAGTCCCGTACAGGTTGTGTCCCAAGAAAGTGTACGTGTATGCGTGTATTGGTACCCGAGTACAAGATTCAACTGGCCAGTGAATGATTTCAATGTGTCTTCGACTAGTCACGTTGGGGCCCTGTAGGTTTTGACAAAACTGCAGCGTGCTTTATTATTTTTACTGTGGCCGGGAAGGCCTCTCACCCATCCGCCAGATACTCTGTGCTCTGCTCGACCCAGGACGTATCTCCGCTCGATCTGACTGGGACTCTGTGTCATCGGATCCGCTGTCTTGCTTGTCTGTTTCTGCCACAAGATGCTCAGCTCACCGCCTGCACTCCCATTAGATCATCTGCGGTTTCCTAACTCGGGGTCCTTCAGCATACTCTGTATCTGTGTAAACTTCCCAGCAGTGGATCACTAGGTCTTTGGCAAGTAAAGTGAATCGATCTCCAGCTCCGCAAGGCTGCACCTGCGCTCCGGCCTGGTCACGATCGGTGTCTCTCTCACGTGCGTCTTACTCTCTTCACTCCTCTGCGCGCTCTGACTGTTCTCTCCACGAGGCTGCGGATGTAAGTCTCTCCTGCCCACCCACTTCCTGTTTCCGCCGCAAAGCATGCTAGAAAATGTAGTCCCATTGTCCAGTGTCTTACATTGCGCTTGCCAAAAAGAAGTACTACAGCAACAGTGTTTTGAACCAGCGCTACACATATATAGGGCCATATTACATAGTTGGTGCTAACTTAACCAGAGCTGTTGTAAACTTACCAGAGCCATTATAGCCTATGGAGGTTTTAGGTTTACAACAGCTCTGGTTAAGTTAGCACCTACATTGTAATACTGCCCATAGTGTCTACAAGGATTGTGGTGGAGGACTAAAAGTGAGATAAAAAGCCTCCACACTATAATATAAATATATATATTTTACACCATTAGGGCAGAACTGAACGCTGACTAAGCAAAGAGGACAAGTGCTTCTCAAGACAAAAATACAACAAACCAGGAGGAGAGTGTTCCAACTCATACATTCAAAGACTTTATCCCCTTCACTACCGATATCGAGATATCTCGGGCTTCAAAAGGCACCATTTGGTGCCCCGATATCAAGATAACTCAGTATGCTGATCTGCAGCCCAAAAACAAATGAAATTCATTTGCTGCAAACAAATGTTATTTGCTTTTGGGGTTCAGAAGTTACACCCAAAGTTTCAGCCCTGTGTGCATAATGCCCACGGCGCTAAAACTGTAAAATCAGCTGCTCAGAGCTCTGAAATATTGGGCTTTCAGAAGCTTTTGGCAGCCAATGCAGTGAGAAATGGAAGAAAATAGAGGTGCTGTTTAAACCTTTAACTCAATTTGACAGTAGATGGCGCCATCTACTGGCAAAAATAGCTTATTTACAGTAAGTTATACAATGGGTATAAGCTTAAATATTTCTTACTTTAAAATTATTTTAAAATGATTTCTGACAATGTTTTTTTGAAAAATCACTTGGTTGTGAAGGGGTTGACAGAATCTCAAGATTTTAGCAACGCTTAACCCTTTCAAGATTCCAACATTTTTAACACATTAAAGATTTTTAACCCTAAGCTTTGTTAAAAAATGAGAATTTTTTATTCATATCTTCAAATTTATGAGCTACTGTTAAAGTCTATGAAAGTATGAGTTGGTGTGCTCTCCTCCTGGCTTGTTATATTGTTATATATATATATATATAAAATTATACAAATAATGTGATTATCTTTGTTAAATGTGCATAAGGTCTGATGCACTCTCCTTGAAATACACAGGTTAATTACTGCACAATGACGAAAAACTATATAATACTCGATTGTGTTATTGAATATCCTGTGTTTAATGGTGTTAATATAATGGGGATGTGATTTATAATATTTAAATATGTCTCTTCTGGGCCTTAACATTATTTCGGAAAGAGAATGGAGCTAAAATTATGGGGAAATGGATCATTAGAGTGTAATGAGGCTTTATGGGAAGTCTGTCCCCTGAGGCTCTGCTGGAAAAAAAGTAAAACCATGAAAATGATTGTGACTGGCTGACTCAATAAAAAGTGTTGATTATTCAAACCCAATTCTCACCCTTCACATCTCGCTAGGTGTTTTTTTTTTCTCTGCAGCTGCTTGTTCATAGCTATACTGCAAATCTGTAATGAAAAACATAAGCAGACAATTTGAGATGAATAATAAATGTGTTGTTCAAAAATAATAAATACTTTCATGCTCTTACATAACAAGAAAATGACATAATGCCCTATTCTAATAGAGCTGTTATTTGCCCTTGTAAACTATTGGTACTGTTTCCACCAAACTGCGGTGAGAGGATGTGGCAAAACCTATTCACCATAAGATGACAGGTATGTTTTCTATTTTATTAATAGATATTCATTCATATAATTAAGCTATTATCATTAAATGATTTTTGCAATTCGAAAACCACTGAATACCAGCACTTTTTTTTTTTTGTGAAAGGATTTTACCAGGAAGGATACATTGAGATTTCTCTCGTTTTCAAGTATGTCCTGGGTGGCGAGTATGTACCGTTAGGTGTCTTGCCAAGGACACTTACTGGAGAGGTTGCTCGCTGGGATTGAACCCATGACTCCACAGGCTCTCTCCATGCAGAGCAGTGACATTACCTCTACTCCACTCAGCCGGTACTTTGGAACCAGTACAATTTATATTCTATTTTTACCTGTAAAATTATTAAAAAGCAGCAGGAAATGACTTGATATTCATTGATTCTGTAGTGCATCTGCGCTTCCTATACAAAGTATTGGACTCATGAAAGCTAAGTAAGCAGCAGGACAAGTTGAGCCATAATAGAAGTTACCAATCAACTTGATTAGCTTCTGTTATTGCAAGGGACTCCTCATACTAAAAGCTCACTTGAGCATCCTAATGTCTCACTAGGAATAGATCTTGGCACATGATATATACAGGTATATATATAACCAGGACATACTTGAAAACGAGAGAAATCTCAATGTATCCTTCCTGGTAAAATACTTTGCAAATAAATAAATATACAGGTCTATTCAGTAAAAAGGTGAAACTCAGGAGAATGACTGGAGAAGTGAAAATTCTAGGTCAAAATAACCAATCCAGAAAAATTCTCCCATTTATCTCACTTTCCAAATCGGCTATTTGGTCTAGATTGTTCTCTTCTCCTGCCAGTTCTCCTGAGTTTTACCTTTTAGTGAATAGACCTGTTATTGAAAAATAATCTCATAGTGGAATTTTTCTTATTCTTCACATTTATTTATTCTTTCAAATTAACTCTACGCTTTTATTTGTTCTTCCAGATTTTATATTTAGAATACATTTTAAGGGAAGAGGTGAACAATTAATAGTATTTAATTAAATTTGTATTGCAATACACTATTGTTAGCCTTTGTCAAAGCCTATTTATTTTATAGACAATGGCGTGAGCAGTGACCTTTAAATGGACTCCTTTTTGGAATCTAGTGAAGCTGCGAGTGAAATGACAAGAGGTTTGGGAAAAATGCTTTGTTAGATCTATATTTCTGGTGGAATAATTCTTTCACATGAAATGACAATGTAAAATATTTTATTCTATATTTTATGGTCATTATTTAACCGTTCCAACAGTACCACAGTCAGTCCATAAATGCTTTATGCTTAAATAAAGTTCAAGAATTGATTTTTCCCATATGAGAAAAAAAGTTTTTTTTGTAACAGCAAGATTAATAGAGCTTAATCATTAGAGGTCTTGCCAAAATAAAGATGACACCACCAAATAATGCCTGTTCATAGAGATAGAAATTTTCAGAAATGCCATAAAATAACCACAACACAAAGTGTCTCTAAAAATAGCCTGAAAAAAGATTTATTTGTAGAACCACACACTCATAACAAGTAGGGTAGCAAAATAATGGCAAAATAGTAATATAACACAAAATGCACAGTAAACACCAATTTGTGAGGTAAAGGTGTAAATATGATACATTGTTTAACCCTTTTGCTGCTGAGGCTTTTCACACCTCTGTGCTGAGGTCATTTTTACCACTTTCGCTCCTCTTGTTTAACCGCGTTTTGTAGCCATATTTTGAAATATGACCCAGACATATTATATATCGTTCTTTCCGGCAGACTCCACAGATTCATAATATGTCATTATTATATGTATACGTTATGTCATGTCTGTATATTATAACAAAAAATGCAATAAAATTTGAATTTTCAATAATTTATTATGTGTAAAGTGTTTTTTTTCACATTTTAACATGCAAGCATTTGCGGTTATATTTTGTATGGGGTGCGCTTGTTAAAAAAATTAGAAATGGGGACCCGTTACATTTTTTTTTGGGGAAAATGTCGCTATTTTTAACAAACACACCGCATACAAAAATCGTTAGTACAGCATTATTGTTCACATTATAATTGAAATGGGAACAATATTGCTGCATTAACAAAACAAAAAAAAAAACTTGTTTATTTTTTTTTTTAGATTTTTTTAAATATATATATATAATATATATATATATTATATATATATATAATTTTATTTTTTTAAAACTTTTTTCATTATCATGTTTGATATCGTTGGAAAGGCCATGCTCTGTCCGATCCAACGACATCAAACATTAACCCCTAGCTACCACGGATCGGGAGATAGGGGTTCATTGGAACCCCTATCTCCACCATTGGTGGCAGCTAGGGGTTAACTCCAGGACGGGCGTCATCGTGCTATGCATGATGACACCAGTCCTCAGGGGGAGTTCCCGGAGGCTTGGCCGACATCCAAGATGTCGGCCAGCTCCGGGAAAGGATCACGAACCGGCTCTTTTCAGCGCCGATTCGTGATCCGGCTCCCCAGCAGTTAATGACAGCCACCGTTTGGAAGGGCAGGCTGTGCCCTTCCAAACGGTGCCTGGATTAACCTCCTGCTCCCCAGCGATCGGGAGGGAGAGAGGTCCGAAGGACCTCCCCCCTCCCTTTCAGGCGCCTCCTCCGCACATGCGGGGGGGGGCGCCTGAATTAGATATCATTGCGCCGCCGCGATGACATCTAATTGCTCCGCTGGGGTCCCGAGTGCTGGGCTGACATCCAAGATGTCAGCCCGCACCGGGGGGGGGCGCAGCAATCCACCGGAATCCTGCGGATTGCTGCCTCCTGTGCATGGACGCGCTCAGCGCGTCCATAGCACAGGAGAACCGCTTGGCTGGATGCGCTGAGCGCGTCCATAGCAGCCAAGTGGTTAAATACATACAGGGCCAATGCAAAGAGATCTCGGTGACCTGTACTCTAACAGAACTTCACAAAGGACTAAATGGGCACTATCACCTGGTGTGAGCAAACCCTAGCGTCAGCAGGTTTTTGACTTAGCACCAGGTAAATTCAGTCTAGTACCAGACCAACAGATCTATCGCCTTGCCTTAGAAACGGAGAAAACCACTTAGTGCTCGTTATTTTTCAATTCGTAGCGCAAGCTTATTGTACTTATCATGTCCTATACTTAACATGAGGAGCACTAGAGATCACTTGCGCTATTGTAACCAATCGATCGTTTGGTCCTGGCCCTAATTTCTACATGTATGCTAATAGCGAAAATTTACCTACTGCTCAACTCTGGTGTTAACTGATGGAAAGGAGCAAAAACGGAAAAAAATGTCCTTGCACCAAATTAACAGGCACTCAACAGGAAATTGAAAGGAATGCAGTATAGGTGTTCTCTTGGCCCCATACACCATAGTAATGGATCTGGTCAGCAATGTCACTGCTGGTGCAGTAGGCTATATTATAAATGTATCCTTTTGTTGATATATATCCTAACTCTAATATATTGGCAAATTCTAAGCATTTTATGCTGGGGGTTATTCATGGTATGTAAGCGGTTGAAAGGGTTAGGACCATGTTTAAAGGGACACATGGATAAGTCTTGCCCTGAAACATGTATTATTTATATGTGCAGCAGGGAAATTATTGTTGCTTACCTGGCCTTCCTTTTGGATATATTAAATGCAGTGGAATGATTGGAAATAATGTTGGGTGGCATTTCTCATGCAATGCCCATCAGCCTTAATTAATATATGTGTGCATATAAATATGGATAATACAGCCACCTTGGAGAATAATAATGCAGGGGTGTGAGGGCTATTTGCTGGATGTGATCATACTTACACAAGCTTGTAAAGACAGAGGATAGGTATGGCCAGGCACTCTGCATTTGAAAAACACTTCTATCCTGAACACAACCCCATTAGCGCTAGATCTCAGCCCGGGTCTTAGCGTTTCCCTAGCGTGCGCTAATGAATCTTGTACACTGACAACCGCAAACAAGGTGATCTGTTGGTGGGTCGTCAGGTGATACATTTTAGATTGTTCATGTAACGTTGGCGTTTTAGCTCACACCAGGTGATCGTGCCCAACGTCATGCACTGAGACTGGATGATAGAAGATTTTGTCTACTGCAATGAAAAGGGTTTTTAGAGTAAGAACTTAAAAATATGCAATTTCTTCCTAAAGAATTTGGTTTTCACTGCAAAATTTATGTATGCGTGTGAATGAGTTAAATGACATAAAGGTTTCACAGTAACCTCAAACTTGTGGACGATCATCAAAATATTTCTCTGAAATATGTGTGTATATATAAATATAGATTAGGTAGGCTGTGTTAGTCCAGATGCCAAAATCACGAGTATAACAGTCTGTAGTGATACCTTTTGTATTGGACTAACGTTACATTTAAAGTACAAGCTTTCGAGAGTGATCCTCCCTTCGTCAGGTATAGTTACATAGTTACATAGTTATATAGGCTGAAAAAAGACATGCGTCCATCGGGTTCAGCCTCTCCCACATAACCTACTGCTGTTGATCCAAAAGAAGGCAAAAAACCCAGTCTGAAATATGCAACATACCCGGAAAAAATTCCTTCTTGACCCCAGAATGGCAGTCAGATTTCTCCTTGGATCAAGAAGCTTTTACCCACGTATAGAAGCTTACTGATCTAAATGGTAGAATTAAACATTGGGACATTCATAGGGCGCACAGTTAGGGGTGTTAGATGTTGTACATCACCAAATGGTATGGTCGGAAGGGGGAAAAAAACCCCAGCAAAAAGAGCATTTAATTGTCTCAGGCACATACGACAACAGTGATGAAATCATGTCCACTTCAAAGGGAATGTGAAAGGACAAAACCAACAAAAAAACCCGCAAAACATTATCTATATATGCATCATTATCTAATGCAGTCTTAACTGTCATAAATCTTTTAAAAATAATTATTCCAAAAAATCAAAGTACTATGCATGATTCAATAAAGTCTACATTTTATTATCTATCAAGGAAAGTACTTGACTCTGAAAATCCTCTGAAAATGAATCTTCCTTTAATCCAGCGGAATGTAGAAAAAGTTGTCAGAAAACCCATCACATCACGAATTAGGTCTGCAAACAAGCCTTTGAAATGAAAATGAGGTATTATGGAGATTTCCTTTGATTGACATGTTCATTGATTAATAGCCTAGAAAATGGTTCTAAAAAAGTATCAAACCATTTTTATGGAATTTTGCTTAGGTCAATGAAAGGGAGAAAAGCATTCTGTAAGATGTTACAGATGGAAGGTAAAATATTCTCTAAGGACCATATAATTCTCTTAGATGAAACACATATTGCCTTATCTCTTATTGAGTTGCTTCCCTATGCAGTTTATTTGACTACATCTACATTTATGTACAAGCTAATGTTGAAGACATATTGAGAAGGTGATGAATAAGTTATAAATAAAGTGTAATGTTTATGATTCAGAATATACCTTAGCTACTGGGCATGTAACCAGATTTCAAACTACTCCAAAGTGCTTGCCATCCATTTACAATTTTTATGTTCAATTAAATTTATGCTACATGATTCTTATTTATTTAAAAATGTTTTTATTTGAGAAATTATATACCTTAATGTATATCACAGTGTGGGAAAGAAAAAGAGAAAGCTCTGCTGCTGCTCAAAAGAAGTGATGCATGGAATTAGAGGCAAATGAAAAGGGTGCAAACGTATCAGCCTTTTTTCCTCATCACTGCCGAGTGAATTTCCAAAATAACCATTGTCAAGAACCAGTGGTTTTTAGAAAAATCATTTTAAATGAATTATACAGTAAGAAATATTTGGGCATATTCCCAGTGCATTTCTTACTGTACTATCTACTGCCAAATTGAGTCACAGCCGTTACAGCTGCAGCTCGTGTTCTCTGCATCGGCTCCTGAATGTCCGATGTCATTACATTCAGTTCACTGATTTTACACAGTTTTAGCTCTGGGCATTATGCCATAGGGCTAAAACTTTGGGGGCACCTTCTGCATCCCAAAGCCAAACAAAATTAGTTTGCAGCAAACAAATTTCATTTGGTTTTGGGCAGCCAAGCTGCAGATCGAGATATCTCAATGGTGCCCTCTGAAGCCCGCGTTATCTTGAATCTCGGTAGTGACGGGGTTAAGTGATAATGAGAAGGATTATCTTTTGAAAGAGACAGGAAAATACTACTTAGTTGTCACAGTCCACTACAGTCCATCCAGACAGTCAGGTGTGGATGTCCCCTTAGAAGGCTTAAATTACCATATTCAGACCCTTTCAGATATTTCCCCTTTGGAGTGCTACACAATCAGACCTGGTTCTCTGACTACTCCACACGCACAGGCAGCTGCAAGTGCATCCTATCCATCTTGTTTATGGAACGGTCTTAAAAAAGTGTTGCACCAGGGAACTGATGCATTTGCGTTACTCTGGTTATTGGTGTGACCTGATGCACCTGTGTTACCTGTGATCCTGCCTTGCTGCCCTTACACCCTGCTTCACCTGTGACATCTCCTTGAAGTTGTCATGTGTCTTATCTCCAAGTTCCTGCTGTACTCTGATGTTTCTTCAGGCTCCTGTTGTGTCCGGCTGTGTATTCAGCCCTCCTGCCATGCCCTGTCTTGCACAAGTGTGCCGTAGTCCTGCCTTGCCCAAGCCTGCCATATTCTCCAAGCTCCTCGTGTGAGTCCCATGTGAACGTTCCTACCTTACCCCCATTCCTGCCTGTCACTCTTGCCCTTCTTCTTTGCTCATCTGCCTTACTGTGCTCTGTGCTCTGCCAAATAAAACTCCATGAGCCCTTTTCCCTCCACGTACGTTAGTGCAACGAGAGGACGTTCCCTGTACGTCCTTCGCATTCAAGTTGTTAACCATTATTTTTCTATGGGACAATTTCACTACCGCTGAAGATCTGTGATGAATGGCACTGTATTTCGGTTTCAGTTTGCCAGTATTTGGCGAATTGACATTTTAGTGAATAGATGGACTGCCATGAATTTGCACCCTATGGTGAAATTCACCATTCTGTGCTATTTGGTGGCAAGTTTGGCACTTACTGAATAATCCCTATAGTGGTAAAAAAAAAATGTATTGCAAATGCAGACAGCTTCAAGATGTTTTTCATTTGAAAAATTGCTGCAATTACTTACAATTTTCAATGCAATTTACCGCCATAACACATAATTTTTCTAACATCATTCAGGTATAAAAATAACACTAGTATAACTTTTACAGTTGCTATTTCTACTTGCTTTAGAGTTACAGTTACTTTTAGTATTAGGGTCAGTGTTACTTTTAGAGTTAACCCTAACAAACAGATTCTGCTCCATTTTTCTACACAATCTTCACTACATTTCTATCATGCTTGCTTCATTTTTATTCAACAGATAGTACTCATGTTTTGACTATGCTTGCATCACAAGAAGGAGCAGAATCTGTTGTCTAAAAATGCTGCAAGCATTATAGAATTGTAGTGAAGAAAAATGGAGCAAAATCTGTTTAGGATAAGCCTAAACCCTAACCCTAAAAGTAGCCCTAATCCTAAACCAAACACACAATGTACTTTGAAATAGATTACAGACTTTTTCATTTTGAAAATCTATCGTTTACGATATGATATTTTTTGTTTCATGCATACTTTTGGACTTTTATAATCTGGCAGGGCATCATAGAAAATGTAATTTAAAATTGTGTGAGGTACCAAGAATAGATATGGCAATTTGATACTGTATTAATTGTTGTTCGACAACGGACATCACGATTTTGTCATATAGCAAGCAAAAAAAAGAAGCAAAATGCTTATTTCTATCTGGTGATTGATGTCCTAAACATATGTAAATTACATGGAATGACAGCAAAAGGTAGTGATTAAGTAATTTTTTACCTTTGGGAAGGTTATCAGCTTTGTCAGCGTTGATGCATGCAGATTGATATTTTGTAGTATACAGTAAATGTGGAATACCATTTGCAAAAGACATATAGGACAGCGGAAGCATGTCAGCTACTAATGTCAAGCTAGTGGTATCTCCTTGATGTCCTACAGTCCCGTAGCAATATCAGTTGCCCTACACCAGGTGAATATACTGAGATCTGAGGGAACCTATTCCTTGAGTATGTGCTCTGCTTCAAGGTATTCCATATGTGTTCTAAAACTGATATACACAAATCAGAGTTCTACATCATCTGAGTAACACTAAGATCTTTATATAAATAAAAATGTATCATGATAAATGAGTTATATGCAAATATCCACCACAAAGTAAGCATTATTTATTTTACTGACACTGAAATGCAGATGCCTGCAATCGCATGTACATACTTTAGACAGTGTTGAACATTATTATAATGCAGTGCTATTAGGAGCCGAAAAAAGAACTGTGTGAATTGCTCAGTGAAAAAAGAAGTTAATTGGAAGGGATAGGTGTGGAGAAATAATCTGCATGAATTTAAATACATCACCTTCTTCTTTTCTCATATATTCTGTGTGTATATATACAGTAATATATATATATATATATAATTATATGTTACGGGTAAAGCCTGAAGTGCCGCTAATTTTAGGATTACCCGAGTAATCCTGACATTACCCAAAACCGCTGGGTAAAGCTGCAAAAAAAATTAAAATTTTGGACTTTACCCGGGTAATTTTAGGACTAACCAACTGTCCTTGGGTAACAGTCTGGAAGAGCTGAAAAATTCACACTTTACCCGGATAATGTGTAAGACTGAAGCTTCACCCGGGTAATCTGAGGACTATCCACAGCTTCACTTGGGTAATCTGCAGAGCATCCAACCCCGCTTGGGTAACAGTGAATTTTGCCATTATCTATGGATATTATCAATGAAGATGGCAAAAGACAAACAGTAAAATGTATTGCGGATATAATGAATATACAGTGTAACAGAAACTCTCTCCCCCTACTGTGAACAAGGACAAAACAGAGCAGGAATCCTGTCTGCAGTATCCTGAACGCAGCTGAATACACAGGGATAACACATTCTGGCATTCCTCCTTTTGATGAATTCCGGAGAAATCGATTGGAGGGTCTATGGGCACCTAATATAAAGTCCCTGCCCGATCTATTCCCAAGAGCCGGTTGTGGGCTCCCCAGAATGTGAGTTAAACATCAATATAAGTTACTCTCATCTTGGGTGCTATCATACTGCGCAATTTTTGGTCCTCGTTGTGTTTTTTCCTACAGTGCATACTCCATCTGCATTTTTAAGTAGATCTACCCTTAAAGACAAGGACTACTGTTTATGGACATATTTTGTGTCTACCCCACTTTCCCATGGACTTAGGTCTTTGAGCGCTGTATTGTATTTCTCTTTGCAACATTGTCATTCGGGTATTTAGAGAAACCCCCATACTCAATATTCAGCGAGTGGGATAGACACTCTTCCGGTGGGCGCTGCACCCCCTCTTCTTCCAGTGTAACAGGATATGTTTCTTATAGGAATGTTAACGAGTTACATGATCTTTATTATGCGTCATATGTGCTTAAATATCATTTATAAAACATAGTAACCATCAGGTTACTCTTTATAGAATATCTTTATCTTCAGAAATTAATTATCAGACAATTAACGCACAGAGTTACATGAAGGTTATTTAGTGTGGTTTGTGACTGTGGATACAATTTCATTAAAAATAACAAAAAACACAATTTTGTGAGATAACAGTTAGCAGCTTTATACGGGTAATCCTCGGAATTCAGTCATCTGTAACCTGCTGAAAACTCAAGAAAAGCAGAGTACCCAGAAGCGTTTGGATATTTTGCAGATTCCCCGGATAAATTCCGATGTTTCGTTGCACATCACACTTTATCCAACATCACTAGGGTAATGTGCGAATTACCTGGTTAAAACAGAGCAGAAAACCAGAGTACCCAGAGGCTTCTGGATACTTTGCAGATTACCCGGGTAAAGTCCGAAATTTCATTTCACTTCGGACTTTTGCTAATGACGCCTGGGTAATGTCACAATTACCTGGGTAATCCTAGGATTAAGCGCACCTCGGGCTTTACCGGTAACATATATATATACAGTATATCCCAGGACATACTTGTTACCATACTTGTTACCTTCCTGGTAAAGTACTTTCTAAAAAAATAAATAATAATAATATATATATATATATATACTCAAAAAAAAACAATGGGTCCTATTCCAACCAGGCCAAATGGATAAACTGTGCAGGAGATGTTGAGCTGTTATCTATTTTCTGCTCACTATCAATGGTTCTCTTACGATCCAGCCGCTGTATTAGTTGCCACCAGGAGCTTGTTCTATTAGTATTTTTTGGACCGCAGCACCAGACTTATCCAAACTTCATGGTTCTGTTGCCCCCAGATATCAAACTGTCAGTCTCGCCTCAGTAGCATGGGTGTTCCAGCTGGTCCTAGAATGTAATAATATAGGAAAATAGGAGGTTTCCTCTTGTAGGTCTCCATTCCAGAGTAAACACAAGAGGTCTTAGGGACCTGAACTCTACTGTCATATACAAAATCATGAGAAACATTTAAAATTGTGTATGATTTGGTTTTGAGTTCGGGGTGAGGACCAGCCTTAGCAGGACAAGGTATAAAGATGAATTGAATGGGCACTTTCGAAATGGATAATTGACTGCTTATGAGGTTTGTAAAACATGCTTGCTTAGTTAGGATGAAGACAAGGCTTCATAAGACATAAGGCACTATGTGCGCCCGTACTGACGTGCCTTCTGATGTCCATCACAGCATTGAGATGCTGCGACAAGGCCAGCCACATGCTGTTGCGCACGCACAAATTGCGTGCACAACAGCGGCCGTGCTGCGGCCGTGCAGCAGCCCTCTCCGTCAAAGCGCTAGAAAGCGCGTTGATGGAGCTGCAAAAGCGCGACCTTCCATAGGATCCCACTCCCATATCCCGCTCAGCTGCAAATCGAGACAACTCAATACCGGGCAACTGATGGTGCCTTTGAAGACCCAAGTTATCTCAGTAGTGAAGGGGTTAATAACAGGGAAAGTTTTATTATAGGCAAATGGAAAAAATAAGTTTTAAAAACAGCATATAATTAATAAGATATGTTTACCAAAATGTTGGGAAATTCACACCAATGATATGGTTGTTAAGGTATGCACTTTATCAAAAGGAGTTTCAAAAGGAGATAACTTGAAATTCTTAAAAAAATATTATATGAAAGGGTTTTTATAGTCAAATAATGCATTTATATGTTCTAGTGCTAATTCTGTCCTCTCAAGTCAGTATTTTGTAAAGCTTTAGAGATGGAGAATCCCTTAAGGTTCAGCTATTTTAAAGGTCTTATGTACTGTGCCCATTGAAGCAAAGGATTTCAAGAAAGGTGGATCCCACTGGGCCACAAGATTAAATGAAAGGGCACAAAATGTCAGTATACATAAAACCTTGACTTATAGACTTGACATGAGGGTAATTTGAATAGATAGCCAGAATATTAGAAATGCTGTTTCAACAACATTTTGCAACACGGCTTGTTTTAAATTACATATACTAAGAATGTACTGAGTTGTCCCATCCATCATAATGATCCAATGGAGTAAACTAATTGAATTGTTTAGAAATGACCAGTACACATAGATTTTTACGTAAACCTTGCATTATAAAACATATCATATCATCGATTTAGGCTATTGTCTACACGGAAATGTATTTTGTATTAAACTGATAGAGAAGAAACATGGAATATATTGAAAAAGACACACAGACTGACAACTGATGCCAAAGGCAGTTTTGGTGGGCATATCTCAGCTGCAATGACAGAGAACTAAAACAAAATCCAGTCAAAGCAAGCTGACTATGTCAGAAAGTATATCAATCTCACCTACACTAGCCATTTCTATATTTATATATGGAATAGAGGTTATAAAGTTGGAAAAATTCCTGTTTGGGACATAAGATCCCAAAAGACACACGGGCCTGTCAGAATAAATTGCATGTTTTATGGGAAAGTATATTAACACTTTTATCATCTTCTGTTTTTCTGAGCTTGAGTTAAAATAAAACCAGAATACAATCAGGGTTGGTATAGGCCATAGTGGCAGATTCCTCAAGTCATATTGAGGCCAGCAAGGCTACTGAAGAGCTACACGTAAAGTGTTCTTGATGGAGTTCTTTCTGCAGGTGGCGTATCAAACCAAACAGTTTAAAGCTTGCCAGGCAGAACAGTCAGTCATCTAGTTATAACATAGGTGGACCATACACAGACATTATACATTATTTTGGGTCTTCCACTGTAAATAATACATTTCTGTCTATAAAGACTCTGACATGTTAAGTTGGACGGAGGTTCAATGAGAAGGCCAGAACTCTCCAGATTCCATGTAGGCACATCATTTACTGAGAATGTGGATCTTCACAAAACATAACATATGTGTGCCTCTCCTGGAAATTTCACTTCACAATCTTACCCCACATCATTGTGGACAATTCAGCTACGTTTATGTCACTTAATATGCAGATTATAATGCACAGACTTCCTCTTCTCACTTAAAGACCTCACGACAACCCCCATCGAATGCAATGTTTGATCACAGCGGCCTGGGATTATCTGATTAAGATCCTGCAGGTCCCTGGTAAATCACCAAGTTTTCCTGTTGGGTTGATGTATCGCATCTCTTCAGGAATGCCATGGGGCTGACTACATTCTCATTCTCCATCCATAATGCATAAGGCTGTAGTAATTCCTCTTATTCTCACATTATGTATTGAACCTCTGGGGATTGTCTGGAGATTTTGTTGGTTTGAGGTAACTCTCCTGCAGAGGAAGCTTCCTTGACATTTAATTTCTGGCCACACTATTTGGGTGATCGCAGTCTAATTTGTGGCTATTGGGCTAGTTTCTTCAGTAATGGCGTCATCGAGCTAAACCTTCTTTTGACACCCTAGGGGAAACACATTGTAGGGCAGGCCACTAGTGCTGTTGTCTGTTCTTAGTGTTATCATAGATCTTTTTCTGATCACACTGAACCCCTGGCCAGGCAGATTCGCAGTTACCATGATGTGGATGCCCCATTAAGCCTCTTAAGTACAATGTAAGGTTATTCACTGATGATGTCCTGTCAAAGGTCTCCTATCTTGCCATGTCCCTCCGAAAGTTATAAAAAGTTCTTCACCAATTTTCAAACTTTGTTGGATTCAAAAGGCACCTTAGAAATTTGTTTCCCAGCCCTCTCTTCAAGTACCAAAACAGGCCAAATATTAAGGATTTTCTTAGGAAAATGCTGACTAAATAGTGCAATCACCAAGCAGTAAATGATATCAGCTTTTTTGTACTTCAGCTATCTGGAAAACCCGACTTGTTAGTAGTCTCTTAGTGGTCCCTGAGGTGTGCAGTTATGACGACTGTTCACATTTTCCTCAATTGCTTAGGTATTGTCATAATAGAGGAGAAAAAACATCCCCCACACAGGGCTTCTATGTTGCTGTTAGTGTCCGGTGCTGACATTCTGTACCACCAACTGATCCAGTGCCCAATTCCTAAGTATTATGGTCCCTTGGAATAGCAATGACCCCTTGGCTTCAAAGGCATAACATCTATGACTAGTTATTTACACTACGGTTTTTGCTCTAAACTGCTCAAGACACCTGTCCTATTTCCAGTCTATTTCAGCCTTTCATTTTTCCCCTCATTAGCCCACTCTACATCCCTATTTTTTATATTACTCTGCCCATCCCACATGCACTATCATATTTTTTCAATTATATAAGCCTCCTCAGACAATAAATTGTATTGGCACTGTACTCCCATATAATTTTTTTGTCTTTTATGCTTCAACTATTCTAAGTTCTGACAAAAGACTTTCTGAAGTTTACAAAATAACTTAGAAAAATAAATAAGCCAACTAGGTCTGACATAGGGCAGCAGCTTGGAGGGCATTTGTTTTCCCACTGGTCCTTTAGCAATCCAATGTATTTGGATGTGCAAGGGTGTAACAGAGCTATGAAGCAATAAAACCCCAAGAATCGGTCCCTAATTTATAATATATTATATTACAAATCATTTGGCGAGGGAAAAATATTTGTCTTAATTTCTTGTATATCTTCCTTTTCATATTTATCATGTAACGGGGAACCAGCAGAATTTGAAGTACCTAGGCCAGCATCAAGCCGCTGCTGTTTTGATGCAGCTTCACATATAACATATAATAATGGTCCCCTGAAACACTTTCTATTTGGATCCACATGTACACACACTCATGTATAATCATACAAAGCAAAGATAAGGTTTAAAATACTGATGCTCACGTTCAAATCGCTCAATAACTCAACTCCTCCCTACACGTCTTCATACATCGCAAGCACGTCCCATCTAGACAACTCCGGTCAGCAGGTGATCTCCACCTGTCATCGGTCTACACGCGCACGGCCAGCTCTCACCTCCAAGACTTCTCAAGGGCAGCACCGGTCCTGTGGAATGACTTGCCTCACCCTATCAAACTCTCCCCTGACCTTCAGGCCTCCAAGAAATCCCTCAAAATCCTTTGCTTCCGATTAGCATACCGCATCACTGATGCAACTGATCCCTCTGCTCACCTACTCACACTTGATTGAAGCTGCTTCTATGGCCCCACCATTCCCGAACCACTGGCACTAATGATTCTGCTATCTAGTGAAATTCCTCTTGTCTTCCTCAACCCCAAACCCTCTAGACTGTAAGCTCCTATGAGCAGGGCCCTCTACGGATCTTGTTTCCATCATATGTCCATTTATATGTATCTCGTTCCCTTTGGTTATTGTAAAGCGCTGCGGAAACTGTTGGCGCTATATAAATGCACAGCATTGTTTATAGGTGTATCCATAGGTTATACAATTATTGATGTAGATTTGTTGCCTATGGAGCAGAAAAAAACTTGTAAAAATATTAATGGGCCATATGATAAAATATAACTAGTGTGACCTATCCCCTTAAAAGAGCTACAGCATAACACTGCGCCTTTTTCTTTTGGTAGGAAATAGTTATTTTCCTATTTGTCGATGAGCTCAATAAGGGCTGCGCGCAAATAATGATTTGTTTACATTGGAAGTCACCCTTGGGGGCACAAGCGCACATCGGAGATTGGGAGCCCGTTATATTATTCTGGCGGCTCCTATGTCATCCAGTTGATTTCACATATTTATATCATTCTCCAAAGTGATATCTTTGCCTAGACCTGTTGTTAAGGGATCACATTCAACCTGCATAGTAAAAGTTTAAATTTATCGCTCCGCTATCAGCTTCGCGCATGCGTCAAGACATGCGCATGCGCAGTTGCGGCTAGTAGCGGATTAAACACTAAACGGCATTTTTTATATATTCCAATGCTATATAGCTAAATAAAAGTTGCGTTTCAGGCTGGAGAGCAGCGCTAATACGTAGGAATGCTACATATTAACCAATTACTGGCTCCATGTGTTTTTAATTGTTCTTAATTGATTTTTAATTGATTTTAACTGAAAGATGGGACTTTTCAACAGTATATAAGGAAGCAGCAGATACAAGACTAGTGACACCAGCTGAAGAAGCTCTGAGGAGCGAAACGCGTTCTGGTAATATCTACTTTGATTTTTATGTATTAATAAATTTATTTTATATAATACTGCTGCTTCCTGATACGTGATTTCTGAAAGAAGTTTTTTTCGGAATTTCCTTATAAATTCCCACGCGAGGTCTTGGAGCCAATGCGGCTCACCCACATGTGAGTGCAACATTTAAAATTGACCCATTGTCATTATATCCTAACGATATTGCACTAGGGGAGTGTATTGTTTTTTCTTTCCGTGATTTACTACAGAGGAAAGTCGTTGAAGATTACCATCATAATGGGGGGTATACGGGCACCTGAAATATCTTTGAAGACCAAAAATTGATGCTCATCCTAGAGCCTAGGTTAGGCTCATTGATATGTGAGTAGGACCATCACCCCCTTACCTTCTGCATATGGTGTATCAACGTATTGCGCGATTATATTTTCTCTTTTGTAGAGATGCCTTATTCAAGAATTTTTGGGAAGATTAAGAAGACTTGTTGAAGGACATGTAAAGTGATTTTTCGTATTTCCAGCCCAGTACTGGCGCTCCATTGACTGTCTATTGCATGTTTTTAAGTTTTTAGGGGAACCTCCGTATTCATTGTGTAGCGTGTACGATTATTCACTTATCCTGAGAGCGCTTCACTGTTTTTTCTTTCTGCTATATAAATGAAGACAATGATAATACCAGGATGGTATTGTCACCTACAGAGGGAGTAGTGGTACCCAAAGTGGGATTAAACCCTCATTGAAAATAACCACAAAAAAGGGGAGTGCCAGGGGGAAGAGACTAGATATGGAGCCTCCACACTCATCGCCCTACTGGCTGGTACACACATGTACGAGTGTGGAGGCTCCATATCTAGGCTCTTTCCCCCTGGCACTCCCCTTTTTTTGTGGTCGTTCTTCACTGACCTCCGCAGTTGCCACCAAATTGCACCAAACAGTGCATTTCACTGTTCGGTGAAATTTTGGGACACTTTGTCTATTCGGTAAGCTGTCAATTCGCCACATACAGAGAAATTTACAGTGAAATATGTTGCAGTTTGGCGGTCTACGGGTGGCACTGAAATTGTCCCAAAGAGATGTAATGGTCAGTCTATTCACAGATCACAGAAATGTCGAGAAAATGTCTTGATTTTCGGTGTTTTAGTTCCACGGGTTTAAACAGGTGAATCCCATAGGATTCAATGTAAAAAAAGTAATATCTTTTTAAAAACATATTTAAAAGACCGTTTATTTTTTCCATCTTCAGCAAAAACACTTCTTTTTTTTTAAGAAAAAACTTTTTGTAATTTCTTGACAAAAGTTTTTTTCCCAAGCTGTTCTTTAAAAAATTTGTAACAGGTATTTTATTATTTTTTTAAAAGGACCTTGTTTATTATTTAGACACATTTAAATAATTTTTAATCTGTTTAAACACTTATTAGGAGAATAGGAGACATTTCCTTTTTTTTTTTTTTTGCAGTTCGGTGAAATTGGCCGATGCTAGTTTGGCAATTATTGATGCAGTTCTGCGGCTTTTGCCGACGTCTGATGACTGCTTCAGCGACTCTAATTTCGTCAAAGTACATTGACCATTTGCTAAGTGAATATTCGGCGAAATGGAGTCGCCGAAGTACGATGAAGTGAAAAGCACTGAAATGTCGGTGCTTTGTGATAGACCCTTATCTTTCTTTAGGTGACACTTGCAGGGGACTCACAGCACGATAGGTTAATAGTTCAAATTTATGGAGCATCCAGCATCCCTATTTGTTCAGAAAATCGGTGAGTCATTTGCAAATGCTCTGTGTCTCAATGGATGATTAGACCAGAGATTTATTTACATCAGTCTTTTGAAAAAAACTGTCAGTGGTTTAGCCACAACAATGCATAGGCAGATTTGAGAGAACTTTCAAATGAGCTAAAATTGTTTTGGAATCGATTTTTGCACTTTAAAGGAACACTCTAGGCATGGTGACCACCTATGGAGTGCCCACCCTGAGTGCCCTCACCCTTATCCAAGTAGTTGGTAGCATGTCATGTCCAGAGGAGCTTAGAGGAAGTCAAGCTCTGGTGAGTTATAAAAATAAATGACTTAATGAAAAATGGGTTAAAACCGGAGACGGTGTGTGGATGGAGTAGGAGATGTTAATTTTTAGATCCTTAATTCCCCTCTCCTGTTTTCCCCTTATAGGCCTTCATATCTTATATAAAGGGTCAAACTGACATACAGTATTTGGCAAGTCCATTGCATGGATATAATGCAGGGTTTTCATACAATGTTAAAAATTGAGTGTTTTTAGCATAAATAAAATATGATTACATTTGAAGAAAGTTCGTGGTCCTGTAATTTAAGTTTAATGTTTCATAAATTATTCATTTATTTTTAAGAGATTCAAGCATAAGGAACTGAATTATCCATTATTGTTTTCACGAACATTAAAAGCTTTTACAGATCTACTTTGGAGACAAACATCCATGGAAAATATAAAGAAGGAAAAGGACTTTGCTGCCATGACTTGTGTAGGGATATTTATTTATGCATTCGGTAAACAAATAATTTAGATTTATAAATCTCACTCCGCCTGAATCATCAGTTAAGACCATTATAGATTATGGACATGTTTTTTCATCTTTCTTCATAAAATGGGAAATTACAATACAATTGCAAGGAATTTTAAAGTTAAGCAAAACAACTGAACTTAAAAAAAATACCAGCTAGTATATTTTCCACATTTCTCCACAATATCCTCTCAAGTGATGGATGTTGGTATTTAAGACTGCCATCAGATATCTTGGGGACTGATCATTAGTTGGGGCCTCCTCCAGTAACCTCTTCGTCTGCCACTCTTGGCACGTCAACCCCCTCCCCATTACACATACAAATATGATGGACATAATTATCTCGTTTATTTGTAATCTGTGTGTTTGTGTTACATGCATATATATTAGGACACAGGCACAATTTTCATACTATTCATATTAATATGAAACAATCCAAATTAATTTGAAGTGTAGACTTTCAGCTTTAATTCAAGGGGTTGAACATAAATACTAAGTACAAATTTTAGGAACTGCAACCATTTTTATACACAGTCCCTCTATTTTCAGGAGCTCAAATGCAATTGGACAAATGAATATATTCATAAATACAATGTTAATTTTTAATATTTTGTAGAGAATCCTTTACTGCAATGACTGCCTGAAGTCTGGAACCCATGGACATTGCCAAAGACTTGGTTCCCTCCTTTCTGATGCTTTGCCAGGCTCTAACTGCAGCTGGCTACAGTTGCTCTTTATTTGTGGGTCTTTCTTCCTTTAGTTTTGCCTTTAGCAAGTGAAATGCATGCTCAATTGAGTTGAGATCTGGTGATTGACTCGGCCATTGCAGAATATACCACTTCTTTTCCTTCAAAAACCCCTGGGTTGCTTTTTTTTTTTTTGTCTTTTAATATTTTTTTTTTTTTTATTTCTTCAATTTCAGAAATGTATAATCAGAACATCTTACATATATTATTATATCACCTATACATATCAACATAATATCATCCAAAACCACTCTGGTATCTCTTATTTAACAGCAACATTATCTCTGTCTCACAAACAAGAACCATAAAAACCCCAAAACAATAAATAAAAAGGATGCCCCACCCTCAGACATAATACTAGATATGTATATGTAACAACACACATAGCGTTAGGTATCGTTCATCTCTACCCACGTATCCCAAATATTGTCACGTAAATCTCCAATGTACCATGCAGTCTGGCAGATAATTCGGCCATAACTCTGACTTCCTCTATAATTTGCCTCACTCTCCTCCATGGTGGAGGGTCTGTAGAGCGCCAGTTCTCCGCCATTGCTTTCCATGCTGCCAATACAATCTTTGATAAAAGTCTATTATGGGACAAAGATAGAACCTCTAGTGGTCGTGACATAAGAAAAGTCCATGGGTCCATTGGAACTTGAATGGCCAAAACACCAAATGCCATAATACGAACTTTCTCACAGAACAGGCTAATAATCGAACAGTACCACCACATATGGGCATGAGAGCCCTTATTTCCGCAGTTTCTCCAACACAAATCAGGCACCGTGGGATTTATCTTATGAAGAAGAGACAGAGTTACATACCAACGCATCATAGTTTTATATGATTGTTCCTGTAGGGAGACGATAATAGAGGATTTAGAAATAGAGTCCCATATTTCCACCCAGTCTCCTGACGCAACAGTACCAAGTTCATGTTCCCATGCCGCCATGTAATTCATGGGTTCCGCATCCCCATAGGATCTCAGATCCAAGACCAGCCTAGATATCAGACCCCGAGGGTACTCCCCCTGGAGACACGTCCTCTCCAGAAAAGTTAGGGGACCATTAATGGCCTCTCGAATCAAAGGCGTAGATACATAATTACGACATTGCATATAACGGAGAAAGTCTACTGGGCATAAGTGTGATCTAGAAGATAAGTCATCAATAGTACAAAGCTGACCCTGATAAATCATATCCCTGGCCCAGAGAATTCCTGATTGCCGTAGCCCAACCAGGTAAAAAATGTCCACCCCAGGTGGGAAATCTAAGTTACGTCCCAATGGAATTAATGGTGAAGGTTGGTGCACCAAGTGACGCCTAAAAGCCCAGCTATTCCATATTTGAATTGTATTGAGTAGAGCCAGACGCAAAGAGGTACATTTTGGATGACGAAAATGTTGAAGCCAAAGCCACAGACCAGGGGTATCTGGTGCCATCGTATCTGTCTCAAAGTCTACCCATCTTCTAATATTTCCAGGCGCATATAGCGCAACTACTTGAGCCAGCTGTGCGGCTACATAATAGGACCGGAAATCCGACAACCGTAAGCCGCCTGATTGTCTGGAAGCACAAAGAACGCTGCAGGCGATCCTGTGTGTTTTATGCCGCCAGACAAAATTACACACTTGTCTTTGAAAATTGCTCAAATCACCCTGTACAAGAGGAATCGGTAATGCCTGAAACAAGTATAAAAGATGGGGAAGAATATTCATCTTTACACTGTGAATTCTACCAGTCCATGATATATACTCCTTGTCCCAAGATCCCAACTCGATTCCGCAGTCTATCAAACAATGGCTTATAATTGGCCTCATACAGGGTACCATACGAGTGAGTAAGGTTTATCCCCAGATATATAACACTTCGTTGGGCCACTTTGAACCCATATTGAACAGATAAAATAGACAAATCGTGATCACGGATTCCCAGAGCCAGAGCTGTAGATTTATCAAAATTAATCTTATAACCAGTATATTCCCAAAAATTATCCAGAATGGGTTGTAGTGCTGCCATTGAAGTAGATGGAGGGGAAAGGGACAACAACACATCATCTGCATATGCAGAGAGTACATAAGATGAACTGGACATGTCAATGCCTTGTATCTCAGGCGTCAAACGAATTTTAGTCAACAGAGGTTCAAGTACAAGGGAAAAAAGAAGTGATGATAAAGGGCACCCTTGCCTTGTTCCATTGAATATAGAAATTGTCTTTGGAGATGTGCCCGGAACTATAATTTGCGCTACAGGTGAAGTATATAGAGCCCGAATCGCTTCCCGACATTCCCAGGCGAACCCCATCTCATCCAGTAATAAAAAAATATAAGGCCATTTGACTCTGTCAAAAGCCTTTTCAGCACCTAGTGAGAGGAACAATGCTGGACATCCCTGGTCTGCGGCATACCATATCAAATCAACAGTCCGTCTTGTATTATCATAGGCCTGAAGACCTGGAATAAAGCCCAGCTGATCGATATTTATTAGAGATGGTAGTAAGGGCGCCAATCTATTAGCTAATATTAACAATAAAAAATGATGTAGTGATAACAATGTTCCTTTTTCTTGAACGGAGGGATAGTTCCCAAAATGTTCAAGGTGATCTTTTCCTTTTTGGATGACCTCAAGAAAGCAGAAAACACATCATGGTGCGACCCGTGAGATATGTTTAAAAAAGATCCAGATAAAGTAACACTCACGTGGGACAGAGCCCTCCTGGCTCTGGATGATATGCCTCTGGGTAATTAACCGGCTCGCCCAATCGCCCTTCTGATATTGCGTGCCTTGAAACCTTAAAAATAAAACGTGGAGGGCATAGCACAGACTGCAGTTGCAACAGGATAAATAATAGAGAAGAAATATACTCACAATATATAGGACCTAGCCTAGGTCCATGGGTAATGTGCCCAATGGTTGTTTATATGGTACAACTGTCAAGAAAACCCAATTGATTGATGTAAACAGCAAATGTTTACTAAAACATTAAAATACAAAATAAAAGAAAATAAACAATCGCCAGAACGCGTTTCACTTGTAGATATGTTATCAGTGGCTTCCTCAGCTGGCTATCGATATGGAGCCTTGATGTTTTTCTCCACAATCAGGAATAAAGGAACAATCAAATTAAAATAGGCTCTTTTATTGTGAATAAAATATAATATAATAAAATAATGGTAAAAGCCCAAAGCATTTAGTCTATTGCTAGACTTTTTCAAGGGCAACGGTAATATGCAATCAAATATCATATGGCATTACATTTCCCATCATTCCTTATATAGTGTTCAACAGTTTCTGATTGGTTCTCATTCTCACCGCAGCGTTTTCCTTAAAAGGCAACTTCCTGTAAACACATCTTTCTTTTGTTCCATTATTCCATATGTTAGATCTCAAAGACTGCTTACATCCGGTCATCCATGTCCATTGTTCGATAGGACCCACTCCTATCCATTGTTGTTTCCTCATTCTTTATGTCCGCTGAAGAAACCTGACCTGCTCTGTCGGGTTCAACATTTCTTCTGGAGGGATCAGCCAAATTGGGGGGGCGCATTTAGTTGAGATTGTCCACATGCCACCCCCCATGTGCTTATGTGTATGGGTGGGTGTATATATACAGTTGTGTTCAAAATTATTCAACCCCCACTGAAATTTGAGTGTTTTGGCCAGTTTGACATTGATTTTGATCATTCAGTCATCTTGCTTACAATTAAATCAAAGAGGCACGTGTAGGTCAGACAAATATAACATAACATTTATAATGAAATAATCACAAATGTCTTTTCTGTGCTCACATCATTATCAGTTTAATTCAACCCCCAAGTGACATTCAATCTTAGTACTTAGTACAACATCCTTTTACAGTTATAACAGCTTTTAAACGTGAAGCATAGCTTGA
Organism: Leptobrachium leishanense; assembly: GCA_009667805.1. Classification (NCBI taxonomy): domain Eukaryota; kingdom Metazoa; phylum Chordata; class Amphibia; order Anura; family Megophryidae; genus Leptobrachium; species Leptobrachium leishanense. Next base: position 179,027,147 of record CM019067.1, on the reverse strand, counting down.
CACAAGTGTCTTGCAGCGATCTACGGGTATCTTCGCCCATTCGTCATGGGCAAAAGCCTCCAGTTCAGTCACATTCTTAGGCTTGCGCACTGCAACTGCTTTCTTTAAGTCCCACCAGAGGTTCTCAATCGGATTTAAGTCAGGTGACTGCGATGGCCACTCCAAAATGTTCCAGCCTTTAATCTGCAACCATGCTCTAGTGGACTTGGAGGTATGCTTGGGATCATTGTCCTGTTGAAAGGTCCAACGTCTCCCAAGCCTCAGGTTTGTGACAGACTGCATCACATTGTCATCCAATATCTCCTGGTACTGAAGAGAATTCATGGTACCTTGCACACACTGAAGCTTCCCTGTACCTGCAGAAGCAAAACAGCCGCAAAGCATGATTGACCCCCCGCCATCACTTCACAGTAGGCAAGGTGTTCTTTTCTTCATAGGCCTTGTTCTTCCTCCTCCAAACATAGCGTTGATCCATGGGCCCAAACAGTTCTAATTTTGTTTCATCAGTCCACAGAACACTATCCCAAAACTTCTGTGGTTTGTCCACATGACTTTTGGCATACTGCAGTCGACTCTTCTTATTCTTTGGAGACAGCAAGGGGGTTGGGGGTTTTGGCATGGAGGCTTTCATTACGCAGTGTGCGCCGTATTGTCTGAGCTGAAACTTCAGTACCCACATCTGACAAATCTTTTCTCAGTTCCTCAGCAGTCACACGAGGACTTTACTCCACTCTACGCTTCAGGTAGTGCACAGCAGTCGAAGTCAGCATCTTCTTTCTGCCATGACCAGGTAGCGTTTCAGCAGTGCCCTTTGCCTTGAATTTGCGAATGATATGTTCTTGGTATGTTTAACATCTTTGCAATCTTCTTATAGCCATTGCCCTTCCTGTGAAGAGTAATCACCTCTTCTCTTGTCTTCCTGGACCATTCTCTTGACTTCACCATGTTTGTAACCACACCAGTAAATGCCTAGAAGGAGCTGAGTATCACAGTCATTTTAAAGCTGCCTAATTGGTGCTTATTATGCTTTATTGCTGCTCCGTGACATCCACAGGTGTTTTCAATACCTGATTGAAAACACTTGAATGAACCTCTGTTCTTCAGAGTGGTAGTCTTTAAGAGGTTGAATAATTGTGTCAATGAAGAATTCACAAAAGAAACATTTACTACTGTATTACAAAACCAATTGATGTCATTTTAGTTGCATATGGTTCTTTAAAAAGTCCTTATAGGATTTCATTCTGAATACAATTACAAATGTACACTAAATTCCCTAAAACCCTTTACAGCATTGGGGGTTGAATAATTTTGAACACAACTGTATATATATATCTGCATGTTGATATATGCGTTTATATAGATCTGCGTGTTGATATATACGTATATGTCTGTGTGTCAATGCATCCCAACTCTATACAGAGCGCTCCGTGTCCCTGTTTTGTGTGTACATTTTAATTTAGTGGATTCCTGTCCAGTGCGGTGAGAAGCAAACGTAATGCAGTGTAGACACATTGCGAGGCGGAGCGGAGTGAAGTCAAGCCTGCAAAATGTTTGCTTCTCTTCGCTTCGCTTCGGTACGCTGTGCGTCACTACACGCTCAGTGTGACTCAGCCTTTATTCCCGCATCGCTAGTTTACCGAATCAGTTTGTATACTTGTTACTGACCCTGCTTGTTCTGAGGACCCGATCTGTTGCCGACTTTGCCTGCCATTTGACAATTCTCTCTGTGTATTCCCTGCCTGTTCTGTTTGCTTTCTGTTGCTACTGGTGTGCGCCGATTCTCACCATATACAGTAGCGCAGTACAAGTGCCTAAACATTGCTGACCCGGTTTTGTTATAGCTGCTGATGTAAATGAATAGATCGGGGATCTCTTCTCCATTACCAAAACCTCCACCACTGCAAACCAAGGCAAAATATACACCTTTTATGGCAAATATATTCTAACTTTTGAGTCCCATTGATTTGCATTGTGTTCGGTTCGTGTTCGTGTTCGAACTCGAACTTTTGAAATTGTTCGAGTTCGAATGCGAACCGAACATGGGGGTGTTCGGCTCATCACTGCTCGTGAGTTAGATACCAGGGGTTAATACCAGTTGGATAGTCAACGAAATGCCAGGGGTCGGTTGCCAGATCAGATAGTCATCCAGGTGCCAGAGTCGAATACCAAATCGGGTTATCAGAGGATGCCAAGGGTTGGTTGCCAGCAGGGCTGAATGTGCCTCTCAAGAGTCTGTAGGCACAGAAATGTGCAGCGCCCCTATCCCATCCCCAACAAAGAAAAAGAAACACGCCAAAATTACTTTTAACATTTTCGTTTTGGGGCAAACGAAAAAAAATATTTGTTTTAAGAAGCTGAAAAATAGTTTCTATCTGCGCTCAAATCAAAATAAGGGACAGAATCTGTTGCCTTAGTTGAGTTAGTGCAGTGGCATTGTTTGTTTTATATCTAAAAGCATATATTGCCTCTGCTGTAGAACAGAGAACAAATTTTTTTTGCATTTCCTTTTTTTTTTTTTTTTTTTTTTACACACTACATGGTCATGTTTGGCATCATTGTAAAGACCAGACTGTGACCTTTCCAGTGACACCTCACTTAACCTTCTGCGGTGTGCAATTCAGAGATGCGGGTTCCAAAGTGCCACGGTCTAGGTTGCCGATGAAACAATGCTTTGCATCATCAGCTACACACTTGCTGGCAGTGTGAGAAATGAGAAGGGTAGTTAGTGCAGCATCACTGTTCACTTTATAATTGTAAACTGAATAATAGTGCTGCGTTAGAAAAAAAAGAGAACAATATTATTTTGTTATATTATTTTTAAATAAATCTAACCTGGTTATATTTGATATCACTGGAAAGGTCATAATCTTGCCTTTACAATGATACCTCATATGTCCTACTAGCCCTTAGGGCTCCAGAGATACAGTGATCTAAATGATTGTAAATTGTAAAAATACAAAGCAAGGCACCCCCTTGTGGCAGACGCCTGGAGGCACATGTCTAATCTGCCTAGTTATAAATCTGGGCCCAGTTACCAGGTTGGGTCGTCAGCCAGTAGCAAAGGGTTTTAAGAGCTAGGAGTGTAAGTCAGACACATGTGTACCAGAATGAATGAAAATTCGTATACGAGCAAAGAGAGGAGTGATAAACCACATAAGGGCAAGAATCACATCTCAGGCACCGGACTTTAAATTTGGTGGGCCCCATGTCATCACGTTGCACCCTGCTCATGGCTTGGATGCGTGACCACTCACTACTACACTTGGTGGCAGGCCGGCCAGCCGGCCAGCGAGCAGCGAGGAAGGCGCTGCCGGCCACCAGGGCCCCAAGACAGCGTGGGACATAACAGTACCCCCCTACAGGCAGCCATCAGATGACCACCAGGAGCATGCGGGTGAGAGGCGTGGGAAGCATGCAATTGTTTTGGCACATGGACCTGTGGAATATGTCTTAGAACTCTTATGTCTATTATGGAGTTGTAGCTACTTTAGTTTTGAGCACAAGTGGTACATGTAGACCATGGGGATGTCCATGGGTTCGTTCATTGCACCCATGTATGCGAATTCGTACATGCACCACTTCGAGTAAGAACATATTATTCCCCTGTTTGGAAAAAGGCTAATTTTGTACACACCTCTTATTGACGAAATTTTCATGGTTGTCAATCAAGGTGTGCAGGAGGTTGAAGATATTATTTCGCATGTCAATTCATTGAACACTCCAATTAAACTTACTACCGCAGCAAGTGCTGCTACAGTTGACTTCCTGGATGTTTGCATGTATCGGAACAGGAACCATCTCCAATACACCCTGTACACGAAACCAACGGATCGCAATACGGTCCTCCATGCAAATAGCTCTCACCCTATGCATCTAAAGGAGTCTATTACATATACACAATTCTTTCATATTTACAGAAAAAAGTCAGACCAATCGAATATTGACCCTCAGATTAATGATATCTCGACCAGGTCCAGTGAGCATGGATACTCCCGATACACATTACAGCGAGCATTGGATAAATGCAAAGACACCATAAAGAAACCAGTGAAAATACCAAGCTCAGTGTTTACAACCACGTTCTCACCATTTTCTCGTGAAGTATAGAGAATTGTTCATCGAAATTGGCTCATGATTGCTCGGGATGGAAGTCTACCAAAAAGCACTAAAATGAGCTTGATGATGAGCTATCACCGCTCGAGAAATTTAAGGGACATGTTGGTTAAAACTGACCCTGCACATTGCTACGATAAGCCAATGGTACAGAGAAACAATGGTTATTTCAGATGTCTGGGCTGCGTGACATGCAGTCACACGGTGTCTGGTACTCGCTTCATTCATTCACGCAAGACATGCTCGTATCAGATTCAACACCGTATTACATGTAATACGAAGTATGTCATTTATAAAATTTCTTGTCCCTGTGGACTGTGTTTTATCGGGAAGACAGACACTACTCTAGGAGAGCGCATACAAGGACACTGTTCCTCCATCAGAATGGCGTACAGTGATCAGACAAGCGTCAAACCGGTGGCTAGGCACTTCTTGGAAAAGGGACACCAACTGCCTATGCTTAAATTCGTGGCTATCTATCACGTACATCCCCTTAGGAGAGGAGGAGATAAGAATAATCTTCTCTTACGGAAGGAAGCATACTGAATAGGGATGTGCAATTTGTTTCGTTCTGAATTGAATTTCGTACGAAATTTACCATTTTTGTTCTTTCGGAAGCATTTCTGAAACAAAATATTGGCCGCCCAAAATTACGAAATCCCGAATCAAAGTTTCAGCACAAACTAAATGATTTCGTTATGGGACTTAACCACTTGGATGCTGAGGACGCGCTCAGCGCGTCCTCAGCATTCCCGCTGGTATGCGGAGGATGCGCTGTGCGCGTCCTCCCATTGGGGTCAGCGTTCGGCCGGGTTCAGGCCGATCGCTGGCCCCCCCGGTGCGGGCTGACATCCTCGATGTCAGCCGCGCATCCGGGACCACAGCCGCCGGAATTAGGTGTCATCGCGGCAGCGCGATGACACCTAATTCAGGCGCCCCCCCCGCATGTGTGGAGGAGGCGCCTGAAAGGGAGGGGGGAGGTCCTTCGGACCTCTCTACCTCCCGATCGGCGGCTCTGCGGGGGTTAACCCAGGCATCATTTGGAAGGGCACAGCCTGCCCTTCCAAATGATGCCTGGCATTAACCCCTGGGGAGCTGGATCGCGAATCGGCGCTGAAAAGCGCCGGTTCGCGATCCTTTCCCGGAGCTGGCCGACATCTTGGATGTTGGCCAAGCCTCCGGGAACTCCCCCTGAGGACTGGCGTCATCGTGCGTAGCACGATGACGCCCGTCCTGGAGTTAACCCCTAGCTGCCACCAATGGTGGAGATAGGGGTTCCAATGAACCCCTATCTCCCGATCCGTGGTAGCTAGGGGTTAAATTTTGGTATGGTTGGATCGGCCAGAGCATGGCCGTTCCAACCATACCAAACATGAAAGTGAAAAATGTTGTAAAAAAAAAAAAATGAAAAATAAAAATAAAACAAAATTAAAAAATAAAATTATAAAAAAAAAAAACACTTTTTTTTTATTTTTTTTGGTTTGTTAATGCAGCAATATTGTTCCCATTTCAATTATAATGTGAACAATGATGCTGCACTAACGATTTTTGTATGCGGTGCGTTTGTTAAAAATAGTGTAATTTTCCCCAAAAAAAAATGTAACGAGACCCCATCTCTAATTTTTTTAACAAGCGCACCCCATACAAAATATAACCGCAATTGCTCGCATGTTAAAATGTGAAAAAAAACACTTTACACATTGTAAAGTATTGAAAATACATATTTTATTGCATTTTTTGTTATAATATACAGACATGACATAACGTATACATATAATAATGACATATTATGAATCTACCGAGTCTGACGGAAAGAACGATATATAATATGTCTGGGTCATATACTAAAATAAGCCTTCAAAACGCGTTTAAACATGATGAGCGAAACCAGTAAAAATGACCTCAGCACAGGGGCGGGAAAAGCCTCAGCAGCGAAAGGGTTAAACAAAATAAAACCAAATGCAAATGATACGAAATGCTGAAAAAACAGAACAAAACAATCAAAAATGAAATAAACTGAAACGAAAAAATGGAACCCAATGATCTGACATAAAAAAAGAACAAAATGATCTAAAATGTATAAAAATTAGCAAAAAGTCTAAAATGAAAAAAAACAAACAGAACAGGTCACTTTTTAATTAATGCAAATGCTAGGCTTTTTTTACACCATAGTTTTCAATGTTAAAAAAATTCCCGTTTTTATTAAATATTTCTTAAACCATTTATAATTTTCAATTGCAGCAAACAGCCATTTTTTTATTTATTTTTTAGGATTTTTTGGGCATTTTTCAGGACTTTTTTGGGTGAATGTTTAGGTTTCCTAACTTATTTTAAATGTAATAATGAGGTCTGTTTTTCTTTGCTGAACGCATGCACCTGAATTATTTTCTTACAGTCTGTGTCGGATTCCGGCAGATTGCTGCGCCCCCCCGGTGCGGGCTGACATCTTGGATGTCAGCCCAGCAGTCCGGGACCCTGACGGGGACATTAGATGTCATCACGGCGACGCGATGACATCTAATTCAGGCGCCCCCCCCTGCATGTCCTTCAGACCTCTCTCCCTCCTGATCGCCGGGGAGAAGGGAGTTAATACAGGCACCGCTTGGAAGGGCACAGCCTGCCCTTCCAAACGGTGGCTGTCATTAACCCCTGGGGAGCCGGATCACGAATCGGCGCTGAAAAGCGTCGGTTCGTGATCCTTTCCCGGAGCTGGCCGACATCTTGGATGTCAGCCAAGCCTCCGGGAACTCCCCCTGAGGACTGGCGTCATCGTGCATAGCACGATGATGCCAGTCCTGGAGTTAACCCCTAGCTGCCACCAACGGTGGAGATAGGGGGTTCCAATGAACCCCCTATCTCCCGATCAGTGGCAGCTAGGGGTTAAAGTTTGGTACTGTTGGATCGGCCAGAGCATGGCCGTTCCAACAATACCAAACACGACTGTGAAAAAAGTTTTTTAAAAAAATTAAAAAAATGTAAAAAAAAAATCTAACAAAAAAAACAAACAATTTTTTTTTTTGGTTTGTTAATGCAGCAATATTGTTCCCATTTCAATTATAATGTGAACAATGATGCTGCACTAACGATTTTTGCATGCGGTGCATTTGTTAAAAATCGCGTAATGTTCCCCAAAAAAAAAATGTAACGAGACCCCATTTCTAATTTTTTTAACAAGCGCACCCCATACAAAATATAACCGCAATTGCTCGCATGTTAAAATGTGAAAAAAAAACACTTTACACGTTGTAAATTATTGAAAATTCATATTTTATTGCATTTTTTGTTATAATATACAGACAGGACATGACGTATACATATGATAATGACATATTATGAATCTGCCGAGTCTGACGGAAAGAACTATATATAATATGTCTGGGTCATATACTAAAATAAGCCTTCAAAACACGTTTAAACATGATGAGCAAAACCGGTAAAAATGACCTCAGCACAGAGGCGTGAAACGCCTCAGCAGCGAAAGGATTAAGAAATATTTAAAAAAACTGAGATTTTTTAACATTGAAAACTATGGTGGAAAATTCGAATTGATATCAACTATCGAATTGATATGCTATTGAATTGATCTTAACTTACAATACAAGTAATAATCAGCAAATGACTTTATGAAACAAATTAATTTCGCTTCACTGTTTAATTTGACTCAAATACTAAATCTGTGACACAGCTTAATATTTAACCCTAGCTTGTGTTTTAACAGCAAAATTTGATTAATTGGGGTTTTATTTAGTGATCCAAAATTCAAATTGATATCAGCTATCGAATTGATATATTAACTATCGAATTGATAATTTGATCAATTCGAACCGATATTAAATTTCGAATTGATCCAAAACAAAATTATCAACGAAATCCCGAAAATTTTATTATTTTAAAATGAAAAGAGATGAAACAAAACAAAATTGTCAGCCGTGGACATCTCTAATACTGAATCAGGGAACTGGATACTCTATACCCTCAGGGACTGAATGAGAGATTTTCCATGTATCTGTTCCTATAGATTGCTGACTGCTCTAGCATAGATTATTTGGAGATAGGGAGTTTGAGGGTATTGCTTATGTAGGATAGTGTATAATTGATGTATTTTATGTCTTTATTTTTGCCCCCTTAATGACCGCAGTTGGTCATACTGATGAAACTATAGCCGCTCGGGTTGGGCTTAGAAGTACCTCTCATTGGGTTGGAATTATATGCCTCTCTAGTTTCTGTAGGTGTGATCAGTTGATCGTTCCTCTTTCTGTTTTTGTTTCTAATTTAAATTTTGAATGTTTCATGCATTAGCTTAGTTGGTTCTGAAATGTAATGAGCAGTAACACTTGACGACAATATGTGGTAGCTATCGCTTTAGAACTTGCTTACCAGCGGTTACCAAGGTATCATGGTGGAGGAGTGTAGCGCTTAACGTTATCACCATTCGACGGCGGTCAGGTGTAGCGACGGCATGGGTGGAGGGCAGCATGATAATGTCGAAGATATATAATCAATAAGAAACGTATACGAGATATAAATATCAATCATCTATATTTCTCAGAAATTCTCCTAAATTCTTTTAATTGTATGTGTTTTGCTTTAAAAAATATAACCAACCAAACAACTAGATAAAAATATATATATATATATATTTATTACGTATACAAACAGATCTTAAATCTCATAACATAATCAAAAATTTACAACGCAACATCATCCATCCATCAGCACACAGATTTCTAGCTCCCCAATATATGTATCTCCTGTTAGTAACTGCATATATGATTAATATAATTTACCTTATCAATTAGTAACTACACACAGATGGTTAATAAACATCTCTGCTTAAAGTAAACAATTAACATGTATTCCCAGCACCAGTTTAAAACAAGCTAGCGTAGCAATCTTGTAGAGATATATGTATCTCTCTCTGCTACGTGGATCAACAAAAGATGAGCTATCACTTATTCTATTTCTAGAATGATAAGTAATAAAAACTTATTTAGTGAATCCTCCCGTAATAACGAGAATTAAATTTCTAATCTTCTGCTTTTTAAATTGTAGATATAAATATCTTGCTTATTTACTTCAATCACAGTAATTCAATATATATATATTTATGTATATAATATTGCAACAAATACTTTAGGACAATTTATATCCTTATGTATACCAGATGCTTCCCATATTTCTATACTGCAGGTTAGAAATATGTCAGTCTCTGATCTAACAATAATCTGATATAAATCTCAGTGTACATTCATTGCAATATATATCCACCTATATATATATATATATCTTACATTAATCCCATTTAAATTTGCTTCCCATACATAACCTGTCCAATCTGGATTCAATGTTTCTGTAGTTACAGCAGCAATATTCTTTGGATATGATGTATTGTTTTGGAATCTGTGAAAATTATCAATGTCTGATAATATCTTTTATCATCTCCTTGGTAGGCTTGTGCACCGATTTTTTTTTCGGTTCGATTCGGTTCGATTTTTCGGATTTTTAAACTTTTCGATTCTGCTCGTTTCGACCGATTTCGGTTTAGATTCGATTCGGTTCGACCTGTTTTTCGGGTACATTTTTTTTTCGGAATTTCGACCATTTTTCGTATTTTCGTGTCACTGTGCTCGTTTTTTGTATCGACTTTTCGTTTTTTCGAAAAATTTTCGTTTTTCAGAAAATTTTCGTTTTTCGGAATTGCACATTTTTCGGCATATCGACCATTTTTCGTATTTTTCGTGTCATTTTGCCCGTTTTTTGTATCGACTTTTCGTTTTTTCGAAAAATTTTCGTTTTTCAGAAAATGTTCGTTTTTACAAAATTTTCGTTTTTCGGAAAATTTTCGTTTTTCGGAAAATTTACGTTTTTCGGAACATCTGTTCTCCTCGTTTGCCACATTTCAAGCCCATTCGAAAAATCCGAAAATATTTCGTTTCGGCTCGGAAAACATTTCGGATCTAAAATTTTTCGGAAATTCGGCCGCATCCGAAAACACGAATCGGGAAATTTCGTGAAAATTCCGAAATTCCGAAACCCGAAACGCACATCCCTACTCCTTGGTATAAGTGAGAGATAAGTCAATGCATGAGAGTTAGAATTGTGCATTGCCATGAGGGAAAATTTAGGTGTGGTCCTAATTGAAGTGAGGTGTAATGTCCTGGAATCAATGCATTGTGTGTCATGTCCTGAGATGATCTGAATGATGCAACGAACAGTACATGGCCAGTTATAGTAGATTCCACGTCACTCTCTTATCTATTTCCTAATTTAAATATAATGTTTCTCTATGGGAATTCTCCATTTTATTCTTTAAAATATAATATTTACTACACCACAAGATAGCAGTGTTGCTTTTCAAATTAATTAGTAATATTTTAATTCTATTATATTTGAATTATATGACAGAGGTTAAAGATCAATCTCCATATCTTGTTTTGAACAAAGAACCTTCTACTATCTCACAGACTTGTGTCTGTGGCTGTCAAATTATTATTTAATAACTCTCGTTATTCTATCCATTTCAAGGATTTTACTGAGTACTCTTATCAGCTAGATTCCTTTGCAATTAGATCAGCAACCTACATTTAAAACAGCTTATTTCTATTCTTTAGTAATTACACTGTTAGAATATACTTCAAAATATTTCTTAATATTATGTTCTGTGCTACTAATAGAATATATTGATTATAAGAATATATTTTCGTGAATATATTGATATACTTGCATAGATATTTTATTTTATTTTTCTATACCAGGAAAGAAAATATCTTTAATACAAGAAAAACAAACCTATAAATTGTCTGTCGTGTCTGGCACTTAGACTCGGCAAGTATCATATAAAGACATTTTATCGTCTATAGCATCATAGTCTGGCACTTATAGTTTTAAACACACATTCCTCTCTAATGAGTTAGTGAACTTGCCTCTGAAAAAAAATCTCTCAGGGTTCATTCTAAAACTAGGTTAAAGTTGTGAAAGACTTTACATTGAAACAAGATGGCTACAGGCATCCATTTTGTGTTACTCTAAAATCCCTGAAAATAATCAGTAAGTATTTCTTGTATATATATATACACTGTATATATGGCAGGTGCCATTGGGCACGATATTTTAATGTATATCCAATAAACCATCGCTTTTTACTACATTACCTAAGTCCTGGTGTGCGTCCTACTCTTCAAGATATATATATATATATATATATATATGTGCTGTTTTGTATTTAGATTTAATGTCCTGAGGAAAGCCTGCGGTGAGCGAGCTGAAACGTTGACTACTTTACAATAAAATTATATTTTTTTAAGAACACCCAGAGTGCCATCGATTTTTGAACTATTTTGTATGGCATGCATTGCAACAGGCATGAAATTGTGGACCCATGAGTGCTGGATTACCACTGGATATATATATATCACAAATGCTTTCAAGCCCAATTTATTTAACACTATAAATGTCTGATTTATATATGTTTTGTTTATTTTAAAGAAAGTGTTGGGTTTGTTAATATAGGTCTTGTGAAAATGTATCCATAGATAGAAATCACATTTATACAGTCTAGTCACTAAAAGTTAAATTCATGAGAATTGGCAGAAGAAGTGAAAAATCTAAGTCAAAATAGCCAAACCTGAAAAATTCTCCCATTTATCTCACTTTCAAAATCAGCTATTTGGTCTAGATTGTTCTCTTCTCCTACCAATTCTACTGAATTTCACTCTTAGTGAATAGACCTGAAAGTCACAATAAACCTTACCAAATTGTTGATTTTCATTTACAGTCAAGAAAATATGAAAAATCCCCAGACATTGATGAAGTCATGGACAAAGAAATTAAACGTGACATTGTGTGATTTTCATAATTCATGCTTCTAATCGATGCTATAGACCCCAAATAATGAAGTAAACCATAACCTTTAAAATCACTGAAATAAAGGTTACTATTGAAAAAACACAAAAAAGATGCTGGAGCAAAAAATAAAATAAAAAAGCCTCCATTAACTCTAACCATGAATGTAACTTAATTCTAAAAGTAACCCTAACGCTGAAACAAGCACAAATAGTAACATAGCCCTAATTTCTATCCTTTGCCCCAACCCTAACCCTAATTTCTAATTCTAACTGCAACCCTAACCCTAGTACATAACCCTAGCCCTAACTTCTAGCCCTAATTTTAATAATGATTTCAAAATTTAAACCTAACTTTTAGCATAACCTTAATTCCCAACTCTAACTTCAATCCTACATTCAGTCCCTAATCTAATTTCAAACCATATCCACAACTCTAACCCTATCTTCTAATCCTAACCCTAAATTCTAATTCTAATTTATAACCTAAACCTAATTTCTAATCCTAGCCCCAACCTTAATTTCTGACCCTAACTCTACTAACCCTACTTTCTTTTCGATTTTTTTATTTTGAAGATATGTCTGCAGAATAACAAATCAGTGAAAGACAATGGCTGTGCAGGACCAACAAGAAATAATCACAGGTGTACACAGCAGCAAAGCAAAGGAAGGTGGGAGCCGGAGACCAAAACATAACAAAAAAAAAAGGGGAACAAGGTAGGGGGGTTCGGCAAAGGCCAACTACGTGACTTTCATGGCTCACTCCCGAAAAGTCCCATGGACAAGGGGAGGCTATGGAGGACAAATGTCACGAGGCCAGAGAGCTCGGGGCCAATTATGGCAGGCAGAGAAATGGTAGCTGCCATAGTGGCTCACCCCGAGGAAGCCCCATTCTGCCAAAAAAGGGGTGGGTCAAAAAGGCCCATAGCACCCACCAACATATGAGAAGTTAACTATACACCAAGAAATTCAGCAAAAAAGACAGAAATAGGGTCTCAGAGTTTCAGGGAGGGGTGTGAAAATAATTAAAGGGAGAAAGTCAAATATGTCTCAGCCAGCCATTGTGGGGAAACAGGAGGGAGGGAAAGAATCAGCACAGAGGGATCTCTGCAAATGGTAAGGGGGTGTCAGCAGGGTATGTCATCAGGTAGGGGGTAAACACTTCTAGGGGGAATGGTGAAGTATCCGCGTGAGCGAGTTGTCATCAGCCTGGGATCCAAAAGCAGAGTGAACCAACTCAGCCAGTATGGAGAATGGGGCCTTACAGCTTATCCAGTGTCCAGGCAAGAAAGCTGACACATGGCTCCTGCACATCCAACATCCAGGAGTGAGGCTGGCGATGGTATGTGCAGGTGACCGCGGGAGAGTCGGAAGATCATAGGTCCCTCAGGCACCCAGAAAGAGAGCGGCAGCCGGAGAACGAGCGGACCACACTCAGCCCCCTCAGCCATGCACAGTGAGGGACCACAGAGAAGACCACCATAACAGAGGAACACGGCTATCCAGCAGGTAAGTCAGGCAGTGGAACCTCATCACACAGTGCATGGTCCAGAATTCACCCAGCCACGGAAGGACATGGCCTCGTAAAGGGAGTAGCATCCCACCTGGACAGGGCCAAATAAAAATGCACAAAGCTCCACCACAGGCCGGTCAGCATCCAAAGGAATCTAGAAGCATTTCCCAGTGGTCAGTATTATCTGCTTCGGGGGGCTCCCCACGCCACACGCATCCTGGCACTTCGGCCCATCAGCCATCATTGCCACGAGGCCACGCGGTCTTGGCTCTGCCACTACGGCAAACACCCAGACCCTGCGCCTCTCCCAGGTCGTCATCCGGGGCCCTCTGCAGCGCTGACAACAATCAGTGGAGGTCGCCCATCGTCAGCGTCACCGATCAGCAGGATTTGCAGGCAAGCATCTAGGCCCTCCAGCATAGACATGGTGAATGGCCTTGAAGCAGGCTCACCAGGGACATCCCCAGTGCATCCTCCATCAACAGCCTGGGAGTCACCGGAGCCTCGCCGTCGACGGTACAAATCCGGGTGGGCCCTCTGCAGCCTCGATAGCTCCATCACCAGCTGAGTGGAATGTACGGAACAGGGTCACACACTGGTGACAGGCACAGCACAAGTCCACAGGTCTACTAAATGGCCACCTGGTGTAGGCCGCAGCAGGAGGCCCACCGACCACGAGCAGGGAAACAGCGATCAGGAGGGCTCCCACCTCATTAAAAAGTCAGCTGCCCTTTCCCGGGGGTCTGGATCAGTACTTCGGGTCACAAAAGTGATGGTGGGATGGCTAAAATTCATCAATAAAACCCTTAAAGCAGAAGCGCTCAGCCAGGTACATCCACTCCCATCGGTGGTCAGCTCCTCCCCCCTTACCCTACTTTCTAACACTAATTTCTAAATCCCTAACCATAGCCACAAAACGAACTCTAGCCCTAAAACATACACTATATGGTCAAATGTTTTGGGGACCTGACCATTGCACTACCAGGGACTTTTATGACATTGCATTCAAAATACATTGACCTTAATATGGAGTTGGTCCCCCTTTGCTGCTATAACAGCTTCCGTTCTTCTGGGAAGGCTCTCCGCTAGATTTTAGTGTTCATTTGGGAAAATTTGCCCCTTCATCCAGTAGAGAATGTGTGAGGTCAGACACTGATGTTGGATGAGACGGCCTGACTCACAATCTCCGTTCCAGTTCATCCAGTAGGTGTTCAAGACCTCTTTGCTCTGTGTTCTGTTGACCTCAGCTTTGTTTCATTAATATTCCTGTTCTCTTTAGTCCATGACCCCTCACTTGCTCTTACTCTGTTTAACATAAACTTTTACTCAGCCACTCTAAGGACTAGTAGTTATTCTGTTTTTGTCTAGTTTGCCCTCAGGATCCCCTTCCTGATATCTTTCATGGAGAGGAAATCATCAGTGGCACACTCAGCTTGGAATAGCAGCTAGAGTATAACAATAATATTAAATAAGAATATTTCATATGTGTAGCTGTGTATGAAAAGGTGATCAGTTAGGTGTTCTGACTTTTGTATGTCGTGATTAACGAATAATATAGAGTTAATGTATTTTGAGTCATGGCTCACATCCAGTCCAGTGTTTTCTATATAGTGTCCTTGATGGTCAACAACTTGTGGAGGTGGCCGAGACATGGCTGTTTAAACAAGAAGATAAATAACCTTGTTTTCATATTAATATAGGATAGCAAGATGATTTATCACCCTGTTACTATCCTTGCTTTTGGGAGCATATCCAGCAGCCGGAGTTGGCTTCATCTTCACAAGAAGGCAGTATATCTGTCACTTGCAGCTGTCGAATACCTGGCCATCGTTTGTGTGCGTGCAATGGAGGGCGACTCCTACTTGTGTAAGTCAATGATGATTACTGATAAAAGGTTGGTGACTGCGGGGCTCAGAAAGAAGTTTCATACCTGAGTGTAGACGAGCTTCTCAGGTCTGCTTTTCCAACTGAGGCTCCTACCTGGTCTTAACAGAGCTTCCCAGCCAAAGTGTTGGCAAAGATGAAAACTCCAACATTTTTGGTGACGTATTGATTCTACAGTGGGTATAGAAAAGAATCACCCTCCTTGAACATAATCACAAATTGTTGCTTTGCAGCCTGAAATATTGACAGACACAGTTTTTATTTATCCAGTTGTATTTACAAAATGGATTGAATGCCACTGGAGTATCTCACACGCGACTTACATAAATGTATTATCTAATAATGATAAGCTGGATCGATTGTAGTATTTCTTTAACCTTACAGACTAATACAGCAGCTATGTCTATTACTGTCTCTAAATTGCCGGCCTGCTGGAATTTATATTTACTTATCTTTGTAACGTGGACCTGGCTGGATTTAGTTGCCTAGTAAGTGAATGCTAACGGAGTATTTTACATGCGACCGATCGCAGTATGATGATGTCATCAACTGCACACAAAAGACGGAAGTTCCCCCAAACAGCTGTCGACAATCTAGTAATTTTCATTCCCATAAAAACAGGTACCATTATTGGGAGGCCACACTTTTGATAAAGCCGTCTGAGAATGGCGAAACGCGATGAGTCTTGGGGCTGATTTTCTTTTAACTGGTCAACTTTTTATCTCAGACTTTAGGCTTTTTATTATAGATGCTCAGTTGTGGTACTCAGTCTATGACACTTTCAATGGGATATATCTATTGCTAATTCTACTCTGTCTACCCTCTACCTTTTATGTCTTTTGTATTCGCTATGATAGTTGGGTATAGTAGGCGGCTTGAACCGCTGAGGTTAGCTGCAGGGATCTATTATTGATATCCAATCCTTCTAATGTACATCTTCTTATGGTTAATTGCCAAGCTGTCCTAATCTCCACTTTCCACAGTAACATTTTTTTCATTGTGCTGGTTTTCCTTTTAATGCTATATTAATAAAGATTATTCTATTATCTTTTCCAATTATCTTCACTACCAGTATTTCGCTACCTGTTCTACAGGTCTATTTTTCTATGGTATTATAACCTTTCTAAATTTCTTAGGTGTACGTGGAGTAGTGGGCAGTTGAACATCTAAAAATTACAAAAACAATACCTAATGTATCATCTCTATACTTCTACAGGTTCAAATAACAATTAAAGATATTGCGGCCTTTAAGTAAGTGTAAATGTCAATACAAATGCAAATGTCAGTCATTAAATAAAATAGAGAACAGTACCACTCTATTTTATTAGAAACAAACAATTATGATACATATTAGACTAGTGATATACAAACGTTGATGTTATAGGTTTCATGGAAATAGTGTAAAAAGTATTTGATACTCATAAATACTAATATTCATTTGTACTGAATTATATACTTCAGATGACCAATATCGTTACAGTAAATCAATCTTGAAATGAAGTAATTCTACTCAATCTAATGCTAATGAGAGGAATTGGCTTTGGGAATTTTCAACTGTATTAAGCATTTAATAGTTTAACGTGAGGACTAGTAGGGCACATTGAATTAATGCAGCTTAAGTACTTTAATGAGATGGTCATTAAATGTTTTATAAAGGTATCTCGTGTTTAACATTCTTTATATCTGACACATTATTCTTGACTTTTGTTTTGTACACCATTGAACTCAATTGCACTATAAAATGATCTTTTACATAAATTCAAAATATCTCACCATTAGCATGCCCTCCACTAATATTGGCACCCATGGTAAACATGCACAAAGAAGGCTGTGAGAATGTTCTTTATTGTTTGACCTTTTAATCTTTTGGTCAAAACATATAGAAATACACCCTGCTCTCATGGATATCAAACATTTGCAAACATAACACGGGTTTATCCAAATAAATAAATCTTTGTTAAAAATGTGTGGAACAATTATGGACACCCTTTTAGTCAAAACGTTTGTGGTACCTCCTTTTGCAAAAATAATGGCTTTAACTCTTTTCCTGCAATGCTCCATACGATTGGAGAATACATATCAATGGATCTGATACCATCCCTCTAATTAGAATTTCTATAGATCTTTCAAATTTGGAGGATGACGCTGATGGACTCTTTTCAGTTAATCCCACAGGTGTTCTACAGTTTCTAGTCAAGGGACTGGAACAGCCATGGCAAGACCTTGATTTTGTGGGCAATGCACCATTTTTTTGTCTTGATTTTGATGTGTGTTTTGGAGCATTGTCCTTCTGGAGTATCAAACCACCACTGGCCATTTAAAGCTTTCTGGCAGAGTTAGTCAAGTGTACATTTAAGGATCATGATGGCATGAATCCGAACAAAATGATGGGGACCTGTATCAGAAAAAACTGCCCCAACACATTAAAGAGCCACCACCATATTTAACAGTGGGCATGAGTTACTTTTTGATATGATGACTACGTCTGTGTGTGCCAAACCCACCTCTGGTCTTTAATACTAATAGGCTCTATCATGGGTTCATTTGTCATGGTTCTGAGCACATTCTTTAGTTTTGGTCCAGATTGTAGTCCTTTCCTACCTAATCCTTATTTAGTTTATTTGTACCGCTACTTCCTTGCTGGGTTAATGATTAAATTTTCCCATCTGACTCGTGCAAGAGTCAGGACTGGCTCCCCTGCCTGGTTTTCCACAACCTTACCATAGTACAATACACCTTGGCTGTCTGCCTGCCTTTGTTCTAGAAACCCCCGCTGTCTGCAAATGTTCCAGAGACCCCTACTGTCTGCCTGTATTCCAGAAACCCCTGCTATCGGTCTGTGAAGATGCTTGAGTTTTTTTATGGAAGAGAGTAGAGGCTTTTTTTTCTTAAAACCTTTTCAAACAACTTGATGTGTTCTTGAGGTGACATTGGATTGTAGTTTTGGAGAGTTTCGGACCCCAAGATGCAATTAACTTCTGGATTTCTACATCTTTGATCCTTGGCCACTGCATACTTTACCAGTTTTACAATTGCATTTATGTATTATTTGCTCATCACCTATGCAGAGGGAGATAGTGCTCTGAGCTTTCAAATCCTTCTCTGTCCACTCATCTGTAGGCTCTACAGGTCTGGCTTCATTTATACAGTTCCACGAACGTTCACTTATTAGAAGCATCTTCATCTTGAATTTCCAAGACTGATAGTTCTGATTTGACAGATTTGCAAAGGAAAGATTTGATGAAGCTGTGTTACTTGCCATGATCTGTTTTATCTTGTTACAGTCTTTATCTTTTGCTGTATCTTGCACTTATTTACTATTGCAGACCTTTTTCCTGGGCTGGGCCCATAACCTATTCGAAAATTCTTTAAGGCTGAAGAGAAATAAAGTGTTCACAGTCTTATCTTCTTTAGAGCATGGCAGCAGTTCAAGCCTGCAGCTTTAATCTGCTTGAACAACAACACAGAAAACAATAAGAGTTCAGAACATACCATAGCGTTCTGTAACAGTAAACACTATAAACATCTCCATCTACAGTCTAAACAGTATATAGCATATAAATCACTTAAACAATAGTTGTTGCATTATAATACACTAGTTGTTAAGCCTGCCCAGAGGGCAGTCTATTGTTGTTGCTGCCAGCTCAGAATCCATATCCACAAATTTGCTTTTCAATTTCCTATCCAAGAGTATCACTATATATAAAATCTGTTTGTAACGCATCCATCACCGTCCGCAATGGGAGGGCCGAGTGAGCAGCTGTGATGGGTGTGCGCACAGCTGACTGCGCATTACAAATGCATTTATATATTAGAGCGGGCTCCTCTTTCGACTCTTAGATTGTAAACTCACGGGAGTGACTCCTCTTCCCTCTTAGATTGTAAATTTATGGGAGCAGCTCTTCTTTCCTCTTAGATTGTAGACTCACGGGAGCGGCTCCTCTTCCCTCTTAGATTGTAAACTCACGGGAGTGGCTCCTCTTCCCTCTTAGATTGTAAAATCACAGGAGCGGCTCCTCTTTCCCCTCTTAAATTGTACGCTCATGGGAGCGGCTCCTCTTCCCTCTTAGATTGTAAACTCACGGGAGCGGCTCCTGTTTTCCCTCTTAGATTGTTAGCTCACGGGAATGGCTCCTCTTTTCCATTTTAGATTGTAAACTCACAGGAGCGGCTCCTGTTTTCCCTCTTAGATTGTAAACTCACGGAAGCGGCTCCTCTTTCCCCTCTTAGATTGTAAACTCACGGGAGCGGCTCCTGTTTTCCCTCTTAGATTGTAAGCTCACGGGAACAGGACCCCTTAGATTGTAAGCTCATGGGAACAGGACCCCTTAGATTGGAAGCTCATGGGAACAGGACCCCTTAGATTGGAAGCTCGTGGGATCAGGCCCCCTTAGATTGTAAACTCACGGGATCAGGCCCCCTTAGATTTTAAACTCATGGGATCAGGCCCCCTTTGATTTTAAACTCATGGGATCAGGCCTCCCTTAGATTGTAAGCTCATGGGAACAGGACTATCTTTTATTGAGAGACCCTGACCCTAAGGGGGTCAGATACCCTTAGCACAGCACCCCAGCTGCTGTTACCGCCTCCTCTTCCAATCCCAGCAGGAGCCCACCACAAACAGGTGGGGCAAGGCCCAGCCCACCCTGCCGGGTTTGCTTCCCTTCGCTGATGCAGAGGCTCTGGACCTGATCCAGGAGGTGGAACCGGCGCCAGATGCATCCACATTGCAGTCTGGACCCAGGGTGCGGGGGCGTCGCGTCCGAGCGCCGGCCACGTCCTGCCCACCGACCTCCAGGAACGTTGCGGGCAGACGGTCCGGAGTGTGGCGCTAATCATCGGCAAGGCCCCAGAGCGGGCGGGAGGTGTCCGTGCCCGGTGCTGAAGCGCTTTGGCTCGGGTGCGAGGGAGAGGAGCTTTGTGCGTGCCTCTCCAACGCATCAGCTTTTTTATCGGTCCTCGTGAAAGCCGGCAATTTCCATCATCGCGCATGCGCAAGTAGGCTTTCGCATGCGCGTTCCGTCCGTCGGCCTCGGGCAACGGATAAAACGGTTTTATAGATATAGATGAGTACAGTGTTCTAACAGTTGTCTATTTTTGTGGAAAAAAATAAATACATTTTCTGATTTTCTCTAAATATAGTATGGAATGGAATTATAGTAGTATTCTACTATATGGCTGAGACATGGCTGAGCATGTCTTGTCTTTATAATTTTAGCCGGTATTGCATAAATTATTATAGTTTTGTATCTTAACCCCTTAACTCCCAAAGTCTAGTTATCTCAATTTTGCATTGTACTACTATGAAAAGCACTCATTAGCATATCAAACACCAATTTTCACAATTTTTTTAAAGCAGAATTAGTGTGCCCCCTGTGAAGAAACAAATTCCACTGTCTTATCTATCTCCAAGCACCCTACAGAGAGATAAAAGAAGCTGCATATAGCAGCCCCAAACCTCACTGTAACAAACATTTCAAACACATCACTGTTGTATTATAGCAGCCATGGATTTGGCAGAATACAAGGAGAGCTCTGGGATCACTCAATGCTGTACAGGAATAAGTCAGAGGGGTTATAATGACTGAAAATAGCTGTACAGAACAGAACCAAGTGCAACTGTAATTTACATAAACAGGCATTATGCCACATATAGATCATATTTTTATATTGTGCTGGTATTTTTTGGAAGCTGCATTGGTAATAATCTCATTATGATCACTACAAGTCTCCATAAGCAGGATATCTGTCCATTTTTATTATTTATCTTTATCACAGTTACAGTATTTGGCAAAAAGGCCATTTATGCCTGATTCTGATAATGCAGACCTTGAGTGACACTGTGTAAGATAAAGGACACCATCTAGAGTTCAGAATCTTTCATTCCAACAATGTTTTTGTAATGGATAAACAAATGCAAGAAAAATTAAAACTAAGCGAATATACATTACTTTATTTTTTTCTTAGAACAACATCTCTGTGCAAAATTTCTATTTTTTTTATATTCAAAGTTTTTATTTTGAAAAATAGTCAGCATAAGAGTATACTGCAAAGTAAAGGATGGCCACGCAGGCCCAAGGCATGTCCTCAGAAAATAAACTGCAAAATAAAGCAAATAATAAAGTCATCTATGATTTAAATAAGCAAAATAAAACATCCCCTAGTAGGGGGGTCTCGTCTACAGAGAAATAACATAACAGAGAAATGACTGCTTGCATGTACAGCTGTGGTCAGGGAACAAAACAAAACAATTGAAGGGGGTTGGAGGGTAAAAATTGGCAAAGGCCAGAGTTGTGCCAAACTAAGGGAATATCAATCATGGTAACTCAGCGAAGGGAGGGGGAAATGGTGGAAATAATAAGAAATATATGGGAATATTACTCAGCAGGCCTGGGAATGTGTAGAAAACAATAACATTTCTGATAGTATCAGCAGTAGTCCACAAAAAACTCCAAAAGGCATAAGTCCTCTTAAAACAAGCAAGTGTCCTCGGAAATAAGTCCTAAGGGGGAGAAAAAGAAAGAAAATATCCAACAGCTTGGGGGGGGGGGTTGAGGGGAGTCGAACAGCGTAGTTATGCAGGGGTAGAAAAGGAACAGGCCCAGAGCCGCTACCGCAGCAGGAATGGGTTACTCACCCAGTGTCCATCCACATGGTGTGGCGGGTGACATCGTTCGGCGTTGACCTCTCTCGATAAGCCCGGTGAACAATCAGGCTCCAGGAAAAATTTCTATTTTTACCCTTTATTTATTTGTTGACATTGCATTCCACGTTTCAAATAAATGTTGTGATAAAAACATTTCAACAAAAATTGCTTGGAAGTGAAGGGGTTAAATTGTATTATTAACCTTATTTACATATCATGATTGCATTTAAATTCTGACTGGCCTTCCCTTCCGTGATATTAATGTGCCCATGTCATACTGATCCGCCATATACTGTCTATCTCCTATAGATTGTGTATTCTGATCTTCCCTAATCATCATCAGCTCTGATTGCATCATATATTACTGTAATGATGCCATGTAGGTAAGCATGACTGGTGCACTAAAATTAAATTTCTGTTGAAAAAACAAATGTATCTTTTGACAAAAGCCCTAAGGCCCGTGTCAGATGAACGCAGTGATCACGTCCGTGTTGCCGCACATTTTAACGTCCGTCGTAGCATAAAATTATGATCAATAGAGACTCACACACGAAGTACGACCGCACAGAAGTGCGGACGCACAACGCACGTGGCACCAGACGCAATTTAGGCAAGAACGTCAAACCGCTAGGACAGGCGCACGGAGTGCCACGTCCGCGAACCTTTGTGTGTGAGTGATGGAACGTAGTCAGACAGACTGCATTTTTGACGTCCAGCCTTTTTGACGGACAAAATGGTTTTTCATATCATGTATCAATTTTTTTAATTTTACATATTCATTTTATTTCCCATCTACATCAGTCAAAAAAAAATCAGTAAAAAAAAACGATTTGTGTGGTGTCTACAGTATCATCAGTCAGAAAGTACGTTGGTTGTGCACGGACGCACAGTGTGCTCATAATGCGTTCGTCTGACATTGGCCTAAAAGATTTGTGGAAGTCAAAGAACAAAAATAGCAGCAATGTGTACATTCTCTATCTGGTTTACAATTTGCTGTCTGATTAACACTTCAGCATAAGTCACTGCTTAGGGAATTAACCTATTTATATGATGCGAGTTCTCCTCCTATAGAATACACACACTTGCAGGAAAAGAAAAAAATAAATAAATGTTCTTTCATAATTTGAACAGACTTAAATTAGATTTATATAAACACATCAACTAATTAATCAAAGCATATTCATGTATTTATGCACAATTATAATTATTTAATGACAGTATTTATTTAGTTGCTGCTAATCATAATATTATTGCTAATGAAATTAAGGTGTTATTCACAAAAGCAGCGAAGCTTCATTGAAATTTTGGTGCTTTTCACTTCCTTGCACTCCACTATTCTATTTTGCAAAAACTACGGTGCACCGAAGATGGAGTCACTGAAGCCTCATTAAAAATTTGGGGAAGAGCACCGAAGAAAGGTGGAAAGCGGCGAACTGGCCTTGACGAAATCCACCGAACTGCAAGAAAACAGAACTCTACTATTCTCCTAAAAGGTGCTTAAACCAATAAAATTGCATTAACATGTGTCAAAATAATAAAAGATCCTTTAAAAAATAATGAAAATGTCTGATATGAACTGAAAAAAGTATGTTAAAAAATAAGATAACACAAAAATGTCATGTAAAAAATACAATGAATGCAAAAAGGTGAACTAAAAATAAAATAAAAAGAGTATTTTGCTGAAAATGAAAAGAATAAACAGTCTTTAACCACTTGGCTGCTATGGACGCTGTGCTGTGCTGTGCTGAGCATGTCAATGCACAGGAGGCAGCAATCGGCTGGGATTCCGACCGATTGCTGCACTCCCCCGGTGCGGGGTGACATCTTGGATGTCAGCCCAGCACTCCGGGACCCCGGCGGGGCCATTAGATGTCATCGCAGCGGTGCGATGACATCTAATTCAGGCGCCCCCCGCGTGTGCGAAGGAGGCGCCCCCTGCGTGTGCGAAGGAGGCGCCCCCTGCGTGTGCGAAGGAGGCGCCTGAAAGGGAGGGGGGAGGTCCTTCGGATCTCTCTCCCTCCCGATCGCCGGGCGGCACAGAGTTAAGGCAGGTACCATTTGGAAGGGCACAGCCTGCCCTTCCAAACGGTGGCTGACATTAACCCCTGGGGAGCCGGATCACGATTCGGCGCTGAAAAGCACCGGATCGTGATCTTCTCCCGGAGCTGGCCGACATCTTGGATGTCGGCCAAGCCTCCGGGAACTCCCCCTGAGACTGGCGTCATCGTGCATAGCACGATGACGCCAGTCCTGGAGTTAACCCCTAGCTGCCAGCAATTGCGGAGATAGGGGGTTCCAATGAACCCCCTGTCTCCCGATCCATGGCAGCTAGGGGTTAATGTTTTATATCGTTGGATCGGCCAAAGCATGGCCTTTCCAACAATACCAAACATGACCATGGAAATTATTTTTTTTAAAAACTAAAGAAAAAAAAAATATTTTAAAAAAATTATAAAAATAAAAATAAACAATTTTTTTCTTTTTTTGCTTTGTTAATGCAGCAATATTGTTCCCATTTCAATTATAATGTGAACAATGATGCTGCACTAACGATTTTTGAATGCGGTGCGTTTGTTAAAAATAGCGAAATTTCCCCCCAAAAAAAATGTAACGAGTCCCCATTTCTAATTTTTTTAACAAGCGCACCCCATACAAAATATAACCGCAATTGCTCGCATGTTAAAATGTGGAAAAAAAAACACTTTACACATTGTAAATTATTGAAAATTCAAATGTTATTGCATTTTTTGTTGTAATATACAGACAGGACATGACGTATACATATAATAGTGACATATTATGAATCTGCCGAGTCTACCGGAAAGAACAATATATAATATGTCTGGGTCATATATTAAAATATGGCTTCAAAACGTGGTTAAACATGATGAGCGAAAGTGGTAAAAATGACCTCAGCACAGAGGTGTGAAAAGGCTCAGCAGCGAAAGGGTTAAAAAAAATGTAAAAAAAGAAATTAGGCTTTTACATTGAATCCTGTGGGATTTGCAAGTTTAAACCCGTCGAACTGAAACACCGAAAATCAGAGCCTTTCACTGGAATTTCAGTGCAGTTCTGCGTTCTGTGAATAGTTGACACGCTAGTCTTCTGTGGGGAATTTCAATGCTGAATTGTGGTGAACTACGGCGAATCGCACTGTAGATTGCTGTCTATTCGCCTGTAATTGGCGATTTTTAAAAAAAAAAATTGAGAAAGGATACATTGAGATTTCTCTCGTTTTCAAGTATTTCCTGGGTGGCAAGTATGTAGGTGTCTTGCCCGAGGACACTTACTGGAGAGGTGCTCTTGCCGGGATCGAACCTGTGTCTCCACAGTCTCTCTCCATGGTTATAGAGCAGTGGTGTTACCTCTACTCCCCACAGCTTATTGAATAGACGGATTGGCCTGAAATTGCACCGAATGATGAAATTCACCTTTTTTGATTTAATTATTTCACATCCTTTTCCACCCTTGTTATTAAAGGAGACGTTCTTACCTAAACTGATTTGGTGTGAAATTCACCGTCTGGCACAATTCCGAGGTTAGTGAGTAACTTCTTAAGTTTATTCATGACCTTGGAATAGATCACTATTCTTGCGTTTAACGACTTCTGTGTCCCATGTTATGTATAAGAGTCACCAAGTACACTATACGAATGCATGCCGAGAGATACTAAGGTAAGTACGTTACCACTGTTAAGAATCAGTTTAGGTAAGAACATATCCTTTAAAAGACAAGGTTGGAATAGGATGTGAAATAATTAAACTAATAACGTCTGCTGTTATGCTGTGCATCTTGACCGCTAAGTATAATGACAACCCTTGGAATAGGGCCCTAGCTTGTTAGACACTACAATAATTCTCCTAAACCTTTTCTTAACAGTGGTAACAGAATTTATAAAATTTAAATATTTCATTTATTTAACCTGTAAACACAATATAATAGTTTATGATCCCATTGTCAATGGCAAAAACACATTGCTTTGACAAAGTCTTTGAAGCGGTGGTCCTTTCAGTAGGTAACGGAGAACTCCAGTATCATGTGCAGTATAACTAAATTACATGTTCAGAGGCGATGTTCCATGATCACTGTTATTTACGGTTAGAAAGTTATAGTGTATTTATATACTCCTTGATCCTAAGTACAAAGTAATGTTTATGGAAGATCTTATGTTGTAAACTTGTCATAAAATGAATTGATAGATAGTTGCTACAGATTCACATAAAATACACAGCTGATATTGACTTCAGTATTGCCTGATTCCGGTGTAAAGTCATTAAAATTTTCATTAAGATATTAGAAGCACAAAAAACATACTTAAGAATCATAAAACATTTTAAATCGATCATATTATTTTTTTTAAGTATTTAATTGTAATGTGTAACACTGACTCATAAGGGAGCTTTTCTGATATTGATAGTTCTTCTTTTCTTTGCCATTTTGAATTATACTGGAGCAATTGAAGGTGTGGGGCGTGCTGCTAAGGGCACATCATTTGTAAGTCTACGGCTTGTGCTCCAACAGCTACATGTGTACTGGCTCAAATTTCTCTTGAAAGCTGAATCATGATAGGGGAGGTCTGAGTGTCTATGCCATGGTATACCTGTACATCTGTTTGAATAAAGAAACTGGGTTAGAGGTAAAAGGGGAGGGGATGTGCTGAAATGGGGGAAACACTCTGTTGCTGTCATGGGCAATTGAGGATCCTCCAGACAGGCAGACATGGCTGCCACTTTAAATGACCTGTAACGGGAGCCAGTTCATGTGCTACACCTCTGCCTGCTTTGCTGTGCCTTTTTCCTGCATGGCTAAATTTTTGCTTCCAACCTACAGTTGCAACTATCAGCCACGCTTGTTCATAATTAGCAGGATTTAACAGTCTGTCAGAACCTCAGTATCAGTATGTAGCGTATTACACAAGCAAATAGAGCAGCCAGCCTGGGAACGAGTACCGACACCTTCTTGCTGCAGATCATGCAGAAGTAGCATTCTGTGTTACCAGAAGCTCCTCTCCCCGACTCTGTGTACTTGGTTATGAGGGGAAGCAACAGTCCTAGAGAGCCAAGAGCATCACACTAAGAGCTGTCAAAGCACCCATGGGTCCTTCACAAAAATTATCTCTGCATGTAGAAGGGTGAAGAGTGTTTGTGTAAATGCATGTGTAAGTGATCGTGACTCTCATGCCATATTGCCACATAAACAAGCTTATACCTTTGCATTTCATCCAGACAGCCACATCCATGCACATACCTATTAGCATGCACATTAACCTCCCTGGCGGTCTCATTTTTTCAAAATTTCATGTCTAAAAGCGTCTCAATTTTTTTTAAAGGAAACGTGTTTTTGTACATAGTTAGCCTGTAATAATTAGGAATCATGAACTGAAATCCGTGCAATCAAGAGTCCTTACTGGTAAAATCCTTTATAAATAAATAAAATAAAAAAAATAGTAAATACACTGAGTCCGATAAAGTTTGAAACACAACATAATAATTTATTATCCCAAAAATAATTATCCAAAATAATGCAAATAAATGATATTCAATAAAATACAACAAAAAACACTGAAATCTGTCTGAAAACAAGGGTGAGAGGATGTATGGTCTATTTCTTATCCTGTACTGCCACGTAGTGGCCGTTCATAAACATTGCACTTTAGATTATACAGTGTAAAATGATATTTTTCTAAGTTTGCTGCTGGTCCCGCCTCCCTGCATCGTGTGACTCGCAGGGAGCCTTACCAGGAAGCAGCTCGCCGCGATCACACTGCGGGGGACAGCCAGGGAGCCAGGAGGAGGTGAGTATGCATCCAGCCCGAGTGTGGCTCGGGGTTACCGTTCACGGTAGTGAAATTTAACCCCGAGTCACACTCAGGAATACCGCCAGGGAGGT
This sequence comes from Leptobrachium leishanense, assembly GCA_009667805.1. NCBI lineage: Eukaryota > Metazoa > Chordata > Amphibia > Anura > Megophryidae > Leptobrachium > Leptobrachium leishanense. Next base: position 178,999,261 of record CM019067.1, on the reverse strand, counting down.
TAAGGCCACACTCATGCAACACATCTGTCATCATGAATCCTCACTTTCCAGAGGATGAGGGGTAAAATGGATCTTCGTCTGTGTGCCAGAAAATAATTACACTGACCCTGGTCTGTGTATATCTTAGTTTGTTTGTCCACAAAGTGGAGTGAAGCAACATCAGTATCTGGTCACTAAAGGGATTATTCAATAACCTCCGAATTGCACTGAACAGTGAATCGCACAGTTTCGTGCAATTTTGGGCCAATTTGTCTATTCACAAAGCTGCCAATTCGCCAAATACAGGCGAACTGACAGGGAAATATGGTGAAATTCGCCGCAATTCAGCAGCATATGTGGGCACTGAAATTGTCCCATAGAAGACTATCATGTCTTCGATTCACAGATTGCTAAATTACACTGAAATTACAGTGAAATACCCTGATTTTCGGTGTTTCATTTCAACAGGTTTGACTAGGTGAATCCCAGAGGTTTTAATGTAAATGTTTTCTTAATTTTTTTTTAAATTCAATTTAATCTTTTCATATTCAGCAAAACATCTTTTTATTTATTTATTTTTTAGAACATCTTTTTATATTTTTTGACAAAATTTTTGTTTCCCAATTTTTTTTAATAAGGCGTTTTTTAAAAAAAAAATCTGTAACAGATCTTTTTTATTTTTTAAAGGAGCTTTTTATTAATTAGACACATTTCAAAACATCTTTATTGGTTTAAATACCTATTAGAGGAATAGGAAACATAGAAACATAGAAAAATGTCGGCAGAGAAGAACCTTTCGGCCCATCTAGTCTGCCCAATTACATGGATACTTTACCTGTATTTATCTTTTGTTTAGGATAGCCTTATGCCTATCCCATGCTTGCTTAAATTCAATTACTGTTTTGGCCTCTACCACTTCTACTGGAAGACTGTTCCATGTATCCACCACCCTCTCAGTAAAATAATGCTTCCTGATGTTACTTTTAAACCTTTGCCCCTCTAATCTAAGACTATGTCCTCTTGTTTTGCTATTTTGTTTCCTTTTAAATATACTCCCTTCCTCTACCTTGTGGATTCCCTTTACGTATTTAAATGTTTCTATCATATCTCCTCTGTCTCGTCTTTTTTCCAAGCTGTACATGTTAAGATCATTAAGCCTTTCCTGGTAACTTTTCTCCTTCAAGCCGTACACCATTTTAGTAGCCCTTCTCTGAACTCTCTCTAAGATGTCTATATCCTTCTGGAGATACAGTCTCCAGTACTGCACACAGTACTCCAAGTGAGGTCTCACCAGTGCTCTGTACAGTGGCATGAGCACTTCCCTTTTCCTACTGCTAATACCTCTCCCTACACAACCAAGCATTCTGCTAGCATTTCCTGCTGCTCTATTACATTGACTACTTACCCTTAGATCCTCTGAAATAATGACCCCTAAATCCCTTTCCTCAGATGTTGAGATTAGGACTGTATCAAATATTCTATATTCAGCCCTTGGGTTTTTACGTCCCAGGTGCATTATCTTGCACTTATCCACATTAAAACTCAATTGCCACAACTCCGACCATTTTTTTAGTTTACCTAAATCATTTGTCATTTGGCTGATCCCTCCAGGAACGTCAACCCTGTTGCAAATCTTTGTGTCATCAGCAAAAAGACATACTTTTTCATTAATACCTTCTGCAATATCACTAATAAAAATATTAAAGAGAATGGGTCCAAGTACTGACCCCTGAGGTACCCCACTGGTAACAAGACCTTGCGCCGAATGAACTCCATTTACCACAACCCTCTGTTGTCTGTCACTCAGCCACTGCCTAATCCATTCAACAATATTGGAATCCAAGATCAAAGATTGCAATTTATTGATAAGCCTTCTATGCGGAACAGTATCAAAAACCTTACTGAAATCTAAATAAGCAATGTCTACTGCACCACCTGTGTCTATTATTTTTGTTACCCAATCAAAAAAATCAATAAGATTAGTTTGGCATGATCTCCCTGAGGTAAACCCATGTTGTTTCTGATCCTGTAATCTATGTGTTTTTAGATGTTCAACAATCCTTTCCTTTAACATGGTTTCCATTAATTTCCCCACTACTGACGTAAGACTAACTGGCCTATAGTTCCCCGATTCCTCCCTACTACCCTTCTTGTAAATGGGCACAACATTTGCTAATTTCCAGTCTGAAGGAAAGTTCCTTTTTTTGTTGTTTTTTTGCAGTTTGGTGGTGTTCAATGGCAAGTTTGGTCTTCTTGAGAAAAGTCCCTACATGGACTAAGGCTGCTGTCAGACGAGCGTAGTGTTCACGTCCGTGATTGCGCCTAAAAGTACGTCCGTGATAGCATGAAAGAAAGTCCATTGGAGCCTGACACATGAAGTACGTCCACACTGAACTGCGGACGCATGATGGACGCTGCAAACGGACGCAGGTTAGGCAAGAACGTAATACTGCTAGAACGGACGTGCGGAGTGCACCACGTCCACAACGTCTGCATAGCTTTGTGTGTGAGTGATGGAACATGGTCAGACGGACTGCATTTATACATCCAGCATTTTTGACGGACAGAATGTTTTTTCATTGTAATTTATTTTTCCCTCCTACATCCGTCAAAAATAACTTCAGTGAAAAAACGGACTGTGTGACCACTACTGCGTCTTCCGTACTGACGATGTCCGTACTGCACGGACGTACAGTCCGTAGAAATCACGCTCGTCTGACCCTAGCCTTAAACGTCGAGAATATTATCCAATAAATTTATATATTTAACATATTTGGAGAGGCTTCATGTGCACCATCATGTTCTATGTTGTGTAGTTACCCGGCGATTGGTGGCACCCAAGCAAGCAATTTATTTTTATGTCATTAAGTAATATTTTTTTGCAAAAAAATTATTTTTTAATTGTTTAAAACACCTTTTTATATTTTCGTATTTTTTAGAAGACCTTTTTGTTTTTTATTTTTTCAAAGACTTTTTTATTTTGTAGCAAACATTTATAATATGCTTTATATGAACTTTTTTTATTATTTAATTTTTTTATTGATTTAAACTCCTATTAGGATAATTATTTTTTACAGTTTGGTGGAATTCAACGATACCAAGCAAATGAAGATTATGCTGGTGAACCATGCATAATCATGTGGTGACAACACAGCAAAATAAACAGTAATTCTTTATTAGAAATATATAACATACTAAATAATAAAACCAATTAAAGAACGGGAGGGGTGCCTCAATGATCCTATAATAATGAGAGGTCAGGGTGAGAGCACGGCTCTACGAGACAGTCAGGAGCTATACAATTGACTAATAATTAATGTCATACTCTTATAGGATCAAAAATCTAGCTGTAATGCCCAGAGGAGCAGAAAATACTGCTCAGGGACACTGCACTAAACATTCATCCAGTCATGATAGCGAGCACTCAATGGTGATACATACTAATGTTGTAAAAAGAAAGAGTAAATTTATTACAAGTATCATATCACTTACTTTGACCGGAATTAGTAATTCAATATGATGCGGTTTTCCGATGCCAATTCTGTGCAATTCAGTGCAATTCGGCAGCTATTGGCATAAATCGGCAATATTTGCCAATGTCTGATTGCTTCAGTGACTCGATTTATGGCAAAATACAGTGACCATTCGCTAAATAGTGAATTCACCCTATCTTCAGCAAAATGGATTTACTGAAGTGTGCCGAACTGCAGCAAAATACAAAACATCGAAATTGCATGCAATTTCGGTGCTTTGTGAATAGACACTTAAATGTCCTAAACAGACACAGTATATTCCTCTATTTTACAATTACTACCTCTACAGTAGGGATGAGCCGAACGCCCCCGTGTTCAGTTTGACTTCGAACTCGAACAATTTCAGAAGTTCGAGTTCAAACTTGAACGCTATCCGAACTCAATGTAAGTCAATGGGGAGGCAAAGATGGTGGGCTTTATTTATACACGCACCAAACACTTCCCATTTGGAATTAAAAACAAAAACATGGAAAGAGGAACAGCTGCAGAACGACGGACTGGTGTTACAAGCATGATATACATAAATACAGAAAAAATGGCGTCGCGCCCATACTCACCGGAGCGGCTGCAACTGCCAGGAGTAACAGCCCAGTTAATGTATAAAACATAACAAGGAAAAAAGGTGTCATCTGCGCTCGTTTCTATGTGTTCCATGTACAACAAAACTGAGGTAACACCAGTCCGTCATTCTGCAGCTGTTCCTCTTTCCATGTTTTTGTTTTTAATCCCAAATGGGAAGTGTTTGGTGCGTGTATAAATAAAGCCCACCATCTTTGCCTCTCCTTGGCTGAAAAGCTGCAGGAGAGGCTTGGAGCTGCTCAGTAGAGCGGCCTTTTGGTTACAATTGTTAGGTACTCACTCTGTAAAGAGGTGCCGTGAAGTGGCGAGTGAGCTTACGTTGCAATGGCCATTGAAACAAACAAAAACCTCAGTTTTGTTGTACATGGAACACATAGAAACGAGCGCAGATTACACCTTTTTTCCTTGTTATGTTTTATACATTAACTGGGCTGTTACTCCTGGCAGTTGCAGCCGCTCCGGTGAGTATGGGCGCGACGCCATTTTTTCTGTATTTATGTAAGTCAATGGGACCCGAACGTTAGATTTTTAGAGTGCCCTCCAAGAGGGCATATGCTAGATATTTGCCATAAAAGGTGTATGGGGGTCCAGGTAGTGCCCTGGGGGACAGGAAACAAGGACAAAAAGTTTTTAAAAAAAACATTTTTAAAAGGAACAGTGAGTTTTCCATGAAATAAAGGTTGAGAATAAAAATGAAAAATTCCTTCAAATATCGTGCCTAGAAGGTCCCCATAACCTGCCCGTGAAGTGGCGGATTTGTAGGATGTATAGAAACGTTTAAAACCAAAAAAATGACATTTCAAATGACGGTAAATGGTTTTCCGTTAATTTATTCATAAACAACTGCTTGGGGCGGCAGCCTGTATGAAAAGAGGAGACGTTTTAATACACGCAGAACAAGTTTAGTGATTTTTTGGCTAAATTATGGTGAAACGTATGCAGGCTTTGGATGAAAGTAACAATAGGTGCTTTAAAATTGGGTCTTTAGTGTCGGCAACAGTGCCATCACACCGTAACCCCTCTGTGGTATTGTGGAAGAGTGTAGGGTTGGACCCTGCGGTAAAATATTAAAATGATATGAATCTGGTACACGTGTCAGTGTCAGTGCACCCAAATATTTTGCCTTTGGTGGCAGCAAGTGCCTTCACACCGTAAGCCCTCTGTGGTATTGTGGAAGAGTGCAGGGTTGGACCCTGCGGTCAAATATTAAAATGATATGAATCTGGTATAGGCATCAGTGGCAGTGCACCCAAATATTTTACCTTTGGTTGCAGCAAGTGCCTTCACACCGTAAGCCCTCTGTGGTATTGTGGAAGAGTGCAGTGGTGGACCCTGCGCTTCAATATTAAAATGATATGAATCTGGTATAGGCGTCAGTGCCAGTACACCCCAATATTGTGCCTTTGGTGGCAGCAAGTGCCTTCACACCGTTAGTAACCCCTCTGTGGTATTGTGGAAGAGTGCAGGGTTGGACCCTGTGGTCAAATATTAAAATAATTTTAATCTGGTATAGGCGTCAGTGGCAGTGCACCCAAATATTTTACCTTTGGTGGCAGCAAGTGCCTTCACACTGTAACCCCTCTGTAACTGTGGTATAACTCACTGATACACTCTGATAACAGGTTGTGCCAAGACAGATTCTAATTTGCTGAACTGTGGTAGAACTCACTGATACACACTGTCCCTGATAGCCTGGCAGTACCAACATAGATTCTAATTCCCAGAAATCTCCTACAACTCCCTGAAACACACTGTCCCTGATAGCCTGGCAGTGCCAACACAGATTCAAATTCCCAGAAATCTCCTACAACTCCCTGAAATACACTGTCCCTGATAGCCTGGCAGTGCCAACACAGATTCAAACTCCCAGAAATCTCCTACAACTCACTGATACACACTGTCCCTGATAGCCTGGCAGTGCCAAGACAGATTCAAACTCTTTACCGGTTCTAGCTGTGTCTCTGTGCTTTTCTTTGTTGTCCCTCTCTCTGCTGTCTTTTTTTCTCCCTGTGTGTATGGATTTCTTTCCTTCCCTGTCTCTGCAGTAGCTGGGGGTGAAAGTTCAGCCCCGTCCTCCCCTCAGCTCGCAGTGCAGGAGGGCGGAGGAGCAACTCAGATGCACATGCTCAGTGCGCTTTTTACCTATACCTAGATATAGGCACTGATTGGTTACCATAAAATGCCACCTGAGGTGGGCGTGAAAAACACCAAGAAAGAAGATCAGGTAAATATGAAAAAATATCATATTTACTTGCTTTTTATGTCTGCTGAATGAGACTACTGACTCATTCAAAAGGCATTGCATGTTTTTAAAAGCACACTAGCAAAGCATGCATGCCCCTTTAAAGTAAATAACTTCACAATTTTGTGATTCTGTTTTGGCAAAGTTATTCCATATTTCCCCAAACATTATTGATTTGGTTACATTAGGCCATGGCACTTCCTCCACCATAGGTGGCAGTTGGGGGTTAACTCCCGAACTGACGTCACTACGCTATGCGCGATGACGCCAGTCGGCAGGGGGAAATCCCAGAAGCTTGGCCGACATCTTGGATGTCAGCCAGCTCTGGGAGGGGACCGCAGTCTGGCACCTGTTGGTGCCGAATCACGATCCAGCCCCCAAGGGGATAAAGACAGCCACCGCTTAGAAGGGCAGGCTGTGCCCTTCCAAGTGGTGCTTGCCTTTTTGCTGTGCCCCAAGCAGATCGGGAGGGAGAGAGGTCCAAAGGATCTCCCCTTCGACTGATCGCTGCCTCCTGTGCTAGGACATGCTCAGCGCGTCTGCAGCACAGGAGAATCACTTGGCTGGCCATGCTGAGCGCGTCCTTAGCAGCCAAGTGGTTAAGGAACAATGTATGCTCTGAGTTTGCACCTCCCGTTACTGGTCCTATGGAGATCAGAGAGTCAAACTGTTTCATGACCTGACCTTGTTTACGCTCACCACTAGACGCTTTCTCCATCCGCTCACATCTGCTTCATGGGACCGCAGCCTGGCTTACCGCTGGGCCTTTCTGTTTGCCCTACAGGTTCGAGATGGGGATAGTGTGCATGTGGTTTGTAGACCCTCGGATGTTCCAATTTTCCTAGAGGATTTACAAATGCCTGCACAATAAGTGGAAGATTGGGATGCGGACCCCTTACCATGGATGAGACCGGGTGCTGCTCTGCGACCCCCCAACAGTGACAGCGACAGTGTCGATCTCGTCACAAACCACAGTGACCTGTTTCCCCGAGGTGCCCAGAAGACGACCGACCCAACTAAGCCCTGCTTCGACTAGTATACTCTTTCACTGATTGTGCCGACACCCAGCCGACTCCCTGGACATTCTCTGAGGTCTGCTTGTTCTCTCTATTTCAGACTTGGTTGTGCTTGATTTTTTTTCTTGGTGTGCTATTAGGCACCCTGTTTCTTTCTGGTAGTGGATTCCCATGGGACCACGGTTCCGCTTATTGGGGACCAGGACTGAAGAGTATCGGACACAGATTGCCCACTGCCCCATGGATTGGCTCCTGATATGGTTGTGACCATATTTAATAGTACTGTATGTGACTACCCTCCCCAGGTTTAATTTTTGTCTGCCCTGGATTTGCTCACACTAGTTTTCCCGCCTTGAGACACGGCCTGATCTCGTTTTTTGTGGCATGCTATGATGCACTGCTGCCCTGTTTCCATTTCATGTTTCCCTGTCTCTTCTCCCCTCCCCACATGTACTTATTGCCTGATGTGAGATCGCCTACACTGCTCCCTGTGGAGAGCTGACGGAACTCCGTATTTTCTGCCTGTACTAATTAGACATGCGCATAGCACAAAATTTTGTTTTGAACTAATGGATTAGTCCTAAAATGCAATTTATTTAGTTGCTAAAGAAATTTGTTTTCAGTTCTTTAGTATGAAAACTAATTTCATTCATCCGAAAACCAGTGGATACAATTACTATTGTAGTGGTCCCTCTCTGTATAGAACATCCTCCTAAATTTATACCTTTCTCTGTATAATGTATACAACATCCTCCTGCATTAATACCCCTCTCTGTATAATGTATAGAACATCCTCCTGCATTGATTAATGCCCCTCTCTGTATAGAACATCCTACTGCATTGGCATGTAGAGGGTGCAGAACTTCGGAATGCAATGCTTATCCAGCACAGGAGAGTCAACTTTTACTTAAACTTTGTATCTCTGTGGGGGAGACACAGGAATATAAAAGCAGGGGAGAGGGAAAATATTAACGTCAATCGGTCTGAAAGCTCGGAGAAGAGATGACTGGTGCAAATTTATTTTTATACTAAAATAAAGCACTTTAAATCCATGGAAAACATTCAAATAAATCACACTGAAGGCTCATAACGACAGAGTAACTGTGAGAGCTGGATACTAAATGTATCAGACATAAAAAAAACTTTATAAGAAGCAGCACTGGGAGAGGAGAGGGACTTTATATAAAACGTGTATTATAGATAAGGAAAGGGGGATAGTGCTCCTGGATAATATAAAATGTATCAGACCTAAGCCCCTATTATGCAGAGCGGGAGGGGAGATAACACACATTTTATAAAGTCTCTCTCTTCTCCCAGTGCTGCTTGTTATAAAGGGGTTTTTACTATCCAGCCCTCTGTCATTAGCTTTCAGTGTGATTTATTTGAATGTTTTCCTTCTCCAGCTGCTTTTATCAAATTGTCTGCTTCATAGACATGCAAGGGTTAAGTAAAGATTTCCTCTCCTGTGCTGGCTGTCTGTGCTGCGAGTGAGTATTCTGGAGCTCTATCACTGTCAGATTTTTGGGTAGGGGTCGGGAAGTATTACGCATACAAATCTTTTCTGTAGCTTTGCAATGTTGCGTTCTTCATTGCTGGTCTCCTTCACTCTTCAATGTAATATCACAAAAAGGACTGAAACTAAAATGTAGTGCATTTTATTTTAGTTTCTTTTGTTTTTTGTACTGTGCAGTTTCGTATCTCTTGAGTCATACTAAAACTAAATTATCCCAAAATTCGGACTAAATCGTTTTAGTACTAAAATGAATGCATATGTCTAGTACTAATGAGGGGAGATGGGAAGGGAGTTTGTGTGGTGTATGCTTTGTGGACTTGCACTCTTCCCCGAAGACCCAGGGGAGGGTGTTGGGGGGGTGGTTTTGAGGTCCTGGATGTTTAACTTGACCTCCAGTTTTTTTGTTGGGCAGGTGAGGGGAGGGAGTTTGGAGGGGTTGGAGATTTTGTTTGGTCTGGGTGTTTGGTTGCACTTACTGACTTACTGTGATCCTCTTTTAACATGCCACAATGGTGGGTCATGTAGATACATTATAGCACAAAGCGGCAGAATGAGTTATACAATGTAGTAAGTTTCTGGAGGTGTGTTTGCGGGGCAGCTGCATACACTACATCTTCATATTCAAAAGCCAGCATAAGCATTTGTTGTACAATCTGCTTTCTTACCACGGGGCTCAGGCAGGATTTGTTTCTGTACAGGGCACCTAGTTTGGGATAAAGTTTAGATGAGAGTTTTTCGATGTGGGGGCCAAAAGATAGATTTGGGTCTAACCACATACCTAGATATTTGAGAGAAGTGACTGTGGTTAGCGTGACATTTGAATTTGTCCTGACACATAGATGGGGAGATTGCAATTTATGTAGTTTAGGTGCCGTACCAAAGATCATGGTGACAGTTTTGTCAGTATTTAAAAAAAGTTTGTTGTGTTTATGCTATTGCAGTCATCAGAGATGTTTTTCTACCCCTGTGGAACTGGACTCCTTCCCTAGTGTAACAGAGAGCTCCATGGTGGAGATGGGATAGAAAAATAATTCCTTATTATTGCTCAGGCAGGATGAGAAGTCCTGAGTATTATTTGCACTATTGGGGACCTTGTTTGTAACATTTACTGCTCTAGGATGTATGCTTTCTCAATTTTTGCTTGTCTTTTGCCTGATCTGATGTTTGAGAAATTACTTGAACAGTGGACTGTTTTTGCTGTCCTGCCTTGTCAGCAACTTAATAAAATAAATAAATAAAATACTTCAGTTTCAAAAGACATTTTATTGACATTAAGGCTAGGGTCAGACGAAAGCATTTTTCCCCGCGAACGTGAAAAAGTGCGTCCGATCGCATTGACGTATTTTTTCACGGAATGCGCAAAAACAGTCAGACGACGCGCATTTTCGGGCGAGATTTTGTACGGAGCGTCAATAAAACTCTTTTTGCGTCTGGACGTTATGTAGGCTGGACATTAGCAGCGTCTGACCTCTCCTAATCACGCAAACATGCCGCTATGCCGCAGCTGCGCACTCAGTACGTCAGTACTAGCGGTTCAGCGTTCTCAAAAAAATGCGTTCAAATTCCACTTGCGTTGCACGGCCGGACTTTTGTGCGGCCGTACATCGTATATTGGCCATCATTGCGCGTCATCTGCTGCTAGTGCGGCCGTAATTATGTGCGCCAGAACGCACGTTAAAAGTGCGCTGGTCTGACCCCAGCCTAATAGTCTCAATGGGTTGTAAAAACTTGTCTTAATTTCATGTGTAGGTTCATGTTCATATTTATTTGATATTGAGTGAGAAGGAAGAAGCAACATTTGGAATGCCTAGGGCAGCACAAAGTCTAAATAGACCCCTGTGTGCGATTCTCTTCTTCACTTGTGAGGCAAAGTAACAGAAAGTTGACACAAACAACACTAATCAGAACAGAATCAACAATAATCATAATTGTGTGCATCAAAAAGTAATTCCAGTCAAACAATATGGTTCATTCCCAAATCATAAAATATTCAGCAGATGGGACCAGTTGCATATCATTAGGACTTTATTACCAATTAAAAGTATACAGAAAAGCGCCTTTCAGAAAAGTCAACACAAAATTACCAATCTGGATTTTTTTTAAACCTACATTTTCCCAATAAGGTTCTCAATTCACTGGTCAATGAATAAATCCCTCTGTGAATCTTAAAAATATATATTCCAATGTGTAGGACAAGTAACATTCTATTCTTTAGTGTTTTGATGCTGATATTCACAAACTGCCGGTGTTGCAAGAAACAGCAAAATCGCTGGTATAGCAGCGCCAACAATTGCTGGCATTTCACAGAACAAACATACAAAGAGCGGCAAGAGATGTAACACTGTGAAGCTTCTCCTGTCCCTCTTTGGATTTCTGTTTTGTGACATCTGTCAACACTGTCATGCTGGTGATTTTCAATGGTATTTTCAAAGCTGGGAAACAATGGGGCTTTGTGAATAACCCCTTTATGTTTTACATTTATTTGTTGTTTTTTTTTAAGTGTTTTCATGTTCAAAGGGAGAGTATTTTGAAAAAAAATACAGAAATCAGTTTCACAAACAGAAACAGATCCAGGAATCCTAAAATCTCACCGACCAGGTTTCAGTGTTAGGTTCTGACAATAACATTTCTATTTCATCTGAACATGCTGTGTTCTTGTTTTCAGCAAATAGAGCCATGTACAGCACAGGATGTGTAATAGATAAGAGCTGCAATGTTCAGTCATGTATCCATTGCTGCTGCTGCTGCTGTTGATACACTGTAGCTGAAAGTATCATTATGCAGTGTATCCCCCCCATCATTCACACACACAGGATTCAGGATGGAGATATGGATAAATGGCTATCGAAAGGGTTAATGGCTGTATCCTCCCAGAGCTGATCATTGCTAATGATGGTACAGGGGGTGTGGAGGTTGCAGCCTCCTCTCTGTAAAGTAAGCCGCCTCTTTCTCCTGTACGTGCCAAGATGCTCTGAGCTGCAGCTTCATTGCACAAGGGGGACCCGGAGAGCTCTGCAAGCAGTCAGAATCCAGTACAGAGCTGGACCAAGAAGGATCCCAGCATCAGGGATGCACACACTGAGCTCCAACCTTTTTGGATTGCAATCAGCCTGAAGGAAATCAAGCAATACCTCCAACAGCTGCCTTGGATCTGCCTGAGATCTGATTGGGATCTGCCTGGGATCTATTGCCCCCCTCACCCCAAATACCCCAGTCTTTTTAGAACAGAAGCATCATCTGATAGAGAAAGAGGAGAGAGAGGAACGTGTGGATCGGACCGCAGTCTCAACTAGTGTTGCTGCACACCCTGCATATTCATTTATAAATAGATTTTCTATATTTTCCTGCACTCTGAATTGGGATTATTTTTAGTGACAGACTTCATTTTGCATCCTTACCCCACCTAGAGTAAACTGCTACCCTCCTCCTCCTTTTTATACTCTTTTTCTTCTTCCTCCTTGCTTTCGACCCCCTGTGTCTTGTGTGTACTAAAAAAACCAAAAACACCACCAACCCTTCCTTCTCTCTGACCCCATCCAACACCCCCTGTTAAGGTGAGTTGTGTCTTTTCATCACTTTTTCTCCTCTTGTTGTCTTGTGCTTGGGTTTTCTCTCTGTGAGGGCTAATGCCTGTGCATGATGTGTCTGGGGATGGACAACGTGCTGGGACCTGGGAGTCAAGGCTTGGCAATGTTTTATAGGACATGATGCAGGGGTAGGGGGTGTCCTACTGGTGGGTCATTGTGTGGTGTGAAACATGGATAGCAATCAAGCCATACTACACCTACCTAACCCACAAATAATAAAATATATCGTTTCAGATGAATGGATTGTTAGAGGTTGTTTTTGCAAATCAGATGATTCCTATTTTTGATAAATACATATATATAAACAGACGCATACATATACAGAATTATATAGTCCATGTGTGTATACATTAGATATAGATGTGAATATATAATCTATATCATATATCTAAACGACCAATATTCTTTATAATAAACTATCATTCTGTTTATACATTCTATTTACATTTGTGTTATTTGCCATAGGTTGCCCCCATGGTACTGCACTTCATTAAACATCAAAATAAAATGTATTTATAGCAGAACGTGATGTGTAATTGTGAAGGTATGCAAAATAACTATTAATGGATACTGGCATAAAGATCAATAGCATAAGAGGTGTGGACAGAGTTATCTTGAGCCCATGGCAGTGATGTTATGATAAACAAATGCTTTGTGACCTCTTCCCAATGAGTGCCACATTAAAGTTCAGTCCTCTCATTCCACCTGTAATTCGTGTTTTAAAAAATGATTGCTTTGGGATTTAATTTGCAATAGTTTTCAATATAATGGAAAACATCATTTAAAAAAAAAATGCACTTGTATGTTAGAGATCAGTAAGATAGAGGGAGCCACCGAGGAGATTTGTACAAGTGTCTGTTTATTGGGTCTAATCTCAGCATGCCTTCGCAACAATGTTAAAAAGATACTAGTCAGCAAGATGCAGCGCAGCCAGCCATCTAGACACTTTCCATAGGGCTAGGCGAGTCCCCTATATTATAGATTCTCTGCTGCTGGACCAAGCTTTGACTATTCTGGAGCCATAGATACATTCATATACAGTAGATACTGAGATATATGCATATATAGGTAGATTGATTTTTTTTCTGGCATGAACACATTTCTTGCTATTACCATCCTTTTTTTTTTGTTGTCTGGGAAGGTTCGCATTAATTTAATCAGGAGAATGTAAACACAATTAGCTGCAATGACACTGATACACAGCCTTCTGGTTTTAGCTCCATCTAATTACCATTTGGCATCTCCAAAATATGTGCTGGGGTGTTATAAATACAAATATTCAGCTGGACGCAGATACCCAACACACCCACAGCTATTCTAGAAATTGATATTTAGTGGTGTATTTTAATTAAGAGCAGATGGATTTATTAACGCCTTCGCCATCATATGGAGTGTTGATTTGAGATAGCAGGCAATACAGCGCTTAATGAGCAGTAACACCAAGTGAGCTACTCACTGGTGAATTGGTAGAAAATTGGAAAATTTTAAACCAAGAAAGTGATTTTTGAACATTTATTCTTTCATCGGTTGACCTAAAATTTGCAAGTCTTTAGGAATTCTTCATCAATTACCTTTTTAGTGAAGGATATCTGTAGTTTTACTGCTCACTTTTGAGAAAGGATGCCATCATTTCATTCACAGGAAGATGTAGATAATGTCGATTATGCTGTAAGCAGAATGCTGGAAGAGGTGGTATTTGTCAAAAATAAAATAATATTCACATGTTGTGTCTTAATTTTATTATAGAAAAGTTATTTTAGAAAAATATGTCAGCATTAAAATAAGTTTATCAAATCGTGGCCCTGAAGGGGCCGACTATATATAAAAAATAATAATAATACAATATATATACAGTTTCAATGACATTTAATTGAATTAAGTAATAATTTGGAATCATGGAAACAGATAAAAGTTCTGGATCAGCTTTTCAGTTTTTATAGTTTAAAACGGGAAAATAATATCAGTTTCAATGGTTTTGAGATTTTATGTATTGTTTTGTAAAGTAAATGTATTGTTTATCACCAACTGATCAATTAGTCAATTTGTTCAATATTTTATATGTTTGACATGTATTATAATTTGTTAAAACTCTGCCTTAGGGTGTCAGTATATTTTTTTAATTAACAAGAATATATAAAATCGCTGAGAAGATGTACACATTATTTACTGAACATCTTTATCGTTCATATTACCACTTGTATTATGCATGCGTGATAACTGTAATTTAGTAGATGTTTTATGTTCATATAACTTGTTAAACTGTATTATTGGACATAAATATTCATATCGATAAGCCCCAGGGGGCTTGGATGATCATAAATTAGCCAAAAAGAGGACTTGCATAATTAACAAGCTGAATTTGTTTTAAAATGTATATGTTCCCTGCCACTGATAAATCGTTTGAAGACTACTAGCTTTTGCAGAAGTGCCCTGTACTTCACAGTTCACTTTTTGGGGGATTTCTCTCCTGATAAGTGAAAGATCCATGTTGCTTATTATGTCAGTGTGTAACGGTTGGTGGGGTGGTCTGAGCCCAGTAATGCAGGGGTCCCCAGATATACAAACAGGAGGGATCATGATTCTTGGGGAGACATTGCGAATGTACCTTGGGGTGGCAGACAGAACACAAGGGGGACTCCAGGCAAGGTACAAGTGGGTGTTCCAAAATAATGGTCAGGGCGGTACATTGGGCAGAGGCTGGCAGAAGGCGGTAATCAATGGGCAAGCAGGGGGTCTGGTACAGAAGAGGTCAATTGGTATTCAGGGAGCTTCAAAAGGGTCAGACTGGTTTGGAACACAGTTGAAACATTAATGCTGAAGCATTGCTGGGCGGAAGGAGCAGATCTTTATATCAGCAGGAAGGTGTGGTATATGTTTGTGCTTAAGTGTTTATCAAGCCAAGCATTGTTCAACCCAACCTTTCAAGAGTAAGATGTTTTATACCTAGATTAGACATGGCATACCCAGCTATCTCTCTCTCTCTCTCGTTTTCTTTCTCTCTTTCCTACTCATTTTTCTCTCTCTTTTCCCTTTTCTGTATATGATCTTTTTTCTTCTTTTCTCTCCCTTACTCTCATTTTTTCTCTTTTCCTCTTTCACTCATTTCCTTTCTTCCTCTCTCCATTTCTTTCTTTCTTTCTCTTTTCTCTCTCTTCCTTTCTCTTTTCCTCTCTCTTCCTTTCTCAATCCTTCTCTCTCTTTTTCAGTTTTTTTGCTCTATCATTCTCTTCCCTTCTCGCTTTCTTATTCTATATTTCTTTATCTCTTTCCTTCTGTCTCTTTCAATGTTCATTTTTCTTCCTCTCTCCCTCTTTCTATTCCAACATGATTTAAGAGATGCTCCTCTCAAGTACCTCTTCTTTTGATCACTGTTAGAGTGTACATCTGGCCCTGTGACCTGTATTGTAATTCCTCTGCTCAACAGATAGAACCTGTAGGTTAAGTATCAGATGTTGAAAGCATCAACTTTCATTCTGTAATGTCTGACATTTAATATCCACTTCTACATTGAATGTATATGAAGCGGATGACAGACTCTCTAAGGAACAGTTTTTGCTACGTTATAGCATTTAACAGTGGTGAAATGAGGTGTGACCGATATGGCTTAAGGAGTAAGTAGAGCATACATCAAGGCAGTGTGATACATTGAATTCCTTATTATGTAAAACCAGACATTTGTTGGTATTAATTCTACAGCTGCTGAAGTCAATCAGCTTTTTTATTATTTTATTACGTATAGCTCAGATTAAAATTCCATAGCTTAAGAGTGTTCCAGGAAACAGAATTGCTGATATTAGAATCTACTCACTTCAAGGTAAAATATTGAACTCTTGCATTCAGTGGTGTATTCCGTATACGTATTCCGTATTCCGTATAATTTGAAGCAGGAGTCAGCAACCTTCGCCTCCAGATGTCCCTTGATGCTCAACCACTTACTAGTTTGGTCATGTCATATGGGAAATGAAGTTCTGAAACATCTATAGAGGTATGGGTACTGACCCCTGATTTAAAGCTATAAATTCAGAAAAATAAAATCATATCTTGATGATAGCATTGGCACAGCTATACTAATCTGTGGTGACCTGCTGATGTTTTACCATCCGATGAGTTCAGAAGAATGGGCCTATAGGAGATAATGGAAACCTCCCAGCAGGTGAGGATAATAGGTGCACCGTAAGAGAGTAAAATGACACAAGTAATGCTAATACAACAATATACAATTGATTTAGGTATCCTTCAACTGTAACAATCTGCTGTGTAATTAACCAGTAGATAAGTCAATTTATGAATATCTGTTGAAATATGTGAGTTGATTAGAAACCTCACGTTATCTGTATTTAAATAATTTTAGACATTCAGTACCCATTAATGTTCTTCATGAGTAGATTAAGTATAGTAGAAGCAAAGTCTCACCCGGAATTGACATTTACAAAGGCCACAGAGAATGAGAACATAGATGTGCTCATGGGATGTGCCTGGTATTAATGCGAGGTGGATTTGACTGGCTTCTTCTCGAATAGGAGGCCCTTCATACCATTTTTTTGTATGAAAAACAGAGGGGGAAAAAGCAAGTTTATGAGATTACTGAAAACGGGCAACAACATAAGTGGCCTGCCCTTCGGTAAGTCCCCACTGAGGTCTCATAAAGGATTTTAGCTTAATTGTCTTTACAGAGAAAACATAACCATATGCAAATCAGACTGCTATCACCTGGAAAAGTAGGTCAAATCTGAATTTCCAAAAAAATCAACTTTACACAAGAGATACAGCAACCCTTGACAATTGTTTTGGCCTATTGTATATATTAAAATTATGCCTTCTTTGAACTTTTAGCTTCCAAATGTATTTACCTAGTTAACCCACACGGTGCAGTTGACGTTCATTGAGCATAATGGACTTTCACCCAGCCCCCCTAGTGTGGAGGACACTCCACGCATGTCACCACTTAGTCCCAGCTCGGCGCCGATCTGTGGCTTCTACCACAGAAGGTTGACATCTTGGCTGTTATCCCTGCTGTGGAACTGCCCCTGGCTGCAGGAGTGTGCAATGATGTCACAAATGGGGATTCTCCCTGCCCTTCAAGGAAAACCCTTTACAAGACATGCAGTGGCCCTTTGGACCCCAGTGTATCCAGATCTGTATGTCCTACAAGGCCATTTTAGGTGTCAATGAAAAGATGTCATTTGTCAACGTAAAAATAATTAAATGTATAATTTACCTATTTTTTTTCTGAATTTGATTAAAATACCACTATTGTATTTAATGTCACTTGAGCATTCTTTTCTATTGCATATTTGCTTAAAAAGAAATCAGAAATGGGGAACCTGTTACCTCATTTTTATAACTAGAGTAAACCATAAAATATATAACACAAAGATTAGGATGTTAAAAAAAATTGGAAGGAGTGTTTCACACACTGCAAATTAGTGAAATACAAGCGTAAATTTACACTTTTTTACATCGCATTCTTACGTGACATGATATACCCATAGTAGTGATATATTTTGAATCTGTTGAGTCCACTGAAAAAAAGGATATATCATTTGCAGAGATGTGTGTTTTGTTTAGTGCTGAATCAAAATTCAGATGAAATTTACCCAATTCATATTTCGGAAGCATTCTGAAATACGAATCGGATCCGTCCGAAACGAAAGTGGAACGAAATGAAACACAACAAATTGATTACATTTTTGGAATTAGTTCGTTGTATTTCGTGGTGCACTCCGAATTTGTTCAGCAATTTCACCAAAAAAATCTTGAAAAATGCCCCACAAAATCCTAAAAAAATAGATTGTTTTACTACAAGTGAATAGAATAAACGGTTGAATAAATATTTAATATAAATTGGGAATATATTTTACATTTAAACCTATGGGATTATTTTGTATGGCTGGTAATTTTATTGTAGTACAGGCTGTAATTTGTTTTAGTATTGGCTGTATTTTATTTTTATTTTATCACTGGCTGTTATTTTCAGTGTAGTACCGGTTGGTATTTTCTTTCAGTACCGGCTGGTATTTTGTTATTGTCTGTTATTTTAATTGTAGTGCTGGCTGTATATTATTTTAGTATGGCTGGTATTTTCATTTAATTATGGTACCGGCAGATATTTTCATTTTAGTGTGGTGCTGGCTGGCTGCTGTTCTTGGTGCTGAAATATATTGGTTGTAAGGGGATGGCCTGAGGTTGGGCTGTCTTTTTCCAGCCAACGGCACTCCGCGCGCCGGCTGTGGGAAGGGGCCGAGACAGATTTCATTGAAGTTAGCGCCCCTCGTTTTCAAGGCCGCATGGTACGCCATGCGACGGGAAAGGGTTAATTAAAATTAATAGAAAAAACAAAACATCCATATTCTAATTAAAATTAAAACTGAGCAATAAAATAATTCAAAAAAGTAAAAATCTTTGCTATTATATCTTGAAGTCCTGTCTACACTATATGTTTGGTGCACGTTTGGGTATATGTTTTTATTGGTTGTCTCTGTTAAGTGCTGCTTTTAGAGGTTTACAATAAAGTATTACTTAAGCGGTGACAGCACTCCTCTATTCATGATACGCCATGTAGGAGGGTTGTGTTGTACCTCTTTTGGACAATATCCTGACTAAACTATAGTGTCACCTGAGTATGCAGCCATTGCAAAAATCATATACCATATGCTTTGCCCGGGCAATACTAGCACATGAATATAGAATATATCCAGTCTAATAGACATGGCCTGTTGTTTTTATAGCGAATGGATGCCTGAATTTAGAAAAATTATAATCACAAGGGTTTTTTTTTCCAGACGCTGGAGGGGATATTGCTCTAAATAACGCAATTCTTGAAATATTTTCAAGGTGATGGTTCAGTTTAAGAGGCTTGATATTAACGCTTTACTCAGTGACAATAATTCTTGTTGTTGCACATATGGGCTGTGAATTTATATATTTTCTGAACATTATCTCTCCTGCTAGTATGTGCAAATTGTAACAACCTCTTTTGGACAATGTATCCTGAATAAACTATAGTGATCAACAGTGAGTTCAATAGTGCCTGTTATAGAGGTGATATATGGATGTGAAATAATTTTATGGAATAGATGTATAGTTATTTCAATACAAGACAGCAATAGGTAACATATAGTAAGGCACAAGATTGAAGGAAAGACACACAGACACAGAAAAAAAGCAAACATTGCCAATCCGTCAATCAGTAGTAGTCAAGTATGGGAGAACAGCATAGATCAGTGTAATAGACATCGGTTGAGAAAGGTGCGCTCATAAGGATACAAAAAGAAGGCCAGAGTATCTCTCGCTGCGGGTGGGACAGCGGCACTCATTAAGGCACGTATGGCTAAAAGAGTACGGCAGATTACAAAAAGCAACCGGTATACAATTACTTTTAATTTATTTGTAGAATGCTTTTCAGTTTTTAATATACATAATAAAAGTGAAGTTTTATATAGTGCTTGTTGCCAGTCCAGCCCTACATTGGGTTTCGTTCATGTTTATGCTGTATTATTACTTCTAAAGAATATTGTCATGTATCGAACCAATTTGCAATTATGCATAAGAATAGCTTCAAGTTCAAGACCTAATAATAGATTCCAAAATCCCAGAGTAATGTGGTGCAATTATACCTTTTTGTTGTACTAACCTGATACATAAATTTAATATTTTATTTGCTGCAATTCGGCGGTTTTCACTGACATCCGATAACTACTTCCGAGCCTCCAGTTTTTGCAAATTACAGTGACCATTCGCTAAATCTGGAAATTCACCATATTTTTGGCAACATTTATTCCCCAAATTGTGACAAAAAGCAAAGGATCTAAAGATGATTAGCCCCTATCGATTCTAACTTCCATAATAACCCATAAAATGCCATTAAAGCAGGGATATACAATAAAAATAATAAACAACGTGGCATGTAGCCTACCCAGTAACCCCTAAAATGTCAGTAAATCAAGGAAAAACATGAAATATATACTGTGAGGGATGAAGCCTGCCCATTCACCCTTAATATACAACTAAACCAAAGCAAAAACAAAAGTAATACACAATGTAATATATAGTCTGGTCATTAACCCTTTCACTGCTGCGCCATTTCAATCCTGTGAAAAAAATGTATTATTTTTGATTTTATTTTACACTGAATAAGGTTATGTTGGGTGTCATTGGAAAGGCCAGGCTCTGTCCTTTCCATTGACACCTTGAACAGCCATGTATGACGCACAGGGATGTAGATACAGCAGTCCGAATAAGTGGGGGAAGCTGGATGCTGATCCCTGGTGGGGGGGCACTGAATAACCTAGGGGAAAATTGCCCCCCTGGCTCCCCTCTAGAGACACCTATGATAGTAACAATATACTTGTCTGCTTAAAGTAATATGTCAATACCCAGGGAGGTGTGGTTAATTTTGAGTCCGGGGGAAAAGTAAAGAAACTGGCCTTTTTTATAAGAATTACTACACCTCATCCTACCCTTTTTATGATTTCATATAAATTTAGTAGTATGTAGTGGAATAAAGGTATGATAGGAAACAGGACTATTCTTATGCTTTACATACTAATACTATAATGTATAAAAGAGGCGTTTTCAGCTTGGATAGAGTAGCAGGTGAGCTGTTATTATTAATGAGTGGAGTCAATATACCGAGCAGCTAAATCGTTAATACTAATAGTTTGTCTGGAAAAGAGCCATGTTTGTTATAATGGAAATTCATCAATTTCAATGAATTATTATTGTTGTTGTGACTGATTATCTTGTTTATACTCCTTTTTGATTACCAAGATGGGTGTTATTTTCGAAGAGTAACGTGCTACAATTTTTCCTAATATTTTGTTGAGGTATAAACAGTATCTCTTCTTTTTGCTGCTCTGATATCAAACACAGTTTTAATAAAATTGTATTTCTAGAAGTAGCTGTATTATGTAAAATATGTTGGCGCCCACATGGATAAATTATGTTGGGGGAAGATATTGTTGTTGCTTAGTAATACTTGACAGAACGTGTGCAGTGATAACTGGCATTTGCATTGTGGGTGATTAGCTAATATGCCCAAGAGAACAGCTATATCTTGCTGTGCGTGATGTGGTAAAAGAATTCATTCTCACTTTAACTTCATATTAAAATGTCATCAACACTTACTGTGGTTGAATAAACTACTAAAACAGTGAGGCAGAAGTACAAGTGTTATTTAGGGCTACAGAAAAAAATGCAGTGTTTAATACAATGGAATTGCTGATTAAATATTTCGATCTGTAACTGTTGCAAAGGAAAATTGTGAGAACTGTGGGATTAAGGGAGAAATTATGGGTTAACGGGGTTTTGGGTTAAGGGAGGAATTGGGGCCACTGGGGATTGTGGGGATGTGTGTGGGATCGAGAGTTAGGGGGGACTCTGGGGATTAAGGTGGGAACTGTGGAGTTAAGAGGGCACTAGGGGCATGAGCAAAGGGGGCTTAATTGGGCTGCGTGCAATGAGCTGCAGCTCCCACATTCCCTACGTTAAACGGACTCTAGCTGAGATGATTCAAGGGTTTTTCAATTGAAAACATATTATTAGAGATTTAATAGTGGCAAATGATAATGTTTTTAAAAGGTGGGGCACCAGACTGCTTCTCATCTCTCAGGCCGGGGGCACACGAGCATGGAAGGAATGTCCGTGAGAGTGGACGTTCCTTCCACTTGACGCAGCCGCTCAGCGCACTCAGTGTGCTCGCGCTGCAAAGCGTGATCCTCCTATGAAGGATCGCGCTTTGCAGCCCCGTTGACGTGCTTCTACCGTGTCAACGGAGGGGCTTTCTGGGCGGATGCTTGCTGCGTGCACATTTCATGCGCGTGCGCAAGCGTGTGACCGGCCCCGTTGCAGCATCACATGGCTGCGACGGGCGCCCATGCCCTTAGGTGATATGTAGTCACTTGAACTTCGGTGCTCTTTGAATAACTCTGTTAGAGATATGGAGAGTTGTCCCATTCACTTTTTAGGACTTAAATTTAGCCCCCTTTTCACATATTCACCATTTAGCCCCCTTTCCACGTGTTCACCATCTAGCCCCCTTTCCACTTAATCACCATGGCTATTGAATATGAATATTATCAGATCTAAATGGCTTTCATGTTACCTGTAATTTATTTAATAATCAGTATTGCCTCTTGTGAAGGGGTGTATATACAGTTCCGTGAGGAAAGGGTTAACTTGGCAGGGTTGGTCAGCCCAGCAACACAAAGAGGGCTTGATGTTGTGGTTGCTGGGGCTTTAAGGCTGGGGTCAGACCAGCGCACTTTTAACGTGCGTTCTGGCGCACATAATTACGGCCGCACTAGCAGCAGATGACGGGCAATGACAGCCAATATACGATGTACGGCCGCACAAATGTCCGGCCGTGCAACGCAAGTGGAATTTGAACGCATTTTTTCGAGAACGCCGAACCGCTAGTACTGACGTACTGAGTGCGCAGCTGCGGCATAGCGGCGTGTGTGCGTGATTAGGAGATGTCAGACGCTGCTAATGTCCGGCCTACATAACGTCCAGACGCAAAAAGAGTTTTATTGACGATCCGTACAAAATCACGCACAAAAAATGCGCATGTATGACCGTTTTCGCGCACTCCGTGAAAAAATACGTCAATTCGTTTGGACGCACTTTTTTACGTTCGCGTGTAAAAATGCTTTCGTTTGACCCTAGCCTAAAAGGGACACGCCTATACAGGCACAGGAGGTTCATTTTGGTGGATCCCCCTCAGACAGACACAGCTCCAGAGGACTGTGATTGAGGATGTAATCACTTGTTATTATTACATTGACTGCTGGATAGCAGAGAGATGTGGTTTTTTTTGTTTATTTGTTTGAACTAAGCAGCTGTGCCTGTAACCACCTATACTGTATGGAATAAAGACTGCTTAAGAACCACCCTGCTGTGGTGTTCACGTGACAAGGTCTACTCCGTCACACCTCTCTTTTTAACTGCTACAATTTCAAGTGTACATGGTAACTCGTGCAGCAATCGTCATTTCTTATAAAAAAGCAATTTCTCTTGTTCTTTTTTGGTTACTGAATGATTTTTTTTAACTTTTAGATGGTCGTAAACTAGGTTTACAATAAATTAAGGGCTATATTACAAAGCTGGTGCTAACTTAACCAGAGCTGTTGTAAACTTAACAACCCCATTCATTTTAATGGCTCTGGAAAGTTTACAACAGCTCTGGTTACGTTAGCACCAGCTTTGTAATACTGCCCTAAGGCCCTGTTCACACTGTGCGATTTATCGCGCGGATTTTGCCGCGATGTCGCAGCAAAATCCGCGCAACGTCGCGCTGTGTAGCTTCTCCAGTGCATTTCAATGGAGCTGTTCACATCTTGCCGCGCGATGTCGCAGAAGCATGACGCAGGTACATGACCCTTTTTTTGCGATTTGCTATCTGCGATTTTGCGATTTGTATTGGTGGTGCTTTGCAAAAATCGCACAAAACAGTGCGACATTATCGCACCATGTCGCGAATATGAAAATCGCGCGGAAAGTCGCACGATTTTCAAATCGCACAGTGTGAACGGGGCCTAAATGTTTAGAACCATAACCAAAAACTTCAAGAATACAGATATTCTATATCCTCATGATAAACATGTTATTTCAATATTTTTATGAATGATAAATTAAAATAAAATATGGCTATATTGAACTTTCGACCTCTAACTCAAAAATGGTAAAAATGGTTCATCTACTTTTTTCTTTTTACCTTTAAACTTCCCCAAGGATGAAGCAGTGTGAAACTATTAAAAGTATCAGTTATTGAAAGTCAGCTTTATTTGGTGTGGTTAATGACAGCAATTTGAAGTCTATCACATAAAAGCTATACTTGCTTTAACCTCTTTACTACCAAGCAAAAAATATTATCATGACATTTACTTGACATGTGAGATTTGTAGTTAACACTAATTTTGCATAAATGTTGTTTTGAGATGAAAGTGATTGTTCTGAGAGGAAAGATTAATGTTTTGTTTATTTTTATTTTTTCATATATTCATTTATCTGATACAAAATATAGCTGAGCTGAATTGTTCTAAACTGTAGATAGTGTTATGAGCATACAGGCAGAAATGTCTGTGTGTCAAATACATTAACTGTTATACAGATACAGAGTGTGATCACTAGCATTACAGCTTCCAAAGAATACCAGCAGAATATAAAAAATAGTATCTGTATGCGGTAGGGTTGTGCACCGATTTTTTTTTCGGTTCGATTCGGTTTGATTTTTTGGATTTTTAAACTTTTCGATTCTGCTCGTTTCGACCGATTTCTGTTTCGATTCGGTTCGGCTCGACTCGTTTTTCGCGTACATATTTTTTTCGGAATATCGACCATTTTTCGTATTTTCGTGTCACTTTGCTCGTTTTTTGTATCGACTTTTCGTAATTTCGGAAATTTTCGTTTTTCGGAATTGTACATGTTTTCGGAATATCGACCGTTTTTCGTATTTTCGTGTCACTTTGCTCGTTTTTTGTATCGACTTTTCGTAATTTCGGAAATTTTCATTTTTCGGAATTATACATGTTTTCGGAATATCGACCGTTTTTCGTATTTTCGTGTCACTTTGCTCGTTTTTTGTATCGACTTTTCGTAACTTCGGAAATTTTCGTTTTTTCGGAACGTCTGTTCTCCTCGTTTCAAAGCAATAAATTTCGATTTGACACATTTCAAGTCCATTCGAAAATTCCGAAAATATTTCGTTTCGGCTCGGAAAACGTTTCGGATCTGCCATTTTCGGATCTAAAAATTTTCGGAAATTCGGCCGCATCCGAAAATACAAATCGGGAAATTTCGTGAAAATTCCGAAACCCGAAACGCACATCCCTAGTATGCGGCATAATGTTTGTAAGTGGAAATTACGGTCACAATTTATATCTGTACTGGACAGGGATTTTCAGCAATTATAGACCCCTGAATCTTATCCCTGTACAGTAGTGAGTGACCTCAGAGCTCACCCTTTATTCTGCTCTCTCCCTGGCTGTTTTAATGCAGTAGTAAAGTTTGGTCTACTTTTTATAACAATGAGGGTGAGGGCTTCCCCTTGGAACTTTTTTTTACAGTGATAAATAACAGCAACAGTAGTGAGATTTGTGTTTCTTCACAGGGTGAACACTAATTTTGAATTGAAAATGTATGTAAATGGATTGTTTTGTGTTAATTTTTGTATTTCTTAGTATTACAATGCAAAATAGAGTATACAATATTGGTAGTGCATAGTTTAAGGTGACAAAGCTGCAGAATTTTAGTTTTCCACTACCAATAAACTACTGGTCAAATTATAAAAGGCGGAAATAGTGGTTTTATCTTCTGAAAGTCTGCGTTAATACATATGTAATCTGTTTGTAAAAGAAATACAGAGAATGTGCACGTGTATTGTATGATGCAGCTGTAAAGAATGCAGTCCAAATATATAAGTCTTGCATAAGGACATAAAACAGGCAGGGTTGCAGGAAAATCCATTTAAACAGAATGTAGAACAGCATTAGCAACAGTCTACAGCGCAAAAGGGCAGGAGTTGACAGTTATGCTTCTGATCAAGAAGTTGGCCACTGAAAGAATTTGCCAAATTATTTTTTTTATATATATATTTTTCTCGTTTTGGCAAAAATACTCTCCTTTTCTCCCTCAGGGTTAGGCGACTCTTCCTCTTCAGCTCAGGGCCTCTGAAATGCGGAAGTCCCTGGAGCTTCCACCACATTTTGCTTTGTGCACGTAACTATGTATGCAAATTACGCAGCACCTGTGCAGAAGGACGATTGGTGATACAGTATATGCGCATGTGCAGCGCATGTATTGCCTGTTCTCACCCAAGAGGCTCATTCCTGAGAGTATTCAGAGGCAGAATGATGTCAGCATGCAAAGCTGCCAAGTGACAGCTATACAACGGTAGAAACTCCTCTTCATATGGGGCTGGAGGAAGGGAAGGGTGCACCACACAGCCTGGCCACTTTCATAATCTAAAGTGGTCAGGGCGTGCAGAGAGTCCATTTAAACTAATTAATACACTGACAGATTAACCATTTATATATCTTAAGAAATTTGGAAAAATATAATGCAAACATTGCAAATTATGTAACTATATACTCTCCTATAAATATATTCTCTTATGCAACAGATAGTATTTCGAAAAGGTCTCTATTGTTACATACCAGCAGTAATAGTTCCCAAAGGGTTCATTTACTAATCTATACATTGCGGAGGGGTATGCAGGAATTGCAGATATACCAAATATAAACCAAAAGAACAGACACATGGAAAAAAAAAAAAAAAAAAAGCAAATACCCCAGCTCATGCATATTTTTGGACAACGATTTATAGCTCCCATGTCAATCTTCCATTATCCCTATTTTCTTCTGAATAAATTCCAATGTATCAAAATAAATAAGGAAGGAAAAGACAATTGTTTCAATTCAACATTTCAATGAAAAACTGTCTCCAGTCATACGAAAATAATTTATCACTGTGCTACCTCATTTTCTTGGTTCCCATGGTTCCCTTGAGATTAATTTTAGGAAACTTTGAAATGATGACATTAAGAAAATGACCTGCAAATTTCAGTGAATTTGAACGACAACCATGATATGTTGAGTTTAAATATAGATAGAGTTAGTCACTATATCCTTTGCAGTGCAAATATTTTCCACGGCAATCACAGCACACATTTTTAACACTTCCTACAAAATGTGAAAAGAAAACGTGTCATGCTATTAATCATATTAATTAAACCCAGTGAGGTTTCGGATTACTCGAGAAAATAAAATGCTTTTCATCTTATACAAGTTCAACAAAAAGTGGAAATCTCTGGCGGAATCATATTGACCATTAAGAAAACGGAGAAAATAATGACTAGAACATGTATCTAAAATATTACATATTTCAAAAGTTTACAACTGATTATATATAAAAATCAGATTTCTACAGTTATCAAATATGTTGATTTTAGATGCCAGTATTTTTAAATATGTACATGTGCATGTGTAGGTTTGTTTGATAACAGTGCTAGTGAGACCATAAATACAACATGTGAAATTCCCAGCACTCCACCCAAACACATATCCAGATATTTCTTAAATTATACAGTGTTGAGGACTTAGTTACAAAATATGATTATACATTGAAAGGTATAAAAGGTACAGCACACAAAATTGGAAAGATTACGTACTCATTGTATCAACGAGTGATTCCTATATTTGCCTCTTGGGTATTTTTCTTCTACTTCTTAGGTACCCAACACACCTTAGACTCTTCCTTTTCAATTTCTCTCAAATGAAGATAAAACAAGGAATGCTCCATAGCATAACTCTGTATATATAAATGACGGTACACGAAAGTGGACAAATTCAAAATTACTCTTGGTGGAGTCACTTCTGACTCTTGAGTAAGAGTAAGTTTGAATTTACTTTTGAATATCATCAGCATGAGCCGACTGCTGGGTGGGGCCTAGGCAGCCCAGAGAAGTCAACGGGGCGTACTAGTAAACGGTTTAGACTGTAATTACCTAAACTGTGCATGAAGATATAAAGCATAATCTGTAATTGTTTTACTCGGTGCTAATGCAGGAAAGATTTCTCATTAGAAGAAGTGCCAACTATTCAAGGAAATGACCCCCCCCATTCTCTCCATGTTAGAAGATTAGTGTTCACAATGTCAGCCCTTTCCCGCGGTGCCTCTCTTTAACCCCTTAGGAGCCAGATCGAGATTCAGTGCCGCCACCACCCCCACCCACTGACATTGTTGCCATATGTGCGATGATGTCAGTTGGACAGTTAACCCCTAGCTGCCAAGTTAACCCCTAGCTGCTAAGTATCTCCCGATCCGTACAGGGTCATGTGTGGTATCATAGGAACTGATCATGACCTTTCCAATGATACCAAACATGACCATGTACAAAGTAAGAATTTTTTTTTAAATAAAATAATAATTAAAAAAAAAGTCTCTTTTTTGTGTGTGTTTTATGTTTTATGTATTAATGCAGCAATATTGTTCCCATTTCAAATATAATGTGAACAATGATGCTGCACTAACAATTGTTTTCTATGTGGGGGTTTGCTAAAAATCACGTAATTTCCCCCCCAAAAAATGTAACGAGTCCTCATTTCTAATTTTTTTAAAAAGCGCACCCCATAGAAAATATTACCGTAAAGGCTTGGATGATAAAATGTGCAAAGACACTTTGCACACTGTAGATGATTGAAAATTCAAATTTTATTGCATTTTTTGTTATAATATTCAGGCATGGCATGATGTATTCATATAATAATGATATATTATGAATCTGCCGAGTCTGACAAAAAAAATTATATATGATATGTCTGGGTCGTATGATAAAACGTGACTTCAAATCGTGTTTAAACATGATGAGCAAAAGTGGTAAAAATTAGCTCAGCACACAGAGGTGAAATGGCTCAGCAGTGAAGGGGTTAAAGATCGAAAAAAATGTGTTTTTTCCATTTTTTCATCATATTTCATAAGTTTTTTTATAGTACGTTATATGATATGATGAAAATAATGGTATCTTTAGAAAGTCCATTTAATGGCGAAAAAAAACGGTCTATAATATGTGTGGGTTCCATCAACTAGTAAGAGGAAAATTAGACCTAAACACAAATAGTGCAGAAATATAAAAACAGCAGTGGGTACTTTCAGACAGACAATGGTAAAATTGCCTGGTCACTATGGGGTTAAGCTCCTCCACTTTAGGCTGGGGTTTGTATTTCTGTAACCACTCAATGTTCTCGAACCCAGGACATACTTGAAAACGAGAGAAATCTCAATGTATCCTTCCTGGTAAAATCCTTTATAAAATAAAAATAAAATAAATATGTGCGCCTGTACTGACGTGCCTTCCTTCTGTTTCAGTGTTGTGACGCTGCAATGGGGCTGGCCACACATTGCTGCACGTGCACGATTTGCGAATGCAACAGCGGCCGTGCTGTTGTCCGTGCAGCAAGCCTCCTCGTCAGAGCGCTAGGACGTGCGTTGACGGGGCTACAAAGTGCGATCCTCCATAGGAGGATCAAGCCTTGCATCGCTGAGCGAGGTGGCCAGACGTGAGCCAGACGGTGTCGAGTGGAACGAATGTTCATTCCACTCTTACTACCGCTTGTCTGACCCCAGCCTTACCCAGACTTTTAGCAAATGGGTGGGCTGATAAGGTTGAGCTGGGGGGGTCCACTCCACACATCCTGACCACTTTAAACATAGAAGTAGTCAGGCCACGTAGCGTGTTCCTTTAATATTAGCTTTCAGTTTATCCATATATCTAATTTATTCGTAACAATTTTGTAACATTTTCTGACTTTTTATGATGAAATAAACAAATAGTTTCCATCTGGTTTCATGGGATATGCAAGCCCTAACCTCATTTAAACATACGTGAATATCTGGAAACAAATAAAAGTGAGTAAAATATTGCAATCACCAGATCACCCACTGTTGAAATTAAGTTTAATTTCCCTGTAAGGCACAGTTAAAATGTTCTAATTACAAGCATTGCGATCCTTAAGGTATTCATTTTCTCTCAACCAAAATATATGGTACAAAACGAAGATAGCATAAGGGAATAGAGCATAAAGCATGATTTTCCTTAATGCTCTTATCCTCAAAAATTATTTTGCTCTTTGGAAAATAATATGCACCATTAACTTTTATGCTGTATTCTTTGTTGAGTGGTGGGTTGCTTAGCATATTCAGTTTCTTAGTAATTATTGTTGGAGTGTTGGATGGCGACTCATGTTAGACAAGACATTATAAAAAAAAGGGCAATTTAAATGTTGGAAGTTGCATTTTTCCCGCATTAAGTTAATTTCTACTCTGTTTCTAATTTGTCACGCCATGAAATTAGTAGTAGTTACATTTTACAGCAGACTTCCATTCGGATATGCAAATCTCAAAGCAACACAGTTTCCACTTTTATGTGTTCAGTGAACATGTTGTTAATTTGCAGATTTTAATATACTTGATGATTGTGTTTTCTTTGATTTGATAATGTGTGAAAGCTTTTGATTCTGAAAAAATAAAATCTTGTAATGTTCATTCACTGCACCAAAACATTTTTATTTTCATTAAGAAGAGTTAAGCAAAAAAAGGCTAAACATGTATTTAAAAAATGCTATCCATATCATCACTTGTAAATGTTTAGCATAAAAACAAAATATATTATAATATCTTGTGAGTACAATAATTTTATATGCTGTTATATTTAGGCATCACAGGCCCTGGGTTGCCAGATCAGCCATGTTTTTACTCATTTACTCATGCTGGTGGGCAGTGCCTGAAAAATGCAACCGTGCAGCATGTAGAATCCATATGCTGTAAGTAAAAAACTAAGGAATCCCAGGTGACCTGCCTTGACCGCCTTCCTGCAGCATGAATTATACATGTTGCAGGACAGTACTTTTCCCTGTGCATGAAATAATAATATGTATCAAGGAAACCATTGGCAATCTGGCAACACTATATAGGCCCGATCCTGACTGAGCTGTTGTCCTTAACCTCCCTGGCATTACGATTCTGACATATTTTATATGTCAGAATCGTTACAATTTATTTCTCTCGAGAAGGGAACCAGGAAGCAAAACTCTGCGATCGTGGAGGTCAGCGAGGGAGCGCAGGTAAAGGTATGTATGCAAATGGGGGGTGGTATACAATGGAGGCGCTAGTAATTGATGAAATAGTATGTTTGTGTTGTGCAGCCGACTGGGATTAAAGTACAAAACCTCGACAGAAATGTGTTGATGTACAACAAAAAAGAAGAGAGGTCCTAGTGGCGCAATCGGTTGTCAGAGTAGAGTATAGTAGGTATAAATTCCTATAGAATCAGAGCCTAGGTAGTATATAATGTAGATAACTAGAGACTATAGAAGCTCTAATAACATAACAACCTTCCAATGTAACCTTATGGTTCCAGGCTCAACTTTTTAGCATGTGGTACTGCTTATTCGATGGGTACCTTCACCTCTTTATCTGCAAACGGTCTCTGTTCTAGCTTCATTTTGATTCTGATCCTGATCCTGCTTCAGTGTTCTCAGCTCATGCATTCATGTTCAGCAAATTAACTCTATGTGCCCCATCCATCATCTGCACCAACTAAGGAGACCGTTTGCAGATAAAGAGGTGAAGGTACCCACCGAATAAGCAGTACCACATGCTAAAAAGTTGTGCCTGGAACCATAAGGCTCCACCATCGGTGAGTTTGTCTAATTTCTGTCCTATACTCAATATATGGTTTCAAGTTACGCTATGAGAGTATTGTCTCTTTCTACTTCTCTGTATCTGAGGTAACTAAGAAGCACCAACGAAGGGTAGAGGCCACCCTTAACTTGGCCTGAGGCACTTTGAACCAGAGCCGGGATATATTAGGCTCTAGAGAGCGTAAGTGTTCCTTTGTCTATGGACACCTGGTATATCTTTTGAGGCAATATTGCACTATTACCTTTTTCTTTCCTTCTCTCGCCCCTCCGTGAACTGGGAGCCCGTACAAAATTTAGGTGAAGCCATCATATCAAGATCCTGCACATATGTCTGGACTGTTTACATAGAAGTTGAATCAGACTTTCTCATATTTTCAACACTAAGTGCATGTTCTGCTGGAGTTTTTTCCATACCTTGAGAGACTGGACTTGAATTAGCAGCATTCTTTGAAATTAGAGAACACTGCACGATTAGACCGCACAGTTTTTTAAGGACGTGTTTTTTTTTATATATATGCACTTTTGTTTGCATTTGCACTTTAGTTGGTTTTTGCAATATACGCACATTCTTTGCTTATTTGCAGAGCGATAATATTGCACATAGATCATTCACGGTTGCACTTTATCCGGTCATTTAGACCGTGCACATATCCCAGAAATTGGGAGTCACCATATATATAGTTGATTTTGGAACTGTATATTTGCAACTTTGCACCTATAAGTCAAAAGCACTTTATTACATTGGAAGGTTGTAATATCGATGTTATTAGAGCTTGTATAGTCTCTATTTATCTACATTATATACTACCTAGGCTCTGATTCTATAGGAATTTATACCTATTATACTCTACTCTGACAAAGGTATCTCATCTTGAGAGTTGACAGCAACAGATTCCAAATGCAAATAGCACACTTGAAATGAACTCTGGGCCTTTTATCTGCACATTGTAATTGGGGTAATGAGGGAATATCACACACCTGGCCATGGAACAGCTGAGAAGCCAATTATCCCATTACTTTTGGTCCCGTAACAAGTTGGAGGCACATCTGCAAACTGCTGTAAGTCCTACACCGTTCACCTGAGTTGGATGTACATACCCTCAAATTAAACCTGACAGACTGCAGTTAAAGCACATTGTGTTGTTTCATTCCAACTCCATTGTGGTGGCGTATAGAGCCAAAGATGTTAGAATTGTGTTGATGTCCCAATATTTATGGACCTGACTGTATGTATGCAGCCCGAGTATGGCTCGAGGTTACCGCTTTCAGCACTGGAAGTTAACCACGAGCCACACTCGGGAATACTGCCAGGGAGGTTAATTGTACAGTAACACTTCCAATACTTTGCATTGGAAGCCTTATTGTGAGGGCAGCTGAAGAATAACAAGTCATTCTGAGATCCCACATTATTTTCATTTGCAGACAGCTATGAAAAAAAGGCCCTAAGACCTGGTATTGGAGGGATATTTGAGAGTTAAAACAGGGGGGGGGGTGAACAGAAGGACCAGCATTAACACCTCTTGATCCCCTCAGCGGTCTCCCTCCAATTTTAACCCGTTACAGAAAAACCCACTTTCTTTCCTGGTTTCCTGTAAACCGCAGCAGTCACCTGACCATGATGGGGCTGGATGCTTGACTGAGCAATTTGCCAATCCTGCTGCTCTCAATTCACTTGTATAGCAGGTGACTCCTAATTAAGATGGTGTTTGCCAATTGTAAAGGTCACTCAAGATTTCTACCTTTCAATTGCTACAATATGAGTCAGAATAGAGCCCTATTGTTGTACCCGACATATGGTAAGAATTTAATTCCCTGTGAAATGAGCTAAATTAAACTTGTCCATGACAGGTTCACATTAAAGTAACATGATGGAGTGATGCCACCAAGCACAGATGCTCTTTCCTGAGATCCCTTTTAATTACACAAAGGAGGACCGTTCTTTTCACAGTTTCTAAATGCCCTAACATGTGACATGTTATAAAATAAAATTATTTTTTTTGTGGTGGTGATGAGAATGGGTTTAAAAAAAGGAAAGTTTGATAAACATAAATTAAAAGCAATATAAAAACTAATTCCATAATGTATATCTATTTTTTTCCCTCAGAACTGTTTGCAGCATTGTACTAATAATTCACTTAAGTGCCCCAATATATTCATATATCAAAATCAGAGTATAGCAGTGCCGTAGTGATACCTTTTTTATTGGACTACCCATACATTTAAAAGACAAGCTTTCAAAAGCATACTGCTCTTCCTCAAGTCTTGACGCTAAACTGACCAAAATCATAGAAAATATACATATATGTGTATGAAAAAACATTAAAAATAGGCCATTTCATCTTTATAGGATTTAATTTTAGACTAAATTACATAAGGGATGATTTCAACATCTATAACAATAAGTGTTATTGGGCGTTCCTTTAGTTTATGTGGCTTTTATAACATGAAGAATTGAGACCTTTTAGTACATGCTTTTTCATAATTAGACGCATGATTAACCCCTTAGTGACCGGGCGGTTTTACACAAATCCGTCTTTTAGTGACCGCTGCTGTTTTTACGTTTCTGCGCTGTTAGTGTTTAGGTCAAATTTTCCTCTTACTCGTTTATTCAACCCACACATATTATACACCCTTTTTCCCGCCATTAAATGGACTTTCTAGAAATACCATTATTTCCATCATATCGAATAATTTACTATAAAAAAAAAAATGAAATATGAGGAAAAAAATGGTAAAAACACACTTTTTTGTAATTTAATCCCCAAAATCTACAACCACCCAAAACGACCCCGGCTAAATAGGTTCAAAATTTTGTCCCGAGACTAGAAATACCCAATTTTTACATGCGTTTGCTTTTTAACCCCTTCACTGCTGAGACAGTTCACCTATGTGCGCTGCGCTCATTCTGACCATTTTGTGCTAATTTTTTAGATGACAGCCTAGGTCCTATTTAATTAAACCCCCCAGACAAAAAAAACTTTTAAAAAAAAAACATTTTTTTATTTTATTTAATTTTTTTATAATTTTATTTTTATTTAATTATTTTTTATTTATTTTTTTAAACCAAACCTGGTCATGTTTGGTATCATTTGAAAGGCCATAATCAGGCCTTTCAAATGATGGCAAATATGACCATCTAGCTGCCATGGATCCTTAGGATCCCCTTATCTCTACATGGCAGCTAGATGGTTAACTGGCCCACTGACATCCTCACACATATGGTGACGTTGTCAGTGGATGGGGGGGACCTGGAGGCTTGGCTGACATCCAAGATGTCAGCCCCCCTCCAGGTTTGAATCGCGTTTTGGCGCCAATTGGCGCCGCAACGTGATCCGGCGGCGAAACGGTTAATGCCATACACCCATAAACGGTTAATGCCATACACTCTCCAGCGGTGCAAACGGCATCTCCCTAGCTTCAATGGTTGGGGAGATAGAGGGCTCCGAAGGAGCCCCCCCTCCCCTCCATTGAAATGTATGGGGACGCCTGCTGATGACGTCACCACGCAGCGTGGCGATGTCATCAGCCTCGCCTGCCCATGTAAATCACATGGGCAGGCTTCCTCCCTGCCAGATCGCCGTGGGATCCGGCGAGGGAGGGGAGTATCGGGCGGGAGGGGGATTAGGCGCCGCTGACGTACCCTGTACGTCCGCGGGTCTAAGGGAGACCCGAGGACAAGACGTACAGGGTACGTCAGCGGTCCTTAAGGGGTTAATAAGGTTCATGAGGGTAGCAAATCAGAAGCAAAGGCTCAGCCAATTAATATGAATATACATCACCTTGGAAGAAAGATGGACAATATACAGGGTTATTCAGAGAGCGGTGAAAAGCAGGAGAATGACTGGAGAATGGAGAATTCTAGGTCAAAATAGCTGATTTGGAAAGTGGGATGAAAGTGAGAATTTTTCTGGCTTGGATATTTTGATCTAGATATTTTGACCTTGGATATTTTGACCTAGATATTTTCACCTCTCTTTGAATAACCCTGATAGTCTATGTAGTAAGAATGTGCTGTGGTGGAGTGAATGGGTTTTTGCAAGTCTGCAACAAATTAGGAATAGCAAAATATTGCAGAGTTTCTCTTGGCAATTTTGATTTGAGCTATAAAATTAAGTTACAGATTTTTCTGTAATGCATGCAAGGTTAATGATACATAAGTACTGTGGTAATATATTTTGTACACTTTGGCACCTATTACATTCTTCGCGCATTGTGTTTTGTGTGCGCAAATGCTCATTTGCGCGAGAGGTAAATCCTTTGCGCAGAACGTCGTATTACAACTTTCTCGCAAACGATGCGCGTTATCGTTTAACGCGGATGGACCTGCGCGAGCGTGATGAACTGTGCGCGTCCTATACTTAACATTGTGAGCGCAAATTCGTTCGTGCGCTGGTACGCGGATGGTATTACAATCGACACGCATGTTTTTACGAACGACGTTTGCGCGCATAATTTTAACGTCTTTGAAAAGCTGGTGGTAACTGCAAATTGGAATGTTCTGGCAGAAACGAAAAACACCAGCACCAAAAAAAAAATACAGCACAGTATAGTTACACATTCTACACATACCCAAACAAAGAAATTGTGAATTTGTGCATATTTTTTTATTGCTGCAGCGTGTATACTCAGATTTACTTTGACAGGCGCAAAAACTTAAGTGAATCAATTAAGGTAAATTGATGTCAATTAAGGTTCTTAATTCTGATTGGCAGAATCCGGCAAAAAAAACAGTCCGCACACTGATTTACGTGCACTACGTTACTGCGCGCGTATTACTCTTCGTTTTGCGTGTCGTTTTTACGAACGGATGAGAAAATGCGTTCAGATCTGAATACTCAGTTAAGTTTTGCGCGATAACGCCGGATGATGCGCGCAAAAAAATTTGCGCTGGGCGAACGAAATTGCGAGAAGAATGTAATAGGGGCAATAATCTCTTCTTCACTCTCTTCCAAAAGAAACAAAAAATTTATATTGTTTTTTTGTAACATTTTAGCCAGTTAACTAAATGGAAGATAAAATAACAAATGAGTTGTATATGAGATACCTTTCTTGGCAAATGAAAAGGAGAGGCTTATTTTGCAAGTTTCCAAATACTATCAGGGTTATTCAAAGAGATACGAAAAGTCACTGCATGTTCGGTGACTTTTCGTTCTCTTCAATTCGGAAAAACCCGAGCAGGAGCCGATCGCAGCCTTCGACACAGCAGAAGAGGCAGTGAATAAATTAGGAAAACAGTTTGTATGAATGTGTGAAAGTGAAACGCTGTTTGCAAAAGAAACTACTGAATGAAAATGTCTGAAATTTGCATATGAGGTCCAGGGAATGATAATAAAGAGGGCTGTTACAGAAAAAATAAGTAAAAAAAAAAAAAAAAAAAAAAATCGGAATTCATGGGAATTCACTGCCCTTGAACAGGCACCGAACAGGCACCGTATGTTCAGGCAATTCGCTAGGATTTGGCGAATTGCCTGCTCTCTGGATAGCCGAATGGCCAGGAAAGGTAACCGAACGCTGATTTTCAGCGTTCGGTTACCTTTCTCAAGCATAGCGTCTTCACGCATAGCGTGATGATGTCAGATAGCCGGGGAACCCCTAGCTGCCCGGAATCCCATGGTGGAGATAGGGGGTTCATTTGAGGGTTCACAGAGATGCTGTGAGGTTGTGTATAGAGATGCTGTGAGGTTGCGTATAGAGATGCTGATGGGTTGTGTATAGAGATGCTGTGTGGCTGTGTATAGAGATGCTGTGTATAGAGATGTTGATGGGGTTGTATATAGAGATGCTGTTTGTGTATAGAGATGCTGTGAGGTTGTGTATAGAGATGCTGTGAGGTTGTGTATAGAGATGCTGATGGGGCTGTGTATAGAGATGACTTACGGCGCCGAAGTGCGGCTTAGCTCCGGTGGGGGCCACCATCTTGGATGGCGGCTCCACCCCTGGGTCCCCCCTCACTGCCTGATGTCCTCACGCATATCGTGATGATGTCAGATAGCCGGGGAATCCCCTAGC
This sequence comes from Leptobrachium leishanense, assembly GCA_009667805.1. Classification (NCBI taxonomy): domain Eukaryota; kingdom Metazoa; phylum Chordata; class Amphibia; order Anura; family Megophryidae; genus Leptobrachium; species Leptobrachium leishanense. The sequence continues at coordinate 178,961,607 of CM019067.1, read as the reverse complement.
TGCCCGGAATCCCCTGGTGGAGATAGGGTATTCATTTGAACCCCGATATCTCCAGGCAGCTAGGGGGTCATGGAGGGTGTCAATCGAAAGGCCTGAGCATGGCCTTTCGAATGATACCCAACATGACCAGGTATAAAGTAAAAAAAAAAAAAACTATTTTTTTGTGTGTGTTATTTTTATTAATGCAGCAATATTGTTCACATTTCAATTATAATGTGAACAATGATGCTGCACTAATGATTTTTTTTTCTATGGGGTGCGTTTGCTATAAATCACGTAATTCCCCCCACAAAATGTAACAAGTCCCCATTTCTAATTTTTGTACAAGCGCACCCCATATAAAACATAACTGCAAACGCTCATGTGCTAAAATGTGAAAAAAAAACACTTTACACACGGCAGATGATTAAAAATTCAATTTGTATTGCATTTTTTGTCATAATATACAGCCAGGACATGACGTATATATATAAAAATTATATATTATGAATCTGCGGAGTCTGCCGGAAAGAACAATATCTAATATGTCTGAGTCATTTAATAAAATGTGGCTTCAAATCGCGTTTAAACATGATGAGCGAAAGCGGTAAAAATGAGCTGAGCACACCGCAGTGAAATGCAGCATATTAGAGGAAGATATAGTAGAGAAATTAACACTTCTCAGAAGCAGACACCACACCCTCAGTATAGTCTACATACATACAATGTATCGAATTCATTAGACCAGACTAAAAACACCTGTTGTTTACCGTTTGAGAACACAGGTCATTTAGAGGTGAGAATCTTTGCACGTACACATTAGTTTTTAATTCAATATCTAATAAACCGTTGCTTATAATATTCTGCAGTAAAGAGTCTCTTTATTTCTAGATTTTTTAGTATTTTTTAAGCATTTTTTAAAAAAAACATTTTTGCGAACTCGAACCGAACACACCAAAAAGTTCGAAGTTCGCGATCTTGCGAACGGCCAAAGTTTGAATCGAACTCCGAACTGATCGAACCGAACAGCTCATCCCTAATCATCTCCAGTACTTGAACACCTCCAAGAATACTACCAAAAAGGCACAAGACTGTTTCTGTGCATGGATAAGTGTCAACAAACCTGGTAAAAACCTTTATAAATATATAAAATAAACAAACCTTTGGTAACATTGCCATTTAAAGCATTTTTGGGTATCTCCTTCCAGACATCTGGGTGTTCTGTGTTGGCTGAGGGAGTAGAAAAGGCCTGCCTCCCACCCTCCTAATAGACATTGGTATGTTAGTAAACCTACTACCTCTACATTTGGACTTGCACCCCCTTTTCACAACAGGAAGTCCTTATTACAAAGCAGTGGTGTAATAGAATTGGCTAAGACCGATGACAAAAACTTCACAGATCATCAGTTCACATTAAGATGTGGTGTTCTCATACGTTAGAAATCTTTTGAATTGGCTTAAATAGTTCCTGTCTTGCCTCCATTGGCATCCTTGTGTTCCACCTATGGAAAACATTTTCTCCTCATCAGCATTCCCTCCAGTATTATGCTTTTCCAATTGGATAACCTGCCTCTGGTCTCGATTACTGGGTGCTACATCTCTTGTGCCTCCACGTTCCTCCTCAAATTCCATTTCCAGAACAAATGGTCTCTGTCTTCTGATCTCATACATGTTCCTACTTTTATATCTGTGGAAAGCACATCATATCACTCTGGATAATTTTGAACAGACTTGGTACAGTATCTACCAGTTATAACAATAACCCCGGTGAAAGACCACGGCATAACAAATAAAAAAATTAATTGAGACAAAAACAAATAAGAAAATCTTGTATCTGTAAATGGGAGACTATAATAAATCCTCACACTTTAAAAAGAAGCCTTTTCTTTCTATTTTTTAAAGAAAAACTCCAAAGGAAGTATTCAATATTCTACTAAAAAAACAGAAAAACGTTGTATTAACCATTCCACGTAATAGAAATAGCGGATGCATGAACGTAGTCCTCCTATTAAAATTTAAAAGCAAATGTTTACAATCTAGATTAACATTGAGACTTGACCCCAAACCCCGATAATTTATAGATCCATTCAGTTTCTTTCCCAGCCAATCTTGTTCAGTATGTTGTCACCACTCCAGTCAGGCAAGAACACATCTATACCAAACGAGAAATCTTTGTTATTTTCATGTTCCATTTGGCGAGTTCTTAACTGTCGTGTAGTGTATCCTACATACTTTGCCCCACATGGACATTGTAGTAAATCTGTCACATTTTTAGGTGAAAAGGTCCTATTCTGAAGGAATCATGTCAAAGGACAGGACAAGACAGATAACAAAAACTTCACGGGACATCGGTCATATATCCATAGGTGTTTAACATACCACATGCACATGGATCAAAGCTGTGTCTGTAGAATCAATATACAATATATTTGTGGCTACATGCTACATCATATCCCATTCTCATTCAATCAACTCCGCTTCTCTGTCCTGTTGGAGCATGCAACTCCATCCTGTTTTTTAGTGGTACAGCATTGTAATAGAACATCAGATGGAGAAGTCTCAAACCTCCAATCCCCTTCAGGTGTTCTAAGACCTACCTGCTTACCCTGTGCCAGTTAAAAAAATCATGAAAAGAATTATATGATCATTTTGAAGACCAGCTAGATTACCTATACAGATTACTAACACTAAAGTAAAGAACAGGTATGGAATCTGTAGCAAAATGTTTACTGTAGCTACTCGAGGATACCGCTAGATTTTGGTGACAAAAATTTACCCTAAAATTGGAGGGGTCGCGTTATATTCGAGACATCTCCATCGCGTGGAAATAAAAAAAACTTGCCTTGCTCTGGATCCCAAGTCTCCTGGAAGTTACGGTAGTCTCACTGAAGTGAATGCGGGCTCCCTGATGCTTGCACAAACACTTCAGGAACTCACGGATTTGGGAGAGGTCAGATCCATCATGGCCAGAGGGCAAGCTCGGTTTAAGCCAATCATTCACCTCACTCGCCTCCGCCGGCCATCTAATCACTAGTAAAGAAGACGGATGGCCAGCAGCTTCATACTTAGTAACTGCAATCATTCTAGAGCAGAACACCCTGGTCTCAGGGGGAGCATGACTGTGTTGAGAGAAACTGGAAGGAGTATAATTGTTTACCGGTACAGCATAATTTTGTTCCTCACGTTATAGTCGAGTCTTGAGTATTCTCTCATTTCCATAATAAATCTCTATCCATCACGTTATATTTGGGTCGCGCTATACTCGAGTATCTACGGTAGTCATCATAATACATGTGTTCAATTCAGGGAATGGGGTAACCATATGAATGGGGAATTTGTCTAAATCAAGATATTGTATCATAATACATCAAATAGAGATAGAACGCTGACAAAAATGACTTACAGGGTTATTCAGAGAGAGGTGAAAACCAGGAGAATTGCCAGGAGAATGAACAATCTAGACCAAATAGCCGATTTGGAAAGTGAGATAAATGGGAGATTTTTTTTGGTTTGGCTATTTTGACCTAGAATTTTCACTTCTCCAGTCATTCTTCTGGTTTTCACCTCTCTCTGAATAAACCTGTTAATGGCAAGCAGAAAGGATATCCTTCAAATATATGGCCCGGAAATTCAACTTTCACAGGTGTGTGTATATTACATAAAACAAACTAAGACTAGGGTCAAAAAGAGCGTCCGAACGCATTGATGTATTTTTTCACGGAATGCGCGAAAACGGTCATACGATGCGCATTTCCATGCGTGATTTTTTACGGATCGTCAATAAAACACTTTTTACTTGCAACTATGGCCAACAATGCTGGTAAGTGAATAACCCCCTAACTTCTCTCCCCTCCTCCTAAATACTCAATACCTTTCTATATACTATAATCTCAATAATGTACATCCCATACGTGTCTTGAAAAGATCCCTGTTGAGTAACCATATGGAGCAGTTTGGCAATTGATATTTATCTAATTTTACTGGATATTTAGTTTTTCTTCCATATTTAATAGATTAAAGAAATGCACATTTTCAAAATATTATTTTAAGAAGGTAGAGTTATTAGTTCAGTATTTTAACATGTAATAATATTTAAGAATAGCGGGCTGTAGTTTTCAAGAATGATATGTAACATAGCACTTACATCCACCAGGAAGCGAAAGAAACCCTATGATTAGCTGTACAGGAATAAACCGTAAGCAAAATAAACTCCCAGCGATCCAGTAGGTAGATAAAATAAAAGTTAATTGAACAATAAAATTAATGGTCTGTTGCTAAGCATGCTTTCTGAATACAATATTACAGTTCATTGCCTAGAGCTGAATTACTTTTTTTTCAGGAGCAAGCTTTAAATTGATATTAATGTTTAACAAATACAATTTAGCGTTAAATTTATGTATTCGATATGATATATGCACGGTGTCTCAGAAATTTAAAAATGTTTCCCTGCCTCTACATATCATATTGGAAAACAGAATGTCACAGGAACTACATTTAAAATTTTATCAGGGATTACTTCAAATAAAATTTCAGGGCTGTAATTAAAATCTGTGTATAGCTGTGAAAGCCAGGGACCTGAAGTATGCATTATTTTTATTATTGTCTCTGATAAAAGTAGGAGTTTGACCCCCCCCCTATAAAAACAGAAGCAGCATCCCCTGAAAAGTTAATTTATAACCAGTTTGGGGAGTTATCATAATGCTGGAGAGCCTTTATGAGAAAGGATGGTTTCCTTCACACGTGCATATAATCTCAAAAATCAGCACATTTCACAGTATCTAGCGACTTACATACCCAAAAGGATAACTTTATTTCCTACATTTATTTATTTTTCTGTTCATCTGTAGATTTGTTTTTGTATTAATATCTTGCATTTTACTATTTTGTATTTCTGTAACCACTCAATGTTCTTGAACCCAGGACATACTTGAAAACAAGAGAAATCTCAATGTATCTTTCCTGGTAAAATCCTTTATAGATAAATAAATAAATAAATAGATAGAAGGATTCCACACACATATACACACATACAGGTCTATTCAGAGACAGCTGAATGGGCCCCGAAATTGTACCGAACGGTGAATTACCCCATGAGGTGCAATTTGGGGGCCATTCAGCTATTCAAAAAACTATTCCAACGCTGTGTTCGGCGGATCGTCTGCTTTTTCTGGACGCATTTGGCAGGTTTGTGGAGGATCGTCGGGTACGTTCGGCGGGTTTTCTGCTGTGTTTCGGCAGAGTTTGCGGCGGATTTTCAGTGATCCGTTCCCTGCACTTCGGGGGACCCTGTGGCGAATGCTGAATTCACCGCAGGGTTGGAATTTGATTCCCTGAAGTGCAGAGAACGAGAGAACGCAGACGTGTCGGTGACATTTTGGTGCTCTTTGAATAATCCCTATAGTTACACAGGCTGAAAAAAGATGTTAATGCCCTTGCGACCATCAATGTCAGCCTTTCACAAATCACCTACTGCTGTTATCCACAATAAGGCAAGAAACCCAGTCTGAAGCGCTCGCCAAAAATGCAACATACTGGGAAAAAGGTCCTTCTTGAGCCCAGAATGGTGGTCAGATTTCTCCTTGGATCAAGCACCACATATGAAATATTATAATCCTTAATATTTTGTTTTTGCAGGCAGTCATCCAGTCATTGTTTAACAGTCTTTACAGACTCTGACCCAACCACCTCAGGGGGCAGAGAATTACACAGCTTTATTGTTCTCACTATAAAACATCCTTTCCTATGCTTTAGGCTGAAATTCCTTTCGTCCAGTCTAAATGGGTAACCTCGTGTCCTGTGTATAGTCCTGTTAATGAATAGGTTTCCAGACAATGGTTTATAATGGCCCCATATATATTTATATAAGGTTAGCAGATCCTGTCTAAGGCGCCGTGTCTCTAAACTAAACAGGTTTAAGCTGGTTAGCAATTCTTCATAACTTAAATCTTCCATTCCCCTTATTAATTTTATTCGCATCTGCACTTTTTCTAGTGCCATAATGAAGGCCTGAAGCACCTAAGGCGTAGGGCCCTTAAGTTGCCTCTGATGCCAGGACGCAGGGAGGATTTTTCTAGAAGTGTTTTCAGCGTGTGTGGAGGTTTGAGCAGGAGAGGTGCGTGTGGGAGGAGTCACCAGGAGGGTACTTAAGGCACGTGTGGAGAGGCTCTGTGTGCCTTTTTTCTCCTGGGGTAGAGCTGGAAAAATCCCCACCCTCCCATCCTGTTTTATTTAGTTACGGGTTGGGTTGGTTTTTCGTTAGAGTATTAGTTTTGTTGGGCTCCTTTTGTCACGGCGGGGGCTTGTAGGCAGTGCTGGCTAGGGGTTCCTTTTAATTTAGGATAATTTTGGTCAGATGGTTGGGAGTTGGGAAGTTTTTGTGGTTGGTTGGTTTGGAGGTGTGTGGTGGTTGTGGGGAGTCCTTTCAGCTCTGGGTTATTGTATTATTTTTGCTATGGGAATTTTTATGTCATGGTGGTGGGTTTATTGTGTGGAGTTTTTAGCTGTGGCCTATATATAATAAATATATATATTATTCCACAGTTATGTGTCGTGTATTTTTGAGTATTTATTGTCTCAATGCGTACGACTCGGTCATCAGTAGGCGACTTATATCTTTTTTTAAAACAGGTGCCTACAATTACACGGCATATTCAAGGTGCGGTCTTACCCAGTGCTGGATTAAGGCCTTCATGGGTTTTAGGAGCAGAAGAGTTGGGTGTGCTCACCTTCTAGTGTGCCATTACCAGCAACATTTGGCAATGGGGAAAGTACAATCCAGAGGCTTATAGTGCAGCAACTAGGCCCCCCACTTAAAGTGCATCGGGCGCTCATTTCTGCTCTTACTTGTGATCTCCACACTGACTTTTTATTCTAGTATCAATTGCGTACGCACCTCTCCATAGTATTAACCTGTGGCTGCAAGTAAGCAGCAGAGAGAAGCGCAGCCCTTGTGTGCTGAGCCCATTTTACGCTCATCATGTTTAAATACGATTTGGAGTCTTGTTTTATTACAGGACCCAGACAAATTATGTATCCTTTTTTTCATTGAACTCGGCAGATTCAAAATACTGTATATAATTTCTATGTGTATACTTCAGAATGCTATAACAAAATTTTTTAATTTCCATTCAGATTTCAATCATTTACAGTATGTATTATTATTTTCCTCATTTTATCACCCCAACCTTTGTGATTATGTATTCTATGGGGTGCTCTTGTTAAAAAAAAAATAATGGAAACCTGCTACTGCATTTTTCTGAGAAAATGTACAATTTAAAAAAAAAAAAAACATTGGCTTCTGTTTTGGAAAATTGTAGGGGTTATTCAAAAAGCGACGAAGTTGATGTCGATGAATTTCACTGTAAGGTGCAATTTCGGGGCATTTCTTCTATTCACTAAACTGTCAATTCACCAGGGTGCAATTTCGGGGCATTTCTTCTATTCACTAAACTGTCAATTCACCAAATACTGGCGAATTGATAGTGAAATACGCGTCAGTGTGGAGCAATTCTATGATCTTCTTCGTCAGCAAAATTGTCCCATAGACAATCTATTCACAGAATGCCGTACTAAAGTTTTTGGGAAATGGCCTGATTTTCGGTGATTCAATTCGATAGGTTTAAACAGGCGAATCCACAGGTTTCAATGTAAAAAATATTTTTTTTACATTTTTTTAAACGTTTATTCTTTTCATTTTCAGCAAAACATTTATTTTTTTTAGAACATCTTTTTATATTTTTTGACAAAATTTTAGTTTCTCAATTTTTTTAATAAGGATTTTTTGTAACAAACCTTTTTAATATTTTTTAAAAGGAGCTTTTTATTAATTAGACACATTTCAAGACATTTTTATTGGTTTAAATACCTATTAGAAGAAAAGGAGAGTTCCGTTTTTTGCAGTTCGGCGGTGTTCGGTGGCGAGTTTCACAGTCTTCTTGAGAAAACTGTCTACGTGGACTTAAACGTCGAGTATATTATGGAATAAATTTATATATTTAACATATTTGGAGAGGCTTCATGTGCACCATCGATTTCTATGTTCTGTAGTTACCCGGCAATTTGTGGCACCGAAGCAAGCAATTTCTTTCTACATGCGAGCGCCTCCACATTTGCTGGTGATGTGGGAAATGAGATGTGAGTTACTGCAGCTTAATTTTTTACTTTCTATAGAATAGTAGGGTGCCGAGTCGAGCGCACTCCACCGTTTATCACTTTCCTCCTATTCTCGTGGGCAATCTTGTTGAGTCCCAAACTGATCCTTTAAGAGGAGAAAATACTATAGTGCAGATGGCTTTAATTTATAAGGAAATCGATCCCCAAATGGTCACACTCACATTTGTCAGAGCTCATCCGGCTCAAGATTGCGTGCCTCAGAGTTTTATCGGCCACCCAACAGCCTCTCCAGAATTTTCAACAGCCCCTCTAAAATTCTGACGATATGTTGGATCGCTGGACAGACCGGGTCCTCTGTATATTCTGCCCAGGGGTTGTTTCTCAGGTACAACTTCCCAAAAGACCACAAAGGGATGTTCCAGCGATAAATAAAAGGAATTTAGCAAAACAGTAAAAAATGAAAAACAAAAAAGTTGCCAAAACGCGTTTCGCCCTGGGATTCACAGATCCTTGTGGCTTCATCAGTTGGCTTCTTAACATCATAAAATGGCTTTCCTTTTTAAATACTCAATTTCCCTTATGTTTATCCAATCACTGTTCCTAAATCGGGCAGGAAAATCCACCCCCTATCGCATAATTTCTTTAATTTCTACTCTTCCAGAGATTCCTATCCCCCCCCCCGGGAGACTATACATCCTATTTTTCTAAATTGAATGTCGTTGCATGTGTGCTTGCATTCCGCTAAATACGTAGTAGATATTACGTCACTTCCAGTACCTGGTCCGGAAGTCGCGTGTTAATCTATCAATTCCGAAAATGGCAGCCGTCAACCGGTAGTTTCACATATCATTGTCTCCCTCCCAATGTTCATTGTTGACACCTATTAACCATCTTAACCTGTCATGCTTCAAATCCATACGTATATAAACTGCAGAAAAAATATCCCTCAAGTAGACTAATTCAACAGAAGGTCATACAACACAAACAAAATATCAATATCATATGAGACCAATATAACTGTAAAAAAAACTGTAAACAAAGGTGGGGTAATTTCAAACAGACAGCTTATTTAGGTTGCTGTGACAGTAATACTGACTGAAAACAAAATTATCTTACGCATTTTATCAATAAAAGGGACGCAACCTTACTTCCGGCATCTAAACCGGAAGTCACATATCCGTATGTATACCCCAAAGGTATCAGCCATCGGTTAAATTTTCTAAGTGGAATCTAAATAGTACATCCCCATTCCCTCTATCTCCACCCACTGATCACACTCCTAAATCCCTCACACCAAAGGATATAAACAACCATATGATTTATTGTTTAGGGTCCCTACTATTGTACATTTCCTATTTTGTTGTATAGACAAGGACAACAACTTTGACTTTTAGAGCGGCACCATTGGCATTGATTATTGTGGTCAGTGCAGCACTTATCCATTTTATAAATTTTTCCCTTTAGAATTGAAAAGTGTGCGGAGTTTGGAAAAAAAAAAGAAAAAAAGATTTGGTTTTTATTTTTTTCATAAATCCTGGTCATGTATGGTATCATTGGAAATGCCTTGCTCTGGTCTTTCCCTGTGTGCATTCCAGTAGTCAAACTCTGGGAAGTTATAATATATTATACTTGTTAAAATCTTTTGTCTATTTTGTAAATTGTAGGGAATATAATAAAAGAGATTGAACATTTGAGATGATCCCCTGTTATTAACCCCATGCAAGTGTTGGTGGTTAGTCTCTATTAATGGAGGAAAAAAATGTCAATGCCTCAAAATGTACTGTTGGTAGTAAATCATCATCGTACAGGCTGGGTGGAGTAGAGGTAACGTTACTGCTCTGCATGGAGAGAGCCTGTGGAGACATGGGTTCTATCCCAGCAAGAGCTCCTCTCCAGTAAGTGTCCTTGGGAAAAAAGAAAATGCGTTAAAACATCATCTTTTATATTTATTAAGCTACGGTAGTGACCATGAGGTCCACTCCCTAATATGAGAGGGTGCACCTATAAAATAATCCAGGTGCTTTATACAGATAAGCTCTATGTTCAGGGTAACTGAGCAGTGCTGTACTAATTCTCCAACATCTATTTTGGACAGCTGATGTCTGAACAACATCTCAAAAGAACAGATGCTGTGTCCATTAAGCATTGCTAAGTGGTCATTTACAACAATGGTTCCAATACCTTGTCCTCAAGTATGCCTAACAAACCAGAGTTTAATGATTACCTTGGGCAAATGCAGACTTAATCCTGCAATCACTGAGTGGCAAATCATATCACCTGTGCTGTGCTTCAGATATCTGGAAAACTTGGCATGTTAAGGATACTTGAGGACCAAGGTAGTGTCGTATATGTAGGTTCACAACGAAAGAATTGCAAGATAACTGGCTTTCTGATTGGCCGAGACACTTCCTGATCTGGGTAGTACTCGTTGCAGAATCTGCAAAGCCTGGAGGTTTACTGCAAGGAATTTTATAAAAAGAGTATATTTTTAATCTTTTGTCATTTTAATGGGCTTCTTTATATATGTAATTTTATATATTTACTATATAAATACTATGGGCCATTATGACATAACTGATCCAGCCATTAGCTTAATGTCTCAAACCACTATTTCAACCTTGTGGCTCAGATATTGTCAGGTTACTCTAAAGCAGTGGTTCCAAACCGCGGTCCTCAAGTACCCCCAACAGGTCAGGTTTTAAGGATTACCTTGGGGAAATGCAGACTGAAACCTGCAATCACTGAGCAGCAAATTGTATCACCTGTGCTGTGCTTCAGCTATCTGGAAAACATGACCTGTTGGGGGTACTTGAGGACCACAGTTGGGAACCACTGCTCTAAAGTAACAGCTTCTATGTTCGTATAGGAGCTGCTAATTTGCAGACAGCCAATGAAGAAGAAGCTGTTCCAACGTAACTCATTTTTCTTAGCTCCAGCTGGTATTCAGAAATTATTTCTGGCTTTCAAACCTTTTGCTTTTCCAAAAGTACTTAAAACTGAAATTTAAGTATTCGCGAAATATACTATACTTACTTCTGAATGCATGACGTACCAGGAGGGACAATCCGCTGCCTCCTCTGTCAACAAGTGGCAGAACACTAGGGTAAAATCATTCCCAGTGCCCTTCAGCAGCCCCAGCACATATCCTCGCAAATGCACAGGGCCGAAATTCACTGCCGGCAGCTACAAGCAACTCTGAAATATTATGGGTTGAGCCATTAATACATCAGCTCATTTGGAAAAGTATATTAGTAGTGAGCCACAAATGGATAACAAACTGTGCACAATTTATCTATTTTCTAGCCGTTACTAACACCTCAGATGGAATAGGGCCCTAAGTGTATGTTTTAATTAAGACCAATTTGGAATACTCTTTGAATCAATGAATGAGTGCCACTCTAGCATTCAGTGGTTTCTGGAGCAGTTGTTTGAACTTCATATAAATTATACGTTTTATAATTGACAAAGATAAATTGGCACTGACTGTGCTTGTTTTGTGCCATTCATAATGTGTGCCAGTTTAGCTTAGCGGAAGCTTTTGGCATAGACTTTGGTGTCAACAGACTTGGCAGATAGGGATTGATGCTCAATACTGGGCCACAAATATTCATTATACTCAAACAGGCCAGTATCACAGAAGAGTATAAATAGCTTCTTCAGCTTAAAATATATTTCTTCTAGTTCTGGTTTTATCATTCCCTTTGTTCGAAAACTTCCCATTCTCTCCACAGAAATGTAATTAATATCGTTCTTCACCTTTTCGTATAGTTTTTTTTCCCTGAAATTACCTTCGTCACCTTTCTCTTTGTTGTGAAAATGAACATCAACAATAGGTATGAAATGAAGCATCTCTAGGGGTTTGTGCAGACACAACTCAATTTATTTTGCAGCTGATTTCATTACCAGGTTTTAGGATCGTTTAATATGCTGATTCAGATGTGAGGCTAATTCACACATCTGTGGTCTTCATTTATTTTTGCTAAACATATATTATCAAATTGTGATGAGTGTATTTAACATGCATGCTTTAATAAACAACTCTTCACAGATTTGTGGTTTCACTCTATTAGCCATTTATTTTGTAAGATCCATTTAATATGAATGAATACACATCTTGTGAACTGGGTATATTGGCAATTTCCTTTAAAAATAGTTGTGAATGGAAGGTTAAAATTAGTAATATGAACTGATGATGTTAGAGTAGGCTCTTAGTTTTTCCATGTCACGTGCCGACCTGCGGATTTACCCCTGGGTCCTGCCAATCTGGACCAGCCTCTGGGTCGGCGGCCCTCACAGCTTCCCTCCAGGCATGGAGGATGTTCTGCCACTGGCACTCATAGGTTCCTGCTATGTGGTCTGGGGCATTGGGCGTGGTGGGCCAAGGGGGTGGCGTCTAACATCATCCAGCGGCAGCTCCAGCTTGAGTGGCTTCTAGGTTCTGGGGCACGTCCCCTGGCTCCTGGGGGTGAGCTTAGTCGTGGATTTACCGAGTGGCACTTGCACCGTGAATCACCAGTCATTTGAAGTCACTGCTTATACAATGCCTGTTCAAAAAAAAAAGTCAAACTCTAATATTTCATTGGATCTTCTTTTCCTTTGATTATGGTACGCATTCTCTGTGGTGTCGTTTTGATAAGCTTATGCAATGCAACAACATTATTTCTGTCCACTGTTCCATTAATTTGCCACCAAGGTCTTGTATTGATGATGGGAGAGTCACAGCACTACAAATAGTTTTCTCCAGGACATCCCAAAGATTCTCAATAAGGATAAAGTCTGGACTCATGTGTGAAAATGGTGTCTCCTGCTATCTGAACCAGTCTTGCACATTGTGAGCCCTATGAATCTGGGCATTATCATCTTGGAACATGCTTGCTCCATAAGAGAAGAAGAAATGCATTGATGGAAAAACCTGCTTATTCAGTATATTCAAGTAGTCAGATGACCTCATTTTCTTGCCAGCTGGAACATATTAATCACTGCAGTAATTATCCAATGGAAGGCTTTTACCTGTTTGCTTACTTAAAGCCTGTTGGTGACTTTGTTTCTTTTTTATCCTAGGAGAAAATACTCACCTTTTTCTCACTGAGCATGCACTGCTCATCCCCGTCAGCTCAGGGCTTCTGAAATGGGGAAGTCCTTGCAGATTTGCATACTTATGCACAATGCACAAATTACGCGTTACACACAACTTGAGTAGTTTTGTCCTCCGGTTCTGTAGCACCTGCGCAGAATGATAGATTGGAGCTGTGCGCTTGTGTAGAACCAGTCCGTCAGCTGCTTCAGAGCATGACGTCAGCACACAGATTGTGCTGATATCATCTGTGACCAACTTGTTGACTGGCAGCCAAGAAATTAAAAATTCTGTCTGCCTTGTGGTGCTTTTGTTGACGGAGGAAACCCATTCAATTCACACAGCGATTTTAGCTGAACGACACTGGAAGGAGGGGGTGGGGCACTCCACACAGCCTTACCAATTTGAAAACCTAAAGTGTTCATTGTATGTAGAGCAGGGATGTCCAAACTCCAGCCCCCCAGATGTCCATGAACTACAACTCCCATGCTTCTCCATCCATCTAATACAGTTAGAGATTTCTGGGAGTTGTAGTTCAGGAACATCTGGGTGCCGGAGTTTGGACATCACTGAGTTTTCCTTAAAGTAGAGATGTGCATTCGTTTTGGAAAAATTCAGAATTTGGAATGAAAATTGATAATTCGTATTTCGGAAGTACTTACGAATAACGAATCAATACAATACGAATTTGAAATGAAAAAAAACGGTATATAACAAATTTATTTTGTTTTACACTGTGTCATCATCATAAAAGATGAATTTGAATAATTGATATCAACAACTATCGAATTTGAAATGAACTATCAAATGGATATCATCAACTATTGAATTTCAAATGCACTATCAACAAGTCAGATCCTTCCAACTGTGCAAAAACCCTGTATCAAAGGGAAATTCAGTTTTAGACCGTTGCCTGTCAGTGCCATTTATAAACTTCTCTAACCAAAAAATGAAACACCAGTCAGGACCTGACCAAATCCCAGCAATGCTGCTGAAAAATCAGCGCGCCGGCAATTGCAAAACCTGTCGCAACCCTAATCAATGAATCACTGGCGACTGGATATGTACCAAACTCTGGAAGACTGCGAGAGTGGTACCAATCCATAAAAGTGGAGACAATACTTTGGTATCCAACTACTGTCCAATATCATTGCTTCCTGTAATGTCAGAAATTCTGGAAAAATGTGTTTACACTTTATTACGCGATTACTATCAGTATTTGAACTATTTAACCCCAGATCAATCCGGCTTCCGTCCAAATCATTCAATCACAACTGCCCTTTTAAAAGTTTCCAATGATATCCAGGCTGGTATGGAACAAGGAAACCTAACTGGAGCCATCTTCCTTGATTTTGCCAAGGCCTTTGACACAGTAGACCATGGCATCTTATTACAAAAACTTAAACTCTGGTATTGGTGATCGCACGCTAACCTGGTTTCAATCATACGTGTCTGATCGGTCGCAATATGTGTCTATTTCTGACAGCACTCCCCCCCCCCCAGTCACGTGCGGTGTATCCCAAGGCTCGATACTCGGCCCCCTGCTATTCACAATATTCATAAATGATCTGCCCAATGTCTGCAAAGCCTCAACTGTACACATGTACGTAGACGACACTGTAATCTATACCAGCAAACCAGATCTCCCACAGCTGGAGGCCGTGCTGCAAGACCAATTCACAGAGGTCGAAAAGTGGATCAAAGATAACAAACTTTTTCTAAATGCTGACAAAACTGTTACAATGCTCTTTGGAACAGCACCTAAACTCCACAAATTGCAAACACCCCATCTATGTGTCAGGACAAAATCAAATGGCACGTTGACCACAGTCCCTTCTGTCAAATATCTAGGTATCTGGTTAGACCCAAATCTATCCTTTGGCCCCCGCATCGAAAAACTCTCATCTAAACTTTACCCCAAACTAGGTGCCCTGTACAGAAACAAATCCTGCCTGAGCCCCGCGGTAAGAAAGCAGATTGTACAACAAATGCTTATGCCAGCTATTGAATACGGAGATGTAGTGTATGCAGCCGCCCCACAAACGCACCTCCAGAAAATTACTACATTGTATAACTAACTCATTCTGTTGCTTTGTGCTACAGTGTAACTACATGACCCACCATTGTGACATGTTAAAAGAACTAAACTGGCCATCGCTGGAATCTGGACACACTCTTCACCTTTCCAACCTGGTGTTTAAGAGTTTTTCTGGGAAGCTACCACCCTACCTGAATAGGCTGCTTCCCTCAGCAGTTCCCTCATCCTATAATCTCCGATCCAGGAACAGCACCTTACTTGCAATACCACAATACAAAAAGAAAGTGTCTCGATCCTCATTTTCCTACAGACCACCACAATTATGAAATAACCTCCCAGACGCCATCAAATCTTCCCCCAGTCTAAAGTCCCTTAAGAGCTCCATATTAACATACCTCAATAAGGAATGCACCTGTAAACATGTAACCTAGTGACTATATTTCCTACATATTTATTTTCTGTTAATCTGTATATTTGTTTTGTGTTAATATCTTGCATTTTATTACTTTGTATTTCTGTAACAATGTTCTTGAACCCAGGACATACTTGAAAACGAGAGAAATCTCAATGTATCCTTCCTGGTAAAATCCTTTATAAATAAAAATAAAAATAAATAAATAAATATCAACAACTATTGAATTTGAAATGAACTATCAAATGGATATCAACAACTATCGAATCGATTCGAAATTTCAAATCAATCCGAAACTAAACGAAATACGAAACAAAATTAGCTACGAAATTCCGAAAACGAAATTATTTAAAAGCATAACGAAACAAAACTAAACATAACAAATTTTTCAGCCATGCACATCCCTACCTTAAAGTGCTATAGTGAAAAAGAAAAAAATCTGAGTTATTTAAAGATTGCTTCTGCTTCTCTGGCGACTGTTTGGAATACCCTTTTGTGAAATGACCTCCGCGATCGATTCTCCTCTCGCGAGAAGGGAACCAGGAAGTAGGATGTCGCGATCGCCGGAGGAGACTGCGAGGGACAGCGAGGGAGTGCAGGGACAG
This sequence comes from Leptobrachium leishanense, assembly GCA_009667805.1. Taxonomy (NCBI): domain Eukaryota; kingdom Metazoa; phylum Chordata; class Amphibia; order Anura; family Megophryidae; genus Leptobrachium; species Leptobrachium leishanense. Next base: position 178,945,387 of record CM019067.1, on the reverse strand, counting down.
GTAATGTATACAGCGGCAGCCCGCGTGTGGCTCGGGGTTACAGCTTTCAGCAATGCATTTAACCCCGAGCAACACTCTAATACCACTAGGGGACTAGTTAAATTGTTTCGATTCTGACATTTTATATGTCATATACAAACCATTGTAAACCATTCCCCTCACCTTATCACAACAGAAAAAGAAAAATGGAGACATCAGTGCGTGAAATTTGATTCACAATGTGGTGCTGAGCTATGTCTCCAGAAGTATATATTTTGATGAGCTGTATGCGACCTTACCACTAACTCCTAAAGCATTTCTATAGGGACCTGGAATGGTTTCCACTATCTGGATATCACTGCAGTCTATATAAGTGCTTAGTATAAATAAGCTATTTATTGACTCGCAGTGCTTGACAACATGGCGGCGCTCTATCCCTATGTTAACGCAAACAGGGAGCAATGTGGGCACTGGGACTCCAGCAGCATCCATGTTAAGAGAAGAGATCCATTTCTTCTGACACCATCAGGGTTATTCAGAGAGCGTGAAAAGCAGGAGAATGACTGGAGAATGAAAAATTCTAGGTCAAACTAGCCAAACCAGAAAAATTCTCCCTTTCATCTCACTTTCCAAATCGGCTATTTTGACCTAGAATTTTTCATTCTCCAGTCATTCTCCTGCATTTGTGCAAATGACTCTCGGATGCAGAAATAAGGATAAACGTTCTGCTGGTTTTATTATGATATAGCAGAGCTGCTGAAATGACCGTTGCTCACAGAGAGGCCAACTGACTCAGCCAGTTCAACGGTCACCAGACAATTTGAACCCTGGCATATAATTGGTTAGTAATTACATATGCAAATATTACAATGAGGAAAAGGGGGGGTTTGTGAGGGTCCTGAGAACGAGCAACATCACTAGTGCCTGCTCTACGATGGGGGCCTGCTCAGGTCTCACAAGGTTTTAGCTTGTTTGTGCCATTACAGGGATGAATGCTCCATATGCAAATCAGCCTGCTCTCACCCAAAAAGGGTGGCCAGTACTGATTGCCAAGGATGTCATCCCTGCATGAGAGGTGCAGCAACCCCCGACGATCGTTTTGGCCTCGTTAGGCCTCCTCAGGAGGGTATAGCTGACACCCCTCTAGGCACACCAAGCAAGGGGTCCATGTCTGGATAACCCTGTAGACTAATAGTGAGGAAAAGGGGGGGTTTGTGAGGGTCCTGAGAACGAGCAACATCACTAGTGCCTGCTCTACGATGGGGGCCTGCTCAGGTCTCACAAGGTTTTAGCTTGTTTGTGCCATTACAGGGATGAATGCTCCATATGCAAATCAGCCTGCTCTCACCCAAAAAGGGTGGCCAGTACTGATTGCCAAGGATGTCATCCCTGCATGAGAGGTGCAGCAACCCCCGACGATCGTTTTGGCCTCGTTAGGCCTCCTCAGGAGGGTATAGCTGACACCCCTCTAGGCACACCAAGCAAGGGGTCCATGTCTGGATAACCCTGTAGACTAATAGTGAGGAAAAGGGGGGGTTTGTGAGGGTCCTGAGAACGAGCAACAGCACTAGTGGCCTGCTCTACAGTGGGGGCCCGCTCAGGTCTCACAAGGCTTTAGCTTGTTTGTGCCATTACAGGGATGAATGCTCCATGTGCAAATCAGCCTGCTCTCACCCACCGTAGAGCAGGCCACTAGTGCTGTTGCTTGTTCTCAGGCTCCTCACAACCCCCCCCCTTTCCTAAATATTACAATGATAAATAAAAAGATCTGCGCCTGGAAGATCTACACCGCTGCTATCGGCGAGTATAGTTCACAGGACTTAATGGAGCGTTACACATCCTGGTCGTGAGCACTGCGCAAGCTCACTCTTGCAAGATCACTTAGGTATCGAGGAGGGAGAATAGGAACTATTTGTTCCCAGTCTCGATCAGCTGTCTACAAGAGGAAGCGGCAGATTGCGCTGCCCTCTGCACCCTGGGACGAGAGATAAGTATTGTACTTTTGGTGGGTTAGGACAGTGTGTTTTGTGATTTTGCTAAAGCAAAAATCACTTAACACCAACTTTTATGAGATGATATTTCACAGTGAAATACCATCTCTCGTGTGGAAGCACAATATACCTTGGAACTGTCAGGAGTGGCACCGCAGGTATGGCGTTGTCAGAGCCCAAGATGCAGGAATACCCCCACTTGTATAAATGGAGGAGGGCAAACAGATATTGGGGAGATCCAGGCAAAAATACAGAGGGGTAATCCTCGGTAGAATGGTCAAGGGACCATCTGAGGTCAAGGGGGCTGGCGAAGAGTCATTGTCGGTGGGCAAGCAGAGGGTCTGGTACACGGTATAACTGATATAGTATAATACAGGTCTACACACTAACAGGGAAAGACTCTCAATGCTGAGCCAAGGTAGAGAGAGGGTGCGGACCTTTTTATTCAACATGTGGGTGTGTTGTGGGTGTGTTGTGTGTGTGTTTCGTGTTAACTGTTTCAGACTGAGCAGGAGGGCAGCACCTTTCATGTGCTGCCTAGATTCAGGATGCATGGCATGGTCAGAGATGGGGTATCTTGGCAGGAACAGGCTGCGCGGGGGGCGTGGCTGGCTGTGAATAGAGACGGATGCAGGTTAATGGAGCTCTGATCTGTTCCTCTCCTTCTGGGATCTTCTGTTGACCTATATCGCTGAGAATACTTACCTGGGATCCCTGAATGGCCGGCCATCGGGGGTGAGTCGTCCGGGACCCATTCTGCCCCCCCACCGGACTAGAGACTTGCAGTCACCAGCTGATTCTCTGTGGGAAGGTGCTACCGGTGGCCATTTTGAGGCCTACTCCTAGGATTCTGTTGACTCCATAAGGTGTCCTTTCGCACCCCACGTTAGCTGACAGTTGGAAGGATGGAGGGCCCACGTCCCCCGGCTCTCGTGGATGTTCGAGTGGTGGAGACTGCTGTAAAGTGTGTGGATTGGCAGGCGGCTGCTTCACTGATCCCCCCCACTGTAGGCCTGGAGGCGGTATTTTCCAGCCCGGAGGACTTGCTTCTGGGGATGGGAGATGACAGCCAGCCACTGACACGAGGCTCTTGGCGGCGTATAATGGAAGTTCTGAGGAGTAGCTGAGGTGCAGCTGCTCTGGTCGATGCTGACAGAGGCCCCGGGTGCGGGGCTAACGATTGTGGAGGTGTGGCCCTTGACGACCTTTCTTCTGTGCGAGGTGAGAGCAGCACACCGGAACCCTGTTTTCCCCCGGCTGCCTCGTCCACGGCGGAGATGGCGGTGTTGCAAGGCCCTGAAGTGACCATCGACTGCAGGTCGCCACACCATGTGGCAGAAACCGGACAACTATTGGAGGGGGAGTGCCTTCTCCTGCAGATCAAGCAGCCAACACAACCGGGAACTGTCACTTCGCTTGCCGCGGCTGAGCTGCCCACGGCTTTCATTTGTAATGCCAGTGACGAGGGCCATTTTGTGATTCAGCAGATGCTGCAGCAGCGGGTTAGACACCACGATGAGAGGCCATCGGGGCCGTGACATCTGGCCCACCCTGCGGTGCTCTACCTGCAGTACAGGAAAGGGCCCATGATGCCGTCGGACCTGCTCGCCTCTCCTTGTGGCTGGACACAGGTTGAAATTAACTGTCTTAGAAACATAGAAACATAGAAAAATGTCGGCAGATAAGAACCTTTCGGCCCTTCTAGTCTGCCCAATTACATGGATACTTAACCTGGATTTATCTTTTGTTTAGGATAGCCTTATGCCTATCCCATGCTTGCTTAAATTCAATTACTGTTTTGGCCTCTACCACTTCTACTGGAAGACTGTTCCATGTATCCACCACCCTCTCAGTAAAATAATGCTTCCTGATGTTACTTTTAAACCTTTGCCCCTCTAATCTAAGACTATATCCTCTTGTTTTGCTATTTTGTTTCCTTTTAAATATACTCCCTTCTTCTACCTTGTGGATTCCCTTTACGTATTTAAATGTTTCTATCATATCTCCTCTGTCTCGTCTTTTTTCCAAGCTGTACATGTTAAGATCATTAAGCCTTTCCTGGTAACTTTTCTCCTCCAAGCCGTACACCATTTTAGTAGCCCTTCTCTGAACTCTCTCTAAGATGTCTATATCCTTCTGGAGATACGGTCTCCAGTACTGCACACAGTACTCCAAGTGAGGTCTCACCAGTGCTCTGTACAGTGGCATGAGCACTTCCCTTTTCCTACTGCTAATACCTCTCCCTACACAACCAAGCATTCTGCTAGCATTTCCTGCTGCTCTATTACATTGACTACTTACCCTTAGATCCTCTGAAATAATGACCCCTAAATCCCTTTCCTCAGATGTTGAGGTTAGGACTGTATCAAATATTCTATATTCAGCCCTTGGGTTTTTACGTCCCAGGTGCATTATCTTGCACTTATCCACATTAAAACTCAATTGCCACAACTCCGACCATTTTTTTAGTTTACCTAAATCATTTGTCATTTGTCTTGCTTTATTTTTTGATTCCAGGCCGACTTCTTTTTGATGCAACCTCGAGTGGCGGAACTACCGCCATAGCGACCCATGCGGGCGCTATGGGGCCCTGCAGCCGAGTGGGCCCGGTGAGGATGAGACAGTGACCTCAATGCACACTCTCTCAGTTGTAAACACTAGAGTACGGCGGGCCCAGCATTTCAAATAGTTCTTGTTTCAGCCTACGGGGTTCCCTGATGGTAACACACCAAGCCTTGACCAATGGGGTATAAGGTGGTGACCAAGGGGGTGTAAGTGTTACCGTGCACCACCGGACGCAGAATACTTTTTTTGGACTGCGCCAGTGATATGTATTCACAGCTTGTGTTTTAGCTTGCTGTAGCCTTTGGGCGGTTTCTGTGGCAATGGGTTCAGGAAGTTAGGACACCCGGCTGTGTGGGAAAAGACTACGGGAGAGGAGTGCAGAGAGGTGAGCTGGTGGTGTCCCGGATCGGAAGGTGGAAGGGGGTGTACCAATGCATGGTGGTTGGACTCCTATACATTGATCACGTGGTAGAATGTGAGCTCCTGAGTCAACCCGAGGGGCAGCTACATGTCTGCCAAGGGGAAGATACCCAGTGATTGCAGATATCCCTGCTTTATGGTGCGAGTATAATCATCAAATTAAATGGGGGGGGAGAAATAATTGTCAAATTAAATGGGAGAGAACTAATTGGCAATTTAAAAGGAGGGGGAAATAATTGTCAATTTTAATGGGGGAGAAATAATTGGCAAATTAAAAGCAGGGGGAAATAATTGTCAAATTAAATGCAGGGGGAAATAATTGTCAAATTAAATGGGAGAGAACTAATTGGCAATTTAAAAGTAGGGGGAAATAATTGTCAATTTAAATGGGGGAGAAATAATTGGCAAATTAAATGCAGGGGGAAATAATTGTCAAATTAAATGCAGGGGGAGAGAGAAATAATTGGCAAATTAAAAGCAGGGGGCGGGAAATAATTGGCAAATTAAATGCGGGGGAGGGAAATAATTGTCAAATTAAATGCGGGGGAGGGAAATAATTGTCAAATTAAATGGGGGGACTAATGATATGACAAATGAAATGCTGGGGGATACTAATACGCCAAATTAAATGCTGTGATTCTGTGATACCCTCATACACACCGCACATTACTGTGAGTTTTCTTGCTGTGGAGCTATGTGATACGCTCATACACATTGCACATTACTGTGAGTGTTATTGCTGAGGATCTCTAATGTACCTGGGTACTGCGCCACATGAGTAGTAATGTGTTGTTCAATGGCATTAGTTCATTTATTTTGTGTGAGGGGTAGGCTGCGGGGGGAGGTTAGGTTGCAGGCAGGGGGGCCCATACAACCTTTTGCTATGGGGCCCTGTGATTTCTAGTTACGCCCCTGGCGACCGCCCTATGTTAGTGTTATTCATTTTTCTGCAGACCCTTCTGAGGTCTTTTATTTTTATTGTTTGAGACCCCCACTCGATTTTTTTTTGGCACTTTTCGGGATGCCCCGAGGCGCGCTACTATGGCACCTGCCAGGGCTCTGGTCCCATACTTGGCCCTCGGGCCCCTGGGCCTGGTGACATTACCCTTCCACGGCCTCCTCTGGCAGCAAGCCGGGAAAGTCACGATTTTGGCCTCTGCCGTTCCCCCGCCCCCCCTTCCCAACAAATTTTTATTTTTCTCCTCTCTTTTTTCCCCCCCTCGCACCATTGCTGGCGTGTGGCCGGTGTAGATTGCTACTATTTACCCCCATTTTGATTTATTTTTATTGCACGTAGTATTTTTTTGAAGTAGTCTTAAATGCCATATTTACTGCTGACGTGTTCAGTTTTATTTGGATGAGACCCCCCTATTTGAGGATGTTCATGGTTACTCTTGCAATGTACCTTTATAACTTGTTATCGTTCTACCTGCTGAGTTACTATATGACATTTATACGTGTTCATTTTGTTTATTTTGCTTGGCTTATTGTACCGCTGACATACTTTCAAAATAAAAAAATTTAAATTGAAATAAAAGACATACAGCAAAAAAAAAGGGACAGGCTGCGTTTCCACGCACAGGTGAAAATTAACATCCCCTAGAACTAGGCTATGCAATGTTAATTTATAGTAATCAAGTGCAAGGAAGCGCAAGACTCACGGCGCAAGCACAACTTTGGCCGAGAGTGGAATAGCATTTCCAGGAGATGAGATATCGTCTCAAAGTTATGTATATCGTCAGGGTGTATGAGATGCAGCTGAAAAAGGACTGTTAGCAGCAGCAACAACACCTGTACCCGAAGCAGCACCATGAGGAAAAACATTTTTGGCGGCCACAGCAGAAGTCTATTATCTTTTCGTCAACCTTTGAATAGGACTCATGGTATCTTGGTTAGGTAATGCTAGCTGTTTATTACTCTTCGTGCAATTGATTCCTCAGTTCACAAAAAATGTGAGTAATACAGTCTCAATATTTAAATATACATACTATAGGTTTATTGGAGATAAATTAAAAGAGCCACCTTTTGACACCTCACAAACTTGAAAAAGGCTTGCAAGGAGACAAAATGTTGCTTTTTTAATGTATCACCTATAAACCTGCTCTGGAAGAAAGACTTTGAGTGTCCATTTCTTGTTTACTTTGTATAAATATTTAAATGTAGCGTTTTGAAAGTTTAAATGTGTGGTTTCTTCAGTTACTGCGTATACATTGAATGGAACAGTTTTGCTATTATGCCTGCCATGTTGGATTAGGTTTTAATTATCAAACAACAATGTGTCAAAAAGCGAAGTGATACACTGCTGTGTCAGTTCACTTCCAGTTTAGAGATTTTGGCTTTGAAGTCAATTAGTGATATTACTCCATGGCAGTTATGCTTCCCTAGTTATACCTTTATGACTACTTAGTGATCTGCTTCTTCCAACATAAAATAGCTTGCAGCTTATTATTGCCACATTACCCCCTTAAAAGGATAACGCTGCTTATACAGTAATTACATTCATTACGTGTTCTGATCACTATATTCTAAGTGTATGCAAAACAGGCTGAGATATAGCAAATTAGTTTTGTTTCACTGCAGTTGAAAGCATAAAATACACAGTTATAATACTGCATACATGATGCTGTTAAATCCATAACCTCCTTTGATGGTTTAGATAAGGGATCTCAAACTCTGGCCCCCCCATGATGTTTCTGAAATACAATTGCTTTTGTATTAAGACCACCAAACGAAGGAATAGACTATCATTCCTTCACACAGAATCAAATCAAAACAATATATATCTATACCAAAATAGCAACTATTGATATGGCAAGCATCAGCCATACTGCATGAAGGCCTAAGCTGGAGCTGCTCCACCTTGAAAACCCTAGCAGTTCCTTTCCTACTATGTCCCACAAGCTTCAGACCAGGTGTTACACTCCCCCTAGTTCTCCTGAAGGGAACCACAAGTGCTTTCATTTATTGAGCCTTGTGAACTCCTACATAAGGGTGAAGTTCGAAAGATTACCATTGTGCTTCCGCCTACATAATTTTCTCCTGACGGTCCGGCGGTAGGTGATTTCATCATCTTCGTTCATCCATGTAAAATACGCATGCTCAGTTACAATGTCTTTAAAGTCCGATTGCCATCTTGGTTGGGGAATGCATCCCTTGTGCAGAAGCAAGACGATCGGCTGAAGGCGCTCTGCTAATGACGCACATGATGTCAGACGTGCAGGACGGTTCAGAAAAAGTCTGCTAAAAAAATTCTATAAAATCCTGGCTTATTTTCTTATTATTCCTAGATGAAGTCCATACATATATTTGGATGAAACGTGTTGGAATTGTATATTTTTTTAAATCTTTTTGTCAATAATAAATCCACTTTTTACTGTTCTATGCCTACTGAGTCTTCCCTGTTGTTCCAGGCATTGCTGGGTGACATCAGAAGGATGTCCTGTGCAACTGGCGACTGCTATTATTGATGTAAAAAAGGGAGTGTGGTAAGCGCCCACACTATAACCTCCGAATACCCAGCAGACCAGATGGATAGTGGTTTCCCCCAACCAAGTGTACAAATATGGAAAAATACGTATCTGGTATGCGCGAAGTTAGACGCTAGGGAACTCGGACTGGTCTCTCGAATGACGTCTCCAACCAAATGTCATGTTGGAATAAAAATACAAAATACAATCTAAGTGCAGAGAAACGACAATATGTAGATATATACGTATATCGTTGATGAACTCACAAACAGAGAGCCCGTGCACTGGCTCTGAGTGATGGATAGCCTCTGGGTTGTTTCTTATTTCACTTCTCAGGAAACCCACTCCTTGGTGCAGTTAGCTCATTACATCCATAGGACATGGGAAAAAAAAGAGAGGCACAATCTTTGTGTATATCTGACACACAGAATAATGCTGTATAGCAGACAAAAATGAACACTCACATTTGGATGAGCTATTCCCAGCTCAAGATCGAAGGCGTATGGGTTTTTCTGGTCAAACCCAATAAAGACCCGAACATGCAGAGGTGATTCGTCTTTAAAAAGATTTAATAATTGTAAAAACAAATAAAATAAAATACAGAACGCGTTTCGCCGTTGGCACACGGCTTCATCAGCTGGTCTATACAATAAGATCTAACATGCATGTTTATATACCCAAACAATAAATGAGAAATCAGGTGAAATCGCTTTTCCTGTGTGTAATTGGTGGTCAGCGTGCGTTTCTGGCCTCTTTCTGGATTGTTCGTACATTACTGACCCGCGGCGCCATCTTGCGCAGGCGCATCGGGAACTTCCACATTCCACCTTGCGTTCCAAATTGCTTTACCCGGAAGTTGAACGTATTTTGTTAATTCGCCATGCGTTCTGCCGCTGGAGTGTACCAAGGATGCCACCTAAGATACACAACGCTTCCCGGTACCATAATGTCCATGGGGAAACAAATGGGCTGCACCAACATAAACAGAGAATAAAGAAATATCATAAACCACAAACAGAAATACATATAATAGCATCAAAAAGGAACCTTAAAGAAAAAGCGGGCTATCTTTTTCAAGACATGAATATTAAATTGGAGAGATCCTGTTAGCGGAGCGGGGTACAGATGAAAATGGGATTATATTCTATATTTCTATCTGGATTAATTCATAAGGAGGGCATCTTGCAATTAAATTAATTCTAGTGAGATGGAATGGTGTCACGTCATGCGATAGTGGGTATAAATACATAATATCCCAACTTATGGAGATAATGACTTGTCTCTTATTAATACCGCATAGACTTAGAAATGATTGTATATATAGGTGGTAGGTATGCTAGATTTAGAGGCAGGTGGCCTCTTAGAAAATTCTATGTTGGATTAGGAATATAATAGAATAGGATTATACCCTATATTTATCTGAGACAATTCTTATAAAAGGCATATTGCAATTAAATGAATTCTAATGAGGTGAGATGGTGTTACATCATGCAATAATGCATGTCTTTTATTAATACCGCATGGACTTGGAAATAATTGTATATATAGATAGTTGGTATGCAGGTTTGGAGACAAATAGCCTCTTAGAGAATTCTATGATGGAATTAAAGATATTGTTTCATTGGAAGTATATGGTTTTAATAATATGTCCTATTAGAGATGGGTTATACTTCTGTTCTCCTGGATATTAGAAAATAGGAAATCTTAAAGTTACCTCCAATGTCAAAATGAACGACTCTGGTGTGGTTATTTACACCATAGTGGGCTAGTGTCTATAGAGGGCAGGTGACCTCTTGGGGCTATTATTGATGTGCCTGAACTATTGCAATATCGTGTGAGTGGTGTCCTAGGGGGCTTCTTCATTCTAGCTCTACCCCATATTTTCTTTTGTATTACATTTATGCATGATGTCTAGAGGAGGGGACTCCAGGGTGAGATCAGGTGCTTTGTTTTTAGTAGAGCTTTCCACCACTCATCTTTGTGTTTTAGTACCCAGTGTGCCCCCATGTTCCTGCCAGTCTTCCTCTTCCTGTCCGCTCTCTCTAAATTTCCTGGGAGTTCCCAGTGTGTTGCTCTCTGTGTCTTGTTTCTCTGTGCTCTGTCTCCAGTTCACCTTGCCTCTGTCTCTCCTCCCTGTACTGTCCTGTAGTCAGCCCTTTTCGTGGTCTGTGCCTCACCATCTTCCTAGATACCTGCCTTGCCGTTCAGTTGCCATAGCCTTTATATACAGTATATTCCAATAAACCCCATTTAGTCATTTTTCATTTGCCTACATGTTTTTTATTGCTGTATATTGGGCTCATCCCCTCACCCCTTGGGACACCACCTTGACAACTAGGGATCCATAAAGGGTACCTAAAGCACATAGAGGGAGTGGTGGAAGTAGTCATAAAGGGACCAGTCAATACTAATGATGAGTGAAACATACTTGTATAAATCATTTGTTGTAACACTATTAATAATGGGCTGACGTTCAACTATAAAGCCCAAATCCCCCACTTTAGGAGTGAAAATCCATAATACATGTGTGAGATATTTGAATAATGAACGGGAATGACAACTGGCATGCTCTAAAATTTTTCAATACATTCATGTTGAGTAATTGCAATTGGACTGTGGGCAGAGTCACTGGTGCCATGTGCAGCGCAAAGCTATCAGATCCTCCACAATTAGACATTGCTGAACTAGTCAGCTCTTGTGATTTTCCACAGCCCTGTACAGATGTAGACCCGGCATTAAATGTGGCAGGTCTGGAGATCCCTTGATCTTAATTTATAATACTGTTGTGGCAAACATTCTTTGGTGCATGTTGTCATTAAATAGATTTTTGATTATGTTAATTGGGAGAGTTGCATGTAATAAGTGGACCATTGCCTAACTGGCAGGTCAATCATGAACCAATGGTGTTTGCTTGGAAATGCCCAGGTAAATGATAAAATATATAAGGCCCTATTACATTCTTCGCGCATTTGTTTTGTGTGCGCGCACATGCGCATTTGCGCGAGTGCAAAACCATTTGCGCAGAACGTCGTATTACGACATTCGTGTAATCGTCTACCGCTATTGACCCTGCGCAAACGAATTTTCCTGCATGCAACCTATACTTAACATTGTCAGCGCAAATGCGTTTCGTGCGCTGGTACGTGGATGGTATTACAATCTTCGCGCAACGAGAGTTTGCGCGCATTTTTGTTACGTCTTTGAAAAGCAGGTGGTAACTGTAAATGTGATCATTCTGGGCGAAACGAAATACACCAGCACAAAAAAAAAAAAAAATACAGCATAGTACAGTTACACATTCTACACATACCCAAACATTAAAATTTATAAATTGTGTCATTTTTAATTTTTTTTTTTTGGCTGGTGGTTTTTTCCCTTTTTTTTAGTTTGTAAATATTTTATTGGAAATGGGTGATTGATGTTGGCTGAATCCCGTGACAAATCCAGAGACAAAACAGTCTCCCCACCGATTCCTGCACGCAACGTTCATTTGCGAACGGCTTTGCGCACGAAAAATCTTGGAGGAAGAAAAAATGCGCTCTGATCGTAATACCACGTTAATTTTCACGCGATCACGTTTTTTTGCGCAGAGAATGTAATAGGGCCCATAGCAAGCTATGAGTAGACTTAACCTCTATTCCTCAAATTGCCAACATTCTAATATCTTTAGCAGTGATGGCTCCAGAGCTCCATATAAAGATATTGTGGTGCGGAGTCTCTTTGTAACAGGAGGTAGCAATAGATATGAAAAGCAATATTTGAATACTTTCTGCATGTAAAAGCAAAAGAAAAAAGAAGAATTTGTTCTGCTTCTTGCGGGTTTTACCCATTAGCATCCCCATTTTACCGTTAACTTTGAAATTTAGCCCCCTGGCTTTTCAATCAGTCAGATAAACTTCTTAAATGTGTCTCGCAAGCTGACTGAGATCCCATAACAATCTTTGAAGTGATTTCAAGCCACTAAAGTTCACATTGTAATATAGATTTTTTTTTTATTTGATATAACTCTTTTCATATTTGCTCAATACCTTTGCTATACTTTCACTGCAGAATTGCTTTATTTTTAAAAAACTGGTGTTACAACATACAGTTATTCAAAGAGAATTGAAAAGTCACCGCACATTTGGGGACTTTCGTTCTCTTCAATTCGGTGCGATTTGGCGATCCCATTTCAGCGACCCTGCGGTGTATTCAGCAAGCACCACAGGGCCGTCATAGTGCAGCGAAAAACCACCGCAAACCCGCCGGACACTCACTGCAAAACCTGGCGAACGTACACCGAAACCCGCAAAAACATCTTGATTAACCCCGCCGAACATGGCGGAGAAACCCACAAAAACACCTGTATTAACCCCGCCAAACACGCCGGAGAAACCTGAGCAGCTGCTGATCACAGCGCAGAGCAGCCGCCGGAAAGAGCGGACACCGCAGCTGACAAACAATTTGTTGAAAACACGCACACTTTAGTGACTACTACTGTATATGCACAATAAGAAACCAGAACGGCCATTGGCAGACCTGCACGTTCAACGATGCAGTGTCTACACTGCATGGGAGACACCAGGGCAGGAGAAAAAACTACAGAATTCCTAATAAGCCAAAAGCACTGTACAGTTGTGTTCAAAATTATTCAACCCCCACTGAAATTGAGTGTTTTGGCCAGTTTGACATTGATTTTGATCATTCAGTCATCTTGCTTACAATTAAATCAAAGAGGCACGTGTAGGTCAGACAAATATAACATAACATTTATAATGCAATAACCACAAATGTCTTTTCTGTGCTCACATCATTATCAGTTTTATTCAACCCCCAAGTGACATTCAATCTTAGTACAACATCCTTTTACAGTTATAACAGCTTTTAAACGTGAAGCATAGCTTGACACAAGTGTCTTGCAGCGATCTACGGGTATCTTCGCCCATTCGTCATGGGCAAAAGCCTCCAGTTCAGTCACATTCTTAGGCTTGCGCACTGCAACTGCTTTCTTTAAGTCCCACCAGAGGTTCTCAATCGGATTTAAGTCAGGTGACTGCGATGGCCACTCCAAAATGTTCCAGCCTTTAATATGCAACCATGCTCTAGTGGACTTGGAGGTATGCTGGGGATCATTGTCCTGTTGAAAGGTCCAATGTCTCCCAAGCCTCAGGTTTGTGACAGACTGCATCACATTGTCATCCAATATCTCCTGGTACTGAAGAGAATTCATGGTACCTTGCACACGCTGAAGCTTCCCTGTACCTGCAGAAGCAAAACAGCCCCAAAGCATGATTGACCCCCCGCCATGCTTCACAGTAGGCAAGGTGTTCTTTTCTTCATAGGCCTTGTTCTTCCTCCTGCAAACATAGCGTTGATCCATGGGCCCAAACAGTTCTAATTTTGTTTCATCAGTCCACAGAACACTATCCCAAAACTTCTGTGGTTTGTCCACATGACTTTTGGCATACTGCAGTCGACTCTTCTTATTCTTTGGAGACAGCAAGGGGGTGCGCCTGGGAGTTCTGGCATGGAGGTCTTCATTACGCAGTGTGCGCCGTATTGTCTGAGCTGAAACTTCAGTACCCACATCTGACAAATCTTTTCTCAGTTCCTCAGCAGTCACACGGGGACTTTTCTCCACTCTACGCTTCAGGTAGCGCACAGCAGTCGAAGTCAGCATCTTCTTTCTGCCACGACCAGGTAGCATTTCAACAGTGCCCTTTGCCTTGAATTTGCGAATGATGCTTCCTATGGTCTCTCTTGGTATGTTTAACATCTTTGCAATCTTCTTATAGCCATTGCCCTTCCTGTGAAGAGTAATCACCTCTTCTCTTGTCTTCCTGGACCATTCTCTTGACTTCACCATGTTTGTAACCACACCAGTAAATGTCTAGAAGGAGCTGAGTATCACAGTCATTTTAAAGCTGCCTAATTGGTGCTTATTATGCTTTATTGCTGCTCTGTGACATCCACAGGTGTTTTCAATACCTGATTGAAAACACTTGAATGAACCTCTGTTCTTCAGAGTGGTAGTCTTTAAGGGGTTGAATAATTGTGTCAATGAACAATTCACAAAAGAAACATTTACTACTGTATTACAAAACCAATTGATGTAATTTTAGTTGCATATGGTTCTTTAAAAAGTCCTGGTAGGATTTCATTCTGAATACAATTACAAATGTACACTAAATTCCCTAAAACCCTTTACAGCATTGGGGGTTGAATAATTTTGAACACAACTGTAAATGTCCCAAACAATGTTCGAGTCTCCCAAAGCATCCAAAAGGGTTACTTAAAATATACGAGTGATTTTGAAATAAAATAAATACCAACATGGAGCTGCATATACAAAAAAGTGTAAAAGCTGCCTTGCTGTCCTTCCATCATAGGTGCCCATCCTTTCAATTACTTGAGTTGTGGGAGATCAAGCGGACCCTATATGTATACGTCATAGTGGAACATTTTATGGCTCTTATATGTATTTTTTAGATTTGCACTTATATCCTGGCTATAGATAAACAGAGCAAATGTCCCTAAGATTTTTTTTTTCATTTTTGTTATTTATAGTGACTACTTTCTATTCCTTGGAATCTGTAAGTGCTCAATTTATTTTAATGATAGGATGTTTGGGATCATTGCTATGTTTGATTTGTCACGTTTCTCAAGAGCTTCAAGCACCAGAGCAAAAACAAGTTGGAAATAACAGAATTGTGATCTTTTAAAGTTGGATTAGATATGGTAAATGGTGGATACATCTGAAGCAATATACTGTATCACTTATCTGGGTTACCAATGATCCTGGTTCTCTATAAAGAAAGGAGTTTAATTATTAACTTTTTCCTGCAATAAAAATTTATATTTTTGCTATATGATGCTGTCTTTAATATATGGTGCCAGATACAAATGCGCAGATTTTTTTTATGTCATTTGTCACAGTATTCTTATTATTACTATACTTTATTTATATATTGCCGACATATTCAGCAGGACTGAACAACGGGTACAATATAGTCATGGTTGCAATACATTGAAACAGGACAACGTTTGGCAAATCATCAAAGGAGAAAATGAGGGCCGTATTCCCGTGGAAATTTACAATCTATATGACTAGCAGTTTGCACATCAATTGACCCCTTTTGTGTAATTTTAAAATTTGTTAGTTTCTGTCTTTTTATTGATTTAGGGCTGAATTTAAATTTATCAACAATTTTATAGAAAAAAATATTGGCAAGTACTATTAACCCCATAGTGACCAGGCGATTTTGCCATTGTCAGTCCGAAAGTGACCACTGCTGGTTTTACATTTCTGCACTATTCGTGTTTAGGTCTAATTTTCCTCTTACACGTTTATAGAACCTACACATATTATATACCGCTTTTTTCACCATTAAATGGAATTTCTATAGATACCATTATTTCTATCATATCATATAATTTACTATTAAAAAATTATGAAATATGATGAAAAAAATGGAAAAAACACACGATCTTTAATCCCCAAAATCTACAACCGCCAAAAAATACCCAAGCTAAGTAGTTTCAAAATTTTGTCCTGAAAGGAGAAATACCCAATTTTTACATGTTTTTGCTTTTTAACCCCTTCACTGCTGAGCCATTTCACCTCTGCGTGCTGAGCTCATGTTGACCTTTTTATGCTCATCATGTTTAAACATGATGATTTGAAGCCCTATTTTATTATAACCCAGACAATTTTTTTTAAAGAAACCCACTTTTTAAAATTCTTTATTCCTTTTTAATTTTTTTATTTTTACATCAAACCTAGTCATGTTTGGTATCAGTGGAAAGGCCATGATCATGGATCGGAAGTGTCACACGGGGGCAGTATAGCGCGGTCCTCTAGGGCAAGTATGTCACAGTCTCTTTATAGCTGAGTTTTGTTGTGGCACTCCAGCATACAAACAAAACAAAACAGAAATCAAAGCCTAACTCGTCTGAGTCTTACTAACAAAGTATATGTCCCTTACTAACGCAGGTAAATAATAAAATAACAGAACTCTTTGCCAACCTTTACTTTTGGGACACTGCCAACCATAGCACTTCACCAGCTCTGCTGCTGCTGCTACTGTCTCTCTCAAAATGAATCAATCTCCTCCACCTCTCCCTGGTTCCTCACACACAGGAAACATTTAAGGGCTTTTAATTAGCAGGTGTGGAGACCTTGCAGCAGAGAGGAACAATTTAAAACACATATTTTCCTTCTGGGTTTAAACTGCCCTCTCAAAAACACAGGGGGAATGTACACACCATCGCACACAATTCTCTTCACCTTATCACAGAAGATACAGGGATCCAAAGGATCTCCCTAGCTCCACTTGGCAGCTAGAGGCCTTACTGGACATCTGACGTCATCGCACATATGGCGACAACGTCAGTGAGTGGGGGGTGACCCAGAGGCTTGGCTGACATCCAAGATGTAAGCCACATCCGGGTGCAAATCATGATCTAGTGCGGAATCGCGATTCATTACCTAAGGGGTTAAAGAGAGCTACCACTGAAAAGGGCAGACTCTGCCCTTTCCAGTGGTACCTTTCTTTTTTTCTAGCTCCAGCTGTTGGGGAGGAAAACTGGTCCAAAGGAGCTCACCTCCCTCCCCTTTCAAGTTCCCCTGCAGGCACGGAGGGGGGTGCCTTAAAATTGTATCATTGCGCAAGCGATGAGACTCTAGAGAGTCTCCAGTATACTAAATCAGTTCATTGGTCTCCTAGTGAGACTTACTATATGAATTTCCCCAGATTAACATATCAGATTTGTTTAATATCTCATTCTACAGCTGAGACTGACAAGAAGAGACTGTACAAGCAGGTTTACTAAAAGCCCATTTTTGGCCATATTATGTTTGACCAATAGACATACAGGTCTATTCACTAAAAGATGAAACTCTGGAGAATTGGCAAGAGAAGAGAACAATCTAGACCAAATAGCCAATTTGGTAAGTAAGATAAATGGGAGAATGTTTCTGATTTGGCTATTTTGACCTAGTATTTTCACTTCTCCTGCCAGTTCTCCTGAGTTTCCCCTTTAGTGAATAGACCTGATAGTGGAGTTGGAAGCACTATGAGGCTTATTCAAAAAGCACCGAACGCCGCCGAACTGGTAAAAAACAAAAAACAGAATTCTGCTATTCTTTAAAAGGCGTTTAAAACCTTACAAATGCATGAAAATGTAATGAAATAATGAAAAAAGGTCCTATAAAATGGTCTGTTACAGAAAGAAAAAGCCTTTAAAAAAATTGGGAATGAGAAATTTTGCCTAAAAAATAAAAAAATAATATAAAAGAATACCCATAGAATTCCAAAAAAATCGAAGGCTTTTTGCTGCAAATGAAAAGCATAACCATTTGGTGCAATTCAGCGGCAAGTTCGGCACTTATTGAATAACCTCTTTTATGAAATGTGATATTATACTGTCAAATAAACTAGAACTGTAATAGTTTGACTGGTGGCCTTAATGAAGCTGATGAGTTACTTCTGTGCCAGTTCAAATGCTGTAACGTTTTTTAAATCATTGGTGAAGATGCATGCTACTGAATATACTGTATACACATTTTGAAATGGATACCATGGTGATTATTTTCATGGAAACTAACATGCAAGAACAAATCTATACTTGACAGCAGGTCTTATTAAACTGCTCATACATATGTCTGTGCAGCAGTTGATATCAGAATACAGCTTTACATGAATAATGCTACAACATAACAATTTATTTTTATAGTCAATATTTTGAGAAAAAAAATGTTTTTGAAGATTGGCTGAGAGTATTAGAGTCCCAAGTCAGACAGAGAAACCAAAGAATATTATCAGCAAGGAAAAGGTATATTTTATGAAAAATTAACAGTTAACAACAAAAACAGACACAATCCAATATGTTGTTTCTTCAGTCTGGTTGTAAGATGCAGTCTGCAAATAATATGAATTCTAAAATGTTCTGAATGTCAAAGAAGTGAAAATGCGTTGAAACAATGTGCGTGGTTAAACAATTTTTGTGTAATTTTTATTTGTGACAAACATTGACGAACCTTTTATCATGACTGTCAAAGTTACAGATAATTGACTCCTATGTTACCTGCAAATTATACCAGCTGGGTGGAGTAGAGGTAACATCACTGCTCTGCATGGAGAGAGCCTGTGGAGTCATGGGTTCGATCCCAGAGAGCAACCTCTCCAGTAAGTGTCCTTGGGCAAGACACCTAACGGTATATACTCGCCACCCAGGACATACTTGAAAACGAGAGAAATCTCAATGTATCCTTCCTGGTAAAATCCTTTCTAAAAAAAATATATAGAATGATTCTCTGGCACCCTGCGTCTATCCAAATACTGGAAACTTGGTATGAGATAAATTGATTTTGTATTGAGGAGTGCAGATTTTCGATTACCTTCTCCATGTTAACTTCCTGTCGCGGAGAAGGTGTTATCTCAGCACCTTGTACCGGAACAAAGTGCTAACCTCCCTGATACCCGTAGTAGGCCCCTACTACAATCCTCGCGCAGGACAAAACCATTTGCGCGGTACGTCGTATTACGACATTTGCGCAAACGATGCGCGTTAGCGTCTACCGCGATTGAACCCAGCGTGCGCGCATCCCATACTTACCATTGTCAGCATGAATGCGTTCGAGCGGATGGTATTACGATCTTCGCGCAAGGTCGTACGAACGACGTTTGCGCGAAGTATCGTAACGTCTTTGAAAACCTGGTGTTAACTTACAATCTGAATGTTGTGGCCGAAACGAAATGAACCTGCTAAAAAAAAATTATACAGCACAGTACAGTTACACATTCTACACATACCCAAACAATAAAATTAATAAATTGTTTAATTTTTTATTTTTGTTGCAGCACATATACGCAGATTGACTTTGACAGGCGCAACCACCGAAACCTAGCAAATGGTGGTTCCTAATTCTGATTGCCCACCGGTTCCTGCACGCAACCGGTCATTTGCGCCCGGCTTTGCGCGTCGGATTTGCGCTCGAAAAAACATGAAGGCTGAAAAACTGCGCTCGGATCGTAATACCGTGTTAATTTGCTAGCGCTAACATTTTTTTGCGTGCGCAAAGAAAATTGCGCTGCGCGAACGCATTTGCGCGAAGATTGTAATAGGGGCCGTAGTGGGTTTACGCGCTACTGAAATTATCGAGTTCTGTGAGACCAGACCTTGCTCTCACGAGATCGTGTAGCGCCTCAGAGTGATCATAGAGGCAGACTAGGAACTATTTGTTCCTAGTTTCACTTTGCTCCTGGGGAGATCGGGGAACCCGCTTTGCCACGGAATGAAAGGCGAGTAAGAAATTTCTAGGGGATGTTAGAGCATGTTAAATGTTTTTGCATTTGCAGAATCATTTAACACCAGCTTTTAGAAGTTGCTAAAATTTTGCATTTAGCACCCCGAGGGTAATTTTTGCCAGCACTTTGTAATACCTTACTTGTCGAGACACTAAAAATAGATTGTACTTCTTATATTAAAGGGACACTCTAGCAAAAAATCACCCCCCCCCCATTTTTTAATCCTAACTTATCCCTATTCCCTTAATAAATAGTTTTGTTTTTTTTGTGTTTTTAACTGTAATACTTACCCTAAAATCCTCTTGTTTCCAGCGCTGTTTTTTTTTTATACTCACCTCCCTCCTCTTCCGCTCCCATCCATGTTTCTTCTTCTTGCCTTCTGGTTTACGTGAGAAGCGCGCATGCGCGCCTCTCACGTAAGCCAGCCAATCGGCAGGCTTCCTCCCGGGTCCCTCTGAGGATTAGTGTTGCGCGCAAGAGGATGCGCGCAACACTAACCCTCAGAGGGAGCCGCCAGCTTCTGCGGTGAGTTGGAGACGTCATCGCGCTGAAAGCGCGATGACGTCTCCTACTCGGCAAAAGTCGGCAGAAGCGGGAAGGCAGAGCCGGGAGGGCAGAGTAAAGTTCTCCGCCTCTCTCATCTGTTTTCAGCATTTACAGCTGAACCGCTGAGCGGAGGGAGGGGGGACAGAGGGCGGCATACTCTGGGCATCATGACCACCTAAAATAGCTTTTAGGTGGTCATGTTGCCTAGAGTGTCCCTTTAAGTATTGGAGAAACAAAGTACAGTAAGCTCTAGCAGATTTCACCACAGTGTAGCGTCACGATCGGACTATCGATGCCAGATGTTAAACTTCCTTCTCCTAGCGCTAACGATTACATATCGAGACACTACATTAGCACCAACTATTTAATAGAGCTCTATGTTAGTTAGGAAATTCAAGCCCTAGCCCCACAGATATTTCTAAACTAGAACTCTGATTCTCTTACTATCTTTGTTAGATCATGTTAGCTTAGCAGTGCCCATGTTAATTTTGATTTTAATCAAGATTTGCGTCAGGTTTAATACCTAAAATCAAGCAATATGTTCGCTGCATTGTTAAACATGGTAAGTAATTAAAATGTGTCTTTACAAATTTTTAAGGGGATTCACAGAAAATAAAAAGGAGACTGGTAGCTCTCAAAAGTGTAAATAGTCTGCGATGAATTCTCCCACAAGAAATCTTTTCTAAAAGCTGAAGATATTTTCCAAATTCTACAAATTGACTATCAGGGTTATTCAAAGAGATCCGAATTGTGGCCGAAAGATTACCGAACAGTGAAATTCTGCGTACGGTTACCTTTCCTGGCCATTCGACTATCCAGAGCGCAGGCAGTTCACCAAATGTTGGCGAATTGACTGCACATACGGTGCCTGTTCGGTGGCTGTTCGAGGGCAGTGATATCCCCATTGAGAAGCAATGCTTCGTCTATTTAGAGAACAAAACCAGCAGTGAAAAGTTGCCGAATTGCCCTGCTGTTCGGTGGTTTCATGCGGCAGATTTATTCAGGCGAATCCCATAGGCTTCAGTGTTAAAATATTCCCGTTTTAATACAATATCTAATAAACCGTTGATTATAATATTCTGCAGTAAAAATTCTCTTTTATTTTAAGATCTTTTAGATCTTTTAGGCATTTTTTTGGATTTTTTTGCGAATTTTTTTCCTGTTTTTGTTTTTTAAATCGCTTTTTCTTTTTTCTGTAACAGCCCTTTTTATTATCATTCCCTGGACCTCATATGTAAATTTCAGACATTTTCGCTCAGTAGTTTCTTTGCAAACAGCGTTTCACTTTTCAAACATTCAAGAACACTGTTTTTTTTCCACTCCATTCGTCTGCGGTGTCGGGTTTATCCGGCGGCTGCTCTGCGCTGTGATCGGCGGCTGCTTGAGTTTCTCTGGCGTGTTCGGTGGGGTTAATCCAGATGTTTTTGCAGGTTTCGGTGTGCGTTCGCTGGGTTTTGTGGTGAGTGTTCGTCGGGTTTGCGGCGGCTTTTCCCTGCACTACGACGGCCCTGTGGTGCGTGCTTGCTGAATACACTGCAGGGTCGCTGAAATTGGATCGCCGAATCGCACCGAATTGAGGAGAACGAAAAGTCACCGAACGTGCGGTGACTTTTCAATTCTCTTTGAATAACCCTGTATGTGATTTTTATCCCTCCAATCCACTTACACAATAATGTAATGAATCTAAAATATTTGTAAGGATGTGAAGTACATATCAATAGCATCCCAAGACATCTTTTACATTACACATAACACCACCTTATTCATAGTTATTTATTTATTTATTTATAAATTGCCCAATTCATTAATATTACAAGTAAATGTTGTACTGTGGTTTCTGATCTTTTGGGGAAAAAATATTTTATCCTTAATTTTATCTACTTTTCAAGATCAAAAAACATATGAGCCAAATGGAAAATTATTAAAAAAATTAGAGTACTGTATTCTTTGTCATGAACATATAAATTACATTATTGTTAGAGCTATAATTATATTCGGAGATTACAATATCTGAAATGTGAGCAGACAATGAAAATGAAGTTGATCTGACAGTCAAGTCTTTGGTCCGTTGTAGCTATGCTCCTTAATCATCTTCCGGGTATTTAAACTGTTGAACATATTATATCCTTTGTGCATAGTTTTACTGCTGAGTAAATATACATTTAATCAAACTGTATCTCATGAGCTTCCAAGAAATAGATTTTAGAATAATGAACTCAAGAGCAGGATATGCATTACACTAATGAAGCTGGGATTACTAACTGAGAATCTCATGTCAAAAAATTTAAGTATTATTCAAGTATAATATGAAGCACATGCACAGCATTTAAATTAATATATCTACCCTTATTGCCTATTAATTCTGTATGTCATCTAACTTATTATTTTATTCATTTATCATCCAAACCTTTGTGGTTATATATTCTATGGGGCCCTTGTTAAAATATACTTTTTGGCCTAGACCTCTATGCCATAGAATTGATTGAGAGATGGAGGTAGAGATTTTTTTTAACAGGTTTTTAAACAAACCTAGCAGTAATTTAGCAGAGCATATAGAGAGATTTTTAAGAGTTTTAGTGTGACCTAAAGTGAACCAACATATGACAGATTAACCTGAATGTTAATATATTGTTGTGTCTGTTGCTAAAGGATTACCTGATATCAATTGACTCATGACTGCTGATTACATATGGTTTATTTGCATAGGTTGTTCGGCTGTTTCTATGACCTCACAGAAGGACATTTAAGCATCCTGGTGTAGTGACTTAATGCCTGACTTTCAAAATGTATTATGAATAATGGAGTTAGGTGAATATTAGTCTTATTTTTTACATGAACATGTTTATGACTATTGTAATTGTTCCACCTTACTTCTAAATGATGTAGCTTAGGACTCAAGCCTTGTACTGTTGCGGATTTACCCGGGAAGGATCGTTGCAATCGCTCGGAAGATTACACAGACGCGAGTCTCTTTTCAAGGAAGTTTGTTTATTAGTCCGGGCGACCCAGGGGTGAATCTCACCAAATCCTGAGTGAGGAGTTTCACAGCGTACAAAGTTTTTATACATTATGAATCTACATACATACCCAACCCAATCCCCCTTCCATCCAGTATTCTGCCCGGAGACTAACTTTTGGTCTTCTTCCCACAAACTACATTCATTCCCAGGACAGGAATCTCAGTAGTAATTTGTTATCAGTTTTTGTCATAGCAACCTAACGAGTTCTCATCGAGGGCCCCTTGGTTGGCCTTGAGGCATAAACTCATCCCTTGTACATATAATTGAGAGACTGAGTCTATTGTTCAAGCAGCAGTGATAAAACAGGTGCAGTGATAAAAAATGGTGTACGGCTTGAAGGAGAAAAGTTACCAAGAAAGGCTTAATGATCTTAACATGTACAGCTTGGAAAAAAGACGAGACAGAGGAGATATGATAGAAACATTTAAATACGTAAAGGGAATCCACAAGGTAGAGGAAGGGAGTATATTTAAAAGGAAACAAAATAGCAAAACAAGAGGACATAGTCTTAGATTAGAGGGGCAAAGGTTTAAAAGTAACATCAGGAAGCATTATTTTACTGACCGGGTGGTGGATACATGGAACAGCCTTCCAGTTGAAGTGGTAGAGGCCAAAACAGTAATTGAATTTAAGCAAGCATGGGATAGGCATAAGGCTATCCTAAACAAAAGATAAATCCAGGTAAAGTATCCATGTAATTGGGCAGACTAGATGGTCCGAAAGGTTCTTATCTGCCGACATTTTTCTATGTTTCTATGTTTCTATGGTACTGAAAAGGCTAGAAGAAAAGGATTCTGGGTATACAAGTCAGGCTATGTTCAGGATTTCTAGACCCATAATTCTGCACACTATACACTTCTGTTAGTACATTGTTATACGAGGTCTTGAAGCAGCAAATTCTTAAAATCCTTAAAGAGGTAGTATTTTGTTAGTAATATAAGTTAGTCATGTGGCCATCTTTACTAGGCCAATCTCCTTCAGTACATTAATGCTGTGTAGCGAGATACCCAATTATTTGCCTTTCCTGAGGATGAAATATTGTAGGTTAATTTCTAGCTTCTTTATAAATACAGTATACGCATTTAAATATTGCTATATTCTATGTTTTTGAAACACAAATGTTCTGTACCTGATTGAGCTGCATATATGAAGCACTTTAGTCTTCAATCAGCCGTGTAAAATAAAGGATGTTAAATGAAACTATATATATATTTTACACTATATATTTTTATATATAAAGTAATAAGTCCTAAGTGCAGGGGATACTGTAGGCAATGGTGAGTAGAACGTTTATTTCATGACACTGAAAAATAAACAAAGTCCCGGTAAAACACAAGGCTCTTAGGAACCAGATGTCTATGGTAGATGATGCCACAACAAGTGAAACATGATACTCTGCAGGTTTGGAGCACAGGACACACTATAGGGTTGGACAAGACAGGATCCAGACTGGAGACACTGGCTTGGAACACACTGAGGATCACTGCTTCTAGCTGAGGCTCCTAAGGATAGCAGTACAGGATGGAAAAGTAGCACAATCACAGCTAGGCAGAAACAGATGGTCTGAGGATCACAGGAGCAAAGCAAGCCAAGGCTTGCCAAGCCAAGCTAGCCTGAGGGTAATCAGGGTAAACAGTAACAAGGCAAGGCAAGACTGGATCCTAGGCAGGTTGTGAAGGAGCTGGAGACAGGTCTGGGTGCAGGACCTACACCTTCACTGGCTCCGTGATAGAGCCCATGTTCTTTAAATAAAGAAATTACCTTTATTTTTTCCATTTTGTTTGGTTGTTGAGATTTGTAAAAAAAACTGGATGGAAATAATTAACATGCTCTGCATGTATTGTATTGCTTGTTAGATGTCCACATAAAAATAATGTTCGAAAAAGTAAAGATGTTAGGCATAAATAACGTATTTGCTCAATGTGGCTTTTAAAACATTGTAACTTAGAAAATGAGAAAATATAGCTGTTTAATGTTAAATTTAGAGGAAAAATAAAATAATGTAAAAATTTGTCTAAAGCAACAGGGATTCAGAAGAACACTTGCTACCTGCTGACTTTAGTGAAGGACATGTAGAGGTAAGCCTGTAGCAATGTCAGGAAATAAAAATGTGCCGAGGTCCGCCAGGTTTATATTGCAATATGACATTTCCAAGATGAATCATTACAATCTAAAGAACATTACAAGCCCAGAAACATTAACCTCCATCCTAGTTGCCTAAAGGTGTGTCATGTAAAAAAGAATTACAGGGTTACATGCAAAAATAAGTTAGAGAATAAAGTTCTTCAAATGTTTGCTTTCAAACAATAGATCTTTAGTTAAGCCATGTGAATTTTTTCTTTAAAAAGACAAACATTTAAAAACAAGGAAAGTAGAATCCGAACTCATGGGAGGCTGTTCAAAATTAAGAATTAAGTACTGTATTGTTAGTTTTTTTGGTAAGTATGTCTATATATAGACAGTATATCTACCTGTCTCTTGAGTGGTAGAGTACATCGACATTGTGGTCCTGAAGAAAGTTACATTAACTGAAACATAGACATTGTTATGTAATAAACGTCTGGAACAACAATTCACTATTCACCGCAGGGTCCCTGAAGTACGTTGAACAAGGAGTCGCCGAACGCCGCTGCCAACCTTCGATCGATCCGCTGAATGCCACCGAACTGCAGGGAAAAAAAAGAATGGAACTCTATTTTGTAAAAGGCGTTTTACAACAATTAAAATGCATGGAAATAATTTAAAAAGTCCTATAAAAAAATAAAATGGTCTGTTACAGAGTAAAAAAGACGCCATATAAAAATGGAATCAAAAATTTCACCTACAAAAACCAGAAAAATACCTAAATAAAAAAGGTTTTTGCTGAAACTGAAATAAATAAATAGTTGAATAAAAAAATAATAAAAACGGTAATATTTTACATTGAACCCTATGGGATTCACCTGTTTAAACGTGTCAAACCGATCCACTGAAAATCTGGGCATTTCACCAACATTTCAGTGCAGTTCAGTGAATGGATTAACCATTACTTCTCTATGGGACAATTTCTCTGCCGCTGAATATCGCTAAATTGCAGCAAACTGCACTGTATTTTGCTGGCAATTAACCAGGATTTGGTGAATTGATAGCTCTCTGGATAGCCGTACTGCCATGAAATTGCATCATACAGTGCAATTCACTGTTCTATGCAATTCAATGGTGAGTTCTAGGCTTATTGAATAACCATTTGAGTTTTGCGTGTGTGTGTGTGTATGTATATATTTATATACACACAGAAGTGAGTACACCCCTCACATTTTTGTAAATATTTTATATCTTTTCACGTGACAACACTGAAAAATGACACTTTGCTACAATGTAAAGTAGTGAGTGTACAGCTTGTATAACAGGGTATATTTGCTGTCCCCTCAAAATAAATCAAAAGACAGCCAGTAATGTCTAAGCCGCTGGTAACAAAAGTGACTACACCCCTAAGTGAAAAAGTCCAAATTGGGCCCAAAGCGTCAATATTTTGTGTGGACACCACTGTTTTCCAGCACTGCCTTAACCCTCTAGGGCAGTGATGCTGCCAGTGGTTTACACATTAATGGCTGTGTGTTGAGTTATTTTGAGGGGGCAGCAAATTTACACTGTTATACAAGCTGTACACTTACTACTTTACATTGTAACAAAGTGTCATTTCTTCAGTGTTGTCACTAGAAAAGATATAATAAAATAATTACAAAAATGTGAAGGGTGCACTCACTTCTGTGAGATAGTGTGTTTATATAGTTATAGTATATTTCAGTGTATTTCATTTCCTTTTATGACATTTTAGACTTCTTATATTTGTCATTATAAATTATGTTACATATACGTGACCTTCAAGGATATTGCCTTCAAAAAGCAAACCAGAGGGAAGATAATTTGTTGGTGTATGTAATAACTAAGCATTTCATATTAATAGAGCAAGACCTTAATAATAATTTCTTAATGTATAAAGTGATTGTGGTGAATGGATAAGGTGTCATCCTTATATATATGTATATAGATAAAATTCTAATACTTTGTAGATATACAGTGTGAAATCCTTAAAGGAACACGTTACACAGTGTGATAACTCAATCCTATCTGAGTGATCACTTCTCTGAGCTCCCTGCTACCTCTCCCACCTTGGTGGGGGGAACTCTGAGTGTTAACTCAGCCCTCTGAGTCCAGGAGCTTAGTTGTAGCCAGAAGCTGAGGTCAGGTCTGTGGCTTTGGGACCTTTGGGACCTGGATCCGTCCAATGGCTTTCAATGCTTTCTGCTATTAAGAGCTACTGGATTGAATGGAGCAACCCTTTTGTGGTCACGAAACATGCTACTGTTGGCAGCAAGTCACATTTGGCAGGGCTCAAAAGGAGTCTAGCGATGGACTCGGGTTTTTAAAGGAAACTAAAGGGCTAACATGGGAGGAGGAATACAGAGGAGGTCAGGCTGGATTAATGCATAATACCCTACATTTTGTACCTCTTCAGTTTTATCTGTATAGTATCCCTTCAACATTCAATTATATGATATATGATAGAATTGAAACTGCAAAGGCAACATTTAATTAAGTCCAAACATATACATTCTTTATTTCATTTTGGATATTTCCTTGGCTATGTTTAATCATAAATTGATTAATATTTTAGCACAGGAAAAGCCAGAAAAAAATATATTGCATCATCATGGTCCACATATTGAAATCGATTAACTGAATTTACCATATGCTACAAAGTAAACCATTTTTTATGTGTAATCTGCCCCTTTCAAATTATTTGTTTAATTAATTTCGAAATTAAAACCATAAAAGCCACTTGTTGATGTATCACAGAGGTAGCATCAGAATTCTGGAACATACACCTTAATTTTCTTCACCTATGCCTGCTGAAAACTTGTGGCCTAATTCAGACCGAGCCGGTAAGCTAACGTCTCAAGCGCTGTACACTTGACGGTTCAACCATTAGCTTAATGTCTCGATGTTCTTCTAAACGAGCCACAAGCTTTACTTAACTTAGTTTAATGTAGCTTCCTTTGAAAGTTGGGGCTCCTTTCTATATAGTAACGAGTGCTGCACTTTATATAGGAGTGTGTATAATGGCTCAGAGTGGGAACAGGGATATAGTCCATTGTATCTCATTTTCGATGCTAGAGACAATATCCCTGAAAGAATACCGCTTCTCAAAGCCCTGGCATTAAACAATTTTGCTTCAAAATATTTCTACTGATACAGCAGCTCAGTCAGAAACCAGCCATCAACAGAGATCCGCGAATGGAAAACAGTTTGAGCAGTATTTTTCCATTTGCAAGCCACTTTTAACAATTGGCCCGTGTCAGACAAACGCAGTGATCACGTCCATGTTGCCCCACATTTTAACGTTTGTCGTAGCATAAAATTATGATCGATAGAGACCCACACGAAGTACATCCGCACAGAAGTGCGGACGCACAACACTGGCACTGGATGCAATTTAGGCAAGAACGTCAAACCGCTAGGACGGATGCACAGAGTGCACCACGTCCGCGTAGCTTTGTGTGTGAGTGATGGAACGTAGTCAGACAGACTGCATTTTTGACGGACAAAATGGTTTTTCAAATCATGTATCAATTTTTTTCATTTTACATATTAATTTTATTTCCCATCTACATCGGTCAAAAAAAAAGTCAGTCAAAAAAAACAGACCATGCGGTATCTACAGTATCATCAGTCAGAAAGTATGTCAGTTGTGCACGGACGCACAGTGTGCTCAGAATGCATTCGTCTGACATTAGCCTAAATTGGAATCTGGTCCTTGGTTGGCAACACCATATATTCATCCCAAAAATATCTCTGCTCATTATGCTTGGGACTATCAATTGTTCAAGCCCCTGGCATTTAACAGGCCTCCTGTCCTGTCTTTGGGGGGGGGGGTTTTACCTGCGTCATCCAATGTTTTTTTCCCTTTTTCCTACATCTCTGCCTTTTTGTTTTGTGTCTTATTTTAACTTTATTCCATTATCCTTATTCCTCTCTTCTAATCATTTCCCCCCACTATACGTATCCAGATATACACCAGTCCTTAATTTCTGATTCTGTTTCTGCAATGTCTCTTACAAATCAGGTTCTATAAACAAGCAATGGTACATAATTGCGGGTTTTCTTTGTTGCAGGATCTTTACTATTGATTTTCTTCATGGTAATGTGGCTCCATACTATTTCTCAAATATTGTTACTTAGGGTTAATATTGGTTTGTAGTACCACTCTGTGTTTTACCATTTAATAAAGGTGAATCACAAAAAAGGGCGATTCGCTGTCTTTGTCATTGTCAATAACATCTGCAGCTAGAAAAGTGCTCCTGAATGCATCAATGCAATTACGCGACTGACTTTCAGCTCTGAAGAAACAACTTTTCAGGTCATCAAAAATATTTTTAGCCTCCGTAGATCTACTTGTAATTTTGGAGTCATAGTTCTTGAAGAAACAAACATCACGCAAGCAATTGCTCTCTGTAGAAAATTTAAACAAGGATATGTTCTTCTCAAGTAATCTCTCACCCTCTATCATCCGAACTAAAAACCAGGCTCTCCTTTATGTAGCTCTATTAATGTAATATAATTACTTTAATTAAATAACATAAGACATTAAACAATTCCCTCTATTCTGATTGAATAACCCTAAAATGATATACCCTACTTTTTAGAAATCCCTTAAAAAGTTGCCTGTGCTGAGTTTATGTCACCCAAACACATTTCAATATCCCTTGAGTAAGCTAGGCTTGGAAGCTGTAGCTTGCATTGAGTTAACTACAAAGCAGAGATTCTGCATAGAGCAAAGAAAGAGATGCTGGCTCTATCTGTTATGAAAGAACTCATTTTGAATATATTACTCTGTTATGCGTAGAGCCGTCAGTTTCAGCATATATCGTTTTAATAAATTACAGCTTATTTACTGAGCTTTAAAAATAAAGGAAATGCATAAGTAAAACCAATGATATCTCTTTTTTTTTTATTATCAAAAATCTATTTATTAGCCTAACTGGGGTGAAAAGGAAAATCACATTGTTTAAAAAAAAATCATATATTAAACAAAGGAAATTGCGAAAGAGGAAGGTCTGGCTTTGGTTTGTTGGCTATAATTATTTGATCAGCTAGCACCTAGTATCAACGGAGTCAGGAAATTAAAAAAGGAACAATATCAGCAAGACAGATGCGTGAAAAAAGTATACTATTGACTTTCTTGATATTTCGGGACCTGCAATAATATAGATGTGAATCTTCTTGAATTTATACAGAAAATTCCCCTTGTGTTGGGGGAAGCAATAGCCAAATATGCTGAATTCTAGAGACCTCTACCGAACTGTGTGCACTTATTGTGTAAATATAAACACCATTCAATGATATTTATCTATCATCAATTAAGCTATCATTTGAAAAATAGAAAATGTAGACATCCTGAAAAAACGACATACATTTTAATGAGTAAATTAGAGATTAAAGTGAATATGAATGTTTTCTCCAAGCTACTTGGCTTTAGCAGCACGTTAAATGTCAAGTTTGAGCAAAAATCTATTTGCACTTATAATTATTTTCAACACATGCTGATATACATTGTTAACATGTAATGTCATACCTTGTTTGGTGTTAGCTATGGAATGCCGGAGTAAACTGGCACAACTCTTATGAGATCTTTTCTATCAATGCAAACTTGGTTCCAGACTTGCTTTACAAGCTGTGTGCCATGTGGGCTCTATGTTGTGCGTGCCAGTAAGCTTCTGTCTGATCTTGGTGAATGCCAACTGCCTGACTTAATACATATTTAGAATAACATTGTGTGGGCAGTAATTGTGTTGGTGGAGATCACATTATTATTATTATTGTACTTTATAACGCACCAACACATTTCACAGGGGTGTACAAAAGTATGATTGGTACAGTTAATAAGACCGGTACAATATATCTGAAAAACAGGATTTGACAAGCAGATACATGGTAGGAGGGCTCTATTCCCGTGGAAACATACAATCTAGATGGGTATGAGAGGAAACTGAAGGTGAGGACTGCAAGAAGGGTGAGAATAGTCTTAATACAGATTAACATAGGGGCATTTATAGGGTTAGTGAAATGAAGGTGTTACTGAGGTAATGAGTTGGATGGTAGGCGTCACTGGTGTATGAAATGTCTTTAGAGAGCATTTGTAGGAAGGCAGGTAAGAGGAACTCATGATAGCAGTGCAGTTTAGCATGTGATATGGGAAGACGCAAGAAGCAGGTCACTGTAAGACCGAAGATACACTGACACTGGTTGCTTCACGCCGCATTGCATCACGGCCAAAGCTGGGTATTTTTAACTCTGTGCACTCAGCCACATGGCCCAACGCCGGATGAGCACGCAGAGATGATGGGGCTGTATACACTGAGCAAGTCTCAACACGCAGTGCTGCCTACACGCGCTGTGTGTCGCATCGTGTTCAGTGTATCTGGTATTATTTGGTGATTTTGGAGGACAGGGAGTGGGGGAGCAGCATTGGTAAGAGCTTTGTATTGCAGTGTGAGGATTATAACATTTAATTTTGGTATGAATGGGGAGCCAGTGAAGGGACTTGCAGAAAGGTTCAGTTGACAAAGATTAGTACATGTGTTTTGACTATGGGCAGCATAGCACAACCAACACATCTAAACGTAATTGTAACACACTTTGTTCTGTAATGAAGCACTGCGTACATCAATTATGTAGTCGTTTTTATTCATAGCACGAATAACTGTGGCCTAATTGCACATTGTAATTATTATTTGCTCCTGAGGTTTGGCTAGGGATGTGGTGAGGAATGAGATACACCCCCCCAAGTATTGTGACAAGTCTTATGAGTTGGTCCAGTTCCACCCAGATGAACATGGCACTCAGCTGTCAGTTGGCACAGCATGTCACCTGGAAACAATTTTTCTCTATGGTGCTCTTCGATGAACTTTGTTTACTGTTGACTAATCTCAGTTGTTCAGAAGGTGGGAAACTATAAAGTGTTAATTTTAGTTTTTGCTAAAATATTAAACATTCATCAGAATCATTGCCTAAGAACACATACAATGTTAAAGAAGAAAATATGATGATATACACCTCACTACAGATCAATGATTAGTCTTTTTGCATTCTATGCAGCTACACACACTTATACATTGATTTAATTCTTACTTCAACAAATGCAGCGTTTATTCACTGACCGGGTAACCAAAATTAAACAGGATTAAATTTATTCATTTATAATAATATTAACTAAGAGCTAAACAGCAACAATGGATATCTGATTGAATGTGTGTTATGCCCTATTACAAACATAGAATAGAATAAAAATCAATTAAATACTTAAGAATTTGACCCTTTTATCACAGATGTTATTTATGAAGTATTTGCTAAATAAAGATGCAGACTTTCTATTGAATGCTACTCCATTACAGTAAAGTAGGACGGATGACAGCGTATTAAGATTACTTTTGCTGTAAATGTATAATATATTCAATACTTTAGCATTTTTAAATGTCTGTATCAATATCATCTGAACACTTCAGGGAAAAACTTTATTATATAATAATATTCACAGTGGCAACAGTAGTTGTTATAATATTTACAAAATATGCTCTCTGCATCAATATACATACACTATTGAAACCAAGGATAAAATGTGAAGTGAAGCTAATTACAATCATTTTGAAATATGGTGCCCCTTTATTAATATACAATGGTCCAGGGGAATATTGAACATTGATAATGGGATTTCAAGCAGTGAAACCTTTTGTAATTTGTACTGTGTCACATTAAATTGGTTTCACCAGTGGACCAATAGGAATGTTCTTATTGTGACTATTGTTTTACTTTTCTGGGAAACAACGGGAGGTCTTTTTGGAGGAGTTTGCAACAGTAGGTATTGTTTGGTGGGCTCTACTGAATCTGTATGCTCATCCAAACCCCATTCGTTTTTGGCTCTGCCTATCAGTATAAACGCTTCCATATTGTCAGTTGGGAAAGTGCCCCACCAATTCTTGTTGCAAATAATAACATTTTTTTTTAGCAATAGTAATAACCATTTGTCAGGGTTAAAGAACAATGAAATGCCAAACAACAAAAAGTTCCCTTACAGCGCAGCGTGACTATTTAAAACAATCAAACATTATAAACCCAAATTTGTGCTCAATATGTGTATAGATCAACAAATAAATACTTACATGTTAGTTTGCAGATTAAAATAATGAACGGTTTATTCGATCTTGAATTAATCCAGGACATACTTGAAAACGAGAGGAATCTCAATATATCCTTCCTGGTAAAATACTTTACAAATAAATAAATAAATAGGTTGATCCGGTTTTCATCAAACCTCAAAAAGAATAAAAAAACAATAATAATGGCGCAGTATCGCTAATACAAAAATAAATAACAGTGAATTTATGAGTGACCACTCACGTGTTCCAGAGCCTATATATAAATGGCTCTGTATATAGTGTGGTGTGCCAATTAGAAAGATGGCACCGTCCTCATGGAAGGATCCTCTGGACCAGGGCTTCTTGGTTCATCTCCGGGACGGTAGTTTCTGGTATAGTTGGTCTATCACTTTGAGTATATCACTTGTCTCAGATATAAAGATCGCCAATACTTAGGGGCTCATATAAAAGAAATCATATTCATTAATGTAAATCATGCATAAAAAATAATAATAGAATAAAAGACTTCATAAAAACCCTGAATAGGGGGTCTTGGGGGTTCCAAGTATTTATTCATTGATTGATCTATACACATATTGAGCACAAATGTGTGTTTATAATGTTTGATTTAAATATTAACTCTGTGCTGTAAGGGAGCTTTTTGTTTTTTGATCTATCTCTTTCAAGACCTCTGGGAAGATAGGTCACACAGGTTCCCTATGTATAGCAGCATTTTTTTGGTTTAAACTATTTTATCACCTCAGCGCTTTTTCAATTGTCACATTATTAGGTTTTTCTATTAAAGAATAATAATTCCTTGGGAGAGGGCTCACCTGTCTATTAAAAATAAATGTTAAACACGCACCTTTTAAGAATTAAAATGACCGTTAAAAGGGCTAACTATTTAAAAATATTGTACATGTCTTTGTAATGATTACTTTGTCAGTTGTCCCCCTCCTTCCTCCTCTCCATCAGATTAATGGCTGTCTGGAGAAGTTGTCAACAGTATTTGAGCTTGTCAAGATTTAGGAAGACTTGGGTTATTGTTTGAAAACTGCTCCAAGTGAGGCCACTATTTGTTATATCACCCATAAATTGTGCATTGAGACAGGTGTACATGCTGTTTTATAAAAACATGTATTTTTGTTTGGTCCTCTTTATAAGGTCAGCTCATAGCATTGGTGGAATTACTGGTTTAGTACAGGGAACAGGAAGTCACCACCTTTTTTGTTTTG
Source organism: Leptobrachium leishanense (assembly GCA_009667805.1). Taxonomy (NCBI): domain Eukaryota; kingdom Metazoa; phylum Chordata; class Amphibia; order Anura; family Megophryidae; genus Leptobrachium; species Leptobrachium leishanense. Next base: position 178,910,701 of record CM019067.1, on the reverse strand, counting down.
GATCTAAAGAAAGCATTCAATCATCTTTTATTATCTTCAATTTTGATGTAAAAACCAAGATGCCTCTATCCTGAAGTGAAAAAAGCCCCTGGAGATGATAACTTACAAAAACTTCCAAGTTGAACAACAACAATTTAATAACTGTGTTATCTGAAACAAATATAATGCTGTTTCTTAGGTTTTCATTACTGAAACAACTACTTCAAACCAGATGCCTAAAAGCATTTAAAGGAACACTCTCTGCACTGTGCTTTCTGATTCAGTCCTCGGAGCACAGAGGCTTACTCCTGGAGCGTTGTGAACCAGCTCCCATCGATAGCTCTCAATGCTCTTGATTTCCAGCCATTTGAAAGACAAATTAATTGGCTGGAAGCCCTGCAGTTACCTGACATGCTGCAGCTTAGTGGAAAAAGCAGCATGTCACATGTGGACCAGTGCTAAGGGAGCTGGATTAAAGTGGTTATTCAAAGGGCACCGAATTGGCCACACAATTGCACCGAATGGTGAATTTCCCCACAAGCTGCAATTTCGTGGCCATTCGGATATTCAAAAAACTAGCGAATTTATTCTTTTCATTTGCAGCAAAAAATCTCTTAATTTTCTAGGCATTTTTCGGGGAGTTTCATCAAAAGAAAAAAAAATATGATATTTTTTTCTGTAATAGGCCTTTTTATTATTCATAGGACCTTATATATTATTTCCAGGCATTTTCATGCAGTATTTTTTTTAAAAAACGCCTTTTAAAAGTTGCAGTATTTTTTTTTCTTATACCCTTTTTCCGGATCGAATCGGCACAGCGGCAGATGCATTCAGCGTTTTTTCTGATCGATTCAGCCTTTTTTTCTTCGGGTTTTCAATTTGTTCGGTGGTTTTGCGGCAGTTTTTCAGATGTGTTTAGCAGGTCGAACTCGCCGTAGTGCGGCAAACAGCAGAGCACCAAAATGTCGGTGCGACTTCGGTGCTCTCGGAATAACCCTGTAAAGGTAAATGATAAACTAAAGGGTTAAAATGGGAGGGCATATAACAGTGCATTTTACTATATGTATTTAATAAAATTCAATTGTATGCTTATTTAAAAATACAAGTGAATTTAATGCTAGATATTCGAAACAGACACATAAAGATGCCCAAATCCTTTCTCATTGAAATGTATACATAATGTAATGTACATGGGTAAAATAAATATTAATAGATTCATACTAATATGTAGTGTATTTGTTACACAATAACTCTGTTCCTTTTATTTTAGCAGCTACTGTACAGTAAAATTGCATTGACAGGTTTCCAATGTTAACGTAATGAACTGCTGTACCACTTGCCGTGTAATATAATCCCATTAGGCTTGTGCACCGATTTTTTTTTCGGTTCGATTCGGTTCGATTCTTCAGATTTTTAAACTTTTCGATTCGGCCCGTTTCGACCGATTTCGGTTTCGATTCGATTCGGTTCGACCTGTTTTTCGGGTACATTTTTTTCGGAATTTCGACCATTTTTCGTATTTTCGTGTCACTGCTCGTTTTTTGTATCGACTTTTCGTTTTTTCGAAAAATTTTCGTTTTTCAGAAAATTTTCGTTTTTACAAAATTTTCGTTTTTACAAAATTTTCGTTTTTCGGAAAATTTTCGTTTTTCGGAATTGCACATTTTTCGGCATATCGACCATTTTTCGTATTTTCGTGTCACTGTGCTCGTTTTTTGTATCGACTTTTCGTTTTTTCGAAAAATTTTCGTTTTTCAGAAAATTTTCGTTTTTACAAAATTTTCGTTTTTAAAAAATTTTTCGTTTTTCGGAAAATTTTCGTTTTTCGGAATTGCACATTTTTCGGCATATCGACCATTTTTCGTATTTTCGTGTCATTTTGCCCGTTTTTTGTATCGACTTTTCGTTTTTTCGAAAAATTTTCGTTTTTCAGAAAATGTTCGTTTTTACAAAATTTTCGTTTTTCGGAAAATTTTCGTTTTTTCGGAAAATTTTCGTTTTTCGGAACATCTGTTCTCCTCGTTTGCCACATTTCAAGCCCATTCGAAAAATCCGAAAATATTTCATTTTGGCTCGGAAAACATTTCGGATCTGAACTTTTCGGATCTAAAATTTTTCGGAAATTCGGCCGCATCCGAAAACACGAATCGGGAAATTTCGTGAAAATTCCGAAATTCCGAAACCCGAAACGCACATCCCTAAATCCCATCGGCACATCCCATGATTAATATTATGTACATTACGGATGCCTCAATTTATAGTCTACCTGCTGCGAATTTTTGCTTTAATCACGGATTGCTTTTTTGGCTGTTCTGCCCATTTGCAATCTTGTCAATGTCATAATAAGGTTTGGGCTACTGTGGTTGTTTTTTTAACTGCTATTGTATTTTAGTGCATGGTCATAGTGGTGCCACCATTCATCCTCAGTACATTTTCATTTGTGGGAAAAAAAAGAATCAGAAATGTGGTTTTCTCATTAACCTGAAAGTGACCAAAGGGAATGTTGGTGTTGGATCAGCCTAAAAGCATAGCTTCTGGCTTCTGGGAGTGCAGCTATAATTTAACAGTCAGTGCAATGCAGAGATCCCAAGTCTCCTGGAAGTTCTGGGAGTCTCCCTGAAGTGAGGTGGGATCCGCCACGGCCGGCGGGCACACTCAGTTTAAGCCAATCATTCAAGATTGGCTTAAAACAGAGCACATGCCCTCGTTCCGCGCAGCACACTGGGAGGTGTAGTTTTCTGACCTCTGGCTCCAGCAGGCTCATCCACCAGTTTGTCGCCAATAGCCAGCTCCGCGAATGAGCTCCACCCCGTCCTGACGTCACTGCAGAGGGACCATGTGATTATTCTCACATGGTAAATGTGTGGAGAATCGTGCAGCATCTCTACAGTGACGACAGGATTGGGCGACGATGGGGTGGCGCTTGTTGGGAGGGCTAGCTAATTGACAACAGCGTGGTGGATGAGCCTGCTGGAGCCAGAGGTCAGAAAACTGACTATGTTATTATACAGAGAGAAAGAGAGAGCCTGAGAGGGGGTATTATATCATGTGTTAAACAGAGAGAGACCCTCAGAGGAATATCCTGACTGTGTTATAGAGAGTGTGACTCAGAAGGGGTATTATATCCTAACAGGGGGTATCCTGACTGTGTTATACAGAGAGAGAGCCGCAGAGGGGTATCCTGATAGTTTCCAATTAATTAAAATTTTTATTTGGAAAAAAAAAACATCAAAAGGAGGAGGGGCGTAGGGCGAGTGGGCGGTCAGCCTCCCTAAAATTAGTTTTTGCAGTATGGGATGTCTGGCAATGGCACCATGAGATTTTCCCCAATTGGCTCGGCACCTCCAATCTGCCACCACTATCTTTGTGCAGTGATCCAGCTATCTCCATCTCTGACCCACCCCTTATCTACTTGTAAGTAAGTACAGGGTTAGTCCTGTAGTTGGTGAGTGTTAGTTTTGCAGCAAAATGTTATTATATATGACACCAATGAACCGTGGGTTAATATAACCTTGCACAATAATTTTAAATAATAATAAAATGTAAAATAAATTTAAATACTAATTTTAAGCATCTGTTGGTATATCATATATGATGGTAAATGTGCTCTTTGATTTCTACAAATGAGTTTTTAACAACAGCAAAGTAAAATAATAACGTTTTAAGATTTGCTTAGAAATTTCTAACAAGAAAATATGTTGTCTATTTCATACCACTTAAATTTGTGATCTTGAGCACTACGATACAGAATGCGACTGACACTATTAAATAATATAATAGGAAGAAAGGTTGATGTATTTGACCTTGTTCTATGTACATTCTTGAACAATATATGTGATTTAGTTTCTCTTTCTTTGATTTTAATTATTTATTAATTCAGTAAAAATGCAATAAATTCATACATGTCCACACATTTATTGTCATTTTTTTCTCTCTTGGTGGATGACTGGCAAAACATTTAAATCTGTATGAAAGATTTGAGCTCATTAGCATGCTGACATCTGCTAGCCCTGCTTGACAGTGACTAACGGCTGCATACTTATAAATAAAAAATATTAAAAACAAAACCTCATGTGAAATACAGGAGAATTCCTGTCACCAGAACATTAAACATACACTATTGTAGATCGCAGTGATTAATCTCTTTCTTTGCATTGAACTATTTAGGTAATTTGGCAAATGTGGGAAGAGGTATGTGTACACCCAAAAACATAAACAGGCAAATGACAGTTTTAAGAAAATGTTTAGTACAGACAGGACTGCCCTTAGGCCTTTGGGCACCCTGGGCCAGAATTTTTCACGGTGCCCCACAGTAGCCACACCCCCTACTATGACCATAGCCTTTTATCCTATACCCAGTGGGGACAGATTGAGAAGACTGACTCTGATCAGCGGAACGTCTACCATGGTCTGAAGATGTCCTCCGCATCATAATGGCAGAACGTCTGCCCTGCTGGTAGGTGCCAGTATGGAGTACCAGCACGTACTGGCAGAAATAAAGCCTTGGCTGTCACTCCTTTAATATCCAGGAGCCTCTGCTGCTGTGGGGAATGCGAGCTGTGTGTCGGCTGCGGGGAGCCCCTGTTGCTATGGCGCTCTGTGCGGCTGCACAGCTCGCGCACACCAAAGGCCAGCCTTGAGTATAGGCAAATGAATAGATACAAAGGTCAGATAGACAGACTCAGAAAAATTATAGAATAAAATAGATAATGGGTTTAAGTCCTAAAAGTCCCAATATATCAGCCAAACGATAACTAATTTACCCATACAAAAATAGTGTGGAAACCTAGTTCCCATGCATTCCTTCTTGACCTTGCATTGGGTAGATGGGTTGATGGATGGATGGATACAAGACGTATGAGTTGATCTGAGTTACAAATATCCTTAAACCCAATACTACCATGATCGAGTATACATGATCTTCTAAATCACTCCCAGGTGCCCTGAGATTGATTTTTATACTGGACCTGGTCTTTTTCTGGAGCAATGCAAAATAATAAAATTTATTGCAAATTAAATTTGTTTGCAAATGTGCTCCAGAACATGCCTTAAAGTTTCATCACATCAGACATGACAACCGATGTGTTGAAATAGTTTGAAAAGCTTTGAGTTCTGTTTTTATCTTTATGGAAACACACGGCAAAAGCTGTAATGTACATGTAGTACATGGGGGGTCCCTCTGTCAAATACGACTTGCTACAGCAAAAATATATAGTAGAGAATTTCCTGTACATTTTACTCTGTGGATCATGGAATGTGATTTTCCAAGAAACCATTGGGTTCTTTAAGCGCCTTTATGATAAATCTTTTTGTTAGTGAAGGAGTTAAAAAATGCATGAAGCAGGATGTGATGGGTTGATGAGCTGTTACTTGAGTAAACAACATCAGTGTACTAAACATTTTCTTAAAACTGTCATTTGCACATAAACAATTATTGGGCAGGTTGCAATCTTCAAAGCAAAGATCAAGGGTACAAATTTGATAAATGCAGCTAGATCTGAAACTGTTCAGTTGTTATGTTATATGCTTTACGATTAACAAAGTATGTGCTCAGGGATTTCCTGCGAGCTCCTTAACCTACTTTATGTACTATTCATTAATAACACCAGAGCAACTAATTGCTTTTTTAATTAGCTATTTGAAATCGAAGGCACTATATATACACATATATATATATATTTGGATAATCTGCGATAGTCCAGATGCCAAAATAACCAGAGTATAGCAGTACGAATAGTGGTCATGGAATTGAACAATATAGAGCCAACAGAGGAAGGGGGATGGGTAGGATGGGTGTCGTTAATAGTAATAGTGGAATAGCATGGTCAAGAAGGGTAAACAAGGGACAGATCATAGGCCTATGATCTGTCTTCTGTTAACCCTTCTTGACCAAACTATTCCACGGTTAGTATTTACAACATCCATCCTAACCCCCCTCTGTTGTCTCTTTATTATTCGATTCCATGATTTTGCTCAATATAGCTTCCAGACCTGAAGAAGAGAGTTATACTCTCGAAAGCTTGTCTTTTAAATGTAACATTACTCCAATAAAAAGGTATCACTACCTGCTGCTATACCCTGGTGATATATATACATATATAACATAACAAGAAGGAAAAATGTCATCTGTGCTTATTCCTATTACACCGTGTGAAACAAAACACAATTAGAGGCTTTGGTTTCTATTAATGGCCATTAAGAGTGTAAGCTCACCTGCCAACGTCAAGGCACCTCTAGTGAAGGTGAGTCCTATCCAAAAAATTAAACCACAGGCTGCTTTGTAGTAAACCATCACTGCTCACGCTGCTTTTCAGTCATGAGGTAGACTGGTGGGCCCTTATTTAATGCCCTCCCAGAAACAAATATACATATATATCATCTATCGTCTTTTGAAAAAGTAAATTCTAAATCCTTTTGTCAAGCAGCATATGTTTATTTCACAAGGCACAAATTAAACTGTGCATTGTGTGTTACTTAATATTTTCACTTTAAAAAAAAAACAAAGCAAACTCAAAAAACTGTTATTTATACAATATTTGAGCCCGTTCGTAACCAAGAACAATGAAGGACTTTGCGTTCAGTCTTCTTAAAAACACCAGGCTTATTACAAAATAATGGTGGTGTCTCTTTAGGGTCAAGAGAGGCTCGCATAGAGCCAAAACTGCGCCATTATTTTCTAGAGATGTGTGTTACGAATCAAAATTTTGGAAGTGCTTCCGAAATACAAAACGGTCTCAAAACGAATTGATTTGGAATGAAACGGTGTAAAACAAATCAATTTTGTTTTTACTGATCAATTCATTATACCGTTTTACTTAAACTTGGCAACGTGTCCCTGCTCATTGGCCGTGGTGCTGAATCTTTTGTATTCAGCACCACAAGTCATGGACAGCACCATGGTGCCGTTCGGTTCGATTCGGCAGCAGTGAAATTCACCATGGAGAAGTAATGGTTAATCTAGTCGGAGAATGCTGAACAGCACCGAAATGTCAGAGAAATACCCTGATTGGTTCATTCGACAGCTTTAAACAAGCGAATCCCATAGGATTCAATGTAAAAAATATTCCCCGTTTTTATTAAATATTTATTCAACCATTTATTTTTTTCACTTGCAGCAAAAAGTATCTTTATTGAATTTTTAGCCATTTTTCTGGATTTTTTTGAGAAATTTTTTGATTCCTAATTTATTTTAAAACAAAACTTTTTTTTCTTTGTGAACGCAGCGTTTTGGTTTTTTTCCCCTCATTTTAGTTGTGTTCGGTGGGAGCTGAAACCTATTCAGCACCAAGGACAGCAGCTATTCTTGGTGCTGAAACCTATTCAGCGCAACTGATAGAAACTCTGCGGGGCTGCTATCCTTGGCATTGAATAGGTTTCAGCACCATGGATAGCAAGCTCTGTGGGGATTAGTTATATTTTATTATTTTTACCATAATCTAAGTAATTCATCCGGTTCACATTCCAAAATCATAAAAACGAAATAACCAATAAGATTGAAAAATGAAATGATCAGAAAAATGAATTACTAATAAAAACAAAATAACAAATCATAACAAAGTACAGATCGTCTGAACCAACGAGTCAATCCAAAATATTAATCACTGCAACATAGCAAATGTACTAAATGAATTGAAAACCGGAAAGAAGTGATCCGAAACGAATTTTTTCGTTGTGCACATATGTATTATTTTCCAATAAACCTGCTGTTTTTTGGCCCCTGGATCTTGTTTTTAGATTTTTCCCTTTTTCTTGATTTTTTTAAATGATTGCAAGTTTAATTCATGGACCACACATTGACTAGCAGAACAATTGAATTCAAATCACCTTTTGAAACACACAGTAGACAATGCAGGCAAAGGGACGGTAGACGTGCATTTTGCTTTTGATTAAGTAATCACCGGTCATCTTTCCAAGGACATTTCCTTCACTAAAGCTTTTATTATCTAGCATGTACATCTTTCACCATAACACCTAATACATTTGACAGTATAAGCGAAGATTTTGTTAATTTCTTGGGTTTCAAGGTAATTGTTAATAGTCTCGATATAATAATGACCTTCCCTTTATTTAAATGGAATCGCGGCACAGCACTCATATTGGTTATGTTGTGTTCACAAAAAGTTGACAGGCGCCAGCAACTAGTACCGCCACCAACAAACCAACGCCAACCAGAGTTATAGTGGTTTCCCCCAAACCAGTGAAATACAGAAAACAATGGTACGTATCTGGTGGCGCGATGATGGTCGCTGAATGGTAGGTGGTGGTTCCCTTAGTTCGTATGAAGCATATGAAAAAGAATAATACAATATATAGTGCAGATGGTATTAACACAAAAATTATATGTGCCAATGTGGTTGGTAGTTACCTCTTCTCCAATTATTTTGGTGGTGGTCTCTATCGTTACCTCCTTTGTCCCATCTTAAGTTTCTATTTGGCCACCTATTGTCATTGGATGTTGAAACTCTTCTTTCATTAAATTCGGGGTCTGTTCTATTTCCCTCATATATTTTGTGGACATTCCCTCTCCTATAGTCCTCCACATCACGTTCATATTTCCGTTTTTTTATAACTAGAACTTCTTTTTCTATTTTTTCTAGTTTTTCTCCCAGTGTGGTATGAATATCAATAAGCTCCTCTCTGGAATATTCCTGTTCAACCTGTTTAGACAACTGGTCAACTAGGCTGTTGATCTACGGAAGTTTCTCTTTTCTTTTTCGGATAACATAATCCATCATGGTTGTTGCAAACCCTTCTAATAGAGTATTCCAACCTGAAATAAATTCAGGGTCATCTTTTTCTGATGACGGGGTTTTCTGGAATCTTAAACCTCTTGGTGTGATCTTATCCTTCTTATATTTTTCTAAAGTGGCTATCTCCAATTTAATTTTTGTCTCTTTTATTAAATTCTTTTCAAGGTCTATTAAAGGTTTGTTATTATTATCACCTATTGATTCTTTTAGTTGTGAAGAGATAAAGGTACCTCCTAACATAGACTCTACATTAATGCCAATTTTGCTTCTATACTCTAAGAGAGACATGTTAAGGCAGCCAAATGCCAATGGAGGTAACGATAGAGACCACCACCAAAATAATTGGAGAAGAGGTAACTACCAACCACATTGGCACATATGATTTTTGTGTTAATACCATCTGCACTATATATTGTATTATTCTTTTTCATATGCTTCATACGAACTAAGGGAACCACCACCTACCATTCAACGACCATCATCGCGCCACCAGATACGTACCATTGTTTTCTGTATTTCACTGGTTTGGGGGAAACCACTATAACTCTGGTTGGCGTTGGTTTGTTGGTGGCGGTACTAGTTGCTGGCGCCTGTCAACTTTTTGTGAATTATTGTTGGGATTGTAAATTCCCCCATTGGCATTTGGCTGCCTTAACATGTCTCTCTTAGAGTATAGAAGCAAAATTGGCATTAATGTAGAGTCTATGTTAGGAGGTACCTTTATCTCTTCACAACTAAAAGAATCAATAGGTGATAATAATAACAAACCTTTAATAGACCTTGAAAAGAATTTAATAAAAGAGACAAAAATTAAATTGGAGATAGCCACTTTAGAAAAATATAAGAAGGATAAGATCACACCAAGAGGTTTAAGATTCCAGAAAACCCCGTCATCAGAAAAAGATGACCCTGAATTTATTTCAGGTTGGAATACTCTATTAGAAGGGTTTGCAATAACCATGATGGATTATGTTATCCGAAAAAGAAAAGAGAAACTTCCGAAGATCAACAGCCTAGTTGACCAGTTGTCTAAACAGGTTGAACAGGAATATTCCAGAGAGGAGCTTATTGATATTCATACCACACTGGGAGAAAAACTAGAAAAAATAGAAAAAGAAGTTCTAGTTATAAAAAAACAGAAATATGAACGTGATGTGGAGGACTATAGGAGTGGGAATGTCCACAAAATATATGAGGGAAATCGAACAGACCCCGAATTTAATGAAAGAAGAGTTTCAACATCCAATGACAATAGGTGGCCAAATAGAAACTTAAGATGGGACAAAGGAGGTAACGATAGAGACCACCACCAAAATAATTGGAGAAGAGGTAACTACCAACCACATTGGCACATATAATTTTTGTGTTAATACCATCTGCACTATATATTGTATTATTCTTTTTCATATGCTTCATACGAACTAAGGGAACCACCACCTACCATTCAGCGACCATCATCGCGCCACCAGATACGTACCATTGGTTATGTTGTGTGTTTACTGAGAGGAAGAAAGGTATATCTGTTTGTAATTCATGATCATTTTGTAAAGAAAGAATAGTACATCGTATTGCAGCCATTTAATTATTACCCACATGTTAATTGTACTTTGCAGCACAGAGCATCAGCAAGCTGAGCTGTGACAAAACATGCAAAGCCACATTGTAAAAGGTGTAGATGGCAACGCATCCACTTCGGCTACTGCCCAGTTGGGAATAGCTTCATTACATGGAAAGCCGACAGCAACACTTAATTCCCTCTTTATTCAGATATAAAGTGTGGGTTCTATTCACTAGGCAGTAAATTATTATGATTTCACAAGGGATTTGCAAAGCTCGAAATAAATCTCCCTTCTTATCTGTGTTTCTAACTCAACTGATTCTTCTTATATATTGCTATTCCCTTGATACCCTCTGGTTAGTTCAAAACAGTTCACTGTGCGGTTAATAAATTCCCAGTTATTTTCATGACATTCTGCTGTTTGCCTAAGCAATTCCATGATTGTTATGGTCTATTGAATTGAAAGATGTGTCCTTTAAACATGTTTCCTACATCTCAAACACTGGTATTTGGTGGGAATGTGCTCAAAAAAGGAAAAATAACAAGCATTGTACTTTTGTCTGCAAAATATAATGAATTGACTGAACCTTAGGATCGTTTTGTTGTCATAGTCCTGCAATATATTTGATGGAAATTGCTTGTTTCAACTTGTACGCAATGAAAAAGTAGACTTGCTCATAGGACATTCCAATTATTACTTCCATGCATGTACTTGGTTTTACGCTATTCTTATGGATAATGTATATAATGTAGCTTTTCACATTCCTCACAATTTAAGTTTAACAGCACGTAACAATTGAGTTTAGAAATCGTTTCACTTAGCAGAGGCTCACAACACGTTATTTCCATTAAAGATTACATTTCACACATTTTAATATTCTCAATGGAAAGTATTTACAGAAAGCAATAACATAAAAAAATACCCCTTACTCATTTGTGTTCAACAAGTGTACATTATTCTTTAATAGTTAGATGTTATTGTTACTTTGTAGCCTTGCATTTCAATTTGAACAGTTTGACCCAACCCATGGTTTCCAATGGTTGCTAATGGAGAAAATGCTAAACTTATATTTATTACAGTAGTCAGGTTAAAATTTCTGGCAAGTTAAAGCGTTTGTTTGTGTATAGTGTTCGTCCAGATGCCAAAATCACCAATTTCATTTGGAATAATATTACATTTAAAAGGCGCATTGAGAGTTAAGTTCTTAAGCTCTTGATAAATGTCCAGGTATGGACTGAAACATTGATTTCTTTTACGAAATATATCACATTGAAATTCATTTTTATAGTATTCTTGTGCATTCCGTCTTGGGATATATATATATAGATGTCATTTGCACGTCTTACCCAGAATTCCTTGCTGCATATGGGGAATGTAGCACAGGAGCTCTGTGATGCAGTTCTTTGAATTGCTGTGATGTGCAGGTGGCTTCTGCAATAATAAACCTTATTGGTTATTGCGTGGAGGCTTTTAATCTCATTTGTTGCCCTCCACCACAACCCAGGTAAGCACTAATTTACCCTACGGGTCCAAGCATCCACTGCAACAGGTCATGCCTAGCTTCTTGCTGATAAGGGTCCAATAAACACTTGTGAATCACTCTATTCACCGTGATATAATGACCCCTACCACTGTGTATAAAACAGGATGAAGGGAAAATACTTATCTTTTATCACAATTGACTACTCGATGTACCTCATCAAGAACCTATACCATAAATCAGAAAAACATCATTGCGTAGTATTTTATCCAATTCATTAATAGATATAACTATTGGTCACACTCACAAGTGAAGAGTCTTATATATGGCTCAGTAGTTGCGCATCCAGGGCAATATAGGAGGCCTCATCCCGTTCTAAATTTGCAGTGAAATCTTCCTCCCATCCAGGTAATCAGCCTCAAATGAGAAAAAGTATAGACACTGCGCAGATCTCAATACTTGTGCATAATGTACTAATAACATAACACACTCACGTGTCCTTGAGCCTCCTGGTTAGGTGGCTCAGTACCTGCGTATTTGGCCCACTCAGGAAAGGGGGGGTACTTCCCTTAAGGTTCCGATATGCCTCTTTGTTATATCATTGGGTCACTGAAGCACTTTAAAACCACCATGCAAACTTAAAAGGTTTTATGCGTATATAAAAATATAAAAAGTGAATTTTCACTTCGGGCCAAACATAAATAAATGAAATGCATAAAAAGTGCCAATACCGATACACATTTCAGCTAGCTTCCTGTAGGCTTCCTCAGTCGGATCTCAGACTGAGAATTGCGCAATGTCTATACTTTTTCTCATTTGAGGCTGATTACCTGGATGGGAGAAAGATTTCAGTGCGAATTTATAACGGGATTGAACGGGATGAGGCCCCCTATATTGGCCCGGATGCGCAACTACTGAGCCATATATATAAGGCTCTTCACTTGTGAGTGTGACCAATAGTTATATCTATTAATGAAGTGTGTAAAATACTATGCAATGATGTCTTTTTGATTTATGGCATAGGCACTTGATGAGTTACATCGAGTAGTCAATTGTAATAAAAGATAAGTATTTTCCCTTCATCCTGTTTTATAAACAGTGGTGGGGGTCATTATATCACGATGAATAGAGTGATTCACGAGTGCGCTAAAACCAATTATCGCTTGACAGTATTGTCGGCTGTGTTCGGTCTGTTCAGTGTATCGACGGCTCTCTTTCACGGATCTCGCTCGGCACACTTCAGGGATCCTGCTGTGAACAGTGAATTCAACGCAGGGTCGCCGAACTGAAATCGCAGAAGCTCACCGAAGTGTGCCGAATAAGAGCGCACTGATATTTTGCTCATATTGCGGTGCTCTCTGAATAACCCCTACCGAGTTAGAAAACTGTTATTTTTAGAAAATGTTAGATGCTGATATATAGTTAATACATGTACAAAAAGTCAATTAAGAATATTTTTTATGGTGCTGAACTAACAAGCAGATAGGGTAACTGCAGGAATATGCTGTGCTAATGAGACAACAAAAGTCTAATGCCATAAAGAAGAACTTTAGTTACTTTAAATTGCTTGTTACATCTTTACAGCCTTTGTTTCAAATTGAAGAACAGCAATAAAGACAGATGGTATTTTATGTTGTCTCACAGTACAAGAACTTCTTTTTAAATTTCTCTTATCTGTATTTCACTTTCAGTGCTTAACTATTTATCATTTTGCATGTGCGCAAAATAGAGATTTGTTTTTTAATTGTACGAAAAAAATCTTGCTTTCTGCCAAGGCATTGAAAGATATTGTGTTCTTAAAGAGCTCCTCCTGAAATAGAAAGCATGAATGAAAACCATTCCGCTTATGTAAGGATAAAGTTAAAAGAGGATTTGATCGCGTTTGCAGATAGGGCCAGTGATCTAAACCATGGGTTAGCGGGTACAGAATTGAGAAATTCCATGCTGGATTCTCTAACGTTTGTTATGGCCATGATAGGAGTCGGCCATGGTAAGAGAAGACTCTCCTAAGTGATAATACATCAATCACTTATAGATGTAACTGATAGGAAAAAAGCTGTCTATGGTGACAAAAGGTTAAAATGTAGCTGGAAATATGCCATGACAATCTTTTGACTTCATGCTTGGTCTCATGCCTGGCACACTATCAATAGATGCCAAATTAATTTGTGTTTTCTTACAGATCATTGATTTTGTGCTTTTGGTGATTTTGTTTTGTATTGCAATGGTCTTAGCTTGTACGTAGCTTGTTTCCATTATTTCTTATGGGGAAATTCGCTTTGCTATAAGAGTGCTTTGGATTAAAAGCACGTTTCTGGAAAGAATTATGCTCGCAATCCAAGTTATTACTGTATATCCTTTTTACGGCAGACTCGGCAGATTCATAATATATCATTATTATATGTGTATGTCATGTCCTCTCAAAATGCTATATTGCTTTTTTTTTAAAAATGTGAATTTCCATTCAGATTTCAATTATTTACAGTTTGTAATTTATTTATTTTTTACGTTTTATCATCCAAGCCTTTGTGGTTATATAATCTATGGGGTACTCTTGTTAAAAAAAATTGAATTGGGAACCTGTTACAGTATTTTTCTGAGAAATACGCAATTTTTACTTCATTTTTCATTGTGGGAAACGAGAAGGTGAGTTTGTGCAGCATCGTTGTTCACATTATAATTGAAAAGAGAACAATAGTGCTGCATTATAAATAAGGCATACATTTTTTTTTTAGTTACATATAACCTGGTCATATTTAGTATCTTTGGAAAAGCCATGCTCTGGCCTTTACAATGGTTCCAAACATGACCCTCTAATTCTAAGCGATTGGGAGATACAGGGTCCAAAATACCCCTTGTATCTCTAACATAGGGAATCTCCTGCATTGTGGTGTACCAGCACATAAGTGTTTAAAAGGGGCATCACTGTAAAGGTCAGACTGTTTCCTTTCCAGGGATGCCTATTTTAATTCTGTATCCCTTGCCAGTGGGGAGATAGAGGGATCCAACGGACCCCTCCTTCCCTTCAGGCACTCTCACGTCAGATCCTGCAACTGAAGTCATTGCGTGCCGGTTACGGACTCCATTGATAATTAAGAAGGTCGCCACGAGATTGCATGTATACAGGATAATGCTTTCTGGACAAAGTACCGGATACCATAGAACTATTGTATCTATAATACACATTTATGTCTGTATAAATCCTTGAACAAAGTCTGAAGTTGTACAATGATAATAAGGGTATTTAACCATCGCCAACTTCCCAAAATTATCTTCTACATACATTTTCGTTCACAAATGAGTTATGATGACATAAATTACTAATTGCCACTAATTTGTTAAAGTAAAGGGTGACAGATGTTATTTTCGTAACTGATAACATTAAAATTCACTATGAAAATGTTCTTACTTTCATAATAAATTTTACCTGCCATAGCCAAAATCCTGTGCATAATGTCAGGTCCTAGAGGCCCTGACCCCCTTGCGCCCCCTTTCTATGCCACATCCTGCATGCCCTATGCAGGTTCCAGGACTTTATCAGACTATACACATTCCTGGACTCTGACTTTCTACCCTGGAACCTCACCTGCCCTTCATCCTCCCTCATCAGTCCTGCATTTACGGAAGTCACACCCTCTACCCTGGACTTCCTCATTGAAGTCCCAGACTGTGTTCCTGTGCAGAGCTATTCCTGAACCTTTCTTTGTGGTGTTGCCAAAGACTGCCTAAGGACCCCTGTTTCTACCTGAACACTCATTCTCCATACCGGTACCCCCTTTTGCTCCCTGTTTCCCCAATCTGGAACCCCGTGTATCAGACCCCCTGGATATGGACTTGGACCACCCTGCCTGCCGCCTTGCCTAGACCCCTGAATTCCCAACGACCACTCTATTGATATATCCCTACTGGTACCTTTGCCTGAATGTCTGTTATCTGTATTGTTTAGTGTTATTCTTTATTCATTGTCTGCCCCATCTGCTGTTAAGTTCCCCTTGTGTCTATTTCTGCTTTCCACTGCTCTAGACTCTTATCTTTGCTATCCCTCATTCCTCCTCCTTTCTAAGTACTTCTATATTGTTTTCTCTTATTGCTCGTCCCACTACTCTCAGTCATCCCTCCTTGCCTCAACCTCCTTTCCCTGCATCTTCTCTCCTCCTCTAAAGCTATTCCCCTCTGTGCCCAGTCTCCTCCAGTGTTTAGTTCTTATCTGTTGTTTAGTTCATGTCTTTTATGCTCTTGTGTTTATTATAAATAAACCCTTTTGTTTATCTTGCAAACCTGCCTCACTGCATCTTGGGCTCACTACCAGACCTGCTGCATCATCAATCAGTCTGAACCCTGACACATAAGCTGTTTTTCTTTTGTTTTTTTATGTAAATAATATTGTATATATATATTAAATGACATAAAAAAAATAATATATTCAGTATAAATGCGTTGGTCCCCACCTCAAAGTCTACAGCAGGTAGTATTAGGGTTGCCAGATCGGCCATGTTTTCCTGGACACATACACTGCAATTACTCATCCTGATGGGCAGTGAAAAAAATTGTCAACCCGCAGCATGTAGAATTCATATGCTACAGGTAAGGGATCCCAGGAGATGGGTGGGGATTTTCTGCCTACATCATATGAATTATACATGTTGCAGGGCATCATGTTTGCCTGTGCTCCCCTGTCCAGGGAAACATGGTCGATCTGCCAACCCTGAGTAGTATACTCAACAGAGTGTAAAGAACTGCAGATATGAATGAGTCTATTGATCGTTGGTTAATATGTCATGTATGTGGCGGATTAGAGATGGGAGATAGAAATACAGATCTAATCTGCCCTATCTATATAAGGGTCTGCCTGTATATACTGTATGTGTCTATCTGCCTGTTTATACATATCTCCTCCATATAGAGTCATATTCATATTTGTGTCTGACCCATTTGGGAAGCATATCCCTATGTCCACAGCTGTTGAGGGTGAGTGGTAAAAGGTAATTAAAATGGTTAGCTTTCTCCCTTGGGGGGAGGATATAACACGTAACTGTAAAATGGGATGTCTTTTGTTCCCTGACATATTGTGTATCCCTGTAATCACACCTTGGGAGCCAGCCAGGCACCAAGAGTTAGACCCTATCTATAAAAGACAGGAAGCACATCCTTGATCCCTGGGGGGGAGATGGACACCTTTGGGCAATTAAAGATTAATGACAAGCCTACTGAGCATGCTCGGAAAAAGGGAACTCTGAGATATGTAGTGCTGGAGGCTGGGCCATTTGGGGGTGGGGATTGGAAGGAACAAGAAGTGTATAAATTCTGAAAACTGGCCATGTGCTTTGGCTGATCACTTAGGGTACATTTGAAAGATGACTGATCGGTCCATGTTCCCATCTCCAGGCTCCAGGAGACCATCGATGCTAGCTTACTGATTAGTTCGTCGTAAGTAATTGCTCTGTGGTTAACCCTTTTCTTTTATTTGCTGTGTAGTGTGTAATTGATTTATTCTAGTTATAATTTTTCCTGTAACAATGCACTGTGATTTTTCTATGTCATAAATAAACAAAACGTATTTAAGTTTCTGCCTCTGGCTGATGAGATCCACGCTAACTAAGAGATTGGGAGTATTGCTATTTGCTTTAAGCACGGTTATATATAAGAAATTGCGAGTTGCGGTCGTCAGGAGACGGCAGGGGATTGTGGGATCTGTAGTCACTGTCCGAGTCTAGGGTAGGCAGATAGTGCGGTTGCTTAAGCCCTGCGTCTCCCATTGCGACGCGCGTAGTGTCCATGAGGACTGGTGTGTCACGGATCCCTCTGGTTACCTGACTAGTGGTCCCTATACGCAGGACACTCTCTACCCTTCCGATCCTTGAATGGTCGGCACGACTAGACAGACACAGAATTTGACAAGATAGCGTATCCACCAAGAATAACACTAGAATTATACACAAGACCTTTAGAATAGTTAGCTCTTCCCAAGACCCTAACAATAGAAGAGGTAGTCTGATGCGTGCTTAGGGTGCCACACAGACTGACCTCAGTACCAGAATTAGAAGAGTTAAAGCCAATACCAGGGGTTATGCACAGAATGGTTCGTTCGCCAATGCCAAGGGTCATACACAGAATGGTTCGTTTGCCAATGCCAAGGGTCATACACAGAATGGTTCGTTTGCCAATGCCAAGGGTCATACACAGAATTGTTCGTTTGCCAATGCCAAGGGTCATACACAGAATTGTTCGTTTGCCAATGCCAAGGGTCATACACAGAATTGTTCGTTTGCCAATGCCAAGGGTCATACACAGAATTGTAGTTAGCCAAAAATACACAAGAGCTCTGCGGAAGTAACTACCACGTCAGGGCACCGGTGAATTGTGAAGCTGGGTTTTAAACTCGGCGGGTCCGCGTCATCACGCCTAGCCCCGCCCCCCGGCGTCCCACGTGTGCGGAACCCTACCGCGATATCACTCGGCGCCTGGTCAGCGAGCAGCGAGGAAGCCGCTGCCAGGCGCCGGGGGGGGTGCGGGGGCCACCGTGACAGAACCCCCCCCTCAACGGGCGGCCACTGGACGACCCCCAGGAGCACGGGGATGAGCCAAATAGAAAGCCCTCACCAACCGAGGAGCATGGACCTCAGTAGCGGGAGCCAAGAGCGATCCTCTGGACCGTAGCCCACCCAGTCAACCAAGTACTGAAGGACCCCCTAGAAATCCTGGCGTCCAGGATGGCCTCAACTTCAAACTCCTCCTCGCCCTCCACAGAGACAGGAGGAGGGGGGACACGGGCCCTGGTGTACCGATTACACAAGAGTGGTTTCAAAAGGCTCACGTGGAACACATTGTGTATCCTGATATGGGGGGGCAGTGCCAAAGCATAGGAGACAGGGTTGATGCGCCGCAGAATCTTATAGGGACCTATGTATCTGGGTGCCAGTTTCATAGAGGGTACTAAGAGCTTGATGTTCCGTGAAGAAAGCCAAACCCTGTCCCCGACTTGATACACGGGTGCCGGCCTCCTGTGTCTGTCGGCCTTGAGTTTCTGGACAACACTGCTATCCTCCAGTGCCCGTTTAACCCTTCCCCAAGTTTCTTTCAATGACGCCAAATGCTCATCCAGAGCAGGAATCGCGGTATCAGGGAACGTAGCAGGGAGCACGGGAGGATCAAAACCGTAAACAGTGAAGAAAGGGGAATGTCCTGTGGCTTCGCTCACTGCACTGTTCAAGGCATACTCTGCCCAAGGTAGCAGGTCTGACCAGTTATCTTGTCGTTCAGATATAAAGCACCTGAGATATTTCTCTATATTTTGATTGGCTCGTTCTGCTGCTCCGTTGGTCTGGGGGTGATAGGCCGAAGAGAAGGATAGGTCTATTCCCACATTCTTGCAAAACCCTTTCCAGAATCTGGAGACAAATTGGGTCCCCCTATCAGAGACAATCCCAAGAGGAATACCGTGGATGCGGACCACATTGGCAATGAAAATGGGCACCAGTTCGGCTGCCGAAGGTAGTTTCCGAAGAGGAACATAGTGACCCATTTTGGAGAATCGATCTATGACCGTGAGTATTACAGTATTCCCTCTAGACTCGGGTAACTCTACTATAAAATCCATTGCTAAATGCGACCATGGTCGTTCGGGGATTGGCAGAGGCTGGAGTAAACCAATGGGCGCTGTTTTGGGACTTTTATGTCTTGTGCACACCTCGCACACGGCTATGTAATCTTTAACATCCCGGCGCAACGTGGGCCACCAGAGGAGTTTACGTATACTAGACACTGTTTTGGTGATCCCCATATGCCCAGAGGTTTTGTTATCATGATAAAGTTTTAGTACTTCTTCTCTCTCGTTTTCAGGTACAAAGAGTTTCGCAGGAGGTCTCCCCCCAGGAGCTGTACCCTGGGCGGTCTGCAACCTGATCATCAGGGGAGATGAGACACTAATCGTGGTAAAGGCTATAATTCTTTCCTGGGGTACAATGGGATGCTGATCTTGGACGTTATGTTCGTATGATTCATACTGTCTCGATAATGCATCTGCTTTAATGTTTCTTGACCCAGGTCTATATGTGAGGACGAAATTAAAGCTTGAAAGAAACAATGACCATCTCGCTTGTCTGGCATTTAAACGTTTGGCGTCTCCAATGTACGTAAGATTCTTATGATCGGTTATGATAACGATGGGGTCCCTAGACCCCTCCAATAAGTATCTCCACTCCGCCAAAGCCGCGATAACTGCTAACAACTCTCTATTTCCGATATCATAGTTCCTCTCTGCCGGGGACAACTTCCGGGAATAGAAGCCGCATGGATGCAAGGGTTTGTCGGGTGCCTCCCTTTGGGACAAGACTGCACCAAGACCTAGTTCGGAGGCGTCAACTTCAACTTGGAAAGGCAGAGCCGGATCTGGATGTCGGAGAACAGGGGCAGTTGTGAATGCCTGTTTGAGTGCCTCAAAGGCTTGACTGGCCTGGGGTGTCCATTTCTGATTCCCCACCCCCTTCTTTGTCATAGCCGTGAGGGGGGCTACCAAGGCTGAAAGTCTTTAATGAATCTCCGATAGTAATTGGTAAAACCCAGGAAACCTCTGGATGGCTTTAAGCCCTTGGGGTAGAGGCCAGTCGAGGATGGCTGAGAGTTTTTTAGGATCCATTTGAAAACCCTCAGGGGTTATTATATACCCAAGGAAGTGCACTGTTTCTATGTCGAATAGGCATTTTTCTAATTTACAATATAACCCAGCCTTCAATAGCTTCTCAACACTTGTTGCACATGGGCGTGATGGGTTTCCTTATCAGGAGAGTAAATCAGGATGTCATCCAGGTACACTATGACGAACGCTTGCAGAAAGTCCCTTAGGGTGTCGTTTATGAGGTCCTGAAAAACGGCTGGCGCGTTACATAATCCAAAGGGCATCACTAGGTATTCATAATGCCCGCTACGTGTATTAAAAGCCGTTTTCCATTCATGCCCCTTTTTAACCCTTACTAGGTGTAGGCTCCGCGTAAATCGAGCTTCGTGTATATACGGGCCCCTTTTAGTCGGTCGAATAATTCTGTTATAAGAGGTATGGGATAGGCATTTCTTATGGTTATCCTATTCAAACCTCTATAATCGATGCAAGGTCGAAGGTCTCCCTCTTTTTTGGAAACGAAAAAGAAACCTGCTCCTGCTGGAGAGGAGGATCGTCTGATAAATCCTCGCTCTAGATTCTCCCTTATGTATTCCTCCATAATATCGTTTTCCTTTTGTGACAAAGGGTATACGTGTCCTCTAGGAGGCATAGTACCAGGGAGTAGCTCTATGGCACAGTCGTATGGACGATGTGGCGGTAAGACCTCAGTCCTGGCTTTAGAAAACACCTCTTTTAACGCCGGATAACATTCAGGGACTTCGGTGGACAAAGGAGGTGCTGTGGCAATATTGAGGCTACCGATCACATTGACCTTGCCCAGGCACTTTGACTGGCAATTAGGACCCCAACATTTTATGTCTCGCTGGGCCCAATCAATCACCGGGTTATGCTCTGTTAACCATGGGAACCCAAGAACGACAGGACATGAGGGAGAGTCAATAATCTGAAATCGTATGGTTTCATGGTGCAAAACTCCTGTTGTCATGCATACATCAATAGTGTCGTGAGTGATATGGGGACAAGACAGGGGTTTTCCATCTATGGCTTCCACCATTAGAGGCCTCTCTTTTAAAACCAGAGGTAAGAGGTTTTTGGCGGCAAAACATCTGTCCATAAAATTACCTGAGGCTCCAGAGTCTAGGAATGCCTCAGTCTCGAGGTGGACCCCCTCCCAGGTTAGGGAGATTGGTACCAGAATCCGGGATTTTTTTTTTTCATCATCCACAAAGGAGGCATACAGAGAACCGATAACCTGGGTATTAACCGTTCTTTGACCCGATTTGCCACTCTCACCCCTGCTAACCTGGGTCTCTGCGGACATTGAAGGCGGAAATGATCTCTGCCCCGGCACAATAAAAGCAGAGCCCCCTTTCTCTTCTGTGAGCTCTTTCTGCCTCTGAAATACCTGTTTTTCCTATCTGCATAGGTTCAACGGCCGGTACATCAGTTTTTGCGATCTCCGGGTTACCTGACGTACTGGTGTGTCTGGGTAATAAGGGTAAAGGAGGCAGGACCCTTCTGGGTCTGTCTCTGGGGTGTCTCCTTTCCCTAATTTGATCGTCCATGGCAATGCAAAAATCAACCAAATGGTCCAGATGTTCTGGTAATTTTAAGGGAGCCAGCTCAAACATAAAAGCCTCGTTCAGACCTTCGGTAAAGGCTAAGGTTAAAACGTCGTTCGGCCAGAGCACCTCAGAAGCCAAAGTCTTAAACTCTATAGCATAGTCGGAGACCCTCCTGTTACCTTGTTTTATGTGAAACAAGGACCTACCCGCATTGGTAGCCCTTCTAGAGGGGTCAAAGGTACGCTTTAACTCAGAGGTAAAACCCTCATAGTCGTAGATGATGGGTTTCTTATTTTCCCACAAGGGCGTGGCCCACAATAAAGCTTTTTCAGTTAAATGATTGATCAAATAGCCTACTTTGGCTTTATCAGACATACAGGACCCTGGATTGTTCTCGAACAGGATCTCGAGTTGGGTCAAAAAACCCCGGCATAAGTTTGGTGTTCCATCATAGCGTAGGGGTGCCTTCATACTGAGCCTACATCCCTCGGGAGCGGCCGAACCGACTCTAGGCAATACTGGGTCTGGAGGGCTTGCAGTGCCAGTATTGGAGCGATTTAACAGTGTTTGCAGGGCAAGAGCAATCTGGTCCATCCTGTGGTCCTGCTCTTCTTGTCTGGCTGCAATATGTGTCAACTGATTAGAGAGGTCTGCGGGATCCATGGCCCTGACGTAATGTCACGGATCCCTCTGGTTACCTGACTAGTGGTCCCTATACGCAGGACACTCTCTACCCTTCCGATCCTTGAATGGTCGGCACGACTAGACAGACACAGAATTTGACAAGATAGCGTATCCACCAGAAGAAAACACTAGAATTATACACAAGACCTTTAGAATAGTTAGCTCTTCCCAAGACCCTAACAATAGAAGAGGTAGTCTGATGCGTGCTTAGGGTGCCACACAGACTGACCTCAGTACCAGAATTAGAAGAGTTAAAGCCAATACCAGGGGTTATGCACAGAATGGTTCGTTCGCCAATGCCAAGGGTCATACACAGAATGGTTCGTTTGCCAATGCCAAGGGTCATACACAGAATGGTTCGTTTGCCAATGCCAAGGGTCATACACAGAATTGTTCGTTTGCCAATGCCAAGGGTCATACACAGAATTGTTCGTTTGCCAATGCCAAGGGTCATACACAGAATTGTTCGTTTGCCAATGCCAAGGGTCATACACAGAATTGTAGTTAGCCAAAAATACACAAGAGCTCTGCGGGAAGTAACTACCACGTCAGGGCACCGGTGAATTGTGAAGCTGGGTTTTAAACTCGGCGGGTCCGCGTCATCACGCCTAGCCCCGCCCCCCGGCGTCCCACGTGTGCGGAACCCTACCGCGATATCACTCGGCGCCTGGTCAGCGAGCAGCGAGGAAGCCGCTGCCAGGCGCCGGGGGGGGTGCGGGGGCCACCGTGACATGGTGGCAGCGTTACTAATAGAGTAGGAAAGTGAGCCCAGGGATTGTG
This sequence comes from Leptobrachium leishanense, assembly GCA_009667805.1. Taxonomy (NCBI): domain Eukaryota; kingdom Metazoa; phylum Chordata; class Amphibia; order Anura; family Megophryidae; genus Leptobrachium; species Leptobrachium leishanense. Next base: position 178,887,287 of record CM019067.1, on the reverse strand, counting down.
GGAGACGTAGTCATTACCTGCTTCAAGAGAAGACTTGTACTGCATTGCAATCCTGGGATCAGTATATCGCGCTCTACGTGCCTGTTGCGAGAGAAAGTGTGGCGGGGACGGGTAGATAAGCGCGCGTGATTATCTGGGTCTAGGATAGATAGATAGTGAGTGGCTTAACCCGGTGTCTTTCGCAGCAGCGCGCATAATGGTCGTGACAATGTACATTTAGCAAAGCTAATTTAGTTGGACCTTGGGTTCGTTATTGTTTGGATTTGTTTTTGTAATATATTATAATAAATTAAAAATATAACAAACTATTTCCTCTTTAGTTCAGATTTTTTATATTATTTATAGCAAACTATATCAAAGTAATTTATAATGTCAACTTCTTTTACATGGATATAATTAAATAACTAAATTTAGAACATTTTACTTTGTAAAGAATTTATCCTATTCATTGCTCATGCAGCAGCAATGACAATGCTCTTTCTTTTAATTTGACAAACTATGTAGCTTGCATTTATTAATATGCCGAATATACACAACAAATATAAAAGCGCACACTTTATAAATCATGTTCAATTTATACAATAATAAGAATACCCAAAAGTTGTTCATTACTTGTGTATGCAATGCAGAGCAAGACTGCAAGCAGATGGCTTCATCAAATATTTAAAAAAAGCTTTTAACTAATTTAAGTATTCAAAGTCATGCAAAAGACTACTCGTTTGCACATTCACTCTTGCTAGAAGTGATGCTTTTGTTTATATACATAATAATAGCTTTGATTATTTCCTAAATTCGTGCTCATGTGTGTAAGAACTGGGTTGATATGTACATCCATTTTTGAAGCACATTGCCAAATGATTATTTTCTATGTTACTTGCTTGTTCACTCCATGGGAGTTTTATAATTTGCCAGTTATATACAATAACTTCAGTGCTGGGTGCCTCTGTACAAAAAATCCTGTAATTTGATTGTAAAATTGTAAATGTTATTATATCGTCCTGCCACTTTGTTATGAATTGTTCTGTAAAACATATTACAGTCAGGGTTATCCAAAGAGATCCGAATTGCTTGAGAAAGGTAACCGAACGCTGAAAATCAGTGTTCGGTTACCTTTCCTGGCCATTCGACTATCCAGAGAGCAGGCAATTCGCCAAATCCTGGCGAATTGCCTGCACATACGGTGCCTGTTCGGTGCCTGTTCGAGGGCAGAGAAATCCCCATGAAAAGCACTGCTTCGGCTATTCAGAGAACACAAACCAGCAGTGAAAGGTTCCCGAAATGCCCTGCCATTCGGTGGTTTATTTCTGCAAGTTAATTCAGGAGAATCCCATAGGCTTCAATGTTAAAAATATTCCCGTTTTAATACAATATCTAATAAACCGTTTATTATAAAATTCTGCAGTAAAGAGTCTCTTTATTTATAGATTTTTTAGAATACTTTAAGCATTTTTCTGAATTTTTTCTTTTTTTTTTAAAAGTCCGATTTTATTTTTATTTTTTAAATTTACTTATTTTTTCTGTAACAGCCCTTTTTATTATCATTCCCTGGACCTCATATGTAAATTTCAGACATTTTCGCTCAGTAGTTTCTTTGCAAACAGCGTTTCACTTTCACAGATTCACACAAACTATTTTGCTAATTTATTCACCTCCCTCGTCTGCGGTCTCAGCTGCTTCAGCTGTGTGCGATCGGCTCCTGCTCCGGCTTTTTCCGTGGTTTTCAGCAGGTTAATCCAGATGTTTTTGAGCGTTTTCAGCGTGCATTCGGTGGGTTTTGCGGTTAGTTTTCGTCGGGTTTGCGGCAGCCTTTCCCTGCAATTCGGGGACCCTGTGGTGTTTGCTGAATACACCGCAGGGTCACCGAAATGGGATCGGCAAAAGGAACCGAATTGAAGAGAATGAAAAATCACCGAACGTGCAGTGACTTTTCGAATCTCTTTGAATAACCCTGAGTATGTTATTTGGAGAGTACACCTCGTAGCACATACCTTTTTATTCTAGTCATTACACATGTCAACTTTGACATCATGCTTTGCCACGTTTTCTGAAAATATGCTACATTTCAAGCAAAAATAATACAAAAAAAACACTGAAAAGGTTTGGCATGAATGAAGACTTCCGTGACATTAATTCATCATTTACAGGGTGAGAGGTGAAAAGCAGGAGAATGACTGGAGAATGGAAAATTCTAGGTCAAAATAGCCAAACCAGAAAAATTCTCCCTTTCATCTCACTTTCCAAATCAGCTATTTTGACCTAGAATTTTCCATTCACCAGCCATTCTCCTGCTTTTCACCTCTCTCTGATTAACCCTGTTAGTTTACTTGTCTATTGAGCTTATGCTCAAAGCTTTACTGAACAATTATTACCAGTAGGAATCACTCATTAGCTACTGCTTAGTGCTTAACCCCTTCACTACCATGATCGAGTATAATCTTAAAAAGTTACTAAACAGAGTACAGGATGGCCTAAAGCCATGTAGTATACAAAGGGGAAGACCAGGGATATTAGACCAATGGTGGAAAGCAACGCTGCAGAGGAAACCAAATTTAATACATTGACGTGCTGGGCAATACTTATGTCAGGGGAGCTGTACAATATTAGAGTATTGAAGTGCAAATCATGGATATGTATCACAGACTTAAATGCCAATTATAAATCCTGACTTCAACTCACGACTTATATTATAATACAAGACCTGACACTATATAGGCATGAACCTGCCAGACCAGGGGGGCTAAGACCATGGTGAGATGTAACTGATCATGCACCTACAGAGGACTAGTTTCTGACCCTAGAAAATGTAGATTTTAATTATTTCCCTGCTGATAATCATCTAATGAGACATACAGCTAATGAGCCATATAAAGAGATCTTATCCTTACGGGATGCAGCAGTGAATAAATATCCACAAAGATTTCAGATTGGCAATGTCAATCAGTCAATTGGTTGCCAGTGACATCATTAAAAAGAGTGGTACTCCATTAACCTGTTATGCTTAAGCGGGCAATATTAACAATATTAGAACCGTGCTCATATTAAAACCATGCTCACAAGATATTTGACCAGTAATGGAAGACAACGATGCAGAGGAGACCAAAATAATACATTTTATAGGAGATGTACTGGACACAGCTTGTGTCAGGAAACTGTACAACATTAGTGAGAATATTGAAGTGCAAATCATTGGATATGTATTTCAGGCTTAAATGCCTTTTATAAATTCTGGCTTCAACTCACATATTAAGGAAAATTGACTGAAAATTCCTGTACAGTACAGATACAAGGTTTTACTGTAATTTCCATACACAGGCATTATGTCACATACAGATATCATTTTCATATTCAATTGCTATTTTTGGAAGCTGCATTGTTAATAATCTCATTATGGTCACTACAAACCCCCATCAGCAGGAGATTTTGCAATAAGTTTTATTCATCTTTATCACAGTTACTGTATCTAGCACAAAGGTCTTTTCTGTCTGCACGATAATAATGCAGAACCCATTTTCTTAGAAAATTTTTAGAAAGGATTTTACCAGGATGGATACATTGAGGTTTCTCTCATTTTCAAGTATGTCCTGGGTGACGAGTATGTACCGTTTGGTGACCTGCCCAAGGACACTTACTGGAGAGGTGCTCTTGACGGGATTGAACCTGTGTCACTCTCCACAGTCTCTCTCCACGGTTATAGAGCAATGATGTTACCTCTACTCCACCCAGCCATCTAGAGCTCAGAATCTTACATTTCAACACTATTTCTGTAAAGGATAAACAAATACATGAAAAATTTATGAGAAAATTAACATTATTTAAACATTTTAACTATCTCAGAATAACAATTGTACAAAACTTCTATTTTACCCTGTATTTAACTGCTAACTTCACATCCAATGTTTCAAAGAACAAAAATTGCTTGCTAGTGAAGGGGTTAACAGTCAAATTCATTAACTTAATGGCTAGATTGGATTAGGATTCATGGTTGCTCTAAACATTAATTCCTTTAATTCTACTCCTTGTATGATTTTAATTTTCATGGCAAAGGTAAATAAAGTATTACCCAATAAAGTTCCTTTTGCCAATTTCCATAATTAACCCCTTGGATGCCTTTTTACATGTGGGGAACATCATGGGGATTCTCCCCAATATGCAGAGGGCGTTCCATTACACCTCCTCCGGAAGGAGGGGTAATCTTATGAATAATCACCTCTCTCTCCGGGGTCCCAGGGTGGTTTGACCCCCTCCTGGTGCGATGGAAACAATGGCGTCAGTTTCAGCCCCTACGCCCCCTCCGCAAAGTTGAAAGAGCCCCTGAAGAGGGGGGGTTATTTGGACCCCTCTTCCTCACGATCGGGAGGAGATCAGAGTTTTAAAAGAGGCATTGCTGGAAAGGTCACAGTCTGAACTTTTCAGTGATGTCTCTCTTTAACTCCTTAGGTACCGGTGCACAATATGGGACCATTTGGTGTCGGATCGCGGACTTCTCTGAGAGGTGGCTGACATCTTGGATGTCAGCCAAGCCTCTGGGCCCTACCCCACCACCCACTGGCTACATCTTGCATGGGCGTGATGACATCAGTTGGGGGAATTAACCCTTAGTTGCCAAAGGGTTTCCTACGGAAATCATATGGTGGAGATAGTATCTCCAGATCAGTGACAGCAAGAAGGTCATATTTTTTATCATTGGAAAGGCCATGGCCATGGCCTTTCCGGTGATACCAAACATGACCATGTTACGAGGAAAAAAATTAAATTAAATAAATAAATAACAAAAAAATAAATTAATGCATCACTCTTGCTCACATTTCAATTATAATAAAAATGATGATTCTGCACTAATGATTTATTTTTTAAAATCTTAGCTAAAAATCACGTAATTAGTAACCACAAAGGCTCGGATGATAAAATGGGGGAAAAAAAATATTTTACATGCTGTAGATCAGTGGTTCCCAACCGCGGTCCTCAAGTACCCCTAGCAGGCCAGGTTTTAAGGATCACCTTGGGGAAAAGCAGACTGAATTCTTTAATCACTGAGCAGAAAATCATATCACCTGTGCTGTGCTTCAGCTGTCTGGAAAACCTGACCTGTTGGGGTACTTGAGGACCGCGTTTGGGAACCACTGCTGTAGATGATTGGAAATAAACATTTTTTTAAAATTTTGTTTAAGCATTCTGACAGGACATGACGTATACATATAATAATGATATATTATGAATCTGCTGAGTCTGCCGTAAAAAATGATATAATTTGTTTGGGTCATATAATAAAACGTGACTTCAAATTGCATTTAAACATGATGAGCAAAAACGGTAAAAATGAGCTCAGTACACAGAGATGAAATGGCCCAGCAGTGAAGGGGCCAAAACCATTTGAGACAAAAACCTGCATTAAGAGACAAAAAGATACTTCTTCCACACTAAGGGCTCTATTACATTCTCCACGCAAACTCGTACGCGCAGCGCAAATTTTTTTGCGCGCAGCATTAAACGTTAACGCGCGTAAATTAACACTATCCGAGTGCATTTTTTTTTAGCCGTCAAAAAATAACGCGCGTAAAAAAGACACGCAAAAACGTGCGCGCATTGACGTTGCGCGCAGAAATCGGTGGGCAGACTGTTTTTTCACGCGATTCAGACAATCTGAATTAAGAACCACAATTGTCTCCCGTTAAGTTTATGTGCCTGTCAAAATCAATCTGAGTATATATGCTGCAGCAATAATAAAAATACGCACAACCTCTCAATTTTATTGTTTGGGTATGTGTAGAATGTGTAACTATTCTGTGCTGTATTTTTTTTCGTGCTGGTGTATTTGGTTTTGGCCAGAACGTTCTGATTTGCCGTTACCACCAGCTTTTAAAAGACGTTAAAATTATGCGCACAAAAGTCGTTCGTAAAAATTTGTGCATCGATTGTAATACCATCCGCATACCAGCACACATACGCATTTGCACTCACAATGTTAAGTATGGGATGCACGCACGTACTTGAGCAGGGTTCGCGCAGGGTCACTCGCGTTAGACATTAACTCGTATCATTTGCGCGAACGTCGTAATACGACGTTCAGCGTGAAGCCTTTTGCCCCTCGCGTTAATGCGCTTTTTTGTACGAAGAGTGTAATAGAGCTCTAACACTATAGGGCTAGCTAAAGTGACCCAATACTATTTAACCCTTTCGCTGCTGAGGCGTTTCACGCCCCTGTGCTGAGGTCATTTTTACCGGTTTTGATCATCATGTTTAAATGCGTTTTGAAGGCTTATTTTAGTATATGACCCAGACATATTATATATCGTTCTTTCCGTCAGACTCGGCAGATTAATAATATGTCATTATTATATGTATACGTCATGACCTGTCTGTATATTATAACAAAAAATGCAATAAAATATGAATTTTCAATAATTTACAACGTGTAAAGTGGTTTTTTTCACATTTCAACATGCGAGCAATTGCGGTTATATTTTGTATGGGGTGCGCTTGTTAAAAAAATTAGAGATGGGGTCTCGTTACATTTTTTTTTGGGGGAAATTACACGATTTTTAACAAACGCACCGCATACAAAAATCGTTAGTGCAGCATCATTGTTCACATTATAATTGAAATGGGAACAATATTGCTGCATTAACAAACCAAAAAAAATTTTTTTTTTTTTTATAATTTTTTTTTAAAATATTTTTTCATTTTTTTTTTTTTTTTAAACTTTTTCACAGTGGTGTTTGGTATCGTTGGAACGGCCATGCTCTGGCCGATCCAACAGTACCAAACATTAACCCCTGGCTGCCACGGATCGGGAGATAGGGGATTCCAATGAATCCCCTATCTCCACCGTTGGTGGCAGCTAGGGGTTAACTCCAGGACTGGCGTCATCGTGCTATGCACGATGACGCCAGTCCACAGGGGGAGTTCCCGGAGGCTTGGCCGACATCCAAGATGTCGGCCAGCTCCGGGTAAGGATCACGAACCGGCGCTTTTCAGCGCCGATTCGTGATCCGGCTCCCCAGGGGTTAATGAGAGCCACCGTTTGGAAGGGCAGGCTGTGCCCTTCCAAGCAGTGTCTGTCTTAACCCCCTGCTCCCCGGTGATCGGGAGGGAGAGAGGTCCGAAGGACCTCCCCCCCCTCCCTTTCAGGCGCCTCCTCCGCACATGCGGGGGGGGGCGCCTGAATTAGATGTCATCGCGTAGCCGCGATGACATCTAATGTCCCCGCCGGGCTCCCGAGTGCTGGGCTGACATCCAAGATGTCAGCCTGCACCGGGGGGGTGCAGCAATCCGCCGGAATCCGGCGGATTGCTGCCTCCTGTGCTCGGACGCGCTGAGCGTGTCCGTAGCACAGGAGAACCACTTGGCTGGACGCGCTGAGCGCGTCCATAGCAGCCAAGTGGTTAAAACAACTTCAACATATTTGTACAATCACTATATACATAGTATTTCTTAGATACTATTAAGATTAATAGAATTGGCTGTCTCCAAACTAACAGATGATAGTTACACACAAGAAAATCAAAGCACTCCAATTGTCATACAGTAGTGCCCATCTTAAATTTTTTTATTAAAACGCATTTCTAAGTTCCTGTCTATCTCTGCCTTAAAGGGACACTACCAATTACATAAGCTGTAACAAGATTGCTTTTGCATTACAAATAAAACCACCATATAAAACACATTCTTTTGGTTTTTTTTTTCTTTGAAATAATTGGCCACCATCACACTCTGCAATATTCTATCATCGCAATTGTATTTTGTGTCTGAACTAATTTCCTTTTCACACAGAAACACATTGACCAAGCTTCACTTCCACATTTGGCAGTCCCACCCCCCCCCACCTAGAACTGGCCTCTAATTAGAAGCATCCTTTCAAGCTGTCTCCACTTCTCTCTCTAATTACTCTTACTATTCCCAGGCTTCTGGTCTTTCCCATGCAAGCTCTGTTTTTTTTTCTGGCCACCAGCTCCCCCTCCCTTCTGCTGGAGTTAGGGAACTGCAAGGTCCACATACTGCTGCACATTGCTCTCCCTGTCTCTTCTACTCTTTTATTCTGCATTCATGCTAAAATGGAACTCCTGCCTCTGTACCACCAACCCCTCCACTATCTACATCCCTCCCTCTCTTATAAGACATTCCTATTTAGGGAAGCCTTCCACCCGACTCACTAATGCACCTCACTGCCCGAACAAGTCCATCACTCTCACATTGCAGTCCTCTCCTCCTCATTCCAACCAGTCCATCCCTCTCACCTTGCAGTCCTCTCCTCTTGTTTCCACCACCAACCCTTCAAGATTGTGAGTTCCCATGGGAATAGGGCCCACGTTTCCTCATGTATCGGTTTATCAAATGTTGTTCAGTCTCAAGGTATTGTAACCCAATCTATATCATGCCCATTGTTCAGTGCTGCGGAATATGCTGGCGCTATATAAATAAAGTATAATAATCTGTTTCCAATCTTTGTATTTTCACCATTATGCGACATTTACCAAAAACTTGTTCTGTGGCTGTTGTTTATTTAATCAGCATTATTTAACAGTAAGTGAGGTGGTGGAGGGACTGTTTAGATAAGGCAGGAGGAGGGTATTCTTCTGGAGGCTAACAGAGATAAGAGATGGCAGCTGAATGCGATAAGGCAGGGAGCTTAAAAATACTTCTAATCTACTACCCCTTGTGATGTCCTTTGAATGCATCCCACATAATTTGATTCAGTGATTGACCAAAAGACTCCATTATATGGCCAATGTCACCCAGTAAGGAGCAAGTGCTCTAAATAAACTGGGGGAGGGGGAGTTTACAGCACAAAAGATCACAAAATAGACGCACCCAGTGACACATATAGAGTAAACTATTTTCTTACCTAAACAAGAGCTTAACAATGCACATGTATGCTATCAGCAACATAAAATAAACACAATAAGGACATTTCATATCTTGGAGGTACTGGCCCCTTAAGAGCAATTTTTTTTTTATAAAGTATTTTACCAGGAAGGATACATTGAGATTTCTCTCGTTTGCAAGTATGTCCTGGGTAATTTATAAGCCAGTCTATAGGAATACATTAGCAAGAAAGACAGTCATGCATGGTGATGACACAAACTGTCAGTTCTGATGTCCCCATTGATCATCCCCTATTGATGTAATGGGCAGCCCAGAATTCAACCCAATAATTAGGTCTTCGTTTCATGATGTGAAAAGATGTATGGACTCCTTTGCTTTTTTAAAACATCCATTTTTGATATGTTTTATGCATCAAGTGGAGCTGAATACTTTCAGTACACACTGCTGCACAAGTGCAGTGGGGAATGGATGCTGGACAGATTTGTAAGTATTTTTTGTATGGTGCAATCAGGTCATATTTACTGCTGTCCCTGCCACGTATTCATTTTGATGCAAAAGGGAATTGTTTCATGTAGGGTTTACACATACAATCCATCTTGTCTCTGTAATGAAAAGAGGCAGGAGACTGTGGGTATTGGCATTATGCTAGGACCCATCTTAAGTGGTTTGCTTTGACATTGGCAGGTTGGATTAAGACTTCTATGGCTATTCGCGTAAACTAAAACCCTCTGTTTTTATCCAATGTGGAATTATGGGATTCAAATTGCAAATGTTGATCTTAATTTTCTTTGAAATGATTAGCACTTGATTTTCAAAAAGTAAGTAATGCAGCACACGTGTACTTTTTAAAAAAAATTATGCCAGCTCTATTAAACTTATGTTTTGCCTACCACTATAAAAAGAAGATTGAATAAAAGTATTCAGGAGCCAATCACCCTTTGAGTGTCGGATTTTAATAAACTCAGGCCTAAATTACAATCTTCATTCAAACGTTTGCGCCGGTGCAAATAATCATTAAAGTGTGGGGTAAAACCATTTGCGCCGAATCCCGTATTACATAGTCAGCGCAACAACAGTGCGCAATCGTCTGCCGCGGGTGAACCTGCGCGAACCATGCGTGAGCTTACTGTACTTTGCGCGTCCTATACTTAACATTGTGAGCGCAAATGCGAATGTGCTCTGGTACGAGTATGGTATTACAATCTATTTGCGGTAATTACCGCATGGCCTTATCGCGCATAATTTTAGCAACTCCTAAAAGCTGGTGCTAATTAGGTATGAGCCGAACACGCCCGAGTTCGGTTCGTACCCGAACCCGAACTTTCCAAATGTTCGAATCCGAACTCAGTACAAGTCAATGGGGCTGAAAATTCGGTTTTTAGAGTGCCCTCCAAGAGGGCATATATGCTAGTTATTTGCCATAAAAGGTGTATGGGGGTCCGGGTAGTGCCCTGGGGGACAGGAAACAAGGACAAAAAGTTTTTAAAAAAACAATTTTAAAGGGACAGTGAGTTTTCCATGAAATAAGGGTTAAAAATCAAAACGAAAAATTCCTTCAAATATCATGCCTAGGAGGTCCCCATAACCTGCCCGTGAAGTGGCGGATTTCTAGGATGTATAGAAACACTTAAAAACAAACAAATTACGTTTCAAATGACGGTAAATGGTTTTCCTTTAATCTATCCATTGGGGCGGCAGCCTGTATGAAAAGAGGAGACATTTTCGGACACGCAGAAAAAGTTTAGTGATTTTTTTGGCTAAATTATTGTGAAACTTATGCAGGCTTTGGATGAAAGTAACAATAGGTGCTTTAAAATTGGGCCTTTAGCATCGGCAACAGTGCCGTCACACTGTAACCCCTCTGAGGATATGAATCTGATACAGGCGTCAGTGGCAGTGCACCCAAATATTGTGCTTTTGGTGCCAGGCCTGCAAGTACTATCATACAGTATCCCCTCTGTAGTATTGTGGAAGAATGCAGGGGTGGACCTTGCGGTCCTATATTAAAAAGATATGAATCGGGTAAAGGCGTCAGTGCACCCAGATATTGTGCTTTTGGTGCCAGATTGTGAGGCCAGCAAGTACTATCATACAGTAACCCCTCTGTAGGTATTGTGGAAGAATGCAGGGGTGGACCATGTGGTCCTATATTAAAAAGATATGATTCTGGTCAAGGCGTCAGTGCACCCAGATATTGTGCCTTTGGTGCCAGACTGCCAGGCCAGCAAGTATCATCATACAGTAACTCCTCTGTAGTATTGAGGAAGAATGCAGGGGTGGACCATGTGGTCCTATATTAAAAAGAGATGAATCTGGTAAAGGAGTCAGTGCACCCAGATATTGTGCTTTTGGTGCCAGACTGCCAGGCCAGCAAGTACTATCATACAGTAACCCCTCTGTAGTATTGTGGAAGAGTGCAGGGTTGGACCCTGCGGTTCAAAAAATTAAAATGATATAAATCTGGCACAGGCGTCAGTGCAGCCAAATATTGCACCTTTCATGGCAGCAAGTGCATTCACACCGTAACCCTTTTGTGGTATTGTGGAAGAGTTCAGTGGTGGAGGTTTTGTGCATGCAGAAGACATCCCCGATCTATTCCGTTACGTCAGCATCAGGGGATTGATAACTGCTGATCCAGGACTGATTCATTTTTATAAATGTCTGCCGGTCTACAGAGTCGGTGGACAGACGCACTCTTTTGTCTGTGACAAAACCTCCAGCGGCACTGAACGTCCTTTCAGAAAGCACGTTGGATGAAGGGCAACCTAGTAGCTGCATAGCATATTGGCTAAGTTCTGGCCAGTGATCCAATCTCCACACCCAGTAAGCCAGTGGATCATCTTTTGGAAAGGTATCCAGGTCTGCCCTTGCCCCTAGGTAGTCCTGCACCATATGGTGAAGATGCTGGCAATGGGTTTGCAAAAAAATTAAAAAATGCATCAGTCAAGCAGGAACACTAAAGGAATTGTGTCACTGATGCATGCACTGTCCGTGCTCACCATCCTCGTTGCCTCCTCAAATGGTGACAGTACAGTGCATGCATCCTTGATCATCAGCCACTGCGGGGGGGGAAAAAAACAAGTTGACATGAACCTGTCCTTGTGCCATACTCACACAGGTACTCGTTGATGGCCCTCTGCTGCTTGTGCAGATGCTGCAGCATTGCTAATGTCGAGTTCCACCTGGTGGGCATGTCACAGATCAGACGGTTTGTGGGAAGGTGGAATTCTCTTTGAATTTCTGCCAGGCGAACGCTTGCTGGGAATGACCGTCTGAAGTGGCTGCAGACTTTTCTGGCCTGGCTGAGAAGCTCTGGCAGCCCTGGGTACTTGGTTAGGAAACACTGTACCACTAGATTTAGGACGTGTGCTAGGCATGGTACATGCGTCAATTTACCCTTGCGTAGGGCGGAGAGAAGGTTGCTGCCATTATCACAGACGATCATTCCCAGCTGAAGCTGGCGTGGTGTTAACCATCTCTGCACCTGCCCCTGCAGAGCTGACAGAATTTCTGGCCCGGTGTGGCTCCTGTCCCCTAAACAAACAGTATGGCATCTTTTTGCTTGAGCCATTGCGTAGCCCCTGCCACGCGTCGGTTTAACTGCCACTTCGCCAGAGACCGAGAAGGAGGAGGAAGAGGTGGTGGAGCACACAGACCTCATACAAGCAGCTTTCTGGAGGCGTGGTGGATGAACAAGCTCCAGCACATAGCCCGTCTTGGATCCCTCCCAGCTGCAATCAGAGTTACCCAGTGTGCCTTGAAGGAAATGTAGCGACCCTGTCCATGCTTGCTGGACCACGTGTCTAAAGTCACATGCACCTTGTTGCTGACTGCCTTTCCCAATGACTGGATAACATTGTCTTCCATGTGCTGGTATAGTGCTGGAATGGCCTTGCCTGAAAAGTAATGGCATTTTGTAACCTGCCACTGTGGTACAGCACATTCAGCAAATTCACGGAAGGGAGCAGAGTCCACCAGCTGAAAAGGCAGCAGCTGCAAAGCGAGTAATTTTGCTAAGCTGGCATTTAGACGCTGTGCTTGGGGATGGTTGGGACTATATTTTTTCTTTCGCTGCAGCAGCTGCGGCAACGTAATCTGACTGTGTAAATCTTCAGCTGATGGGATGATGTCACATTGTGAGGAAGGAGCTGGTACATCCATTACTGTAGCATCATCCCTGTCAGTGGAGGTTGTAGGCAATGACATGGCAGGACATACAGTGTGGGTAGAGACAGATGAGGAGGAGGAGGACCTACGCAAAGTTTTGCGCCAACGGGATGTGTGGCAGGTGTTCATATGTCGCCTCAAGCACGTGGTACCCAAGTGTCCAGTGTCTTTCCCACGCTTCAGCCTCATCTGACATAGATTACAAATAGCAACGGTGCGCTCTGCTGCACATTTCTTAAAGAACACCCAGACAACAGAGTTCCTGCATGTGTGCTTTGAGACAACAGCGCTCTGCACCGGAGCAGCTCTGACATCTGATGCCTTGGACTGGCTAGTGCTACGGTTGGTCATAGAGAATGTTGTGCCTTGTGTTTGCTGTGCCTCCTCCTCCTCCCCCTCCTCCTCACTTGATTCCTCTGTTCGATCAGGCACCCAGGTGGAGTCAGTGACCTCATCATCAATGTCATCTTCACCCCCTATCTCCTCATCACTGGAGCCAACTTGGCAGTATGCTGCAGCTGCTGGGGCAACATGAGTGCCAGTTATTTGTGTGTCATCACTGGCACGCCCTTCCTCTAGGTTGATTATACTCCCTTCCTCAACCTCAGAGATTGAATCAGAGCACTGTACTTGCTGCGCATCCTCAAGCAGCATGTCACTGTCATTGTAGTCAAACAATTCAGCTGACTCCTCCGTGTGTGATAGTGAGGCTACGGCAGGAGTAGCTGTGGACATGGAGGCTGCATTAGATGTTTTGGCAGCTGAGGTGGACTGTAAAGCACTAGAAGCCTGGCTGGCAGAGGACTCGGAGGATGAGGATGGCCTGGTTAGCCAATCCACCAAATCCTCAGTATGTTGCTGCTGCTTAAGACGGCCAGCACCAGTTAGAAAGGACAAGTGTGCCCCTGCAGAGGATGCACCACGTCCACCACGACCAGAGGCACAGCCTCCCGACACAGGGGCTGCTTGCCCTCTTATCTGTGTCTGGGAGCGTCTGCCTGTCCTTTTTATCTTTCAGACATAGTGAGTGATATATAGATTAAATATATACAGAACTCTGATTCAACTCTGGTATAAAGATTAAAGATTTACAGAACTCTGGTATAACTCAGTGAGACACCCTGATAGCTGGCAGCCAGTGACAAGACACAGATTACAATTCCCTCCTATAAATCAGTGAGACTCCCCTGATGGGTTGCAGTGAGAAGACACAAATTACAATTTGCATAAATCTGCTAGAAGTATGTGGGACCCCCTGATGGGTGGCAGTGAGAAGCCACAGATTACAAATCTCAGAAACCATCTATAAATCAGTGAGACCCCTTGATGGGTGGCAGTGAGAAGCCACAGATTACAAGTCTCAGAAACCTCCTATAAATCAGTGAGACCCCTTGATGGGTGGCAGTGAGAAGCCACAGATTACAAGTCTCAGAAACCTCCTATAAATCAGTGAGACCCCTTGATGGGTGGCAGTGAGAAGCCACAGATTACAAGTCTCAGAAACCATCTATAAATCAGTGAGACCCCTTGATGGGTGGCAGTGAGAAGCCACAGATTACAAGTCTCAGAAACCTCCTATAAATCAGTGAGACCCCTTGATGGGTGGCAGTGAGAAGCCACAGATTACAAATCTCAGAAACCTCCTATAAATCAGTGAGACCCCCTGATGGGTGGCAGCCAGTGAGAACACACGGATTATAACAATTCCCAAATATTTTGTAGAAATTTGTGACCCCCAAAATATTTGCTGGCAGTGACAAGACACAGATCACCTCAATTCCCAAATGTTTTGTAGAAATTTGTGACCCCCAAAATACTGCGTGGTACTGGCTGTGTGACAAGACACAGATCACCTCAATTCCCAAATGTTTTGTAGAAATTTGTGACCCCCAAAATACTGCGTGGTACTGGCTGTGTGACAAGACACAGATCACCTCAATTCCCAAATGTTTTGTAGAAATTTGTGACCCCCAAAATACTTGCTGGCAGTGACAAGACACAGAAGATCACCTCAATTCCCAAATGTTTTGTAGAAATTTGTGATCCCCAAAATACTTGCTGGCAGCCAGTGACAAGACACAGATCACCTCAATTCCCAAATGTTTTGTAGAAATTTGTGATCCCCAAAATACTTGCTGGCAGCCAGTGACAAGACACAGACCACCTCAATTCCCAAATGTTTTGTAGAAATTTATGAGACCCCAAAATACTTGCTGGCAGCCAGTGACAAGACACAGATCACCTCAATTCCCAAATGTTTTGTAGAAATTTGGGATCCCCAAAATACTTGCTGGCAGCCAGTGACAAGACACAGACCACCTCAATTCCCAAATGTTTTGTAGAAATTTGTGACCCCCAAAATACTGCGTGGTACTGGCTGTGTGACAAGACACAGATCACCTCAATTCCAAATGTTTTGTAGAAATTTGTGACCCCCAAAATACTGCGTGGTACTGGCTGTGTGACAAGACACAGATCACCTCAATTCCCAAATGTTTTGTAGAAATTTGTGACCCCCAAAATACTGCGTGGTACTGGCTGTGTGACAAGACACAGATCACCTCAATTCCCAAATGTTTTGTAGAAATTTGTGACCCCCAAAATACTTGCTGGCAGTGACAAGACACAGAAGATCACCTCAATTCCCAAATGTTTTGTAGAAATTTGTGATCCCCAAAATACTTGCTGGCAGCCAGTGACAAGACACAGACCACCTCAATTCCCAAATGTTTTGTAGAAATTATGAGACCCCAAAATACTTGCTGGCAGCCAGTGACAAGACACAGATCACCTCAATTCCCAAATGTTTTGTAGAAATTTGGGATCCCCAAAATACTTGCTGGCAGCCAGTGACAAGACACAGACCACCTCAATTCCCAAATGTTTTGTAGAAATTTGTGATCCCCAAAATACTTGCTGGCAGCCAGTGACAAGACACAGACCACCTCAATTCCCAAATGTTTTGTAGAAATTTATGAGACCCCCAAAATACTTGCTGGCAGCCAGTGACAAGACACAGATCACCTCAATTCCCAAATGTTTTGTAGAAATTTGTGAGACACCCAAAATACTTGCTGGCAGCCAGTGACAAGACACAGATCACCTCAATTCCCAAATGTTTTGTAGAAATTTTTGAGACCCCCAAATACTTGCTGGCAGCCAGTGACAAGACACATATCACCTCAATTCCCAGATATTTGGTAGAAATGAGACCCCCCAGTAGCGTAGCAGACCGGCAATAAGAACACACAACAATCTCCTATGAAATCTCCTCTCAAATGCATGCTGAAGCGGTGCGTGGAAACCTTATATAGTGTGCTGCGGGACTTAGCTCTGTGAGCCCATGATTGGGCAAAATTTTCCCAATCAGTACTCTGAGCCAGGATTGGCATAGTGTTGAACTTGTCTTGCACCAGACCTGTGGTCAGGTGCAAGGCTGTAGCCAATTACGAGCTTCAGGCCAGTGTAAAAGTGCATTGTGGGCCATTGTGGTGCAATGTGGTCGAACATGCGGCGAACACCCGGAAATGTTCGGAGTTCGCTAGCAGACCGAACAGGGTACGTCCGAACTCTGAACCGTCCGAACCGAACAGCTCATCCCTAGTGCTAATCGCAAATTTGAACAACCTGGCTAACCCCAAATATCCAAACCCATAAAAAGGAATGCACCAAAGCACGGTGGCCCATTCAAATCATACCAAACCAATACAATGGATGAAGTTGTGTGTGCATGTATTATTGCTGCAGCATATACTGTATGTATGCTCGGATTGACAGTGGCAGACGCAATTTGTTAACGTGAGACAGGTGTGGTTCTTAATTCTGATTGGCTGAATTTCAAAAAAAGACTGCTTGCGCAAAGATTTTTGCGCGAGACGGTACTGCACGTGCATTTGGGCGTATCCTGTTTGCGCGCAATTGAACGGCTGATGAAAAAACGCGCGAGGATTTTAATTCCAATGGTGATTTGCGCGCGCAAAACTTTAACGCCTGGCGCAAAGATTTTCACTTTGCGCGAGGATTTTTGCGTTAAGAATGTAATGTGCCCTCAGTTGGTAGAAAGGTACAATTGGAAAAAAATTTAGTTTGAGTTCTCAATTATGTGTTAATCTAATTGAGAGCAGTGGGAAGCCTTTATGTAAAGACAATTAGCTGAAATGTTTCCTTCATTTAATTGAATAATCAAAGAAGAAAAATACAGAACATGTTAAATGTAGGTATTCACCACCGAACTGTGCATTGGGGTGAAGATAAAAAGAGTGCAAACATTTAGATAAAATAGTTCTGCAGGAAAAACTGTCTTTTACATGCCTGACCTGTTTTGCCCTATGGTTTTTCATTACTGGTTTTAACCATTTCACTACCATTTCACTAAGCACTTGTTGATTTTTTTTTTATCTTAACATTTGTTTGCACAACAGATGGCTACATAGTTAAATCTAGGATAAAATTGCAATTGTGGAAAATTAAAATGTGTGGCTCCTTTCATTTAATTCCAGCGCCTCTTGCTGTCAACCATGTCATTATGAGGGCACCATACCTGTGCGTTGTTTTCCTTTATGCACAATCTGTCGCTTCACCCTTTCCAAGACCAGTGTTATTTGTCGACACATCTGTAAAAATATTTGTTATCGCCTGTCAAATTTTAGCTGTCGCTCACTTCTGGTGGCATGCCGCTGGGGTGAGTGACAGCTGTGCACAGGAAAGCCATCTTTTTTCCTCACCAAGTGGTTTGGCAAGTAGCACAATGTTCACATTGCCTGCATACTTTGGTTTATAGGGTCTTCAATATAATCTTGCTCCAGTCTTATTAACCCCTTAAGGACCAATTACGTAACTGGGATGTCATAAATGCATTGACTTTAAAGACCCTTGGTTCTTAAGGGGTTAAATAAATTTAACATAACTCTTTAAATATAGAATTGAACTGACAAGTCTCATAGGTGCTTCTTGTCTCCGCATAAGACATTCAATGGGAATTTCTGCATTGGCTGAGAGCTGGATGGGGCTTTTCTTTATAGTGATTTAGACTAAGCATCTAGGGCCCTATTCCCCTCTTGCCGGTAGCAAGAAGCCAGTAAGTATAAAAAATGACATGAGACAATTCCCTTACCGACTCCCTGTTACCAAACCTATTCCAACCCAGTCGCTGTATTAGGACTTCTTGGAGCAGAGCATGACCCTTTTGAGTGCTCAAACAAGCAGAGTTCCCAGTCTTCTGTTACTCACGAACAGAAGAAGTGGCAGATTGTTCTGCCCTCTGCATCTTTTTGGGAGCATTATTGTGAGGTGTTAAGTGATTTTGCAGATGCCAAATCACGTAACATCACGTAACATCACGTAAAGTATATATATATATATATTTCTCCTATTTATATATATATATCAGTGGCGTAGCGTGGGGGGGCTGGGGGGGGCGGAGGCCCCGGGCGCAGTTTTTTTAGGGGCGCCAGGGGCGCCATAGTGGGCCTGCCCTGTGATCATCATCAGTGCACACAGGCAGCCAGCGGCGCACTCTGGAAACGCCGCGGTGGCAACTGCGCCGCCCCCTCACGCAACGTGTCACGTGAGGGGCAGCGTCAGTGCAATGTGCCTGCTCCAGTTTTAGACTGGGATGCAGGCACGCTGCAGGCGCCACCGCTTCACTTACAGAGTGCGCTGCTGGCTGCCTGTTAAGAGCACTGATGACCATCACAGGGAAACCAGCGGGGACCCACTATGATGCCCCAAGCCGCCCCCTCCCCACCGACCTGCGGGCCCTCAGAGCCGGTGAGTAAGGGGGGAGGGGGGCAATATATATCCATGTTTGAGCTACTGGGGGCAAATATATTCATGTTTGAGGTGTTGGGGAAAATATATTCATGTTTGAGCTACTGGGGCAAATTTATTCATGTTTGAGCTACTGGGGGCAGAAATATTCATGTGAGCTACTGGGAGCAAATATATCCATGTTTGAGCTACTGGGGCAAATCTATTCATGTTTGAGGTGCTGAGGGCAAATATATTCCCTTTTGAGGTGCTGGGGCAAATATATTCACGTTTGAGCTACTGGGGGCAAATATATTCATGTTTGAGCTACTGGGGTAAATATATTCATGTGTGAGCTACTGGGAGCAAATATATCCATGTTTCAGCTACAGGGAGCAAATATATCCATGTTTGAGCTACTGGGGCAAATATATCCATGTTTGAGGTGCTGGGGGCAAATATATTCATGTGTGAGCTGCACATTACTGTGGGTTTTATTGCTGTGGAGCTCTGTGATACGCTCATACACTCTGCACATTACATTGTATCACAGTTAAGGGGTTCAATGCCCTTATGGTGGAAGGGAATTGGGGCATGCTAACGTGTCCACAGGTTGGGGGGGCGCACAATTCTTGGCTGGCCCTGGGCGCTGACAACCCATGCTACGCCACTGATATAAATATATATATATATATATATATATATATATGTAAAAGAATAACAATAAAACCATTTTTTCCTTAAGGCTGTGACAATGTCCATTTTTCACATATAAACTACGAACAAAATAATACAACAATGAAAAATATCACTGCTATTGATCACCTTCTGATTTTACCACGCTGGGAGCAAGTTAATTTTTTTTTATAGTCATGTTTTTCATAAAACGCAATGCACCCAAATACAAGCATTAAAATATATATTTTTTCTGTTTTGGTTAAAATTGCATATTGTTTGGTAGACAAAAAAGGAGTAACAGGTTCTTCATTTATGATTTATTTTCAAGAGAGACTAACCCATGAATTATATAACCACAAAAGGATGATAAAATGTCAAAAAACAAATAAATTTAGACGTTGCAAATTATTGAAATCTGAACAACATTTTGTTGTGACATTCTGATGGGACATGATGTATAGACATTCAGGAATGATATATTATGAATAACCTGAGTCTGTAGAAAATAGGATATATAATTTGTCTGGGTCCTACAACAAAACATTACTTCAAATTATGTTTTACTGTTTAACCCCTTCACTACAAAGTGATTTTCGAAAAAAAAAAAACATTGGCAGAAACCAGTGGTTTTTGTAAAAGCATTCTTATGTATACAGTAAGAAATATGTGGATGCATTTCCATTGTATTTCTTACTGTAAATAACCTATTTAGCCAGTAGATGGCGCCATCTACAGTCAAATTGAGTTATAGCCATTACAGCTGCAGCTCGATCCCCCCCCCCCCCGGATCGGCTGCTGAATTCCCCATGTCAGGGCATAATTAGCCATTTTACACAATTCTATTTTTTTGGGCATTATGTCCACAAGGCTAAAATTTTGGGGGCACCTTCTGCATCCAAAAGCAAACAAAATTTGTTTGCAGTAAAGAATTTCATTTGCTTCTGGGTTGGAGATCTGCAGATCTTGATATCACGATATCTGGGCACCTTTTTGCTGGGGTAGACTTAACTTCATATGTTTTTTCTTACATTTTTAAATATTATTTAATTTATTTTCAATTGGAAATTGTTTTCTTATGTCTTTTATAAATTATTAAAGAGAAATACAATTAATAAAATACTTTAAATTATATAATCAGGTCATGAGATGTATCTTTAAAACTAATTGAGGTCTACCTCTGTTCAACTTTGTTGCCTACTGAAAAATGCATTCTGATTTGTTGTTTTTTTTAAATCAATTTCAAAATGAATCTCTTCATGAATCCCTTCAAAACAGTGTAACATGTTGGCTATTTCATTCTCTTCCCACATATTATTTTGTCTTAATTTTTATCTTTGAAATTGTGCCTTTTTGTTACTGGTGGGAATTCATTAGCTAATAACACATAAGGAGACAAATATACTATTTCACATAGTCACTGTATGTTTTGTGTTTATATTTTTAATCTAAAGGCTCAATTTTTCCCAATATATTTTCAATGTGAATTGCCAGATGTAATTGAAGTACTTTCTTTTAAAGTATACATTATTTTGTCAAATAAATAGGCTTCTTTCAGATAATACTGGAAAAACATCAGACAATTAACTTAATTGCCTTGTCCTTCAGTATAATTTATTTGTACGCAGCCTTGATCTGGAGCTGTGTGTTGCTATAATTTTGGACACAATGGATTTATGGTACTTTTTCATACAAGAGCTAGTAATTACGGGTTATGGGTCAGTACTTGTAGATATTGAATGGATAATTTCTCAAGCCAAAGCTAATAAAGTAGCCTATGTGTTTCTTGAGTGAAATACAAAGAAGGGCTAAATACTGGTCTTAGTACTAATTACATATAATTAATTTTACAAATGCCTCCTCCAAAAAAATAACACAACTACAAAATGAAGATACATTGTAACTTTTGAATGTTGACAATTAGATGTTATTTATTAATATCTTCCTATTTTACAGTGAATACTTTCCAAATGAATGATTATTTAATACCCTTTCCTCTAGCTCCCACTGAGACTGTTGTTGAAAACTTGAATCTCATACAACATAAGGACAATATAGGAACAATGTATTCAATAGCTGATCCAGACTGTGGATTCAAAGCTAGTAGTCCATCTATGGACTAATATATACCATTTTAGAAAATTTTGTCCATTGATTTTAAAATACCAAAGCAATATTATTTACAGTCACAAATACAGATGGTATGACCATTTCTCATTGAATCCTTTAGGGTGCACAGTATTTAATTCCCTAATCACTGATATAAGCAGTGTAACATGACTTAGCACATTTTTTTATTTGTTTTTAGCACTTTTACACTATACAGCATATTTTGCACTTTCCATTTTTTCATACTAGATGTATTTATTTAATTTCGTCTTTATTTTCATTGCTTATTAATTATTATTCTTTTTCAGTATTCTCCTCTCCATTTGTGTACAACTTGGCTCTGAAAAGTGTGAGTGTATTACACTGTTCATGTTGCATACATTATATTGTTTATAGAGTCACACTATGGTGTCCAACGTTTTATCATTGTATTTGTGGTATTGAAAAAGATACACAACATCACGTCAACCTCTTTGGAAAAAGCAGTCCATTCATCTCAAAGGATATACTTTTAAGGTATATGCCTGTTATACAACCCAATATACGACACGGGTCTGGGCCACTAAGAAGCGCCACACTCGATCCTTTTTCTTGCTGTATGGTTGATGTTATTGGTGGTTATAACACATTGGGTGTGAAAAGCAAACGTGGCTGATTATAGATAATTTTTTCTTGATCGTCTACACCTACTTTCTTTGTTTTGTACAATTTCTTGTATTTAGTCATTCCTGTTAATCCAATCACAGGCATAATCATTGACTGCATTTTTTCCCCTATTTTTTATAATGTGCCCCATCTAAGATGTTTTTGCACTTTCTGTTTTGGACAGGTTGGGGTTTTCATAATCATGAAGAGCAATACGCCCCCCGTATGAGACTTTTTGCCCTGGCCCCAACAAGTAAACATAGTTTGGAGATCTATTTGGATTTTAAGTCACTTTTAAAATCTCTACTCTTAGGTGAAACAATCACTTCTAAAAGTCTAGAAATGTGTTCAAATGCGCACTCATGCACAAGTCAAATCATCATAATGACCATATCCCAAAAATAATGCATGTCTGTTAAAAAAAATAAATATATATATATATAATTGGCATACATAGTTAAACAATCATAGTTAGAGAAATAATATTGCAATGTTTAAATTAGATGAATTTCTGTTCTAAAAGTGTCTACATGTCTCTGTAACATGACCTGAGTGGTCTATTTGGAGAAAGGAAGTGCAATATACTGGCTATTTGACGGACAGGTTTCTGTTGAAGTTATAAGTGCAGTTTACGGGCTCGTTTTAAAGAATCATTTTGAAAATTAGGACTGCAAGAACATAGTTGTTTTTTTACAAAATAGCTACTTTAGAAAGTGAAACTTGATATGGTAGCTAGAATGTTTTTTTCAGCCATTTCATTAACCACTTTACTATCATGATCAAGATAACTTGGCCTTCAAGAGTACCTCTGGGTGCCCACAATCTAGTTAACTTAGTCTGGACATATGGACATATTGTGGAGGAATGTAAGTGAATTTGTTTAACCCCTTCCTGAGCGCTGACATACCATGTACGTCCTGCCCTTAGACCCGCAGGTGTACATGGTACATCAGTGGGCTCCTAACCTGTCAGGACTCACCTCAGACTGGAACCACATGGAGGGGGAAGACGCTGACTGGGAGACACAGCCCCAGCGTCGGTAGAAGGAACAGGATACAACGTGGTTTCCTCAGCACAGCAACCAGGCCCTGCTCCGCCTCTGTTTGGGGAGTTCCCCCACAGGGATTGGACAGGGAGGTGATGACAGCAGCTGGGAGGCTGGGCCATGAGTCTATGACCTCAGCATGATTGACTGGGGTTCCCTGTCTCCTGAGTCACACTCCACCTCCAGAGGGAGTGGACCAAGGATGCAGGGCTCTGACTATATAAACCACTAACACAATCATATCATTGCTTAGTTGTTGTCTAACCTTCCTATAGACACAAGAAAGCTCCATAGTTCCTATCTGGGACCTGACCCTTCTTCATAGATCTTCAGTACATAACCTTTGACTCCCTTCATCGACTCTTTGCCTGATTTACCGATCACGAGATTTGCCTGCCGATATTGTACTTCACCAACCAACCCTGCATATTGAGGTTCAACCTAGAGACTCTTGACAATACAACTAAGCCTGAACATGGACCTCGCAGGTGTAACAGAGACTCTCAATGCCCTGACCCACCAAATGGGGGTTCTCACCAAGACCATCCAAGGCCTCCAGATTGGGCAGGATCAACTTCGTATCCACATGAGAGAACTACAGGGAGCTCCGCCACCTTACCAAGGTCCCTTGGAACCCTCACAAGCACAGAACCAACACGCTCCAGAACCCCCAATACCGTTACCTGAACGATTCACAGGTGACCGCAGCAAGTATATTACTTTCCGTACGGCCTGCCAAGTTTTCCATAAAACCTCGAACCTATCACTCTGAAGACATAAGGATTCAAACAGTCATATAACTACTTTCTGGAGAACCACAAGTCTGGGCACACCATTTACTCCTCACAAATAGTCCTACCCTGGAGACGTGGGCTTCGTTCATGACCACCCTGAACGCACTATATGACGACCCACTACGTAAAGATACGGCCGAGCGGGCCCTACGTGCTACCAAACAAGGTCGCAGACCTGCAGAGGAGTATATCACCGAGTTTAAAACCCATGCGCTTGATACTGAATGGAATGAGGTTGCACTCATCAGCCAATACCGTCTGGGGCTGTCTGAAGCCATCAAAGATGAGCTCTCAAGAGGCGATCTACCTCACACATTAGAGGCACTCATGCAATTAACCCTAACAATCGACCGACGTATGAGAGAGCGTCGTCTGGAAAGGAATCCATTCCCCCTTGTGGCTGTACGCCGCCCTCCTCGACTACTTCCAGCTGACTCCACAGCCATTGTCCCATATCATGGTGGGGAGATAAGAGAGGAACCAATGCAACTGGGTGCCACCAGTCGCCATCTTCCACCTGAGGAACTCAACCGTCGCAGAACCCAGCACTTATGCCTATACTGTGCCAGTCCCAACCACCTTCGTGCCGCCTGCCCTGAGAGAAGCGACAGGGGAGGTAAGGACACACCATCTTTCCATCTAGATAATTCATGTCTTTTGTCCCACTTATCCCTTTGTCCCACTTATCTCTTTGCAGTGGAACAATAAGACTATCTACACCCGAGCCAACACCCGAGCCATGGTGGACTCCGGAGCCAGCGGCAATTTTCTGGATGTTGAATATGCACGTCTCATTAATGTACCGAAACAAAATAAAACCACACCTATAAATATACATATGGTTAATGGGTCATTATTACGCTCAGGAACTGTCACGTCTGAAACCCAACCTGTCCACATGACGATAGGTATGGGACATACCGAACAAATAAAATTTGATTTGGTAGCAACACCCGTTTTTCCTGTCATCCTGGGTCTCCCTTGGTTACGTTTGCATGACCCTCTCATCCATTGGGGACCGGGTAAAATACGTTTCACCTCCTATTATTGCAGGACTCATTGCACGAAGTCTCCCCAAAAAGGTTTCTTAAACTCGGTCCTAGACATAAATATGCGGAAGAGCACAGTAGAGGTCCCCGAACCCTACAAAGAATATGCCGATGTCTTTGACAAACAAGGAGTTGAGATCCTACCCCTCATCGCTCCTACGACTGTCCATCGATTTGATTCAAGGTGCGACTATCCCTTACGGTCGTTTATACCCCCTGTCACAACATGAATTAACGGTCTTGAAAGAGTACATTCATGAAAATCTAAAAAAGGGCTTCATACGACCATCCACATCCCCTGCAGGTGCAGGAATCTTCTTTGTTAGTAAAAAAGATGAGGGTCTCAGACCCTGCGTAGACTACAGAGAACTAAACCATATCAAAATAAAGAATCGTTATCCACTTCCGCTCATCCCCGAATTGATGGAGCGCCTTCAGAGGGCAACCATATTTTCCAAGCTAGATCTACGAGGAGTCTACAACCATGTACGAATAAAAATGGGCCATGAATGGAAAACAGCCTTTAGAAGCAGATATGGGCACTATGAATATCTCGTCATGCCCTACGGGCTCTGTAATGCCCCAGCTACTTTTCAACACTTTGTTAATGACATATTTAGGGACCTACTCGACCTATATGTTGTGGCATATCTCGACGACATTCTTGTCTACTCAGAATCCATAGAGGACCATCGAGTACATATGAAAGAAGTCCTATTCAGACTCAGAAAACATCAGTTGTATGCTAAAATCGAGAAGTGTATATTTGATTCCCAAAAGATATCATTCTTAGGTTTTATACTATCTCCAGGACATGTACAAATGGATCCCGAAAAAATCATTGCCATCACTAAGTGCCCAACACCCGACTCCAGAAAAGAGGTCCAATGATTTTTAGGTTTTTAAAATTTTTAACACAGATTCATACGAGATTTTTCTACACTAGCACATCCACTCACGACATTAACCAGCACCAAGACAAGCTTCTGTTGGTCTCAAGAAGCAGACATTGCCTTCAGAACATTGAAAAGACGATTTTCCTCTTCACCCATTCTATCTCTTCCGGATCCCAACCAACCCTTCTTCCTAGAGGTTGATGCCTCCGAGTATGCCACAGGTGCCATTCTCTCCCAACGTGATAAAGTCACCAATATTCTTCATCCCGTAGCATATCACTCCAAAATCATGGAAGCAGCAGAACTAAACTATGATGTAGGAGACAAGGAATTGTTGGTAATAAAAAATGCATTAGAAGAATGGAGACATCTATTAGAAGGTGCCCTCCATCCGGTAACCATATATACTGAACACAGGAATCTCGAATATCTGCGCTCTGCAAAAATACTTCGTCCTCGCCAGGCAGATGGGCCTTATTCTTCTCCAGATTAAATTTCCACATTACTTATCAACCGGGACACAAGAACCTTAAAGCAGATACGCTTTCCCGACTACCCCCCACACCTACCAAGACTCCTTACTCTGATACCATACTCCGCACTGACCATTTTCTCTCCACTATGACCACCACACCTTCCCACAGAGAACTACTCGAACTCTGCCATGACTCCCCATCGGCTGGTCACGGAGGCGTCAAGAAAATTGAACATCTTATACGCAGATATGATACCTGGCCGAATCTGAAGAAAGACATAGAAGAATATGTGAATAGCTGTCCCACCTGTGCACGATCGAAACATACCATGGGGAAAACGTCGGGTCTCCTCCAACCCATACTGGTACCCTCTCATCCTTGGACAGAAATATCCATTGACTTCATTACAGATCTCCCCCCTTCAAAAGGACATACCACTATCATGGTAGTGGTAGATAATTTTTCTAAAATGGCCCACTTTGTAGGATATAAAGGATTGCCTACTGCAGCACAAACCGCGACCATGTTTCACGACCACATTTTCCGCCTGCATGGCACCCCTACGTCCATCATTTCCGACCGAGGCTCACAATTCACCTCAAGATTCTGGAAAGCCCTTTGCAAATCCCTTCACATATCCAGTCGTCTCTCAACAGCCTTCCACCCACAAACCAACGGTCAAACCGAACGTACCGATCAAACTCTTGAGCAATATTTAAGATGCTACTCCACTCAATCTCAAGACAACTGGATAGACCTCCTTACTACAGCCGAGTTCGCATATAACAGGGGATACCACTCCTCCATCAAAACCACGCTGTTTTATGCTACTTATGGATACCACCCCGCTCTCCTACCTAGTACACTTCGTCAGACACCGGTTCCCAATGTCACCACTCTCCTTCATGAACGTCAACACTGCATACAGCTGCTTCGTCACACCTTAGCACGAGCCAAAGATTCCCACAAGGGTCAAGCAGACAAAAAGAGGAAGGAAGCACCGTCATACCAAGTCGGTCAAAAGGTGTGGCTTTCCTCGCGCAATATACGGCTTTATGCCCATCAAAGAAGCTAGGACCGAGATTCATAGGGCCCTATGTCATCGACAAAGTGGTGAACCACTCTGCCGTTCATCTCCAGCTCCCTTCAAGGTTCAAGATCCATCCTACATTTCATGTGCCTCTTCTGAAGCCATTAGGGATGTACGTTTCGGGTTTCGGAAGTTTGGAATTTTCACGAAATTTCCCGATTCGTGCATTCGGATTCGGCTGATTTTCTGAAAATTTTCAGATCCGAAAATGGCAGATCCGAACAAATTTTCGTGCAGAAACGAAAACTTTTCGGAATTTTCGAATGGACTAGAAAAGTGTAAAATCTAAATTCATTTTCGTTCCATTCGTGATTTCGGCTCCATTCCTGATTTCAGTTCCATTTCAGTAATTTCAGACATCATGTTTATATCGCTGATTCTGTAATTACATTTTGTATCATTCCCATCTCAATGTTTCCTTCCTGGAAAACCAGAGAAATCTCAATGTATCCTTCTTGTAACACAAGTAAAACAACCTGCAGAATAAAGTAACCCACAATGCTCTAGCTAGCCGGTCCTTAATAATGGCCGGGTTAAGCAGAGCAAACCAACAAAAACACACATAGGCAGGGGTTAAGGAAATAGAGGTCCGTTATACTATGCCAGAATTCAGGGCACCAGAATACAGGGAAGTCGAGACAAGCCGGGATCGTATTAACCAGGAAATCAGTCAGATAGGAATTCAGAAATAACAACAAGGCACTAGGCGTAACTGGAACCACGCTAGGACAACTTGCTAAGAGAAAGAAAGCCCTTTAAATAGAGCCACAGCACTTCCTATTGGTGCTCAGAGGAGATGCCCTGTTCTGCTATAGGATCGCTGGTCATGTGCTGCGATTGGTTGTCCTTCCTGCATGCTGCGTCTGATTCGCGGGCAGCACCATTCTCTGTCCTGTAGTACACAGTACCCTGGAATAAGGCTTTCTGGATATCAGCTGCTGTGACGGCCGCAACATTTCCCCGGACATGGGTCGAAGGTGCAACATTTTCCTGGACATGGGTCGAAGGTGCAACATTTCCCCGGACATGGGTCGAAGGTGCAACATTTCCCCGGACATGGGTCGAAGGTGCAACATTTCCCCGGACATGGGTTGAAGGCACAACATTTCCCCGGACATGGGTCGAAGGTGCAACACTTCCCTGGACATGGGCCACCATGACAGATACGGTCCTGAGGAACGATCCTGGGAACCTGCTTCCAACCTCCGAGCTTCCCGTCTGGTCCGACGGTTCCATCTCCTTCATCCGACCAAGCCTGCACCTGGTCGTCCCCGGAGGGGCTGCCTGGGGGGGGATTATGTCAGGACTCACCTCAGACTGGAACCACATGGAGGGGGAAGATGCTGACTGGGAGACACAGCCCCCGCGTCGGTAGAAGGAACAGGATACAACATGGTTTCCCCAGCACAGCAACCAGGCCCTGCTCCGCCTCTGTTTGGGGAGTTCCCCCACAGGGATTGGACAGGGAGGTGATGACAGCGGCTGGGAGGCTGGGCCATGAGTCTATGACCTCAGCATGATTGACTGGGGTTCCCTGTCTCCTGAGTCACGCTCCACCTCCAGAGGGGGTGGACCAAGGAGGCAGGGCTCTGACTATGTAAACCACTAACACAATCATATCATTGCTTAGTTGTTGTCTAACCTTCCTATAGACACAAGCAAGCTCCATAGTTCCTATCTGGGACCTGACCCTTCTTCATAGATCTTCAGTACCTAACCTTTGACTCCCTTCATCGACTCTTTGCCTGATTTACTGACCACGAGATTTTCCTGCCGATATTGTACTTCACCGACCAACCCTGCATATTGAGGTTCAACCTAGAGACTCTTGACATAACCTCCCTCCTGCCGATACTTACCTCCCTTCTGCCGATACATACCTCCCTCGCCGGCTCCCATGGCGTGTCTGGCAAGCTGGAAGCTTGCCTCGCCGTTTCGTGTGCGCCAGCAGATGTGGTGATGTCATCACGCTGTGTGATGACATCATCGGCAGGCACCGGTGGGTAAAATTCAGGAAGGGGAGGGGGCTCCTTTGGAGCCCTCTATCTCCCCAACTGTTAAAACTACAGCAATGCAAGTTGCACTGCTGGAAAGGGGAGAGTGTACAGCATTAACTGTTTTGCTGCCGGATTTCGATTCAGCGCCAATTGGATTCAAACCTTGGATGTCAGTCAAGCCTCCGGGTCACCCCCCACCCACTGACATACTCACCATATGTGCGAGGATGTCAGTGGGCCAGTTAACCCCCTAGCTGCCAAGTGGAGATAGGGGGAGCCTTTGGATCCCATTATCTCCCAATCAGCTAGAGGGTCATGTTTGACATCATTGGAAAGGACTGGTCATGGCCTTTCCAATGATACCAAACATTACCAGGTTTGGTGTAAAAATATAATAATTAAAAAAAAATTCTTTTTTTAAAACAATTGTCTGCAAGGTTTAGTTAAATAGGACCTAAACTGTAATCTAAAAATAATGAGCATAAAACGGTCATAATGAGCTCAGCGCACATATGTGAACTGGCTCAGCAGTGAAGGGGTTAAACAGCAAAAACATGTAAAAATTGGGTATTTCTATTCTCGGGACAAAATTTTGAAACTGTTTAGCCAGTGTCTTTTCTGGTGGTTGTGGAGTTTGGGGATTAAATTACGAAAAAGTGTGTTTTTACCATTTTTTTCATCATATTTCTTATTTTTTTTATAGTAAATTATACAATATGATGGAAATAATAGTATTTCTAGAAAGTCCATTTAATGGCGGGAAAAACGGTGTATAATATGTGTGGGTTGCATAAACGAGTAAGAGGAAAATTTGACCTAAACACTAACAGCACAGAAACGTAAAAACAGCAGCAGGCACTCCAGGACGGATTTGCGTAAACCCGCCTGGTCCCTAAGGGGTTAAAACAAAATTCACTTTTATATGGGCTCCAGAACATAGCCTAAAAGTTGTAATAACTGAACCTTCAACGTGAAGGTAAGACAAGGAGTGTCTAAGGCTGGGGTCAGACTAACGCATTTTTAATGTGCGTTTAGGCACACTTAATCACGGCTGCAGTAGCAGCAAATGATGGGCAATGAGAGCCAATATATCAAGTATGGCCGCATGAAAGTCCGGCTGCGCAACGCAAGTGGAAAATGAACGCATTTTTTCGAGAACGCAGAACCGCTAGTACTGACGTACAGAGTGCGCTGCGGTGGCATAGCAGCGTGTGTGCGTGATTAGGAGATGTCAGACGCTGCTAATGTCCAGCCTACATAACGTCCAGACACAAACAGTGTTTTATTGGTGATCCGTAAAAAAATCACGCATGAAAATGCGCGTCGTCTGACAATTTTCGCGCATTCCGTGGAAAAATACGTCAATGCGCTTGGACGCACTTTTTGACGGTCGCTGCGAATAATGCGTTCGTTTGACCCTAGCCTAAAATAGGTAAATTTAAATTCTCACTTACCTAAGTACAATCTCAAGTCACTGAGTTATAGGTGCTCATTAACTAAACCATGCTATGTAAGTTTGGTGATCTCATTAAGCAGTGATTATACAGAATTTATCTTCTAAATCGCTATGAGACTTTATTTTTTGACAATCATTGATACCCTTAAAACTTAAAAATATATATTTTCCCAAGCTACCACGTTAAGGCTGATTGATTTTGGGATATTAGTAATAGAGATCAACCATTTGTTGGCTGTAGAGCCTTTTATTCATTTATAATCGTTTCTATACTTTCCTGAAATGTATAGCTATCACTCTCCTTTTTTAAAATAATTGTTGACCAGTGCACTGGTAATGTGTTGTCTGCTAAAAAATTGTTAATTAGTATTATTACTATTTTTAAGTGAACTTAATAAAAGCTATGTTTTAACTAGTGATGAGCCAAACACCTCCGTGTTCGGTTTGCATTCGAACTCGAACAATTTCAAAAGTTCGGGTTCGAACGCAAACACGAACCGAACTCAATGCAAGTCAATGGGACTCGAAAGTTCGATTTTTAGAGTGCTCACCATGAGGGCATATATGCAACATATTTGCCATAAAAGGTGTATGGGGGCCCGGGTAGTGCCCTGGGGGACAGGAAACAAGGACAAAAAGTTTTTAAAAAAAACGTTTTTAAAGGAGCAGTGAGTTTTCCATGAAATAAAGGTTAAGAAAAAAAATGAAACATTCCTTCAAATATCATGCCTAGGAGGTCCCCATAACCTGCCCGTGAAGTGGCGAATTTGTAGGATGTAGAGAAACATTTAAAAACAAAAAACTGACATTTCATATGATGGTACATGGTTTTCCTTTAATCTATTCATAAACAACTGCTTGGGGCGACAGCCTGTATGAAAAGAGGAGAAGTTTTAGGTCACGCAGAACAAGTTTAGTGATTTTTTGGCTAAATTATGTTGAAACTTATGCAGGCTTTGGATGAAAGTGACAATAGGTGCTTTAAAATTGGGCCTTTAGCGTCGGCAACAGTGCCGTCACACCGTAACCCCTCTGTGGTATTGTGGAAGAGTGCAGGGTTGGACCCTGCGGTCAAATATTAAAATGATATGAATCTGGTATAGGCGTCAGTGGCAATGCACCCAAATATTGTGCCTTTGGTGGCAGCAAGTGCCTTCACACCGTAACCCCTCTGTGGTATTGTGGAAGAGTGCAGCGGTGGACCCTGCGGGCCAATATTAAAATGATATGAATCTGGTATAGGCGTCAGTGGCAGTGCACTCAAATATTGTGCCTTTGGTGGCAGCAAGTGCCTTCACACCGTAACCCCTCTGTGGTATTTTGGAAGAGTGCAGCGGTGGACCCTGAGGTCCAATATTAAAATGATATGAATCTGGTATAGGCGTTAGTGGCAGTGCACCCAAATATTGTGCCTTTGGTGGCAGCAAGTGCCTTCACACCATAACCCCTCTGAGGTATTGTGGAAGAGTGCAGTGGTGTAGGTTTTGGTAATGCAGAAGAGATTCCCGATCTATTCAGTTACATCAGCAGCTATAACAAAACCGGGTCAGCAATGTTTAGGCACTTGTACTGCGCTACTGTATATGGTGAGAATCGGCGCACACCAGTAGCAACAAAAGGAAGCAAGCAGAACAGGCAGGGAATTAACAGAGAGAATAGTCAAATGGCAGGCAAAGTCGGCAACAGATCGGGTCCTCGGAACAAGCAGGGTCAGTAACAAGTATACAAACTGATTCGGTAAGCTAGCGATGCGGGAATAAAGGCTGAGACACACAGCAAACATTTTGCAGGCTTGACTTCACTCCGCTCCGCCTCGCAGCGTGTCTACACTGTATTACGTTTGCTTCTCACCGCACTGGACAGGAATCCACTAACTAAATTAAAATGTACACACAAAACCGTTTTATTTTCACAAAGCACATGTTATATAGGCAAAAAAAGTTTCTACTGAATAAAATACATCAAAAATTACTGTTAATTTAATAGCAATAGTATAAAAATATAAAAAAGAGGTAACCCCTGATCATATATATTATAGGGACATGAAGCGCTGTGTATAGAGTAGCGATGCCTTGATACCACACACAGACATATACGTATATATCAACACGCAGATATATATATATACACCCACCCACAGTCCTTAGACCATATATACACATACGCACATGGGGGGTGGCATGTGGACAATCTCAACTAAATGCGCCCCCCCATTTGGCTGATCCCTCCAGAAGAAATGTTGAACCTGACAGAGCAGAGTATATATATCATACATGCCCTTACCTTCCCCTATAAATTTGCTAAACGTATACACACAAAAAACAAACCACTGCCTGAGACCCTGTGCAGCCCACATGCCACCCCCCTCTACCTGGCTGAATGTATCTAATATATATAATTAAATACATTCAGCAAGGTAGAGAAAGGAAAAAAAAGTTTTATTTTATGCTCCCGGGGACATTTAAAAATGTCCACGGATTTTGTTTTTTAAATGTGTCGCCTAACCTTAGCCTGGTGGTCAGCCTCCCTGGATCCTGGTTGTCGGGGGGGTCTACCGTGGCCGCAGGTGCAGTGGCTCCCTCCCTGCGCTGCCTGTCTCTGCCACATGCACCCGGGCGGCTAGCCCGCACAGTCGCAGCTCTGTCATCCGGCGGCCGCATGCTCCTCAAGGGGATCCTTGGGAGGCCCCGGCAGGCTGCCCTCTACAGTGCCTGATTAGAGGGCCGTGTCTGCCTGATGTTTTAGTAACAAGAATGTTTTATCTCATAGGCTTCAATGTTAAAAATATTCCTGTTTTAATTCAATATCTAATAAATCGTTGCTTATAATATTCTGCAGTAAAGAGTCTCTTTATTTCTAGAATTTTTTTGTATTTTTTAACCACTTGGCTGCTAGCGCGTCCAGTCAAGTGGTTCTCCTAGCACAGGAGGCAGCAATCAGCCGGGATTCCGGCTGATTGCTGGCCCCCCCGGTGCGGGCTGAAATCTAGCATGTCAGCCCGGCACTCCGGGATGCTGGGGGTGAAGATAGATGTCATCACGGCGGCGCGATGACATCTATTTCAGGCGCCCCCCGCGAGTGCAGAGGAGGCGCCTGAAAGGGAGGGGGAGGTCCTTCAGACCTCTCTCCGTCCCAATTGCGGGGGACCAGAGGCTGAAGGCAGGCGCGGTTTGGAAGGGCACAGCCTGCCCTTCCAAACCGTGGCTGCCTTTAACCCCTGGGGTGCCGGATCACGATTTGGCGCCGAAAAGCGCCGAATCGTGATCCTCTCCCAGAGCTGGCTGACATCTTGGATGCCGGCCAAGCTTCCAGGAATGCTCCCTGATGACTGGCGTTCTCGTGCTATGCAGTCCTGGAGTTAACCCCTAACTGCCACCAATGGTGGAGATGAACCCCCTTTCTCCAGATCCGTGGCAGCTAGGGGTTAATGTTTGGTATTGCTGGATCGGCCAGAGCATGGCCTTTCTAACGATACCAAACATGACCATGTAAAAATAATTTTTTTTTAAAAAATAGTAAAATATTCCCCAAAAAAAGTAACGAGTCACCATTTCTAATTTTGTTAACAAGCACACCCCATAGAAAATATAACCGCAAATGCTCGCATGTTAAAATGTTAAAAAAACACTTTACACATTGTAAATTATTGAAAATTCTAATTTTATTGAATTTTTTTGTTATAATATACAGACAGGACATGACGTATACATATAATAATGATATATTATGAATCTGCCGAGTCTGCCGGAAAGAACGATATATAATATGTCTGGGTCATATATTAAAATAAGGCTTAAAAACAAGTTTAACACGATGAGCGAAACTGGTAAAAACTAGCTCAGCACAGAGGCGTGAAATGGCTCAGCAGAGAAAGGGTTAAGCATTTTTATACTTTTTTTTAAAAAAAAAAAATTCGAACTTTTGGCGAACGTCCCCAAAAGTTCGAGAACTTTCGAACGGCCAATGTTCGAATCGAACTCCGAACCGATCGAACCGAACAGCTCATCCCTAGTTTTAACCTATTTTAGACACTCCTTGTCTTACCTTCACATTGAAGGTTCAGTTAATAACATTTCAATTACGGTTCAACCCCGGAAAGAGTGTCTAAACAGACGATTTATTATGGTCACACTATTCACTCCCTTCTAACATCTTCTGGGTGTTATATCTTCCTAAATGTTGTAATACATCAGACATAGCTCCGGATGGGCTGCAAATTCCAGAACTGGTGTCCAGAATGGAGGCTGAATCTGTCTGCATTATCTCATGGACACATGCAGCAGTACCAGAATTAACCTGCAGTCAGGGGTGGCAAGAGAGGCAGAGCCTCCCCTGCTGTTCCAGTAAATTAATGTGCTCAATGTGCTGCAATGACGTGTGTGTGTTTGTGTGTATTTAATCTGTAAATAAATGGTTATATTGAAAAAAGTTATCATACTCACCTCTCCACGCTCCCTCGCTGTGCTTGCTTCTTCTCTCTCTCTTCCGTTTGCCAGCTGCTGTGTGTGTGTGATTCACTACACAGACAGCAGGGGCAGCACTGAGCCAGCCTAGGCTACTCAATTTGCGCAGCTCTACGCTGCGGTAATTGCGAAGCCCAAGCTGGTGGCACGCTCTCCAGGCACGGAGAGCACATGAAAGCTTCAGCCAATGGGAAAGCTCCCATTGGTCTCAAGCATTTCCTTTTTTTTTAAAAAAAAATGCTCACCATGGGAGGCAGAGCTCCTCATGGTTTGATTGACGCAGGACAGTCATGTGACTGTCCTGGTCAGTCATGCGGGCGTTGCCATGGTGGCCCATATACAGATTTTCTTACTTGCAGCGAGGTGTGGGCTGTCTTCTCCCACTGCACTCCAGCAGCATCATGGCTGAGGACTGCGGGACACTGGAGATTGGTGGAGTTTGAGGGAGTTTGAGGGCCAGCAGGATAGCAAAGTCGCAGAGGTGGCATCAGGTATGGGGCTATATACAAACAGTGTGCTAATACACAGTAATATGGGGCTATATACAGTGTGCTAATACAGAGTAATGGGGCTATATACAGACAGTGTGCTAATACAGCGTAATGGGGCTATATACAGACAGTATGCTAATTCAGAGTAATATGGCTATATGCAGACAATGTAATATACAGTAATATGTGCTAATACAGAGTAATATGGGGCTATCTTTAGACAGTGCTAATACAGAGTAATATGGGGCTATTTACAGACAGTGCTAATACAGTGTAATGGGGCTATAAACAGACAGTGTGCTAATACAGAGAAATGGGACTATATACAGACAGTGTGCTAATACAGAGTAATGGGGCTATATACAGACAGTGTGCTAATACAGAGTAATGTGGCTATATACAGACAGTGTGATAATACAGAGTAATGGGGCTATATACAGACAGTGCTAATACAGAGTAATATGGGGCTATATACAGACGGTGCTAATACAGAGTAATATGGGGCTATATACAGACAGTGTGCTGATACAGAGTAATGGGGCTATATACAGACAGAGTGCTAATACAGAGTAATGGGGCTATATACAGTGTGCTAATATATCTGGCTCTGTTTCATACAGTATATATCTGGCTCTGATACTAGCCAGTGCCTCACCAGTCACTGACCTCACGGCACGTCACTGCTGCAGATCAAGCCCTCTGCCTGTCGAAATCTGTAGTCTGCCAAAGTATTGTAAACCTCTTTATACAGTGGTTTTACGTACTTCTTTAAAGTGTGTTTATAAGTGTGTGGTGATGATGATGATAAGGTTAAGGGGTCAATTAGTGAAAGGGATAACTGCACATTCATTTAGTTCCTGAAACATTTTGATTCATTGCTTGAATCAATACGCAGCTTCACTTCATTTACATGATGGAAAGGCAATTTTTACTGTGTATGATTTTCATCCTGTAGTAGCTTTGTTTGAGAGATATAATACATTTAAAATGTCATGGTTTATTTTTCAATGATATGAATGATTGGCTTTCCAGTGTTGGAAATTACATGTTTTATGCAATATGGATTGTCTTTTGTTTTACAGATAAATCTCTTACCTACATATAGTAATTTCAGCCGGATTTTAGTCCTTTAAAGAAAACTCATATCAATAATTTACATTTATATTTTATTTAGTGAATGTCAGTAAGCTGCTTAAGAAAAAAATAGAAGAACCAATATTCACAATGGAACAATTTGCTCCATAAAATAAAATAAGTAATAAAAGTAACCCTGACTATCAGAAGAAACATCCTGACACAAACCATTAATCCACCGCCTCCAATCCCATAGACCCCATCTGCTACCCTCTGCCGCTCCCTCCCAGGGACTGAGGAGGAAGTCAGTTCCTTACTGTCCTCCTCACATCTCACTATGTGCCCACTTGACTCCACTCCCTCACATCTGATACCTCCACTGTCCTCCTCCCTCACCCCTGCTCTCACACACATCTTCAACCTATCTCTCTCTACCGGCTACTTTATATTCACCTTCAAACACGCACAGGTTACCCCTTTTCTTAAAAAAAACCCCATCGATCCCAACTCTCCATCCAATTATTGTCCTGTATCCCTGCTTCCGTTTACCTTTAAGTGCCTGGAAAAAATTGTTTTCAACCACCTCTTCCTCTTCCTGTCCTCTAATTCCCTACTTGACCTCCTGCAATCAGGCTTCCGCCCCTTACACTCAACCGAAACTGCCCTCACCAAAGTCACCACGAACTCCTAACTGCTAAAAAACACAGCCACTATTCTATTCTCATCCTGCTTGAACTCTCGGCTGATTTTGTCACTGTATATCACCCCTTCCTTCTACAGACTCTCAGCTCGCTCGGTCTCTGTGACATTGTGCTCTCTTGGATTCACTCATATCTGTCTAACAGGTCATTCTCTGTATTATTTGCTGGTAACTCCTCCTCTTCAATGCCTTTATCAGTTGGTGTACCTCAAGTCTCTATCCTAGGTCCTCTGCTCTTCTCTATCTACACCTCCTCCCTGGGCAAAATCATTAACAACTTTGGCTTCAATTACCACCTCTATGCTGATGATACTCATATCTATCTCTCTACCCCTAATATCTCTCCTCCTGTCCTTTCCAAAGTCAGCGACTGTTTATCTGGCATCTCCTCCTGGGTGGCCTCTCCCCACCTAAAGTTTAACATGTCAAAGACTGAGCTTTTACTAATTCCTCCCTCTAATGCTTTCCCACCTCCTGGCTTCTCTATCATGGTCGCAGTGGCATAACCAGACTGAGTTATGGGCACCCGGGCAGAATTCCCCCCCCCTCATATAAACATCCACTCTGGTTATAAGCAGGTCCAAACTGGGACAAAGTATAGGTCCAGGCATTTTGGACTGAGCAGCCCACTTTTTTTTTCCACACAGCGTACATTACTGTATATATTGCCCCCAGCTCATACATATATCTAAATTGCCCCCAGCTCAGACATATATATATATCCCCAGCTCACGCACATACACATATATATATATATTGCCCCAGCTCACATACTGTATATATCTATATTCCCTCAGCTCATACATATATATATATATATTGCCCCCAGCTCACATATATTGCCCCAGCTCTCATATATTGCCCCAGCTCACATATATTGCCCCAGCTCACATATATATATATATATATATCTATATTGCCCTCAGCTCATACATATATATATATATTGCCCCAGCTAACATATATTGCCCCAGCTCTCATATATTGCCTGCAGCTCAAATATATTGCCCCAGCTCAAATATATTACCCGCAGCTCACATATATTGGCCCAGCTCACATATATTGGCCCAGCTCACATATATTGGCCCAGCTCTCATATTGCCCCAGCTCTCATATTGCCCCCAGCTCTCATATTGCCCACAGCTCAAATATATTGCCTCAGCTCTCATATATTGCCCCCATCTCAAATATATATTGCCCCCAACTCACCTATATTGCCCCCAGCTGCCTCTCCCACTCTGCCAGGCTCCTCCATGTGCTGTTATTACCTCGAGCAGCTGCCGGCAAAGGGTTGTAGCCCGGCCGCTTGTTGGGAACCATGTAAAAGCGGTGGTCTCGCGAGATCCCAGAGTTCACGGGATCCCGGAGACCATCAGGAGAAAGGAGAATCGTAGTGAGAAAATGAGTGACCTATGATAACAGGTCCTGGTCCTGTACTGACTCCAGCACCCCGTGGAGCTTCAAATTCCCACCTGTGTCTGGATTACAATGCAACCACAGCCGAGATCATTGAGCTGCTGCTGGAGCGCAGTTAGGTGAGTAGAGGTTGTGGTTTGCACTCCCTCCACCTCCTGTGTGCGAACCTGGATGTCTGCCAACTGCATCCGGGTCACCGCCGGGGCAGCACCGAAGGTCTGCATGTCTGCCTGCCAGGACCTCCTGGCATCAGCCAATAGAGAATGAATGTCCCCTTTAGTAGCTGGAAGGCCATCATCTGTATTTGCCTGTAGTGCAGGCAGCACATTCTCAGGGTCTGCCAATTATGGGCTAACCCGTCCAGGTCCGGGCTGGGTAGATTGTGGTATTCGCTGACTCTGACCTCCACCCAACGCCTGACTGATATCAGGCGTTAGGGGTGCTTCTGCAGTCCCGCCACCTCTATATTTCCTCCCCATCAAGGATCCAAGCGGGGAAGAAGTGTCCCTGTCGTAGTAGGCCTCAAAAATGGCCACTGGCCGGCAACAACAGCAACCTCGAGGTCGCTTCCACCCCAATCCGGGTCCGGAGGGGGGAACCGAGCACGCTCCGGAGTAACACACCTGTCACCCGACGGCGAGGGAACGGTAAGGAGAGGTTCCCAGGTCTAGGAACGCTAATATCCCTGAGTGTTGCAAAGGGGATAGCAGAGCTTCACTCGCACGCGTCTACTCCCAACTGCCACCGGCCACACCCTCTCGGCCATTTCTTACTGCTGACAGCACAAAGCAACTCATCCACACTCTTGTAATCTCCCGATTTGACTATTGTAATAATCTTCCAGTCGGCCTCCCTCTCTCCTGCCTCGCTCCCCTACAATCCATTCTGAATGCCTCCGCCAGGTTCATCTACCTCACCCGCCACTCTGTCTCTGCCTCTACACTCTGTGAGTCCCTTCACTGGCTCCCCATCCACTATAGAATTAAATTCAAAATACTTACACTGACCTACATTGCTCTCACTAACGCAGCCCCCCACTACCTGTCCTCACTAATTACCAAATACACCCCAGCCCGATAGACTGCAGGATTTCCCATGTGCAGCCCTCATCCTCTGGAACGTTCTCCCATGTACTGTTAGACTTTCTCCTAGTTTCCCTTCCTTCAAACGCTCTCTTAAGATATTCCTATTTAGGGAAGCCTACCACCCGACTTACTAATACACCTCACGGCCCCAACCTGTCCATCACTCTCACCTTGCAGTCCTCTCCTCCCGTTTCCACCACCAACCCTTCTAGATTGTAAATTTCCATGGGAATAGGGACCTCGTTACCTCCTGTACTGGTTTATCAAATGTCGTTCAGTCTCAATGTATTGTAACCCGGTCTATATCATGCCCATTGTTCAGCGCTGCGGAATATCCAGGCGCTATATAAATAAAGTATAATAATAAGTCATCTGCAATTCCTAGAGTAATCTACAAATCATAGCAGAATAATCTTGGGAATTCAGTGTGGTGTCCTTTTATGGAGGACTTCCTGAATGTATACATTGTATTATTTAGATAATCTCATGCCTACCATATTGTTAAGGTAAGGTCACTGTCAATATGCAAGGTATGAGGCTGCATTATTTCCTTCCTCTCTCTTCAGACCAGCATCTATAATGCAACAATGTAGTTTTGAGCATTATTAGTAATATTACCTCACTTGTACAGACCCCCGCCGAACGTGCCCTCGATTTGATACATAAAAGTATAAACTCGAGTACACCTCACCGTGGATCAATGGAGTGGGGGTCTCTTGCTCCACAGCCCCAATAACCGGAAAAAATAGAAAGAACTCCAAAATCCACAAAATAATTTCAAATGGATTTAATCCAACATCAAGAAAGGCAACGTTTCGACCAACTGGTCTTTGTCAAGCTTGACAAAGACCAGTTGGTCGAAACGTTGCCTTTCTTGATGTTGGATTAAATCCATTTGAAATTATTTTGTGGATTTTGGAGTTCTTTCTATTTTTCCCTCGATTTGATAGGTTGTGCACTTGACTTCACACATTGTGTGTACGAATTGACTGGAGTCCGAGTAGAGGAATCAGAGCAGTGCAAAATGAAATCAAACCTATGCTCACATAGATTTTCGATAGAAGAGATTAAACCATTTCTTGGAGAGGTTATTTTTTATGAATAATGGCCCTGAAGGAGTTAACAGATTGAAATATATACCATCAGATACTGCACAATAACGGGAAAAAAATTAAAAGCTGTGAAACTAAGATGTGACATGCTGCAAATTAACAGTATCTACATATGCTATTCATTATATACTGCTGTTTTAATTATAGCTTTTGTACTGCACTCATTAAAACTCCAACACACTGAACTGACACCTTACTGCATCTTCATCATTTTCCATTACCACATGTTCCACTTTACTTCTTGTGAAAATAAGAAAGACTTTTGCTAATCCCTTTAGAATAGTTTAACGTTTATTTTCCAATGTGCATGCTTAATTTGGATCAAGCTAACATTTCGCATTATTTGTTTTATCGGGATTGAAAACATCTCACGTTTGCCTACTTGAACATGTCACTGCCGCCATGCAATGCAGAAAGTAACAGAATGTTATTAAGGATTTGTTCCTGTTGTTCTGTTATACCAGGGTGTGATGGAGATAATAGTTGATTGATTTTAATAACAAGTACTATCCATGTTTCCAATGTTCATGTTCAAACAAAAACATGCAATCAAACACCCCATGAAGAAATCTCATATTGCACAACTA
Source organism: Leptobrachium leishanense (assembly GCA_009667805.1). Taxonomy (NCBI): domain Eukaryota; kingdom Metazoa; phylum Chordata; class Amphibia; order Anura; family Megophryidae; genus Leptobrachium; species Leptobrachium leishanense. The sequence goes on along the minus strand of CM019067.1, from coordinate 178,845,389 downwards.
TTTGAAATTGTGATTAAAAGGCCTGAATGTAAGAAGGACACTGAATATATATGATAAATGGGGAAAATGTATGCATCAGGATGTTTTTTACAATACAGGTGGCATTCATCCCTCATTGTAATCATCAACACAAGGGAACAGATAACATATACTTTAATTTATTCATACTGTGCCCCATATATGAAAATATAAGTGTTTTGGGGTTGGGGAATATTTAGAGTGTTTTCTTTACTTCTGTTGCATCAGGTTTAAATATAAAATAATATAGGTGCCGGATCAACCTGAATGACTGTAGAGGTTCAATGGGTCCCCAAATTGTCATCAGCAACACGATATAATAATGCCGACAGCCTTCAAAAACATCATCAAGCCCTAATCTTTACCATTGATTTAATTAATCCATTTTACACACTTTGATGCAAATCTTATTAATTATTTATAGAGCCTTGTTCAGTAGCCTTATCCTAGTCGATGCTACCTCCTTCTCCTCCACCCACCTTGGAGTTGGACTGTTAAATGACGACATCTAAGTGCAGGAGAGATCATTGACCATGGCATTGCAGCCTGAGCACATAACAGTCCAAATGCAAATCCTAGATTGGACATAGTAGCAAGTTGGCCTGCCAGGTGCTGAATGTTAACACACGTTATGGTTAGATTGGTTATTTCTTTTCATTAAGAATTGTAAGGTAACAATAACAAACTGAATTATCTGGTACACTTGTTAGAAGTGGATTAGTGTATGTTTTATAATACATACAGTATGTGGTTTTGGTTTGTAATTGGAGTTGTAATTATTGCATTCACTTGCTAATTGTGCATATTTGATGTTTCACTGGCACGTTGATCTAGTATGGACCATATCCTGTTAATCCGTCACCACTTGTAAATACAAACTTGGTTTATTTGCTAAAGTAATGGATTAGACCCCATCTCTAGAATCTCATTTATCTGCCTGTTTTATCACACCTCACAATTAAAAGCAAAGACCTGGGTCTGAAATATTAGCATAAAAGCAAAAATATCTAGATAATGATATAACATACCAAATGCATGATCGATGTGGATTTGTATGCTATATAGAAATATATGAAATTCCTGCGCATTGCTCCAGAATTAGACGACATTGACTATATTTAAAGAGAAACTATCCCTTACATAAGATGTAACTACTATCACTTGTGCATTGCAAATTACACATTGTAAAACACATGTTGCGGGGTAGTTTCTATGTTTGTAGTAATTGCATGTAAAAAAGGAAAAATAACATAATTTTTTTTATCTCCTGTTTCCATTTTTGGATTTTCAACATGCAACATTTACCAAAATCTATGCAAAAGCTTTACTTTGTGGCTGTTGTTTATTTAATCTACAGTGTTTAACAGTTAGTGACCTGGAGGAGGGAATGTTTACATAAGGCAGCAGGATGCTATTGTTCTCCAGGATAACGGAGATAAGAGATGGCAGCTAAATCCGATAATGATGGGAGCTTAATAGACTTTTATCCCAAGGTGATGTCCTTTGAATACATCCTACACAATACAGTGATTTGGATAGGTGATCGACCTATTTACTCTATTCTATAATATAATATTCAGGAATTCACTGGAAGGTATAATGTAGTTAGCAGAAATCAACATGGAGTTATGAAACACCGATCATGTCAGACTAGCCACTATGAAGATGTAAGTAGAAGTATAGATCAGTGGGATGCAGTGGATCGCGATTTACTTGGATTTTGCCAAAGCTTTCAACACCATTTCACACAAGGTTATTATTCAAATTAAGAAAAATTGGTCTAGGTGAAATTTCTTGTTCTTGGATAGAACACTGGCTAAAAAATAGAGTACACAGAGTGGTCATAAATGGTAAATTTTTGAGATGACACCAGCGGTAAGTGGTGTCCCTCAGGGGTCGGTTATAGGACCACTTTTATTCAATCTATTTATAAATGACCTTGAAATTGGCTTAGGAAGCCATGTGTCAGTGTCTGCAGATGACACAAAACTAGGAAAGGTGATACAATTTGAGCAAGATATTACTTTGCTGCAGAGAGATTTAGATAGATTGGGGGACTGGGCACTCAAATGGTAGATTAAATTTAATGTTGCTTAATGCAAGGTTATGCACTTTGGAGTGAGGAATACTCAAGCAACTCACACTCTATATGGTACTGAGTTAGGGAAATCAATGCAGGAGATGGATTTGGGAATAGTCATAGACTCCAAACTCAGCAACACTGGCCAATGTCAAACAGCAGTTGCCACGGCCAGCAAAGTATTGGCATGCATTAAAAGGAGAATTCATTCTCAGGATTAAAATGTAATTTTGCCTCTTTATAAATCAATGGTAAGACTGCACCTAAAATATGCTTTGCAATTTTGGGCACCTGTTTTAAGAAAGGATATTATGGCGCTAGAAAAAGTGCAGAGACCGGCAACTAAATTAATAAGGGGAATGGAAGATTTAAGTTAAGAGGAAAGGCTAACAAGCTTAAACCTGTTTAATTTAGAGAAATTGCACCTTAGAGGGGATCTGATAACTTTATATAAATATATATATGAGGCCATTATAATCTACTTGTTACGGATCCTGGTACACCCAAGCTCGGGAACCTCTGTCTGGGTGCCCCTTTCCACTGTACAAGGAGCTGATTGTAACCCCACAGAGTAGACAACACATAGACTGTGAGATCAATCTTTGCCTCTTGAACACCAATACTCAGAATGCCTTTATTCAGAGGTTTTCAGTTAGACACTCAAATGTAAGAAACACAGAATACACCAGATCCTCCCAAAGCTTTCCCCTCCCCACACACCCTGGTCTCCTAACAAAGGAAACTGATAAAGAGTTCTGGTAACATACAGATCTGGGGGAGGGGGTGGAAACAGGGCAAATGGTTACAGACTAAACATGGGAAAAAAACACAGTATCTCACACACTCTACATTAAATACAGGGCAATGAAATGTAAGAAAATTAAACACAAATAAACATTGTCCTGGCCGTTCCATCACACCATTGTCTGGAAAGCTCTTCATTAATAGGATTATACACAGGACACAAGGTCACCCATTTCTACTGGATGAATGGAAATTCAGCCTAATGCATAGGAAGGGTTTTATTTTTTTACAGTGTGTAAAGCTGTGGAATTTTCTGTCTGTTTTAAACAACGACTGGCTGAGTTCCTGAAAAAACAATAATATTAATGGTTATAATATTTAATATACCAGTAAAAGCTGCTTGATCTAAGAAGAAATCTGACTGCCATTTACGTTCAAGAAGGAATTTCTTCCCAGTATTTTGCATATTCGACAAGTGCTTAAGGCTGGAAAAAATGTTTTTGCTTTCTTTTGGATCAACAGCAGTAGGTGTTGTGAGTAGTGATGAGCCGAACACCCCCGTGTTCGGTTCACATTTGAACTCGAATAATTTCAAAAGTTCGAGTTTGAACTCGAGCACGAACCGAACTCAATGCAAGTCAATGGGACTCGAAAGTTCGATTTTTAGAGTGCCCTCCAAGAGGGCATATATGCAAGATATTTGACATAAAAGGTGTATAGGGGTCCGGGTAGTGCCCTGGGGGACAGGAAACAAGGACAAAAAGTAAAAAGAAAACGTTTTTAACCACTTGAATGCTAAGGACGCGCTCAGCGCGTCCTCAGCATTCCCGCTGGTGTGCTGAGGACGCGCTGAGCGCGTCCTCACTTTGGGGTCAGCGTTCGGCCGGGTTCCGGCCGATCGCTGGCCCCTCCGGTGCGGGCTGACATCCTGGATGTCAGCCCGGCATCCGGACCAGCAGCCGCCATTATTAGGTGTCATCGCGGGGGCGCGATGACACCTAATTCAGGCACCCCCCCCGCATGTGCGGAGGAGGCGCCTGAAAGGGAGGGGGGGAGGTCCTTCAGACCTCTCTCCCTCCCGATCGGTGGCTCTGCGGGGCTTAACCCAGGCATCATTTGGAAGGGCACAGCCTGCCCTTCCAAATGATGCCTGGCATTAACCCCTGGGGAGCTGGATCGCGAATCGGCGCTGAAAAGCGCCGGTTCGCGATCCTTTCCCGGAGCTGGCCGACATCTTGGATGTCGGCCAAGCTTCCGGGAACTCCCCCAGAGGACTGGCGTCATCGTGCGTAGCACGATGACGCCAGTCCTACAGTTAACCCCTAACTGCCACCAAGTGTGGAGATAGGGAGTTCCAATGAACTCCCTATCTCCCGATCCGTGGCAGTTAGGGGTTAAATTTTGATATGGTTGGATCGGCCAGAGCATGGCCGTTCCAACGATACCAAACATGAAAGTTAAAAATTTTGTAAAAAAAAAAAAAAAAAGAAAAAGAAAAAAAAAAAAAATTAAAAAAAAAAAAAAAACACTTTTTTTTTATTTTTTTTGGTTTGTTAGTGTAGCAATATTGTTCCCATTTCAATTATAATGTGAACAATGATGCTGCACTAACGATTTTTGTATGCGGTGCGTTTGTTAAAAATAGTGTCATTTTCCCCAAAAAAAAATGTAACGAGACCCCATCTCTAATTTTTTTAACAAGCGCACCCCATACAAAATATAACCGCAATTGCTCGCATGTTAAAATGTGGAAAAAAAACACTTTACACATTGTAAATTATTGAAAATACATATTTTATTGCATTTTTTGTTATAATATACAGACATGACATAACGTATACATATAATAATGACATATTATGAATCTACCGAGTCTGACGGAAAGAACGATATATAATATGTCGGTGTCATATACTAAAATAAGCCTTAAAAACACGTTTAAACATGATGCGCAAAACAGGTAAAAAATGACCTCAGCACAGGGGCGGGAAAAGCCTCAGCAGCGAAAGGGTTAAAGGAACAGTGAGTTTTCCATGAAATAAAGGTTAAGAATAAAAATGAAAAATTCCTTCAAATATCGTGCCTAGGAGGTCCCCATAACCTGCCTGTGAAGTGGCGGATTTGTAGGATGTATAGAAAGATTTAAAAACAAAAAAATGACATTTCAAATGACGGTAAATCATCATCGTTTAATCTATTCAGAAACAACTGCTTGGGGCGGCAGTCTGTATGAAAAGAGGAGACATTTTAGGACACACAGAACAAGTTTAGTGATATTTTGGCTAAATTATGGTGAAACTTATGCAGGCTTTGGATGAAAGTAACAATAGGTGCTTTAAAATTGGGCCTTTAGTGTCGGCAACAGTGCCGTCACACCGTAACCCCTCTGTGGTATTGTGGAAGAGTGCAGGGTTGGACCCTGCGGTCAGATATTAAAATGATATGAATCTGGTACAGGTGTCAGTGGCAGTGCACCCAAATATTGTGCCTTTGGTGGCAGCAAGTGCCTTCACACGTAAGTAACCCCTCTGTGGTATTGTGGAAGAGTGCAGTGGTAATGCAGTGGTAATGGTTTTGGTAATGCAGAATAGATCCCCGATCTATTCAGTTACATCAGCAGCTATAACAAAACCGGGTCAGCAATGTTTAGGCATTTGTACTGCGCTATTGTATATGGTGAAAATCGGCGCACACTATTAGCAACAGGAAGCAAACAGAACAGGCAGAGAATACACAGAGAATAGTCAAATGGCAGGCAAAGTCGGCAACAGATTGGGTCCTCAGAACAAGCAGGGTCAGTAACAAGTATACAAACTGATTCGGTAAGCTAGCAATGCGGGAATAAAGGTGAGACACACTGAGCGTGTAGCGACGCACATCGTAGCAAAGCGAAAAGAAGCAAACATTTTGCAGGCTTGACTTCACTCCGCTCCGCCTCGCAGCGTGTCTACACTGCATTACGTTTGCTTCTCACCACACTGGACAGGAATCCACTAACTAAATTAAAATGTACACACAAAACCGTTTTATTTTCACAAAGCACATGTTATATAGGCGAAAAAAAGTTTCCACTGAATAAAACACACCAAAAAAAGGAATAGTATAAAAATATATAAAAAAAGGTAACCCCTGATCATATATATTATAGGCACACAGAGCGCCGTGTATAGAGTAGGGATGCAATGATACCACACACAGACATATACGTATATATCAACACGCAGATATATATATACACCCACCCACAGACCTCAGACCATATGTACACATACGCACATGGGGTGGGTGGCATGTGGACAATCTCAACTAAATGCACCCCCCCATTTGGCTGATCCCTCCAGAAGAAATGTTGAACCCGACAGAGCAGAGAATATATATATTATCAGGTTCAACATTTCTTCTGGAGGGATCAGCCAAATGGGGGGGGGGGAGGGATTCGTTGTCAAAATGTGTGTGTAATACAAGTCTGGATATATATATTTATAAGAATATAGATAAATATCTTATCTATATATATATATATATATAGAATCCACGAATGGAGCCGCACACGTGTAAATAAAATAACAAATTTATTAAATCTTATAAAATTGACCGACGTTTCGGCTCATGTGTGAGCCATTCTCAAGGTTACATACATAATGAAAACATACCACTTAAATGCAAGACAGAGAATGAACTCACCAATCAGATTGAACTGCCAGCCCTCCTGCATGTGCATCCAATATAATTATATATGCAAATCACATAAGCATCGCTGCATGTGACCCATCACACGCCCAAGTAAAAAGGTTACCACAGTGATGACATAAACACAAGCATGGATCTATAGAACGGACATTTAAAAACAATCATGGAGGAATCAAAAAACAAACTATTCAAAAACACGAAAGTTCTTAGGAGGGAAAAGAAAAAAACATAATAAATAATAAATGAATAAAGAAAATTAGTGCCCCCGTTCAGGGTACCCCAAAATATAACTCAAAAATATAATAAATAAAAATGCGGCGATGCTTATGTGATTTTCATATATAATTATATTGGATGCACATGCAGGAGGGCTGGCAGTTCAATCTGATTGGTGAGTTCATTCTCTGTCTTGCATTTAAGTGGTATGTTTTCATTATGTATGTAACCTTGAGAATGGCTCACACATGAGCCGAAACGTCGGTCAATTTTATAAGATTTAATAAATTTGTTATTTTATTTACACGTGTGCGGCTCCATTCGTGGATTCTATGCAACTTTTTGAGCAAGCACCGTGACAGTCTTCGAGTTGTTCAAGTCGACTTACAAGGTAGTTGCAGGGACATTGTGTTCTAATTATTTTTTGGATTTTTTTCCAAGTCCTTCTGCACCCGATTTATATTTCCTTTTTGCAAGAGTGTACTTGCCGATCTCGTTTATTCATGGAGGATTTTTTACAAAAAGCTGGTGCTTACCAGGATTTTGCTGAGACTTTACATACCACCAATGAACAAGCACTTAAAGTGCTGTGGCCACTTACACCTGAACAACTGGACCACCATCCGTCTTCCAAAGATGTGTATTTTGACTTGACAAAATTTAAATGTAAGGAAATCGATTATAATTTACATGGAGTTTTTCTGTCTGATTATTATCGCAACAAACGCATCCCAAGGGGTTTTAGGATACGTAACGCCCCAACTATTGGCAGGAATAACCCTGATTATTGTAAGAAGTGGATGGCGATTGCCAATAGATGCTCGCTTGATTGGATGACAATCACAATTGAGGAAGTAGGACGGGAACTTCAGCTCACGACTCAGTGTATTACTAAATATGAGAGCGACCATGCCTCAGTCATTTCCTCAGCCCCCTTTGCTTCACAATTAGTGAAGATCCAGGAAGACCTCGATAAATACAAGGCAGATCTCATTCGTTTTAAAAAACAAAAAGTTGAAAAGGTCAACTCTGATTATACCACACATCAGGTGTATCGATGGTTGAATGGTGATCGCCCTGGATATGCTCCTAATCGATCCAGAAGGAGAATTGTCAAACCCATAATTCCCTCTATAGATGTTACATCAGGCGAATCAGCGTCTGACACTGAACTTCCAGCCTCACATCCTCAAGGGGCTTCTTTTTTAGGTGGCAATCAATCCCACAACACAGAGGTTTTACCTCCTTCAAGGATCCAAACCAGGGGAACAACCTTCACTCATGTAAAAGAGTACGACGGGGCGCAAAGAGGAAGGGGCACTCGAGGCAGACCACCACTGCACAGACGTTAGCCCCAGTTTTCAATCTTTCCAAAAAGAAACTTGAGCTAGCACATCTACAAGTTCTCAGCAAAGGTTTGACCTTTGTTCCAACCTTCAATGAGCCAGTCTTTGACTTGGAGGTCCAAAATTACAAACTTCAACGTATTTTGGCAATCCAAGAGAACTTTGGCACAACCTCTGCCGGTGCATACTCTCAGCTCAGATTGAAGAGCACTAATGATGTCAAGACTTGTAACTATTTTGTTAATTCTTTTGGTAAAATTATACAGGAAGAAACTAAATCCATTATGACTACCAATAAACCACATAGATCAAATCTTTCCAAGGATGAACGTATGGCTATTAAGGATCTTTCCTCAGACCCTTCTATCGTTATCCGTCCAGCTGATAAAGGAGGAGGTGTAGTGGTATTGGATTATACTTACTATCAAACCGAAATCTATCAACAACTATCTGATATCAATATCTATCTCAGACTTACTTACTATCCTACAGGAGAGGTTAGTGTTAAGATCAACACTGTGGTTCAAAGGGGACTACAAGCTGGATTTATTTCAGAATCAGTCGCTAAATTCTTGCAGGTACCACATCCTAAAATTCCCATTATATATATACCATTCCCAAAATTCATAAAAATTCTCAAATGCCTCCTGGCAGACCTATCGTATCAGCCAGAGGGGGGGTTCTTGAACCCCTTGGAAAATACATTGATTCACTTTCCAAATCTACCATTCAACGATTACCAACTTGTATTAAGGATACTCCAGATTTTTTGAATAAACTCCAGACATTACAACTTCCGGAAACTCCTTGGTTGTTAGCTACTATGGATGTCAAAAATTTATATACTATAATTCCGCACCAACATGGGATACAGTGCTTCAAGCAAGTGTTATTGCATTCAGAATTATACCAAGGACCACCGGTGGAGTTTCTGCTGGAACTTTTGACTATCACATTGGAGAACAACTATTTCAGATTCGAAAACCGGTTCTATAAACAGATCTCTGGAATGGCGATGGGGGCCCCTATGGCACCATCATATGCCAATGCCTATATGTATTCCTTTGAACAACAGAATCTTTTAAATGTTTTCACATCGCAACTTTTATTTTATTGTAGGTTTGTCGATGATATTTTTTTTGATTTGGGATGGCAATGAAGATTCGTTCCTATCTTTGGCGCGATCTATTAACAATTTAGATTCACCTGTCAAGGTCACAACTAACTCCAGTAGTGACTCGATCTCATTCTTGGATGTGGAGGTGTTTCGAACTAACAACTCTCTTGGCTACAAACTCTATCGCAAGGAAACGGATAGAAATACACTATTGCAAGCAGATAGCCATCATCCGTTTCACTTGAAAAACTCTTTGCCAATTTCCCAATTTCTGCGAGTATTTCGTTACAACAGCAATAGCACTTTTCATTCAGAGCAGATCCAGGAGATATATAATAGATTCATTGAAAGGGGATATACTCGAACTCAGTTAGATAGAGCATCGATTAAAGCTCAGGATCGTTTTGAGCATCCTAAAGAACCATCGACTGTTTCTACATCTAGAATTTTTCTACCGGTTACATATCGTAACCAAGGCGATTTGGTAGCTCATAATCTTAGGAAACACTGGCCTTTGTTTAAGTTTGACACTACGCTTCCGCATCAATTCAAACAACCTCCTATGATTAGTTTTAAAAGGACTTCCAATCTTCATGATATTTTGGTCAAAACGGATCCGTACAATTCATATACGCCAAACTCTAGTATAATTAAAGTGTGGTGCTTTAAATGCTTAGGTTGCGTTACCTGCAGCCACATGCAAGCAGGAACATCCTTCGTACATCCATATTCGGGACGTAGATTTAACATCAAATATCGGATTACTTGTCAAACTCAATTTGTCATATACCTTATCACATGCCCCTGTGGTTTGGGGTATGTTGGAAAAACTGATCTCACATTGCGTGATCGCATACATGGCCATCGCTCAGCTATAAATACCGCCTACAGAGACAATCACACCGACAAGCCAGTGGCTAAACATTTTTTATCTTGTCAACATCGCTTACCCTCTCTTAGATTTATAGGCATTGATCATGTCCCACCACTTCGCCGTGGTGGGAATAGATCTCAGCTTTTATTGCAGCGTGAATCTTTTTGGATCCATAAATTGGATACTCCCACTCCACGTGGACTGAACGAATATAATTCATACACTTGCTTTTTGGCTGATAGATAATCTAAGTAAATGCATTTATATTGATTTGGTAACATGCAATCTCTCTTGCAAAAGTAATTCTTGGTCGCTCGTGTTTTCTTTTTTTCTTGTTTTCAGGTTCTTTTTGAGGATTTTTTTGTTATGTGTTTATTATTCGAATTTTTATTTATTATATTTTTGAGTTATATTTTGGGGTACCCTGAACGGGGGCACTAATTTTCTTTATTCATTTATTATTTATTATGTTTTTTTCTTTTCCCTCCTAAGAACTTTCGTGTTTTTGAATAGTTTGTTTTTTGATTCCTCCATGATTGTTTTTAAATGTCCGTTCTATAGATCCATGCTTGTGTTTATGTCATCACTGTGGTAACCTTTTTTCTTGGGCATGTGATGGGTCACATGCAGCGATGCTTATGTGATTTGCATATATAATTATATTGGATGCACATGCAGGAGGGCTGGCAGTTCAATCTGATTGGTGAGTTCATTCTCTGTCTTGCATTTAAGTGGTATGTTTTCATTATGTATGTAACCTTGAGAATGGCTCACACATGAGCCGAAACGTCGGTCAATTTTATAAGATTTAATAAATTTGTTATTTTATTTACACGTGTGCGGCTCCATTCGTGGATTCTATGCAACTTTTTGAGCAAGCACCGTGACAGTCTTCGAGTTGTTCAAGTCGACTTACAAGGTAGTTGCAGGGACATTGTGTTCTAATATATGTATATATATATATATATATATATATACATATATCTATATCATACCTGCCCTTACTTTCCCCTATAAATTTGCTAAAAATATACACACAAAAAACAAACCACTGCCTGAGACCCTGCGCAGCCCACATGCCACCCCCCTCTACCTGGCTGAATGTATCTAATATATGTAATTAAATACATTCAGCCAGGTAGAGAAAGAAAAAAAAAGGTTTTATTTTATGTTCCCGGGGACATTTAAAAACGTCCTTGCCTTACCTTAGCCTGGTGGTCTGTGGGGGCTCCCTGGATCCCGGTTGTGGGGGCTGGGGGGGTCTGCCGTGGTCGCAGGTGCAGTGGTTCCCTCCCTGCGCTGCCTGTCTCTGCCACATGCACCCGGGCGGCTAGCCCGCACAGTCACAGCTCTGTCATCCGGCGGCCGCATTCTTCTCAAGGGGATCCTTGGCAGGCCTCTGCAGGCTGCCTTCTACAGTGCCTGATTAGAGGGCCGTGTCTGCCTGATGTTTTAGTAAGAAGAATGTTTTATCCCATAGGCTTCAATGTTATATATAGAGTCTCTTTATTTCAACTGATACAATAACCTTTATTTATATCTATTACAATTATAATGTGTGTCCCCTTTGATTGATATAGTCCTCATTCACACTTACACACCGATGCAGTGTTTGTTTTACACTGGTCGAAGGCATGGAGCAGATCAGTTTCTGTCCACTGCTTTAGCGTATTTTCTGTTTACTTTACACTCAAAACGTGTACCTTTTAAGCAAAGATTTCACTTTAGGGAAAAGAAAAATTCACATGGCGCCAAATCTGCTGAATATGGAGAATGTTCAAGTGTAGTAATGCATTTTGTGGCCAAAAACCTAGTCACAGAAAGTGCTGTGTAAGCAGATGCATTGTCTTGATGAAGAATTAAACCATTTTCCCACAGATCTGGCTGTTTTTTTTCTGACTCTTTCTTTCAACTTTGTCAAACCTTTCTTATAACAATGCTGGTTCACTTTTGTGCCTTCTGGAACCAATTTTTCGAAAATGACTCCCTTGACATCAAAAAACACCATGAGCATGACTTTGAATTTTGACTTTGAGCTTTTTTCATTCTTGGTGATTTCGGTGTTTTCTAGTGCATTGGTTGTCATTTTGACTTGGGGTCATAATTGAAGATCCAGATTTCTTGACAAGGGATGATTTTTTTTATATAAAAATATAAGGAAATATACAGTATATACTACAGACTTTATCTCACTAACAGTGAAGTTGTAGGTGCTTGAGATGTGCATTCGTTTCAGAAAAATTCGGAATTTGGAACGAAATTCGATAATTCATATGTCGGAAGTACTTCCGAATAACGAATCGATACGATACGAAATCGAAACGAAACGGTATATAACAAATTTATCATCATAAAAGAAAAATTTGAATAATTGATATCAACTATCGAAATTTGAAATGTACTATCGAATTTCAAATGAACTATCAAATTGATATCAACTGTTGAATTGATCTTAACTTACAATACAAGTAATAGTCAGCAAAGGACTTTATGAAACAAATTAATTTTGTTTCACAGTTTAATTTGACTCAAATACTAACAGGGTTATTCAAAGAGTATCGAAAAGTCACCGCACGTTCGGTGACTTTTCATTCTCTTCAATTTGGCTTGATTCGGCGATCCCATTTCAGCGACCCTGCGGTGTACTCAGTAAGCACCACAGGGCCGTCGTAGTGCCGGGAAAAGCCACCGAAAACCTGCCGAAAACTCACCGCAAAACCCAAGCGAATGCACACCGAAACCCGCAAAAACATCTGTATTAACCCCGCTGAACACGCCAGAGAAACCCGAACAGGAGCCGATCAGAGCACAGAGCAGCCGCTGGTTAAACCCGACACCGCAGACGAATGGAGTGAAAAAAAACAGTACGCTTGAATGTTTGAAAAGTGAAACACTGTTTGCAAAGAAACTACTGAGCGAAAATGTCTGAAAATTACATATGATGTCCAATGAATGATAATAAAAAGGGCTGCTACAGAAAAAAGAAAAAACGTTTAAAAAAAATAAAACAAAATCATAATTGTTTTTTGCAAAAAAATACCGAAAAATGCTTAAAAGATTCTAAAAAATCGATAAATGAAGAGACTTTTTACTGCAGAATATTATAATCAACGGTTTATTAGATATTGAATTAAAACAGGAATATTTTTAACATTGAAGCCTATGGGATTCACCTGAATAAATCTGTCGAACGAAGCCACCAAATGGCAGGGCATTTCGGCAACTTTCACTGCTGGTTTTTGTTCTCTGAGTAGACGAAGCTATGGGGATTTCACTGCCCTCGAACAGGCACTGAACAGGCACTGTATGTGCAGGCAATTCGCCAAGATTAGGCGAACTGCCTGCTCTCTGGATAGCCGAATGGCCAAGAAAGGTAACCAAATTCTGATTTACAGTGTTCGGTTACCTTTCAGCAACCATTCGGATCTCTTTGAATAACCCTTCATATCTGTGACACAGCTTCAAATTTAACCCTAGCTTTTCTTTTAAAATTTGATTCATTGGGGTTTTATTTTGTGATCCAAAATTCGAATTGATATCAACTATCGAATTGATATATGAAATTCGAATCGATTCGAAATTTTGAATCGATACGAAACTTTGAATCGATCCAAAATTAAACAAAATATGAAACGAAATTAGTTATGAAATTTCAAAAATGAAATTATTTAAAAACGTAATGAAGCGAAGCTAAACAAAACAAATTTTTCAGCCATGCACATCCCTTGTAGGTGCTGCTTGATCTCTGCAGACCTAAACAAACTATTCTGTCTAGTCCTCGAACACATCAAGTGTGATTTTTCCTTTGATTTGTGTTTCCCTGAGTGGACTTGTATGAACTGTTTGTTTTTCTCCCAGTGTGCATAATTGTGTCTTTCCTAGTTCACAAAAATGTTCCTTTCCTTTTTTTTTTATACATATTCAATACATTCCTTTCTTTTGATTTTGCTCCTACAGCCCCAGCTGTCCACCCTTTCTATTCTCCTTATCAATACAAATTGAGTTATATTGAGCTAGATATGTCAACAGTCAGTAGGCAGTGCTGAACATTCCAACAGTGCAATATGGGAAACGTCTTGTTAAAAAGGGTGATCCGCTGGTAATGTGATAAACTATACTGTAATTTATACAAGGACAATCTCTCAACATATGGGCAATGTATATCGAAGTTAATATAGCATGGAAAATATGAAGGGATTGTGATTATTGTTGGAAAATATGTCATTTTTCTGGATACTGAGGCCAGGAAAATGTCAACATTTTTCATGTTCAAAATATTTATAACCTCTTTCTGTGATTTCAAGAGTCCTTATTTTTGAAAGATTTTGAATACTGTTCTTTCATAGACAAGAATGTTTAGAAAGGTGTTAAATGTCTCGTGCAAAATGTGGTACTTATACATACCATTCTGTGAAATTAGAAAAATATAGGTATGTATAATATTATTTTAGAATAAATGACAAAAGTGCTTATAGCTCGTGTTATTTGCAGATCTCATAGCATTGAAAGGGTTAAGGAGTACAGGATCAGCAGTGAGCATGGCTTACTTTTCAAACTGTCAAAATCAAGGTGACATGACAGACTGACACTAAAGCCACATTACTCCCTTTGGATACTTTTTTACTATAGCGAACAATCTCATACAGCTGAAAATAGAATTCCAGTCAGCTGCTGACAGTCAGGTTTAATAAGATATGCTGAAAAATTGCATTGTACGTTGCTGGATTATAGGCTTGTCAGGGAATGGCTTGAAGGGACAGTCACAAATACTTCATTAGGGTCAGTCTTTGGCAGGTCTGAAGAGTAAAGGGTTAATGGAACTTCATTTCAAATCTTTATTAATGTAACTCAATACCAAAAGAAAGGTTCAAATAAATCTGTTACATTTATAAAACATGCATATTTTATTCACTTTGCAGTAGCAGACATAGCAGAGAGCAAGCTTCTGTTGGTTTTCTGTATAATTATTTGCCAGTAACTGTCCTTGGTTTTATTTCTTGCTATATCTGATTTAATATACTTGATAAAAGTCATTAGGCTGACACGTTGCTGGTACCTTAGTGCGAAAGGGATCCAATAAATAGAAATGGAGCCCATAAGTGCCGGAACTGTTTCTTAGGGCGTGATGTACTAACGTCTGAGATTTCGCCTTGGATTGGTGTCGAGAAACTCGCAAGGCTCAGAGTTTGTGAGGTGTTGGATATTCATTAAGGTCTAAGCCTACCCCCTCGCATTGTGAGGAACTTGCCATTAAAAGTGTAGCAGCTCGCGATTCCATGCATTTTTATGGACTTGCGAGTTTCCAAGATGGTGGCGGAACAGAACACCCTCCCTCCACAAAATCACTGATTTTGTTAACAATAAAAGTTTTAGAACTGCACAAAATACACCAGGAGCCCCCAGAACCCTTTGCGAACAAACACAGTGTTGTGAAATAACAAAACAAGCAGAGGTTTCTAAGATAAAAGTGCTGTTTAACAGGATTTAAGTTGCGAGCCTCGACAATGAGGAAAACTCTTTCCTGCAAACATGCACAGTTTAGTGACCTTCCGAGTTCTCACATCACGGTCGAGGCATTCCTCCACCTGCGAGTTCAATCTGCATTGAGTGCGATGTTCCTAGATGAACGAGTGTTAGCAAAGAAAAAAGTAACCCGCAGACAAACATCTGAAAATAAACCGCATAAGTGGCACCTCCTTTAAATCAAAAATATAGCTTTTACATCACGGAATTTCAAATGGGGCAGGCATTTTCCCATTTGTAACACACACACAAAGAAAACAAATCTTGTATTGCAAATTGCAATAATTACCAGTAAATTAAGTTGAAGCTGCAAGGTCAGAACCAACCAAAATAGGGTCACAGATGGTCACATCCTTCACACATCCAGGAAACAGCCAACAAAAATAGGGACACAATGGGCCTTATATATATATATATTATATATATATATATATATGAAAACATTTGTGTCCGTCGCCGCAGGTGGCGGACGCAATGCGCATGCATGACAAAAAAAACGCCGGCATGCGCGGGTGAGGTGCGTGAATGAGTGTGGGAGAAAAAAAGGTGAGCCGTTGGAGAGGCGCGCGCAAAGCGCCTCTCCCTCTCTCACCTCCTCACAGCTCAGTGTCTGCCTTTCTCCAGCCCAGCCATTCCCCATAAATATCTGCCTGCCAGTGCAGCTGCTCGCCGGCCCCACACGTGGTGCATCATCCATGTGATGCACAGCGTGCTGTGCTCACACTGAAGGGGAGGGCACAGTTGAGAGGCATGTCAGACAGTCGGAGCCTGCTGAGTGTGGATGCCAGCCTGCCTGCGTCCCTCCAAACTGTGAAGGAGGGAGGCAGGAGCAGGAGGGAGACAGTGGAGAAGCTAGCCGCCCAGACCCAACCGGTGTTGTATCAAAACTGGTTGCCCGTGAAAATCTGGCAATTTCCGTAACTCCGCCTCTCACTGTCTGCTATATAGGACCTGGCTCCTACGTCCTTTGCTAGCTGGCTAAATTGAAAGGCTGATTGCACCTCCCACATTCTACCTCCATAGCCCTAATGTGCCCCCTATAGCCAGCATCCTGCAGCAGCAGATAACATATAATCTTTTATGCCTCTGCTTGAGATCCTGCTGCATACAACTCCTATCACTCTCAGGCATCCCTCCATATACAGAATGGATGTTTGTGAGTGATAGAGCCCTCACAGCAGCCTCAAGCATCTCCTATCTGTATATGCAGAGTGAAAGGGCGGGGTTATGGAAATTGCCAAACAGCTTTTCAAGGGCAACCCATTTTGATACAACACCGGGCCAGAGAAGCAGTTTGGAAGACTGTCTCAAGCTGATGATGAGTGGCAGCGGCCCTGTAAGCCCATATATCTATATACAGTCAGGTCCAGAAATATTGGGACATCGACACAATTCTAACATCTTTGGCTCTATACACCACCACAATGGAGTTGGAATGAAACAAACACAATGTGCTTTAACTGCAGACTGTCAGCTTTAATTTGAGGGTATGTACATCCAACTCAGGTGAACGGTGTAGGACTTACAGCAGTTTGCAGATGTGCCTCCCACTTGTTAAGGGACCAAAGGTAATGGGACAGAATAATAATCATAAATCAAGCTTTCCCTTCTTAATACTTGGTTGCAAATCCTTTGCAGTCAATCACAGCCTGAAGTCTGGAACGCATAGACATCACCAGACGCTGGGTTTCATCCCTGGCGATGCTCTGCCAGGCCTCTACTGCAACTGTCTTCAGTTCCTGCTTGTTCTTGGGGCATTTTCCCTTCAGTTTTGTCTTCAGGACGTGAAATGCATGCTCAATGGGATTCAGGTCAGGTGATTGACTTGGCCATTGCATAACATTCCACTTCTGTCCCTTCAAAAACTCTTTGGTTGCTTTTGCAGTATGCTTTGGGTCATTGTCCATCTGCACTGTGAAGCGCCGTCCAATGAGTTCTGCAGCATTTGGCTGAATGTGAGCAGATAATATTGCCCGAAACACTTCAGAAATCATCCTGCTGCTTTTGTCAGCAGTCACATCAACAATAAATACAAGAGAACCAGTTCCATTAGCAGCCATACATGCCCACGCCATGACACTACCACCACCATGCTTCACTGATGAGGTGGTATGCTTAGGACCATGAGCTGTTCCTTTTTTTCTCCATATTCTTCTCTTCCCATCACTCTGGTACAAGTTGATTTTGGTCTCATCTGTCCATAGGATCTTGTTCCAGAACTGTGAAGGCTTTGTTAGGTGTTGTTTGGCAAACTCTAATCTGGCCTTCCTGTTTTTGAGGCTCACCAATGGTTTACATCTTGTGGTGAACCCTCTGTATTCACTCTGGTGAAATCTTCTCTTGATTGTTGATGTTGACACACATACACCTACCTCCTGGAGAGTGTTCTTGATCTGGCCAACTGTTGTGAAGGGTGTTTTCTTCACCAGGGAAAGAATTCTTTGGTCATCCACCACAGTTGTTTTCCGTGGTCTTCCGGGTCTTTTGGTGTTGCTGAGCTCACCGGTGCATTCCTTCTTTTTGAGAATGTTCCAAACAGTTGTTTTGGCCACGCCTAATGTTCTTGCTATGTCTCTGATGGGTTTGTTTTGTTTCTTCAGCCTAATGATGGCTTGCTTCACTGATAGTGACAGCTCTTTGGATCTCATCTTGAGAGTTGACAGCCACAGATTCCAAATGCAAATAGAACACTTGAAATGGACTGTGGGCCTTTTATTTGTACATTGTAATTGGGGTAATGAGGGAATATCACACACCTGGCCATGGAACAGCTGAGAAGCCAATTGTCCCATCACCTTTGGTCCCTTAACAAGTGGGAGGCACATCTGCAAACTGCTGTAAGTCCTACACCGTTCACCTGAGTTGGATGTACATACCCTCAAATTAAAGCTGACAGTCTGCAGTTAAAGCACATTGTGTTTGTTTCATTCCAACTCCATTGTTGTGGTGTATAGAGCCAAAGTATATATATGTATATATATATATCCTGGGGCCTGTTGTGAGCATACAATCTAAGAGGTCCTATTCCGTGAGCTTACAATCTAAGAGGGTCCTGTTCCCGTGAGTTTACAATCTAAGGGGGACCTGTTCCCGTGAGCTTACAATCTAAGCGGCTCCTGCTTCCGTGAACATACAATCTAAGAGGGGCCTGTTCCCGTGAGCTTAGAATCTAAGAGGGGCCTGTTCCTGTGAGCTTAGAATCTAAGAGGGGCCTGTTCCTGTGAGTTTACAATCTAAGAGGGGAAAGAAGAGCCACTCCAGTGAGCTTACAATCTAAGAGGATAAAGAGGAGCCCGCTCCTGTGAGCTTACAATCTACGGGGAAGAGGAGCCTACTCTAATATATAAATGTCTTTGTAATATGCTGTCAGCTGCGCGCGCACCCATCACAGCTACTTACTCGACCCTCCCGTTGCAGACGGGACGGCGACGGACGCGTTACAAATGCATTTATATAGAGAGATACTCATGGATAGTCCATTGAAAAGCAAATATGTGGACACGGATTCTGAGCCGGAAGCAACAACAATAGATTGCCCTCCGGGCAGGCTTAACAACTAGTATATATATAAAAGCGAAATGCCGCTTGCGCAACATCACAATATCTCCAGAACCGTAAAGTCTACAAGCTGGAAATTCGGCAGGTATGTTCCTCTTGACTTCTAGGTGCTCACAAAGAAAGGATTTTTCGAAATGACCATCAGAGCATCAGCTATTAACACACTCTGATGCTAAGGAGTTATACTCCCCCCTCTCCACATGAAAATAAATCTGTTCCAACTGCCACTTGCCTCACATGCCGTTATCTCCGTTCAAACTGGCAGACATTGCTCTCCTTCACTCAGGAGCGATCTGGGGATCCGACAGCACTATACATCGCTACCTCACCAAAATTTCCACACCTTCCACCTATGGAACTGGATTTGTTATGTAACATTTCGTATCTTTTTGTTATTTTTTTGTGTCATACCAATTCTTATTTCAGAATGTTCAGAAATTAATGTGTCAGTAAAAATTCGGAAGAAATTGTAATTCATTACAAAAGTAATTGCACATATCTAGTAAAAATACCTCTAAACAGAAAGAGTGAATATTTTGAAAGTATAATGTGCATTAACTTATGCATTTGTTTACTTTTGTGATTAGCAGTTAAAGCTGGTAAAGGAAAGTGTCTTTAAGCACAAATCACATACTAGCCTAATTACATAATTTTAACAGCTCACCTTTGTTGTACAAAGGTTTAGGGTTATTATTGGGGTTAGAGACTTGAACAACAACTAATGGATAGGGCAGTCTATGGCAGGTATAAAAGTTAGAATGGACATTATTTACACTATTTTGCACAGGATGCCGCTATAATAAATATAGATGTATGTGTTAAATCTCAAAGAGGCGAGAAGGCCTGAATTAGAAAGATGATGAAAGCTTTGAGGAGATCCATAAACATAGCAAACTTAAAATTGCAGCATTATTCTGATTGCCTGTTTGGCAATTTTATCAAATAATCAGAATATAGATGCAATTTAAATCATGGTCAGTGCCCAGAAAAATCGCAGATGAGAGTGAATAATTAATTTCGGTCCTCATTTTGCAACAAGTGCATATTTAGCCTTTTTACAGCCTCTGCATTAAAAGCCAGTTATTTGAATCTTCTCTCCTGCAAACATTACTTATCTTCCGTCTCTTTTATGACGTGAAATATTGTTATTAATATGTATGCTATATGAATTAAAACTATAACTCATCCTAATAAGCGCAATGCATAAATGCGATCATAGATATTTAAACAATAACAATTTGAGTAAAGAATAAAGAAAACAGTGTGCCAGAAAACTAAATGTGAAACGTAAAAGCAAGAGGCAGGTCTTAACAGATAAATTAAAAAAAAAATCTAATTTGAAAATACAGAAGGGAATATCCAAGAGGAAGAATCATTGTTGATGCTACTGGTCTTTTTTTTTTGAAAATCTGTATTTTATTAAATTTTATAATATGACGTTACAACAAGTAATATGATGCATAGTTCAAATGAAATACTTTATACTGAGAACAAAAAAAATAGGAAAATTAAATGAAAATGAAGTAAGGTAAAAATAATGAAAATAAGATATATAAAAAGGGGAAGAGAAGAAAGGAAGGGAAGGGGAGTAAGGGTAGTAAAGAGTATCTGCCTCCGTGAAAAGGAGTCTGTTCCACAGTCCCGTCGCTCATGGCAGTGCCGGACATCCAAGCCAGGTGGCCCAGATCTTCAGATAAAGATGAGGAGTGTCGTGAATCTGAGCCGTGAGTTGCTCCATCATACGCTCCTCCGTGAACATTTCGAGGAATTCTGGGTAGGAAGGGAGCGTTTGTTGATCTGCGAGCGATTAAGGTGACTCGAGCAATGAGTTTGTTTTCGGATCTTTGTAGCCCTTCCACAGGACAGGACAATAGGAATGTCCATGGATTGATCTCCACTGGCAGTTCAAGAGCTTGATGAAGCCAGTCCGCCAATGTAGCCCAATACGGGATGCTGCTAGTCTTTATTACTATAATTAAGACCATAATTTACTAAGGTGCATAGCAGAGGCGTAACTAGAAACCTCAAGGCCCAGGTGCAGGAACCATGACGGGCCCCCCACCCTAGGCAAAAACAATTTTTTCCCCCCTTCCATCAACATGCATTGGTCCTCTCCAGGTCCACAATGTTGACTCCAGACAACTAGTGTCCCATTTTTTCCAGGTCCACCATGACCTCTTCAGTCCATCCCATTTTTAATGTATTGTGCACTATTTGTATCTCAAACAGCTCCACAGTAATAAACCTCACAGTAATGTGCGCTGTGTATGAACATATCACAGAGCTCCACAGCAATAAATCTCACAGTAATGTGCACTGTGTATGAGTGTATCACAGACAGAGCTCCACAGCAATAAAACTCACAGTAATGTGCAGTGTGTATCAGTGTAAATCACAGAGTTCCACAGCAACAAAACTCACAGTAATATGTGGTATGTATGAGCGTATCACATAGCTCCAAAGTAAAACTCACAAATAAGTATAAAATAAATTTAAAAAAGAATTATATATAAAATATAGGCAAGCCCCCAGGCACAGGCAGGTGAGCGTGGGCCCCCCCGGACTCAAGGGCCCAGGTGCGGTGGCACCCTCTGCACCCCTGGTAGTTACGCCCCTGGTGCATAGCATTATGTAGCATTTGAAAAATGCACCGACTCTTTTAAAACTTTGATCTCCTAAACCTTTTTTGTCCATCGAGTATAGCCTTTTTATTTTGTTCTTTACTCCTTGCATCTTGGAAATCTGTCTCCTATTATATTTCTATTATGGACTAGAGATGTGAAATTCGTTTCGTTCCGAATCCAAATTCGGACGAAAATCACCATTTTAGTATTTTGGGAGCATTTCTGAAGACGAAATATGGACCATCCGAAAATTTCAGATCAATCAACAATTTTGTCGCAATTCGGATCGTGATTCAGATAGATTTGGGTGATTCGGATCAGTTATTTTTTGTTTTTTTATGAATTATTTTCTTTTTTATTGGTTATATAAGAATGTGAATTAGATTAGTTCCAATAGAATGAAAGTTTCTTTACTTATTTTTTTAGGCATTTTTTGGGTGAAATTTTGGGTTTTCTAACTTTTTTTAAAGAAACAAGGCTTTTGAACCCCCAGCCTCTCTGCAGTATAATTAATGCAGCATATGAGTCCGCACACTGCGGAGCAGCACCTCTCTCCAGATCGATTCGGTGATTCGGATCAATTCATTTTTCAGACCAGTTTTCCGTTTTTTTATGAGTTAGAATTAATGCAGCATATGAATCCACACACTGCTGGGAAGTTCAGAGCAGTGTGTGGATTCATATGCTGCCTTAATTTTACTGCAGAGAGGTACTGCCCCGCAGTGTGCAGATTCATATGCTGCATTAATTATACTGCAGAGAGGCGCTTTCCAAGAAGTATGTGGATTCATATGCTGCATTAATTATACTGCAAAGAGGCGCTTCCTAGCAGTGTGTGGATTCATATGCTGCAATGAAACCTATGGGTTAAAAAGCCTTGCTACTTTAAAAAAGTTAGAAAACCTAAAATTTCACCCAAAAAATGCCTAAAAAAATAAATAAGTAAAACAACTTTCATTCTATTGGTAGTAATCTACTTCCCATTCTTAACCACTTCAATGCTGAGGACGTGCTCAGCGCGTCCTCAGCATTACCGCTGGTATGCGGAGGACGCGCTGAGCGCGTCCTCCCATTGGGGTCAGCGTTCGGCCGGGTTCCGGCCGATCGCTGGCCCCCCCAGTGCGGGCTGACATCCTCGATGTCAGCCCGGCATCCGGGACCGCAGCCGCCGGAATTAGGTGTCATCGCGGCAGCGCGATGACACCTAATTCAGGCGCCCCCCCCGCATGTGCGGAGGAGGCGCCTGAAAGGGAGGGGGGAGGTCCTTCGGACCTCTCTCCCTCCCGATCGGCGGCTCTGCGGGGTTAACCCAGGCATCATTTGGAAGGGCACAGCCTGCCCTTCCAAATGGTGCCTGGCATTAACCCCTGGGGAGCTGGATCGCGAATCGGCGCTGAAAAGCGCCGGTTCGCGATCCTTTCCCGGAGCTGGCCGACATCTTGGAACTCCCCCTGAGGACTGGCGTCATCGTGAGTAGCACGATGACGCCAGTCCTGGACTTAACCCCTAACTGCCACACAACGGTGGAGATAGGGAGTTCCAATGAACCCGGGGTTAAAGTTTGGTATGGTTGGATCGGCCAGAGCATGGCCGTTCCAACGATACCAAACACTACTGTGAAAAATTTTGTCAAAAAAAAAAATGAAAAATAAAAAAAAATTAAAAAACAAAATTATAAAAAAAAAAATAAACACTTTTTTTTTTTTTTTTGGTTTGTTAATGCAGCAATATTGTTCCCATTTCAATTATAATGTGAACAATGAT
The DNA here is from genome assembly GCA_009667805.1 of Leptobrachium leishanense. NCBI lineage: Eukaryota > Metazoa > Chordata > Amphibia > Anura > Megophryidae > Leptobrachium > Leptobrachium leishanense. The sequence continues at coordinate 178,821,835 of CM019067.1, read as the reverse complement.
GCTGCACTAACGATTTTTGTATGCGGTGCGTTTGTTAAAAAATAGTGTAATTTTCCCCAAAAAAAAAATGTAACGAGACCCCATCTCTAATTTTTTTAACAAGCGCACCCCATACAAAATATAACCGCAATTGCTCGCATGTAAAATGTGAAAAAAAACACTTTACACATTGTAATTATTGAAAATACATATTTTATTGCATTTTTTGTTATAATATACAGACATGACATAACGTATACATATAATAATGACATATTATGAATCTACCGAGTCTGACGGAAAGAACGATATATAATATGTCTGGGTCATATACTAAAATAAGCCTTCAAAACACGTTTAAACATGATGAGCAAAACCGGTAAAAATGACCTCAGCACAGGGGCGGGAAAAGCCTCAGCAGCGAAAGGGTTAAATAAGCAATAAAAAATGGAAAGGGAGTCATAAAAAAATGAAAAACTGACTGATCCGAATCACCTCGCACTGGACCGACACAAAAACTGTCTGAAATTACCCGAAACGAAAAAAAAAAGACCCGAAAAAAAAAAATCATGCCCATCCCTATTAAGTACTCCCTTCCCCAAATACTCACCAGTCTTGTCTCATTCTTTTCATTGTTTCTCATGTCCAATTTTATCCTGCTTCTGAACAATTACAGTGTTGGGTATATATATGACTGACTATAAAAATACTATTAACTCCTACACTGCCAGGTAGAACTTCTATAAAACCGCTAAAGGGAACAAGTGGTTTTGTGGAAAACCACTTTGCTTCAGCCTTACGGTATAAATCTGCTATAGAATCCCTACAACACATTTCCATACTCTATGCACTATTTGCCAGGCAGATGGCCTCATTTACAGTCCAAAAGGGCTGCTGCCGCTATAGCGCATCTGGTCCAAAAACATGACCAAGCTGTTCAAACCGTTCTAGCACATCAACTATAATATCCGTTTGTCTAGAAATTTTGTGGTGCAATCTAGAATCCATAAGCAAATCAATTTAATTTGCAATAAACAAACTTCATTTCTATTGCTCCAGACTAAGACAAGATTGGGTTTAGTCGATCTTGGGCACCAGCAGGTGCTTTTGAAGATAAAGTCAATCTTGCTAGTGAATGCAGAGTACAGTTTTTGAAAATGAAAAAAATTGTAGAGGTCCTCTATGTTATCATGCATATTGGTGTGCAATGCTGTAGATGGGTTACAATGTGTTCACTGGCTAATGGACAATTACCCATTCAGACGGAATGGCCATGAGTTGTTCCTAAGGAGATCAAAGGGCCTGGTCCATCTAAATTAGCACAGTGGCCTCATGAATAAATGTACAATTCAGTAATGGAAAGCCATCTCACCAGGGGAAAGGATTCACTCAGGTGCCCATACCACCTGGCTCTGCCTCATCCAGAAATATATTACCAACAGATATTATAGTTCTGTACTCCAAACGTCACCTATCAGTTTGTTTATTTAGCACAGCATATAGAAATAGAATTGTGACATCAAAATAATGGAAAAAGGATGTGGCGCTTCCCAGTGCAAAATATAATGATGCAATACTCAACGTTATTTTTCCGGAGAATGCAGTTGGTTCAAATCATCAATTGATGGAAGGTCAATACCTCAAAAGAAATTGAATAAACATAGCATAATACTGTTTAAAAGAAAAATGATAATCTCTAGAAGGTTTAATCACTCACACTTTATAGAGCCTCACCCGGCTCTAGCAATGTTCGCCTGTGGGTGGAATTCATGTGCCCCCCCCCCCACTGGCCGCATTACTCGATTTCAAGCTGCCAGTAGATATGTAAAAGGAGAAATAGCAACATAGTGATTCAGCACAGAAATGTAATATGTCTGAATTAATAACTCAGACCACTCACGTGTTCATGAGCCACCAAGGCTCTAGTGTTCAAGCCCGGGGGTTGTTTCAAATGGGCAGAACTCCTGTGAAAGCCTTGATGGTTCCTTGTAGTAAGGCAGAGTGTAGACCAAATGATAAAAAGGGTTTAATAACAAAATAAAATCAACATGGACAAAATATGGCCGAACGCGTTTCGCCGGGGTCAATCGAACCCTACGGCTTCCTCAGCGGCAATAAAACCTAAACTCTCTGGTTTACTTAAATATACAACCTATCAAATTGGCTATCCAATCGGAAAAGTTCCTTCGAGCAAGAAAGAATTTCGTGCCGTTCTCACGTTCACACCGCGAACTGTGAATTGTGACATGTTGTGCTAAAAAATGTAGTAGAAGATGCTTGGAGAGCTGACCCATTATGTTTTTAAGAATTTTTGTAGCATTTTGGCCTCATCAATGATTCGCACAACCACATGTGACTTGCTTACATTTGCTTGTGAGCAATTGCATTATATGACAATATTTGTTCCGGGTGATAGCAAAGTAGACTTTGACTTTGCACCATGTGGGTTTGTGGCTGGGACAAATTTGTAATCCCTAAAATTAATTGTCTTTACTGAGGATATGACATGTTTTTTTGTCAAATTTGTATCCCTTCTGTAGATTATTTAGATTGTTGTTATTTTGAAGTTGAAAAACAGTTATAGGAAGCTGAAAAATGCATGATAATTAATTGTGGAAGGATTGGAATCAATGCCTTGCTCAGGACTGTTCTTTAATTAGCTGAAGTTATGTATGATGTTTATGAGTCAAAGTTTTAGCTCTGCTTCATGATAGATCTATATTGGGAAAAACCATGTGACTACTATATCTGATTAACTTCAATGTGTGCCTGTTCTTTTCTAATGGAAAAAAAAGAAGTCTGCAGGAGATTAATGTAAACAAAGCTATTGATCATGATTTAATTCAAAAGTTCTCATAGCATTTTTTGACCACCTTATTTCACGTTGAATTAATACTGTGGACAAAATGTAATGCATAGCTATCTGGAGGCATTCTTGACATACAAAAGATTAGGCTGTTGTACTGAGGTGATCTGTTCATTCATCAAATGGATATCTGAAGCGTACTGCTCTTAAATTCTGGGCAGGATCGGTCTTATCATGTCAATGTGATCTGCAGTATTGTACCGCAGACAAATGCCTTTTTGCAAGCGCAGAGAAAGGTCACAGTCATTCATCCAGAATACATATATTTACATATATAGACCCTTCTTTCTACAATTAAATTGAGATTCAAACTATGTGTATATATGCATCATGGGCACTACCAGGAAATGCAGCATACAGTGACATGATGCACATAGTTGCATCACACACCATTTGAACGTTTAAGGAATGGAAGTGCTTGCGATTTATACATAGAGCAGGATCCTTCCAGGGTGCACGAATCTCAATATGGGAACAGTCTTTTGCCCCCAGAACATTGGAAAACCCCCATCATTTTTTTTCAGAAATGTTTTCATTGGTTTATCATTATAAACAATAGAAAGAAGTACACGAAGTAAAAAAAGGAAAACCCCAAAAAAAAACAAATACACATTTTCCACAAAGATCAAAAACAGTTGTGGAAAATACACAAAACCAGAGGAATAGAACAAAATGTTAGGCAGAGCTGGGGAGAAATAAAATAGGGGCAGCGGACAGGGTGGGGGGGGGTATGGATACGTAGGCGCATTCTGTGATCTGTCGTCACATTACTGTCCTAACAATCTATTCCTCGGCAGTACAAGCTGCCTACTTAACTGGAACAGCTCTAAAACTATACACGCTTACGATAATGCAAGTGTTTTACCACCATGTATTCATATATATCTCTTAAATGTTAGTTTAAATGTCACTGAACCATCGTCTCAAATTACAGTCTACCAGGTGACTGGAGGTTTCACTGCAGAGGCATTAACCATTTCCTTTGAGAAACCTCTTTACTCCTCACTGCATTTATGGTTTTTGCAAAGAAATACCTATAGACTCCATTACTGTCATACATAGAGGTAGCAAAAAATCGTTGCTACTAATAAAATTCAAAATGATGAAACCGTTACCAGACAGGATAAGGTTACATGGTGACTGTGTTCTCTAAGGTCCGTCCAACTTTCCTTGCTATTCTTTGGACATTGGCCTCACCTTTTTGTTTTTTGAGAAAGGATTTTACCAGGAAGGATACATTGAGATTTCTCTTGTTTTCAAGTATATCCTGGGTGGCGATTATGTACCAATAGGTATCTTGCCCAAGGACACTTACTGGAAAGGTGCTCTTGCCAGGATCGAACCTGTGTCTCCACGGTCTCTCTCCATGGTTATAGAGCAGTGATGTTACCTCTACTCCACCCAGCCGGCACCTTAATGTTTCCCTACTAAAATATTGCGGAAAGGACCAATGGCATCCTTATCCCAGCATTTCTCACAAAGTAATGATGTATCGATATTGCTTTTCAATGTGTAGTTGAATAAAATTGTAACAATCTGATTAGTATTTAATTAAATCATGCCCGGTGACCGCATGCATTAAACAATACTAGACATGGTTTTTCATAATTAAACTTTCCTTTCATATTTCCCAGAGGCAAGTTAGTTAAGCAATGACCTTTCATGTCTGTTTGTAGTTATGGGCCATTTTCCCTTTGAATAACCATTGGTAACACATGTAATTACCCTTTCAATTTAAGTAGCATTATTGTACTTATTAAACACAAATGCCAGCGGCAAAACCGGGTTAATTAAAATTGTGTTTGCGGAAAGGAAACCCTGACTTTGCAATACTTTTTTTGTCATTGGGTTTGTCTTTTATATGTCAGTTGTTGTCACAAAGGCAAATTGTAGAGAGACATAAAAGTGTAATCCATCAATTGAAGAAATAATTGTATATGATGGGAAATGAATGAAGGACTGGACCAGAGTGACCCCAAGTTATTGGTCTTATGGTGATGTGTAAAGATGCTGTCTTGGCTTATCAATCAAGTCACACATTTATATCTGCATAGATGATTTGAAATGATTGCAACATTTTTCATAGATATCTAACTTTATTCTATTCTTACTTCAAGAGTGGATATAGTTCACTTGCCAGGTAAGGTTGGGGTCAGATGAGCGCAGTTCGAATGTGCGTTTAGGCGCATTTTATTACGGCCGTGGTAGCAGCAAATGACGTCCAATGCAGGCCCACACACGAAGTATGGCCGCACGAAAGTTCGGCCGTGCAACGCAAGCGGCAAACAAAGGCATTTTCGCAAGAACGTCGAACCGCTAGTACTGACGTACAGAGTGTGCTGCGTCCACTGCGTCCGCATAGCGGCGTGTGTGCGTGATTAGGAGACGTCAGACGCTGCTCATGTGCGGCCAACATAACGTCCAGACACCCAAAGTTTCCTGGTTTGGATCACGACCAAAAATTGTGCATCGTATGACCGCTATCGTGTATTCTGTGAAATAATGCGTCCGGACGCATCAATGCACTTTTTGACGGTAGACGTGAAAAATGCGTTTGTCTGACCCTAGCCTAAGACCCTGCAGAAGTATCTTGACTTACTGGAGACGCAATTTAATTGAGATTGATCGCCAATACTTACCACATTTTCACCTGCATTTAGGGCATTTTTTTGTTTCAGCATATTTACTTAAAGGAACGCTATATGATAGCGTTAAATAATTTTGGCGATTCTAAAGTAAGAATCTTGAGATTTCAACCACACAAATTCACTAAGGTTGGAAATAAATAATAAAAGTAAATTTATTTGCAAAGTATTTTACCAGGAAGGATACATTGAGATTTCTCTCATTTTCAAGTATGTCCTGGGTTCAAGAACATTGAAATTTTACAGTCGTTACAGAAATACAAAGTAATAAATGCATGATATTAGAATCAAAACACAAATATACAAATTAACACAAAATAAATATGTAAGTCATATAGTCATTATGTTACATGTTTACAGGTGCATTCCGTATTGGGGTATGTTACTAGGGAGCTCTTGAGTGACTTAAGACGGGGGGAAGATTTTATGGCGTCTGGGAGGTTATTCCATAATTGCGGTGCTCTGTAGGAAAATGAGCATCGAACCACTGTCTTTTTGTATTGTGGTATTGCAAGTAAGGTGCTGGTCCTGGATCGGAGGTTATAGGATGAGGGAACTGCTAGGGGAAGTAGCCTATTCAGGTAGGGTGGTAGCTTCCCAGAAAATCTCTTAAACACCAGGTTGGAAAGGTGAGGGCGTCTAGATTCCAGTGACTGCCAGTTTAGCTCTTTTAACATGTCACAGTGGTGGGTCATGTAGGTACATTGTTGCACAAAGCGGCAGAATGAGTTATACAATGTAGTAAGTTTCTGAAGGTGTGTTTGCGGGGCCGCTGCATACACTACATCTCTGTATTCAATAGCCGGCATAAGCATTTGCTGTACAATCTGCTTTCTTACCGCGGGGCTCAGGCAGGATTTGTTTCTGTACAGGGCACCTAGTTTGGGGTAAAGTTTAGATGAGAGTTTTTCAATGTGGGGGCCAAAGGATAGATTTGGGTCTAACCACATACTTAAATATTTGAGAGAGGGGGGGCGTGGTCTGACGCCGATCTGGACGGACGTGCGCAGGAACAGCTCCCGCACAGATATCCTTGTAATTGCTATTGATACCGATACTCCTGGTATCTAAGGAGCCGTTGACTGCCTCCATCGCCCACGCACACTGGGAGCAGTTTGTGGCCCTCGATTGCTGCGGGGGTACCGCTGGGCGTTGTGTGGGCCTTGCAGAGCGTGTGGAGCCTGGGCCGGGCACTGCCGCTGCCGCGCTGGAGGTCACTTCCGGGAGCCGAGCGGACTCCATCACCACTCGTGCGCCGGAGGTTGAGAGCGAGGCATTTTGATCACCGCAGGCTGACACTGGCCATCAGGTGCGTGACCGGTGCACGAGGCAAGGGGGCAACGAGTGGAGGGTTGCCTCTCCTTCCGCTCGAGTAGCGGGGGACTGGACCCGGAAGAGGCCTAGCACATTAACGGGCGCCATTGCTACCAGCACGCACCGTCTCATAACAGTGTGGCGGCAACCCCCCCAGGGAGTAGACAGCTGCTGCCCTTATCCAGCTGGTGACTCATCGCCGTTTTTTTTCCTGGGGACGTCCGGCTTACGCCCGCGAGAGGGAACCATCGCCCATAGCGACGAGGCCTATGCCTACCACGAGGCCGGGACATATATTTTTCCATTTGGCCTGACAGAAGGGGATAACTGAAAGGATCTACCTCCCCCCTCTACCTACTACATACGGCAATCTCCCCTCATCATCTGGTCCCACCATAACCCAGTGTACGGTGCGGAGACCCACAATCGCAACCCCCGGGGAGCCTGGGGAAGTGGAAGAAGTCCACGGGCACCCCCCTCCCCCAGAGGAGACTGAGCTTGGCGCCACTGTAAGACCTGGGGGCAGAGTTGCTTCCGCCCACCACCACCTTGGACAGAGGGTCTCCGGTGCAGTCTACCTGGCATCCCACTCTGCCGCTGGCAGTGGTCCCTATCCCTACAGGAGCTACCTGATTGTCCTAAAACGTAACAAAAAAAAAAAAAAAAATACAAGAAATATAAATTTAAAACGACATCCTTGGAAAGAGCCGGATTCGACTTCATCAGTTTAGTCGGTGGACGCTTACCCACCCAGCACGCATCAACGAGTGACCACATGGATATGTAGCTCATGCGGCCAGCGCTGAACTTTTCTCAATCCAACGGCTTCTAAAGGATAACCGAGGCATAATCTTTGTGGCTACAAGTGAGGAAATCTTCTGTGGGCCCAGATGGCACCTCCCAAAGCACAGCGAGTGTTGGATCCCCCGAAATCGGCTCGGAAGGAACGTAATAAGGAAACTCAGGATAACGGATCCCCGCAGCAGGCACTGGCTCCTGAACCGGACGCGTCACCATCGGCGCCACCAGACCTCTCTGACTCGTTGCCACCCTCAGAGAGCAGATTACACGCCATGCTGCAGGACTTGCGCTCTACCATACAGGCGGATATCAGGGGAGCGCTGCAGGAGCTGAGTCGCGACGTTCTGGACTTGGGCGAACGCACCGATGCGTTGGAAACTAAGGCGGATGATTTATGCTTGGCACACAATGATCTGGTTGACCGACACTTGGCTTTACAAGCGGCCCATGAGTCTCTGGCACTTAAAGTGGCTGACGTAGAAGATCGATCCCGGCGTAATAATATTAGAATCAGGGGTATCGCAGAAGCAGTCACTCTGGCGGACTTACATCCATATCTCCTGGAGCTGTTTCAAGTTCTGCTGCCGGAGGCTACACCACAAGACCTACTTCTGGATCGCGCGCATCGTCTTCCGCGAGCAAAAAACCTACCAACGTCGGTGGCCCGTGATGTCATTATCCGGGTGCACTTTTTCCATATCAAGGAGGCCTTGATGACGGCGTCACGGAAGTTCATGCCTTTATCTGCCCCTTATGCTAATATCTCCTTCTTCGCTGATTTATCGGCTTCGACCATGTCCAAGAGACGCGAGTTTTCATCCCTAACCAAGCTTCTCCGCAATCATAAGTTGGCGTACAGATGGGGTTTTCCAACGAAGCTCTTGATATGGAGGGATGGTATCCTTCATGTTGTTCCTGATGTTGCTACTGGATTACAATTTTTGAAGGACTGGAATATCCTGGCAGATTTTTCACCTCCGCGGGAGCCTTCCTCATCACCGATTAAGGTCTCACCGGAATGGCACAGAGTCCGGCCTAAATGATGGATGTCTACTTCCCTGTGCCGCATTTCAAACTGTTCGGATTTCTGGATGGTTATGTATGTGGAGGGACTGGTTCCTCTTCACGATCGCCTCGGGACCCTATGTTTCTTGGTTCGGCGCTGAGTTTTTGCTCTGAGCTCTGTGTAGCGTACGTCCCCTTGACCCCCCCCGGGTTGAGTCTCCTTAGCTGATAATTTCCGCTTTTTTACTGCCACTAGGAATGGCTCATTTTTGCTGTAATTTTAGAATGCAGCGTTGTTTGGTTTGTTTGGTTTATGTTTTTACCCTTTTGGTCCTCTTTTTTTCCTTTTTCGCTTCTTTTTCATTTTATTTTTATTTTCCCTTGTTTGTTGATATGCTCTTATGGTCCTGGCCTTTATACTCCTCATGTCTCCTCCATAGTATTTTCCATTCTGCCATGTATGTTATAACGTTGTGGTTAATTAATAATGAGTAAACCTCAGTTCGATATTTTTTCAATGAATGTTAGGGGGCTGAATATTCCGTTCAAAAGACATGCTCTGTTTCGTGATTTACATAAACATAAACCGGCGATAGTCTGTGTGCAGGAGACACACTTTAGTGCTTTGCGCACCCCACATTTACGATCCGCTATGTACCCTGTTTCTTTTCATTCTACTGCCCAGACGAAGTCTAGGGGTGTCTCGGTTCTCTTTCACAAAGACTGGGTCTTTAAATGCTCGAACCAATATGCAGACCCACTAGGACGCCTTTTGATTTTGGTGGGCACCATGAATGAACTTCCAATTACGGTTGCGAATTTGTACTTGCCTAATGTCAATCCGGTATGTTTCCTTAAAAAAGCTTATAGTAAGATTAAGAAAATGATGGAGGGGTCTCTTTTCATGTGTGGAGATTTTAATTGTGTGCCTGACACGGCTTTAGATACTCGTCCAGGCCAGAACCGTGCACAGCATAGTAAACAGCCCCCCTCCAGCCGCCAACTAAATGACTTTTTACGATCCTCCGACTTATATGACGCATGGAGAATTTGCAACCCCACGACCAGGGACTTCACTTTTTTCTCACCAGTTCACTCATCTTACAGCCGTATTGACTTATGTCTGATACATGGATCTACAGTCCCTCGCCTCCTGGCAGCTCGTATCGGCTCTATAACATGGTCTGATCATGCTCCTATAACGATGGAGTTCGAGGCTGATTACCCTGCTAGGGGGATGGGGAACTGGCGTCTAAATGACTCGCTTATAGTGCAGGGCTCTGATGTGTCTGATACTTCGGCGGTGTTACGGGAATACTTTGCATTAAATGTGACAGACGACGTAACCATATCATCGGCCTGGCTGGCACATAAAGCAGTGGTGAGGGGTCACTTGATTCAGAGAGGGGCTACACGAAAAAAGGCATTCAATGCCCAGATGACTTCGGTACAGCGCCAAATATCTGACTTGGAATCCCAACATAAATCTAACCCCACACCTGACCTCTTGTCCCGACTGACGACCCTTCGACGGGATCTGATCCAGATGACGTTACAGTCCTCTGAACGGGCCATACGACGCTTAAATCTCACTCAATATACCCAAGGCAACAAAGCTGGCCGGTTATTGGCATCTAAATTGAAATCTAAAAGGCTACAAACCAAAATTTCTTACCTCTTAAATAATGGAGGGGATAGGATTTACAACCCACTCAAAATCTCGGAGGAATTTGCTAACTTTTACGCATCTTTATATAACCTAAAGTCAGATCCTACGACCCACGACCCAGATCCAGATGAGATAAATCAATTCCTCCAGGATGCAGAACTCCCCTCCCTATCCCACTCACAGGCAGCTGACTTACTGGTTCCGTTCACAGAGGAGGAGGTGCGTAAGGCCGTTAAGGCTCTCCCAAAGAATAAAGCCCCTGGGCCAGACGGTTTCTCTAATTTATATTATCAGACTTTCGCAGACATTTTAATACCGACTCTTACGAAGCTTTTCAATCAAATCAAATCCACAGGTGTAATACCCCCAGAAATGCTTCAAGCTACTATTGTAACGTTACCCAAGCCTGGCAAACCCCCGACCAGCTGTGCGAATTTTCGCCCTATATCCTTACTAAATGTGGATGCTAAGCTATACGCTAAGCTTTTGGCGGCTAGAATGGCTCCACTGCTTCCTCTCTTGATTTCAGCGGAACAGACCGGGTTTGTAGCTGGTAGACAGACATGTGACAATACCCGACGATTCTATAATATAATCGACATTGCCTATAGAACCAACACCACTGGGCTTCTCCTGGCCCTGGATGCCGAGAAGGCATTTGACCGCCTGCATTGGGGCTATATGCGTAAGGCACTAGAAGTCTTTGGTTTCCCTGCCCTATTTATTAATAGTATCATGAGCCTGTACTCTCTTCCAACGGCAAAGGTCCTGGCGTCTGGGTTTCTTTCCTCCTCATTCTCTATTACCAATGGCACCAGGCAGGGGTGTCCACTCTCCCCACTCATCTTTGTTTTGGCATTGGAGCCTTTGGCTTCGCGGATCAGACGAGACGCTTCCATTTCTGGCATCTCGACCCCAGATGGAATTCATAAATTAGCTATGTTCGCAGATGATATTTTGATTTTCCTTACCTCCCCTGAAACCTCTCTACCATCTTAATGCACCAGCTTACCGCTTATGGCCTAGTCTCCTACTATAAAAACAACGTGAGCAAGACGCAGGCACTACCGCTACATGTTGATGATTTCTCGCTCTCCACATTAAGCGCCATGTACCCATTTGACTGGCGAACGACCTCCTTGAAATATTTAGGTATTTCTCTTACCAGATCCAGGGGCACCATCCTTAAACTTAATTATAACCCCCTAATGGCTTCAATCTCCTCCCAACTGAACTCCTGGCATGCCCTGGAGGTCTCGTGGATGGGACGCATGGCAGCTTTGAAAATGTGTATTTTACCCCAGATTCTTTATTTTTTCAGGAACATCCCAGTTTTTATCCCGGCACATATGTTGCTACGCATGCAAAAAATGCTGCAGGCACACATATGGAAAGGGAGGCCTCCACGCATTCCAGCTTCCACAATAAACACGACTAGACGTAGGGGGGGGCTAGGCTTTATTAACATTACAGCATACTACAGGGCGGCTTTATTGGCTCAGCTCCTATCCTCCATGTCCCAGCGAGAAACCCCTTTATGGCTACGGATGGAGAATGCCTACACTGCTCCTTTTCGAATACACGACCTAATGTGGTTTGAGACGCTCCCACACCACACATTAGAGGGTATTCTGCCCTCCACTTCCCTTTCCCTTATGTCATGGCGGCTATGGGGTAGACGACTTCTGCGACCCTTCTCAATGCTTAGCTTAGCTCCACTGCGCTTCCTCTGTCGCATTATCCAAGACCTGAACCTTGACCGATGGTTCCAATTAGGTCTTACACATATTCACCAGCTTTTTACAGCCTCCTCCATTAAAACCTTCCCGGACCTAACGCGTGAGTTTGCCCTTCCCGCTAGCGAATGCTTCAAGTACCTTAGGGTAAAACATGCACTGACTCAACGAGGTATTTCCTCCTTTGCAGCGACAGACATTACGGCCTTCCACAGACTGTGTTTAGGTAAAAAAGTTCTGAAAAAGCCTTTGTCCTTATGTTATGATAGTTTGTTGTCTGCAAACCCTAATAAGAAACTGCCCTATATGATCAGATGGGACAAAGATCTGTCGTTTGTGTCCTCTAAGGAGGACTGGTTTTATGCCACTGAAACAGTATATAAATACACCAGGAGCACTAACCTGCGGGAATCACATCTTAAACTGTTATACAGATGGTACCTGACACCGAATCGTGTGGCTCATATATCCGGGCAATCCAATGTATGCTGGCGCTGCGGCACGAGTGTCGGATCTATCCTTCACATCTTTTGGCAATGTCCGCTTCTTGCTACTTTATGGGGGAAAGTTTGTAGACTGATCTCTCACTGTACCGGAATATCTATGCCCCTATGCCCTAGACAATACTTATTACACATGCTTCCGATTACTATCCAACAGCGCCATAGAGGAATTATATCAATAATACTTAGCGTAGTTAAAACTGTTATAGCACGTCATTGGCTTTCTCAAGCCAGTCCCTCAATGAGAGAAGTCATGTTATCATTAGAGAATGTTTATATGTACGAGGAAATGTACCACAAGGCTGCTAACTCTTTAAGCGTGTTTCAAGGTATATGGGAAGGTTGGGAACGCTTTGTTACTTCTGGAAACCTGATATAAAATTTCTATATGGTATATTTAATGAGGATACAACAACATAGATATTGCCGTTCATGGACCTATCTGAGCATATGAATGATAATCTTATTTTTATTTTTTATTTTTTATTTTCTTAAATTCCCCCCTTTTTTCTTTTTCTTTTTCTTTTCTCTTATTTTTGTGTATGTCTTTTTATTTTGTGTGTTCTGTTATGTTCTAATGGTATAAATCTCACTGTTTTAGTTAATATGGAAAAACTTGGTTCCACCGATTGCTACTCGCAAACCTTATGATATTGCTAGGAATGTTCAATGTCGGATCCTGCGCGATCCTTCCTTTGTCATTATCTCAATATTTATGATCTATGGCATTTGTTTCTTATGTGTGAACCTCAATAAAAATTTATATGGAAAAAAAAAAAAAAAATATTTGAGAGAAGTGACAGGGGTCAGTGTGCCATTTGATTTTGTCCTGACACATAGATGGGGTGTTTGCAAATTAGGAAAATACTTAGTTAAAAAGTTTTAATTGATTTAGGGAAATTTAAAAAAATGTCTACAATATTCCTCTGCATGTAGAAGTGTCACTCAATTTTGGGTTAACTAGATATTCATATGTAAGAGCAATAGAAGGTGTAAGAACCGAACACTCCAATCCATAAAAGAGCAGTTGATTGGGCTGTCAGCAACATTTTGGCTGATACAACAACCTTTCTCAAGCTTGCTGTATGTAAAAGAAGAGACATCGAGATGGTACCTCACTCCAGACAGAATCAAAAAATACGTGCCGAACCAACCGGATGTATGCTGGAGATGCTCCCTAGCACAAGGCTCTATGAGTCACATTTGGTGGCAGTGCCCCACAATAAATTCATTATGGAAGGACATTTCGATACTAGCGACCGAGGTCCTCGGCATGCTGATCCCTCACAAACCTGGAGATTCTTTTATTGGGTATGATCAACCTCCCGAAACCTCAAAGAAAGATGTTATTTATTCTCATTTCTACGACCTCTTTGCTCATAGCACGAAACTGGAAGTCCACATTAATACCTTCTAAAAAACAAGTCATTGACTTATTAAACCAATATCGTGGATTTGACTCACGAATTGTGACATCGGAAGACATACATCCACCCAAATCGGATCCCTGGGCACTTTGGGACATACACAAAATCTATACGGCATGTGGACTGTGACCGGGCTACCGATCCTGGTACACACATATCATTTTATTTGGCTGCAACCCCCCTCTTCTCCCCCTCCTGCCCTTTGTTACGGTTATTTTGAGTATTTATTTGTACTTTTGATGGCAAAAATCTAATAAAAATTTATGTTTTAAAAAAAAAAAAGAAGAGACATCGGACCTGGAAAAGCTATTAACATTAATATTCTTGCCCATCTTGTCTCTTAGAACATCTTAAAAGTATACCTTTGCCCATTGTAACATTAGCTAAAACTGATGGAGATCATTAATACGTATTAGAATCTTCTTTGCAAATATCAAGTATTAATTTCCATGATAAGAGGACTCTTGAGTGATTGTTTTTTCACTGAAAATATTGCAATGTCTATATGAAATTAAAGAATGATGCTGCACGATAACCTCCAATTCTTTAACACTTTCACCCTCCAAATGTGTATACTCGATTTTGCAAGGTATTACAAAGAAAAGCAAAATTAGGATACATACCCCAATTTCATAGCTTGTTAATGCAAGATTAAGAAGGTAAGATTACTGTGAAGGGGTCTCTCAAACTTTGGGCCCCCAGATGTTTCTGTACTACCCCTCCCATGATTCTCTGGCCATTTATTGGATTCAGAGAATACTGGTAATTGTAGGCAATAAACATTTGCGGGCAAGCGTTCAAGATCCCTGCTGCAAAGCTACAATGGGTAGCCCCCATCCTCACGGTAACAAAAAATTCAACAAACATTACTGCTTCTTTACAAACGCCAGAGAAAGGGCACAATACAAGGTAATATCTGGGGTCACTCACTGTACAGTGGTAAGATTCAGGGGGTTATAATTCACAAAAACCTCTGTACAAGACAGATCCAAGGCATTACTGTAATTTCCAAACGAAGATAGTATGCCTACATAAAAATAGTTTTCTACGTTTTGAAGCTTCATTGCTAATGATCTCAGTATCACTAGAGATACTCATAAGCAGGATATATTAGCATTTTAATTTATCATTTTCTATTTTTATCACATGAACTGTATTTCATACAATTTCTGTCTGTATGATTATAATTGAGACCCTATTTGAAATGGTGAAAGGTAAAGAACACCATTCAGAATCTTTCGTCCCATCAATATATCTGCCATAAATGAATTGACAAATTTAAAATAAGAAACATTACATTATTTTAATCATTTAACTCTCAGAATAACAATCTTTATGCAAAATAACTGTTTTATCCTACATTTAAATGTAAACTATGCACCTTATGTTTCAATTAAATGTATATATATATATATATATATAAAACTAATTATAAAGCCTTGGTGTATGATCATTTGGATGGAAATGGTAGCTTGATAGCTAAATTTCATGTTTTCAAATTCGATTTACATCGTTAACTATGGGCTTCATTCTCAGTCTTTTGATAATTTTTTTAAATAATATTAAAAAGTATTAGTATTCTAGCAAAGGCTTGCTTATTTCAAATGTAATAAATTACATATATGGAAGCAATGCCTCATGCCTCTTATTGATGTTCATAATGTGTTTTCTCCTGTAAGGTCAAAAGCAAATTTCTCAAACTGCTGATTCTCTAGGCTGTCAATATTTCAATCTGCCAGGCAATCTAATTATGCTTTAAAAAGATGTGGAATTATTCACTGAGCATGGGAGTACAACTTGCCACCAATTAAAATCTGATTCTATAGGTTGTAGTCAAAGTTCTCTTTTTCTTATACAATTAACTAGCATTTCTTGTACATGCGAACACCTGATTTGGAGAAAATTAGGATATAGCAAATCACTGTTAAACCTTTGACAGAATGACTTCTTTAGATCATTGGCGCCATACCAGAAAGTAATTTTGTAACGGTATGTCCTATGCTGGGTCTCACATATAGAGAATGACCAGCTGTTTACATTAGATTTACCCTCTTTCAAGTATTTCCATATTGTGAACCTGCAGCATTAAACATAATTTTAGTAGCCACAGTGACCTGAATGCCCTCACCTCTCCTCTCTTCCTCCACTTGGTTGGCAGCCTCAGAGGGCTGATTCAGTTTTCTGAATGTGGGAGATTAGTCCCATTGTTCCACTGCTTTTGCTGAGGGGAAGTTGTGGACCGCACCACCCTCTGCACCTCAGGATCAGGTTAAATTATGTTTTGATATATTTATATCTCAGTGTCAAGTGATTTTGCTTTTGTAGAATTACTTAAAGGGATATTCTAATGAAAAATAGATATCCTTTCATTTATTTTTTTGGTGATTTTACTCAGCTTTTCACCTTATTCAGCTCCATCTCTTCTGCTCAGGGTCTCCCAAACCTGCAAGTCCCTGAAGTTTTCCTTTGCAATTTGTGCTCCTTCCCAACTGGCCTAACATCAGAACTGCAAACTGTGCACTAATATGGGACGACAGTGACCAAGCTGGTGACTGGCTGCCGGGAAATTCAAACATCGTGGCTGCTGGTGAGGCTGGGTGGAGTGAAGGAAACTCTTCCACTTCTGCCAGCTCAGGGCAGCTGGGGGAGGAGAGAAGTGGGGCACTCCTCATATCCTCCTGACCACTTTTGGAGTGCCCCTCTGGACCTACTTCCAAGCAAACTGCATAAAGTACATATTGTCAGGATCATCGCCGCCGGCGTAATAAAAAGCCTAAACCCAGTGCTGGCTCATAGTAGTGAGACTTTCACATGCAGTACCACTACTCACCTCTGACTGTGTAATGCTCAGGTGTTGCCCAGATCACCACCTACTCCTGCATAAAACCAGGCCACATCTGAGACCCAACACTTCCACATTGCCTTGGAAATATCCAAGCTGTTAGGAGCTACCTGCGATTCCTCCAAGAAACCTATGACCCATACTCTGCTGGATCCTACCCTCTCAAGGCTGCCCCTGTTACAGTCCCCCATGGACTTCTTATTTTCAAACCTCCTGGACCTCCTGTTTACTACAGACCTCTGGACTTGTCATCTTCCTGGATCTCCCAAGTTTTCCTTACCTGGATCACAAGGACTTGCCCACATCTCTAGTACTGATATATTCATATATATAACCTTGAGTATACTGTTTCTGTTTTCCCATTTGTTATCTGCAGTTTCCCCCTATATTTAGTCTGTTCTAGTTCGCTCTAGCCCTGTAACCTGTGTATACATATATATATATATCTCCCTTCCTCCTTTATCCATACATAGTATTCTGTTCTAGTTCGCTCTAGCCCTGTAACCTGTGTATACATATATACAATCTCTCCCTTTCTCCTTATCCATATATAGTATTCTGCTCTAGCCCTGTAACCTGTGTATACATATATACAATCTCTCCCTTCCTCCTTTATCCATACATAGTTTTCTGTTCTAGTTCGCTCTAGCCCTGTAACCTGTATATACATATATATATCTCTCCCTTCCTCCTTTATCCATATATATATGTTCTGCTCTAGTTCCTCTAGCCCTGTAACCTGTGTATACATATATATGATCTCTCGCTTCCTCCTTATCCATATATAGTATTCTGCTTTAGTTCTGTCTCTAGACCTGTAACCTGTGTATACATATATACAATCTCTCCTCCCCTATTCCTTAGCTTTCTCCCACTTCTCTCGTTTACCCCTCCTAGATTCTGTTGTTGCCTCCGGCCTATTCCTTTTTGTGCCTTTTTTTTTTCAATAAATCCTTATATATAAATATATCTGGTTTACTAGTATTCATTGCATATTGGCTCGCACCTATCGCCCCGGAATCAGCGCATGACACATATGCAAAGACACGTACAGAGACAAACGTAATATACATTTTACCCGGCAGTTATCATCAACACAATTCACTTTTGTGCAATATTGCAGTTCATACACATAACGTGTAAGCAGTAATCGCCTTTTGCTGGTGGGAAAAAAGAAAACCTTTTAGTGGTTTGATTTTAAGTACTTTACATTTGGCATACAAGAAAACAAGAACACTGGCAATAAAGGAGACTTCCAGTAATAAGGAATTGGATCATGCAGTGATGAATTATAATGAATTGCAGCAAGCGAGATGTATCTGGCGCCGGCGTGTCTGCTCCCATGTTCATTAGAGAGAGTGCTTGTGGGTAGTAAAGAAAGGTTAGTGAAGCAAAATGAGAATATATGCAATTTAGAACAATGATTTACATAGCATTTTAGCACTGAGCTAATGTATTCATATTTGGTCTGGTGGTGTTGTTCTTTTTGGAAATTAAAATTGATAAGGATAATAATATGCAGAAACAGACTCTTTTCTTTCCTTTTTTAGCTCTTTTTTAAACTAATTCAGGTACTGATTAGACACATCTCAGACAATGCAGATGTGCCAGACATTTGTACAGCATGGGTAAGAGATGCTTATGTAGAAAGCCTTGTGAATTCTGTCAACAATGTCGGCGCATGGTGACATATTTGTTTTATCTTTGTACATATGTACATGGGAGATACATACTGGAAAAATATGGAAATGTTTTAAGTGTAGTAGCACAGGGAGCAGAAATAAAGACTCAATAATAGATCTGCCCATGAGACACAAGGCAAAATATTATTGTATTGTCTGAGTATTCAAAGAACTAAACCCATATACTTTATACAGTGTTTCGCATCTAAAATACTTTATGCTGTGAATATAAAATTCTGCCTGGTAACCTTTAGGCTGGGGTCAGACCAGCGCACTTTTAACGTGCGTTCTGGCGCACTTAATTACGGCCGCAGTAGCAGCAAATGACGGGCAATGACAGCCAATATACGAAGTCCGGCCGTGCAACGCAAGTGGAATTTGAATGCATTATTTCGGGAACGCAGAACCACTAGTACTGACGTACAGAGTGCGCTGCGTCCGCTAGCGGCGTGTGTGCGTGATTTGGAGACGCCAGACGCTGCTCATGTCCGGCCAACATAACGTCCAGACACCCAAAGTTTCCTGATTTGGATCCGTACAAAATCACGCACAAAAATTGCGCATCGTATGACCGTTTTCGCGCATTCCGTGAAAAAATACGTCTGCATTCGGACGCACTTTTTGACGTTCGCGTGTAAAAATGCTTTTGTTTGAACCTAGCCTAAATCAGGCAGAACATGCAGCGCTGAGTGGTTAGTTTCAAGAAATGCAAACAAGAAAAGCTACCTATTTTGCTTGGTATTCTGTTACTAGGTATAACAGTTAAACCAACCAATCAAAAGTCTTTGTTCTAGACATGAGAATGACTTATAATGGGCTTCCCCTTCCTGAAAAAACATTCTGTGGGGCCTTCCATGGACATCTTGGATGTCAACCCTCCCTGTGGGACTGGTCCCTGGCTGATGACATCAAAAAGAGGGATTTCCCCTTACTGACGGGGAAATTCCATTACAAGAGATTCAGACTCCTATATCTCCAGTTCTGTGCAATGTAAGTGGTCAAATGAGTTTTTACGGTGTGATTTCGTGGCAGTTTGGCTATTTAGAAAGAAATACAGTGCAGTTCGCCTCCGATCACTGCAATTTTGCGACCTGGCAGTGAAATTGTCTCATAGAGAAGTAATGGTTAATCTATTCAGAGAATGCCGAACTGGACCGAAGAGTTGACGAATGCCTTTCAGTTCAACAGGTTTAAACAGGCGAATCCCATTGGTTTCAATGGATTTTTTTTACAGTTTTTATTATCATTTTATTCAACCATTTATTCTTTTTCCTTTGCAGCAAACTGTCATTTTATTTATATTTTTAGGCATTTTTCTGGAATTTTTAGGCAAATGTTTGAATTTGATTTTTTTTACTTTTTTATTCTGTAACAAACCTTTTTCTTATTTTTTTAAAGGACCTTTTTATTATTTCTATGCATTTTCATTATTTTAAACACCCTTTAAAACATTGCATTTTTGTTTTCTTACCCTTGGTTTGGCAGCATTTGACTTCTGATCCACTTTTTTTCGGCGGCGTTCGGCCATCATTCCCGCTGCATTCGGCGGATAGTCAGATGTTGGCAAACCCTGTTTACCGGACTTCAGGGACCCTGCAGGGAATGCTGAATTCACCACAGGTTCGGCAAAATGAAATTGCCGAAGTGTGCCGAACGAGAGAGCATTGTAATTCCAGTGCTATTTGGATAACCCCCTAAATTAGCCTTGCAGCACAAAAGAGCTTTCATGGCGCAAATAGTTTTGTCTGAAAGTAATGAACTGGCTGAAATTTGGATGTACTGAATCATAGCATGAACAATATTCAAACTAACCATATCTATTTTTGGACAATTCAGTTTATGTGAGCTAAATTTATTTGCTGTGCAGAAGTCGATTTTATGTCGCTAATTGTAGAGCTGTCAGTTATATCATATAAATAGTGAGAATTAAAACTCTGTTTCAACAAGATTAACTAGACATAGAAAATACTATTTATGAAAAAAGAAAAGTGTAAGTATGGTATTTTTAGAAATGAATCAGAAGTGTAAAAGCCATATGGAGGATCTGGTTGCTGCCACACGAGAAAGCTTACAAGCTTGAAATTAGGTGCTAAATATATAGTTTAAATACAAATACAATTTTAAATAGTATTTAGCCCTTAGGTCCTCTTCAAATATATAATATATATATATATATACATACACACACACACATATATACACTCTCCGGCCATTTATTAGATACACACTGCTAGTACCGGGTTGGACACCCTTTTGCGTTAATTCTTCGTGGCATAGATTCAACAAATTGTTGGAAACATTCCTCAGAGATTTTGGTCCATATTGACATGATAGTATCACACAGTTGCTGCAGATTTGTCAGCTGCACATCCATGATGCGAATCTCCTGTTCCACCACATCTCAAAGGTGCTCTATTGGATTGAGATCTGGTGACTGTGGAGGCCATTGGAGTACAGTGAACTCATTGTCATGTTCAAGAAACCAGTTTGAGACGATTTGAGCTTTGTGACATGGTGCATTATCCTGCTGGAGGTAGCCATCAGAAGATGGATAAACTGCGGTCATAAAGGGATGGACATGATCAGCAACAATACTCAGGCAGGCTGTGGCGTTTTAATGATGCTCAATTGGTACTAAGGGCCCCAAAGGGTGCCAAGAAAATATCCCCCACACAATTGAACCTCCACCAGCCTGAACTGTTGATACAAGGCAGGATGGATCCATGCATTCATGTTGTTTATACCAAATTCTGACCCTACCATCTGAATGTCACAGCTAAAATCGATACTCGTCAGACCAAACAATGTTTTTCCAATCTTCTATTGTCCAATTTTGGTGAGCCCGTGCAAATTGTAGCCTCAGTTTCCTGTTCTTAGCTGACAGGAGTGACACCCGGTGTGGTTCGCTGCTGCTATATCCCATCTGCTTCAAGGTTTGACATGTTGTGGGTTCAGAGATAACATTCTGTATAACTTGGTTGTAACAAGTGGTTATTTGAGTTACTTTTGCCTTTCTAACATCTCGAACCAGACTGCCCATTCTCCTCTGACCTCTACAGAGGTACATGCCTAATTTCAAGTTTGTAGGCTTTACGGTTCTGGAGATATTGTGATGTCGCGTGAGTGGCATTTCGCTTTTACAGTGGCAAGAAAAAGTATGTGAACCCTTTGGGATTACGTGGAGTTTTGCATGAATTGGTCATAAAATGTGCTCTGATCTTCATCTAAGTCACAACAATTTGAAAAACACAGTCTGCTTAAATAATACAACACAAACATTATATGTTTTCATGTTTTTATTGAACATAACATGCAAACATTCACAGTGCAGGGTGGAAAAAGTATGTGAACCTTTGGACTTAATAACTGGTTGACCCTCCTTTGGCAGCAATAACCTCAACCAAACGTTTCCTGTAGTTGCAGATCAGACCTGCACAATGATCTGGAGTAATTTCTGACCACTCCTCTTCACTAAACTGTTTCAGTGTAGCAATATTCTTGGGATGTCTTGTGTGAATCGCTCTCTTAAGGTCATGCCACAGCATTTCAATCGGGTTGAGGTCAGGACTCTGTCTGGGCCACTCCAGAAGGCGTATTTTGTTTGGTTGCAGCCATTCTTTTGTTGAATTACTTGTATGCTTTGGGTCATTGTCCTGTTGCATCACCCATCCTCTGCGGAGCTTCAGTTGGCGGACAGATGGTCTTACGTTTTCCTGCAAAATGTCTTGATTAACTCTGGAATTCATTTTTCCATCAATGACAACTGTCACGAACCTACCACACTACCTCCATTATCAGCACTATTTAGAAACATCTCCTTACCTTAACCTGGCCATCTGCTTGTCTCGTTTGTATGTAAAGATCAGCATCTTGATGATGTCATCAGAGGAGTGCTGGAGGTACAGAGATATACTCAGAGAGCACCTGAGATCAATTCCACACCAATCAGAGACCCATAAAAGAGAGGCTTGCTGGGTAAGTCATTGCTCAATTATTGTCCTCCCTACCTCGAGCTAACCATTCTATTCCTAGCCTTTGATCCTGATACCCAGGTCGCTGAACCTTTGCCTGTGGCCAGCAACGCTGTCTTCTGTTACCCAAGTCGCTGGACCCGCCTGTGACCAGCAACGCTGTCTCCTGTTACCCAAGTCGCTGAACCTCTGCCTATGACCAGCGACGCTGTCTTCTGTTACCCAAGTCGCTGAACCTTGCCTGTGACCAGCAACGCTGTCTTCTGTTACCCAAGTCGCTGAACCTCTGCCTATGACCAGCGACGCTGTCTTCTATTACCCAAGTCGCTGAACCTTGCCTGTGACCAGCAACGCTGTCTTCTGTTACCCAAGTCGCTGAACCTCTGCCTATGACCAGCGACGCTGTCTTCTGTTACCCAAGTCGCTGAACCTCTGCCTGTAACCAGCAACGCTGTCTTCTATTACCCAAGTCGCTGAACCTCTGTCTGTGACCAGCAACGCTGTCCTCTGTTACCCAAGACGCTGAACCTCTGCCTGTGACCAGCAACGCTGTCTTCTGTTACCCAAGTCACTGAACTTTTGCCTGTAACTTTGACTACGCTATCTTCTGTTGCCCAATTTGCCGAAACACTGCTTGTGACCTCGACCACGCTACACTCTTAAATAAAAGTGTTCAAGACCAGTCCTAGTGGCGTCTAACCTTATCTTCCACAACCATATTGTACAGATCAAGTCTCCATTACATCTGGTTCCTTATCAGAATATATATATAACACCGTGACAACAACAATCCGTCCAGACCCTGAGGCAGCAAAGCAGCCCCAAACCATGATGCTCCCTCCGCCATGTTTTACAGTGGGGATGAGGTTTTGATGTTGGTGTGCTGTGCCTTTTCTTCTCCACACATAGTGTTGTGTGTTTTTTCCAAACAACTCAATTTTGGTTTCATCTGTCCACAGAAAATTTTGCCAGTAGTGCTGTGGAACATCCAGGTGCTCTTTTGCAAACTTCAAACGTGCTGCAATATTCTTTTTGGACAGCAATGGCTTCCTCTGTGGTGTCCTCCCATGTACTCCATTCTTGTTTAATGTTTTCATTATTGTAGATGTGTCAACAAAAATGTTAGCATGTGCCAGAGATTTCTGTAAGTCTTTAGCTGACACTCTACGATTCTTCTTTACCTCATTAAGCATTCTGCGCTGTGCTCTTGCAGTCATCTTTACAGGACGACCACGCCTAGGGAGAGTAGCAATAGTGCTGAACTTTCTCCATTTGTAGACAGTCTGTCTTACCATGGACACATGAACATCAAGGCTTTTGGAGATACTTTTGTAACCCTTTCCAGCTTCATGCAAGTCAACAATTCTTGATCGTAGGTCTTCTGAGAGCTCTTTTCTGCGAGGCATGGTTCACATCAGGCGGTACTTCTTGAAACCAGTAAAACCAAAACTGGTGTGTGTTTTTAAAGGGCAGGACAGCTTTCAGCAACACATCCAATAATATCACACTGATTGGACTCAAGGTTGGCTCACTCCTGGCTCCAATTAGCTCTTGGAGAAGTCATTAGGCTAGGGGTTCACATACTTTTTCCACCCTGCACTGTGAATGTTTACATGTTATGTTCAATAAACACATGAAAACATATAATGTTTGTGTTGTATTATTTTAAGCAGACTGTGTTTTTCAAATTGTTGTGACTTAGAGCACATTTTATGACCAATTCATGCAAAACTCCACGTAATCCCAAAGGGCTCACATACTTTTTCGTGCCACTGTGTATAGATTTTGTGAGCTGCTATTAACGACTTGGTTGGAATAGGGACCCCAGTTTTTAAAACGATCAAGTTTTCTTTAGACAGGACCACAATGCTAACTTTGCAACTTCTCCCAAAAGTCATATCAGTGACAGAACCATGTGTTTTTTCCATAAAGCACTGCCAGGAACTAGTGGTTTTATAGAAATCAGGAGCCATGCAGCACACATTTCTTAGTAATTAGTTTCATACTGTATATTTCTAATGTAATCCTAATTAAAAAAAGAAGCAGAAATTGTAACCTTAACTCTAATCATAAAACAAGTAGAGAAAGTTAATACTAACAGTAATCCTAGCCTTAATAAAAAAATAAATAAATAGGTAAAAACTGTAACCCCTAACTGTAACCCTAACCCTATTTAAAACCAAACAGATACTTGAATCCTAGTAGTAACACTAATAGCAGTCCTAGCAGTAACCTGAACCCTAAATACATCACAGTCCAGAATATCAGAAACAGACAAATATATTATGAGTCGGTCCAATACCAAAATATCACAAGTGGGAGATATACCTACTGTGATGTTTATGTTGATAATTCTTTGAAGAGAAATGAAGTAACACATATATGCACACTACACACAGGATATCAAGAATGTTGACAGTGTGGAATTGTTGGTGAATATTTGTGCTTAATTTCGAAGCCTTGACTCTGTACTTAACTGCTCTTATAACTTCCAGTGGATGTATTATTAATCCAGCTGATCTAAACACTTGCAATTTTTATACAGCCCTGTGACATTTTCAGTTTTCATCATTGGAAATGATAGTCTTGGTAGCTCAATAAATGAGGGTTTCAACATATCATCAATTTAATAAGAATCACTTAAGAAAAACACATACTGCTCCAAAGGCTGCTTTGGAATAAAGCAGAGAAAATTGCACATGATGAAATAATATGTATGTCTTTTGACTCCTTGTTTAATAAAGGGAAAATGCTTAGTGGTGGGAAAAGCATTTACTTGTTACTGTAAAGCTTTACCACAAGTAGAGTGGTAAATAACAATATAATGGCAAAGAGAAATTAACAGTCCAAGTGAAGAAATTGCTGCTTATATGGATAGTGAATATGTTTATAAACAAAAATCAGCTTTTTGCAAACTATCTAAAAATCAAAAAGTTTTGTTTCAACCACGTGAACGGGTTGATGTGTTAAATCTTTCATTAGTATAATACAGTCGGGTCCAGAAATATTGGGACGTATACACCACCACAATGGAGTTGGAATGAAACAAACACAATGTGCTTTAACTGCAGATTGTCAGCTTTAATTTGAGAGTATGTACATACATATCGGGTGAAAAGTGTAGGACTTACAGCAGTTTGCAGATGTGCCTCCCACTTGTTAAGGGACCAAAAGTAATGGGACAGAATAATAATCATAAATCAAACTTTCCCTTCTTAATACTTGGTTGCAAATCCTTTGCAGTCAATCACAGCCTGAAGTCTGGAACGCATAGACATCACCAGACGCTGGGTTTCATCCCTGGTGATGCTCTGCCAGGCCTCTACTGTAACTGTCTTCAGTTCCTGCTTGTTCTTGGGGCATTTTCCCTTCAGTTTTGTCTTCAGCAAGTGAAATGCATGCTCAATGGGGTTCAGGTCAGATGATTGACTTGACCATTACATAACATTCTACTTCTGTCCCTTCAAAAACTCTTTGGTTGCTTTTGCAGTATGGTTTGGGTCATTGTCCATCTGCACTGTGAAGCACCGTCCAATGAGTTCTGCAGCATTTGACTGAATGTGAGCAGATAATATTGCCCGAAACACTTCAGAAATCATCCTGCTGCTTTTGTCAGCAGTCACATCATCAATAAATACAAGAGAACCAATTCCATTGGCAGCCATACATGCCCACGCCATGACACTACCACCACCATGCTTCACTGATGAGGTGGTATGCTTAGCATCATGAGCAGTTCCTTTCCTTCTCCATACTCTTCTCTTCCCATCACTCTGGTACAAGTTGATCTTGGTCTCATCTGTCCATAGGATCTTGTTCCAGAACTGTGAAGGCTTTGTTAGGTGTTGTTTGGCAAACTCTAATCTGGCCTTCCTGTTTTTGAGGCTCACCAATGGTTTACATCTTGTGGTGAACCCTCTGTATTCACTCTGGTGATGTCTTCTCTTGATTGTTGACTTTGAAACACATACCTCCTACCTGCTGGAGAGTGTTCTTGATCTGGCCAACTGTTGTGAAGGGTGTTTTCTTCACCAGGGAAAGAATTCTTCGGTCATCCACCACAGTTGTTTTCCGTGGTCTCCTGGGTCTTTTGGTGTTGCTGAGCTCACCGGTGCGTTCCTTCTTTTTGAGAATGTTCCAAACAGTTGTTTTTTTTTTCCACGCCTAATGTTCTTGCTATCTCTCTGATGGGTTTGTTTTGTTTCTTCAGCCTAATGATGGCTTGCTTCACTGATAGTGACAGTTCTTTGGATCTCATCTTGAGAGTTGACAGCAACAGATTCCAAATGCAAATAGCACACTTGAAATGAACTCTGGGCCTTTTATCTGCACATTGTATTTGGGGTATTGAGGGAATATCACACACCTGGCCATGGAACAGCTGAGAAGCCAATTGTCCCATTACTTTTGGTCCCTCAACAAGTGGGAGGCACATCTGCAAACTGCTGTAAGTCGTTGTAACGTTGGGGGCTTCCAGCCTTTCCAGTGTGCTTGAGGGCAGCATGTCTGATGCTGCTCGCTCATCAACACCCGGTTTAAATTGAAACAGGCAGGGAGGTGGCTGCATGAGGTGCGGCTTGAGAGGGGGGCGCGGTCTGGTGAAGGTCTTTTAAAAACCAACAGTTCCTTCTAAGCAGTGCCAGATCGTGGTTATCCATACCTAAGCTCCTTGTACCTGAATTCTCTCGTGATTTAACCTGTTATTGACCTCTGCTTGTTTTCTGACTATTCTGCCTTCCGTTGCCCTAGACTATTTTCTTGTACTACGCTTCTGCACTGATATCGACCTGCCTATTCCATTTGACTATTCTATACTCTGTATTCCTGATTCTGGCTCGTCTGACTACCCCCGTGTTGCTGACCTCGTTTTGTATTACGTCATTGTCTTTGATTAACCCTTTCTGTCTAGCTAGTATACCTGGACAATTCTAAGGACCAGACAGTTAGGGATTCTTCTACGGCTACCCTGTTGGTAGCTTTTGGGCTCTGTGGAGTGTTGGGCTTTAAGGACTGCGTGGTGGGATCCGGGAACCGTGACATTACGATCTGGCCAAAATGGATCCCGCAGACTTAACACAGCATTTGAGTAACTTTGTATCCAGACAGGACGAGCAGGACCATCGGATGGATCAGTTTGCTCTCGCCTTACAAACTATCCTTACTCGTACGGCTCACCTGGAACCAGCTGGGGTTGCACCTCCGCCTGCTATACCTGTGTCCTCTGTTGTTCAGACATCCCAGGTACACATGACCACTCCTATGAGGTTTGACGGTACTCCCTCGGAGTGCCGGGGATTTTTGGTCCAGGTGGATATTCATTTTAAATTAAATCCACAAATGTTTATCACTGACATAGCCAAAGTGGGGTTCATTATTAACCATCTGTCTGGCAGAGCGTTGACATGGGCGATTCCTTTATGGGAGGCAGAGAAGCCTATCGTACTGAACTATAAAGAATTCATAGCCGAGTTAAAACGTACATTTAATCCTACCAGAAAGGCCAAGGTAGCTGGCAAATCCTTGTTCCGCATATGTCAAGGGAACAGGACTGTATCTGATTATGCTATAGAATTTAAAACGTTGGTTTCTGACGTGAACTGTACTATTGAGGCTCTGGTTCTGGCTTTTATGGAGGGGTTATCAGAGTCATTGATGCATGAGTTGGCTCCTCGTAAATTAACTCGGGTGTTGAGTGAACTTATAGATTATTGTATAGATCTGGATGATCAGATAAGGGACAGAAGAACTCCAAGAGAGAAACCTAAGAGACCGTTACCAAGGTTGGCCCCTGTCTTTCAGGCACCACCAAGAGAGTTATCCCCTCCCTCTGAGCCTATGCAACTAGGCCATACTAGGCTTACAGAAGAAGAGAGAACAAGGCGTCTTTGTGAGGGATCGTGTCTGTATTGTGATTTAAAAGGACATTTATGACTTCAATGTCCCACTCGCCCTAGAATGCATGATAAGTCGGAAAACTACCGCACCTAAGGCAACTGAGGAGACAGGCTTTGGGTGTGACGTTCATGTCTCCTGTCAAAGACACTAGACGCTTGTTACCAGTATCCGTGGCTTGGGAGACCAAGACCACGCATACTACCGCTTTTGTTGACTCTGGGGCTGCTGGTAATTTCATTGATGTTGAATACGCTTACTCCATTTCTCTCCCTCTGGTTATAAGAGAGACACCCTTGGCCGTTGAAGCCATAGACGTTAGGCCATTATCCTGTCCCAGAATTACTCACGATACTGTTACAGTGGTTCTTACCACTGGTCTCTTGCATAAAGAAGAGATCATATTTCAGGTTATCCGTTCACCTTCCAATCCTGTTGTGCTTGGTTTCCCTTGGTTGGTGGAACATAATCCTGTTATTGATTGGGCTAAGGGAGAGATACTGTCTTGGAGTCCTACTTGTTTTGGGACTTGTTTAATACCCATTCAGCATATTGGTGCCCTGAACACACCTACAGCTCCTCCATTGTCTACAGAGATTCCTGACTGGTATGCCGATCTCAGGAGTGGGCATTATGAATATCTGGTCATGCCGTTCGGTCTCTGTAATGCTCCAGCTGTATTCCAGGATTTCATTAATGATGTGCTCAGAGATGTTTTGCAATCCTTTGTTATCGTATACTTAGACGATATACTAATTTACTCTCCCGATCTTATAACCCACCATGAACATGTCAGACAGGTATTAGCAAAACTACTAGACAATGGTCTTTATTGCAAACTGGAGAAGTGTTTATTCGACATTACTACTGTAAAATTTCTTGGGTACATTATCACTCCAGAAGGTTTTGAGATGGATCCTTCCAAACTCACGGCCATCTCAGAATGGCCTCTCCCTCAAGGCCTCAAAGCCATACAGAGGTTTCTGGGGTTTTCCAACTATTATAGGAGATTTATCAAGAATTATTCTGCTGTAGCTTCCCCTATCATTAATATGACACGTAAAGGTCTGAAGAACCAGGTCTGGTTTTCACAATCCAAACAGGCATTCGAAGCTCTCAAACAGGCTTTCACTTCCGCTCCAGTGTTACGGCATCCTGATCCCAGAATTCCATTTGTTCTTGAGGTTGATGCTTCCGAGATAGGCATTGGGGCTGTCCTATCTCAAAGAGAGTCTCCAGGGAAGCCTCTACATCCTTGTGGGTTCTTTTCAAGAAAATTATCACCAGCAGAACGCAATTATGATATCGGTAACAGAGAATTGCTTGCTATTGTGTCTGCCCTGTCAGAGTGGAGACATTTGTTGGAAGGTACTCTTGACCCTTTGTTGATAATCACCGATCATAATAAGAACCTTACGTACATCGGGGATGCTAAACGTCTGAACTCGAGACAGGCCAGGTGGTCATTACTACTGTCTCGGTTTAATTTTGTGTTGACTTACAGACCAGGTGACCGCAATGTAAAGGCTGATGCCTTATCTCGTCAATATGACCCGTATGAATCAAATACACAAGACCACAATCCTATAGTTCCTCCTGAACGTATTGTGGCTTCCACGGTCTTGTCTGTTTCCTCGCCTTTTCTGGAACGCCTCCAAGCAGGTCAAATGGGGGCTCCACCTAACAAGTCTCCAGATATGTTGTTTGTGCCTGAAAAGGAAAGACAAGAATTACTCATAATGTTTCATGATTCAAAACCAGCAGGTCATCCTGGTATTACTAAGACTCTTACCAATATCTCCAGACAGTTCTGGTGGCCCACCATGCAACAGGACGTACGTCTGTTTGTTTTGGCTTGTCAAGTCTGTGCCAGAAGCAAAACCAGTAAAACCTTGCCTGTCGGTCTATTGCAGCCTTTACCCATTCCTAATAGGCCTTGGTCTCATCTATCCATGGATTTTATTGTGGACTTGCCGAAGTCCAAGGGTCATACTGTGGTTCTGACAGTTGTAGACCGCTTCTCCAAAATGGCTCATTTTATTCCTTTACCTAAGCTTCCTACAGCCAAAGAACTGGCGGTCATCTTTGCTAGAGAGATTGTACGAATACATGGGGTTCCGTCTGAAATAGTCTCTGACAGAGGAGCTCAGGTCGTCTCTCGTTTCTGGAGGGATTTCTGTGCGGAGATGGGGGTGTGATTGGCCTTCTCTTCAGCATATCATCCACAAACCAATGGGGCAGCAGAGAGGGCAAATCAGGGTCTTGAGCAGTACATACGTTGCTTTACCACACAACAACAAGACAATTGGTCGGAGTTGTTACCCTGGGCTGAGTATGCACGGCCACGTAATAACGCCGTTAACGAGACCACTGGCCACTCTCCTTTTTCTGCTATCTATGGTTTTTTCCCTCCGGCTCTACCGCTTCAGTTTGCTGAACAGGCCATCCCGGCTCTCGATGAACATCTCACACAACTACAGGATATTTGGAGACAGATTCGCGAAAACATGGAGCACAATGTTGCTGTCCAGAAACGCAAGACTGACAGGCATAGGTTACAAGCTCCTTCCTACAACGTGGGGGATAGAGTTTGGTTGTCCACTAGGAATGTGAAGTTGCGGGTGCCTTCTATGAAAATGGCACCTCGGTTTATCGGTCCATTCAGGATCATTTGCCGCGTTAACCCTGTGGCTTATGCTCTTGCCCTTCCTAGACATCTTCGCTTGCACAACGTCTTCCACACCTCCCTACTGAAGTCTTTGTTGTGTAACAGGTACACGCGGGTCGTTCCTCCTCCTCCACCTGTTCAGGTTGATTGAGAGACGGAGTATGAGGTTAGGAAAGTTCTGGATTCTAGGCTGTTCAGGGGTGCTCTGCAGTACCTGGTCGATTGGGTGGGTTATGGTCCGGAGGACCGGTCCTGGATTCCGGCTTCCAACATGTCTGCCTCTAGGTTGGTCAGGGCGTTCCATGCCTCACACCCCGATCGCCCTGGTCGTCCTGCCACTTGCCCGGTGGTCGTCCTGCCACTTGTCCTGTTGGTCGTCCGGTGGCCTCCCGTGGAGAGGGGGGTACTGTAATGTTGGGGCTTCCAGCCTTTCCGGTGTGCTTGAGGGCAGCATGTGTGATGCTGCTCACTCACCAACACCCGGTTTAAATTGAAACAGGCAGGGAGGTGGCTGCATGAGGTGCGGATTGACTTGGGGGCGCGGTCTGGTGAAGGTCTTTTAAAAACCAACAGTTCCTTCTAAGCAGTGCCAGATCGTGGTTATCCATACCTGAGCTCCTTGTACCTGAATTCTCTCGTGATTTAACCTGTTATTGACCTCTGCTTGTTTTCTGACTATTCTGCCTTCCGCTGCCCTAGACTATTTTCTTGTACTACGCTTCTGCACTGATATCGACCCGGCTATTCCATTTGATTATTCTATACTCTGTATTCCTGATTCTGGCTCGTCTGACTACCCCCGTGTTGCTGACCTCATTTTGTATTACGACATTGTCTTTGATTAACCCTTTCTGTCTGGCTAGTATACCTGGCCAAGTCTAAGGACCAGACAGTTAGGGATTCTTCTACGGCTACCCTGTTGGTAGCTTTTGGGCTCTGTGGAGTGTTGGGCTTTAAGGGCTGCGTGGTGGGATCCGGGAACCATGACAGTCATACACCGTTCACCTGAGTTGGATGTACATACCCTCAAATCAAAGCTGACAGTCTGCAGTTAAAGCACATTGTGTTTGTTTCATTCCAACACCATTGTGGTGGTGTATAGAGCCAAAGATGTTAGAATTGTGTCGATGTCCCAATATTTATGGACCTGACTGTAGCTATCATTATATCAAATTTCAGTAAAATCTATTCAGCAGCTGAACTTTGGGTTTCGTGGATCTAAAACTTTAAACTCTAGAGACCGTTTTGAGAAATAGCACTTTTTAAACATATTCAAAATGTTTTGACTGATTTTATTACTGCCTGCAAAAAATTCAAAATTTCAACTTGATTTCACATTATGTCACAATAATGCAACTTTGAAAATAGAACACAATACAACTAAACTATAACAATATAATGTTAATATTTTGCAAGTGTATCTTGGATAAAATAGATTCAAGCACAAATCAGACGGCATATTTAGTTAAAAAAAACTAGGGGCAAATCGTAACAATTGGTCTTGCTACTACAAGATAAAAGAACTTGGTTGCTTCAAGCAGCTGAAACAGGTTTTGTATATATTTTTGTCTCGCAACAATAAAAGAAGTATTCACGAAGTACCAAACTTGCGACTGAATTGCACCAAACGATGAATTTCACCTTTCAGTACAATTTCGGGGCAGATCATCTATTTTCTAAACTGTCAATTTGCCAAATACAGTACAGTGCAGTTTGCTACAGTTCGGTGGTCTTCAGCGGCAGCAAAATTGTCCCATAGAGAAGTAATGGTTAATCTACTCAGAGAATGCCGAATTACACCAAAGTGTTATTGAAATGCCCTAATTTTCGGTGAGTAGGACAGGTTTAAACAGACAAATATCATAGGTTGCAATCAAAAAAATATATATCACGCACCAGATCCAGGGGCCGAAAGAAGACCAGCCACAAAGCCAGATCTGCTGTGGATTGATCTGTGGAAGCACTGTTCATGTTGCATATCTGTTTGATTTGCCATCTACCCTGCCTGGCCGAAGGGAGACCTCAGGCTCTAATGAGTTAACCTGTAGCCTTCCTATTTAAGGGAGCCGTCCCTAGCCTTAGATGCCTTGACATTTTTATTCATGGCTAGAACTGTGTTCTGTGTTTATTTATACTACCCTACCTTATTTGCTTTTTTTTTCATTTCTCTACCTGACATGTATTATTTAAATTGCTCCTTGTGAATAAACCCACCTCTCTGTTTTCACTGGAACCAGTCTCCTGCTGGCTTTGTGACCCCATACTCGGGTTCTATCTGCACCACTGTGCCATGAACGTGACAAAAAAGTAATAGAATTTTTTTAAAATGTTTAATCTTTTCATTTTCAGCAAAAAAAGCCTTTTTATTTTATTTTTTAGAACACCTTTTTGAAATTGTGTTTTTTTAGACAAATTCTTTGTTTCCAATTTTCTTAAAAAAGGCTGCTTTTTTAATTCTGTAACAGACCTTTTTTTATTATTTTTAAGTGACATTTTTTATTATTAACAAACATTTTTAATGCATTTTTATTGGTTTAAACACCTATTAGGAGAATATTATAGTTGAATTAGCCAAGGCCACTTTATCTCGCTCCGGTGCTCTTTGAGGGCAATTTCCAACTTTTTCATGAGGTTTCGGGGTCTCCATCTTTGGCGCAATACGTGACCATCAAGTGAATAGTGAACTCGCTGTACTGTCAGTGAAATGGAATTGCCAAAATGGAAAGCACTGAAATTTTGGTGCTTCGTGGATAGACCCTAAAGTTTCTATTAAATATGTATACCACAGGACATCAGTAATGTGAGTTATACCACATAATGCATCATTTTAACCCCTTAAGGATGGGAGTAATTTTACAAGTTTGGAACACTTTTGAACACTTCTAAAAGTAGAATTTCAGCTATTCGCTGTTTAACCATAATTTACCTCTTACATATTAAGTGTACCCACCCTTATCATATATCATTTTGTTCAGGAGAAATAGGGTTTTCATTTTCCATCAAAGATTTATATATAAAATATATTATAGTATGAAAAAAAAACGAAAAACTATGAGAAAAAAGGAAATTTTGATATTTTCAAAGTTCTCCATTGTATTTTTAGTGTGAATGACATTGTACGCTTAGCATTAAATGAAATAAAATACATATATTTCTGTTCGGCAATGTCTTACGAGTTCAACGGTACCCCCCATGTAGAGGTTTTATGAGGTTTTGAAAAGTTATAGGGTCAAATATAGAGTTTGCCCATTTCACGTTTTACAACTTGAAATTTGCCAGATTGGTTTCCTGGCCCTATGTTGACTTTGAGAGGTTATGGCAGCCCAGGTATGAAAAGTACCCCAACATGTCATACCATTTTAAAAGTAGACAACCCAGGCTATTCAAAATGGTGTACATTTCGTTTTTTATAGTAGTCACTTAGTCGCAAACTTGGTCTTCATGTTTGTGTTTTGCATTTTTCACACAAAAACTGTTATTTTACTGATGATATCATGCTCCCTCGCCATTTTACTGGCCTAAAAAACTCATATTTCTGGTCTGCAATGTCTTACGAGCTCAACGGTACCCCCATGTAGAGGTTTTATGAGGTTTTGGAAAGTTACAGGGTCAATTATAGAGTTTGCCCATTTCACGTTTTACAACTTGAAATTTGCCAGATTGGTGTCCTGGCGCTATGTTGACTTTGAGAGGTTATGGCAGCCCAGGTATGAAAGTACCCCAACATGTCATACCATTTTGAAAAGTAGACAACCCAGGCAATTCCAAATGGTGTACGTTTCGTTTTTTTAAAGTAGTCACTTAGTCGCAAACTTGGTCTTCATGTTTGTGTTTTGCATTTTTTACACAAAAACTGTTATTTTGCTGCTAATATCATGCTCAGTCAACCTTTTACTGGCCTACAACATTGATATTTGTGGTCGCCAATGGCTTACGAGTTCAACGGTACCCTCCATTTAGCATTTTTATTTTGCTTTTTGGAAAGTTACACTATCAAATGTAGAGTTTGCCAGATTGGTTTTCTGGGCCTAGGTTGAATTTGAGAGGGTATGGCAGCCCAGGTATGAAAAGTACCCCATCATGGCATATCATTTTGAGAAGTAGACAACCCAGAGTGTTGAAAATGGGGTATGTCCAGTTTTGTATAGTAGCCACTTAGTCACAAACCCTGGCCAAACGTAGTCTTCATGTTTGTGTTTTGCATTTGTTTTACACGAAAACTGTTATTTTGCTGCTAATATCCTGCTCAGTCAACCTTTTACTGGCCTATAACATTGATATTTGTGTTCGGCAATGTGTTACGAGTTCAACGGTACCCCCATGTTGCGCTTTTATTTTGCTTTTTGGAAAGTTACATGGTCAAATGTAGAGTTTGTCAGATTGGTTTTCTGGGCCTAGGTTGAATTTGAGAGGGTATGGCAGCCCAGGTATGAAAAGTACCCAATCATGGCATATCATTTTGAGAAGTAGACAACCCAGAGTGTTGAAAATGGGTTATGTCCAGTTTTGTATAGTAGCCACTTAGTCACAAACCCTGGCCAAACTTAGTCTTCATGTTTGTGTTTTGCATTTGTTTTATACGAAAACTGTTATTTTGCTGCCAATATCCTGATCAGTCAACCTTTTACTGGCCTATAACATTGATATTTGTGTTCGGCAATGTGTTACGAATTCAACGGTGCCACACATGTAGCATTTTTATTTAGTTTTTTGGTAATTTGACAAGTGATTTTCAGGATTTATGTCGACTTTGAGAGAACATGGCACGCCAAGAAAGAATATTGCTCCAAAGATGACGTGCCAATGATTCTAAATTAGTATTTTGAGTTGTTTGGTGCAGCCACTTTAGAATAGCTGGGCTTAACGTAAACAGGGACAGGCCAAATTCAGGGGATTCCAGAAGTCAGAGTAGTCGTTATAACAAGCCAATGAGTCGGTACAGGCAGCAAACAAAGAGTAGTCGGTATAACAAGCCAATGAGTCGGTACAGGCAGCAAACAAAGAGTAGTCGGTATAACAAGCCAATGAGTCGGTACAGGCAGCAAACAAAGAGTAGTCGGTATAACAAGCCAATGAGTCGGTACAGGCAGCAAACAAAGAGTAGTTGGTATAACAAGCCAATGAGTCGGTACAGGCAGCAAAGGGTAATCGGGACAAAGCAGAAAAGGGGAATTTAGTAATTTAGCTCTGTATGATAAATTTTGAAGCACTCGGTTATGCAGAGGCCAGGTAGAGATGGGCAGGTAGGGCAATAATAACTAGAATCCTTTCGTATTCCTTTCTTGCGGCAGACACGACACTTTTTCTGGGGGGACGTTTTACAGCGGGTGGGAGGGACTCGGGAAGGAAAGTGTCTGCCGCTTAATCTTTGGAGATCTCCTGATTCCAAAGCGGTTGTAACGGGGCCGGGGTTAGGATAAGTTGGGATATGATCTCAAGCATGAATTCTAGGAAGGGATATGGTTTTTGTACTGCTGCCTGCTTGTAGAGCATGTACGCATTGAAAATTGCTATCTCGGTCAAATAGATTATTATTATTATTATTCTTTATTTATAAAGCGCCAGCATATTCCGCAGCGCTGTACAATAGGCACAGTATAGACAGGGTTACAATACATTGAACAACATTTGACAAACAGTACAGGAGGAGATGAAGGCCCTATTCCCGTAGGAACTCACAATCTGGGAGGGTGGGGTTGGAAACAGGAGGAGAGGACTGTAAGGTGAGAGTGATTGAATGATTGCGTCAAGTGAGTTGGGTGGTAGGCTTCCCTAAATAGGAACGTTTTAAGGGAGCGTTTGAAGGAAGAGAAGTTAGGGGAAAGTCTGACAGTACGAGGGAGAGCGTCCCAGAGAGTGGGGGCTGCGCGTGAGAAATCCTGCAGTCTATCATGGGAAGAAGTGATGCGGGAGAAGCTAGGCGCAGGTCACTGTTTGACCTTAGGGAGCGGGCTGGGGTGTATTTGGTGATTAGTGAGGACAGGTAGTGGGGAGCTGAGTTAGTGAGGTTTTTGTAGGTAAGGATAAGGATTTTGAACTTAATTCTGCAGTGGATGGGGAGCCAGTGAAGGGACTCACAGAGGGGAACGGCAGAGACAGAGCAGCGGGTGAGGTGAATTAGCCTGGCGGAGGCGTTCAGGATGGATTGTTAGGGGGGAGAGGTGGGACAGAGGGAGGCCAGATAAGAGATTATTGCAATAGTCGAGTCGGGAGATTACCAGGGCGTGTTATGAGTTGTTTTGTGGTGACAGCGGTGAGAAATGGCCGAATTCTGGAAATATTACACAGTGGTATCGGCAGGAGGAAGAAAAGAGACTTGATGTGGGGGATGAAGGAAAGAGCAGAGTCCAGTGTAACTCCAAGACAGCGAACTTGGTTTGATGGGGAGATGGTGATACCCTCCACCGTGA
The DNA here is from genome assembly GCA_009667805.1 of Leptobrachium leishanense. NCBI lineage: Eukaryota > Metazoa > Chordata > Amphibia > Anura > Megophryidae > Leptobrachium > Leptobrachium leishanense. The sequence goes on along the minus strand of CM019067.1, from coordinate 178,784,425 downwards.
TAGAGAAGTCAGGAGGTGGGGAGGCATTGGAGGGAGGAATAAGTAGGAGTTCAGTCTTTGACATGTTGATCTTTAGGTGGTGGGAGGCCATCCAGGAGAGATGCCAGATAAACAGTCACTGACTTTTGAAAGGACAGGGGGAGAGAGATCAGGGGTAGAGAGGTAGATCTGAGTGTCATCAGCGTAGAGGTGGTAATTAAAGCCAAAGCTGTTGATGATTTTGCCCAGGGAGGAGGTGTAGATGAAAAGAGCAGAGGACCAAGGACAGAGCTTTGAGGTACACCAACAGATAGAGGCAATGAAGAGGAGGAGTTACCAGCAAAGGACACACAGAAGGACCTGTTGGATAAATAGGAGTCAATCCAAGCAAGTGCAGTGTCACCGAGACCCAGAGAGTTGAGGGTCTGTAGAAGGAGGGGGTGGTCAACAGTGTCAAAAGCAGCCGAGAGGTCAAGCAGGATGAGAATAGAATAGTGCCCGTGTTTTTTAGCAATTAGGAGGTCGTTGGTGACTTTGGTGAGGGCAGTTTCAGTTGAGTGTAGGGGACGGAAGTCAGATTGCAGGGGGTCAAGTAGGGAATTGGAGGACAGGAAGAGGGAGAGGCAGTTGAAGACTATTTTTTCTAAGAGCTTAGAGGTAAAGGGAAGCAGGGATACAGGGCGGTAGTTGGATGGAGAGTTGGGATCGAGGGATGGTTTCTTTAGTAAAGGGGTAACTACCGTGTGTTTGAAGGCGGATGGAAAGGAGCCAGTGGAGAGAGATAGGTTGAAGATGTGTGTGAGAGCAGGGGTGAGGGAGGAGGAGAGGGGAGGAATTAGATGTGAGGGAATGGGGTCGAGCGGGCATGTGGTGAGATGTGAGGAGGACAATAAGGAATTGACTTCCTCCTCAGTGGCTGGGAGGAAGCGGCAGAGGGTGGCAGAGGGGACCATGTGGGAGTGGAGGTGGCAGATAACTATCTTGTGTTGGGATGTTGCTTCTGATAGTTAGAGTTTTACTGAGGAAGTAGTCTGCCAGGTCTTGAGCGCTGAAGGCAGTTGTGGGGGGAGGTGCAGGTGGGTAGAGGAGGGTGTTGAAGGTGGAGCAGAGCGTTTAGGGTTGGAGGACAGCGTAGATATAAGAGATGAGAAGAAGGATTGTTTGGCCAAGTGGAGGGCAGAGGTGTATGACCGGAGAATAAACTTGAAGTGAACAAAATCAGCTTCAGAGCGGGATTTCCTCCAGGCACGCTCTGCAGTGCGGGAGCATCTTTGCAGGTAGCGTGTCTGGAGGGTGTGCCAGGGCTGAAGCTGGCGGCGTGGGGCCTTACAGAGTCGAAGAGGAGCAAGAGTGTCTAGAGCAGAGATAAGCGTAGTGTTGTAGTGATTAGTGGCAGCATCAGGGCAGGTGAAGGATGAGGTGTGAGGGAGGTGGTGAAGTAGTTGTGAGAATTGATGGGGGTCCACAGCATGTAGATTTCTGCGAGTGTGTGTGCGGGTGGGGGAGCAGGGTGTTTTGGAAGTCCAGATAGGTTGAAAGAGAGAAGGTGGTGGTCAGAGATGGGGAAAGGGCGACAGTTGAACTCAGAAATGGAGCAAAGGTTGGAAAAGACAAGGTCAATAGCGTGACCATCGCGGTGGGTAGGGAGGAGGGAGGATTGTGTGAGTCCAAGGGAGGACGTGAGTGAAAGAAGTTTGGAGGCAGCAGGGGCGGAAGGATCATCAATGGGAATGTTGAAGTCCCTGAGAATTAGGCATGGAAGATTAGAAGACAGGAAGTGAGAAAGCCAGGTAGCAAAGTGGTCAAAGAACTGGGAGGTTGGTCCCGGTGGGCGGTAGATGAATGCCACCCTGAGGGCCAGAGGAGAGAACAGGCGGATGCAGTGTGTCTCGAAGGAGGAGAAGGAGAGGGATGGGGGTGGAGGGAGATGCTGGTAGGTGCAGGTGGGAGAGAGCAGGGTTCCGACCCCGCCACCATTTCTCTCACCCGGTCTGGGGGTATGGCTCAGGTGAAGACCGCCATGTGAGAGAGCAGCAACGGAGGCCGTGTCAGAGGGAGTTAGCCAGGTTTCAGTTAAAGCTAGGAGGTTGAAGGAGTTTGAAAGGAAGAGGTCATGGATGACTGTGAGTTTGTTGCACACAGAGCGAGCGTTCCAGAAGATGGCAATCTTCTTCTACCATGCCCTAGTCTTTCGGTTCACCAGATAAGGCTGTATACATTGATGAGCCAAGTCTACTCCCCCCATAAACTTGCTGTAATCTACAATGCACTTCGGCTTTTCCAGTGGCTCAGTCCTCCCTCTCACAGGCACTGGCACTGTACTTTCGTCGTGCACTGTAGATAGCATGTATACATCCTTCTTATCGGTGAACCAAAGGGCTAGCACTTCTTCCTGACGTAGAGATGAAGAGGAGCCTCTACTTTTTTTGCCTGCTGTCAGGATTTGGGGAAAACCTCTGCGATTCTTCCGCACTGTGCCACACGCAAGGGTCTCAAAACAATATAAGTTTTTAAATAGGTCGATACTGGTGTAATAGTTATCGACCCATAAATGATAGCCCTTGTTGAATAGGGGATAGACCAGATCCCACACAATTTTTCCACTGATGCCAATACAATCGGGGCATCCTGGGGGGTCAAGGTGGCTATCTTTCCCTTCATATATTCTAAACGCCCATGTGTAGCCTGTTGTGGACTCACACAATTTATAAAATTTGATGCCATACCGGGATCGCTTGCTTGAGATATACTGCTTGAAGAGCAGTCTGCCTTTGAATTTCAGAAGGGACTCGTCTACAGATATATTTTGGTCGGGAACATAATTATCGGTGAATTTGGCAGACATAAGACTAATAAGGGGCCGAATTTTATAGAGGCGGTCATGCATTGGGTCGTTTCTTGGTGGGCACAGTGCGTTGTCATTAAAATGGAGGAATCGCATGAGATTTTCGTATCTCTCCCTCTTCATAACCCTTGGGAATAGTGGGGTAGCCAGGATGGGGTTTTTGTGCAGTAAGACCGGATACTTGGCTTCTTCACTATTCCCATTACGAGGGTTAGAGCCCAATTTTTTTTTTAACTCTATCACATCTGTTGGGTGCCACTTGTTACATCTGTGGCGATGTGAATCCGGATGCGCATCAAGATACTGGTTGGCAAACAGGTTGGTTTGCTCAACCACCATCTCGAATACGTCGTCCGACATAAAGAGATTAAAAAAGCTCACTGGCTCACAGTCCTCTACCCTTACTGTGATGCCAGGAGTCGCTTTAAATGGGGGTATTTCTGGGGCAGCCATATTTGGGGGTACCCAATTGCTCTCGCACCTCCCAGTAGATGGTGGGGGGTCACCATCACTGGAGGGTTCACTAAGGGGCTCTATATCAGAGGCTGTGAGGGTGTCACTGTCGGCGAGAGCATCGCTCTCAGAGGCGGCCAGGATCTCATATGCCTCTTCTGGGGAATAAAAGCGGGAGGACATTTTTATGGGGATCTTGTTATGACTAATTAAATGGGAGGTCGGGGAACTGATGGGGTCAAGTATTGTAACACCTAAACTAAGCCCTTCCAGTCCTTGTAGTGGCCGGTACTTCTATCTATCTAGACAAGGTAAGAATATTCCAAGGGGGGTCGTATACCAATGCGGGTAGTCAGGAATGCCACGGGGTCGTATGCCAATGCGGGTAGTCAGAAATGCCAAGGGTCGTATGCCAATGCGGGTAGTCAGAAATGCCAGGGGTCGTATGCCAATGCAGGTAGTCAGAAATGCCAGGGGGTCGTATGCCAATGCGGGTAGTCAGAAATGCCAAAGGGTCGTATGCCAATGCGGGTTCTCAATCGGGGGTACACTGCCAATCAGGGGTACACTGCAGGCCAGGGGGTACAGTGCCTGGGTTTTGTTTTTTTCAGTCAGGGGTACAGTGCCTGCCAGGGGGTACTGTGCCAGGAGGGTAGAGTGCCTGCCAGGGGGTATAGTGCCTGCCAGGGGGTACTGTACCTGGGTTTTTTTTTCAGTTTTTTGTTTAAGCCAGGGGGTACTGTGCCTGGGGGGGGGGGTTTCAGGTTTTTTTTTCAGCCAGGGGGTACTGTGCCTGGGGTTTTTTTTCAGGGTTTTTTTCAGCCAGGGGGTACTGTGCCAGGAGGGTACAGTGCCTGCCAGGAGGGTACAGTGCCTGCCAGGGGGTACAGTGCCAGCCAGGGGGTACTGTACCTGTTTTTTTTTCAGTTTTTTGTTTCAGCCAGGGGGTACTGTGCCTGGGGGGTTTCAGGTTTTTTTTTCAGCCAGGGGGTACTGTGCCTGGGGTTTTTTTTTCAGGGTTTTTTTCAGCCAGGGGGTACAGTGCCTGCCAGGGGGTACAGTGCCAGCCAGGGGGTACTGTACCTGGGTTTTTATTCAGTTTTAGTTTTTTTCAGCCAGGGGGTACTTTGTCTGGGGGGGGGGGTTTCAGGTTTTTTTTCAGCCAAGGGGTACTGTGGCAGGAGGGTACAGTGCCTGCCAGGAGGGTACAGTGCCTGCCAGGGGGTACAGTGCCAGCCAGGGGGTACTGTACCTGGGGTTTTTTCAGTGTTTTTTTTTCAGCCAGGGGGTACTGTGCCTGGGGGGTTTCAGGTTTTTTTTTCAGCCAGGGGGTACTGTGCCTGGGGTTTTTTTTCAGGGTTTTTTTCAGCCAGGGGGTACAGTGCCTGCCAGGGGGTACAGTGCCAGCCAGGGGGTACTGTACCTGGGTTTTTATTCAGTTTTAGTTTTTTTCAGCCAGGGGGTACTTTGTCTGGGGGGGGGGGTTTCAGGTTTTTTTTCAGCCAAGGGGTACTGTGGCAGGAGGGTACAGTGCCTGCCAGGAGGGTACAGTGCCTGCCAGGGGGTACAGTGCCAGCCAGGGGCTACTGTACCTGGGGTTTTTTCAGTGTTTTTTTTCAGCCAGGGGGTACTGTGCCTGGGGGGTTTCAGGGTTTTTTTTCAGCCAGGGGGTACTGTGCCTGGGGTTTTTTTTCAGGTTTTTCTTCAGCCAGGGGGTACTGTGCCAGGAGGGTACAGTGCCAGCCAGGAGGGTACAGTGCCAGCCAGGGGGTACTGTACCTGTTTTTTTTTCAGCCAGGGGGTACTGTGCCAGGAGGGTACAGTGCCTGCCAGGGGGTACAGTGCCAGCCAGGGGGTACTGTACCTGGTTTTTTTCAGGTTTTTTTTTCAGCCAGGGGGTACTGTAACTGGGGGTTTTTTTTCAGCCAGGGGGTACTGTGCCAGGAGGGTACAGTGCCTGCCAGGGGGTACAGTGCCAGCCAGGGGGTACAGTACCTGTTTTTTTTTCTGTTTTTTCCCGGGTTTTTTTTCAGGGTTTTTCAGGTTTTTTTAGCCAGGGGGTACTGTGCCAGTAGGGTACAGTGCCTGCCAGGGGGTACAGTGATTGCCAGCGGGTACTGTGCTTGCCAGGGATTTTTTTGGGGTTGTTTTGGTGGTGCTCCTTTGAACTCTGCCTCTCTCTCTCTGCTCCTCAGATCGCAATGAGGAACAGGAGAAAGGGGCAAAGACAATGTCTCAGCCAATGCAACAATCATTGGCTGAGACATTCTGACAGTTGCAGAGGTGACAGCTTGTCACCGCTGCAACTGTCAAATCCAAGCGCCGGATTGGCTGCCTGGAGGTTTCCACGAGGGAAACGGCCCGCCTCCCTTCCCACAATGCCGATCGCCAGCTGGGAGGGTCTGCCCGGGTGTCAGGCAGACCCCCAGCCGGCGATCGGCATTATGGGAAGGGAGGCGGGCCATTTTTCGGCGCGCAGAGGCACCAAACGCCGCGGGGCATACCATGCCGTCCTGCGGCATTAAAGCCCACGCGATGCAGGACGGCATGGTACGCCCCACGACGATAAGGGGTTAAACACCTTTCCAACAACATCATCATATTGATAAAGTTATAACAGGTGATCTGATCGTTCTACTTTTTATGATGGTGCAATTGATCAGCATGACTTGAGTACCACAGTTATAATCCCAATTCAGAGAAATGAAAGATATCCACAATTATCAACCAAACATTATAAGAAAATAAAGAATATTAACTGGTAAAAAAAATGCTGATCAAAATGAGTAACTAAATTTGTTTATAGTGTATCTGTTTAATCTCAATAAAGATGCAACATGTATATGTGCTAAAATGAAATTGATATTGAACGTTACCAGAATTTAATCAGATTAGCCTAACACAGGGCATCTGTTTTCTAAGGATTTGTGTGCAATCAGGAAACTAATATGGGATGTTACTTCTAATTTAATTATCCATTTCTTCAGAAAACAGGTGCTTTAGGATCAGACAGGCTTATTTTAATGAAACTATAAGAAATCACCAATTAAGTCAGACTTAGGTGTTTGTGGCACCTCCCGAAGCATGCAGGAAGATGTGATAACATTAATATGTGCCTTTTGTCTTCCAATCTGAGTATTTAACTCTTCTACATGGCTTTGTTATTTTCAAACGTATCTGACGTACCCTGCTACTTTTTTTCTGCAATGTGAACTCTGCATTCCTAAAGTAATTGTGCACCTTTTTGTCTATGTAATTATAATATGACTTAGCAAATTATTTTGAATAAATAAAAATGGCAATTTAAAATATTTGTTAGAGACAAATAAAACAAATTTTAATGAGATTTTTCTATTTCTACTGATAATCAAGGGACCTAAACTCCCATTGGTGACGTCAGACTGGTTGGTGTCTTGAGTGAAACCTAGGAGTAGTGCTCACCATGTGTAACACATACTTATTCATAGACATGTGCATTCGTTATAGTACTAAAACGATTTAGTCTGAATTTTGGGATAATTTAGTTTTCGTATGACTCAAGAGAAACGAAACTGCTCAGTACAAAAAAACAAAAGAAACTAAAATAAAATGCACTACATTTTAGTTTCAGTCCTTTTTGTGATATTACATTGATGAGTGAAGGAGACCAGCAATGAAGAGCGCAACATCGCATCATCCGTAGTTCTGCACCCTCCACATGCCAATGCAGTAGGATGTTCTATACAGAGAGGGCATTAATTAATGCAGGAGGATGTGCTATACATTATACAGAGAGGGGTATTAATGCAGGAGGATGTTATATACATTATACAGAGAAAGTTATAAATTGAGGAGGATGTTCTATACAGAGAGGACATTAATTAATTCAGGAGGATGTCTATATATTATACAGAGAGGAGTATTAATTAATGCAGGAGGATGTTCTAAACATTATACAGAGAGGAGCCTTTTTTTTTTACCCTTAAATCCAGTGGCTGGGAGCTGAGATCGGCTGCTTGTTACATTATCTCTCAGTACAATGTATCAGGCTCAGCTGTTACAGTAACTGACTGTAACAGCGCTCAGAGTTTCAGTAAAACAAGGAAATAATATTGTTCTAACCTCTTATATATATAAATATTATTTACTAGTTTTACTGAAACTCTGAGCGCTGAGATGAGCAGCAGTCAGTTACTTTAACAGCTTTGCCTGACATGGGACAGTATTACAATGTTGGTGCTAACTTAACCAGAGCTGTTGTAAACTGAAAACCTCCATAGGCTATAATGGCTCTGGGAAGTATACAACAGCACTGGTTAAGTTAGCACCAACTATGTAATATCACCCACATTGTGCTGAGAGTGAGAGATACTGTAACGAGCAGCGATCTCCACCCTCTGAGGAGCCACCACTAGAATAGTAATTGTATCCGCTGGTTTTCGGATGAATGAAATTAGTTTTCATACTGAAGAACTGAAAACGAATTTCTTTAGCAACTAAATAAATTGCATTTTAGGACTAATCCATTAGTTCAAAACGAAATTTTGTGCTGTGCACATGTCTACTTATTCATTGTTAATCTAGAAACCTAAAATAAAAATCTGGTATACTTGATTTGGTCTATTGGTCTATTTCTGGAATAGTGCAAAGGAATTTTGATTATTGCAAATGAAATTTGTTTGCAAATTGGCTCCGGAACATACCCCCAAAGTTGCCAGTAGATGTAGAGATCGTGAAATGAAGAAGTCATTGATGACATTAGATTTCTTCATGTTACTCCCTGACCTAGCATTCCAGAGTCCCAAGTGGAAGACAGGTGTGGGGGATGTGTTAATGTATCTGAGGTTGGTTGGGTTTCTAGAGCTGGGAATTGAATAGAAACCTATGACCCTGGGGGGCAGGATTGGGGGAGACATCCCCTGCAGCTAGGAGAAGAGTGAATGATAAGTAGGAATGAGCTGTTCGGTTCGATCGGTTCGGAGTTTGATTCGAACATCGCCTGTTCACATGTTCGCGAACTACGAACATTTCCGCGTGTTCGCCGCATGTTCGCCCACAATGCACCACAATGAACCACAATGCCCTTTTCCACTGGCCTGAAGCTTGTAATTGGCCACAGCCTTGCACCTGACCACAGGTCAGGTGCAAGACAGGTTCAAGACTATGCCAATCACGGCTCAGAATCCTGATTGGGAAAATTTTGCCCAATCATGGGCTCACAGAGCTAAGTCCCGCAGCACACTATATAAGGCTTCACACAGCGCTTCAGCGCGTGTTTGAGAGGAGATTGTTCTTGTGCACATTATCTGGGTGCACAATATCTGGGTGCACTGACGCCTTTACCAGATTAATATCTTTTTAATATAGGACAGCATGGTCCACGCCTGCACTCTTCCACAATACCACAGAGGGGTTACTGTATGATGGCACTTGCTGGCCTGGCACCAAAAGCACAATATTTGGGTGCACTGACGCCTTTACCAGATTTATATCATTTAAATTTTTGACAATGATTGGGCAAAGTCCTGCACCTGACCTGGACTTTGCCCAATCAGGGCTCTAATTCAATATTGAGCCCTGATTGGCAAAGTCCAGGTCAGGTGCAGGACTTTGCCCAATCAGAGCTCAGCATGAAGATGAGCTTTAACCAAGCTCTGATTGGTTAAAGTCGGTGCAAGACTTTAACCAATCAGAGCTTGGTTAAAGCTCTGCCCCATGCCTCGTCTTCATGCTGAGCTCTGATTGGGCAAAGTCCTACACCTGACTTTGACTTTGCCCAATCAGGGCTCAATATTGAATTAGAGCCCTGATTGGGCAAAGTCCAGGTCAGGTGCAGGACTTTGCCCAATCAGATCATTCTGCATGAAGACGTGGGGTAGAGAGGAGCCGCGGCCAGACGGATCGGAGGAGCTGACGGACCGGGGAACAAGACGCCGGGACAGCTGCAAGACAGGTGAGATTCGGGGGCCGCAGCCACAGTTCTCCTAAATGTACCGGCAGCCGCCGGTACATTTAGAAGACCTGTGGATGCATTTTTTATTATGGAATACCCCATAATGTTTGGCGTTCGTGAAACACTCGAACGGTCGATGTTCAATTCGAACTCAGGTTCGAATCGAACCGAACGCTCATCCCTAATGTTAAGTACAAGAGGTGAGAATATGATTTGAATGTGTGGGGTGAGGGTTTGTATTTATAAGTGGATGGGTAGAAAATGCAGAAGTGAATGACAAATGCCTGATTTGAGAAACGGGGGATGGAAGCAGTGAGGGAGCAATGTAAATGGGTTGTGGAGGCAAGGGTAGATGGAAACACGTGGACTTCTTTATAGATAGTGAAGTTACAGTAAACATTAAAAAAAATAAGTAGTATCATTGTCATAGGAGAGGATGACAATAAGAGTCTACACAGGTCTATTCAAAGAAAGGTGACACTCAGGAGAATGCCTGGAGAAGTGAATATTCTAGGTCATGATAGCCAAACCAGAAAAATTCTCCCATTTATCTCGCTTTCCAAATCGGCTATTTGGTCTAGATTGTTCTCTTCTCCTGCCAATTCTTCTGAGTTTCACCTTTCTTTGAAAAGACATGTACAGTGATTGATTGGCAAACAGTGATAGGAACACAGATGGATAGGGGAGGGGTGAGCAATGTGTTAACTGTGTGGTTGTGATGGTGTGAACATATGTATGCTGCAACAATTTTGTCTCTGGCATAATGTGTGACCTTTCAATACAACCTCTTTAACCACTGGTTATTGCTTAGGTTATTCTCCCAGTGAGTTCCTTCCCTGTGGCATACGGTTTGTACATATTTGAGAATTTATTAGAGTTCATATTTGACATATAGGCCCTCTACAATAATATAAATAGATGTGACTGTATTATAAAATTCCATCAATAAATCTTATTTTTATTTTGCATTTCAGAAAATCTTGCTTGTGCGGAGAGACAATACCATTTATGTTTGTCAGGCCTTAATTGCTCATACAATTTGTGGAAATCTTCACTGCTCAACTGGTACAGTTTCAGCATCCAACAGCAGTAATTGACAGCCCTGAGAGATTTATTGACAAGAGAGGAGAAGGTAAGAATATTAAATATAACAATTTTATCAATGTACAACAGGGAGATACAAGGATAAAATACAAAGTAGGCATGATGCAAAACAAAAACACTCCTTATTAACCAATTACCGGTATATGTTATAAGGGGCATCATTATCCTGCTTTGTAGCAGTATAATTATGGCCAAATTCAACAGTGCATCTGAAAATGTATCTTTGGTTCTTTATTGCATGATCTTACTTTGCAAAGTCAACACTTTTTTATTTTGATTTATTGAAGATATAGACTGATTTAGGACTTGCACATGGATATGTACTATGGTTTGAAAGTCTAAACAAGCATTGCATATGTATGGTCAGTGTTATTCTTGCTGTTTGAATGTTTAGCAAGGTTAAATTTATCTGTGTTTATTTTAACACGACTATCGACAGTTTGCATGCAGAGGCTGCTTTCTAGGATTAATTGGTGTCAAATGGAAACCTTACATTTGAGTAACTGTGACTTTAGAGTTCCCAGTGTCAGTGCTAAAACACTTTAACTACCAAAATATGTAAACTCTATTTTGCATCAAAATAGAATTATTTTACAACGTTCCCTACTCTCACTTCCCAGGACCTCATCCTTGCCATGGTCCGGTCGCAGAAACCTCGCCCCCTCCTCTGCGTACTGGGAAATGTTTTATAGAGTCCTACACCGGGCGTACATGGTGGCTACCAGAATGGCCAGGGCCCACCTACTAACTGATGAGCACTGCTTTAAACGTTAACACTCTGTGGCAGTTCTGTGGCAGTGCTTGTGGCCTGATCCCTTTATACGTTTAGGCTCTGCAGAGAAGTTACTGATGCTGTAGCACTGCCCTTTTCAATGGTGTAAGAACAGCACATTTAAATATTTGGTTGTGACTGATGTCACAAAACTCTGAGGGGAATATCCCACTGCTTCTATGCCAACTTAAAGACCTATTAGCCTCCTGAGATAAATTACCTTTGTCTTTCATGGGTAGATGCAGCTTAATAAAAATGGTTGCCTTCCCACGTCTGCTGTACCCCAATCGGTTGTTACCTATTCTCCTCAAATGAAAGGATGTTTCCTCCATACACTCAATATTCTGAAGATTTATCTGGAGTGGAGGGCGCGCATAGCGCTGTGCAAGCTTCAACTCTCTTATAGTCTGAGGAGAATTAACCTGCCCAATGTCCAATCCTATAATATAGCTGCTTTGAATCACTGTCACGTTCGCTGTCCCGCTCACCCTTGACAACCGTGGTGAGAATCCTCTTGGACAGACTTCTATCCCTCCGATCCTTGAAATGGTCGGGACCGCTAACCCTATCACTCCCAGCCAGGGAGAACAGACACGCCAGGAATAGAGAGTATAAGCAGGAGGCAGCAGGTTTCAAGAGCGGGTGTGTACTGAGATACAAAGGGTTACTTTTGCTGACAACTTGTGAGCCTCTTGAGTTAGGCCGCCTAAGTAAACTTATACAGCAGGTATTAGAAGAATCGTGGTCAGATATACACTCCAGTTTGGCAACAGGCAGGGTTCTCCTACACTCCAGTTTGGCAACAGGGCAACTTAAACGGTACTTAGACTCAGCGCTAAACAAAACAGGCATGTATAGGAATAAACGTGGTACCACAGCATATACTGTACACACTGAGACTGTAACAAGCGCGATAGGCAATGTAACAATATAGAAGGAGAATGGTCGAGAAGGCAATCCGGGTCAAATAACAAGCAAGGTCCTCATACAATAGCAGGTCGGCAGCAGAGCAGGAAATCAGTGAAAGACGATAAAGTGGATACACCAGGCGGTGCAGGAATAACTCCACGTCAGGGTGACGAGCTGGTTCTCGTGCCCTACATTTAAGGCCGGCAGCTCTGTGTCACTACGCCAGGCCCTGCCCCTCCAGACACAGAATGATCAGCCAGAACTCCTGCCACCCAGCTAGCCTGCGATGTCGCCGGATGTCCAGACCCCCCCATGAAGAGCCGCAAGTGCCGAGGATGTGACAATCGCATGGTGTCAGATTGGCTCACTGGCTTGTCCAAATTTATGGATTGCACTCTGGGGTCGAGCTATGTCTGGCCCATTGTCGTTGTCAGCTTTTTTTCACCTCCCTTCTTCTTTGAAACCTCCTCTTCAGAAGGCCAACCCTCTCCTTTTGGTTGGGCGGATTGTATGGTGTAAAGCCCTTAAGTCTCTGGGTTTGACCTGGAGGACCTCAGTTTTTCAACCCTTCCAGGGTTTGGCAAGAAGGGGTCTGACACACATTAAACATCTCTTAATCCTACCCTGCCATAAGATCCTTCCCTATAAGGATCTTTGTACTTTGATAGTCCCTGCATTTGTATTATCACAGGTGAAGGAATTAAAGAATTAATTGAAAAAAGATATCCATAAGATCTTAAAGATTTCCATAACCCCTTGGATAAGATAATGGGCATATGTCCACCCACCGTAGCTTTAAAAGCGCTTATTAGACCACAATATGATTGGTCGACTGCAAACGCTGGATTAGCTGTTTGGCACATACATCTCCCTAAACAGCTGCCGTTTTCCTTTATTGCGGCCACAATAAAATCGCACAAATTCCTTCTGCACAATATGGGGAAATGTTTTACAAATTGTTACACGGAGCGTATATAGCACCGGCAAGATTGACCCTCATTTCCTCACTTAGTTCTGGCTGGTGTTTGACATGTTTTCACGACAATGCAGATCTTTTTCATTGCTTGTGGTCATGCCCTGTCATTGCCCTCTTCTGGGATGTAATACGGAGATTTGGTTACAATATTTTAAAACTGAGTGTACCTACCTCCCTGGACTGGGACTTTCCGACCAAAAAGGACGTCCATTGTCTGGGGCCCAGAAATTACTCCTAGTTATTCTCTCAGCAACTACTAAGAAAGCAATACTAGCAGTGTTATTCAAAGAGAATCGGAAAGTCCCCGCACGTTCGGTGACTTTTCGTTCTCTTCAATTCGGTGCGATTTGGCGATCCCATTTTGGCAACCCTGCAGTGTATTCAAGCACCACAGGGCCGCCGTAGTGCAGGGAAAAGCCGACGCAAACCAGCCGAACACTCACCGCAAAGCCAGGCGAACGCACACCGAAACCCACAAAAACATCTGGATTAACCCCGCCGAACACGCCGGAGAAACCCGAACAGCCGCCGATCACAGCACAGAGCAGCCGCCGGAAAAAGCCGACACTGCAGATGAATGGAGTGAACAAAACAAAACAGTACGCTTGAATGTTTGAAAAGTGATACGCTATTTGAAAAGAAACTACAGAACGAAAATGTCTGAAATTTACATATAAGGTCCAATGAATGATAATAAAAAGGCTGTAACAAAAAAATGAAAAACCGATTTAAAAAAAGACGTAAAAAATTCGCAAAAAATGCCTGAAAGATCCTAAAAAAAATCGATAAAGAGATTTTATACTGCAGCAGAATATTAATCAACGGTTTATTAGATATTGAATTCAAATGGGAATATTTTTAACATTTGAAGCCTATGTGATTCGCCTGAATAAATCTGCCGCATGAAACCACCGAACACCAGGGTAATTCGGCAACCTTTCACTGCTGTTTTTTTTCTCTGAATAGACGAAGCATTGCTTCACTATGGGAGTTTCACTGCTCTCGAACAGGCACCGAACAAGCAATGTATGTGCAGGCAATTCGCCAGGATTTGGTGAACTGCCTGCTCTCTGAATAGCCGAATGGCCAGGAAAGGTAACTGTACGCTGAATTTCACTGTTCGGTTACCTTTCGACCAAAATTCAGATCTCTTTGAATAACCCTGTAGGTCACTGGATTTTGCCCTCTCCCCCTACGTTTTCCATGTTTTACTCTCGCTTTTATGCTATCTTCAATAGGGATGAGCCGAACACCCCCGAGTTTGGTTCGCATTCGAACTCGAACTTTTCAAAAGTTCGAATTCAAACTCGAACTCAATACAAGTCAATGGGACTCAAAATTCGATTTTTAGAGTGCCCTCCAAGAGGGCATATATGCTAGATATTTGCCATAAAAGGTGTATGGGGGTCCGGGTAGTGCCCTGGGGGACAGGAAACAAGGACAAAAAGTTTTAAAAAAACGTTTTTAAAGGGACAGGGAGTTTTCCATGAAATAAGGGTTAAAAATAAAAACTAAAAATTCCTTCAAATATCGTGCCTAGGAGGTCCCCATAACCTGCCCGTGAAGTGGCGGATTTCTAGGATGTATAGAAACATTTAATAACAATGTCCGGGTCCGGGTAGTGCCCTGGGGGACAGGAAACAAGGACAAAAAGTTTTAAAAAAAGATGTTTGTAACCCCTTCACTGCTGACGACGTGTGGGACACGTCCTCAGTTACAAACGCTGTATGCTGAGGAGGACGTGTCCCACACGTCATCAGCTTTGCGGGACCCCCGGCGGAGATACTCACCTCTCTGTCCGGGGTCCCGTGGCGTTCTGACTTCTGCTTCCTCAGACACTGAAGTCAAGCTCCTCCCGCCGTAAATGATGTCATCACGCCATGTGCAATGACGTCATTTCCAGGCGACCCCCCCTTCAATGCCGGGAGATCGCCTGGAAGGGAGGGGGGATCCGTTCGGATCCCTCTCCCTCCCGATCGGGAGGTCCCACAATGATGCTGCACTAATGTTTTTTTTCTATGGGGTGCGTTTCCTATAAATCACGTAATTCCCCCCACAAAATGTAACAAGTCCCCATTTCTAATTTTTGTACAAGTGCACCCCATAGAAAACATAACCGCAACCGCTCATGTGCTAAAATGTGAACAAAAAACACTTTACACACTGCAGATGATTAAAAATTCATTTTTTATTGCATTTTTTGTCATAATATACAGCCAGTACATGACGTTTACATACAAAAATTATATATTATGAATCTGCGGAGTCTTTCCCGGAAAGAACGATATCTAACATGTCTGAGTCATTTAATAAAATGTGGCTTCAAATCGCGTTTAAACATGATGAGCGAAAGCGGTAAAAATGAGCTGAGCACACAGCAGTGAAATGCAGGGTTAAGGGGTTAAACAGCATATCAGAGGAAGATTTAGTAGAGAAATGAACACTTCTCAGAAGCACAGGTGTTGTTTGATACATGTTCAGGAGACACCACACCCTCAGTCTACATGCAATGTATCAAATTCATTAGACCAGACTAATTAAAAGCACATGTTATTTCCAAACACTAATTAACACCTGTTGTTTACGGCGTTTGAGAACACAGGTCATTTAGAGGTGAGAATCTTTGCACGTAGACATTAGTTTTTAATTCAATATCTAATAAACCATTGCTTATAATATTCTGCAGTAAAGAGTCTCTCTTTATTTCTAGATTTTGTAGTATTTTTTAAGCATCTTTTATACTTTTTTCCCCAAAAATTTTTTTTACAAACTCGAACCGAACACGCCAAAAAGTTCGAAGTTCGCAAACTTGCGAACGGCCAAAGTTTGAATCGAACTCCGAACAGCTCATCCCTAATCATCAATATGATTGGGGGGAGACTAATCTTATAAAGAGAACAAAGTAAAGAAATTTTTTGACGTTGGGAAGACTTTCATAGCACATTTACCAGAACATGTTATCTCTAAATACCTACCGATTTTGAATGTACATCTTGGTATAAAACTCATTTTTTATCAGGTTCTCCATTGTTGCCACCCTCTCAGAACTTGAGTCACAATTTGTCACAATTTTGGGTCTGCCCCGAGTGGCGTTATGGACCTCTACCTATTGCCACAATGAATTGCTACGCTTCTTCTTTCTACTGTTTTCTTTGCAGGGGACAGAAATTCATATCAATGTTATTTTGTTTGTTTATTGCACTTATTGTCGTGTTGCCTGAATCTGTAAATAAAGTTTAAAAAACAAAAGAGTGTTTGTAATAATTTTTTAGCAACAGCAACCACTTATCAAAATGCTACCTCAACCAGTAGTATGTTACTTTGCACTAATATATGAAACGAGGGGAGGTCCAAAAGTAACTTTAAAACCAATTAAATAACTATGCTGAATCCATTTTTTTTTCAAAGAAAGCCTAGTCCTTCTAATACGTGTGATAAAAAATTGATATCCCCACAGTTGATCATAGAGACGCCTGGTGGCTCAAAAAATGGCAGTGGTTGGTGCGTAGAATTGCTCTATCAATTACCTTGTGGTTTCTTTGTGAATCATGCTATGAAGACCTCAAAACCTGTCTTGGTGATGAAGTCTCAATTTTCAAAAGCTCCACAAGTGGTTTAGCAGATTTAAGTCTGGACATTTTGACATTTGTGATTAACCAAGACAGGGAGACCTGCATGTCCTCAGATGAGACCAGGTGGCCAAGGTAAAGGAATTTCTGGATCAGGAATTTTGAATTTTATATCAAGTCAGGAGGCTTCATATTTTGCATTCTCTTTTCTTTACTAAAACATCAGCAGCAAAGGAAAGTTTACATAGAAACAGTAGTAACCCATAGACAACAAGAGAGTAGTAAGTCCTAGCCACGCCCTCTTTTCTTTGCTGCTGATCTCCAGGTGAGACGTTTTCAAAACTGCTCCTGGTTGTCGGCTTTAGTTTAATCATATATTTTACCCTTGATATAAGTATTTGTTCTTATTGTATTATATGCTACGTATTATATTATATTATATATATTATATATACGTATTATTATTATATTATATGCTACGTAATCAGGACCCTGAATCAGATAAATAGGTATCTGGTAGTGAGAGCATTTGGTCTTTAATTGGCTGAGATCCACGACCACAGAGGCTTACTGGTCATGTGCCTGGTTCACAGGTGACCAGTCTTGGCCTGACAATTATTTATTTATTTATTTTTATTTAAGTACAGTGGGATGGCTATGCAAGACAGAGTGAATACATTCATGATAGCACATATGATTGCCAAATGATGGCTAAAGACATTAAATATATGAGGATCCTGAAAAATTAGGAAAAGTCCTCCACATAAGTGTAAAGGAAATGGTAATAAAAAAAATAAATAATTCAATAATAATATAGGGGAAGAGGAGACAGAATAAAAATCCAGTGAGGTAACAAGAAAGTTCAACACCCCCACACCCAGTGGCGACTCTAGGAACAATATATAGGGGGTGCACATAAGATACAACGGTCAAATCTGGGGGGGCACTAATCATTTTCGTCACTAAATCATACCACTGAAAAAAACTAAATAAATGTATATAACTAAGATTCCATAATCCCAGAATAATGTAATGCAATGATACCTTTTTGTTGTACTAACCCGATACATAAATTCAATATTTTATTCGCTGCAATTTGGTGGTTGTTGCCGACGTCCGATAACTTCTTCAGCAACTCCAAATTTCACAAATTACAGTGACCATTCGCTAAATAGGAAATTCACCATATTTTCAGCGAAATTGATTCCCCGAAATGTGTCAAAAAGCAAAGGATCGAAATATGAATAGACCCTTTTGTTTCTAACTTCCATAATAACCTCTAAAACTAAATTAAAGCAGGGAAATACAATAAAAATAATAAACAGTGTGGTATGTAGCCTACCCATTAACTCCTAAAATGCCATTAATCAAGGGAAACCATGAAATGAATAGACTGAGGCATGTAGCCTTCCCATTAACCCTAAAATGCCAGCAATGAAGTGAAAACATTAAATGTATACACTGTGAGACATGTAGCCTACACATTAACACCTAAAATGCCATTAATAAATGAAAAAAAAAATGTATCCTTCCTGGTAAAATCCTTTATAAATAAATAAATAAATAAGCCTGCCCATTACCCCTTAAAATACAACTAAACCAAGGCAAAATCAAAAGTAATACGCAATGTAATATATATTCTGACCATTAACCCTGTCACTGCTGAGCCATTTACACCCTGTGAAAAATGTTTTTGTTTTTATTTTATTATTTACGATTTTGTCTTTACACTCAAAATGGTCATATTGGGTATCATTGGAAAGGCCAGACTCCGCTCTTTCCAAAGACATCTTAATTGAACACGTACACGTTGCACGGGGCTGGAGATACATCATTCGATGATGTGGGAGAAGCTGGAGGCTGAATCCTGGTGGGGGGCACATGGGGGCAAGGAATAACCTAGGGGGCAATTGCCCCCTGCCCCCTAGAGACGCCTATGCCCAAAAAGAACACAGAGGAGTGCAATGATATAGAAAATAATAAGTCAAAAGAACATTAAATTAACCCTTTACCATCAGATGGGTTTTGCATAGCAGGAGGGTTTTAACGCTGGCGGGGCATACTAGTACGCCCCACTAGCCAGCTTCTGCAGTTGCTGTGAAGGCGGCCTGTCAGACTCAGAGTGAGGGAGTGCTCAGAGAAGAGATCCAATTTCACGGTCAGTGAACGGGGATTCGGATTTTTTACGCCACTTGACCTTGTGCTATAAGGCAGACACCTATGCTGCCTTACAGCACGTGCTGGCCCTGTACATAATGGATACCACGATATGAGAATAATGTTATATAATATTGATACAATATTAAGGACTTGCTATAGCTAAAGAGGTACAGGTTTTTATAAGGGTTACCAACTTTCTATATAATCTTTAAACATGTACATAATCACTGTTGCACCTATGGAAGCAATTTCCAAGAGTTCACAAATCTAATTAAAGTTTCTTGCTGGGTTAGGAAAACTCCACAGTTGATTCAAAGCATAATTAAAGGTTTTAGATTTAACAATTCTGCTTCATTGATTTATGATTTTTCATTATTTTGTCTAAATAATATATATATATTTAGTGTTCTCGCTTGTTTTTTATGCCCCTGTATGTACCAAATGCAAATTTATCAGGCAAAGCCATCTGGCTTCGCAGTCTGAATTTAATTAAATCGAGTGTGTACTATAGCATGTTTTAGGCTCCCGTTACCTCCTTTTTCTCTAATAATATTTAATCAGTCACTTAATATTAAAGTTATTTATATTTAAGTGGATTCATTTCCTATTACAATGCACTGTATACAAAACCCACATTTTTTTACTCATAGTAACATGATACGTACTTAATTGGCTCGTAATATATCTGATTTCTTACTGTACCTGCAACATAGAGAATGACTGGTCTTTCCAGTGGTCAATGTTAATTTCCATTATGGTGTTGAAAGCAAGTCCTGAAACTATACAAACAAGACATAGCATAAATCTTTGTCTTTCTTGAAGTACCTCCACACAGATTAGCATCTGATCCTAAACTTGATAGCATTCACATATCATAAACTACAACCCACAACACATACAAACCTTATATACAGTATGTAAAAGAATAATATGATGTACTTAGTAGGATTTTCTTATAAGCAATATTTAGAGAGATGTTAAAACTTGAACATACATGTAGAGAGAATGTGTAGTAACCCAAAATTTGCACCAAATAACTTTATAGAATATAATTTTCTTTTAGCTATTAATCTTTTTTTTCTTTCCCTACTTGATGGGGAAGGGGTGGGTGTTGAGGAATTAATATTTGATTTTATCACTTGAAATGTTATTCTGCAATACAACATAGTGCAGCTAATTTTTAGGGGTTGCCATTATTTTGCTCAGTGTTTGGTGGGCTATGGAGAAGAATTCCTGAGTTGTGTGTGTTTGGCCCTATGCAATTACAGTATATAGGTCAGCATGTGAGCAGGGGCACTCTCCTCCTCTCCTCTGCTACAGTCAGGTCCAGAAATATTGGGACATCGACACAATTCTACCATTTTTGGCTCTATACACCACCACAATGGAGTTGGAATGAAATAAACACAATGTGCTTTAACTGCAGACTGTCAGCTTTAATTTGAGGTATGTACATCCAACTCAGGTGAACGGTGTAGGACTTATAGCAGTTTCCAGATGTGCCTCCCACTTGTTAAGGGACCAAAAGTAATGGGACAATTGGCTTCTCAGCTGTTCCTTGGCCAGGTGTGTGATATTCCCTCATTACCCCAATTACAATGTGCAGATAAAAGGCCCAGAGTTCATTTCAAGTGTGCTATTTGCATTTGGAATCTGTTGCTGTCAACTCTCAAGATGAGATCCAAAGAGCCTTCACTATCAGTGAAGCAAGCCATCATTAGGCTGAAGAAACAAAACAAACCCATCAGAGAGATAGCAAGAACATTAGGCGTGGCCAAAACAACTGTTTGGAACATTCTCAAAAAGAAGGAATGCACCGGTGAGCTCAGCAACACCAAAAGACCCGGGAGACCATGGTAAAACAACTGTGGTGGATGAATGAAGAATTCTTTCCCTGGTGAAGAAAACACCCTTCACAACAGTTGGTCAGATCAAGAACACTCTCCAGGAGGTAGGTGTATGTGTGTCAAAGTCAACAATCAAGAGAAGACTTCACCAGAGTGAATACAGAGGGTTCACCACAAGATGTAAACCATTGGTGAGCCTCAAAAACAGGAAGGCCAGATTAGAGTTTACCAAACAACACCTAACAAAGCCCTCACAGTTCTGGAACAAGATCCTATGGACAGATGAGACCAAGATTAACTTGTACCAGAGTGATGGGAAGAGAAGAGTATGGTGAAGGAAAGGAACTGTTCATGATCTGAAGCATACCACCTCATCAGTGAAGCATGGTGGTGGTAGTGTCATGGCGTGGGCATGTATGGCTGCCAATGGAACTGGTTCTCTTGTATTTATTGATGATGTGACTGCTGACAAAAGCAGCAGGATGAATTCTGAAGTGTTTTGGGCAATATTATCTGCTCACATTCAGCCAAATGCTGCAGAACTCATTGGATGGCGCTTCACAGTGCAGATGGACAATGACTCAAAGCATACTGCAAAAGCAACCAAAGAGTTTTTGAAGGGACAGAAGTGGAATGTTATACAATGGCCAAGTCAATCACCTGACCTGAATCCCATTGAGCGTGCATTTCACTTGCTGAAGACAAAACTGAAGGGAAAATGCCCCACGAACAAGCAGGAACTGAAGACAGTTGCAGTAGAGGCCTGGCAGAGCATCACCAGGGATGAAACCCAGCGTCTGCTGATGTCTATGCGTTCCAGACTTCAGGCTGTGATTGACTGCAAAGGATTTGCAACCAAGTATTAAGGAGGGAAAGGTTTGATTTATGATTATTATTCTGTCCCATTACCTTTGGTCCCTTAACAAGTGGGAGGCACATCTGCAAACTGATGTAAGTCCTACACCGTTCACCTGAGTTGGATGTACATACCCTCAAATTAAAGCTGACAGTCTGCAGTTAAAGCACATTGTGTTTGTTTCATTCCAACTCCATTGTGGTGGTGTATAGAGCCAAAGATGTTAGAATTGTGTCGATGTCCCAATATTTCTGGACCTGACTGTATATTCCTGTTGATTTGGTATAGACCTTTCTGTCAACGGACATAAATGCCAGAATGAAGGGGGCGCCCCTTATTAAATCGAAAATTAAACAGAATTCTATATTTAGTAGACAAGTGTTAACGGAGCCTGTCCTCCGCGTGCACTAATAGGCCTTCTTTTAAAGATTAGGAGCCCTATTCCCTAGTGAACGCTAAGTGTATTGTTCGGGTGAGTAAGCGTTAACGTCAGGATAAGTGACTTTAACGCATGCCACCCGTATTACATTCCTAGGGCTAAACCTCCTAAAAATCTGTTCGCGCATCACTGATTGTGCTAGCTTGCGCAAGCTTACTGTAGTTTGCGCTCTCCATGTTAAGTATAGGATGTGCAATCAGTAGTTAGCATTAGGATATTAGGTATTTCTTACTGCCAGGAGCAGAGTGAGGCATAGCAACCTGGCATAGCAACCCTCCATGGAGTCCTATGGACTTCAGTAGGTGATACTCGCGGCGGCACAGAAGCTCTACCACGAGTATCCCCAAGGGTGGAGCAAGGTTCCCGGGCAAGGTGTTGAAGTAGCGCCTGCGCTGGAATCTCATGCTGAACTGGGGACGCTATTGGGAACCCTGCAGGCTCAGGCTTCCCTGTTAGAGCCCCATTTTAGCGTCAACAAGGGACTAGTGCCCTAACTTGGGAAAATGCAGACTGGATACTACAATCAATGAGCTGCAGTGATCGAGATTGCATAGTGCCGTGATTTACAGTGAAATAACTTCTCCTTGGTTAACCCCTTAACGCCGCAGGACGTACATTTACGTCCTGCATTAGGCGGGCTTTGCCGCCGCAGGACGTAAATGTACGTCCTCGGCGTTTAGAGCCCCCCGGGAGATACTCACCTTCTCCGGTCGCTTCCCACGCTGTTCTGACTCCCCCGGAGTCAGATCAGTGTGATCCCTCCTCCGGCGTTGTGACGTCATCGCGCCGGTGGCGCGATGACGTCAGTTTCAGGCGTCCCCCCCCCCGCCGGAGCAGGGGAAGCGCCTGGAGGGGAGGGGAGGGATCCTTCGGATCCCTCTATCTCCCGATCGCCTGGTCCCCGGCGGCTGTGGCCAGCATCGCTGGAAGGGTCACAGCCTGACCTTTCCAGCGATGTATGGGGGGTTAACCCCTTAGCTGCCAGGTCGCGACCGGGCACTAATTTGTGCCCGATCGCGGCCTATTTCCGGTGGGGGCCGCCATCTTGGATGGCAGCCCCCACCTCTGGGTCACCCCCGGTCAACTGACTCATCGCGCCATGCGCGATGATGTCAGTTAACCGGGGAACCCCCTAGCTGCAAAGGGATTTCCCATGGAAATCCCTTGCAGGAGATAGGGGGGTTCTTTGAACCCCTTTATCTCCTGATCGGTGGCAGCTAGGGGGTCATGTATGATATTGCTGGAAAGGCCAGAGCATGGCCTTTCCAATGATATCAAACATGACCATGGTAAAAGTGAAATAAAAGTGTAAAAAAAGTAAAAATAAAAATAATAAAAAAATAATAAATATAATAATAAAAAAAAAATTTTGTTTTTTTTAATGCAGCACTATTGTTCACATTTCAATTATAATGTGAACAATGATGCTTCACTAATGATTTTTTTTTTTTGGGGGGTTTAGCTAAAATCACGCAATTTCTCCCCAAAAAAAAAATGGGTTCCCCGTTCTAATTTTTTTAACAAATCTACCCAATAGAATATGACCGCAGAGCCTCGGATAATAAAATAAAAAAAAAAAAACACTTTACACACTGTGGAAGATTGAAATTTTATTGAAAATTCAAATTTTTTTACATTTTTTGTTATAGCATTTTGGCAGGGCATGACATATACATATAATAATGATATATTATTAATCTGCCGAGTCTGCCGGAAAGAACGATATATAATTTGTCTGGGTGGTATAAGAATACGTGACTTAAAAATGGTCAAAATGAGCTCAGCAAACTTCTACTTCCAAAACAGCGCCGAAGTTGTAAAATTACTCCCGTCCTTAAGGGGTTAAAGGGAGGTTATTACTCTGTAAGAGTCTATGCTTCCACGCCAAGGCGAAAATTATCATCTCCCATAATAAGTACAGGAGACGTTAATTTACAATAACCTCATGTAAGGAAACGCTCAGCTTGCGGCTCGAATAGGATGGCATTTCCTGTCGATAGGTTAACTACAGGAGACATTATGTGTAACGTTTCCTGTAGTTAGCTTATCGACAACTATGCAATATAGCCCTAGATATTTAGCAGCAGTAGGTGGATGAAGTGTAATTTCCCATAAAATGTGGAAAAGTAAATCTGGATAGGGCAGGATCACTTGAAAACAGGCAGTATTCTATTTTATGCCTTTTATTTTTTCTAGTAAATATATAGCAGATGTAAATTAAGAAAATGTTTTCTAACAAGCTGAAACCTTAAATAACCTCAATATCCACTTCTAATAAGCTGCACATCATACTGATTCAGAGATCTAGAAGAGAGATCATTCTATTGCCCCTTATTTTCTTTTTTCCAGTTTATAGCCAGCTTCCTTGATTTATGGTAGATTCCTTTGATTAAAAGTCACTATTAGACTGTCACTGTACAGCACAGTTTCATGTTGAGAACTGATTCCTATCCTTCACTTCATGTGTCAGTGTTTAACACCACTGTGTATTTATATTTTGTATAATTAATCATGGATTTCATTAGATATTATGTACTTCTCAAAAGTTTTACAAATATGGATGTGTTTATTTCATAACCCTTTTACAATTGTTATTTTCTTTTTTGTGCTTTTAAAATTGTAGAGTTTCTCTACAAAGTATTTTAGATTTCCGAAGGTAAATTTTTCTTTCAGTGACTGATTTAATAACAAATTAAAGTGCAGCAATAACGCAGGTAATATCCAAATGAGAGCAAAACAAGTGTAAAATTTTATTAATGCTAAATATTAGTATTAATAATTAAATAGTAAATTTAAAATTTGCAAATAGTAAAATATTGAAAGATGGATGTTGCTCGATTATCAGGTTTATTCAAAGAGATCCGAATTGTGGCCGAAAGGTAACCGAACACTGAAATTCAGCGTTCAGTTACCTTTCCTGGCCATTCGACTATTCGGAGAGCAGGCAGTTCGCCAAATCTTGGCAAATTGCTTGCACATATGGTGCCTGTTTGGTGCCTGTTCAAGGGCAGTGAAATCCCCATAGAGAAGCAATGCTTTGTCTATTCAGAGAACACAAACCAGCAGGGAAAAGTTGCCGAAATGCCCTGCTGTTCGGTGGTTTCATTCGACAGATTTATTCAGGCGATTCTCATAGGCTTCAATGTTAAAAATATTCCCATTTTAATTAAATATCTAATAAACCATTTCATATTATATTCTGCAGTAAAAAGTCTACTTATAGATTTTTTCAGGATCTTTTGGGCATTTCTTGGGCAAATTTTTTTTCCCATTTTTTTTTTTAAATCGTCCTTTCTTTTTACTGTAACCGCCCTTTTTATTGTCATTCACTGGATCTTATATGTAAATTCCAGACATTTTCGTTCAGTAGTTTTTTTGCAAACGGCGTTTCAAATGTCAAACTTTCAAGCGTACTGTTTTTTTTTCACCTCATTCGTCTGCATGTCGGGTTTTTCCGGCGGCTGCTCTGCGCTGTGATCGGCAGCTAGTCAGGTTTTTCTGGCGTGTTCGGCAGGGTCAACCCAGCTGTTTTTGTGGGTTTCGGTGAGCACTCACTGGGTTTTGCTGTGAGTGTTCGTCGGGTTTGTGGTGGCTTTTCTCTGCACTACGACGGCCCTGTGGTGCTTGCTGAATACACCGCAGGGTCACCGAAATAGGATCACCGAAGATCACCAAATTGAAGAGAACGTGCGGTAACTTTTCGATTCTCTCTGAATAACCCTGTATGTGTAAATTGAACAGTTCAGTCCCCGGTAGTAGCAGATCCAGTGATATACGGAGTCAAAATAGAATTATCAACAGCAATCAATAGATAGACGTTGCTATACAGTAGTATATATATCATTCTTTATCTCTTTACACTTCATGTCAATTTCAATCTGTTCCCCAATATTAATTCAGAATTTGGATGTAGTATTACATAAAATAATATATTATATTATCACATACTACGTTTGGCATCTTATACAGTCTATTAGTGAACATACTACTTGTTTCTTCAAATAATTGCAATATGGGGGGGTCGTATGGCACTTGAATTTGTGAATCATTAATAAATATTTCACCAAGTGAGCAAAATAAGAGCAGCCTAATGTTTGGCTATATGCATTAATGTCATTTAAGGAGAGAGATACCTCAATAGTGATATGAAAGAGTCAGATATGTGTTTAAATATATGGCAATTATATTGTTTAATTTTTAAACACACGCGTATTTCGTTATTTTTAAATTATGCAACAGCCAGGAAAATCTCCATTAGAGTGACTAATAGGTGTTTAAAATCAATAACACATTGCCTGACAAACAAATATAAAAAAAGAAATAAAATAGTGATGTAGAATACACAGATGCCACAGTTGAACTACTTCTGTGACATATTACATCTAATGGCTGTGGTGCTACTCCCATAACGCTGACTCCTCTATCTCTGCATTTGTCAAACCATGTGAACAGAAACATAACAAATGAAGCTTCCATGCCGCCGCGAGTTACACCTCCTGGAGTCCATAGGAGTCCATTGCTCAAAATTGCACAGTGCCGTTGAGTGGTCGCAGAGGGAGAATGGGCATTATTTGTCCCCAGTCTTACTTTGTTCGCGGCCAGGATAAGTGGTGGATCGGGCCACTGTTCTCGATGCGGGATAAGCCTGTAGAGAGTGACTGAAGGTAACAGGTAAAGAACCACAGAGGTATTTGGAGGCCTGTGCAAAAAACAGTTACAGGTGGAAAAGGGGAAAGGGTATAGGAGCGTTCTAAAAACAAGAGCAATACAATGCATCCACAAAGAGGAGACATTACAGCTAATGTAGGGATGCTGCCTAGACTGCCCGTTGCCTAGACTGCCTAGACTGCCCGTCACAGCATGTTTATTACTCAGTCCTGGCTTCCTATGGACTCCATGGAGGGGATGCTCGGGGCGGTGGTTTAGCGCCATCCCGATCATGCGGGACCCTAGTGGCCACTATGGGGCAGGCTTCTGGACTCAGCACCTACCCCATAATACACTGGTGAAACTGGGACGTAAAGGGGAAATTAGTGAACTCTCATTTTTCCCCTTACTGTCACGGTTTTAGTGAGAACAAGGTGATCGTGCCCTAGGTGTTACATTTATTCTTAGATCAGTGGTGTTTTTACACGTGTGGTGCATTGTTTTACAGTTTCTGCACAGACTTCCTTCTCATTTTGTGTTTTTGCCACTTTTTCCTCCTTTTTGGTTTCTGTGCATTAATTTTAAAATATTTAATACAAGGTAGGTTTCAGATTTCTAGACATAAGGTTCAAGTCAGCCATTCACCCTTTTTTGGGTCTGATACGTAATACCAAGAAATACAGAGAGTGTTACTGCTGTAACAACAACTGGGGTTAACTGGATTGAGGGCCAGAACCAAACCTGTTAAAGTGGCTGTTCTCTCCTGTCAAACAGATCTGCAGCAGCTTTCCCTCCTTCACAACTCTTGGCCAGAACTTGAGGGAGTGCTATAATTCTGCTGTATAATAAGTATCTCTTCCTAAACACCAGACAAGACTTAGTGCAGGGAAGAATATTGATCTTTTATTTGAGATGGAGTTTACATGGGAAAAAGGGGGTGGTGGTAAAAAGACAGAAACGATAGAGTACATTATCATTC
Organism: Leptobrachium leishanense; assembly: GCA_009667805.1. NCBI lineage: Eukaryota > Metazoa > Chordata > Amphibia > Anura > Megophryidae > Leptobrachium > Leptobrachium leishanense. Next base: position 178,756,958 of record CM019067.1, on the reverse strand, counting down.
CCCTTTGTGTAGACAATCACTTAAGGAGATACAGACGTCTGATTGGTTTAAAACAGACAGGAGTAGCACATTATCAACATCAATTAAACATCATATCAATCTAAGGACAAACAATTACACAGACAGCAGGAACAATAGTTCTACATGGAACACTAACTCACTACTAACATGCACACTGTCTTTTAGAGTTGGCTTTGCCACATTTGTCCTCGATCTCTTGGTGGGAGGTCATCATCCACACTTCTCCAATAGGCACAGAGGACATGTGTAGTGTGGGCAAGGGCATCAAGGAGGGTGAAGGCACAAAGATGGAGGGAGCTTCAGTTACAGTTACTTTTGCACACAAGACTGTATATTGCTTGGTGATGCAAGGAGAATTCTGAGTGGTATTTGGTAAATACTCCATACTGATTTTCTTCTCTCTATTTTGGATCGACATCCGTAACTGAAATATGTAGGATCCTATCACCTCCTTAACCTTAGCACTAGCACTCAAATAAGTGAGCGTTAGCGCTAAGGTAATTCGTTTGATAATGATCAGGAGGTGATCTGGTCATTATGCTATCGGGTTAAAAAATCTATTAGAGCATTGGTATTAGCGCTTTTTAGCGTGAGCTTACTGTATTTTGTGCTCCCTGTACTTAATATGGGGAGCACAAAGCGTAAGCAAGGAGTAATTAGTGTTAGGATCACAAAGTCCTAATGCTAATTACCAACTGCTGCGGCTAACTGAAATGTTAGCTACAGCTCTATGCTGGTGCTAACTGATTCAGCTTCTGCGAGTATCGTGGAGGCTAGTAGCCGGTACGAGGCAGGCTGCTGGATTCAGCTCCTGCCTCGTAATCTACTTGTAAAACGGGGACTTTAACGGGAAATTTGCAACCACAAATTTTTCCCCTTACCATCCCCGTTTAAGCTACAGGCACATGATAGTGCTCGTAAAAGGTTGAAGAGAATGAGCATTAGTCTTTTTGACAAGCTAAAAATTACTTTACTATTTTATACTTTCTTATCCATGTTAGCTAAACCGATATTTGTTACTTCTATATAAAATACTTAGGGCTCTATTATGATGTTGGCGTTAAAACGTGTGCGCAAAGGAGGAAAAACTGCCCCCGCAGTTTTCCCCCTTGCACCCACGTTTTAACGCCACCTCACAATGCAAGCGCAAAAAATGCTGCCTGCATTGTTTGTGAGCGTTAAAATGCTGGATGCTCGCGGCAGCACTGAACGCAGCTGCGAGCATCCACTCGCTGGAGTCCATAAGACTCCATTGAGTTTCCCCCTGCCGGTCACATGACCAGCCTCGCGAGTAGGGATGAGCGTTCAGTTCGGATCTGTTCGGAGTTCGAATCGAACATCGGCTGTTCGAAAGTTCGTGAACTTCAAACTTTTTTGGGACGTTCGCCAAAAGTTCGAAAAAAATAATTTTGAAAAAAGTATAAAAAATGCTTAAAAAATACTAAAAAATCTAGAAATAAAGCGACTCTTTACTGCAAAATATTATAAGCAACGGTTTATTAGATATTGAATTAAAACAGGAATATTTTTAACATCGAAGCCTATGGGATAAAACATTCTTGTTACTAAAACATCAGACAGACACGACCCTTTAATCAGGCACTGTAGAGGGCAGCCTGCCGGGGCCTCCCAAGGATCCCCTTGAGGAGCATGCGGCTGCCGGATGACAGAGCTGCGACTTTGCAGGCTAGCCGCCCGGGTGCATGTGGCAGAGACAGGCAGTGCAGGGAGGGAGCCACTGCACCTGGGGCCACGGCAGACCCCCCCACAACCTGGATCCAGGGAGCCCCCACTGACCCCCAAGCTAAGGTAAGGTGACACATTTCTAAAAAAAATAAAATCCGAGGACATTTTTAAATGTCCTCAGGAACATAAAATAAAACTTTTTCTTTTCTTTCTCTACCTTGCTGAATGTATTTATTTATATATATTAGATACATTCAGCCAGGTAGAGGGGGGTGGCATGTGGGCTGTGCGGAGTCTCAGGCAGTGGTTTGTTTTTTTATGTGTATATTTTTAGCAAATTTATAGGGGAAGGTAAGGGCAGGTATGATATATATATATATAAGATATATATCTATATTCTTATAAATATATATATCCAGACTTGTATTACACACACATTTTGAAAACTAATTGCGCCTCCCTATTTGGCTGATCCCTCCAGAAGAAATGTTGAACCCGATAGGGCAGAGAATAATATATATATTCTCTGCTCTGTCGGGTTCAACATTTCTTCTGGAGGATCAGCCAAATGGGGGGGGGCGCATTTAGTTGAGATTGTCCACATGCCAACCCCCATGTGCGTATGTGTATATATGGTCTGAGGTCTGTGGGTGGGCGTATATATATATCTGCGTGTTGATATATACGTATATATAGGTCTGCGTGTTGATATATACGTATATGTCTGTGTGTGGTGTCAATGCATCCCTACTCTATACACAGCGCTCCGTGTTCCTATAATATATATGATCAGGGGTTACCTTTTTTATATTTTTATACTATTCCTATTAAATTAACAGTAATTTTTTGATGTATTTTATTCAGTAGAAACTTTTTTGCCTATATAACATGTGCTTTGTGAAAATAAAACAGTTTTGTGTGTACATTTTAATTTAGTTAGTGGATTTCTGTCCAGTGCGGTGAGAAGCAAACGTAATGCAGTGTAGACACGCTGCGAGGCGGAGCGGAGTGAAGTCAAGCCTGCAAAATGTTTGCTTCTTTTCGCTTCGCTACGCTCTGCATCGCTACACACTCAGTGTGTCTTAGTCTTTATTCCTGCATCTCTAGCTTACCAAATCAGTTTGTAATCAGTTACTGACCCTGCTTGTTCTGAGGACCCGATCTGTTGCCGACTTTGTCTGCCATTTGACTATTCTCTCTGTGTATTCCCTGCCTGTTCTGTTTGCTTCCTGTTGCTACTGGTGTGCGCCGATTCTCAACATATACAGTAGCGCAGTACAAGTGCCTAAACGTTGCTGAGACCGTGTTGTGTTAGAGCTGCTGATGTAACTAAATAGATCGGGGATCTGTTCTGCATTACCAAATCCTCCACCACTGCACTCTTCCACAATACCTCAGAGGGGTTACGGTGTGAAGGCACTTGCTGCCACCAAAGGCAAAATATTTGGGAGCACTGACGCCTGTACCAGATTCACATCATTTTAATATTTGACCGCAGGGTCCACATTGCACTCTTCCACAATACCACAGAGGGGTTACGGTGTGACGGCACTGTTGCCGACACTAAAGGCCCAATTTTAAAGCACCTATTGTTACTTTCATCCAAAGCCTTCATAAGTTTCACCATAATATAGCCAAAAAAATCACTAAACTTTTTCTTCGTGTCCTAAAATGTCTCCTCCTTTCATACAGGCTGCTGCCCCAAGTAGTTGTTTATGAATAGATTAAAGGAAAACCATTTACCGTCATTTGAAATGTCATGTTTTTGTTTTTAAATGCTTCTATACATCCTACAAATCCGCCACTTCACAGGCAGGCTATGGGGACCTCCTAGGCACGATATTTGAAGGAATTTTTCGTTTTTATTCTTAACCTTTATTTCATGGAAAACTCACTGCTCCTTTTAAAAACATTTTTTTTTTACTTTTTGTCCTTGTTTCCTGTCCCCCAGGGCACTACCCGGACCCCCATACACCTTTTATGGCAAATATCTAGCATATATGCCCTCTTGGAGGGCACTCTAAAAATCAAACGTTCGGGTCCCATTGACTTACATTGAGTTCGGATCGTGTTCGAGTTCGAACTCGAACTTTTGAAATTGTTCACGTTCGAAGTCGAACCAAACATGGGGCATTCGGCTCATCCCTACTCGCGAGGTCTGGCCGGTCGGCATAGTGATCCGCAGGGAGAGACTGGGGGGACTTTTTCCCCCAGTCTTTCCCTGCTCCCACCGGCTGGAGGAGGCGAACAGAGCCACGATCCTCGCCGCGGGACAGGAGGTGAGTATAGGATTCCTTTTTTTATTTTTAAGGCTGGTGTTAACGGATTCTGCAGAAGCAAAATCCGTTAGCACCAGGTCCTGGGTCTGGTTAACTTTTCGCTAACCAGAGCCAGGCATTAATCAGCGCTGGGACTTTGTAATCCAGCACTGATTAACACCTTGCACTCCCCATGTTAAGCATAGGGAGCGCAAAGTACAATAATCTCACGCAGAGGAGCGCAAGGTACCAAACGGAGCTCTCTCTCTGAATAATTCCTCTAGAATTTTCATTTCTCCAAATGTTCTCCAGAGTTTCACCTTTCTCTGAATAACCCTGTTGGTCTGTTCAACTGTATCATCACCTCGTTCACATATTGTGTATAGCACTGTGTAATATGTTGCAGCTATATAAAAATAAACTATTATTTTTCCAAATACGTGTCTTGAAATTATACGATCAATAATAGTGAAAAAAAAAATTATGCTGTTTTAGGAAACAAAACATAATATGTAATCAACACAACAATAGTTTTAAAATGTTGAGGACTCCTTTTGAGACACCAGTTGTAAAAGGGCGCCACAATATATTTTTTCTATTTATGATTTATTAACCATTTCATTACACCCAAAAATGCATGTGAGCTTCCACTATTATTAATTCACCAGTATAAAATGCATACGAATTAAACAACAAAAGGAAAAAGTGGCATATTCAACACAGATTTCATATGGTGCCTCTTAGATAATGCAGGTTTGTCATGAAACAGACTTATCTACATATTTTTGGAACGCCTTAAGAACCAGCATATCCAAAAATAGCAACAGTGTTTTCAACTTTCAGTCTGTGTTCCAGGACATATATCAAAAAGACAGGGAGATTGGCCTTTTGTTGTAAATGCTGATGTTTAATTGTCTGACCGCACACCTGATGGTTTTATGAGTATAATTTATTACTACTCCTGCAAAGTACATTTAACCTCATTTCTGCAACCGACCAAAATGCTGCCTGCCTCATCAAAAACACCACGGAAGAACCGTGTATGTCATTGATTAAAAAAGAACCTTTTACTTAAAGCCATTATAGTAATACCTGTAGATTGGGGATAATGAACAGGAAATAAGATAACTTCCAATACTGTCATAAAAATATTAATTCAGATAATACAATGCACTAAAGATACAATTGCATATTCAGAAAAGTCATTACTCCGTAGATCAAGCTATAAATAAACATACATTTGTATATCCCACTGTGTTGGGATCTCTGTGTAATAAAGGGAGTCTGAAGCCAATTTTATATCTACATCTATCCTTGATAATTTATTCCACTTTTAGTTGACATTTTTTAATTATAAAAAATTTTTGGTACCTGGAATATGAAGTTAATAAATAAATATAGAGTAAAATAGAAATTTTACACAGAAATTGATGTTCTGAGATAGTCAAAAAATTTAAAAAATTTAAATGTTCTCATTTTTTATATTTCATGTATTTGTTTATCCTTTAGAAATATTGCCGGAATAAAAGATTTTAAACTCTAGATGGTGTCCTTCACTTTACACGAGGTCACAGGAGGTCTGCAATATCAACATACAGAAATGTCTTTGTATGATTAACAGTGAATGTGATAAAAAGAGATATTAAAATGGTCAGATATCCTGTTTATGTGGATTCCAAGTGATCACAGTGAGAATATTAGAAATACAGCTTTCACAAAACTAAAATAATATAAAAACAATATCTCTATGTGGCATAATAATGTATGGAAATTACAGTACCACACTGTATCTGTACTGTACAAGGATTTTCAGTGATTATAACCCATTGATTCTCATCCCTGTATAGAAGTTAGTGACCACAGAGCTCTGCCTGTATTCTGTCCTCTCCCTGACTGTTGTAATGCAACAGTAAAGTTGTTGAACGGTTTGTTAGTATGAGGCTTGGGGCTGCTATTTGCAGCTTGTTTACAGTAATAAAGGGTGATTTGAGAGAGATAAAATAATGTATTTTCTCCAGAGGGGGCACACTAATCTATATTTAAAAGGTATGCAAATGAGGTTTTGATATGCTAATATTGCTTTTCAATAAATTGCCCCCTGCCTGGCTGGTGGGGTCCTTTTCTGATGTAATCATCGTGCCCATGCTCAATGAGCTCAGTGGAAGGTCCCAGGACAGTGCCAAGCCGCGGAACTGCGACGACACGCTGAGCACGTTATACGCAAGCGAAGGGGTTATTCAGAGAGGTCCGAAATGTCAGCAATATGTAACCAGACACTGAAATTCAGCATACGGTGACATTTTGGGGCCATTCGGCTATTCAGAGAGCAGACAGTTCGACAAATTTTGGTGAATTGCTTGCACGTACGGTGCCTGTTCGAAGGCATTGATATCCTCCATAGAGAAGCAATGGTTAATCTATTCAGAGATACCACGAACAGCAGTGTAAAGATGCCGAAATGCTCTGCTGTTCGGTGTTTTCATTCGTCAGGTTTATTTAGGCAAACCCCATAGGCTTCGATGTTAAATATATTCCAGTTTTAATACAATATCTAATAAACTGATTATTATTTTATTCTGCAGGAAAAAGTCTCTTTATTTATAGGTTTTTTTAGGATCTGTTTTTGGGGATTTTTTCTGTAAAATCTTTTTTAAGTCCTTTTTTTTTTTCATTTTTCTTTAACAGTCCTTTTTAGTATCATTCATAAGACCTCATATGTAAATTCCAGACATTTTCGTTCAGTAGTTCTTTTTGCAAACAACGTTTCAATTTGAAACTTTCAAGCATACTGTTGTTTTTTTTACTCAGTTCGTCAGCTTGTTGGCTGTATCCGGCAGCTGCTCTGCGCTGTGATCGTCAGCTGGTCGGCTATTTCCAGCGTATTCAGTGTGGTTTTTCTGGCGGTTCCGGTGGGTTTTCAGCGGGATTGCGGCAGGTTTCCCTGCACTCTGGGGAAATGCTGAATTCATCGCAGGGTGGGGAGCTTTGATTCCTCGAAGTGCAGGGAACTGCGGGGAACGAGACAGCACCCCTCAAGTGTGAAAGCAGGGGAAAGCGGTCAGCACATCATCTGCAGCCAAGCAGATAATTGATCAATAAGGAGAAAATGGATCCAAGATGTAAAACTCTTATGGTTATGGCCAAGTTTGTCAAAATATACAAATGTTTTTATCTTAATAATCCAAGGTTTTCCTTAATATCGTTTGTATACATAAACTTTTATTTGAAAGAAAAAAATTCCTTTGTATGGTACTCTTCATTGAATGAATTTCACAAATGAAGAGGAAAGAAGAGTAACAAGTAACACGCAGTTTATTTAGTTTCTTGTTTTAAAATCATTGGTGCCAGAATTTCTTCCTGCTGTTAACTAGATTCTGTAGATTGGGTGGGCCCAGGTAGAGTTTGGCCAGGTCAGTGAGTTTGTTGCAATCCTTGTAATTGTGTAAATTTTGGTCATCTATAAGGCTGGGTTCACACCACGGCGTAGCGCAGCGTCGCGCAATGCGCGCGTTTTTTTTACGCGCGTTCGCGCATACAAAAAAACGCGCGAACGTGCGTTGCAGCGTGTTCGCGACTATGATATGGCCGCGAACGCGCGGCTATATGCCGAAAAGAAGCTCCCGGACTTCTTTTTGCGTCGGTCGTTTTAAAGCGCGTTCCTGCGCTCTTTAAAACGCTTAGGTGTGACATGCCCACATAGGCAATCATGGGATTTCATGTTTAAGCGTTTTACAGCGCGCAGGAGCGCGCTGTAAAAACGCTTAGGTGTGAACCCAGCCTTAGAGGACTACCTAGTTGCAGCTGCATTCCAGAAAGTTCTGATTGATTGAAAAGCGAGAGAATTGCTGCCAGATTAACTGTCCAGGTATAAAACTGATTTATGGAATACTTTGAGATTCTAAGATTCAGTTTGACCAAATTTCCATGACTGGAAACATCTTCGTTATATAGCAAAAAGCTGCAGGTAAAATTCTAGAACTCTTTCCTTCATACTAAGATTAATAGTATTTTAAAACATTTGGTAGTAACCAGTGGTGTTATGAAAAACCAGTTGACATGACGCCTTACCTTAACTCAGAACTGGGGAAAAAAGCAAATCAGCCCTGGATCTCAGATGGGAGCACTCTGATTATGCAAACATGCAGGTGGCCAGTAGGCATGAGCTGTTCGGTTCGATCTGTTCGGAGTTCGATTCGAACATCGGCCGTTCGAAAGCTCGCGAACATTGAACTTTTTGGGACGTTCGCCAAAAGTTTGAAAAGAAAAAAAAAATTGAAAAAAGTATAAAAAATGCTTAAAAAATACTAACAAATCTAGAACTAAAGAGACTCTTTACTGCAGAATATTATAAGCAACAGTTTATTAGATACAAGGTGGAAAGCCTGCGCAGAGGGCAGTCTATTGTGGATATATTGCCCCAGCTCGTGGATATTTGCCCCAGCTCGTGGATATATGCCCCAGCTCGTGGATATATGCCCCAGCTCGTGGATATACTGCCCCAGCACGTGGATATACTGCCCCAGCACGTGGATATACTGCCCAAGCACGTGGATATACTGCCCCAGCACGTGGATATATGCCCCAGCACGTGGATATACTGCCCCAGCTCGTGGATACTGCCCCAGCACGTGGATATACTGCCACAGCTCGTGGATATTGCCCCAGCACGTGGATATACTGCCCCAGCTCGTGGATATACTGCCCCAGCACGTGGATACTGCCCCAGCACGTGGATATTGCCCCAGCACGTGGATATTGCCCCAGCACGTGGATACTGCCCCAGCACGTGGATACTGCCCCAGCTCGTGGATACTGCCCCAGCTCGTGGATACTGCCCCAGCACGTGGATACTGCCTCAGCTCGAGGATACTACGCCAGCTCGTGGATACTGCCCCAGCACGTGGATTCTGCCCCAGCACGTGGATACTGCCCCAGCACGTGGATTCTGCCCCAGCACGTGGATACTGCCCCAGCTCGTGGATACTGCCCCAGCATGTGGATACTGCCCCAGCTCGTGGATACTGCCCCAGCACGTGGATACTGCCTCAGCTCGAGGATACTGCGCCAGCTCGTGGATACTGCCCCAGCACGTGGATTCTGCCCCAGCACGTGGATACTGCCCCAGCTCGTGGATACTGCCCCAGCACGTGGATACTGCCCCAGCTCATGGATATTTGGCCCTCACCTCTCATGGATATATGCCCCAGCTCATGGATATTTGCCCCCACCTCTCATGGCTATATGCCCCCCAGCTCAGACCCCAGACCAGACATGGGGCGGCTGTTCGAATGCTCTATCGGCATTCGGACAGCCGCCCCATGAGCTCCTCATACTTACCTTCCCGAGCGGCGAAGTGAAAGTTTCCCCGCTTCCGGTCGTTGAAGGACCCAAGCCGCGGTCACGTGACCGCAGCTTGGGTCCTTCAAAGAGCGGAAGCGAGGGAACTTTCCCTTCGACGCTCGGGGATGGATGCGCGCGGCAGCCGGGTAGAGGCTGCGAGCGCAGCCTCTATCCGGCTGCCGCGCGCATCCAACCCCCGAGCGGCAGAGCGGCTCGTGCCGCGGCGGTTGCATGCGCGCGCAACCAACCGCCGCTGGTTGCGCGCGCATGCGCAGAGTAAGGCTTGGCGACGGACACGCCAAGCCTTACTCAATTATATTATAGATTGAATTAAAATGGGAATATTTTTAACATTGAAGCCTATGGGATAAAACATTCTTGTTACTAAAACATCAGGCAGACACGGCCCTCTAATCAGGCACTGTAGAGGGTAGCCTGCCGGGGCCTCCCAAGGATCCCCTTGAGGAGCATGCAGCCGCCGGATGACAGAGCTGCGACTGTACGGGCTAGCCGCCCGGGTGCATGTGGCAGAGACAGGCAGTGCAGGGAAGGAGCCACTGCACCTGGGGCCACGGCAGACCCCCCCACAACCAGGATCCAGGGAGCCCCTACTGACCACCAGGCTAAGGTAAGGCTTCTGGAGGGATCAGCCAATTGAAGGGGGGGGCGCATTTAGTTGAGATTGTCCACATGCCACCCCCCATGTGCGTATGTGTATATGTGGTCTGAGGTCTATGGGTGGGTGTATATATATATCTGCGTGTTGATATATACGTATATATAGGTCTGCGTGTTGATATATACGTATATGTCTGTGTGTGGTATCAATGCATCCCTACGCTATACACATCGCTCCGTGTCCCTATCAGGGGTTATCTTTTTTTTATATTTTTATACTATTCCTATTAAATTAACAGTAGTTTTTGATGTATTTTATTCAGTAGCAACTTTTTTTTGCCTTTATAACATGTGCTTTGTGAAAATTAAACGGTTTTGTGTGTACATTTTAATTTAGTTAGTGGATTCCTGTCCAGTGCGGTGAGAAGCAAACGTAATGCAGTGTAGACACGCTGCGAGGCGGAGTGAAGTCAAGGCTGCAAAATGTTTGCTTCTCTTCGCTTCGCTACGATGTGCGTCGCTACACGCTCAGTGTGTCTCAGCCTTTATTCCCGCATCGCTAGCTTACCGAATCAGTTTGTATACTTGTTACTGACCCTGCTTGTTCTGAGGACCCGATCTGTTGCCGACTTTGGCTGCCATTTGACTATTTTCTCTGTGTATTCCCTGCCTGTTCTGTTTGCTTCCTGTTGCTACTGGTGTGCGCCGATTCTCACCATATACAGTAGAACAGTACAAGTGCCTAAACATTGCTGACCCAGTTTTGTTATAGCTGCTGATGTAACTGAATAGACTGGGGATCTCTTCTGTTTTACCAAAACCTCCACCACTGCACTCTTCCACAATACCTCAGAGGGGTTACGGTGTGAAGGCACTTGCTGCCACCAAAGGCACAATATTTGGGTGCACTGCCACTGATGCCTATACCAGATTCATATCATTTTAATATTGGACCGCAGGGTCCACCGCTGCACTCTTCCACAATACCACAGAAGGGTTACGGTGTGAAGGCACTTGCTGCCACCAAAGGCATAATATTTGTGTGCACTGATGCCTGTACCAGATTCATATCATTTTAACCCCTTAAGGACCGCTGACGTACCCTGTATGTCATGTCCACAGGTCTCCCTTAGACCCGCGGACGTACAGGGTACGTCAGCGGCGCCTAATCCCCCTCCCGCCCGATACTCACCTCCCTCGCTGGATCCCTCGGTGATTTGGCAGGGAGGAAGCCTGCCCATGTGATTTACATGGGCAGGCGAGGCTGATGTCATCAGCAGGCGTCCCCATGCAAATCAATGGAGGGGAGAGCGGGCTCCTTCAGAGCCCTCTATCTCCCCAACCATTGAAGCTAGGGAGATGCTTTTTGCACCGCTGAAAAGGGGAGAGTCTCCCCTTTTCAGAGGTGTATGGCATTAACCATTTCGCCGCCGAATCACATTTCGGCGCAAATTGGCGCCAAAAACACGATTCGAACCTGGAGGGGAGCTGACATCTTGGATCAGTGGGCCAGTTAACCATCTAGCTGCCATGTAGAGATAAGGGGATCCTAAGGATCCCCTTATCTCCCGATCCATGGCAGCTAGATGGTCATATTCAACATCATGGCCTTTCCAATGATACCAAACATGACCAGGTTTGGTTTAAAAAAAATAAAAAAAATAAAAAAATATATATAATAATAATAAAAAAATTAAAATAAATTTTTTTTTTTTTTTTTTAAAGTTTTTTTTGTCTGGGGGGGTTTAATTAAATAGGACCTAGGCTGTCATCTCAAAATAATTAGCACAAAATGGTCAGAATGAGCGCAGCGCACATAGGTGAACTGGCTCAGCAGTGAAAGGGTTAAAAGGCAAAAACATGTAAAAATTGGGTATTTCTATTCTCAGGATAAAATTTTGAAACTATTCAGCCGGGGTCTTTATTGGTGGTTTTAGATTTTGGGGATTAAATTACGAAAAAGTGTGTTTTTACCATTTTTTCATCATATTTCATATTTTTTTTATAGTAAATTATTGGATATGATGGAAATAATGGTATTTCTAGAAAGTCCATTTAATGGCGGCAAAAAGGGTGTATAATATGTGTGGGTTGAATAAACGAGTAAGAGGAAAATTTGACCTAAACACTAACAGCGCAGAAACGTAAAAACAGCAGCGGTCACTAAAGGACGGATTTGTGTAAAACCGCCGGTCACTAAGGGGTTAATATTTGACTGTAGGGTCCAACCCTGCACTCTTCCACAATACCACAGAGGGGTTACGGTGTGACGGCACTGTTGCCGACACTAAAGGCCCAATTTTAAAGCACCTATTGTTACTTTCATCCAAAGCCTGTGTAAGTTTCACCATAATTTAGCCAAAAAAATCACTAAACTTGTTCTGCGTGTCGTAAAACGTCTCCTCTTTTCATACAGGCTGCCGCCCCAAGCAGTTGTTTATGAATAGATTGAAGGAAAACCGTTTACCGTCATTTGAAATGTCATTTTTTTTGTTTTTAAATGTTTCTATACATCCTACATATCCGCCACTTCACGGGCAGGTTATGGGGACCTCCTAGGCACGATATTTGAAGGAATTTTAATCAGGAATTTTAAGGTTTAAATCACGCGCCCTGCCTCCCGATTGGCCAACAGGATCACATGACGCAGGAGGCACCACGGTGGAGGCGTGATGACGTCATGCCGCTGGGAACCCTCAAACCTGGAAGCGGCAACGACACGCGCGCATAGGACGCCAGGAGGGACCGCAAGGAGGATGCAACCCTCGGGAGCGCCAGGGACGGGCCAGCCGCCGGGTCCTAACAGCACCCCCCACTCGAGAAACGCCCACCGGGCGGACAGGAGCCGGTTTGGTAGGAAAACGACGATGGAAATCGGCCAACAAACGGGGGGCATGAAGATCGCGGAGGGAGACCCACGATCGGTCCGCGGGACCATAACCTTTCCAATGGACCAAATACTGTAGCCTGTTCCGAGAACGACGGGAATCCAGAATAGACTCAACTTCGAATTCAGGGCTCCCATCCACCACAACTGGAGGAGGAGGGAGACCTTCGGGACGAGTAAAACGATTACACAGGAGAGGTTTAAGTAAGGACACATGAAAAGTATTGGGTATACGAAGGGACGTGGGTAATTGCAAGGCGTACGATACGGGATTAATACACCTAAGGATTTTGTAGGGTCCAATAAACCGGGGAGCGAATTTCATGGACGGAACCTTTAACCTAATGTGTCGTGTACTGAGCCACACTTTGTCCCCTACATGGTAGACCGGTGAGGGCCTGCGTCGCAGGTCAGCAGAACGCTTCTGGATGAGAGAGACGGATTCGAGATTCGACTTGGTCTTTTCCCAGATTGAACGCAGTACACGGAGATGGTCCTCCAGGACCGGAATATTCTGATGCGTAAAGGAAGACGGAAACACAGTGGGGTGCATACCAGTAACGATCTCGAATGGAGAATATTTAGTCGACTGAGATGTGGCATTATTGTATGCAAATTCCGCCCACGGCAACAGTGAGACCCAATTATCCTGAGTATCAGAAATAAAGCACCTTAAATACGTCTCTAGAGTCTGATTTGTTCTTTCAGCTAATCCGTTCGTCTGCGGATGATATGCAGAGGAAAAGGAGAGCTGAACTCCTAATTGTTGCCAAAAACCCCTCCAAAATTTGGAAATAAATTGGGAACCACAATCTGACACAATTACGATAGGAACGCCATGTAGTCGAAATATTTCTTTAGTAAAAACGTGTGCCAGCTCGATAGAGGAGGGAAGTTGTTTCAATGGAATAAAATGTGCCATTTTAGAAAAGCGATCAACCACAACGAGAATTACCGTATGACCAGACGAAGGAGGCAGTTCCACTAAGAAGTCCATGGCTAAATGGGACCAGGGACGTTCAGGTACAGGTAGTGGTTGGAGCAGACCAGTGGGTCTTAGACGGGAGGGTTTGGAACAGGTACACACTGGACAGGTAGCAACAAAGTCTTTAACGTCTTTAGCAAGTGTAGGCCACCAAAGGTGTCTACTAATATGGGATAGAGTCTTTTCTATACCAAAATGACTGGCAAACTTCGATTAATGAAACAGTCTTAGGGCTACTAGGATCTCCTCTGGAGGAACGAATAATTTATCGGGAGGTTTAGACGAAGGTGCTAGAGCTTGTTTGGATAGTAAGAGCCTCCAAAACGGGGAATCAATTTGGATATTCAGAGAAGCCAGGATTTTTTCCTCAGGTACAATGGGAGCTGGTACTAGGGATTGAGTAGACATGGGCTCATGCTGCCTAGATAGTGCGTCAGCTTTAACATTTTTAGATCCGGGTCTGTAAGATATGACAAAATCGAACCGAGTAAGGAAGAGAGCCCATCGGGCTTGTCTAGGGTTCAACCTCCTAGCCTCAGATAGATAGGTTAAATTTTTATGGTCGGTTAGTATCGAGAACGTGCAGTTGGACCCCTCTAACAGGTGACGCCACTCTTTCAGAGCCAATATGATAGCCAACAATTCCCTGTCTCCGATGTCATAACGGGTCTCAGTAGGCGACAATTTTTTAGAGAAGAACCCGCAGGGTAACAAAGGTTGGTCCTCCGCAGTGCGTTGGGACAGTACAGCTCCCACCCCAGACTCTGAGGCGTCTACTTCTAATATGAAAGGTTTGGTGGGATCAGGGTGATTAAGAATGGATGCTGTGGAAAAGGCGGCCTTTAGTTTCTCAAATGCCTCCACAGCGGTGGAAGGCCAACTCAGAGTGTCAGTACCCTTTTTGGTCAAGGCCGTAATAGGTGCAATAATCGACGAAAACCCTTTAATAAACCTTCTATAATAATTGGAGAAGCCGATGAATCGTTGAATGGCCTTGAGACCTTTGGGAAGAGGCCAATGAAGGATTGCATCTAGTTTCGAGGAATCCAACATGAAACCAGAAGAGGAGATCACATAACCTAAAAATTGTACTTGTTGTACATCAAATAAACATTTCTCGAGTTTACAGTACAGACCGTTAGATAATAACTTGGCTAGGACTAGCCGTACATGTTGGTGGTGGGTTTCCAGGTCAGGAGAATGTATCAGGACATCGTCAAGATAAACCACAACAAACCAAGGAGTATACTCTCTTAAAACATCATTAATGAATGCTTGAAAAACCGCAGGGGCATTGCATAAGCCAAAGGGCATAACCAAATATTCATAATGGCCGAGTCTAGTATTGAAGGCAGTTTTCCACTCATCCCCTTCTCTAATGCGTATCAAATTGTAAGCTCCCCTAAGGTCTAATTTAGTGAACACCTTGGAGTATTTCAGGCGATCGAACAACTCAGGGATGAGTGGAATGGGATAGGCGTTCTTGACGGTTATTTTATTCAAACCACGGAAATCGATACAGGGTCTAAGATCCCCCTCCTTTTTCCGAACAAAAAAGAAACCTGCTCCGGCTGGGGAAGACGAGGAGCAGATGAACCCCTTTTGGAGGGAATCAGTAATATACTCCTCCAGTACCCTATTCTCTTTTTCAGATAATGGATAAACTGCCCCTCGGGGAGGAATGGTACCTGGGAGAAGGTCGATGGTGCAATCGTAGGGACGATGCGGGGGTAATTTGTCGGCCTCTCTTTTATCAAACACAGGAGCCAAATCAGCATATGGAGGGGGGATAATCGTAGAGAGAGGTGGAGACGTGGGTACGTTAAGGGTGTTGACGGACAAGGGAATCTGAATGCAAGAGAGCAAACAATCGTTATCCCACTTGGCAATCTGACGGGCTCGCCAATCAATGACAGGGTTATGACGGGTTAACCAAGGGTAACCAAGTACGATAGGATAGGAAGGCGAAGTAATGGCATGAAAAAACATCAACTCTTTATGACATAATCCTATCCCAACAGAAATGTTCTGAGTTTCAAACAAGACAAAAGGGGTTTCAAGAGGTCTACCGTCAATAGCTTGATTGAGTAATGGTGTTTTCTTTTCAACAAGGGGTATAGCATGTTTATGGGCAAAACCCAAATCGATAAAATTATCGGCAGCACCAGAGTCGACTAAGGCATAAAGATGAACCGGGTTACGGGAACTCTCCCAGGACAGAGTAACCGGAACCCGGAGTCTATTTTCCAGTTTGGGGGACGAAGGAAAAGTGCCCAAGAGCTGTCCCCTAAAGGCACTTAGGCATGAGAGTTTCCCGGTGGACCCTGGGGGCGCTTGGGACAACCCTTAAGTAAGTGACCCCCCCAATCCACAATACAGACATAAACCCTCACGCCTCCGGCGTTGTTTCTCACTGTCCGGAAGTTTGGTGCTATCCAATTGCATAGGCTCGGCGGGAGGGTGTGACTCGGGAAGCAAAGGTACAGGAAACCGGGGAGGCGTCCTAACAAGTGGTTTTTTAGACCTCTCTTTGGTATGTCTACGATGGCGAAGACGTTCATCTATGAAGGACAGGTAGGTCATTAAATCCTCTAGCTCCTCTGGGAGATCTCTGGCTGCTACTTCGTCCTGAAGTTCATCGCTTAACCCCTCAGAAAACACGGCTACTAAAGCCTCATTATTCCAGTTTAATTCTGAAGCCAAAGATCTGAACTCTAGTGCATAAGCACCCAGGGATTTTGTACCCTGACGCAAGCGCAACAAGGACTTGGCAGCATTAGTCTTACGTCCAGGAGGATCAAACACTCTACGAAAGGCTGACATAAATTCACGATAATTGTACACAATAGGTTTATCGGTGTCCCAGAGAGGGTTAGCCCAACACAACGCCTTATTGGTAAGATGGTTGATAACAAAGGCGATCTTGGCACGATCAGTAGGGTAAGACCACGGGGTTAATTCAAAGTGGATAGAGATCTGATTTAAAAAACCTCTACAGGCGTTAGGATCACCTCCGTAACGTACCGGAGGTAGCAAGTTAGGATACAAGGTAGGCACAGAAAACGGTTCGGAAGGAGGCGGATTGACTGGAGGGGATACCTCTACCTGGGTAGGGCAGTACGGTTAAGCAGAGTTTGGAGGGCCTGGGCGAACTGATCAAGATGATGATCTTGATCCTCCAAATGACTTTCCAAGCCAGACAGTTGCTGAGCGGTCCCTGCAAGGTCCATGGCCCTTTCGTGATGTCAGGCGGACACACGTACCCGTATGTAGCTATGGTCAGCCCTAAGGCGAAACAGGAGGCTGGAACCCTAGATGCGATACCAGTCCTTATAGTCGGCTGGGTTACGCAGTAGCTAGAAGTGAACCTATAAGGCAGGGACGTAGGCAAGGAGGATAGAAACCAGTCCTTAGGGTGGCTGGTATAGAAACAGGACAGTACGGAGTACCAGAGAGTGTACGTCAAGCTTGTACACGTAGGTCAAATGATATGCTTAGGTAGATACACAGGTAAACAGAAAAACCCCGAACTCTAATCACAATACCAGTCCTTGAGGTGGCTGGGGTAAGTGATAGCGAGTAGTAAATCAGCTCAGTAAATAGGGAAAAACCAAATGCAACGTCAAATACATAAGCCGGGTCAGAGGGATATGGAGATACTCAGAGTCGGTCGCCAAAAGCCAGGTCATGCACAGTAAGTCAAATAGGAATCTCAGAATACAGCACCAAAGGGTATAGCAAGCTAAAACCACGAAAGGGCGCAGAGAAAAGCAAAAAGCAGGTTTAAATCACACGCCCTGCCTCCTGATTGGCCAACAGGATCACATGACGCAGGAGGCACCACGGTGGAGGCGTGATGATGTCATGCCGCTGGGAACCCTCAAACCCGGAAGCGGCGACGACACGCGCGCATAGGACGCCAGGAGGGACCGCGAGGAGGACGCAACCCTCGGGAGCGCCAGGGACGGGCCAGCCGCCTGGTCCTAACACCGGCAGGCCCAGGCTCCCGCTCGGGTATGGAGGGCTCCAAGTGGCCACCTGGCCAAGGAGAGCCTGAGGCGGCCGCCTGGCCTGGGCGAGGCCGAGGCTCAAGCGGCCTGTAACACCAGCCCACTGAGCCATCGGCCCACCAGGACTCTTCCAATACTCCCGATGGCCTGTACATGCCTGCCTTAACTTTATCATCAACACACCTGCCCAATACACACATTTACACAAACATATATACACACACACATGCACACACACACACAGTCATTATGCACTGAAATATCATTATAGTGCATTTTGAGATTGGGTGCACTATTTGACAGGCAAACAGGGTCTTTCTAAAGTTCAATAACAGTAATGCAGCCGGTACTGCTGTGGATCTCAGAAGGAAACTTAGAAGTCAAAGCACTTCGAAGAGCTACAGTAATTTGGCAGTCATGTCCAAATGTACTGTAGGTTCGTATTCTGTAGCCCATTTGCAAGCTAAAAAAGCTATTTTTGTCTACCTCAAAAATACATGCGAATAGAGTAAATTCACTCACAGGCTCCTGTGCTGCAGCTGAAGATGAAACTTGATTGTGGTAGTGAAGGAGTTAAGTTTTTTATTAGAGTTTACAATGACAGGTCATATAAGAAGCAGATATGGCATACGGAACGAATATGTATTATAAACCTAGCTACACAAATTATTTCTCTAAGCAAGTTTTGCATATCTGAATTCAAAGTAGTGACTTTGAATAGAAAGCATGTGTGTCATGATGAACATCAGACATGTTTGAAGTGATAATGCCAAACGCCATTTGTTTGTAGAACATTTACCTCCAGGGTATTGGAAGACAAGCCTGTAAAATTACTCCTTGAAAAATATTCAGTGAAAATAATAAATCTAAGAACAAAGTAAAGCTATTCTACTGAGGTTTATAGCAGCTTTCAACCAATTTGCATTAACTATAAATGGCTTGCAACCTATTACATTAAAAGGTGTTTCAAATGCATAGAGTTTTGTTTTATAAACCGACAAGAAAGCTCTTATTAACCCCTTATGGACCAAGACTTTTTAACCTCGTTGCATGTTAAGGACCAGAGCCATTTTTGCTGTGTACATTTTCAACTGTGATTTTCCACTTTTTGATTTAGTGCACGCCCACATATTAGTTACCATTTGGTAAAGGACAGATATGGCTTTTTACTAATGTTCAATACATATTTAGAATTCATCACTGTAAAGGAAAATGCAATAAAGAAAAATGGGAAATATTCAATCATTTTTTCAGTATTAGAAATAATTTGTACATACATAGTGTAAATGAAACAAAAGTAACTCGGTACAGATCCCGAAATTTGTAGTTAATGCGGGAATACATCATATACAATAATTTACTTTTATATAGAACAAAAAGGTATGGTAAGTTTTGTTTTATTACTATACTAAAATTCTAAAAAATTCTTAATATTTAAATGTCAGGCAGGCAGCAAGCGTGAAAACTACGAGTGACCTGCAGCTTGGAACTGCAGTTAAACCCTGTATGCATGCCAGCATAGGTCGTCACATGGTCCTTAAGAGGTTAATGCGTAAACAGCTGGTGCCAGCTGATGAAGCCGCTTGTTGCGGTGAAACGCGTCCTGGACCCCTGTCTAGTCTTTTATTTGATTTTATAATTCTTTTAATAAATTTTGTTTTCAAGAGAAAGTTCCTGCATGCATGGTGTTTTTTTGGATTTGACCAATAATAAATCCATATTCGCTTCACCTCGAGCTTGGATAAGCTCCAATAGAAGTGAGTTGAAAATCGTTACATGACCAATTTTATATTGTGTTAAACTGGATCTGCACAAGGAGATCTTCTGTTTTTCACCTTCCTTACATACATTGCCGTGGTGAGAGATCCATGTTAATAAGGTGTGGGTTACCTGAGAAGTTTCCTGAAAACACACCCAGGTGCCTTGGTCCACTCAGAGCCAGTGATAGGGCTCAAATTTGAATCTATGATATGTAATTAGACTCTATAAACTGAATGTGAGATACTACACCAATATATGCTATATTTTGTCTTGCTTCTTATATGTATCCATATGGATGATGTTACTATGGGAGCCATCTGAACCCCGTAGCGTTTTTGTTCGCGCAGACCAGATATGTATACATTCTTAGATTTTTTTTTGGTTTAAGGTAAACCACTAACCATCTGGCCTAGTCTGGGGATTCTGGTGGCAGTACATACTGGGGGCGCTGACCGTTTTTCTTTTGTGTGTCCAGAGGGGAGATTTTATTTAACCAGCTCTCCCTTTTCACTTACTGGGAGAAGAGGGAGGTTATCAGTCCCTACATACACTCCTAACAATCCGAAGCATTCAGGAGCAACGAGAGCTGCCGAGTGCTTCCGATTCTCTGCCTGCCACTGCAGGACGTAGTTTCCGGCGTCCGGCACAGCATTGTGACGCTGCGATGGGGCCACACGCTGTTGCGTGCACGAATTGCACGTGCAACAGTGGCCGTGCTGCATCCTGCAGCAGGTCTCTCGGTGAAGCGCTGGGACGTGCATTGACAGAGCTGCAAAGCGCAATCCTCCGTAGGAGGATGGAGCCTTGCAGCGCTGAGCTCACTAACTGCACTAAGCGAGACAGGCGTCAGATGGGTGTCGAGTGGAAGGAACGTCCACTCCACCAGACGTTCCTTCCGCTCTTCAAAACGCTCGTCTGACCCCAGCCTAAAAAAGAAGGATGTTGATGATGCTACTTTCTGTTTGATATTGTAATAGCCCTTAATTTAGTTATTGTTGTAATATACATTTGTTTGAAAGAAGAATTCTAAAACAAAACAGAACTTTTAACAAGATAAAAATTTAATTTATAGTGAAGAATATCACATTTTTTTCTATCATTTAGGGCAGTGGTTCTCAACCTGTGGACCCTCAGGACCCACAGTTGTCCTTGGTCATTAAGTCGCGACCCAAAAATAATTGAATTTCTTAAACATTATAATTTTTTCCACAAAACGTGTGCAATATTCTACAATGTATGCATTTTGTAAATAATTTTGTAAACAAACAGGGATTTTTTCCAAAAAGGATAGTGCAGTAATCACAGCACTAGTGAAAACGAAAGTGTTTGCTGTAAAATAAACGAATTGAAACATATGAAATTAATTAGAACTTATTGAAAAACTGGGGAAGCTTCTTGCTCTTAGTAAGTGTCTCAAAGTCTGGGGTGATGGTAGACAAAGCAACTCTAATTGAAATCATTACTGAATGAATAAAATATATTATAAAAAAACGTAACAAACTCACCTGCTCCATGCTCCCCCGCTGTCTGTCTCTGCCGCTGCGCACATTATTGTTTTCGCAGCAGCCTGCCCTCCCTCAGCCTACGCAATTTGCATATCTGAACGCTATGCTAATTGCATAAGCTCAAGCTGGCCAAGAGATTGAGGTCTGGCGTCGCCTACTTCCTGAATCTACACTCTGCAGTGCCTCAGAGGTGGACTGAAGAACAATCGAATAGCTTGGACCACTGGGAAAGCACCATTGGTCCAAGCAATTCAATAAACGCCTCCATGGGAGGCTGGCCTCCCATGCATTGATTGACGCAGGACAGTCATGTGACTGTCCTCATCTTGCACAGTCAGTGGGTGCGGGGCTGTGCTCGGGGAGTAACTGTTCACTGTGTCGGCAACTCCTCCCTGCAGGTGGAGGGGTAGTGCGCGGCTGCCTGGAGTGGACGATGCAGATCCTGGGGAGCACTGAGAGCAGCCAGTACCTGGGGAGCACTGAGAGCAGCCACTTCCTGGGGAGCACTGACAGCAGCCAGTTCCTGGGGAGCCCTGAACCTTTGTAACCTGTGTATATCTGGCTCTTATACTAGCCAGTGCCTCACCAGCCACTGCCATCACCGCACGTCCCTAGTATTTTATTTATTTATTTTATTTTTATTTATAAAGGATTTTACCAGGAAGGATACATTGAGATTTCTCTCATTTTCAAGTATGTCCTGGGTTTAAGAACATTGTTACAAAAATACAAAGTAGTAAAATCCAAGATATTAACACAAAACAAATATACAGATTAACAGAAAATAAATATGTAGGAAATATAGTCACTATGTTACATGTTTACAGGTGGATTCCTTATTGAGGTATGTTAATAGGGAGCTATTAAGGGACTTTAGACTGGGGGAAGATTTGATGGAGTCTGGGAGGTTATTCCATAATTGTGGTGCTCTGTAGGAAAATGAGGATCGAGCCACTTTATTTTTGTATTGTGGTATTGCAAGTAAGGTGCCGGTCCTGGATCGGAGGTTATAGGATGAGGGAACTGCTGAGGGAAGCAGCCTATTCAGGTAGATTGGTAGCTTCCCAGAAAAGCTCTTAAACACCAGGTTGGAAAGGTGAAGAGTGCGTCTAGATTCCAGCGACGGTCAGTTTAGTTCTTTTAACATGTCACAATGGTGGGTCATGTAGTTACATTGTAGCACAAAGCGACAGAATGAGTTATACAATGTAGTAAGTTTCTGGAGGTGAGCTTGCGGGGTGGCTGCATACACTACATCTCCGTATTCAGTAGCTGGCATAAGCATTTGTTGCACAATCTGCTTTCTTACCGCGGGGCTCAGGCAGGATTTGTTTCTGTACAGAGCACCTAGTTTGGGGTAAAGATTAGGTGAAGGTTTTTCGATGTGGGGGCCAAAGGATAGATTTGGGTCTAACCAAATACCTAGATATTTGAGAGAAGTGATTGTGGTCAACGTGCCATTTGATTTTGTCCGGGCACATAGATGGGGTGTTTGCAATTTGTGTAGTTTAGGTGCTGTTCCAAAGAGCATTGTAACAGTTTTGTCAGTATTTAGAAAATGTTTGTTATCTGCGATCCACTTTTCTACCCCTGTAAATTGTTCTTGCAGCACTGCTTCCTGCTGCAGGAGATTTGGTTTGCTGGTATAGATTACAGTGTCGTCTGCGTACATGTGTACAGTTGAGGCTTTGCAGACATTGGGCAGATCATTTATGAATATTGTGAATAGCAGGGGGCCGATTATCGAGCCTTGGGGTACACCGCACGTGACGGGGAAGGGAAGTGCTGTCAGAAATGGACACATATTGCGACCGATCAGACACATGTGATTGAAACCAACTTAGCGTGCGATCACCAATACCAGAGTTTTTAAGTTTTTGTAATAGGATGCCATGGTCTACTGTGTCAAAGGCCTTGGCAAAATCAAGGAAGATGGCTCCAGTTAGGTTTCCTAGTTCCATCCCAGCTTGGATATCATTGGAAACTTTTAGAAGTACTTTAAAAGTATGCAGGGAGGCCAAGATCAGGAAGCAGTGTGTGATTCTGCTGAGAATTCTCAGTGTACATTCTAGTTTTCTGCAGTGATTATCACATCAGGAGGAAGGAAGAAAAAGAAGAATAGTGAGAGGTTTATAGAGTAAAAGGGAGAGAGTGAAAGAGGGAGAAAGGAGAGAGATGAGTAGAAATGGAGAGGAAGACATACATACAAGGACAGATGGAAAGATACACAGAAGGACACACAGATATAGATGGACAGACAGAATACCAGATATTCAGAAAGAAGGTTGCATAAATAGGTAAAAGGACAGATTAATAAAACAACAGATAATCAAATATACATAGGGAGCCCCCCTTACCCAACAGCCTTTTGCTTCACTTAGATGTGCATTGTGCACAGTGGCTCATGGTGTTGGGAGTACAGAGCTGCTGCCAGTCACTGAGTCCCACCCCACACCTTCCCATTACAGATCCCCCATCTTGCAATTACAGAGTATCTTACTTGATGCAGTGGGCCCCAGTTGGCACCTGGAAACATTCAGAGGTAGCTGCGCCGCTTGGGACCCGCTGCTGCAGATAAGATGCATCAGCAGGTCCCAGGCATTAGAGAGGCCTGGAGGCACTTGCCCCACAACCCAGTCCACCCCTGGTCGCGACCCACTTTTGGGTCATGACCCACCACTCACTGATTTAGAGTATTATTCATCAATTTGAATAATACTTAATGCTTAAAAAATATATTTTTTAACTAAATATACACATCACATTTTGTTTATGACTGTGAGCATGAAAATGTCAGTATGACCAGTTAATAGAAAACCGTAAGAGCATTTTCTATAATATTCTTAGACATAATATGTATTTTATAGTTTCTAAGGGAAAGTTTTAATTCTGTTGTTGTCCTCCTTCAAGCTGTGATTCACTTGCAACCAATTCATTTACGACGGTCTAGGATGCATTGATTTTTACAAGTGCCATTGGCATCTCTCTGTATGTAATTGGTCTGTAATAAGAGTGAAAATGCTTTCCTTTTTCCTTTCTATAAATATTTTGTGGCTGTGTGTCTTTTGAGTGTTATGACAGTTCAAAATTACCTTTATATATTCTTTTCTTGTTTCTGGTGTTTTAAAATGAACACGATATAGTTAATCAGTCCTATAAATTATTAGTACCGGTACTAAAATACACATGAATTTACTTTTACTTCTTATATTGGACCATATTTCGACATAGTTCAGCAGTTAACAGCTCGAGATGCTACTAGATATGTGCATTTCATTTAGTTCCGAATCACAATTCGGGCGAAATTTACCAATTCGTATTTCGGAACCACTTCCGAAATAACGAATCGGTTCTGTCTGAAACAGAAAGAAACACAACAAAACGATTGATTACGATTGAAAGATTACGTTTTTAGAGATCAATTAATTATTCCTTTTCTCTTTTTCACTTGTTCAACTTTCACAGATTCAGCAACGCGTTCCTGTCCATTGCCCGTGGTGCTGAATCTGTTGTATTAAGCACCACAGGCCATGGACAGCACCATGGTGCGATTCGGTGGCACTGAAATTCTCCATAGATAAGTAATGGTTAATCCAATCAGAGAACGGCGAACAGCACCGAAATGTCAGTGAAATATCCTGATTTTCAGTGGTTCAACAGGTTTAAACAGGCGAATCCCATAGGTTTCAAAGTAAAAAAAAAAATCTCCGTTTAAACCATTAAATATTTACTCAACCATTTATTGTTTTCATTTGCAGCAAAAAGTCTTATTAATTATAGATTTTTTGGAATTCATAATTATTTTAAAAAACGACAAGGCTTTTTTTCTCTGCCGAGCGCAGCATTTTTTTTCTTCCTGTCTGTCTGGCTGCATTCGGCGGATGCTGATCTTGGCACTGAAACAACATATTTAAGCACCAAGGAGAGGGGGATCTTTTGATCTAGAGCCCCACAGAGCTACTGTCCTTGGTGTTGAAACCTATTTCAGCACCAAGCACAAGGAGATATTTTGTTCCGGAGCCCCAGGCAGCTGCAGTCCTTGGTGCTGAAACATATTTGCACTGTCTAAGGAATGTCCAGCTGTTCTGAATTCGCTTCGGCTGTGGCGTAAATTAGTGGAGAAATCTTACCTCTTTCCCCTCCCCTATGATGCCAATATTTGGGAATAGAGACTTTGAACCGGGACTTTCTATGGGCTCTCTGAGACAATATGAAGAAATTGGTGTGTGCAGACTGTACCATCTTTATCCCAAGGGGAGTCTGATCGATTTGGATACCTGTGCAATGGTCCCTAAGGGATCTACAATTGATATTGTATGCACGATGCCCGCATGTTAACGCTGCTGCCATAGCTAAATTTTCTTTTTTTGAACGCTATTGCCGGACAGGACATATCCACATGTCTCATATCCTCTTTATACCAGGCACTTACATCCTTATTGGATTAGAAAGATCTGCCCTATGTTGGAGCATGGGAGGCAGATATTGGTGAAACCCTGGATTTGGAGGATTGGCTGGACATATGGGAGATGTCCCATAAAGTGTCTGTGTGCTCTTTGCAAGAGCAGGCAGTTAAGACTGTAATGCGTTGGTATATCACTCTGGTTCAGTCAGCACCTATGAACCTGAATCTACCGGCTAGCTGCTGGCATTCATGTGGCATGCGAGGTACATACTACCACATGTGGTGGATGTGCCCACATATCGTTCATTTTGGTTAGAGATACAGAAATTGTTGAATATTGTGTTTCATAACCCTGTCCCTATGGATCCATGGGCTTTCCTGCTGTCAAGACCGGTTTTACTTATTCTGAAAATAGGCTGCTATCTAAAATTACCCTGGCTGCGAGAAGGGCCATAGCGGAAGGGTGGAGATTACCTCATGCACCTCAAATGAGTAAAGTATACTCTAAGATACACAAATTATGGATGAATTGATGGCTATGGTTTGGTATACCATGCCATCTTATTAAAAAAACATGGGGGCCATGGTTGGATGCAGGATTGTAAATATCCATGGATCTTTGAGACAGGGATTGGGAAGGAAATATATCGGCCACTTTTATAGATTATATTACATTGGTATGTGTCCTCAATGTATACTTACATAGTGGTCTTTTCTCTTTTCTTTCTGTTGGTTCTTTTGGGCCTGGGCCGGGCCTATTTTTTCTTCTCTCTTTATTCTTTCGTTTCTCTTCTCTTCTTGTATGTTTATAAAATGGAGACGAATTTGGGTATTATATGCAAAGTATATTGAGTATGTGTAATATATGTATAAGGAACTGTAACGCCAATCGTTTTGGTATTGATTTTGCTACTACTATGTCGCCTCCAATAAAATTATATTTAAAAAAAAAAGGAAACATTTCAGCAGCCAGGACATTGGGATTAAGTAATTAATAAATCTGCTTCACAATTCGAAATAACGTACGAATGAAATAAGTAATAAAAAAGAAATAACGAATTGATATGAAATTCGAATTACTAATCTCCCAAACGAACGCACCAAAACAAACTAAAAAACTTAACTGATCGATCCGAAACTAAACAAATTTTTCCGTTGTGCACATGCATAATTCCAATCAAGCCATAAACGTTGTCTAAGAGACGGCATTAGCGGCTCCAAATCGGGGCCAACACTCCCACTAGGTGAGCTAGACGGCCGCCTAGAGTGTCGTGCACCTAGGGGTGCAGCCGGCCCCAAGCCAGGTGTCAGCAAGGTGTATGTCTACTCAAGAACACTGATGTCCATGAGCTGCCCTTGCAGTTCCACGGTCCGCTGCCAGTGATGTTCTGGCGCCCGCGGTACCCCTGCCATTTGGCGCACCCTATGACCTAATCAGAGGGAGCTGGGGCCGCTCGAAGTCACAGGGTGCTTCACATGACAACATCTGCCATCCTATGCTCTGGCGGTAGAAGTCAGCACTAGTAGTAGCCTAATCAGGAGGAGGGTGCTCTCGCTGCTCCAGGCCAGCACAATTAGAGAAACACTGTACACAACTCTCTGCCAGGTCGCCCTCCCCTGGAAAGCACCCCTGAACATTACACCTTCCCCAAGTATAAACAGCCACTGGCCATCACACCCTCCCAGTATTAACACTACCCCCCGTAAAATACCCCACCATCACTCTCCCTCTGTAACATGCCCCAACCATTTGTCATCGCCAGTAAAATACCCCAGCCATTACCCCCCCAGTTAAATACCTCTGCCATCACTCTCCCCTTCTGTAAAATACCCCAGCCATCACTCTCCCTCCCCACCACAGTAAAATACTACAGCCATTGCCCATCACAGTAAAATACCACAGCCATCACCCCCTAGCAAAATGCCACAGTCATTACCCCCAGTAAAATACCACAGTCATCACCCCCAGTAACATACCCCAGCCATCACTCTCCCACCCTCACAGTAAAATACCCCACCATCACTCTACCCCCTCTGTAAAATACTCCAGCAATCACTCTCCCTCCTCCACAGTAAAATACACCAGCCATCACCCCCCCAGTAAAATACCCCAGCCATCACTCCCCCCTGTAAGATTCCCATCAAACTCTCTCCTGGACTCCAGATGGGATTGCAGTTGAAGGTAGAGCCCAGAGATCTGGTCATGGGTGAGTCTGTAATTCTGTAATGAAGGCAACACTCTGCATCAGTGACATTATCCAATGTTAGTCTAGTCCTTTGGACACAAGGTGCCCGTGGGCCTGGACGTGCTGTCTCCAACTCCTGCTGGCATCTGAGACTGTTCCTGCGTATTAATGCAGTAGAAGAGTGAAAGCAGCAGCAATGATACGCACATGCCTCACAACATCCATCGTATCATAACTCTGGTGTGAGGTTACTAGAACGAATGTGCTTTGCTGCAATACTTCTTATTGGCTGAGGCATTTGCGTTTGACTAGGCTGTATGTTTTTCCAATTAGCATCAGCTTTGAGCAGTTGCTAAAAAATGGCACATCACATCCGTGCGGTAATTAGCGCCAGTACTTTATAAATTGCTGGTTAATCATAGCGCAATTGGTAGCTTGCGCTCCCCATGTTAGAGGATGCGTAAAGTACAGGAAGCTCACGGAAGCCTTGCACAAACTCCAACATGGTAAGCGATTACTAATGGGTTTAGTGTGAGCACAATAATCTGGGGGGGGGGGTATGAGTTAAATTCACTTAACCTAGCGTTAACACATGCTCACCATAATGCTAACAGTAGTGCGAACTCCATGATCTGGCCTGTATTTTTTTTATAAAATAATGCCTTTCAACATGTCAACCAAATGAAAAATCTGACAAAACTGTAAAAACCCAACAATTCTTTTTCACATTTTCATTTTTGAGAATGCTTGAATACATACATAATAAACAAAGGCATTTACTATTCATGAAAAAGAGCTCAGAGTGTTCAGTATTTGAAAACCACATTGACTGACATTCTCAAAGTCAATTTTCTGAATGGAATTTTAACTGCGGCACTTGTCTATTACTGATGCTTAAGTTGGAAAAACACGAAGGAAGCATCATTAAGTAACCAATCAGCCGAAAAAGTTGAGCATTTGCCAAGATCTGTGTGTAAAATACTGCCTACCATGCTTTGTGACCAAAAGCTTAGAAAAAATCTATTCAGATCATCTGTTTGACTTTAAGTCTTTTTTTATAACAGTTATTAAATATGTGCCTTTTTATTAAACTAAAAATAAAATTAAAACCTTAAGTTTCAAACTACATTTTGACTTTTATGAAAGCTACATGTATTTTGTTGTTTTCTCCACAAAGGTCAAATGGAATTCTTTCTGCAATGTCTCTCACCTTTGTGCAGCTTGGATGGATTATTTTTGTTTCTTTAAAGGAATGAATGCTTAGTTATACATGTGGAAATTAAATTCACTCTACCAGTGGTCAAAATTAAAATTTCACAGCAGAAAGCAATAGCTTCCAATTATTGGAAATATTAGTGACCAGACGGTTTTACCATTGTCTGTCCGAAAGTACCCACTGCTGTTTTTACATTTCTGTGCTGTTTGAGTTTAGGTCTAATTTTCCTCTTACTCGTTTATGGAACCTACACATATTATATACAGTTTTTCTCGCCATTAAATGGACTTTTTAAATATACCATTTAGGGCTGTGAAAATTAACGATTAATTAATTGATTAATCATTAAAATTTTGGATTGAATAAATTTATTTTGATCAGGGGGGCCCATCAGCTCCGGTATCAGACTGTAGGAGTCCGAATCCAAAGCTGTACTGGCTTCCTGGGGCCCTGGGCGGCCCTACAGCAGTGTGCTTTGGCACCACCCACATGTCACACAGTGACTGACGGAGGAAGAAGACGACAGACAAGAAGGCAGCGGAGGAGCGGTGAGTATGATGCTGCCTGTCTCAGTCCAGCCTTGGACCCCGCCAAACCCCAGCAGGGCCCAGGCACACACCAGGGCCCAGACACCCAGACCTAGGGCACAAGACCCAGGACCCAAGGGCCAGGGCCCAGACCCAAGGGCTAGGGCCCAGACCAAAGACCCAGGTGGCACATCCTCGGCACCTGCAGGCCTTCGGGGGGGTATGGGCACTCGGCAGCATCACTGGCTGGCCAGGTGCCAGAGGTTCCAGTCGTTCGTGCGCCTGGAGGGGTGGAGCACGGCATGATAACGCAGAGCCGCCGGCCTTAAATGCAGGGTGCGCGAGTTGACTCAACGCCCTGACGTGGAGTTAGTTCCCACATCGCCTGGTGTATTCTCTTATTAATTCACTGATTCTCTTGCTCTGTTGCTGAACCGGATTGTATGAGGACCCTGATTGTTGCTGACTCGGACTGCCTTCCTGACCATTCTCTTTCTGACCAAGCCTGTATGTGTGTTATGCCTAAAGCAGACTCAGAGTGCTTGTTGAGTTTGAACCACGCTGACCCAGAGTGTATAACTATATTGCATAACATTGATACAGAGTATATGTCTGTCCTGCATAGCGCTGACTCAGTTAATCCATCGATCTGTCTTGTTGCAAAATCGGAGTGTATGAGGACCTTGTTTGTTGCCAAATCTGCCTGTACAAATACCATTTCTGTTGCCAACTCGGAATGTTTGTATGACCCCGATTCTGTTAACACCTGGTGTATGAGCACACCGCTTAAACCTCTTCCTAACTGCTTTCTGCTTATCAGTGAAGTTAACCATTTGTGGCTCAGCGATAACTTGATTTCAAAACCTGCTGTGACTAAGCTGTGCTCATTATTGTTGGTCTGTCTATTCTCCCTGGCTGGGAGTGATAGGGTTATTGGTCCCGACCATTCAAGGATTGGAGGGTCTAGAAGTCTGTCCAAAAGGATTCCTACCATGGTTGTGAGGGGTGAGCGGGACAGTGAATGTGACACCAGGGCCCAGACCCAGGGCCCAGACCCAGGACGCCAGGGCCCAAGACCCAGGATGCCAGGGCCCAAGACCCAGGATGCCAGGGCCCAGACCCAAGACCCAGGGTCCAGACCCAAGGGCCAGGGCCCAGACCCAAGACCCAGACCCAAGGGCCAGGGCCCAGACCCAGGGCCAAGACCCAAGACCCAGGGCCCAGACCCAAGGGCCAGGGCCAAGGCCCAGACACAGGGCCCAGACCCAGGGCCCAAGATCGAGAACGCAAGGGCCAGGGCCAAGACCCAAGACCCCTTCACTGCTGAGCCATTTCACCTCTGTGTGCTGAGCTAATTTTGACAGTTTTATGCTCATGTTTATGCTCATGTTTTTATGCTCATGTTTAAATGTGATTTGAAGTCCTATTTTATTATACCCTCCACAGGCAAAAATATTTTTTTTAAAAACCCACTTTAATTTATTTTTTATTGGTAAACCAAACCTGATCATGATCAGGCCTTTCCAATGATACCAAACATGAACCTCTAGCTGCAATGGATCGGGAGATACAGAGATCCAAAGGATCCCCCTAGCTCCACTTGGCAGTTAGGGGGTTAACTGGCCAACTGATGTCATCGCACATATGGTGATGACTTCAGTGGGAGGGGGTGACCTGGAGGCTTGGCTGACATCCAAGATGTCAGTCACCTCTGGGAGCGAATCGCGATCCGCCGCCGATTAGCCTGTATCGCAATCTGTTACCTAAGTGGTTAAGGAGAGGCATCGCTGGAAATGGCAGACTCTGCCCTTTACAGTGGTACCTCTCTTTGTTTCATCTGCAGCCGTTGGGGAGGGAGAGTAGTCCAAAGGACCTCCCTGTCCCCTTTCAGGTTCCCCCGGCAGGCTCTGGGGGGGCGCCTGAAAATGATGTCATTGTGACGGCTGGGGCCCATGAAACCATCGGACTGGCTTCAAGGAAGCCAGACCAATGTGGGATCCCGACCAGAGACGTGAGTATAGGGAGGGAGGGGGTTAAAGGACCATGACGTACACAGTAATCATTGCACTCACCATGTTAAGTATAGGATGCACAAAGAAAAGTAAGCTCACTGAAGATGGCTCAAAAAACAAGGCTCTAAGTGATTTCTTAGGGGTTTAGCATCAGGAATGTAATATGGGGGCGTGCATTACACTCACTTACCCTAGCAATAAAGCTTACACATCCATACTAAAGTTAATAAAACCAACACACTGACCAATTAAACATGGTTACAGCTCACATACTGTTATATTATTAAAATCATACCTATTATTATTCTAATATTATTATTATGATTTTAGTCTGGTATGCCCAGACCTTTTTGTCACACTTTGTGATGCATTCTCTGTGTTATCAGAATATCAAGCTCCATATATATTTGGAGAAAGGCACAATTTTAGTTTTTTTTCCGGTATTTATCAAAACATATTCAAGCTATATAGATATATAATGGATATGGGCTGAAAGTGCACATTCTCAGGTTTTATTTTGAGGGTATGTACATCCAAATTGGAGGAAGGGCTTAGGAATTACAGCTCTTAAGAATAGCCCTACCCCCATTTTCCAGGGACCAAAAGTAATTGGACAATTGAATCAAAAGCTGTTTCATGGCCAGGTGTGGGCTACTCCTTTGTTATTGCTCCATCAATTAAGCAGGTAAAAGGTTTGGAGTTAATTCTAAGTGTGGTATTTGCATTTGGAAACTATTGCTGTGAACCTACATTGTGCGTTCAAAGTAGCTGTCCATGCAAGTGAAACAGGTTATTATAAGGCTTAAAAAGTTAAACAAATCCATCAGAGAGATAGCAGCAACATTCGGAGTGGCCAAATCAACAGTTTAGTACATTCTGAGGATAGAACGCTGCAGTGGTGAGCTCAGCAACATAAAACGGCCTGGACGTCCACGGAAGACAACAGTGGAGAATGATTGAAGGATCCTCTCTATGGTAAAGAAAAACCCATTCACAACATCCAGACAAGTGCAGGGCACTCTCCAGGAGGTGGGCATATCATCAAAGTCTAAAATCAAAAGAAGACTTCACAAGAGCAAATTCAGAAGGATGTTCACTACAAGGTAAAAACCATTCAGAAGCCTGAAGAATAGAAAAGCCATATTAGACTTAGCCAAAAAAACAGACCGTTTCTGGAAAAGCATTCTTTGGACGTATGAAACTAAGCTTAATCTGTACCAGAAGAACAGGAAGAAAAAAGTGTGGAGAATGCTTGGATCAGCTCTTGATCCAAAGCACACAACGTCATCTGTAAAATATGGTGGAGGCAGTGTGATGGCATGGGCATGCATGGCTTCCAGTTGTACTGGGTCATTGGTGTTTATTGATGATGTGACATAAGAAAGAAGCAGCTGGATGAATTCAGCAGTGTTTAGAGATATACTGTCAGCCCAGATTCAGCCAAATGCAGCAAAGTTGATTGGACAGTGTTGCACAATACAGATGGACAATGATCCAAAACACACTGCAAAAGGAACTCAGGAGTTTTTGAAGGAAAAGACGTGGAATATTCTGCAATTGCTGAGGTGCAATCACCTGATCTCAACTCAATTGAACATGCATTTCACTTGCTGAAGGCAAAACTAAAGGCAGAACGACCCACAAGCAAAGAACAACTGAAGAGAGCTGTAGTTAGAGCCTGGAAAAGCATCAGAAAGGAGGAAACCAAGTCTTTGGTAATGTCCATGGGTTCCAGATTTTAGGCAGTCATTGACAGTAAAGGATTCTCAACAAAATATTAAAAATGAACATTTTATTTATGATTGTATTAATTTGTCCAATTACATTTGAGCCCCTACAAATGGGGGCTGTGTATAAAAAATGGTTGCAGTTGCTAAAATTTGCACTTGATATTTATATACAACCCCTTGAATTAAAGCTAAAAGTCTGTACTTTTCCATTTTAATGTTATTCTGGTTATTCTGGTGGCATACAGAGCCAAAAGTATGAAAATTGCGCCCGAGTCCAAATATATATGTACCTAACTGTATATAATTGACATTTCAGGAACAGATTTATCAGACAGAGGGTATGTTTTATTCGATTCAATATGCACAGAGCTTTTTTTATTTTATTTTTCTGTGCAATCAATGTATGAAACGGGCACAATATTTTTACTTTTAGACTAACCTACTAGGAATTAGGAAATCATTCAGGGTTATTCAGAGAGCGTGAAAAGCAGGAGAATGACTGGAGAATGAAAAATTCTAGGTCAAAATAGCCAAACCAGAAAAATTCTCCATTTCATCTCACTTTCCAAATCGGCTATTTTGACCTAGAATTTTTCATTCTCCAGTCATTCTCCTGCTTTTCACGCTCTCTGAATAACCCTGTATGAGTGGTAATATTTTACACTGTTCTCATACCAGCAATTTATAATTTAGCTATGAATTCAACCATAGATTAAAATCAAATGAATGCAACTATAACATATCTGCTGCCTGTGTGTTTGATGTTTGTTTGCAGGCTTACATGTTCTACAGCTGAAAAAAGAAGGATTTATTGTATTATGACTATTAGAGATAAAGAGACTTGAGTAATTTCCTTGGGGATCTTCATTGATTTGCTCAATTCCTGTGTAAAGCAGCATCTGTGTGTAAGGAGTTATACAGGTGCTATCAGTAAATGTACGGAGAAGGCTTTTTGTTTTCTGGTGTCTATGGAGTTTTTCTCATAATTTGCCATGCTTCACATTTTCAGTTTCTGGCAAGGAGTGCATAAATTACTGGTAACAAATTGCAATTATTCAAATTTAGAGTAATTACATTTGTTTGTAGTAATGATAGCATTGAGGTATTTTCTTTTGACAACATAGGGTCTTGCATTGAATACAGGTTGAGTACCCTTGTCGAAAATGTTTGGTACCAGAAGTGTTTTTGATATTTGGAAAATTTGAATATAATAATAAAGTATATTGAGGATGGGACCTAAGTCTAAACACAAAATTCATTTATGTTACATATACACTTTATACACATAGCGTGAAAGTGATTTTCTAGACTATTTGCAATTATTTTCTCTCCTGTCACATTTATTTATTTATTTATAAAGGATTTTACCAGGAAGGATACATTGAGATTTCTCTCGTTTTCAAGTATGTCCTGGGTTCAAGAACATTGAGTGGTTACATAAATACAAAGTAGTAAAATGCAAGATATTAACACAAAAACAAATATACTGATTAACAGAAAAATAAATATGTAGGAAATAAAGTCATTATGTTACATGTTTACAGGTGCATTCCGTATTGAGGTATGTTAACAGGGAGCTCTTAAGGGACTTTAGACTGGGGGAAGATTTGATGGCGTCTGGGAGGTTATTCCATAACTACGGTGCTCTGTATGAAAATGAGGATCGAGCCACTTTATTTTTGTATTGCGGTATTGCAAGTAAGGTGCTGGTCCTGGATCTGAGGTTATAGGATGAGGGAACTGCTGGGGCAAACAGCCTATTCAGGTAGGGTGGTAGCTTCCCAGAAAATCTCTTAAACACCAGTTTGGAAAGGTGAAGGATGTGCCTAGAGTCCAGTGATGGCCACTTTAGTTCTTTTAACATATCACAATAGTGGATCATGTAGTTACATTGTAGCACAAATCGGCAGAATGAGTTATACAATGTAGTAAGTTTACGAAGGTGTGTTTGAGGGGCAGCTGCACACACTACATCTCCGTATTCAATGGCTGGCATAAGCATTTGTTGTACAATCTGCTTTCTTACCGCGGGGCTCAGGCAGGATTTGTTTCTGTACAGGGCACCTAGTTTGGGGTAGAGTTTAGATGAGAGTTTTTCGATGTGGGGGCCAAAAGATAGATTTGGGTCTAACCACATACTGTACCTAGATATTTGAGAGAAGTGACTGTAGTCAGCGTGTCACTTGATCTTGTCCTGACACATAGATGGGGTGTTTGCAATTTGTGTAGTTTAGGTGCTGTTCCAAAGAGCATTGTAACAGTTTTGTCAGTATTTAGAAAATGTTTGTTATCTGCGATCCACTTTTCTACCCCTGTGAATTGTTCTTGCAGCACTGCCTCCAGCTGCGGGAGATTTGGTTTGCTGGTATAGATTACAGTGTCATCTGCGTACATGTGTACAGTTGAGGCTTTGCAGCCATTGGGCAGATCATTTATGAATATCGTGAATAGAAGGGGGCCGAGTATTGAGCCTTCGGGTACACCGCATGTGACTGGGAGGGGGAGGGAGGAGCTGTCAGAAATGGACACATATTGCGACCGATCAGATACATATGATTGAAACCAGGTTAGCGTGCGATCACCAATACCAGAGTTTTTAAGTTTTTGTAATAGGATGTCATGGTCTACTGTGTCAAAGGCCTTGGCAAAATCATGGAAGATGGCTCCAGTTAGGTTTCCTTGTTCCATGCCAGCCTGGATATCATTGGAAACTTTTAAAAGGGCAGTTGTAGTTGAATGATTTGGATGAAAGCCTGATTGATCTGAGGTTAAATAGTTCCGATACTGATAATAATCAAGTAATTGAGTGTAGACACATTTATTCCAGAATTTTTGACATTACAGGGAGCAGTGATATCGGGCGGTAGTTGGATACCAAAGTATTGTCTCCACTTTTATGGATAGGTACCACCCTTGCAGTCTTCCAGAGTTTGGGTATGTATCCAGTCGCCAGTGATTCATTGATTAGGGTTGCGAGTGCGACAGGTTTTGCAATTGCTGGCGCACTGATTTTCAGCAGCATTGCTGGGATTTGATCAGGTCCAGACTGTTATTTCATATTTTGCAGTCAGGTGTTAAACTTTCCACTTATGGCTTAGTTTTGGTACTATTTTTGATTTCTAATCCACACTACTTTAAGTTGCTTATCATCATCAACTATAATGGATTTACATAATAATCATTTAATAAACAATAACGTTCAATTTAAATGAGCAATGAGCAGTTCAGGTCAGCTTCGTCCAAAGACAAAATGAATGGATAGGCGAATAAAAGTAGATATAAGTAAACACATTGTTATAGATCAGCTGTTGCCATGACAATTTTACACTCTTTAGTACAGTAACCATGGGAACATATATCACAGTTGGAGAAGTCCCTGATCAGCCACATTTAACAGTTCAATTCAATTTGAGGGGAGTGAGCCACAACGCTACATTATAGTTAATCTCCCCCAGCAAGGCCCAAACTTACAAACCAAAATAGAGCTTGCAATGGTATATTGCAAAGAGTTATACTTTATATAGGTTTAATATCTTGGCAACAATAATCAGCAATGCATTTAAATTAACTGTCTAAAAACACACAAAGGAATAATGTGCATTTCTTTCTTTATTAAACTTGTGATATGCCTACTTACTGGACATGTGAAATAGGATTGGTTTTCTAAGACCTAGGTAGACATTTTTTTAATTTACTTGGCAATCACTGAGGATATCTATATATAACACTTCAGTTTCTTAGTTACTAACCTTTATAACTTAATAGTGTTGAAGGAATATAAAGTCAGTACATATAAAAAGGCTGTATAAAATCTGGAAGCTAGACATGTGCACAGCACAAAATTTAGTTTTGAACTAATGGATTAGTCCTAAAATGCAATTTATTTAGTTGCTAAAGAAATTCGTTTTCAGTTCTTTAGTATGAAAACTAATTTCATTCATCCGAAAACCAGTAGATACAATTACTATTGTAGTGGCTCCTCAGAGTGCTGAGATCGCTGCTTGTTACAGTATCTCTCACTCTCAGCACAGTGTGTCAGGCAAAGCTGTTACAGTAACTGACTGCTGCTCATCACAGCGCTCAGAGTTTCAGTAAAACTAGTAACTAATAATTTTATATATAAGACGCTATAACAATATTATTTCCTTATTTTACTGAAACTGAGCGCTGTTAGTCAGTTACTGTAACCGCTGAGCCTGATACATTGTACTGAGAGATAATATAACAAGCAGCCGATCTCAGCGCTCACAGACACTAGATTTAAAGGGCTAAAAAAAGGCTCCTCTCTGTATAATGTATAGAATATCCTCCTGCATTAATTAATACCCCTCTCTGTATAATGTAGATAACATCCTCCTGCATTAATACCCCTCTCTGTATAATGTATAGAACATCCTCCTGAATTCATGTCCCTCTATGTATAGAACAATCCTCCTCAATTTATACATTTCTCTGTATAATGTAGAGAACATCCTCCAGCGTTAATTAATGCCCCTCTCTGTATAGAACATCCTACTCAGTAGGACCTACTGCATTGGCATGTGGAGGGTGCAGAACTTTGGAATGCAATGCTTATCCAGCACAGGAGAGGGAACTTTTACTTAAACTTTGCATCTCTGTAGGGGAGAGACAGGAATATAAAAGCAGGGGAGAGGGCAAATATTAAAATAAATCGGTCTGATGGCTCAGAGAAGAGATGTCTGGTGCAAATTTATTTTTATAATAAAATTAAGCACTTTAAATCCAGGGAAAACGTTCAAATAAATCACACTGACAGCTCATAATAAAAGAGTAACTGTGAGTTGGATACTAAATGTATCGGACATAAAAAACACTTTATAACAAGCAGCACTGGGAGAGGAGAGGGACTTTATATAAAATGTGTATTATAGATGAGGAAAGGGGGATAGTGCTCCTGGATAATATAAAATGTATCAGACCTAAGCCCCTATTATGCAGAGTGGGAGGGGAGATAACAAACAGTTTATAAAGTCCCTCTCTTCTCCCAGCGCTGCTTGTTATAAAGGGCTTTTTGCTATCCAGTCCTCCTCTGTCATTAGCTTTCAGTGTGATTTATTTGAATGTTTTCCTTCTCCAGCTGCTTTTATCATCTTGTCTGCCTCATAGACATGCAAGGGTTAAGTAAAGGTTTCCTCTCCTGTGCTGGCTGTCTGTGCTGCGAGTGAGTATGCTGGAGCTCTATCACTGTCAGATTTTCGGGTAGGGGTCGGGAAGGATTACGCATGCAAACCTTTTCTGTAGTTTTGCGATGTTGCACTCTTCATTGCTGGTCTCCTTCAATCCATGTAATATTACAAAAAGGACAAACTAAAATGTAGTGCATTTTATTTTAGTTTCTTTCGCTTTTTGTACTGAGCAGTTTCGTATCTCTTGAGTCATACGAAAACGAAATTATCCTAAAATTCGGACTAAATAATTTTAGTACTAAAGCGAATGCACATGTCTACTGGAAACAATTTTTCTGGCATCTGGTTAAACATCAGGCTCATATCAAGCCATCCCCAGCATTACATCAGAGTACCCAAAAGTCAATTCTTGCCTATATTTTCAAGTGTAAAAATTAGTTTCTATGGTTACATTACAAAATTTGACATCTTCTTACTGGTTTTTCTATAATTTCCTATTATTAATAGGACATCTGTGTGTGGAGGAATGCTTGTGCTAAGGAGCATGTTCTGGGTTCTTATTATAAAATATAAAATACAATTAATGCAAATTATTTGCAGCTGGTGAAATGCAGCACCTTCCCTGGAGTCCATATCATATTTTTAGACTGTCTCCAAAACATCTGATCTAGTTTTTTCTTTACTCTGCGTAGCAACAGTAGACGAGATTTTAATTGGGAAGCTGGTGTACCAATAATTAAAGGGACAGAACACTTTTTAGTAGAAGTGTGCAATACATTTCAAACAAATTGCAATTCATCCGAAATTTCACATATCAGCAGCATCCATCTAAACGAATCAATATATAAGGAATCCACTCGGATCGATTCGGTATACAATGACTTGAATTTGCTATTTAAACCTATGCTTACCTTAGGATGCATGATACCATTTTTTTAAGACCGAGTACGTGTACTAATCCTTTTTTCAGGTACTCACTTATACCGATTACCGATATTTTTATTTAATGTCATGTGAATGTGTTACACTAATTATGTGATTTTGCTGAAAGCCTGTCCAGTTTATGGAAATATTGAAATGTATGGCCAGACACTCCATTTACCCTTTGCCTGCACACACCCTTACCACACACACACACACACACACACACACACACACACACACCAGACCTCAGACACATGTATACGCACACCAGACATCAGACACATGTATACAAAATTATATATATATACATCCCAGACCTCTGACACAGACACTGGGCCAAATGGTAGAATGCACTAACAGCATTCTGCCAGGCCTCTAGAGAGAATGGCCACTGGCATGTGAAGGTTGTAATGCTGGGGCCTCCAGCCATGCTCTTACAAGATATTGCAGAGTTCGCAAGATGAGCTCTGCAAGATCTCGCCAGAACCTGGCTGGATGACCCAACAGACCCATGTCATAACTTACAGATGCCGGCAGCCGCTCGCTGGAACACTGCCAGCTTGAGGCGCCTGCTAGAATACTGTGATAGCATTCTGCCAGCCACCCTGGCCCCTTGGATACTGTCTTGCAAACCAGCCCAGTGTGGCTTCCAGTATCAGTAGAAGTACCAGGGGCCGTTTGTACGAGTACAAGTACTCTTGCAAATGCTTTGTATCTGCGCCGATACTGATAGTATCAGTATCAGCCCATCCCTAGTTCTAACCTTAATTTCTAACCCTAGGTTCTAACCCTATTTTCTGATCCTCATATCTAACCCTAATTTATAACCTTAGCATCTAACACTGATTTCTAAATCTAGCTTCTATCCATCGTATCTATCCCTAATTTTTAACCCTAATCTACTCCTAATTTCTTGAAGCTAGGGTTAGAAAATAGAGATGGATGCTAAGGTTAGAAATTAGGGTTAGAAACTAGGATTAGATATTGAGGTTAGAAGCAAGGGTCAGAAATTAGGGTTAGGAGCCTGGTTAGATGCTAGGGTTAGAAATTAGGGGTAGATTGTGTCCTGTCTCCATGGAGTCCTATGGACTTCTGGAGCTGATAACACCAGCCGTACCTAGCGCCACTAATAATGCCTCACCAGGATTATGAATTGAGGTGCTGAGAAAGCTCCTCCATCGTAATATTGGAGTTAAATGGCAGGCTCTAATGGACGATGGCAGATGCTTAGGTTTTCCATTAGCATCTGTCAATTAACACGAAAATTGGAATATGGCCCCTACTTGTTCCCTCTAGATTGCAAGATCATCTAATCAGGGATGTCTATACTTCTTGTTTCTTGTTGTTTTGCTGTTTCACTCACATTTTTCATTATGAACCTCAACAGGTTCTGTATCGATTTAGTAATAATACTTGTATTCAATGCATTAGTCTACTTTGTCTTACATTGCTATTTTGTGCCACTTGTTCCACAATTACCATGTCATTTATATTATTAATATTGGAATCTTTTGTACTTTGTGTCTATTCCCGCTACACCGCATTTGTATTAATTGTCTCAAATCCCTTCATAATCAAATGATTTTCCATAAAGACACTGGCAGGATCCAGTGGATTATATAAAACAACTCTCCATTACCCACACAGCAGATATATACAGAAGCATCCTTACTGTATTTCCACTATTCGTAAGCCCTATTTGATTGGCAGATAGCTCCCTCTACTGGCCAAAAAGTGCAACTACATTTACATTATGGCTTGAGCACCATGTTTCCATACAGGAAACCTAGATCTCAAAGCTTTTCAAATATTTCCAACAAATTGGCTGGCATGTCCGATGTGTTGAATAGTTAAGGGCACAATCTGCAGCCCATTTGCAAATTATTTTGTTCACAATAAATGAAGTCCCTTTGCATTGTTGCAGAATCAGACCAGATTGAATATACTCAATCTTTGGGCACCTGCAGATAGAGTAGGGGTTAACTGACATGCATCACCAAAAACAGTAATGTGTCCATGTAAAATAAACTAACAGGGTTATTCAAAGAGATCCGAATGGCTGCCGAAAGGTAACCGAACGCTGAAAATCAGCGTTCGGTTACCTTTCTTGGCCATTCGGCTATCCAGAGAGCAGACAGTTCGCCAAATGTTGCCGATTTGCCTGCACATACGGTGCCTGTTCGGTGCCTGTTCCAGGGCAGTGAAATCCCCATAGCTTCGTCTATTCAGAGAACAAAAACCGGCAGTGAAAAGTTGACGAAATGCCCTGCCATTCAGTGGCTTCATGCGGCAGATTTATTCAGGCGAATCCCATAGGCTTCAATGTTAAAAATATTCCCATTTTAATTCAATATCTAATAAACCGTTGATTATAATATTCTGCAGTAAAAAGTCTCTTTATAGATTTTTTGGGATATTTTAAGCATTGTTCGGGATGTTTTTGCCAAAAAAATCCTATTTTTTATTATTATTATTATTTATTATTTTATTTATTATCATTCCTTGGACCTCATGTAAATTTCAGACATTTTCGCTCAGTAGTTTGTTTACAAACAGCATTTCACTTTTCAAACATTAAAGTGTACTGTTTTTTGTTTTTTTTCACTCCATTCGTCTGCGTTGTCGGGTTTTTCCGGCGGCTGCTCTGCGCTGTGATTGTCTCCTGCTCGGGTTTCTCCGGTGTCTTCGGCGGGGTTAATCCAGATGTTTTTGCGGGTTTTGGTGTGCATTCGTCTTGGTTTTGCGGTGAGTGTTCGGCAGGTTTTCAGCGGCTTTTCCCTGCACTACGACGGCCCTGTGGTGTTTGCTGAATACACCGCAGGGTCGCCGAAATGGAATCGCCAAATCGCACTGAATTGAAGACAACGAAAAGTCACCGAACGTGCCGTGACTTTTCGATTCTCTTTGAATAACCCTGTAAGAATTATGTTTAGACCTACTTAATTTCATACATAATTTAAATTGTATCTTAAAGCATACATCTGGAAAGAACACTACACTAATAAGTGTGTATTTTTCACAACAGCCATGAAAAGTTAATTGGAATTTATTTACATATGCTGTAGTTTATATGATGTTTGCATTTAGATTAGGACATGAATGCTAATGTCTATACTGTGGATTGGGAACAAGCTTTGGTAATCATTAATATGCTTACCAACATATTTCTCACATTAACCTTGCTTAAGAGTACCCTGAAGTATGAAACATAATTGCCTTAGTCACTTGTCTGTTAGCAAAAGTAGGCTTCTCAGTTCGTTATTGGCTTTATATGTGAAAATTAAAAGATATATAATGAAATCTCACAGACGTATCGCAAACATTTCCTGATAATTTTGTAGTTTCTGTTAACTGTTAAACAAATTTGTCAAGTCAGAAAGTACATTTAGTCAATTTAACTACCAGACAGTAAAATATTAAATGGAAATGTATTGTTAATATTACTGAAGTGCAGATTGGTTAATAATGGCCATATGAAGATATGTTGGAGCAGAGGAGAACTCGACTTGTAAAGCCATATACAGGGTTATTCAGAGAGAGGTGAAAACCAGGAGAATGAATGGAGAAGTGAAAATTCTAGGTCAAAATAGCCAAACCAGAAAAATTCTCCCATTTATCTCACTTTCCAAATTGGCTAGTTGGTCTAGCTTGATCTCTTCTCCTGCCAATTCTCCTGTTTTTCACCTCTCTCTGAATAACCCCCATAGACTCCTACAAACACAGACAAACTAACAAGGTGTCATGCCATATAGTTACACCTCCTAGGCAGAGAGGGTGCCATTCTGGGACTGCTTTACCTTGTCAGAGACCTAGGAGGGCTTTAAATATCAGCAATTAAAAAATCTCTGCGCCCTGCCATGGATTCAAGTAGTCCCTTCAAAGTGTTCCTGCATTTTTATGTTCTTGATCCCTCAGTTTGACCTCTGGCTAAGTATTCTTG
Source organism: Leptobrachium leishanense (assembly GCA_009667805.1). Classification (NCBI taxonomy): domain Eukaryota; kingdom Metazoa; phylum Chordata; class Amphibia; order Anura; family Megophryidae; genus Leptobrachium; species Leptobrachium leishanense. Next base: position 178,713,800 of record CM019067.1, on the reverse strand, counting down.
GTTCTGGTTTCTGCTCATGTCCTTGTTTGACTATTATACTGATTATGTGTACTATCCCTGGCTGTTATATTTGAACTCTGGTTATCTATTATACTGATTTTGTGTACCAACACTGGCTATTGTATTTGGATTCTGGTGTTACTTTCTTGTCCCTGTATGGTTAAAGATTATACTGATTGCTTGTACTGACCTTTGGGTTTGTATTTGTTCTGCGATCTTTCTCTTGTCCCTGGGAGTTCAGTACTTTATGTATTGTCCTTGTGTTTATTTTAATATTCTTTATTCAGATTAGTTTTGTCTGTGTGCTGGGTTACTTACTATCCTTGAAGCAAGGATCTGTTTATTACATAGCAGTGAATGCTTAAACACAAATCAGTAAATTCTAAAAATACAGAACTTGCACCCGTTGTTGAGCAGCAGTGCCAGTAATACATTGTAAACTAAAGTCTTCAATTACGAGTGTTAATTTTGCGCCAAAATATGCCATAGTGCTTTACAATGAGTGACACAAAACCAAACCTAAAATAATAAAACAAGTTTGACACAAAAGAAGAGGAGGACTCTGTTAAAAAGAGTTTACTAAACAAAAGGGGTAGGGGTGAAACAGAACACATTAAGGTTAGGGTGAATTGGAAGCATCGAAAATTACAAAACCTGGTATTGGGTGAGAAGTAGTTCATAATGGATGTAGTATTGGATGGCATTATGACGTGAGCTGATATGTTTTACAAAGTATTGTGCTTACAGGTGAAACTCGAAAAATTATAATATCATGCAAAAGTTCATTTATTTCAGTTATGCAACTTAAAAGGTGAAACTACGGTAATATATGAGATAGTTCAAGCTGTGATTTGTCTTAATTGTGATGATTATGGCGTTACAGCTCATGAAAACCCCAAATCCACAATCTCAGGAAATTAGAATATTGTGAAAAGGTGCAATATTCCAAGCTCAAAGGGTCCCACTCTAATCAGCTAATTAAGCCATAACACCTGCAAAGGGTTCCTGAGCCTTTAAATGGTCTCTCAGTCTGGTTCAGTAGGAATCACAATCATGGGAAAGACTGCTGACCAGACAGTTGTGCAGAAAACCATCATTGACACCCTCCATAAGGAGGGAAAGCCTCAGAAGGTAATTGGGAACATCCAACTTCTTTTACAAAGTGCTGTATCAAAGCACATTAATAGAAAGTTATGTGGAAGGGAAAAATGTGGAAGAAAAAGGTGCACAAGCAGCAGGGATGACCGCAGCCTGGAGAGGATTGTTAGGAAAAACCCAATCAAAAGTGTTGGGGATTTTCACAAGGAGTGGAATGAGGCTGGAGTCAGTGCATCAAGAGCCACCACACAGGACATGGGCTTCAAATGTCGTATTGCTCTTGTCAAGCTGCTCCTGAACAACAAACAATGTCAGAAGCATCTTACCTGGGCTAAAGAAAACCAGACCTGGTCTGTTGCTCGGTGGTCCATCTCATTTGGAAACCAAGGACCCAGAGTATGGAGGAAGAATGGAGAGGCACACACTGCAACATGCTTGAAGTCCAGTGTGAAGTTTCCACAGTCTGTGTTGATTTGGGGAGCCATGTCATCTGCTGGTGTTGGTCCACTGTGCTTCATTTAAGTCCAGGGTCAACGTAGCCATCTACCAGGAGATTTTGGAGCACATCATGCTTCCTTCCGCAGACGAGCTTTATGGGAATGCTGGCTTCATTTTCAGCAGGACTTGGCACCTGCCCACCATGCAAAAAGCACCAAAACCTGGTTCAATGACTGTGGGATTACTGTGCTTGATTGGCCAGCAAACTCGCCTGACCTGAACCCCATAGAGAATCTATGGGGTATTGCCAAGAGAAAGATGAGAGACGTGAGACCGAACAATGCAGAAGAGCTGAAGGCCTCTATTGAAGCATCCTGGTCTTTCATAACACCTCAGCAGTGCCACAGACTGATAGCTTCCATGCCACGCCGCATTGAGGCAGTAATTGCTGCAAAAGGGGCCCAAACCAAGTACTGAGTACATATGCAGCTTCTATGTTTCAGAGGTCCGATATTGTTCTATTGATTGCATATAATATTCTAATTTTCTGAGATTGTGGATTTGGGGTATTCATGAGCTGTAAACCATAATCATCACAATTATGACAAATCACGGCTTGAATATATATCTCATATATTAGTTTCACCTTTTAAGTTGCATTACTGAAATAAATGAACTTTTGCACGATATTCTAATTTTTCGAGTTTCACCTGTAAGTACTTACGCAAAGAGTTAAGGTTGTGGAAGAGCTGAGTGTACCATGTTCCATAAGTAGGGGGCTGAAATGGCAAAATGACGAAGTCCGATGATTGATTATAAACCTGTTCATCACTCCTGATTGCAATGAGTGACTGGGGGCAACCAGATAGAATGTATAGCTCTCATCGGAACCTGGAGATTTCCTCGTAATTGATAATATGCCCTTGTCTTGATGAAAGTCCATGGTTTGGCCAGGAATGTTGAACAGCATGATTATCTCATCGTATTATGCAGTTAACAGTGCATGGCACTATATGTAACCAAAAGTTTTCAATCTTCACCTCCTGTATGTGTGTATAGATATAAATATGTGTGTGTTTAATTATATATTTTTTTTTACCAAATATAAACGTGCATTGCATAAGTTTGCCTAGCAGTCAGTTAACTCCATTTCGGCAGAGCCTATTCTGTCCTAAGGTAATGACTCCTAGTCCTAATAACAGATTTTTAATTCTAAATTACTTATATAATTATATCCTCATCTAGGTGTCTATCAAATCTTTTATAGTGACACTAAATGGAGTGCACTGTATATTGCATATTTCAAATAATTTCAAAAAGAAATTGAAGCATTTATACAGATAAAATGTGGGACTCTAGGACTATCTCTACCTGTGTGTATATATATATGTAAATGTGTATAATTTCTTTTGACCTAAGTACAATGCTTTCCAATTTAAACTTTGACCCTATAAAAGTTAATACAATGTTGGAAACATAATGCATTTTACACATTTATCAATAGAGTTGATTGCCTTTAAGTTTTCATAATTCTGCATTTTTTTCCACTGACAACTCTGAGAGCTTTGTAGCTTTAAAATAATTGCTTGCTGTTCAGATGTTCACTCAACATTGACTTTTGTTGACTGTGTGTTTCTTTGACTCAGTAGAATTATTGATTTGGATTAGGAGACTTCCTGACATAATCCTATTTAGATGAGCCAAAAAGTCTGTGATCCTGAACCTGTTGTATTGATCTTCAGCCAAACATGACTTTTAAAGTATCATTACAACACATTGGTCTTTTTATAGGTTCTCATTAACGGATCTTGTTTCTTAATATATTAAAGCTGTATTTCTAAAAATGTATATGACGAAAATTGTCACCTACATATTAAAGACTTAATTGTAATTAACTCTTTCTCTACCAAAACATGTACTATATAACTGATTTTGGACCCTATGCCAAATTAGCGTGAGGCATTAAACTTTAGCGTCTGCCCATTACCGATTGTATTACAAAGCTTGTGCAAGTGTTTGCACACGAGCAGTTAATGTTTCAATGCAAGTTGTTATGTTTTCACCTTGAGATGTTCAGTTTCAAATCTCCAGGTGCAGTCAAGGATGCTTGCAGCTTTTACCTAGTTTTATTTCAATATATGCATCCAAACAGTAGACTCTCTTCCTCAACATCCTGTTCTCAGTTTTCCTCTATCATCCAGGTGCTATAAATACAATCTGCATGCACAACTCCCTGACTGTGATTGTGCTTCACCAAGTTAAACACAGGGCCTAGGCATTTTAGGTATTTGTGAGTACGAGAAGGTGTGGAATCTACCTGTTGAGAGTAAGAAGTATTTTTTCTGTTACTGTCTAGTCTTTCCCTTGTTAACCTTGCATTACATTTTAGATTAACCCTTCATTTCACGTAAATATATGTCACACATACAGTAGTTGCATATACACATACACCTATACATCACCACACACATACCAGTCAATACTCATACCTTGCCTCTTGTATCCTTCATGTCCCTTATCCCGTATATTCTACCCTGTCTTTTTTTGGTCTGTGACATGGAGCATCTTGGAAAAAGTACTCTGACTAACACCGGTTAGCTCAGACAGGGAATGCTGGAATGTTCCAGTATCAAGGAAACACAGACAGCAGCAGAGCATCTTTGTCATCCCTGGTACAGATATCCTTGAGCCAGACCTGGACTTAAGATCATTCTGTAGCTCTTGATAGAGCCTGCGGCATGGATACAGCTGAGCTTGTAATGTGGACGGCACTCCGCATCAGTCACGCCATTCAAGGTTAAATGCGTTCTTTGGAATTCCCTTTACCCTTTCCAATTCCTGCTGGCGTTGGAGGCAGCTTTGCCAAATACGTTGGCGTATCAGGAGGAAAGCAAATGCCACAATTCTCTCATGCCTGGCTGATTCATTGCGATTCTTAAAGGGTTATTCGGAGAAAGGTGAAAAACAGGAGAGCTGGCAGGAGAAGAGAATAATCTAGACCAAACAGCCGATTTGGAAAGTGAGATAAATGGGAGAATTTTTCTGGTTTGGCTATTTTGACCTAGAAGTTTCACTTCTCCAGTCATTCTCCTGAGTTTCTTTCAATAGACTTGTTAGTACATGCATGCAGTGGCGTAGGGTGGGTTGTCAGCGCCCGGGGCCAGCCAAGAATTGTGCGCCCCCCCAACCTGTGGACACGTTATCAATATTGCCCCAGCTCTCACATGGATATTGCCCCAGCTCACATATGGATTTGCCCCAGCTCATGGATTTGCCCCAGCACACGGATTTGCCCCAGCACCTCATGGATTTGCTCTAGCACATGGATATGCCCCAGCTCATGGATTTGCCCCAGCTCATGGATTTGCCCCAGCACATGGAAATGCCCCAGCACCTCATGGATTTGCCCCAGCTCATGGATTTGCCCCAGCACATGGATTTGCCCCAGCACATGGATATGCCCCAGCTCATGGATTTGCCCCAGCTCATGGATTTGCCCCCAGCTCATGGATTTGCCCCCAGCTCATGGATTTGCCCCAGCTCATGGATTTGCCCCCCAGCTCATGGATATGCCCCAGCTCTCACCTGGATATTGCCCCAGCTCATGGATTTGTCCCAGCACATGGATATGCCCCAGCTCATGGATATGCCCCAGCTCATGGATTTGCCCCCAGCTCATGGATTTGCCCCAGCTCATGGATTTGCCCCCCAGCACATGGATTTGCCCCAGCTCATGGATTTGTCCCAGCTCATGGATATGCCCCAGCTCTCACCTGGATATTGCCCCAGCTCCCGGGCAGCGGGAGTGCCTGCCCGCCCCGGTCCTGAACAGCGTGCGACTCGAGTCCGTCCTGTTGAAGGGGAGGCGGCTGCGTGCGCAGGTCACGCGGTCCGGCCAGGTGATTTTTTTTAAATTCGGTAACAGATCTTTTTATTATTTTTTAAAAGGACCTTTTTTCTATTATTTAGTCACATTTTAATGCATTTTTATTGGTTTAAACATTAGGAGGAAATCTTTAATTTCTTTTGGTGCATTTCAGCAACATTCGCAAAATTTTTCTTGAGGCTACGGCAACTCCATCTTTGGCGCTCTACTGTGACCCTATGGTGAATATTGAATTCACCTTAATTTTGGCAAAATGGAATTGCCGAAGTGCACCGAAATGAAAAGCACCAAAATTTCGATGCTTTGTGAATAACCCCTTTTCTGATCTTACACTTAGTGATGATAGCATATAACAAACCTGTCAATCTGTTTCTTGCCTATATTCCTTAGTTAAAAGCCCTGCAGATATTCCATGTACAGAGGCTGTTACCTGAGACCCTACAGCACACTATGATAATCTTTTTTCATAATAACGCTGTTTGTGAAAACTTGCTAATATACTCCACATTTAAGTATTAACTGCTTCGCTTCGGAGGACGCGCTCAGCGCGTCCACCTGCAGGTAGCGTTGGCTGCAGAGGACGCGTTGAGCGCGTCCTCCCTTTGCAGCCAGCGATCGGGCGGATTCCAGCCGATCGCTGTGCCCCCTGGTGCGGGCTGACATCCAGCATCCAGGACTACCGCGGGCACCAATAGATGTCATCGCGGTGGCGCGATGACATCTATTGCAGGTGCCCCCCCCGCGAGTGTGGAGGAGGTGCCTGAAAGGGAGGGGGAGGTCCTCTGGACCTCTCTCCCTCCCTTTCAGTTCGGGGCAGCGATCAAAGCCAGGCACCATTTGGAAGGGCACAGGCTGCCCTTCCAAACGGTGCCTGGCTTTAACCCCTTGGGGACCGGATCGCTATTCGGCGCTAAAAAGCGCCAGATGGTGATCCTTTCCTGGAGCTGGCCAACATCTTGGATGTTGGCCAAACTTCCGGGATCTCCCCCTGACGACTGGCATCATCGTGCATAGCGCGATGATGTTGGTTTTGGAGTTAACCCCTAGCTGCCACTAATGGTGGAGATAGGGGGTTCCAATGAACCCCCTATCTCCCGATCTGTGGAAGCTAGGGGCTAGGGTCTTTCCAACCATACCAAACATGACTACGTTAAATGTAAAAAAAATATTAAAAAGTAAATTAAAAAAATAAACATTTTTTTTGTTGTTTTGTTTTTGTTAATGTCATTTCAATTAAAATGTGAACAATGATGCTGCACTAACGATTGTTGTATGGGGTGCATTTGTTAAAAATCACGTGATTTTCCCCCCAAAAAAGTAACGAGTCCCCATTTTTAACAAGCGCAACCTATAGAAAATTTAACTGCAAACGCTTGCATGTTAAAATGTAAAAAAAAAAACACTTTACACATTGTAAATTATTGAAAAATAAATTTTTATTGCATTTTTTGTTATAATATACAGACAGGACATGACGTATACATATAATAATGATATATTATGAATCTGCCAAGTCTGCCGGAAAGAACGATATATAATATGTCTGGGTCATATAATAAAATATGGCTTCAAAACACGTTTAAACATGATGAGCGAAACCGGTAAAAATGACCTCAGCACACAGGCGTGAAATGGCTCAGCAGCGAAAGGGTTCAATATTTGACTCGTGTTTCAAATGTTATTTGTTTTTCAATAAAAAACACATGTTAGTGAAGGGGTTAAATCTCAGAGTTGTTTTAACAAGTATCTGGTAAACCTATAACTAAACTGTGTTGATCAGAATAATTGTTTCCTTTGCTGTTTTAGCCTATGTTTCTTAACCACAATGCTCTGTTCAGTGAACAGATCTGAAGGATAATCACAGGAAATGGAACCGGGATGTATTAAATAAATAAGCGAGTGTGGATAATTGCAAACCATGACCCAAAAAATAGACATTGGGATATGTTGTTTTTTTTTTTTCGATTTGACTTTGAAACTTTCAAACCCTTTGCCAGTTATTCAGAATTTTCTGATTGGTGAAAAATTCCAAAGTAAAAGTGCATTAATATAACAAATATGTGTAGTTGAGAAAGCAATCCATATCACTTAGGAACTTGGAAACATTAGTTATCCCTTTGGAGTTTTATGAGTTTCAATGTTTCATTTCATTGACTCAACAATTTTGGATTTTTTTTCCCACCAGAACCTATTTTAGCATAATTTCACTTTTTTCTATTAAGTGTTCTCACACGTGTTACAAAAAAGTCACATGGAAACAAGTTTTAGTCTCACACTTGGTCAGCATTGTGTATTTGATTGTGGAGGTAGAATTATGTGGACAGTTTCTATCGGCATGTAGTTAGTAGGGATCTCAGAACTGAATCTAAATGTGGTTCTTGTAAGTATGCCAACATTCCTGATATTTCAATACTTTCCGCTGTAGTCTCTCCTAAGTTCCGGTGTTAAAAATACCATAGAAAATCAGTATTGCAGTGCTGACAAACACCACCAATTCACAGTGCAGCTTCTCTTGCTGCTGCTTGGACTGGCGTTATTCTGAGAAATAACAACATTAGTCAGCGCTGCAATACAGGTGATTTTCACTGGTATCAACAACAGTGGCAAACACCGTGGGTGACCCTTTGTAAATAACTGCTATGGTCTTCTAGTATTTGCAGACATAGAGTGCTGCTGAATGCCAGGGACTTGCCTTGGAGCTGTTGTGATCACTTCCTTATTGCAGCCCGTGGTCTCTTGATTATGGTTGCCAGGTCGGCCATGTTTTCCTGGACACATATAATTTATTCATGCTGATGGTCAGTGCATGGACAATGCCACCCCGCAGCATGTACAATCCATACGCTGCAAGTAAGAAATCAAAAAGGAAACCCAGATGACCTGCCTTGATTTCAATACTGCAGCATATGGATTATACATGTTGCAGGGCAGCAGTTTTCTGTGTGGATGAAATAGTAATATGTGTCCAGGAAAACATAGCTGGCCTGGCAACCCTAGTCTTGATGACAAAAGTTGGGAACCATTGGATTAAGTACCCGTAACAGGACAGATTTTAAAGTTTAACTTGGGGAAATTCAGACTGAATCCTGCAGTCACTGAACAGGAAATCATACCACCTGTGCTGTGCTTCAGATATCTGACAAATCTGGCCTGTTAGGGTTACTTGAGGACTGGAGTTGGGAACCATTGTCTTAATCTATACATCCGATACATGCTCTGGTTCAGGCCAAGACTGACCATCAGGTAGACTTGGCAAACGCTGTGGGAGACGCTTTGGCAGGGGTTGTTCTGTCTAACAAATGGTGACTTTGCCCTTCTTTCACTGGTAACCTTCAAAACCCAAAAGGAGAGAGATGGCGCTCTCATAGCGCAATAAATGTGTTACAATGACCAAATATTGCTGAGTTTATTACTCTGCATACCGATATCTGGTCATTGTAACACATTTAATGCATTATGAGAGTGCCATCTTTTATTTTGTGTGCAAACCTGAGCCAAAGTTTATAGCTGGATATTAATTAGTTGACCACAACAATATAGCACTAGATTGTGTTTTCTCTTAAAGAATCTGGGTATACACATCAGGATTAGGGATGATCCGAACACCCCCATGTTTAGTTTGCATTCGAACTCGAACAATTTCAAAAGTTCAAGATCGAACACGAGCTGAACTCAATGCAATTCAATGGAACTCGAAAGTTCGAATTTTAGAGTGCCCTCCAAGAGGGCATATATGCAAGATATTTGCCATAAAAGTCATATGGGGCTCCGGGTAGTGCCCTGGGGGAGAGGAATCAAGGACAAAACGTAAAAAAAAAAAACGTTTTTAAAGGAACAGTGAGTTTTCCATGAAATAAGGGTTAAAAATAAAAACAAAAAATTCCTTCAAATATCGTGCCTAGGAGCTCCCCATAACCGGCCCGTGAAGTGGCGGATTTGTAGGATGTATAGAAACATTTAAAAACAAAAAAATGACATTTCAAATGACGGTAAACGGTTTTCCTTTAATCTATTCATAAACAACTGTATGAAAAGAGGAGACATTTTAGGACACGCAGAACAAGTTTAGTGATTTTTTGGCTAAATTATGATGAAACTTATGCAGGCTTTGGATGAAAGTAACAATAAGGTGCATTAAAATTGGGCCTTTAGTGTCGGCAACAGTGCCATCACACCGTAACACCTCTGTGGTATTGTGGAAGAGTGCAGGGTTGGGTATTAAAATGATATGAATCTGGTAATATAGGCGTCAGTGGCAGTGCACCCAAATATTGTGCCTTTGGTGGCAGCAAGTGCCTTCACACCGTAACCCTTTTGTGGTATTGTGGAAGAGTGCAGGGTTGGACCCTGCGGTCCAATATTAAAATGATATGAATCTGGTACAGGAGTCAGTGCACCCAAATATCGTGCCTTTGGTGGCAGCAAGTGCCTTCACACCGTAAGTAACCCCTCTGTGGTATTGTGGAAGAGTGCAGGGTTGGACCCTGCGGTCCAATATTAAAAAGATATAAATCTGGTAATATAGGAGTCAGTGGCAGTGCACCCAAATATTGGTGGCAGCAAGTGCCTTCACACCGTAACCCCTTTGTGGTATTGTGGAAGAGTGCAGTGGTTTAAGTTTTGTGAATTCCGTTACGTCAGCATCAGGGGATTGATAGCTGCTGATCCAGGACTGATTCATTTTTATAAATGTCAGCCGGTCTACAGAGTCGGTGGACAGACGCACTCTTTTGTCTGTGACAAAACCTCCAGCAGCACCTGAACGTCCTTTCAGAAAGCACGCTGGATGAAGGGCAACCTAGTAGCTGCATAGCATATTGGCTAAGTTCTGGCCAGTGATCCAATCTCAACACCCAGTAGGCCAGTGGATCATCTGCTGGAAAGGTATCCAGGTCTGCCCTTGCCCCTAGGTAGTCCTGCACCATATGGTGAAGACGCTGGCAATGGGTGCCTACATTTGACGTCCCTGGGAGTCGTGGACTAAAAAAATTGCAAAAGGCATCAGTCAAGCGGCCCCTTTCACCACTATTCCTCTGATCATCCGCAGCCTCAGAAGCACCTGTGTCATCACTTGGTAACCTACCAGTGCCTGTAAAGGTGTTACACAAGTGTCGCTTTAGAGCGTCCTCAAGTTTTTTCATCCTGTCTTCCCTCTGTGAGGGCAGGATGAGCTCTGCAACTTTACCCTTGTATCGTCGATCAAGAAGGCTTGCCAACCAGTAATGATCCCTCTCCTTGATAGCACGAATCCTGGGGTCCTCTAGCAGGCTTTGCAGGATAAGGTAGCCCATGCAGCGTAGGTTGGAGGTGGCATTAGATTCCGAGTCTTCCTGGTCAATGAGGATGACCCCATTGTGCACTTCCTCCTCTCAGCCACGTACTAGTCCTTGGGTTTCTGGGCACACAAAACCCTCCATTGAGGAATCCCCACCTTCAATGCCCCCACTACTTAAATATTCCTCCTCCTCCTCCTGTCTGATCTGAGGACCCACAGGAATGCTGTCTGCGGAAAGACTGGGGCCTTCAGAGCTACGGAAGGCCTCCTCTTCCTCTTGCTGCTCTGCCTCTAGTGTCACATCTATAATTCCCCGCAGAGTGCGCTCCAGCAGGAACTCTAAAGGAATTGTGTCACTGATGCATGCACTGTCCCTGCTCACCATCCTCATTGCCTCCTCAAATGGTGACAGTACAGTGCATGCATCCTTGATCATCAGCCACTGCGGGGTGGAAACAAGTTGACTTGAAACTTGAACCTGTCCTTGTGCCATACTCACACAGGTACTCGTTGATGGCCCTCTGCTGCTTGTGCAGATGCTGCAGCATTGCTAATGTCGAGTTCCACCTGGTGGGCATGTCACAGATCAGACGGTTTGTGGGAAGGTGGAATTCTCTTTGAATTTCTGCCAGGCGAACACTTGCTGGGAATGACTGTCTGAAGTGGCTGCGGACTTTTCTGGCCTGGCTGAGAAGCTCTGCCAGCCCTGGGTACCTTGTTAGGAAACACTGTACAACCAGATTTAGGACGTGTGCTAGGCATGGTATATGCGTCAACTTACTCTGGCATACGACGGAAAGAAGGTTGCTGGTTTAACTACCACTTCGCCAGAGACAGAGAAGGAGAAGGAGGAAGAGGGAGAGGTGGTGGTGGAGCAGACAGACCTCATACAAGCAGCTTTCTGGAGGTGTGGTGGATGAACAAGCTCCAGCACAGAGCCCCGTCTTGGATCCCTCCCAGCTACAATCAGAGTTACCCAGTGTGCCGTGAAGGAAATGTAACCGCCCTGTCCATGCTTGCTGGACCACGTGCCTAAAGTCACATGCACCTTGCTGCTGACTGCCTTTCCAAATGACTCCATAACATTGTCTTCCACGTGCTGGTATAGTGCTGGAATGGCCTTCCGTGAAAAGAAATGGCGTATTGGAACCTGCCACTGTGGTACAGCACATTCAGCAAATTCACGGAAGGAAGCAGAGTCCACCAGCTGGAAAGGCAGCAGCTGTAATGCGAGTAATTTTGCTAAGCTGGCATTTAGACGCTGTGCTTGGGGATGGTTGGGACTATATTTTTTCTTATGCTGCAGCAGCTGGGGCAATGTAATCTGACTGCGTAAATCTTCAGATGATGGGATGTTGTCACGTTGTGAGGAAGGACCTGGTATATCCATTACTGTAGCAGCATTCCTGTCAGTGGAGGTTGGAGTCAATGACATGGCAGGACATATAGTGGGGTAGAGACAGGTGAGGAGGACCTATGCAAAGTGTTGCGCCAACGGGATGCGTGACAGGTGGTCATATGTCACCTCAAGCACGTGGTACCCAAGCGTCCGGTGTCTTTCCCACACTTGATTCTCATCTGACATAGATTACAAATAGCAACGGTGCGGTCTGCTGCACATTTCTTAAAGAACTCCCAGACAGCAGAGTTCCTGGATGTGTGCTTTGAGACAACAGCGCTCTGCACCTGAGCAGCTCTGACATCTGATGCCTTGGACTGGCTACGGTTGGTCATAGAGGACTTTGTGCCTCGTGTTTGTTGTGCCTCCTCCTCGTCCTCCTCCTCACTTGACTCCTCTGTTCGATCAGGAACCCAGGTGGAGTCAGTGACCTCATCATCATTGTCATCACCCCCTATCTCCTCGTCACTGGAGCCAACTTGGCAGTATGCTGCAGCTGCTGGGGCAACATGAGTGCCAGTTATTTGTGTGTCACTGGCACCCTCTTCCTCTAGGTTGATTATAGTGAGGCTATGTGATAGTGAGGCTATGGCAGGAGTAGCTGTGGACATGGAGGCTGCATTAGATGCTTTGGCAGCTGAGGTGGACTGTAAAGCACTACAAGCCTGGCTGGCAGAGGACTCGAAGGACTCGGATGGCCTGGTTAGCCAATCCACCAAATCCTCTGTATGTTGCTGCTGCTTAAGACGGCCAGCACCAGTTAGAAAGGACAAGCGTGCCCCTGCAGAGGATGCACCACGCCCACGACGACCAGAGGCACAGCCTCCTGACACAGAGGCTGCTTGCACTCTTATCTGTGTCTGGGAGCGCCTGCCTGTCCTTTTTGGTCTCTCTGACATGGTGAGTGATATATAGATTAAAGATATACAGAACTCTGATTCAACTCTGTTATAAAAATTGGAGATAGGCAGAACTCTGATTCAGCTGTGTTATCTAGATTAAAGATTTCCAGAACTCTGGTATAACTCAGTGAGACACCCTGATAGCTGGCAGCCAGAGAGAAGACACAGATTACAATTCCCAAAAACCTCCTATAAATCAGTGAGACCCCCTGATGGGTGGCAGTGACAAGACACAAATTACAATTCCCATGAACCTCCTATAAATCAGTGAGCCCCCCTGATGGGTGGCAGTGTGACAAGACACAGATTACAATTCACAGAAATCTGCTAGACGTATGTGGGACCCCTTGATAGCTGGCAGTGAGAAGACACAGATTACAATTCCCAGAAACCTCCTACAAATCAGTGAGACCCCCTGATGGGTGGCAGTGAGAACACACAGATTACCACATTTCCCAGATATCTTCTAGAAGTGAGACCCCCACAATTGCTGCTGGCAGTGAGAACACAAAGATTAGAACAATTCCCAGATATTTTGTAGAAATGACTGACCCCCAAAATAGTTGGTGGCAGTGAGAACACACAGATTACCACAATTCCCAGATATCTTCTAGAAGTGAGACCCCCACAATTGCTGCTGGCAGTGAGAACACAAAGATTACAACAATTTCCAAATATTTTGTAGAAATAACTGACCCCCAAAATAGTTGGTGGCAGTGAGAACACACAGATTACCACAATTCCCAGATATTTTGTAGAAATGAGACCCCCACAATTGGTGCTGGCAGTTAGATCACAAAGATTACAACAATTCCCAGATATTTTGTAGAAATGACTGACCCCCAAAATAGTTGGTGGCAGTGAGAACACCCAGATTACCACAATTCCCAGATATTTTGTAGAAATGATAACCCCAAAATAGTTGGTGGCAGTGAGAACACACAGATTACCACAATTCCCAGATATCTTCTAGAAGTGAGACCCCCACAATTGCTTCTGGCAGTGAGAACACAAAGATTACAACAATTCCCAGATATTTTGTAGAAGTGACTGACCCCCAAAATAGTTGGTGGCAGTGAGAACACACAGATTACCACAATTCCGAGATATTTTGTAGAAATTAGACCCCCCCAATATCTGGTGGCAGTGAGAACACACACTAACACGACAATCTCCTCTCAAAAAACACGTGCTGGGGCTGCAAGGGACGCCTTATGTAGTGTGCTACGAGACTTAGCTCTGTGAGCCCATGATTGGGCAAAATTTGCCCAATCGGGACTCTGAGCCGTGATTGGCATAGTCTTGCACCTGTCTTGCACCTAAACTGTGGTCAGGTGCAGGCTGTAGCCAATTACAAGCTTCAGGCCAGTGGAAAAAGTGTATTGTGGTCCATTGTGGTGCATTGTGGGCGAACATGCGGCGAACACGTGGAATTGTTCGTAGTTCGCGAACTTCTGAATGGGTGATGTTTGAATCGAACTCCAAACATATCAAACCGAACAGCTCATCCCTAATCAGGATATGGGAGGGAACTGAAGCCAAGTTTCAAATATAAGTATCATTAATTTCTAAGCATACATTTTGTGTACAGTGCACAAGCACTACTATTACAACACTTAAGGGATTATTCACAAAGGACAGAAATTTCATCTAAAATCCGGTGCTTTGCGCAGCTATACTTAATGTTGAAGCCCTGAGGAGAGGGCATAGCTTCTTTTTAAAGAGGCTTCATTAAGGTGGGATCGAGTACACCTGAGGTGCCTTGCATGAGCAGGGCATCCAAAGAGTGTTTCCAGGAAACTGCATATGACATAAGCTGAAGAAAAAACATTGAACATGAATCATGCGTGTGCAGAACAGGAAGGAGGCTGCCAGGGGTCAGAGCGTATGGGTCATGACAACCTGTACATATGTACCTCATTCATAGACCTCACTATATATTTATATATTCACCTTTATTTATTGATTTGAATGGTTTAACCCTGGTGTCCTTCAGAATGTTTCGGGCCATTACAATTAATGAGTGAGTCTTTAACCCTTTGCCGCCATGGGACATGCTATGCCGCCCTCGTGGCAGGAGGGCCTTGAAGACGCAGGGTGTACAGGTTTGCACCGCTGTCTTCAATGGGCTGCCTCGGCTCCTTCCCGCAGCCAGCACGCGCTGCGCACCATTGGCTGCAGAGAGACTGCCTGAACTCAAGCTGTGCCCCTGCAGCCTATGACAGGGGTCGCATGTCGGCTGCGGGGTGGGCGAAATCAGTGGCTCTTGGTGGCACCTGTCGGCAAGGCGTACCTGTATGCCTCACCAGCGTTAACCCCCACCCGACGGGCGACACCCTTCTGTCCTTAAGGGGTTAAGCTTCTTCTTAATCTTCTCTTGCAGTTTGACTAATACTCTTGGTTACTGTACAACCAAGTTGTACTGTACTGAGACAGAAAATAAAGGGACAGTCAATTTGTTATTCATGCATGAGTCTGGAAAAAACAAAACTGGAGTTATGTGATTCTATATCTAGAAAATCATCTAAAACTAAAATAACCTAAAAAAATGTAAGACTCAACCGTCATCCCACAGCGAAGAAGAAGGCACAATCTACCTACTCCTATCTCCATAGGTTGAAGTACACAGAGAACAAATAATTCTTCTTCCTCCTCTGCTGCTAGGTGATCATGTGAGACTACATTCATGTGCTATGTACAACAGGAGAGAATATCAGCTGCAAGGAGCAGTGCTGCTGCTGGTATTCTTCAAGAGCTGAGCCACTAATATAGCGCCCACGTAACTAAGTCATCAATAGGGAGTGGCTTTTGTCATTAGTCATTCTGCTAGAATTGGAGCTATATACTTTTCCTTTAATGCTACAACAGTGACAACTGATGATCAAAGTTTTTCATAAGTCTGATTAGTTTCTATGCAGAAAATAGGATGCAATGCAAAAAAGGGTGTTTTGTAAAAAATGAAAGTGACCATTTCATCACCTGTTCTATCGCATTAATAATTTAATTGAAACGATCTGTCTTAGTGTAAACAAAAGCCTGTTGACCATAGCTATTGCAGCACACTGAAAATCTACTATATGGCCATGCTGTTTGCCAGATAAATGATATTGAGTATTACTCTTAGACTGTTCCATCCTGGCTACTACAAAGGCTGTGGACATCACAGAATGTATTTGTCTCATGTATTTGATAGGTTGGAGATGTAAAAAAATTAATTTGTAACTTGTACTTTCATACACTTAATTGTGTCCATTAACAATAAGCTTTGTATGTTTTAAAACAGTGGATTTGTTCAGGTGACAGATTAGCTATTACAGCACTAGAACAATTAACATGTATGAAAAATATGTATTTTATACTATGTAAAGGTGATGATCAAAGTTTTTCATTATCCCTAAATATTATACAGCAAATGATTGTTAGAAAAACATCACTGCCAGTGATGAAGACAGCAATTGATAAAACATATAGAGGGAATGTTCCTTGGGCAGGATTCAAAAGTATTATTGCTTATTTTAAAGCAATGCTTTTTCTTTATCTCCATCCTGTCACATTTCCTGGCAGACTTACGTGTCTTTTTCTTAAGCCTTTTCATCACAACCATAATGCCAGTTCAACACTAACTCTATCTCAGCCAGAACAGCAACAAGGCAGGCTTAATTTATCAGTGTATGAAACCCATTTCTGAGGCACCAAGCTACACCAACCCTGATATCCTCAAGCGAGTCTTTCATGAGCATGACATAAAGAGGCCTATATGACACAGATGATATTGGTCTGTAAGCTCTTTAGCCGTATGTAGTTATAATTTCAAAATAAAATATGTTGCTTTACATATGGTTTTGTAATTGTTCAGTAAGCGTAGATGGCATATAATAGTTTTTCCATTTCATTATCAACCACTTTGTGTTTTGGGGAAAAATTATTACGTGTATTTGAAATATGGGATGCATAGTTAACACTACTGGGAAGTTTTGCATAAAGATTTTTCATTCTGAAATGGCAAAAAGATGAATCCTCATTTTTAAGTCCTCGCCTCTGCAACTTCAGATCATTGGGTCACTTACGGTTGCCAGGTCGGGTACCCTAACCCTCTGTTGTCTCCTCCCCTCCTTTTTTGTTTTTCAATATAACACAAACGTCTCTTGAATTGAGATGAGACAATAAGAAGAAAGTAGAGGGTAATCCTACAACGAATTTAAAATCACATGCATGTTAAAGGAACAAATAGTATTTGAATCAATTCACGCACATCAGAAAATAGAATCGTTATCACCGTTCCATGGGTGCCTAGGACCTGGGGTATGATTTCCTCCACAGCCGGCGCACTTCAGGAACAATCAGCAAAGACCAAGGTTTCTCCAGTCAAAGGATTTTATTAATAAAAATAAAGATAAGACTGCTCATGCTCGACGCGTTTCGTCAAAAGACTTCATCAGGAGCAATATGTGCAGTCATAAGTACATGGTTTAAAAAATAAAAGTGTATAAAAATCAATTCTAAACATCGCCATTTTATAGTCACATTCATTAATGAATTAAGTCGCCTACTGATGACCGGGTTGGACTAAGGGAGACAAGAAACACACAAAAAATACGAGGCCTCCCCACAACCCCCACACACCTCCAAACCAACCAACGACCAAAAATCTACCCAACTCCCAACCATCTAACAAAGTAATCCTAACTAAAAAGGAACCCCTAGCCAGCACTGCCTCCAAGCCCCCGCCACGAGCTCCTCCCATAAACCCCTTATGGGAGAGCTCCAGCACCAAGAAAAAACAGGGCTTGATCGATCCCTTCCTTGAGCCCCAAGATGAACAGATCCTTGCCCACATCTGTCAGGTGAACACCATCCACCATAAAATAACACTCAGCCTCCTCCTCTTCAAACGGTAGATGTCATACCACCACACCCTCCATCCTCCTCACGAACCTTCCCATGCTTCGATTCCGCTTGATACGGCCCAGCCGCACCGCCTCCTCATTCTCCGCCTGCTCCCACACCATCCTTGGCATCACCTCGGACCACACCACCACTGTCCATGGTGACCACACTCTCAACTGCCGCAGATCTTCCTGCATCTGCTTCCACAGCATACAAAGAGGGACCAAACCTAAATCGTTCCCTCCCATGTGAACCACCAGCACATGGGGAACTTCACCGTGCCTCAGGGCACCCAAAATCGTCGGCTTAAACTCCTCCCATAGGAGTCCACAGATTCCGATCCACCGTACCCGTGTTGCCGACCCAAGCAGACCCATCTGAACTCCAGAGGATCTCACCAACGCCCTTCTTCTCGCCCAAAAAATCAGCGAGTCTCCAATAATCCACACCACTCTTGGAGGATCGGCAAAAACAAAAACACATTACCAACATCTCCACCACACAAAATATATTTAAAAAATGAAAATATTTTACCACACAAAATACTTAAAAAGAAAAAACTCCCCACACAAAATAGTTTAAAAGAAAAATTCCCCACCAAACCACCACACATCCCTCCAATAATCGTGATCATACCTGTAAAGAAAAACATATCAGAAACAAACACCAACTCCTTGCCTCCAAATACACCAAACCCCCACACTCAACCCCAAACAACAAAATTACAAAGATAAAATAGAATAAATATGTATATTCCGTATCAAAGGTATAATTCATATTTCATGTATAAGTTTATATATTTCAAATTTCAAAATTTTCTCTTTGTTTGTTTGTTTTTTTTTTTTAAAAAATTGAAAACATAACATCACATAACATACATCAAACTGTTCTCCACATAGCCTCCCAGCTTTAACAGATGATTACAAAATTCATGACAGCAAACCAGGACGAACGTAAGACTTAAAAGCCCTTGAGTTCCATCTTCCCAATTCCTGAATTTCCGTTGCCGACAAACCCAACCTTGAAGCTGCCGTTGCAGCCCCAATACAAAAAGAATGAGAACCAAATTCCTTCGGATCTCTCCCTAAACTCAACAAACCCTTATTAAAAATAGAAATAAACTGATATCTTGATAAAGCCGACCCGTCCGCGTGACATAAAAAGGCCACACTAGACTCCACCCTTACTTCCGAAAATTTCTTAACATTCTCCACTGGACAAACCACACAGTTATCCACACTGAATTAACCAACTCTACGTCCACTGCCCAACTGATCCGTTTTGGAGTTAGCAACCCAAATGACCAGATCATTAACTCCCAACCAAACCGCATCAGCTCCTAAACCACCACCTCCACTCTTAGAATTACAAACTAGCTCACCCACTCGAAAAGCCCCAAAAACCCAAAACAAAAAGTCGCCCTCAGAAGCCGAACCTCATAAGGTGAAGAACAAAAACTCCCAACAAAATCCCATAGCCCCTCCAATAATTGTCTCAAAACTGGACGCCTAGCGTCCTCCCTGCATTTCCCCTTCACATAACCCCGAACTGCACATCTGATAACAAAATCCTTTTTTTCCCTGATACTTGAAAAAGGAAAGCCAAGGCGGCTAAGGACTGCCGAACCACTCCAGGAGATGCCCCAGACTCAAATAACCGAATGAGGTATGCCCTAAGCAGACTATCCTCATCCAAACCACCCATTGTCACATACCTGAACTGCTCGGCCAACGCGTCCCACTCCCTCCATACTCTCGAGTAGGCCTTCCATGAAGACTCCGACAATGAACCTCTCACCCATCTTCCAAAAATTTCGAGCCTAGCTGCCAAAGGCCCTCCGTACAAGGGGTGCCCATCTCCTCTGCCAACGGAGCCAGGGAACGAAACCTGCCCCACTGAAAACGAGACAAAGCATCCGCCACTGAGTTAAGGCGACCCGGGACATGCCTTGCCCTGCATAAAACATTAAACTTAAGACACATCAACGCAAATCTCTTCAGCAATCTGATGACTGGCAAGGATGAAGCCGATAAAGAATTAACCGCCGACACCACCGCCATGTTGTCAGAACGAAACAGAATCCTTCTTCCTTCCAGAGCACCTCCCCACAACTCCAAGGCCACTACTAATGGAAACAACTCCAAAAAGGCCAAATTCCTCACCAAGGAAGGTGCCAACCAACTATCTGGCCAACGAGACGCACACCAACGTCCCCCAAAATATACCCCAAAACCAACACCTCCCGAGGCGTCCGTAAAAAATTCCAACTCCTTAGCCAAAATCTCTTTAGAAGGGAATAAAGCCACCCCATTGAAACCCACCAAAAAGGATTTCCACACTTCCAAATCTACTTTCATGGTACTGGAAATCCTAACAAAGTGATGACCTTCCCGAACACCCCGCGTCGCCAAAGCCAATCCACGTAAAAAGACTCTTCCCACCGGAATGACCCTGCACGCAAAATTCAAGCGACCATTCAGTGACTGGAGCTCTCTCAATTGCAGTTTCTTAACCGACAATGCCCCTTCAACCTGCCTCAAAGCTTCCACCACTTTCTTCATAGGTAAACGACACTCACCCTTACTTGAATCAATCTCAATTCCCAAGAAAGTGATAACTGATGCTGGACCTTCCGTTTTGTCAGACGCCAAAGGAACACCAAATCGATGTGCCACCCACTGAAAAGACCTAAGAATGTGCAGACATTCTCCTGTCCCTTCCTTCCCCACACACAAGAAATCATCCAGATAATGAGTCAGATTGTTCGATCCTGCCACTTCACGTCCCACCCATTCCAAAAATGTACTGAAACATTCAAAAAAGGAACAGGAAATGGAACACCCCATAGGCAAACATAAATCCACAGAAAATTCACCTTCAAACCAAAATCCCAGAAGATGATGACACGAAGGATGAATAGGTAATAATCGAAAAGTCGACTCAATATCCACCTTGGCCATCAAAGCACCCGGTCCTGCATCACGAACCAAACTGACCGCAGAATCAAATGATACGTATGACACCGAGGCCAACTCCTCACCAATATCATCATTCACCGATTCTCCACAAGGAAAGGATATATGATGAATCAAACGAAATTCACCCGCCTTCCGCTTCGGCACAACCGCCAAGGGAGATATCCTCAAATCCCTCACCGGAGGGGAAGAGAAAGGACCTGCCATCCTACCAGCCCCAATCTCCTTAAACACCTTCTCACGAACTACCTCCGGATACTCTCTAGCCGACTTCAAATTTCTTAGCTTGCCACCACCAGGCCTTACCACAAATGGAATCCGAAAACCAACACCAATCCCCTCACGTAAAAACTCTGCATCTCTACGTCTTCCGTAAAGCCTTAGCCACGGTAACATCGCGTTGAGATTCACCGGTGAAGCTCCCTTCTCCAGACCCTCCAAAAGGCAAACCCCCTTGTCTTGCCATCTTAAAACATCTGGACAATGAATGCAATCTTCCACAATTTGAACATTCATGCTTGTATCTGCACCCTGTACCAAACTTGCACTGACCCTCGTTAAACTGCCAGCATGATCCCTTTTTAACACCAGCCGATGGGAAACTGACTCCTCCCCCACCGGCTCCTCCTGGAAAGGGCAACGTCTTTTGTGCCCCCATCAAACGCAACCACAGCATAATATCCAAATGATCCCACCCCATGCCTAGGTGAGACGTCAAACGTTGCCTAAACTGCTCATCGTATTTCCACCACGCCCAACCACCGTAAATTCGATAAGCCTCCCAAATCCCATCCACATAGCAAAAAAGGCCCGAAGAGTACTGTGGGCTCTTTTCTCCAACCACACTAGCCAAAATACAGCAAGCCCGAAGCCAATTCCCGAATGACTTAGGAATCCTCCAAAACCTCTTTTTCCTTTCCTCTTCTTCTTTTAAATCGTCTTTAGACGAAACATCTTTTACCCCAGCCACCTCATCCAACGGAAGCAGGGAAAAAAGTCCCACATACTCCCCCCTCCAAATGCCTTCTTTAACCTCCTCCTTCAAATGAAACCCCAAAGGCCCAGAAAATGACATGTAAGCATTCCTCCTTGCCACATCCGCCACTCCTGCGGACTCACCAAGTGCACCCACAATGCCACCCGGCCCATTTGAAGCCAGAACTTCACCACCAAGAGCTCCACCGGTTCTCACAACTGGCCCACCTGCCCCCTTCCAAGCTTGAGCCAAATTCACACCCTGATTCACCCCCCTTGGTGAACCCGACCAGGCCTCAAAGGCCCCCTGTAAAAAAGACATGAAAGAACCAACATCACCACCAATTCCATTACCTGGCGCCACACGAGATCCACCTGATTTTTCTGGAACCTCCATCGCCACCGAATACAAACCTCCAGCACCACCTCCACCAGCCTGGAAACCACCCACCGGCTGTGGACTCCTCTCCCGAAACCTTGGAACTGTGGACAAAAAATTAATAGTGCGATGAGCCCCAGAACCCGAAGTACCAAAATCAGCAACACGCTCCCTCACATCAACCTCCGGAGCCCCGTCATCTCCACCACCTGAACACCAAT
This sequence comes from Leptobrachium leishanense, assembly GCA_009667805.1. Classification (NCBI taxonomy): domain Eukaryota; kingdom Metazoa; phylum Chordata; class Amphibia; order Anura; family Megophryidae; genus Leptobrachium; species Leptobrachium leishanense. Next base: position 178,691,365 of record CM019067.1, on the reverse strand, counting down.
TTACTTCGAGTTCATGGGCGCCCTCATCCCGCACACCAACACCCAGTGTCACACCAACGTCCACATCCCTACCCACCAACTGTCTTACCGCCGACACATCAGCCCCTGAGACAGCCCTTGCTCCTCCTCTGGGACCCCTGGCGGAATTCCGACCTCTCCTTATCCCCGAGGAACTCCTCAAACTCTGCACTCCTTCTCTCCTGGTAGAGCTCACCACACCACCCCTCCGACCGGGAGGATGCTTAGCCCCCGAAGCCAGCCTCAAGCTCCTACCTTCCACACTTCTGGAATCGCTCACTCCAGCCTCGTCCCCAACTGCGTCACCAGCAGCCAACATCCATTGGACCAACCGACCACGACCTCTCACCGCCTCCAATCTCCTTCTCTCGGCCGCCGATACACTGGATTCGCCTCCCGGATTAAACCGCACTGGAGGCCTCGAAATCCTGGCAGGCCAAGAACCCCCATCCGCCGCCAACCCCTCCGACAAGCTTCTCCTGGCCCACTCCACACCACGGAGCCGAGCCGCCTCCCGCACCTCCTCTAGCAGCGACTCCAGCTCACCACCTTCAGCCATTTCCAGAACAATTCTAAGGCAAAATCGAAAAAAACTTCTCTGACACAGCACAGATTATCACCACTCTACCTCAGGAGAAAATGGCGCGCAGAGCATTTCCACACGCGCCTTAAGTACCCTCCTGTCGACTCCTCCCACACTGCTCCCGCTCAATCTCCTCACGCGCTGCCAAACCTTCTAGAAAAATCCTCCCTGCGTCCTGGCATCAGAGGCAACTTAAGGGTCCTACGCCTTAGGTGCGTCAGGCCTCATATATTGATTGTTTATACATTTGAAAATTTTACAATTTTGTTATTATGGATCTTACGCAGTTTTAGGTTCCCCTTTCATGTTCGTACACTCCATTGCTTGGCATTTTCAACCCATCTCTGCTGGCCCGTGTTTGTCCAGCTGTACCCGCTTGCACACATGCCAAAAGTTCAGTTGTTATCCCTGAATGTTTGGGAACTTAATACCCTGATGAAACATGATATGGCACTGGCTGATGTACACAGCATGAGGGGAGAACTGTATTCCTTAAATAAACAAGTTTTAGAGCAGATACGGTCCCTACGTTATGCTCTAAATAATACACTCCAAGTTACTACATGTCAGGTATCGGCTGCTTACCTCAGCGTCGCTCTGATATCCTGCTGCACCATCATGGCTCACTCGGGATACCGCACACATGTTTGGCTGCTGGTTGCACGGTTCCCACTCCCTCTAGCACCTCGCCACCTCCCTTTATGGCCAGGATCAGGTGGGCACCCAGCAATGATGTCAGCGACCCGTTTGTCGCATGTGGGCATAGCTTATCACCCACTACTACACCAGGTACTTATCACCAACTGAGATAGAAACTGGGGTTGAAGAGGCACCAGCGAAGGAGACACGGAAGGATCGAAGAGAGCTATAGGAAGAGAACCAGGAGAGAGTGGTGTCCCTGAGGCCACGTTGAAGCAGATTTAGGAGTAAGAGGGTGGTCAACAGTGTCAAATGCAGCGGAAAGATCAAGAAGAATACGCAAGGAGAATTGACCTTGGTTTTAACAGCTATTAAATCAATAGTCACCTTGGTCAGTGCAGTTTTAGAGTGATGGGACAGAAAATCAGACTGGTGCGCTTGAAGTAGAGAGTTAGCAGTGAGAAAACTGGTGAGCTGATGATAGACCAGGCGTTCTAAGATTTTGGAGGCAATTGGGAGCAAAGAGATGGAACGGTAGTTTGAGAGGTAGCTGGGCTCAAGAGACTTCGTCAGAATAGGGTTGATCAGAGCATGTTTGAATGCAGAGGGGAAGACTCCAGAGGAGTGGTTGAAAATGTGACCGAATAAGGTCCAAGGGGATTGGGTCAAGCTTACAGGTGGTCAGGCAGGAGGACATAAGAAATGCCGAGACGTCCTCCTCTGAGACCACCCCGTAAGCTGTGAAATAGAAGAATTAAACTATTCCCTTGAAAATTAATGCTCAAAATTACATGCACATGGTATTGGTGGATGGACTTCTTAGGGAAACGGCCCGCTATTGTTTTGCCCTGTCATCCTTCATCAGGGTGCTGAGGTGGGGGTGGGGGGGTGCCCTCTGTGGTACTTAGTGCGGGCGATGGGAATGGACTACTCTAATTCACGGTGCAGTGAACAATTTTCTTTCTTTCCATAGGTTGTCAACTGTTTGGCCAAGTATACTTTTTCTATGGAGTTATGTTTCCTTTCAATGTCCTAGTTTCGTAAAATTGGTTTTCTGTTCACAGAAGTGACTAGGGACTGTGGACATTATATCTGACTCTAACGAGCACCACTTTTTCAGTAATGCATTATTCCGATGGGATGTGAACCACTGACATTGTATTTTGATAATGAGGAATGTCTTCTTGAAGTAGATATCTCAATGCGTGTATTCTAATATTTCTTTATTTAAACCAATAAATATTTTAATTTAAAAAAAAACTAAATTTGTATCCTTTTTACATGCAATTACCACAAGCTAAGAGGAAAACCCCAGCAACATTTGGTTTATAAAGTGGTTTTGTTTGTAACACACAAGTAATCTAGTTACATCTTTTGTAAGTGGTAGTGTCCCTTTATAAAACTGTATATGTTTCTGTTTTTTAGCAAACTATTCTCTGTTTTTCTTTTTTCGCAGTTGCAGCTGTGATATAACAGAAAATCCTTTTTTGAGTAACTTTTCGGTGACACAGCACACACAAATGGCCTCACCACTCTTAAGTCAACATATTTGGCCTTAAAAGTATAAAGTGAAACTATTCAATTAAAAAAACACAAAGCAAACAGTGAAAGTAACTATAATTCTCTGTATATTTCATGAGTAATAAAAAAAATATCTTTACTAAGTAATGGCCGTATATGTGAATAAATCAAAGTAATGAATCATGCAAGATTCACTGGCCAAAAGAATTGAAAATATGGGCAGAGCACCAAATTGTCTCTTTGATAGAACATTTTCCTACTGAAATTAATGATTTGTTAAAGATTTTCAAAGATACTCATAAATAAACAACATGAGCTCATTTAATAATGATTCAATATACAATACAACAATTCAATACCATTTATAGCAGAAATTATATGGTATAAAAACCGTATATTACTATTCCAATGACTTGGCATAAAAAGAAAGGTAAATATAAAGATAGGGTAAGACCAATTAGTAAGTGCAAGTCTATGACAGCATCCACAAATTCAAAAATCGTCTGTAAATCTAACGTTATATTTTATTTCAAATTATCTGAATCGTTGTTGTAATCTTGGGCAATGTTGCTGCATATAAGTGACTGTTTCCACCAGTACTAGTTAATTCTTTTTTTCTACCTGCTTTAGTAATATTTGCAGTTTAGGATTTGAATTTTAGAAACCCTATAATCCATTTCCCCCTACTGCTGTAGAGTAAGCAGCAGAAGCACTCAAATAACGAGCAATTATTATTAATTTCTTATTCTTGCTGCGAGCACAATAAATAACGCTGCCTTAAACCTAGTGTAAAGAGATGCAGAATAGTTGTGGAGGGGGATCAAATAAAACATAGAAACATAGAAACATATAAAGTCCCACTGCAACAGGTGTAGGCAACTACGGCCCTCCACATGTTTTGAAACTACATTTCCTGTGATGCTCAGCTGCTCAATAGGTTTGCAGAGCCTCAAGGGAAATATAGTTACAAAACATTTGGAGGGCCAGGGTTGCTGACCCTGATTTATAGGAATATGTAATACTAGCTGGAGACCCACTCTTCGTGATGAAACGTCGGCTAGGCAGGAGATATTAGGTTTACACTCCATTGGCTTAGTGGTGGTTTGTGATTGAAACACATAAGGGATGAGGATAATAATAATAATAATAAACAAAATAACATAGATGGGCTTAAGCCCTTTAATCCCCCCAAGCAACCCTGGGTTTTTTGTCTACGTAGCTGGGCTAATTACTTTCAATTTGTCCCTCAGATGATTGTAGACGTTTGAACTCAAAGTGGTAGTCTGATGGGATCAGAAGAATTCTGGGTATGAAAACGTTTTCTCCCTGATTTATACCTGTGAAAATCGTGGCTTCGATTATGTGTTTGTACAGAGTTTGCTATTGCACAGTTCCGGAGGGGTTAGATTGCGTAACAGCATGATTGGAGCACCAACCTTGCATCCGTTGTACTTCCGGGTAGCAGAAACTACATGCTCTGCCATTGGATGCTGGTGGGTGAGAAGGCTGTGTAAGGGTTCAAGGTAGGGCTGAAGGGGAGGGAGCTGGACTTTCCCGCCACTGCAGCACATCCCGGGACTCTCATCCTGCCACTTCAGAGTATGGCACCAGGCACAACGTAACTGAGATCAACAACCTTTTCCCTGGAGTAATCAATCTGAGGTTCATATTTAAAACCAGACAAATACTTATTAGTCCAAGGCATTGATCTAATTTGCGACTCATCAATGTAGGGGTTATTAGATATATACTTTATTACAACCTCTGAGTCGGGGAGGAGTTTGACGATACTTTTTTTCCAGCTTCCCTTATTTGTGTTTTCCTAATCGCAGCTGTAAATCTTTTTCTGCGGTTTTCCCCTCTTTTCCCTTTTAACTTTTGTTGCAGTAGAAGGGACAGATCCGTCTGAACTGAGGAGATCAGTGTAAGAAGTGATTTGGGGCTGGGACACTATGCTGGAGAAATTTGGTTCACAATCCGTTGGCTCAGTGCTGGTGGGTGATTTGAAACTCATAAGGGAATATATCCCCTGCCACCTTGATTTCGGAAGCAGTTCCATGGGTGGAAGGTGTGGACATGTTGGTGAGGTAACGACGTGTAGAGTAGGTTCACACCTGAGCGTATCTCATATTTGCGTTTTACGTGCGTTTTTTGTCAGGTGTTTTATGAGCGTTTTGACAATTAGAAACGTGCGACGTACGTGCGTTTTTTGAAGTCTATGGCTGCAAACGCGCTGTAATACGCCCCGAAAGAAGCTCCTAATACTTCTTTGAGCATAGGGCATTTTACAGCGCGTTCCTATGTGCTGTAAGACGCCCAGGTGTGAACCATGCCCATAGGAAATAATGGGATTTCAGTGTTTGAGTGTTTTACGGCACATAGGAACGTGCTGTAAAATGCCCAGTTGTGAACCAGGCCTTAGTGCTGTAAGGATCCCCAGATGCTCCTGAGTGAAGGAGTGCAACGTCTGCCAGTTTGAACTGAGATAACGGCATGTGAGGCAAGTAGCAGTTGGAACCGATTTTTTTTTCAGGTGGGGAGGGTGACCATAACTCCTTAGCATCAGAGCGTGTTAATAACTAATGCTCTGATGGTGATTTCAAAAAATCCTTTCTTAGTGAGCAGCTAGAAGCCGGGAAGAATGTACGTGCTGAATTTCAAGTTTGTAGGCTTTATGGTTCTGGAGATATCGTGATGTCGCGTGAGTGGCATTTCGCTTTTATTTACATAGATATTGTAATCTATGTAATTTTGCTGCCCTGTCGTGGGATACTTGTAATTAAAAGAAATACTGGTTTAATTTGTTTCTGATAGATATATATAAAATGTTTATCAGAAACAAATTACACCAGGATTTCTATTCATTACAAGTATCCCAGGACAGGGCAGCAAAATGACATATTGTGATATTAAATATTCCTATAAATCTGGGGTCAGCAACCCTGGCCCTCCAAATGATTTGGAACTATATTCCCCTTGAAGCTCTGCAAAGCTAATGAGCAGCCAAGCATCACAGGAAATGTAGTTTCAAAACATCTGGAGGGCTGTAGTTGCCCACACTTGCTCTACAGGATAGTGATATTCCCAAACATGCTGAAACTTCTCCCCACCAACACCTTGGATCCTTAGGCGTAGGAAACATGCAGGAACCACGTATCAGTAATAGAGACAAAGTTGTGTTCCTCCAAAACCTGCACCTGTGTTTAATGTTTAGGGTGAGCATCAAATAAAAATATTTCATTAAAGAAACCCTCCTTCTTCAGTGTAATGCCGCGAGTGTAATGGGTTCAAGACACCTAACTGTACATACTCGCCACCCAGGACATACTTGAAAACGAGAGAAATCTCAATGTATCCTTCCTGGTAAAATACTTTCTCATAAAAATAAAAAAAATACCCAAAACCTTTGTAATTGATACCCATCCTATGCATTAAACACAGGTAACAATGGTGTAAAGTGATGTAGTGTGAGAGAAATCACTTTGCAGCCATATAAAAAACAGACTCTCCCCCCGCGTCTATACTGTTGTACCAGGCTCAAAGATTATCTCTCTGATTCACTTTCATGCAGCCATAATCAGGGAGTGGTTATATATTTCCACTCCTTCTGCCAGCAGTTTTCAATGAGATCTTGCACAACTGCCACAGTAACACTCAATGGAGTCCTATGGAAAGGTGTAATGTGTGAGGTTATTGTGTTGCACATACAGTTGTGTTCAAAATTATTCAACCCCCACTGAAATTGAGTGTGTTGGCCAGTTTGACATTGATTTTGATCATTCAGTCATCTTGCTTACAATTAAATCAAAGAGGCACGTGTAGGTCAGACAAATATAACATAACATTTATAATGAAATAACCACAAATGTCTTTTCTGTGCTCACATCATTATCAGTTTTATTCAACCCCCAAGTGACATTCAATCTTAGTACTTAGTACAACATCCTTTTACAGTTATAACAGCTTTTAACTGTGAAGCATAGCTTGACACAAGTGTCTTGCAGCGATCTACGGGTATCTTCGCCCATTCGTCATGGGCAAAAGCCTCCAGTTCAGTCACATTCTTAGGCTTGCGCACTGCAACTGCTTTCTTTAAGTCCCACCAGAGGTTCTCAATCGGATTTAACCACTTCAAAGCTAAGGACGCGCTCAGCGCGTCCTTAGCATTACCGCTGGTGTGCTGAGGACGCGCTGAGCGCGTCCTCACATTGGGGTCAGCGTTCGGCCGGGTTCCGGCCGATCGCTGGCCCCTCCGGTGCGGGCTGACATCCTGGATGTCAGCCCGGCATCCGGACCAGCAGCCGCCATTATTAGGTGTCATCGCGGGGGCGCGATGACACCTAATTCAGGCGCCCCCCCCGCATGTGCGGAGGAGGCGCCTGAAAGGGAGGGGGGGAGGTCCTTCGGACCTCTCTCCCTCCCGATCGGCGGCGCACAGGGGGTTAACCCAGGCATCATTTGGAAGGGCACAGCCTGCCCTTCCAAATGATGCCTGGCATTAACCCCTGGGGAGCTGGATCGCAAATCGGCGCTGAAAAGCGCCGATTCGCGATCCTTCCCGGGAGCTGGCCGACATCTTGGATGTCGGCCAAGCCTCCGGGAACTCCCCCAGAGGACTGGCGTCATCGTGCGTAGCACGATGACGCCAGTCCTACAGTTAACCCCTAACTGCCACCAACTGTGGAGATAGGGAGTTCCAATGAACTCCCTATCTCCCGATCCGTGGCAGCTAGGGGTTAAATTTTGATATCGTTGGATCGGCCAGAGCATGGCCGTTCCAACGATATCAAACATGAAAGTTAAAAATGTTGTAAAAAAAAAAAAAAAAAAAAAAATAAAATAAAAAAAAAAAAAAAAAAAATTAAAAAAAAAAAAAATAAACACTTTTTTTTCTTTTTTTTGGGTTTGTTAATGCAGCAATATTGTTCCCATTTCAATTATAATGTGAACAATGATGCTGCACTAACGATTTTTGTATGCGGTGCGTTTGTTAAAAATAGTGTCATTTTCCCCAAAAAAAAATGTAACGAGACCCCATCTCTAATTTTTTTAACAAGCGCACCCCATACAAAATATAACCGCAATTGCTCGCATGTTAAAATGTGGAAAAAAACACTTTACACGTTGTAAATTATTGAAAATACATATTTTATTGCATTTTTTGTTATAATATACAGACATGACATAACGTATACATATAATAATGACATATTATGAATCTACCGAGTCTGACGGAAAGAACGATATATAATATGTCGGTGTCATATACTAAAATAAGCCTTCAAAACACGTTTAAACATGATGCGCAAAACAGGTAAAAAATGACCTCAGCACAGGGGCGGGAAAAGCCTCAGCAGCGAAAGGGTTAAGTCAGGTGACTGCGATGGCCACTCCAAAATGTTCTAGCCTTTAATCTGCAACCATGCTCTAGTGGACTTGGAGGTATGCTTGGGATCATTGTCCTGTTGAAAGGTCCAACGTCTCCCAAGCCTCAGGTTTGTGACGGACTGCATCACATTGTCATCCAATATCTCCTGGTACTGAAGAGAATTCATGGTACCTTGCACACGCTGAAGCTTCCCTGTACCTGCAGAAGCAAAACAGCCCCAAAGCATGATTGACCCCCCGCCATGCTTCACAGTAGGCAAGGTGTTCTTTTCTTCATAGGCCTTGTTCTTTCTCCTCCAAACATAGCGTTGATCCATGGGCCCAAACAGTTCTAATTTTGTTTCATCAGTCCACAGAACACTATCCCAAAACTTCTGTGGTTTTTCCACATGACTTTTGGCATACTGCAGTCGACTCTTCTTATTCTTTGGAAACAGCAAGGGGGTGCGCCTGGGAGTTCTGGCATGGAGGCCTTCATTACGCAGTGTGCGCCGTATTGTCTGAGCTGAAACTTCAGTACCCACATCTGACAAATCTTTTCTCAGTTCCTCAGCAGTCACACGGGGACTTTTCTCCACTCTACGCTTCAGGTAGCGCTCAGCAGTCGAAGTCAGCATCTTCTTTCTGCCATGACCAGGTAGCGTTTCAACAGTGCCCTTTGCCTTGAGTTTGCGAATGATGCTTCCTATGGTCTCTCTTGGTATGTTTAACATCTTTGCAATCTTCTTATAGCCATTGCCCTTCCTGTGAAGAGTAATTACCTCTTCTCTTGTCTTCCTGGACCATTCTCTTGACTTCACCATGTTTGTAACCACACCAGTAAATGTCTAGAAGGAGCTGAGTATCACAGTCATTTTAAAGCTGCCTAATTGGTGCTTATTATGCTTTATTGCTGCTCCGTGACATCCACAGGTGTTTTCAATACTTGATTGAAAACACTTGAATGAACCTCTGTTCTTCAGAGTGGTAGTCTTTAAGGGGTTGAATAATTGTGTCAATGAAGAACTCACAAAAGAAACATTTACTACTGTATTACAAAACCAATTGATGTAATTTTAGTTGCATATGGTTCTTTAAAAAGTCCTTGTAGGATTTCATTCTGAATACAATTACAAATGTACACTAAATTCCCTAAAACCCTTTACAGCATTGGGGGTTGAATAATTTTGAACACAACTGTATGCTGAAAGTATGGTCAATAATTCCAATGTGCGAAGGGAGCGGGCTGGGTGAAACCAGAAGTGTTTTTATTTAAACGTTTTCTGCAATACACACAAAGCATGACTTCAGTTCTGGTAGGATTTGTACTTTTATACTTTGAATACTTCCATTCCTTATACATTAATACACCTTTAGATATATACAGTAATATTCACCTATGCAGTAATAACGTCCTTATAGAAAAGAATAAACCATTAAACATGTACAGATATATGATTACTCAATCTACATTATAGTAGGCTAATGGTGCAATATAATCAATACAGTATAACATTAGATCCTGTAGTCATCACATTCCCTGTATGCTGGTGCTTTATAACACATCAGCACAACACACTGACATCTGTATAGTGTTTTATCTAATTTCAAGCAGTAGCAACAGCCTTTTCTAACTACAGGGATGTGAATTGAATCACTTTTGCCCTGGATATGCTCCCTCTTACCTGCAATACACACAAAGCATGACTTCAGTTCTGGTAGGATTTGTACTTTGATATTTGCTTCCTCCAGAAACGAAAATCATGCTTCTTGGGTTCCCTTTGCTGAGGGAAGCATTTTAGATGAACACGTGCTCATCATTCAGGCTTTTCAATCTGCTGCCGTCTAGCGGTGGTTTAATAGAAATGCCATTAGTTTACTTTATCAGAGGTTTATTTTAATAGGGTACCTGATTTGACATACCTTACAATTGCCTTGCAGTCCTGCTAGAATAACAGTAATACACTGCTAGCGAGTTAGTAGGAGTGGTTATTCAGACAGTACTCATAGATTACTGCTCCAAATGGAATAGGGCCCCTGTTGTCCTGGCTGCAAGATCTACTGTACCGGTACTGTAATTGTCAGTAAAGAAGCATTTTAGTTATACAGCAATTTAGCATCACTGTCAAACATCACAGCCATTAATCCAGAAATCATCCTTTCTGCTGGTATATTTATACATTCAATGCTTGGTGATCTTCTATTGTCTACAACTTTGACAAAAACAGCCAGTTAATGGGAATTTACATTACTCGTGACTCACACGTTTTAGGTTGATAAAGCTGGAGCTGAAATATATTTCAGCTTTTTTTGGAAACATTTGAATGGAAAATTCTCCAGTTCTGCTTTCTTGACATAATTCAAGCTCAATACCAACATCAATTATTGACCAGTCTGTATGTCTCTCATTTTAGAGAGCTTGTGATCTGGCTTCATTGAAGATCCTTATCGTAATGATAAATGAGCCAGTCTGCCTTAGAAGTTATATTTAACGACCAAAAGGGCAATGTAACCTAAAAGCCAAACATGACTTTAAGGCTAGGGTCAGACGAAAGCAGTTTTAACGTGCGTTTAGTCGCACGAAATCACGGCCGTGCTAGCAGCAAATGACGTCCAATGTCGGGGAACACACGAAGTACGGCCGCACGAAAGTTCGTCCGCGCAACGCAAGTGGCAAACTAACGCATTTTTTCTAGAACGTCAAACCGCTAGTACGGACGTACAGAGTGCGCTGCGTCCGCTAGAGGCGTGTGTGCGTGATTGGGAGGCGTCAGAAGCTGCTCATGTCCAGCCAACATAACGTCCAGACACAAAAAGTGTTTTATTGATGATCCGTACAAAATCACGGACAGAAAGGCGCATCGTATGACCGCTATCGCGTGTTCCGTGAAAAAATACGTCCATTTGTTCGAACGCACTTTTTCACTGACAACACGAAAAATGCGTTCGTCTGACCCTAGCCTAAACTCAGATTTTTTTTTATTTAGTTTTTTACCTTTTAAAAGTTTTGACATAAATGTAGTTCTAACAGAGCACAATGTATAATGACTGTCTTTCAAAATCGTATTTGCTATTTTCTAGGTTCTTTCAGATGCAAATCTCCTTGTGGTAAAGCATTTCAGAATACAAATTACGGTAATAATTAATGCATTCACTAATATGGTTTATTCCAAAACTCATCCATTTAACCACAGATCCACTTGCCAAATCAATTATAATATAAAACTGTAAAAGTTGTGTTTACAAATCTAATATATTGAATTCTACAAACACAACAGAAATGTATTTCATTCATTAAGTCAAGCTTATTATACCTATGTACAGTAAGTGTGCATTGGCAGTTTCTATTATACTGTCATTTTTGGCTAGACATGCATGAGGCATTTTTTCTGATCATCAAGCTAATGTTCAAATGGGTAAAACGTTGTATTTATTACTCTGTAATGATTTTATCCAGATGTCACGCCATATGACCATGTGTTTTAGCAAGTAATAAAACACATGTCATCTCATTTTCTTAGGTCAACAGATTTACATTAACGAGGAAGGAAATGAGAAATCTAAAAGCTAATAAACAGGGAAAATGCCTCTTCCCACATAGGCTTTTCAGCCAGTCCATACTCTGAAGAATTGCATTAATACCCTCTTGCTTTTAGTTAATCAAGTTCAATAATTCAAGCATGTTCACAGTTCGAAGCATTAATGAGAGTGGGGATTTGCTAGGTACAGAGGAGCATGCAAAGTGGTACAACCTCTTTTCATACACTGCCCCAGGACATTGGGATTTATACAACATAAAATCCCTGTTGCCACAGAAAATTAAGTCCTGCCTCCCTGCAAAGGTTCATATTTGCATGTATCTATAAATCGCTCTTCAAGTTTGTAAAGGCCCCATGTGTATTTCAGTAAAGAATACCAGCCAAACCTAGGGATATTGAATGCATGCGAGACTGTTACTCTGATAGTGAGCAAAAAAGGGGTTTGCGAGGGTTCTGAGATTGAACACCGGCACTAGTGGCCTGCTCTATGGTGGGGCCTGCTCAGGTCTCGCAAGGCTTTAGCTTGATTGTGCTATTAGGCTGGATGCACATTAGCATTTTCTTCTGCGCACTGGCGTGGGTTAAAAAGGACGCACTTTATGACGGAAGAGATTGGTAGACGCCAGACGATGCGTTATGTTTGACGGTGCGCTCATTTGACATTCTGTTCCCGCTCAGCACGTGGCAATGTCGTTTATACGGCGTCAATCCCAGCACTTTCACATTGGTGTTTCCATGACGGACGTCTTCAGCGTACGTTATGCGTTGCGCGCTTAATACGTGCATTCTTCTCTATCCGCGCAATTGCATGCTACAACGCACGTCATAAAGAGCGTCATAACGCACGCTAGTGTGCAGAAGAAAACGCTAGTGTGCACCCGGCCTAACAGGGACAACTGCAAATCAGACTGCAATCACCCAGAATAGGGTGGCCAGTACTGAATGCCAAGGACGTCATCCATGCATGAGAGATGCAGCAAACCCCAACGATCGTTTCAGCCTTTTTAGACCTCGTCAGGAGGGTATAAGTGACACCCCTCTAGGCACCCCGAGCAAGGAGTCCATGTCTGGATTACCCTGTAAATTTATAGGGCCCTATTACATTCTTCACGCAAAAATGCACAGAAAATGCGTGAATTTTTGCCCGAAGCATTATCGTGCGTAAATTAACACTGGTATTACAATCCTCGCGCATTATTTCATCCGTCAAAAAATAACGCGTGTAAAAAAACATTATTTGGGAACTATGATTTCTGTACCTATGGTTATATGAATTTTTGCTACGTGTTTAGTACCTTTTTAGCAGATCCAGATTGTTATAATTTTTATAACTATTGTAGCGCTCACTCCCGGAGGAGCCGCTGAATTTAACCTCGGGTTAGTCTCTCCGCACTAGGGAATAAATATACACCAGCACTGTTGTGGATTTTATAAATCATATATACTTTACTGGTCTCAATAAAGCGGCATATATAAAATAAGCACGGTATATGGAAACAGGAACAATCTGTTCCGCTGCCCGATCAGGACGTCTCTCCGCTGAATTGTGCTGGGACACTGTGTCACCGGATCCGCTTCTCTCGCTTGTCTGTCTTTACAACATGATTTACAGCTTACCGCCTGCACTCCCAGTGGATCATCGCGGTCTCCTAACTCGGGGTCCAATCTGCGACTCTTTGTCTGTGTAAAACCTCTCAGCGGTGGATTACTGGATCTCTGGCAAGTCACTATATCGATCCCCAGCATCGGCAAGGCAGCGCCTGGTTACAATCGCTCACAGTCTCACGTGCGTCCCACTTGGATCACTCCTCGGCTCACACTGGCTCTCCTTCCACGAGGCTGCGGATGTCCTGTCCTCCGTCCCCACCCACTTCCTGTCTCTGCCCCAAAGCATGCTGGAAAACATAGTCCCATTGTCCAGTATAGTTTACATTGCGCTTGTCTCCCTCTGGTGGTCAAAAATGAGTAATACAGCAACAGAATTTTTAAACAGCGCTACACTATTAAAGGAATAATATATTTAGCTGTTTGATTGTGCCATCCAGTGTGTTTTTCTCTGGATTATTACTAGGTGGTAGTAGGAGAATCCTCTCTTTTTGAGGTGTACCCTGTACATGCACTAGGTCAGTGTGCATTGCATCTAGTTAGTTTTTTGTTTAAGACTGTTAATGATACTTTTTATTGTGCCTTTTCAGATCACATACATCAGAAAAACAAAAATGTACTGCTCAGAGTCCATTTCTGGTTTTAATATTCACTATTCAAGATACAATCTCTCACTATGTACAGGGTGAGCCAGTCAAACCTGCATTTTTGAAAAGGGCAGGAGAGCCGTGAAAGTGGGCGGAGCGAGTTAGCAAGGTTACCATTGTGTCCCCCACAACTAAGCATTTCAGTCGTCATGGAGCAGTGGTCTAAACAACAACGTTCATTCGCTGTGAAAGCGTTTTACCAAAGTGGTAGTTATGCAGCCGCTCAGCGTCGTTTCCGGAAGAATTTTCAAATTAATCGAAATAAGCCAGTGCCGTCTGTTAATTCAATCAAATTGTGGGTGACAAACTTTGAAGCAATTGGTGAAACGAGAAGCAGAAGGGGTGGCAGTGCAAGATCAGTGCGAACTCCCGCAAATATTAACCGCGTGAGAGTTGCTGTGGAAAGAAGCCCTCGGAGATCGGCGCGTCGACAGAGTGCTGCGCTTGGCATGGCAAACATGAGCGTCCGAAGAAAATAACAGGGAGCAAGCAGTTACTGTGAATGCACAACGCTATTCGGAAATGTTGCATTCGTTCTTCATTCCTCAGCTTCGTCAACATGGAATGAACAATGAAACCTTATTCCAGCAAGACGGTGCCACAAGTCATACAGCCCGTGTGAGCATGAATGTTCTCAACAATGTTTTTCCAAATCGGGTGATATCCCAAAATGGAGCAATTTCTTGGCCTCCCCGATCGCCCGACCTCACAGTGTGCGATTTTTTTCTTGTGGGGGTACCTGAAGAGTAAAGTCTTTGAACAACGACCTCCAACGCTTGGGGAACTCAAGAGGAGAATCCGGTTGGAAATCGAGAGAATTCCTCAGCGTATGCTCCGTGATGCGATGGGCTGTTTCAGAAATCGCCTACAAGAATGTCTCAATCGGGAAGGACACCATCTTACTGGAGTTATTTTTAAACAGTGAATGTTGTTTCTTAAATGCTTTTTAATGTACATTAAGATAGTAACAATAAAATTTTGAAATATCCATCCGTTTATTTTTTACAGTCATTTCAAAAATGCAGGTTTGACTGGCTCACCCTGTATTTCTTTATATATCTTATTTTCTTTCATATATATCATAGGCACTATATAAGCACGTGCTATGAATTTTAAGTGATACAATATGTGCTTGATTTTTTTGTGAACGATGCAGTACATTTATTCACCCAGGAATTTATTACATTTTGCGGCCACCTATAAAGGTTGGTTTTTTTTTTCAAAACCAATATTTTCAGTTCTATTTTTTTACTTTCTAAGGATATTTGTTATAGTGCAATAAAGCAGATCATTCTATGTAAAGTGAAATACTGTCTGTACCTTGCTGTGCTAAAAATACTAATGACATGTACAGCTGGTTACATTCACTGTGATTTACCTTGCTAATAGTAGTCCTCTGGGTTTCTGTCTACCAGTAGTTCATCATTGAATCTTTATCTGGTTTCCTAGAGATATAATCGATTGTATGCTTCTTTGTGCAGGGACTGTATCACCTTTTGCTATTCTTCACAATATACATTTTTGACTTGTGTTACTTTATGCATTGTGTCTCAAGATGCTGAATGTCTTGGCATTAAATGGATAAAACTAATACACAGTAGAATGGCTGCTTGTGATAATGTATGTAAATACCTGAATGAGACATCGGTAGTATAAAAAAAATAATAAACTGGGACACAGTGATCACTGTGGCAGCAAGTCCTAGGTGTCTATTCAAAAGCACTGAAATTGAATTAAATTTTGGTGCTTCACATTTCGACCCATTTTGTCTCACTTCGGCGATTCCAAAATCTGTGATTTCACTAGTTAATGGTCACTGTATTTTGACAAAATTAGAGTTGCTGAAGCAGTTATTGATAGGACATCAGTGAAAACCACCAAATCACACCGGTAAGTATGTTGCATTCCTCAGAATTGGTATCAGCGAATTTCACTCAACTGGGGAAAAGTAAGAAGTTACTTATTCTCCTATTAGGAGCTTAAATCAACAAAAATGTAGTAAAAATGTGTCCAAATAATAGAAAAGTCCTTTAAAACATAATAAAAAGTATTTTGAAATATATAAAAAAATGTGTTCTAGAAATACACAAATTCAAAAAGGTCTTTTAAAAAAATAAAAAGGGTTCTTGCAAAAAAATAAAAAGAATAAACGATCTTTAAAAAAAATATATTTATATATATTCCACTTTTTACATTAAAATCTATGGGATATACCATGTTTAAACCTGTTGAATTGAAACACCGAACATCAGGTAATTCAACTGAATTTTCAGTGTAATTTGGCAGTCTGTGAATAGGCGAATCAATATTTTCCAATGGGATGATTTTGGTGCTGGCGAATTGCACCCTATTTCGCTGTCATTTAACTTGTATTTGGCGAATTAACATCTTTATGAATAGATTAATTACCTCAAAATTGCAAAGAATGGTGAAATTCACCATTCCGTGCAATTCGGTTACAAATTCAGAGGTTTGTGAAAAACTCCTCTAGTGTTACATGCATTAATTGTCAACTAAGCCTTGTGAGCTTTGTAATGAATTTCACAATGATCTCCAGTTGTGTTAGGTTTCGATTTATTTATTATTTTACAATTAGAATGAGCATTATGCTTGGATATTAAAAAATCTCCTTTAGATGTCCATCCCTTCTCTACCAAAACATGTGTATATGATTTTAAGTTGTAACACAATGCAAAATGCCAATAAGCATGCAAACCCCATTTGCATACCTTTTAATGGATAAGATAATATGTATATATAGAAACAAAATTTTCTGTGAGATCTCAGTCTTGTCCCCCTGTATTACTGCAAGAAAAAACACCATCAAGATAACAAAAAGCTCAGCAAGCAACTGATGCATTATGACAGCCAGGGAAAGTGCCGAATACAGTATAAGATCTGGTCTCACTACAGGGATAAGAGTTAGGGAGGGGGTTATAACTGCAGAAAATCTCTGTACAATACAGATACAAGAAGTTGTTGCAACTGTTGCAACTATGCCACATACCAATAGAATATAAAAATAATATCTGTATTTCTTGGAAGCTTTATTGCTAATAATCTCATTATGATCACTACAAATCCCCATAAACTGAGATCTGACCATGTTAATTATTTATTTCACTTGGCAACAATGAAATTGTTTACGGCTTAAATACTTAGGGCAGTATTACAATGTTGGTGCTAACTTAACCAGAGCTGTTGTACAGAGCCATTATAGTCTATGGAGGTTTTAAGTTTACAACAGCTCTGGTTAAGTTAGCACCAACTATGTAATAGGGCCCTTATTTTGTATTGATTTCAGTATATTGATTGTATTGATTTCAGTAGTTAAAAACAAATGACATTTAAAACGCTTCATTAGGTCTCATTTCCGAGATAGAGCCTATTTATGATGTTTTAGGATATGTATATGAAATGAAGCAAGCAGCGCTCCGAGCGGCTAATTAAGGTAGTACGTAGAGCAATTGTAGGGGTTGCAAACTTGAGAGCGAAACGTTTGACAATATGAAATTACTTCTGGAAGCTATTAAGAACTAAGACCACCATTGGCAGATCTGTGGAGACCTGAAGGTGAATTGCAATATTGCTGGGCATATAGTTGGGATACACAAAGTACTGCTGTTTCCTGTGTGAGTGCGACAGTCAGGCTAGAACCTACAACTACACTACTACACTACAACAGAAAAGACTGGTCTCCAAGGGAAACTCTACGACCCGGGGAAAAGAATGTCCAGCACAGTCCTCTGGTTAATCAAAGCAAAATTGTAGTTATATAATATAATACTGTTGAAATTAGCTTTTCTATATAATACACAACTTATTCCTCTATGTATAGCTCTGAAACTAGAGCTAATTATAAATAACTATTCCTCAGATTACTTTTTTTCTCCCCCAAAATTAGTAAAGTTTAACTAGTTTCATTCAGGAAACCTAAAAAAAGGTTTTTTTTTTGTTGTAGTGTTTTTATTAAATTTACTCAATTTGACACAGGGACTATTTCTGCCTGTATGCTAATAATGCAGTCCCTGCTTAAAATTGTGCAAGAAAAGGGACACCATCTATAGCTTAGAAGCTTTTATCCCAGCAATATTTCTGTAAAGGATAAATGAATACTTGAACAACTAAAACGGTGTAAACTTACATTAGTTTAAACTTTTAAATATCTCAGACTCACAATCTGTACAAAATCCTTCAAGTAACCCTTTCACTACCTAAAGCTAGCTAATTAGTTTTTGCATTGTAATACATTGAAAATCAATCATTAGCATATTAAAACCGAGCTTGCAAACATTGCACCCTATATTACTGTAAGACCGGCAGGAGCAGGAAGAGACAGGGGGAAAAAGTCCCTCCAGTCTCCCCCTGCGTATCACTATGCTGACCAGCCGGATCTCGCAAGGCGAGATCCGGCTGGTCATGTGACAGCCAGTGTTCTCTTCAATGGAGTTCTATGGACTCCATTGAGAGAAGGCGCGCGCCCGAAAACAATGCAGGCAGCTTTTTTAGCCCCTGCATTGTAATCTAGCGGTGAAACGGGCATGCTAGTGGGAAAACTGCAGGCGCAGTTTTTCTCCCTAGCGTCCCTGTTTTACCGCTAGGATCGTAAATTGGCCCCTAGGGTTCTGAATTTTTCATTCCAATAATATTTCTCTGAATAAAAAAAGAATATATCAAAAAGTAATAAAGAGCTAATTAAATATCACCACTGTCTACTGAACTATATGATCTACACCACTCAATTGAAAAGTGCAAGTACTTTACTACCTGGTAGCGGTGGTCGGACTTACTTTCCTAACATGGCTCCAAATACCAGACAGGTCGTCTTCTGCCTTAAGCCCATAAACTACCAAATGGTTCCTTCTGACAATCCACACGAACAAGATGCACCAGGCATGGACAGGAGCTCCCGCTCCCCGTTACAGTCATTTACTTCCATTTTTTTACCACTGTGATACACCATTGGCCCTACTCACACCACCACCATAACTTGTGTATGTACGCCTCATACCTAATCCCCTCGGCTTGTCTTACATTGACCACCTTACCAGCTACTTGGAAGCCTCTGAACCCCCTTATTTTCCCCTAACTCATGACTACTATCTTTAGGGCAATGATTGTGTTTCTGTTATTCTTGTCTGTTGTGTGATGTTCTTTTCTATAATTTCATGAATTGTATAACCTTGGGTTACATCCTGAGAATTCATCAGGACAAGCATACTTGAATATTATTGTTTGTAGTATTCTGGACCTTGCCTCCAGAAACATCTCGGAACTGCACCCTATATTATGGAACATCATATCAAACTGTTGTTTGTATGCATTATAAAGTCATATATATATTCTTTTTAAAAAAATAATTCAGCGAATATACACTATAATTAAAGTCGGAATATCAATTTGGTTGCAAAATTTCAATTGTTCCCCATATTTAATTGTTGACGTTGTACCCCATATTTCAAATAAATAATATGATAAAAATGTTTTCAATGAATAGCCAGGGCCGGTGCTAGACTATTTTACGAACCTAGGCAGGACCAGCTACTTGCACCCCCCCAAAAAAAGAAAGCTCACATGGGTATATTTGCCCCAGCTCTCACATGGATATATTGCCCCAGCTCACACATGGAGATATTGCCCCAGCTAAAACATGGCATGGATATATTGCCCCAGCTAACACATGGCATGGATATATTTCCCAAGCTAACACATGGATATATTGCCCCAGCTAACACATGGATATATTGCTCCAGCACACACATGGGTATCTGCCCCCAGCACACACATGGGTATCTGCCCCAGCACACACATGGGTATCTGCCCCAGCACGCACATGGGTATCTGCCCCCAGCACGCACATGGGTATCTGCCCCCAGCACGCACATGGGTATCTGCCCCAGCACACACATGGGTATCTGCCCCCAGCACACACATGGATATCTGCCCCAGCACACACATGGGTATCTGCCCCAGCACACACATGGGTATCTGCCCCAGCACACACATGGGTATCTGCCCCCAGCACACACATGGGTATCTGCCCCAGCACACACATGGATATCTGCCCCAGCTCACACATGGGTATCTGCTCCAGTCTCCGCAACTCACAAATGGGTATTTGCCCCAGCACACACCTGGGTATCTGCCCCAGCACACCTGGGTATCTGCCCCAGCACACACTTGGGTATCTGCCCCAGCACACACCTGGGTATCTGCCCCAGCTCACACCTGGGTACCTGCCCCAGCTCACACCAGGGTATCTGCCCCAGGCTCCCCAGCTCACACATGAGTACTTGCCACTCCGCCTCCTCGTAGCCAGTCTCAATGCGTGCTGGCGTCGCCGCCGGCGTCAAGGAGATGGAGGCGTGGACTTGGTGCACCAAGTCCACGCCTCCATCTCCTTGACGCTGGCGGTGAGGCTGGCACGTATTGGGGCTGGCTGCAGAACGCGGCCGCCCCAAGCTGCCCTGCTGCCAATTTTTTATTATTTTTTTAAATGGTCGGGCCGGCTGCGCCTTAGGCGGGCACTGCGCTCTAGGCGCCCGCCTAGCCGGCCTAGCGGCAGCGCCGGCCCTGTGAATAGCAGTTGGTTATGTTCTATTTACAATTGGGATTGAGTATATAATTAGTGCGAGAATGGTTATCTAGCCCGAGACATTCCATTTGACATAATCAAGGTTGTTATATTTGGACAAAAGCACGCTGATACAATTAATTTTTTAAAAATAGCCCAGAATTCCTCTGGTTATGAAAAACTATTTATTACTGCAAAATATTTTTTAATCAAGTTTGAGTCTCAACCCTTGCCTGCAGAGGATTTTCACAACTGGATCTTCATTCCATTTCATGGAGCTAGAGATTGTGCGGGCACATTATTTAAAGAAGAAATAAATCCCTCATCCTTCTTATGGCTTCTCTGTGAAAATCAATATTCCTTAAAGGTACAATAAACATATTGAAAGGTTGCACACTCACTGGTTTATCCAGTTCATGGTCAGATGGGTGCTCCAGGAACCATGGAGTGGCCAGACAAATCACCTTGTGAAATTCAACAAAGGATTAAGGAATTCAGCACTCCAATCTGTAAAAGGACCATTTTATTGGACTAGCTCCAATGATTCGTCTGTAACAGCCTTTCTAACACTCAGAACTTTCATCTTTTATTAAATCCCTTAATTGTAGACTCATCTATTCATTTATCAGTGAAGCTGTTTATATGAATATTCCTTTTTAGTCAATGTTTGAGATTTGGGTCACATGAACAAGCTAAAATAGCTGAAATTTGAATTAATAACCCAGTGTTAGTATTACTATTTGGACCTTTTTTCTTCCCCTAAAATTTTCAGTTACCTTTTCGATAGTCTGCGAGGCCTGATTTAGTTAATTAAACAACCAAATGTCCTTGAGAGGGTTGTATTAAAGGAGATGCTACACATATGAAGCATGTAGAATGAAATAGTTTGACTGTGTGTAATAACTGAGATCTAAATAGATTACAGAGTATGTCTAGTCTTAGACTAATTCATGTTTAAAATTCTTAGAAGTCTATAGCCAAAATTACTCATTGCTATATTTGAAATTCGTCCTTGTCAGTCACATGGGTATATCGGTAAAGTTCAAATCAATCATATGGCATAATTTAAAAGATCTCGGCATTAAATTCTTGAATTCCATCAGTCTTTTGACTGTACCTCTGAAATGATGGTCCACTGCACTGGTAATGATGAATATGGTGGGCACAAAACTGGATAGGATAGGAACTGCTGGGAACAGAAACAACATTGGAATGCATGCCAAGTACAGGAAAGAGAGGTCGTCAGGAAAAGAGAGGGATGAAATGGATGCCAAAAAGCATGTGAATACCGGATTTCTACAAAACACTTTTGCGGACAGATGGAATTTAAAGTGACTAAAGCAGCCGACATAGCTAAAACACATTTCAGTTTTAAGTTTTATTGGTATTGATATTTTTTTTAATTTATTCACTGGCTTTGAATAAAATCTAAGACACAACATACTCTAACCGGTGTGTATTATCTGTCAAAGGATTTCCTAATTTTGTAACTGCAAAAGGAACATCCATACTGGACTACCAACTCTGAGTCTTTATATAGCTAGATTATCTGTCCATACATTACTTTATCTGTAAGACCACTATATGATTTCTAAAGATCAGTTCTTCTAGGTAGAGTTGCACAAACTCAGGGATTTTGTAGGCATATAGTCAGGTGCATGATTAAATAAACATACCAAACAGGTGCTGATAGTCATCAATTTAATTTGCAGGTTGACATACAATCATTAATTTTATCCGAAACTGCCTTGTAGAAAGAATAAAACGAGATGAGGAACAGACAAACTCTAATGAGATGCGGACAAAGACAGGTTTATATCATAATTCATAAACCAATGCAAAAAGTTTGCTATGCTTCATCAATAAAGGAAACACCAAGGCTGAAATTTCAAGACTGCCGAGGGTTTCCATATCTGCTACCCAAGGTCTTCTGGTGAAGCATAAAGAAACAGGCAATAATGAGGAGCGGAAACATAGTGGTCGGCAGATGAAAAACACATCATGCTATCTTCCCTTTACAATTGAAGATATCTGGCATTACCACGAGCTCAGAATTGGTAGAAGCAAGTGGAACATCTACTCAAAAATGGTCTTCATAGAAGACTTGAGGCCAAAAAGTTTGATGTTGAAAGAAACCAAGTGACTTAACTATGCACGAAAACACAGTATCTGGCTCCGCAATATTGGCCCCAGTGCTCTGGACCGATAAATTGAAATTTGTAAAATTTGGCTGTACCAGAAGGAAGTTTGTTCACTGAAGGGCTGGAGAACAGTATAAAAATGGGTGTCTACAAGCAACAGTGAAGCAGAGTTGAAATTCCATGCAATCTGCAAGAGGCTACATTCTGATAATGAAAATGAAAATGAGAATTTGGTCAGTAGGGTGGGAGGTGGAAAGGGGCTGCACTTTGACCTACCAACTATCTGTGGTAACCCATCACCCATCGACATTGGTCAGGCTGTCCTATGTTATTAATTCCTTAGACCTCACTAATGTAGTACAGTGTAGGGTTACATTATTTGGTGTAAGCATAGTTAATAACACAGTAATAATGATGTAACAGATTTTAAAATGCATTACTAGTACTGTGGTTTAACCCCAGGTAATAAATGCCAGGTAATTTTTTCCCTACCCCAACTCCATTAACCACTTCGCTGCGGAGGACGCGCTTAGCGCGTCCTCCCGCAGGAAGGGTTGGCTGCGGAGGATGCACTGAGCGCGTCCTACTTTCGCAGCCAGCAATCGGCCGGATTCTGGACAATCGCTGTGCCCCCCCGGTGCGGGCTGACATCCTTGATGCCAGCCCGCACTCCTGGACCGCTGCGGGCACAATAGATGTCTTTGTGGCGGCGCGATGACATCTATTTCAGGCACCCCCCGCGACCTCTCTCCCTCCCGATCACCGGGGGCCTGAGCTTAATGTCAGGCACTGTTTGGAAGGGCACAGCCTGCCCTTCCAAACGGTACCTGGTATTAACCCCTTGGCGGCCGGTTCACGATTCGGCGCCGAAAAGCGCCGGATCGTGATCTTCTCCCGGGGCTGGCTGACATCTTAGATGTCAGCCAAGCTTCCGGGAACTCCCCTTGACGACTGGCGTCATCGTGCATAGTGTGATGACGTCAGTCTTGGAGTTAACCCCTTGCTGCCACCAATGGTGGAGATAGGGGTTCCAATGAACCCCCTATCTCCCGATCCGTGGCAACTAGGGGTTAATGTGGCAACTAGGGGCCAGAGCATGGCCTTTCCAACGATACCAAACATGACCATGTAAAAAGTTTTGTTAAAAAGATATAAAAAAAATAAACAAGTTTTTTTTAAATTTGTTTTGTTAATGCACCAATATTGTTCCCATTTAATTTATAATGTGAACAATGATGCTGCACTAACGATTTTTGTATGAGGTGCGTTTGTTAAAAATCGCATAAGTTTTCCTCAAAAAAAATGTAACGAGACCCCATTTCTAATTTTTTTAACAAGCGCACCCCATAGAAAATATAACCGCAAACGATCGCATGTTAAAATGTGAAAAAAAAACACTTTACACATTGTAAATTATTGAAAATTCTAATTTTATTGCATATTTTGTTATACTATACAGACAGGACATATCGTATACATATAATAATGACATATTATGAATCTGCCGAGTCTGCCGGAAAGAACGATATATAATATGTCTGGGTCATATAATAAAATAAGGCTTCAAAATGCGGTTAAACACGATGAGTGAAACCGGTAAAAATGACCTCAGCACACAGGCGGGAAATGCCTCAGCAGCGAAAGGGTTAAAAACCTGTAAGTGTATCTAACAGAAATGATGTGTCTTGAAGGCAAATTGTGGTCACGGGAAATTCAGATTTTTGTTCTGTCGAGTCCTTTTATTTTTATTATTAAACAAAATGCAAACTATTAATTAATTAATTAAATTAATTAAATATTTTTCAATCAGAGTTGCAATATTGTTATCTATATGAATATAATGAGATAGAAATTAAAAATGTACTTTTACATGTAAAATTTATTTTACAAATTGATAATTTTGAAAAAAATCTAATACCCGACTAGCAACAAAATTATTCTGCATGTGGATTGCATTGATGCAGAGTAAAAAATACACCCAAATACTGTTGGACACACATTACTTGCTACTATGGCATAATTATAAACAATATAATTGGAAGCAGTTGAGCTTGAATACATAAGGCTGTTATTTAGCAATCATCTCTTTAAAGGTTTAATAAGCCTGATTTATGTACACAATAAAGGCAATGCTCATTAGTGGCTAGAGTGGTGCTTAATCACAAAATGTATATTAAATTGGCATGTAGCAGCTCAAACCTGTTATGTGTATAAGCAATTATTTTGATAAAAAAACTACCATAGACTAAAATTAATAGCACACATATGAAAACAGAGCTAAGCCAAAGACAGCAGGCAGTAAAATGTGGAATGTGTTCCTGTTACTGATAGGTGAGGCACTAAAAATGATTTCATAGTCGTGAATATGTTTTCATTATCAAGGCTACACAGAGCTCTTTTTTTATAATGTAAAGCACGTGGGCAGTCGTCTGTGTCATGATACATTTCTATTTTATTTTGCTTGTCAAGGGTTAAGTAATGATATTTCACTTAAAATGGTAAAAACATGGTTTTATGTTCACAACTGCCTCCATGAGGAGATGATAAGCATGTGTTATGTGAATGAGCTATTGGTTTGATTAGTAACAATTTATTTGGATATAAATTACTAGCATTAGATTTATATATACATAGATCAGCAGGTAGTAAAATATGTAGAAATCATTTAATTGATATATTACTGTGATAAATGTGTCGATACATAATAATCCTGCATAAAGCTACAACATTTCTAATATTGTTTGAAATCTTATATTTTCTTAGCATATTATTCCGTTCTTACATAGGATTGTAAAATTATTCTACTATTTTATTATACAGTGTACTCTGACCCTTTCATCTTGTCACATTTTTTATGCTGAAGCTAAAATCTTTGAAATTATTCTTTCACACATCACAACACTCAAACACATAATGACAAAGCAAAAAACAGTTTTCTGACATCATTGCAAATTTATTAAAAGGTAAAAATGAATACAGAGACAGAAACCTACCCTTCTGCTGCCCCATTCTTCCTTGTTACTTGCTACCCCTTCTCTGCGCCAGTCTCCCTGGTAGCACCATGTGCTCACCATGCTTTTTGCCCTTCCTATGACTGTCTTCCATCTTGTTATTCATCATATGATAGAAACATTTAAATACGTAAAGGGAATCCACAAGGTAGAGGAAGGGAGTATATTTAAAAGGAAACAAAGTAGCAAAACAAGAGGACATAGTCTTAGATTAGAGGGGCAAAGGTTTAAAAGTAACATCAGGAAGCATTATTTTACTGAGAGGGTGCTGGATACATGGAACAGCCTTCCAGTAGAAGTGGTAGAGGCCAAAACAGTAATTGAATTTAAGCAGGCATGGGATAGGCATAAGGCTATCCTAAACAAAAGATAAATCCAGGTAAAGTATCCATGTAATTGGGCAGACTAGATGGGCCGAAAGGTTCTTATCTGCCGACATTTTTCTATGTTTCTATGTTTCTATCTTCACCCAGTCTCCTTGTTGTTCCTCTATCCCTCTGCTGCTAGTCCCCAAGCTCATCTACCTGTTAAACACAGGTACGTAACAGTGTAGGAATTGATTAAATGTCCAGTGCTTTGTGGAGGAGCTTATGGCAGTACATGTAGAGAGCCTATACATGCTCTGGTTCCTTGGTCAGGCAGCTTCTGGCAGAATCTGGTGACGGTGACCCGTCTGCCCAGGGGCATGTTGGAACCTCTAACCATACACTCCGCATGTAACCAAGTTGCTATGTCCACAGCAGGCTGCCTTCCTAGACAAATGCCTTGTTTGCCTGTTGGAGGCACCAGCCCTGGCATGCTCTGCTTACCCTGATACATCCCCTGGTTCCACTGCTGATTTCCATTAACCTATAAATAACACTAAAGGGGTTATTCAATAGGTCAGCTATTCAGAAAACTGTCAATTTGACAAATATTTGCGAATTGCCAGGACATGAGGTGCAGTATCGCCGCAATTCGGCAACCTTCAGCGTCAGTGAAATTGTCCCATAGAGAAGTAATGGTGAATCTATTCCGAGAAAACACTGAACTGCACAGCAATGTTGGCGAAATGCCCTGATTTTCAGTGTTAAAGTTTGACAAGTTTAAACAGGCGAATCCCATAGGATTCAATGTTAAAAAATATTTTGTTTTTCTGTAACCGTTTTATTATTTCTTTATAGGTCCTTTTTTATTATTTCCATGCATGCATTTTCATGCATTTTTATTGTTTTAAACACCTTTTTTAAAAAACAAAGTTCTGTTTTATTTTTTTACCAGTTCAGCGACATTCGGTGGATCGTCGGCAGAATTTGTCGTTCTGTTCGCTGGCTGGTAGCAACGTTCATCCGTCTTCGGCAAAACTAGCTTGATGCACTTTGGGACCCTGTGGTGAATACTGAATTAGCCTCAAGGTTGGCAACCTGAAATCGCCAAAGGGCACCACAGTGACCAATTGCCTATATGAGTGTTTAATTGGCAATATATTATTATTTTAATTTGTCAATTGCAAAAGTAATTTTACTGATCACTTGGCACATATCTACTCATCATGCAATACCACACCTAATTTCATTACATTCTTGAACTTGATATTTATAAGGCTTATTTAGATAAGACACTGGTGCTTGAGCTAATACTGTACTTACTGTACACATTGTTTCGCCATTTGTGGTATATTCACCCCTAGTCTTATACAACATGCCTAGCACATGCATTGACCTACATAAGCAAAAAGAAAATATAAATAAAAGTTAATATAATGTAACATACCCCAGTCATCAGGGAAGGACTCTCAACTTTAGCAGGTACAAACAAATGGAAGTTTTATAACCAAACCAAGTAATTAAATCACACCCCATCCCTTAAAATAATAAAATTATTATCTACAAATATATATAATTAATATATATAATTAATGCTAATAAATCAAACAGGAGGTAATTCTATAACCTACAGGGTAATTCAAAGAGATCCGAATTGCTTCCTTTCCCTTTCCTGGCCATTCGGCTATCCAGAGAGCAGGCAATTCGCCAAATCCTGGCGAATTGCCTGCACATACGGTGCCTGTTCGGTGCCTGTTCGAGGGCAGTGAAAACCCCATGAAAAAGCACTGCTTCGTCTTTTCAGAGAACACAAACCAGCAGTGAAAGGTTCCCGAAATGACCTGCCATTCAGTGGTTTAATTCGGCAAGTTTATTCAGGAGAATCCCATAGGCTTCAATGTTAAAAATGTTCCCGTTTTAATTCAATAACTAATAAACCGTTCATTATAAAATTATGCAGTAAAGAGTCTCTTTATTTATAGATTTTTTAGGATATTTTGAGCATTTTTCTGAAATAGTTTTTTTTTTAAAAGTCCGTTTTTTGGTTTTTTTAAGTTTACTTATTTTTTCTGTAACAGCCCTCTTTATTATCATTCCCTGGACCTCATATGTAAATTTCAGACATTTTCGCTTAGTAGTTTCTTTGCAAACAGCGTTTCAGTTTTCAAACATTCATACAAACTGTTTTCCTAATTTATTCACTGCCTCTTCTGCGGTGTCGGCTTTTTCCCGGAGGCTTCGCTGCATGTGATCGGCTCCTGCTTGGGTTTTTCCGTGGTTTTCGGCCGGTTAATCCAGATGTTTTTGCTGGTTTCGGCGTGCATTCGTTGGGTTTTGCGGTGAGTTTTCGTCAGGTTTGCGGTAGCTTTTCCCTGCAATTCAGGGGCCCTGTGCTGTTTGCTGAATACACCGCAGGGTCGCCGAAATGGGATCGGCAAAAGGAACCAAATTGAAGAGAACGAAAAGTCACCGAACGTGCGGTGACTTTTCGAATCTCTTTGAATTACCCTGTATATTTGACACAAAGAGGGTTACTCAGAAAGCACTGTGTTTGCAACACAAATCTTTTACCACTGCTTGGTTGTTTCCTTTGTGAAACCACAAACCCGACGGAAACTCACCGCAAAACCCAGCGAAAGCACGCCGAAACCAGCAAAAACATCTGGATTAACCTGCCGAAAACCACGGAAAAACCCGAGCAGGAGCCGATCACATGCAGGGAAACCTCCGGGAAAAAGCCGACACCGCAGAAGAGGCAGTGAATAAATTAGGAAAACAGTTTATATGAATGTTTGAAAAGTGAAACGCTGTTTGCAAAGAAACTACTAAGCGAAAATGTCTGAAATTTACATATGAGGTCCAGGGAATGATAACAAAGAGGGCTGTTACAGAAAAAATAAGTAAACTTACAAAAAAAAATAAAATCTGATTTTTAAAAAAAAAAAAAAATTCAGAAAAATGTTTAAAATATCCGAAAAAATCTATATATAAAGAGACTCTTTACTGCAGAATTTTATAATGAACGGTTTATTAGATATTGAATTAAAACGGGAATATTTTTAACATTGACGCCTATGGGATTCTCCTGAATAAACTTGCCGAATTAAACCACCGAATGGCAGGTCATTTCGGGAACCTTTCACTGCTGGTTTGTGTTCTCTGAATAGCCGAAGCAGTGCTTTTTCATGGGGTTTTCACTGACCTCGAAGAGGCACCGAACAGGCACCGTATGTGCAGGCAATTCGCCAGGATTTGGCGAATTGCCTGCTCTCTGGATAGCCGAATGGCCAGGAAAGGGAACCGAACGCTGATTTTCAGCATTCGGTTACCTCTCTCAAGCAATTCGGATCTCTTTGAATTACCCTGTATGTAGTTGATTGAAATTTTAATGGGATTTCACATATTTTTACATTATTTTGTTATAGCATCTGGCAGGACATGACGTATAC
Organism: Leptobrachium leishanense; assembly: GCA_009667805.1. Lineage (NCBI taxonomy): Eukaryota > Metazoa > Chordata > Amphibia > Anura > Megophryidae > Leptobrachium > Leptobrachium leishanense. The sequence continues at coordinate 178,661,966 of CM019067.1, read as the reverse complement.
ATATAATAATGATATATTATGCTGACTCTGCCGTAAAAAAGGATATATAATTTGACTGGGTCGTACAAAAAACATGACTTCTAATCGCGTTTAAACATGATGAGCAAAATACGGAAAAATTAACTCCGCACACAGCGGTGAAATGGCTCAGCAGTGAAGGGGTTAAAAAATGTCATACAATGAGAAAATATAAAGAATAACTTGTAACTGTTATATAAAACTTAAAAGTGCGTGTGTGCGGGGGGGGGGGTTGGAAATTAAGTAAGACCAGCTGCGGCACTTACTGAAAGTTTATTCGGCACTTACTGAAAGTTTATTGGACTGCAAAGGGTCAATATGAAAATGATGTGACTGATTCTCAAAAGCTTATTCAAATGACTTTGGCATTTAATCTAATTTTAACCCCTACTCTCTTACAGGTTGGGTTTGTTGCTGTGCTTAAGAACACGGAACTGGATGATCGCCCTCATTATTCTGGTAGATAAAGATTTTCATTTAAGTTATTCCTTATGAACACCTGACCATTATATAGTTTTATGTGTATAATATACATATAGCTTCTACTAAAAAAATAATTACTAAATTGAGGTATGAAACCTCGTACTGCTACGCATGGGTTGGGAAGATTGCATACAGTCACTAACGCTTAATTGCTTATATGTGAAAATGATAGAGAACCTTACTAGAACTCCTGTACTGAATAAAATGCAAATAAACTGAACAGACTTAATGCAACCAAAACACCCCAAAGCTGCCAATATCTCTACTTTCACCTATGCCCAGAAACCATATGATAGAGCACACTAAAGGGGTTATGTATGTTTTTGCTGTTATTCTGCCTCTCACTGTTAAAATAAACCTACGATTAACATTATAGACTGATCATTTCTTTGTCAGTCAGAAAATGTACAAAATCAGCCGGAGATAAAATATTTTTTCTCTCACTGTAACATAGGGAAAGCAAACGTCCATTAGTGTTCCAATAAATAAGGTATTACAAAGTGCAAGTGCTAATTACTGCCGGGATGCGGAGAGCCAAAACTTAGCCCCTTCTAAAAGTTGGCTCTACATGTTTCTGCATGATGCATTTGCAGAATCATGTAGCACCTCCTACGCACCCCCGAATAAATCTGATACACACCTCTCATCCCACAGCGAGAATGGTGGCCAGATTTGACAATTCTTCTGGCTGCGAACAGAGTGAGATGGGAGCAAAGAGTTGCCAGTCTCCCTTCACGATCACTTCAAGGAGAGAGCGAGATCGTGCAGGGCTCGCAGCCCTCCCTGGAGTCCATGGTAATACTTGTGGGGGAGCAGAAGCGCTACCATGAGTATCCCACCAGTTAACGCTGTGTTCTGGGGCAAGGTGCTGGGGTATTGCCATTACAATATTGCCAAGACTGGAACTGCATTTTTCTAGCAAAATAATAATTTTATAGTAGCTTTCTCTACAGTTGATCCCTACCCTGGAGCATCTTGGTTTGGTTTATGCTATTCAGTATTTTTGCAAAAACCTCTCTGGCCCACTAAAGGACGTCTGGACCAATGTCCATCCCACTACATTGTGAGATCACTGTACCATGAAACAATTACAAAATATGAAGTATGATATCATATTACAATGGCTACTATTCCTAAAGAAGTTCAAATGTGCATGTGATAAAAAAATACATCAGTTTGTTGTTCTCTATAGATCACTATGACTTGAATATATCAAAGGGGAATCCTAGTGATCGTTTAACTTTTCCTACTTCAATTCAGCATGTTGAATTTGCATTTCCTAATTTCCACTCATTATTTCCCACCTCCCGTGTTAAATCTCTGAAGTGCTCTTCAACAGTGTCACATAAATGATTCACGGGCCTAGAGCCTGTCATACTGATGGGCCATAGACCCCACTCATCTGTTGTGTCTCTGTCCATTCCTAATCGCTATTGTGTGCCTGTTTTATCATCTTGTCCCCATTTTGCCTTTGTGCCATTGTGTTGTAGTTGGAATCCCTGAAATGTTTTTTTCGTTTACTGGACCTATATTTGGTCTTGGTTCAGGAACTGCAGCTCTAACTGCTCTTATGTTTACCCAATTGTGCTCTTAAGAAACAGAACTTTTAAAGAAAGAGGTAAAATCCCATCAATGTGATTTCATTTGCAAAAAAAACATGTAGTTATAGACAAATAAAATGCTTTGCTGTATTTATTTTTTATTTTTTTGCAAACTATCCTAATTTAATTGTCTGTCATCTCGACTCCTGGAAAAATACTTAATAGAAATATATTAAATTCTCTTTGTGTGAAGCATTGCAGTTTTCCTAACACAATAACTTGAGTATTTAAACGTGTTACTTTATTGATGATTTGATTCAGTTGTTTTTACAATTGTGTAGCTATTGATTGTGATGCTCTTTAAACCTGATTTATTTTAATTATTGTTCTTGTGAATTTTAGTGAATTTTCCCCAGTTGCAGTTATTGATGTCAGTTTAAGTGTATGGTTAACATCTGCTATTACGTATATTGGTTATTTACCATTTCCTGTTTTCAGCTTTAGGCTCATAAAAGGGTCTAAGCAAGGGATTGCTATTGTTATTAATCAAGTACATTGGAAGACATGTATGTGTGTATATATTTGCATGTCTTACCTAGAGTTCCTTGCTGTATATGGGGAATGTAGCACAGGATCTCTGGAATGCAGTTCTTTGAATTGCTGTGATGTGCAAATGGCTTCTGCAATAATAAACTTAATTAATTATTGCGTGGAGGCTTTTTATCTCACTTTTTGTCCTCCACCACAACCCTTGTAAGTATATATATATATATATATGTTTATAAATGGGTTTTTTCAGGATATGGTATTGATTATAGTGAATAAATGGAGATCTAAAACATTATTACAGTGATAACAAGAAGTATTTATGCTCTTGTGCAGAACTACATAGAAACATAGAAACATAGAAAAATGTCGGCAGATAAGAACCTTTCGGCCCATCTAGTCTGCCCAATTACATGGATACTTGACCTGGATTTATCTTTTGTTTAGGATAGCCTTATGCCTATCCCATGCCTGCTTAAATTCAATTACTGTTTTGGCCTCAACCACTTCAACTGGAAGACTGTTCCATGTATCCACCACCCTCTCAGTAAAATAATGCTTCCTGATGTTACTTTTAAACCTTTGCCCCTCTAATCTAAGACTATGTCCTCTTGTTTTGCTACTTTGTTTCCGTTTAAATATACTCCCTTCCTCTACCTTGTGGATTCCCTTTACGTATTTAAATGTTTCTATCATCAACTAGTTGACAGTGACAGTTCTCCATTCTTTCACCCAGAACCATTGAGTAAACTAGGAGTGGAATGATAATAAGAATATAAAATACTTATCATTGGAGCACTATTTGGAGCTATATTGTAACAATTTTTCCAGGACGCTCTGGACTTTATGACGCTTATAACGTGCTTTGCATGTAATTTGTTTACAAACAATCCTTTCATATGGTTGCACATGTGCATCGAGGAACTAAAGTAAATTGGACTGAAAAAAATAACAACGCTAAATAATTGAGAGTAACTGGCTTTTGCAAAAAATACCATAATTGACTGTTCCATGTGGTGCTACTTCAATAAGAATGCATTTTTATCACTAGCATGCTTTCATTTGTTATAATCTGGTTAGCTGTTGAAATACTGCTTTTGAATCATTTCCGTCAACCTGTTCTTTTTAATTGAGTTACCTGAAAACTTTTTCATTTGCTGTTTGTCCAAGTTTGAATAAAGTGAAATTGATTAACCAAATTGATTAGTTTGAACAAATAATCTGTGTTAGGGGACTTGTGTTTTGTTTTTTTTACCTTGACCTTATTTAGCACTAATAGCTTGATGTACTTTTAAAGCTTGAACTTTACATGCTTAAAGGGATACGCTAGGGTTAAAACAGGAGGTTAGGAAACAGAATGGTCAAGCATTAATGAACTGAACTCCATCGCACACTGTCCCATTTAAGTCTATGTTGGTTTTAAACTTTCCTTAATACCAACACTGGCTGGACATGGCATTCTATCGCTTCCTGTAAGCCAGATGTCACATGACCACTAGGAGGCTGTACGCTTGAGTGAGCATTAAGGAACTCTAGTGGATTTCAATGCTGAACCACTGGAGCTAGGTCCTGAAGGTCCTGGAAATTGAGATAAGTGCTCAGGTGTTTTGCCTTACTAGTTCCCTTCACTTGGAGGGCTGAATTAGCTGTCCAAAAGACCTCCCCAGATAGGGTAAAAAGTGAGGCCACTCTGTTCCCAACTTCCCGGAGACCACTCCAAAACACTGTTTCCCTTTGACAAGTGGTTACTTTACCTAAAGTTAATCAGTTATACCTGATCCTTTTGCATACGAAGTCTGTGAAACATTGGTAAAACATGTAATAGTCATATTAATTTATATGATGATCCTTTTATCTGGGAAATTGGACATAATGTATGTTTAGTATTGCAACATTATTGCAGTATATGTTTACTGAAAAACTGAAATCCTACAAAGCATAAACCATACAACTGAGTTTGTGAATGTAGCAAAATGAGCAATTGCACAGGCAAGTATGTAACTATGAAGGAATTCCTAGTATACCTTTGGTAAACAATAATGGAGTAAATATGCTAAGCAATGGTGTATTCCCTGTTTAGGGAACTACCACTGTAGCATGCGGTAGTATTTTGATCAAGGTTATCCAGAATTATTTTCTACTGATGTTTGAACCTTAGCTTGTATGAGAGGTCTATGTAGATCGACACTAAAATCACCAAATAATATAACAAAACTGATAATCAAGTATGTGTAGAATTTAAGGCTACAGTTTTTGAGTGCTTTTCCTAAAGATTGTAGCTTATCTATTTTTATTTGACAATTTGTGCTGTAATTTGTTTTTAGTTTTTAAATGATCACTTTTGCAGGTCCTTCTTTTTTGGAACAAAGACTATTTACCAGGGGGGTGTGTCCTGGTGATTGATTAGGATGGCTGCTTAGGACTTGTGCTCCCAATCCAGCCACCTAATTTTTCGCTCATTAGACTGCTTTCAGGGACCAAGGTGCACTGAAAGAAAAGATCAAAGGACACCACACTCCCAGGTTCTCCACGCCCGTCATTTTCCAGCACGCTGGATGGGTTCTTACAGGCACCGGCGTCTCGGCCTTGAGATCAGATGCAGTGGCTCCAGCCTCCCCATCGGACTTGGGAAAATCATGATTGTACAGCGGTGCCTGAACCAGGAGGATCAATTAGATGGTGGCTGCTTTTCTGTCCGCTTCAGAATATACAGATCCATTGCATTGCAGACTCAATGTCCATTATTAGAAGGTATCTGTTATGCCTCTTTAATTATGTACTTAAAGGACCCCGTGTCACTCTTGTGCGCGGTGAGAGAGCTCAAAGGGATTGTGGCCACCTGGATTGTGGGCCTGCGGATCCTCTTCAGGATGTACTATGTCATTTAGCAAAATACCCCTTGAAGGACGAGATTATGCAAGTGGCACATTCATCTCATACTAGGTAATTTGAGGGGTTTGAGAAAGCCCTTTACCATGACCACTCTTAGTTTACACTGCAAACGTGTCGAACTATGAAGCCCCTCACCTCTATCTTAAGGGATGCAGCTATCCCTTATTGTTGGGGTTTTCCTTTGGCCCTGATTTCAATTACCCAAAATCGGCAAGTTATATTACACTGCTATGGTGAGCTACAACACTTTTTAGACACTGTGAGTATCTCTGTTCTTGACATAGATAATTGGGAGCCACAGCTGCTGCAACTGTGAGGTTTGATGGAAGGGGGCCCGCTCCTATTCCCCAGAGACCGAGTAGCCATCGCCGTTCATGATGTGAAATGAAAGAAGTTCCACCACTTGCTACTATTCGTGATGAGGAGTAACTTTCCACTTAGGTGGTGAAAGATGATGTGGCAGATCTTCCTGCACTATAATCTTTTCCACTATGGGCAGGCTCTGGAGGTGGGGACCTGTAGTAGTGTATCACTCCTAGACCAGTATGCTTTCGCTTTACCGGGCTGGCACCCCTGACCTGATGGGCGGTTTTTCCAGAGGAGAGGCTGGATCCTGCTTTGAGACATTTTGTTGTTGGAAATATAGCAGTCCACAAGGTTGCCCCTCCTTCTCCTCTCAAGTCCCCCTTTTTGCTCCATCCCACACTTTTTTCTCTCTCTCTCCCTCCTTTTTCTCTTCTTTATTCCTCCTCTCTAAGTAGTCATTATTGTTTGTCTTGCTTTTCCCTGGTTTCCTTATGCGTTCTGATGTGACTGTTTTATGAGTAGTTCGGTTATTACACTTTTATTTGACTATTCTGTGATTTTATAACGGCAGGCTTGGTCCAGTGTAAGAGCTGTCATGCATTTGTTTTTAGATCCAATTTTTGGAGGTTTGGAGTGTGCCTGATATGTAGGCAGTTGTCTTTATTGCAGCAGGAAATTGCCTGTTTGAAGTCTGAGATTTGTAAATTATCTGTTAGACAAATTCAGGCTATGACTGTTACAAAGCCACTGCCACAGAGGCCTCCTAGGAGCAGCAGATGGATTACTGTAGGATCTGGTAGACTTAGAGTTGTGGATAGAAGGCATGTCCCACAGTCTGTGGCTCTTCTTAATTCTTTTGAGGCACTTCCAGAGTGTAGTGTTAAGACGGATGTAGGCTCATACACCATAGTTGAGGAACCACCATCCCCTATGCCTAAGATATGCAGGACTGCAACCAAGGACAAAAAGAAAAAGGTGGGACTTGATAGAAGGCAATTGTTGCTGGGTGATTCTATCATAAGAGGTGTTGAGCTGGAGAGTAGTGGTTTGGTGAGATGTCTTCCTGGGGCTACTGCTCGTAGAGACAAGAGACGTATTCTCAATATTGTCAAACAAGTAAAGCAGCAAGGGGAAGTGGACGTTCTAGTCCATCTAGGGACAAATGACTTGGCTAGCAATGAGGTTTCTGAGATTAAGGAAGATTTTTGTGTTTTTGGAGGTGAAATACAGCAGATTGCGTCCACTGTGACATTCTCTGAAGTTCTGCCGGTGCATAACATTCAGTATAGGCAGATGCGCAATAGGGAATTTAATTTGTGGCTTCGGGAATGGTGTCGGGAGCAAGAATTTGGCTTTGTGTCCCATGATAGCTCTAATTGGAACAGAACTGAACTGTATAAAAAAGATGGTTTGCATCTTACTCATAGGGGAACATATGTTCTCAGTGAGAAGTTCAAAGGTTTCACAAAGGAATATTTAAACCAGGAGGGGGGGACAAAAGGGTAAAAAACAATCTGCCTGATTGTCCCCCAAAACTAAATCGGAGGGTGCAAGCAACATGCGGGGTAAAAAATGACAAGCTCAGAGTCGTATCTATAAATGCTCGCAGTTTAGTCAATAAAATCAATGACCTGAAAGCAATGATGGCAGCTGAAAAAGTAGATTTAGTGGCGGTTAGAGACATGGTTCAGTGAGAAAAATAACTGGGACATAACAATACGGGGGTACTCTTTATATAGAAAAGACAGAGAAGGTAGGAAAGGAGGAGGAGTGGCCCAGTATGTGAAAAGCAACATAAAAACGAACCAAATAAAAGTGAGCGAGGTGAACATAGAGTCAGTTTGGGTTACGCTAACATTTGGCAATCATACAGTAGCTCGTGTAGGTGTGATCTATAGACCCCCTGGACAAGTAGAAGAGCTAGATAATCTGCTGTTTGAGGAAATAGCCAAAATGGCAATGAAGGGGGAAGTTATTATCATGGGGGACTTTAATCTTCCTGATGTGAACTGGAAAACCAAAATAGCTGGGTGCACCAGGAGTACAAATATTCTAAACTCCCTACTGGGATTATTTTAACACAAGTAGTTGAGGAGCCGACCCGTAAAGAGGCCATATTGGATTTAATACTCACAAATGGAGGTTTGGTATCAGACGTCGTTGTAGGTGAAAATTTGGGATCTAGTGATCACCAGTCAGTGTGGTTTAATATAAGAAAAGGGATGGAGCCGCACCACACAAAAACAAAAGTTTTAGACTTTAACCCCTTAGTGACCGGGCGGTTTTACACAAATCCGTCTTTTAGTGACCGCTGCTGTTTTTACGTTTCTGCGCTGTTAGTGTTTAGGTCAAATTTTCCTCTTACTCGTTTATTCAACCCACACATATTATACACCCTTTTTCCCGCCATTAAATGGACTTTCTATAAATACCATTATTTCCATCATATCGAATAATTTACTATAAAAAAAAATATGAAATATGAGGAAAAAAATGGTAAAAACACACTTTTTGTAATTTAATCCCAAAAACAACCACCCAAAACGACCCCGGCTAAATAGGTTCAAAATTTTGTCCCGAGACTAGAAATACCCAATTTTTACATGCGTTTGCTTTTTAACCCCTTCACTGCTGAGACAGTTCACCTATGTGCGCTGCGCTCATTCTGACCATTTTGTGCTAATTATTTTTAGATGACAGCCTAGGTCCTATTTAATTAAACCCCCCCAGACAAAAAAACTTTAAAAAAAAAATCATTTTTTTATTTTATTTAATTTTTTTATTATTATAATTTTTTTTTATTTTTTTTTTAAACCAAACCTGGTCATGTTTGGTATCATTTGAAAGGCCATAATCAGGCCTTTCAAATGATGGCAAATATGACCATCTAGCTGCCATGGATCGGGAGATAAAGGGATCCTTAGGATCCCCTTATCTCTACATGGCAGCTAGATGGTTAACTGGCCCACTGACATCCTCACACATATGGTGAGGTTGTCAGTGGGTGGGGGGGACCTGGAGGCTTGGCTGCATCCAAGATGTCAGCCCCCCTCCAGGTTTGAATCGCGTTTTGGTGCCGATTGGCGCCGCAACATGATCCGGTGGTGAAACGGTTAATGCCATACACCGCTGGAAAGGGGATGCTCTCCCCTCTCCAGCGGTGCAAACAGCATCTCCCTAGCTTCAATGGTTGGGGAGATAGAGGGCTCCAAAGGAGCCCCCCCTCCACTCCATTGAAATGCATGGGGACGCCTGCTGATGACGTCACCATGCAGCGTGGCAACGTCATCAGCCTCGCCTGCCCATGTAAATTACATGGGCAGGCTTCCTCCCTGCCAGATCGCCGTGGGATCCGGCGAGGGAGGTGAGTATCGGGCGGGAGGTGGTTTAGGTGCCGCTGACGTACCCTGTACGTCCGCGGGTCTAAGGGAGACCCGAGGACAAGACGTACAGGGTACGTCAGCAGCCCTTAAGGGGTTAAAAAACAGGATTTTTCTAAAATGAGATTTTGTGTGAATGAGTCATTATCAGACTGGAGGAGTTTAAATGGGATTATTTAAAGGAAGCATTATTGAAGGCCACAGGCAATTGCATTCGGCTTGTTAGCAAAAACAAAAAAGGGAAGAAACCACTGTGGTACTCTGCAGAAGTGGCCAAAATAGTGAAGAACAAAAAGACAGCATTCAATAATTATAAAAAAAATCAGAGTGAAGAAGATAGGCAAACCTATAAGATTAGGCAGAAAGAGGCATAGCAATTTATAAGAACTTCCAAAGCACACGCAGAAGAGAAAATAGCTCAGTCAGTAAAAAGGGGGACAAAACATTTTTTAGATACATAAATGAGAAAAGAAAAGTAAAACAAGGATTAGTTAGATTAAAAACAAAGGACGGAAGGTATGTAGAAGAGGATAAAAGTCTCGCTGACTGCCTCAATGAATATTTTTGTTCAGTCTTTGCAGAAGAAAAGGAAGGAAAGGGACCTCAGTTAGGAGGAAACACTAACGAGACATTTACATATGAGTTTACAGAGGAGGAGGTTCTACAGCAGCGGTCTAAAGTGAAGACAAATAAGTCAATGGGGCCTGATGGGATCCACCCTAAATTATTAAAAGAGCTCAGTGGTGTAATAGCAAAACCGATTTTTACTGGATTTGTAAAGCACATATTAAAATCTGAACCTTGTAGACATACGTTATTTTTGTAATTGTTGCTCATCTTCATGTCATACAACTATGTTGCAATGCAGAAAACAGGAGTAAGATATGTGATAAAGTAAAACTAGCAAATGGGTAACAAAAGAATTGTCGATGAATGAGTTATGAAAAGTAATTTACTTCCTATTCAAACTTTTACCTGAAAATAAGAGTATGTGTTCCCATTGTGCACCCATCACACATCTGCACGATCCCAATCCAACTGTGTACCACCAGGCATGCCACTGTCTCCTGAAACAATTCTTCAGTGTTATTGATCTGTTGCTGTGTAATACCTGAATAAGTGAATATTACACCTTAGGGTGTCGAAATATTGCGTAATATGTAATTCAATTCTTATGTAGTACGTTAGGCAAAGGGGGTGGGAAAACTCCTCTTTGAAACCATCATAGTTTTTGGCTCACAAAAGACTGAACAGCCGCTTTGAAAGAGAAAAAAGCACAATGCATAAAAAGAAAGGGCTTAAATTGGCAGGTTATGCTGTGAAATTGGAGGGCCGCGGGCTCTATGAAAATTTCAGAAAGTACAGTTTCATGAAAAAGCAATGGGATAGGACTTTTAGAATATACTGAAATAGAACTAAGACTGACCTAACATCTTCTATAGAACTGGAGAAGAAATTTAAAGTTGTATATTCCATCTACCTTTAACCATTCCTTGACTACTGCTTCTGGTTCTCTATCTTCATTTCAGTATGTGCTGGTCTGCCAATTAATGTCAATTTTTAATAGTATTCATAAACACCAAATATTTCATCCTCATACCCTTTCAACAGCGATGTACGTAGGTGATGCTAATACTGTAGGTGGCAATAACTCAGGTTGTTTAAGTTTCTCCCCTTTATTGTTTGCTGAATTTAGAAGCTTTTTGAATACATATTGGCAGAGAGGCTGAAGACCAATATGCTACATTTAGTTCAAGTTTCCTTTATGTTTGGAACAAAAAAGAGAGATTAAATGGTTAGAGCCATCAATGCCTTTCATTTGCTGGCCATTGTTACTCGAGATTGCCTACTTCTGCTGTTAAAAAGAAAGGTTCCGACCGAGTAAATTAACAATTTCTCCTCAGAATTTTACAATTTGTTGGCTTCGGTGATGGATTTCTTGACTGGCGCCTAACCCTATATAACATAAAATCAGCATGGCTGCTAGTAGGTGGCTGCTTGTCAAGGGAAAACAAGATTCATAATTGAACATGACAAGACTACACCTTGTCCCCAATACTGTTTATTCTGTTAATGGAGCCATTGGTGTGGTTAATTTGAAATCCTGGCATTCATAGCATTCCAAGAACACTACAACCACGTAAGGTCTCTGCTTATGCACATGAGCTTTAATTTTTAAGGTTACCCAACCTGGAATATCTTCCATACTTGCTGAATCATAGTGTCACGTTCGCACTGGCGCTCACCCCAGATCAGCGTGGTTTGGATCCTTATGTACAGATTTCTGTGATACTCGACTTTATAGCAGTTAGAACTGCCCCACCTAGCACTCCCAGCCAGGGAGGCGATATAGAATACTAGATACCACTCAGCAGCAAATGATTTCGTGATCAAGTGTCTACTGAGTGAAGGCAAGTTAACTATACACAGACAGAGATAGTGTAGCAAGATATAAACATAACTTGGTTTATCAAAAGTGTGGTCAAAAGTACGTTCCAAGTTGGCACCAGAGAGGGTAGTCATACATGCAGGATTGGCAACAGAGAGGTCTCCCATATACTTGTTCTCAGTAACATAGAACCAATGTGCAATGAATTCAACAACCTGCAGGGCAGACCCATTATCAGAGACTATGCGGTATGATCTGTACATAGACTTAGTACCAGACGAGTAACATGAGGGGATGATGGATTCAGCAACCTGCAGGGCAGACCCACAATCAGAGACCATGCGGTATGATCTGTACATAGACTCTGTGATTACAGAGTTCAATATACACACGTATAGGGGATAAGAGTAAAAATCTTTAAGCAGGCAGTCTGGGTCAATCACAAGCAGGGTCCTCATACAAGCAGAATTGGCAACTAGGCAAAAATATACTGAGACAGAACACCGAGATCAGCTGGCGATGCGGGAATAACTCCATGTAAGGGCGACGAGCAGAATCTCGCACCCTGCATTTAAGGCCGGCGGCTCCGCGTCATCACGCCAAGCTCCGCCCCCTCAGACGCCGATCAGCCAGCTCAAGCTCCTGGAACCCGTTCAGCAGAAGCACCACGGGGGCCAAAGACATGACACATAGGTTAGTTTCAATGGTGCACTCAAAAGATACTTTACCTGGGAATATGGCCCACAGAAAAGTAGAAGGACCTTATTTACAGAACTCTCCAAATAATATTTTGTAACAATGATAAACAAGCCTTGTGGCTTTGTAGAACAGAAGTAACTAAAATGAAAGTGTTACTGCAACTTCGTTAAATTTTTGGGGATGCCTCCTGTTAAGTCGCCCTCTTTTTCTTGCACATTACTAATACAATTTGTATGCTTGTGGAAGTCTCCATATTAGTGTTTACTACTCTTTGCTATCCAAAACTTTCAGCGTAACGGACTCTCATATCTTTCCTTGTGTCATTATGTTTCACATTTAATTCGCCTTATCCACTAGATGATCATTGCCTTATTCACCGGATGATCATTGAATCTGAGAAGGTCTTTTTTTAAATCTAGAGATGGGAGCCCCACTTTGGAAGCTGCAATAATTTCAACCTTCTGATGTTTCTTAAATGTTTACAGATAATGCTACACATTTCCTGTTCACTTCTGCTTTTGACTCACAATCATATTTGTTTTATTTTGTCATCAATGATGAGAGGTGGCTTTCACTATTATTGAGGGTGGTCAGTTCCAAATTTAGAATGCTTACGCAAATCAGGTGACCTTTTCTTTCATGGACTGCTTGACTTCTAATATCACTGCCTAAGACCTGTCATCTTGATTGAGCAGTTTTTGCTGGTGGTTCATTGCGTAAAATGCTCATAAGTTCAAACACTACAATACTTGTCTTTCTAGGCAGATGGGATCGATAAGTCAGTGTACATATTACTTACGTGATGTAGGCTAAGACTTGTTTTTGGCAGCCATGGCACAAGGGCTATGTGATGAGATCTTGTACAATCTCTTGAGATAATTGGTACTGGACTCTGCTCCAGATTTTCGGGTTCAGTTGTATGTCAGACCTGCAAAGCTGATGGTGGGGTCAGAAATTGTTTTTTAACTGCAGGCAGTGGTACTGTGCACAAATCTGTCCTTACTATTACTAGGATGATATCAAAAAGAGAATCCACAAGTAGATGTCCTACTGGACTTCCCACAACAAGATTTTCTTTTGATTAACATTTTCATCTGTAAAGTTTATGAAAATGTTTACTTCAAATCTACTTTCAGCTGCACTTGTTATTATTTTACCTCATTGGTTCCTCTGTTCCATCTATGAGGGAATGGATGTTTGGAGTAGTCATGCATTGTGAAGACAAAAATAATAATTCAATGCCGTTGTTAGTCTAACTCTGCCTTACTCACTTTGCCTTCAGACTGCAAAATTATATTCTGGGTGCCATTGATGACCTACAGTAACTGGGTGGAGTAGAGGTAACATCACTGCTCTATGACTGTGGAGACCATGGAGATACAGGTTTGAATCCCCGGCAAGAACACCTCCCCAGTAAGTGTCCTTAGGCAAGACCCCTAACGGTACAAACTCGCCACCAAGGACATACTTGAAAATGAGAGAAATCTCAATGTATCTTTCCTGGTAAAAATACTTTCTCAAAAAAAAAAACTGAGAACTGGGATCAGCAGACATATATTTATTTATTACTGACTTGTTAACGTTCTACTCTAATTTAGGATTATATTTTACCTCTACTTGATCATTCAGTTGATTTACTCCCCCCCATCACTATACACATCTTGAAATACCTTCTAGATATGAAATATCAGTTGTATTTGTTCAAATACAGTATTTCATATTTTTCTATTTTTTTGCTTCTAATTACTTTATATTATACTTTTATCATTTGAAAAATGCAATAAAATAAATGAATTTTAATTTTGTGTACAAAGAACAGTGAATATATTTATTATGCATTTTTTTATACTTCAATATTTTTTATATTAAATGGCTTCAAATATCTTGAGTGTTGAAAATTATTTAAATATGATTCACATATGTTACAGATTAAAAACCCATAAAACACTTGTTATTCACATTCTGATCTAATTATACTGACATGAAAAGTGCAGTGTTATGTATTCGTATTAAAAATGACACATATGTACCTTAAAACAGATAACTGTTACCTGGTCCCATATATCTGATTAATTACACAAATACACATTACTATATATTTTATATTGATGTGTAAAAGGAAGTGCACAGGCTCAGCACATTACTGAGATGAAATAAAACAAATATATATATATATATACATACTGTATATATATATATATATATATGAGAGATACACCTTCTCCAGTGCCTCTATACCATCAGAAGCTGTTCAGTTCCATATGGTTCTCACTGAATTTAAGGTCGGTTCCAGATGTGGCAATCAGCAGATGGGAGATCCTCAGTGGCATCGTGGAGGCTGAGTATTTTTGATGTGCCTATATCACACCGATATCTTGTGAGCATTTCCCTATAGCAGGGATTTACCACTTGCTGTATAGGTTTCATTGCCCTATGTATATGTTTTTTTATTTTTACAGTGAGACCCCACCACTTTTATATTTGACTTCTTAATCCAAAATGCTTTCAAATCCCAAATATTTGGATTCTGACATTTTCGGATCCGCAAACGTTTTGGCTGTGCACATGTCTAGTGTCAGATGTATGCCATCAATCACTTTCCCAAACACTCTATCACACAATATACACAGAATGTCAGGACAGAAGACAGAACTCTGGGTTTTCACAAATAAAGGAGGTAAGGGAGAGGTAGAAAATTGGTGGGAAAGATAAAAACTATAAATAATAATACAATATGTAAATTAGGTCATATAATTTGTGTTGTTATTGTCACACAATAGATTTTGATTGCTTTAGCAGACACCTAACACAATATTTATTTATTTAACAGAATTGTTAATTAATTGAAAGACGGACGCAGCCCAGACACAGATTAGCCTCAGAAAGAACTCAAAATATCATAACTTATTTCCTGTATGAATTGAAAGTGTAGAATTTGAATTGCAAAGTAACAAAATGTAATTAAATTACAAATTGCAGTAATTAGAAGTCCAATAGAAGTTGGAAGAAGTGAAAATCAATTACGCAAAAAATAAGTGGAGAGCAATGAAGTGAGAAGAAAGTGAATGAAAAAAAGATGAAGATAAATAGGATACATTTACCCATTGTACCTGCTGCAAATTACTACAAGCGTCCACAAAGTTTTACCTTTAGGTGTTTCATTTAAGTTTTACCATTTAAATTCTTTTTCTTACTCCTCTTCCCACATTTATCAGTATGGAAAGTTGTCTTTAGATAATGAAAGTACTATAGATCAGTGTTCAAAGAATACAGATTGCATTACTCCCATTTATTTTATTTCTTAAAACTTTCTTGACTATAAAAAGCGTGACAGGTTGGCTTTTTCAATAAATACAATATTATATTGTTGTATATTATTGATCATACTATTGATCGTACTTTTAGGCTTTACAGTAAATATATATTATACTTAACTCACTGAGAGTCGAGCATGTGCTAAATAGCTAAGCAGGTAATTTAACATACTGGTATAGCTTTACGGTTTTACTTTTTCATTTAGGTAGGTATACATTCTTTACAAAAACATTGTTGGGATAAAAAGTTCTAGATAGTAGACAGCATTCCTTATCTTGGGATATTTAAATCAAAGTCTGCAATATCGACATAGAGCTAGAAAAGACTTGCTATTCAAATACAATTATGTTGATGAAAAACGAATTCAAAAGGCCACATTGGATGTTTATGATGTTGTAGGGATCCCTATTCCTATGCAACTGTTGAAAAAATATCAACGCAATGCAATAACATGCCTGCATACGTAAGGCTCAGTATCTGGCATGACCTTGTCCTTTCCAGCATCGCCACCCCGACTTGTCAAGACATCACTTGCTGATAGTCCCCTCATTGTACCATTACTCTGTCATGTAGCTACAGTTCTGCTTTAGGTTGTTGTTGTTCATATTTTGGCTTACTACAAGCAATGTTTTCAATGTTGTTTATTTAGATCATTTCCACAGATGACAGTAATGCTTTTACATTCAATTATTGAACTGATTCTTGTGTGTTTTCACCCATGCTGACAGTAACACCATAGATCTGCTCTACATAGGGTTTTCAGCATTCAATATAACAATCCTCTAGACTGTAAGCTCCTATGAGCAGGGCCCTCTACACCTCTTGTTTCCATCCTATGTCCGTTTATATGTATTTCGTTCCCTTTGGTTATTGTAAAGTGCTGCGGAAACTGTTGGCGCTATATAAATGATGACAATAATAATCTATCCCAGCACAATACAGTACTAATGAGTGCATTTAGCCATCGCTTGGCTCTTCTGCAACAATACAGTAGAGCAGGACTGAACTCTGATTCCAAATTTGCTTCTACTCGGTGTGAACACCAGTTTTGCATTTAAACTATAGGAAGGTTTGCTTCTTTAGGCTAAATTTTATAATTTCATTTTATGTTTTTTTCCTTGTTTTCAAAAACATGTTAAGCAGCATCAGTGTATACGTGTTTACTTATTGAATCTAAGTAAATAAAAATTATAGCAGAAAAAAGTGATAATACATTAACAACCCTAAAGGTTAACACCATCTGAAAATATGTCGTCAAAATTGCCTTTCTGCATGTTTGTGGAAATCTGGACTTAAACCCCTTCATTACCGAGATATCCCAGGCTTGAAAGACCTCATTCGGTGCTCAATATCAAGATGAATCGATCTGCAGCTCTGAAGGACAAAAGCAAATGAAATTCATTTACTGCAAACAAATTTTGTTTGCTTTTTGGCTGTAGAAGGTGCCCCCAAAGTTTTGGCCATGTGGGCATAATGCCCAAAGAGCTAAAACTGTGTAAAATTGGCTGAAGAATGCCCTGACATCGGACATTCAGCAGCTGATGCAAGGAACCTCGAGCTGCAGCTGTAAAGGCTGTAAGTCAATTTGGCAGTAGGGATGAGCTGTTCGGGTTCGGACGGTTCGGAGTTCGGCCCGAACTTCGGCAGTTCCAAAGTTGGGTGTGTTCGGTTCGAGTTTGAAAAAAAAAGGAAATTTTGAAAAAAGTATAGAAAATGCTTAAAAAAATACTAAAAAATCTAGAAATAAAGAGACTCTTTACTGCAGAATATTATAAGCAACGGTTTATTAGATATTGAATTAAAAACTAATGTGTACGTGGAAAGATTATCAACTCTAAATGACCTCTGTTCACAAACGGGCATAACACCAGGTGTTTTTAGTCTGGTAATCAATTTGATACATTGTACACTATACTGAGGGGGTGGGGTGGTGTCTGCTTCTGATTGAGATTTGAGAATTAATTTCCCTCCTAAAACATCCTAATATGCTGGTGTTTGAAAAAAATTCAAATTAACATCTAAAGCAATGTTATTTTTCACCTCGGGATTAAACATTCACAGGGTTATTCAGAGAGCGGTGAAAAGCAGGAGAATAACTGGAGAAGTGAAAAATCTAGGTCAAAATAGCCAAACCAGAAAAATTCTCCCATTTAACTCACTTTCCAAATTGGCTATTTGGTCTAGATTATTCTCTTCTCCTGCCAGTTCTCCTAGCTTTCACCTCTCTCTCAGGGTTGTTCAGAGAAAGGTGAAAACCAGGAGAATGGCAGGAAAAGAGAACAATCTGGACCAAATAGCCGATTTGGAAAGGGAGATAAGGCTAGGGTCAGACTAACGCATTTTTCACAGCGACTATCAAAAAGTGCGTCCGAACTCATTGCCGTATTTTTTCACGGAATGCGTGAAAACGGTCATACGATGCGCATTTTTGTGCGTGATTTTTTATGGATCCAAACCAGGAAACTTTGGGTGTCTGGACGTTATGTTGGCCGGACATGAGCAGGGTCTGACGTCTCCAAATCACGCACACACGCTGCTATTGGACGCAGTGCACTCTGTACGTCCGTACTAGCGGTTCTGCGTTCTCGAAAAAATGCGTTAATTTTCCACTTGCGTTGCGCAGCCGGACTTTCGTGCGACCGTACTTCGTATATTGGCCGTCATTTGCTGCTAGTGCGGCCGTGATTAAGTGCGCCTAAACGTACATTAAAAATTCGCTAGTCTAATTTTCCATTCTCCAGTCATTCTCCTGCTTTTCACCGCCAAAAAATCAGTAAACTTTTTCTGCGTGTCCGAAAATGTCTCCTTTTTTCATACAGACTGCCGCCCCAAGCAGTTGTTTATGGATAGATTAAAGGAAAAGCATTTACCGTCATTTGAAATGTAATTTTTTGTTTTTTACATATTTCTATACATCCTAGAAATCCGCCACTTCACGGGCAGGTTATGGGGACCTCCTAGGCACGATATTTGAAGGAATTTTTCATTTTTATTTTTAACCCTTATTTCATGGAAAACTCACTTCCCTTTAAAAACGTATTTTTTTTACTTTTTGTCCTTGTTTCCTGTCCCCCAGGGCACTACCCGGACCCCCATACACCTTTTATGGCAAATATCTAGCATATATGCCCTCTTGGAGGGCACTCTAAAAACCGAATTTTCAGCCCCAATGACTTGCATTGAGTTCGAGTTCGGGTTCAGGTTCGGATCCGAACATTTGGAGAGTTCGGGTTCGGGTTCGGATCTGAACATTTGGAGAGTTCGGGTTCGGGTTCGGATCCGAACATTTGGAAAGTTCGGGTTCGGCTCCGAACCGAACTCAGGGAGTGTTCGGCTCATCCCTATTTGGTAGTAGATGGCGCCATGTACTGGCCAAATAGGTTATTACAGTAAGAAATACATTGGGAATATGCCCAAATATTTCTTGCTGCATAACTAAAAATTATTTTTTTTAAAAACACTGGTTCTTGACAATGGGTTTTTGTAAAATCACTTTGTAGTGATGGGGTTAACCTTTAAACATACAATATTAATATTGAATATGAATAATGGCATAATAAAATGTAAAATGTATTGACAATTTGAAATCTGCCCTTTGTCTCCAATGTGCAAATAAAGACAATAAAAAGAGATTGCCAGATACTTGTGTTTCCTTCCCTATTAACAAGTATCTGCATACTCATCCCTATTTCATACTACTAGACTACTTTAGAGCTTCCTGTGATAACATATTTAGATGTACTTATGAGTGTTCTTGTACCAAGACCAGGGTATTTTGGCTCTACTTTTGAGTTCTAATTTCTGCCTTGTTACTATGCCTATTCCTTCTACTGACCATCAGGCAGCTTCACACTGAAAGACATTTATAGGTTGTCCCTTCGACGACCGTGTTAAAAAGTAAAGCCTGTCCTCTTCCCACAAATATCAGTTGAAACTAGATATATAGGGTTATTCAGAGAGCTGTGAAAAGCAGGAGAATGACTGGAGAATGGAAAATTCTAGGTTAAAATAGCCAAACCTGAAAAATTCTCCCTTTTATCTCACTTTCCAAATCGGCTATTTTGACCTAGAATTCTCCATTCTCCAGTCATTCTCCTGCTTTTCACCGCTCTCTGAATAACCTTCATAGTGTTTCAAAAGATTGCCCAAAAGATGTGTACAGGCTATTCTGTTGCACCCATCGAAGGCTGTCTGGGATGGGATAGTAGTAAGGTGTTTGATAGAGATCTCCTTAATTTATTAACAGGAGGTTGCTTAGGCGTTCTGAAGTGTAGGGATGGGAAACTCCTCCCAGAACAATTAACATGGAGATATCAGGGGTAAACTACCAATGGGACACTGAGTTTAACACTATTAGTGTTGAGAAGCACGACAGAGTACGGAAAGGAACACTACCACTAACATAAACTATAATTTGATTACTTGTGCATTACAAACAGAACCACCTTTATAAGACACACATTGCTGTTTTGTTCCTCTGTTTGAATTAACTGCATGTAAAAAGGAAAAACAAAGTTAGTTTTTTTTAATATCATGTTTCCATTTTGTGTATTTGCCCATGATGCAACATTTCCAAAAATCTGTGCAAAAGCTTTACTTCGTTGCTATGGTTTAGATTATACAGTATTTAATAGTCAATGAAGTAGAGGAGCGAATGTTTAGATAAGTTTGCAGGGGGTCTATTGTGGTATCCAGGCTACCCAAGATAAGAGATGGCAGCTGAATCAGATACGACAGGGAGCTTAAAAACTTTAAATCTACCCCATGGTGATGTCCTTTATAGACATTCCACATTTCGCATCCTGTCAGGTGAGATGAGTGTGGCGAGCGGGTGAGTCCGTTTTTCAGTAAATGCAGGAGACTATACAGGTTGCAGGGCAAGAGGTTTGGTTTTATTTAACACAGGCAGGGCAAAGGAAAATTCAGAAGCAGGACTGAATAAAGATAACGACTAGACACAGGAGCAAGACATGAAATGAGCCGCAAAGTAAACTAGATGCAAGTGAGAGACAGGAGAGGAACTGAGGACAGAACAAAACTAGACTAGGAGGAAACTGAATAAACTGGACATAGGGTAAAGACAGAGGGGCATGACACGAACTAAACCTAGACTAAAGACAGAGGGGCATGACATGAACTAAACTTAGGCTAAAGGCAGAGGAGCATGACATGACCTAGACATAGAAGGTACTTACTGAGACACAGGTTATAAACAAAAGGCTGATTGCAGGACACCAGAACAGATAGCAGAGGGTCTATGGTGGAAGTGGCAACAAAGGGGTCTTGGTACAGGTGTCAGCAGGAGTCCTATGAATGGTGGATGTCTTTGGGAGAAACAAAAGTCCTTTAGGCAAACTGAAGGTATAATTCAAATAGCAACAGAAGTCCAGATAAACAAAGCAAGGGTCTTGATAAGCAGAAATCCAGTAGGTAAGGCAGGGGGGTCTGGAATTCAGGTACAGACAGGCTCACACAGAGTGTGACTCACTGGTCAGACTTCAATGCTGAAGTGGGGAGCATTGGGCGTAGTCTCCCTATTTGGAGTCCTGGGTAGGTGAGAGATGATTAATCTAAGGGTTATACAGATGGGAAACATTGGGCTGCAGGATCAAGAAATTGGATAAAGGAGAGGGCTAGATGGGAAACATGGAATGGGACAAAACAGGGAAGGTGTAGCTGGGTTACAAGATGGCCCAGATCCAGATCATGGCCTTTTGCGTCGAGGGACCTGACAACAGTGCAGAAATGTAAAAACAGCAGTGGGTGCTTTCGGACAGTCATTGGTAAAATCGCCTGGTCACTATGGGGTTAAAGTGCCATCTGAAGTTCTGTATATTACTTGAAAACATTTAATCTCCCTAATAGTTTTTGTGAAGAATAAATAAATTAATAATTACTTAGGTGTAACTTTGCAAGTTTTAATGTATTGCATATCCTTTACAGCACACTGCACTTGAAATCACTTTCAAATGGTATGTGCAATGATTCCCATATGCCAAATATATCCTATGGTTATGTTTAATTAAATGAAAAGCTTGAAAGCACAGGGGTTAAATAATTATAAAGAAATAACAAAGAACACATATACTGTACAATAGTGAATTAGTCTATGCTGACTGTTTGTTTTTCATTAATTACCGTTACAAATTACTATCTTGAAATGCTAAATGTTTTCAGTCACAATAATGCAAAATGTTCTGTTAACGTATAGTATGTGTCACTACTTCTGTTCCAGTTCAGCAAAAAATAATTTCTTAAAAGGATTCAATCCAGTGATGGCATATGAAACTAGAAAAGGTCTTTTGGCAGTGTCAACCAATGTGGAAATAATTAGAATATGTGTTTTGGCAGTGTGAGGGCTCGTAATGCTCCAGATTCCTCTAGAGAGGTCTACTCTGTCACTCAATAAAACCGATCTGTGGGTGACTTTAATTTCATTTGACAGTGTTTGTCTGGCATATAGAGCTGAAGTGAAGAATGGGCATAATAATGAAAGTTTTTATGACTACAGTTAGGAAAATAGTTTATATGGATTCGTAAATATGCTTGTAAATGCATTTAATATATATTATTTTGACCGCTCTCTTCAATTCAATGCGACTTTCTGTCAAAGTCAACTCTTTTGTCCAGCATAATTGCAAACTATATGCTCTTATGTAAAATAGTTATTTTTATGTGCGTATATACTGGAACTGGAATGTCAAATATTTCTGTTTAACATTTTCAAACAGCTATGATGAAAATTGTATCTAACATAAACATAGCAACACTACTATTATGTGGCATCAATGCTTCTATTTATGGATATTTGGTTTCTTATTTTCATGAAAATGTATTCCCTATCTTGTCAAGTCTTCACTATAGGAGTAAAACTATCCTCTTAAATATCAGTAAACATTTTATATCAGTTATATATCTGTGCCTTTACCTCCTAGACCAGGGATGTCAAACTCTGGACCTTGGGTTACAATTCAAAGAAATTTTTGAATGCAATAGATGACGAGGGAATCCTGAAAGTTGTAGCTCAGCAACGTCCACGAAACCAGAATTTGACATCCTTGTCCTAGAACATCCCTTTTATGCCTTTTGACCTAGTTTAGTTATGCCAGGGGAGATTTTCTTCCTCTCACAGGACCCAATTAATAGTCTAATCAATAGTAGTATGTTCATTAGCTTTTGAAATGTATTTTCTGGGAGCTACTATCACTAATCTTCCTTTATGCTTGACTACACATACTCGCCCATGGATTTAGTCTTTGCAATGGTTATACCCATATGTGCAATTGTAGTAATGGGAGTGGCATCTGGCACCTGGTAGCCATGCTGTTTTGGCACTCTTGAAATTTATTACAAATTAAAGTCCTTGATTTGTAATTGGGTCATTGTGTTTGGATTTAATTCTTCACAAATGTTCAAGACATTTTTCAGGTGCCACAATCCTAGGAGTCATCATATATTTATAACTATGGAGAAGCTCAAGTTAGGTGTGCTCAGGGATACTGTGTTCCGGCAAATGAAAAGATGCTTGTAGTTCAAGACCTGATGATGAAAATTTTGTTTCTATGCAACTGTTTTTGCCTACTATAAGCAGGTGTAATTTCAACCACTGGGCAGCACCCACACCAGCATTTTTTTGGGGAGTTCAAACATCATCAGCCTGAAAGATTTCCACAATTTGCCGATGTTTCACTGTTTGTGTCCGTTCATTAGAACTAAAGCAATTCTTGATCACCACCACGCTGTTTGGGTTTCCCTTTAGTGTTTTATGTCATTGCAACCATGTTTGTATATGCCATTGTTGGCAGCAATGGTGACCTACAATGGTTAATAAATAATAGACATGTCCAATTTTGTTCCGACCTATTGGGAAATGATCCAAAATATTGACAATTCGGTTCGATCCGAATTGCTGATGTCCAAACTGAATTGATTTCCAAATTATAATTATAAATAATATCATCTAAAAAAAAATTGATTATAATCTGCCAGGTCTGTATATAGTCGGAAAAATTCTGATTTAATCAGAATAGTCAAAAAATAAAAATAAAAAACGGCATAGAACCTAACCCTAATACTAATACCAATTAGACATGTGCACAGCACAAAATTTCGTTTTGAACTAATGGATTAGTCCTAAAATGCAATTTATTTAGTTGCTAAAGAAATTCGTTTTCAGTTCTTTAGTATGAAAACTTAATTTCATTCATCCGAAAACCAGTGGATACAATTACTATTGTAGTGGCTCCTCAGAGGGCTGAGATCGCTGCTTGTTACAGTATCTCTCACTCTCAGCACAATGTGGGCCATATTACATAGTTGGTGCTAACTTAACCAGAGCTGTTGTAAACTTCCCAGAGCTATTATAGCCTATGGAGGTTTTCAGTTTACAACAGCTCTGGTTAAGTTAGCACCAACATTGTAATACTGCCCGTGTCAGGCAAAGCTGTTACAGTAACTGACTGCAGCTCATCACAGCGCTCAGAGTTTCAGTAAAACTAGTAAATAATATTTCTATATATAAGAGGTTAGAACAATATTATTTCCTTGTTTTACTGAAACTCTGAGCGCTGTTACAGTCAGTTACTGTAACAGCTGAGCCTGATACATTGTACTAAAAGATAATATAACAAGCAGCCGATCTCAGCACTCACAGCCACTGGATTTAAAGGGCTTAAAAAAAAGGCTCCTCTCTGTATAATGTTTAGAACATTTTACTGCATTAATTAATACCCCTCTCTGTATAATATATAGAACATCTTCCTGAATTAATTAATGTCCCTCTCTGTATAGAACATCCTCCTCAATTTATACCTTTCTCTGTATAATGTATATAACATCCTCCTGCATTAATACCCCTCTCTGTATAATGTATAGAACATCCTCCTGCATTAATTAATGCCCCTCTCTGTATAGAACATCCTACTGCATTGGCATGTGGAGGGTGCAGAACTTCGGATGTTGCGCTCTTCATTGTTGGTCTCCTTCACTCATCAATGTAATATCACAAAAAGGACTGAAACTAAAATGTAGTGCATTTTATTTTAGTTTCTTTCGTTTTTTGTACTGAGCAGTTTCGTTTCTCTTGAGTCATACGAAAACTAAATTATCCCAAAATTCGGACTAAATCGTTTTAGTACTAAAACGAATGCACATGTCTAATACCAATCATGACACCCAGAAACCCTAATCCTTAACCTAGCTCTAGCCCTTACATAACCTAATCCTAGCCCTGACCCTGATCATATAATACACAGAAACTCTAATCCTAGCCCTAACCCTAGTCTCTTACCAATTTTATTTATTTATTTTTTTCTTACATATTATACATTTGAATATCAGAAATGACCAAATATAATCAGACATTTCCGATATTCCAAATTACACCGATATCGAAATACCGGAAGCTTCCAATATTCCAAACCGGTTGATTCAGATTATTTCCGAATCTGATATTTTTGGATTCTGAAACAATCAGAACCGAGACGTATTTTTGAGCACTGCACATGTCTAGTAAATAACCCTGTAAGTGTGCAGTTGTATTATTATGTCTGTGTGTAAAAGTAATGTAAGTGTCTGAGCATTACTGTGCTAGTGAGTATGTCTGTACAAATGCTCTGCGTGCGACTGTAAATGGAAAATTTGTGCTTTGTACCTAATTTTTAAACCTATATTTTGAAAATGTAGCAGTGTTCACAAGATTGCTACAAAAGGTCTACCTCTATTACCTAACAAAATGGCCACGTATTAAATTCTTTACACTTTGTACATATATTCTAACCTTAGAACCCATCTTCTGCCAACAAATGAAACATGCTGTGTATCTCATAAAGTGGTTCATGTCTCCCTCCATCATAGGTAATGCCCTTTATAACATTAACACTTCTATACTTCTTTTGACCTTGACGCGTTCTAACTTTTTCATGGCGTATCCTCCTCTTTTCCGGGTGCCTAAAGTAGGTTCTTCTTCTAACCAATGGCCACGTATAGACTGCGATAGCTGCAGCAGGTGGGGTTGTGAGCCCAGGATGCAGTGAAATAAGCAGGTTTTGCAAAGTAACAAAAAGGGTTTATTTTAGAATAAACACAGGAACATAAAAGACATGAACTAAACAGTTCATAACTAGACACTGGAGGAGACTGGGCACAAAAGGGAATAGCTTAGAGAAGGAGGCTGAAGTAATAGGAGGGATGGCTGGGAGTAGTGGGAAGGGAGGTTAAGGAGAACTAAATGGGAGCGGTTAGGAAAGCAAGAGAAATGAGAAATAGCAAAATGAGAAGAGACTAGAGAGAGAGTGGAAATAGACACTAAGGGAAATTAACAGCTCATGGGACAAGCAATGGATAAACAATAATACACTAAACAGATATATACATGAACGTGGTATCAGACAGGGAACAAGCGATAAGAATGGTCTAGAAGCAAAATCAATGGTCTGGTACACGGAGATCCTAGATGGGGACTGAAGGTAGCAGGATGGGGGGGTACCGGTATGGAGGTGAATGATTGTCCAGATATTGCAGAGGGTATTCAGGAAAGTCCAGGAACGTGTATTGTGCATGTTGCAGGGTTTACCGTGGGTAACAGGGGCCAAAGCGTGGTGACCCTGACACAAATATAGAGTAGTCACTTGTTTTGAGTTTACAGTTAATTATTTTTTGCATCTTTATTTATCTTGGAATTATCCGTTTTATAGCACTATGAAAAATGATGTGTAAGGGACAACTGCACAAAAACGGTGCCATTCCTTCACTTAATTAAATCCTACATTCCCAGTGTGTAACAATTATTCAACTACTTTGTGCTATATACATCTCCTACATGGCATTATGTATCACATGTAAACACTGTATTTGACTCGAGCTCTGTACAATTTTTTGCATGTGTTGTCATGGTTTGTACTCTCATTATTCCCTAATACAAATTGATGAAAAATAGGAAAAAGAAATAGTAAATGCACTTCACTGAGTAAGGGCAGTATTTTGAACTCTCTGGTTGAAATAACACAGGTTCAAAGGAGATTTATAGAATCTCAGGGTTGTTGCATTAATATGGTGAATGTAGAGATTCTGGTGGATATTGATTTTTGTGAACATCTTGAATGTGATGTTGTGGATTGCATAAGAAAATATAATGTATTTAGTCCATGATTTATGTGGGCTGCTGTACTCTGTAAACTCGCTTCTTCACATTTTAACAAAAGTAATTTCTGATTATTATTTAGCTTAAATGGTCACTCACAAAATTATTGTGGGGATAATGAATGCAGATCTTCAGCTTTGCTGTGACTCTTAAGAACTGTATTCTGCTGGCAAATGTTTTTGTGTCAGATTTACTTTTTATTGAAAAAAAGGTTTGAAACATGCGATCTGAGCTAAAAGCCTAAGGATTACATTCTGAGAGAAGCCACAATGATAGTGTTGACCCAACACAATTAGTTTAAAGGTCCATTAAAGCAATGCACAAGAACAGATGAAGGCATTTCTTATAATGTGGATTAAAGTGCTATGTAATTCTCCCAAATGGGAGATTTTTAGGAAACACATTCTATTCTATTGGATATAAGCAATTTAGTTGAAATTGCGGTTATTAAAAAAACAATATTTTCCAAAATGTTCGACTTTTTCACAACCTTATGCAAAAAATAAGCAAAATGTTCATGTGATGATAAAATTGACATTTGGGAAAAGCAATGACATTTTTTTAACCCCTTCTCTACTGAGCCATTTCACCCCTCTGTGCAGAGCTCATTTTGATAGTTTTGTGCTCATGTTTAAACGCGATTTGAAGTCATGTTTTATTATAGGACCCTGAGCAGGGGCGTAACTAGAAATCACAGGGCCCCATAGCAAAATGTTGTATGCCCCCCCCCTGCAACCTAACACCTCCCCCTGGAGTCTACCCCCCCACACAAAAAAAAATTAACTAATGCCATTGAACAACACAGTATCACAGAGCATATCACGGAGCTGCACAGCAATAAAACTCACAGTAATGTGCGGTGTGTATGAGCGTATCACAGAGCTGCACATCAAGAAACTCTCATGGAAATGGGCAGTGTGTGGGTATAAGCATACACAGAATCCACAGCTGTAAAAGTTAACAGTAATAGGCATAGGAGTATACACAGGAGCCACAGCAATATAACTTACAGTCATGGTTGGGGTGTATGGGCACAGAATCCAGAGCAATAAAACTCCCAGCAATGTGCGGTGTGTACAGTATGAGCATATCAGAATTCACAGCAGTGAAACTCCCAGCAATGCAGTGTGTATGAGTGTATCAGAATCCACAGCAATAAAACCCCAGCAATGTGCGGTGTGTGTGTGAGTGTATCAGAATCCACAGAAATAAACCCCCAGCAATGCAGTGTGTATGAGTGTATCAGAATCCACAGCAATAAAACCCCAGCAATGCAGTGTGTATGAGTGTATCAGAATCCGCAGCAATAAAACCCCAGCAATGTGCGGTGTGTGTGAGTGTATCAGAATCCACAGCAATAAAACCCCAGCAATGTGCAGTGTGCGTGAGTATATCAGAATCCACAGCAATAAAACCCCAGCAATGTGTGGTGTGTCTGTGAATCAGAATTCTTTATTATATATTTACCGGGTGCCCCGTGGCTTTGATTCCATGCAGGGGGGCGGATGTCATGCAGGAGGGTGCCCGGTCCTGAATAGCATGAGAGTCCGTGGAAAGAGCGGGCGGCTGCGTGCGTGTGTGTGTGTGCAGGTCACGCGCTCCGGCCAGTCAGGTGGTACAGAGACTCAGTACCACCTGACTGGCTGGACCGCGTGACCTGCGCACGCACGCAGCCGCCTCCCCTTCAACATGGACTCTCACACTATTCAGGACCGGGTACCCTCCTGCATGGCATCCGGGCACCCTTAACCAGCGGGCCCTTGGGCGGCGCTCGATGAGTCAGTCCGGCCGGGCCTGCTCATCTTCACCGGGCCCCACTCGGCTGCAGGCCCCATAGCGCCCACCTGGGTCGCTATGGCAGTAGTTCCGCCATTGACCCTGAGAAATTATATATCCTTATGTTCAGCAGATTCATAATATATCATTATTAAATGAAACCGTTCTGTCCGAATGCTATATCAAAAATGCTTTGTGGTTATTTATTTTATGAGGCCCCCTTGTTAAAACAATTAGAAATGGGAACCTGTTACTGTATTTTTTGGAGAAAATATGCAATTTTGTGTTCTGCAACATTGCTTTTTATGAAAAATATTACTGTATAAAACACTGAACTAGCTCACGAAGTGGGAAATGAAAAGGTAATGGCAGTGGTATTGCTCATTTTTATTTTTTTTACATTTAAAGTTTTTATTCGGAAGCAAAGTCAGCAATACAGTCATAAAGAAAATGGCCTCGCAGGGCCAAAATGAGTCATCTGGAAAGAAGAAAATGGCCGCGCAGGGCCATAAATCGTCTGTTTAGAAGAGCACATCAGAAAACAAAGACATTAGTTATTAATCTAGTCTCAGATACATAAATTACAGGAATATCAGCAGTCAAGAGCGAGGGGAAGGAAAGGGACAGGGAGGGGGGGGGAGAAAAAATAAATAAATACCCCATGACCCCAAAAACAAAAATAAAACAATGGGTGGGTGGCAATGGCCCACTAGGTGACCTTCCTGGCTCACTCCCAGGAGTCCATAGGACAAAGGAGGCCATGGAAGAGTGCAGGTCACAAGGCCAGGTCACTCGAGGGCCAGGTATGGTGGTCAGAGCCATGGTGGCCACCACGATGGCACACCACGAGTTAAACCCAGAACGCCAAAAATAAAGGAGGAGGGAGAAAAAGGGAGCACAATTAAACATGTGTGAGGAGAAGAAGAAAAAAAGGGGGGGGAGTCTCAGGTGTCATCGGTCCCAGGAGGGGTTTCATCAGCAGAGTCCCTAAAATACAAAAATAGGTGAGGAAAAAATAAAATCTCAGCGGATAGAAAACTCATAAAGATCTGAAAGGGGGGTGTCATCTGTAAAATAGATGGGACAAAAATGGAGTCCTCAGTATTTAGGAGACAGACAGTGGGGGGAGGGGGGTTCATCATGGTGGGGGGTGTCATCAAGATTCTGGAGAAGGGAGCGATGCATAGCCAAGGATCAATAGCCAAAAAAGTGAGGTGGACCGATCCCTGCTAGAAAGAGTCAGCCAGTGTCCAACAAGAGAGCAGGGCCCACAGCCCCCTCCGTGACAGCACCCAACGGGGACATTCCACATCTCGACCCAGTGATGTGGTCTTCCACAGCAGTGTTCCTATCCACCGGCACAGTCACCCGCTGCCATCTATCCAACAGGGGCAGCATGCCCGAATTCGGCGGTTTGTCCTGCGCCAGGTCATCCAAGGAACGTGCGCCTCCTGGAGCTTCAGTAGCATCCTCCTCGGCTCTCGACCCCTCCGGGGTAACCAGGGCCTTCTCCGGTCGCGCCGTAAGTGACAGCCCCATCTCTGCAGGAGTGGTCGTCGTCCGCCCGTCAGTGGTGTCGATCATAGGCCGAGGCTCCAGGACTCCAAACACCGCCCCCACAGGAGGTCGCACAACCACCACCGCACCTTCAGCAAGCGGCTCTGGTCTCAAGACATCACCTGGTCCTCCCCGCAGCATGTCCAAAATGCAGCGTAGGTCACCCCGGGTCAGCGGTTGGTCGGCATCAGAGGACAGGGAGTGCAGGTAGCCATCCAGCCGCTGCAGCGCGGCACCCAGAGTCCCGGCAGGGGGGAGAACAGCCACATCCAGGGAGGCACGATCCATCAGGCAGTGGGGATCCATCAATGTCCAAAATGGCTGCCGGTAGTAGGCCGCAAAAGTAGGCCCGGAGCTCCAAAAACGCCCCAATGGTCAACAAATGTAACGGAAAGGGTCAGGGTCGGATTAGCGGATCGCCAGATAGACACCCCTCCAGCAGATAACCACCAGTCGACAGCAGGTCACACGGGTCAGTTCAAATTCGGCAGAATCACACGAGCACAGCAAGAGTGCGACCTCGCTCATCGTATTGCTCATTTTATACTTAGATAATGGACAATGGACAATGCCATTGCTTTGGATCAAAAAATAAATGTAAAAAAAAATTATTTTATATTTGTGTGTTTTGTTTTGGTTTTTTTT
This sequence comes from Leptobrachium leishanense, assembly GCA_009667805.1. Classification (NCBI taxonomy): domain Eukaryota; kingdom Metazoa; phylum Chordata; class Amphibia; order Anura; family Megophryidae; genus Leptobrachium; species Leptobrachium leishanense. Next base: position 178,631,279 of record CM019067.1, on the reverse strand, counting down.
TACGTGATATTTTACATGGTCATCTTTGGTATCACTAGAAAGGCCAGTCTCTGAACTGTCCAATGACACCTAACGTGACTTTGTGGGGTGTAAAGAATTAAAAATACAGGCACCCCTCACAGCAGTGAAGCGGCTCGCATTTTAGACTGACCAATGTGTAATAACGCTTTGTGCCATCACCTCCAAATTTGGTTCCAACGTGGGAAATGAGAAGGTGAGTTAGGGCAGTAGCATTATTTGCTTTATAAGTGTATTTGCTTTATATGGTGTAAAAATCAGAGACATGGGGTTCCAAAGAAGCAGTGTAGCAGTTTAGGTTTTTGATGAACCAATGCATAATAACGCATTGTGTCATTGCCTTTCTGGCATTGCGGGAAATGAGAAGGTGAGTTATTGCAGCATCATTGTTCAAGTTATAATTGAAAAGTGAAAAATTGTACTGCATGAGGAAAAAAAAGAAAACAAGAAGTATTTGTTCTGCTATTTTGCATATAATCTGGTCATTTGTGATATCACTGGAAAGGCCATGCTCTGGCCTTTCTAATAATACCTTCCATGTCCCTCAGGGAAAGGACCCCTGTATCTTCATCATGGGGTATTTCCTGCCTGGTGGGGGTCCCTTTCTGAGGGCAAGGGGAGTTCTGGGAGAACATTGTGGTCGGCGCCAGATTGACATTGAGCCACGGGGCTGCGACATCGCTCAGAGCGCCTCCTTCACACCAAGCAGGAAAGCAAAGGAAGCGCTCAGTGCGTCATCCACAGCCAAGAGGTTAATTGACCATGACACCTAAGATAGATAGGGATATTCACATAAAATAATACAGAAAATTAATATAGATTAATTGGAGTACAATTTATGCAGACAGACATATGGTAGACAGACAGATGCTTTTAAAACGTTCCATATGAGTTAGAGTTAATTGAAGGACTCTATAAGGCTAGGGTCAGACTGAGGCAGTGCGAACGCGCGTTCTGGCGCACATAATCACGGCCGCACTAGCAGCAGATGACGGGCAATGACGGCCAATATACGAAGTACGGTCGCACAAAAGTCCGGCCGCGCAACGCAAGTGGAAAATGAACGCATTTTTTCGAGAACGTTAAACCGCTGGTACTGACGTACAGAGTGCGCTGCGGCCGCATAGCAGCGTGTGTGCGTGATTAGGAGATGTCAGACGCTGCTAGTGTGCGGCCAACATAACGTTCAACAGCCGGATTTCCCTAGACTTCTTTTCACCCCATCGTCATGAAATACGTCCAGAATTGCGCATCGTCTGACCACTTAAGCGTATTCCGTGAAAAAATGCGTGCGCACGCATCGACGTACATTTTGACGGTGGCCGCAGAAAATGCGCTCATCTGTCCCTAGCCTTAGAGTAAAAAGGTTTACAGAGAGGCAGAAAAAATTATCTTAGCAATATAGTTTTTTTGTTGTGTTATTGTGATGGATGAAAGTCGTATTGATAGTGGTCTGCCTCTTTATGTTTTTTGCTTGCTGCAAAGAGAGTTAGAAATGAGCAGAGGTCCATTGAAAAGGACAGAAGGAGAGCATCTCAGATCTCTTGTATATACAGTACACAGTAGGTGTTTTCTGTAATAAACACATTCTTTGTGTCTAACTATATGCATTATTCATATAAAAGATATTCCATACAGTAGCCTTGGATGAAGAAAAAAGGATGGAGGTGAAAAATCTATTTTGCATAGCATGGGTTGATTTCCTGGAAGGAAAGGAGAGCGGACTAGTTTAAAAAATTTCAGAGACATGGGGGTCGATGGTTTTTTATTTTTTGTTTAAGGACTCTTACTATTATTGTAAGGTAACACTTACTATTAATGGTAGATTGCAGAAACCTGAAACTTTAAGCCTTATGAGCATTTTCAAAGAACCTGCTTGATATGTCTACAAATCAAAAGCTTAACACATTCAGGAGCTGCTCCTCGACTTGTCACTCTCACTTGGTCTTTAAAAGACTTATTATAACTTTTCTATTCCCCACACTACGTAGGATGATCATGTCTGTCTAAAGAAACCTCAGATACATTGCAAAAGAGATCCAAATAAAAGGGTTTGTAACCCCTTTTAAAAATTGACTATAAAGTTATAGAACAATAACATATTATTAGAAGGAAGACATGCAATACAGGGGAGGGATGGTTAGAGATGTGAAAGAAAAGGTACTAAAAACAGTTTTTTGTATTGATTCCTAGTATGTGATTTAAAAGAAGTTTAGGAAGATTATGGGAATCACAGACGATGTAGATATGAATCTATTGGCTGGATTTGCTAATGGTCATTACTCATGACAAGAGTCGTTCATGTTGTGAGAAGGCACTCCTAAATAACGATTCATTGTACATAGCATCTGCAAAAGCTGATCATTAATCAGTGTAACTGTAAGTAAAGAAAGGTACAGAGTTCTAATATAGCCAGAACTCGCCGTGAGAGTCATGATGGCCGAATGCATGAACGTACACCCAGGATACCATAAGGACTTATATCATATTTATGTTAAATGCACTTATATGTTCCTACAGACAGTTCCTTTATGCTTTTGGTGACTTGCGTGACGACAAGTGACATTTCACTTTGCAGTGTTAAGCTTGTTCAGGGTGCATCTTTCAGTTTTCTCACATCTAATTTTCTTATTCTGGGTTCATTACTGCAAAAATGGGATGGCTATTCTTGCTGGTCTGCCGATGGCTGGAATGTAGGTGTGCCGTGGATATTCCAGTGAGTGTAGAAAGGGTCTCAGCATACTCTAAAATGTGCCTTTGGATTGCCGAGGGCTTGGTCTTAAAGTTGAGGCTCGACATTTTGGAGCTGGCAACTTTTTGTGTGTGTTTGCAAATGTGTTGGAGGCACATTGAATTTTTTCCGGTTTATTTACTTTTGTTTTCACCACACTAGGTTAATTGTATTGGGTGAGTGGTGTACCGCAGCTCCATTTTGGTTGGTGCACAGGTCAGTTCCGCCATTCCTTAACTTATAATGGTAAGAACTGAGGAGATTTTGGCTTTGCAGGGCACTCTTTCTCTTTGTGCCTTTGGCAGGTTTTCCATTGTGACTCTCAGCTCTTGCATCATTCAAAGGAGTAGTGTTTCATAGTAGGATATATTACTCTTTCCTTGAAATTTGTCAATATTTATTCAAAATAAAGTATACTAGGATTTCTTTGTAAGCTATGAGACTGTGAATTTGTTTTATGAAAGCATCATTATTCTATTAATTGCAGATATTTTGAAGGAGCATACTTAATAAATCCAGTCTGTTAAAAATAGAATTTTAACAACAATATACTTAATTTCTATATATTCGACAAGAAATTAATCATAGATACATATTTACAATGGACGGAAAAAAAGACGTGCGTCCATCAAGTTCAGCCTTTCACACAAAACCTATGCTAGCCAAGATGCAACATTCTGAGAAAAAATACCGTCTTGACCCCAGATGGTGGTCAGATTTCTCCTTGGATCAAGCTGCTTTTACCTACATTACCACATTACCCAGTCAGTGTTCTACCCAAGAACAAGAAGTTTCATCCAGACCAGTTTTTCTTAATTTGAATAGTAATATCTTGTGCGGGACTGTGTCTGAAAGCTTTGGCAAACTCCAAGTAAATCCCATCCACTGCGACCCCCTGATCTATACGTCTACTTACTACTTCTTAAAATGCAATTAGGTCATTTCAATAAAAAAAATCCTTTTTATTCAACAGCCTTCGGGATGCTGCAGACAGCATTTTCTGCATCTCTTCATTATTGATACCAAAGGAAAGATTACCTGCTCTTATGTGCAGGTGGAAAAGCATTGACATCAGGTTACAGAGTGTTAAGAAAACAGAACGCTCTGCTGTAAAGCACAAAATTTTCATCCTCTGCCCCACGGCTTTTTTTCACAAATTTAAATAATATCGTGATGCACTTGGTAGCAGATAGAATATATTTAAAGTACAATTACAAGATACCAGAATATTCCTTTAAGGCACTTTTAATTTCAATATTCATGGTTAACTTAAAATAGACTAGGTACTAATGCTTTCTCCATTTCATCCCGTCCCACTAAGCGTTCCAAAATATTTCCTGATCTGTTAAGTAGTACCAAAAAGTACACATGGTTTTAGAAGTAATAAAGGTTACGCATTTTCTAAATTAGTTTTATGTATAACTAGATGGTATTTCAGATAGACTCTTTATGTCTTGACATGAAAGGGCATTCATTAACAAAACCACATATATATCTTTTTTGCCCATGATGACTGTAGCCCCATGGTCCTTCATTAGCAATATCCTTTCGGTTATGTGCACATTTTTCAAAGGTTGATTAGAACAGCTGTCATCATCTCTATATCTCCTAGGTCTCTCTCAACTACTGATTTGCACTGAATTCTCACCCATGATAGATCTAGGAATTAGTCATGCAATGTTTGTTCCTTTCTCCCTTCCCAATTATTTTCATACCTTTGTACTTTCATGGGCACATTGAGATCTAACTGTATAGATGTTTTAAGAATCTGACATTATATGTCAGCTGTCCAAAGTATCCCAATAAATTCTCTTTTTTCATTATTTTGTCCCAATAACATGCTTAAAGATCTGTGCATTGGGGTTTCTTACTTAAATTTTAAGTTATGCATCTATAATAAACAAACATCAAATAAGTTTAGTCGTAAAACTGATTTAGTATTATTAATACTCACCATTTCTATGAATAATTTTGCTCCGTCTTTAAAATAACCTTTTGTAGATTGAGCAGTTTTTAATAATAGTTTTCCAAATAAGCACTGTCATTAATTCCATTAAAAGTGACCCCAGGCTAAGAGAACAATTACAATATGTACCCATTTGATTTGCAGAACATTAGGCAGGACATCAGAGAGCTAAAAATGGAAATGCGAGGAAGCCTGATAATAACTGTGAGATTATTTATCTGTGTTACAAAAACAAAATGTAAACCCTGTAAATTGCACAGTAGGTACTCCCAAATTATCTACGTATGAAATAAAATGGAGAACAATTGTTTAATCATTTTTACATACATATGTGTCTGTTTAAAATTGCAGTATACTTCGTATTGGAATTGCTGTAACCAACAGAGAAAATGGTGAAAAAAATTAACTACAGGAGATGCAAAATTAAAGTAATGAATTATATTTAGTAGACTGATGCTTTTATGGAACGTGATTTGAAAAGTTTCAATACAGAAATGTGATCGGCTCATCCTTCATTACTCTAATACAATGAGTACACCATTGACAGACTACTTAAATAATTGCAACTGAAAGTCTTTATTTCCCAGATAATGTTTCTATTCCGTTTCATGCTTGGCTTGCTGTAACCTTGCTAATTTTTCACATACAGAAAGTGTTATTTCTTATAAATAATTTGTCTTTCTCTCTACAGTAAGTTGAATATTTTCAAGGTGTAATTTTTCTACATTTATTGTTTTGTTTCCCTTTTTAATCCTTGTTAATAGTATTGTTGTATAATGCATGGTTTTGGAAATTGTAAGTAGAAGTGTTTATTAAATCAATATAGCTCTGATGATTATGATTGATGCAAATCGCACACAGTAGTGTTGATTTCCTTTCTTGCTGTTTCCGTAACAATGTTTGTTTTACGGGACTGGGTTGTTAGCCCTGTGCCCAACCCCCATATTTGAAGGACCGGGGATCGCTCTTTGTCTGGCATCTACCCTTCGTCCTGTCTAGCATGGGTGGCCCCACCAGGAGATTAATCTCCCGCTGGTATAGCTCTGTATAACTGATGCACACAAGCCCCCGACCATGACAAGGTGGCGATCCTTCGAAGGGTGGTAGATGGTGTAGATTTTACATACAACAGAAGAGTTCACCTACCTGGGCAACATTGTCAGGCCTCATGGAGGAACAGGCAGAGACATCATGAGCCACCTCAACAAGGTCAGAAACGTCTTTCAGATGTTAAATAACATATGGAAATCTCCTCAATACAGCACCAATACCAAACTGAGACTGTACCAGAGTTGCGTACTTTCCACCCTGTTGTATGGTTCAGAAAGCTGGAGAATGAAAGAAAACGACCTCTCTAAGCTACCAATATTTCACACAAAGAACCTCCGAAGAATCCTGCGAATCTTCTGGCCCAAAACCATCAGCAACCAACAACTCCTCATTCAGTGTAGACAAGAATGTATAGTGACTATCATCACAAGAAGACGATGGAGAGGGATTGGGCATGTCATCAGAAAAGAGCATGGGGTCATCACCAGAACTGCCCTTCATTGGACACCAGAAGGAAAACGCAAGAGAGGAAGACCAAAGAGCACCTGGCGTCGTATGGTGAACCGAGAACTCAAGACTATGAACCACACGTGGGGTACCATACAAAAGCTAGCCCAGAACAAACAGGAGTGGCGAACCTTTGTTGCTGTCCTACATGCCAATAGACATAATGGTCAATAAGTAAGTATTGATGCAAATAAAGAGTGTAGCCATTTTGGGTAAATTTTACATTTTCAACTCTTTATTCAATTTATCTTGTTAATGAACAAATTAATATAGCGCAAATTTATTTAATTTTTAAGAAATTGTGTTGAGTTATATATGAATATTAATTGGCTTTACTGAATGGACACACATGTTTTAGGAAAGAACCTTTCTCTTTTTTCCCATTATTCCCCATTACTTTCATCATGTAGTCATCAGCATCATCAGCGGACCTGTACTGGCCATCTGGCAAATGCACATCACAAACCTCTGCCCAAATTCCCACCCACAGACCATTTATTTTTTAGAAATCCTGCCATCTTCTTTGTAGGTTATTTCTCACCCGACTCCATGTCGATTAGTTTTGAAAATTGCCTTCTAGTAATAACATGTTTTAACAGCGATAAAACAGCAACTCTAACACCATAGAGCCTCTATATATTTTGATTGCCTCTCTTCTGCAAATAACTCCCCTACTATGGTCTCCTATTTAACTGAGCTTTGATGATATTCTTTAATAAATATTTTCAGCTTGTGAGAAATCTGAAAAGACAACTACCTGACTTCTTTCTTTTGCTGCTGTGCTTCATATTCAATTACCAAATGTGTTTTGGAAACACAACCAACCAACTTTTGGTAGTCTATGTGGAGACATGGGTTCGATCCCGACGAGCACCTCTCCAGTAAGTGTCCTTGGGCAAGACACTTAACGGTACATACTCGCCACCCAGGACATACGAGAGAAATCTCAATGTATCCTTCCTGGTAAAATCCTTTCTCAAAAAAAAAATTAAAATAAACATAACACCAACAGGGTTATTCAGAGAAAAGCACAGGAGAATGACTGGAGAATGAAAAATTCTAGGTCAAAATAGCCGATTTGCAAAGTGAGATGAAAGAGAGAATTTTTCTGGTTTGGCTATTTTGACCTAGAATTTTTCATTCTCCGGTCATTCTCCTGCTTTTCACGCTCTCTGAATAACCCTGCAAGTGTAAGAAGTGTTGGTGCCCTAAATATATTTTCAATATAAGTTAAAGCAATATCTCCTTGGTATAAATACAATTTGCTTTCATGAATTGATATACAGCTAAGCTGCTTATTTGAAACAGTATAAGAATTAATAGAAAATCTAGGAGCCAATTCTATACGTAATACATATTCTAGGTAGCTATGTAGATAAGGACAGATAAGTGATAGACACGGATAAATAAGTAGTTAGTACACACAGGGTTATTCACAAAGCAGTTTTGTTCCACTGTTGAAAACAACAGCAAAAAGCACAGTAAAAATCAAGGACAATTCAACAGTGGCATGCAAAACAATTGCTTGCTTCAATTACTTGCTTCAAACAATGGTGAACAACAATGAACAAAAGCACCACTTTTATTGTTCTGTAGAAAGAGTCAACTACAGCTGCAAGTTGAGTACTTCTTACCCAGAACGATCAGATGCCGACCATTCGGGATTTCGGATTCTTAGGTTTTTCGGAGTCTGGCTAAGAAGCTGCCCTAGATAGTTAATTCACCATAGTTTTGCTGAGCTAATCCTATGCAGTTCGCAGACATTAATCCACCTTTGTTTGACTAAAACAACAGTGGTTAGTCAATTGACCCTATAGATTGGCAGTCTATCTGATTAATTATGCCCTTTTTTGTTACACATAATATAACATTTTGTCCCTTTTGCTGATGAGTGCATTGTCTATTAAAGGCCTTACCCAGATATAGAAATAATTGTGATGACCTTCTGGAAATTGGTTTCCTGCCGATTGCTCTTAATTGGAATAGCTCTGCATTTGTAAGGAAGGATTTAATCTGTTGATGATTAGCTTTCTTTTTTTTTTTTGCACTGACAGGTTTAATTAATCAGTTCTCTTCGTGACTAATAGGACTAGCCGTATTTTCCAATGGGGCAGGTTTACTATCTCGGCAGGCCTTTGAAAACTGGAAGAAAACCTTGCTTTTTTCCATTCTAAAAACAAAACTTAATGTCCGATTTGGCAGTTTGATGCCTTCAATGGTTTTAATAACGCTGCTTGACACCTTAAATGTCTGGGATAGAGGTACTCTTTGGATATGGGGTCTTCATCTTGAAAATTACAGATGTCGTTTGCTAAATTAGAAGGCGTAATAAAACCGGTTTTCCTAATGAGGTGTTAATACCAGTAATTTATTGCATATTAATGGCTATAGATTAATTCCAGACATGAATACAGCTGTCCAAAGGAAGTAACGTATTAGCAATAACACACGCCAGATGAAGTTACTGTGTGAAATTGGCAAGCATGCCTGGGATTTGTGGTGGATTAATGTCTCAGAATTCTCTTTCTCTCTTTTTCCTGATAACAGTCATGTGAGACAGGATTTGGTTAGAGATGAAAGTAAGCGCACTGTCCCTTCTGAATCAAAAATATTTTGTATTAATATTTGTATTGATGCTTTTTTTATGTAGTTTTGTTTTAAGCATGTGAGCATCTTAAAAGGGACAATTCGGGCACTGTTACCATTCTTTCTTTTATTTGACAATTTTTATTCGTGGATATATGGCATACACAGAGATGGCACTCAACGGTTTGCATAGAAGGAGAAAAAAGTAGCCAAGAGAAAGTATATGCCATATTATGCATACAACAAAAAGATACAAATCTAAACGCAATGTAGACACATTTTATATTCTTATCATAATGTTCACACGGTTACAAAAAATGACAGTACAGGTTAAGTTTTAGTTAAAATGCAAAGGAAACTAAATATAACAAAGAAAAAGAACTGCCTGTTCAAACTGTCAGATATGGGTCCATGTGAAAATAGAAGAAGAGAGGGGGAGGACAATGCGGGAGTCTCTGTCCTCGTCCATCATTTATAAGTATGTCCCCAAAGATATTAGAGTGTTTCACCCTACTACCACCTCTGCAGAATACTATGCAGTATATATTGGAGGAATGTTTGAATGGAGGTTCGAAGCCAGGACTCCAGGGATGAAAGCAACATTTCCATGTGGTGACAACTTTTTTGATTTTATTGACTAATGTGTGGAGCCAGTCCATGCAAAATAGGTGGTGTACTTTGGTATTGAATAGAGGCAGTGGTGTTGGAGCTGGTTGGTTCCAAGTGTGAAGTATGGTTTTACAGCACAATGCCAAAACTAAGGATATAAATTTTGAATGTGTAAGCACTGTTACCATTCAATAAACTTTAATTCATGGCCACAGTCCTAGATTCCCTTTCCTATTCAATTTCTGGGAAGTATCTAATGTACTGTACTGTGCACTGATCAACCACTACATTAAAACCACTGCCACATGACGTGAATAATATTAATTATATTGTTACAATTGTACCTGTCAGGGGGTGGGGGTATTAGACAACAAGTGAACAGTCGGTTTTTGAATTTAGTAGCAAGAAAAATCGGCAATCTAAAAGATCTTAGTGACTTTGACAAGGGCCAATAATGAAGGCAAGATGATTGGGTTGGCAAGTCTTGTGGGCTGCCCACGGTATGCAGTAGTCTGTACCTAATAAATGGGATGCAAGGAAGGACAATCGGTGAACCAGTATCAGTATCAAGGGTGTCCAAGGCTCTTTGGACCAGATATACTAGCCTTCATCCCTATATGCACCTATCATACAAAGAAATCTACTGCTGTAGCTCAAATTGCTGAAAAACATAAAATTGACTATGACAGAAAGGTGTCACAATGCTAAATGCATCATAGTTTACTGTGTATTTGGCTGCATAGCCGCAAACCAGTCATAGGGGGGATGTACTGAAGCATTGATAATGGCGCGAGGCTTTCGTTATCGATGCAAGCCATCTTTCTGTAGTTACTAAAGGCAGGATCACGATGCAAAGTCCACGCAATCTTAAATCTCACTACGGGGCGTTCAAGCTGCCAAATCTAGAATCTGCCCCCTCACGAGGCAGGGATCTCATAGCATCACATCTGCCTCAATGCTATGAGATCCTGCCTGAAAGTCATATAGTCAATGAGAACAAAATATATCTGCAATCCATAGCCATACTGTCGATGATCCAGTCCTTTAGGACAACCCAAGGCTGGCAGTTCAGGGCTTATTATGAAGAGCGGGTGCAGTGCAGCCCATCCGCTCCCCTCTAAAATCCTCAAGGTTCTTAAAGGGATAATAGCATAGGAGGGACCCTGGGTGCCCAATATGGTTTATTAACCACTCAAAGTGTAGTGTAACTCCCAGTAACCCCCTTCCACTCCATAAATCTGGGGATTATGGGCACAACGCCATTTTTTCTGTATGTATGTATATTATGCTTGTAACACCAGTTCATCGTTTTGCTGCTGTTCCTTTTTCCATGTTTTTGTTTTTAACCCCAAATGGGAAGTGTTTGGTGCGTGTATAAATAAAACCCACCATCTTTCTGCCTCTCCTTAGCTGAAAAGCAGCAGGAGGGGCATGGAGCTGCTCAGTAGAGTGGCTTTTTGTACATTGGTTAGGTACTCACTCTACAAAGAGGTGCCTTGAAGGGGCGAGTGAGCTTACGTTGCAATGGCCATTGAAACAAACTAAAACCTCATAGTGTTTTGTTGTACATGGAAATACATAGAAACGAGGGCAGATGACACCTTTTTTCTCTTGTTATGTTTTATACATTAACTGGGCTGTTACTCCTGGCTGTTGCAGCCGCTCCGGTGAGTATGGGCATGATGCCATTTTTTCTGTATGTATAAATAAAAGTAACCCCCTCACAAAATTTTAATTGTACCCATACTCAAAAAACAAATAGTGCCGCAAATCAGTAAAAATAATGGTAAATTGTGTGCCGCCAGGTCACAGCAAAAACAAAAATATGGTCACAGAGGGTCACATCCTACAGGAACCTTGTCCCCAAACCCTGCAATGAACCAATATATCCCAAATTAAACACTTGACAGGCATACACAAAAACACGTTTCGCAAATCACCATAATTAAAGGCAAACTAAGTTCATGCTCCAAGATCAGAGCTAAAAGAAATCGGGTAACAGAGGGTCAAATCCTAATGGAACCTCACCCCCAAACTCTGAAATGAACCAGTATACCCAAAATCAAATGCTAGAGCTCCATACGCAAAACAAAAACACATAGTGCAAATTACAATAATTACCCGTTGTCACAAATCCCTGATTATCCCTACATGCAGAATTGTCACACTCAAGCTTGCCAGCGTTTAACTAGCAAAGAGATAGAGAAAAGTAGTCACAAACCAGAGTCCAGAACCTGAGGGGGTAGTCGAACAAGCCGAGGTCAAAAACATAGGGGATAAATTTGTACTAGAGCTAGGAGAAAAAAGGGTTAAAGTATGCCAGAGTCAGGAGCCAGAGGGGTTAAATGTATGCCAGAGTCAAATAGGGAAGCCAGAGGTCAGAATAGTCAAAGGAAATAGCCAAAACATCATAAACCAGAAATTAACCAAAATGCACTCTTAGTTAATAGAAATGATGACAGGACACCGGTATCAAAGAAACTCTAGCATTTGAAACTGGTGGCCATTTCTCATTGACCTGCACCATAACACCACACTCCCTGACAGATGCCGCTTCACGCCCCGGCACCTTCGAGAGCCAGCAATATAAACTGGCCACCAGTAAGCATCAAGCAAAGATGGTGCCGTGTGCCAGGGGAACAAAGAACCCACATCGTGACAGTACCCCCTTCCCTACGGAAGGCCACAGGATGACCAGACCACCAGGGCGATCAGGATAAGCCAAATGAAAAACACAAACCAAAAGAGGAGTTTGAACCTCAGAAGCAGGGAGCCAGGACCTGTCCTCAGGACCATAACCCTTCCATTCAACCAGATACTGTAACCATCCCCTAGACCAGGGGTCAGCAACCTTGGCTCCCTGGTGTTTCGGGAACTACATCTCCCACGATGCTCAGTCACCCATTAGGCTGACTGAGCCACATGGGAATTGTAGTTCCCAAAACATAAGGGAGCCAAGGTGTAACGTTGGGGGCTTCCAGCCTCTCCAGTGTGCTTGAAGGCAGCATGTCTGATGCTGCTCGCTGATCAACACCCGGTTTAAATAGAGACAGGCAGGGAGGTGGCTGCATGAGGTGCGGCTTGAGAGGGGGTCGTTGTCTGGTGAAGGTCTATAAAAACCCACAGTTCCTTCTAAGCAGTGCCAGATCGTGGTTATCCATACCTGAGTTCCTTGTACCTGAATTCTCTCGTGATTTAACCTGTTATTGACCTCTGCTTGTTAACTGACTATTCTGCCTTTCGTTGCCCTAGACTATTTTCTTGTACTACGCTTCTGCACTGATATCGACCCGGTTATTCCATTTGACTATTCTATACTCTGTATTCCTGATTCTGGCTCGTTTGACTACCCCGTGTTGCTAACCTGGCTTCGTATTACGACATTGTCTTTGATTAACCGTTTCTGTCTAGCTAGTATACCTGAAAAAGTCTAAGGACCAGACAGTTAGGGATTCTTCTACGGCTACCCTGTTGGTAGCTTTTGGGCTCTGTGGAGTGTTGGGCTTTAAGGACTGCGTGGTGGGATCCGGGAACCGTGACACAAGGTTGGCTGACCGCTGCCCTAGAAGGTCTGTAGTCAAGGATGGAACAGACCTCATACTCCTCCTGGCCCTCCACCATGACTGGAGAAGGAGATGGATTGAATATAGTATATCTATTGCATAACAAAGGTTTCAATAAACTGACATTGAACACCTTGGGGATGCACACGTTTCTGGACTGGGTTTTAATGTTGTAGCTTATCAGTGTATACATTTGTATACCATTTCAGTGTGTGTATTCAACACTTGTGGATGATGTATATTTTTGTGGTGTACATGTATGGGGGTGTCTGTTTGGGATTCAAGAAATATTGTTGTTGTTTTTTGTTTGATTACAGGATCATAAATATGTGGTGCACATATCAATTTCTGTTGCAAAGAGTGCATTGCTGGATACAGGGGATGGGGCAAAGTGGTCATGTGACTCTGCTGAGCTGCAACTCCATTATAGGAGATACATTAACCCTTTGGAACGCTGTGTCTGTATCCTAACACCCCATACCATAAGGTCATGTGAGGTGTCATTGGAATTCTAGAGTCTAGCGTTTCCAATAATACCAAACATAGGCATATAAAATGAACAAACAATGGATGATAAAATTTTATTGTTTTAAAACTTTATTCTGTTGATCTGTAAACAGCAAATAACTTGAGCATGAAAATGAAAAGAGGGAATTTAAAATAGGAATGAAGAACAGCGCTATTTGGAGTCAAAAGGATCTTTCTTGATTAGGGACTCTTGAGAGGCAATGGTGGGTAGTTAAAATTTTTATTCATACCTTACAGCTGGGGTCCCCAACCCTGGTCCTCAGGGCTCACTAACAGTCCAGGCTTGGCAGATATCTGAAGCACAGCGCAGGTGATATGATTTGCTGCTCAGTGATTGCAGGATTCAGTCTGCATTTCCCCAAGGTAAACCTTAAAACCTGGCCTGTTAGTGGACCCTGAAAACCAGGGTTGTGAACCACTGCCTTACAGGATACTAACACAAATATGTCCTGGTTTGTTAAAATCCATCAGGATTTCAAGGAGGACTTCAGTCCTTAAAATAAATTTTTTCATGAACTAATTCAGCATCTGTTTTAAGACAGTGTTTTCCGGTTTCAGCGAGAAATGTAAGATCATTCCATAACAATGCATGCTGTATGCATTGTTCCTACAACGATACCGCCATTATACTGTAAAACAATGTTTACTTGACTGATAAAAAGCAAAAATGTAAACCCTACTCATTTATTCAGCATTTAGTTGATTTAATAAACCATAAATGTTATTTTTATATACTAGGAAACTTTTATATTTTGACAAGGTCATTGTTTAATTAAAAAGACTTAAATGATGCATCTGTTAACATCTCACAATATACTGTATATAAAAAAATATTAACTGATTAGACCCACTTCAATTAACCTTATCTTATTATACTACAGAGCTTTTATTTTAAATAGATTTGAAAATGACATTGAACTAAGATCACGATTGTAGTCTTCTTATTAAATATATCCATGATTTTACTTAATGCCTCTATTAAATCAATCCATGCAGAGATGTTGACTTAAAACCATTCCCATCAGCTGAAATGACCTAAATAAAACTGGAGACGTGTCATCAGCAAAGTATTTTTAGATTAGCTTTGTGAGTCAATTTGAAAGCCTGATTCACCGCACCTCACACACGCTATATGAAAGGAGCACTGTAAATGAATGCAGTTAAAATATAATTTTTCTTCTTTGAACATTACTTGAAACCTTTATACTATAGTTAATCGAGTCGGGCAATGGAAACTGAATGTAGTAATTGTTAATGTACATGAGTACCCGTGGAGCTACTGCCGCAAGGTGGTTTTGGGGGAAAAAAAATGCAGTAAAGGTAGAACCTGTGAATTCGACTGTGAAGCTAACTATCACAATACATGGTGGGTTATTAAATTACATTTACTAATTTTGTAAAAAAAAAACTACGTCCTTCGTTTTGTGGCCCCCGTCACTTCCGAATGGGCCATCTTCAACCTCCTCGCTCCTACCCCTACCCACCTCCTTTCCAAATGTCACCGGTTCTGGTCAGCCTTGTTAGCGGCTGCAGGTAATAAGGCCCATTTCTCGCAATAGATTTCTCCCACTCCCCTCGCCTTTCGCATGGTGTATGATGGGATCTACTCTGTTTTTGGTTGACTGGGTAGAATCCTCCTTAGACCAGGAGGACAAAACCATGAAATATTTTTTGAAATGGTCACCTTTTATTGCGGTCCTCCCCGATGACACGAAGGCCTCATTATGTAATACCTTTCTCTGTGCCCCCTGGTATTCCCGACAAATGTTGAGAGGTTCAACGTGGGTCCCCTTTACACATCTGTTTCCACGTTACCCCAATTTCTGGCCTCTACTGACCCTGCGCCTGCTGCTACTCCTTTTGATCCTGTAGGTGATGACCCCACGTGCTCTACCTTGGCATTGTCCCAGTGATTGCTCACCCCTGACTTCCTGTGGCCCTCAGGCAGGGCGTTATCCCCATACTATTTGTCGCCGCCTCAGTTGTGCCTATCTTTTGTTTTTGTCTCACTGTTGTTATGCTCATTGTTTCAACGCTTCTGTTCCTCAATTGAACCAACAATAAACATATTATGAAAAAAATTATGAAAATGCTTATTTAAAAATAGATGAAACATTTAAAAAAATAAATCAAAAAGACGTTTGATATGGAGTTGGTTTTGTTACTAAATAAAGGAAAGGGAAGCAAAAAAAATACAACTGTTTTGGTTTGTTCTTGTCTAATTTTGGATCAACAGCTGCCAGATGGATATGGGGAAGGTTGAACTTGATAGACATTGGTCTTTTTTCAACATGTGTTACTATACTGCTGACGAGATATGATGTAGATATATAAAAACAACCATAGTGATGCCTGAAATTCTGGAAAAAATATTTTGTAGTTTAGAACGCTTCATTGTTACTAATTGCATAAATATCTCTCAGAGACACAATCAATTAGAGTTAAAAGCAATAACTAGAGTAGGATAGAAAGCACAGGACAAAAAAATAGAAGAAAGTTTATATCGAGACTCTAGAATACGCCTCCATCAAATGCAGCCAACTCTTGTCTTTCTCATGAGTAAAGAAGTGGTCCACAATTGTAAATGGAAGAGGCTGGAACTTGGGGTGCATTTCAATCTGTATTTATTAGATGAATATAAAAAAGCACTAAGCAATATTCCAATCCAAGTGATTCGTTTTGATATGCAAACTTCATCAGGTAGAAAGTGTGATATGTATAAATCACAATCATATACTGGACTGGTCCCGGCTTTCAAGGCCGTAATGCTCCACTGCAAGGACTCGGACAATACTGCCCTGCAATGCCATCGGAGTAATTTGTGATTGATTGCAGAATTCAAAATGGCGATATTGGGGCACATTGAGCTCATATCACCACATAGTGAATCCCACCCTTAGATTGCTTTGGTTTTATGATGACACTTGGCAACTCTTAATATAACAAATAGTTGTCTCGCATTTAAAACTGTAGGATACGTAAAATATACAAAATCTCAAAAAATATATATATACGTATCTTTTTCGTGCATCTTCAGGTGGTTCCTCCTTTCCACCCAAACGACTGGATTTCACAAAATAATGGAAGTGCACTGAAAATATGAGGCAAAAAACACCAACATAGCGTTATACTGACACAGGTTAGGTGTAAATACCCCTGCTACAAACTGGCGCTTACAAGATAAAAATGAATATCATGCATAACACGAAATACTCAGCCACACTGGTCATCAGCCGTGGAATCAAGGAATATTCTGCGTGTAGGTTCCCAATATCTACCGATCTCGTAGTGGGTCTTGTAAAAAGAAGCTCGAAGATAAAAATAAAAATTCTTTTAATGAAATTTAAAACAAATTAAACAATTCATTTAAAATGTTGAAGTCCTTCAGTGTCCAACATGTTTCGTCGTAGACTTCCTCAGGGATAATGACTTCAGTTAGGTTTCTCTGTTAAATACTCTTCGAGCGTCAATTGAATCACAATCAGCTGTCTTTCAAATTCAGTTTCTCATCCACCCATCTCTTCCAATTGGCCACTTCTTTTCATTATTTAATTGGTTAATTGCCACTTCCTTATTCTGTTATTCTGTGTCTTCACTCCATCAGGCTTCAAACATCGGCATCACTCCGCCTTCCAGCGAGGAAGATCTGGAGCTGGAAGGCGGAGTGATGCCGATGTTTGAAGCCTGATGGAGTGAAGACACAGAATAACAGAATAAGGAAGTGGCAATTAACCAATTAAATAATGAAAAAAGTGGCCAATTGGAAGAGATGGGTGGATGAGAAACTGAATTTGAAAGACAGCTGATTGTGATTCAATTGACGCTCGAAGAGTATTTAACAGAGAAACCTAACTGAAGTCATTATCCCTTAGGAAGTCTACGACGAAACATGTTGGATACTGAAGGACTTCAACATTTTAAATGAATTGTTTAATTTGTTTTAAATTTCATTAAAAGAATTTTTATTTTTATTTTTATCTTCGAGCTTCTTTTTACAAGACCCACTACGAGATCGGTAGATATTGGGAACCTACACGCAGAATATTCCTTGATTCCACGGCTGATGACCAGTGTAGCTGAGTATTTCGTGTTATGCATGATATTCATTTTTATCTTGTAAGCGCCAGTTTGTAGCAGGGGTAATTACACCTAACCTGTGTCAGTATAACGCTGTGTTGGTGTTTTTTTCCTCATATTTTCAGTGCACTTCCATTATTTTGTGAAAAGCAACTCTTAATAACCTGATAACTTTATCCTAATAATTAACCTTATGTCAGGATCCATGGCTGTAGCCATCCTGAAACCCCCCCCTGGTGGTTCACTTCCATCCTGTTCCTGCCCTGCAACCAGCAGTGTAAGAGTTAAACACAAAACACATGTGACTCACGAAATAAAGGGCTTTGCCCCGCACTCACACTTTGCTGGTTCATTACAGCTCATGCTCACGAAGAGTGAACATCGTTGCTACTCTGCTACTCTGCTACCTGATCCTGATTCCCCATTTCTGGTTCCTGCAATTACAACCATCATCCTCTGCAATCAACCTGGTTAGTCTTTATTTCCATTCACCCTCCACCATCCATATCCTCTGTTTATCAGTGCAGACCACTGCATCCTGGGCTCATACCCCTGCCACCCAGGTACCAACCCCACGTTTCCTGACAGAATGAACCAGCCCAATACAAATGAGCCCGCAGTGCTGCACTTTATGGTGGAGTTACTGAAGACGACCTTCCAGGAACTATTTAAAAACCTGGCTGATTCCCTGGTGCAATTGCTGCAGAATATTCTGGGCACCTCAACTAAGGTGTGCGCTCCTCCAAACAAACGCCATGATCCCCTGTCTCCTGAAGAGCGTGTCAGGAGACAAAATAGCAATTTGTACCTGTACTGCGGGGCAGGATCACATTGGATATCAGACTGCCCAGAAAAACTCCACAGATCTGTGGTTGTCAAACCAGCACCGGTTTCTAAGCCTGCTGCCAATCCCAAAGACGCTCCAGTGCTTAGAACTCTGAAGCAAACTCAGGCTTCCAGGCCTGCTTCTAGGCCTAAAACTGCTTCAAAGAGACCTACCATCCTTAAGCCGGTACCCCTACCCAAACCGGCCCCCAGGAGATCTCTAGAACCCAAACCTGCATCCCGAACAACTCCTGTACCTACACCAGTCCCCAGACGAACTGTACCCGCTGTATCCAGGCATGTGACGTCTCTGGAGGTCAGTTCAGAAGAGGAGTATGAGAACCCTATAATGCCTATGGAGACTGATTACACTGTGCCCATAGAACCTGTCCTTCCCATGGATCTGGAGACCACCGTACCTGTGGAGACAGATCTACCAACCCCTATGGAGATCATGTCCATGCCAGTTTCTACTGTGACACAGATCCCTTTCAAACAGGTAATGAAGGCCAGGCTGAAGAAAGCCCAGAAGATTAAGAGCTCCCTTATGGCGATCACAACTCCCAGCCAGCACAATCCGCCGCTGTCTTCTTGTGTTTCTTCCCTGTCTGAATATGACCCAGAGGACATCGCTGTCTCTGAGGAGAGCCCACCGAGACAGACAGCCCGACGCTCAAAGGGACCCCCAGGTCAACACCAGGGGTCTGACACCCCTATAAAGGCATGGCGAGGCTTCTGTTCTTCATCCAGCGATGGATCTGTATCAGAAAGGGATTGTGGCTGGGAAGAGCAAGAAGAAGAGGACGAAGGCATTAAGTCCTGGCTGTGCGACTATCCTTCCCTTAGTGATGGATCAGGTTTAGAAGGGGAACCGGGAGAAATGGAGAAGATGCCTACTCTGATGTCTTCTTCCTATGTGGGCACCAGGTTCGAAGGTGACTCTGCCTCCTACTTGTCTCCTTCTGTCGCCAAGGCCAGACGCTCCAAGGACACTCCTGTTCATGAAGACCCCTTACCCGAGGATCCATGTCCCTATACAGTACAGGGATGTTTTGCTCTACCTACCTTGGTACCACCTGGATACATGGGCACCCTCATTCCTAATGCATCTTTTGACCCATCACCGGAGGACCGTGTCACTGCTTCTAACGGGACTGTTTTTCGTCGCAAAGATCTCGACATCTTCGAAAAGGGGTTACTCCGGCGTAAGGAGATTGAAGATGCTAAAGGGGGAACGCCATCTGGGTACACAGGTATTCTCATTCCTGTCATGTCTGCTGACCACACGAAGACCAAGGCACGGCGGCGTCAGAGGAAGGCACGTGCCCAACCCTGTACCACCACTCCTGACCACCGTTCTGCCCTCCAGTGGTGTGACAAGTACTGGTCCCAGCACCCACCAGAGTGACCCGTGCCTGGTCATGGGCAGTCCTGCTGCCATCCTTGGTCACTCGGAGCGTGACCTGAAGGGGGAGGTACTGTCAGGATCCATGGCTGTAGCCATCCTGAAACCCCCCCCTGGTGGTTCACTTCCATCCTGTTCCTGCCCTGCAACCAGCAGTGTAAGAGTTAAACACAAAACACATGTGACTCACAAAATAAAGGGCTTTGCCCTGCACTCACACTTTGCTGGTTCATTACAGCTCATGCTCACGAAGAGTGAACATCGTTGCTACTCTGCTACTCTGCTACCTGATCCTGATTCCTGCAATTACAACCATCATCCTCTGCAATCAACCTGGTTAGTCTTTATTTCCATTCACCCTCCACCATCCATATCCTCTGTTTATCAGTGCAGACCACTGCATCCTGGGCTCATACCCCTGCCACCCAGGTACCAACCCCACGTTTCCTGACACCTTATTAACCTAATAATTTTAAGATATAGTTTAATAAAATACTGTTTAAATATTCTGAAATTGGCATTTTTAAGTGGTATGTCATATTTTGAAACTTGTAATGAGAAATATATAAACAAATTTCCCGTGGAGATTTCCCCCCCCCCTTTCCTTACTGATTATTATTATTTTTTTTATTATTATTATTTTTCTCTCTGTTTCCTCTTCTCTTCTTAGATCTGTCGCCTCCCTTTCTTTAGGGTGCTGCCTGTATATATAATGCTGAAAAGTTGACAAATATGGTTACTATGTTGTAAGTGTTGTTTATCCTTGTTTTATGTTTGTATGTACCAATTTTGCCTTAAATAAAGTATTTAAAAAAAATTCACTTGTTAAAGTCTTGCATGCATGTCCCTTCTAAACACAACTGGTAATAGCTAGTTCTCCACTACAAATCTTGAGCTTGTAAGTCTAAAAGCATTCTTTTATGGAGTGGACTACATTGTTTGTTAATTAGATCCGCAATACAATTGTATGGCATAAGAATTCACTTTCTTTATAATATGGCTATGAGGCCAGACGCAGCAACAGGACAAATACTGCACTGTTTTTTGTTGATTGTTCTTTCTCTATAGTTCACAACCATTGATGAGCAAATGTCTTCTGTCTGCCTATGTCTCTTCTGTACAGATTATCTTAAAATGGTTTACTCTTTTTTTGACACTGTTTTTAAGGCACACCTATGACAAACAGGGGCAAGGAGCATGTGGTGATTCAGCTTAAGTACAGTGACGCTTTTTCTAGTGACCTGCATAATTCTTGAGAAAGCGTTGAATTGCATGAAGCTGGCATAGCATAGGTTTATCACACATGGTTGTATTTTATCTGCGAACAGCTATTTGCAAGTGGCTCATAACCATTAATTTCCGCTTCTCATTTAATTATCTTTGGAGTAATCTGATAACAAAAATGGTTTCCTTTGCCCTTTATAGTTTGTATAAATCTCTTTTTTAAAATCAAATGGCAGGATATTTGAAAATAGGAAAAGCAGAATAGGAATGCTTGATGTTAATGTAAAATAAAATTTGTGCATTTATCTCCTGTATAGGGGAAAAAACAAGATGTTAAAATAGTGAACAGCTATATGGGATAACATGCTTGGACTCACTGCTGATACATGAGTTTGTTTAGAGGACAAGTATCTGAAATAAAGTTCAGAAACATCAAATTGAAAAGTATCTTCTGTATTTTTGATGCACCTTATTAGGTGTTTCTATCTCACTACACCATTCCATCAGAAGTACATAACATTATTTTGGAATCACCTCATTGCCCTTTATGTTCCTGAAATAAAGCATCAGTGAAAACTGATATGGTGCCTCATGCTCATTCAATAGCAACAATGTCATCAAAACCTTGGTAAAGGAAAAAATGTTAACCCTTTACTGAAAAACTCAGAGGTATATGAGATGTCGACAAGGTGGCAACAAGGAAAGCAAGACATGTTTAAAATGTGAACATTTTATTAAAAGTAAATTTTATCCTTAATAGACGGATAATGTATTTAATTTACATTGGATTTGTTTATTACATAGATTTTTGTGTAATAATAGGAAAGCATTTAAAACATAAAGGGCCACATTACATTCTCCACGCTAAAACGGGGGGCGCTAGGGAGAAAAAACTGCGCCTGCCATTTTAACGTGGGATTACAATGCGGGTGCTTAAAAAGCTGCCTGCATTGTTACCGCGTGCCACACCCGTGGTGATATGCAGGGGGAGACTGAGGAACTTTTCCCCCCAGTCTCTCCCTGCTCCCGCCAGACGGAGGAGGCGGACAGAGCCGCGGTCCTCGCCGCGGGAGAGGAGGTGAGTATACAATTGTTTTTTTTATTATTTTGGATGGTGTTAATGGATTCTGCAGAAGCGGAAACCATTAACACCAAGTCCTGACTGTGATTAACATTCTGTTAACTGTGGCCAGACGTTAATCAGCGCTAGTAGATTGTAATATTAACGCTGATTAACACTTTGCGCTCCCCATGTTAAGTATAGGGAGGGCAAAGTACAGTAACCTCACGCTGAAAAGCGCAAGGTACCAAACGCAAACTGGTTACGTAACCCGTTAGCGTTTGGATTGTAATATGCGGTAGCCACCGCGGCTAACGTTAATGCTCATGCAGGTGAGCGTTAACGTTAGCACCTAGATTGTAATGAGGCCCAAAATATATTATATATTGACCATGTGATTAAATGTAACCGCAATTTTTTTTTTTTTTTAAGTGATGATTTTTTTTCTGAAAGAGAAAGGTCACAGTCAGCTTTGGGTAAGTGCAGGAGGTGCAAAGCACCCAGCCCCATCTATGGGAGTGTATATATGTATGGGGCTGCTTTGTTTTAGATAGACTCTGGTGACTGTTTTAAAGTGTATGAGGGGACTGATGTGGCATTTAATAGAACCTATGTGGGAGGATATGGGGACTGATTAGGGAGAGGGGGGAAACTGAAAGCAGCGGAAACAGGCTGGGTGGAAAGGGACTGATTTGTGTGTAGCTGGATGGACTAATGTTGGGTGTTAGATTGTAAAGGAACTGTTTTAGGATATAAGATGATTAATTTTAAGAGTGTAAAAGGAATGTGTGATGTGAAATGGCACATATGGAGTTTGTAAGGGGATTGGTGTGGGGTAATATTGGTTTGATGAGAAGAGTGAGGCTTTAAGGTGAGTAACATGTATATGGTAAGGCATATGTGGGGTGAGGGTGGAAGGAAGAAGACTGATACAGGGGTAGATGAAAGGAAACTGGGGACTAATGCAAGGTATGTGGTTGAAAGGAAACTGGTGTGTGGGGGTGGAATCAAAATGACATGAGGTGAGCACATAAATGTGTGTGCTTCTGAAAGTGTTTCTGTTTACCTGTGTGGGAGTTACCTGTGGGTGGGTTACTCTGCCTTTAACCCCATATTGACCAAGGACATACCAGGTATATCCTATGTAAATGGTTGCTTAATGACCAAGGATGTACGCATGGTGTGATGACGTCATTGACGTTGGGAGGCACTTAACTTCAGCGTCTGAGGACGCTGAAGCCAGAACGCCATGGGACCCCGGACAGAGAGGTGAGTATCTCTGTGGGGGCTCCTGCTTGTGGAGGACATGTGGGGAACGTCCCCTGCATATAGCTGGAGTCAATTAGGACGTTCCCCACACGTCCTCCGCAGGGAAAGGGTTAAGCTCTGTGGGTATGATTTCATACAGCTGCTGGAGAGCATTGGGAAGTGGTTTTTTTGGCATCGTTCTCCATGTGTTGAAAGTCAGCAGTTGATCATGATGTCCGTTGATGCAAATTATCTGTACTGTCCTGTGGAATTATATGGAATTCACTATTTCAGTAATTGCCACTTAATATAATTTTCACTGTGTTTCCTGTTGTAGTTGACTCTTAGGATTATTTTCAATAGGTGTTTAGGCTGTAGTTCTTGCCGAACTTGTTTAATCGTGGATTTCATTCTAGTTTTTCGCTGTAGTTTCAGTTGAAATTGTCCAGTATTGTGTTTACAATTTTTTTCACCAGTGTTTTGATTGGCATTTCTGGAGATAACCACTGTTAAATCACTTCTTGCAAACAATTGTAAAACAGTGCTAAATCGAGAATAGATATAATTTACAAATTTATAGAAAACTAAGCGCAATATTACAAAGCTGGCGCTAACTTACCAGAGCCATTATAGTCTATGGAGCTGTCAAATTTACAACAGCTTTGGTTAAGATAGCACCAGCTTTTTAATATGGCCCTTACAGTGGTACTGTTGTTGAACATTGTTCTGTTGTTTGCATCATGTACACCTGCTGCTGTTGAATTTTGCTTCTGTAGTTCACAGTAATTGCACAGAAGTTATTTTTACAGCTGTTAACAATTCTGGTAAAATATACAGCTGCCACAACCTAGGGAAGTTTTGATGAGGCTGTAATAGGACGGGAGACATTAACTATAACAGTTTGACTTTTTAATCATAACAGCATTTGAGCCAGTGCTCATGGTTCCTCCGTTATTTTTGAAGAGAGAACTGAATTTTCATTTGCCCGTAATGAAAGACTTTATTGTTTTAAGTTTTGTTCATATTTTTCTCTAAGTCACAATAAAAACGATTTTATCATAATGCCTCTTTAAAATCAAACCTGGCTCTAGTTTTATTATCTCTATCAGATGTTGTTGAGTTCTAAGTGCAAGATGAAAATAACAACTTTCTGTGTGGAAGAATTATTGCTGGACTTAACCACTGACTGAAAGAAATATATACAGTCAGGTCCAGAAATATTGGGACATGGACACAATTCTAACATCTTTGGCTCTATACACCACCACAATGGAGTTGGAATGAAACAAACTCCATTGTGGTGGTGTATAGAGCCAAAGATGTTAGAATTGTGTCCATGTCCCAATATTTCTGGACCTGACTGTGTGTGTGTATAATGTGTTAAACCGGTGTGTCATATATTGTTCATTGTGGTGTATTTTCCTGTAAATATCCTCAGCTGTAGACGAACCTAAGCATTTTTGGCCTTTTGCTTACAATTTGTAGTATACCACAAGCTAAAGTTTCACAGTTAGAAAAATATGCTTTAATTACATATAAAACATTGATGTAACTAGTTACGGAGGGTAATTGACAGAAGTCAAAAGTGATGAATAGCTAAAAATGATGAATATCTAATAGTAAAGCAATTATCTGCCAAGTGAAGATTGAATTAATCTCTCTGTCAATATTCCAATGGTATAATTATATCAGATAGATAATGTATTCATACTAGATGAAATTTTATTTGGGTTACTAGTCAGTTCATTTCACTTAAATTAACCCCTTAAGGACTGCTGACGTACCCTGTACGTCATGTCCACGGGTCTCCCTTAGACCCGTGGACGTACAGGGTACGTCAGCGGCACCTAATCCCCCTCCCGCCCGATACTCACCTCCCTCGCTGGATCCCTTGGCGATCTGGCAGGGAGGAAGCCTGCCCATGTGTCATCAGCAGGCGTCCCCAAGCAAATCAATGGAGGGGAGGGGATCAATTGAAGCTAGGGAGATGCTTTTTGCACCGCTGAAAAGGGGAGAGTCTCCCCTTTTCAGCGGTGTATGGCATTAACCGTTTTGCCGCCAAATCACGTTTCAGCGCAAATTGGCGCCAAAAACGTGATTCGAACCTGGAGGGGGCTGACATCTTGGATGTCAGCCAAGCCTCCAGGTCCCCCCCACCCACTGACAACCTCACCATATGTGTGAGGATGTCAGTGGGCCAGTTAACCATCTAGCTGCCACGTAGAGATAAGGGGATCCTAAGGATCGACCTTATCTCCCGATCCATAGCAGCTAGATGGTCATATTTGACATCATGGCCTGATCATGGCCTTTCCAATGATACCAAACATGACCAGGTTTGGTTTAAAAAAAACTAAAAATAAATAAATAAAATAAAAAAAATAATAATAAAAAAATTAAATAAAATTAATTTTTTTATTTTTTATTTTTTTTGTCTGGGGGGGTTTAATTAAATAGGACCTAGGCTGTCATCTCAAAATAATTAGCACAAAATGGTCAGAATGAGCGCAGCACACATAGGTGAACTTTCTCAGCAGTGAAAGGGTTAAAAGGCAAAAACATGTAAAAATTGGGTATTTCTATTCTCGGGACAAAATTTTGAAACTATTTAGCCGGGGTCTTTATTGGTGGTTGTTGATTTTGGGGATTAAATTACGAAAAAGTGTGTTTTTACCATTTTTTCATCATATTTCATATTTTTTTTATAGTAATTATTGGATATGATGGAAATAATGGTATTTCTAGAAAGTCCATTTAATGGCGGGAAAAAGGGTGTATAATATGTGTGGGTTGAATAAACGAGTAAGAGGAAAATTTGACCTAAACACTAACAGCGCAGAAACGTAAAAACAGCAGCGGTCACTAAAGGATGGATTTGTGTAAAACTGCCCGGTCACTAAGGGGTTAACATATAGTTATATATTCAACTTTGTATATATATTTATCATTATAGACATAAAATATTTTGCAAAAATAACTTCTTTATTTTGTAATTTAAGTATATATTTTTGTAAAATTATAAAGAGCATGTTGTTGGTTTTAGCCTCCAGAAGCAGTTGCAATTTACAGAAGATAAGTCTCAAATATATTCGTGTGAGTTGTGAAGCAAATCAGCAATTTTCTACATGCACTGTGCAGCTTCATCTGACATCATTAGTTGTTTACAAATACATACATGACAACCAAGGTACAGTAGCGTTGTCATATAATACTAACGAAATTTAGAAACCATGAAATACATGTTAGTTACATGAATACAATATTTATCGTCATTAGAAACAGTTATATAATAATCTAATTATATCATGGATTTAAAATCCCTTGTAACAGTCGGCTCTCCCTGTGCCTCCAGTCTTTAAAGATATCTCTAAAAACACATTACTTTAGAGAAGCCTATCAGCTCATGCCATAATCCCCCCCATTGCGCCTTTCCTGATCTATCTGCCACACAGCCACCATTCATCCACTACTTCTCATACTCTGCTTTATTTCCCTCACTTCTACGTGTCACCCCACTCCTGTCATGCCAGCTGGTGGTGCTGCTTTGATGCTTTCTGGGCAATGAGGTCGCCAGTCTGGCAATCTAGCATCTGGGACTGCTGCACCTGGTCAGAGACCCAGGACGGCTTTAAATAAAAGCAACTAAGGAGCTTTGTGTCCTGCCATGGTTTCTAGTGACCCCTCAGTGCATTCCTGATTACCAGTATTCTTGATCCCCTGGTTTGACTCGTGGCTAAGTATTCTTGGTTCTGATTTCTGCTCTTGTACCTGTTTGGTTTATATTTGTTCTGTGTACTGACCCTGGCTATGGTATCTGGACTTGGTTTTTGCTTATTATACTGATTCTCTGTACCGACCTCTGGCTTTGTGTATGTTCTGAAATATCTCCCCTGTCTTGTGGGTTCAGTACTTCTATGTATTGTTCACCTACTCTATTCAGTTTAGTACTGTCCATTCTAAGGACCAGCCTGTCAGATTAGGGGTTTCCTTGCTTAAC
Source organism: Leptobrachium leishanense (assembly GCA_009667805.1). Taxonomy (NCBI): domain Eukaryota; kingdom Metazoa; phylum Chordata; class Amphibia; order Anura; family Megophryidae; genus Leptobrachium; species Leptobrachium leishanense. The sequence goes on along the minus strand of CM019067.1, from coordinate 178,603,885 downwards.
TGGGTTTTGTCTGTGTGCTGATTGACTATCCTAACAACTCCTCATGTTATGTTTGTTTTTTTTCCTACCCATTCTACAGCTCTGCAGATTAGGCTGGTGGTTTATAAATGTAATTGTAATGTTTAATTTTTCAATTCAATTCAATTACACAGGAATTTCTCACCGTCTCCTGTATTGGTTTCTCAGTTTGGTAACTGGTTGTCTTGAAGACATACCCAACCCATCTTGCTTGCATCACCCTTTCAGCGCTATTTTCAGAACTTCTGTATTCTTGTGTCTCTCACGCGATTCCACATTCTTCCAGTTCGCAATTCGTAAACTAAATTTTTTATTTCCTCATATATATATCTCGGTCTATTCCATTAGGTGAGGAGATGATTGTCTGAGGCTCTGTAATTATTGAAGCAGCCCTCAAATTTCCACTCGCAAGCTCGCGTTTTGCGAGGGGAAATTTAGTGCTGGTGAGTGAAACTGCACACGCAGGCAGCATGATAAAGTCTATCATGCTGCCTGCGCTGCGTTTTCAGCCGGCGGCCGTGTTTTTTTTTTTCTTCAGGCCAGCTGACGTGCTCAGGGTCAGCCAGTCTGCTTTTTCTTTTCTTTCAGCAAATGGGACTTGCCCCGAATCATTTCCTGGGAGGGGGGGTTGCAAATACTCTCAACTGCGGCACCTTTACCAGACCATCCTGCTGCACGCTGGATCTTTCTCCTTCACGCTGGGCCCCTTATCTTCTGGGCACAGCATGAAGGATAATCTCTGCCCCCTCATTCTACTACTATCCAGGTCAGGTAAGCGGAGGGGGGATGAAATAAATGGCAGGGGGGTGAAATGGAGAGAAAGAGATGAATTGGGGGGAGAAATTAAATCGAGAGATGAATTGGGGGGAGAAATGAAAGCTGAATTGGGGGAGAATGAAAGATGAATGGGGGGAGAAATGAAATGGAAACAAAGATGAATTGGGGAGAAATGAAAGATGAATTGGGGAGAAATGAAAGATGAATTGGGGAGAAATTAAATGGAAAGATGAATGAATTGGGGGAGAAATGAAAGATGAATTGGGGGGAGAAATGAAAGATGAATTGGGGAGAAATGAAAGATGAATTGGGGAGAAATGAAAGATGAATTGGGGGAGAAATGAAAGATGAATTGGGGGGAGAAATGAAATGGAAAGAAAGATGAATTGGGGGAGAAATGAAAGATGAATTGGGGGAGATATGAAAGATGAATTGGGGGAAGAAATGAAAGATGAATGGGGGAGAAATGAAATGGAAAGAAAGATGAATTGGGGAGAAATGAAAGATGAATTGGGGAGAAATGAAACGGAAAGAAAGATGAATTGGGGAGAAATGAAAGATGAATTGGGGAGAAATGAAACGGAAAGAAAGATGAATTGGGGGAGAAATGAAAGATGAATTGGGGAGAAATGAAACGGAAAGAAAGATGAATTGGGGGAGAAATGAAAGATTAATTAGGGGAGAAATTAAATGGAAAGAAAGATGAATTGGGGGAGAAATTAAAGATGAATTGGGAGAAATGAATTGGGGGGAGAATTGAAATGGAAAGAAAGAAGAATTGGCGGAGAGCTGAATTGGGGGAGAGCTGAATTGGGGGAGAAATGAAATGGAAAGAAAGATGATTTGGGAGAAAAATGAAATGGAGAGAGCTGAATGAAGAGGATGAGATGAATGAAGAGGATGAGATGAATGGGGAGTGAGAAATGAAATGGGGAGAGATGAATTAATTGGGGAGAGAGAAATGAAATAAATGGGGAGAGAGAAATTAATTTTGCAAAAGAAATTAAAGGGAGGGTAGAAATGAAATTCAAGTGGGGAGAGAAATTAATTAAAGGGGGCCCCTTGGCAGAAAAAAGGTTCCCCACCCCTGGTGTAAACTAAGGGAAAGTAAAAAGCTGCCAAGCTGTCAGCGTGCCAGAAGTGACACCAGAACCAGCGCCGCTACTACAACTCCCATTAGAGGCCATAATTGGTGAAATGGTGGTGTAGGCATTTGAGGTTATGCAAAATAAATCCTATTTATAAAGAAAGAGATGGGTGATACAGAAGGAGCAAAAAATAAATAAACGGGGATGGAAGTATCGCACACGAAAATTTATGGATTCATCTATATAAGCATCCAAGGGGGAAACCTGACTTTGAGGTCTTCTAACTTCTATTGATAACCTGGCATATGAATAATGGGAGTATTAGGTTCCACTTGATATATTGGATGCATAAACACCAAATTAATTTGGTCCTAAAAACTGTTGGAGAGGAGTCTGTACTTCATGGATGAAACTACTTGTCTGGGTCTGGTGCTTGGGTATACATGTATCTGATGCCTGGGTATTAATGTATTTATTTTTGTAACTTTATTCTGAATAAAAACTTTAACAGTGTAATTTCACAAGATAATTTAAGAAGGCGTGTTTAGGGGCGGAGTTTAGGGCAGGGTAGGTGGGGCAACTGGTGGCGAGTAACTCTTATGGTCTGGCTAGTAGCTTGGGACTTGAAATTTTGAGCCCTGATTGAGGAGTCTCAAGCAGTCATTACCACACTGAATACTATTCCATGTCAAGCGGCAACTTGTGTAGCCGTTTGACGTTTATACATTCGTACCACTGGTTTGCATGTCCTATACTTTATATAGGATTCTTTATCGTTCGTCATATGTCTTGTGTGCATTAAAATGTGCTACAATTGCACCTCCTAGAGTCAGGTATTTAGTGATTTTGGGAGAGTAAAATTTATATCGGCATTTGCCCGAAAAATTTATTCATATGCTTATCTGTTTGCTGTTGTGATTCATTAGAAGAACTATCTGACAAATTCATCACTTTCAGCAAGTTGTTGACTTGGGAGATAATCTTCAACTTCAGAAGTTTGATCTGTATGGTCTCCACCTTCAGATTAATTTTCCAAAATATCATGTAATGCAGCTAAAATTACATTTTTGAGCCTTCTTCGAGCACAAAGTACCTTGCGCTGAAAAGCTCAATCTCTGTTGCGCTAATGGGTTTTTTAACCCATTAACGTTCGGAATGTAATATGGGTAGCCTGTACTGGGGCCACTTAACCTAATGTTAATGCTCACACAGCTGAACGCTAACATCAGCGTTAAGAATCTAATATTGCCCTACATGTTTTAAAATGTTCTAAGCTGTTGGCATTTGCTGCACTTTCATAGTGAGCCTTAGCTGCAGGTTGTACATGTTCCCAATAGTTTTAGCAGCAGTAGTGTAATACTGCCCGTAGTATTATGGAGAAAACCTGGAGACACAGAAACCAGTCAAAATGACTGGTATGGCGTTTCTAGGTGCAGTATACTGATCTAAATATCTGGAACATGAAGAGAGATTCATGCCAATTTTGGCACCCCATTAAAACACCATAAGTGATGAAATGTCACAATGTGTGAAGAGTAAATCTAAAGTATTTTCAAAATTATTACAATTTAAAAATTCAAAACAATCAAAATGACTACTTTGGCCATTCTAGGGCCCTATTACATTCTTCACGCAAAAACGCAAGCAGAACGCGTGAATTTTTGCACGAAGCGTTAATCGTTAACGCACATAAAACATAGCTGGTATTACAATCCTCGCGCATTTTTCATCCGTTAAAAAATAACGTGCGTAAAATGGACGTGCAGCAACGTTGCGCGCAGAAAACAGCGTGCGGACTGTTTTTTCACGCAATTCAGCAGAATTAAGGACCACAATTGTCTCACGTTAAGTTTTTGCGCCTGTCAAAGTCAATCTGCGCATGTATGCTGCATCAATAAAAAAACACGCACAACTTCTCAAATTTATTGGTTTGGAATGAGTAGAATGTGTAACTATATTTTGCTGTATTTTTTTTGTGCTGGTGTATTTCGTTTCGTCCAGTTTGATAGAATTTGCCATTAACACCAGCTTTTAGGAGTTGCTAAAATTATGCGCGCAAAGGCTGTGCGTTACAAACTGCGCATGGATTGTAATACCATCCGTGTACCAGCACACAAATGCATTTGCACTCACAATGTTAAGTATAGGACACGCAAAATACAGTAAGCTCGCGCAGCGCTCCCGCAGGTTCACCTGCAGTAGAGGATTACGCACGTTTGTTGCGTTGACATGGTAATATGACGTTCTGCGCAAAGGGTTTTGCCCCTCGTGTTAACGCATTTTTGCGTGGGCGCAAACGTATGCGAGAAGAATGTAATAGGGCCCCTAGTGTTAAAAGTCTGTACAGACTCTGACCCAACCACCTCAACAGGCAGAGAATTCCACAGCTTTACTGTTCTCACTGTAAAATAACTCATCCTATGCTTTAGGCTGAATTTCCTTTCGCCCAGTCTAAATGGGTGACCTCGTGTTCTATGTATAGTTCTATTAACCCCTTAGGGACCACTGACGTACTATGTACGTCCTGCCCACGGGTCTCCCTTAGACCTGCAGACGTACATAGTACGTCAGCGGCGCCTAACCTCCCTTCCACCCGATACCTCCCTCGCTGGATCCCTCACAGATTTGGCAGGGAGGAAACCTGCCCCCGTGATTTACATGGGCCGGCGAGTTCGATGACGTCACCACGCTGCGTGGTGACGTCATCAGCAGGCGCCCCCATTGAAATCAGTGGAGGGGAGTGGGGACTTTTTCGGAGTCCTCTATCTCCCCAACCATTGAAGATAGAGAGATGCAAATTGCACCGCTGGAAACGGTTTCACTGAGGATCGCGATTCGGCGCAAATTTGCGCCAAATTGCGATTCAAACCTGGAGGGGGCTGACATCTTGGATGTCAGCCAAGCCTCCAGGTCACCCCCCACCCACTGACCTCCTCATCATATGTGTATGTCAGTGGGCCAGTTAACCCCCTAGCTGCCATGTGGAGATAGGGGGATCCTTTGGATCCCTTTATCTCCCGATCTGTGGCAGCGAGAGGGTCATATTTTATATCATTGGAAAGGCCTGATCATGACCAGGTTTGGTGTAAAAATAAAACTTTAAAAGATAAATAAATAAATAAAAAAATAATAAAAATAAAAATATCCTTTTTTTTGTTGTTTTTTTTAATTTTTTTGTCTGGGTGAGGTTTAGTTAATTAGTACCTAGGCTGTCATCTAAAAATAATTAGCATAAAACAGTCAGAATGAGCTCAGCGCACATAGGTGAATTGGCTCAGCAGTGAAGGGGTTAAAAAGCAAAAACATGTAAAAATTGGGTATATCTATTCTCGGGACAATATATTGAAACTATTTAGCCGGAGTCTTTTTTGGCGGTTGTAGATTTTGGGGATTAAATTACGAAAAAGTGTGTTTTTACCATTTTTTCATCATATTTCATATTTGTTTTTATAGTAAATTATTCGATATGATGGAAATAATGGTATTTTTATAAAGTCCATTTAATGGCGGGAAAAACGGTGTATAATATGTGTCAGTTGAATAAACGAGTATGAGGAAAATTTGACCTAAACACTAACAGCGCAGAAACGTAAAATCAGCAGCCACTAAAGGATGGATTTGTGTAAAACCGCCCGATCACTAAGGGGTTAATGAATAGGTTTCCAGAGAGTGGATTATAATGTTCCCGTATATATTTATATAAGGTTATCAGATCCCCTCTAAGGCGCAGTTTCTCTAAACTAAACAGGTTTAAACTTGTTAGTCTTTCTTCATAACTTAAACCTTCCATTCCCCTTATTAATTTAGTTGCCCGTCTCTGCACTTTTTCTAGAGCCATAATATCTTTTTTAAAACCGGTGCCCTAAATTGCACGACATATGGAAGATGCGGTCTTACCATTGATTAATGATGTATAGCTTTATGACATATTGATAAAGACACCCTAATGATTTGAACCATAGATCACCTCCATTTTTAAATTACAAAATACAGGATTCCTGTTTGTGAAGAAGTCCCTTCAGTTCATCTTTCTTTTGAAACATTCACAATTTTAGTATGGCCTGACTATTTAACACACACATATATATATATATTTCTGTATATGCCAAGCTTCCATCTTTATTATTAAATGTATAAAGTTTGAATTAATTTTGAAATGGCACTGTTAGCAATCTATTTTATGTTCTCAAAAGAGCAGGAAGGGAAACTATGAAAAGTAATTCCCAGATTTAGTATTATTTTAATTGAAATGTTCAAAAGTAGCAGAACATATAGTGGTTTCATTATCACTCATATTTCATATTAAATAAAGCACTCTGCAGAACATAGCTCCTGGCAATAAATGGTTGTGAACACTCTAATGAGATATTCTCACCATCTAAGATCTGTCTTTTTGCATTGTTGTAATTGGCATGGCATAGATTGTATTACTTTGTGTAGATAACCGACAATGAAAAGGAATTTTGTTTGAACTGAATCCAGGGGCACTTGAGTCAGACAGTTAAGAGTAAAGAAAAAAATAGATTACGTTTGTTAACTCTTAAATCGTGTTTAGTGTTGGAAATTCATCTGTTACTTAGATGTGGAATGTTTACATTTATGTTCACGCTAAAATGGGGATGCTAAGCTGAATACGAAATCCGATTTAGCTAGGAAGAGTTCGAGAAAACGTGTATAACAAACAAATGACACATATAACACGTAAGATTTTTTTATACCGCAGATTTCCTATGACATAAAAAAAGTCAATCCATTAATAAATCCAGACATACCTACTGTATTTCTTTGCTATTCCTCATGTTGCATGTCAATTATATATTCAGTACTACAAAGAACCTTCAATTTCATATTGAAGAGCTTGATAATATGATCTATGTGTGTCTCCTAAAAGATGTAAGATCGGGCAAACCTACAGTTCCTGCATTCTTCAATGACACTGTTTCAGTATCTTTCCTGATATTTCTCTCCCCCCCCTACCTTCTAGTATCACTTCTTTTTTTGGATGTATCCGTAGTGTTTTCTTGCGAACATTGCAAGCAGACATGCATATCTAATGGGAAAAAATGGGTATCCTTGGAATCTATTTGGAAGTTCAGCTGCGTTTAGCTCTTTATTATAAGGTAGCCATTAATGTTTGCAAGTGGTCCATTAATGTTTGCAATTCTATTTAAAACCACTACTGACACATGCTATTACAAGAGGTAACTTTAGTTACACTATATTGCCAAAAGTATTCGCTCACCTGCCTTGACTCGCATATGGATAGGTGAGCGAATACTTTTGGCAATATAGTGTATGTCTTCACTTGCAAGCCTGCATTTGGTATGTTAAGAAGTCCTGTACTCTGTATAGGGTGTGCAAACACAGTAGAAGTTGCAGATTGACCCCTTAAGGACAGCATGATGGTTTAAGCTGTCATGCTTAATGCCCATCGATGGCACATAATGGCCATCGTTATGCACTGAAATTGACACTGACAAGCCATTCGGATCAACAAAGGCCAATTGCAGAGTTATTGGATGGGAGACTGCTGTAGCAAAGTAGCAAATGTGCTAGATTTCTGCTTTAAAAGAGTAATAAATCTTAGAGATATGAAGTATAAAAGACAAAAATTTAGATGTTCAAGTTCTATAGGGTAGTACATATTCCTGGATTTATCCCAAATCCACTATAGAGTGATGATGGGATGATAGAAAAATCACTTAATTACAGAATAGAAAATAACATTAAATATTCCTGATATTCTACCCATCCATTAATGAAGAGTAGAGCACAATCAGCTGCCTTTTCTTCACATTATTAGAGGAAACCGATAGGTATTTAGTGTCTTTCCTTATGCAATGTGTCTCAGGGTCAACTCATCTGCACCAATCCCCACCCCAATGGTGTACTTGCCCAGCAATGTAGAACATGGACTGCTTGCTGCTCCACTGATGGTCTTTTTCAATGGGGAATCTGACCACAGGGGGTCCTCTACAAACAAGATTTATATATTTCTAACTGTCGTTCTTCGGCAGTATTAAAGAAATATTTTATAGGTTTCTGTTTATATATATATATTATATATACTGTGCGTACATGCTGCCACTGCATCGTGTACTGGGGGGTCCTATTGTCATATTATTATTCTAAACATTAACACATATGCTCAACCTGGCATAAAAAGGTATTTTCAGTATGGTATTCTGACACGTGGCACAACGCACAGTGGTTTGTCGATAAGGTGTTCCTTTGTGATAGCAATCTATTTGTTCTGACCTCTGGGTGATGACCATGAATGCATCTGAGGGAATGTGGACATGTTTCTTTTACTTTTATTTCATTCTGCACATGAAATCTGTTGAGTTGAAGTACAAAAGTTAATGTTGTGATAGTGATTTCTTTTCTTTTGATCGATAGGAATCTACTGCCAAAAGTAACAAATAATAATAAAAGCAAAGTATGTGTTTTATCTATCTTTCTATCTAGATATTTGATGTAGTGCAATCATAACTATTTTCTTGTTAAAACTACCTTTTTATATTTTTTAAATACCTTTACAAAAGAATGGCCTCCCTTTCCATAGAGAAATATATTAATTATGTTACTAAAAATCTGATTGTCATGGAAGATCATTATTTAGACTATTTTACAGTACATGCGTCACAAATTGAATGCTTCTCAAAGAGTGGCCTGATATATTTGGCGAGCCTACAATCACCAATGAATTCAAATTTCTATGGGGTTATATTAAAGATATTGTTTATCAAACAAAGGCACTGGACGCCACTAATCTAAAGTAAAGGATTACTGATGCCATTGCTACTAGGGATGAGCTGTTAGGGTTCGGACGGTTCGGAGTTCGACCCGAACTTTGGCAGTTCGAAAGTTCACGAATTTCGAACTTTTTGGGTGTGTTCGGTTCGGGTTCGAAAAAAAAAAAGAAATTTTGAAAAAAGTATACAAAATGCTTAAAAAAATACAAAAAAATCTAGAAATAAAGAGACTCTTTACTGCAGAATATTATAAGCAACGGTTTATTAGATATTGAATTAAAAACTAATGTGTACGTGGAAAGATTATCAACTCTAAATGACCTCTGTTCACAAACGGGCATAACACCAGGTGTTTTTAGTCTGGTAATCAATTTGATACATTGTACAATATACTGAGGGTGGGGTGGTGTCTGCTTCTGATTGAGATTTGAGAATTAATTTCCCTAAAACATCCTAATATGCTGCATTTAACTGGTGTTTGAAAAAAATCTAAAGCAATGTTATTTTTCACCTCGGGATTAAACATTCACAGGGTTATTCAGAGAGCGGTGAAAAGCAGGAGAATAACTGGAGAAGTGAATATTCTAGGTCAAAATAGCCAAACCAGAAAAATTCTCCCATTTATCTCACTTTCCAAATTGGCTATTTGGTCTAGATTGTTCTCTTCTCTTGCCAGTTCTCCTGGCTTTCACCTCTCTCTCAGGGTTGTTCAGAGAAAGGTGAAAACCAGGAGAATGGCAGGAAAAGAGAACAATCTGGACCAAATAGCCGATTTGGAAAGTGAGATAAGGCTAGGGGCAGACTAATGCATTTTTCGCAGCGACCGTCAAAAAGTGCGTCCGAAAGCATTGCCGTATTTTTTCACGGATAGCGCGAAAACGGTCATACGATGCGCATTTTTGTGCGTGATTTTTTATGGATCCAAACCAGGAAACTTTGGGTGTCTGGACGTTATGTTGGCCGGACATAAGCAGGGTCTGACGTCTCCAAATTATGCACACACGCCGCTAGTGGACGCAGCGCACTCTGTACGTCCGTACTAGCGGTTCTGCGTTCTCGAAAAAATGCGTTCATTTTCCACTTGCGTTGCGCAGCCGGACTTTCGTGCGACCGTACTTCGTATATTGGCTATCATTGCCCGTCATTTGCTGCTAGTGTGGCCGTGATTAAGTGCGCCTAAACGCACGTTAAAAATTCGCTAGTCTGACCCTATCCTAAATGGGAGAATTTTTCTGGTTTGGCTATTTTGACCTAGAATTTTCCATTCTCCAGTCATTCTCCTGCTCTTCACCGCTCTCTAAATAACCCTGACAGGGTTATTCAGAGAAAGGTGAAACTCAGGAGAATGACTGGAGAATGGAAAATTCTAGGTCAAAATAGCCAAACCAGAAAAATTCTCCCATTTATCTCACTTTCCAAATCGGCTTTTTGGTCTAGAAGTTTCCATTCTCCTGCTTTTCACCGCCAAAAAATCAGTAAACTTTTTCTGTGTGTCCGAAAATGTCTCCTCTTTTCATACAGACTGCCGCCCCAAGCAGTTGTTTATGGATAGATTAAAGGAAAAGCATTTACCATCATTTGAAATGTCATTTTTTGGTTTTTACATATTTCTATACATCCTAGAAATCCGCCACTTCACGGGCAGGTTACGGGGACCTCTTAGGCACGATATTTGAAGGAATTTTTCATTTTTATTTTTAACCTTTATTTCATGGAAAACTCACTGTCCCTTTAAAAACGTTTTTTTTTAAACTTTTTGTCCTTGTTTCCTGTCCCCCAGGGCACTACACCTTTTATGACAAATATGTAGCATATACTGTATGCCCTCTTGGAGGGCACTCCAAAAAACCGAATTTTCAGCCCCATTGACTTGCATGGGGGTTCTGGTTCGGGTTCGGGTTCGGTCCCAAACAAATGGGAAGTTCGGGTTCGGGCTCGAACCGAACTCGGGGAGTGTTCGGCTCATCCCTAATTGCCACCACTGATGAGGGTATGCGAACATGGCAAGAAATTGAGTACCGTCTTCTTGATGTGCTTCGTGCATCTAATGGTGCCCATATAGAGGTGTATTAAATGAGGCAAAAAAAACTTAACTATATATGTCTCATTTTGTAATAATTTTTAATTATCTGTCTTTTCCTTTGCCTTTTGTAATAAGTTTTTGAAATTGTAAAGAGACTTTATGGACACCCTATATATACACTTCTCTGTCTCTTCTGAAAGCTGCCTTAAACAGTAACGAAGTCAGAATAGTAACGATAGCCTTAAAATTACTTATAACCCATAAATTGACTTAAAATCGCATCCCTACTCCTAGCCCTACTCCTGAAATTTAAATCTGAGTGATGGCTGTGAAGCCAATTTGACTTGCTACAAGATATACTAGAAAATATACTGAACTGGAGCATACGTATGAGATACTCTGTTCAGTCTGTAATGTACAAAACACTATACAGCTCTTTCATGTATGTAATGTATGTAATCAGAGTCTTGTAAAACACATTGCTGGTCAATAAGTGTAGAATGTACTTATTTTATTTATTTATTTATAAAGGATTTTAACAGGAAGGATACATTGAGATTTCTCTTGTTTTCAAGTATGTCCTGGTTGGAAAGGTGAAGAGTGCGTCTATATTCCAGCGATGGCCAGATTAGCTCTTTTAATATGTCACAGTGGTGGGTCATGTAGGTACACTGTAGCACAAAGCGGCAGAATGAGTTCTACAATGTAGTAAGTTTATGAAGGTGTGTTTGCGGGGCCATTGCATACACTACATCTCCATATTCAAAAGCTGGCATAAGCATTTGCTGTACAATCTGCTTTCTTACCGTGGGGCTCAGGCAGGATTTGTTTCTGTACAGGGCACCTAGTTTGGGGTAAAGTTTAGATGAGTTTTTCGATGTGGGGGCCAAAGGATAGATTTGGGTCTAACCACATACCCAGATATTTGAGAGAAGTGACTGTGGTCAACATGTCATTTGATCTTGCCCTGACACCTAGATGGGGGGTTTGTAATTTATGTAGTTTAGGTGCTGTACCAAAGAGCATTGTAACAGTTTTGTCAGTATTTAGAAAAAGTTTGTTGTCTTTGATCCACTTTTCTACCTCTGCAAATTGGTCTTGCAGCACGGCCTCCAGCTGCGGGAGATTTGGTTTGCTGGTATAGATTACAGTGTCGTCTGCGTACATGTGTACAGTTGAGGCTTTGCAGACGTTGGGCAGATCATTTATGAATATTGTGAATAGCAGGGGGCCAAGTATCAAGCCTTGGGGTACACCGCATGTGACTGGGAGGGGGAGGGAGGGGCTGCCAGAAATGGACACATATTGCGAACGATCAGATACATATGATTGAAACCAGGTTAGCGTGCGATCACCAATACCAGAGTTTTTACGTTTTTGTAATAGGATTCCATGGTCTACTGTATCAAAGGCCTTGGCAAAATCAAGGAAGATGGCTCCAGTTAGGTTTCCTTGTTCAATGCCAGCTTGGATATTAGTACAAACTTTTAAAAGGGCAGTGGTAGTTGAATGATTTGGACGAAAGCCTGATTGATCTGGGGTTAAATAGTTCCAATACTGATAATACTCACGGAATTGAGTGTAGGCACATTTTTCCAGAATGATATTGGGCGGTAGTTGGATACCAAAGTCTTGTCACCGCTTTTATGAATAGGTACCACTCTCGCAGTCTTCCAGAGTTTGGGTATGTATCCAGTTGCCAGTGATTCATTGATTATAGTTGGAACAGGTTTTGCAATTGCCGGTGCACTGATTTTCAGCAGCATTGCTGGGATTTGTTCAGGTCCAAACTGGTATTTCATTTTTTGATTTCGGAGAAGTTTAGTAATGACACTGACAGGCACTGGTCTAAAATTTTATTTTTCTCCGATACAGGGTCTTTGCACAGTTGGAGGGGCCTGACCTGCATGCTGCCTTTCAGAATGTGTGTAATTTGCTAGCTTAGCAATCAGGATGGTGGGGCATCCAACAAAATAATTATTAAAGGCATTTTCTACATCTAGAGGGTGTTGCAGGGTTTGGTTGTTTACTTTGAGAGCAGCTGGTTGGGAGTAGACGGGGGGGGGTGATTATATGTTACTTATGATTTTCCAAAGACTTCCAAAGATTTCTAGGGTTTGATATGATATTGTTTAGATTTTCATGAAGTATTGGGCTTTAGCCATTTTTGTTTGTTTTTTGCAGGCATTCCGCCATTTTCAGTATTTACAGTGATCATTCCTGGACCCAGTAATCTTGAAATTTGACCACAGTGAATCTCTAAACTGGTACATTTGTGTAAGATTAGCTGTAACCCAGGGGAGATGGGCCCCTTTTACTCGCACTTTACGCAGCGGGCATGGGTATTCCAGACTTTCAGGAGCTCGGATTGAAAGTATTCAATTGCAAAGTCTAGGTCTGGGATTAGGTTTAGTCTGTACCGTGGGAGCTGTTTGAGATCATTTAGGAAGGATTGAAGATTCAATTTCTTATAATACGTTGTGAGATGTGAAGGCATATCAATATAATTCAGCTGGGAGTAACAGACCATCATCAGTGATGTTCAACAAAGTTTACAAAATGACCCTTTAACTACATAAGAGGTTATTCAAAGAGGTCCAAAATGTTGCCAACATGCCATTTCGTGGCCGTTCGGTTATTCAGAGAGCAGACAGGTCGCCAAATTTTGGCGAACTGCCTGCACGTGCGGTGCCTGTTCGACGGCAGTGAAATTCCCCATAGAGAAGCAATGGTTAATCTATCCGGAGAACACCGAACAGCAGTGAAAAGTTGCCGAAGTGCCCTGCTGTTTGGTGGTTTCATTCAGCAGGTTTATTCAGTCAAACCCCATAGGCTTCAATGTTAAAAATATTCCTGTTTGAATCCAATATCTAACAAATCATTTATTCTTTTCTGCAGTAAAAAGGCGTTATTTATAGAATTTTTTTAGGATCTTTTAGGCATTTTTCAGGATTTATTTTCAGCAATTTTTTTTTAAAGCATATTTTCATTTTTCTTTAGCAGACCTTTTTATTATCGTTCATAGGACCTTATAAGTAAATTCCAGACATTTTCGTTCAGTAGTTTTTTGCAAACAGCATTTCAGTATTGAAACTTTTCAAGGGAACTGTTTTATTTATTTATTTTTTTACCCCATTTGTCAGCTTGTCAGTTTTTTCTGGCGGCAGGTCTGCGCTGTGATCGGCGGCTCGACTTTTTTTAACGCGTGTTCAGCGTGTTTTTTCTGGTGGGTGTTTGGCAGGATTGCAGGGGCTTTGCGTCGGGTTTTCCCTGCACTCCGTGGACCCTGTGGTGAATGCTGAATTCACAGCAGGGCGGGGAACTTTGATTCCCCGAAGTGCAGGGAACTGCAGGGAATGAGAGAGCACCGAAATGGAGGCGACATTTCGGTGCGCTCTGAATAACCCCTTTAATGTAAGAACTAGACTGGAATAACCTTAAAATTAAGTAGCAACCTCAGTATTACACTCTGATAAAGTAAATGGGTAACGATGTCTGGAATCTGCCTTTTCTTAAACAAAAATAGTAAATTAAAATTTTTAGTCCTAGATAGTGAAATATAAAAAGAAAAAGGTATAGTTAACAGTACCGACCAACAGATTCCGTGAAAGTTCGTAAACAACTTCCACTTGACTATGCCTTCAGATGAAAATATCAGACACTGTTATTTTTCTCGCTTCCAAGCAATCTGATTATTATGTATCTATCAAGAAGTAACCGTACGCTGATTGATCTACTCTTGACATTTTTTTCCCTGATCTTACTATGGCTCTTTCTGAAGAAAATATATTGTATTTACCATGGTGACTGCAAAGGATGAGATGCCCTCAGCTGTCAAAGAGGAAACTTCAATTTGATTCAGACAAGGAACATCTAATGATAGTGTGTATTGTATAATAAAAAGGGAAAATACAGTACTTTAAATGCAAATACGCCAGCATCTTCAGTCAATAACCAGGCAAAGCAAACATACCATTCACTTCCTATATAGTTGGTAATTATTTTATTTATGCCATACGAAGACTGAAAGGAAACGGTTTGTCTGAAAGTTAAATCATATAAATATTGAAGAAAATGCTTATTGGCCTGCTTGTTGGAATTAATCCCCAGCTTTAAATTGCACTGACACAAAATAACTTGCCAAAGGGGCTATTTACTGAGGCAAAAAGCGATGTTTAATTCATAACTTCTCAAGCACAGCTCTTGTTACATCTAGCAATTTAATAAAATAACTTCCACTATTTAGTAGTAGTATTGTTTTCATATAAGCAGTACCTTAACCTAAAAATAGACAAGGAGACACACTGTGGATTTTAGGTGTGTTTGAAGTAAAACGTTGTTGTAATTATAGTGTTGTAAAAAACATTAAATATACAGTAAAACATTATCTACTTTTTTTTTAACCCCTCATTGATATGCTGTGGGTGCAGAAAATCCCTTTAGTGGAAATTCGTGGAAATTCTCAGTATATTCCTTGTAGAGGAGAAAAATTACCTAACAGGTGACTTTTAGCAAGTGTAGTTTATGCTATTATGATGATTTATGCTGATGTGATTGTTAAATTGCAATATGTAGGGTGAATTATCTTGCTTGGATAAAAACGGATTCTCTGCACTTCACTTATTTTGTGATAATGTAAATTAGTTATCAAAGTACTACAAATTTCACAATTTTCTGCCTAATTCATTAATACATTTAGGCGGCTGTTTCTTCCATATATCTAAAGGTGATAATGATTGTACTTTCTCTACATTACCTAACACAGAATTAAAATAAAAAAGTCTGAAAATGAAAGATTTCTCATCCTGTGAGGAGAAGGGGTCAATTTGCTCTGCTACTTATGGAGCTGTACAAGGGAAAAGGAATTAACCTGCTTGTTCTTAGTGGAATAGAATGACGCTAATCAAGATAGAGAATGTTGGGCTGCGAAATACTTTAATATTGAGAACTTTATGTACAAATGTATGTAAAACAAGCTTTCCAGCTTGTGAGATCGTACTATAATACAGTTCTTCAGGGACAACATCTACTTCAATTAATCATCATAGGCATGCACAGAAGGTTGTGCTCACCTTTCTTGCTTGCTCTTGGTTTAGAACATTTCAGGTCCCAATCTTCACTTTTTGGGGTTTACTTATTGGTTCATGACAAAGACCATGACAATTAAAAGTCTGTGATTACAGTTTGTATGTATTAAATGTAACATGCGGACACAATCTAATATGAGCTGCACATGCTTATGCTAATCATTGGTGTGGAGGTACATGGGGTAAGAAGACCTAGCAGTGGAAATTGAGATGATCTTCTCAAAGGGTTTTTAGAATGTATTAGCAATTAGATCATCCCCTACCTCTTACTTTGTATCCTGCCTTTATTTAGATTAGGTCAGATACTACTTATATCTTTAACGTATACATAAAAGATGAGTGTGCTGCAACTGGAATAATATATACATTTGGCGTCATTTATATATTTGTTATCTTTCACATTTCCTTGATATATTTATCACATGCACATAATTTTATTTTACTCATTTTCTGCACTTCTTATATACACCTTAATAAGCTTCCTTTTGTGTAGAATGTGCCACAGTTTGTGTTTTTCTGCTTTAGCAAACTATAACACTGTTAACAACACATCCTCCAAGGAAATTCATTTTATCTCAGGTGCTCTGAAAAACTGGACGAAGCGAGTGCCTGAAACTGTGTCCTTAAAGTGTTTTCAAAGAAAATATGCCCATTTGCAAGAAAGAGCTAAAAAAATTATAACAGCTACACATTTTAAAGTTTACCGTTCTTTACAATTTGTATAATTTAACTTAATAAATTATGTTTGAGTAAAATGGCCTTCAAAATTACACATGATGGAGTAACACCATAAAATAAATTACTAGGAAAAAATGTGAAATGAAGATGTTTTGGGAAAAAATATAGCATGAGAATAGTAGAGAATAGTACATGCCTCCATTAATTTTGAAAGACATTATGAGCCCTATATCCAACTGAGCTCTTATGGTTATTAAGTGAGCTGTTAAGTATAATGGCCCCACTTGTAAATCAAAACAGCTCCTGTCCTATTCCAGCTGAGCTGCAAACTTTCCTTTCGATTCGACTAGGTGCCTTCTGTAAATTAATACTGTCATGGGGGTCCCAGGCAGATAGCAAGGAATGCCCTTTATATATATTGTTTTCAAGCCCTTGAGGCAGGTTTGTGGTCTGCTGCATTATGCAGATCCAGCACACACACAACTATACTCAGAAACAGAACAAAAGAGATAGTACAGAATACAGACACAAGAGGGAGCCCTGCACTGGGTAAAATTTCTGATCTAATACAGATTACAGGGCAGAGGGTAGACGCAATAAATGACAGGAGTTTGCAAGCACACGGAAGGTTACAATAAATACGCCCAGCAGCCAGACAGAACCCTAAGCCCTGAATGAGGTCCTTTATAGTTGGCCTCTGTAACTACCTACACTATGCTGTTGGGTAAATACAACACCGACACATACAGGACATAAAAGAGTAATCCAGAAATGACAGCCAATGGGTCATACACAAGAATATCAATATATAAATATGCACAGTACAGGGTACAGGGTATTAGCAAGAGAGAAAAACCAGAAACGAAACCAAAGTCATACACAGGTATATCATGTGCACGGTACAGGGAACAGACAAGAGAATAAACCAGAAACCAAAGCCAGGTGGTCAGAATATCAGAATCATCAATAGCCAAATACTATACCTATACTGGACCAGAGAACAAGTGCACTGCTGGCCATATAAATAGGGCAGGGCACATCATGTGATCACAGGCCAGATCAGTCACAGATTCCAGGCCTAAAGAGATTAACCCTAAAAACTATAAGGGCTGATAATATGTTCTCACCACCAGGGGGCCTGGTAGAGACTGGAGGAAAACATGACAAATACTTTGCATTTGATGCAATAAATTGTGGGCAGCCAGTAAAATAACTACCAATACTGAGGTCACACTTATTCTTTTTTGTAACCAGTAATTATTAAAAGGGAAAAAAACAAAACCGCAAGAAAATGGTGCTAAGTGATTTTGGTTTATGAAACACATGAAAAAAGTATACATTTATTTCTTCAATCCTTTGCACAAAGGATGACATGATCTGCCATCTTTTCATGCAGCAGGTAGAAGGACACGTAGAACAAATAGTTCCCAGTGTACAGTTGCTACCTGTGCTCAAACCCACTTACTTGACATTGTGCAGGCTTGAACAAATCTCAATGGGGTACTATGTACTACAGAGAAAATACCAACATCAGTGGACAACTCCCATTTATTACAAGCTGAGCCACTGACATAGTGACTTGCTTATAATAGTCGGCTTAAGGGAGCTACTAATGGTGAAAAGCTTGCACCACAGTTTTCCATTTGTGGCTCTCTATTCCTTGTTCAGATGGATTAGAGTCCTATGTGCTTCTTATGGCACTGGGATAATCCATTGATGCCTTTTTTAGATATGAAATCAGTAGTTTGTTTAGCGGTGTCTAGCAAATATATTTTATACTGAACTCAAATTCCATTTACAAGATATCGTTTTGATAGTATTGCAGTTGATAAGGTTCTGCTATCCGAATGAAGAAACTATTTTAGAGATACAATCAGTATGTTAGAACCAAAGAAATAATAGGGTTTCCAGAGAGATCTATAGGAAAGGGTAGTCATAACTCTAATAGTAACTGAGAGAACACTGAGAACATCCAGAAAAAAATATTATTAATGTACATAACGTATACTGTAAAGAGTTTGAATATTTATGTCACATTGAGATGTCAGTTTCGGCATGTAAGAATTAATTCTATATTGATTTCGTTGATATGAATGGTTTTTAAAACTAAAATTCCCTCTACATATTTGATTTTTAAAGGATGTTTATATTGGTGTTCTGAAAATGACCTGTTCCTACAAGTTGAGTATGTGTTTAAATGCCAGGAATTGCATGGTTATTCTTCCCATGTGTCCCTTTTCTGTGGACAGCAGGACAAGTGCAAAGTAGAAACTTCCCCATCAAATTCTCAAGAGTTGCCAAGCTTGTATATAACATTACTCTTTAGTTTTTCAACCACACAATTTTATTTCCACAGAACATTGATAGTTTAAAGGTATGAATCTACAAAAGAACACCATTGGAAAGAATGTATGTGTACGAGAAACCATAGAAGAGAACAACACTTTGAAAGGAAATAGAACAGGCTTTTTAACACTTAAGGGGATCTATGTAGAAATTATATCAAAGGATGAGCACCATTGATGGACAGTTTAAAGAAGATGTCGCAACCTGAAAGCTCAATAATGTCTATATCTGTTATTTTTTTATATATATTGACTGGAATAAACGGCGAAGGCATAAAATAAGCTTCAAAAGCTATCTAGTTAAAGGCTAGGAAGTTACAAAGCATACTTGTATTAATCAATATAATCCTCCATAAACAGTGCACCATTGGCAGGACTAAGACTTATACTATAAAATATATGTATAAATGTATAAGTTGTTTAAACAATATTATAGTATTTATTTTCAATAAGTAGCAGCCAAGGTCATGCACACTGTGCCACGTAAGAAAAGCGCAATTGAAACAAAACGGATTTTTATTTTTTTAACTTACAGTGTATAGGATTTATTAGGACCAAATGAAATGATAATATTCTATATTTACTTATTTATATACTCTAAAATTTGAATTGTGTATTATTTTTTGTTGCTTAGCATCTGTAAGAACATGAGTGGTTGCCTAGATGTTTGTCACAAAACATTCTTAATAATAACAGTATTATGAGACATCTTCTCACTGTATTACTTTAGAGCAGCAACACTTTATACTTTTTGATCCAGTTTATTCATTATCTCTTGTCAAATCATGTGTTTGCATTCTGTTTTATTTGTATTTTTAGAGAACAATCTCACAGACCGCTGAAAGTTTGCAGGAATTATTTTTTTTATTATAATTAGGGCTAATGAATAAATAACAACTATTGGTGGGCAGAGCATGAAAAGTGTATCCCTTCAGTGTGATGATGTGATGATCTCTGTATGTTCGAAGGCAGCCCTTTTCATGCAGGGCCTGGAGCAGTTGATCAGTGTGCCGCTCCAGTGCCATTACGATTGTGTTTTATCGTTTAGGTAGATGAAAATATGAGGCTGCATGTGCATTATGTCCAAGGATGGCTTCATTTTCATTTCAGTTCATCAAATCTTAATTTGATTCAATACTAAATAAGCACAATGAAAAAGACCAAATGCATATTTTTCTTTAGATTTTCCTCTATAGCCACTTCTCCTTAACCTAACCGTGCGTTTCTCTTTTCATCCTGTAGTGTCCCTCATACTATTTCAATCCAATGTCCGATCTCCCCATCATAGAATTACTTTTTGAGGCCGTTTTAAGTTAACAATCAACGGGGGTTGGGAATACTTCTGATCCTCTGATCTATCAACTCATGTTGCTGTAAAGACATTCCACTATTTAACATGGAATCATTTTCCCCTATTGCACACATCATCTTTAGTGTGTTGTGTGCATAGCATCAGCTTACATCCCTGCCACCTGATATAAGAAAACAAATATATTGTACCTAAAGCATCTCCAATCAATCAACTCAGATTCATTGGTTGTTTGTTTTTTTTTTTAAAAAAGACCAATGTTTCATATATATATATATATCAATCAATCTCCAAATGTCCAGGTCTTCCAAGAATAACCTTGTATTCACTCAAATGAACATAGAGGTCGACGTTTCAGCTCCTCCCCGGAGCTTGTGTCCTGAGGGAAGCTCCGGGGAAGAGCTGAAACGTCGACCTCTATGTTCATTTGAGTGAATAAAAGGTTATTCTTGGAAGACCTGGAGTGCTGCAGTGATTTCCTTGTTGGTGATATATATATATATATATACACAATTCTTCATTTAAGACAATGAAATTAATTTTGTAGCATATAACAGATTGGTAGGGGATTTACATGCTATATCAAAACAAAAATGTCATGATTCCTGCTCTGCCCCCTGTATGCGAACTGGTCGGTGCCAGTTTAGTTCTTGCCCTGCCATTCCTGCATTCCAGTCCAAGAGTTTCTTTACTATCAGCTCTCCTCAGGATCACCTGTCTGTGCTAGCACTTAACCAGATATATATATTTCTCCTGTGGTGCTACGCTTTTTAAGTAATTTGCCGTGTGTTTCTCTGTGATCCTGCTGCTAGCAAGCACTTCTGACTTGCTTTAGTATTCTGTTTATTTGTTCCCTGTTATCCTTGCCATGCCCTGCCTTCTAGTTTAAATTCTATTTGGTTCTTTGTTGTCCTTGCTTTCCCTTACACTCTGGTTTATATTTTTTCTCCAGTTGTCCTTGCCTTATTTTACTTTTGCCTTTTACCCTTTTTTCTTCCTGTGTGTGTATTTCTCTGTACTTGCCTCAGCTAGTTCTCCTGACTATTCTCTGTACCTTTTACCCTTTGTGCTGCTTCTATGTAGATTCTGTGTACTGTGCTGGCTATAGTATTTGGATTCTGGTTTTGTTCTTATCCCTTTGTGCTGCTGTGCTGACTACTCCATATACTGACCTTGGCTATTACATTGTCTACGTCTGTGGTTTAACCATTCAGTTTCTATACTGATCTGTTTTGCCTGAGACCCTGCACTGCCTCGTGTCGTTCCCTCCTAGGGTTAGATCTGGCAACTTTAAGGACTGGCCTGTCAGAGTTAGGGATTTCTTTTAATTGGTTGCGCTGTGCAGGAGTCGCTGCCCAGTCTTGTGGTGTGCTCACCTCCTGTCTGCCTGTGTATTTGTTGTAGTTTTAACCACTAATATGGGCCCCACCTTGACTCACGCCGGGTGCCCCCATAACAATAAATATAATATAGATATGGCCTAAAAATAGCCATAATATCTGCAACCTCTAGACTCATGCAAAGTTATCATTCACCTGAGAGAGGAGGAAAGAAACCCTGTGGGGGAAACCTCTTGTCATGGGGTCCCCCAACAACCAGATATTGGTCCCTTTAAACAGAGCCCTATCTTCTCTACCGATCCTTGAATGGTCGGTGATTCTTGCCCTATATGAGACTGCTAACTTTAGGGACTCGATATCAGCACAGACAACAAAGACTCCAGTAAAGCATATGGAGTGGTCTCCAAACACACCGGGTTAGCAACAGGACTGGTTCTCATACAGGGTGAGTCAGTAACAGGACTGGTTCACATACAGGCCAGGTCAGCAACAAGAGTGGTTATCATACAATCCGAGTCAGCAACAGGAGCTATTAGCAAAATAAATCCGTGACTCGCTAGAGTTGAATCACCAGCACTGGGGGAAGTAACTCCATGACAGGGCAATGAGCCGATACGCGCCTTCTCCCTTTAAACCCGGCGACTCTGTGTCATAATGCTGCGACCCACCTCCTGAGCAACTATGCGACCTGTAGAAGCCGGCGCATCGCCTTGCATCCGGCCAACTAATGGTGCGGCTGGCGCTGCCGGGTGCCGGGACCCCCCTGGAGCAGCCTGCAGCCCCCCACGAGCTCTGGATGTGACACCTCTGGGGAATTGTGGCTTGAAGCACTGATCTTCCCTTTGGGCAATAAGAAGTTAATGTAAAGTTTCTATGTAAAAAGGGCTTGTTCAGTTTTAGGGTGATTGAGTAGAAGGATATATGTATAGACAGACAGACCTGTATCGACAGCCATTTGTAGACACGCATGTAGACCATCAGACATAAAACAATCATTATAAAGCGAATAATATGGACCAAACCTGCTGAGCACTAGGCAAATATTTCCTATCCCCTCCCTCTCTGCAAGCCTTCCAAGGATGCTTGAGCTAAGATTAAAGTGATGTCATCAAACTAATCTGTGTTAATGGGTATCTGAGTAGTAATGCAAATTATATATCACTCCCAGCTATAACCTCCAAAGCACCAAGGTCTTATCTAAAGTAATAAAGCTCCAAGTATTTAGCCACATCCAGATGAGGCACAGATCTCTACACCAAGCAGAGGGATGCAGGTGAAACTCTGCCAGAGCCTCACATGCTGGTCGGAAACTTACGCTGTTAGAGGAGGGGGTGAAACATGGAGGTGAGGGTACCTAAGAGGGAGATGGATCAGTAAGAGATAAGGGGCCCTCTTCCAAGGTTGGTGTTAATGTCCATCCTCACATGTTTAACTCGTACCCTTCAGCTACTGACCAAGAGGTCCTTAAACTACTACGATCCTCTCATCCCACTACCTGGCCCCTCGACCCCATTCCCTCACATCTTGCCAAAACACTTTCTGTTTCTCTTGTACCATCCTTGACCCACACCTTTAATCTGTCTTTAACCTCTGGGGTCTTTCCTGCTCCCCTCAAACATGCCACAGTAGTCGCAATCCTAAAAAAAATCTCTGGATTCGACTGCTCCCTTCAACTACCGCCCCGTTTCCCTGTTCCCTTTTGCCTCCAAACTTCTCAAAGCTTGTGTATGCCCGTCTGATTGACTACCTCAACACCTACTCTCTCCTTGACCCTCTGCAATCTGGCTTTCGCTCACTGCACTCAACAGAAACAGCTCTTGCGAAACTGACCAATGACCTTCCAACCACTAAATCCAATGGGTGCTACTCACTGCTGATCCTTCTTGACCTCTCTGCTGCCTTTGATACAGTTGACCACTCAATCCTCCTTCAAACTCTTAGTGATATAGGCCTTCAAGGTTCTGTTCTTTCATGGTTCGCTTCCTACCTGTCCCAACGATCGTTTAGTGTCTCCTTTGCTGGAAGTACCTCCTCCCGGCAGCCTGTCTCTGTTGGGGTGCCCCAAGGTTCAGTACTGGGCCCTCTACTTTTTTCAGTTTACACTGCCTTTCTAGGAAAACTGATTAGCTCCTTTGGATTTCAGTAGTACCACCTATACGCTGATGACACTCAAATTTACCTCTCCTCCCCTGATCTCTCTCCAGGTCTCCTGGATCAAGTCACTGACTGTCTCTCCACTGTCTCAAATTGGATGGCTTCCCGCTTCCTTAAACTCAATCTTGCCAAAACTGAAATTCTCGTCATTCCTCCCTCCAAGAAGAACCCAATACCACCTATCTCTCTATGAGTAAATGGAACACCCATTAGCCCAACACCCCAAGCTCGCTGCCTTGGAGTCACTTTTGTCTCTGACCTAACATTCTCTTCCCACATCCAGACAGTGACCAAATCCTGTTATTTTCAACTCAAAAACATTGCCCGTGTCCGCCCCTTTCTGTCACAAGATTCCACAAAAGTGCTGGTTCATGCTCTTGTCATTTCACGACTTGGCTACTGCAACTCGCTCCTTATTGGCTTCCCCAACTTCTGTATCGCCCCTTTGCAATCTGTAATGAATGCAGGGGCCAGGCTTATTTTTCTCACTAGACGCACCTCGCGTACCTCTCCCCTCTGCCGGTCCCTCCATTGGCTTCCTGAACGTTTCAGGATACAGTTTAAAATACTGATGCTCGCATTCAAATCACTCAATAAATCAACCCCTCCCTATATGTCTTCGTTACTCAGCAAGCAAGTCCCATCTAGACAACTCTGATCTGCAGGTGATCTCCACCTGTCATCGGTCTACACGCGCACAGCCAACTCTCGCCTCCAAGACTTCTCAAGGGCAGCACCAGTCTTGTGGAATGACTTGCCTCGCCCTATGAAACTCTCCGCTGATCTTCAGGCCTTCACGAAATCCCTCAAAACCCATCTCTTCAGATTAGCGTATCGCATCACTGATGCAACTCATCCCTCTGCTCACCTACTCACACTTGATTGAAGCCGCTTGTATGGCCCCACCATTCCCAAACCACTGGCACTAATGATCCTGCTATCTAGTGCAATTCCTCTACAAGGCCCTCTACACCTCTTGTTTCCTTCCTATGTTCGTTTATATGTATTTCATTCCCTTTGGTTATTGTAAACCGCTGCAGAAACTGTTGCGCTATATAAATGATGACAATAATAATAATAATAATCAGAACTGTTGTAAACTCTCTAGAACCATTACAGTCTATGGAGGTGTTAAGTTTACAACAGCTCTGGTTAAGTTAACAATAACCTTGGAATAGGACCCAAGGTTGCAAACAGAATTGGTATAGATTGAGAAGAGTAGGAGATCCAGGACCCAGAATAGAGCCTTGAGGTACTTCAAAGGCACCAGCGAGGGAGTGTATTGCCTAATCGGCAGGACAAGAAGCCAATTTTTGTAAAAACAAATAATTAACTTTATTGACAATTCGTATAGACAATATATATATGAATATAACTCAAAGTATTAGACAAATGCATACGAAACCTCAAGTACATCCCTTTAAACCATCTCTACAGGAATTCTATATATGGAACTCAAACCATCACATATGTCTATCAAAGCCTCATTGTAGGAAATTACATATCAAAGCGTCACTACAGTAGAATTGCACGTGGAATTCACACAAATCACACATGTTAATCAAAGACTCACTGCAGGAAGACACAAATGAACAATAACATAAACATATATGGTATTAAACTCTCGTTAGTAA
The DNA here is from genome assembly GCA_009667805.1 of Leptobrachium leishanense. Lineage (NCBI taxonomy): Eukaryota > Metazoa > Chordata > Amphibia > Anura > Megophryidae > Leptobrachium > Leptobrachium leishanense. Next base: position 178,578,677 of record CM019067.1, on the reverse strand, counting down.
TAATGGGGCTGCATAAGTGTAAATGATATTAGCAAAGAATAAATGGAGTATTAAAACTTATATTTCCAGTGGGTATAACTCCTTAACATTGTACAGGATCTCAAAGCGAGAAATCGGAAACTAATATCATTTACATTTTGAGTTCTCATTGCTATTAACCAGAAGCTAATATAATTTAACATAAGTGTGAAAAAACATTAAAAAACATAAAGTAAATATTTATGGTGACTGCAAATACTATGGAGCTGTGCTGCCAGATTGGAATAAGTGCAGAATAAACTCACAACGCACCCCTATAAGCAGTATATGAAAATAAAATAACCAATTTACGCAATTTATACAAATTTAGAAAAAGTGTGGTGCACATACAAGTGCTTTCAGTGATTTTGCAAAAAATAAATGGACTATTAAAACTTATATTTACAGTCGGTATAAATCCTTAATGTTGCAAAGGATGTCAAAGACCGCAAAAAAGAGATGCAACAAATAGTGCAATATGTTTCTTAAAAACAAAGGGGATCTCATAGGTTTGTTTGTATCAAACTCACATTTTATAGAGCTGCAAACTTCGGCTCTAGTTGAAGCGCATGTGATCAAATAGAGGCGGACTCGCCTCTTCTTTATGTAGCGAAGTTCTTAAAGCATCAGTACCTCAAAGACAGAAAGGAGGAGATGGCAATCCCATAAGCATAACGTATCTTTCAATCCTGGATGGTGTATATATACGGATTATAAAAGAAACCACCATCCAGAGAATATGTGTAAAAGATGGTTTAATAAGGCTTGAGAGCAGACCATAAAGAAATGGATCTGTAATCAGCTTTTATAAACAAAGGCACAATAAAATATAGATATTGTGATGTTGAGGAGCCTACAGAGCACTTGCACAACGTCTTGAGCAAAACAAACAGCTTTATTTTCCCCTTTCTGGGCAGCCAAAATGGTAAACATAAAATCCACGCTTGTCATCGGCGAATTCAAAGAAAAGAAAAGTCCAAGTCTTCAGCAAAAAAAACAGAAATCAAGTGAGTCTCACCGACTTGTTAAAAAGTCCCAAGCCTGGGATAATCTTTTCCCAGGAATTGAAGTCCTTCCAGCAAAGCACAGCAATACAGCAAGTCTCCCATTTACTCACAGCTACAGCTGATGACTTCCTCCTCAACTCCCACACTCCTCTCTTGGAGTTGCCAACCTTTAAACCCCTTCCTGGACAGGAAGGTTAACTCTGCGTTTGTCTTTAAAGGTACCACAACCCGAACAGGGGTGATACATATCGCCCATCCAGTACCCAGCCTTGCCGACCTCTACAACATATATACAGTATCTCACAGAAGTGAGTACACCCCTCACATTTTTGTAAATATTTTATTATCTTTTCATGTGACAACACTGAAGAAATGACACTTTGCTACAATGTAAAACATTTTTTGTTTATTAGTATTGAAATCTACTCTTGCCAATGTAATTATAAGTGACACTGCACCTGATTCTCAGACAGCAATATTATTGTCTGGCTATCCAATACGTAAACAGTACTAGGATTATCCTTAAGCTCTCTAGGATATGTAAGTATAAATTGTCTTATTTTACAATATCTAGTTTACAAGCAGGATGGAAATAATTCATGAACAGATAATTATTATTCCCTGAAATACTAGGCCTGGCTTTTTCAGTGTACTGTGGTAAATTATTTCTAAGCAAATCTCTTTAATGCATGTTTAGAAAGGATCCGGGAGCCGACAGCCGGTGTCATGGTGACGATCTTCAGTTTTGTCTTGGATACAGTGTTGAACCAAATATGTTTCAAACAGGGCATTTTGCTATGAAATTTTTGCTTGCACGCTGTTCAGAAATGGAGACTTTGAGTTTGTTTATAAAGTAAAAAGCAAAAACAGTTTACAACAAAGTTACAGTTCAGTTACAATTACAAGTATTTATAAAGTACCAACAAGTTCCGTAGCGCTGTACAATGGGAGACAGAATAACAAATATACATACACGTTACACACACAGAACAGTAGGAGAGGGGACCCTGCTCGAGAGCTTACAATCTAAGAAGAGAGGTGAGCATGAATAGCAGAGTATGTGAGGTAGTGGGGAGTGTGTGGGCTGAATGGGAAGATGGTGCAGGAAATATACCGTGGGGGATTATGGAGTGAGCTGATAGGTTTCTCTAAAGTTAAGTGTTTTCAGAGACTTCTTGAAGGACTGGAGAGATGGGGAGAGTCTGATGTTGCGGGGGAGTGAGTTCCATAGAAAAGGAGCAGCTCGGGGAAAAGACCTGAACACGAGTTGGGGGTGCAGGTACGAGGAACTGATAGCATCAGATCATTAGCCGAGCGAAGTAGTCAGACAGGATGTACCTGCTAATATGGGAAAAGATGTAGGGCCATATTACATACTTGCAGTGGCGTAGCGTGGGTTGTCAGCGCCCGGGGCCAGCCAAGAATTGTGCGCCCCCCCCAACCTGTGGACACGTTATCGATATTGCCCCAGCTCTCACATGGATATTGCCCCAGCTCATGGATTTGCCCCAGCTCATGGATTTGCCCCAGCTCACACATGGATATTGCCCCAGCTCACACATGGATATGCCCCAGCTCACACATGGATATTGCCCCAGCTCACACATGGATATTGCCCCAGCTCACACATGGATAATGCCCCAGCTCACACATGGATATTGCCCCAGCTCACACATGGATTTGCCCCAGCTCACACATGGATATTGCCCCAGCTCACACATGGATATTGCCCCAGCTCTCACATGGATATTGCCCCAGCTCTCACATGGATATTGCCCCAGCTCACACATGGATATTGCCCCAGCTCACACATGGATAATGCCCCAGCTCACACATGGATATTGCCCCAGCTCACACATGGATTTGCCCCAGCTCACACATGGATAATGCCCCAGCTCACACATGGATAATGCCCCAGCTCACACATGAATATTGCCCCAGCTCACACATAGATTTGCCCCAGCTCTCACATGGATATTGCCCCAGCTCATGGGATTTGCCCCAGCTCACACATGGATACTGCCCCAGCTCTCACATGGATATTGCCCCAGCTCACACATGGATATTGCCCCAGCTCACACATGGATATTGCCCCAGCTCACACATGGATAATGCCCCAGCTCACACATGGATAATGCCCCAGCTCACACATGGATATTGCCCCAGCTCACACATGGATAATGCCCCAGCTCACACATGGATATTGCCCCAGCTCACACATGGATATTGCCCCAGCTCACACATGAATATTGCCCCAGCTCACACATGGATAATGCCCCAGCTCACACATGGATATTGCCCAGCTCACACATAGATTTGCCCCAGCTCACACATGGATATTGCCCCAGCTCATGGGATTTGCCCCAGCTCACACATGGATATGCCCCAGCTCACACATGGATACTGCCCCAGCTCACACATGGATACTGCCCCAGCTCACACATGGATACTGCCCCAGCTCACACATGGATTTGCCCCAGCTCACACATAGATTTGCCCCAGCTCTCACATGGATATTGCCCCAGCTCATGGGATTTGCCCCAGCTCACACATGGATACTGCCCCAGCTCACACATGGATACTGCCCCAGCTCACACATGGATTTGCCCCAGCTCACACATGGATTTGCCCCAGCTCTCACATGGATTTGCCCCAGCTCATGGGATTTGCCCCAGCTCTCACATGGATTTGCCCCCAGTTCTCACATGGATTTGCCCCAGCTCATGGGATTTGCCCCAGCTCATGGGATTTGCCCCAGCTCTCACATGGATTTGCCCCAGCTCATGGGATTTGCCCCAGCTCACACATGGATTTGCCCCAGCTCATGGGATTTGCCCCAGCTCATGGGATTTGCCCCAGCTCATAGGATTTGCCCCAGTTCTCACATGGATTTGCCCCAGTTCACACATGGATTTGCCCCAGTTCACACATGGATTTGCCCCAGTTCACACATGGATTTGCCCCAGCTCATGGATTTGCCCCCAGCTCATGGATTTGCCCCAGCTCATGGATTTGCCCCAGCTCATGGATTTGCCCCAGCTCACACATGGATTTGCCCCAGCTCATGGGATTTGCCCCAGCTCTCACATGGATTTGCCCCAGCTCATGGGATTTGCCCCAGCTCTCACATGGATTTGCCCCAGCTCATGGGATTTGCCCCAGCTCATAGGATTTGCCCCAGTTCACACATGGATTTGCCCCAGTTCACACATGGATTTGCCCCAGTTCACACATGGATTTGCCCCAGCTCATGGATTTGCCCCAGCTCATGGATTTGCCCCAGCTCATGGATTTGCCCCAGCTCACACATGGATTTGCCCCCAGCTCATGGGATTTGCCCCAGCTCACACCTGGATTTGCCCCAGCTCATGGGATTTGCCCCAGCTCTCACATGGATTTGCCCCCAGCTCTCACATGGATTTGCCCCCAGCTCACACATGGATTTGCCCCAGCTCATGGATTTGCCCCCAGCTCACACATGGATTTGCCCCCAGCTCACACATGGATTTGCCCCCAGTTCTCACATGGATTTGCCCCAGCTCATGGATTTGCCCCAGCTCATGGATTTGCCCCCAGCTCACACATGTATTTGCCCCCCAGCTCATGGATTTGCCCCCCAGTTTACACATGGATTTGCCCCCCAGTTTACACATGGATTTGCCCCCAGCTCATGGATTTGCCCCCCAGTTTACACATGGATTTGCCCCCCAGTTTACACATGGATTTGCCCCAGCTCTCACCTGGATATTGCTCCGGCAGGGGTTGAGGGGACCCAGAAGATGCCGGGCAGCGGGAGTGCCTGCCCGCCTCCCGGTCCTGAACAGTCCGTCCTGTTCTTGAAGGGGATGCGGCTGTGTGCAGGCGCAGCCGGTCACGTGGTCCGGCTAATCAGGTGGTACTGAGTCTCTGTACCACCTGATTAGCCGGACCACGTGACCTGCGCACGCCTGCACGCAGCCGCATCCCCTTCCTGAACAGGACGGACTGTTCAGGACCGGGCGGCGGGCAGGCACTCCCGCTGCCCGGCATCTTCTGGGTCCCCTCAACCCGCGGGCCAGTTTTAGGGGCGCAAATGCGCCCCTAACAAAACTGCGCCCGGGGCCACGGCCCCCCCAGCCCCCCCCACGCTACGCCACTGCATACTTGGTGCTAACTTAACCAGAGCAGTTGTAATCTTAAAACCATATTACATAGTTGGTGCTAACTTAACCAGAGCTGTTGTAAACTTAAAACCTCCATAGGCTATAATGGCTCTGGGAAGTTTACAACAGCTCTGGTTAAGTTAGCACCAACTATGTAATATGGTTTTAAGTTTACAACTGCCCTGGTTAAGTTAGCACCAAGTATGTAATATGGCCCGTAGTCGGGGGGAGCGGTTATGGAGAGCGTTGTACGTAACACCAGTGTTTTGAAATCCATTCTAAAGGAAACAGGGAGCCAGTGTAGAGATTGACAAAGGGGAGAGGTGCGGGATGTGAGGTGAATGAGTCTGGCACAGGCGTTCATTACAGACTGCAGAGGGAGAATCTGGGATTTTTTAAGGCCAGAGAGAAGGCGGTTACAGTAGTCAAGGTGGGAGAAAATCACAATCTGTAAAGAAGTTGAAGGGGTAGGTCTGTAGGCGCTGGCTGTAATATATGTGATTAATTGCAGTATTCTATTGTGTTGGAACGATGAATATCATAATCGATATGTAGAGGCTGCAAGCCTCCAGGGCAGTGTTTACCAAACCTGTCCTCAGGACCAGCCCAGGTGATATGATTTGCTGCTCAGTAACTGCAGGATTCAGTCTGCATTTCCGCAAGGTGATCTGAAAAATCTAGTTGAGGGTACCAAGGATAGGTTTGGGAAACACTGCTCTAGGGTTTGTGTCAAACACCCAAGAAAGACACAAGAGAAGGACTATAGAAAAGGGGTACCCTTAGGTGCAGCAATCAGACTGTTTTCTGTTCAAAAATGTAAATATGTCTTTGAGTATGTATACACTTAAGGGGTTATTCAGAACACTTTTTCGCTCCCTGCAGTTCCTTGCACTTCGGGCAATCAAAGTTCCCCAACCTGCGGTGTATTCAGCATTCATCACAGGGTCCCCGGTATGCAGGAAAAACCTGCCGCAAACCCAATGAACACCCGCCGAACACTCACCAAACAGTAACTGAAAACCCGCAAAAACCACACCGAACACGCCAGAAAAAGCCACGAGTCGCCGTTCACAGCGCAGACCAGCCACCGGAAAAAGCCGACAAGCAGACGAACGGGGTATAAAAAAACCAAAAAAAAAAACAGTACGCTTGAAAGTGTCAAAATTGAAACGCTGTTTGCAGAAAAAATACTGAACGAAAATGTCTGGAATTTGCATATAAGGTCCTATGAATGATAATAAAAAGGCCTGTTAAAGAAAGATGCTTTAAAAAAATAAATGGAAAATAATATTTGCCGAAAAAATCCCAAAAAATGACTAAAAGATCCTAAAATATCTATGAATAGAGACTTTTTACTGCAGATTAAAAGAATAAATGGTTTATTAGATATTGGATTAAAACGAGAATATTTTTAACATTGAAGCCTATGGGCTTCGCTTGAATAAACCTGCCGAATGAAACCGCCGAACATCAGGGCATTTCACTGACATTTCTCTGCAGTTCGGTGTTCTCTGAATAGATTGACCATTGCTTCTCTATGGGGATTTCACTGCCATCAAACAGGCACCGTACTTGCAGGCAGTATAGCAAAATTTGGTGAACTGCCTGCTCTCTGAATAGCCAAATGGCCCGAAATGTCATCGTACACTGAATTTCAGTGTCCGGTTACATTTTGGACCTCTCTGAATAACCCCTTTAATATTGTAAGTGTTACAACTATTTTTTTTTGAGAAAGGATTTTTACCAGGAAGGATACATTGAGATTTCTCTAGTTTTCAAGTATGTCCTGGGTGGCGAGTATGTACCGTTAGGTGTCTTGCCCAAGGACACTTACTGGAGAGGTTGCTCTTGCCGGGATCAAACCTGTGTCTCCACAGTCTCTCTCCACGCAGAGCAGTGATGTTACCTCTACTCCACACAGTCGGTACAATGGGATGTAATATGTTCCACTATGTGCATAGAATTAGATTGCAATTTATTTCACTGTATGAAAATATTTCAATGAAAACATAACAGGTTTAGAGTAGCAATGTTGTTATACGGTATCATATATAGCGCTATAAGTTAAGTTCCAAGAGTCCAGTGGCATTGTTCAGCAAATTATTTCCAGTGCAGGTATAGACCTGTTATCGGCAAACCTCCTACCCGCACTTAGAACTCGGACTTATAATTAATTTAATTTATTTTGAATAAAAATAATAACCTTCATGCCCCAATGCCATTGATTTGATGGCATCAATCTTTTGGTATGAATTATTTGTGAATTTGGGATTGCTGTGCCGCGTTCTTCATATTAAGTTTAAGAGAAGGAGGGGTTGGAATATCTCTTTTTAATAACTGGTCTTGTAGAAACTGACATATATCTACTGTATTTCATGTTCTGTCGTGAATGTATGAAATATATGTAAATAACGTAGCATAAGAAAGAGGGGTCATTTGCTTATGTTTTGCTTGGATCAAGCCGTCATGGACTGCAGTGCTTCCCTGTCAATAATACGTGGGTTATAGATTAAGTAATGCTTTTGTTGACATAGCATGGAAAATACAGTTTTCCAAGATCTTTATTGTGTACACACATAACATATTCTCCTGCTATGTGCAACAGTTCTTCCATTCTTGTCCGTCTAGTAAATCATGTGATCGATTTCTTTGGACTCTTTAACTATGTTTGTGGAACTTGTTGGTAAAATTAAACTAATTTATTAGTCTGATATTTATTGAACGCTGTATGAGAATCATGATAAGGTTATTTTTTAAATTGGTTGTGAAATAGTTTCATTGTTGACATTTTCAGGTAGTAAGTGACTGTCAAACAGGCAAGGTAGGGTTTTGCACTTTTTTTTTTGAGAAAGGATTTTACCAGGAAGGATACATTGAGATTTCTCTTGTTTTCAAGTATGTCCTGGGTTGCGAGTATGTACCGTTAGGTGTCTTGCCCAAGGACACTTACTGGAGGGGTTGCTTGCTGGGATTGAACCCATGACTCCACAGGCTCTCTCCATGCAGAGCAGTGATGATACCTCTACTCCACCCAGCCGGTACTATGAAACAAAACTACCATGTCCAATAAAGTGGATAATAGTAAATGATCAGTACATTCTCAGTTGTCCATATTATACAAAAAAAACGTAATAAGAAATGAGAACATATATAAATATATAAAATATAAAAATTAAAAGAAAACATGAACAAAGACTATCAGGGTTATTCAAAGAGAATCGAAAAGCCACCGCACGTTCGGTGACTTTTCGTTCACTTCAATTCGGTATGATTTGGCGATCCCATTTCGGCCACCCTGCGGTGTATTCAGCAAGCACCACAGGGCCACGGAAATGCAGGGAAAAGTCACAGCAAACCCGCCGAAAACTCACCGCAAAACGAGGGCGAACATACACCGAAACCCGCAAAAACATTTGGATTAACCCGCCGAAAGCACCGGAAAAACCCGAGCAGGAGCCGATCACACGCAGCGCAGCCGCCGGAAAACCCCAGCACCGCAGACGAATAGAGTGAATAAATTTAAAAAACAGTTTGCTTGAATGTTTGAAAGTGAAACGCTGTTTTCAAAGAAACTACTGAGCGAAAATGTCTGAAATTTACATATGAGGTCCAATGAATGATAATAAAAAGGGCTGTTACAGAAAAAATAAAAGATCCTAAAAAATCTATAAATAAAGAGACTTTTTACTGCAGAATATTATAATTAACGGTTTATTAGATATTGAATTAAAACAGGAATATTTTTAACAATGAAGCCTATGGGAATCGCCTGAATAAACCTGCCGAATTAAACCACCGAATGGCAGGGCATTTCGGGAACTTTTCACTGCTGGTTTGTGTTCTCTGAATAGCCGAAGAATTGCTTCTCTATGGGGATTCACTGCCCTCGAACAGGTACCAAACAGGCACCGTATGTGCAGGCAATTCACCAACATTTGGCGAATTGCCTGCTCTCTGATAGCCGAATGGCCAAGAAAGGTAACCTAACGCAGATTTTTAGCTTTTGGTTCCCTTTCGGCAGCCATTCGGATCTCTTTGAATAACCCTGTAGGCTTTTTGTGGTACAGTGGAAGGGGATGACCTACTGAATGTGAAAAAGATATTTCTGTGACCCTACTGTCACTCTAGTCTGAGACTTATATTTAAGATACTGAATAGGTCTGATATTGACAAGTCATGATTCAGCCATTTGGATAGCCTCGTATGTATTTTGTCCCAATCTGAAACATATCTGACTATATAGTCTTGAAATTGAATATAGCGTAGTTGATGTGGAGCACAGGAAAGGAACCTAGGGAGATATGTTAGTCTGAGCCTGTGAATTCTGCCATGAGAGATTGTATATAAAACCATCTCAAAGTAGACATACCAAAGGAATGGAAACCATTGGAGTTATGTTGTAATTTCAGTATGGATAAACCATTATTTGGTAGCACGGTTGATATAATTATGAATATAGACTGGATGTTTGGTGATGCCCAGTCTGTAACCAGTAGACATTGGAACCATGTAGGATGTTTGATGTTTATATCATAGTAAGAGCTATGAAAAAAATTTAGTTGGCTCTGCTTTTAGGCTGGGGTCAGACGAGCGCAGTTATCACGTCCGTGTTGCCGCACATTTGTACGTCTGTGGCAGCATAGCATTCTGACCAATGGAGCCCCACACACAAAGTACTGTACATCAGCACGGAAGTGCGGATGCATGGCGGACGCGGCAAACGGACGCAGGTTAGGCAAGAAAGTAATACTGCTAGAACGGAGGTACGGAGTGCGCCACGTCTGCAACGTCCGTGTAGCTTTGTGTTGAGTGATGAAACGAAGTCAGATGGACTGCATTTATACGTCCAGCATTTTTGATGGACAGAATATTTTTTAATTTTTAAATAATTTTCCCTGCTACATCCGTCATAAAAAACGTCAGTGAAAAAAACAGACTGTGTGGCCACTACCTTGTTGTCAGTCAGTAAGTACGTCCGTACTGCACGGATGCACAGTCCGTACAAAATGCACTCATCTGACCCTAGCCTTATTTGTTTCCTATAGGGTTTCCAGATCTTAATGGTGATCAGTAATATGGGATTTCACAAACATGTGGTGTTAATATTGGATGGGGAAAATGTGATAGACCAGGTTTGCCAGAGAGGAGTCTAATTTTAGTGAGGTCAACTCTGTAATAAGGAATAATCTGTATATTCTCCCCTGATGATATATGTATGCTGCTATTGCCCTGTTGCAGTGCAGTTTCTGTCCAATGGCCCCTTAGATGACTCTGAAACGGAATCAATGTGTTCTTGATTGCTCTCATTTCCAGAACATTTGTAGGAAGCCTGGGTTCCCAAACTGCCCCTTGACCCTAATTCCAGTGATCTGCATAGCTGGCTCTAATTAGCTGGAATCTGATTATTATTATCCTTTACATAGTGCCACATATTCTGCAGCACTTTACAAGATCTGTGCACAAGGGGTTGATACAGTAGACTACCATACATGGATAATACGGCCTGATTCAGGTGGACTGTGTTCCAAAGGGAACTTACAATCTATATGAGAAGTACAAGTATTTTTGTGAAGTGGGTGCATCCATAGCGTTAGGTGTCATGCGCAAAGACACTTGCTGGTGGTGTCTTCTGGGTGGGAGTCTGCTTTCCATGATTGTAGATCAGTCACCTGGTGGTTAAGTTGAACCTACTTCTCATAAAGTCGAGACTTACTTCTCCACAGTTGTTTTGGAGGGATGTGCTGAACGGGATTGGACTTGCTTCCCTATGGTCGAAGAGCAGAGAATTTTACCACTGAACTCCACAGCCAATATTGTGTGGTAGGTAAGTATGTACCCTTAGGTGTCTTGCCCAAGGACACTTACTTGAGAGGTGCTCTGACCGGGATTCGAACTTGGATGCCAAATGCCCCCAGACTGAAGAGAGGGCAAAAACGCCCCATCTGACATCCTCAATTGTTCCAGGCAATTTTTTTTAGCCCTGATCATATATATTATAGGGACATGGAGTGCCGTGTATAGAGTAGGGATGCATTGATACCACACACAGACATATACGTATATATCAACACGCAGACCTATATAAATGTATATATCAACATGCAGATATATAAATACCCACCTACAGACCTCAGACCATATATACACATACGCACATGGGGGGTGGCATGTGGACAATCTCAACTAATTGCGCCCCCCCATTTGGCTGATCCCTCCAGAAGAAATGTTGAACCTGACATAGCAGAGAATATATATATTATTCTCTGCTCTATCGGGTTCAACATTTCTTCTGGAGGGATCAGCCAAATGGGGGGACACAATTAGTTGCCAAAATGTGTGTGTAATAAAAGTCTGGATATTTATATTTATAAGAATATAGATATATCTTATCTACATAGGCGTGCGCATGGGGGGTGCCGGGTGTGACTGGGCATTTAATAATGTCCTCGGATTTAATTTTTTTTAGAAACGTGTCGCCTTACCTTAGCTCAGTGGGGGCTCCCTGGATCCTGGTTGTGGGGGGTCTGCCGTGGCCACAGGTGCAGAGGCTCCCTCCCTGCGCTGCTTGTCTCTGCCACATGCACCCAGGCGGCTAGCCCGCACAGTCGCAGCTCTGTCATCTGGCAGCCGCATGCTCCTCAAGGGGATCCTTGGGAGACCCGGCAGGCTGCCCTCTACAGTGCTTGATTAGAAGGCCGTGTCTGCCTGATATTTTAGTAACAAGAATGTTTTATCCCATAGGCTTCAATGTTAAAAATATTCCCGTTTTAATTCAATATCTAATAAACCGTTGCTTATAATATTCTGCAGTAAAGAGTCTCTTTATTTCTAGATTTTTTAGTATTTTTTAAGCATTTTTTATACTTTTTTTAAAAAAAAAATCGAACTTTTGGCGAACGTCCCAAAAAGTTCGAAGTTCGCGATCTGTCGAACAGCCGATGTTCGATGCGAACTCCGAACAGATCGAACCGAACAGCTCATCCCTAATCATAGGTCACATACAGTACTTGTCGTATCACTATCGGCTGGCCTCCCCCAAGCAGGTACAGTAGGTCAGAATTTCAAATGTCAGCAACATACGCATCCCCAAGGCCCATTACCTTTTGAGCCATGGAGTCTAGGCTACGAATCTCTGCAACTCTTTTCTTAATCTCAGCTATTGTGGGCACTATAGCAGACTTCCATTTCGAAGCTAAGAAGGAGGCTGCTACCGTGAGGATATGAGAAAGACAAATCTGTGAGGCGGTTAGTGGAGTTGAAAAAATATGTATTAAAAAAGGCCCCCGGGTCAGGCTCAATCTGAGATCCCAGTACTCTGGTGCAAAAGGCGGCTACCTCCTGCCAATAATTAATCACTCTCCAGCACGTCCACCACATGTGAACATGTGGGGGGATAGCTGGGTTCATCTGATGTTCTCTATCTGGGGTAATATGCCATCTATACATCAATTTCTTGAGAGCTTCCAAGAGGCGGACACTACGAAACAGCCCTTTGTCTTTAGTGAAAGATTTCTCCCATTGAGCGTCTGACCATGTCATGCCAATATCCCTCTCCCAATTCAGCTGGAACGTCCATCTACCTTTAGGTCCCGAAGTGAGTAATAGGCGATAGCATACTGAAAGCAGTTTATTTTATTTGTGTTAGCTGTTTGCACACATACATGGAATGTACAAATAAAATATATGACATGTATAGGGTAACTTAAAAAAAATACCACATTGTTCTTGTATTACTTTTCGACTCATTTGGTACATGATAGGATGTTTGAAATAATGGCTATTATTCTTGGGCTCTATTCCATAGTTGGTGCTAATGTAGTGTTTCGATATCTAATCGTTAGCGCTTGGAGAATTAAGTATATTGTCTGCCATCCATATTACGTTCCTGATGCTACACTGGGGTGAAATCCGTTTGCAAATCAGGGCTTGTGCATGTTTACTGTACTTTGAGCATCCTATACCTAACATGGGTAGCGCAAACAGTCATTAGCGTTTCGATAAGTGAGGTATTACAAAATGCAGGCACAAATTAAAGTTGGGGTGCAGAGACCAAAAGTTAGTACCTCCTAAAAGTTGGTGTTAAATGATTCTGCAAGTGCAGAATCATTTAACACCTCCTAAAGCCCATTAAATTCCATACTCAACTCTCATCCCATGGCGTGAAGGGTGTCCCGATCCACTACTTCTTATTGCCGCCAGCAGAGTGAGACTGGGAACAAATAGTTCCCAGTCTCACTCCGTGACGCTGCACAGTCTCACAAGAGCGGGGTCACGCAGGGCTCGCAGCCCGGAAGCTCAACCCTCCATGGAGACTCCTGGTGGTGATACACATGGTGGCGCGGAAGCGCTATCGGGACTATCACTGCAGTTAGCGCTGCATTCTGTGGCGAATTGCTGAGCTAGCACCTGCCCCTTAATACCTCGTTAACATGGGAACGCTACGGGAAAACCTGCAAGCGCATATTTTTCCCTTTATCGTCCCCATGTTAGCGTTAGGAAAGTAATAGTGGCCCTTGTGTTTAGTTGAGAAACCATGCTGTTAGGTAAGTGGAAACTAAAGCTTTGTGGATATCTTTAACAATTATATAGTTTTCTACACACTGAGTGATATTTTTCCCCCCTGTGTGGGTTGGTTAAATTGTTATTCTTGGCAGAATGGCATGATTTCTTAAAATGTCATTGAGAGCTCTTGAATTATTTATGAATATGCCAGTCGATGTCTTGCATTACGTTTCTTTTCAGTAGCCGAGAACTACAGAAAAATGGTCGGAATGGTAATATAAGCCAAAAGATCATTTGATGTCATAAACCTCACTGCATTATTCCGGGTCTAGAAGGAAATGTAGTTGATAATCAAATTAGTAAACTGGGCTATTTTTCAGGACTTGCCACCTGTATCCATTTTTTCAATATATCATATATGTGAGCCTGATGAGCGATGGTGTTAACAATAGTTACAGATCACAAAAGAGATTATTCTGCATTATTCGAGAGGATAGAATGCAGTGGGCAAGACAGCTCTGAAGAAGAGAGATTGAGGGACAGGGTTAGACTTTCAAGCGGAAGAAAAAAAAAAGGACATTTGTAATCAGGGAGAGAAGACTGACAGACAGAAAGAGACTGACATACTGGCAGAAGTAAATAAAAGCTGTCAGCATATGAAGCAAAGTGAAATCCAGAGATTGAAAAGTTAGAACTGTGCAGAGAAGGATCAAATTACTAACAAGAACTCCTATTTGGATGTCAGTCCAGGGAATTATTTTATGTATTCAGGTGTAATTGATGAGCATTCTCTAAAGATAGGGATGACATCTCATCCTATTGAACCACATACCAAGGAACTCCTTACGTTCTAATGATAAATGTAGCAACTCTCTAGGTATAACAAAGTGGTAAGTAAAATCGGAGATTATAAATGAGAAAAACTCCTACAAAGTGAAATGCAAATCCAGAAGAATGTATGTACATATCTTAATGTGTTTCCTTATCCTGAGAGAAGGGCTAAGAGATATGTGAAATGTTTTGCTCACAACTCTGAAAACTACAAAATAGAATTCATATCAAATAACACAAACCAAAAACTAAATATATATCCCTAAGAGCGTGCTACTTCTTTGCATCTGCTAGATGTCCCTGAACTTTTTTAGCATTTTTTTTATACATCCTTTCTTGTAGAGTGCCATTATCCATAGAGATTGGTGCTCAATGGATAATGAAAAGTAAGTAGAAAAACTAGAAATACTTTGAACCAGTAAGGCTAGGGTCAGACTAGCGCAGTTTTAACGTGCGTTTAGCCGCACGAAATCACGGCCGTACTAGCAGCAAATGACGTCCAATGCCGGGGAACGTACGACGAACGGACGCACGAAAGTTCGTCCGCGCAACGCAAGTGGCCAACGAACGCATTTTTTTCGAGAACGTCAAACCGCTACTACTGACGTACAGAGTGCGCTGCGGCCGCATAGCGGCGTGTGTGCGTGATTGGGAGACGTCAGACGCTGCTAATGTCCGGCTAACATAACGTCCAGACGCAAAAAGTGTTTTATTGATGATCCGTACAAAATCACGGACGAAAAGGCGCATCGTATGACCGCTATCGCGTATTCCGTGAAAAAATACGTACGTTCGTTCGACCGCACTTTTTCGCGGACGACGTGAAAAATGCGTTCGTCTGACCCTAGCCTTACACTTTGAAACATTACGCCAATAATAAAAAGAGTAAAAAAAATATAAGAAATTCTGTGTCATATTACAAACATTCGGACTGATCAGTTTGCTGGTGAGAAGAAGGGGTAATGGGAGCAAGAGATCAGAGCATATGAGTTTAAGAGCGTTACAGATATTATATGAAGTTTCTTCTGAAGTGGTAACTTATCCCAGGACTCTCTCAGCATACTTGTTTGCTACATACACTTAAATTGGAACCACGACCTCATCATTGTTAAAAACAAATCTCCTTAGCTGAATTAGGAGCAAAATCAGTTCTAGACTTTGGCATTTCATTATCCTTTTGGCTTCAGTCCCACATTCACAGTGGGTTTACTCCTTGTAGGCCAAGATTCACTGTGGGCATGATGGGATTTGCTTTTGTTGTGAGGAAACATACAGGTCTATTCACTAAAGGTGAAACTCAGGAGAATTGGCAGGAGAATGAACAATCTAGACCAAATAGCCGATTTGGAAAGTGAGCTAAATGGGAGAATTTTTCTGGTTTGGCTATTTTGACCTGAATTTTTTACTTCTCCTGCCAATTCTCCTGAGTTTCACCTTTACTGAATAGACCTGATAGTTTCAAAAGTCAGGATGTATCACATCACCGTAACGCTAGTATGCTCATCTACCGGGAAATAACGTTGTCTGTGGAGGTTGTGGTAAACTCTATAGTCCGCCACTCACCAGGAGAGTCAGGATGACCATGTGCGTGAGCCCATGGTGGGAAAAACATTATTACTTATGTTAGTTTTTTGTTAAATTCATGACCATGATGAATTACGCATCAAAAAATGACATGTGCAATGTGTATAGCATGATAGGAACATTTGTCTCTGGTTTTAAATTCATTGCATTGGGTGTCTCATTTTTAATTGCAGACTTGGGATCTCTGTACTCTTTGATCCTTTGATGGTCCAAATGTATGAGTTCTTGGGTGTTACCAGTTTTCAAACTTTGGGAATCACAACCGTACTATTATTTATTAAATTCGTCTTTTGCCTTGCAATCGGGACTGGCATCACTGTCGGTACTCAGTTTTTTAGAGTTGATGATGACGAGGCCTGATTTTTGTGGATTTGTATGTCTTTCTATACTGTTGGATTTTTGTGTGTATTTGCAAACATGTATGAGACACAATGTTTTTTTTTTGTGTTATTTTCACTTGCGCTTGGCAACTTACTTTTTCAGGTTTTCACAGCAACTTGCAATAGGTGGTGCATATGTCAACTTCTACTCTCTGGCAAGGGCAGTTTTCTATACTTAGAATGGCAAGAAGATTGCTCCACTTTGCTGTGGCAGATCTTATTGACTAAAGGTTTTTTCCAGCAGTGATATCTTGTGGGAACTGAGTTGGGGCTGACTGCTAGTGTTACATAGCTGCTACTGCGAGTGATGGGAGTTGAGCATGCAACATCCTGTGTTTGTTGTAATCCTGGTGGGTTAAATCTGGCAGCTAAATCATCATTACAATTTTAATTTCGTATTCGCCTTATGCAGTGCGTGGTACATTATGACCTGAAATGGTCAGACTAAGACATCAGTAAATCAGTAAAGGATTTATGAAAAATTTATTGCACATGTGAATAGTTCACAAATCCATAAACGGTTATTCTATTGGTTTTTAGAGCAAATCTTAATAATTCTTTCTGTTAAAACAAATATTTTAGCAATTGAAAATATTTTCTGTCTACAATGATTAGGGGGTTAGGGAAGGTTGAGTCTACCACGGTTATTCAGAGAGCCCCAAATGTCACCAACATTTAGGTGCTCTCCCATTCCCCATACTTCAGCTAGTCTGATTCGCCACCCCCGCAGTGTCCCCGAAGTGTGGGGAACAAGCTGCTGAATGCAACCACAAAACCGCTGAATCCATCCGGAAAACGCAGAAAAAACACTGAATGATCCGAAAAACTGCCAAAAACCCACCTAGTGTACCGATCATCTGCTGCAAAAAACACGAAGTGATCCAAAAAAAGCTGATGACGTGCCGAACAGAGTGCCGACCAGCTACCGGAAAAAACTGGCAAGATGCCGAAAGGGTAAAAAAAAAAACCCACAAATGCAACATATAAAAGGTGTTTGCAAAAAAACTTCTGCATGAAAATGCCTGGAAATAAAATATAAGGTTCTATGAATAATAATAAAAAGGTCAGTGGGCTACCAACATCTGGGATGCACAGTTTGAGATCCCTGGTTTACAGACACAAAACAGCAGTTGAAGCTAAGCATACTTCATATATCTATCGTAGATTAGGCTGTTTCACAGTAACTCTACAAATCTATTTGCCAAACAGAAAGTCACATGAGATTCTTTAGTACACAGTTGGAACACCATTTTCAGACAAACTCTGCGGAGATGAGGTACCAAATCGAAATACTGGAGTAAACAAGTCAACCCAAGGTTCTGGGTCGCTGGTACAAGGCCAAGCAGGACCAAATACAATGGTGATCATTGTACAGACAACACACTAGGAGATGGAATACTAGAATAAGTTCTGGGTGATCTTTCACCCTTGCAGTGAAACCTATTTTTTGCCCCAACCACTAGAAGAAGACAGCTTTGACATCATCAATGCAGGCCGCCACCCGCCATACTGATAGAGCCCTGCCATGTGTGCCTAGAAGGCAGCCTTCCAGATACCCTTTGCACACACCCACTGCTGCATATTCCCATCCGGAACTCATAGAAAGAATCTGACAGGATGAAATCAGCAAAAGATGCAGTAGGTGACATGGGTGGATGGCAGATCATGTACCCAGCATTGCATGGCATTGGTTACTGGGGTGATGAAGATGCTGTCGGCGTGCCCTCGGGGTAGGGGATCCTGACAGGCGTGCATTGAAATTGTCTTTGCAAAAAGCAATGCATTTGCACAGCATGCTAAGGCAGTCAGATCCCACCAATATTTCAAAATGCCTTGAAGAGAAGAAAGCATGACCATTGGGAATGAGGATAAAAAGGATTTATTGTGCATAGAAGATAAAAAGTTTCTAAAAAAACTGTCCCACTTGCTTCTTTCACTGTGGATTTCATTACGGTCTAATTTCAACATACAACATATTGTCAAAGAAAAATTTACTTCCATTCCCACCCTCCAAAAGTCCTCATAAATACTTCTTCGATTTATCTTTTTTCATAGCTTACTGACAAAGTGACTAACTTGCACAAAGTGAAAAATATTGTGCATTATTAACTAATATTGAATAATATTTTCCCTGTTTGCATACGTATTTGATGTATTTATAGATGTTTTATATAGAAGGACAATAGTATTGTGTAGAGATGTGCACGGCTGAAAATTTTGTTTTGTTTAGTTTCTTTTTGTTTTAAAATAATTTTGTTTTCGGAATTTCGTTCCTAGTTTCGTTTAATTTACTTTTTGGATTGATTCGAATTGATATATCAAATTGTCAATTCGATAGTTACTATATCTGTAATGGTAGGCCCCCTATAGGGTGAAGGGGAGCCTTTCGGCTGTGTGGTTTTGAAGCCTTTAGGGCAGGTATATGGTTTGTCTTGCAGAATAGCAGACTCCAGCACACACTTGCAGCACTTGGAATACAAGAGGATAGTGCAGAATACAGACACATGAGGAAGCCCTGCACTGGGTATGATTTCTCACCTACAGACAGATCACAGGACTGGGGGTAGACAATGAATACCGCCATCTGCAGGGCAAAACTCGGTACTTGAAAACACAATGAATGCAGCACACTGCAGGGCAGAACTCAGTACTTGAAAACACAATGAGTGTAGCAAACTTCAAGGCAGAACTCGGTGCTTGAAAACACAATGAATGCAGCAAACTGCAAGGCAGAACTTGGTACTTGAAAACAATGAATGCAGTCACTGCAGGGCAGAACTCAGCAAACTGCTGATCCTAACACTCCCAGCCAGGGAGTACAAAACAAAGCCCTGAGTATCACTCACACCAAATGGCTTCGTGGCCAAATGCCTGTTGAGTGAAAACAAACTAAATTAACAGACAGATAAATCCTAAACAGACAATGGACATATCAAAGTGAAGTTCCAGAAGCCAAGCCAGGTCATACACGAGATAATCAAAATACAGATATACTACAGGGGACAGACAAGAGAATAATCCAGAAACCAGAGCAAGAAGTCCTACACAGAATATCCAGATACAGAGCTTGAAATAACACAGGGAGCAGGCACTCAGTGGATCTCAGACTATCCTGATCCAAGGATCAAATGCATGGTAGGCCCTATATATAGGGCTGAGCAGATCATGTGACTGCAGACCATTAGCCCAGTGTCGAGGGTCTGCAGAGCCTGAGCATGAAAGCCAGCAACTGGCAAATCCCTGCTCCCACCACCAGGGGGCAGGGTCGAGACGTAACAATATTAATTCGATAGCTGATATCAATTCAAATTTTGGATCACTAAATAAAACCCCAATTAATCAAATTTTGCTGTTAAAAGAAAAGCTAGGGTTAAATATTAAGCTTTGTCACAGATTTAGTATTTGAGTCAAATTAAACAGTGAAACAAAATTAATTTGTTTCATAAAGTCGTTTGCTGACTATTGCTTGTATTGTAAGTTAAGATCAATTCGATAGTTGATATCAATTCGATAGTTGATATCAAATTCAATTCGATACTTGATATCAATTTGAATATTCCACCATAGTTTTCAATGTTAAAAAAATCCCCATTTTTATTAAATATTTCTTAAACCATTTATAATTTTCATTTGCAGAAAACCAAACAGCCATTTTTTTTATTGCTGAACGCACGCAGACTGTAAGAAAACAATTCCGTTGCCTGCGTTCAGCAAAGATAAACAGACATTATTATCACATTTAACCCCTTAACGCCGCAGGACGTACATTTACGCCCTGCATTAGGCGGGCTTTGACGCCGCAGGACGTAAATGTACGTCCTCGGCGTTTACAGCCCCCCTCCGGTAATACTTACCTCCTCCGGTCGCTCCCACGCTGCTCTGACTCCCGCGGAGTGAGACCAGTGTGATCCCTCCTCCGGCGCTGTGACGTCATCGCGCCGGTGGCAGCTGTGGCGAGCATCGCTGGAAGGGTCACAGCCTGACCTTTCCATAGATGTATGGGGGGTTAACCGCTTAGCTGCCAGGTCGCGACCGGGCACTAATTTGTGCCCGATCGCGGCCTATTTCCGGTGGGGGCCGCCATCTTGGATGGCAGCCCCCACCTCTGGGTCCCCCCCTGGTCAACTGACTCATCGCGCCATGCGCGATGATGTCAGTTAACCGGGGAACCCCTTTATCTCCTGATCGGTGGCAGCTAGGGGGTCATGTCTGATATTGCTGGAAAGGCCAGAGCATGGCTTTTCCAATGATATCAAACATGACCATGTTATATGTAAAATAAAAGTTTAAAAAAAGTAAAAATCTAAATAATAAAAAAATAATAAATTAAATAATAAAAAAATAATAAATATAATAATAAAATTTTTTTTTTTTTTTTAATGCAGCACTATTGTTCACATTTCAATTCTAATGTGAACAATGATGCTTCACTAATGAATTTTTTTGGGGGGTTTAGCTAAAATCACAATTTCTCCCCAAAAAAAAAAATGGGTTCCTCGTTCTAATTTTTTTAACAAATCTACCCCATAGAATATGACCGCAGAGCCTCGGATAATAAAATTTAAAAAAAAAACACTTTACACACTGTGGAAGATTGAAATTTTATTGAAAATTCTCATTTTTTTACATTTTTTGTTATAGCATTTTGGCAGGGCATGACATATACATATAATAATGATATATTATTAATCTGCCGAGTCTGCCGGAAAGAACGATATATAATTTGTCTGGGTGGTATAATAATACGTGACTTAAAAATGGTCAAAATGAGCTCAGCAAACTTCTACTTCCGAAACAGCGCCGAAGTTGTAAAATTACTCCCGTCCTTAAGGGGTTAAAATAAGTTAGGAAACCTAAACTTTCACTTAAAAAATCCTGAAAAATGCCAAAAAAATCCTAAAAAATTAATTTATAAAATGACTGTTTGTTGCAATTGAAAATTATTAAACCGGGTTTTTTAACATTGAAAACTACGGTGGAAAAAACCTAGCATTTGCATTAATTAACCCCTTAAGGACCAAGGGTCTTTCAAGACAATGCATTTATGACGGAACAGTTACGTCATTGGTCCTTAAGGGGTTAAAAAGTGACCTGTTCGGTTTTTTCGTTTTAGACCTTTTGGTTCAGTTTTTAGATCATTTTGTTCTTTTTTTTTTTGTTTCATGTCAGATCATTTGGTTCTGTTTATTTCCTTTCAGTTCATTTGGTTGCAAAATTTATTTCGTTTTTGATCGTTTTGTTCCGTTTTTTTCAACATTTCGTATAATTTGCATTCAGTTTTATTTAGTTTAAGTCTCATAACAAAATGATTTTGTTTGTGCTGAAACTATGATTTGGGATTTCATAATTTCGGGCGGCTACTATTTCGTTTCGGAAATGCTCCCGATAAAAGGAAAATGGTCAATTTCGAACAAACTTCAATTCGAAACGAAAATTTTGTGGTTATGGGGCTAACAGCCAACCTTAACGTTACTGGTTCAGTGCAGTGAATGACAGATGATGACTCAGCTCGTATCCACAGGTATTGATTGGTTTGATCAGGGCACAAGTCCTAAAAAGAGAAGTGTGGGAATTCGCCAAGATTTCTCACCCGAATTGAAATGATCACCTCACACTTAACACAGACAGACTCTCAGATCTGATATATTTATGTATATATGTGGATTTTAACGATAATATATGGTAAATCCTATATTTATTGTGACTTAACAGGGAATGATATGATTGAACACCTGAATACAAGCTTTAATGTGTGGATCCAATGGGAACTCAGTTCCCTCTGGAAAAATAGTACAGGAACTAGGGATGTGCGTTTCGGGTTTCGGAATTTCGGAATTTTCACGAAATTTCCCGATTCGTGTTTTCGGATGCGGCCGAATTTCCGAAAAATTTTAGATCCGAAAAGTTCAGATCCGAAATGTTTTCCGAGCCGAAACGAAATATTTTCGGATTTTTCGAATGGGCTTGAAATGTGGCAAACGAGGAGAACAGATGTTCCGAAAAACGAAAATTTTCCGAAAAACGAAAATTTTCGGAAAAACGAAAATTTTGTAAAAACGAACATTTTCTGAAAAACGAAAATTTTTCGAAAAAACGAAAAGTCGATACAAAAAACGGGCAAAATGACACGAAAAATACGAAAAATGGTCGATATGCCGAAAAATGTGCAATTCCGAAAAACGAAAATTTTCCAAAAAACGAAAATTTTGTAAAAACGAAAATTTTGTAAAAACGAAAATTTTCTGAAAAACGAAAATTTTTCGAAAAAACGAAAAGTCGATACAAAAACCGAGCACAGTGACACGAAAATACGAAAAATGGTCGAAATTCCGGAAAAAAATGTACCCGAAAAACAGGTCGAACCGAATCGAATCGAAACCGAAATCGGTCGAAACGAGCCGAATCGAAAAGTTTAAAAATCCGAAAAATTGAACCGAATCGAACCGAAAAAAAAATCGGTGCACAAGCCTAACAGGAACTGCGTTCCCACGTGTTCAACTTGACCACTGGCTTTGATGTTTCTTACAGACCTGACAGTGAGCAACAGGTCTAACGCCAGGAATTATGAGGTTGGCACTGGCACCCATTCAGTATATATTAGTCAAACCCTGTCATATTATGGAGTGTGTGGGGCTCAGGGGAGCGGAATGGTAAAAAAACCCTGTGACACAAAAGGGGCTCTGAGATACAAAAGGCACAATCTGGAGCCACAGAAGAATATAATGGTGACACAACGGGACAAGAGACACAAAGAAATAAAAGGAGGCACCTGGAAGCAGAAAAAGACAGGATCCTGAGAAAACAATAAGTACCAGCAATTGAGGGATCTTTACAGGTATCTTAATTTGGAGCTCACACAAAGGAGGAAAAGAAAAAACATGACTTTTGGGTAAAAAGAACAAAGAATATATGTGAGCACATACAGGGTTATTCAGAGAAAGGTGAAACTCTGGAGATCTTTTGGAGATGTGAAAATTCTAGGTCAAAATAGCCGATTTGGAAAGTGAGATAAATGGTAGAATTTTTCTGGTTTGGCTATTTTGACCTAGAATTTTCACTTCTCCAAAAGATCTCCAGAGTTTCAGCTTTCTCTGAATAACCCAGAAAGTATGGTTTTCTATAATGGATTTAAATTGTTGATATAATGGGCTTAAAACACAAATGGGGTTGGAATTTAATCAAGGGGGTACAGTCTGGTTTAACGCCAGATCCAAACCTCACCAGGGCCCATTAAGAATATATATACAGAGAGAGAACGGTAGCATAGTATACCATTTTACGTTTATGATGGCATTTGTCTCTGAATTCCCATCTATGATTTAGTGGATCTGTTTACCAAGTCTTCAATAAACTCAAATAAGATACTATAGTTGCTAAGCTCAGAATAATTTCTTCACTAATGATTATCATGAGAAATATATTTCTCTTATTAGCGTGCTACTCCTTTATATTATACAAATGTTTCTTACTGTGTTATTGTAATACTTTTCGTTTCCAGGCCTAAAGCAACCTTGGCAACCAATCTTTGAAATCTCTGGTTTTATCTTTATGTTTGACTTGTTATGAGTTTCTCTGCAAAGAAGGTGTGGGTTGTATTTTCTTGTTAATATTTACAACTCCTATTATTCATCTCCATATAATGTAAAAAAACTATACTCCTTTCTGAAATTTAGCTAAATGTGTTTCTACTTTTCTGTTTTCTCAGGAATGGATTAATTTACAAAGACAGCATTCTGATTCTATGTTGACATGCTTTGCTATGGTTTAATTTTGGTTTTGTGTTTTTGTTAGCTTTTTGATTTCAATCATCAGGTTACTTAGGGGGGGTTATTCTTCACGTTGCATATATTGATAGACTGATGGTAAGTTGGTAACCTCACTTTCCTTTCCACAATCACCTTGTGCTGGGACCAGGAGATAGTGTCTTTTTCTTTCCCAATAATAATATAATCATGTGTCAGCAAGCTCAGACTGTGGGCATCACAGAGGACCAGGGGTAGAAGATGTTTCACGGAGCTGCACCAGAGATCAGAGAGCAAGAACCCGGAGGCGCGGCTTGCGCGCAGAAAATAATGGCCGCCTGATCCCGGAGCTCCGCCGAGTCGACCCGCTCAAACCCTTCTGCACCCCACAGGTAACGCGATGGGTAAGCCCCGCCGGCCACCAGCCACTCCTGGCACCTCCGAGACCATCGGGGACCCACAAACCTGCACAATGAGACAGTTCCTGACCCCTCTCACGGACGCTATGCAGGCGCCCATGCGGGACAAAATGGCGGCGACCCCCGCGTCCTCGGCCCCCAGCTCTCCCACACGATCGAATGGTTCCTGGGACTTCCCGCCGGAGCTCCACCAGCTATTAAGCTCATTACCCACCAAGGCTGATCTGGCTGCTTCTACCTCGGGCCTTCAGGACTCGCTTCTTGCTGAGATTAGGGGCCTGCGCAAGGAGCTCGGCAGCTTGCAGCATCGGTACAGCATGTGGAGACCACGCAGGCTCAACAATCTGAGACACTGACGATACACACTTCCTCACTACAATCTCAAAATCAGATCTTACAGACTATGGCACGTCATTTAGAAGACCTGGAAAATAGAGGACGCCGAAACAACATACGGGTGAGAGGCCTCCCTGAACTGGAGCAGTCCCCATCAGATTTAAAGAACACCTTGCTTCGCTTATTTAACGGTCTCATACAACGTAACCTTGATGCGGAGATCGAATTCGAGCGCCTCCACAGAGCTCTACGCCCTAAAGGCCCTCCAGGCACCCCGCCGAGAGATGTGGTCTGCTGTCTCCTGAGGCACACTGTTAAAGAGGAAATCATGGAAGCGGCCAGACAATCTCGCACTATATATATTCGATGATGTAAGCATCTCTTTATTTCAAGACCTGTCGCCAGCGACCCTACAATCTAGGCGTCTCCTACGCCCCCTCACAGCAGCCTTACAGGAACGGCGCATTGCCTATAAGTGGCTATTCCCATTCGGCATGCAGGTCCGTACAGATGATGGCCTTATAACATTACGCTCGGAGCTCGACCTTCCGGCCTTCCTGGAAGCCCTCGCACTACCAAGGACGTGTTGCCTACATGGCCGGACTTGACACAAATGTACACTCCATCATTTGGAGCCCCTTCGCGAACCCAGAGGCCTCGCCGCCGCAGATATTCGTCGACCCGGACTATGATGCCCTCTGACACTCAAAATAGATGACTCCCGCCTGGCTGCTGATCAGGCCGGTCCTAATTACTGGATGTAACTGCCACCCTAGAGGGCCTCAGAGACCTCGACAGCATGGCTCCTGTCACCGCAAGACTGTCACGGTCCTGAGGACCCCGGTGATCTTCACGTTTATCGCCAGACCTGACCTCCCTTTACCCACCGGCAGTCCGCACGCTGGATCTTGCGGGATGCTTGTAACCTTGGGGTAGCCTACTAATGGTGACCCCTCCTTCATACCGTTCTTGTAGAGGCCCCGGATCCTCCTGAGGACTACTTCTCATATCCATTTCCCGACTCTACCTCGGGCACATCACGGGACAGGTTACTTTATTGGTTGCTTGGATGTATATTTATATGTTTATAGCTATACGGGTCTCCACCCCGGTGGTTGCTTATCCGGCGCTACATGCCATGGATGGTGGCATATCATACGCTGAGCGGGCGACTCGGCCCTGGCTCTTTTTTTTTTTTCATCTGGTTTACTGTTTTTGTTTGATTTACCACTGTTTTATTTAACTTCGTTAGCACGTTGTCTTTTGTATAATTGGTTGCTCTCTGCGGCTGCTCGCTCCTACCCCTGAGATAGCGCCTGTGTACAGAATAGTGTGACACGCACTCGTTCCCGCGCTCCGCGGCGGTGCTCTTGTCTCACTTAGGCGCATACTCCTTGTTTCCCTAACCCCCCCCCCCCATCGGCGCTCACCTACTCCTCCTGTCGGTAATATGGCCACAAAGACCAGACCTATTAAAATCCTCACGATAAATGCTAGGGGCCTGAACATACCAGAAAAAAGGCACATAGCCCTTCGGGACTTCAGATCTAATCGCGCGGACGTGGTTCTTTTACAAGAGACTCACTTTGCAGCAGACGGGGCACCATGTCTGCGTGATCAGAAGTTCCCGACTGGTTACTTCAGTAACTCCTCCGCAGGCAAAGTGTGTGGCACAGCTATTCTCTTTTCTAGGGATTTCCCCCTTAATGTCACAGACTCAAAATTGGACCGAGACGGCCGTTACACTTTCGGCAAAGGGGAAATAGGAGGGCAAACATACACCTTCGCATCCATATATCTGCCAAATAGGAACCAACACAAAGTATTACGCCTCTTGCTGGGAGTCCTAGCGGATTTCCAGGAAGGTATTGTCCTCATTGGAGGGGGCATTAACCTCCCACTCGATGCGAAACTAGACACCTCCAGGGGATCCACTAGTGTCCCGCACTCAGTACTACGACAGACCCACTCAGCGCTTCACTCGCACCGTTTGGTAGACTGCTGGCGTGCCGTCCACCCCACCACGCGGGATTATACTTTCTACAGCACGCCACACCAATCTTACTCGAGATTAGACTGTTTGTTTCTACCTTTTGGCTACCTCCACCTCTTAGACACAGTGAAAATAGGCCGATGACATGGTCTGACCATCACCCAGTCCTACTCACACTCGCCTCTCCTTTAGTACGCCCTAAAGATAGAACCTGGCGACTGAACGAAACACTACTCAACGACCCCATAGTTACACAGGGCACACTCCAGACCCTCCAGAACTATTTCACCGACAACTCCTCTCCAGACACCTCCCCTCAAATAGTATGGGAAGCGCATAAGGCCGTGATCCGAGGCTACCTGATACAACAGGGTTCCTTAAAGAAAAAGCAATACAACACTCAGAGGGACGCGCTGCTCTGCCGCATCCAGGTGCTGGAAAAGTCCCATAAGCTTTATATGGACGACACTGTCTATGCAGAGCTTCTGGAGCTCCGCACCGAATTAAGCTCGCTACTGAACAAGACTGCTCAAAAAGCTTTCCTCACTACTCGTCGTGTTTATTATGAACACGGCAACAAATGCGGACGGCTATTGGCACGAGCACTCAAGCTCACAGGGAGAAGCTGTATATCTCTAAATTGCGAAACCCACAGGGCAAGCCCGTCACACTACCGCAGGACATGCTTTCCCTACTCCGAGACATTTCACGGAACTCTATAATCTCCCCACGGACCATCGCCCCTCTTCCTCTGATTCCATATGTAAATTTGTGGACATGCACACACACACCAAATTGACCCCACTCATGCGGGAAGCTTTAGATTCCCCCTTAACGGTGGAAGAACTCCAAAATGCCGTTAAGCTGACCCCTACGGGCAAAACACCAGGTCCGGACGGCCTATCCCTTCGTTATTACAAGACATTCCTCCACCTTGGCACCGGCTTGGTTACAGGCATTTAACACACTGACACAACACCACCGCGTTTTGCCACCCCAATCGCTCTCCGCCACTATTACATTAATACCCAAACCTGACAAAGACCATGACCTATGCGCTAGCTTTCGGCCCATATCACTACTGAACCAAGATTTGAAGCTCTTCGCCAAAGCACTTGCCCTGCGGATAGCCCGTCACATCCCACATTTAGTTCACCCGGACCAGACGGGATTTATACCTGGGAGAGAGGCCAGAGATAACACAGTCAGGGCACTGAATCTCATTCATGTGGCCGCCAAATCTCGATCTGATCCCTCCCTGTTACTATCCACCGATGCCGAAAAAGCCTTCGACAGGGTCAGCTGGCCTTATCTGTTTTCCACCCTTCGACAGATGGGTTTTGGCTCCAACATGCTAGCATGGATTGGTTCCCTTTATGCAGACCCTACAGCACGTATCAACCTAAATGGCACCCTCACCACCCCTTTTCATATCCGAAATGGCACCAGACAGGGATGCCCTCTCTCACCTCTCCTTTTCGCAATCTCACTAAACCCCTTTTGCACGCAATCCGAACTAACCCCTCGATTCACGGCATTGAGGTGGCGGGTCACCGGCATAAAGTGGCGGCGTATGCCGATGACCTGTTATTCTTTATCCGCCAGCCATTGATCTCCCTCCCTGCCCTCACCTCTTTACTACGAGAATATGGCTCTTTAAGCAATTATAAAATTAACATGACTAAATCGGAAATTTTAGGACTTTCTGTCCCCCCCCCTATGCGCGCTCAGCTACAAGCCTCATTCCCCTTCCGATGGTGAAAATCCTCACTTAAATACTTAGGCATTTTCCTCACCGCAGATACATCTGACCTTTATCAGGCAAACTACCTCCCACTGCTGCACAGCATCACAGCTGACCTCACCAAATGGGCTTTTCCTCATGTAACGTGGTTCGGACGCATTAACGTCCTTAAAATGAACATACTCCCACGCCTGCTGTACTTGTTCCAGACCTTACCACTTTATTCTTCAGGTCCCTGCAGTCTAAATTTACCACATTTGTCTGGAATAATCACAGACCACGGCTCAGATTTGAGTTGCTCACCGCATCCAAATCCGCGGTGGACTGGCACTACCCCATGCCCGCCGCTACTATCAAGCTGCACACTTGTTGCGCATACTTGAGTGGACTTCGGGCGCAGACACCAAGCTATGGATCCCTCTGGAACGCACACTGGCAGATGCCCCACTGGCTTCCCTTCCCTGGCTAAACGGCACAAATGCTACATGCCGCGTCACCCACCACCCTACTATCTCAGCTACACTCCGCACCTGGAGGACGTTACAAAACTCTACCAAGATTGCCCCAAGGCCGTCACCCCTCCTACCGTTATGTTACCTACCCGCATTCTCCCGGAGGCTAATCACAACTGAACAAATGCAGGCACCTCATTGTATACGGGCATCTAACTTTATTGACGGCAACACCTTTAAGTCCCCTGAGGACATTCCACTGCCCTGGCCACAGTCTTTCCTGACCAAATTTCATTTCCATCGGCTTACGGCTTACATGCGCTCATTAGCCCCCCCACCTCAATTCACCCGTCCTCTTACCCTATTTGAAACCCTAGCCCAGAGAAAACATCCTCCGCCCCATGGTATATCGGTTATGTACGGGCTGTTGCAATCCCTCACGAACCCCATACCCTCCTATCGGTCCAAATGGGAGGAAGACCTCCAGCTGTCCTTCACGGAGGAGGAATGGGACCAAATCCCCCTACTCACCACGTCCTGCTCCATCGCCACCAAATCCCAGGAAACGGCCTACAAACTCCTATCTAGGTGGTACTGCCCGCCTAAAAGGTTGGCAATGTTTGACCCCAAGCATAACGGCTCCTGCTGGAAATGCAGGGCGCCACAGGCGGACTTACTCCACATGTGGTGGTCTTGCCCGTTGCTCCAACCATACTGGCAAGCTGTCCACAGCACCATTTGCAAGGTCTCAGAACCCCCCCCAGACTTTACACCGGCAGCTATGTTATTGCTTCACACACCTATGGAGCACACTGATTACAAACGCACGCTTGAAATACGTTTATTAAATGCGGCCAAGGCTGTGTTGCCCCGTCATTGGAAGACCCCTAATGTTCCTACCATACGCGAATGGCTTCAGGAGGTACATAACACCCAAGATATTGAAGAACTAATACACAGTGCCTCAGGCACGAGCGCAGTCCATTTGCGCCGCTGGTTCTACTGGTCAGAGGCTCGCCCCCGTGTGTAAATAACACGCCTTACACAGTGGCCACCGACTCTCATGCTATCTTTAACCTGCCATCCCTTACCCTCCCTTTCCCTTTACACGTTTTGAATATGTTTCATGTCTATATAATTCATACTTTTAGTTAACTTTTATATACTGTATGCTGTAAATTATATGCATAATACTGGATTCAAAATCACGCTTACACGAATTAAGCAGCTGTTACTTATTGATCAACCCTGAATCCATATTTACGAAGTGATTACCTGTCTTGGAGCAACTTATCTTATGCTACTTCATTCACTCTGTTAAAAATTTATGAAACAATAAAAATTTATTACAATAAAAAAGAAGATGTTTCACTCTTGCATTTTCTTAACCCTTTCACTGCTGACGACGTGTGGGACACGTCCTCATTGATGCACGTTACATGCTGAGGACGTGCCCCACACGTCATCAGCTGTGCGGGACCCCCGGCGGAGATACTCACCTCTCTGTCCGGGGTCCCGTGGTGTTCTGACTTCAGCGTCCTCAGACGCTGAAGTCAAGCTCCTCCCGGCGTAAATGACGTCATCGTGCCATGCGCGATGACGTCATTTCCAGGCGACCCCCCCCGGCAATGCCGGGAGATAGCCTGGAAGGGAGGGGGGATCCGTTTGGATCCCTCTCCCTCCCAATCGGGAAGGAGCAGCGCTAAGAGCCAGGCACTGCTTAAAAGGGGAGAGTCTCCCCTTTTAAGCGGTGCCTGGCTTTAACCGCTCAAGCGCCGGGTTGCACTTCAGCGCCTTGCGGCGCCGAAGTGCAGCCTATCTCCGGTGGGGGCTGCCATCTTGGATGGTGGCTCCACCCCCGGGTCTCCCCTCGGTGCCTGACGTCATCACGCATAGCGTGATGATGTCAGATAGCCGGGGAACCCCTAGCTGCCAGGGGATTTCCCAAGGGTTCTTGTGAACCCCGATATCTCCAGAACCCGCAGCTAAGGGGTCATGGAGGGTGTCATTTGAAAGGTCTGAGCATGGCCTTTCGAATGATACCCAACATGACTAGGTACAAAGTAAAAAGAATAATAATAAAAATAATAATAAAAATAATAAATAAATTTAAAAAAATAAATAAATAAATAAAAAAACAGCACGGCACTTCGGCAACTTTTCACTGCTGTTCGGTGTTCTCTGAATAGATTAACGATTGCTTCTCTATGGGGGATTTCAATGCCGCATAACAGGCACCGTACTTGATGGCAGTTGACCAAAATTTGGTGAATTGCCTGCTTTCTGAATAGCCGAATAGTCTCGAAATGGCACCGTACGGGGAAATTCACTGTTCAGTGACATTTCGGGGCCAGATCGGCTCTTTCTGAATAACCCCTCTTGTTTCATATCTCCTGACTTTGCTTGAGTCCCCCTGTGGTTGCACATATCTTATTTGAGTTATTGTAGTTTCAAATTATATGGAATCTATCAGGGTTATCCAAAGAGATTCGAATTGCTTGAGAAAGGTAACCGAACGCTGAAAATCAGCATTCGGTTCCCTTTCCTGGCCATTCGGCTATCCAGAGAGCAAGCAATTCGCCAAATCCTGTCGAATTGCCTGCACATACGGTGACTGTTCGGTCCCTGTTCGAGGGCAGTGAAATCCCCATGAAAAAGCATTGCTTCGGCTATTCAGAGAACACAAACCAGCAGTGAAAGGTTCCCCTAATGCCCTGCCATTCGGTGGTTTCATTCGGCAAATTTATTCAGGAGAATCCCATAGACTTCAATGTTAAAAATATTCCCGTTTTAATTCAATATCTAATAAACCGTTCATTATAAAATTCTGCAGCAAAAAGTCTCTTTATTTATAGATTTTTTAGGATACTTTAAGCATTTTTCTGAATTTTTAAAAAAAAATTTAAAAGTCGATTTTTTTTTTTTTTTTTTTTCAGTTTGCTAATTTTTTTTGTAACAGCCTCTTTATTATCATTCCCTGGACCTCCTGTGTAAATTTCAGACATTTTCGCTCAGTAGTTTCTTTGCAAACAGCGTTTCATTTTCCCAGATTCATACAAATGTTTTTCTAATTTATTCACTGCCTCCTCTACGTCACAGCTGCTTCGGCTCTGTGTGATTCGGCTCCTGTTCGGCTCCTGTTCGGCTACTGTTCGGCTTCCTCGAAGGTTAATCCAGATGTTTTTGCTTGTTTTCAGCGTGCATTCGGTTAGTTTTCGTCAGGTTTGCGGCAGCTTTTCCCTGCAATTCGGGGAGCCTGTGGTGTTTGCTGAATACACCGCAGGGTCACCGAAATGCAATCGGCAAAAGGAACCGAATTGAAGAGAACGAAAAGTCACCGAACGTGCGGTGACTTTTCGAATCTCTTTGGATAACCCTGTATGATCTTACATCTGTGCATATCCATTTATCTATCCATCGTTCCAGTGCAAGCAAAGGAAAATTGTTAGTTACTCAACTTAAGGCTTTAATAATACCATTTTAAAATGAGATATGACATGTCATACTGGTACCCTATAATTTTCCTTTACTACAGGAAATTGAAATCCTTAATGCATTTTAGTATTTATTACATTTACATTTTTACTGTTCATTATTTTGCAACCTATTATACAGACTCAAAGTTGCTTATTTCTATTATTCTTCAAAGACAGACAGTTAATACTTTAAATGATGCTCATCTCCTGTTCTGTGTAGTAGACTTGTGTCTCGATCGCCTTGTCATTCTGTTTTGAATATTGGGTAGCGATGCAGTTATGCGAATCTGTCTTACACATTTTGTGTTTCTTAATCAATCACTTTGAGTTGAAATATTCAGAGATTGTCATAATATTTTCTTCCCTATTTCTCCAGTTTACAAATATGCTGCCTGTAGTGAAATGCTGAAATCCCTAAGCATATTTATACAGCGATTAAGTATTATAAAGCTTACTGTGAGTCATGTTGTGGACCAATATAAATATGTCTTGTTTAGAAACATGTTTTCTCCTAAGGGAATAGCCAAACATGCTTTTGATGCACAAGAAAACCGAATATTTCTGCCTGGCCAGATGAATTATTAGTGTAATTATCGGCTATTGATGTGTAATCAGCAACAATAATAGTTGATAATAGATTTAACTGTAATTAATGATAACATGCAGTGGTTATAGGACATGCGTAATGTGGAGTCAAACAAATTATATATCGAAATAACTGTAACAAATGAAAGTAGGAGTTGTAGACCTTTGTGGTAAACAATTACAATTTTATTTATTTATTTATAAAGGATTTTACCAGGAAGGATACATTGAGATTTCTCTCGTTTTCAAGTATGTCCTGGGTTCGAGAACATTGAGTGGTTACAGAAATACAAAATAGTAAAATGCAAGATATTACCACAAGACCAAATATACAGATTAACATAAAAATAAATATGTAGGAAATAAAGTCATTATGTTACATGTTTACAGGTGCATTTCGTATTGAGGTATGTTAATAGGGAAGCCTTAAGGGACTTTAGACTGGGGGAAGATTTGACAGTGTCTGGGAGGTTATTCCATATTTGCGGTGCTCTGTAGGAAAATGAGGATCGAGCCACTTTCTTTTTGTATTGTGGTATTGCAAGTAAGGTGCCGGTCCTGGATCGGAGGTTATAGGATGAGGGAACTGCCGGGGGAAGCAGCATATTCAGGTAGGGTGGTAGCTTCCCAGAAAAGCTCTTAAACACCAGGTTGGAAAGGTGAAGGGTGCGTCTAGAGTCCAGTGATGGCCAGTTTAGTTCTTTTAACATGTCACAATGGTGTGTCATGTAGTTACATTGTAGCACAAAGCGACAGAATGAGTTATACAATGTAGTAAGTTTCTGGAGGTGTGTTTGCGGGGTGGCTGCATACACTACATCTCTGTATTCAAGGGCTGGCATAAGCATTTGTTGTACAATCTGCTTTCTTACCGCGGGGCTCAGGCAGGATTTGTTTCTGTACAGGGCACCTAGTTTGGGGTAGAGTTTAGAGGAGAGTTTTTCGATGTGGGGGCCAAAAGATAGATTTGGGTCTAACCACTTACCTAGGTATTTGAGAGAAGTGACTGTGGTCAGCGTGCCATTTGATTTTGTCCCAACACATAGATGGGGTGTTTGCAATTTGTGTAGTTTAGGTGCGGTTCCAAAGAGCATTGTAACAGTTTTGTCAGTATTTACATTTAAACATTTAAATACGTAAAGGGAATCCACAAGGTAGAGTAAGGGAGTATATTTAAAAGGAAACAAAGTAGCAAAACAAGAGGACATAGTCTTAGATTAGAGGGGCAAAGGTTTAAAAGTAACATCAGGAAGCATTATTTTACTGAGAGGGTGGTGGATACATGGAACAGTCTTCCAGTAGAAGTGGTAGAGGCCAAAACAGTATTTGAATTTAAGCAAGCATGGGATAGGCATAAGGCTATCCTAAACAAAAGATAAATCCAGGTAAAGTATCCATGTAATTGGGCAGACTAGATGAGCCGAAAGGTTCTTATCTGCCGACATTTTTCTATGTTTCTATGTTTCTATGTTTCTATTTAGAAAAAGTTTGTTATTTGCGATCCACTTTTCTACCCCTGTAAATTGTTCTTGCAGCACTGCCTCCAGCTGTGGGAGATTTGGTTTGCTGGTATAGATTACAGTGTCGTCTGCGTACATGTGTACAGTTGAAGCTTTGCAGACATTGGGCAGATCGTTTATGAATATTGTGAATAGCAGGGGGCCAAGTATCGAGCCTTGGGGTACACCGCACGTGACTGGGAGGGGAAGGGAAGTGCTGTCAGAAATGGACACAAATTGAGACCTATGATTGGAACCAGGTTAACGTACTATCACCAATACCAGAGTTTTTAAGTTTTTGTAATAGGATGCCATGGTCTACTGTGTCAAAAGCCTTGGCAAAATCAAGGAAGATGGCTCCAGTTAGATTTCCTTGTTCCATGCCCGCTTGGATATCATTACAAACCTTTAAAAGGGCAGTTGTAGTTGAATGGTTTGGACGAAAGCCTGATTGATCTGGGGTTAAATAGTTCTGATACTGATAATAATCACGTAATTGAGTGTAGACACATTTTTCCAGAATTTTTGACATTACAGGGAGCAGTGATATTTTGGGCGGTAGTTGGATACAAAGTATTGTCTCCACTTTTATGGATAAGTACCACCCTTGCAGTCTTCCAGAGTTTGGGTATGTATCCAGTCACCAGTGATTCATTAATCAGGGTTGCGACAGGTTTTGCAATTGCTGGTGCACTGATTTTCAGCAGCATTGCTGGGATTTGATCAGGTCCAGACTGGTATTTCATTTTTTGGTTATGGAGAAGTTTAGTGATGGCACTGACAGGCACTGGTCTAAAACTGAATTTCTCTGGGTTACGGGGTCTTTGCACTGTTGGTGGGGCCTGACCTGCGTGCGGCCTTTCTGATTGCGTGTCATTTCCTAGCTTAGCAATCAGGGTGGTGGCGCATCCAACAAAATAATTATTAAAAGCATTTGCTACATCTAGGGGGTGTTGTACAGTTTGGTTGTTTACTTTTAAAGCAGCCGGTTGGGAGTTTGTATGTTACTTATGATTTTCCAAAAATTTCTGGGGTTTGATATGTTATTGTTTAAATTTTCATTGAAGTATTGGGCTTTAGCCATTTTTGTTTGTTTTGTGAATTTATTCCGGCATTTTCGGTATTCACAGTGATCGTTCATGGATCCAGTACTCTTGAACTTTGACCACAGGGAGTCTCTAAACTGGTAAATATGCGTGAGGTCAGCTGTAACCCAGGGGAGATGGGCCCCTTTTACTCGCACTTTGCGCAGTGGTGTATGGGTGTTCCAGACTTTCAGGAGCTCGGCTTGAAAGTATTCAATTGCACAGTCCAGGTCTGGGATTAGGTTTAGTCTGTACCATGGGAGCTGTTTGAGATCATTTAGGAAGGATTCAAGATTAAATTTCTTGAAAGACCTGGTGATTATTACCTTTGGTGGACATTTTGTGGCCCTTATTTTGCGCACACAGTACACTAGACAGTGATCACTGAAACTGTTAGCGAGAATGCCTGCCTCCTGTATTCGATCAGGACATGAGGAGAGAATCCAGTCCAGCAAGGTGTGGTTAGGGCTTTTCATATTAATGCGAGTGGGGGAGGAGATTAAGGCTTTGCAGCTAACATAATTAAACAGTGAGCAGTGTTTATTGTTTTTAGGATTCAGCCAATCAACATTAAAGTCGCCGAGGACCAGCAGTTCGCTTTTTTGGTTTTGAGCGACTAATTTACTAAGAATTTGGGTTATGTCAGAAAGGGATTGCACTGGAGAACTTGCTGGGGGGTAGAATCCAGCAACAATAATTGTTTTACTGAATGGGATCTCAAGAGTACCAGAAAGGAAATCAAATGTGGCTGGGGAGCTAGGATTCCGCAATGGGGTGAACTTTATGGAGTTGTCAACATAGATAACAATTCCCCCTCCTCTCTTAGCTCTGTCCTTTCTAGAGCATGAATACCCTTGTATTGCTATGGTTAACAATAGATAGTTAGATTGCTTTATAAGAAAACAGAGTTTTTCTAGAATTTGGAACACCTAAAGGGTAATTGTAGTCTCGAAGTAGAAAAAAGGCAGACTGATTATTAACCCCTGCTGCACCCCACTCTATTTTTCACTATTTTTTTTAGATTTGCAGCAAAACAAAAAAACAACAACCTTTGTCCTTTACTTTATTATACACGCTGTTTTTCCGGCACCAGAAAGAAGCTTAGAAATCAGCAATTGGCCACCATAGAGCATACAGCCAATCACATGCATCTCGAAGCTTCATCATTGACAGTATTGCTGTAGGCTGGGGAACACTAGTTCAAGTACCTGACTCCCTTTGACTCCTAGCTCATCCTCATCCGAGCTCATCCTCAGAAAGCTGTCCAAAGGCCAGGTACGAAAAGGAGCCACCATGAAAATTTAAATAAACCCTAGATGGTGGCTTTAAGGTTTTAATTATTTAGTCCCATAATTCTGCCCTATACTGTATTTAAATAGTAGATGGAACTGAGGCTGACACATGAATAACACTACTAGTCAACAGCCACAGACTGAGCATTATCTGATATGGCTGACGTAATAGGTGTTGCACAAGCTATCAGTTCTTCAAAAACGCTCAATGATTAAAATTGGTGTTCTATATGATCAAATGGGAGTGCGCCGCTTAAGTCTTGATAAATGTATGGTTACCAAGAATCTCTTCATGATTTCTAAGTACACTAACCATCTTGTAGGTTCCCAACGTGAATGATTGGAGTCTGAGATATACTACCAAATGTTCTCCTTATTATGTATCTCATGCCTTGAGGTTCTGCAAGCAAAGATGTGGTACTGCTGGAAGAGAAAGAAATATTTTAATTCTGGCAATATTTAAACATAAAATCAAATAGTACAGGGATCACTCTACATAAAACAGAATAGAGTACATATAGGGTATATTGCAACTACAGGTGGATAAAAAGGGGGTATATACAGGGGCTTATATTTTGGAATATCAGATGGACTGTTTTCCATGAGAGATTCACTTATCATGACGAAACGCGTCATAACTTTGATTGTCCATGTTCTTATTTATGTTATTTTATTAAAGCCAGTATTTTATTACTTCCAAGTATCCAGGTCCCTTATTTGAAATTCGAAAAGATCTCCCACCGATACTTAAGTATTAAGCAGCAAAAACCACTCTGATATCCACCAATCAGAAAAGAAAAAGAAAACCAAATAGAGTATGTGGTCTTGCGCTATAAAGGTTTAAATTCACAGTATATATAGCCTTATTATAAACCTCATATTTCTCCACAATCCAAATAACTTATCAACTCCTGATTTACCAGGTTATATAATGCAAATCTATATATGAAGATTTATATGCCTTGTTAGTAAAATATCACTCATCTGCATTATTGTGCAGCATGAATACAATACATATGTGTAAAATAGCAGGAACAGTTGTCACAGAAAAAAAATGTGCAATATGTCACAGCGTAGTGAAGATAGCAAATTAATTGCCTATACCTTTTGTACTTAAATACCACCCCATGCAGTAATAAAGTCATATAAAATAATACTTCTATTCAAGATGCTTTCTGATAGAAATAGTATCTAAAGTAGCATCTGTGAGACAAAATAACGAGTCTTGATTTTTAGGAGTTAAACTCACAAGTCAGGAGCAATCAACGTGTTGCTCTCACGGATCAAGCTCAATAGTAATGCCTCCTGATTTTCAGCAGTGCAGACTTTTCAGATATTCCTCACATTGTATAGTTTCTTTAAGCTTCATATGGCCGCCCTCAAACAAGAGAAAATCTCCAGTAGTGCTTTTACTATTTATTACAAAGAAGCCTTATACATTAAAATCTAAATGCATACATTAAAAGTTGCGTGGGTGTGCAGATTCTTCTCACCCACATATAACACAAGAATAGATATATAATGCCCCGTCCTCATGTGCATCCTTCGCGTACTGTATGGGAGTTCCCTTCGCAAGCCCGTAGTAGCGTCCGGCTTGCCATTGTCACGGATCCCCTTGATACTAGAGTGGTGGTCCCTATACGCAGGACACTCTCTACCCTTCCGATCCTTAGAGTGGTCGGCACGACTAGACAGACATAGGATGATACACAAGACCTTAGAACAATTAGCTCTTCCCAAGACCCTAACAACACAAGGGGTAGTCTGATGTGTGCTTCGGGTGCCACACAGACTGACCTCAATACCAGAATTAGAAGAGTTAATGCCAATACCAGGAGTTACGCACAGAATGGTTCGTTCGCCAGTACCAAGGATCATACACAGAGTGGTTTGTTCGCCAATACCAAGGATCATACACAGAGTGGTTCGTTCGCCAATGCCAGGGGTCATACACAGAGTCGTTAGTTTGCCAATGCCAGGGGTCATGCACAGAATCGTTAATTTGCCAATGCCAGGGGTCATACACAGAATCGTTAGTTTGCCAATGCCAAGGGTCATACACAGAATCGTTAGTTTGCCAATGCCAAGGGTCATACACAGAATCGTTAGTTTGCCAATGCCAAGGGTCATACACAGAATCGATAATTAGCCAAAATATTCAAGAGCTCTGCGGGAGGTAACTACCACGTCAGGGCACCGGCGTCTCTGAGAGTCTGGGCTTTAAACCCGGCGGGTCCGCGTCTCGCCGCCAGGCCCCGCCCCCCGGCGTCTCACGTGTGCGGAAGCGTCCGCAATATCACTCGGCGCCTGGCCAGCGAGCAGCGAGGAAGCTGCTGCCAGGCGCCGGGGGGGCGCGGGCCCACCGTGACAGAACCCCCCCTCTACGGGCGGCCACTGGACGACCCCAGGAGCGCGGGGATGAGCCACGTAGAAGGCCTTCACCAACCGAGGCGCATGGACCTCAGCAGCCGGGAGCCAAGAACGATCCTCCGGCCCGTAGCCCACCCAATCGACCAGATACTGCAATGTGCCCCTTGATACCCTTGCGTCCAAAATGGCCCGGACTTCAAACTCTTCCTCACCCTCCACTGAGATAGGAGGAGGTGGGATACGGGCCCTGGTGTACCGATTACACAAGAGAGGTTTTAAGAGGCTCACGTGGAACACGTTGTGTATCCGGATATGGGGAGGTAATGCCAAAGCATAGGAGACGGGGTTGAGTCGTCGTAAAACCTTGTAAGGGCCTATGAATCTAGGTGCCAACTTCATGGAAGGCACTAGGAGCTTAATATTCCGCGAGGAAAGCCATACCCTGTCCCCAACCTGATATACGGGTGCCTGCCTCCTGTGTCTGTCAGCCTTGATTTTCTGGATGGCACTACTTTTCTTGAGTGCCTCCTTGACTTTCCCCCAGGTGTCCTTCAAGGACGCCAAATGGTCATCCAAAGCAGGTATCGTGGTATCCGAAAATGTAGTCGGTAACATAGGAGGATCGAAACCATAAACGGTGAAGAAAGGGGAATGTCCTGTGGATTCGCTCACCGCGCTGTTCAAAGCATACTCAGCCCATGGTAGCAGGTCTGACCAGTTATCTTGCTGTTCTGAGATAAAGCACCTGAGATACTTTTCTACGTTCTGATTTGCACGTTCTGCTGCTCCGTTGGTCTGGGGGTGATAGGCCGAAGAGAAAGACAAGTCTATCCCCACATTCTTACAAAACCCTTTCCAAAACCTGGAGACGAATTGGGTACCCCTATCGGAGACAATCCCAAGAGGAATACCATGTATGCGGACCACGTGGTTAATGAATATGGGCACCAGTTCGGCTGCCGACGGTAGTTTACGAAGAGGAACATAGTGACCCATCTTGGAGAACCGATCGATGATCGTAAGTATAACTGTGTTCCCTCTAGAATCGGGTAACTCCACTATGAAGTCCATAGCTAAGTGCGACCATGGTCGTTCTGGGATAGGCAGAGGTTGGAGCAAACCAATGGGTGCTGTTTTGGGATTTTTATGTCTTGCGCAAACCTCGCACACAGCTATGTAATCCTTAACATCTCGGCGCAACGTGGGCCACCAAAAGATTTTATTGATGCTGGACACCGTTTTGGTGATTCCCATATGCCCGGACGTTTTATTATCATGGTAAAGGTTTAATATTTCTTCTCTTTCACATTCAGGTACAAAGAGTTTCGCGGGAGGTTTCCCTTCAGGAGCCGTGCCCTGCACGGTTTGTAACCTTTGCAACAAGGGAGACGAGACATTGATTGTGGTAGAGGCTATAATCCTTTCTTGGGGTACAATGGGATGCTGATCTTGGACGTTAAATTCGTAGGACTCATGTTGTCTAGATAAAGCATCTGCCTTAACATTTCTGGACCCAGGTCTATAGGTCAGTACGTAATTAAAGCTTGAAAGAAACAACGACCATCTTGCTTGTCGGGAATTTAACCGTTTAGCATCTCCAATGTATGTGAGATTTTTATGATCGGTTATG
This sequence comes from Leptobrachium leishanense, assembly GCA_009667805.1. Classification (NCBI taxonomy): domain Eukaryota; kingdom Metazoa; phylum Chordata; class Amphibia; order Anura; family Megophryidae; genus Leptobrachium; species Leptobrachium leishanense. The sequence continues at coordinate 178,537,590 of CM019067.1, read as the reverse complement.
ATAAGGATGGGGTCACTAGACCCTTCCAGTAGGTATCTCCATTCTGCCAAGGCTGATATGACTGCTAACAACTCTCTGTTTCCTATGTCATAGTTCCTCTCTGCCGGGGAGAGTTTCCGGGAATAGAAGCCGCATGGATGCAATGGTTTGTCGGGTGCCTCCCTCTGGGACAAGACTGCACCAAGGCCTATCTCGGAGGCATCAACTTCCACTTGGAACGGCAGAGCCGGATCCGGATGTCTGAGTACCGGGGCCGTAGTAAACGCTTGTTTGAGTGCTTCAAAGGCTTGACTGGCTTGGGGTGTCCATTTCTGATTACCCACCCCTTTCCTAGTCATGGCCGTGAGGGGAGATACCAAAACCGAAAACTCTTTAATGAACCTCCTATAATAATTTGTGAATCCTAGAAACCTTTGGATGGCTTTAAGTCCTTGGGGTAGAGGCCAGTCTAGGATTGCTGTAAGTTTCTTAGGGTCCATCTGGAACCCCTCCGGTGTTATTATGTAGCCAAGGAAATGTACTGTCCTTATGTCAAATAAACATTTCTCTAATTTACAATACAATCCAGCCTCCAACAATTTTTTCAGTACTTTTTTCACGTGGACATGATGGGTTACGATATCAGGCGAGTATATCAGGATGTCATCAAGATATACTATGACAAATACTTGCAGGAATTCTCGTAAGGTATCATTTATGAGGTCTTGAAAAACAGCCGGCGCATTGCATAGGCCAAAAGGCATCACCAGGTACTCATAATGCCCACTTCTAGTATTAAAAGCCGTTTTCCATTCGTGTCCCTCTTTAACCCTTACGAGGTTGTAAGCCCCGCGTAAATCAAGTTTGGTATAAATATTGGCCCCCTTTAGGCGATCGAACAGTTCTGCGATAAGTGGTATGGGATAGGCGTTCCTTATGGTAATCCTGTTCAAACCTCTATAATCTATACAAGGCCGCAGGTCTCCCTCTTTTTTCGATACAAAAAAGAAACCTGCCCCTGCTGGAGAAGAGGACCGTCTGATGAAACCTCGCTCCAGGTTCTCCCTTATGTACTCCTCCATAACGTCATTTTCTTTTTGGGACAAGGGGTATACATGTCCCCTAGGAGGCATAGTACCAGGGAGTAAATTTATAGCACAGTCGTACGGGCGGTGCGGCGGTAGGACCTCAGTCCTGGACTTAGAGAAGACCTCTTTCAATCCCAAATATTGTTCAGGCACCTCTGTAGACAAGGGAGGGGCTGTGGCAACGTTGAGGCTAGCGATTACGTTGACCCTCCCCAGACAGTGCGATTGACAACGAGGACTCCAGTATTTGATGTCTCTTTGGACCCAATCAATAACCGGGTTGTGTTCTGCCAACCACGGAAACCCAAGCACGACAGGACAAGAAGGGGACTCAATGATTTGGAAACATATGTTTTCGTGGTGCAATACTCCTGTTTTCATACATACAGAAACAGTGTCGTGGGTGATATGGGGGCAGGATAGAGGGTTACCATCTATAGCTTCCACCATAAGAGGTCTGTCCTTGAGGACCAGGGGTATGAGACATTTAGCAGCAAACTGTTTATCCATAAAATTGCCTGAGGCCCCAGAATCTAAGAAGGCCTCAGTCTTAATGTGAACCTTGTCCCAGGTCAATGATATTGGTACCAGGATCCTGGACTTTTTTTTTCGTTGTTTACGAAAGAGGCATAAAGAGACCCTATAACCTGGGTATTGGCTGGTCTCTGGCTTGCTCGGCCACTCTCACCCCTGCTCCCCCTAGGTCTCTGAGGACATTGAAGGCGGAAGTGGTCTGCCCCGGCGCAATAGAAGCAGAGTCCCTTCTCCCTTCTGTGAGCTCTCTCTGCCTCCGATATACCAGTCTTTCCTATCTGCATAGGCTCAACAACAGGTAGATCTGATTTAACGTTTTCCTGGTTACCGGAAGTAACGGTAGTTCGGGATGATAAGGGTAAAGGAGGCAAGAGCCTTCTAGGTCTATCCCTGGGGTGTCTCCTTTCCCTAATTTGATCATCCATAGCGATACAGAAGTCGATCAAATGATCAAGAGTCTCTGGCAATCTTAGAGGAGCCAACTCGAACATAAACGCGTCGTTCAGCCCTTCAGTAAAGGCCAAGGTTAGGACATCGTTCGGCCAGAGGACCTCTGAAGTCAAGGTCTTAAATTCTATTGCGTATTCAGCAACCCTCCTATTACCTTGTTTAATATGAAATAATGACCTCCCTGCATTGGTAGCCCTTCTAGAGGGGTCAAAGGTGCGTTTAAGCTCTGAAGTAAAACCCTCATAATCGTATATGATGGGCTTTTTGTTCTCCCACAAGGGAGTAGCCCACAATAAAGCCTTCTCCGTTAAATGACTAATTAGATAGCCCACCTTAGCTTTATCTGACATACATGATCCGGGGTTGTTCTCGAACAATATCTCCAGTTGGGTCAGAAAGCCCCGGCACAAGTTTGGTGTCCCATCATAGCGTACGGGTGCTTTCATACTGAGCCTGCATCCCTCAGGAGAGGCCGGACTGATCCTAGGCACTACTGGGTCTGGAGGGCTTGCAGTCCCAGAACTAGATCGGTTTAACAGGGTCTGCAGGGCAAGAGCAATCTGGTCCATCCTATGGTCCTGCTCTTCTTGTCTGGCTGCAATACGAGTCAATTGATTAGAGAGGTCTGCGGGATCCATTGGCCCTGACGTAATGTCACGGATCCCCTGATACTAGAGTGGTGGTCCCTATACGCAGGACACTCTCTACCCTTCCGATCCTTAGAGTGGTCGGCACGACTAGACAGACATAGGATGATACACAAGACCTTAGAACAATTAGCTCTTCCCAAGACCCTAACAACACAAGGGGTAGTCTGATGTGTGCTTAGGGTGCCACACAGACTGACCTCAATACCAGAATTAGAAGAGTTAATGCCAATACCAGGAGTTACGCACAGAATGGTTCGTTCGCCAGTACCAAGGATCATACACAGAGTGGTTCGTTCGCCAATACCAAGGATCATACACAGAGTGGTTCGTTCGCCAATGCCAGGGGTCATACACAGAGTCGTTAGTTTGCCAATGCCAGGGGTCATGCACAGAATCGTTAATTTGCCAATGCCAGGGGTCATACACAGAATCGTTAGTTTGCCATGCCAAGGGTCATACACAGAATCGTTAGTTTGCCAATGCCAAGGGTCATACACAGAATCGTTAGTTTGCCAATGCCAAGGGTCATACACAGAATCGATAATTAGCCAAAATATTCAAGAGCTCTGCGGGAGGTAACTACCACGTCAGGGCACCGGCGTCTCTGAGAGTCTGGGCTTTAAACCCGGCGGGTCCGCGTCTCGCCGCCAGGCCCCGCCCCCCGGCGTCTCACGTGTGCGGAAGCGTCCGCAATATCACTCGGCGCCTGGCCAGCGAGCAGCGAGGAAGCTGCTGCCAGGCGCCGGGGGGGCGCGGGGGCCACCGTGACAGCCATGTGTTAGGGTGCCAATCTGAAAGTGACGTAGTGCTGACACATTTCGTCCCGCCTCCAGGACTTCAGCAGAGCTTATGTCACAAGTGTTCCCACCTCCTTAAATCCTCATGAGTAAGGGTGTAGTCATTGTCAGTTAGCCTTAGCTAGTCCTTTCAGTTCAATGTCCTTAAAAATCTCCCGACTACTTTGTCTTCTTGGCTCGGCTTATTTAAAATTTCTGCACTTTATCCGCTGCATTCTATCCTGTGGTTCTTTATGCTGCCTGGGGTCAGGTGACGGTCCACCAGATTCAGCACCGTGGGGGAGGCTGAGTATATATGATATACACACTATACTTCTAACAGCTTGTGAGCACTTTTTATAGCAGGAGCATTTTTTAACTACCTGTAGTTGCAATATTACCCTATGTGTACTCTATTCTGTTTTGTGTCGAGTGATCCCTGTACTATTTGATTTTATGACTGTATTTCACGAATGAAGATTTGAGGAGGCATCCTTGCAGGGATCATCTTTTCAGATACATATGAATCTGTATATATTTTGTATTAGTGTGTGACCTTCCCCTTTTTCTTTTTTTGAGTGTTAATATTTAAACAGTTATCTTATTTCCTAAAGGTTTAACAGGAATCATATGAGTCTAAACATCCTCTGTTAAAGATACATTTTTGAACTAGGTCACAGTGGGCTAGTTCTTTGAATGTATGTATATTCCAATTTTTCTAAAATATGGTAACTGTGTTAATTCATTAGTTAAAATTGTAAGCAGTCGTGGCAACCTGACCGCTTCAGTAGTGCATTTCCTATGGTGCGCAGTCAACCTAAAGAGTTTGGACTGTGAGAAAACAGCTTTACTCAGCAGGAAGAGAGGTCATCGTTCCAGTATCCTAATCTCATTCTATTCATTGAGTGAAATCACTTAACGCCAGCTCTAGGGAGCTAGTAACTTTGATGCTTGGGCCACAGACTTAAATAAAGATTGACGATGCATTGCACCTCTTTTACAAAGAAGTAAATCATACAGTACTAAGTTACCATGCAAGCTGGCTGCAGCAGGAATCGCTATGGCCACTAAAGGACACTGAAAACTATTTGTCTCTAGTGTTCTGCTGCTAGCTGCCAGAGGACACTGATCACCATCCTCTTGATTCAGAGGCAAGTTTTTTTTTTTGCTGTATTTAATTGAAAGTGTAGCAAAATCACTTAACGCTAGGTTATAAGAGCTGTTATTCTTGGTAGAATACCAGATCAAAATGAGAAGAATGAGCAACATTGAAATAGCTTTCTCTTCTACTGGTAGCCGCATAGCCACAAATGAGTGGGTTCTATACAAATCATAGGAGCCATTAATTTATAGTATGCAACTACAATTACAGTTGCTAGTATTTACATGACTAACACATTCCGTAGTTGTAACGGGCGCTGCGGCATTCACACATGAGTAGCGAGGTTGAGATCTTATTGGACAGACTTATCTGCTCGATCGTAACAAAATAAACAGTATTTTCAGACTTATACTCCAAAACCAAGGAGTATGACAGGACAACTGAACTGCTACTAAGTTCCAAAGGTTTCGAGACCAACGGACAACTTAGAGCACACAACAATACAGCGGACTGCAAGACTGGAGTGGGTGTACCAAGTACGACAGTCAATGAATTGTGCAGACTGCAGGGCAGTCAATGAACTGACCGACTTAGCTTTTCTGTGAAACTTAAATGGGTATGTTGTACCTTATAATCACCAGGGTCTATAGACACACATAAAGGCTTAAGGATTGTACAAGCCCAGGTACACTTGGTAAACTGAGCAAGATAAACATAAGTAGAAAACAAGCAGTATTTTGTTATTGTGGATTGTACAAGCGTGCACGATCGTATATCATTAGGGTTGCACCGATACCGATACTAGTATCGGTATCGGGGCTGATACTGGGCACTGCAGGAGTACATAGTACTCGTGCAGTACCCCCCGATATTTTTTCCGATACCGGAAGCCGGCATTGAGCCGGCTTGCCGGCATCCAAGGGGCTGCGGCGGCTGTCCGAATGCTCTATCGGCATTCGGACAGCCGCCCCTGCCTGGAGCTCTCTGCGATACTTACCTTCCTGGGCGCCGCTGGGAATGTCTCTGCTCGTGTGCTCGTTGGAAGGACCCCAGCCGCGACCACATGGGACCATGTGATCACGGCTGGGGTCCTTCCAACGAGCGCACGTGCGGAGACATTCCCGGCGTCGCCCAGGAAGGTAAGTATAAACACACTAAGCAGCTGCAGGGCCTGTCCGAATGCCGATAGAGCATTCAGACAGGCCCTGCAGCTGCTCTCCGCGACGATACTTACCTTCCTGGGCGACGCCGGGAAAGTTTCCCCGCGTGCGCTCGTTGGAAGGACCCCAGCCGTGATCACATGGTCCCACGTGGTCGCGGCTGGGGTCCTTCCAACGAGTGCACGCGCAGAGACATTTCCGGCGGTGCCCAGGAAGGTAAGTATCGTTGGGGGTGGGGGTCCATGAGCAGGGGGGCATACCCATGTGTGAGCTGGGGTGCATATCCATGAGCTGGGGGGCATACCCATGAGCTGGGGGGCATACCCATGTGTGAGCTGGGGTGCATATCCATGAGCTGGGGGGCATACCCATGTGTGAGCTGGGGTGCATATCCATGAGCTGGGGTGCATATCCATGAGCTGGGGGGCATACCCATGAGCTGGGGGGCATACCCATGAGTGAGCTGGGGGGCATAACCATGTGTGAGCTGGGGGGCATAACCATGTGTGAGCTGGGGGGCATATCCATAAGCTGGGGGGCATATCCATGAGCTGGGGGGCATATCCATAAGCTGGGGGGCATACCCATGAGCTGGGGGGCATACCCATGTGAGAGCTGGGGGGCATATCCATGAGCTGGGGGGCATATCCATGAGCTGGGGGGCATAACCATGTGTGAGCTGGGGGGCATAACCATGTGTGAGCTGGGGGGGCAAATCCATAAACTGGGGGGCAATATCCATGTGTGAGCTGGGGCATATCCATGAGCTGGGGCAAATCCATGTGTGAGCTGGGGCAAATCCATGTGTGAGCTGGGGCAATATCCATGTGTGAGCTGGGGCAAATCCATGAGCTGGGGCAGTATAAATATATATATATATATCGGGGGGATATACATGTGAGCTGGGGGCATTTTTATATGGTCTGTTCTTATTGGAAAGCGTCACATGACATTAAAGAAAAGTATCGGTACTTGGTATCGGTGAGTACTTTTAAAAAGTATCGGTACTCGTACTCGGTCTTAAAAAAGTGTTATCGGTGCATCCCTATATATCATGAACCTTAGACCTGGAGCAGGATCCCGATAAGGCTGTAGTTAGAATACCAGGGCGAGATGGAAATATCACCGAGAGGCGAGTAAAACCCCAAGCAGCCTGCATAGGGCTAAACCAACAACACACAGCACTAGCAACCGCTATAGCATGTAACATAAGAATAGTCAAAGACAAGCCGGGTCAAAATCAGGAGCAGGAATCGTAGACGTGAATGGGTCGGCAACTAAAACAGCAATGAGAATCAATAGGAAGCGATGCGGGAATGAACTCTACGTCAGGGCGACGAGGCAACTCCTCGCGCCCTGCTTTAAACCCGGCGGCTCCTCGTGACCACGCCAGGCCCTGCCCCCTTGGACACCGCTCGGCCATTACATGGTGCTGGCACTCGACCAGCCAGTGGCATCGAGCCATGCCCAGACCCCCAGGAAGCACAGCAGGGGCTGAGGATGTAACAGTAGTGCTGTCCAATGGGTGCAACATAGCAAAAAATATTGTAGCGCTCACTCCCGGAGGAGCCGCTGAAAATGAACCACGGGTCAGTCTCCCCGCACTAGGGAATAAATATACTCCAACACAGTTGTGAGTTTTTATCATTTAAATACTTTACTAAAATATTTGAGCAGATGTCGAGACACGGTATTCACAAGTATTATTACAGTATTTTCGTATCACGGTAAAACGCGTAGCGGAAAAGAAACGAAACACGAGGCTTCATATTTCGGAAAATAAAATATTCGCAACCGAACATAAAAGCAATGCAATTTCCCGATAGTTCAGAAAAGGGGGCACGTAGCAAAACCCCAAACATACAATCCCTTCGTATTACGATAAACGCGCAGCGGAAAAAGAGGAAAAATATATTCGGAACGTATCTTTATCTTTAACCCCTGTTCCGATTCATAAAAGGAAATGAGTCCTGCACAAGTTAAGTCCCAGAAGGTGAAAGGTGTCTATGTGTGTGTGGTACCCGGGTACTGTTCAACTGGCCAGTGAGTTTATTAAAGGAAAGTCTTCGACTAGTCAGTTGGGGCCCTGTGGACTTTAAAGAGAAAACAGCATAGCGTCCTTTAATCATAAAACAGCCTTGGAGGCCTCTCACCCATCCGACAATTGCTTTAGGCTCCGCTGACCCAGGACGTCTCTCCACCCGATTTTGACTGGGGATACTAGCGGCCGATCCGTTGTCTGACTTCATGCAGCTTGTCCAGCTCACTGCCTGCTCTCCGTTCGATTCCGCCGGTCTGCAGCAATGTCTGGGCTCTGGCAAGTCTCCTTCTCCTCAGGTTGAGTGACCCAAACAGGAATAACAGGTCTCCCTCGGGCTTTGGCCTAGGTTCTCCCGCGATCTCCTCAGTGCGTCTGCTTTCTCCTATTCCCTGGCGCGCTCTGGAACTTTCTCCACGAGGCAGAGGATGTAAGTGTCCAGTCCCCACCCACTTCCTAGTCCCAATGTCCAGTATCTCTGATCGCGATAGTCTCCATCTTGTGGCCAAAAATAGGTACTGCCACAGCAAGATTTTTAACACAGCGCTACAATATACATGCAATTTAGACACTCTAAGAACAGTGGAGAGAACACCCTTCTCAAGTACTTACAATCTAAGAGGGGCTGACACACTTAAGGGAGGGTAGGTAGCTGAATATATGAAGTAATGGGATACATGGGGGCTATGCGGGAAGATGAAGCAGGAAAGGTACATTGAGGACTATGGAATGAGTTGATCGGCTTCTCTAATGTAATGTGTTATTAGAGAGTTCTTGAAGGTGGAGGGATGGGGAGAATCTAATGATCTAATGTTGCGGAGGAGGGAGTTACATAAAAAGAGGGCAGCTTAGGAGAAGTCCTGAAGGCGAGAGTTGGGGGTTGTGAGTACGAGGAGACGATAACCTCAGATCATTGGCAGGGCGAAGTGAACGGGATGGATATACCTGCTAGTCCAGCGGCCAGAATAACAGCTCGAGAGAATAAGTATCGGGTGAAATTTGGCAAGATATCTTTCTACTGTTTCCACCACATTTGATTGAATGAAGAATTAGGAATCACTGTAATTGATAGTGCTGTGTTTGCAGCAACATACAAATGCTAAACATAGATCTTCCCTTTATATACTATGGCAAATGTATTTTAAGAAATGCTTTGCATAGGTTATATAAAAGTATTTTTCTAGAGGCTGTTTAGATCTTAAGCATCTGTAAGATCTGCAGGTGTAAAATCCTCACTGAAACATAACTTAGTCAGCGACACGGGTATTTGGAAGAAAAATTACATTATCTACTTTTTTGCTTGTTGTAAGCAAAAAAGGAAAGCAAAGAAATTGAACAAACTGCTAATTCTTCACATATTACCAGATAGCAATATATAGTATTGTGAAAAAGTAAACAGAAAAGTATTGTAATATACAATTTCTCAAATATAATGATAATATTCCAAAATTTGTGTTAACTTCAGCTTCACTATGGGCACTATTCCCTATGTACTGGCTGGGTGGAGTAGAGGTAACATCACTGCTCTGCATGGAGAGAGCCTGTGGAGTCATGGGTTTGATCCCAGAGAGCAACCTCTCCAGTAAGTGTCCTTGGGCAAGACACCTAACGGTACATACTCGCCACCCAGGACATACTTGAAAACGAGAGAAAACTCAATGTATCCTTCCTGGTAAAATCCTTTCTAAAAATAAAAAAAAAAGGAATCCGCAAGGTAGAGGAAGGGAGTATATTTAAACAGAAACAAAGTAGCAAAACAAGAGGACATAGTCTTAGATTAGAGGGGCAAAGGTTTAAAAGTAACATCAGGAAGCATTATTTTACTGAGAGGGTGGTGGATACATGGAACAGCCTTCCAGTTGAAGTGGTAGAGGCCAAAACAGTAATTGAATTTAAGCAGGCATGGGATAGGCATAAGGCTATCCTAAACAAAAGATAAATCCGGGTAAAGTATCCATGTAATTGGGCAGACTAGATGGGCCGAAAGGTTCTTATCTGCCAACATTTTTCTATGTTTCTATGTTTCTGGCCACTATCTGTGGCATTTGGTTGAGTAAGCGCTAACGTCAGGATAAATTATTTTAACGCATGCCCCCCCCCCCCGATATTACTGTCCTAACGCTAACAGGTTAAAAGATCCATTTGCGCATTGGTGCTTGCGTGAGCTTGCTGTGCTTTGTGCTCCCTATGCTTAACATGAGGGCTGCAAACACTAATTAGTGTTAGGGTTTTGTAATACCTGACTTATCCTAATGCTAATTAACACACCGATGGGTTAACCGATTTTTTTTTTTTAACTGGCACCCTGGAGCTGGTGCTAACTGATTCTGCAGAATGAGTTAGCACCAGCTACCCCCCCCCCAATAATTCAGATACTCACCTCATCCAGCAGTGAGAATGGTGGACCGATCTGCTACTTCTAGCCACCTGGAGCAGAGTATGACTGGGGGAAAAAAGTCCCCAGTCTCCCTCTGCGATCAGTCCACGGTGCTACGCGATCTCGCAGCTGGCAGTGCAACCCTCCATGGAGTCCTATGGAGGGAAGCGCTACCGAGATTATCAGGGAGGGTTGCGCTGCATTCCAGTGCAGACTGCTGAATTAGTGCCTGCTCTGGAATATGGTGCTAAAATGGGGACGCAATGAGGAAACCTGCAGGTGCAGGTTTTCCCTTTAGCATCCCAATTTCAGTGCCACAATAGGGGATAGTGCCCTATAAGGGCTCTCATAAGTTTACAACAGCTCTGGTTACGATAGTGTCAACTAAGGTATAGAGCAGACCTGGGCATTGTGCGGCCCGCGGGCCGCATCCGGCCCTTTGGCTGCCTCAGTCCGGCCCGCATCCCTCTACACCTCTATTACTTGCTTTTGAAGGTGTTGTTCACTCGCACGCTGGCTGCGTGCGAGTGAGAGATGGATGCTCCGGCTCCGCTGACAAGTGGGGGTGGTCACATCACGTGGTGTGGTCGGTGACGTCATGTCAGTTCCTCCCCACTCTGCCGGGTCCGCCTCCTCCTACCATCAGCGTGTTGCAGGCTTGCTCCGGCTCAGGCAGGCACTGGCACACGTGACTAGGTTCGGGGACCTCACCACCACCACGTGCTTTTCTTCGTTGGGAGAGGCTGGCAGACAAGTGAGTGCAGCAGCCAGGTGCTCTGTGCTGTGCCTGGACTGGAGGCTGGTGGAATCATTCTGGAGAATCTGGATTCATTTTCCTCAGGCTCCAAGAATAAGGTGACAAGTCAGTAATAATTGAATCTGATCTCAATGAAAAGTAACCCCCCTCTCACCAGCAGTGTGCCATATACATAGGAGTGTGTCATAATACCAGTCTGCTAGCAGTGTGCCATATACATAGGAGTGTGTCATAATACCAGTCTGCTAGCAGTGTGCCATATACATAGGAGTGTGTCATAATACCAGTCTGCCAGCAGTGTGCCATATACATAGGAGTGTGTCATAATACCAGTCTGCCAGCAGTGTGCCATATACATAGGAGTGTCATAATACCAGTCTGCCAGCAGTGTGCCATATACATAGGAGTGTGTCATAATACCAGTCTGCCAGCAGTGTGCCATATACATAGGAGTGTCATAATACCAGTCTGCCAGCAGTGTGCCATATACATAGGAGTGTGTCATAATACCAGTCTGCCAGCAGTGTGCCATATACATAGGAGTGTGTCATAATACCAGTCTGCCAGCAGTGTGCCATATACATACCAGTGTGGCATGCATAGGAGTGTGCCATAATACCAGTCTGCCAGTAGTGTGCCATATACATACCAGTGTGCCATGCATAGGAGTGTGCCATAATACCAGGCTGCCAGTAGTGTGCCATATACATACCAGTGTGCCATGCATAGGAGTGTGCCATAATACCAGGCTGCCAGTAGTGTGCCATATACATACCAGTGTGCCATGCATAGGAGTGTGCCATAATACCAGGCTGCCATGCATACCTCGTGCCATAATATATACGCATAATGTACTGTATATGCTACAAAAAAAAATATATAATTGCCGCCCAAGCCAACACTAGAGTGTTCGTGTTTGGCTTGAAGAAAAGGTGGCAACCCTAGGCGTAAGCAGGGCTGGTGCTTCCAAAAGGCAGCCCAAAAGGCTGCCCTAGGGTGCCAGAGCAGGGGCGCAAAAATCACAGTCCCTGGCTTATGGCCGGGGTCTCGCGCATTTTTTAAATACTTACCTTGTGCCCAGTAAAGTGTTTGCGTTGGTCAGCTCGTTCCGCGCGGGACTCTGCTTTTGGTGCATCATGTTCCTTTACTAAAGATGGCCGTCGTGCATTGCAGGGAAAAGAGGAGATCCTTATTTTGAAGGTGACTTCTATTTGTTTTCAATTTACAGGTGTCAAGAGATTCTGATTTAGCGGTTAGTAGTCCTCAAAAATGTCAGCTCACATTAAAAAAAGAAAGATAGATAGAGAATGTAGAGTTTTTAATAAGACATGGACTTTAAAGTATTTTTTTACTGAAGTAAAAGGTAAAGCCGTGTGCTTAGTTTGTGGAGTACAGATCGCCGTGTTTAAGGAATACAATTTGAGTCGCCACTACGTAACTAAACATGCAGAGAAATACAAAAATGTGAGTGATGCAGAGAGGGCGCGGGCATCTAATGCTTTGCTAACTAAGCTGCAAAACCAACAAGAACTTTTTACCAAGCTTCACACTTCCAGGGATGGAGCAGTCAAGACCAGTTATGTGATATCCCACAAAATGGCAAAATACAGCAAGTCATTTTCTGATGGGCAATTTATCAAAGAGTGTTTGGTTGACTCTGCAGCATTAATATGCCCAGAGAAAAAAGCGGTATTTGAGAACGTGCCCCTCTCCAGACGAACTGTAACAAGAAGGATCGAGGACATCGCTGGAAATCTGGAGCTTCAGCTGCAAAACAAAGTGGACAATTTTGATTTCTTCTCCTTGGCTTTGGATGAGAGCTGCGATGTCTGCGACACAGCCCAGTTACTCATCTTTGTACGGGGGATAACAAAGGACTTTAAGGTTATAGAGGAGCTGGCAGCAATGCGGTCAATGAAAGGGACAACAACAGGGAGTGATTTGTTCACAGAGGTAAATGCATGCTTGGACAAGCTGGGACTGAAATGGGACAAGCTGGCAGCAGGTGTTACAACGGATGGTAGTCCAAATCTGACAGGGAAAAATGTCGGACTTTTAAAGCGGATGCAGGATAAAGTGACTGAAATGAACCCTGGACAGAAATTGGTATTTTTACATTGTATTATACATCAGGAGGTGTTGTGTAAGTCAGTGCTAAAAATTAACCATGTTATTGATGTTGTAACTAAAATAGTTAACTTCATCAGAGCAAGAGCATTGAATCACAGACAGTTTGTGGCACTTTTGGAGGAGCAGGAGTCTGAACATCGGGACATAGGCTACCACACTGCTGTCAGATGGCTCAGCCTGGGCAAAGTGCTTAAAAAAGTATGGGATCTGAGAGCAGAGATTCAAGAGTTCTGTGAGAAGAAAGAGAAAGTCATCCCAGAGCTCTCAGATGCAGACTGGATGGTAGATTTTGGATTTGCGGTTGATGTGACTGCGCTAATGAATGAACTAAATACCAAACTGCAATGCAACATGAAATGTACAGCTTGGTGAAGGCTTTCATGAGAAAGTTGCAGTTTCTTTCAAGCCAAATGGAGGACAACATTCTCACCCACTTGCCAACACTAAAGGAATCCAGACCATCAGCTGTTCACCTACGCAGGTACTCATCCATGTTAGGAGCACTGCATGGTGAGTTTTCAAGGCGATTTCAAGACTTCAAAAGCGTTGAGAGTGAAATGCACATGATTTCTTCTCCCTTTTCTTGCAGTGTGGATAATACACCCAGCGATGTTCAGCTCGAACTCATTGACCTGCAGTCTGATGCACTAATGGCAGAGCACTTTAAGTCCGTATCACTGCTGGATTTTTACTCCTCTCTCAAAGAGGAGAACTTTCAACACATGAGGATGCGAGCTCAGAAGATGTTAGTTCTCTTTGGATCTACCTACATATGTGAACAAACATTTTCAGTGATGAAGTTCAACAAATCCAGATACAGATCCTCTCTCACTGATGATCACCTGTCAGCTGTCCTTCGCATATCCACCTCAGATATTCAACCAGACTTCAGAGCACTTGTTCAAGCCCAAGACAGACTGGATTTTTCTCACTGAACAAGAAAAATGCACTGAAAACATCAAAAGCACTTATTGTTTTTTGTATAAAGTTAATTAATTGCTGTTTTTTACCATACTACAAAATAAACATTTTCAGTATTGTTTTTGTGAAGGTTAAATTTATGTTATGTTAAAAATAAAATTAAACAGTGATAATGATTGGTGTTTCTATTTTGTTACTGCTATATTTTACCTATTCCACAATTTCATAGCCCTATAGTTATAATAACATGTATTCAGCTAATTAAAACCATATAATTTACTGCTTTTTAAAAAGCGATAAAATTTATATTGAACAGACTTAAGTTCAGCCTATTGGTTCGGCCCTCCACTACCGTCCCAGTTTCTCATGTGGCCCCTTGGAAAAATTAATTGCCCACCCCTGGTATAGAGTCCAATATTTGTAATGATCACAATGAGCTTATTAACAATACAGCTTCCGAAAAATACCAATAGACTATAAAATAAAATCTGTATGTGGACATAATGCCTGTATATGGAAATTACAGTAACACATAGCATATATAGATTTTCATAATTTAAAAAGAACTGAATCTTATCCCTATTCAGTAGAGAGTTATCAGAGCTCGCTCTGTGTTCTGCCCTATTCTCGATGTTGCAATTCATCAGTATAGTTTATTGTCCTTTTTTTGTAATGAGGGTGTTGACTGCTCCTTTTTGCTTTTTTACATGTAGTGTGTGAGAACAGAGCTGACATTGCATAGATATTTTTTTATTCCCAGGGAGAATTATGGCAAAAGTATGCAAATGAGGTTTTGCATATTAACTTTTATTGTCCACTGTATTTCTTTGCAGAATCATGTATACACAGTTTTACTAGTGAAACGGGCAGAGGAACATTTGTGTCTTTTTGCAAATAAGTAAAAATCAATAGATTCGGTTAACTTAAGCATATTAGCAATTTACACCTATTAACTATTTCTTTCAAGTTAATCAGATTTACAGGGTTATTCAAAGAGATCCGAATTGTGGCAGAAAGGTAACCGAACAGTGAAATTCCGCGTACGGTTACCGTTCCTGGCCATTCGTCTATCCAGAGAGCAGGCAGTTCGCCAAATCTTGGCGAATTGCCTGCACATATGGTGTCTGTTCGTTGCCTGTCCGAGGGCAGTGAAATACCCATAGAGAAGCAATGCTTCGTCTATTCAGAGAACAAAAACCAGCAGGGTAAAGTTGCCAAAGTGCCCTGCTGTTCGGTGGTTTCATTCGACAGGTTTATTCAGGCGAATCCCATAGGCTTCAATGTTAAAAATATTCCCGTTTTAATGCAATATCTAATAAACCATTGATTATAGTATTCTGAAGTAAAAAGTCTCTCTATGAATAGATTTTTTAGGATCTTTTAGGCATTTTTCGGGATTTTTTAGTGAATAATTTTTTTATTCTTTTCAAAATTGTTTTTTCTTTTTTCTGTAACAGCCCTTTTTATTATCATTCATTGGACCTTATATGTAAATGTCAGACATTTTCGTTTTGTTTTTTGCAAACAGTTTTTCAAACATTCAAGCGTACTGTTTTTTTTTTCTCACTCCATTCGTCTGCGGTGTCGGCTTTTTACAGCGGCTGCTCTACGCTATGATTGGCGGCTGCTCCGGTTTCTCGGGTTTCACTGAATTGAAGAGAATAAAAGTCACCGAACGTGCAGTGACTTTTCGATTTTCTTTGAATAATCCCATTAATCCTTTTTGATGAGTTGATGACTGAGTAGGTCATGTTTGACTCATTTCACCAATACTGGGCTGCACTCACTATTGTGCAAGTCACCACAAGAGTCACTGATCTGCCAGAGCCCAGCATACTGCAGTGCATATCATTACTCACACCCTCTGATCTGTTGTCTGTCATACTTAAAATCCCCCTTCTCCTTTACTACGTAGTAAGCTTCCCACGTGTATCTGTGTAGAGAGGTTAACCCCCTGCTAGTAATTATGTTGTTTTGCAGCACATCATACTCATTGTTTCATGTAGTCCAAAATTCCCTATTCATCCTCCAAGCAGTGTCCAACAGTATCCCATAGCACCCTGGCTAAGAGTGGGCTTTTTGGACTTCAGTGACAAACAGCTGTGTGCATATAGATTTGAGGGTATGTTTCTAAGAGACCCCTATTCAACCATCTGAGCTCAGATCCCATTGCACACACTGGCTGTATGTGAAGGATTTGCAGTCCAAGTTGCCCTGCAGAAGTGGGACCAAGTCATTGTTTTGCAAATCACAAGTAAGTCTTGAGTCTTTCTATTAAAGTCCCAAATTAAATCCTGAGTCAAGCCAGGCAAGTCTAGGTCAAGTCCTCAGTTTTAAGCTAAGTGTTCAACAGTCACTGTGAAAAAAACAGTATTTATTGTTAACTGAGAATAACAAAATTATTCTAGAAATACCACAACTGCCAAAAACCAAACTAAATGAAAAATGCTATGCTGTCATACTTTGAGTGGGGGAATGAATGTGTGAATCAGTGAGAGTTGTTTTCTTTAGACCCTATTATGCATTGTACTTTCAAAAGGTTAAATTTGCCAGACATCTGTGCACGATGAGGTCATAGTATAATCCCTCCATGGCTGAAGACAAGCTCCACCGGAGCACTAGATGCAAGCACTGCCAAAACCCTCGTGGCCACTCTAAATAGTGTTGGGAAAGTCTTTTGCTCATAGCCCAGAATATGAGCACATTCTGCCTGACTTGACATTTTATTATATTTTATCATTTGCTCATAAATTAAATATCTTGGTGTTATTAAAAAAATGAATGAGTTAGGTATTTTAAAAATATTGTTTTGCTTGGCATTCTCCAGCCTAGATTGATCACAACTCTAAGAAGGTATAACGACTTTCCAAGTCATAAGGCTCAAGTATAAGTTAAGTCTTGAGTCATTGCTTTGAAAGTTTAATTAAAGTCACAAGTTTTCTTTGGATATGGTAAAGCGAGTCACAAGTCATCAAATGTGTGACTTGAGTCCAAGTCAAGTCCAAGTTGCGCGACTCGAGTCCACACCTCTGTTACTCTGTGACTCATTCATACTTTGTTTGAAAATGGTTGATGGTGACACTGATTGCCATCAATCATGTTTGGATTTGGCTAAGAAAGAATTATTTTCCTGGCTTCACATGCGAAGCGAAAGGGGAGGAGAAGGGGATGGGCTATTTTGAATAGGGTGGTGCTTTTAACCTTCTGAGATCAGGTTTCTGCTTGAACCACTGAGGATCATAACATTCTACAAAACTAGAAGTTCTCAACATTTCAAGGGGACTTGTCTCAGGTGTCCAAAAATCATGGTATTGGAGAGGAAACCCAGGGCAGCATGTCACAAAAGACAGCTGGGAGGTATTGAATGGTTACTTTGGGGTTCTGATGCCCCCCTTACTCCTCTATTTTAACTGTGATGTACATACTTCTGTAGATAATCATTGTTTATTAAAGGTTGTGTACATTCCTGTTACAATAAGATATACAACATACTGTATGTATCAAGCATATGATTAAGATTTTGGCAAACAATTTTTTCTTTTGCATGATTGTAGTAGTTTATTCTCTGACCCACTGCTTCTTACAGATGTGGGAACTGATATTTAATAGTTTATATAAACATATTTTATTTAGGTCCCCATGATATTTATGAAATTGCATCTTAAGTGCATAGTTGAACCAAAAGAATAGCAGAACAATAAATAAGCAAGCAAATATGTTTAGTAGAGGCAGGATATGTCTATGTTGTGTGAAGAATTTATGCTAAAAATGGAACAACAGTTTAACCAAGATGCTGATTCATTTGATGCTGGATGCAATGTGACTGCACAAAATGAAGAAACTGAGAAATAAGGTCAAATATGTAATATAAGGAAGTGTGTTCTATGGCTCCCATGTGGTGCTTGCTCTAGTTCTTACACAACTGAACACTGAATATTTACATAATCCTGTTTGTCAAAGTTTGCTGTGTTGTTTACAATGGACTCTAAAATAGTGTATGAAATTACATATATATACCAGCAGACACATACACTCCTCAGGAGTAATAATGGAAGCTGTCATTCCAAGAAAACTAAGGGGCAAGGGGTTATACAGAGAGCACCGAAATGTCGCCGACATTTTTCCATTTTACAGTCAAGCTTGACATTCGACAAACCCCTACTCAGTTCAGGTATGTCATGTGTTCTAGTTCAAGTGTACTTAAAGCCTTTGATTAGTATCATCGGGTGTGTTTGAGAGAACACCTGTTTTGCATATTTGTGCTGTGAATAATTCTCTTCACGGGGTTGAGCAATTTCGAGACTGCAGAATTCATTAAAAGTTAGATTTTCAGTTGACTTTTTGAGAAACCACCTAAAGCGCTCCCTGTGTTGAGCTATTTTGATTGCCTTTTATAATTTGTTCAGTGCAAACAGCTGAAAGTCTGTAAATTTTGACAATAAACCAGATTTGCAACAGGGGTGAATAATTCTGACTACAACTGTACAGAGCTGAAATGGCTGGGATTTAGACAGACCTGGATTTGTTTGGTGGGTTATAGGCAGGGCTTCTTGACTGCTTAGACCTGGATCCCCAGTCACCCATACCCCCCAATAAACACACTGACACAATGTAATGGGAAAATAGGGTATAGGCCACAGCTTTATTTACATTAAATCATAAATGTAACCCTGTACCAGCAAACCATAATAAATCTGGCCCTACTGCAATAGCCAGCAGTAGGCAGAAGGGATGAGCCGAACACCCCTGTGTTTGGTTCGCATTCGAACTCGTACAATTTCAAAAGTTCGAATTCGAACTCGAACCCGAACCGAACTCAATGCAAGTCAATGGGACTCAAAAGTTCGGTTTTTAGAGTGACCTGCAAGAGGGCATATATGCAAGATATTTGCCATAAAAGGTGTATGGGGGTCCGGGTAGTGCCCTGGGGGACAGGAAACAAGGACAAAAAGTAAAAAAAATAACTTTTTAAAGGGACAGTGAGTTTTCCATGAAATAAGGGTTAAAAATAAAAACGAAAAATTCCTTCAAATATCGTGCCTAGGAGGTCCCCATAACCTGCCCGTGAAGTGGCGGATTTGTAGGATGTATAGAAACATTTAAAAACAAAAAAATGACATTTCAAATGACGGTAAACGTTTTTCCTTTAATCTATTCATAAACAACTGCTTGGGGCAGCAGTCTGTATTATAAGAGGAGACAATTTAGGACACGCAGAACAAGTTTAGTGATTTTTGGACTAAATTTTGGTGAAACTTATGCAGACTTTGGATGAAAGTAACAATAGGTGCTTTAAAATTGTGCCTTTGGTGGCAGCAAGTGCCTTCACACCGTAACCCTTTTGTGGTATTGTGGAAGAGTGCAGTGGTGGAGGTTTTGTGAATGCAGAAGAGATCCCCGATCTATTCCGTTACGTCAGCATCAGGGGATTGATAGCTGCTGATCCAGGACTGATTCATTTTTATAAATGTCAGCCGGTCTACAGAGTCGGTGGACAGACGCACTCTTTTGTCTATGACAAAACCTCCAGCGGCACTGAACGTCCTTTCAGAAAGCACGCTGGATGAAGGGCAACCTAGTAGCTGCATAGCATATTGGCTAAGTTCTGGCCAGTGATCCAATCTCAACACCCAGTAAGCCAGTGGATCATCTGCTGAAAAGGTGTCCAGGTCTGCCCTTGCCCCTAGGTAGTCCTGCACCATATGGTGAAGACGCTGGCAATGGGTGCCTACATTTGACGTCCCTGGGCGTCGTGGACTAAAAAAATTTAAAAAGGCATCAGTCAAGCGGCCCCGGCCTTCACCACTATTCCTCTGATCATCCGTAGCCTCAGAAGCACCTGTGTCATCACATGGTAACCTACCTGTGCCTGGAAAGGTGTTACACAAGTGTCGCTTTAGAGCGTCCTCGGGTTTTTTCATCCTGTGCTCCCTCTGTGTGGGCAGGATGAGCTCTGCAACTTTACCCTTGTATCGTGGATCAAGAAGGCTTGCCAACCAGTAATGATCCCTCTCCTTGATAGCACGAATCCTGGGGTCCTTTACCAGGCTTTGCAGGATAAGGGAGCCCATGCAATGTAGGTTGGAGGTGGCATTAGCTTCTGAGTCTTCCTGGTCAATGAGGAGGATGACCCCATCGTGCACTTCCTCCTCCCAGCCACGTACTAGTCCTTGTGTTTCTGGGCACACAAAACCCTCCCTTGAGGAATTCCCACCTTCCATGCCCCCATTACTTAAATATTACTCCTCCTCCTCATCCTCCGCCTGTCTGATCTGAGGAGGACCCACTGGAATGCTGTCTGCGGAAAGACTGGGGCCTTGAGAGCTAGGGAAGGCCTCCTCTTCCTCCCGCTGCTCTTCCTCTAGAGCCACATCTATAAATCCCCGCAGATTGTGCTCCAGCAGGAACACTAAAGGAATTGTGTCACTGATGCATGCACTGTCCCTGCTCACCATCCTCGTTGCCTCCTCAAATGGTGACAGTACAGTGCATACATCCTTGACCATCAGCCACTGCGGGGGGGAACCAAGTTGACCTGAACCTGTCCTTGTGCCATACTCACACAGGTACTTGTTGATGGCCCTCTGCTGCTTGTGCAGACGCTGCAGCATTGCTATTGTCGAGTTCTACCTGGTGGGCATGTCACAGATCAGACGGTTTGTGGGAAGGTGGAATTCTCTTTGAATTTCTGCCAGACGAACACTTGCTGGGAATGACCGTCTGAAGTGGCTGCAGACTTTTCTGGCCTTGCTGAGAAGCTCTGCCAGCCCAGGGTACCTGGTTAGGAAACGCTGTACCACCAGATTTAGGATGTGTGCTAGGCATGGTACATGCATCAACTTACCCAGGCGTAGTGCAGAGAGAAGGTTGCTGCGATTATCACAGACGACCATAACCAGCTGAAGCTGGCGTGGTGTTAACCATCTCTGCACCTGCCCCTGCAGACCTGTCAGAATTTCTGGCCCGGTGTGGCTCCTGTCCCCAAAACAAACCAGCTTAAGCACAGTATGGCATCTTTTTGCTTGAGCCATTGCGTAGCCCCTGTAATGCGTCGATTTAACTGCCACTTTTCCAGAGACAGAGAAGGAAGAGGTGGTGGTGGAGCAGACAGACCTCATACAAGCAGCTTTCTGGAGGTGTGGTGGATGAACAAGCTCCAGCACAGAGCCCCATCTTGGATCCCTCCCAGCTGCAATCGGAGTTACCCAGTGTGCCGTGAAGGAAATGTAACGGCCCTGTCCATGCTTGCTGGACCACGTGTCTAAAGTCACATGCACCTTGCTGCTGACTTCCTTTCCCAATGACTCGATAACATTGTATTCCACATGCTGGTATAGTGCTGGAATGGCCTTCCGTGAAAAGTAATGGTGTTTTGGAACCTGCCACTGTGGTACAGCATATTCAGCAAATTCACGGAAGGAAGCAGAGTCCACCAGCTGGAAAGGCAGCAGCTGTAATGCGAGTAATTTTGCTAAGCTGGCATTTAGACGCTGTGCTTGGGGATGGTTGGGACTATATTTTTTCTTACGCTGCAGCAGCTGGGGCAACGTAATCTGACTGCGTAAATCTTCAGCTGATGGGATGCTGTCACATTGTGAGGAAGGACCTGGTACCTCCATTACTGTAGCATCATCCCTGTCAGTGGAGGTTGGAGTCGATGACATGGCAGGACATATAGTGGGGGTAGAGACAGGTGAGGAGGACCTACGCAAAGTTTTGCGCCAACAGGATGCGTGGCAGGTGGTCATATGTCGCCTCAAGCACGTGGTACCCAAGCGTCCGGTGTCTTTCCCACGCTTGAGCCTCATCTGACATAGATTACAAATTTAGATTTTGTTTTCCTAAAATATACACACAGGTCTATTCAAAGAAAGGTGAAACTCAGGAAAAATGACTGGAGAAGTGAAGATTCTAGGTCAAAATAGCCAAACCAGAAAATTTCTCCCATTTATCTCACTTTTCAAATCGGCTATTTGGTCTAGATCAGGGGTCAGCAACCTTGGCTCGCTGATGTTTTGGGAACTACATTTCCCAGGATGCTCAGTCACACATTTGGCTGACTGAGCCACATGGGAAATGTAGTTCCCAAAACATCAGGGAGCCAATGTTGCTGACCCCTGATCTAAGTTGTTCTCTTCTCCAAACAGTTCTTCTGGTTTTCACCTTTCAGGGTTATTCAGAGAAAGGTGAAACTCTGGAGAACGTTTGGAGAAGTGAAAATTCTAGGTCAAAATAACTGATTTGGAAAGTGAGATAAATGGGAGAATTTTTCTGGTTTGGCTATTTTGACCTAGAATTTTCACTTCTCCAAAAGTTCTCCAGAGATTCACCTTTCTCTGAATAACCCTGATATTTTTTATAACATCAGCAGCTGAAACATTCAGAGGAATGGTACAAAAAACCTTGTTTGTGTAACTGATTGAGCTATACCTCTTATTTATTCATTCTCTAGATTGATTTCCCTTTAAACATGAAAAGGGTCACTGCAGCACTCCGTAAATAGGAATAGTTTATACATTGCAAACAGAAATCAATTAATTGCAGGAATCAATGATTGTTATTAAAAAAGCAATTCTGCATGTCTCCTTTTCTTTTCTTGTGATCTGCTAATTAATGAAAGACAATTTATGATCTTTTTAAACGTCAGTAGCAGGAAAGGTCTAGTCTTTTATTTTTCTATATATGTAAATAACATATTAAGACGTATTGCGTGTATGTTACAGGAAAAGTCTGAAAATGGGTATTGCTAGCTTTAACCGGCTGCAGCCAGAATTACCTAAAAAAAAATCACCTACCATTTTAAAATACATAACAAAATATAATTAAACTTACCTCTGATTCCATGGTGCAGTGGGTGGTGGGATCTGCTCCTTGGCAGCATGCAGCATAACACAGGGAACAATTATTCCAAATGCCCAGATGACCCTACATATGTCAGCGCATACCGAGCTTCTTCAGGATTACACTTTTTTCCTTAAGTCCTGTTATTGATAAGTGGCTACCGAATAATTCAGTTTGAGCCACTTGATTGCAGTACAGCCCAAGCAATGTACAGGGCCCTGCTTTCATGCATTTATAATATAGAGGATGTATAATCTGAAGACGCACTGGAAGATTTATTAATCTAGCAAGCAAAGTTTCAACGTTTTAAAAATTCATATTACAGATACATACATTGACATTTCAAACAACAAGTGATCTTTATCAAGGTACCTTCTCCCAAATCCAATGCTCTAGGGGACGTAAGAACCAAATAAGAGAGTTAGGAAGGCATTAGGTTTAGATTTAGGACCTACTGAAATGACGTTGTGGCAGGCGTAAACATCTTATGGTCAGAAATCGTGACCAATTCTACTTCACTGTTTGCCTAGATGGGTGGCTTAACCCCTTAATGACCGCTAACGTACCATGTACGTCCTGCCCACGGGTCTCCCTAAGGCTGGGGTCAGACGAGCGCATTTTTAACGTGCGTTCTGGCGCACTTAATCACGGCCGCACTAGCAGCAAATGACGGGCAATGACAGCCAATATACGAAGTACGGTCGCACGAAAGTCCGGCCGCGCAACGCAAGTGGAAAATGAACGCATTTTTTCGAGAACACAGAACCGCTAGTACGGACGTACAGAGTGCGCTGCGCCCGCTAGCGGTGTGTGTGTGTGATTTGGAGACGTCAGACCCTGCTCGTGTCCGGCCAACATAACGTCCAGACGCAAAAAGTTTCCTGGTTTGGATTCGTAAAACATACGCACGAACATGCGCATCGTATGACCGTTTTCGTATATTCCGTGAAAAAATACATCAATGCGTTCGGACGCACTTTTTTACGTTCGCGTGTAAAAATGCTTTCGTTTGACCCTAGCCTTAGACCCGCAGATGTACTTAGTACGTCAGCGGCTCCTATCCTCCCTCCCGCCCAAAACTTAACTCCATCGCTGGCTCCAATGTAGTTCTGGCAGGCAGGAAGCCTGCCCCTCTGCTTTAGAGGGGCTGGCGAGCACGATGACATCACCACGCTGCGTGGTGACGTCATCGGCAGGTGCCCCCCGGCACCTGCATTGAAAACCAGGAAGTGGAGGTGGGCTTTTTGGAGCCTTCTATCTCTCCAACCATGGTAGCTAGAAACTTACTTTTTACACCGCTGGAAAGGGGAGAGTCTCCCCTTTTCAGCTGTGTTTAAAGTTAACAGTTTCGCTGCTGGATCGCGACTCGGCACAAATCGGTTTTTCGCTGAAATGTTGGGGGTACCTGGTCTTGGGTCCTGCGTCTGTCCTCAGTGGCTCCCTGTGTGTTTCTTTCTAGCTTTATTTAAAGCTGAGGTATTTATGGGTATTTTTTTATGTATAGGATGCTGATATCGCCTATTTTGTTTATGGTTGCTTATTGCCAGGCTGTGCTAACATTTTGTCAACAGTGAGTTCTTTCTCATACTCTGCTTACAGTACTTGTATTTTTCCTTATAGTCTTTTGACAGTGTATGTGGCAATATATGTAAATCTGTGGCTGCATATCAGAATTATCCGTTTTTTTATTATTTTGTGTTTATTAGTTGTTCCTCCAATAAAATTATGTTTATTTGCTTATTGGTGTGCATCTGGTCCCTTCTTGTGTTATAGTTTGTTTGGCCATTAGGGGTGGCTGTTTTTCCAGGAAGCACCCATGGTATAATATTGATCTCTTTACTGAGTGCAACACAGTTGTTTTTTCTTGCTAAAAACGCAAATACAAAAATAATATATAAACCAACCCTGGCAGCAAAATAGGGTACATGTACTATATAGGAGAAGTCATTCAAGTTTGAGCTCACGTGGCACCTGCCAGCATTTGCTACCGGCACTGTTACTGCAGAGAAGGATGGAGCAGAGCCAGCACATCTTCTTGCATCACTATGCTTTGCTGGCTAACCAGGGGAGCATATTGGAACCTGTTCCCATTTGCTGTTGATCTGACAAGGCTCTGGTGCCTGTGTCAGGACAGTAGTCCCTCTATTTATCATTAAAGCCCCGGTCCTAAAGCCCTGGGAAGGAGGTTGGAAACAAGTAGGCAATCAAGCAGACCACCTACTCTGATTTAACTCCTCACCTAATCTTCATGGTGAATGGGCATACCACCTATTTATTTGCATTGCCCACATACATGGGGAAAAGGATCATGAGTGCAGTTACCTGTTTCACAATAATGAAATGGCACAAATTGATTGCATGAACAAAATTTCATTCACTTGCTTTAACATTTCAGTCTGTTCGGGCAGGTGCAGATTCTTTTTTTCTTTTCCGCAACCTAAAATCTGAAGCTTCAGAAATTCATATAAACCAAAGTCATTAACAAGCATACATGTCTAAAGTAATAAGTACTACTACAGCTACTTTAGTGGTTCCAGACCAGGAGGTCATATGAGTTTCCTGACACCAACCACAGATCTTGTCTGTATCTAACATGATTATGGCAAAGGATCAATTCCTCATTAACTTCTCAGCATATTTGTATAGTTATGCAGAATTCAGCAATTTTAAACTGACATTTAAATTTTCAGGGTAGATAAGAATCATCTGTCATAAATGCAATAATTTCTTGAGGTTGTGGCAGTTCAATACTAGCTCAAAGCCTGCTTTGAACATTCCCATTATTAATATCTTGGGAGGAACAATTAAAAGTTTGGAGGCATGTCTTAAAGGAACACTCTTCTCAAAAAATCACACCTAATTTTTTTTCTCCTTAAATAATTGGGCAGATGCTGATTTATTTTTTTAAAATATTTAATTTATTTAAATTAATATCATACATTGACTGCCCCTCCTACTTCACTCCGGGGATCAAAATACGGAAGTCCCTGGAGCCTTCTGAGTACGAATGGTGCATGCGCCATGCGCTAGCTCAGGATTCAGCCGCAGCCAGATTTGGCTGCTCAGATATGGGAGCGGCCGACGTCTCAGCACTCAAATGTGGCCGCTGCTAAATTCTGTGCACCCAATTCTGAGTGGTTAACCCCTTTTACACAAATCCGTCCTTTAGTGACCACTGCTGTTTTTACGTTTCTGCGCTGTTAGGGTTTAGGTCAAATTTTCCTCTTACTCGTTTATTCAACCCACACATATTATACACCCTTTTTCCCGCCATTAAATGGACTTTCTAGAAATACCATTATTTCCATCATATCCAATAATTTACTATAAAAAAAATATGAAATATGATGAAAAAAACCACCAATAAAGACCCCAGCTAAATAGTTTCAAAATTTTATCCCGAGAATAGAAATACCCAATTTTTACATGTTTTTGCCTTTTAACCCTTTCACTGCTGAGCCAGTTCACCTATGTGCGCTGCGCTCATTCTGACCATTTTGTGCTAATTATTTTGAGATGACAGCTTAGGTCATATTTAATTAAACCCCCCCAAGACAAAAATTTTTTTTAAAAAAAAACATTTTTTTATTTTATTTAATTTTTTTATTATTTTTTTTTTTTTTTTTTAAATTTAAACCAAACCTTGTCATGTTTGGTATCATGATCATGCCTTTCAAATGATGTCAAATATGACCATCTAGCTGCCATGGATCGGGAGATAAAGGGATCCTTAGGATCCCCTTATCTCTACATGGCAGCTAGATGGTTAACTGGTCCACTGACATCCTCACACATATGGTGAGGTTGTCAGTGGGTGGGGGGGACCTGGAGGCTAGGATGACATACAAGATGTCAGCTCCCCTCCAGGTTCGAATCGCGTTTTGGCGCCAATTTGTGCTAAAACGCGATCCGGTGGCGAAACGGTTAATGCTATACACCGCTGAAATGGGGAGTCTCTCCCCTTTTCAGCGGTGCAAAAAGCATCTCCCTAGCTTCAATGGTTGGGGAGATAGAGGGTCTCCGAAGGAGCCCCCCTCCCCTCCATTGATTTGAATGGGGGCACCTGCTCATGACGTCACCACGCAGCGTGGCAACGTCATCAGCCTCGCCTGCCCATGTAAATCACATGGGCAGGCTTTCTCCCTGCCAGATCACCGAGGGATCCAGCGAGGGAGGTGAGTATCGGGCGGGAGGGGGATTTGGCGCCGCTGACGTACGCTGTACGTCCGCGGGTCTAAGGGAGACCTGTGGACAGGACTTACAGGGTACATCAGGGGTCCTTAAGGGGTTAAATGTGGCCACGGATGAAATTGGCTGATCTAGGAGATGCATCGAGAAGCAGACATCAACATATCTCACCTGCTGAGTGACAGCTGTCTGGACGGAGTAAACCCTCCGCCTGATTCAGCTATATCAGGCAACCAGGCTGTGGGTGGGAAGGGGATGCATTCCACGCAGCCTGACCACTTTAATAAGCTAAAGTGGTCAGGGTTAGTGATGAGCCGAACACCCCCGTGTTCGGTTCGCATTCGAACTCGAACAATTTCAAAAGTTCGAGTTCGAACACGAACCGAACTCAATGCAAGTCAATGGGACTCAAAAGTTCGATTTTTAGAGTGCCCTCCAAGAGGGCATATATGCAAGATATTTGCCATAAAAGGTGTATGGGGGTCCGGGTAGTGCCCTGGGGGACAGGAAACAAGGACAAAAAGTTTTAAAAAAAACGTTTTTAAAGGAACAGTGAGTTTTCCATGAAATAAACATTAAGAATATTCCTTCAAATATCGTGCCTAGGAGGTCCCCATAACCTGCCCGTGAAGTGGCGGATTTGTAGGATGTATAGAAACATTTAAAAACAAAAAAATGACATTTCAAATGACGGTAAACGTTTTTCCTTTAGTCTATTCATAAACAACTGCTTGGGGCGGCAGCCTGTATGAAAAGAGACGTTTTAGGACACGCGGAACAAGTTTAGTGATATTTTTGGGCTAAATTATGGTGAAACTTATGCAGGCTTTGGATGAAAGTAACAATAGGTGCTTTAAAATTGGGCCTTTAGTGTCGGCAACAGTGCCGTCACACCGTAACCCCTCTTAACCCCTCTGTGGTATTGTGGAAGAGTGCAGCGGAGGACCGTGCGGTCAAATATTAAAATGATATGGATCTGGTATAGGCGTCAGTGCACCCAAATATTTTGCCTTTGGTGGCAGCAAGTGCCTTCACACCGTAACCCCTCTGTGGTATTGTGGAAGAGTGCAGTGGTGGAGGTTTTGGTAATGCAGAAGAGATCCCCGATCTATTCAGTTACATCAGCAGCTATAACAAAACCAGGTCAGCAATGTTTAGGCACTTGTACTGCGGTACTGTATATGGTGAGAATCGGCGCACACCAGTAGCAACTGGAAGCAAACAGAACAGGCAGGAATACACAGAAAGAATAGTCAAATGGCAGGCAAAGTCGGCAACAGATCGGGTCCTCAGAACAAGCAGGGTCAGTAACTAGTATACAAACTGATTTGGTAAGCTAGCGATGTGGAAATAAAGGCTGAGACACACTGAGCGTGTAGCGACGCACAGCGTAGCGAAGCGAAGAGAAGCAAACATTTCTCAGGCTTGACTTCACTCCACTTTGCCTCGCAGCATGTCTACACTGTATTACGTTTGCTTCTCACCGCACTGGACAGGAATCCACTAACTAAATTAAAATGTACACACAAAACCGTTTTATTTTCACAAAGCACATGTTATATAGGCAAAAAAAAGTTTCTACTGAATAAAATACATCAAAAATTACTGTTAATTTAATAGGAATAGTATAAAAATATAAAAAAATTTAACCCCTGATCATATATATTATAGGGACACGGAGCGCTGTGTATAGAGTAGGGATGCTTTGATACCACCAGGGCCGGCGCTAGTGTAACGCGGCACAGGCGGCCGCCTTACTGTCCTGGCTTGCTCTCAGAGTGAGGGGTGGAAAAATTTTGTTTTCAAAATACCGGAAGTGGAGCTATGAATGATCTTCAGACATCAACCAGGGGCCCAGCCGCGCACTCTCAAACCGATGCAGTGTGCCTGCCTCAGTCCCACATTCTAAACATGAGCAGGCTCACTGCATATTTTGGCACTGCCCTCCTCACGTGACACGCATAGCCAGGGCACGCAGCAGCAGAAAAGCCTGGAGGACAAACCCCAAAGCTTAGGGTGCGGCCCTGCAGCAGAGTCAGCCTGCATGCTTCCACTGTAGTGTGAAGGAGGACTGGGCAGAGAGGCCGAGAGAAGATTTTTAAAAGGTTTGAATAAAATGAGGGAGGGGAGAGAGTGTGTGTGTGTGTAATGTTCTGCTCGGGGGGTGTAATGTTCTGCTCGGGGGGGTGTAATGTTCTGCTAGGGGGGTGTAATGTTTTGCTGGGAGGGGTAATGTTCTGCTGGAGGTGTAATGTTCTGCTGGGGGGTGTAATGTTTTGCTGGGTGTGTGTGTGTGTGTAATGTTCTGCTGGGGGGTTTGAGTAAACTGATATCGGTACATTACTGTGAGGTTTATTGATGTGGAGCTCTGTCATATGCTTATACACCCCGCACATTACTGTGAGTTGTATTGCTGTGGAGCTCTGTCATACGCTATATGATATGAATTTAAGGGGAGGGGGCGAAAGTAATTAAAGGGGAAAAATGAATTAAGGGGGAGTGAATTGAATTAGAGGATGAGGACCCTGCTGTCAGTCTGCTTCTGGAGAGCTGGAGTCAGACAGTGGACCACAGCAACAGAGTGAGAGTGGTAGGTAGCAGGATCACAGGGAAACACTGGGAGTGGCAGGCAGTTTGAAATATGTGGGTATATTGACACAGCAAGACCAGGGGGCACCACCAGGCCACATTGCAAATTTGTGCAGTGCCTGGTGCCCCATCTATGCCACATTGTCAAAGGAGGGGACCACACACTCTGTAGATTGGCCCTGTGGCACAGGAGGGGCACCAGGCACAGCATAGATTGGCAATACGTGAGGACACCAAACACTCCCAATTGGCATGGCACGAATTGGGTGGAGGGGGGCACCAAAACACAACTTCGTCTGAGTAAACAAAAATGCTTGCACCGGCTCTGGATACCACACACAGACATATATGTACAGTTGTGTTCAAAATTATTCAACCCCCACTGAAATTGAGTGTTTTGGCCAGTTTGACATTGATTTTGATCATTCAGTCATCTTGCTTACAATTAAATCAAAGAGGCACGTGTAGGTCAGACAAATATAACATAACATTTATAATGAAATAACCAGAAATGTCTTTTCTGTGCTCACATCATTATCAGTTTTATTCAACCCCCAAGTGACATTCAATCTTAGTACTTAGTACAACATCCTTTTACAGTTATAACAGCTTTTAAACGTGAAGCATAGCTTGACACAAGTGTCTTGCAGCGATCTACGGGTATCTTCGCCCATTCGTCATGGGCAAAAGCCTCCAGTTCAGTCACATTCTTAGGCTTGCGCACTGCAACTGCTTTCTTTAAGTCCCACCAGAGGTTCTCAATGGGATTTAAGTCAGGTGACTGCGATGGCCACTCCAAAATGTTCCAGCCTTTAATCTGCAACCATGCTCTAGTGGACTTGGAGGTATGCTTGGGATCATTGTCCTGTTGAAAGGTCCAACGTCTCCCAAGCCTCAGGTTTGTGACGGACTGCATCACATTGTCATCCAATATCTCCTGGTACTGAAGAGAATTCATGGTACCTTGCACACGCTGAAGCTTCCTGTACCTGCAGAAGCAAAACAGCCCCAAAGCATGATTGACCCCCCGCCATGCTTCACAGTAGGCAAGGTGTTCTTTTCTTCATAGGCCTTGTTCTTCCTCCTCCAAACATAGCGTTGATCCATGGGCCCAAACAGTTCTAATTTTGTTTCATCAGTCCACAGAACACTATCCCAAAACTTCTGTGGTTTGTCCACATGACTTTTGGCATACTGCAGTCGACTCTTCTTATTCTTTGGATACAGCAAGGGGTGCGCCTGGGAGTTCTGGCATGGAGGCCTTCATTACGCAGTGTGCGCCGTATTGTCTGAGCTGAAACTTCAGTACCCACATCTGACAAATCTTTTCTCAGTTCCTCAGCAGTCACACGGGGACTTTTCTCCACTCTACGCTTCAGGTAGCGCACAGCAGTCGAAGTCAGCATCTTCTTTCAGCCACGACCAGGTAGCGTTTCAACAGTGCCCTTTGCCTTGAATTTGCGAATGATGCTTCCTATGGTCTCTCTTGGTATGTTTAACATCTTTGCAATCATCTTATAGCCATTGCCCTTCCTGTGAAGAGTAATCACCTCTTCTCTTGTCTTCCTGGACCATTCTCTTGACTTCACCATGTTTGTAACCACACCAGTAAATGTCTAGAAGGAGCTGAGTATCACAGTCATTTTAAAGCTGCCTAATTGGTGCTTATTATGCTTTATTGCTGCTCCGTGACATCCACAGGTGTTTTCAATACCTGATTGAAAACACTTGAATGAACCTCTGTTCTTCAGAGTGGTAGTCTTTAAGGGGTTGAATAATTGTGTCAATGAAGAATTCACAAAAGAAACATTTACTACTGTATTACAAAACCAATTAATGTCACTTTAGTTGCATATGGTTCTTTAACCCCTTCACTTCTGAGCCATTTCACATCTTAAAAAAACATATTAATCTTTTTTTTGTTGTTATTTTTATAATTTTTTGTCTTTAGTTTAAAAATGGTCATATTTCGTATCATTGGAAAGGCCATGCTCTGGCCTTTCTAACGATACCAAAATTGACCCTGCTAGCTGCCAGGAGTCAGGAGATATTGGGGTTCAAAGGAACCCTCTATCTCCACCCCATCTTTCCTTAGGAGTCAATTCCCCACACGTCCTCAGCAGTGAAAGGGTTAAAAAGTCCTTGTAGGATTACATTCTGAATACAATTACAAATGTACACTAAATTCCCTAAAACCCTTTACAGCATTGGGGGTTGAATAATTTTGAACACAACTGTATATACACATACGCACATGGGGGGGTGGCATGTGGACAATCTCAACTAAATGTGCCCCCCAATTTGGCTGATCCCTCCAGAAGAAATGTTGAACCCGACAGAGCAGAGAATATATATATTCTTCTCTGCTCTATCAGGTTCAACATTTCTTCTGGAGGGATCAGTCAAATGGGGGGGCAATTAGTTGCCAAAATGAGTGTGTAATACAAGTCTAGATATATATATATATTTATAAGAATGTAGATATATATCTTATCTATATATATCAAACCTGCCCTTACCTTCCCCTATAAATTTGCTAAAAATATACACACACAAAAAAACAAACCACTGCCTGAGACCCCGCGCAGCCCACATGCCACCCCCTCTACCTGGCTGAATGTATCTAATATATATAATTAAATACATTCAGCCAGGTAGAGAAAGAAAAAAAAAGTTTTATTTTATATTCCCGGGGACATTACCTTACCTTAATCTGGTGGTCAGTGGGGGCTCCCTGGATCCTGGTAGTGGGGGGGGGTGTCTGCCGTGGCCGCAGGTGCAGTGGCTCCCTCCCTGCGCTCCCTGTCTCTGCCACATGCACCCGGGCAGCTAGCCCGCACAGTCGCAGCTCTGTCATCCGGCGGCCGCATGCTCCTCAATGCTCCTCAAGGAGATCCTTGGGAGGCCCCTGCAGGCTGCCCTCTACAGTGCCTGATTAGAGGGCCGTGTCTGTCTGATGTTTTAGTAACAAGAATGTTTTATCCCATAGGCTTCAATGTTAAAAATATTCCCATTTTAATTCAATATCTAATAAACCGTTGCTTATAATATTTTATTTCTAGATTTGTTACTATTTTTAATACTTTTTCAAATTTTATTTTTTTTCGAACTCAAACCTAACACGCGGAAATGTTCGAAGTTCGCGAACTGTCGAATGTCCGATGTTCGATGCGAACTCCGAACTTATCGAACCGAACAGCTCATCCCTAGTCAGGGTGCATAGAGTGTTGCTTTAAACATGTATATCAATTTCTAGACCAATTATAAAATTATATACTCAGGTATATACACAATCATGGAAGATTGTTAGTTGTGTTATTACCAGTAAAATTAAACTGAAATTCGCTATAAAATCTACAAAGTCTTTACCCAGATTTACTAAACACTATATGCTTGAGTTAAGATTTTTTAAAACGTCACTATGAAATTAAAATGATTAAAATATTATATCATAAAATGCTGTGTTCTACAAAATGTAGTAATGCTAAAGATCCCTCTATTAAGTCTAATTGAAAATCTGCAACTTCACCTGCTTTGAGTCCTAACATAGCAAAGCTTGATATAAAAAGTGTATCAAATTATACCAATGAACAAAAAAATATATAAAAATCCCATACTTACAAATCTATAACATTTCATTCTTACATGTTTCCTAGTAGCAGCTTTCCAAAAATAAAATTACATTTATATTATATTGGGTATATTTTTTATTATTAGAATAATAGAACAATTGTTTATCTTAACCACATTTATTCAGTAATGCAATGTTTTAAAATTTTTGGCAGGTTTTCTCTGAACAGAAGAGAGTATAATGTCTCTGAAAGAAAATGATAAATACACAAACACATTTATGCAGAAAATAAAGTCAAAAGGTGAAAAATATTTGAAAAATTAGTTAACGATGCCTTAGGCAAAAGATCCAAAAATGGATTCGCACCAAGGGAGAGAGCTGCACACGTGATATAAAATGCATTTTTTTTTATACCCATGAATTCTGAGCCAAAATAGCAACTAACATACATTTAAAATCTTTAAAAAAAAACTACTCAGCAAATGTGCTTCCTCTTAATAAAAAGAAATTAACGTTTCTCTCAGGTTATGATGTATACCTGCAAAATAAAAGTGCAAGTAAAGAGCATTCTGAATTTACACTAGTTCTGACACAAATGGATCATGAAATAGTAATACGTGATCTGGTTATACATTGTTAGGTGTTTTATTCAAAACCTTAAACGGTATCAATTCATTTTGTCCAATCAGTGTGAGGGTGGCAGAACTGAATTAGAGACCCCCACACGCAGTACCATAAAACCTCTCAGCCATGACTGGTATCGGTTCTGAAATTGAGAAAACTTGGCAATGGTGAAAGAGTGGATAATACCACGCCAGACAATTAATAGTCCTTACTAATGGCTGGGCTTATAGCGTGTCTGTAGAGTGGGCCTCCACTACACAGAAAATCGAGAGACCAGTCCTTGAGGTGGCTGGTCTAAACAGGCAGAAAAAAGAAAGAAACCGGAACAAGCTACAGTTGGTGCACAGGATCAGACAGAACAGAGTTGAGAACTATCTGAGGTGAGTACACGGGGACAACAGACAAGAGCTAGATGAAACAGAGAAGCAGAGTTGATACTAAGAATGGACAAAAGAGTATAATTAACATGCTATTGGGAGAATAAGCAACCCCGATAGGGCAGTGATTCTAGTCATGGTGAGGGTTTAAATAGATATGCTCTAATCACTAGCTTGGCACCATCTTCATGTGCCACAACGTGTGTGTATGATGGTGTCGAGAAGACGTGAGCTTTCCAGTGATGCCTCTCTTTAACCCCTTATGTGTTGGTCCGCGATCCGGTGCCAGATCACGGACTTGTCGCAGAGGTGGCTGACATCTTAGATGTCAGCCAAGCCTCTAGGGCCTCCCCTGCCCACTGAAGTCATCACACATGGGCGCGATGACGTTAGTTGGAGGTTTCCCATTGGAAATCCCTATGGTGGAGATAGATGGTCCTTTTGCAGCTAGAGGGTCATGGGGGACATGACCTTTCCAATGATACCAAACATGACCACATTTCAAGTTAAAAAAACCTAAATAATAGCCCCATAATGACCGCTGTATGTCCTGCCCACAGGTCTCCCTTAGACCCTCGGACGTACATAGTACGTCAATGGGCTCCTAACCTCCCTCCCGCTGATACTTACCTCCCTCACTGGCTCCCATGGAGTTCTGGCAGGTAGGAAGCCTGCCCCTCTGTTTTAGAGGGGCCAGCGGGCACGATGACGTCACCACGCTGTTTTGCTGCCGGATCGCGATTCGGCGCTAATCAGCACTGAATCGCGATTTAAACCTGGAGGTGTCTGACATCTTGGATGTCATCCAAGCCTCCAGGTCACCCCCACCCACTGACATCCCCACCATATGTGTGAGGATGTCAGTGGGCCAGTTAACCCCTAGCTGCCAAGGGGAGATCCCCTTCTCTCCAAATCCGTGGCCGCTAGAGTCATCTTGGACATCATTGGAAAGGCCTGATCATAACCTTTCCAATGATACCAAACATGACTAGGTTTAGTGTAAAAAAAAAAAAAGTAAAAAAATAATATATATATATATTTTTTTTAAATTTGTCTGGGGGGGTTTAGTTAAATAGGACCTAGGCTGTCATCTAAAAATAATGAGCATAAAACATTCAGAATGAGCTCAGCGTACACAGATGAACTGGCTCAGCAGTGAAGGGGTTAAAAAGCAAAAACATGTAAAAATTGTGTATTTCTATTCTTGGGGAAAAAAATTGAAACTATTTAGCTGGGGTCTTTTTTGGCGGCTGTAGATTTTGGAGATTAAATTACGAAAAAGTGTGTTTTTACAATTTTTTCATCATATTTCATATTTTTTTATAGTAAATTATAGGATATGATGGAAATAATTAGGGTTGCACCGATACCGATACTAGTACTGCAGGAGTACTTGGTACTCGTGCAGTACCCCCGATATTTTTTTCCGATACCGGAAGCCGGCATTGAGCCGGCTTGCCGGCATCCGAGGGGCTGGGGCGGCTGTCCGAATGCTCTATCGGCATTCGGACAGGCCCTGCAGCTGCTCTCCGCATTGTTTAATACTTACCTTCCTGGGCGCCGCCGGGAAAGTCTTTGCGCGCACGTGCTCCTTGGAAGGTCCCCAGCCGCGACCACGTGGGACCATGTGATTGCGGCTGGGGTCCTTCCAACGAGCGCTCACGCGGGAACTTTCCCGGCGTCGCTAAGGAAGGTAAGTATAAACAAAGTGAGGAGAGCAGCTGCAGGGCCTGTCAGATAGAGCATTGGAACAGGCCCTGCAGCTGCTCTCCGCTCATACTTACCTACCTGAGCGACGCCGGGAAAGTTTCTGCGCGTGCGCTCGTTGGAAGGACCCCAGCCGCGATCACATGGTCCCACGTGGTCGCGGCTGTGGACCTTCCAAGGAGCGCACGCTCAAAGACTTTCCCGGCATTGCTAAAGGAAGGTAAGTATGAGCGGAGGGGGAGGGGGGCAAATCCATGTGCTGGGGGGCAGTATCCACGAGCTGGGGGCATTATCCACGAGCTGGGGGACATTATCCACGCTGGGGCCATATCCACGAGCTGGGGCAGATCCAGGAGCTGGGGGTCATTATCCATGAGCTGGGGGGCATTATCCATGATCTGGGGGTCAATATCCATGAGCTGGGGGCAATATCCATGAGCTGGGGCAAATCCATGAGCTGGGGGCAATATCCATGAGCTGGGGGCAATATCCATGAGCTGGGGGGCAATATCCATGAGCTGGGGCAATATCCATGAGCTGGGGGGCAAATCCATGAGCTGGGGGCAAATATATGAGCTGGGGGCAAAATCCATGAGCTGGGGCAATATCCATGAGCTGGGGGCAATATCCATGAGCTGGGGAGCAAATCCATGAGCTGGGGGGCAAATCCATGAGCTGGGGCAATATCCATGAGCTGGGGGGCAAATCCATGAGCTGGGGCAGTATCCATGAGCTGGGGGGCAAATCCATGAGCTGGGGGGCAATATCCATGAGCTGGGGGGGGCATATCTATGAGACCTGGGGGCTTTATATGAGGTCTGTTCTTATTGGAAAGCGTCACGTGACATAAAATAAAAGTATCGGTACTTGGTATCGGTGAGCACTTGAACAAAAGTATCGGTACTCGTACTCGGTCTTAAAAAAGTGGTATCGGTGCATCCCTAGAAATAATGGTATTTTTAGAAAGTCCATTTAACGGCGGGAAAAACGGTGTATAATATGTGTGGGTTACATAAACGAGTAAGAGGAAAATTTGACCTAAACAGCAGCGATCACTAAAGGATGGATTTGTGTAAAACTGCCTGGTCACTAAAGGGGTTAAATATAAAATAAAAATATGTGGGTTTTTTTTTTACATTTTTTTTAGTCTAGGTTGTATAATAAAACAGGACTTTAAATCCCGTTTAAACATGATGAGCACAAAATGGTCAAAATGAGCTCAGCACACAGAGGTGAAATGGCTCAGCAGTGAAGAGTTTAAAAGCAAAAGCATGTACACATTGGGTATTTATAAACAAGTTAGTGGATTCCTGTCCAGTGCGGCGAGAAGCAAACATAATGCAGTGTAGACACGCTGCGAGGCGAAGCGGAGTGAAGTCAAGCCTGCAAAATGTTTGCTTCTCTTCGCTACGCTATGCAGCGCTACACGCTCAGTGTGTCTCAGCCTTTATTCCCGCATCGCTAGTTTACCGAATCAGTTTGTATACTTGTTACTGACCCTGCTTGTTCTGAGGACCCGATCTGTTGTCGACTTTGCCTGCCATTTGACTATTCTCTGTGTATTCACTGCCTGTTCTGTTTGCTTCCTGTTGCTACTGGTGTGTGCCGATTCTCACCATATACAGTAGCGCAGTACAAGTGCCTAAACATTGCTGACCCGGTTTTGTTATAGCTGCTGATGTAACTGAATAGATCTGGGATCTCTTCTGCATTACCAAAACCTCCACCACTGCACTCTTCCACAATACCACAGAGGGGTTACGGTGTGAAGGCACTTGCTGCCACCAAAGGCAAAATATTTGGGTGCACTGACGCCTATACCAGATCCATATCATTTTAATATTTGACCACAGGGTCCAACCCTGCACTCTTCCACAATACCACAGAGGGGTTACTGTGTGACGGCACTGTTGCCGACACTAAAGGCCCAATTTTAAAGCACATATTGCTACTTTCATCCAAAGCCTGCATAAGTTTCACCATAATTTAGCCCAAAAAAATCACTAAACTTGTTCCGCATGTCCTAAAACGTCTCTTTTCATACAAGCTTCCGCCCCAGGCAGTTGTTTATGAATAGATTAAAGGAAAACCATTTACCGTCATTTGAAACGTCATTTTTTTTTGTTTTTAACCACTTGGCTGATAAGGACGCGCTCAGCGCGTCCAGCCAAGTGGTTCTCCTGTTCAGCGCGTCCGAGCACAGGAGGCAGCAATCCGCCGGATTCCGGCAGATTGCTGCGCCCCCCCGGTGCGGGCTGACATCTTGGATGTCAGCCCAGCACTCGGGAGCCCGGCGGGGACATTAGGTGTAATCGTGGCGACGCGATGACACCTAATTCAGGCGCCCCCCCCCCGCATGTGCGGAGGAGGCGCCTGAAAGGGAGGGGGGGGGAGGTCCTTCGGACCTCTCTCCCTCCCGATCGCCGCGGAGCAGGGGGTTAAAACAGGCACCGCTTGGAAGGGCACAGCCTGCCCTTCCAAACGGTGGCTGTTATTAACCCCTGGGGTGCCGGATCACGAATCGGCGCTGAAAAGCGCCGGTTCGTGATCCTTTCCCGGAGCTGGCCGACATCTTGGATGTCGGCCAAGCCTCTGGAAACTCCCCCTGAGGACTGGCGTCATCGTGCATAGCACGAAGACGCCAGTCCTAGAGTTAACCCCTAGCTGCCACCAACGGTGGAGATAGGGGGTTCCAATGAACGCCCTATCTCCCGATCCGTGGCAGCTAGGGGTTAAAGTTTGGTACTGTTGGATCGGCCAGAGCATGGCCGTTCCAACGATACCAAACACTACTGTGAAAAATTTTGTAAAAAAAAAAAAAATGAACAATAAAAATAAATTAAAAAATAAGATTATAAAAAAAAAAAAAATTTTTTTTTCCTTTTTTTGGTTTGTAATGCAGCAATATTGTTCCCATTTCAATTATGATGTGAACAATGATGCTGCACTAACGATTTTTGTATGCGGTGCGTTTGTTAAAAATAGTGTAATTTTCCCCAAAAAAAAATGTAACGAGACCCCATCTCTAATTTTTTTAACAAGCGCACCCCATACAAAATATAACCGCAATTGCTCGCATGTTAAAATGTGAAAAAAAAACACTTTACACGTTGTAAATTATTGAAAATTCATATTTTATTGCATTTTTTGTTATAATAAACAGACAGGTCATGACGTATACATATAATAATGACATATTATGAATCTGCCGAGTCTGACGGAAAGAACGATATATAATATGTCTGGGTCATATACTAAAATAACCCTTCAAAACGCGTTTAAACATGATGAGCGAAACCAGTAAAAATGACCTCAGCACAGAGGCGGGAAAAGCCTCAGCAGCGAAAGGGTTAATTGTTTCTATACATCCTACAAATCCGCCACTTCACGGGCAGGTGATGGGGACCTCCTAGGCACGATATTTGAAGGAATTTTTCATTTTTATTCTTAACGTTTATTTCATGGAACACTCACTGTTCCTTTAAAAATGTTATTTTTTAAACTTTTTGTCCTTGTTTCCTGTCCCCCAGGGCACTACCCAGACCCCCATACACCTTTTATGGCAAATATCTTGCATATATGCCCTCTTGGAGGGCACTCTAAAAATCTAACTTTTGAGTTCCATTGACTTGCAATGAGTTTGGTTTGTGTTCGTGTGCAAACTCGAACTTTTGAAATTGTTCGAGTTCGAATGCGAACCGAACACAGGGGTGTTCGGCTCATCACTACTGAGGAGGACCAGAGTGAAGCCTGCAGTAGACTTGAAACCAGCCAATGGGAACTGTTGGGGTAGGCGGGAAGTTTGAATGTTGTCACCATAAATACCTGTGTGATTTCTCCATTAAACCAGTTGATCATGGTTGAACATACAACCTGCCTGGTGTTTCATTCAGTGTATCCTCACTCAAGCTCAGAAGGCACTGAGCGGCCATCCGATACTTATCCGAAGGAGCAGCGCATCGGGTCCGTAAGGTTTCTAACACAGTTTGGGTTACTCTTAGGGTTAGGATTAGTGTGAAGATCATCATTATTTCTGCTTGTTTCACAATTTGGGTTAGAGATTTTGCAATGCACAGTTAGAGCATTTTTTTTCAGTTATCCAAATTGACACACTTACAGTATATTCACATTGTATTTGGATGGATGTGGTTTGGTTTGGTGGGTTGGTGATTCAGGATTTCAGATGCTTCTGAGTTGCCGGTATTCAGGCAAATTTACTGTATGTTCAGCGTGAACCAAATCACACCAGTTAGACTTAGGTTTCACAATGCTTTCACAGTGCAAATTGTTAGATATAGTAGATTGACAGGATCTGTTTACTGAGATGGGGAGCATAAAGAGTTTAAATTCAAACAGAAAGCATTGTCTGGAAACACATCTTGTGATCTGTAAATTGCCTTATGAACTTGATCTAGGGAATCATGCAAACGTCTAGCAGTAACAAGTACATCATTTCCAAGGTAAAATCTCCAGTTATGAAATATTTCAATGAGATTACCAGGCGCAATAGTTCTTATCTGCCAGAAAAATCACAGCTAGCAAAAGCAGAACATTTATATAAATAACCTCTATGACAGTAACATATTAGTCCTCTGTTACAACTTCCAATATTCTATCTTTGTGATTTCGCAAAAGAATCATAAAACAATATTTACTTTTTCCTGTGCACAACTACTTGAAAACCAATGAGTTTCCATTAGTTTATTACTTTTTAGATAGGAATTTGAGAGCTATTTTTGGTGTTGAGGATCTTAAAATCATGTTACTGTTTGCATTTGCTTCTTGCATATTTTACTTTTTACTTTATTCTTATATTATTTCTCAGCATTGACTTATTTTTGTTTTCAAGATACTCAATAGCACTAGGTTCTTTAACACCTTCACTACCAAGCGATTTATGTTGAAAAAAATGTTTTCATAACATATATTTGAAACACAGGATGTGACAATTAAATCTAGCGTGAAATTGAAGTTTTGCACAGATATTGTTATTTTAAGATCGTTAAAAAATTTGAATAATGTTAATTTGCTCATTTTAAAATTTTCATGTATTTGTTAATCCTTTACAGAAATATTGTTAACCCTTTCGCTGCTGAGGCTTTTCCCGCCCCTGTGCTGAGGTCATTTTTACCTGTTTTGCGCATCATGTTTAAACGTGTTTTGAAGGCTTATTTTAGTATATGACCCAGACATATTATATATAGT
Organism: Leptobrachium leishanense; assembly: GCA_009667805.1. Classification (NCBI taxonomy): domain Eukaryota; kingdom Metazoa; phylum Chordata; class Amphibia; order Anura; family Megophryidae; genus Leptobrachium; species Leptobrachium leishanense. Next base: position 178,496,526 of record CM019067.1, on the reverse strand, counting down.
TCTTTCCGTCAGACTCGGTAGATTCATAATATGTCAATATTATATGTATACGTTATGTCATGTCTGTATATTATAACAAAAAATGCAATAAAATATGTATTTTCAATAATTTACAATGTGTAAAGTGGTTTTTTTTCACATTTTAACATGCGAGCAATTGCGGTTATATTTTGTATGGGGTGCGCTTGTTAAAAAAGTTAGAGATGGGGTCTCGTTACTTTTTTTTTTGGGGAAAATGACACTATTTTTAACAAACGCACCGCATACAAAAATCGTTAGTGCAGCATCATTGTTCACATTATAATTGAAATGGGAACAATATTGCTGCATTAACAAACCAAAAAAAAGAAAAAAAAAGTGTTTATTTTTTTTTTTATAATTTTGTTTTTTAATTTTTTTTATTTTTATTTTTAATTTTTTTTTTTTTACAAAATTTTTCACAGTAGTGTTTGGTATCGTTGGAACGGCCATGCTCTGGCCGATCCAACCATACCAAACTTTAACCCCTAACTGCCACGGATCGGGAGATAGGGAGTTCATTGGAACTCCCTATCTCCACAGTTGGTGGCAGTTAGGGGTTAAGTCCAGGACTGGCGTCATCGTGCTACGCACGATGACGCCAGTCCTCAGGGGGAGTTCCTGGAGGCTTGGCCGACATCCAAGATGTCGGCCAGCTCCGGGAAAGGATCGCGAACCGGCGCTTTTCAGCGCCGATTCGCGATCCAGCTCCCCAGGGGTTAATGCCAGGCACCATTTGGAAGGGCAGGCTGTGCCCTTCCAAATGGTGCCTGGGTTAACTCCCGCAGAGCCGCCGATCGGGAGGGAGAGAGGTCCGAAGGACCTCCCCCCTCCCTTTCAGGCGCCTCCTCCGCACATGCGGGGGGGGCGCCTGAATTAGGTGTCATCGCGCTGCCGCGATGACACCTAATTCCGGCGGCTGCGGTCCCGGATGCTGGGCTGACATCGAGGATGTCAGCCCGCACCGGGGGGGCCAGCGATCGGCCGGAACCCGGCCGAACGCTGACCCCAATGGGAGGACGCGCTGAGCGCATCCTCAGCACAGCAGCGGTAATGCGGAGGACGCGCTGAGCGCGTCCTCCTCATTGAAGTGGTTAAAATGTAAGGTTCTGAGCTCTAGATGGTGTCCTTTGTCTACACGATTTCAAACCGGGTCTGCATTATTATCATCATACAGGCAGTAAAGACCTTTGTTTTAGATACAGTAACTGTGATAAATAAAAATAATAAAAATGGTCAGATCTCCTGCTTATGGTTATTTGTAGTGATCATGATGAGATTATTAGCTATGCAGCTTCCAAAAAATATATGTGAAATAATGCCTGTGCATGGAAATTACAGTAACCCTCTGAATCGTATCCCTGTACAACAGTGAGTGACTTCAGAGCTCTTCCTGTATTCTGCCTGCTTCCCGCCCTCTATTGTGGTATTGATAAAATATTTACTTTCTGCAGTGGGCATTAGGATATGGGAAGGTCATTAGACCATTAAACTTAAAGTGTGCCTCTAGTGGCCAGGTGCACTTTGCTTGCAATATCCGATAAGGGGATGGATATTAGATATTAATTGATGGGATGGGATTGATCAGGGCCGGCCTTAGGTCTATAGGCACCCTGTGCGAGAAAGCTTTACAGCGCCCCTAGTGACCACACCCCTCAGTAACCACACCCTTTCAGTGGCCACACCCAACTCTCCAATAGCGGCTCTATTTAAATAAATATAATGCATATATAGATGAGCCCTTAAAAAAACACCCACACACCCTGACTATATGAAGGAGCCCCTAAAAAGACACCCACACACCCTGAATATATGGAGGAGTCCCTAAACAGACACCCACACTCCCTGAATATATAGAGGAGCCCCTAAAAATACACCTACACACCCTGAATATATGGAGGAACCCCTAAAAAGACACCCGCACACCCTGAATATATGGAGGAGCCCCTAAAAAGACACCCGCACACCCTGAATATAAGGAGGAGTCCCTAAAAAAAAACACACACCCTGAATATATGGAGGAACCTCTAAAAATACACCTACAAAGCCATAAAGTGCTCCACAGCCATAAAAATCACAGTAATGTGCTATGTGTGAGCGTATCACAGAACTGAACTCCACAGCATTTTTACACCCTTATATATTAACAGTTCCAGTATCAGTGTTCATCTTATACAGTATATGTATATCTACTGTATATATTAAGTGTCAGCAGTAGTATCACATACAGTGCCCAGTGCTGCCCACCTTAGTTGTAAAAATGTGCCAGTATATCACAGTACCCCCTTATATATGTATATAACCAGTGCCAGCAGTAGTATCGCAGATAGTCAGAGCCGTAGCTAGCTCCTTTTGCACCCGAGGCAAGATAAAATTTGTTGTTGCCAAAAAGACTCTCCTCGTCCTATTTTTTGGCGACGTCCTGCATGTAATCTCCACTCAAGTTTTTTAAATAAAAGGTTTATTGTCATTTTATTTGGGGTTTGGGATCCTTTAACCCTTTCGCTGCTGAGGCTTTTCCCGCCCCTGTGCTGAGCTCATTTTTACCGATTTTGCTCATCATGTTTAAACGTGTTTTGAAGGCTTATTTTAGTATATGACCCAGACATATTATATATCGTTCTTTCCGTCAGACTCGGCAGATTCATAATATGTCATTATTATATGTATACGTCATGACCTGTCTGTTTATTATAACAAAAAATGCAATAAAATATAAATTTTCAATAATTTATATTTTGATAGAAGTTACTTATCTTTTTCCTTAGACAACACTAACACACATATATAGCGAATACTTCCCTATAATCTATCAAATGAGTCCACATTCCCTTGGGTGTGACAGGTGCACGTTAAAGACCAGATTTATGATCACATTGGCTGTTTTACATAGAGGTGAAGTTTTATTACCTATTTCAACTGTTCTGTGAGGATGATCACAAAAAAAAACTAAACATACAAAACAATAAACCTGCGAGATGTCTAATTTAAAAAAACAAAACATATTCTGTCTCATCCTAAAGTACAGTGCTAGGAGATTGTCAAGGTTTAGTAATAATCATAAGAGAGTTATACGTTCTGTTCAAAGCCTAGAAGAAATGCCTGAATATTGTAAGTAAATGACAAAAAAAGGTCAGTTTGAAGTAACTAACAGGGTTATTCAAAGAGATCCGAATGGCTGGAGAAAGGTAACCAAATGCTGAAAATCAGCGTTCGGTTACCTTTCCTGGCCATTCGGCTATCCAGAGGGCAGGCAATTCGCCAAATCCTGGTGATTTGCCTGCACATATGGTGCCTGTTCGGTGCCTGTTCGAGGGCAGTGAAATCTCCATGATAAAGCACTGCTTCGGCTATTCAGAGAACACAAAACAATAGTGAAAGGTTCCTGAAATGCCCTGCTATTCGGTGGTTTCACTCGACAGGTTTATTCAGAAGAATCCCATAGGCTTCAATGTTAAAAATATTCCCGTTTTAATTCAATATCTAATAAACAGTTCTTTACAAAATTCTGCAGTAAAGAGTCTATTTGTCTATAGATTTTTTAGGATATTTTAAGCATTTTTCTGTATTTTTTTTTTGAAAAAAATTCCGATTTTTTTTTAAACTTTACTTATTTTTTCTGTAACAGCCCTTTTTATTATCATTCCTTGGACCTCATATGAAAATTTCAGACATTTTCGCTTAGTAGTCTCTTTGCAAACAGCGTTTCACTTTTCACACATTCAAGCAAACTGTTTTGCTAATTTATTCACCTCCTTCGTCTGCGGTGTCGGCTTTTTCCGGCAGCTGCTCTGCGTGTGATTGGCTCCTGCTCGGGTTTTTCCCGTGTCTTCGATGGGTTAATCCAGATGTTTTTGTGGGTTTTCAGCGTGCATTCGCCGGGTTTTCGACAGGTTTTCGGCAGCTTTTCCGCGCACTTCGACAGCCCTGTGGTGCTTGCTGAATACACCGCAGGTTGTCTGAAATGGGAAAGCCAATTTGCACCGAATTGAAGAGAACGAAAAGTCCCCGAACGTGCGGTAATCTCTTTGAATTACCCTGTCTGTTTTTTTTGCGTGGAAAAATGTGTCACATCATGATGTACCTGAATTTTTTTTTTAAATAAAACAGTAATAGAAATCTTAAATTCTATGACCTTCCAGAATCTAACCAGCATGTGCTTTAAATTCTTCACAAGCCAATTTTGGCATAAAGAATCTCAATTGCACAAAAAGGGTTATAGATTGCACATGTTAGCCCCTTCTACGTGCCAGCAACACTTGTAAACACTTTCTTATTTACAGGATTGATGTTGCAAGTTTTGGCATGCAGGGGCAATTACAAAGATGGCTCTTTTGCAACTGATCGAAGGCATTAACCACTTCGATGCGGAGGACGCGCTCAGCGCGTCCTCCGCATGTCTGCTGGTATGCGGAGGACGCGCTGAGCGCGTCCTCCCTTTGGGGTCAGCGTTCGGCCGGGTTCCGGCCGATCGCTGGCCCCCCCGGTGCGGGCTGACATCCTCGATGTCAGCCCGGCATCCGGAAAAGCAGCCGCTGAAATTAGGTGTCATCGCGGCAGCGCAATGACACCTAATTCAGGCGCCCCCCCCGCATGTGCGGAGGAGGCGCCTGAAAGGGAGGGGGGGAGGTCCTTCGGACCTCTCTCCCTCCCGATCGGCGGCGTTGCGGGGGTTAACCCAGGCACCATTTGGAAGGGCACAGCCTGCCCTTCCAAATGGTGCCTGGAATTAACCCCTGGGGAGCTGGATCGCGAATCGGCGCTGAAAAGCGCCGGTTCGCGATCCTTTCCCGGAGCTGGCCGACATCTTGGATGTCGGCCAAGCCTCCGGGAACTCCCCCTGAGGACTGGCGTCATCGTGCGTAGCACGATGACGCCAGTCCTAGAGTTAACCCCTAACTGCCACCAACGGTGGAGATAGGGAGTTCCAATGAACTCCCTATCTCCCGATCCGTGGCAGCTAGGGGTTAAAGTTTGGTATGGTTGGATCGGCCAGAGCATGGCCGTTCCAACGATACCAAACACTACAGTGAAAAAAAAAAAAATATTTAAAAAAAAATTATAAAAAAAAATAAACATTTTTTTTTCTTTTTTTTGGTTCGTTAATGCAGCAATATTGTTCCCATTTCAATTATAATGTGAACAATGATGCTGCACTAACGATTTTTGTATGCGGTGCGTTTGTTAAAAATCGTGTAATTTTCCCCAAAAAAAAATGTAACGAGACCCCATCTCTAATTTTTTTAACAAGCGCACCCCATACAAAATATAACCGCAATTGCTCGCATGTTAAAATGTGAAAAAAAACACTTTACACGTTGTAAATTATTGAAAATACATATTTTATTGCATTTTTTGTTATAATATACAGACATGACATAACGTATACATATAATAATGACATATTATGAATCTACCGAGTCTGACGGAAAGAACGATATATAATATGTCTGGGTCATATACTAAAATAAGCCTTCAAAACACGTTTAAACATGATGAGCAAAACCAGTAAATATGACCTCAGCACAGAGGCGTGAAACGCCTCAGCAGCGAAAGGGTTAAATCTCACCCCACACCTTTTATCATTTAAAATAAAATAAAAGTGATTTAAAGTATTTCAAATTATTATTATTACATTTCTAGTAGAAATATTTAATTGATACTTATAAATTATTTTAATCCTTTGCCGTTGATTCTGCTGGAGGCAGGTTGGGTTAAACACCATGGGGTGGCATAGCACAACCTTGGGCTTTCTGACATTGAGTGGGATCCCTGCAGTCGAGCATTCAGTCTGTACCTCTACCTGGTGCAGACCATACTAATTGCTCCCGCAGTGATGAGTCACAGTGCTCTTACTGGCCCCAAATGCCATGGACCAAGGGCGAATTTGTTCAAATCTTTGTGGAATGGTCCTGGGTGACATGGAGGGACCCTTACATTTGTGGCAATTAAACAAGATGTAAAAAGTTTTACAAAGGCCGGGTCACCTGGAGCCACTGGGCCCCTGAATATATTATGGGCTGTCACCCTCCCTGATTGCAGCCCTGCCAGAAAGCCATAGGGGGTGCTATGCCATTGTGTGGTGTTTTGGCCTGCCAACTGCCAAAACGGCATAGTCCACCCTTGATCTCCCCTATAACTGATCAATTTAATCAAATGATTAAATGGTCCGCCCAGAACACCTCGCAGTTAATCACAAGAAGATTGGTCTGAAACAGTTTGGCCTGAAAAATAAGTTGTAATTGACCCTAAAATAGGAGTCCTTGTGTTGTTTTCACTGTGCAACTTGGCACCATCATTTCATCAGTTTTCAGTAGCCAATTTTACTTTACCATTCCTTGTTTTGAAACAGAAGCATCACCGATATTCATAATATCGAATTTAACGTCTACAAACCATGTTGTTGTTAATACGTGGTTTTTACCATGACAATGGTAAAAGTTATTTCAGAGTACAAAGATGTTTTTGTTTTCAGATTTCTTTTTGTGTCGTTTAATTGTAAACTTTTGTTAATCATTATTTAAACTTTTTTTCTTCAGTATTTACACAATCTCTGTATGCTTGCTGTATTTTCTACACTCATTTATCTTTTCATCTATGATAATTAATCTGTTATTCTCAATGAATAGCAGCTTAAAAAGTCAATGCAACTAAAATAAAAATGCAACAATCTCATGATAATTCCTTCTCTTTCTACTGTTTAAACTTTCAGTCACTGTAAGATGAAAGGAATTTTTATTTAATGGTGAACGTTGACATTTGTTGTGAATGTTCTCTCACCAGGCCGCTAATAGCTATGATCAGAGATAGTGTTTTGCATAAAATGAGTAGACTTTTTAATCAAAGAGTTCATATAAGTAAACACCCTGCTGCAGCTCAGTTTCAGGGTCTTGGCAATCTTCTTATAGCCTAGGCCATCTTTATGTAGAGCAATAATTATTTTTTTCAGATCCTCAGAGAGTTCTTAGCCATGAGGTGCCATCTTAAACTTCCGGTGACCAGTATGAGAGAGTGAGAGCGATAACATCAAATTTAACACACCTACTTCCCATTCACACCTGCTTTTCTATCTGTACGATTATTACTAACATAGTATCCATATGAATATCGTTTACCCTAGTCCCTAGCAGCATGGGATTTGTTATAACCATTAGCTCGTATATAATCTATAGGTCCAGGTGGGCTTAGTGTGCCCTGGGTTGTTTTTAATAATATTAGTGTTGTTTAAATAGGAGCTTTATATTTGTACGTACCCTGAGCCTTTATTCTAAGTGTAAGCCTAATGGGTATAAAATCCTTTGCTTTTTAATATGGCAGAAACTTTATGTTCAATATGAGCCTAATAGGGGTCATCATGTGTATTATATTTGGCACCAAGTGTGTTTGCTTGTTTGGTTACTGGGGATATGTATCAACAGGACCAACGGCATTATGTAGTTAATTGCTTTAATTACAAGTCTGTGTTGAGTTTGTCTAATGATGTATGCTATTTATGGACGTCTTCTTGTTCATGTATGTTATGTTATGTTATGTTATGTTCAGCATGGCCTGAAACGTCGACTTGCAACTATAAAATATTCTCTTTATCGATACCAAGTCTCCTGATTGCGCTGTTCATCCTCCATGATCTCTACCTGTACAGTATAGCAGCACCGGAGCAAGAAAAATCTTTTGTTAAGGGTTGAATACCAGGCACCTCTTGATAGCAGTAAACAATGTGTGAAAATGTCTGCCACGTTGTAAGGCAAAATACAAGACATTTTAATAAATATGCAGGAAAATGTAAAAACATAGTTTGCCTAGAGAACCAAGAACCCAAGTCACTACTGTTCTTGTGATTCCTCAGCAGTAACAGTGACAGTTATTTGTTATTTACCATCTAATTCCAAAGCTTTTTCATCAGGAGATATGTTAGTGCTGATAAATAGCTGTGAGCCTTTGTATGTTTTGTTTTTGCTTTTCTTAACGTTCTTATTATTTGAAAACTAAGTTAAAACCATCCTGCCTTTGTTGCCATATTTTCCCTTGCAGATACAACAGAAGTGTTAATGCATTGTTACAGTATCAAGTTGTCTACCTTCCTTTATATTTCAAAATCTTTCTGAATATATTTACTGAGAAAGAAGGAAGAGAAAAAAAATGTTGAATGCATTATGAATTATGCATATTTTTTTTTTATTGTGTTATAAGATTTTTTCCCCAGGAATAAACTGTCTAGAGTGCTATTATTCCTATTATTCAACGCACAGTTGAAATATTGAAAAGTAGTGCTTACATTTCATGTTGGTGGTAGTACAGAATATTAGCGGGTGTATAATGTAACACTTACAAATAATGTCAATTTTGTTTATCTCCCAAACTTAATACATCAAAATAATAGAACTAAGCAAACAGTAGTAACTTTGTGGCTTACTTCAATTGGAAGATGGTCATCTTCAACAAAATACATCTTGGGCACACCAAACTAGTAAACCATTTACATTAATGGCTTTGAAATGAGAGATTAACCCATAAAAAGGTAAACAGTTATCATGTACACATTCTGGACAAAGTCTGTTTGAGTTGTCTCTATGGACTGTGTTCGTTCATGTATCTATTGTGCATCATGGTGCCAGTGATCTGAAAAACGCTGACTTGGCTTATAACAAGCAACGGGAAAGAGCAACTTTGGTTACAGAGATATCACTTGTGATTTATCTCATCTCAAGGTATTGATTTTTTTTTAGCTCCATCCTTGTTAGGGCTTTAGGGGTCAAGCAACGCATGTGTAGTGCCAGTATTGATTGCACCTGTGTATGTTGGGAAAAGACACAAAGACCAAAATTGCAAAGGCTGCAAAATTAGTTTATGTAAATTACATTTTCAAGAAATGTAATGTGATAGATCATCAGTACACAGTGTGTACAACATCATCTGGAAACAGGACAAGAAAATTAGTCATATTTTCATTAAATGGAAAGCTGAATAAAATACAGTACTTTAAATTACAGTTACAAGTATTTATAAAGCGCCAAAAAATCCTTAGCGTTGTACAATGTGAGAGACAGAATCACGAATATACAAACACATTACACACATGGAGTAGGAGAGAGTAGTGGTGTAGCGTGGGAGGTGCCTCGGGGGCGGTCGCCCCGGGCGCCATTTTCTTAGGGGGTGCAAAATTTCTAAAGAAATTTGAACCACTAATATTTTCCAGCAGGGATCAGCAAGGTGTCTGCCAGTTTTGCCACGCCGGCGGTGTCTTAGCACTCAGCGTCCAGAAGGGAGAACCAGGACATAAAATTCTGGTCCTGTCCCGACTCCTCCTTAACGCTGACATGAGTCACATGAAGCTGCGCAGCATTATTCAACAGAACACCCTGTACCACGCTTGTCAGCCCCCCCTTGAAGCCCTGTTTCAGCCCCCCGCCACTGGCAGCCCTGCAGTCATGGAACAGGAAGGAGGGAGGGAGGCGCCTGCCCTGCAGCACATTCAAAATCCGGTCTCCATTAAGCCCCCTGGACAGCTCCCCCACCCCCAGCCACCAGCAACTCCACGCAGGTAGGTGAACCTGTATGACACCAAAGCAGCATGCCCACCACACAGTGAGGGGATACAGGGAGAGGGTGACTGGAGATTCAGGGAGAGAATGACTGGGGATATTAGATAGAGAGAGTGACTGGCATACTGAGAGAAAGTGGGGGTACTTGGAGAGAGAAAGAGAGAGAGAGTGACTAGGGGTACTGGGAGAGAGTGAGTGACTGGGAGTACTGGGAGAGAGTGAGTGACTGGGGGTACTGTGGGGGAGTAACTGGGGGTACATGGAGAGAGGGAGACTGGGGGTACTGGGAAAACGTGGGGTACTTGGAGAGAGTGACTGGGGGTACTGGGAGGAAGTGACTGTGGGTACTTGGAGATTGAGTAGCTGGGGTATTGGGAGAATGTGGAGGTACTGAGAGTGACTGGGGGTACTTGGAGGGAGAGGGTGACTGGGGGTACTGGAAGAGAGTGAATGGGTACAGTGTGAGAGTGGAACTATGATAGGGTATACTGGGACAGGGTGACTGGTAGCAGTGGCGTAGCGTGGGGGGGCATGTGTGCTTAATTTTTTTTATTATATCAGTATTTTGTTAATATACAATACATGTGCTTGTGGGGTAAGGGGGTCAATACTCTACTGGTGTCAGGGAATCATGGTGTGTTACCGTGTCCACAGGTTGGGGGGCGCACAATTCTTGCCTTGCCCGGGCACTGACAACCCACGCTACGCCACTGGGAGAGAGGACCCTGCTCGAGAGCTTACAATCTAAGAGGAGAGGGGTGACCCATGAGGTGAGGGTGAATAGGGTAGGTGAAGTGGCAGGTTTGCAGGAGGGCTGAATGGGAAGAGGAGCAGGAAATGACAGTGGGGAGATCATGGTTTGAGCCTATAGACTTCTCTAAAGTAATGCGTTTTAAGAGACTTTTCGAAGGACTGAAGAGACGGGGAGAGTCTAATGTTGCGGTGGAGGGAGTTCCATAGAAAGGGGGTCAGCTCAGTAGAAGTCCTGAAGTCAATTCATATAACTTTCTTTTCACTCTTCACATTAATATTATGTTAAAATGTGCAAACCAGTATAATGATATTAAAATAGATTGTATTCAATGAAAAAATATAAACATATCCCAGAGTTATTAGTATCATAACATCAACATAAGTTTATATAACTCATTCAAATATTTAGTAAACAAAATGAGACTCTAAAGAAGAACAAAATGTTATCATGTATTATTTTAAATATGTACTACAGATAGCCCAGTCTGCCTTTAAAGTTACCATATAGTATAAACTGCTGGACATGACCTGTAATGTAGGAAGGGAGCATTGTGATGGAGGTCTAGGGAGCAGAAAATCTGTAATGTCACTATTATATTGCAAGTGCCTGCAATGGATGTGTATGTGTTTGTAAATCTTCCGGGTTTCTGTATTTGTCTGTGTCTTTGAACATCTGTCAACATCTGACTCTGACAAGTGCAACTCAGATTTTTGCCTTGTGATTGTTGGCACCTATTGCATCCTTAGAGAACAGAACCTCTATCGGGTTAAGAAACCCGTTAGCGTTTGGTACCTTGCGCTTTTAAGCGTGAGCTCACTTTACTTTGCGCTCCCTATGCTTAACATGGGGAGTGCAAAGTGTTAATCAGCATTAGGATTACAAAGTCCTAATGCTGATTAACGTCCGGCTACGGTTAGCAAAAAGTTAACCACAGCCAGGACTTGGTGCTAACGGATTCCGCTGGTGCAGAATCCGTCAGCACCAGCCAAAAAACCCCCAGAAAAATTCAGATACTCACCTCCTCTACTGCAGCTCGGACCGCGGCTCCGTCCGCCTCCTCCGTGTGGCGGGAGCAGGATGAGACTGGTGGAAAAAGTCCCCTAGTCTCCCCCTGCGGATCACTACGCCGACCTGTCAGATCTTGAAAGGCGAGATCTAGCAGGTCATGTGACCGGCAGAGGAGAAACTCAATGGAGTCCTATGGACTCCATCGAGTGGATGCTCGCGGCGGTGCTTAGCACCGCCCTGCGCATCCCGGGGCTTAGCACCCAGTAACATTGCAGGCAGCTTTTTAAGTGCCTGCATTGTAATAATGCGGTAAATCAGGTGTGCAGAGGAGAAACCTGCAGGCGCAGGTTTTTCTCCTTTGCGTCCCCGTTTTACCGCGAACAATATAATGTAGCCCTAAGTGGCAGACACTTTCCTTCTGAAATCCCTCCCACACGTTGTAAAAATTCCCCCCAGAAAAAGTGTTGTGTTTTCCACCAGAAAGGAATCTGAAAGGATTCTAGTTATTATTGCCCTACCTGCCCATCTCTACCTGGCCTTTGCATAACAGAGTATTTAAAAATTTATCACACTGAGCTAAATTACTAAATCCCCTTTTCTGATTTGTCCTGACTACCCTTTGTTTGCCTGTACTGACTCATTGGCTTGTTATACCAACTTCTCTTTGTTCGCTGCCTGTACCAACTTTTTGGCTTGTTATACCGACTATTCTGACTTCTGGAATCCCCTGACCTTGGTCTGTCCCTGTTTACGTTAAGCCCAGCTATTCTAAAGTGGCTGCACCAAACAACTCAAAATACTACATTTAGAATCCTTGGAGTGCTATCTTTGGAGAAATATTCCTTCTTGGCGTGCCATGTTCTCTCAAAGACGACATAAATCCTGAAAATCGCTTGTCCGATTTCAATGTGTAAAAACGGAAATGGGCAAGCCCTATATTTGACGCTGTAACTTTCCAAAAAGGTAAATAAAAATGCTATATGGGGGTACCGTTGAACTCATAACACATTGCCGACTAGAAATATGAATGTTTTAGGCCAGTAAAAGGTTGACCAAGCATGATATCAACAGCAAAATAGCAGTTTTTGTGTGAAAAATGCAAAACACAAACATGAAGACTAACTTTGATCAGGGTTTGTGACTAAGTGGCTATTATAAAAAAAACTGGACATACCCCATTTTGAATACCCTGGGTTGTCTACTTTTCAAAATGGTATGCCATGATGGGGTACTTCTCATACCTGGGCTGCCAGCAAACTAATCTTGCAAATTTCAATTTGTAAAACCTGAAATGGGCAAACTCTATATTTGACCCTGTCGCTTTCCAAAACATCAAAAAATCCTTTACAATGGGGGTACCCTTGAACTCGTGAGACATTGCTGAACACAAATATATGTATTTTATTTCAGTAAAAGCTAAGCGTACAATGTCATTAACACTGAAAATACAATGCAGAACTTTGAAAATAGAAAATGTCCTATTTTTTAGTTTTTTTTTTTAGTTTTTAGATTTTTTTTTCATATTAAAATATATTTCATATATATATATCTTTGATGGAAAATGAAAGCCCTATTTCTCCTGGATAAAATGATATATAATAAGGGTGGGTGCACTTAATATGTAAGAGGTAAATTGTGGTTGAACAGCGAATAGCTGAAATTCTACTTTTAGAAGTGTTCAAAAGTGGTCCAAACTTGTAAAATTGCCTCCGTCCTTAAGGAGTTAAAATGTGATATGTTTGTCTAATGGCTAGAGAAACACATTCACATAATATAAATAGGAACAGAAAATATAAAGATTTTGGTGGCCTATACTACTGCAATTCACTTGGGAAATTTGCATAATGCAAATATGCATTAACAGCCATATAAATGTGGTAATGTAAAAGGCATATTTGAATAATCTGAGGAAGACGATAATCAATGTGATACTGCACGTGGTGTATTATTAAAGAATGTGTATTTAGAGTACATCTGGGATGAATGAGTATAATTTTTCATGAGCGATATAATAAAGGATTATGTAGTAATAATGTGTGCATAGTTGTAGTTGCATGATAATCTTTTCTTTCAGTTCACTTCAGTTTATTAGAATGTTCATGTATTCTACAAAATGCATTCGAATAATTTAAACTAGGCACTGACTTCTTTCTTCTTGCTATTTTTTTTCACACCCTTTAGGCTAGGGTTAGACGAACGCATTTTTCACGTCTACCGTCAAAAAGTGCTTTGATGCGTCCGAACGCATTTTTTCACGGAAGACGCAATAGCGGTCATACGATGCGCAATTTTGGCCATATTTTTGGACGGAGCTATAAAAAACAAATGGACGTGATGTTGGCCGGACAATTGCAGCATCTGAGGTCTCCTAATCACGCACACACGCCGCTATGCCGACGCAGCGCACTCTGTGCATCAGTTTTAGCGGTTCCACGTTCTCGAAAAAATGTGTTCGTTTGCCGCTTGCATTGCGTGGCCGAACTTTCGTGCGGCTGTACTTCGTATATTGTCCGTCATTGGACGTCATTTGCTGCTACTACGGCCGTAATAAAGTGTGGCTCAACGCACATTCGCACTGCGTTTGCCTGACCCCAGCCTTATTGATGTGAAGGCACAGTAATCAAAACATCAAAAAGAAGTCACACACTCAGTTCCAATAATATTTCCTAATAATAAGGTACCATCTACAAAATCTGTAAAACAAAGACAAAGATATTAAAACAAACACAACTTTTGCACTAAGTGTTCATCTATCAACTAGAAATATTATCTATCTCTGGTGGCTTTTCTGCATCTCCCTTCTTCCTCATTGCCTCCTCTTTTAACATCTAACCCTCTTCTTTCAGAGGGACCCGGTGGTAGTCTGCTATAGAGCAAGTAAATTCCTGGGTCTATCTTGGAAGACTTCGATTTTCCAGCCTCTGCTTCATAACCCGGCCTTCCAAGACGGCTTGGCAGCCCCTGTTTTTGAGACCTTGGCTCGGATGGGCCTGACGCAGATTAGACTCCTGTTAGCGAAGCCCTCCCAGAAAAAGTATAAACATGAACGTGTCAGACCAGTAATAGCAGGTGGGGTTTATTTGCTCTTGTTAGCAATATGTAAGGGGTAGGTAGAATTACTTATGACATTCTTCGCTAGACTACCTTTTCGTACCATGAGAAGAAACCATTAATCCACAGAATTTATAGCATGTGTGTCACGTCTCGGCCTTGCCCCCTGGTGATGAAGGGTCTTCATGTTTGTTTTTCCCCTATGGTGTGTCTGGCTGTGCTGTTTAGTACTGATCTGGGGCTCTGTTGTGATCTCCTGGTCTGGGGTCACATGGCCCAATCACACAGACCCACTCCCTATATATTCCCAGCAGCACAGAGCCTCATTGACTGTTTGTGGAGTTTGATGGTGGTTCTGTCTGGTTCGTGTTTCCTGAGTTGCTGCAAAGCATTCCTGTTCAAGTGTTTTCTGGTTCTGACCTCGGCTTTAGTTTTGACTATCCCTTCTACTTCCCCCTGGTACCGTATATTTCTGATCTGTTGCCAACCTCTGCCTGATTGACGATTCTTGTATGTTTCATGTTTTATGTACCTTGTCTGTCTTAGTTTAGTATTATATTCAGAGGCCGCTTATAAGGACCTCTTTTAGTATAGTCTGTTTTGTTTACTGTCCTGCAGCCTGCTCACTTCACGGATTGTCAAGTGTATCTTTGTGTTTCTCCGACTGCCCTGCAGCCTGCTCAATTCACGGATTGGCAGGCGTATCATTGTGTTTCTGAGTGTCCTAAGTTGTCTGTCGGTCTTGAAGCCTTCGGAGCTTAGTGGCAATTCTGTTCTGTTTTTTGGTGCTCCTTGGTTTTGGAGAATTCCGTCTGTCCTTGTGTCCAGTCAGTTACTCACCTGCCTTAAGGGCTTCATCTCCTGTTCCAAGCCACCACGATGGCCCAAGCAGGGGCTAACCGTTACAATGTGAAGATTGTCAAGATAACATGTCCAATCCCATTGTTTTGCTAAAGGTGGATATATGTTTCAATTATAGAGATGTAAAAAAATCGAACAGGTCATAAAAATATACGTGGGGGCCAAGGTGAGAGAATGCTTTGTACAGGGGCTCTGTCCCGATCTGGACTTTTAGATGCTTTTTTTTACTCTTCTTTACCTGATTTTACTCTCCCACCTTGGTCCTATGGTGTTCTAGCTGCTTCCCCCACTCTCTTTGACTTTCTGGCGCCTGTGCCTAATTTGGTGCAGAGGGCCTGCGTTTCTTGGCTGGAGGATGCAGCCGGCAGTCATCTTGGGGCCTACTCCCCAGCATCTGATGAATCCGTACTTTGCTACTCCCCTGTTCCCCCTGGAAAGCTGTCTGACGCTGGCTGGGGGGATGCCAAGAAGATTGGGCAGCTTTACCATCTGAGAAGATAAAAAGCCTGTCAGCCCTCGGAGGCTGGCGCACCTTCGGCGTTCCTCCCGACGGCCTCGAGGACTGCGTCCTCCCCGCAGCTCCTCCGCGCGTCCTATGCGCGCGTCCCACTGGACCCAACGGCTTTAGGAGAGGGTCGGCGGCGCGCCGCGCGTGACGTCATCACGCCTCCAACGTGTCCAACGCGCCTGCACCATGTGACTCTGGTAACCTATCAGATTGCAGGGCGCCTTATTTAAAAGTGCTTTTTCCTTTTTGCATTGCCCTTTCGCGATTTTGCTTGTGTATACCTATATACTTGCTGCTCTTTACATTTGACTGACTTTCTGTGTATGACCTGGCTTTTGGATTTCGACTTGTGTACCTCTCTACTCCTTTGACTCGGCTTTTGTATTTTTGACCTTGTATACTGTGTATTCCTTCGACCTAGGATTGTGTTTTACTCCTCTTGTTCTCCGTACTTTCCTGTCTCCATACCAGCCACCCTAAGGACTGGTTTCTGTCCTCCTTGCCGACTTCCCTGCCTTATGAGTTCACCTTTCGCTACTGCGTAACCCAGCCACCTCAAGGACTGGTATCGCATTTGTTTAGAGTCTCCTGTTTATTCATAGGGCTGACCGTATCTACCCTCGTATACGTGTGTCTGCCTGACAAAGCCTCATCCACAAATAAAATAAAAGACTTCAAGCTGTTATTGATGTTAAAGGGGGCAATACACAGTATTAAGAACTGGGGTATGTAAACTTTTGATCAGGCTCATTTGGGTAGTTTCTGTTGTCATTATGATTTAAAAATAATAGACACACATGATTGATAATAAATGGCTTCAGCCATACACTAACCATGAGTGAAAGAAATGTTTTTGTGTTATCATTCATATTCTCTGAATTATGGCCACGAAATCATAAATTCAGGGTATTATTATTATTATTATTGTCATCATTTATATAACGCCAACAGTTTCCGCAGCGCTTTACAATAACCAAAGGGAACGAGTTACATATAAACAGACATATGATGGAAACAAGAGGTGTAGAGGGCCCTGCTCATAAGAGCTTACAGTCTAGAGGGATTGGGGTTGAGGAAGACCAGAGGAATTTTACTAGCTCGCAGGATCATTAGTGCCAGTGGTTGGGGAATGGTGGGGCCGTAGAAGCAGCTTCAATCATCTGTGAGTAGGTGAGCAGAGGGAGGAGTTGCATCAGAGATGTGGCATGCTAATCTGAAGAGATGGGTTTTGAGGGATATCTTGAAGGCCTGAAGGTCAGGGGAGAGTTTGATAGGGTGAGGCAAGTTATTCCATAGGACCGATGCTGCCCTTGAGAAGTCTTGGAGGCGAGAGTTGGCCGTGCGCGTGTAGACTGATGACAAGTGGAGATCACCTGCTGAACGGAGTTGTCTAGACGGGAAGTACTTGTGGAGTAACGAAGATGTGTAGGGAGGAGTAGAGTTATTGAGCGATTTAAATGTGAGCATCAGTATTTTAAACTGTATCCTGAGACGTACAGGAAGCCAATGGAGGAACCGGCAGAGTGGGGAGGTACGTGAGGTGCGTAAACGTATACGCACAACTTTATATATTATATTATATTTACTCACAGTATCTGCTTGGTTAGATAAACCCATATCTGCATTCCAAAAAAAGCCCCCCAAAATCTTCAGCTCCCGGCCCATAGAGATCTTAATCCAACCCTGTCGTCAGTGTGTTCCTGTATATCTGTTATCCCTTGGTTTGACCTCTGGCTAAATGTTATCATTTCTGGTTTCTGGTCTTGTCCCTGTTTGGTTTATATTGGTTCTGTGTACTGATCCTGGCTATGCTATTTGAACTGTGGTTTTGCTCTATATTCCCTGAATGACAATTTATAATACTGATGCTGTACCGACCTCTGGCTTGGCTCATTACCACACTGCGCCGGCTCATTACGCACTGCATCATCTCTTCCACACTTGCTCCCAGTGTGGGAAAAGAGTAGGGTAGAGAATGCAGTGTCATTGTTCATTTTATAAGTAAAAGTGAACAATACCTCAGACCAGTGGTTCCCAACCCTGGTCCTCAGGGCACACTAACAGGCTAGGTTTTAACCCTTTCACTGCTGAGGCATTTCACTGCTGTGTCCTGAGCTACTTTTTACCACTTTCGCTCATCATGTTTAAACGCGATTTGAAGCCACATTTTATTATACAACCCAGACATATTATATATCGTTCTTTCCGGCAGACTCGGCAGATTCATAATATATAATTTTTATATGTATACGTTATGTCCTGCCATTATATTATAACAAAAAATGCAATAAAATTTGAATTTTTAATCATCTGCAGCGTGTAAAGTGTTCTTTTTCACCTTTTATCACGTGAACATTTGCGGTTATATTTTCTATGGGGTACGCTTGTACAAAAATTAGAAATGGGGATTTATGTGATTTTTAGCAAACGCACCCCATAGAAAAAAATCATTAGTGCAGCATCATTGTTCACATTATAATTGAAATGTGAACAATATTGCTACATTAATAAAAATAACACACAAAAAAATACATGTTTTTTTTTATTATTTTTATTTTTAATATTTTTATTTTTTTGTTTACTTTATACCTGGTCATGTTGGGTATCATTCGAAAGGCCATGCTTAGGCCTTTCGAATTACATCCATGATCTCCTAGCTGCCACAGTTCTGGAGATATCGGGGTTCAAACGAACCCCCTATCTCCACCAGGGGATTTCCTTGGGAAATCCCCGGGCAGCTAGGGGTTCCCCGGCTATCTGACATCATCACGCTTTGCGTGAAGATGTCAGGCAGTGAGGGGGGGACCCGGGGGTGGAGCCGCCATCCAAGATGGAAGTCCCCACCGGAGCTAGGCCGCACTTCGGCTCCGCAAGGTGCTGAAGTGCGACCCAGTGCCTAAGGGCTTAAAGACAGGCACCGCTTAAAAGGGGAAACTCTCCCCTTTTAAGCGGTGCCTGGATTTTCTTTGTGGGACCTCCCGATCGGGAGGGAGAGGGATCCGAACGGATTCCCCCCTCCCTTCCAGGGCAATCTACCGGCATTGCCGGGGGGTTGCCTGGAAATGACGTCATCGCCCATGGTACGATGACATCATTTACGTCGGGAGAAGCTTGACTTCAGCGACTGAGGACGCTGAAGTCAGAACACTGTGGGTCCCCGGACAGAGAGGTAAGTATCTCTGCTGAGGGTCCCGCAAAGCTGATGACGTGTGGGACACGTCCTCAGCATACAGCGGGAGTAACTGAGGACGTCTCCCACACGACGTCAGCAGTGAAGGGGTTAAGGTTTACCTTGGAGCAATGGCGACTCTAGGAACAATATATAGGGGATCATATAAGATACCACAGTCAAAACGGGGGGGGGGCACTAATTATTTTCACCACTAAATCATACCACTGAAAAAACTAAATAAGTATATATAAATAAGATTCCAAAATCCCAGAGTAATGTGGTGCAATGATACCTTTATGTTGTACTAACCTGATACATAAATTCACTATTTTATTTGCCGCAATTCGGTGGTTTTCAACGATGTCCGATAACTGCTTCAGCGACTCCAATTTTTTCAAATTACAGGGACCATTCGCTTAATATGGAATTCACCATATTTTCAGCAAAATTGATTCCCTGAAATGTGACAAAAAGCAAAGGATCTAAAGATGAATTGACCCTTAGAGTCTAACTTCCATAATAGCCCCTAAAACTCTATTATTTTTATTGTATTTCCCTGCTTTAAATAAAGTGTGGCATGTAGCCTACCCATTAACCCTTAAAATGCCATTAATCAAGGGAAAACATAAAATGAATATAATGTGAAGCATGTAGCCTACACATTTACCCCTAAACTACCATTAATCAAGGGGAAGGATTAAATGAATAGACTGTGGGGGGCGTGGCTGACCATGCAGGGGACCAGACGTGCTTCTGCTGAGCTCCGTCTGGAATCGCTGGCGACGGCGGTTTTGGACCGAATTCCTAGTTTAATTTGCCCCACAGGGAGTCTCTGTATGGTCGGCCACCGGGAGGAGCGCTTTGGAGCCGGTTCGGTCCCCCCTCCAGAGCATGGCGGAGATTGCGGCCTTGTCCCACAGCGGAGGCGTCCAGGCGTCGGCCATCTTGAGGCCTATCACCGGGATCAGTCTCGGACCGTTTCAGGCTTTCCAAACTTCCCCCGGCGGTTTTACCTGGATGGGTGGTCAGCTGTAGCGGCTCGGAGGATGGAGGGCCCCCATCTTCTGAACGTGGCGGTGACCGCAGCGTCTGGGCTGCTGGAGGAACGAGCGGGCACGACATGGAGACAGCCAATGCTCCCTCCTCGTGTTGGAGCCCTGGAGGCCATGTCTGCGGACTTGGAGGAGTGCCTGGTGATGGTGCCTGACACCGAGGGGAACCAGATTGCTACAGGCTCCTGGCGACCACAGATGGCGGAGCTGCATGGAGGTCGGGAGGAGACGGAGGACTTAACTGAACGTCCGGAGCTGACGGAGGTGCCTCCTGGACGGATGGTGGTCCTCCCTGCTGCGGTAACAGAGGACGCAACTGGAGGTGAGCTGGTCCCAGAAGTCAGGGAAGAGGGGCATGGGACACCGGCGACGCCGCACGCGAACCCACCGCCGCATGTTGGAGTGGAGGTGTTGCCAGATACGTCGCAGACCGAGGTGGAGGTGATACCTGCTGCTGGAGTGTGCCCCATAGGAGGAAAGAGAAGTGTGCCTAGGCCTCATGGAGCTGTCTCCGCTGTGATCACACTACTACGGGGATGCCTTTCCTTGCCTGCCCCGCGGCGACCGCTGTTTCGGGACACTGGATGAGAGCAGTCTATTGTTTTTTCCTGCCTGATGACTATCCGCTGTAATTACCTCTCCATTTTTTTTGTTTTTTAATGCCGTGATTTTTGCTTCTCGCACCTCCCCCCCTCCCCCCCCCGCTCTCTGCTACGACTACGTCTTGAGATATTCTTTGCTGAGGACGTTTATGCTTCTTTGACACTTTCTGAAGATTTAAAGCGGTTTTGATTTTACTCTTACTGTACGCTTTGTAGTTATGCAACCCCCCCTTGTCTTTTTCTGTTTTGCAGATGCCTTCTGACACCCCTCCCCCCTTTTTTTTTTTTCTTCCCTTATATTTTATTTTATTACTGCGCAGTCTCTGTGGACATTTGCGTTATTTTTTATTTATCTATTTTTTGCTGCGTAGTGGATGTCTCCGTCTGGGGACCCTCCAATGGAAAGTTTATGCACGATGCCATCTGAGTGTTTTTACGTCTTCGACCCATTGCTTTATGTCCCTGTGTGTTATTTTTGCTGGCGGGATAATTCTTCAGATGACATATGGCCCTGCGTGGCTAACTTACAATGTTGATTTCATGATGTCTATGCTAAAATTCTAAAATAAAGAATTATAAAAAAAAAAAAAAAAAAAAAAAAAATGAATAGACTGTGAGTGTCAGGTTCCAGAACCGTGCCTTGGCAGCCTCCTTCAGGTATTGTGCATCTAATTTGTGCCTGCATTTGAGGGCAGCTTCAATCCTATGCTGCTCATTTCCAG
Source organism: Leptobrachium leishanense (assembly GCA_009667805.1). Lineage (NCBI taxonomy): Eukaryota > Metazoa > Chordata > Amphibia > Anura > Megophryidae > Leptobrachium > Leptobrachium leishanense. The sequence goes on along the minus strand of CM019067.1, from coordinate 178,475,236 downwards.
TGCTGAGATCCAACACATACTCCATTAAAACACACAAACCATAGGTCACATGACTTACCTGAATAAAGGGCAACACCCCTTCTCCTCCTTGCTCCAGCATTGCCAAACCACTACCATTGAGAGAGGACCTATGCTGTGGCTCTCCTGCATTATCCTGAACCACAAACCTTGCAGTCGTTACCAGCCTTTCCGGTGTCTCCATACCTTCCAGTTTCCAGTGTTTCCAAGATCCCATTGTCCTGGTTTGTTTCCTGCTTCCTTATTGTCAAGCCCTATACATGTCCTGTTCCCTCACCTCCAAACTAATTGCTCTGCTGCTTTCTGCAGCAACTCACGGCACACTCCTGTACGGTGCATTACTGCATCCCATGCTTAGTATCCTGTCACCTCGGTACAATACCTGACAGTGAGGCATGTCGCCTACCCATTAACCCCTAAAATGCTATTTAGGGAAAACATGAAATGAATATACACCTTGGGGCATGCAGCCTATCAATTAACTCCTAAAATGCCAGTTATCAAGTGAAAACATGAAATATACACTATGAGGCATGGCGCCTACCCATTAACTCCTAAAATGCCATTAATAAGGGAAAATGTATACTGTGAGGGATGAAACCTGCCCATTAACCCTTAATATACAACTAAACCAATGCATAAACGAAAGTAATACACAATGTAATATATAGTCTGACCGTTAACCCTGTCACTGCTGAGCCATTTCCACCCTGTGATAAAAAATGTTATGTTTTTTTTATTTTTTATGATTTTGTCTTTACACTGAATATGGTCGTGTGGGATATCATTGGAAAGGCCAGACTAGGTCGGTCATGTATGATTTAAGGGGCTGGAGATAAAGCGGTCTGAGGGTGTGGAGGAGGCTGGAGGCTAATCCCTGGTGGGGGGGGCACATGGGTGGGGACAAGGTATATACTAGAGGGGCAATTGCCCCCCCTGCCCCTGCCCCCCCTAGAGACACCTATGCCTTGGGGAAATGCAGACTGAATCCTGCAAATAATGAGCAGCAAATCATATCATCTGTGCTGTGCTTCAGATATCCTGCAAATATTTATTAAATTTCTACCTGGCCTATTAGTGGGCCCTGAGGACCAGGATTGGGGACTCCTGCCTTAGACCACAAAAATGAAAATTTGGTATTATTTTCCTGTTTTGTTTTTTAATACATTGATTGGTCATGTTTGGTATCATTGGAAAGAACAAACCATGACCTGTCCAAGGACACCATGCTTGACCTTGTGAGCTGTATAGCAGGCAAATACAAGGCTCGGAAAAAAAATGACGTCCCCTCGCAGTGTTATAGCAGTTTAATATTTTTAATGAAACAGTGCGTAGTAACGCACTGCGTCATCACCGCTACACTTACTGCCTGCATGCAAAGTGATAAGGGGAGCTATTGTAGCAGCATTGCTTTATAATTGAACAGTAGACGATGCTGCTGCTTTAGAACAAAAAAGGAACTACTTCTTGCATGATATTTAGCCAATCATTAGGTTGACAGAGCCTTGTAGAGAATGTAATTTCAAGTCAGTTGGAGGACCACGGTTTAGCACCTCCGCACTAGATCTTTATTGTGGACCCTAGGGTGTTAGCTAAAGACCTCACATGTTATATTTGTCAAGATGATTATCATTAAAAAATATAGATTTTGAAATCTGTGGCATGGCCTATGAATAATACTGAAATGAAAATGATAGAGATTTTGGCACCTAGAAAATTTAGAATTTCTGCCCTCTTCATTAACATAGTGCATAAAATGTGTATTTTGTCTCAAGGCAAGGAGAGATCGGTTAAATACAGTGTTATCTGGAAGATGAGCTTTGTGTGCCAGGTTCTACACAAATGTTGGACCTATACAATTTAATATCCTGTTTTTTCTGCACAGTAATTTCCTGTATAATTCAGATTGCTAAAGATTTCATTCCCTCCAGTTGGCTATGTGAGGGAGCTGATCATGTTCATGGAACATTACACAAAAATGCAATAAGGATCAGTACATGATAAAATATGCCATTATTGGTTGTCTGGTTTGGAAGGAAATTATTTACACACTTCTGCAGGTCAAACAATATCCAATGGCAACATTTTGGGTGTCATAGGCCACTTAAGAGTACCACATAAAAGCATACAGGCTTATTCAAAGAGAATGGAAAATCCACCGCACGTTCGGTGACTTTTCATTCTCTTCAATTCGGTGCAATTTGGCGATCCCATTTTGGTGACCCTGCGGTGTATTCAGCAAGCACCACAGGGCCGTCGTAGTGCAGGGAAAAGCCACTGAAAACCTGCCGAACACTCACTGCAAAACCCAAGCGAATGCACACCGAAACCCGCAAAAACGTCTGGATTAACTCCGCCGAACACGCCGGAGAAACCCGAGCATCCGCCGATCATAGCGCAAAGCAGTTGCCGGAAAAACCCGACACCGCAGACGAATGGAGTGAAAAGAAAAAAAACAGTACGCTTGAATGTTTGAAAAGTGAAATGCTGTTTGCAAACAAACTACTGAGCGAAAATGTCTGAAATTTACATATGAGGTCCAATGAATGATAATAAAAAGGGCTGTTACAGAAAAAATAAATCAATATTTTTCCACAAAACGCCATAAAAATGCTTAAAAGATCCTAAAAAAATCTATAAATAAAGAGAATTTTTACTGCAGAATATTATAATCAACGGTTTATTAGATATTGAATTAAAACAGGAATATTTTTAACATTGAAGTCTATGGGATTCGCCTGAATAAACCTGTCGAATGAAGCCACCGAATGACAGGGCATTTCGGCAACTTTTCACTGCTGATTTTTGTTCTCTGAATAGACGAAGCTATGGGGATTTCACTGTCCTCGAACAGGCACCATATGTGCAGGCAATTCGCCAACTTTTGGCGAACTGCTTGCTCACTGGATAGCCGAATGGCCAGGAAAGGTAACCGAATGCAGAATTTCAGCGTTCGGTTACCTTTCACCAGCAATTCGGAGCTCTTTGAGTAACCCTGATAGTGTTTCCTAAATCACATGAATGTCTATATATGTGGAACAATAAACATTTTAGAGATGTTTAAAATGTGCTGAAAGTCATAGTGCATTATTTGGGATATATCTATGAAACTATATACTGATAGTACAGACATACAGTACTTCAACAAAACTATAGTTATCATTAAAGCTTATCTGGATATTTATTGGAGAAATTTAAAGTGCTGTGTCTGTCACAGATTTTATCCCGTAGAAAAAACTCTATTCCACATACAAAGTACTTTTACATTTTAATGTGAAAATACAAGCATCATTTTTGTTATTTATTGGCGAAGTGTATTTTATACAGCCTACTTTTTGAATTGAGGACTACTTTTCATTAAACACCGTAAGGTGAAAGCTCTGCAGAGATGACTCTGTATAATTCCTAGTTATCATGGTAGATGAGCAGTAGTGTATTAACACAGGGATTATTTTCATTTCATCCTGCAGCACACTGATAATGAGCAAGATATTATAGCAGTTTTAAGGATATATTTCATAATTTAAAAAAAAGTATAGCATTTTAAGTAAGATTGTTTTAGAAGTTATAATCAATAATACATATCCCCATGTACCATTGCTTCATTACAGCTACATTTTGTCATTATTCTGTTACTCATATGCCTCTTTCTGCTGTTGCACAGCAAATTCCTGCATCACACCTGAGGATCAGTCATGGCACAAGAGTTGAAAATCACTATACTAAGCTGAAGTCATCAAGAAGCCATATCCAACGCACCTGTAAAATTAATGAAAACATAATCCCCAAGCCCTATTTTTGATGGTTCAAGAAATTGATTTTACATGGCCCCCAGTCTAGGGCTCTCTAGGGCTGTCTATGAACTGCATAACTCATATTGGCACATTTTACTACCTTCTTTAACATGAGTGCTGTATTGCTGCATTTTTTACAGTACAAACTCTTTTATTAATGTCCAATATATGTTAAGAATACCTGCATAAACTGAGTGAAATGGAAACATAAATGGGATAATATTTTCCCTTTTTTAGTTGTACATATGTTGTTTCTTTTGACATGAAATACCGAGCCTTACATATAGCGTTCTTTATAATAATGGATATGTCCCTAACCACATCTGCTCACTTATTTCCAAGCATGTATGTATATTACCAGTGAGGTAATCAAAGCAAGGTATTCATTATTGCAGAGTATATTCTATGATTTTTTTTCAAGGATCCAGTCTGAAATATAAGTACTTTACTTTAGAATTTCATAAATACTGTAGTAGATGATGGATCCAAGGTGCAGACCATGTTTGTGCATGATGAAGAATAGAAGTCAATACATTGTAAGAGGTTTGCAAATTCTTAAAGTGCTAACTACATAAGAAATACATTGACAGAAGGAATAGCAAAACCAAGAAAAGCAAACTAGAAGAATGGGAGGAGAACAGATTAACACAAAGGTATCATCGAAGTCAAAATGTTAAATGCAATGTCTGGAAGAATCATGGGACTACAAAATGAAACAAATAAATTGAAATACAATATATAAACATTATTGTATACATGGGTTTACTGAGTAAATGAGATTTTCAAGCAACATACTGTATCAGTCAGCTCATCAGATATCCTAACACACACTTACAAAACGACATAACTCTCCATTTTCATAAAGGGATTTGATCAAAGTCGTCAACAAAGAATTGAAAAATAATCCACTTCCTTTTCTTTCATTTAAAGAACCTAATATTCTCATTCTCACAGCAGAGGTTGGTGTATGAAAACCAACACGTATGATTTAAAATAGTTGCTTCCTAGACCTGTCTTTTTTAAAAAAAAATAAATAAATGTCAGGGTTTAGGGGATACTAGATTTAATATTTCCAATTATTAGAGAAGCAAGACATTTTTTCATGCATAAAATATACAGGGTTATTCAGAGAGCACCGAAATGTCACTGATATTAAATGTCACTTCATGGATATAAAAAATTCGTCCATTTCTGACTGCTAACTCCACCAAGCAATTTATCCACTCTCTTGTTATCTCCCGCCTGGACTACTGCAACAACCTCCTGATTGGCCTTCCTATCTCCCGCCTCTCCCCCCTGCAGTCCATCCTAAACACATCAGCCCGGCTTATCCATCTCACCTGTCGCTCTGTCTCTGCCGCTCCTCTCTGTGAATCCCTACACTGGCTCCCCATCCACATCAGAATCAAATTCAAACTACTCACCCTGACCTACAAAACCCTCACTAACGCCGCTCCTCACTACCTGTCCGCACTAATCACCAAATACACTCCAGCCAGAATGATTCCCTTTGGCATGGAATCCCATCAAAGTTTCCCTTTCTATACCCTGGAATCATTTGTTCTATTGCCTAAAAGGAGAGGTAAGAAGGATTTGAACCATATTTATATCTCACATGTCTGGAAATTGATGTTTCAAGTTCAGGTTATGATTGAATTTAATTAACATGTTGAAGAACACAGCGTTTAAATTGTTGGATGGTTTTGCCTACATATTGATCTTCACATTCACAAGTGATTAAATAAATCACTGTTTTGCTTTAGCAATTCATAAATTATTTGATGTTATATTTTTTCTTTGTGACATTGCTCAAAAAGGTATTCAACTTATTGATGAACTTGCAGGCCTTACAGTGTGTGCACTGATAAGTTCCTTTAGGTTGTTGCAACCAGGTGTGAACACTTTCCTTTGGTTGTAAGAAACTGTGCACCAAGTTATCGCATACATTTTTCATTCTCCTTGTTGTGAAAGATGGTCTTGCAGGTAGTACCATTTGTAAGGATTTTTCCATGTGGAGAATTGGCCAATACTTCTCACAATTGGATTTAAATCTGAACCATTCATTGTCATAATTTGTGATAAATCTCAACTCATTATTTTTTACTTTGGAATCAGGAGTTCTTCCTGTGATAAAAACAGCAGTGAGGGTTAATGGAAAAAAGAGCAAATAAACAGCAAATAAACGTAAATACATAGCTTGCTAGTGAAGACTTTTTGCCTTGAGAAAGTTACTTTTATGTAACGAAACGCGTCGGCGTTTATGTCCAATTAAATTTGATTTAAATACTTTTATTTCGTCCTGCACAGGGGCGGACTGACAAGACTCAGGGCCCCCGGACCAGATAAAGCAAGGGCCCCCCAACAGACTCCACCCATGGAGCCTTTTGCGTCCAGTCCGCAAGCTTTGTACTCAGTTCATGAATCGCAGAGGGAGACTAGCAGGGGTATGGAATGGCATTTCCTGTTGATAGAATAACTACAGGAGACGTTATGTGTAAGGTTTCCTGTAGTTAGCTTATTGACAAATATGGAATATAGCCCCAAATTCTGGTCTTGCTGGCACTGGTGCGCTGGTCTTGCTGGCACTGGTGCGCTAGCAGGCGCTGGTCTTGCTGGCAGGCGCTTGTCTGGTTTGCTGGCACTAGTGGCGACTCTAGGAACAATATATGGGGGTCATATAAGATACCACAGTGAAAATGGGTGGGGGGCACTAATAATTTTCACCACTAAATCATACCACTGGGAAAAAACTAACAGGGTTATTCAGAGAGAGGTGAAAACCAGGAAAATGACTGGAGAAGCGAAAATTCTAGACCAAATAGCCAAACCAGAAAAATTCTCCCATTTAACTCACTTTCCAAATCGGCTATTTGGTCTAGAATGTTCTCTTCTCCTGCTATTCTCCTGATTTCACCTCTCTCTGAATAACCATGTATATATAAGATTCTAGAGAGTTTTCCTTTCTTTCTCCTGTATTGCTCCAAACCTAAGAAAGAGGGGACAACTCTAAAAAGCTTCTCCAGGGCTGTGTTGTGCTGTGCTCTTACACACCGCACATTACTGTGTGTATTATTGTTCTGGAGCTTAAGATAAACTCACAGTAATGTGCAGTGTGTATTAATGTATCACAGAGCTCCACAGCAATAAAACTCACAGTAATGTGCGGTGTGTATGAGCGTATCACAGAGCTCCACAGCAATAAAACTCACAGTAATGTGCGTTGTGTATGAGCGTATCACAGAGCTCCACAGCAATAAAACTCACAGTAATGTGCGGTGTGTATGAGCGTATCACAGAGCTCCACAGCAATAAAACTCACAGTAATGTGCGTTGTGTATGAGCGTATCACAGAGCTCCACAGCAATAAAACTCACAGTAATGTGCGGTGTGTATGAGCGTATCACAGAGCTCCACAGCAATAAAACTCACAGTAATGTGCGTTGTGTATGAGCGTATCACAGAGCTCCACAGCAATAAAACTCACAGTAATGTGCGGTGTGTATGAGCGTATCACAGAGCTCCACAGCAATAAAACTCACAGTAATGTGCAGTGTGCTTGAGCATTATTGCTGTGGAGCTTGTCATATTCTCAAACACACAACATATTAGAGTTTTATATTGGGTTTAGGGAAGGGGAGGCAATAAGTAATTCCCCCCCCCCCAGGAGTGAAGGCAAATAAATCTGCTTTGGGTATTGGGTAGGGGGTCAAATAAATCAAATAGGTTTTGTTTATAAGTTTTTCACAAGGGGGAGAGGGTGTCAAATAAAGTAATTTCTTTCCAGAGGGACAAATACAATTTTTTTTCAGGGAGGAAAACAAATTTGTCTTGCTTGTTTTGGGTTTACCGGGGGGGGGGGGGTAGGTAAAGTAATTTTTCCAGGAGGCAGGCAAATAAAACTTTTTTGCATTGGGAAGGGGGGGGGCTAATAAATAATTGTTTTCTCCAGTAGGGGCAAGTAAAGCAATAACATAGATTGGTGCTACTTTGGAGTGGTTCTGTGGAGGGGACACACAAATAAACCAATTTTTTTTTTTAAGGGAGAGGTGGGCTTAACCAGTGGTGTTTTTACCTCATATGGGTGTGATCAGACCAGGATGGAACCTGCAGGCAGCTTGGTTTCACCAGCGGTCACTCTTCCTCTAGGGTTTGACCTGTACACGTGAATACTGCTGGGGAGTTCAGGGATTGGCAGGGAGACGTCACATGACTTGGCAACCCTGACCTCTTCAGATGGTACAGACAGGCTCATCTTGTCTATATGTCATTGTCTATATGTATAAAATGAGCAATACCACTGCCATTACTCATCTTCTCATTAGCCATAATGGGAGCAAGGTCAGTGGTTCAGGCTAGGGTCAAACGAACGCATTATTCGCAGCGACCGTCAAAAAGTGTGTCAGAACGCATTGACGTATTTTTTCACGGAGTGCATGAAAATGGTCATACGATGCGCATTTTCGTGCGGGATTTGTAACAGATCCAAACTAGGAAACTTTGGGTGTCTGGATGTTATGTTGGCCGGACATGAGCAGCGTCTGACATCTCCTAATCATGGCCACACACCGCTAAGTGGCGCAGAACACTCTGTACGTGAGTACTAGCGGTTCTGCGTTCTCGAAAAAATGCATTTGTTTGCCGCTTGCGTTGCGCGGCCACACTTTCGTGCGGCCGTACTTCGTATATATTGGCCGTCATTGCCCGTCATTTGCTGCTACTGCGGCCGTGATTAAGTGCGCCTAAACGCACGTTAAAAATGCATTAGTCTTACCCCAGCCTTATACATAGTCATATTATTCAAAAACCACAGTCCACCAAAATACAAACAATGCTGCTGGACTAACTCACCTTCTCATTTCCCATGGACCACTTTGACGGGACCAAATTTAGAGGTCATGCCCCTGCAACACTGCAAGGATTATTCACAAAACAGTCCTACAAAATTCAAGCGAAATTTTTTTTTCAGTTTTAGTTAAAATTGACTTGTCTCTAAAATATGCAGTAACAGGTTCCCATTTTTAATTTTTTTCTAGCAAGAGTGCGCCATAGAAGATATAATCATAAAGGTTTGGATGATAAAATGTGAAGTATAATTTTACAAGTTGTAAATGATTGAAATCTGAATGGGATTTTACATTTTATGTTATAGCATTCTGAGGTGACATGATATATACACATAATAATGATATATTTTGAATCTGCCGAGTCTGCTGAAATTAAAGATATATAATTTGTCTAGGTCCTATAATAATGCATGATTTCAAATCGTGTTTATATATGATGAGCACAAAACAGCCAAATGTGCTGAGCACACAGAGGTGAAATGGCTAAGCAGTGAATGGGTTAAAAGTGATTTGCAATCATGTTTTATTATAGGACCCAGGTGAACTATATATCCTTTTTTTCAGTGGATCCGACAGAATCAAGATTTATCATTATTATGTGTATACATCTTGTCACGTCAAAATGTTATAGCAAAAAATTTAAAGATAACAAACTGAGAACCTGTTTCAGCATTTTTCTCGAAAAATACATAATTTTAACCAAAATAGAAAAAAACTGAATGTTTTGCATGTATGTTGGTGCATTGCGTTTTATGAATAATATGGCTATGTATAAAACACTGAACTTGTTCCCTGCATCGAATGGGAAATGAAAATGTGAGTGCTGGCAGCAGAACTGTTTGTATTGCGCCTTCACCTCCAAACTTTCTTCCAGCGTGAGAAATGCAAAGGTGAGTTAATCCAGTGGCATTTTTATAAGCATTATAATATTAATAATGCTGCTGCTTTGGGGGGGGGAAAAATAAAATATTCCCTGATGTTATGTTTATGTTATGTTATGTTTTATACATGTTGCTGGGCTGGATACAATTTTGTGGTTGCAGCCGCCCCATCGGGGAATAGGAGCGACCCCGCTCCTCTTGTACTATATATGTTTGTTTGTACCTCCAGCCAGGTCATCATTGCAGCTGTTCTGTTCCGTGTCTTTGTTTTTTGATCCCATGGTGGATTTTGTTTCTGGGAGGGCATTAAATAAAGGCCCACCAGTCTACCTTATGACTGAAAAGCAGCGTAAGCAGTGATGGTTTGCTACATAGCAGCCTGTGGTTTCATTTTTTTGGATAGGACTCACCTTCACTATAGGTGCCTTGATGTTGGCAGGTGAACTTACACTCTTAATGGCCATTAAAAGAAACCAAAGCCTCTAATTGTGTTTTGTTTCACACGGTGTAATAGGAATAAGCGCAGACGACATTTTTCTTCTTGTTATGTTTTATACATGTTGCTGGGCTGGATACAATTTGGTGGTTGCAGCCTCCCATCGGGGAATAGGCGCAACCCCACTCCTCCTGTACTATGAAACATTACTTGCTTGAATCGGCATAGGTGTTAATTAAAAAATCTTATTTCAATGACTTTGCTACTGAAACGGAAAGTATTTTGTGAAGATCAGGTTCTCATTTTAGTTTTTAATTACATGTTTTAATATAGTTTAAAAGGACACTTGAGGCTTAAAATGGAAATTGAGGAAACAACAGTATTCGTCATTCGCACACAAGTAGCTCCAGAGCCTTCTGCATTCTCAAAGTCCTGCCACTAGAGAAATAAAAGGAGAATGATTTTGAACATAGTGTTCCTTTAAGACGATGGTTCCCAACATGGGTGTCCGTAGGATGGGGCAAAGGGGGGCACTTGCCCCACTGGATCAACAGACTTAGCTTATGATAATTTATTCACTGCACTGCTGCAGTTTCTGGGCTCTCCACTAGGCTGCACGAGCGTCACATCCCCACACCACCTCCTCTCCACCACATGTTCCCACTCACTTTGCAGGCTGGGAGAGGCAGGGCTGAGATGCAGGTGCAGCTTCTGCTATGGGCCACAGGCTGGGATGCTGGACACAAGAAAAAAGGTGATAATTTTAATCTTTAATTTATTAATGAGAGGCCCCTGATCTGAGGTCTAGTTTGTCTGGGGAAGAGGGACACAAAATGATTAGTAGTAATCTGGTGGGGGCCTGATTTAAGCTCACAGAGCTTGCATGAGGTACATGCCAGGGCAATATTGGCAGTATACAGGCACTCTAGGCAGGGTCTTGCCTGGGCAGTGGGGATGAGGACCCTGCTCCAGAGCTTACAATCTAAGAGGAGAGGATCCTGCTCAAGAGCTTACAATCTAACAGGAGAGAGGACCCTGCTCCAGAGTTTACAATCTAAGAGAAGAGGATCCTGCTCAAGAGTTTACAATCTAAGAGGAGAGGGGACCCTGTTTCAGAGCTTACAATCTAAGAGGAGAGGGGGGACCCTGCTCCGGCCCCCACACACTTCTTTGGGCTGGCTCACACACTCGCTGGCAGCACTCCCCCTCCTGCTGTCTCATGGAGGCTGGTGTGTTTGTGTATATGTATGTTTGGAATGGGTGGCCAGGTGTGTGTGCCAGTATCTGTGGGGGGGAGGGGTCGTGGTTTTGTATACAGAGATGGCCTTATAAAAACCCTTACTTTAGTGCCTTAATCCTGGGTGTATGACTAGTGTGGTGCATTGAATAACGATAACAGACTAGAAAATGCAACGCTCAGATCAGACACTTACACCTTTATTCTTGCATCATGTTTCGCAGCCTCTGTATTACTACGCTTTATTTTATGACTGTCCCCTTCATGACATTGTCAAAAGGGCAGAATATGGATGCCATTAAAAAAGAGCCCTGCCCCGGAAAAATTTCTGCGGACGCCCATGGCCAAGGGCTAGACAGAGACTCCTGCACGACACTACCAAAATTAACCCTAACACTGACAGGCCAGACTTTCGAGTAGCCGGTTCTGAGCTAATAGAAAAATAACAAATGGTAGTGTAGTGTTACACACTAGAAACCATACCAAGGGAATCAGCAATGCATGGGTCAAGGAACACTCCTAGTCATGGAATAGCCAGGGATCGTAGTATTAGAACAGAATGGCAGAATAAGCCACATAGTCAGTATACAGGATATCAACACTGAAAGGATCAACTAGAAAACAAAAGCAAAAAGGAATAACTAGAAATAAAAGGTACATACAAAGGTAGAGAAGACAGGGAACCAAAAAAATATAAAACAGAGGGAGAAGCCAATAAGAAACAAAACAAGACGATGGGGAACAGGGACACTAAGGCTGGGGAAAACAAGGAATCAGAAATATACAAGCAAAACAGAGGTACATGCTGACATCAGGGACACAGAGCAACACAATCTAGGAATGACTCAGAATCAAGGAGCAAAGCACTATTATTATTATTATTATTCTTTATTTATAAAGCGCCAGCATATTCCGCAGCACTATGGGAGCAGCACCCTTAAATAAGGAGTGGATCAGTGCAAAGGTATATAGGTGAGTGAGAGCTGAATGCAACAGGAAAACCCTGAACTGGAACCCAGGAATGGCATAGCAGGAACCAAGCCTGGACTGGATCAGTTCTCATACAAGGGATAGTGCTGGAAATGTGACACCCTCCCTGGAAGACCTCTTACTTTTTCCTGTGTATAGAAGCACTTGTACATGTGTTGGAGACTAGCTGTGGTGGTGTCTTCTCTCTTTTCTTGGTGTACTCCCTTCTTTTCTTGGTGTACTCCTCCAGAAAGCAAATAAGAGCGAAGAAAGCATATATCATAGGGCAAAGCATCTGTTCTGAAAGTCAGGTAGAAACCAAAATGTTAGTCGCATATGGACCTTACTTGCAGTATCCTGAGCCTTTTCTGGTTCCTCTGTAGCAGCTGTGGCCAGTGGCGTAGCGTGGGTTGTCGGCGCTTGAGCAAGGCAAGAATTGTGCGCCCCCCAACCTATGGACACGGTAACACACCCTGATCTGATTCCCTTACACCAGCAGAGTATTGTCCCCCTTACCCCATAAACACATGTATTGTATATTAACAAAATACTGACATAGCAAAAAGAAACACACATGCCTCCCATGCTACGCCATTGCTACCAGTCACCCTGTCCCAGTATAACCTAGCATAGTTCCACTCTCACACTATAACCTGTCACTCTCTCCCAGTACCCCCAGTCACCCTCTCCCAGTACCCCAGTCACTCTCTCCAAGTACCCTCAGTCACTCTTTCTCTCCCAATACCCCCAGTCACTCACTCTTATGTGCCCCCAGTCACTCTCTCCCAGTACCCCCAGTCGCTCTTTCTCTCCCAGTACCCCAGTCACTCTTTCTCTCCCAATACCCCCAGTCAGTCTCTCCCCAAACCTCCAGTCTCTCTCTCCCAGTACCCCCAGTCACTCTCTCCCAGTATCCCCAGTTGTTCTCTCCTGAACCTCCAGTCACCCTCTCCCTGTACCCCAATGCACCCTCACTGTGTGTTGGTCATGCTGCTCTGGTGTTGCCTACCTTTGTGGAGTTGCTGGTGGCCCGGGGGGAGTTGTCCAGGGGGCTTAGTGGAGATTGAATTATAAATGTGCTGCAGGGCAGGCGCCTCCCTCCCTACTTCCTGTTCAGCGTCTTCAGGGCTGCCAGTGGTGGGGGGCTGACAAACATGGTACAGGGTGTTCCGTCGAATAATGCTGCTTCATGTTACTCATGTCAGCGTTGGGGAGTCAGGACAGGACCAGAATTTTCGGTTCTGGTCCTCCCTTCCGGATGCTGAGTGTTAAATCACCGCCAGCAACACAAAACTGGCGGCTACCCATGCAAGGGCCTCTCACAGACACCAGTGTCCATGAGTGGACACCTTGCTGATCCCTGCTGGAAAATATTAGTGGTTCAAACTTCTTTTGAAATTTTGCGCCCCTAAGAAAATTTGCACCCGGGGCGACTGCCCCTGAGGCCCCCCCATGCTACACCACTGCCTGTGGAATTTCAGGTAGTGCCCTACCACCTCCTGGAGGTGATCATGAGGGGTTTTCCTACCTCCTTTATGTGTAACTTGCCTCTGGGTCAATCCAGCAAGTAGCTATGTGCCACTCTGACATATGTCCCAAGGAAGGATCAGCTGATATTGGTTTCTACCTGATTTTCGGAACAGGCCCTTTGTTCTCTCTATTTGCATATACTTTCTGGAGGAGTACACCAAGAAAAGAGTGGAGCGACCACATCGCTCTTTTTGCATATACTTTCTAGCTTTTTGTAGCCATTTTTCAGTGTGTTCAGTTATATTGGATGGGGTTTTTTGTTTTGTTTTCTGTTTCATTTTTTATGAATTTTTGTTTCTTTATTTCATCTGTATTTTACACACATTTGTCTCATGATATGTTGGTTTTGGCACTTAGGGAAGTATCTGTGCCTTTTTTACCTGTAAGATGATAGGGTTTTCGATCGACTATTGGGTATGTTAATCTTTCTTCTACAGTGTTCAGAGGACAAAACATGTCAGATGGTATACTGTTTGGCTGCAATCTATTAATAATTTGAAGGAAGGAAATGGTATCCTAAGGCGCTGTGCGGTGTTGAGATTATGGTGTTTTAACGGTGCGGGTGTGCTGCCGATTTAGGGGTGGTAGCAGAGCCTTGTTGCTGCTACAGGTTGATTGGGAGGAAAGTGTGGGATACCCCTTAGTCAGGCGCTACTCGCTAGTCGTGTCTGTTAAAGTAGCGGTGTAATCGCTCTTAAGGAATTTCAACAATATAATGAGGTATAGCAATGCTAATTTAACAGCTTTGTGTACCATAAAAAATTAAAACCGAGTATAGAAAAAAGTGTAAATATTCATATTAAGAACATACACCCTCTGGCTTTGGGGGTGATGAATCAGTCTTTAAAAATCACAATAATTTAATTTAATTAAATTTTTTATGGTACACAAAGCTGTTAAATTAGCATTGCTATACCTCATTATATTGTTGAAATTCCTTAAGAGCGATTACACCGCTACTTTAACAGACACGACTAGCGAGTAGCGCCTGACTAAGGGGTACCCCACACTTTCCTCCCTATTAATAATTTGGCTTGCTGGGCCCCATTTTATTCTCACCACCTGATTTCAGTGTCAAATTTTTTTTAGGTTATCGATATTTGCTGCCTGTTACTACATCCCACACCCTGCTCTGCTGGTCCAGGCCAACTTCCACACTCCATGACTCTGTGAGCCACACTCCATGACTCTGTGAGGCCACTGGGATTGTGTCTCCAAGAGCCAGCCTCAATTACAGGGTTTATGATGCACAAACATATGCAATTGCAATGACACAAAGCAAATGATGACCACACAAAGTGAATAAAAATAAAGAACATAAACACTTTGCACAAATAATTGTGTTTATTTTGCATTTACATTGTGATGGCAATAAATGCATCCTCTATATAAAATAAGGGCACAGTCAAGTTTGTTTGTATTGTTAGATGAAGAACAAACAAAATCATTGATTCCTAAACAAACAGATATTTCTGGTTCCAGATGCTACATTATTTCTAAGTGGTTGTTAAGGGCTCCCCTTTAACCAATGGCACAATGTTTCCAATGTAATGAAAAAAACTTAATATGCTAAAAATTGTTATAGAAAATAAAGATGGCTCTTGATGGTGTATGTGTGTGTGTATATATATATATATATATATATATTTGAAATAAGCCTGAGACATTTAGTTGTTTCAGGTTTGGTCGCGGCATTGAATGAATGATCAAAGGCATTTTCTGGTATTATTGACAGTGGAATCTAAATACATTTGTTTGGCAATTAGGCTCATCCTGTGGTGGACTCTCTCCCAGAAACTCTGGTGCCAATTACAGTGAGGGAACAAATTATTTGATCCCCTTTTGATTTTGTACGTTTCCCACTGTCAAAGAAATGATAAATCTATAATTTAATGGTAGGTTTATTTTAACAGTGAGAGACAGATTAACAACAAAACCATTCAGAAAAAGGCATTTCAAAAAAGTTATAAATTTATTTGCATTTTAATGAGTGAAATAAGTATTTGATCCCCTAACAGTCAGCAAGATTTCTGGCTCCCAGGTGTCTTTCATACAGGTAATGAGTAGAGATTAGGAGCACTCTCAAAGGGAGTGCTCCTAATCTCCGCTTGTTACCTCTATAAAAGACACCTGTCCACAGTAGCAGATCCCAACCTCTCCACCATAGCCAAGACCAAAGAGCAGTCCAAGTATGTCAAGGACAGCTTGGTGAGAAGGTGGCAACAGTTGGTACGATTATTCACAAATGGAAGAAACACAAAATAACTGTCAATCTCCCTCAGTCTGGGCTCCATGCAAGATCTCACCGCGTGGATTTTCAATGATCATGAGAACAGTGGGGAATCAACGCAGAACTACATGGGAGGATCTTGTCAATGATCTCAAGGCAGCTGGGATCATAGTCACAAAGAAAACAATTGGTAACAGACTACGCTGTGAAGGACTGATATTCTGCTCACCCGCAAGGTCCCCCTACTCAAGAAAGCACATGCTGAAGCCCGGCTGAAATTTGCCAATATACATCTAAATGATTCAGAGGAGAACTAGGCGAAAGTGTTGTGGTCAGATGAGAGAAAAATCGAGCTCTTTAGCATTAGAGCTCAGTCCTTAACCCCATTGAGAATTGTTAGGATGTGTTGGAGAAGATATACAGCGGTCCAAATCTTCAATCATTAATGCAAGATCTTGGAGACAAATTAAACTATCTCTGGGTGGAAATAAATTTTATGACACTTAATATGCTTATCAAAGCAATGCCATGGTGAATGTGTACCCTAATCAAAGTAAATGGTGGTCCAATTAAATATTATAGATGTTATATATACTGTATATATGTGTGTGTTTGTGTATATATATAGCGTATATTTGATAAGCCGTGCTAGTCCAGCTGCCAAAATCACCAGAGTATAGCAGTAGTAGTGATATTGGACTAACATTACATTTAAAAGACAAGCCTCTCTTCCTCAGGTCTTGACGCTATACTGACCAAAATCATCGAATATATATATCGATAAACACAACATATTGAAATAAATGAACTAGATCCGGGTTTCGTTATAAGATTTGATCATGCATTGCACACACCTCTGGTTCACATGCAAGAGTTAAACAGAATGGCCTATTAAGATTATAACACTATAATGCCAACAGGAAGATATCATTGTCTAATGTGTGCAAGCTGCAAGCCTATAACTATTTATCTTTCTCCTATAGCTTTTGTAGCCTCGATAGATTTACATTACAATAGAAAACTCTTGGCAACTAAAGACTTTATATAAAAATATTATCAATTCCAAAATTCCAGTTTTATGTCTTAAGTGGATTACAGGCTTTTCAGTATTCTACTCCTCTTACATTTCATAGGTCCTGAAAAATGCTCATTTAAATGCAATGTGTGAATATGGTAACAGTATGATAATGGTGCAGTTTTTTAGCTTGAAGCATTTTTTTACTTAAATAATCAATTAGGCAGTATGTCAAAGAAATGTCAATCACCTTCCATAAAATGATTAAAGGTAATTGTTATAATGATGTTAGGACCTTGGCGCACAAAGTTTCACAGCCATAATGAGGTAAACATCCTTAATATTTGTGTGTTCTCAGATATTGCATTCATTCATTTTGCCATACAGTGAATTAAACGTATTACTACTTCAGGAGTTAAGGTGTATTTCTAAATGCAAATTGAAAAGAACCTAGAATGATCCTGGAAGTAGGATTGGGTATTTCACTAATTAAATGTATCCACAATCCCCTTCAAACTTTGAAAATGTTCACACAGGTGAGCGCTAACATTAGCACGTAGAATGTAATAGTGCCCCAAGCCACTTGTGCCTCCACATTTCCTGTCACCCCTTTTCCTGTTCCGGCTGTCTCCTGTCTTCAGTAGGTTTCCCTGCTGTGTTGCCATGAGGTGTCTTGTGCCTATTCCTCTCTTCATTTGTTACTGCAGTTGCCCTGTGATCAGCTCTATT
The DNA here is from genome assembly GCA_009667805.1 of Leptobrachium leishanense. Lineage (NCBI taxonomy): Eukaryota > Metazoa > Chordata > Amphibia > Anura > Megophryidae > Leptobrachium > Leptobrachium leishanense. The sequence continues at coordinate 178,457,553 of CM019067.1, read as the reverse complement.
CAGCAGGGCATTTGGGCAACTTTTCACTGCTGTTTGGTGTCTCTGACTAGACGAACCATTGCTTCTCTATGGGGGATTTCACTGCCCTCGAACAGGCACCGTACGTGCAGGCAATTCACCTGAATTTGGAGAACTGACTGCTCTCTGAATAGCCGAATGGCCCCGAAATTTCCCAGTTCGCTGAAATTCAGTGTCAGGTTACATCTAGAACACATTTTGGATCTCTCTTAATAACCCCCATAATCTATTTGGTGACATAAGACTAGGGAACTGTAAGAAAAATCTAATTTCACCACAACCTCAGAAACCTTGGAGAAATGCAAAATTCTATACTATAATTCTAATATATATGTACATATTTATAGAAATCCAAAGAAATGTGATGCTTCACCCATATTTTTAAAAACTTTCAATGAGAAATACAAAATGCCCCTGGATCACCTTTTTTCTTCCAGTTATAAGTTCATTTATCTCAATCAAAAATTTTCGTTCAGAATTTTTGCATTTGGAGATCGGAACCAGGCAATTTGGAAAATCGTAAGTTTCCAATATTTCGGAATAAGAACGATTCGGAATGTCGTAAGCAATATATTTGACAGTTTCACACTCCACCATAGTATTGTCCTGCTGGCATTATAGTGTTATGGTTTTAATCGGCCATTCTGTTAACTCTTACATGTGAACCAGATTTGTTTGCAATGTGTGATCATATCGTATAATTAAACCCACATCTATTTAATTTATTTTATTATGTTGTGTTTATTAGTTACAGTAGCACCATGATGATATAAATACAGTTACATTTCCAGAATGTCATGCACTCTTACTTATGTTCAATTATGCCTGGTGCCTGTTACTCTGGTCCATAAATAAATAAGTAAATGAGTGTGACGGCATTCTGGGGCTAAAAATTAAATAGAATCTTTACCGCTTCATATAAAGATCAGCATTCCAACACAATGGTAACATATCACGTCATCCCGTTGAGACAGGAGTAGACGCATCCTCTCTGGTGGAATTGGTACACCGGACTGGAGGTGGGGTGAGTGTCCTCGATATGATATAAGAATTGTTTTTTTAATATATATAAAGGAAACAACATAGCGCCAATAAACATAAGCTCAACGGTTAGCACAAATATACACAATGCATGTCCATAAACATTCTATTTTGTTTTTCTCCTTTCAAGGGTTCGCCTCTTTTGATAGGATGTTTGCAGTGCTGCAGGAAAAAAGAGAGACCGGGATTGCGCAGTATATAATTTTGAGCTCAAGGATGTAGTTATTCAAGTATCCAACTCACATTTTTATGAGCCCACACCTGGCTCTAGGGTAGATCACTTTATGGGTCTTCTATTGGTTTCTTCAGGTGCCCATCTACCTCTTTGGGGGATCCTGTAGACTCCAATAGGGTTCCCCTACAGTGGAAATATAGACATATACCAGGGATACCCCTAGTGTAGTATTGTAACCAAAACAATTTTTTTAAAACCACTGGTCAAATTTAGACTCCTAATTGGACTATATGGACAGTATATTTAAGGCAATAGCAGAGACAACATAGAGATCACCAGCTGAGGAAGTCAAACTGGCGAAACGCGTCCTGGTAGCTATGATATGTTTATTGTAATAATAAATGATTTTAAAATCATTTAAAATGTTTGCCAAAAGATTCCTGTCCAAGAAGGTATTGGGGATTCCTTATAATTCCCTACGCGTATTTGATAGAGCCAATTGGGGCTCAGGAGCATGTGAGTCGAAATTTGCCCTGTGGTTTTAAAACAAATTGTTTTGGTTACAATATTACACTAGGGGTATCCCTGATATACGGCTATATTTCCACCGTAGGGGAACCCTATTGGAGTCTACAGGATCCCCCAAAGAGGTTGATAGGCACCTGAAGAAACCAATAGAAGCCAGGTATGGGCTCATAAAAATGTGTGTTGGATACTTGTATAACTACATCCTCGAGTTCAAAATTATATACTGCGTAATCCCGGTCTCTTTTTTCCTGCAGAGCTGCAAACATCCCCTCAAAAGAGGTGAACCCTTGAAAGGAGAAAAAGAAAATAGAATGTTTATGGACATGCATTGTGCATAATTGTGCTAACCGTTGAGCTTATGTTCATTGGTGCTACGTTGTTTCCTTTATATATGTACACTGTTTAAGGTTGCTTAGAGGAACCTCCATATACAGCGTCTAGCGAGCGGATTGTGCACAGGTTTCTGGTGGGTGCTTCACTCTCCTACACTAATTGTTTTTTTAATGTTTGTAATTCATATGTCCTGAAAACAAAACTCTTGATTGGAGCTGAAGCATCAAATTTTGCAATTTTTAAACGAAGCAGTAAAGATTGCATTTAATTTTTAGCCCCGGAGTGCTGTCACTTTTAGAAATATTTATTTATATAAATATACATAAATAATATTTTGGCATGTTTGCTACAGGTATAAATATACAAAACACATCATAGCATAAAACTGTAATGATTTTTAATACAATTAAATAAAAGATAAAGCCACTCACAAAGCAAGTGGCACACAATGCATACCATGTTTGGTTTTTGTGCTGCTGAGGCGTTTGTGCAAATGGCTCTCAGATGCAGAAATAAGGATAAATGTGCTGCTGGTTTTATTATAATATAGCAGAGCTGCTGAAATGTAGACATGTGCACAGCACAAAATTTCGTTTTGAACTAATGGATTAGTCCTAAAATGCAATTTATTTAGTTACTAAAGAAATTTGTTTTCAGTTCTTTAGTATGAAAACTAATTTCATTCATCCGAAAACCAATGGATACAATTACTATTGTAGTGGCTCCTCAGAGGGCTGAGATCGCTGCTTGTTACAGTATCTCTCACTCTCAGCACAATGTGGGCCATATTACATAGTTGGTGCTAACATAACCAGAGCTGTTGTAAACTTCCCAGAGCCATTATAGTCTATGGAGGTTTTCAGTTTACAACAGCTCTGGTTAAGTTAGCACCAACATTGTAATAGTGCCCCGTGTCAGGCAAAGCTGTTACAGTAACTGACTGCTGCTCTTCACAGCGCTCAGAGAGGTTAGAACAATATTATTTCCTTGTTTTACTGAAACTCTGAGCGCTGTTACAGTCCGTTATTGTAACAACTGAGCCTGATACATTGTACTGAGAGATAATGTAACAAGCAGCCGATCTCAGCGCTCGCAGCCACTGTTTTTAAAGGGCTGTATAATGTTTAGAACATCCTCCTGCATTAATTAATACCCCTCTCTGTATAATGTATACAAAATCCACCTGCATTAATTAATACCCCTCTCTGTATAATGTATACAACATCCACCTGCATTAATTAATACCCCTCTCTGTATAATATATAGAACATCCTCCTGAATTAAAATGTCCCTCTCTGTATAGAACATCCTCCTCAATTTATACCTTTCTCTGTATAATGTATAGAACATCCTCCTGCATTAATTAATGCCCCTCTCTGTATAGAACATCCTACTGCATTGGCATGTGGAGGGTGCAGAACTTCGGATGTTGCGATGTCGCACTCTTAATTGCTGGTCTCTTTCACTCATCAATGTAATATCACAAAAAGGACTGAAACTAAAATGTAGTGCATTTTATTTTAGTTTCTTTCGTTTTTTGTACTGAGCAGTTTCGTTTCTCTTGACTCATACTAAAACTAAATTATCCCAAAATTCTGACTAAATCGTTTTAGTACTAAAACGAATGCACATGTCTACTGAAATGACCATTGCTCACAGAGAAGCCAAAACAGACTCAGACAGTGCCACGGTCACCAGACAATTTTAACCCTGGCATATGATTGGTTAGTAATTGCATATGTAAATATTACAATGCATAACATCTCTGTGCAAAAACAGCATAGGCATAAAACTCCTGATATTCACCACACCGCTGAATTCAACAGTCTGGGTACTCTCTATCCTTGGACAGGAACAAATTATTATCCAGCTGTCAGATGGTGGTGTTCCTGGATCGGCACGAGCACCACCATCTGACAGCTGGATAACAATTGGGGGTGGGGGTGCTTTGAGCTGCTGTGATACTTGTTGGTTTTCTACACATTACACTTGCCATTTTCTTGTATCTCTAATATTTTGTTGGACCCCTTTTTGCTCTGATTATGATATGTATTCACCGTGGCATCGTTTCAATAAGTTATGCAATGTCTCAACATTTATTTCCATCCAGAGTTGCCAAGACCTTGTATTGATCAGAGAGTTGGCTACTGCGTAACGTATTTCCTTCAGCACATCTCAGATATTCTCAGTGAGGATAAGGTCTGGACTCTGTGGTGGCCAATATATGTGTGAAAATGATTTCTCATGCCTCCTGAACCACTCTTGCACAATTTGAGCCCCAAATAGCCCTGGGCATTGTCATCTTGAAATAAGCCCATGCCGTCAGGGAAGAACAGAACCCATTGATGGAAAGACCTGGCCATTCATAATATTCAGGTAGTCTACTGGCATCATTTTTTTGGCACATATTATTACTGAACCTAGGCCTGACCAACCGAAGCAAACCCAGATTATAATCCTTGTACAATAGGTGGTGACTTTTTTCTTGCCTAGGCAATGTATAATCAGATTGTTAAAGATTAATTGCCATATTTTTTATTCGGAGTGGGATTGGTTCGGATATTGGCAATTAGGAATTCCGATCGACTCAAATAACCGAAGAGCCAATAACTCAATTGTATATCAATTCGGATCAACCCAAATTGCACATTTCCATTAATTAAAGTGATGCATTTCATACCTGTGGAGAACCTTAGTGAACTTATTCCAGTAATTATGAGGGGTTTTGCTCAGGTTCCAGCACTCTCTGCATAAATAAACAATTTACTACTTTTACAGAGAAAAAGTCAGTAATATCTATGTACATTACTTATGTGCAGAAAAAATGGTTTTGTGCCTATTCCCTACCAGGGTGGCTGCGGAGACCAGAAGTATCCAGTCCACTTCATGTATAAAACACAACAAGAAAAAAGTTTGTCATTTGTGCTTACCACTGTAGCTCCATGCGAAACAAAACACAGAGGTTTTGGTTTACTTGATTGGCCATTAACCCCTTAAGGACAGGAGCAATTTTACAACTTCGGCGCAATTTGGGAAGTAGAAGTTTGCTGAGCTCATTTTGACCATTTTTAAACGCGGTTTTAAGTAACGTATTATTATACCACCCAGACAAATTATATATTGTTCTTTCTGGCAGACTCGGCAGATTAATAATATATCATTATTCTATGTATACGTCATGCCCTGCCAGAATGCTATAACATAAAATGTAAATAAATGTGAATTTTCAATAAAATTTCAATCATCCACAGTGTGTAAAGTTTTTTTTTTGCATTTTATTACGCGAGCCTATGCGGTTATATTCTATGGGGTAGACTTGGTAAAAAAAATTGAATGTGGAACCCATTTTTTTTTCTTTTTTTGGGAGAAATTACGTGATTTTAGCTAAACCCCCAAAAAAATCATTAGTGCAGAATCATTGTTCACATTATAATTGAAATGTGAACAATAGTGCTGCATTAAAAAAATAAAAAACAGCACGTTTTTATTTTTTTATTAATTATTTTTATTTTTTTTCACTTTAAATTTACTTGTAATGTGGTCATGTTTGATATCATTAGAAAGGCCATGATATCATTTGAAAAGGCCTTTCAAACAATACCCTACATGATCCCCTAGCTGTCACCGATCGGGAGATAAAGGGGTTCAAATAACCCCCCTATCTCCACCATGGGATTTCCTTAGGAAATCCCTTGGCAGCTAGGGGTTCCCTAGTTAACTGACGCCATCATGCCACTCCCGATGACGTCAGTGGACGTGGGGAGTCCCGCAGGTGGGGCTGCCATCCAAGATGGTGGCCCCCCCACCGGAAAAAGGCTGTGATCTGAAACCGATTGGTTCTGGATCACAGCCTACCACTAAGGGGTTAATGACATACATCCCTGGAAAGGCCAGGCTGTACCCTTTTCAGGGATGCCTGGCATTTACTGATAGCCCCCAGCGATGGGGAGATAGAGGGATCCAAAGGATCCCTCCTCCCCTTCAGGCGCTGCCCCTGCTCCGGCGGGGGGGCCTGAAACTGATGTCATCGCGCCCGGTGCGATGACGTCAGTGTGCCGGGAGGAGCCAAAACCTCCGATCCGACTCCGCTGAAGTCAGATCAGCGAGGGAGTCGCCGGAGGAGGTGAGTATGGCCAGTGGGGGGCTGTAGAAGCCAGGGACGTACCATACGTCCTGCGGCGTTAAGGCCCGCCTAATGCAGGATGTAATGGTACATCCTGCGGTGTTAAGGGGTTAAAGTGTTACGCCCACCCGCAACGTTACAGCACCTCTGGACAGGTGGGCCCTAACCTAATGAAACTAAAAGCTGCTTTCTAAGCAACCACATATCCTCATGCTGCTTCTCAGTCAAGAGAGAAACTGGTGGGTTTATATTTATAAGCCTACCACCCAACTCACTGACGCAATCATCAATCACTCTAACCTTACAGTCCTCTCCTCCTGTTTCCAACCCCAACCCTCCTAGATTGTGAGTTCCTACGGGAATAGGGCCCTCATCTCCTCCTGTACTGTTTGTCAAATGTTGTTCAATGTATTGTAACCCTGTCTATACTGTGCTTATTGTACAGCGCTGCGGAATATGCTGGCGCTTTATAAATAAAGAATAATAATAATAATAATAACCTCACCAGGAGCAATTACACTTTGGGATTAAAAAAGAAAACACGGAAAGAGGCAACTGCAATAATGACCTGGCAGGGGATACAACAAAATATACATTACCGCTTATACAGCCAAGAATCAGCATAACTAACTTTAAAAAAATGATCATTCTCAATAGATTACAATTGTACTCTACTATAAAAGTACTATTTTTTTGTTCTATTTAGCTTTTTTATTATCTTAAATAGCATAAACGTCTACAAGATTTATTTTGATTTGCAAAAAAGGATCTTGCTATCTAATTAATTGGATTGTTTATGAAACTTCTTGGATTTTTTTAAAGCCTCTAATTTATTTGACACAGAGAAAAGAACAAGGGTCAAGAAGTAATTTGTCTTTTCAAGTGCTTTCAATGACAGGCACAGTGCAGACTATTTATGTGATTATTTCTATAATAAGGGTTGTCTGTGTAGAGTTTGGGTGGACATAAATAAATGAGGCACTTAGCAAGATTAGAAATTGGTGTCGCCAATTTATTTTAAGTTCATACTTTTGTGAATGGCGTGTTATCGACCTGTATGTCTGCAGTAAAATGAAAATTCTTTATCTGTTCTTTTTTGGCACATTTTGCTTTATCGTATATGCTCCGTTTTTAATAATATTTTTCTTAAGGGGTTATTCAGAAAGCACCAAATTGCACCGAATGGTGAATTTCCCAGTACGGTGCAATTCCGTTTCCATTCGGCTATTCAAAGAGATGGCGATTCACCAAGCATTGGCAAATTGCCAGTGAACTATGATGATCTTCAACGGCAGTGAACTACCCATAAAGAAGTAATGGTTAATCTATTCCGAGAACGCAGAACTGCACCGAAAAGTTGTCATAATGCCCTGATTTTCAGTGGTTTCATTTGATAAATTTAAGCAGGTGAATCCCATAGGTTTCAATGTAAAAAAAAAAAAATTCTGTTTCTCTATTAAATATTTATTCAACGATTTATTATTTTGAGTTGCAGCAAAAAGTCTCTTTACTAATCTTTAGGATTTTTTTAGGCATTTTTGGGGATTTTTTCAGTGACCTTTTTGATTCCATTTTTGTTTACATGTTTTTTTTTATTTACTCTGGCATTTTTTATTTCTTTATTCTGTTACAGGCCCTGTTCGGCGGTGGTCGGCATTGACGGATGTGTTTGGCGGTCTGTTCGGTGGATCTTCGGATCGATTCAGGAGTTTTTCGGTGGTTTGAGGATGCGTTCGTGGGTTTTCGGATTGATTCGGCGGTTTTTCGATTCATTCTGTGGTTTTCGGCGGTTTGAAACTGTTCAGCGGGTTTATCGGTGGCATTCGGTGCATCGATTCGTGTACTTCGGGGACCCTGCGGTGAATGCTGAATTCAACGCAGGGTCGACGAATTAAGTGTGCCGAAGGAGAGTGCACTGAAATTTCGCTGAAATTTCGGGGCTCTCTGAAAAAAACCTTAAATATTTTTCTCACGGATGCTCCAGCATTATTTTACAGTAATTCATTTGAAACGCACTTGCAAATTAACTGGAATAAGGGCTGCATTGCTTAGGGGGCACTAACATTACTCAATGAACATGAGCCTCTGATAATGAGTTAATGTGGATTTCATTAAACTTCACATGTAATGATGTCATTGGGTGATCATCTAATGCAATAGAGAAGTCACCACCCTTCTTGTCCCCTGAAAAGGTGTAGAGGTTTTGTGCATGATGGAGCATTGGAAAACAGTTTTATTTTTTATTTTATATAATTTTAAACATCAAAATGTACCAGTACATAACTTACATGTTTAAATGTAGTTTGTTGTGTTTCAGATCAACATTTGGAAAAATATATCAAAGAGAGAAGTGATTGTCTACTTTGGTGAGTATGTTTACAGATAACTACTAATAAAGTTGTCCTAAATGATAATACTGTAAATTTTTTAAGGTAAATTTATGATTTACCTATTGTAAGATCTATTTTCAATATTTTATTTTAATTATCTATATCTATCATTAGACTTTTTAACAATATGTTCTACCTTCTGTGGATAAGTACTTTAAAGTGATACTATTTAGAAAAAGGTGTAAGCACTAAATGCTGAGCCCTGACCAAGTGCAACTGGGCCATAAATCATTTGCTGATCGTTTGCTGCTCATTGAAAATGTGACCCATATGCATTCAGTTCAGCTTGGTTACAAATTGACAGATTGTAAATTAACAGCATTATAGAATACGTGTATCTGCTCAGCATGAGCGAGTTGAATCGAGGAAAAACAAACATGTAGATTCTGTTTTCAGTGAATATACCTTCTTTGTTTATTGAATACACCCAAAAGCTATTATTATTCCAAACAATTATTACTATTCCAAACAAATTAAGCCTAAATTAATCAAAGTTCAACTGTACACGCTACTTATTTCACCCTGCAAAGCTTTCAAAAATGTATTGGCAGATCTTATTTTTTTTTTACATTTGACATTAATTCAGTAGTATCGTTTCTAGACTTTAATTTGAGATATTCAGCTCTCATAGACCTATGCTGCTGTCTTAGCTTTCCTACCTAGGATGGCATTTTTGGAAAATCATGCCATCCATTATAAATAACACACGCACTGAAGTGACTTTGGAGAAAGGAGGATTTAATGTGTAACTTGCGACATTTATCTCAAAGCTCGTAATGCCTTTTTATATTTGAAAAGGTCTGTTTACTCCTGTGCTGGGTCATTGAAGCTGATCTACTATTATTGTATTTTGTTAACACAGACGACCTCTATCTGTATACTTAAAGCCTCAGAATTCTTGAGTTGGTGGGTCATCATAGGGCACGTTATAGATATTGAATTTGATCAAGTCTTGTTATTCATATATTAATGTCTGTGGTTGAATGTAAATAAACAAGTAGCACTTGTTTGTTTTAATATGTATTTTTAATGACTGTCATACTTAATTGTTAATTTGCTGCCAGTGCATGATGAACGGTTGAGCGATAGTTACATTTTACAACTGAGCAAGAAGATGGCTAAGAGGGAATCATTTTGTAATTTTTGACATATTTTCAATTTCTACGGACATTTTTTCTATATATTATTATTTATTAAATATCTCTAAATTCTTAGAGGAAGAGCCTTGTAGATTAAATTATCACCCTCTGTAGAAAGTGTCTTGACAGATAATTGTGGTTCAATCTTTCTTGCTGCAGATATTTTGTTGAATTATCCACTTTCTAGCTTCCATAGCAGCTCAGTAGGACACATAGGGGACTTTTATGATTGTCACTTTTGATCTTTATTTTTACGTGCAAATGCTGTTAAATATTGCTCAGAATTTCTTTAGAGAATTGTTTTGCAAAAAAGGGGCACGTGTGATTATTTTAACATATCACACAATCTGCTGATCATTTTAATTCAATGCATTTGTCATTATAAGAGTTATGTTATCGTACATCATCTATTTATTTTGGTTGTTACTCAATCTTATTATATTGGAAAAAAAATTTTTATACATAGTGGAAAAAATTGCATTTAGTATTTTTTGTTTTGGGATCTTTCAAATTTTGGATCAGTATGAGTCGCACAAAATATCAACATATGGATAGGTCCTGGGGTGCTAAGTGTGCCCACCTGCAGGTGTTCCTGTGAGCTGTGACAGCCTTTTAAAGCAGCAGGCTTCCCACTGACCTTAAGGATGTCTATCAGTTCACGCTAGGAGAGATTTATGGGATTCTGATCAACTTTGCAGAAACGCAAGAGAGGCATCTGATTGTCTGCGTGCGCGCCATGCCAAGGGAATAAGTGAATTTTTAACTCTTTCCAAACTATGGATAGGGTAGGGGGAACAGGAGGGGATAATAAATGTGTGATAAAACAGAGAATAATTTAGGGGGTTATTCAAAGAGCGCCAGTGTTATCTATTGAAAATGCAATGCCAACAAATGACAGCATTTCACAAAAGTAAAATCCAAAGAGCAACAGGAGAAGCTTCTCGGTGCAAACACTGGTGCTTTGTCTATTCCAGCTTAATAATCTAGATTTTATATATTCATAAAGTAAGTAGTTGTAATCCTAAAATGAAAAAACTATGAGGAAGAATAGAGTCATTATAATGAAAGTGCACCTGTGCCATCCAGGTTTAACTTCTTTGTGATACTCCAACAAGGATAGTGCATTGGTTCTAAAGATCCATAAAGGATCCCTTGATGAGATTTTGCAGCCAGTACTTATCTGGTTTCGGCACCAGGCACAGCAATGCATCTGCTCAATTGTAGAGTGACCATTCGCCCCCAATTTACATGGACAGTCTCCGGACAAATTATGTCCCTGGAAATGTCCCACTACATGCACTGCTGCGAAAGACGCCGGGTTAAGCCACCCACTATCTGTCTAGCCTAGCCCAGATAATGACTGCATTGCTTGCTTACCAATCTGTCCCCGCACACTTTCTCTCGCAACAGGTATGTAGAGCGCGATACAATGGTCCCAGGATTGCAACGCAGTACAAGTCTTCTCTTGAAGCGGGTAATGACTACGTCTCCCACAATCCCGGGGCTCACTTTCCTATTCTATTAGTTACACTGCCACCAGTCTCAAGGACACAATGCGCGTCGCAGCAAGAGACGCAGGGCTAAGCATCCGCACTGTCTGCCTACCCTAGACCCAGACAGTGACTGCATAGACAACAACCCCTGCTGTCCCCAGCGACCGCAACTAACAATTTCGCTTCTACCCGAGCTTAAAACAACCAGCAATACTCCAGTCTCTTAGTTAGCGTGGATCTCAACAGCCAGAAGCAGAAACTTTAATAACTTATTTATTTATGTAGATTAGGTAGGCCGTGTTAGTCCAGATGCAAAAATCACAAGTATATGTCGCTGTTGATCTGTGTTTATTTATTTATTTATGATATAGAAAAAAGATATCACAGTGCATTTGTTACAGGAAAAATTATAGCTATAATAAATCAATTAATTACACACTACACAGCAAATAAAAGAAAAGGATTAATCACAGAGCATTTCTTACAAACAATAAGGCTAGGGTCAGACTAGCGCAGTTTTAACGTGCGTTTAGCCGCACGAAATCACGGCCGTACTAGCAGCAAATGACGTCCATTGCCGGGGAACATACGAAGTACGGCCGCACGAAAATTCGTCCGCGCAACGCAAGTGGCAAACGAACGCATTTTTTCGAGAACGTCAAACCGCTACTACTGACGTACAGAGTGCGCTGCGGCTGCATAGCGGCGTGTGGTGTGATTAGGAGACGTCAGAGCTGCTAATGTCCGGCTAACATAACGTCCAGACGCAAAAAGGGTTTTATTGATGATCCGTACAAAATCACGGACGAAAAGGCGCATCGTATGACCGCTGTCGCGTATTCCAGGAAAAAATACGTACGTTCGTTCGACCGCACTTTTTCACGGACGACGTGAAAAATGCGTTCGTCTGACCCTAGCCTAAGCTAGCATCAGTGACTTCGGGGTTGAAGATGAAGACATGCATAGATCCGATGGAGATGGAAGCATGGACAGCACGGAAAGATCATCAATTTTGATTGAACCTCTGTGATCAGCTCTCAGCCCATGGCAAGCTTCAGAATTTATACACTTCCTGGTCCTTCCAAAACCCACCCACAAATGGCCCAGCCTCCTGCACTACATATCCCAGAATTCCCCTCTCTGGAGCACGCTCAGTATGCTTCGTCATTAATCTTAATTCCCTGGTCTATCAATCATCTCCCAAAGACCACCTTCTGTGATCAGAGAATGTGATTGCTTCTTTGATATGCGGTTGGGGTGCCGCTCTGGCTGCGTCTTCTCCCTGCCATGAGCAATTGCTCTTTCTGCCTGCTGGGTAGACCCCAAAAAGTTGTTATCTTTAATTCACACCTTTGATGACTTCAGAGAAAATTGTCACGAACCTGTTTTAATTGCTTCCAGCAGGCTGGGAATGCAGCCATTGATTTCTTAGGCCAGCTGCGCCAAATGGCCTGGTATCTATAGATAGCCATAGATAATATATATATATATATATATATGTATACAGATAGATGGACACAGATAGATACTTATATACCTGGCACAATAGAAATACAGATCTAATCTGCCACACCCTCCTCATAGAGACTCTCTTGGTCTATTGTGATACCACCCTCTCCTGGCTAAAATCGTACCTCTCCAATAGATCCTTCTCAGTATCCCATGCTGGCAATTCCTCCTCTTCAATGCCTTTGTCAGTCGGTGTACCTCAAGGCTCAGTCCTAGGTCTTCTGCTCTTCTCCATCTATACCTCCTCACTGGGTAAACTCATCACTAGCTATGGCTTCAAGTATCACCTATACGCTGATGACACTCAGATCTACTTCTCCACTCCCGATCTCTCCCCCTCCATTCTCTCTCAGGTCAGTGATTGTCTGTCTGGGATCTCTGCCTGGATGGCCGCTCACTACCTGAAGATCAACATTTCCAAGACTAAGCTCCTTCTAATTCCCCCCTCTAACTCTACTCCAATTTCTGACTTCTCCATAATTGTTGACGGTATCACTATCCTTCCTTCTGCACATATCAGTTGCCTTGGAGTGACTCTTGACTCCAGTCTTTCCTTCAACCCCTACATCCAATCACTCTCATCATCTTGCCACAATGACCTCTGCAATATTGCCAAAATTCATCCATTTCTGACTGCCAACACCACCAAGCAACTTATCCACTCACTTGTTATCTCCTGCCTTGTTATCTCCCGCCTTGTTATCTCCCGCCAATCTCCTGATTGGCCTTCCTATCTCCCGCTTCTCCCCCCTGCAGTCCATCCTAAACACATCACCCCGGCTTATCCATCTCATTCGACGCTGCTTCTCTCTGTGAATCCTTACACTGGCTCCCCATCCACAGCAGAATCAAATTCAAACTACTCATGCTGACCTACAAAACCCTCACTAATGCCTCTCCTCACTACCTCTCCGCACTAATCACCAAATACACCCCAGCTCATCCCCTATGATCCAACATTGACCTGCGCCTGGCATCCCCCATCATTACCTCTTCACATTTATTTCTTTATTTATAAAGGATTTTACCAGGAAGGATACATTGAGATTTCTCTCGTTTTCAAGTACGTCCTGGGTTCAAGAACATTAAAATGTTACGGTTGTTACAGAAATACAAAGTAATACAATGCAAGATATTAAAAAAAAAAACAACAATACAAATATACAGATTAACATAAAATAAATATGTAGGAAATAGTCATTATGTTACATGTTTACAGGTGCATTCCGTATATAGTCACTATGTTACATGTTTACAGGTACATTCCGTATTGAGGTATCTTAATAGTGAGCTCTTGAGTGACTTTAGACTGGGGAAGATTTGATGGCGTCTGGGAGGTTATTCCATAATTGCGGTGCTCTGTAGGAAAATGAGGATCGAGCCACTTTCTTTTTGTACTGTGGTATTGCAAGTAAGGCGCTGGTCCTGGATCGGAGGTTATAGGACGAGGGAACTGCTAGAGGAAGCAGTCTATTCAGGTAGGGTGGCAGCTTCCTGGAAAAGCTCTTAAACACCAGGTTGGAAAGGTGAAGGGTACGTTTAGACTCCAGCGATGGCCAGTTTAGCTCTTTTAACATGTCACAATGGTGGGTCATGTAGTTACATTGTAGCGCAAAGCGGCAACATGAGTTCTATAATGTGGTAGGTTTCTGAAGGTGTGTTTGCGGGGCAGCTGCATACACTACATCTCTGTATTCAATAGCCGACTATTGACATTCACATGCCAGACTGCAGGACTTTTCTTGTGCGACACTATGGAACGCGCGTCCTCGCATTATCAGACTGTCCCCAAATCTGGCTTCATTTAAACGCTCCCTAAAGACCCTTCTGTTTAGGGAAGCCTACCACCCGACTCCATAACAAGACATCCAACCGACCCAAAAACAGTCCTTACCTCTCCCTGCATTAGCTCATCACTGCAGTCCCCCCTCCTGTTTCTAATCCCCTCACCCATCAAGATTGTAAATTCCCAAGGGAATAGGGTCCTCATATCCTCCTGTATCTGCTGGCAGGAATACTGACCTGTCTCCTGTATGTATTGTAGAATAGTCCTGTCTTTACCCAATGGACCTTATACAGCGCTGCGGAATGTGTTGGTGCTTAATAAATAATAATAATAATATATTTTTTAAACTCCCCTGATCCATCGATGAGCACAGCCTCCCGTCTCCCACAATGAAAATTGCTTTGCACAAAAATGTCTAGTTTTATTAAAAAAATAAAATAAAATTGACATGTACAGGACATCTGTTTTGCTGGGTCAATGAATATAAACCTTGAAGGGCTACAGACTAAATCGAGGACATGTTAAACATTGTGTGGTCTCTTTCTGCCCTCTCAGATGCATGTGACCACAATGCTTCTATAAAAACTAAAGTTTTCCAAATTTTAGGAAGCCGAATTGACAGGGCTATCAAATTGAGCCATAACAATAAGTGAATATCTGTGTGTGATACAGAAATATTCATTGCTGCAGCACAGAGCCCCAGCTGCAATAGCTCATTTTTGCCAGCAGATGTAAACATCTGCCTGCCAATTGGGACTAATACAGTAAATCATGCCTTAAATATATTTTGTGATTATTCCCACTTTATAATTAAATAAAAGTGATCTTTCAAAAATTCACTGGTTCCTGGAAAAATCACTTGGTAGGGAAGGGGTTAAAAAACTATCAAAACACGAGCAGGATAATGTTCTAGATAAGCAGCTAGAGCTATATTATAAAATTATTATTGGACTATTTGGAACTGTTGGAAAAATATTGTACTACTGCAAGAAGGAAAAACTCTGAAACTGGCCACGCAATGAGGGATAATTGAAAAAAATCTATGTTTGTAAAGTGGAAACTTTGAAATGCAGAACATATGAGAAATCTGCCGTGGTTCTTTACAAAGCTGGATTTTTAGAGTGTTAGAAAAAGAAAACCATTGCTGAAAAAAATATAATATGTATCCCAAAAATATTTATAAAACACCAAAACATGGAAAGTATCATATGGGATATGGTTCATGTTTTCTGGACTGAGACACTGAAAACATTCATGTTCATTCCACAAAATTCATTATGCAATGGTTTGTTAGGTATATAAATATATCATCTTTTTTTCTCCTTCTTATTCTATTGAAATATCCCCAGTTGGTTCACCAATCATATCAAGCGTAGGGTTGATGTAAGAGGATGTATGTGCATTTATTGAAATTTAAATGCCAGCAAGACACATATTAGCATAGTAATAATATGTGTAATAATAATGATAATAACCATACAGGGTTATTCAAAGAGATTCGAAAAGTCACCGCACGTTCGGTGACTTTTCCTTCTCTTCAATTCGGTTTGTTTTGCCGATCCCATTTCGGTGACCCTGCGGTGTATTCAGCAAGCACCACAGGGTCCCCGAATTGCAGGGAAAAGCTGCCGCAAACCTGACGAAAACTAACCGCAAAACACACCGAATGCACGCCGAAAACCCTCAAAAACATCTGGATTAACCCGCGAAAACCACGGAAAAAGCCGGAGCAGAAGCCGATCGCACACAGCCGAAGCAGCTGAGACCGCAGACGAGGGAGGTGAATAAATTAGCAAAACCGTTTGTATGAATCTGTGAAAATGAAACGCTGTTTGCAAAGAAACTACTGAGCGAAAATGTCTGAAATTTACACAGGAGGTCCACGGAATGATAATAAAAAGGGCTGTTACAGAAAAAAGAAGTAAACTTAAAAAAAAAAAATAGGACTTTTAAAAAAAATAAAATGAATTCAGAAAAATGCTTAAAGTATCCTAAAAAATCTATAAATAAAGAGACTTTTTGCTGCAGAATTTTATAATGAATGGTTTATTAGATATTGAATTAAAACGGGAATATTTTTAACATTGAAGCCTATGGGATTCTCCTGAATTAACTTGCCGAATTAAACCACCGAATGGCAGGGCATTAGGGGAACCTTTCACTGCTGGTTTGTGTTCTCTGAATAGCCGAAGCAGTGCTTTTTCACAGGGATTTCACTGCCCTCGAATAGGCACCGAACAGGCACCGTATGTGCAGGCAATTCGCCAGGATAGCCGAATGGCCAGGAAAGGTAACCGAACGCTGATTTTCAGCGTTCGGTTACCTTTCTCAAGCAATTCGGATCTCTTTGGATAACCCTGATAGTGTTTATTACAATCCTATGTGGAAAGCTACTAAAATCTGCCCTGGGAAGCAGTAAGTTTCTTATAAAGCAGTTCCTAGTGCCGATACATGTTGTTCATGTATTGGTCTTTTGCCGTTTCTGGTCAAAATATTTTTCTTCTTTTTATCACTCCAAGTTGGTACATTTTGTACTTTCTAGATTCTGGCAATACAAATCACAAGTGAAAAACTGTTTATAATCAATCCCTGCTTGTTGTTATCTTTCAGAGGTATGTGTAAATTTTAGATAGTTGTGCTAGTAAGTGACAAAGACTAATTTGTATCTGGGGCCTTAAGATGTCTGCAGCATAACGTCATAATGTCATTGCAACATAACATTCTTGTAAATTATGCTGTATGGTACCGTCTGTAGCCCTGGGAAGCACATACTAAACACTTACAGGCACAGAGGGAACACAAGAATGCTGTATTAGTATGTTTATTACAAAGCATACAAATCAATGCAATGATACTACATGATAATTTATAGTTTCACTGAATTATACAATGCATTTGTTGAATATAGGCAGTAGAAAGTACTGTCACAAAGTACTCTATTAAATTAGGGGCCTTCCAATATTTTAGCAATTGCTGGTACACATACTACCTGTAATACAGTATATGGATTTTTCATATTTTCATATGCAAGATTAGATGAGTGGAAGATAGTATTGAATTCTATTTGTTTCATTTCACTGTTTGTGACTTATGTAGATGTCTTTTCAGTTATTTTACAAAAATAGATAAAATTAATTAAGAACAAACATCATGATCAATTATTTACCGGAATAACAATCCTGAGTCCAATTACTACAATCTAAAGTATTGGGCATAAGTATGGGTTGATTGTGGATTTCACCCTTCAGAAACATTGCCATTAACCCCTTAGTGACCGGGCGGTTTTACACAAATCCGTCTTTTAGTGACCGCTGCTGTTTTTACGTTTCTGCGCTGTTAGTGTTTAGGTCAAATTTTCCTCTTACTCGTTTATTCAACCCACACATATTATACACCCTTTTTCCCGCCATTAAATGGACTTTCTAGAAATTATTATTTCCATCATATCCAATAATTTACTATAAAAAAAAATATGAAATATGAGGAAAAAAATTGTAAAAACACACTTTTTCGTAATTTAATCCCCAAAATCTACAACCACCCAAAAAGACCCTGGCTAAATAGGTTCAAAATTTTGTCCCGAGAATAGAAATACCCAATTTTTACATGCGTTTGCTTTTTAACCCCTTCACTGCTGAGACAGTTCACCTATGTGCGCTGCGCTCATTCTGACCATTTTGTGCTAATTATTTTTAGATGACAGCCTAGGTCCTATTTAATTAAACCCCCCCCAGACAAAAAAACTTTAAAAAAAATCCGTCTTTTTATTTTATTTAATTTTTTTATTATTTGTTTTTATTTAATTAATTTTTTTTAATTTTTTTTTAAAACCAAACATGGTCATGTTTGGTATCATTTGAAAGGCCATAATCAGGCCTTTCAAATGATGTCAAATATGACCATCTAGCTGCCATGGATCAGGAGATAAAGGGATCCTTAGGATCCCCTTATCTCTACATGGCAGCTAGATGTTTAACTGGCCCACTGACATCCTCACACATATGGTGAGGTTGTCAGTGGGTGGGGGGGGACCTGGAGGCTTGGCTGACATCCAAGATGTCAGCCCCCCTCCAGGTTTGAATCGCGTATTGGTGCCAATTGGCGCCGCAACGTGATCCGGCGGCGAAACTGTTAATGCCATACACCACTGAAAAGGGGAGGCTCTCCCCTCTCCAGCAGTGCAAACGGCATCTCCCTAGCTTCAATGGTTGGGGAGATAGAGGGCTCTGAAGGGGCCATCCCCCTCCCCTCCATTGAAATGCAAGGGGACGCCTGCTGATGACGTCACCACGCAGCGTGGTGACGTCATCAGCCTCGCCTGCCCATGTAAATCACATGGGCAGGCTTCCTCCCTGCCAGATCGCCGTGGGATCCAGCGAGGGAGGTGAGTATCGGGCGGGAGGGGGATTAGGCGCCGCTGACGTACCCTGTACGTCCGCAGGTCTAAGGGAGACCTGTGGACAGGACGTACAGGGTACGTCAGCGGCCCTTTAGGGGTTAAATGCTTTCTACATAATTAGATTTAGGTTATACATTAACCCCTTCCAGTGGTGGCTGGTGAGATTTCAAGTTGGTAGGGCACCAGACTGGAAACATGTAGGTTAATTATCAACGGAAATAGGCCTATATAGCACTACTACCACCAAAATATGTGGATGATCCAATACATAATGAATAAACCTTATAGACATATTCATATTAATGAGGCAAATAAAATGGCCATAAAGAGAGGGAAGGGTGCAAAATCATCCCATCTCTGCAGGGAGAGGAGTGGGTTAAGTCTTATCATTTTTGCAAGGAGGGGAGGCCCATCCCCCCATACATATGTCCCACTACCCCCCCCCCCTCTCCTCCCCATATGCTTTGGCAATGCTAAAATGTATTTGGTCCTGCCAATAAAGCTTATTTTGATTTGATTTGATTTGGATTGAGGAAGATAAAGCTCTGCAGGGAGGAGAGGGGGATAAATCTTCCCATTTCTGCATGGAGGGAGTTAAATCTTCCAAGCTTCAAACGGAGGTGAGGGGTTATTGGGCAGCCAGCTGCCTTCGAATGAAATCACCTCACCGGTGCTCCGCGTCAGTCTGTCTCTTCTCACTCCTGCCTTCAAACGCAGCAGCAGATAAGTGGTAGTGCCACCCTCTCATTGCAGCCTGCTAGCTGCCGAAGACACAATGCTTTGTTTTTATGCTACCAAAGAAGTGCCGGTTTCAGGCTCGGAGAGTCCAATACTGGAACTTTGTACTCGGGGTAGGGAGGAAGCCCCTGAACACATCATCATCCTTAATCCCCTGATGGCGGCCAGATGCAAGTTAGGCGGCTGCGAGGCCTCTATGAGTGCAAGCTGCCACTAGCTGTTACGTCCAATGTGTTGAACTTTTAGGGACAGATTTTTGAGCCCAGTTGCAAATGCTCAACGTTTAGAACAGAGAAATATCGGAGCACCTGCAGGTGTCTTTGAAGATCGCATATACTTAATAATGAACATAACCATTTCTCTAGAAACCATTCACTGAAGATATTAAAAGTGATTTTTTTTGTAATGCATATTACTAGTGACTGATTCTGATATTCAAATGTACGATTTAATTTGAATAAATATGTGCGATATAAATAAAAACAGCCACTCACACATGTTAACTAACCATGGCAAGTGTAAATTAATTCATATCACGCACAGATTTGTTAACTAACATACGGTGCAGTCTTGTCATTAACTATATATAAATAAGTATATAACTGACAATTCAAAATGAAGATTACTTGGACCTGCTCATCCTTACAGGCTTCGCGCTAGAACGGGAACGTAAAGGAGAAAAACCTGCACCTAGCAGATTTCTCTTTTGCGTCCCCGTTTTAGCGCAATATTACGATGCAGGTACTAAAAAAGCAGCCTGCAACGTTATTGGGCACTAAGCCCCAGTATGCGTGCGGTGGCGCTAAGCGCCGCCGCACGTATCTCCTCCATGGAGTCCATAGGACTCCATTGAGGCAGACAGCGCTGGTCACATGACCTGCCAGATCTCGCCTCGAGATCCGGCAGGTCGGCGTAGTGATCTGCAGGGAGAGACTGGGAGACTTTTTCCCCCAGTCTCTCCCTGCTCCCGGCGGACAGAGGAGGCGGTTGGAGCCGTGGTCCTCGCCGTGGGATAGGAGGTGAATATCTGATTTTATTGGGGGGGTTTCTGTGGTGCTGATGGATTTTGCAGCCGCGGAATCAGTTAGCACCATGTCCAGGCTGTAGTTAATTTTTCAGTAACCGCAGCCGGACAGTAATTAGCATTAGTATACTATACTAACGCTAATACTAACGGTAACTAACAATTTGCGCTCCCCATGTTAAGTGTAGGGAGCGTAAAGTACAGTAACCTCATGCTGAAAAGTGCAAGATTCCAATTACTAATGGGTTTTTTAACCCGTTAGCGTTTGGATTGTAATATGGGTGGCCCGCATTAGGGCCACCAGGGTTAATGCTCACTCAGACGAGCGCTAACATTAGTACCAAGAATGTAATGGTGCCCGGAAATGAGTTCTGCAGCATTTGGCTGAATGTGAGCAGATAATATTGCCCGAAACATTTCAGAATTCATCCTGCTGCTTTTGTCAACAGTCACATTATCAATAAATACAAGAGAACCAGTTCCATTGGCAGCCATACATGCCCACGCCATGACACTACCACCACCATGCTTCACTGATGAGGTGGTATGCTTAGGATCATTTT
Organism: Leptobrachium leishanense; assembly: GCA_009667805.1. Classification (NCBI taxonomy): domain Eukaryota; kingdom Metazoa; phylum Chordata; class Amphibia; order Anura; family Megophryidae; genus Leptobrachium; species Leptobrachium leishanense. The sequence continues at coordinate 178,436,294 of CM019067.1, read as the reverse complement.
ATGTACTTATGAACAAATCTCCATGTGGGGAATATCAGGATTCCGTGCAGCTGGTTAGGTCAGGTTCCAACACCGGAATATGTTGTGGATTGGACACGAGGTAGTGCGGGGATTGTGGAATTTATATCTCTCTATCTATCTATCTACAGTCAGGTCCAGAAATATTGGGACATCGACACAATTCTAACATCTTTGGCTCTATACACCACCACAATGAAGTTGTAATGAAACAAATACAATGTGCTTTAACTGCAGACTGTCAGCTTTAATTTGAGGGTATGTATATCCAACTCAGGTGAACGGTGTAGGAATTACAGCAGTTTGCAGATGTGCCTCCCACTTGTTAAGGGACCAAAGGTAATGGGACAATTGGCTTCTCAGCTGTTCCATGGCCAGGTGTGTGATATTCCATCATTACCCCAATTACAATGTGCAGATAAAAGGCCCAGAGTTCATTTCAAGTGTGCTATTTGCATTTGGAATCTGTTGCTGTCAACTCTCAAGATGAGATCCAAAGAGCTGTCACTATCAGTGAAGCAAGCCATCATTAGGCTGAAGAAAAAAAAAAAAACATCAGAGAGATAAAAAGAACATTAGGCGTGGCCAAAACAACTGTTTGGAACATTCTCAAAAAGAAGGAATGCACCGGTGAGCTCAGCAACACCAAAAGACCCGGGAGACCACGGAAAACAACTGTGGTGGATGACCGAAGAATTCTTTCCCTGGTGAAGAAAACACCCTACACAACAGTTGGCCAGATCAAGAACACTCTCCAGGAGGTAGGTGTATGTGTGTCAAAGTCAACAATCAAAAGAAGACTTCACCAGAGTGAATACAGAGGGTTCACCACAAGATGTAAACCATTGGTGAGCCTCAAAAACAGGAAGGCCAGATTAGAGTTTGCCAAACAACACCTAACAAAACCTTCACAGTTCTGGAACAAGATCCTATGGACAGATGAGACCAAGATCAACTTGTACCAGAGTGATGGGAAGAGAAGAGTATGGAGAAGGAAAGGAACTACTCATGATCCTAAGCATACCACCTCATCAGTGAAGCATGGTGGTGGTAGTGTCATGGCGTGGGCATGTATGGTTGCCAATGGAGCTGGTTCTCTTGTATTTATTGATGATGTGGCTGCTGACAAAAGCAGCAGGATGAATTCTGAAGTGTTTAGGGCAATATTATCAGCTCACATTCAGCCAAATGCTGCAGAACTCATTGGACGGCACTTCACAGTGCAGATGGACAATGACCCAAAGCATACTGCAAAAGCAACCAAAGAGTTTTTGAAGGGACAGAAGTGTTATGTTATGCAATGGCCAAGTCAATCACCTGACCTGAATCCCATTGAGCATGCATTTCACTTGCTGAAGACAAAACTGAAGGGAAAATGCCCCAAGAACAAGCAGGAACTGAAGACAGTTGCAGTAGAGGCCTGGCAGAGCATCACCAGGGATGAAACCCAGCGTCTGGTGATGTCTATGCGTTCCAGACTTCAGGCTGTGATTGACTGCAAAGGATTTGCAATCAAGTATTAAGAAGGGTAGTTTAATTTATGATTATTAGTCTGTCCCATTATCTTTGGTCCCTTAACAAGTGGGAGGCACATCTGCAAACTGCTGTAAGTCCTACACTGTTCACCTGAGTTGTACATACCCTCAAATTAAAGCTGACAGTCTGCAGTTAAAGCATATTGTATTTGTTTCATTCCAACTCCATTGTGGTGGTGTATAGAGCCAAAGATGTTAGAATTGTGTCGATGTCCCAATATTTCTGGACCTGACTGTATGAGAAGTACAAGTATTTTGTGAGGTAGGCGCATCCATATCGTTAGGTGTCTTGCCCAAGGACACTCGCTGGTGGTGTCTTCTGAGTGGTATCAAGTTGGCTTTCCATGATTGTAGAGCAGTGACCTGGTGGTTAGGTTGAACCTGCTTATCGTAAAGTTGAGTCTTCTTCACAGCTGTTTTGGAGAGATGTACTGAATGGTACTTGCTTCTCAATGGTTGAAGGGTAGAGATGTTACCAATGGACTACACAGCTGATATTGTGTGGTGGGCAAGACACCTAACTGTACATACTTGCCTATGACACAATGACACTTACTGGAGAGGTGCTCTGGCTAGGATTCGAACCTGGGTCTCCTCAGCTATAGAGCAGTGATGTTACCTCAACTCCATCCAGCTGGTACAGCTTTAGTGCTACCCCAAGCATCCAGGACCCTAGCGGCCACTATGGGGTAGGTTGCTGGACTTAGCGCCTGCCCCATAATCTAATGGTAAAACCGGGATGCAAAGGGGAAATAAGTGTATGCTAATTTTTCCCCTTAGCATCCCGGTTTTAGCGAGGGCCAGGTGATAGGGCCCTAGGTATGGAAAATTATGCTTCATTTCGGACCAGAGCAACCACAATTCCTGGCAAAAAGATGTGACTTTTTTACCACATCTTTTTGATGCTGCTTTATTTCCAGTCATTTTTCAATAGTATATCAACATTTTAAAAATTATGTAAAAAAGTAGTTTTTTTTTTTTTCAATCTTTTCTAACAAATATTGCAGTTTATAAAGAAAGTTGCCCACCTTTCTTTACAAAACAAAAAATTAATAATGATAATAATTAACCATATTTGTTAATTATTAAATTGTAATATTTTTTGTATTTTACTTTTATATACAAAGCTACCCACCAAAGGGGGTGCCTTTCCTTGCAAATAAATAAAATTTAAATTAAAAATAAATCTATGTGGGATAAAAAGAGACAACGTAAAATTTTCATTTTTAAAATTCACTGCTAAAATCCCCTTCACTGCTGAGCCATTTTACCCCTGTGTGTTGAACTCATTTTGACTGTTTTGTGTTTATCATGTTTAAACATGATATGAAGTCATGTTTTAGTACAATTTTTATATATATCCCTTTTTCAGTAAACTCTGGAGATTCAGAAAATATGTTATTCCTCTCGGCGTGAGAAATGATAAGGTGAGTAATGGCCGTGGTATTGTTCATTTTATATGTGAAAAAATGGACAATGCTGTTGCTTTGGAAACAAAAAAAGTGTGTGTGTGTGTGTGTTTCTTTCCTTTTTTGTCTGTTTACTTTTTTTTACATTGTAAATAGTCATGTTTGGTATCACTAGAAAAAAGACAGACTCTGACCTATCCAATTAAACCTAACTTGACTTTGTGGGGTGTAAATAATGGAGATATAGGGGTCCAAAGAACCCCCGATCTCCTTGCAGCAGAGCTTGTGTTTTAGATGAACCAATGCATAATACTGCATTAAACCATCACCTCCACATCAGTTCCCAAGGTGGGAAATTAGGTGAGTTACCTGGTTATGTTTGGTATGATTGTAAAGGTCATATCATGGCCTTTACACTAATACCTTATATGCCCCACTAGCGTATAAGGATACAGAGATACAGGGGTCTAAATGACTGTATATTGTAATTACATATTTTTAACAGATCAAGGTGCCCCCCTCTGGTAGGCAACCTGTAGGCACATGCCTACTTTGCATAATTATAAACCTGGCACTGTATAGAGTATCTTGAAATATCCAGTTATCCACCAGTGCATCAAACATTAGACATGTGCATTCGTTTTAGTACTAAAATGATTTAGTCCGAATTTTGGGATAATTTAGTTTTCGTATGACTCAAGAGAAACAAAACTGCTCAGTACAAAAAACCAAAGAAACTAAAATAAAATGCACTACATTTTAGTTTCAGTCCTTTTTGTGATATTACATTGACGAGTGAAGGAGACCAGCAATGAAGAGCGCAACATCGCAACATCCGAAGTTCTGCACCCTCCACATGCCGATGCAGTAGGATGTTCTATACAGAGAGGGGCATTAATTAATGCAGGAGGATATACATTATATAGAGAGGGGTATTAATGCAGGAGGATGTTATATACATTATACAGAGAAAGGTATAAATTGAGGAGGATGTTCTATACAGAGAGGGACATTAATTAATGCAGGTGGATGTTGTATACATTATACAGAGAGGGGTATTAATTAATGCAGGAGGATGTTCTAAACATTATACAGAGAGGAGCCTTTTTTTTTAGCCCTTTAAATCTACTGGCTGTGAGCGCTGAGATCGGCTGCTTGTTACATTTAGTTACATAGTTACATAGTTACATAGTTATATAGGCTGAAAAAAGACATGCGTCCATCGGGTTCAGCCTCTCCCACATAACCTACTGCTGTTGATCCAAAAGAAGGCAAAAAACCCAGTCTGAATGCTTGCCAATATGCAACATACTGGGAAAAAATTCCTTCTTGACCCCAGAATGGCAGTCAGATTTCTCCTTGGATCAAGAAGCTTTTACCCACATATTAAATATTATAACCCTTAATATTCTGTGTCTGCAGGAAGTCATCCAGTCGTTTTTTAAAAGTCTGTACAGACTCTGTACAGACATTTTCTCTCAGTACAATGTATCAGGCTCAGCTGTTACAGTAACTGACTGTAACAGCGCTCAGAGTTTCAGTAAAACAAGGAAATAATATTGTTCTAACCTCTTATATATAAAAATATTATTTACTAGTTTTACTGAAACTCTGAGCGCTGTGATGAGCAGCAGTCAGTTACTGTTTCAGCTATGCCTGACACGGGGCAGTATTACAATGTTGGTGCTAACTTAACCAGAGCTGTTGTAAACTGAAAATCTCCATAGGCTATAATGACTCTGGGAAGTTTACCGCAGCTCTGGTTAAGTTAGCACCAACTATGTAATATGGCCCACATTGTGCTGAGAGTGAGAGATACTGTAACAAGCAGCGATCTCAGCCCTCTGAGGAGCCACTACAATAGTAATTGTATCCACTAGTTTTCGGATGAATGAAATTAGTTTTCATACTAAAGAACTGAAAACAAATTTCTTTAGCAACTAAATAAATTGCATTTTAGGACTAATCCATTAGTTCAAAACAAAATTTTGTGCTGTGCACATGTCTATCAAACATCTATATCATTTCCTCCCCAAACAGCGTGGGTGACAGTTGAAGCTGCTATAGTCCCAAGGATCATCAAAAGAAAGACTATATCACTCTAGAGAGAACTATAATTCATCTGTTATTTGTAAGGGCTTTTTCTTCCCAGAGATAATACATTACAATGGGCTTCCACAGAGGGTTTGCTGTTAGCTGTAATAACCAGAATGCTTCAGCTCCTAACATAATTTCTTTTCATAGCTCATGTTGAAGAACCAACCATTTCATCTCTGGGTATATATATGTTTATCTATCTTGTTTGATAATATAAAGATGATTAGTTCCATTTTTAGTTTTGTCTACTGCTTCCTTCAGTCCACTGTCATGTTAGAAAATGCACCTGCCATATTGATCTATAAATCCCAGCCTTGGAAACCTATCATGATTCCATTCCGGCTCCTTCTGCTTTATAAACACAGTGACCTTAAGTTGTACATTGGATTCATACAAGAAAAAGATATATTAGATGACACTTAGTCAGACAGTATAAATCTCCAACTAGCTGAAAGCTGTGTGTGAGTGAATCAATAAATCTATGGAGAGTACTATACTATCATAGCCTATGAATATTTTATGGTTAGATTGTGCTTTCTAATTACTGTATGTCTTTCAATGAGCAAAGGAATCATGCTGGGAAGATTATACACTTTCGTTGACCTTGTAAGAGGCACCTACAAATATTGATTTTATTTTCAGTAAGTTGAGTTATTTTGGTTTTTCTAGTTTTTCTGATGATGTTTTGGCACAGACTTTCATTTTTGCATTAAATCATATATATAATAAAATACTGAATGTGCTCACTAAAAAAACCTTTAAATGGAACTCAAAAATTGTCCAGTATTTATTTACCAAGTAGATTAATTAGTTGTTGTATTTGAATGTATTCTTCAATTAACATTGCAATCATAAGCTGGTCACTATAGCTATCTGAAAGTGGCCAGGGGATTGGTGTCCCAACGCCGGGCCCTTTTCTAGTAGAGACTGTGCTAGTGTTGGGTAGCAGCAAAGATACACCTTGTTATTATTATTTTTATATCTTTGCAGCTAACTAACACCAGTTCATTCATCGGTCAGCTCGTAGAATCCATACTTATAATTCCTCAGGTGGCAAAACCATGCAAGCAGTAGTGCCGTACACTGCCACTGGTATTTCTTCCTGGAGTCTTAAAACTCCATGAAGACCAGCATAAGATCACACATATGCCAGACCGTTATTTGTCTTCCATGTCATTCCAGTCACAGCAAGAGAAGTTGGTGTATTGTACATTCCTCTCCACCATAAGCATATAATTACATTTATTTACTTTTTGTGTAAGTGCAAAATTATGTTGCGTTGCATTTGGGAGAAAATAACTTTGTTGTGTCATCAGACTTGCATAATGTGCGACTGGGTATCTCTCGTTATTCATCAACGCCCACTACATTTACATTTCTCATAGAATCTATAGGAAGTATAAATGTACAGGAAGTTGACAAATAAGTCAACAACAGTGACAGCTTAACTATGAATAGCAGCAGTGTCACATGTTAACAACTCACAAAAGTAGCAGCTCATCCAGAACCAAGATCTGTAAAAGGCCAAACTCAGACTTTGGGGATCATTTTACGATTTGTGTAATGTTGTACCATTTTATATGTGCATGCTAACATATAGAGAACTACAAAAAGCTATTTAATGTATGCTTATAGCTTACTATTTGATTTTAACATTTTTAATTTCCATTTACCTTCTTAGCATATATTTAACATAATGGGTTAATTTGCCTCAAGGTCAACAAAGGAAAGTATAGAAATCTATCTATTGAAATATCGCCATACTTTTTTTTTTAAGGACATTATTTAGTCAAGATCTGGAGCAACATTCCTTTGAAAAATGGCAAGTAGTACATTTATATTGACACATGTTATAGTCATGCCCTTAGGACATGGAAAGCGCGAGTCAACATGCTCAATACACAGAAGACGTGTGGGTACTCAAGCAGCTCAAAAAGCTGTCAATTTAACTCAGGATTATATAATTGTACGTTACAGGGTGTAAATAGCAGCAAGCCACAATGTTTTACATTACTTAGATTTCCTGGAATATACTCAAATACAATGTTTCATAAGAAAATAGGCTATTAGGAGAATACTGACACGTTAAGGCTGCATCCTGTTACAACTTAAGACTATTACAAAAATAGTGAAGGAAATAAGTTACGTTAGATAAGGGTGACCAGCTCCAAGTTTGTTACAGAGACAATGGGCACTATTTTTTTTTTTTGTGAAAGGATTTTACCAGGAAGGATACATTGAGATTTCTCTCGTTTTCAAGTATGTACCGTTGGGTGTCTTGCCAAGGACACTTACTGGAGAGGTTGCTCGCTGGGATCGAGCCCATGACTCCACAGGCTCTCTCCATGCAGAGCGGTGACATTACCTCTACTCCACCCAGCCGGTACATAGAGATGTGCAATTCGTTTAGCTCCGAATCAAAATTCAGACGAAATTCAACATTTTCGTATTTCGGGAGCATTTCCGAAAACAAATATCGACCATCGGAAAATATCAGATTGATCCGAAATGTTGGCGCGATTCAGATTGCTGATTTGGATCCATTCGGTGATTCTGATCAGTTAGTTTTCCATTTTTTTATTGCTTATTTGAGAATGGGAAGTACATTACTACCAATAGAATGAAAGTTTCTTTACTTATTTATTTTTTAGGATTTTCTAGCCATTTTTTGGGTGAAATTTTAGGTTTTCTAATTTTTTTAACCACTTGGCTGCTAAGGACGCGCTCAGCGCGTCCTGCCAAGTGTTCTTCCTGTGCTACGGACGCAGCTGATTGCTGGCCCCCCCAAACCGTGCCTGCCCTTCCAAACCGTGCCTGCCTTTAACCCCTTGGGTGCCGGATCCTCTCCCGGAACTGGCCGACATCTTGGATGAAGGCCAAGCTTCCGGGAATGCCCCCTGACGACTGCCGTCATCGTGCATATCACGATGACGCCAGTCCTGGAGTTAACCCCTAACTGCCACCAATGGCCACCACCCCTAACTGCCACCAAACGCTAGGAAACCTAAAATTTCACCCAAAAAATGCCTAAAAAATCCTAAAAAAAATAAAGAAAGAAAGAAACTTTCATTCTATTGGTACTAGTTGTCACGGAACGGACCTGAGCGCTCCTTCCAGCGAGCCAAGTGACTAAAAACGCAGACAATTTTTAAGACCATTTTTTCCTTTTATATGTCGGTTGTGCGTTTAAGTGTATGGACATTTTATTTCATTTCTAGATGTGGTTTTACTGGTGTGGTTTTTATTAGAGTGTGATGTATTAACATGTATCCTGTATTGTATGAGGGCATTTAAGTCTGGACATATCTGAGGGCATTCAAGTCTGGACATGTCTGAGGGCATTCAAGTCTGGACGTGTCTTTGTGTTGTGTGTATAAAAGGATCTGCCCAAACCTTTCATAAATCAGTCTCTGTTTTGAAGTCATACAGCTTCGTCTGGTGAGTGCTTTCAGGGAATATCACATTGCACCTAGAAGGCACTCAGCGACCTTCTACATCACGTCTATCCCAGGAAAAGGAGCCTCAAGTCAGCCCAGCATCCACCTCCACACCAACAAGAGGTCGGTAGATCAGGCTGCTCGAGACGCCGAGTGCCGAGCTACTCAGTAATCCGGCCGGATGCCATCAAGGGGGTCAGATAGGAGCAGGACCGCAGGGGGACACTCCATTCCTTCACACTAGTAATCTACTTCCCTTTCTTAAATAACTCATAAAAAACAAAATAACTCATAAAATACGAAAAACAAACTGATCTGAATCACCCGAATCGATCCGAATCACCAAATAACCGAAACGAAACAAAAAACTGTCTGAAATGACCCAAAATGAAAAAAAAAAAGACCCGTAAAAAAAACAAAGTTTACCTTTTGGTCAATATAGCAGAAAAGACAATCGATTACATATGTGCTTCAGATGTATTAACACAGGGTATCTACAGTTGCAAGAAAAAGTATGTGAACCCTTTGGGATTACGTGGAGTTTTGCATGAATTGGTCATAAAATCTACTCTGATCTTCATCTAAGTCACAACAATTTGAAAAACACAGTCTGCTTAAAATAATACAACACAAACATTATATGTTTTCATGTGTTTATTGAACATAACATGTAAACATTCACAGTGCAGGGTGGAAAAAGTATGTGAACCCCTAGCCTAATGACTTCTCCAAGAGCTAATTGGAGCTAGGAGTGAGCCAACCTTGAGTCCAATCGGTGTGATATTATTGGATGTGTTGCTGAAAGCTGTCCTGCCCTTTAAAAACACACACCCATTTTGAGTTTACTGGTTTCAAGAAGCACTGCCTAATATGAACCATGCCTCGCAGAAAAGAGCTCTCAGAAGACCTACGATCAAGGATTGTTGACTTGCATGAAGCTGGAAAGGGTTACAAAAGTATCTCCAAAAGCCTTGATGTTCATGTGTCCACGGTAAGACAGACTGTCTACAAATGGAGAAAGTTCAGCACTGTTACTACTCTCCCTAGGCGTGGTCGTCCTGTAAAGATGAATGCAAGAGCACAGCGCAGAATGCTTAATGAGGTAAAGAAGAATCCTAGAGTGTCAGCTAAAGACTTACAGAAATCTGTGGCACATGCTAACATTTTTGTTGACACATCTACAATAAGGAAACCATTAAACAAGAATGGAGTACATGGGAGGACACCACGGGGGAAGCCATTGCTGTCCAAAAAGAATATTGCAGCATGTTTGAAGTTTGAAAAAGAGCACCTGGATGCAAAATATTCTGTGGACAGATGAAACCAAAATTGAGTTGTTTGGAAAAAACACACTATCAGGGTTATTCAGAGAGCGTGAAAAGCAGGAGAATGACTGGAGAATGAAAAATTCTAGGTCAAAATAGCCGATTTGGAAAGTGAGATGAAAGGGAGAATTTTTCTGGTGTGGCTATTTTGACCTAGAATTTTTCATTCTCCATTCATTCGCCAGTCATTCTCCTGCTTTTCACGCTCTCTGAATAACCCTGTATGTGTGGAGAAAAAAAGGCACAGCACACCAACATCAAAACCTCATCCCCACTGTAAAACTTGGCGAGGGAGCATCATGGTTTGGGGCTGCTTTGCTGCCTCAGGGCCTGGACGGATTGTTGTCATTGATGGAAAAATGAATTCCAGAGTTTATCAAGACATTTTGCAGGAAAACGTAAGACCATCTGTCTGCCAACTGAAGCTCCGCAGAGGATGGGTGATGCAACAGGACAATAACCCGAAGCATACAAGTAATTCAACAAAAGAATGGCTTCAACAAAACAAAATACGCCTTCTGGAGTGGCCCAGTCAGAGTCCTGACCTCAACCCGATTGAAATGCTGTGGCATGACCTTAAGAGAGCGATTCACACCAGACATCCCAAGAATATTGCTACACTGAAACAGTTTTGTGAAGAGGAGTGGTCCAAAATTACTCCAGATCATTGTGCAGGTCTGATCTGCAACTACAGGAAACATTTGGTTGAGGTTATTGCTGCCAAAGGAGGGTCAACCAGTTATTAAGTCCAAAGGTTCACATACATTTCCCACCCTGCACTGTGAATGTTTACATGTTCTGTTCAATAAAATCATGAAAACATATAATGTTTGTGTTGTATTATTTTAAGCAGACTGTGTTTTTCAAACTGTTGTGACTTAGATGAAGATCAGAGCACATTTTATGACCAATTCATGCAAAACTCCACGTAATCCCAAAGGGTTCACATACGTTTTCTTGCAACTGTATATCAAAACAAAAATAAAAATACATAGGGTTATACCCCCTTTAACCAATTACACACTCAGTGCTAAACGGCCACTCACAAACTGTCAATTGATAGAAGGCTCATCTCAGTTTCTTTTAAATCGCCAAATAGATGAAAGACCCTGGAGCTCCCCAGCAGGTTCAGAACTTGATAAGCTGCCACTGTGGGACACACCTGAGTGTGTAATTGGTTAAAGGGGGTATAACCCTATGTATTTTTATTATATGTGCTACAGAGCCTTCCATGGTTCTACAGAAATGGGGCAGGGCTTTTCTGGGGGGAATGCTCTAAACTAATTTCCACAGCTATCCATAGGTTCAATTCACTCATGACATTTATTGCTTTATATGCTCAAAAATAAAAAATATATAAAAATACAGATAAAAGTATCCAGTAAAAGAACTGTAGTAATTATAGAAACATGCACTATAGTAAATTGCACATTGGAACCCCTTTTGTCCCTCTCGGGAACTTCCTCAGCCAGTGCACAAAAATCTACTCCATGTCTGTTATACTTTATATCCAAAAAATACATAAAATAATACCTTGGATTAACAATTACACCATCCCTGGGCTTGCGCCATATTCCATGTACATTTTCTCTCTCGGCAATGTCCGTTACCCAGTCTAATTTGACATGCGTTCCATTGCTCCTTAATCCATTCAAGTGAGCGCGTCACCATGCCTCCACCCCCTACCAAATAAATTCTTCCTTCCTCCTGATTTACACACGTATGGAAAGCGCATCGGTCATACATGTGGAGATATATTGGGGATCCATCATTCACTAGGGCTCTGATCCTCCACTGGACGCATATGTTTTTGAGTGGCACTAACAGGGTTATTCAGAAAGCGTGAAAAGCAGGAGAATGACTGGAGAATGAAAAATTCTAGGTCAAAATAGCCGATTTGGAAAGTGAGATGAAAGGGAGAATTTTTCTGGTTTGGCTATTTTGACCTAGAATTTTTCATTCTCCAGTCATTCTACTGCTTTTCACGCTCTCTGAATAACCCTGATAGTACTCACTGGCTTGTGAGTGAATCACCTGAAGAGCATTTTTCATCCTGTTTCAGTCCTACAGAAAGCATTATAGATATGTGTTTCTTTATTTTGTAGGATTCTGTATATTTTATTCTTACTGAATCCTTGCACAAACATCCTTGTGGTAATATTGTTTTACGTTAGTTGCTGCTGTGAGACATCAGAGTGCTTTTTGCAGCAAGTGTCTATTGCACATGGTTTGCACTACTGTTGAGAATTATATTTTATTGCACATATGCATGAATTTTTGCACATAAGAAAAGTATTGTAGATTATCAGGGTTAATCAAAGAGAATCGAACAGTCACCGCACGTTCGGTGACTTTTCGTTCTGGTCAATTCGGTGCGATTTGGCGATCCCATTTTGGCGATCCTGCGGTGTATTCAGCAAGCACCACAGGGCCGTCGTAGCGCAGGGAAAAGCCGCCGCAAACACATACGAACACTCACCGCAAAACCTAGCGAAGGCACACCGAAACCCGCAAAAACATCTGGATTAACCCCGCCGAACAAACCCGAGCAGCCGCCGATCACAGCGCAGAGCAGTCGCCGGAAAAACCCGACAATGCAGGCGAATGGAGTGAAAAAAAACCATATAGCAGTACACTTGAATGTTTGAAAAGTGAAACGCTGTTTGCAAAGAAACTACAAAACGAAAATGTCTGAAATATACATAAAAGATCCAATGAATAATAAAAAGGGCTGTTAACGAAAAAAAGAAAAAACAACTTAAAAAAACCCTGAAAAAAACATTTTGCAAAACAATCCCGAAAAATGCCTGAAAGATCCTAAAAAACCTATAAATAGACGTTTTACTGCAGAATATTATAATCAATGGTTTATTAGATATTGTATTAAAACGGGAATATTTTTAACATTGAAGCCTATGGGATTCACCTGAATAAATCTGCCACATGAAACCACCGAACAGCAGGGCAATTCGGCAACTTTTCACTGCTGTTTTTTGTTCTCTGAATAGACGAAGCATTGCTTTTCTATGGGGATTTCACTGCCCTCAAACAGGCAACGAACAGGCACCGAATGTGCAGGCAATTCGCCAACATTTGGCGAACTGCCTGCTCTCTGAATAGCTGAATGGCCAGGAAAGGTAACCGTACGCTGAATTTCACTGTTTGGTTACCTTTCGTCAACAATTCGGATCTCTTTGAATAACCCTGTACATTATTCATAGCTAGTGCACTTGGTTAATATAAACAATTTTTGGTAAATCTGAGCGACAAAATTACTTTGTGTGACTTGCATTAGGTAAAGAAGGCACGTGTCTACCGGTGCCTACCACAGTGGGCGCCTTGCTATGTTATAAAAAAATTAAATCCTTTGAACCCCTATATTGCCAGCACTGCTTGTGCCATGTTGCTATTTATTTAGTATTGCCTATTTCATGTTTTTAATGTTGTAATTTATTGTCAAGTAGTATAAAAAATATTTAATGTGCTGCACTGTCTCACTCAAGATTATTCCATGAATTAGATATAAAGAATAATGTGTAGGTGTGAAGAAATTCAGAAGAGACATCATATTTTTTATTCACATTAGCCATTAACATGGAATATGTTTATTTTCTATAATTCTTACACTACATTAAGAAGTTTATAGTCACAATGTTTTTGTTTAGATACAAACAATTGAATGTGTGTTTCAAGGTATGTAGCACTTGAAAGTAATGCTTTTTATGATTCACACTTCTTCCGGGAGCTTTTAGCTGACTTGTACTATAGAAAGAAACTTGGCTTGTTGAATGTAGACATCATTTCTGGATGATTGTTCTGTTTTAACCGTTTATATCTGAATGCTTTATATGATTTCCTTCATATTCAGATTGTTGCTTTATTTTTTACTTTTCTTTTTCCCTTCCTATAGTTAACACAAGTGTATGTCAGAATATAGACATCTATAGATATTTGCACTACCAAGGGGAAGTTTTGGCATTGGAATGTTGTGATATATTTGAGCAGTCTCCGAAAATGATGACCATTTATCTTTTTTTTAATAAATCACTAGCATTGTTCTACTGTTAAAACCTGAAAAAGTTATAGACCCTAATTGAAGATTAACAGTAATTATTGCATGAGATATGGTAATTATCACTCAACTTATATTTTCCATGTGGAGAGATAACTTGGGTTATTACTTCCTTCTGTGCATTCCTGAACTTTTACATAATCCTAGACAATGAACGAATGCAGAAGTAGCACATTAATCTTAATACTAGTGAAAAAAATATAAAAACAAAACTCCTAAAAAAAAAAGATCCTTAATGTGTCCTAATTATTATTATTATCCTTTATTTATATAGCGCCAAATATTCGGCAGCACTTTACAAGATCGATGTACAAGGGGTTGATACATTAGATTACCCCACATTCAGGGGGGGGACCCTGTTCCCAAGAGAACTTACAATCTATAAGAAAAGCACAAGTATTTTGTGAGGTAGGTGCATCCATATCGTTAGGTGTCTTGCCCAAGGACACTTGCTGGTGGTGTCTTCTGAGTGGGATTGGAGTCTGCTTTCCATGATTGTAACCTTTTGTTTAGGTTGAAACCGCTTCTCGTGAACTTCAGACTTATCCAGAGTTGAATTGGAGGGATGTGCTGAACAGTTGTCATGGTTAGGGATGGTACCAGGGTGGCACCGGGGGTGAGGGGAGTATGAGCCCAGCGTGCATTGGTCTGCACAGATAAACAGAGGATATGGATAGTGGAGGGTGGATGGAAATGAAGACTAACCAGGTTGATTGCAGAGGGATGATAGGAATGATGGTTACAGTTGCAGGAGCCAGGAATTGGGAATCAGAATCAGGAATCAGAGTAGCAAAAATGTTCACTCTTCGTGAGCATGAGCCAGCAATGTGTGAGTGTGGGGCAGAGCCCTTTATTTTGTGAGTCACATGTGTTTGGTGTTAACTCTTACAATGCTGGATGTAGGATTTAGATTACAGGGCTGGAACAGTACATGGATTGTACCACCAGAGGGGGTTTCTGGATGGTGGCTGCCATGGGGCATGACAGTACCTCCCCCTTCAGGGTCACGCTCCGCGTGACCAAGGATGGGCAGCAGGACTGTCCATGACCAGCCACGGGTCACTCTAGTGGGTGCTGGGACCAGTATTCATTGCACCACTGGAGGGCAGAACGGTGGTCAGGAGTGGTGATGCTGGGTTGGGCATGTGCCTTCCTCTGACGTCTCCACGCCCTGGTCTTGGTTTTCTTACAGCCAGCAGACATGTCAGGAATGAGAGTACCCATGTACCCAGATGGCATTCTCCCTTCAGCGTCTTCAATCTCCTTACGCCGGAGTAACCCCTTTTCGAAGATGTCAAGATCTTTGCGACGAACCACAGTCCCATCAGAAGCAGTGACTCGGTCCTCTGGTGATGGGTCAGCTGATGCTTCAGGAATGAGGGTGCCCATGTATCCAGATGGCATTCTCCCTTCAGTCACAATGGGTGAAAAGCAATCACGGGATAAAATAAAGTCCACATCAGATTCTTTAGGGATCTTGGGGTTATGATCTTTTCTCTTAGCTGATGAATCAGGAATGAGGGTGCCCATGTAACCGGATGGCACAAAGGTGGGCACCGTATAAGGAGCTGGATCCTCAGGTAAGGGATCTGGATCAACAGGAGTGTCCTTGGAACGTCTGGCGTTGGCGACAGAGGGAGAGAGATAGGAGGCAGAGTCACCCTCGAACCTTGTGCCCACATAAGAAGAAGGCATCGGGGTAGGCATCTCCTCCTTGTCTCCCGGTTTCCCTTCTGATTCATCACCAAGGGAAGGATAGCCGCACAGCCAGGACTCACTGTCCTCATCCTCCTCTTCTTCCACCTCCTCACCACAACCCCACTCAAGGTCATTGCTGGATGAGGAGCAGACATTACGCCACCCCTTGATGGAAGCATCGGACCCCAAAGACCCCGTATATTGACCTGGGGGTCCTTTGGAGAGTCGGGCTGTCTGTCGTGGTATGTTCTCCTCGGAGGTAACAATGTTCTCTGGGTCACATTCAGACAGGGAAGAAGCACAGGAAGACAGAGGTGGATCGTGCTGGCTGGGAGTGATGGGAGTTGTAATCGCCATTAGGGAGCTCTTGATCTTCTGGGCTTTCTTCAGCCTGGCCTTCATTAACTGTTTGAAAGGGATCTGTGTCATATTTGAAACTGGCATGGACATGATCTCCATAGGGGTTGGTAGATCTGTCTCCACAGGTACGGTGGTCTCCAGATCCATGGGAAGGACAGGTTCCATGGGCACAGTGCAATCAGTCTCCATAGGCATTACAGGGTTCTCATACTCTTCTTCTGAACTGACCTCTAAAGACGTCACATGTCTGGATACAGCGGACCAAGGGAAGGATAGATGAAGTTCGTCTGGGGACAGGTTTAGGTACAGGAGTTTTTCGGGGTGCAGGTTTGGGCTCTAGAGATCTCCTGGGGGCCGGTTTGGGTAGGGGTACCGGCTTAGGGACGGCAGGTCTCTTTGACACAAGAGGTCTCCTGGTAGCAGGATTGTGCAGGGGTGCCGGTTTAGGGCTGACGGATTTTAGCATAGTACCTGCAGCAGGCCTGGAAGCCTGAAGTTGATGTAGAGTTCTACACACTGGAGCGCTGTTGGAATTGGCAGCAGACTTAGGTACTGGTGCTGGTTTGACAACCGCAGATCTGGGTTTTTTTTCGGGGGAATTTTGATATCCGATGCGATCCTGCCCGCAGTACAGGCAAAGATTGTTATTTTGTCTCCTGACACGCTCTTCAGGAGACAGGGGATCATGGCGTTTGTTTGGAGGAGCGCACACCTTAGAGGTGCCCAGAACATTTTGCAGCAAATTCACCAGGGAATTAGCCAGGTTTTTAAACAGTTCCTGGAAGGTCTTTTTCAGTAACTCCACCATAAAGTGCAGCACTGCAGGCTCATTTGTATTTGGCTGGTTTATTCTGTCACGGTTAGGGATGGTACCGGGGGTGAGGGGAGTATGAGCCCAGCGTGCAGTGGTCTGCACAGATAAACAGAGGATATGGATAGTGGAGGGTGGATGGAAATGAAGACTAACCAGGTTGATTGCAGAGGGATGATAGGAATGATGGTTATAGTTGCAGGAGCCAGGAATTGGGAATCAGGATCAGGAATCAGAGTAGCAACAATGTTCACTCTTCGTGAGCATGAGCCGTAATGAACCAGCAATGTGTGAGTGCGGGGCAGAGCCCTTTATTTTGTGAGTCACGTGTTTGGTGTTAACTCTTACAATGCTGGATGCTGGTTGCAGGATTCAGCTTACAGGGCTGGAACAGTACATGGATTGTACCACCAGAGGGGGTTTCTGGATGGTAGCTGCCATGGGGCATGACAACAGTATTTGACTTGCTTCCCCATGGTCGAAGAGCAGAGATGTTATTGCTGGGCTCCACAGCCGATAATGTGTGGTAGGCAAGTATGTACCGTTAGGTGTCTTGCTCAAGGACACTTACTGGAGAGGTACTTTGGCCGGGATACGACCTGGGTCTCCACCTTTATAGAACAGTGATGTTACCTTTACTCCATCCAGCTTGTCCTAATGTGAATTTGAAAATATGAAGTCACATTAACCACTTCGCTGCAGAGGACGCGGTGGCTGCGGAAGAACACGCTGATCGTGTCCTCTCTTTGCAGCCAGTGATCGGCCAGATTCCGGCCGATCGCTGTGACCCCTGGTGCGGGCTGACATCCTTGATGTCTGCCCAGCATCCGGGACCGCATCGGGCACTAATTAGATGTCATTGTGCCGACAGTGCAGGGAAGGTGCCTGAAGGGGAGGGTGGATCTTTTGGAACTCTCTCCCTCCCGATCAGCTGGGGGCACAATCAAAAGCCAGGCACCATTCGGAAGGGCACAGCCTGCCCTTCCAAGCAGTGGATAGCTTTAACCCCTTGGGGGCTGGATCGTGATTCGGCGCCAACAGGCGCCGTATCGCGGTCCCCTCCCAGAGCTGGCCGACATCATGGATGTCGGTCAAGTTTCCAGGATCTCCCCCAGACGACTGACGTCATCGCGCATAGCACAATGACATCAGTTCTGGAGTTAACCTCTAGCTGCCACCAATGGTGGAGATAGGGGGTTCATTGGAACCCTCTATCTCCTGATCCGTGGCAGCTAGGAGTTAATGTTCGATATCATTAGAATGGCCAGAGCATGTTATTCCCAATGATACCAAACATGACCATGTTACCAGTAAAGAAAAAAAAAATGAGAATAAAATATTAAAAAAAATAATAATAAAATAAACAGTTTTTCTTTTTGTTTTATTAATGCAGCAATATTGTTCCCATTTCATTTATAATGTGAACAATGATGCTTCACTAATGATTTTTCTATGGGGTGCATTTGTTAAAAATCACGTAATTTTCCTCCCAAAAAAATGTAACGAGTCCCCCATTTCTAATTTGTTTAGCAAGCGCAACTCATAGAAAATATAACCGCAAATGTTCGCATGATAAAATGGGGGAAAAAAAACACTTTACACGCTGTAAATTATTGAAAATTCTAATTTTATTGCATTTTTTGTTATAATATTGAGGCAGGACATGACATACACATATAAAATTTATATATTATAAATCTGCCGAGTCTGCCGGAAAGAACGATATATAATATGTCTGGGTCATATAATAAAACGTGGCATCAAAACGCGTTTAAACATGATTAGAAAAAATTAGCTCAGCACACAGGCGTGAAATGGCTCAGCAGCGAAAGGGTTAAGACATGAAAAAATAATAAAATATACAAATTATACTTGCCCCTAACCCTCTCATGAAATGGAGTACATGATCAGTTGAATTCTATGCTGCTATTGGAAGGGCACCAAGGTCCTTTGTTGGCTTTCCACCAGGCAGTAGAGATCTATGATACACTCTTGAGTGCATACCAAAATTGATGGTAGTCATTTTGGAATTCCAGCATTAACGTCTCTTTAGCTCAGTCTATGATTTTGAAATAAAGCCCTTTAGGCGCGTAGAGTATGATACTATGGGAAGGTCTACCGATGATTTAGATTATGTAGGTACACGATATATTCATTTGTTTAGAACATGAGACATATAATAAAGTTTCAAAATACTTCAAACATCCAAAATGTCCTCGATGTCTTGGTATTTTTATACTTTATGTCCCCCAATTTCATCTACACAATCATTGGGGGACAATAAAGAGGACTTCTTGAAGAAAACCTTGACCCATACGTTTCGACTGACATAAAGTATAAAAATACCAAGACATCGAGGACATTTTGGATGTTTGAAGTATTTTGAAACTTTATTATATGTCTCATGTTCTAAACAAATGAATATATCGTGTACCTACATAATCTAAATCATCGGTAGACCTTCCCATAGTATCATACTCTGCGCGCCTAAAGGGCTTTCTTTTTAAACAATACTTTTTGTGTGTTTTGGTATCAAACATACCTTTCGGGCAGCGAAGAGTATTATCAAATTACGGTCCATAGCGCCTTTTGACCCTACATTCCCTTTTTTCTATGATTTTGAAATAAATGATATTTCTGACCTAAGAGGAATATGGAAAGACACTCCCATAGAGCAAGGTTTACCTACAAGTGGAACTTAAAAAGTTTTATTTAATGTTATTTATTGTTTGAGAGTAAGCAGTTATCATTAATGGCCCAATGAAAACCACTTTTGAATGTAATCAATGGTCAGCTATTCTTAATAAAATTATTACAACAGGTATTCATTATTGGGATATTTTGGGATTAAAATGGGAAGTGGAGAATTGCAGGTATAATCACTTGTTTTTAAATAAAACTTGAATCTAACGCTGGACTCTCTCAGCCCTGGTACGGACATGACATGCTGTCATTGTCTGTAAGATGCAGCTGTTACATGATCGTGGGGACGCTGGATGCTCTTGTGAATATTGAGACAATCCAATGGTTCTCAATGCTGCAGTGCATTGCATGCCTTTGGTGAAAACTAGGTCTTGAAGATCCAAAAATCCCAAAACTAGAGATCAGGTTCTGTTCAGAACTTATCCCCTGCACGTTGAGAGTCACCCTAGAGCAGGGTTTCTCGACTCCAGTCCTCAGGACCCACTACAGGCCAGATTTTGCAGATCACCTTGGGGAAATGCAGACTGAATACTGCAATCACTGAGCAGCTAATTAGATCACCTGTGCTGTGCTTCAGATATCCCACAAACCGGGCCTGTTAGTGGGTCCTGAGGATACGAGTTGAGAAACACTGCCCTAGACGAAAGAAGGATGAGGGCACTCGGGTTACTGTGACCCAAAGCAGTGATGTTGACCCTGGGCACCCCAGATGTTTCTGAGTTACGTGTTCCATGATACACTGCTAGCCTAATGGGCGACTAAGCATAATAGGACATGTAGTTCAGAAACCTCTGGTGTGCCAAGGTTCTCCAACACTGACTTGGAGTGCCATTTTAAGAGTGTTCTGCAATTAAGCCAATGTTCATATTACAATTATGGTGCATTACTGTAAAAAAATACATGTTTACTGTGTTATTATTATTATTAATCTTTATAAAGTGCCAGCATATTCTGCAGCGCTGTACAATGGGCACAGTATAGACAGGGTTACAATACATTGAACAACATTTCAACATTTGACAAACCAGTACAGGAGGAGATGAGGGCCCTATTCCCGTAGGAACTCACAATCTAGAAGGGTTGGAGTTGGGAACAGGAGGAGAGGACTGCAAGCTGAGAGTGGTGGACTGCTAGGTGAGAGTGGTGGACTGCTAGGGTGAGAGTGGTGGACTGCTAGTGTCAGTGAGTCAGGTGGTAGGCTTCCCTAAATAGGAATGAAGATAGGGAAACTAGAGGAAAGTCTGACCGTACAAGGGATAGCATTCCAGAGAATGGGTGCTGTGCGTGAGAAATCCTACAGTCTATCATGGGAAGAGGTGATGCAGGGAGACGCTAGGCGCAGTTCATTGTTTGACCTTAGGGAGCAGGCTGGGGGGTATTTGGTGATTATTGAGGACAGGTAGTGGGGAGCTGAGTTGGTGAGAGCTTTGTAGGTCAGGGTAAGGATTTTCAATTTAATTCTGCAGTGTTACATTATAAAGAAATTGAATGGTTGAATAGTTGTCATTAATAGTACATTTAACTTAGGTACTAAAAGTGTTATCACCAAAATCATTCAAAATTCTTATTTGATCAATCATCTTCCAAAGACAATAAGGACATGAAGACTAACTCTATAGGGGTTATTCAATGAGCACAGAATTGGACACGAAATGACACCAAATGGGGAATTTCCCCAAACACTGCAATTCCATAACCGTTCAGCTATTCAAAAAGCTGTCAATTTGTCAACAATGGGCGAATTGCCAGAAAAATACAGTGATCTACGAAGGCAGTGAAATTCCCATAGAGATGTAATGGTTTGTAGATACTCGAGTATACCGCTAGAGTTTGGTGACAAACATTTACCTTAAAATTGGAGGTGTGACATTATATTCGAGACATCTGCATCTTGTGTAAAAATAAAAAAAATACTGGCCTTGCTCTGGATTCCAAGTCTCCCGGAAGTTCCGGTAGTCTCGCTGAAGTGACTGTGGGTTCCCTGATGCTTGCAAACACTTTAGGAACTCCCAGATTCGAGAGAGGTGGGATCCATCACGGCTAGAGGGCTCGGTTTAAGCCAATCTTTCACCTCGCTTGACTCTGCCGGCCATCTAATCGCTAGTAAGGAAGACAGGTGGCTGGCAGCTTCACACTTAGTAACAACTGCAATCATTCTAGAGCAGAACACCCTGGCCTGAGGGGGAGCTTGACTGTGTTATGAGAACCTGGAAGGATCTTAATTGTTTACCGGTACAGTAAAATGTTGCTCCTTGCGTTATATTCGAGTCTTGACTATTCTCTCATTTCCATAATAAAGCTATATCCATTGCGTTATATTCGGGTCGCACTATACTCGAGTATCTACGGTAATCTATTCCGAGTACACTGAACAGCTCCGAAATGTCAGTCAAATGTCAGTCAAATGTCTTTTCAGTGGTTTCATTTGACAGATTTAAGCCGGTGATGCCCATAGGTTTCAATGTAAAAGAAATTCCCCGTTTTTATTAAATATTTACTCAACCATTTATTCTTTACATCTGCAGCAAAAAGTCTCTTTATTTATTTGTACAATTCTTTCAGCATTATTTGTCTTTTTCTGCAAAAATTTTAATTCCAAATATTATTTTTTTGGGCGTTTTGAAGATTTTTTTCTATTCTGTAACAGATCTTTTTATTATTATTCATAAGACCTTATACATTATTTCAAGGCATTTTCTTGCACTAGTTTTTTAAAAATGCCTTTTAAAAGATATGTTGTTTTTTTATTTCCACTCTTGTTCGGCGGCTTGTTGGCTTTTTTCCAGCAGCTGCTTGGCGGTCTGTTCAGTATATAAAATATATAACCTGAATCGGCGCAAATGATGCTTTCTGGGGTCCTGGGATCTCGCGTATATATGGAAAAAATAGACAATAATAATGCAATACAGTATGCTATAAATATAATTATAGTGATACAGGTGATTTCCCACTCACAAGTGTAGAGCCCAATCACTGGCTCTGAGTGGGTCCAGACATGCGGGTATATTGTCTTCCAAATTCTCAGTTGACCCCCACCTTGCCTAGGATGTTCTGTCCAGAATCATGCAATGGAAGACAGAAAAGAGAAAAACTCCTTGCGCAGATCTGCGAGGTCTACAATATAGTGTATAGAGATTTGTACTCACATTTTTTCTCTAGGATAGGCGCTCATGTTTTTTTTTAGTTTTTAGGAAACCCAAAGGAAAACCACCTAGGATCCAAAAGATGGCACAGCATCAACAGGAATGAGGATTGAAAAAAATAAAATGTATTTAAAACAAATTAAAACATGCTCCAGAGCGCGTTTCGCCGCATAAAATCGTGGCTTCATCAGCTGGTACCTGGTCTGTTCAGTAGGTTGTCGGCTGCTTGAGGATTAATTTGGCAGTCTGTTCGGCGAACTGTCTGCTTTTTTTCAGCGGACCTGCTGCTGCGTTCGGCAGTTTTTCGTATCAATTCAGCAGTTTTACTGTGGTTTATGCGTTCGATTTGGCAGTATATCGAATGCATTTGGCAGGTTGATTAGCCGCACTTCGGGGACCCTGCAGTGAATGCTGAATTCACCAAGGGTCGGAGAATTTAACTCACCAAAGTGTGCCCAATGAGAGTGCACCGACATGTCCGTGACATATCAATGCTATCTGAATAACCCCTTAAAACATGAGTTCATAGCAATGCTAAATGGAATTGGGGAGTCTGTTTAGATACAATTATTCTTGATAATACTGTACATTGATACACATTTGAGGAATCAGACTGACCAACATGACAAGCAGGTGCAAACATTCATGGCTACAGCTGCAGTGAAATATAGTAATAGAATTAGATAATAGGAAGAAACTCATCCCACAGCTCACATAGTAATTTACAAATATATGGCAGGATATAAAAAGCAACATTCTGATGATTAGAAATAGCAGTTCGTAAATTCTCAATTCCTGTTATCATTCTTCCACACTCCCTGCAGTTCTTTAGCCTGAAGACTTGGCTTCTTGTGCTCCTCATATGTTGTCTTCAGTGTTTTAGGAGGATATTTTTCTCACATAATGATAATCTTTGTCATGTCTCTGTTAGTTATTACTCTGAACTCTTTTGTGCCTTTAAGACCTTTTGTACTGCACATCTAGGTTTTATTCTCTCTTGCTTAACCCCTTCACTGCTGAGCCATTTCACCCCTGTGGGCTGAGCTCATTTTGACAGTTTTGTGCTCATCATGATTAAGCGCGTTTTAAAGTCATGTTTTATTGTAGGACCCAGACACATTATATAACCTTACTTTTAGCAGACCCAGCAGATTCTAAATATATCATTATTATATGTATACCTCATGTACTGTCCGAATGGTAAAAAAATATATACATTTCCATTCAGATTTCAATAATTTACAGCTTCTAAAATTATTTTTTTTCACATTTTATCATCCAAACCTTTGTGGTTATATATTCTATGGGGCACTCTTCTAAATAAAGAAGAGAAAGAAATGGGAGCCTGTTACTACATTTTCTGAGAAATATGCAATTTTAACTAAAACTGAAAAACAATGAAGATTTTCGCTTGTATTTGGCGCATTGTGTTTTATGAATAATATGAGTATGTATAAAACACTGACCTTCCATGGGAAATAAGAAAGTGAGTAATGGCAGTGGTATTGCTCATTTTATACATGACAAATGGACAATGCCATTTCTTTGGAACAAAAAATAAATAAAAGAATACTAAAAAAAGTATGTTTGTTTGTGTGGCAGGTTTTTTTACATGGTGATAATCTGTGCCACTGGCGCCACCCGGTGGTGATGGCAATAAACAACCTCAATACAGTCAAATAAAATACTATGCAAGTAAATTGGTGCAAATAGATAAAATATATCTATATATCTATATATTGATAAAATAATCTAGGATAAAACAATATAATGTGATGTGTACAGTCTTATCCTGTGTACTTCAGGTTGTAAAAGTCTTAATGATTGTGAACGTCTTAATAATCAGTGAAGGAAAGAATAATAAGTCATACAGTATCTTGTATTTGTGGAGTCAGCTGCCTCTCCAGACCACTTGGTGGTATATCCCTTTTCCACCTTGTAAGTCAGTATTAAAGAAAGATGTGGTGGAGTTGGAACTTCTTGTCCTGTTAGTGGTTCCTTATGCTGCACCCCGTGGCTCAGAAAAGTGTTTTTCTTACAGAGTTACCATCCTCCGTGTCCCTCAAAATATAAAATGACTCACATAGAGCAATATTGTATAAAATGTAGTGCAAAAACGGAGAAGAATGTTGCACTCACATTTGCTGGTGTCTCATCGATCAGACACCAGGTTTATAGGCAGCCAGTGACTTCAGGAGGTGCACCGGATCACCTATCAGCCTCAGGCACCTCCTCGGCGAACAAAAGCATCCAGGACCCGGGATAAGTGTAAAATAAGGCAATTAATAATATTGCCTTATTTTACACCTATCCTGGGCCCTGGATGCTAACAGGTTTTTTTTACATGATATTTTACATGATCCTGCTTGGTATCATTAGAAAGGCCAGATTCTGACCTGAAACATGGCACCTATCATGACTTTGGGGATATACAGGGGTCCAAAGGACCCACGCTCTCCTCACCGGTGAAGCAGCTTGTGTTTTGTTCCAATTTGTAAGAACACTTTTCACTATCACCTTTGCATTTGGTTCCAGAGTGGGAAATGAAAAGATGAGTTAGGGCAGCAGCATTGTTTCTTTATTAGTAAAAGCATATAATGCTTCCAACTGAGAACAAAAAATTGAATTAAATTTTGCATTTAATCTTTTTCTTTTTTCTTTTTTTACACATTACATGGTCATATTTGATATTGTTGGAAAGGCCAGACTCTGTCCTTTCCAGCGTCACCTCACATGACTTTGAACTGCCAGCAAAATGCAGTGACCTTCTGTGGCAGTTAACTCCCCATAGAGAAGTAATGGTTAATCTATTAAGAGAATGCCGAACAGCACCGAAATATCAGTGAAGTGCCCTGATTTTCGGTTTCATTCGATAGATTTAAGCCGGAGAATCCCATAGGTTTCAATGTAAACAAAATTCTCCGTTTTTCTTAAAATTTTATTCAACTGTTTATGCTTTTCATTTGCAGCAAAAAGTCTCTTTATTAAATTTTTTGAATTTTTTTAGGCATTTTTCTGGATATTTTTTTGGCGAAATTTTTGATTCCGATGTTTTTTTTTTCTGTACCAGGCCTTTTTATTGTTATTCATAGGACCCTATATATTATTTACAGGCACTTTAATGCACAATTTTTTTTTAAAAAGCCTTTTAAAAGTTGTATTTTTTTGTTTTTTAACTCTGTACGGCAGCTGGTCGACTTTTTTCGGCGTATGATCGGCAATCTGTTCGGCAGGTCATCGGCGGTTTGCGGATCAATTCAGCGGTCCATTCATCGGGTCATCGTCATTTTTCGGCGGGTTTGTGACTGCATTCTGTGGTTTTTTTAAACGATTCAGCGGTTTTAGGATGTGTTCAGCAGGTCGATTTGCCGTACTTCGCGCTCTCTGAATAATTCCTTATGTATTTAATGAGTCTTGCTATTGTGTAATATCAAATTCCTTATGAAGACACCTAATGGCTTATATTACTCTCTAAATCAAGTGGAAACATCAAGTCTCTCTCCCCCACCATCTTCCCCATTTAAATATAGTACTATCACTAAATCTGTAAGTCGATAACAACACTAAGAATAACCTTTGACCCATACTTGCTTTAAACTAATAATTAAAATACTGACCTGGTCATTTCATATTTTAACATGGAATTACCTTGTTCTAGTCACGTTAACAATATCACTTGGCATCAGGAATCATGATATGTGACTTATTAGTACTACATGTAATATGGAAGACTTGCAGACATTTTGTTTTAAAATCTTGTCTGGTGTGTCCTCAAAGGGTTGATGTTAGAATATTATTACTTACAGAATTAAATATTCCGCATAATACTTACCCTTAACAAAGCCGCACATGACACAGCAAAATGCACTTTGGGACACTTTTTAATATTGTGTGTTTATCCTTCATGAGTGAATTAATTGCAGGAACAGCGGTAGAAGTCTAGTATGATAGGGACAGCTTGGTTACCTACCTTGGCGTTGTTCTTTTTAGTGTGTACCACTCTCTTCTCTTTTGGTGGCTGTTTGTATATCTTTAATAGGAAATTTAAATCTGCAATTAATTATTTCTGACAGTGAAACCTAAAGACATCAGGTCTATTCACTAAAGGTGAAACTCAGGAGATGTGGCTGGAGAAGAGAACAATCTAGACCAAATAGCCGATTTGAAAAGTGAGATAGATGGGAGAATTCTTCTGGTTTGGCTATTTTGACCTAGAATTTTCACTTCTGACAATTCTCCTGACTTCACCCTTTAGTGAATAGACCCATAACACTTGCAGGTCCTTCGGACCTCTCTCCCTCCCGATCGGCGGCTCTGCGGGGGTTAACCCAGGCATCATTTGGAAGGGCACAGCCTGCCCTTCCAAATGATGCCTGGCATTAACCCCTGGGGAGCTGGATCGCGAATCGGCGCTGAAAAGCGCCGGTTCGCGATCCTTTCCCGGAGCTGGCCGACATCTTGGATGTCGGCCAAGCCTCCGGGAACTCCCCCTGAGGACTGGCGTCATCGTGCGTAGCACGATGACGCCAGTCCTGGACTTAACCCTTAACTGCCACCAACGGTGGAGATAGGGAGTTCCAATGAACTCCCTATCTCCCGATCCGTGGCAGTTAGGGGTTAAATTTTGGTATGGTTGGATCGGCCAGAGCATGGCCGTTCCAACGATACCAAACATGAAAGTGAAAAATGTTGTAAAAAAAAAAAACAAATGAAAAATAAAAATAAAATAAAATTATAAAAAAAAAAATAAACACTTTTTTTTTATTTTTTTTGTTTGTTAATGCAGCAATATTGTTCCCATTTCAATTATAATGTGAACAATGATGCTGCACTAACGATTTTTGTATGTGGTGCGTTTGTTAAAAATAGTGTAATTTTCCCCAAAAAAAAATGTAACGAGACCCCATCTCTAATTTTTTTAACAAGCGCACCCCATACAAAATATAACCGCAATTGCTCGCATGTTAAAATGTGAAAAAAAACACTTTACACATTGTAAATTATTGAAAATACATATTTTATTGCATTTTTTGTTATAATATACAGACATGACATAACGTATACATATAATAATGACATATTATGAATCTACCGAGTCTGACGGAAAGAACGATATAAAATATGTCTGGGTAATATACTAAAATAAGCCTTCAAAACGCATTTAAACATGATGAGCAAAACCGGTAAAAATGACCTCAGCACAGGGGCGGGAAAAGCCTCAGCAGCGAAAGGGTTAAAGAAAGGTCCATATAAACCATCCTCCTGCTGAGTCTTACCCCTTTCAAGAAATCGGGTACATGTCACATTAGGCACAAAAATGCAAAAAGTCAACTGGGATATGTTTTACATCTTCTATGTCAGTAAAATGTCATGTTTTGAAGAAACAAAGATGTTCGTAATAAATTTCAAATGAAAGTAGAGCCTAGAGTTATAATTTTGTTAAACTGATTTCAAAATGAGAAAGACTTCATGCTGTCTTGGAAACCGCAATTGAACAGTCACAGTATGCCATTTAACTAATTAGAAATGTAGATTTATCTAGTTAAGTAGGGCTGTATAAGCTGGATAATTTTTAACTTATTTTGCACATGCCAGTACGACTTCAGCTCAGCAAGTGAACAAATCGCCTTTTTTTAAAGAGAATTAATAATTCAGTCACCTTTTCAAATCTTTGGCCATGTCACGGCTCACGCCACTGCAGGAAGGTGCAAACCGGTGTTGCTCCACAATGAACACCATGACAGCACCTTTCCTGTAATGACCTGTGATTTTCAGTCCAGGTTTTTGAGTGGCCTGTCCTCTCGTCCAAAATACCACTCTTGGTTTGCCCTACCTGCTCCACCCACAGCTGTGGTTCTCAGCAGCCTAATTGGGAGCAGGGAAAAGAAATTCATGCCTGGGCCTCAGTGCTTCAGCATTGCCTAACACGTTGGTGTAACTATTCTGCAAGAAGCCTGCTCTCTTTCCAGCCTTCAGTCGTGTTCCCCAGCCTCTGTCTTGTTGCCTTCAAGCTTCTGCCTTGTTGCCTCCAAGCCTTTGCCGTGTTGCCTCCAAGCCTCTGTCGAGTTCACGCTAAGCCTCAAGCATCTGCTGTGTTCCCTCCAAGCCTCAAGCCTCTCTCATTTCCCTCCAAGCCTCAGGCCTCTGCCTTGTTCTCTCCAAGCCTCATGCCTCTGCTGTGTTTCCGTCAAGCCTTCAGTCTCAAGCTACATTCTTTTCAAGCCTTCAGCCATTCCTTCTGCCTTCAGTGTTCTTGCCTTTGACTCTCCTCCTTCCCTTATCCAGGCCAGCCCCCTTCCTACTCTGCTCCTCTCCTTAACTCAAAGATCCCCTGCTTCACCCATACTGCTCTGCTATTCTATCATTCAGTTACCATTTGTATTATTTTCATCCCATAAACTCCACTTCAACACCATTCAGTTGTCCGTCAGTTGTGACAGTGCATCCTGGGCTTATACCTTCACCCCCGGTACACCAAAACCTGATAGGACAAAAAACAGCATTTGCAGAATGTGTGCACAAAAAAGAAAAATAATACAGGAAGCAAATGTGCAACAGAAAGGGAGCTTCGTTAATGAGAGAGAAGGATGCCACTGTTATTTTGAAGTGTGGGCATTCAAGTGCAAGGTCATATGGTTTATGGTGAAAAATGAAAGTTAATAAAGGCTTTTTGCAGTCAAACCAAAAGATAATTTCACATATAAAACAGTTTTTTTGCAATGAAAGATCCAAACAAGCAAAACCTATGATGAAATTAATAAACCGTAAGAAGGCGAATGCTCAATAAATCCTCAACAAGTTCTAAGTTCAAGAAGGGTTTTTTCCCAGGGTGTTGCATATTGGCGAGCGCTTCAGACTGGGTTTTTTTGCCTTCTTTTGATCAACAGCAGTAGGTGAGAGGCTGAACCCGATGGACGCATGTCTTTTTTCAGCCTATGTAACTATGTAAGTGGCTAAGGCTCACTTGCAACCTAAGCCACCTTGCAAACCCATGATGAGTCTTGATGAATCTCACCTGAGTTGTGAAATCATTGCCAAGAGAAAGTTTGAAATAGATATGTGTGTAAACTCATCAAAAATAAATGTAAACGAACCAATCAGAATATATTTGGGTTGATTAATTTTCATTCAGATGACTGAAAAAAAAATTGCATTCTTTGCAAACGAGCACAAATAGTAAACGTAACACTAAACCTAATCCTAAAAGAAGAAGTTGGAGCAAACCTAACCCTAAACCTAATACTAGCTTTAAACCTAACACTAACCCTAAACAAACAACAAATTGTAACCCTAATCCAAAAATAAGCACAAATAGTACATGAAAAGTGATGCTCTTTGGTTTTTAAAAGCAAATGCCAATTTTATGTTCAGTGTGGTATAACCACAAACGTTTGGATGACAAAATATGGAAAATAAATTTTACATGCTGCAAATGACTGAAATGTGAATAGAAATTCATATTTTTGACATTTTTGTTATGGCATTGTAACATTTACACATAGTAAAGATATATTTTGAAATTCTGGAAAAAAAAAATGTAATGATAAATGTCTGGTTCCAACAATAAAGGATAACTTTAAATTGCGCTTAAATATGATGAGAAAAAAATGGTGAAAACAAGCTCTGCGCACAGGGATGAAATTGCTCAGCAGCAAAAGGGTTAGTATCGATTTCCCCCCGATATACATATATTGTGATCCATCACCATCACAGGGCACAATAGCACGGTCCTCTAGGGCAGTGTTTCTCAACTCCAGTCCTCAGGACCCACTAACAGGCCAGATTTTAAGGATCACCTTAATGTAGACTGAATACTGTAATCAATGAGCAGCTAATTATATCACCTGTGCTGTGCTTCAGATATCTGGCAAACATGGCCTGTATTGGGTCCAGAAGACTGGAGTTGAGAAACACTGCTCTAGGGCAATCACATCACAGTCTCTTTATCAATTGCCTAGTTTATTAATGCAGCTTCCACAAATGAAACAAAATATAACAGAACATAAAACCTGGCTCATCCGAGCTCTAACTTAAAGTGAAGCTCATTCTCTCGATTTGGAAGTGCTAACAAAAATGGGACAACCTTGTTCGGTTTTCTGCTCTGCAACTTGTCACACTGCCAGCCTCAGACCTCACCTTCCTCCTTCTGTCTCTCTGCTTCCCCCATGCTGGAAATTTTTTATTACCCTGATTATCAGCAGTTGGGATGAACCTGCAGCAAGAGAATAAAAAAAACAAACACATATTGCCCTCCTTTGTTTAGATATCCCAACCCTCCCTTAAAAACATAGGGGATATATACACATCATTACAAACCATTCCCTGAATCTTATCACAATATTTATTCTTATATACTATTTTTCATCTATGGATATTTTTATTAGACATTATAAAGAGGAAACGGACTGAAATGATTACAAAATAATGTTCCCCTTTAATTTGGTAGAGTTTCTAAATTCGGTTTCAAACTTTAAATAGCATGATACTTACCATCAACCTTATTCCAGACGTTAGAATGCTTCAAATCACTTTATAAGAAAAGATTATGATGACACTTTTTCCTTGATAAGAACATTTGATGTCTGTACAGAAATTAGTTCTGCTTGGTAGAATGGAGTAAATAGGAAAAAGCAGCGGGTGTTTCACGTAAAGTCTGCAAATGTCGAGCTTTTAAAATATGATCAAATTTTGCCGAGGTGTATTGAACAGATTTGTCCCTATAGCAAGACTATTAATAGCAAAATCATCCTCTGCACTTTGTATCACAAAGGTTTCAGTTTACTTTGAAAAAATAAAGCAAAGTTTGGATTCTATAATACGAGTTATGTTGTTTGTTCCATACAAGGAAAACAGTTTGATCTTTTTCAACTCATAAAACCTACCAGCAGTATTTTAAGCTACAAAATAAAACTCCATTCGAAATGTATGCCTTTCAGAATAATAAATATTATGTTTGAAGATAGATAGATTTAAGTAACTCACGACAACCTACCTACCAACCTACGGGGAATATACAAAGTCTATAAATGCTTGTGAAATTGCATAGGTTTGATTTGTAAAGAAAGAGGTAACAGCAATGGAAATGTCAGACATTTTTCTTCTGTAAAGTAATTTTCTAACAAACCAAAATCTAGAGCAAAAACAAATATTAGGGTCTGTTTATCACATTGCCGCCGACATTCCATCTGTTAACAGACGGGCTTAAATGCTGCAGAGCGACATAGTATACCCCATGACTTTCTGGCCTGGATCCCTTCCAAATGGTCTGAGTGCCTTCATTGGCTGCAGAGGGAACTGCCTGAGTTTTGATATAATTTCTATCATATTATTATCATATTATATTTATCTGCCTTTCTATTATCTGGAAGCAAAGGAGAAAAATGCAATCAGTCTTCCAACATTGGTAGATTTATTGGAAAACTGGCAAGGTTCTGGCCGTACATGGGCCTTTCTCAGGGGATGAGAAAGGCCTATGTAGTGTTGAAATTTAACCAATTTTTCCAATAAATCTTTCAATTTTGGAAGACTGAAGAAAAGGCACTCAGTCTTCCAACATTGAAAGATTTATTGGAGAAATTGACTACATTTCAACACTACATGGGCCTTTCTCAAGCCTTCTACCTAGATACCTATCTACATATAAATGATCTACTTACCTGCAGAGTAGCAGGATCTCCAAATTGTACTCGCTCCTCCCTGTAAATTTCACTAGTGGTCCAGGTCAAACTATACCCTGTCATACTGCTCATAAAAACAGTACTCCCTCAATCACAAAGTATAAGAAATAAAATATAAGTGATAGTACTCAATAAATTGTGTGTGCCAAGATAATGAACACAAGACCCTGTTTAGTGAAGTTGAAAATAAATATTTATGCATCCATATATTACGTCAGTTTAAAAGATCAAATCCACAATTGCAATGTAGGAGTGAGAGTAGACAATGCACATGTTTTACCAGTTGCATAAAGTACAGCTCATCCTGGGAGTTGTCATAGGATGCTATTAGTACAAACATATAGTTTCTGAAAAGGTCAGTGAATACTTACAGATTGTAAAGATGGCTGATGTTTCCTGGAGGCATAGGTATTGAAATGAAAACAAGGTTATTTACTACTGAAGAACATATTTATAGGTCTTTTCACTAAAGGTGAAATTCAGGAAAATGACTGGAGAAGTGAAAATTTTTGGTCAAAATAACCAAACCAGAAAAATTCTCCCATTTATCCCACTTTCCAAATCGGCTATTTGCTCTAGATTGTTCTCTTCTCCTGCCAGTTCTCCAGACTTCCCCCTTTAGGCTGGAGTCACATGATCGCACTGAGTGTGTCCATGTGACTGCTCCTCCCTACGCCCGTCGCAACTTTGTGACAGCTTGGCATGGAGGGCTACACAGTATAGCGTGCACACTAGTTGCACACGCTACCACCGGACCTGCTGCCTGTCAAAAAGCTATGACAGATGTAGGATGGGGCTACAAAGTGCAATCCTCCATAGGGTTTTGCAGCGCTGAACGCACCAACTACGCTCAGCGAGGTGGCCACATGGACGTTCCTTCCACTCTCAAGTGTGCTCATGAGACTGCGGCCTTAGTGAATACACGGAGGGCACAGGCGGCACCCCGCACGGTGGTATCCTATTGGATTCTAGGGGACTTACCAAGGGGATAATGGGCATCTGAAGAGAGAAACAAAAAGACCCATAAAGCCATTTACCCTAAAGCCAGGTTTGGACTCTTTCAAATGTGAGTTGAATACTACTGAGATTTATTTTCAATTTGAATTGATGTACTGCGCAATTTTTGGTTCTGTCTTTGCTTTACAGCATCTGCTGAAGTGATAATATCATAAAGAAAATCACCTTCTGAAAAACGAAGAACAGTATATCTATGGACATGTAATGTGTATAATGCTGCTTACCGTCGGGCTGAAGTCTTTGGGAGCTGCATTGTGTTGACATTTGTATTTACTTTTGTAGGTTTATGGAGGAACCTCCATTTACAACATCAAGCGAGCAGATTATTCATATATTTCTGGTGCGCGTTTCACCCTTTCTTTGATATAGATGTAGGATGGGGCTACAAAGTACGATCCTCCATAGGAGGATCGGGCTTTGCAGCGCTAGCGCACCAACTACGCTCAGCGAGGTGGCCACCCGGACGTTCCTTCCAATCTCAAGTGCACTCGTGTGACCGAGGCCTTAGTGAATAGACCTGTGAATAAGCTTTCCACTTCAGGGAAGTATTTACAATTAGTCAGTCTGGTACAGCTCAGCTACATTCTACTCAACAGGACAGAATTACAACTGTGTAGAGTCTAGCCTCTGAATGTATGTTAACTATAATTGGAGTCTATATAGTGTTAAAACCTTGTGTAACCCCAGATACATTTATTTGAATGTGTCACTGTAAATCAGGCATCGATACTAACAGGGTTATCCAAAGAGATCCGAATTGCTTGAGAAAGGTAACCGAACGCTGAAAATCAGCGTTCGGTTACCTTTCCTGACCATTCGGCTATCCAGAGAGCAGGCAATTCGCCAAATCCTGGCGAATTGCCTGCACATACGGTACCTGTTCGAGGGCAGTGAAATCCCCATGAAAAAGCACTGCTTCGGCTATTCAGAGAACACAAACCAGCAGTGAAAGGTTCCCCTAATGCGCTGCCATTCGGTGGTTTAATTCGGCAAATTTATTCAGGAGAATCCCATAGACTTCAATGTTCAAAAAATTCCCGTTTTAATCCAATATCTAATAAACCGTTCATTATAAAATTCTGCAGCAAAAAGTCTCTTTAGTTATAGATTTTTTAGGATACTTTAAGCATTTTTCAGATTTTTTTTAAAAGTCCGATTTTTTAATTTTTTTTTTCAGTTTACTTTTTTTTTTGTAACAGCCCTTTTTATTATCATTCCCTGGACCTCCTGTGAAAATTTCAGACATTTTCGCTCAGTAGTTTCTTTGCAAACAGCGTTTCATTTTCCCAGATTCATACAAATGGTTTTGCTAATTTATTCACCTCCCTCTGTCTGCGTCACAGCTGCTTCGGCTCTGTGTGATTCGGCTCCTGCTCGGGGTTTTCGAAGGTTAATCCAGATGTTTTTGCTTGTTTTCTGCGTGCATTCGGTGGGTTTTGCAGTTCGTTTTTGTTGGGTTTGCGGTAGCTTTTCCCTGCAATTCGGGGACCCTGTGCAGTTTGCTGAATACACCGCAGGGTCACCGAAATGGGATCGGCAAAAGGAACCGAATTGAAGAGAACAAAAAGTCACCGAACGTGCGGTGACTTTTCGAATCTCTTTGGATAACCCTGTAAATATTAAATTGTCAGTAATAAGCATGTTCGCATAATAAAAGAATATATGATAATATTTTCTTCCGTTAAAGCAAGGGACGATGGGCCCTAGTCTTTGATATCACCTGTTCATTGCTACACTTGTCAGATGATTTGTCCTTTATGTTAAAGAAAATAAAAAGACCTTTCTGTTTTCTTCTGTTTTCTTTATAGCATTTTTGATATGGTATTTTATTGTATTATATATTTAAAATGATAGGTGTTGGTGATTAATGGAGATATGATGGATTTTGCTTGTGCATGTATTGGACTTCTTTAACTGTTGAACAAAGAGCTTGTCTCACGTATCAGGTTTTTTTATTAAAATAAAATGTGACTTAAAACGAAGCTGACAGCTGAACAGTTTGGTTACAAATTAAATTGTGATGGTAGGGAAAGGTGCATGAATAGTACTATTCTTGCTGTGCGAGTTAGGTAAGACCTACATGCTGATAAATGGCATGGCTCTGACTATTCACTCAGCCTTGAAGAGAATTAAAGAGTACTACATGCAGCTATGGTTCATTTCCTCAGCTGGGACAGTCTGTATGCAGCACTCAGTTTAAGAATGAATGGATTCGAAGCATGTACGATAATAGATAACGGTAACAAGAATCTAACATTTTGATTCTGCCTTTTCAAGCAATTTAGATGGCTGAGATCTCTGAGATGAGACATATCTTGTAATATTTTACCCCTTAGCATAAATGTATTCGTTCCATTGCATTTCAGTATTTCCTGATTTCTAGAAAATGTTACATATTGTCTTATGTCACCATATATACATCAAAGCACTCTGCTCTGCTATCTGCTTGTTTGCCATCCTTGGTTCGACTGGAATTTAAAAATATGAAAACTGCATTTTTGTAATAATTATTATATACTGGGACATTCCTCAACACTTTAAAATACATTATCATATTCTGTGACGTAACGTGGGGGGGGGGGCTCGGGGTACAGTGGACCCGGGTGCAATTTTCTTAGGGGCGCAAAATTCCAAAAGAAATTTGCACCCCGATAGAGATAATCTCAGGAACCTCTAGCCCAAGCAAGCAGCAGCCAGACCCTCACTGGCATACTGCATCACTTGCCACCGACTATAGTTTGAGCTGCAAGAGAGAGAGAGCTCCTCCTCGGCCCTGCAGCGCTGGAAGGTTTCAGTGAGGACAGGCTAGCTTCCATGAGCAACAGAATCTCCGCCTGACACCACGGCCTGTGAGCTGACACCAGCCAGGAAGAACCGACTGCCCATACGCAGCAATGACACAGACTGTGGACTCAGGTGGATAGAGGCTGAGACCCCAGAGAAGCCATCATGCAGCTCCAATGTTTGGTCTGAGTGGGATTTCTGCTAAGTGGTGAGTGACCGACACACATTTCATACACACACTGCCTCATTCTACAAACTGCCTCATTCCACACATACGGTCACACGGCCTCATTCCACACACATTTTCATTTGCAGCAACGCCCATTTCTTTTATTTTTTTTAGGATTATTTTGGCATTTTTTGGGAATTTTTTGGTTAATCTTTAGGTTTTATTAAAAGGGGGTGCAATAGTGCCGACGCGATATGGTAAATTCCTATTAAATTAAATGGTATACTCAAACAGTAATGCAAACATGCAGAAAATAAATAAATGAGTAGATGTGGTGCTGCCTAAAATGGATATAACAACAAAGGTAAAAGCACAAATAAAACAACCAAAATATGTGGCATACAAAGATTATGTAGAAGAAGAATCCATAAAGTGCATCCAACAGTGCAGTAATCAGTGAAATTAGCAAACGCAGGCTGTAAATTTACCGTGTGCCAATAATAAAGTAGTGACAGAATCAATGTATCTGATAATAATACAAGGTGGTGAGAATAAAACAATGGTCCTCCTAGAGGCAATTTAAGAACATCAAACACATTAAAAGTGGCAGTTTCAAACAATAGCTATAAAATAGTCTGCGCCAGAAATATTCAATAAGGTGACCGTGATGGTATCAATGGCGTGAAAAAAAAAACTGTTTATTGAAAGTGCATAATGCAAATAGGGAAAAAAAAATAGTAAAGTTGTCTCGGGATACTCATAAGTTGGGGGATCCTCCTGAAGGTGGAAATGCTTCCGGTCACGTCCCTCGAAGTCTGTCAAAGAGAACAGAAACAGAAAATTGACCAATAGTGCAGAATAGTTAACAATTCAGTTTCCCTCCTCCTGAGTAAAGGTAGGAACTCACATTTAATAGAGCCACACTTGGTCCTGGCTCTAGGATTATGGGCGTCTGGCCAAATAGAGGGTGGCGCTGCCCTTCTTTTTCGGTGTAGGTCACTTAGGAGAGATAAAAGGACCACAGAGACTGTGCTCCTATAGCATAACACCATATATCACAGGGTGGAGATAGTAAGAGCAACACTCACCAATTATAGGAGCTCTTTACCTTTAAGGTGCTTCTGTAGTAAATATTCTGACCCCTTGGATCGCCAATCCTCGGTTCCTGGGTAGTGCAAAGTGCAATGTGCAGGGAATGGAAGCACAGCCAGCCAGTAAAGGGTTAAAATGTGAATTTATTAATAAAGAATAAAAGGTTGGACATATATATTGCTAAAACGCGTTTCAGCCACCAAGGCCTTCATCAGTCAGTCTTAAATATCCATAAAATAGGATTTCTCATTCTGCATATTTGCATACTAACAAATTAATTAAAGAAATGGCTGTTTGCTGCAATTGAAAATATTAAATGGTTTAAGAGAAACATTTAATAAAAAGGGGGATTTTTTAACATTGAAAGCTATGTTAAAAAACGCTAGTTTCTTTAACCCCTTAAGGGCCACTGACGTACCCTGTACGTCTTGTCCTCGGGTCTCCCTTAGACCCGCGGACGTACAGGGTACGTCAGCGGCGCCTAATCCCCCTCCCGCCCGATACTCACCTCGATCGCCGGATCCCACGGCGATCTGGCAGGGAGGAAGCCTGCCCATGTGATTTACATGGACAGGCGAGGCTGATGACGTCGCCACGCTGCGTGGTGACGTCATCAGCAGGCGTCCCCATGGATTTCAATGGAGGGGAGGGGGCGGCTCCTTCGGAGCCCTCTATCTCCCCAACCATTGAAGCTAGGGAGATGCCGTTTGCACCGCGGGAGAGCCTCCCCTTTCCAGCGGTGTATGGCATTAACCGTTTCGCCGCCGGATCACGTTGCGGCGCCAATTGGCGCCAAAACGCGATTCAAACCTGGAGGGGGGCTGACATCTTGGATGTCAGCCAAGCCTCCAGGTCCCCCCCCACCCACTGACAACCTCACCATATGTGTGAGGATGTCAGTGGGCCAGTTAACCCTCTAGCTGCCATGTAGAGATAAGGGGATCCTAAGGATCCCTTTATCTCCCGATCCATGGCAGCTAGATGGTCACATTTGCCATCATTTGAAAGGCCTGATTATGGCCTTTCAAGTGATACCAAACATGACCAGGTTTAAAAAATTTTTTTAACCCTTTCGCTGCTGAGGCTTTTCACACCTCTGTGCTGAGGTCATTTTTACCGGTTTTGCTCATCATGTTTAAACGTGTTTTGAAGGCTTATTTTAGTATATGACCCAGACATATTATATATCGTTCTTTCCGTCAGACTCGGTAGATTCATAATATATCATTATTATATGTATACGTCATGACCTGTCTGTATATTATAACAAAAAATGCAATAAAATATGTATTTTCAATAATTTACAATGTGTAAAGTGTTTTTTTTTCACATTTTAACATGCGAGCAATTGCGGTTATATTTTGTATGGGGTGCGCTTGTTAAAAAAATTAGAGATGGGGTCTCGTTACATTTTTTTTGGGGAAAATTACACGATTTTTAACAAACGCACCGCATACAAAAATTGTTAGTGCAGCATCATTGTTCACATTATAATTGAAATGGTAACAATATTGCTGCATTAACGAACCAAAAAAAAGAAAAAAAAATGTTTATTTTTTTTTTATAATTTTTTTTTAAATATATTTTTATTTTTATTTTTAATTTTTATTTTTTTTAAAAAACTTTTTTTAACAATAGTGTTTGGTATCGTTGGAACGGCCATGCTCTGGCCGATCCAACCATACCAAACTTTAACCCCTAGCTGCCACGGATCGGGAGATAGGGAGTTCATTGGAACTCCCTATCTCCACCATTGGTGGCAGTTAGGGGTTAACTCCAGGACTGACGTCATCGTGCTATGCACGATGACGCCAGTCCTCAGGGGAGTTCCCGGAGGCTTGGCCGACATCCAAGATGTCGGCCAGCTCCGGGAAAGGATCACGAACCGGCGCTTTTCAGCGCCGATTCGTGATCCGGCTCCCCAGGGGTTAATGCCAGGTACCATTTGGAAGGGCAGGCTGTGCCCTTCCAAACAGTGCCTGGGTTAACCCCCGCAATGCCGCCGATCGGGAGGGAGAGAGGTCCAAAGGACCTCCCCCCCCCTCCCTTTCAGGCGCCTCCTCCGCACATGCGGGGGGGGGGCGCCTGAATTAGGCTAGGGTCAGACTAACGCATTTTTCACGTTGTCCGTGAAAATGTGCGTTCGAAGAATGGACGTATTTTTTCACGGAATACGCAATAGCGGTCATACGATGCGCGTTTTCGTCCGTGATTTTGTACGGATCATCAATAAAACACTTCTTGCATCTGGACGTTATGTTGGTCGGACATTAGCAGCGTCTGATGTCTCCAATTCACGCACACACGCCGCTAGCGTACGCAGCGCACTCTGTACGTCAGTACTAGTGGTTTAACGTTCTCGAAAAAATGCGTTCATTTTCCACTTGCGTTGCGCAGCCGGACTTTTGTGCGACCGTACTTCGTATATTGCCCGTCATTGCCCGGCATCTGCTGCTAGCACGGCCGTGATTAAGTGCGCCAGAACGCGCGTTCGCACTGCCTCAGTCTGACCCTAGCCTTAGGTGTCATCGCGCCGCCGCGATGACACCTAATTAGCCCGGCGGCGGTTCCGGATGCTGGGCTGACATCGAGGATGTCAGCCCGCACCGGGGGGGCCAGCGATCGGCCGGAACCCGGCCGAACGCTGACCCCAAAGGGAGGACGCGCTCAGCGCGTCCTCTGCACAGCAGGAGCCATGTGGAGGACGCGCTGAGCGCGTCCTCCGCATGGAAGTGGTTAAACAAAAAATTAAATAAAAAAAAAATAATAAAAAAATTAAATAAAATAAAAAAATGTTTTTTTTTTAAAGTTTTTTTTGTCTGGGGGGGGTTTAATTAAATAGGACCTAGGCTGTCATCTAAAAATAATTAGCACAAAATGGTCAGAATGAGCGCAGCGCACATAGGTGAACTGTCTCAGCAGTGAAGGGGTTAAAAAGCAAACGCATGTAAAAATTGGGTATTTCTAGTCTCGGGACAAAATTTTGAACCTATTTAGCTGGGGTCGTTTTGGGTGGTTGTAGATTTTTGGGATTAAATTACAAAAAAGTGTGTTTTTACCATTTTTTTCCTCATATTTCATATTTTTTTTTATAGTAAATTAATCGATATGATGGAAATAATGGTATTTGTAGAAAGTCCATTTAATGGCGGGAAAAAGGGTGTATAATATGTGTGGGTTGAATAAACGAGTAAGAGGAAAATTTGACCTAAACACTAACAGCGCAGAAACGTAAAAACAGCAGCGGTCACTAAAAGACGGATTTGTGTAAAACCGCCCGGTCACTAAGGGGTTAAAATAAGTTATAAACCTAAAGATTAACCCAAAAATTCCCAAAAAATGCCAAAATAATCCTAAAATATTAAATAAATGGGTGTTTGCTGCAATTGAAAATATTAAACGGTTTTAGAAATATTTAATAAACAGTTAAATACAGGGGGGGTTTAACATTGAGAGCAATGGAGGAAAAAAGCCTAGTTTTCTTTAAAATAAGTTAGGAACCTAAAGATTAACCCAAGATTAACCCAAAAATTTCCGAAAAATGTCAAACAAATCCTAATGCTTTAAATCATTTAAATCATTTTATTCATTTTTTTTTTTTTTAGTTTCAGTCAATTTGGTTTGGTTTCAAGTAGAAGTGGTAGAGGCTAAAACAGTGATTGAATTTAAGCAAGCATGGGATAGGCATAAGGCTTTCCTAAACAAAAGATAAATCCAGGTAAAGTATCCATGTAATTGGGCAGACTAGATGGGCCGAAAAGGTTCTTATCTGCCGACATTTTCTATGTTTCATACCATTTTTCCATTTTTTTTTTCATTTTAGATCATTGGTTCTGTCTTTTTTTATTTCAGATCATTTGTTTCCGACATTTAATTAGTTTTTGATCGTTTTGTTCCATTTTTTGGCATTTTGTATCATTTGCTTCCCGTGTTTTTTTCGTTCCGGTCCGATAATGAAATGATTTTGTTTGCGTTCAAAAATCGATTCGGGAATTCGTAATTTTGGGTGGCCGATATTTAGTTTCGGAATTGCTCCCGAAAGAACGAAAATGGTAAATTTCGAACAAAATTAAATTCGGAACGAAACAAATTGCACATCCCTAATCTTTTGTGTTGTTTCATCTCTTGATCCTACCTTCCTCTCCAACTACCGTCCCATCTTTCTGCTCCCCTTTGCCTCCAAAATCCTAGAACGCCTGGTTCATTGCTGCTAACTCTCTACTTGACCCTCACCAGTCTGGCTTTCGCTCCCAGCACTCTACGGAGACTGTTCTGACCAAGGTGACCAATGATTTAGCTGCCGCTAAAACCAAAGATCACTTCCCCCTCCTTATTCTTTTTGATCTTTCCGGTGCATTTGACACTGTTGACCACCCTCTTCA
This sequence comes from Leptobrachium leishanense, assembly GCA_009667805.1. Classification (NCBI taxonomy): domain Eukaryota; kingdom Metazoa; phylum Chordata; class Amphibia; order Anura; family Megophryidae; genus Leptobrachium; species Leptobrachium leishanense. The sequence continues at coordinate 178,394,565 of CM019067.1, read as the reverse complement.
TGCAGCGTCAGCTCGGCTTCAGTGACACCGCTCTCTCCTGGTTCTCTTCCTATCTCTCGCTTCGCTCCGTCAGTGTCTCCTTTTAGTGCCTCTTCACCACCTGTTCCTCTTTCAGTCAAGGCTCTGTTCTGAGCCCCCTACTCTTCTTGATCTATACCGCCTCGCTGGGTAACCTCATCTCTTCCTATGGATTCAATTATCAGCTCTATGCCGACAACACCCAAATCTACCTTTCCTCTCCTGATCTCTCTCCTCCAGTGTTGGACCGTGTTACAGCCTGCCTCTCAGCTGTCTCTGACTGGATGACTTCCCATTTCCTCAAGCTCAACCTCTCAAAAACTGAACTTCTTATCTTCCCTCCCGCTAAAACCTTGATTCCTGCACCCATTTCCCTTCAGGTGAATGGTGCCACCATTACTTCTACCTCTCAGGCACGTTGCCTCGGGGTCCTCTTTGACTCCAATCTATCTTTTATTCCTCACATTCAGTCTCTAACCAAATCTTGCTACTTTCACCTAAAAAAAACATTGCACGCATCTGTCCCTTTCTTAATCCAGACTCTACTAAAATGCTCGTCCAAGCTCTTATTATCTCCCGTCTTGACTGTTGCAACCTCCTTCTCTCTGGCCTTAAGAGATCCCAGATTATCCCTCTGCAGTCTGTTATGAATGCCTGTGCAAAACTCACAAGACTCGCCTGTGCATACATCTCACCTCTCACACCTCACCCCTCTGTCAATCTATACACTGGCTCCTTGTTTCCTTTAGAATCCATTTCAAAATCTTGGTACTCCCATACAAAGCTCTCCATAACCACGCCCCTGCCTACATCTCCTCCCTTATTAGCAGGTATATCCCATCTCGACCACTTCGCTCTGCCAATGATCTGATGCTATCAGTTCCACGAACCCACTCCACCAACGCTCGCCTTCAGGACTTCTTCCGAGCTGCCCCCTTTCTATGCAACTCCCTCCCCCACAACAGATTTTCCCCATCTCTCCAGTCCTTCAAGAAGTCTCTGAAAACACATCACTTTAGAGAAGCCTACGGCTCACTCCATGATGTACCCACTGTCATTTCCTACTCCTCTTCCCATTCAACCCTCCTGCAACTGCCACTTCACTTACCCTATTCACCCTCACCTAATGTGTCACCCCTCTCCGCTTAGATTTTATGCTCTCACGCACGGTCCTCCCTCCTTTTCCGTGTGTGTAACATGTATGCATATTTGTTATTCTGTCTCTCCCATTGTACAGCGCTAAGGAATTTCTTAGCGCTTTATAAATACTTGTATCTGTAACTGTAAACTGCCCCCCACTCACCCTCAGGATCTTTACCTCACATGTTCTTCTTTGTGTGGCTTTAGCCATAAAAATGTGCTCCATGGGTCTGAAGTCATGGAAACCGACTCACATCTTTGTATTGTATGGGATGTATGCAAACACAATAGCCTTATCTAAACATTCACTGCTCTACCTCATTGACTATTAAATACTGTAGCATCTAAACCACATCAGTAAAGTAAAACTTTTACAGATTTTGGTAAATGTTGCATCATGGGAAAAATACGAAAAATGGAAATAGGAGATTAACACAATCTTTGTAACTTTATTTTTCCTTTTTGCATGCGATTACTTCAGACAAAGAAAAAAAACCAGCAGCATGTGTTTTATTAGGTGGTTTTGTTTGTAATGCACAAGTAATCTAGTTGCAGCTGATGTAAGTGGTACTGTCCCTTTAAATGTTAGCATGGTATTATACAGCTGACCGTGCTAATTAAATGTCGATATCATAGCCTCAGGTTTTAGCACAGCACTTGTGATAAGTGAGGAACTTTGTCAGACTTGCTGTGGGAATGAATCACATGGGAAACACTTTCAAATAATACATTTTTTTTCTCTTCTGTCAGACGCTGCTAAACCATATCCCACAGGGGTTTTTCATAGTATTTCACATTTCATTCTTAGACGTTTTTCAGTTCCTGAGAAAGCCCTTCTTTCTACTTAGCCCTTAGCTGTTTTTGGGCTTTTTTACCTTGTACAGCACTTTTGCATGTTTTTGTTTACTCAAAAGTTTTTGTTTACTTTTGTCGCCATGTTTTCTTTGCATTATTTCACTCAGCATTAGTTGGTGTTATTTCTAACCACGTTCCTGCCTTGGTAAATCAAGATCCATTCCTTTATTTTTGCTCCGATTGTATTCGTCTTTAACTCTTAGTACTTTACAGTCCCTCAAATTCCCATTTTCGATTCATTTAGAGGCTAGTTTTATGGATCTTTTTTTGATACAGTTTGTTCATACATTGTTCGCACAACCTCTGCAATTATTGCAATTTTCCTTCTATTTTATTTATTACGCAGACACGGTATTCCATTGATATACGTATATATCTATACATTTTGTCTGTGTATATTTTGCCCTTCTCTGCTTAGACTTACTTTTTCAATAACAGCTATTCTTTCAACCCCCAGTACAATTTTGGACTATTTGTTTAATCATCTTTCAATATAATTTTTCATAGTTACCTTCGGTTACCTTATCTAGGTAATAGTTACCTTCAGTTACCTTATCTAGGTAATGTGAATAAACTTTACTATTTTCTATCCACCTGGATTCACTATACTTTTTTTTCTCACACAGAAAGCTGTATGAGTAATAACCTTTGCTCATTAACCCATTCATTGACAGCATGGAGTACTCAGTCTGCTTATACCTTTCCATCTTTATTATAGAAGCCCACAATTGCATTGAATTCTATCATGGCAACCCACTCCTCAAATCCCCTGTGAGTCCATGTAGTGTTGCTGCATGTTACTGGATTTAAGTAAATTTAACCAATAATATTGCAGTGGGAATACAATGGGAATAAAATTGAGTTTTGTGAAAATAATAAAAATTAAGGCCGGGCTCAGACGAGCACACTATGGGCTAAATTACAATTTTCGTGTTAAAACGCGGGCGCAAGAAAGGAAAAACTGCTCCCGCAGTTTTCCCCCTTGCGCCCACATTTTAACACTGGATTACAATGCAGGCGCAAAAAATGCTGCCTGCATTGTTATCGCGTGGTAAAATCAGGGATGCTCGCTGCAGTGCTGAGCGCAGCCACGAGCATCCACTCGATGGAGTCCATTGAGTTCCCCCCTTCGGTCACATGACCAGCCGGATCTCGCAAGATCTGGCCGGTCAGCGTAGTGATACACAGGGAGAGACTGGGGGGACTTTTCCCCCAGTCTTTCCCTGCTCCCGCTGGACGGAGGAGACTGTTGGAGCCGCAGGACAGAGGGTGAGTGTGTTTTTTTATTTTTTAGCCAAGTGTTAACGGATTCTGCATAAGCGGAATTCGTTAACACCAAGTCCTGGCTCTGGTTAACTTTTCGCTAACCATAGCCAGACGTTACTCAGCGCTGGGATTTTGTAATCCAGTGTTGATTAGCACTTTGCGCTTCCCATGTTATGTATAGGGAGCGCAAAGTACAGTAACCTCGTGCTGAAAAGCACAAGGTACCAAACACAAACGGGTTACTTAACTTGAATGTGCAGTAAACACAGCAGCAAACATTAATGCTCACGCAAGTGAGCGTTAACGTTTGCGTAAAGAATGTAATTTAGCCCTAACCCTTTAAGGCCCGATGGTACAATCAGTCTGTCGTCACAATCTAGTCTTTAAAGATCAAATGTGAACATTTCATTTTCTACTCAAGTGGATGAAGAAATAACGATATATCATGATACAGATATTCAAAGAACAACTGTTTCAAAACACAGAAGAGCAGAAAAAAGGGAGAAAAAACTCTTTATTACAGATAAAATGAAAGTACTGGAAGGAAAGTGAATAAAGCCAATGCCTGAAAATGAACAGCCATTGATAATCATTGAAGTCATGGATGTCATTAATAATTTATTGAGGGAAAAAAGCATATGCCAAAAAGAATGAATTCTGTATTCTTCATCTAAAAAAAGTACAGCCTTAGGAATTTTCTGTCAGGACCCCCTGGCTAAATATCAATGCTCGCATTGTAGAACTCTTCCCCTACATCAATTTAAAAATAGACACCCTTAACTGTTCCCATTTTAATTTAAGCTCACAAGAGCAGAAAGCCTCAATACATCTGTACCAACATTTATCTATTCTATGTTATAGTCCATGCAATATTTCCATACATTACCTTGTTTGTAACAGCACTGCTGGTCATGTTAACACATTGTAAAAATAATAATAATAATATAATAATAATATAAAAAGATATGTAAGAGAAGAGACTAGAAATGAGTATAGTTTGCATTTTGGTCTATTCATGTTACTTTAAAATACACAAAGAAAAGCACAGAATCTTATGCACCTATTCATTTAATGTAAATTGTGCAATATCTTCTATGATCCTTTTTTCTCATATTCATGTTATGTATTAGGGGTAACAGATTTGTATTTCATTGGTTGCTGCCTACTATCCAATGAGTATGCAGACCCTTCACCGCCAACTCTTATTCATGCCAGGCTTGCATTTTAATTTTATATGTAAGAACTAAATAGGGAGAAGACACTGCCTTAAAGTATCATGTGTACAAACTGAGAAAAATAACATATATATATAACATGTATGTGAAAGTACCACCATCCTCTGCTTACTCCAAAATTACATCTCCTGGAAGTAAAAAAAATAAAATAAAATGACACATAATAGAGAGACATCAAAATAACAAGATTAAGTATTTCTGTAAAGTCTCTTTCACTATTTAATCTCAAGATTGACATTATTGCATTAAGTGATATTTATGTCAGAATACATATAACAAAACAAATTGAACGTATGGTGAGGCTTCCAAAAGCGTTCGGTATCTTGAAATTGTATTGACAGATGGCATCTCTTTTAACAAATGAATAAAATATCACACATCATCACATTATGGAATGTTCTTTTATGATTTATGAATCTCTTTTGTATTTTTTTCCTTCAGATACTTTCATTAATGATTGTTAACAGATATTGATAAACGTTTGGATGAGCAGAGAGCTTTCTAACAGTTATATCATAATATTACGGAATGTTATTTTATGACTAATGAATTTGTTTTAGTTTTTTTTGCCTCACCAATACTCTTTCACAATGGATAACCAATATTGATAGTTCTGGATGAGCAGAGAGCTTTCTATCTTGGGTTTTGTTTAGGTTGTTTGTTTCCTTTTCTCAGAGAAGACTACAGCCTCCACCAGAATTTGTTGGTCATTTCATTAGAGCATCCACCTATACAACATTTATAAAATAGAGATAAAAAGATACAACGTTGCAACACCAGCATTTCCCAAAAGAACAATCCAAAGAGCAATAGAAGAAGCTGCACTTGGAAGCTTTTCCTGTTGCTCTTTAAATTTTAGTTTTGTGAAATGCCAGCGTTTGTCAGTGCTGCAGTACTGCCAATTTTCACAGGTGTTGGCAACACTGGCAAACACCTGTGGTTTGTGAATAACCCTTAAAGTGATTTAGGAGCATCAATTAATTAAGACTTACTCTTTTTTTAAATAGATATCATTAAAGTTAACAGTAAAATTAAAAAAAACGAATTACCAGTCTTAGTGATTGAACATTGAACATGGCAGTAAGTCCTAACCGAGGGTCAGGAATAGATACTGCTATGCAGCTATTATAAACCAGTGTTGATAAGTAGGCCTTAAATTGATGACAGTTTAGTGTCTTGTGGGATTAGACTCCCAAACCAAAAATATAGTAGCAATGTAAAGATACTGTAACACAAGCCTACTAGGGCATAGACTATCAGGTCTATTCACTAAAGGTGAAACTCTGGAGAATTGGCAGAAGAGAACAATCTAGACCAAATAGCCGATTTGGAAAGTGAGATAAATGGGAGAATTTTTCTGGTTTGGCTATTTTGACCTAGATTTTTCACATCTCCTGCCAATTCTCCTGAGTTCACTCTTTAGTGAATAGACCTGTATATCAAGTTTAGGAGCAAATGCAGGTGGCCAGAACGTGCTACATAATGCACCCCCCAGTAGAAACAGGAATAACAGGTAACTATCAGGATTATTCAGAGAAAAGTGAAACTCTGGAGAACTTTTGGAGAAGTGGAAATTCTAGCTCAAAATAGCTGATTTGGAAAATGAGATAAATGGGAGAATTTTTTTGGTTTGGCTATTTTGACCTAGAATTTTCACTTCTCCAAAAGTTCTCCAGAGTTTCACCTTTCTCTGAATAACCCTGTATATAACAATGCATTAGAAAAATCCAGCCTTGACGGACTGCTAATATAGGAAAGTGTTTCTCAAAAAACTGAGTTAGAAATATATTCTTTTCAGATCTTTCTTAATAGATATCTGACCAGCTTAACCCCTTTCACTACCTACAGGGTTATTCAAAGAGATCCGAATGGCTGGAGAAAGATAATCAGATGATTTTCAGTGTTCGGTTACCTTTCCTGGCCATTCGGCTATCCAGAGAGCAGGCAATTCGCCAAATCCTGGCGAATTGCCTGCACATACGGTACCTGTTCGAGGCAGTGAAATCCCCATGAAAAAGCACTGCTTCGGCTATTCAGAGAACACAAACCAGCTGTGAAAGGTTCCCGAAATGCCCGGCCATTCGGTGGTTTAATTCGACAGGTTTATTCAGGAGAATCCCATAGGCTTCATTGTTAAAAATATTCCCGTTTTAATTCAATATCTAATCAATCGTTCATTATAAAATTCTGCAGTCTAAGAGTCTATTTATAGATTTTTTAGGATATTTTAAGCATTTTTATGGATTTTTTTTCTAAAAAAGGCAGATTTTTTTAACTTTACTTATTTTTTCTGTAATAGCCCTTTTTATTATAATTCATTGGACCTCATATGTAAATTTCATACATTTTCGCTCAGTAGTTTCTTTGCAAACAGCGTTTCACTTTTCAATCATTCAAGCAAACTGTTTTCCTAATTTATTCACTGCCTTCTTCTGCGGTGTTGGCTTTTTCCGGAGGCTTTGCTGTGTGTGATTGGCTCCTGCTCGGATTTTTCCAGCGTCTTTGACGGGTTAATCCAGATGTTTTTACGGGTTTTCGGCGTGCATTCGCACGTAGGAGGTCCCCATAACCTACCCGTAAAGTGGCGGATTTCTAGGATGTACAGAAACATTTAAAAACAATGTCTGGGTCCGGGTAGTGCCCGGGGGGACAGGAAACAAGGATTTTTTTTTAAAAAAGACGTTTTTAACCCCTTCACGGCTGACGACGTGTGGGACACGTCCTCAGTTACTCCCGCTGTATGCTGAGGAGGACGTGTCCCACACGTCATCAGCTTTGCGGGACCCCCAGCTGAGATACTCACCTCTTTGTTCGGGGTCCCGCAGCATTCTGACTTCAGTGTCCACAGACTCTGAAGTCAAGCTCCTCCCGACGTAAATGACGTCATCGAGCCATGCACAATGACATCATTTCCAGGCGACCCCCGGCAATGCCGGGAGATCGCCTGGAAGGGAGGGGGATCCATTCGGATTCCTCTCCCTCCCGATCGGGAGGTCCCACAAAAAAAAGCCAGGCACCGCTTAAAAGGGGAGAGTCTCCCCTTTTAAGCGGTGCCTGGCTTTAACCCCTTAGGCACCGGGTCGCACTTCGGCGCCTTGTGGCACCGAAGTGCGGCCTGGCTCCGGTGGGGGCCTCCATCTTGGATGGTGGCTCCACCCCGGTTCCCCCCTTTACTGCCTGACGTCCTCACGCATAGTGTGATGACGTCAGATAGCCGGGGAACCCCTACCTGCCCGGAATCGCCTGGTGGAGATAGGGGGTTCGTTTGAACCCCGATATCTCCAGAACCGTGGCAGCTAGGGGGTCATGGAGGGTGTCAATCGGAAGGCCTGAGCATGGCCTTTCGAATGATACCCAACATGACCAGGTATAGAGTAAGAAAATAAAAACATGTATTTTTTTGTGTGTTATTTTTATTAGTGCAGCAATATTGTTCACATTTCAATTATAATGTGAACAATGATGCTGCACTAATGATTTTTTTCTATGGTGTGCGTTTGCTAAAAATCACGTAATTCCCCCTCAAAAATTTAATAAGTCCCCATTTCTAATTTTTGTACAAGCGCACCCCATAGAAAATATAACCGCAAATGTTCATGTGATAAAAGGTGAAAATAAACACTTTACACACTGCAGATGATTAAAAATTCAAGTGTTATTGCATTTTTTGTTATAATATACAGGCAGAACATGACGTATACATATAAAAATAATATATTATGAATCTGCTTAGTCTGCCGGAAAGAACGATATATAATATGTCTGGGTCGTATAATAAAATGTGGCTTCCAATCGCGTTTAAACATGATGAGTGAAAGCGGTAAAAATTAGCTCAGCACACAGCGGTGAAATGCCTCAGCAGTGAAAGGGTTAAAGGAACAGTGAGTTTTCCATAAAATAAGGGTTAAAAATAAAAACGAAAAATTCCTTCAAATATCGTGCCTAGGAGGTCTCCATAACCTTCCCGTGAAGTGGCAGATTTGTAGGATGTATGGAAACATCGCCATCACAGACCCACACACGACACCTAGCACTCCTAGTCTGCATACAATGTATCAAATTCATGAGACTGAACTAATTAGAAACACATGTTATTTCCAAACACTAATTAAACACCTGTTGTTTACACCGTGTAAGAGCACAGGTCATTTAGAGGTGAGAATCTTTGCACCTAGACATTAGTTTTTAATTCAATATCTAATAAACCGTTGCTTATAATATTCTGCAGTAAAGAGTCTCTTTATTTCTCAATTTTTTTAGTATTTTTTTAAGCATTTTTTTTAAAAAAAATTAGAACTCGAACCAAACACGCCAAAAAGTTCGAAGTTCGCGAACTTTCGAACTGCCGATGTTCGAATCGAACTCTGAACTGATCGAACCCAACAGCTCATCCCTAGCGGTAATTAGCGTTAGGACTTTGTAATCCTAACATGGGGAGCGCACAGAGTAATTAAGTATAAGGAGCACAAAGTAGAGTAAGCTTGCAGTATAAAATGGTATATCAACGATGTGCTAATGGGTTTTTTAACCCTTTAGCTTTTGGGATGTGATATGGGTGGCATGTCTTAACCTCATTTAACCTAGAGCTAATGCTCATGTATGTGAGCACTAGCGTTAAGGAGGTGATAGAGCCCTAAGTATTTCACGCAATACCATCACACATAGACAGTTATTATTTATTTGATTAGTACTAACATACTCTGCAGCGTATTACAGTCTGGTTACAGTAAATTATGACAAGACATTGTGAGCGTGTCTTACACAATATGTGCTGCACAAGTTTACTGACAGGTGAAGAATTTGTGGCATAGTGCTAAAAATGTAACAGCCACCACAGCCCCTAAATAATCAAAGCATCCTCATATACCCGCCACGGCCTGTCATGCGCGTCAATTAACATCCACCACAGTCCAGTTTTGATGGGTTACTATACCATATATCTTATTATACAAATAACACTCTCAACTAAATTCACACTTAATGATAAACACTCATTGAAATTCTGAGTTGCAGATTCATTTGGGATCATCTGCATAGATGGCTGGGTTTCTCCTTTGGGTATCAGTCAGGTTTATTCAAAGAAAGGTGAAAATCAGGAGAATGACTGGAGAAGTGAAAATTATATGTCAAAATAGTCAAACCTGAAAAATTCTCCCATTTATCTCACTTTATTTTGCTTTCTATGTTGTCCTCTTCTCCTGCCAGTTCTCCTGATTCACCTTTCTTTGAATAGACCTGAGTGTTTTATAGGAGCCTGTATAGGATGGAACAGTGATTTCTGTAGCAAAGTATTGATGGCAAGGTCTAGCGTCCAGCTATAACATGTAGGGGCAGTCAGTGTATTTACTCTGTGTGTTCTGACTTGATTGAAGCAGAGTTACATTAGTGAGAAGAATAAGCCTGTATAAAAAAATATATTTTCAGACAATAGATGTGCTCCCTAGTGGCTAGACACTTCTAGCTATGTGCCTACTCTACCTATGATGTAAAGTCTGGCTTTAGTGACGAACTAGGAGCAAGTGGTTCAACCCTTGCAACAATATTAAAAGTAGAGCTAGCCATTCGTTACTTTAGATAAGGGACGATCTGAATCTTTCCTCCAATCATACTATTTTGTCATTTATAGTGCAGTGTTTTACATATGCAAAGTATAGTCACCGCTTGACTTGTAAAGCAAATTGAGAAGTAATTGTACGAAGCCTAATGGTAACTACTGCCCACGATTTAAAATATTTACCATATATTTTGTACTGAGATTAGCTTTATTGTCTCCTTTATTATTAATTGAATGCATTGATGTAAGGTATAAATTACAAAGAAGGTGAATGCAGTTGCTAAGTTTTTGTCTGTGGACGTTTTTGACCTCGAAGTGACATCCAGCAATGGGTAGTATCTTACAACAATCTGAAATGAATTCAAATTCAAGCCACATCATTGATGCCAGGTACATTCAAGTACTAACGTCTGTATATGTTCTTGACGAGCATAATAAAAAAAATAGGTTATGCCCTTATTAAAATTATACACTTTGTGAAAAACGAAGAACATTTGACTTTTTTTTACATCTTTACAGGCTTTCAGAAACTCATAGAAAAGTAGCTTTTAAATGCAACAGATTTAATTATTCAAAGCAATCTCATTAAATATTGATATATTCAGAAAAAAAAGTACAGATTTTGTAAATTCAAGAACATAAAAGTGAAGATAGAGACTTCCATATTACTGGTTCTTTCACTGTTGCTAATTCTGGAGGCAGCTGTCAAACAATCATGTTAATAATTACTATGCCATGTACCTGAGTTTACATTCCAGTAGGCTCGTGCACCGATTTTTTTTCGGTTCGATTCGGTTCGATTTGTTCGGATGTTTAAACTTTTCGATTCGGCTCGTTTCGACCGATTTCTGTTTCGATTCGGTTCGGTTCGTTTTTTGTGTACATTTTTTTTTCCGAATATCGACCATTTTGCGTATTTTCGTGTCACTTTGCTCGTTTTTTGTATCGACTTTTCGGAAATTTCGGAAATTTTCGTTTTTTCGGAACTTCTGTTCTCCTCGTTTCAAAGTGTCTACGATAATTCTGGCGATTCTATCGTATTTTTTTTATTAAATAAAGATCAAATCATGAATAGAGCAAAAATAAATTTCGATTTGACATATTTCAAGTCCATTCGAAAATTCCAAAAATATTTCGTTTCGGCTCGGAAAACTTTTCGGATCTGCCATTTTCGGATCTAAAAATTTTCGGAAAATCGGCCGCATCCGAAAACACGAATCGGGAAATTTCGTGTAAATTCCGAAATTCCGAAACCCGAAACGCACATCCCTACAATCCAGGACCAGACTTCTAAGGCCACTAAATATCCATAAAGAATTTATCTTCCTGGGTTGTGTGGTTTACCACTGTCTAATACATCAGGTTTATGGAACTCTCTTCTATTAATCCATGATTATTTATTGATATCTACATATTTACTTAGATGACATTGATACTTTGATTTTTAGTTACAATTCCCATACTTTTGCTTTGGTCTTCCAGAAGATATACAAATTTGAATTCCTTAGAATTAATCTTAATGTCTATGGAAGCAATAGATTGAGAAGAATAGCTGATAACTTTTTGAAAATAGCTGATTTGGTTGGGATCTATAGAACCTTAGATGTGTTTAACAGAATGAACATTATTACAGATATAAAAATCTAATTAAAATAAACATTTTTATGTTTGCGATGTTTCAATAGTTTCTTCTATGTGTATAGTGTAAGTAGAAATCTCTTCACAGCAGCCAATCACAATCAGATCTAACAAATAAATCTTTAGTATTCCCTAGATGCTGTTTAGTCCCTCAATTTCTCCCATCCCTCTAGCAATACTCATGAGGTCTACCCGTCTGCTTGCATCTATAGGGAGTTACTACATTAGACATATACAACGAGTCAAATATGAGCTGATAAATTGGTCAAAACTCGCGTCTGACGCATGTTTCGCTTATGCTCTTCAGGGACGCGACTATACATAGTCATATTATTCATAAAGCACAATCCTCTGAAATACAAGTGAACATTGAGTTTTATAATCAGTTTCGGTTAAAATTGTGTATTTTATTAGAAAAATGCAGTAACAGGTTCCTATTTCTATTTTTTTTTTGTATTACAATAAGGGTAGCCCATTGAATGTATATCCACAAAGACTCGAATAATAGAATGTGGAAAAATAAATTACATGCTGCTGAATGGAAGATTACATTTTTTTCACCTTTTTGTTGTAGCATTCTGATGGGTCATGAGGTATACACATATGATATATTTTGAATCTCCTGAGTCCACTGCAAAAAGGATTTATAATTTGCCTGGGTCCTGTAATAAAATATGTCTTCAAAACACGTTTTAAACCTAATGATCACAAAACAGTCAAAATGAGCTCAGCATACAGGGGTGAAATGGCTCAGCAGTGAAGGTGTTAGGCCCCGTTCACACTGTGGGATTTTCCGCACGATTTTAATATTCGCGATATAGAGCGATAATGTCGAGCGATGTCGCGGTTTGTGCAATTTTGCAAAGCACCACCAATGTAAATCGCAAAATCAGGGTCATGTACCAGCGACATGCTACCGCGACATGCGACATTGCACGATGTCATGCAGCAAGATGTGAACAGCTCCATTGAAATGCATTGGAGAAGCTACATAGCGCGGCGACGCGCAGATTTTGCTGCGACGTCGCAGCAAAATCCTCGCAATAAAATCGCACAGTGTGAACGGGGCTTAAAGCCCGACTGCCTCCCAGAAAACTCCCTGCATCAAAGGATTAAAATTTGAACCATACATTGACCAAACTGCACTGGTTAGACAAAGGGAATGTGTAGTCAATATATAAATAAGTGTGTTTTGCGACATGTGTCCTCCTATTTGAGGCTGCTCTAAAAAGTTACTCCTAGTCGTGTTCAGCTTAACAAATTATTATTTTGTTCTGAATTTAAAGTTTCATATATTGATCTTAGAATTTCTTTTAAATGTTCTGTTGAAAATGCAATATATAGTTGCAATCCTTCCAGTCATGGCGGAATTTTTTATGCTTAAGTGTTTAAGTGTGTTCTTAAATTTTTCCAGTTTGTTTTGCACTTATTCTGATCCTGCAAAAAATGAATGAGCTTTGAATGTTTATAAAAACTTTAACTTGATTTTCCAATTCAGAGACGATTTACTTCAGTTGTCATCGGTGATTATAATTTGTATAAACTTAAGGGAGCATGCAGTCGTATTTTAAGTCATGGTAGTTGGGGGGCTTGTCCTGTAAATGCAGTCCACATGGAACCATTTTTTTAAATGTATTTTTCTAAAGTTTAAATCTCCCAGCTGAGGCAATCCTGTTTTTGAAATATTATTGAAACCATCATTGTCATTGGTTATATAATTTCGAGTGAGATAGGAACATTAGAAAATACTGACTGCATCGTTACTTCAATTGGCTGGATCATGCGTTTAGGAGTCAAAATCCAAATGGGATTGCAGAACTGCCCCCAATTAAACAATAAACCAGTAAAATGGCAAGACATCTACATACGAAACTTGAAAGGGTTTCTTTCCCAGTTTAGACCTATAAGTACAAACGTGTCCAATAAAACGTAGGTTTGTACACAGAGCGCCATGGTTTATAAGAGACAGAAAAAGAACAATGCCTTAAGCCTGGTTAGCATGTTGTGCATGAATGAAGGGTTGTTTATTCCTGCCTCTGGTCCTTGTTTTCCTCCCACCTGGCCTGAAGGAATACTTGGATGCTTTCAAATTATCCATGGACTTTTAATTCGAGGGAATCACTTCCCTGCAGTGATGACTGTGCATGGTGCACACTCTGTTTATGTTCCTGTCTAATAACATCTTGCCTTGTGGTGCTGTCATTCCCATCAAGATCCCCATCATTGCTATTTGCCCCTTGTGTGAGGTCCTATTGTTACTACCTCATTTATTTGTCCTGTACCTGTCTGCTGGGAAACCTGGATCCTGTGTCTGAATAAAAACTCTTGTTTGATCCAAAACCTGTCTTGGAATTTGTCCCCTGCCCTTTGGCTTTGCCATCAACCTGTTACCATGAGCATGACACTTAGAAAAAAGCTAACTCCTTTCCGATGTTTACATTTGAAAATATATACTTTGTGTGGCCATTTTGGGTAGCATATGCTTATAATCGCACAATGCCAATAAACAAATGTCAACTTTGAAATAAGGATGCACTCCCTTTACTATATGACTTGTAAGTGGGGAAAAAAGTGAATTCCATGCATATGGGGTATTCCCAAAATCAGGACAAATAATTGTATCTAACTTGAGTAATATACATATACAGGGTTATTCAGAGAGCACCGAAATGTCACCAACATTTCGGTGCTCTCATGTTCCCTGCATTTCAGCTAGTCCGATTCGCGGACCCTCCCGTGAATTCACTTTCACTGCAAGGTACCTGAAACGCAGCGAACAAGCTGCCGAACGCATCTGAAAAACCGCCACAAAACCTCCGGATCGATTGGAAAAAAATGCTGAAAACCTGAAAATGGATCCAAAAAACACAATCCGAAAAACCTCAGAAAACCTGCCGAATGCAACCGCCGATCTGCCACAAATCCACCGAATCGATCTGATAAAAGCAGACGATCAGCCGAACAGGCCACCGACCAGCAACCGGAAAAAGCCGACAAACCGACGAACAGGTAAACCCCCCCAAAAAAACCGCTACTTTTAAAAGGTGTTTGGAAAAACATTACTGCACGGAAATGCCTGGGAATAATATACAGTTGCAAGAAAAACTATGTGAACCCTTTGGGATTACGTGGAGTTTTGCATGAATTGGTCATAAAATGTGCTCTGATCTTCTTCTAAGTCACAACAATTTGAAAAACAGTCTGCTTAAAATAATACAACACAAACATTATGTTTTCATGTTTTTATTGAACAGAACATGTAAACATTCACAGTGCAGGGTGGAAAAAGTATGTGAACCTTTGGACTTAATAACTGGTTGACCCTCCTTTGGCAGCAATAACCTCAACCAAACGTTTCCTATAGTTGCAGATCAGACCTGCACAATGATCTGGAGTAATTTTGGACCACTCCTCTTCACAAAACTGTTTCAGTGTAGCAATATTCTTGATGTCTGGTGTGAATCGCTCTCTTAAGGTCATGCCACAGCATTTCAATCGGGTTGAGGTCGCGACTCTGGCCACTCCAGAAGGCGTATTTTGTTTTGTTGAAGCCATTCTTTTGTTGAATTACTTGTATGCTTTGTGTCATTGTCCTGTTGCATCACCCATCCTCTGCGAAGCTTCAGTTGGCGGACAGATGGTCTTACGTTTTCCTGCAAAATGTCTTGATAAACTCCGGAATTCATTTTTCCATCAATGACAACAATCCGTCCAGGCCCTGAGGCAGCAAAGCAGCCCCAAACAATGATGCTCCCTCCACCATGTTTTACAGTGGGGATGAGGTTTTGATGTTGGTGTGCCGTACCTTTTTTTCTCCACACATAGTGTTGTGTGTTTTTTCTAAACAACTTAATTTTGATTTCATCTGTCCACAGAATATTTTGCCAATAGTGCTGTGGAACATCCAGGTGCTCTTTTGCAAACTTCAAAAGTGCTGCAATATTCTTTTTGGACAGCAATGGCTTCCTCCGTGGTGTCCTCCCATGTACTCCATTCTTGTTTAATGTTTTCCTTATTGTAGATGTGTCAACAAAAATGTTAGCATGTGCCAGAGATTTCTGTAAGTCTTTAGCTGACACTCTAGGATTGTTCTTTACTAGGGATGAGCTGTTCGGTTCGATCTGTTCAGAGTTCGCATGGAACTTCGGCCGTTCGACAGTTTTTGACAGTCTGACAATTTTTGGGACGTTCGCCAAAAGTTCGATTTTGTTTTTGAAAAAAAGTATAAAAAATGCTTAAATACTAAAAAATCTAGAAATAAAGACTCTTTACTGCAGAATATTATAAGCAACGGTTTATTAGATATTGAATTAAACAGGAATATTTTTATTAAAATATTTTATTTTATTTGAAGCCTATGGGATAAAACATTCTTGTTACTAAAACATCAGGCAGACACGGCCCTCTAATCAGGCACTGTAGAGGGCAGCTTGCCGGGGCCTCCCAAGGATCCCCTTGAGGAGCATGGGGCCGCTGGATGACAGAGCTGCGACTGTGCAGGCTAGCCACTCGGGTGCATGTGGCAGAGACAGGCAGTGCAGGGAGGGAGCCACTGCACCTGCGGCCATGGCAGACCCCCCCCCCTACAACCAGGATCCAGGGAGCCCCTACTGACCACCAGGCTAAGGTAAGGCGACACATCTCAAAAAAAAAAAAATCCGAGGACGTTTTTAAATGTTCCCGGGAACATAAAATAAAACTTTTTTTTTTCTTTCTCTACCTGGCTGAATGTATTTAATTATATATATTAGATACATTCAGCCAGGTAGAGGGGGGTGGCATGTGTGCTGCGCGGGGTCTCAGGCAGTGGTTTGTTTTTTTTGTGTGTATATTTTTAGCAAATTTATAGGGGAAAGTAAGGGCAGGTATGATATATAGATATAGATATCGAGATTTTATATATATATATATATATATGATATATTGGAGATTCCCCTTACTTAACATGGTGAGTATGTTATCAGCAATTAGTGTTAGGTTAAGTAAGGTTTTACAAAGTCCTAGCGCTAATTACCACACTGATGGGCTGAACAAAATTTTCGTGACACCTAAAAACTGGTGCTAACTGATTCTGCTTTTGCAGAATCATTTAGCACCCCTTAAACCTCCCAATAAATTTGATACTCACCCATCCTCTCGCAGTGAGAATGGAGGCCCGATTCACTGCTTCTCCTGGCCGTGAGCAGAGTGAGACTGGGGACAAATAGTTCCCAGTCTCCCTACGCAATCACTACGTAGCTCGATTGCTCTACTGCAAGTATCATTGAGGGTAAGTTGTGTTCCGGGGCAATGTGCTGAAGTAGTGCCTAACGCTAAAATGGGGACACTACGAGGAAACGTGCAGGCACAGGTTTTCCCTGTTAGCATCACAATTTTTGCCTTAACTAGGGAATTTAGCCCTTTCTGTACAAAACATACCATAGTTGCAACAATGATAAACCAGCGTTTCCCAAAACAGAAATTCAAACCACATCAGGAGAAGATTAATTGAAACTTCATCTATTTGAATTTTCCTTCGGGAAATGCTGAGGTTATCATCGTTATTAGCAGCAGTAAACTATGGTGGTTGGTGAATAATCCGAGATAGTGCACATAAACACTTTCCGTCTAGCACAGATACACTCTAACACAAACTCACTTTAACTGCTTATATATGACAAATGCAACTAAAGTTTATCAACTGCTTGGACGATTATGGCAATTAACACTTTCAATTGCTGGCTGCATAATCCTTGTGAAACACACTTGCCTTTAGGGCTATACAGTAGACATGTGTACTGTACGTCAGAACTCATGTGACATACATTCCATGCAAGTGGAAACTGCAACAGCTGTCCTTATAATACTCCAAGATTGTTGTCTGCTCTTAATTGGCTATTAACCCATGTACCTAACTTCACTGGCTAAATGATATCACTCATTATAGCATTTCAAAATATTTGACAGGCAAGCATGCCAACCATACCCTTAGATCATGTCATGCCTTCATCTGAAGGTTTTAACTTTGAAGTTATCGTTCTTTCTCAAATTGAAATCGGGACTGCCTTCCTTGGGTTTATGCCTTTCTGTTGCGAGAAATACTTGCTGAATTATTATTATTACTTATTTTAAAAGTAGAATTATCTGAGTTGTATACCAGATCGTCATGCTAAGAAAATACAAATGTTTATGCACTTTATATTGAGTTAAAACGTTCAGATCCATCTGAAAACATGCATGATGCTCAATTTAGATAAAGACACTTTTCATGTAACATTAAAAATGTTTATTTTTCTAGTTAAATGAAAGAGGGTATGCAAAAACTATGAGCTACATATTATATAAAGCAAAATAAATCCCTTCACACTATGTGAACTCACAAGTAGAGCGTAGCTTTTGCAATTACCTATGCACAAAACACCTTAGCAGAATCAATCGCATGGTTTACACAATATGTAGGATTGAAACACATGCAACCTCCAGATGTATACTGACACAGAGGCTAGTATATATGTTTTTTTATTCTTTTAGCTCTTTTTCTAACCGTACTTTCTAGATACCTTTTGACTTTTGCACACTTTAGTACATATTTATTTATAAAGTATTTTACCAGGAAGGATACATGGAGTTCTCTCATTTTCAAGTATGTCCTGGGTATATTCTAGTCAGGTGTAATATGCTATAGACCTTAGTGGCTTCTGTAGCTTTACAAGAGCCTTGCTTAACCCCTTCACTACCGATAGAGATATCTCGGGCCTCAAAGGCACCATCTGGTGCTCCAATACCAAGATATCTTGATATGCTGATCTGCAGCCCAAAAGCCAATGAAATTTGTTTGCAAACAAATTTAGTTGGATTCTGGGCTGCAGAAGGTGCCCCCAAAGTGTTAGCCCTGTGGGCATAATGCCCAAAGAGCTAAAACTGTAAAATCAACTGCTGAAAGCTCTGAACTATTGGGCTTTCAGCACCTGTTAGCAGTCGATGCAGGGAGAAATAGAAGAAAATAGACCAGCCTCTCAAACCTCTAACTCAATTTGGCAGTAGATGGCGCCATCTACTGGCCAAAAATAGGCTATTTACAGTAAGAAATACAATGCGTATAAGATCAAATATTTATTTTATAATTTCTGACAATGTTTTTTGGAAAATCCCTTGGTAGTAAAGAGGTTAAGTTTATGCCTGACTCAGGATATAGTCTTCTGTATGGTAAAATATAAGGTAAAATAACCAGCCGGGTTAATCACAAACCACCATAGATTACTGTTGTTGCAACACCAATAAACCTCAGCATTTGCCAAAATCAAAAGTCAAACAGCAGCAAGAAAGGATTCAAAGATGAATCTTCTCCTGATGCCGTTTGAATTTCAGCTTGTGAAACATTGAAGTTTATTGCCGTTGCAACAATGGCAAACTACGATGGATAGTGATTAACCTTGCTAGTGTGTGTCCCCATTACTGTCCTGTATTATCCTGTTTCCCTGAATACCAAGAGAACAATCAATACTAGCAATCTTCAAAAACTGTCAGGCTGTTCAATAGAACGTAATAGTTTATGGTGTATTATTATGAAATTTAAAAATGTGCAGGATTCTAACTTTAGTCAAAAAATAATGAAATCAGTGTAGAAGAACTCAGCTGCTAAATGAAGGCTAAAATAGAAAAGCGTAATATTAGGCTTCAAATTCATGGCGAAAATAGTTTTTCTGTTGAGACGATTCGGTTTTCTTTCCAGTTTGTGAGTACAATTGATTATGAAACACATTGCATATAAATTAAAGTGAATATTGGAAGCTATTTCAGTGTGTCCGCCACGTTATTACACATTGATCATCTTTAGTACTGGTCATGTGATGTTATCAGTGATTCTCAAACCATGTTTAACCTAACGCAATACAGTGTTTTTTTTAAGACACGGTATTATTTGTCCAACAAAAATAGATTACATCCATTTGAGATTTCTGTGTGTCTAATCTTTCAAATGGAAAGTGCTATCTGTGCTTTTTATCGCACATCCAGGCTATAAATCCATAAAGCTGTAATTATGTAATTTACTCCCTGTTTTTTCATAATAGACTACGAACATTTCAAACATCGTGCAATTGCTAGGAAAGTAAGCTGTTCTGTCAGACCGAATAGCTCCATTAATGACCAAGCTTTTTCATTTGATGATCTATTTTGAAGACTAACACACCATCACCAGTAGATAAATATAAATATAAATCACAGCTATGGCTATTGTCAGCTACAAGGATGCAGCTAGCACAATGTTGCAATTTTTCATCATGATCTCTGCAAAGCAATGGAATTAGGAGCAATCCCCTGCTGGGGTAAACATATTTTTTAAAGGGTTACTTATTGCGAGTTATTCAATGCATGACTTCTGATTGGCTTGGCTTTCAGAACAGAACCTCTGTCGGTAATCTTAGCTCTAATTGCTGTAATTATCGACAATCCTCTGACACCGAATTTGCATATAAACATGCTTACATATGGTGACAACACACTGTGATACCATCTCTAACATCCTGACAGCACAAACACATTGCATCCATAGAATTAATAGATTGATTTATGACAATACATTTTAATGCACTCATTAGCACGTTCAATTAAAAGATAATACTTTTAGCAGTTGTTTTTGCTGTGTTTGCCATACAAATATTTTTTAAATTGTGGTTTAAACAATGTGAAAAAACAAACGCTAAGGGATTAGTAAAGGGATGCCACTGGGTTACCAAAAGAAGGGGTAAAATATTAAACCATCCTGACCTGCTGCGCACCCCCTTCTCATTTTAATCCTTTAGTCTTTTTAAAAATGTACTGTAAGGCTTCATCCACTGGGTCCATATTTGTGCGGCTAACAAGTCATCTGTAGTCTCTCTTCAGACTAATAACACAATACAGAGGAGAATCAACCCTCTTCCACTGCCTCTGACTCCCACTGGATGACTTCACACGACTTCGTGCAACTACATCAGACTAGCGATCCTTCCCATTTGAAGGGGATTTGTCTGACGAACACGAACGACCTGGCACAGAAAACATGATAGAAAATGCCCTGATTTTCGATGGTTCTGTCACGTTCCCACGTTCCAACCCTGTCTCCCTGCCCTCTGTGTTCCTTATGTCTGTGTTTCCATGTGTTTCCCTGTGCTGCTTTCCCTGACATGCAGCTCGGGGGTTAAGTTCATGGCTCGTTGAGCTTCTGTTGGTGATTATGGGCTGATTACTCCCCTATATAAAGCCATGGGCCCATATCACCATGCTCTTGCATCCTGGTTCACTTCAGCCACAGATTTGTTCCTGAGAGCTCCCTGTTTTCCATCCTAGTTCTATCTCAGTGTTTCCCCCTTGTCTGAGTTCTAGGTTTCTGATTGATTTCCTGGTATTGACCCTCTGGCCTGGCTGACGGATTTTCTCTGGTGCTATATCCCCGCTTTGGCTCAAGGTATACGTTTTGGTTTTGACCCCTGGCTTATTTATTGACCACTCTTCTGGATATCCCTAGCTGTCCTGTGCTTATCGTATTATATGTTGTGTGTCCCTGTAGACCACGGCTTTAGTATATTGAAGTCCTGCCCTGCAAGTTGTTGAGTATATTCTCCTTCAGGTGTCTGTGTTTTCCCAGGACTCTGCACGGCTACAAGGTAACCTTTTTCTATTAGTGCAGATTCGGCCACTCTAAGGACCGATCTATCAGTATAGGGCTCCTTTGGTATTTAGCCGTGCAGAGGTCCCCAGTGTCTACTGTGGTTTATTTACTTTTCCTGATCGTTGTGTCACGCATCTCTGCATATAGCGGCTTTTCCTCCTACCTGGGCCCTACTTGGCACATGCCAGGTACCGCCATTGTGGCTGATCGTGACATAATGCAAGAGCCAACCATAAAGCCCGCAGAGTTGCGTAATTTGTTTGAATCCATGCTGCGGCTGTTTGAGGATTTCATTTCTAAGTGGAAGGGGTTAATGGACACTACTTTTCTCCCTTCTAAAGATCAAGCTGTTCTAGAAAGCAGGGTACATGGTCCACTTTCCCCTGAGGAAATGAATAGAAGGCGAACTGACAAGCTCTGCTTTTATTGTGCCAGTTCATTGCATTTTATATCATGGTGCCCACTCAAGCCAGTGCGCGCCGAGGCTGGCAAGATGCCAGTGCGCGCCGAGGCTGGCAAGATGCCAGTGCGCGCCGAGGCTGGCAAGATGCCAGTGTGCGCTGAGGCTGGCAAAGTGCCCGCTGTGCCACGTCCCACAGTCGGGTCACCAAAGCCAGGGTCCATTATAAATCCAAAGCAATCAGACCCCTTGTACCGTCCAGGTTTAGGAGAGCCCTTCCTAGGGCAACCAGACCTGTGGAGGGGGCAACTGATGTTAATAACCTTGCTGAATGTTCTGACGATGGGTCAGATGTTATCAGTCACAGCCAGGTATCCGAGGTCGGACCCCCTTTACCGTCCAGGACTAGGAGAACCCTTCCAGGGGTAGCCAGGTCTGTGGAGGGGGCAACTGACATCTCAGACCCAGTCGAGTATTCCCCTTCTTCTGATCCCGTGGCACAAATGGATTTTGACTCCTTCTCGGCCAGGGAGCCAGAGGTTGAAGCCATGGAGGTTAATCCCATTATTACCTCTCTTACGCGGTCTCGCCAAACGGCCAGACACCCTAATGGTGGTCCAGGGCGTAAGATTGTTACAGGCTGTATTACCTGCGGTGCTGTACGTTTCTCTGCATTACCCACCGCACTCATAGTGCCAGGTGGCAAGGCCGCAAATATGGGGTCTGGCGATGGAGTCACAACCAAGGAATTTGATGGGGAAACCGCAATCATGTTGTCCAGTGGGAGACCTGCAATCTTGGAGTGTAGCAGCGCTGTTATGTTGCTTTTTTCTGGCAGTGAGGTTGTCACGCCTGTGGCTGGCAAGCTTCCAGTTAAATCAGTCTCAAGCTGTGTGTCAGCGGTGCCAGTCTCAAGCTGTGTGTCAGCAGTGCCAGTCTCAAGCTGTGTGCCAGTACCAAGCTGTGTGTCAGCGGTGCCAGAAACCCAGCCAAGCTGTGTGTCAGCAGTGCCAGAAACCCAGCCAAGCTGTGTGTCAGCAGTGCCAGAAACCCAGCCAAGCTGTGTGTCAGCAGTGCCAGAAACCCAGCCAAGCTGTGTGTCAGCAGTGCCAGAAACCCAGCCAAGCTGTGTGTCAGCAGTGCCAGAAACCCAGCCAAGCTGTGTGTCAGCAGTGCCAGAAACCCAGCCAAGCTGTGTGTCAGCGGTGCCAGTCCCAAGCTGTGTGCCAGTACCAAGCTGTGTGTCAGCAGTGCCAGAAACCCAGTCAAGCTGTGTGTCAGCGGTGCCAGTCCCAAGCTGTGTGTCAGCGGTGCCAGAAACCCAGTCAAGCTGTGTGTCAGCAGTGCCAGAGCTACATTGCAACACCACTGTACCCATGCCCCACAGAGAGTCCGAGGTTTCCAAACCTCATGGTAAGGCACAGGTAGGCGAGCCTACTCCCACTGTTGCCGTGTCATGTGGGGTGGTCGCCGGTTCTGGATCTCGTTCAAGGAGAAGACGGGAAAAGGTGTCTAACCCTAGTCCCACTGATTCTATGTCCAGTCTAACTGATGCCAAGATCCCCCTACCCCGTCATGTCCCTGAGGGCTATGTGCAGTCGCCCTTTGGACTGGTGTTCAGGAAGGACCACTGGGTGGCCATTCAAAGGAACCCTCATAGACGGGGGCGTCTTGTGGAGGAGGATGACGACTCTGAGTGGGACCTCAAAGGACTTTGGTGAATGGTGTTCGTGATCTGGTTTCCTGATTCTGTCTGTCATGTTTGTTGTTTTAGGTGCCCTGAGGTCACCTTTTTTGGAGGGGGCTACTGTCACGTTCCCACGTTCCAACCCTGTCTCCCTGCCCTCTGTGTTCCTTATGTCTGTGTTTCCATGTGTTTCCCTGTGCTGCTTTCCCTGACATGCAGCTCGGGGGTTAAGTTCATGGCTCGTTGAGCTTCTGTTGGTGATTATGGGCTGATTACTCCCCTATATAAAGCCATGGGCCCATATCACCATGCTCTTGCATCCTGGTTCACTTCAGCCACAGATTTGTTCCTGAGAGCTCCCTGTTTTCCATCCTAGTTCTATCTCAGTGTTTCCCCCTTGTCTGAGTTCTAGGTTTCTGATTGACTTCCTGGTATTGACCCTCTGGCCTGGCTGACGGATTTTCTCTGGTGCTATATCCCCGCTTTGGCTCAAGGTATACGTTTTGGTTTTGACCCCTGGCTTATTTATTGACCACTCTTCTGGATATCCCTAGCTGTCCTGTGCTTATCCTATTATATGTTGTGTGTCCCTGTAGACCACGGCTTTAGTATATTGAAGTCCTGCCCTGCAAGTTGTTGAGTATATTCTCCTTCAGGTGTCTGTGTTTTCCCAGGACTCTGCACGGCTACAAGGTAACCTTTTTCTATTAGTGCAGATTTGGCCACTCTAAGGACCGATCTATCAGTATAGGGCTCCTTTGGTATTTAGCCGTGCAGAGGTCCCCAGTGTCTACTGTGGTTTATTTACTTTTCCTGATCGTTGTGTCACGCATCTCTGCATATAGCGGCTTTTCCTCCTACCTGGGCCCTACTTGGCACATGCCAGGTACCGCCATTGTGGCTGATCGTGACAGGTTCAGTTCGACAGGTAAAACAGATGAATCCCATAGGATTCAATGTAAAATTATATTTTCTTTTTCATTTTGTTTATTCTTTTCATTAATGGTTTAATTATCAGTGAGGAAAAAAAAGAGGGGTTTGTGAGGGTCTTGAGGACCAGCAACGGCACTAGTGGCCTGCTCTATGGTGGGGCCCACTCAGGTCTCACAAGGTTTTAGCTCGAGTGCGCATTACAGAGACAACTGATCCATATGCAAATCAGACTGCAATCACCCAGAAAGGGTGGCCAGTGCTGATTGCCAAAGATGTCATCCCTGCATTATCATTTTCAGCAAAAAGTCAATTTTTCTGAACATCTTTTTGTATACTTTGTAATTTTTTAAAGACTTTTTTTAAAAAAAGCATTTTTTTATTCTGTAATAGACCTTTTAATTCTTTTTTGAAGGACCTTTTTTTTATTACTTAGCCACATTGTAAATGCATTTATATTTGTCTAAACACCTATTAGTAGAACACCAAATTTTCGTTTTTTCTATTTCCTGCAGTCTTCGGTGGTGGGATTTTTTCCCCTCTTTAGTCTAGTGGTTTTCGGCAGCATTTTATTTTCCTTCAGTCCGGTAGTCTTCAGTGGTCTGTCCCTTAGTCGATCTGGGTTGTCCACTTGCAGTGGACGAGCCAGATAGTTCAAAAAAGGTGTCCATAGTCGGATGGCCAAGTTGGTCACCTGACTACAGACCCAGTCAATGGCCAGCCTTAATCTAGCACTATGATTCATTGGCACAGCTCCTCACAGGATAAACTGCTGGCTTTCTGTAAGCTGGATCAGTCATGTGACCACAGAGAGGCAGGCTGCTCGATTGAGCGTCCGGCTTATCCAGTAGTTCTAAATGCCCAGTGCATTCAGAGTTAATGGCTAAAAAAGAGTCCTGCGAGCCCTCATTTCCAGGATCATGTTTATATCAAAGTTTAAATATAACAAAGATAGAGTAACAGAAAAGTAGAATAAAACTGGACAGAAAGAAAGGCCAGGGCTTTACTGGCCTCACAATAACTTTAAAATACATGTGGCTATCATTTGTTGTAAACTTCATCCAAGAGCAATACCTAAAGGCCTTGTAACTCCTTGTAACTGGAACACGTTGGCTTTATGGAAAATCCCTTTCTATTACCACATAGTAAAATTATACCGCAACATCCTATTGTATATTTTCCCAGCAGGTAAGCCCTTTTTGACAGGCAGAAGGGTCCCTCTGCTGGCTAAAAAGTGCTACTACAATTATATTGCAGATCAGGCTTGGTGTTTCCTTGACAGAAAATCGTTTCAAACTATATATTCTGGAGCCTATTTTTGATTTTATTTTTGTAACAAATGAAATTCCTTTATTACTTCAGATTAATGGAGTATACTCAATATTGGGGCATCTGCAAGTGCATTTGACGATTGAGTATACCTTGATTATGGTAGTGAATGGGGTTAAAACCATAAATGCCATGGTCGATATTGATTTTACTCATGAGATCTCAATTTCTTCCTCTGGCTAGGAACATCCTAGTTTTCTTATTTTCTTGTAGATGCTTTTCAAAACGACTTTGTCCACATAGGTTGGTGGAAATATGGTTGAAAAGATATAGTAAGAATGCTATAGACTAGGGTACCCATTGGGCCAAAATAAGGGACTTGAATTAGTTCTGCTGTTTTGCCAGTAATCACCTTCGCGATTTGATTCTATATCCGATGATATGAGTAAGGATACAATGTGTACGAACACACAAAATGGTACAAACAGATATTATTGTGTCTTTGTAGGTTTATTCATACATTCTGGTGTTTGCTTAGGCATGGATGTTACTATTGAATACACAACCCCAAATAAGGCTAGGGTCAAACTAACACATTCTGTGCGTCCGTGCAAAACGGACGTACTTTCTGACTGACGACAAGGTAGTGGCCACACAGTCCGTTTTTGTGACTGACGTTTTTTTTGACTGATGTAGATGGGAAATAAAATTAAGATGAAAAACCATTTTGTCCGTCAAAAATGCTGGACGTCAAAAATGCAGTACGTCTGACTACCTTTCATCACTCACACACAAAGCTATGCAGACGTTGCGGACGTGGCGCACTCCGTGCATCCGTTTGCCGCATCCGTTGTGCGTCCGCACTTCGTGTGTGGGTCTCTATTGATCATAATTGTATGCTACCACGGACGTTAAAATGTGCGGCAACACGGACGTGAACACTGCGCTCGTCTGACCCCAGCCTAAGTTGAAAATTTAATTACTTAATATATCTAGTAAAAATCAGTGGAAAGTCTTTGACATTCTTAAGTCAATAAGTCATATAGCTGCAATCTCTATTGATCAGTTTTCAATAAAAGGTTATAGTAAAATATAAAAACATTCTCCCATTATAACCATGCGCTAAATATTATTCTTGTCATATAGTGCTGCGCTGATATGCATGCAGTAATACACTTGACCACCGGAAAGCAGACTTGCACCTGCTTTTTTTGGATTTGTTATTCATCAATATCCTTATATCATATTATTACATTTTTTCGCACTTAATGATCAATTCTATTTGGATCTGAAAAAGACATTTAGGCTGGCTTATTTTATAATTCTCCATAGTTTAAAGAAACTGAGTTTTGTATTTGCACTTTGTGCATCCCATGAAAGAGCAAGGAATTTTGAACGTCCAACAAAATACCTCTTCAAAACTTACTTAGTTGTTGACAAATTGTTTTCCTATGTTCATTTAAGTATACAATGAATGCATTGTATCAAAGCTCTCTAAATGTTAATTTGGTTCTATCAGTATACACTGATACCTTTTTGTCATAAATATGTATATAAATATAAAGCCAGAGATGGAGATAGATGGATAGTTAATGGGAAATTAATTAAAATGTATCAATCCGGCTCTGGTTCCCAGCCATCCTAAATGACCACAGCTCCCATCAGCACTGTGCCTGCAAAGATTCAAACGGGGCTGTCCCTGTCTCTCTCCCTCGAGTGGGCTGCGATTGGTGGGATTTTCCCTTTGAACATGCTCCAACCACACAGAGCCAACCGTGGGGCGGCAGCGCCCTCCCTGCTCCTCCCAAACTCCCAGACAGGGAATGGCACCTAGCACAAGGCCGTTCGCCTGAGGCCTCCATTTAACAACCACCCAAATGCTTGGTGTGGCTTTCCTGCTTCTACCTGTGGCCCGGACTCCTGCTCCGCTGATACACGGTGATTTTGCTGCTGGGAGGAGGGTCGAGGCCCTGGTCGCCATATTGTGGCCCACATCATCACCACTACATCGACCACTGGGATCCAGCAGCCAGGTATTTCCCTCGCTGGAGCAGGGCCCCCACTCAAATATTGAGGCTGAACTCTTTTTCATATTATCTCCCTCTGGGGAAACAGTAAACCCCCATTTCTCAAACTTTCCTATCAGGATTCTTATCCTTATTTTTTTGGACCTCACCCAGTGAAGTCTACTTTGTCTTAACCCTCCTTCACCTTGTAAAGGAGAAACCGTAAGACAAAGACACATTTTAGGGACACCAGAAAGAGGGTGGAAAAGGAGAGAGATGGTTTTTTAATCCTTCTTTCCCCTTCCAACATAGTGCAGAGATAAAAATTCTATAGCTCTGTGCAACACTACTCTATTTTCCTGTCTATATCATTCACGTTATTGTTGTTCAAGCTTGCGAAAATAACATTCTCTCATGGATAAATTCGTAGCATAACCAACTTTCAAAAAACACACTACAAAACCTCCTAGACTTCAGAAGAAACAATTATTATATGACCACGTTGCCAGACTTGCCACCATCTGTCCTAAAACCCCATTTTTGAGGCACAATCCCAAGAACCTAAATCCTCCTTTTGACAACACTCTCTCATTGCTCCAATTTCAGCACTGGAAGCCAGACAATCTGCAACGGATGGCGACCTCACCTCGCTTAAAGTAATGTTCCAAAACCAACAAGCCATGATCAATTATTCCCTTCAAGAGAAGTTGGACGATCTGGAAAATAGAAGCCACCGCAATATCCTGCACTTTATCTGCATCCCTGAATAAGTTCCCTCTACAGAATTGGTTACCCTTCTCCATTAGTGGCTCCCATCTGTGCTCTCTATTTCTGGCGACAAACTTCACCCAATCCAAATCGAAAGGTCTCATCCCCTGGGAGTGACCACCCCTGCTGAAAACGCAAGGCCTCGCCTGGTCATTACGAAATTTCTGAATTAGCAAGATGGGATCAAAATTCTTGCATCCTACAAAAAGCTCACATTGCTTACTTATGAGCATCACAAAATTTAGATTTTCAGAAATTATCACAAAGGCATCAAATTTGCCATTCTATACCCCGCTACACTGCACCTTCAAATCAGTAGCAAATCTCTGTCCACACCCTCACGTAGAGTAGCCGACCTCTTCCTCCACCAAGGATTGAGAGATTGGCCCAACCCTTTTTTATGTCACCAGTGGTATTCTCACCTACTAAAATGTTCCATTTTTCCCTATGTATATAGTTGCCTTCAAATGGCCTCTGTCCAACTCCCTGGTCAGAGATTTCTTCCGACACTGTGAGGGGAGGTTCCCCGGCTTGAGCTGGGCCTGGGGACTCCCCTTTTCTTCTTGACAATATCACTCAATTTTCCTAAATTTTAAGAAGAGGATTGGATAGGAATAAGATGCATCCAGATGGGAACTCTTCGTCCTCCTCCTCCTTCCACATCTTCTACTGAAATGTTAATGGTGCAAACACACCCATCAAACAATGGAAAATTCTCACCTTATTATCCCACAAACAGCCTCACATTATCTTCCTCCAAGAAACTCACTGGTCCAAATCCGCAACATCGTCTTTCATGGCCAAATGGATCTAGAACTGTTTCACCGCTAAATACAGCTCCAAAGTCATGGGAGACGCCATTCTTCTCCACTCGTCCTTGTCATACGTCATTGATTACTGTATTGTTGATCCAGCCACGACCACCATCAGATCAGCCATGATGTCTCCACTTGCATCCAAACGCATGGCTACATAATCACATGAACCATGCAACCTAGTGCTAGTTTTGCATTTACGATCTGCGGTATAGCATGGCCACATTCATGGTAACTGAGCATTAATGGAAGATCCAGCTCATTTAGAACAAGTGGATTGGTAAAGATTGTGTGCAGACTAGCTAAAATTACTAAGCCTCATACAATCATTACTGCTCAACACAGGACACTGTCTAGCATGTAGTTCATGCTCTTCTAGTCCAAAAGCACGGTATTTAGTGTCTCTAAATTTGTAACGTTCACTTTGTATTTTCAATTTCTAAATAATAAAACAATAAAAAACTTCTTTAACACTTGCTATTTTGGACCATCCTGTACCCTTATCGAATGCAGAGTTTAGTTATTTTTCTCTCATAACTATAATTTCACCAAAAACCAGTCCGTACAGAAATAAAAGGTGCCTTCTAAACACCATTCTTTATTCCCTCTGGTAAATGTACGTAGGGCAGCTCAGAACTGCTGCAGTTGCCTACTTCCTCTCCCCTTGACAAAACAGTACCCTGTATAGTTCCTTTTAGTGTCACCTTTTAATTACGGTTTAAATAAGAACAATATCACATGTGAAAACACAAAACTACATGTGACTTTATTCCTAATTTTAACATTATCGTGTAATTTATTTTCTATTTGCAAAGTGGTGCCACGTATATATTTTTTGTTGATGGACATCAAAAATAATTCTACAAAAAAATGTATTCGGGTGAACATGAACGCCAATCAACGACAGCTGGACCAATCAGTCTATCCTGATAATCAAGTTAGCATTGTTCTGAGTTAATAAAGGCTTGTTCTAGTTTTATTCTTGTGCACTATTCATTTTCTAATTTACTTCATTCATACAACATACAATACATTACATGATTTAATTCCTTATTTTCATCTTTCTTCTAGTCACAATTAATGGTGCTGGGAAGCTGTTTATAATCCAGCACAACAGGCAGTGGAGGGATTTCAAGCTTCTTCTTTCTCTTACAGTTGGCTACACATTTTTCATCTGACTCACAGCATTAAGCATAAAGACGCCTAAATAAAAAAGGGAAATATTCAAAATACAACCATTCAGAAATTCAAGTTCAGTGCAGCTGAACAGCTCTCTGAAAATTCGCTAGAATATAAACAGTTGTGAGTATTTTCTATATTTTTCTATATGTTATCAAATATATATATTATACAAATCAACGAATTTGTTGGGAGCGCAATAGGATATGGAATAGATGTTTTCTTCCACAAGTTGATCTGATATTGATTGTAATCAGCAATATACTCTAGAATATATAAAAAATACAAAATAATGGCGCAATATTTTCACATACAGATGATAGATTTGGAATGTGTATATAGAACCACTCACAAACAGAGAGCCTACTGGCTCGTGGATACACGCAGATAAGCCTCTAAGGGGGGCTTTGTCCCATCAAGCGATTCACAGGGTCTAGTTGATCGTGTACCAACAGTCTGTCATCACAGGAGAATTCTCTCAAAAAGAAATGGAGATAGACATAGCACAAAATCTTTCATATAGGAAGTATATATCACCATAAGTCGAATTACTCACTGAGCCTCCCTTACGATAAATGATCCAGTTCTAAGCAAAATACTGCCAGAAAGACCTAGAATAATTTTTAGAGGAGGAAAAAAATCTCAAAAATAATCTAGTCCTAAAACCAATGAGAAGCAGGGACCTGAACAATTTTTTGGCCTAACTCCTGGTTTTTATGGATGCGGCCAGTGTATATCATGCCGCAAAACGAGGAGTAATAAAAGGATAATAAAACAGTTTAATGCAGGAACGAGAGGATCTAATTATAAAATTAAAGATAAAGATTATTTTGTATTTTTTATATATTCTAGAGTATATTGCTGATTACAATCAATATCAGATCAACTTGTGGAAGAAAACATCTATTCCATATCCTATTGCGCTCCCAACAAATTTGTTTGTATTTATTTTAGACTTATATGGGTGAGAGACACACCTGGTGGTGAGCTGCACAATTGTGAATAATTGTTTTCAATAGACCAGCTACTATATATTAATTATAGCGCCAAACACTCTTAACACTCCAGAGGTGTTTTTCTTCCTATATCGTGTCTATGTTCCCATTTATGCAAATAAATAAATGCAGCCTTGCAATTAGCTGGTGTCCTTTTTTAACATTCATTAAAAGAATGTCTATTAGGAGATTGTAAATATTGAGTAAACGATAAAGACATTTTTTGAGTAGATTTTTGCAAAAGCCAAAAGTGAGAAACATCAGGGGCCCTGTTCCAACAAACCCTTGAAGCTAACGACTGGGTCCAGGAGGTAGGCAAACAAAAAGCTAGGATAGTACTACACCTGTCTAATGTTCTAGGTGGCTGTGGAAGTGTTTGATGACATTATTTTAACAACTTGATAAAGACACTTTTTAGGAGAGTTATTGGTTACTTATTTAAAAAACGTATGAACCCCAATCTGGATCTATTGGCAAATCCTGTTATCTTAAGTTCTCTGGATTTGGTACATGTAATGGCAAAGTTTGGCAAAGATGGGGAGCAGTAGTCATAATAATATGACTCGATTCTCTGGTAGAAGCAGTGTTAAATTGTGGTCACGTTCTTCAAAGTATTATTGGTGGGACCAATGTCAAAACAAGATTAGTAGGGAAGAAACAGTTTTCTCCCAAGAACTTGCCTTGACCTCAATTGACAATGGTTAATGACTCACACAATTGCTTTTCATAGGAGGCAGTTGTTTAGCAGGCCACCCAAAGGGCCAATACTGCATGTTGCACGTGCTTGACTGTAACCTTCAGCATGTGTGGAGATTATTTTATATATATATATATATATAACGGTC
The DNA here is from genome assembly GCA_009667805.1 of Leptobrachium leishanense. Lineage (NCBI taxonomy): Eukaryota > Metazoa > Chordata > Amphibia > Anura > Megophryidae > Leptobrachium > Leptobrachium leishanense. The sequence goes on along the minus strand of CM019067.1, from coordinate 178,362,334 downwards.
CATGCAAAAGTAATGCTGGCGGCACTCTGGGTCTTTGCAATAGAATTATTAAAGAGAAGATCGACGTTTCAGTCCGCTATCCGACTGAAACGTCGATCTTCTCTTTAATAAATCTATTGCAAAGACCCAGAGTGCCGCCAGCATTACTTTTGCATGGACAGTTATAATAGCCAAGCGCTGCACCGGGCAGGGGACTTATCATTTTCTGAGTGCAGGAACAGACTGGATATATATATATTTATTATTGCAGAAGCCACCTGCACATCACAGCAATTCAAAGAATTGCATCCCGGAGCTCCTGTGCCACATTCCCCATATGGAGCAAGGAATTCTGGGTAGGATATGCTAACGACATCTGTCTCACTTTTATACATCCTGGGTCTGTTATTACACGGAACCCTAAAATCAATGCTATGCCATACTATGGCTTTCTAGCAGAGATAAGGTTCATGCAACTGGTCAGAGCCACTCCTAGGACAGCACTGTTTTGGGTTTGTTGGACCCTCATAAGCTAGGAGCTAGACATGACCAGTTGCAGTGGATGCTTGGACCCGTAGGAGTGTCCTAGGAGTGGCTTTGACCAGTTGCATGAACCTTATCTCTGCTAGAAAGCCATAGTATGGCATAGCATTGATTTTAGGGTTCTGAGTAATAACAGACCCAGGATGCATAAAAGTGAGACAGATGTCATTTGCATATCCTACCCAGAATTCCTTGCTGCATATGGGGAATGTGGTACAGGAGCTCTGGGATGCAATTCTTTGAATTGCTGTGACGTGCAAGTGGCTTCTGCAATAATAAACATAACTAATTATAGCGTGGAGGCTTTTTGTCTCACTTTTTGCCCTCCACCACAAATATATATATATATATATATATATAAATATATATAAGTGACCCAGCACTGCCACAGGGCACCATAGCACTGTCCACTAGGGTAATTCCATCACAGTCTCTTTATGAATTGCACGGTTTATTAATGCAGCTTTCTCAAATTAAACCAAAATATAGCAGAACATAAAACCTGGCTCATCTGAGTTCTAACTAACTTTTTCTCTTTCGGTTCACTATTTTTTTTTTTTTAAATAACAGTACAAAAATACATAGTAATCCAGTATTATTACAATCTTTCTATCAAATATAATACTATAAATTTACATCTGAGTACTACACAGTGAACAAATATAATTGGATTACACACAAAAAAGACATTGAGGGAGCAGAGCTATCTATTCTCATTGTATACTCCAAGTTTCAGACGCACACTTTTGTTTAAAAGAAATAATGAATTAGGTTAGTATATAAATCATTGATGTTGCAGTTCCCGAAGGAACTTTCCTCAGGATCCTGAGGCCTGTTCTGAGTGCAACCTGTCCTGTTAAACAGCTATATGGTCTTGGCCACCGTGGAGCAGCTCAGTTTCAGGCTGGACGTCCACTGGATTCGTAGTCGTATGACCAGGAACAATATCGGTCTCGCGACTTGGTCTGACGAGGGTCGTCCACGGCATCAGACTAGCGATCAGTGACTATGGATGACTATGGACCCAAAAAACAGTTTATTGTTGTCTTCTTTTTTTCTGAGACTATTGCATATTGCATTCTGCTTTTGGAAACACTGCAGTCCTTTTGTGTGAGAAAAGGGATATGGATATGGAGGATTGGATTATTATTATTCTTTATTTATAAAGCGCCAGCATATTCTGCAGCGCTGTACAGTGGGCACAACATAGACAGGGTTACAGCACATTGAACAACATTTTACAAACCAGTATTTTTATTATTATTATTATTATTCTTTATTTATAAAGCCCAGCATATTCGCAGCGCTGTACAATAAGCACAGTATAGACAGGGTTACAACATTTGAACAACATTTGACAAACAGTACAGGAGGAGATGAGGGCCCTATTCCGTAGGAACTCACAATCTGGGAGGGTTGGGTTGGAAACAGGAGGAGAGGACTGTAAGGTGAGAGTGATTGATGGTTGCGTCAGTGAGTTGGGTGGTAGGCTTCCCTAAATAGGAAGTTTTAAGGAGCGTTTGAAGGAAGAGAAGTTAGGTGAAAGTCTGACAGTACGAGGGAGAGCGTTCCAGAGAGTGGGGGCTGCGCGTGAGAAATCCTGCAGTCTATCATGGGAAGAGGTGATGCGGGGAGAAGCTAGTCGCAGGTCACTGTTTGACCTTAGGGAGCGGGCCGGGGTGTATTTGGTGATTAGTGAGGACAGGTAGTGGGGAGCTGAGTTAGTGAGGGTTTTGTAGGTAAGGATAAGGATTTTGAACTTAATTCTGCAGTGGATGGGGAGCCAGTGAAGGGACTCGCAGAGGGGAGCGCAGAGACAGAGCAGCGGGTGAGGTGAATTAGCCTGGCGGAGGCGTTCAGGATGGATTGTAGGGGGGAGAGGCGGGACAGAGAGGCCAGATAAGAGATTATTGCAATAGTCGAGTCGGGAGATTACCAGGGCGTGTATGAGTTGTTTTGTGGTGACAGCGGTAAGAAATGGCCGAATTCGGGAAATATTACGCAGTTGGTATCGCAGGAGGAGGAAGAGCCTTGATGTGGGAGAGAAGGAAAGAGCAGAGTCAAGTGTAACTCAAGAAGCGAACTTGTTTGATGGGGAATTCATTTATTTTATTTATTTATAAAGGATTTTACCAGGAAGGATACATTGAGATTTCTCTCGTTTTCAAGTATGTCCTGGGTTCGAGAACATTGAGTGGTTACAGAAATACAAAATAGTAAAATGCAAGATATTAACACAGGACCAAATATACAGATTAACAGAAAAATAAATATGGAGGAAATGTAGTCATTATGTTACATGTTTACAGGTGCATTTTGTATTGAGGTATGCTAATAGGGAGCTCTTAAGGGACTTTAGACTGGGGGAAGATTTGACGGCGTCTGGGAGGTTATTCCATATTTGCGGTGCTCTGTAGGAAAATGCGGATCGAGCCATTTTCTTTTTGTATTGCGGTATTGCAAGTAAGGTGCTGGTCCTGGATCTGAGGTTATAGGATGAGGGAACTGCTGGGGGAAGCAGCATATTCAGGTAGGGTGGTAGCTTCCCAGAAAAGCTCTTAAACACCAGGTTGGAAAGGTGAAGGGTGCGTCTAGAGTCCAGCGATGGCCAGTTTAGTTCTTTTAACATGTCACAATGGTGGGTCATGTAGTTACATTGTAGCACAAAGCGACAGAATGAGTTATACAATGTAGTAAGTTTCTGGAGGTGTGTTTGCGGGGCGGCTGCATACACTACATCTCCGTATTCAATGGCTGGCATAAGCATTTGTTGTACAATCTGCTTTCTTACCGCGGGGCTCAGGCAGGATTTGTTTCTGTACAGGGCACTAGTTTGGGGTAAAGTTTAGATGAGAGTTTTTCGATGTGGGGGCCAAAATAGATTTGGGTCTAACCACATACCTAGGTATTTGAGAGAGGTGACTGTGGTCAGTGTGCCGTTTGATTTTGTCCCAACACATAGATGGGGTGTTTGCAATTTGTGTAGTTTAGGTGCAGTTCCAAAGAGCATTGTAACTGTTTTGTCAGTATTTAGAAAAAGTTTGTTATTTGCTATCCACTTTTCTACCCCTGTGAATTCTTCTTGCAGCACGGCCTCCAGCTGCGGGAGATTTGGTTTGCTGGTATAGATTACCGTGTCGTCTGCGTACATGTGTACAGTTGAAGCTTTGCAGACATTGGGCAGATCGTTTATGAATATTGTGAATAGCAGGGGGCCAAGTATCGAGCCTTGGGGTACACCGCACGTGACTGGGAGGGGAAGGGAAGTGCTGTCAGAAATGGACACAAATTGAGACCTGTCAGACACATATGATTGGAACCAGGTTAACGTACTATCACCAATACCAGAGTTTTTAAGTTTTTGTAATAGGATGCCATGGTCTACTGTGTCAAAAGCTTTGGCAAAGTCAAGGAAGATGGCTCCAGTTAGATTTCCTTGTTCCATGCCCGCTTGGATATCATTACAAACTTTTAAAAGGGCAGTTGTAGTTGAATGGTTTGGACGAAAGCTGATTGATTGATGTGGGTTAATAGTTCTGATACTGATAATAATCACGTAATTGAGTGTAGACACATTTTTCCAGAATTTTTGACATTACAGGGAGCAGTGATATCGGGCGGTAGTTGGATACCAAAGTATTGTCTCCACTTTTATGGATAGGTACCACCCTTGCAGTCTTCCAGAGTATGGGTATGTATCCAGTCGCCAGTGATTCATTAATCAGGGTTGCGACAGGTTTAGCAATTGCTGGTGCACTGATTTTCAGCAGCATTGCTGGATTTGATCAGGTCCAGACTGTATTTCATTTTTTGGTTACGGAGAAGTTTAGTGATGGCACCGACAGGCACAGGCCTAAAACTGAATAGGTCTGGGTTACGGGGTTTTTGCACTGTTGGTGGGTCCTGACCTTCGTGCGGCCTTTCTGATTGCGTTTCATTTCCTAGCTTAGCAATGAGGGTGGTGGCGCATCCAACAAAATAATTATTAAAAGCATTTGCTACATCTAGGGGTGTTGTACAGTTTGGTTGTTTACTTTTAAAGCAGCTGGTTGGGAGTGGCTGGGGGGTGCTTGTATGTTACTTATGATTTTCCAAAAATTTCTGGGTTTGATATGTTATTGTTTAAATTTTCATTGAAGTATTGGGCTTTAGCCATTTTTTGTTTCTTTTGTGCATTCATTCCGGCATTTTCGGTATTCACAGTGATCGTTCATGGATCCAGTACTCTTGAACTTTGACCACAGGAGTCTCTAAAACTGGTACATATGCGTGAGGTCAGCTGTAACCCAGGGGAGATGGGCCCCTTTTACTCGCACTTTACGCAGCGGGCATGGGAATTCCAGACTTGCAGGAGCTCAGACTGAAAGTATTCAACTGCACAGTCTAGGTCTGGGATTAGGTTTAGCCTGTACCAGGGGAGCTGTTTGAGATCACTTAGGAAGGATTCAAGAATAAATTTCTTGAAAGACCTGGTGGTTATTACCTTTGGGGGAGATTTCAAGGCCTTTATTTTGCGCACGCAATACACTAGACAATGGTCACTAAAGCTATTAGCAAGAACGCCTGCCTCCTGTATTCTATCAGGAGATGAGGAGAGAATCCAGTCCAGCAAGGTATGGTTAGGGCTTTTCATATTAATGCGAGTGGGGGAGGAGATTAATTGAGTTAGCTGCAAAGTTTTAAATAGTGTGCAGTGTTTATTGTTTTTAGGATTTAGCCATCTGTATTAAAATCACCGAGGACCAGCAGTTCACTTTTTTGGTTTTGGAAATGTGATACCTCCACCGTGATAGAGAAGTCAGGAGGTGGGGAGGCATTGGAGGGAGGAAATAAGTAGGAGTTCAGTCTTTGACATGTTGATCTTTAGGTGGTGGGAGGCCATCCAGGAGGAGATGCCAGATAAACAGTACTGACTTTTGAAAGGACAGGGGGAGAGAGATCAGGGGTAGAGGTAGATCTGAGTGTCATCAGCGTAGAGGTGGTAATTGAAGCCAAAGCTGTTGATGATTTTGCCCAGGGAGGAGGTGTAGATGGAAAAGAGCAGGAGGACCAAGGACAGAGCCTTGAGGTACACCAACAGATAGAGGCAATGAGGAGGAGGAGTTTCCAGCAAAGGACACACAGAAGGACCTGTTGGATAAATAGGATTCGACCCAAGCGAGTGCTGTGTCACCGAGACCCAGAGAGTTGAGGGTCTGTAGAAGTAGGGGGTGGTCAACAGTGTCAAAAGCAGCTGAGAGGTCGAGCAGGATGAGAATAGAATAGTGGCGTGTTTTTTTAGCAGTTAGGAGGTCGTTGGTGACTTTGGTGAGGGCAGTTTCAGTTGAGTGTAGGGGACGGAGCCAGATTGCAGGGGGTCAAGTAGGGAATTGGAGGACAGGAAGAGGGAGAGGCGGTTGAAGACTAGTTTTTCTAAGAGCTTTGATGTGAAGGGAAGCAGGGATACAGGACGGTAGTTGGATGGAGAGTTGGGATCGAGGATGGTTTCTTTAGTAAAGGGGTAACTAGCATGTGTTTGAAGGCAGATGGAAAGGAGCCAGTGGAGAGAGATAGGTTGAAGATGTGTGTGAGAAGGGGTGAGGGAGGAGGAGAGGGGAGGAATTAGATGTGAGGGAATGGGGTCGAGCAGGCATGTGGTGAGATGTGAGGAGGACAATAAGGAATTGACTTCCTCCTCAGTGGCTGGGAGGAAGCGACAGAGGGTGGCAGAGGGGACCTCTGGGAGTGGAGGTGGCAGATAACTATCTTGTGTTGGGATGTTGCTTCTGATATTTAGAGTTTTACTGAGGAAGTAGTCTGCCAGGTCTTGAGCACTGAAGGCAGCTGTGGGGGGAGGTGCAGGTGGGTAGAGGAGGGTGTTGAAGGTGGACCAGAGCCGTTTAGGGTTGGAGGACAGCGTAGATATAAGAGATGAGAAGAAGGATTGTTTGGCCAAGTGGAGGGCAGAGGTGTATGACCGGAGAATAAACTTGAAGTGAACAAAATCAGCTTCAGAGCGGGATTTCCTCCAGGCACGCTCTGCAGTGCGGGAGCATCTTTGCAGGTAGCGTGTCTGGAGGGTGTGCCAGGGCTGAAGCTGGCGGCGTGGGGCCTTACAGAGTCGAAGAGGAGCAAGAGTGTCTAGAGCAGAGATAAGAGTAGTGTTGTAGTGATTAGTGGCAGCATCAGGGCAGGTGAAGGATGAGGTATGAGGGAGGTGGTGAAGTAGGTTGGAGAATTGATGGGGGTCCACAGCATGTAGATTTCTGCGAGTGTGTGTGCGGGGTGGGGGAGCAGGGTGTTTAGGAAGTCCAGATAGGTTGAAAGAGAGAAGGTGGTGGTCAGAGATGGGGAAAGGGCGACAGTTGAACTCAGAAATGGAGCAGAGGTTGGAAAAGACAAGGTCAATAGCATGACCATCGCGGTGGGTAGGGAGGAGGGAGGATTGTGTGAGTCCAAAGGAGGACGTGAGTGAAAGAAGTTTGGAGGCAGCAGGGGCGGAAGGATCATCAATGGAAATGTTGAAGTCCCCAAGAATTAGGCATGGAAGATTAGAAGACAGGAAGTGAGAAAGCCAGGTAGCAAAGTGGTCAAAGAACTGGTACAGGAGGAAACGAGGCCCTATTCCCGTGGGAATTTACAATCTAGAAGGGTTGGTGGTGGAAACAGGAGGAGAGGACTGCAGGTGAGAGTGATGGACTACAAGGTGAGTTGATGGGTTGGTTGGGGCAGTGAGGTGTATCAGTGAGTCGGGTAGTAGGCTTCCCTAAATAGGAATGTTTTAAGGGAGCGTTTGAAGGAAGGCAAACTAGGAGAGAGTCCGACAGTACGAGGGAGAGCGTTCCAGAGGGTGGGGGCTGCGCGTGAGAAATCCTGGAGCTATTCATGGGAAGAGGTGATGCGGAGAGAAGCTAGGCGCAGGTCTGAATGAGCTAGTTCGGTATGTGAATTTGAATCCCTTTGCACCGCTGAAAAAGGACCTAAAATTCATTCACTCTGTCCGCTACCCAAACATGGCTAGTCCCACCCATCTCCCATACACAAAATATACATTCAAATATCAAAAAATTGAATATAATAGCAATTTAACTCCCCTAATCAACTTCTCAGCATCCATCTCGTTCCCTGATCATCTGGCTGTCTGAGTTGCTTGTGCGATATTTCCAAAATTTTTGGTCTGATCGCTAGTCTGCAGCAGACTTCAAAAGTCGCTGGAAGTCGCTTCACAAGTCTGACGCAATGGACGATGGTACATTCACAATAGTGTTGTTGGATTGGTCTGACGACACGGACGACTTTGTGCAATGTCGTTGTCACACGAATACGGACCCAGTGGACGCCCAGCCAGAGGGTCTTGGCAATCTTCTTATAGCCTAGGCCATCTTTATGTAGAGCAACAATTCTTCTTTTCAGATCCTCAGAGAGTTCTTTGCCATGAGGTGCCATGTTGAACTTCCAGTGACCAGTATGAAAGAGTGAGAGCGAGACCACCAAATTTAACACACTTGCTCCCCATTTACACCTGAGATCTTGTAACAATAACGAGTCACATGAGACTGGGGAGGGAAAATGGCTAAATGGGCCCAATATGGAATTTTTTTACTTAGAGGTGTATTCACTTTTGTTGCCAGTTTAGACATTAATGGCTGTGTGTTGAGTTATTTTGAGGGGACAGCAAATTTACACTGTTATACAAGCTGTACACTAACTACTTTACATTGTAGCAAAGTGTAATTTCTTCAGTGTTGTCACATGAAAAGATATAATAAAATATTTACAAAAAACATTGTGTAATTTGTTGACCGGTCTAATAGTCCTCCATTCTCAAGGTCAAGCCTTTGGTTCTTGCACACTGTGATAGAAATTTGTTTTTCCGCTCACCTGATCTCTGTTCCAGTAGGAGATATGACTTTGTTTAAAGTGTAGCAATTCTTACAGAAATACATGCTTTCAATCTTAATTTTTTTTGTTCTTTAACGTATTAAAGCTGAGGATAATCATAATGATGACAAAGATCAGGTTTATGTCTCATCAGAGTTACTCCACACAGCATCTCACCTTATTCCAGTGCCAGATGCTGCCTGGTGGGCTATGGGGGGGAAGGGGGGTATCAACCAAACTTGCATGATTGTCCCTGTGTGCTGATGCTTTTATGCTTGCTCCTCAGGTAAATAGAGGAGGCCTGTATGATGGACCACCTGCTATTCTGTTATACCTCCATTGATGTGCATTAGGGAAGTTGGGAGGTGATTTACTTAACCCCTTCACTACAATGGTTGAATATACTCAATTCTCAAAAGCTTTTGCAGGAGCCCAATATCAAGTATATTTGTTCTGGTCATATAAGGGTTTACTGCAAAGGAATTGCATTTACTGCAATGAAATGGAGTAAATGTGCCTGAGAATGTGCCCCCGAATCATATAATCAAGGGCAGCTCCAGATGTGGTGAGGCCTTAGGTGAAGCTCAGTTATGAGGCCCCACACGGCCAGAGACTGGGTTACTCCCAGAAAAAAACTCAGAATAATGTGCAGTGTGTATGAGTATATCACAGAATCCACATAAATAAAGCTCACAGTAATATGTGGTGTGTATGAGCATATCACAGAGCTCCACGGCAATAATTGTGCAGCGTGTGAACATCTCAGAACTCCACAGCAATAAAAGTCACAGTAATTTGTGGTGTGTATAAGCATATCACAGAGCTCCACAGCAATAATTGTGCAATGTGTGAACAAATCTCAGAGCTCCACAGCAATAAAAGTCACAGGGCCACATTACAATCTTGACGCTAACGTTAACGCTCACCTGCGTGAGCATTAACATTAGCTGCGGTGTCTACCGCATATTACAAGCCAAATGCAAACGGGTTAAGTAACCCATTTGCGTTTGGTACTTTGCGCTTTTCAGCATCAGGTTACTGTACTTTGCGCTCCCTATACTTAACATGGGGAGCGCAAAGTGTTAATCAGCGTTAGGATTACAAAGTCCTAACGCAGATTAACGTCCGGCTCTGGTTAGGGGAAAGTTAACCAGAGCCAGGACTTGGTGTTAATGGATTCCGCTTCTGCAGAATCTGTTAACACCAGCCAAAAAATAAAATAAAAATCGTATATTCACCTCCTGTCCCACGGCGAGGACCGCGGCTCTGTCCGCCTCCTCCGTCCAGCGGGAGCAGGGAGAGACCGGGGAAAAAGTTCCTCAGTCTCCCCCTGCGTATCACTACGCCGACCGCGAGGAAAGATCCGACAGGTCATGTGACCGCCGGCATCTGGCTCATTGGAGTCCTGTGGGCTGCCGCGAGGATCCCGGGGCGTAGCGCGCGCTACCAATGCAGGCAGCTTTTTAAGAGCCTGCATTGTAATTCCACGCTAAAACGGAGGCGGTAGGGAGAAAACTGCGGGCGCAGTTTTTTCTCCCAACCTCCCCCGTTTTAGCGTGGTGAATGTAATGTGGCCCACAGTAATGTGTAGTGTGTATGACCGTATCACAGAGCTCTACAGCAATAAAACTGATGGTAATGTGTGCTGTGTATTACAGAGCTGCAATATAACAAAACTCGCATGTAATCATATATTAAAATATATCATTAGAATTTGTAAGGGTTCAGACTGTGCTCAGTGTAGCAAGATGGGGTTGTGAGCCCAGGATGCAGTGATAGAGGCAGGGTTACGGTATAACAAAGGGTGTTTATTAGAAATAAACACTATAGCTCAGAATCCGGCAAGGAACAGACAAAGGCGAAGTCAGGGTTAAGCAAAAGGGTCTGGTACACGGGGGTCCTAGATGGGTCCGGCAAGGAACAGACAAAGGCGTAGTCAGGGTTAAGCAAAGGGGTCTGGTACACGGGGGGTCCTAGATGGGGGGCAGAAGGATGGGAGGGTACCGGTTTATGGAGCAGAAGAATGTCCAGATAATACAGAGGGTCTTTGGTTGCAGAATTCAGGTAAAGGTCCAGAAGGTTCAGGGAGCTTTGGTGCATAGATTCACAGCCAGGTAACAGCAATGTGGAAGTGAGTTCTAGAGGGCGTAGCTTCCTGATAAAGTGGGATAATCAGGGGAAGGTGTGGTCAGGTGAGGTTCTATGGCTAGGATGTGAGAGTTCAGGATGTGCAGAGTCTATACAAAAAGTCCTGGAACCTGCAGGGGGCCTGCAGGATGTGAAACCAAAGGGGGTGCCAGGGGGTGAGGGCCTCCAGGACCTTACAGAATTACATAAAAATCCAGGAATTCCACACATAAAAATAAAACCTGCTCCTGTGTTGCTACTGCTGGGAGTACACATGTTGGGCATAGGGCACCATGAAGACTCAATAAGAGAGCAAACATATATTGAAACATAGCCATACTGTCGATGGATCGGTACCTCAGGACTTTTTCAGGAATCCTGAAGGACTGAACCATCGACAGTATGGCTATGGATTATAGATATTTGTTGCTCTCTTATTGACTATACGACTCTCCGTGGTGTGCTATGTCTGACATGCATTTATACTATAATTGATTTTAATATACACTCACTGGCAAATTTATTAGGTACACCTGTTCAATTGCTTATTAACACAAATTGCTAATCAGCCAAACACATGGCAGCAACTCAATGCATTTAGGCATCTATACGTGGTGAAGATGACTTGAAGTTCAAAGTGACTTTGAATGCAGCATGGTTGTTGGTGCCAGACAGGCTGGTCTGAGTATTTAAAAAACTGCTGATTTACTGGAATTTTCACGCACAACCATCTATAGGGTTTACAGAAAATGGTCCCAAAAAGAGAAAATATCCAGTGAGCGGCAGTTGTGTGGACGAAAATGCCCTATTGATGTCAGAGAAGAATGGGCAGACTGGTTCAAGAGGTTAGAAAGGCGTTGCCTGGTCCGATGAGTCTCGATTTCAGCTGTGACTTTCAGATGGTAGGGTGAGAATTTTGCAGAAACAACATGAAAGCAGGGATCCACCCTGCCTTGTATCAACAATTCAGGCTGGTGGTGGTGGTGTAATGCTGTGGGGGATATTTTCTTGGCACACTTTGGGCCCCTTAGTACCAACTGAGCATTGTCCACGGCCTACCCAAGTATTGTTGCTGACCATGTGTATCCCTTTATGACCACAGTTTACCCATCTTCTGATATCTGCTTCCAGCAGGATAATGTACCATGTCACAAAGCTCATATCACCTTAAACTGATTTTTTGAACGTGACAATGAGTTCACTGTACTCCAAAGACCTTCAAAATCACCAAAACTCAATCCAATAGAGCCTCTTTGGGATGTGGTGAAACGGGAGATTCGCATCATGGATGAGCAGCCAACAAATCTGCAGCAACTGTGTGATGTTATCTTGTCAAAATGGAACAAAATCTCTTGAGGAATGTTTCCAACACCTTGTTCAATCTATACCATGAACAATTAAGGCAGTTCTGAAGGGAAAAGGGGTCCAACTCTGTACTAGCAAGGTGTACCTAATAAATAGGGATGAGCTGTTCGGTTCGATCAGTTCGGAGTTTGACTCGAACATTGGCAGTTCGAAAGTTCACGAACTTCGAACTTTTTGGCGTGTTCGGCTCGAGTTCTAAATTTTTTTTTGAGAAAAGTATAAACAAATGCTTAAAAAAATACTAAAAAATCTAGAAATAAAAAGACTCTTTACTGCAGAATATTATAAGCAACGGTTTATTAGATATTGAATTAAAAAAGTACCTAGTGTCTAGGTGCAAAGATTCTCGCCTCTAAATGACCTGTGCTCTCTAACAACAGGTGTTTAATTAGTGTTTGGAAATAACATGTGCTTCTAATTAGCAATTTGCTTGCAGACTGGGTGGGGGCTCCTGCACATGTATGAACAAACACTGTGCTTGTTTTGAATTCTAAGAAGTGTTAATTTCTACTATATGATCCTCTCTGATATGCTGTTTAACCCCTTAAGGACCAGGGCTCTGTAAAGCCAATCATTAATGATGTAGATGTTACGTCATTTGTCATCAAGGGCTTAATAAAATCTTTATCACACTCCTTAGATTTAAACGTAATATTCCAGTATTTGTATGTCATGTACCTCTCCCGAAGGGCCTATGTGAGCATACAATTATTATTGTGTTAGCTTGTACGCTTTATGATAGACATTTGAGTCCCTAGAGTCTCTGACTATCCATTGTCATATATACCTTGCTTTATACATCTAATACATTCCCTCATCTAACAGGATAGTATCCAGTCCCTGTGCATTTTAACCCCTTAAGGGTGGCTAGGTGTCGTGTGTGGGTCTCTGATGGCAATGTTTCTATACATCCTACAAATCCGCCACTTCACGGGCAGGTTATGGGGACCTCCTAGGCACGATATTTGAAGGAATTTTTTGTTTTTATTTTTAACCCTTATTTTATGGAAAACTCGCTGTTCCTTTAAAAACGTCTTTTTTTTAAACTTTTTGTCCTTGTTTCCTGTCCCCCCAGGGCACTACCAGGACCCCCATACACCTTTTATGGCAAATATCTTGCATATATGCCCTCTTGGAGGGCACTTTAAAAGTCGAACTTTTGAGTCCCATTGACTTGCATTGAGTTCGGTTCGTGTTCGAGTTCGAACTCGAACTTTTGAAATTGTTCGAGTTCGAATGCGAGCCGAAGACGGGGGTGTTCGGCTCAGCCCTACTAATAAAGTGGCGAGTGTATAATTGTAATATTTTAGGAAAATTAACTATATATATCATTTTATGTTAATTAAATTAAAATAATTCTAATTAGGGGCGGAGCCAGCTTCCGGTGGATGCAGTCGCATGGTGGAGAGCTCCCCAGCTAATTTTTGATCTATTTGTGTACCTCACCGACTCAACCCCGTCCAACATTTATATCTGGCAGGTGGAACCCGGCTGACCTATTTTACCTGCCCAGGACTGTTGTTTGGGACCCGAACGGCGCTGGTTTAAGTTTTGTGGACTGCGGCCTACAGCCGGCGGCCATCTTTGCGGCGCTACTCACGCTGTTGGGGACATCTCATCACAGTCGCAGCTTACGCCTGACCTCATGGGGAGAAAATCGGGTAAGAAGCCCCAGCTACCAGAGAGCCCCCGACAGAGAGACATCCGCGATTCCATGGGGGACGGCCGACGGAAGAAGCAGGCGCAACCGCAAACCTATATGTCCCCAACGATGAGTTCATCTGACGGTGAGGACCCATACTGGTCAGAGGCCTCGGCAGCAGCCCGGAGATCGCCCCGTCATCCGGGGAAGGTGAGAAGGCCAAAGGATGGTCCGGCTCCCTCGAAATCAGCGGTAGCTGGCACGGTGGGGATAGACCCGATGACCTCCCGGGCTGAGGCAGAGGTGCCCCAGGCCACTCGTGGACCTCTACCCCTCCTGGAGAGCGATATTCAACGCTTATTAGGCGAAACAATGGCGGAGATGAGAGCTATGTGGCAAGCTGACTTCAAGACCATGCGGACAGAAATGCGATCTATAAAAGGTCGGCTCTCGGTTGTCGAGACGCGCGCTGAGGAGACTGCGGTGACATAGGCTCTCCTCGCGCCGCAGATAGAGGCCTTAAATTCCCAAGTCTCGCTGCTCACAGGTGCGGTGGAGGCGGCAGAGGTGCGACATCGCAGGAGGAATGTCCGGATTAGGGGGATCCCGGAGTCGATCGGCGCAGATGCCTTGCTGGCATATGTCAACAAATTTGCAGTACATGTCATGGGGTCGCAGACTGGGACTACCCTCATTTTTAGACACGCTGCCCGTCTTCGGAAGGCGGCCACAGCTCCGGTGGAGTCCCCACGTGACGTGCTTGCAATCGCTGTGGAGGAGATGGATAAACGCAGGCTGATGTCTAACCCGGTTGCCCGAGCCCCGATACTTTATGAGGACCTCTCTCTTACACTTTTTAACAACCTTCCCTTTGTGACGCTTGTGGCCCGGCGGCAGTTTAGGGAGATATCCTCCTTTCTGAGGAGCAAGGGGGTTCGTTATAGATGGGGGGTGGCGGGATCAATGCATATTTGTTATGACAACATGTCCCATCTGGTGTCTACCCCAGAGGCGGCATGGCACCTGTTGCGCACCCTGGGCATCTCGCCTCCTCAGACGACACCTGGCTTAGATCACGGGGGTTCCCCCATTGCCTCGTTGGACCCGGGTTAGGCTAGGGTCAGACTGAGGCAGTGCGAACGCGCGTTCTGGCGCACTTAATCACGGCCGTAGTAGCAGCAAATGCCGGGCAATGACGGCCAATATACGAAGTACGGTCGCACAAAAGTCCGGCCGCGCAACGCAAGTGGAAAATGAACGCATTTTTTTGAGAACGTTAAACCGCTAGTACTGACGTACAGAGTGCGCTGCGTCCGCTAGCGGCGTGTGTGAGTGAATTGGAGACGTCAGACACTGCTAATGTCCGGCCAACATAACGTCCAGATGCAAGAAGTGTTTTATTGATGATCCGTACAAAATCACGGATGAAACTGCGCATCGTATGACCGCTATTGCGTATTCCGTGAAAAAATACGTCCATTCTTCGAACGCACATTTTCACGGACAACGTGAAAAATGCGTTAGTCTGACCCTAGCCTAAGAAGGGTTGGACGGCTGTGCAGCCTTTTCTTTTTTCCCTGGCTGCTACTCACGAGTCGTTGCAGAACATGACTGAGTGCCCTCCATTTCTTTTGGCCCTTATCTTACATCTTTTTCCACTTACACTCCTATTTTATGATAGGTTATGTTTTTTTTTTCTGCACTATCTTTGCCTTTATATTTTTCTGAAGAGCAATGTGTTACCTCCTAGGTGGTTACAGTTCCTTGTACTGGCCCTCCGGGGACCCGCTTATGATGTATCTTCTATTTTGATATGAGTGACTTAATCCTGAATTATATGCACCCTTATAATTCCTTGAAGAGCGAAATGTTATCTTTATGGGTTTACTGTTTCTCGTATTGACCCTGCGGGGTCTTCATGTAGATGTGCCTTTTATTATGTTATGAAAATTTTTTAAATAAAGAATTTAAAAAAAAAAAAAAAAAATCTAATTATATTGATATAAATTATATATTTAAACAAACATTATAATAATTATATTTAAATGTAATATTATTTATATTATAATATGCATGTTGCTCCCCTCTTGTGCTTGCATTTTGTTGCAAAAAGGGGATTAAATCTCAGGGGGCCAAGTGGGAACAGAGCTGTGAGTTCCTCATGGAGGGGAGATGAATAAATCCTAAGGGGTCCAGTAACAACATCTGCCAGCTCTGCAGGGAGAGATGGGGGTTAAATCCTCCCATTTCTACAGGGAGGGGAGGATTGGGGAAGAGTTTAAATCCTCTCATTTCTGCAGGGAGGGGTTAATTCATCCTCTTTCTCCACAGGAAAGTGTTAACTCCTTCCATTTCTGTAGGAAAAGGAGGTTTGGGAGAAGGATAATTCATCCCTTCTTTGCAGGGAAATGGTTAAATCATCCCATTTCTGCAGGAAGAAGAGGGGATAACACCTCCAGCAGAGATGAAAGGAGATAAATCTTCCCAATTCTGCAGGGTCAGGAGAGGGTTAAATCTTTCTAGCACTGCAGGGACGAGAGGGATCTTCATCTTCCCAATTCTGTAGGGGGAGGGGTTGGGGAGAGGGTTAAAAGCTTCCAGCTCTGCAGGAAGGGGTTAAATCTCCCCATTTCTGCATGGAGGGGAGTATTGGGGAGGAAGTTAAATCCTCCCAGTTCTGCAGGTAGGGGAGAGGGATACAGCTCTCCATTTCTGTATGGAGGGGAGTATTAGGGAGGGGTTAAATCTTCACATTTCTGCAGGGAGGGTAGGGCTGGGGAAGGGGTTAAATCCTCCAAGCTCTTCTGGGATGGGAGGGGGTTATATGGCAGCCAGCTGCTTTCAAATGATACAGTAGCTGGTGCTCCACCTTAGGCTAATGAACGCAGTGATCACGTCCGTGTCGCCGCACAGTTTAACGTCCGTCGCAGCATAGAATCGTGATCAATAGAGACCCACACACGAAGTACTGTGCAAGCGGCAAACGGATGCAAGTTAGGCAAGAATGTAAAACCGCTACCACGGCGAAGAGTGCAGCATGTCCGTGTAGCGTTCTGTGTGAGTGCTGAGATGTCAGACGCAGCGCATTTGCGACGTCCAGCACCTTGACGCACAAAATGGCTTTTCATATCCTTTTCAAATTTTTATCATTTTTCATATAAATTTTGTTTCCCATAGTTCCCTTTTTTCCTATGTCTGTCAAAAAAAAATAATGGAACGTGTGGTGTCTACAGTATCTTCCATCAGAACGTACGTCCATTGTGCACGCACGCAGAGTGCGCTCTGACTGCGTTCCTCTGACATTAGCCTTAGTCTGTCTTCAATCTCTCTTGCCTTCATACGTAGCAGTAGATGGGGGTGTTGCAGCCTCTCATTGCAGCCTGCTGGGAGTGGAAGGCAAGATACTTTGTTTTTATGCCGCCAAATAAGCTCTGGTTTCTGGCTCTGGGAGCCCAGTACTGGAACCTTGTGCTCAGGGAAAGGAGTTGAGGAGGCCCCTGAACACATCACCGCCCTTAATCAGAGAAGTAAAAAACAAACTTGTGTCAGAGCTGCCTGGAACTGCAGGGAAACTTACAGACTTGTATTTGTTAGTACATCTAACTTGGAAAGACCCAATAACATTGTAAGGGTCTCTCATATAATTATGTCATTGATTCCCATGTTAGCAGAGGATATGGAATGTGTATAGCAGGGATTACTGTTGAGAGAGGCAGACTAGATAGAGCCCGTCTTGATCCTACATTACATACTGTGTGCTATACACATTCCATATCCTCTGCTAACATGGGAATCAATGACATAATTATATGAGAGACCCTTCCAATGTTATTGGGTCTTTCCAAGTTAGATGTACTAACAAATACAAGTCTGTAAGTTTCCCTGCAGTTCCAGGCAGCTCTGACACAAGTTTGTTTTTTAATTCTCTGCAACCCATCCACAGCTTGATTTTCACTGTTTCTTTTCCTTTGGTGACCCCTAGTGGTCCAAAGTGTAATTGTCCGTCTGGTCCTTCTAATTCAATAAAAGTTAAGCTATAATATACTTTGTATCCACCATCACTGATAGAGATCTGGAAAGATGCATGGAATTTGTCTTGGCAATGATCAAGCTCTGCGTTTGTGAAGTATTAGCATATAAATATTTAGAGGCTTTCCTCTGGTAGTATTGTAACCAATTTTAAAGATATTTTTTGTGGGTAAAAACTGCATTTGATTCCAATGAACGTTTCATTTTGCACTTTCAGTTCTTAGTTAGGGAGGCTGTTTAACCAGCACAAACTTTAACTTGACTCTGAGTTAGCGCACCTACACTTATAACAGTTAGAAGGTCATGACTTTAATTTTAGCTTTCTTATCAAACTTCACTTTTGTTTGAGCTTTGATTTCCTCATCTCCTCATGATTGTAGATCATCTGCTGATCAATAGTGAATCTTGGCCAATGTTACTACTTCAGATAATTGACCCGTCATGTAAGATGCCTGTAGCCACGGTTCAATAAACATTCTGACCCAAAAAGAAATGAAAATAATAAAGGTAATAGGTATCATGTCCTCACCAAAATTGAATCCGTTAGCTTCCAGCTCTACTTTTCAATATTTACAGAAAAACATTAATAAATAGACATGTGCCTTTGAATTTTGAGCGATTTGTCAATTTGTCCGAAACACAAATGAACAAAAGGACACCTCGAAAATGAATCAAACAG
Source organism: Leptobrachium leishanense (assembly GCA_009667805.1). NCBI lineage: Eukaryota > Metazoa > Chordata > Amphibia > Anura > Megophryidae > Leptobrachium > Leptobrachium leishanense. Next base: position 178,344,110 of record CM019067.1, on the reverse strand, counting down.
CAAATTACTCTGGAATGATTTTGTCATTCACAACTTATCAACAGACCCCCTCCCAAAAAAAAAAGAGTTTGCGAGTGATGGGTTAACTCAGAACAGGTGGGAATCATAAGAACACAGTGCCGTCCTATCTGTGTGGGCCATAGTGTTAATGAGTTTTCCGTGGTCTCCAGTGTATTTTGGTGTTGCTGAGCTCACCGATGCGTTCCTTCTTTTTGAGAATGTTCCAAACAGTTGTTTTGGCCACGCCTAATGTTCTTGCTATTTCTCTGATGGGTTTGTTTTGTTTCTTCAGCCTAATGATGGCATACTTCACTGATAGTGACAGCTCTTTGGATCTCATCTTGAGAGTTGACAACAACAGATTCCAAATGCAAATAGCACACTTGAAATGAACTCTGGGCCTTTTATCTGCACATTGTAATTGGGGTAATGAGGGAATATCACACACCTGGCCATGGAACAGCTGAGAAGCCAATTGTCCCATTACCTTTGGTCCCTTAACAAGTGGGAGGCACATCTGCAAACTGCTGTAAGTCCTACACCGTTCACCTGAGTTGGATGTACATACCCTCAAATTAAAGCTGACAGTCTGCAGTTAAAGCACATTGTGGGGGGCATGGCTAGACACCCGACCAAGATGGCCGCAGATTAGTGGAGCTCCTGGCTGACCGGAGAGACCGCAGCACATATTGCACTACCACCAAGATATGGTCCGAGGTTCCTCTCAAGTCCTTGGGCAAGACACCTAATGGTACAAACTCGCCACCCAGGACATACTTGAAAACGAGAGAAATCTCAATGTATCCTTCCTTGTAAAATTCTTTCTCAAAAAAATACATCTACCCCGGTGATTGTTCCTATTGCACCTTTCCTGACCCAATATAACCTGAGGCTAGATAGTTTGCCATGTGGCTATCAATGCACCGCTTAATTATTTTAAGGCATCTCTCTGTTGACTGGTTTGTTGATCATATTATCTATTTTAAAAAGCATACAAAACAACATTAATCATTATGGTGCTGTAGCCTGTAAAATATTGGTCTTGAACGGGTTAAGGAATTTTTGGACATACTTATACGTTGAGTACTCACGAGTCACATATTTAGTGGAATGACTCAAGAGGCCAGATACTTTTCAGCAGCGAACAGCCTGGCTCAATAAGAAAATACACTGTGTGATTGACAGCACTATAATTTTAAGCCATTCACATTCATCACAAATGATAGAGCATCATTATTCTCTTGCTCTTGTTCCAAGTCATCTGAAGTTTCAGCGATACCTTTTCTTCTCAGCGGAGATGGCAAATAGCGTTGCAGGTAAAGACAAAACTGAAACAATATCTCAATCTGTCATGTAGCAAAACTGAAAGGTATTGATTTATAAAAATATATATATATTTTTCCAACAGCAAAAAAATATTCCCATGAATCTGTTAGATTGTCTTGTGGGAATTACATAGTCTTTGTCAGAAGGGAGTTTTTGAAAAGATGGTGCTATTAATACAGGTGACTAATTCAGGTCTTTAGTATAATAAATCTGGTGTTAAGTCTTTTATTTTAAATCAACAGAGCAAATCAGTTCTTCCACAAATCCCCAAGCTGGCCTATCCTTCCTGATATCATGTTTATAAGAAATTACGACTTTGAAATTGTAATGATGTCTGAAACACAGAAGAAATAAAATCTAGGTCGACATTTGTAACAGGCAGCATTCATTTTATTGTGGTTTAGATAAGCACGAACACTGCAGTTAGCTTTCTTTGTTCTTTTTCTACCTTTCACATCACATAGTAAAATGATTTATTTTCACTAACTTCTGGATTTCAAGCTATGAAACTCACACTGTTTAAGGAAAATAGTGCGCTGCGGTAGCAGAAAGTATCAGTGATGCCGCTGTAAAAATGTGTTATAGCCCCACAGTATTTTTTTATTGGACAGTTTTTATGTATAGGAAGATCAATACAAGCAGTTAAAAAGATGCCAATAATTGCTTTCCATGAACCATTGAACAATAAAGAGGATTGTTTATTGTATAAAACAAACAGCGAGGAATTAAGCATGCGCTAAGAGACAGAATGACATGAGACAATTATTTTGTTGCAGGTTTTTTTTCATAATGTTTCCTGATTATAGTTTAATGGAAAAATTTTATAAAAAAGATAGTATATTTCACTGAAAAAGTAAATGCAGTTGAATTAAAGGGATAATCTATTAGTTCTGCCCTTAAATAATTGGGCAGATGCTGCTGACAGCCTTTTCCCCTATTTTTTAGTAGATTATACTCACCTTTTGTCCCTCGCTGATCGTAGCTTCTCCTTTTTAGATCAGGCCACCCGAACCCAGAAGTCCCTGAAGCTTTTTGGTGCAAATGTTGGCTGCTACATTACTCGCATAATGTAAGATCTACAAATTGCGTACCGCTTCAGGACTTGCACACTTTACATTCGCAAGTTCTGTAGCTCCTGTACAGGACGATGGATCGGAGGTGCCTTTCCAGTCCATTCACTACCTCTCTGAGATCACTTGCTACAGTGATTGTTCTTAGAGTGGGTGACATTGGCACAGTTTCTGCAGGTCAACGTCACTGATGACCTATCTGGTGACCAGCAGCCAGGAAATTCAAAATCCCAGTTGTTGGTGATAGTGGGTGGGGTAGAGGAAATTCCTTCACTTCACCCAGTAATTTTTCCAGATGGAAGGAGCAGGGAGAGGAGGTGAAGGGGTGGTACTCATTTCCTGACCATTTTAAAACTAGAAAAAGGTCAGGATGAGTAGAGTGTCCTTTTAATGCTTTGCCAATAATGACCAGATCCAGATTACTAACTGGAACAGAAAATTATTTAAATACATATTTGTATGTCTGACTCCATATTTTATCTGGAATATGAATTAAAGATATGCAAAATATACTTTCACTGTATGCCTTCTGCAGTTTTTCCGAAGGACCCACCATAAACTTTTGTGGGTCCTCAAGCAAAGTAATGTTATAGTACTATAGTACTGAGTAGCACCCGGCATGAGCTAAGGTGGGACCCATTTTAAGAGGATAAAAGCCCAAAAAGCAGGAGACACCTTTGGCTGAATGCAGACAGACCAGTTATAGGAGCATGCAGGAGGTGACGAAACCACTCAGGAGGGCAGGAACTCTCTGTAGATACAACTGGAATAATAACACAGTACGGCCCTGTCATAATATCAAGATTGCGAAGTGACCCAATATGCAAACTGTGACGGAAGCCTCCACCACATTCTGAGGGACTTGAATTCCAGGTGTCAGAGACTGGTTGGCGCAGACACTCGCAGCATTGGCTGCACTGTATATGGACTTTGTGTCCTTTGGAGAAAAGCAGATGCCAGCCTCATGCCCACAGACTATGGGTGATTACGGCAAGGACTATCCATGGATTATTTGGACATTGCCATGTTGTTTGTTATTTGTATTAAAGCTTGTTTCTGTGGTGCAGTTGCAAGAGTCCAGCTTGAATAAAATTATCCTCCCCCTCTGATTGTGCTGGACCAGATAATCTAATCACTGGGAGGAGGGGCTCAGACAGCAGACCCCTCCCAGATAACCAACATACATTGTGCAATGTTTTAACATACTGTCTGTCTGAAAATAAAGCTCTCATTCCTGCTTTTACCAAGGATCAAGTCTCTTTGGTCATGTGTGTTGAATCTTGGCTTCACTGGGGAAACTCTCTGTAGTGTGGAAGGTGACAGTGAGTCTCCTGGTGTGGTTCTGGGACAAAGAAGGGAACGGACAAATAACGTGCTGGTTCTGGTCCTGGAATTTCCGTTACACAGACACACAGCCAGGTTGATGGCATGTATTGTTGCTTGCTTGGATTATATTACTTCACTGTAGCTCAATCACTACAGTAACCTGAAATCCGATGGTCGAAATAAGTTCCAAGTGCTTTTTTGGATCACAGTAAATTTCAGATGTGGGAACACCAATTCCTGTTCAAAAATCCACCTCTTGCATGACCAACATGACTCACACACAGCTATACTTTGTGAAAGTGTATGTGAAGCATGCTGATCATATAGATGTGGATGGAATAGAAATGGATTTTTGAAGGCCTGTTTAGTTCGTGGACATTAATGGGCGGTAACATTTTTTTATTTGGACATTTTACTGTACGGGTTCATAAAACTTGGAAATTATTTTAATTCTGTGGATTACACCTGATTTTGTCAATACTAACATCATTTTCCATTTATAACTCACATATGTTTTCTGTGGGCAGGGACAGACAATCCCATGAGACACTGCCAGTCTAAGGGTTCTGTTTCATAGTGAACGCTAATGGTAGAGTTCAGACGAGTAAAAGATAACGCTAGGATAAGTGACTTTAACACATGCCACCCATATTACATTCCTGATGCTAAAACCCTGAAAAATCTGTCAGCGCAACGGTGATTGCGATAGCTTGCTAACGGATTAAATCCGAAAGCCACCTCTCATCCTGTGGCGAGAACAGTGGCCCAATCAGCCGCTTCTTGTCACCAGGAGCAGAGTGAGACTGGGAATAAATAGTTCCCAGTCTCCCTCCGGAATCACTCCACTGCACTGTGCATTCTCTCGAGAGCGAGATCACGCATGGCTCATGGCCCGGAAGCACAACCCTCAATGTAGTCCCATGGACTCCAGGAGGTGATACTCGCAGTGGGGCAGTAGCGCTACCACGAGTATCACTGAGGGTAGCTCTGCATTCTGGGGCAAGGAGCTGAGTTAGTGCCTGCCCCGGAATCTAACTCTAAAATGGGGTCGCTATGGGGAAGCTTTCCCCGTTATCGACTCCAATTTAGCGTTAGGTAGGGAATAGGGTCATAAGTATTTGCAATCACTTTATTATTTTTTGGGCATCCAACTAATGTGGTTGTCAACAACACTGTGCATTATGTTGTCCTTAGTGGTTTGCTAACTTATTAACCTCAAGTGAAGTTCATTCCGGTTTCTGCTTATTCATGCATAGCAAGTTCACATTTAAAAGACCTTGTAGTTGATTTTTAAATGCCCCTAAATCAACTACAGCAAAAGTGTTAAAACAAATTTTCCTAATTTCCATCCATTGTTTATCTTACCTTTAATGAGTTATTCCTGATTAAAAGAAGCGTCTGCAGGCTTTTCATTCCTGACCTAATTGAGTCACATAGCAAGTGGTGACTCTCAAAGCTGTGTACGACATTGTAGACATAACTGTAAATACTGATTGTGGGTTTTGATCAGGGAGAAGGTCATGTCCTCCTCTTTTGAATAGAAATATAATGCTTAATGTTGCAAGTAAATATTGGATGTAAATTAGAAAAATGCTTATTTTAACACTGAAATTAACAATTACTAGAATGTCCCTTTTAGCGTGGCTGTCTCTTTAAATGTGTAAATCAGGTAATCAGGTATACATTGAATACATGTTATCTGATGAGCATTCTCATGTTCATCATTGACATAAAGCGCTGTGTAATTATTCTCATTACTGCGAAAATGACCTAATCCATTGTCTTTGTGTAACCCAGCATATTGCAAGAACAAAAGAAGCACTTTGACAATCTCTATTCTTTTTTTTTTACAGCAAATTATAGATATTGTCTATATGTGCTTAATCTATCTTTAAATGAAGCTTTTCTGTCCTCGGTCTGCCAAAGTGTGAAAAATACATAAAATTCAAATGTAGTGGTAAAACGGTCTATTGAATCTTAACACTATAAGACAAAGCGCTGTGGAATACGCTGGCTCTTTATAAATGAAGAATAATAATAATAAATTGAAATCAACACAGATCAAGAAAAAAAAGAAATCTATTAAGCTTGTCTAATATTGAAGGGTTTTTATAACACAAACTGCTGTCTTATGTTTACAAGGGACAGAAATATATTCCATTGGAATAACTTTTCTCAATAGTTTTTAAAAATCACTTTAATAGTACAAAAAAGGACCATAAAAAAATGAATCTTAAACTGTTCTTTCTTACTTTGATTGATAGGATTTTTTCGCCAAAACACACAATTGAGAATGAATCATTTGCCTCTTTTTTTTCTTGCTACAGTATCTATGATTATTGTGACAGTGACAATCACATGTAGGTCTTTTGTAACTAGCACGTAATATGGAGCCACTAAAGGAAATATTGACTTGAGGCGTTAACCCTTAGTGGCTCGTTATTAGTAGCTCTATTATGATCTACGCTCTTTATTAGTGGCTTGACTCATAATCGGAGACATTAATGATACCAGCACTATGGGAACAGAGTTCAGTAATGGATATTTTTATAGTAGTTATTTAAAAGTGTTAAATGGTTTTGATAAAGCAAAATCAAGTTGCAACTACTGTGAATTTCGCTCCCACATCTGCTTGATGAGTAACCCCCTTTTGTCCTGTAGAAAATACTGAAAAAGTAAATCAACAATTTTTCGTAAGGATACAGTACTTTAGGTACACGCCATTACAGCTTGAATTCAACACTATGAAAGCTGTGTTTCGTAAACTATTTATATTACATTGATAAAACACATATAAAAGGATACAGACAACAACTACAGAAGATATATATTGAAGCTTTTGTGAATCCGTGGCAGATGAATAATGTTTCACAGCCCTGTGCTCATTGTAACCACAAAGTGAATGAAAAACTGAAGAGAAACCAGAAGAGGGAGTTGGTATAACATGAATCAGCCGTCACTGAGAAAACTGGCTTCCAAAAGCCAGCTTTGTTGAGATCAGGAGCTTTTGACAAGGTGTAATTTGTTCATCATCTTTCCCTATTGTGCAGCTGCTACATATAAAACAAACTAGTCCCACTGATTCATTCTTTTGGGGAATTATTTATACTCTCGTCATTTAAACACATTTCAAGATCCATTAGGAAAGGAAAAATAAAACCAGCGGTATAATTCTAACCATGAATATAGCATTAACAGCTGCTAATTTTTTTTTTCCCACATATTTATAAATACACATTGCATAGAAGTATACATATGAGTAATATACAAAAAAGTAGAGTAAAATACACGTTTATAAACAGTATTATAAATAACTAAAAATGTAATAGAAGCTATCCCGTACATGTAAGATTATATTATTTGTTAAGGATTATATGAGAACCAAATATTTGTACAAAGGAAAACTGCTTCCAATGGCAATTTTCTAGATTGCAAGCTTTCTACAGCTCCACTCTCTGGTACCGACATTTGTAATTTTGCTAGTTTAAATCCTCATTCTTTATTGTACAGTGCTACAGAAACTGCTGTTGCTAAATATAAATGAAGAAAATGATACAGCAAAGAAGTAGCTTTACTGAATGTGGCTCAGAAGCAATATCATATAAAATCGGGATACTGTAGATTGCACCAGAGAAAGCTATCGGTAGCTATACTCATTTCATGACACAAGACCCACTTTCTTAAGATACAAAAATAGAAAAAAAAAAGAACCTTGAGAAAACTGCTTTTATGAAATGAATGAATTAGGTTCTCATTAAACTTACATAATATAGAAAGGGAACAGAGCACTTACGTGTCCTGTATTTCAAGGTTGACTCAATCTTGCCAAACTATCTAATTCAAGCTGACTGCATGAAGGTTGATGGCATGTATTCTTGCTTGCTTGGATTATATTGCATCACTGCAGCTCAATCACTACAGTAACCTGAAATATGATGGTCGAAATACTGTAAGTTCCAAGTGCTTTTTCGGAACACAGTAAATTTCAGATGTGGGAACACCAATTCCTCTTGGGGAGAACAGACCTAGAAACTCTTTATACATGTAGCGGGGACTTCTCAGAGTGTTTGTGGACATGTGTTTCTCACTGTGACACGGGTTTGAGCAGGGACATGTGCAGCCCGTTGCAGTGGTGAAGGAAGTTGTTAATACAGGAAGACTAAAGGTATCTCGAAAGGATTCTGGAACATGTATTTTCGAGTACAGAGGGCCTAACGCAATTTGACAGGACGAAAACTACGCCTCCCAGGAGGGGAGGGAGGCAGGGGAGGGAGCGGCCCGCGTTTTTTCCAGGGAGGAAGAGCGAGTGTGGGAAAGAGGTGAGGCCAGAGAGTGCAAGACGGATGGTGTGGATGGTCCTGGTTTGAGAATCGTGCATCCGGCTGTCCTCGTGCTTCCAGTGCCAGAGAGAGCGATCGAGCGCGTCCAGCGGAGAAGAGATCTGACTGTCCTCGTGCTTCCAGGGTCAGAGAGAGTGATCGAGTGCGTCCAGCGGAGGAGAGATCCGGCTGTGCTCGTGCTTCCAGTGCCAGAGGTAGCGATCAAGCTACTGACAGCGGGGAAGAAGGGAGTGCATCTAACAGAGAGAGGTATTCGGTTCCCCAGGGTGAGTTGATATTGCTAACTTGATTGTCCGGCTTAGTTCTACTGCCTGCGCAGCTCCATCTAAAAAGAGGATCGCTGCAGTTACAAATCTTGTTACCCTGTGATACTTTGCGAAGATTTCTTTCCCTCCTTGTGGAGTACAAATATGGTTTCACAGTAAAGGTGCCCAACGACAGAGGTTATGGTTGTAAGTCACGTCAATTATTGTCAATAATCGAACAGTGTTGAAGTATTGTAAAACGTATTGTTTCGTTCATTCATCAGTGCTCTAAATAGTGGTGGTAAAGCATTCCAATCGATATTGTTATACTGTTGATCACTTTGTTCATCAGAGGGGCTGCTTGCTAGTCCTAATAAACCCCTTTTTATTTATAGTATAGCAGTGTCTTGGTGTTACTTGGTGGTGGAGGTGAGCGATCACTGGAGTGGGACAGAAGGCCCGTAAACTATAGCGGATCTCGCGGGCGTAGCGCTACATATATATTATGGTAAGACGACCAAGTTTATCCTCTGGCAACAGGATAGTTCAAAAAATAAAGTATGCTTTATTTGCATATGGCCCTTACAGCAGGCATATAACAAAGCAAAGGCAATAACAAACAAAACTCCTACTCCTCTTAGGAAACTAACTCACAAGTTGTCCCACTGATCAGCTACCCTGAGTGGTATTAACAGTTCAAAACATAAACAGTTGTTTTAAACAAACTCACAGTTCGGATCTTGCTGGCAGGCTTCCAGTGTCTCTTCTTAGCACACCCCTCACAGGTCAGAGACTAATTTCCATCAGAAGGATTCTGTAGTTCCCCAATTAGAATATCTGGTTTTAACTCCTTGGGCGCTGAGGCTACGCAGGGTACTCTACATTATACATTAAAAATGGATAAGGCAGTATACATAACTATAAACCGGGTTCAAGATGAGGGGGAATGTGTGAGATGCAGTTCTTTCACTATTTTTGCAGAGGAAATTGGGTTCCCATTGGTCCCATTCACTATAAATGTTTTATTCAGGTGTTCAATCAGATGTTTCCCTGGGAAATCATACGTTTTTGTCACGTAACATATGTTTTTGCTAAATCTATATATATATATATATATATATGAACTGATTGCATGTTTATGTTAAGTGAGATGATAATTGCAAATTGGTGGACAGAAATCTAGGCGAGTTCTCACATTAATTTTTTTTTAAGACTTGACTCCTGACTAAAAATCCTCATCTATGTGTGTTTCTTGAATGAAAGTGAGCCATTATTTCTACAGTGGTATTTAGGTTACACATATCATGATAAGAGTATGAGACAAATATAATTTATGATGTGTTATAAATCTACATCCCAACACAATGAGACTTCAATGTTGTGAAGCTTATAGAGAAGGGGCTTTACGGTCAGGGTAATTCAAAGAGATTCAAAAAGTCACCGCACATTCGGTGACTTTTCGTTCTCTTCAATTCGGCTCCTTTTGCCGATCCCATTTCGGTGACCCTGCAAGCACCACAGGGTCCCTGAATTGCAGGGAAAAGCCACGCAAACCCGACGAAAACGAACCGCAAAACCCACCGAATGCACGCCGAAAACCCCCAAAAACATCTGGATTAACCCGTCGAAAAACCCAAGCAGGAGCCGATCATCTGCAGCGAAGCCGCTGAGACCGCAGACGAGGCAGTGAATAAATTAGCAAATCAGTTTGCGTGAATGTTTGAAAATGAAACGCTGTTTGCAAAGAAACTACTGAGCGAAAATGTCTGAAATTTGCATATGAGGTCCAGGGAATGATAATAAAGAGGGCTGTTACAGAAAAAATAAGTAAACTTAAAAAAATAAAAAAACAAAATCGGACTTTTAACCCTTTCACTGCTGAGGCAATTCCCGCCTGTGTGCTGAGGTCATTTTTACCGGTTTCGCTCATCATGTTTAACCGCGTTTTGAAGCCTTATTTTATTATATGACCCAGACATATTATATATCGTTCTTTCCGGCAGACTCAGCAGATTCATAATATGTCATTATTATATGTATACGTTATGTCCTGTCTGTATATTATAACAAAATATGCGATAAAATTAGAATTTTCAAAAATTTACAACATGTAAAGTGTTTTTTATCACATTTTAACATGTGATCGTTTTCTATGGGGTGCGCTTGTTAAAAAAATTAGAAATGGGGTCTCGTTACATTTTTTATGGGGGAAAATTTTGCTATTTTTAGCAAACGCTCCCCATACAAAAATTGTTAGTGCAGCATCATTGTTCACATTATAAATTAAATGGGAACAATATTGCTGCATTAACAAAACAAATAAAAAATAAAAAACTTGTTCATTTAAAAAAAAAAAAAAACTTTTTCAAGGTCATGTTTGATATCGTTGGAAAGGCCATGCTCTGGCCGATCCAACGATATCAAACATTAACCCCTAACTGCCACGGATCGGGAGATAGGGGGTTTCAATGAACCCCCTATCTCCACCATTGGTGGCAGCTAGGGGTTAACTCCAGGACTGGCGTCTTCGTGCTATGCACGATGAAGCCAGTCCTCAGGGGGAGTTCCCAGAGGCTTGGCCGACATCCAAGATGTCGGCCAGCTCCGGGAAAGTATCACGAACCGGCACTTTTTGGTGCCGCTTCGTGATCCGGCCCCCATGGGGTTAATGCTTTGCCCTTCCAAACGGTGCCTGGCATTAAGCTCAGGACCCCGGCGATCGGGAGGGAGGGAGAGAGGTCAGAAGGACCTCCCCCCCTCCCTTTCAGGCGCCTCCTCCGCATACGCGGGGGGGGCGCCTGAAATAGATGTCATCGCTAGGGATGAGCTGTTCGGGTTCGGACGGTTCGGGGTTCGACCCGAACTTAGCCTGTTCGAGCAGATCGCGAACCCCGAACATTTCCGGGTGTTCGCCGCATGTTCGACCACAATGGACCACAATGCATTTTCCCACTGCCTGAAGCTCGTAATTGGCTACAGCCTTGCACCTGACCACAGGTCTGGTGCAAGACTGGTTGAACACTATGCCAATCACCGCTCAGAGTCCTGATTGGGCAAATTTTGCCCAATCACGGGCTCACAGAGCTAAGTCCCGCAGCACACTATATAAGGTTTCAACGCGTCGATTCTGCACGCATTTCAGAGGAGATTTCAAAGAAGATAGTTGTGTGTGTTGTTACTGCCGGTCTGCCACGCTATTGGGGGGTCTGGGGGGGTCTCATTTCGACCAAATATCAGGGAATTTATGTGATGTGTGTCTTGTCACTGTGCCAGCAATTTTTTTGGGGTTTACAACGTTATTTAAAACATTTGTGTATTGAGGTGATTTTCTGGGTCTTGTCACACTGTGCCAGCAAGTCTTTTTGGGTCTCATTTCTACCAAATATCAGGGAATTTAGGTGATGTGTGTCTTGTCACTGTGCCAGCAAGTTTTTTTGGGGTTTACAACTTTATTTAAAACATTTGTGAATTGAGGTGATTTTCTGGGTCGTGTCACTGTGCCAGCAAATCTTTTTGGGGCTCACTAATTTCTTTAAAACACTTGTGAATTAAGGTGATCTGTGTCTCGTCATACAAAAAGTACCACGCTGTATTTTGGGGCTCACTAATTTCTTTAAAACACTTGGGAATTAAGGTTATCTGTGTCTCGTCATACAAACAGTACCACGCTGTATTTTGGGGCTCACTAATTTCTTTAAAACACTTGGGAATTAAGGTGATCTTCTATGTCTCGTCACACAGCCAGCAAGTCTTTTTGGGTCTCATTTCTACCAAATATCAGGGAATTTAGGTGATGTGTGTCTTGTCACTGTGCCAGCAAGTTTTTTTGGGGTTTACAACTTTCTTTAAAACATTTGTGAATTGAGGTGATCTTCTGGGTCTTGTCACTGTGCCAGCAAGTCTTTTTGGGTCTCATTTATACCAAATATGTAATGGCGAGCCCCCAAATAGGGTGATGGGGAGCCCCCAATCTGCGGAGGTTGAAGCCTTTAGGGCAGGTATGTGGTAAACAGGCAGTAACAGGATCAAGCACAACACCTTCAGACTATTACTTAGAATCCAGAGAGTAATACAGGAGAACGAACAGGCTACTAAGCTCCAAAGGTTTCGAGACCAATGGATAACTTAGAGCACCCAACAATATAGAGGAAAGCAAAACTTGAGCTCTAGAACTAGAAGGTATTTGGCAAGACAGAATGAATTGTGTAAGCTGCAGGGCAGCACTCAATACTGATACAATAATACAGACTGATGAACCAGACACTCCCAGCCAGGGAGCACAGACAAGGCCCTGAGTGCCACTCAACAGCAAGCTGGCTTCGTGGCCAGATGTCTGCTGAGCGAAAACAGCTACAACTTGCACAAACACAATAATACATAAAACAGACAAGGTTATAACTAGAGAGGTCCAAAATTCCAAGCAAAAGGTCATACACAGGATATCAGAAATACAACAGGGGTCAGGCAAGAGAGGAATCAAACACAAGAGCCAGAGGTCATACACGGGTAGTCAGAACAAGAGGAACAATGATATAGCACACAGGAACTAGGTAGAATAAGGTCTATCCTGGTCCAAGGATCAAGGGGAATCCTGGGCCTACATATAGGGCAGAACAGGTCATGTGACTGCAGACCAATAAGCCCAACAGATGGCCTGCAGCCTGAAAACAAAAATAAACAGGAATCCCTGCTACCACCAGCAGGGGGCAGGGCCGAGACGTGACAAAATATCATTGAATTTAGGTGATGTGTGTCTTGTCACTGGGCCAGCAAGTTTTTTTGTGGTTTACAACTTTATTTAAAACATTTGTGAATTGAGGTGATTTTCTGGGTCTTGTCACTGTGCCAGCAAATCTTTTTGGGGCTCACTAATTTCTTTAAAACACTTGTGAATTAAGGTGATCTGTGTCTCGTCATACAAAAAGTACCACGCTGTATTTTGGGGCTCACTAATTTCTTTAAAACACTTGGGAATTAAGGTGATCTTCTGTGTCTCGTCACACAGCCAGCAATTTTTTTTGGGGCTCACTAATTTCTTTAAAACGCTTGGGAATTAAGGTGATCTGTGTCTCGTCATGCAAAAAGTACCACGCTGTATTTTGGGGCTCACTAATTTCTTTAAAACACTTGGGAATTAAGGTGATCTTCTGTGTCTCGTCATCCAAAAAGTACCATGGTGTATTTTGGGGCTCACTAATTTCTTTAAAACACTTGGGAATTAAGGTGATCTGTGTCTCGTCATACAAAAAGTACCACGCTGTATTTTGGGGCTCACTAATTTCTTTAAAACACTTTGGAATTAAGGTGATCTTCTGTGTCTCGTCACACAGCCAGCAATTTTTTTTGGTGCTCACTAATTTCTTTAAAACACTTGGGAATTAAGGTGATCTTCTGTGTCTCGTCACACAGCCAGCAATTTTTTTTGGGGTTCACTAATTTCTTTAAAACACTTGGGAATTAAGGTGATCTTCTGTGTCTCGTCACACAGGCAGCAATTTTTTTTGGGGCTCACTAATTTCTTTAAAACACTTGGGAATTAAGGTGATCTGTGTCTCGTCATACAAAAAGTACCACGCTGTATTTTGGGGTTCACTAATTTCTTTAAAACACTTGGGAATTAAGGTGATCTGTGTCTCGTCATACAAAAAGTACCACGCTGTATTTTGGGGCTCACTAATTTCTTTAAAACACTTGGGAATTAAGGTGATCTTCTGTGTCTCGTCACACAGCCAGCAATTTTTTTTGGGGCTCACTAATTTCTTTAAAACGCTTGGGAATTAAGGTGATCTGTGTCTCGTCATGCAAAAAGTACCACGCTGTATTTTGGGGCTCACTAATTTCTTTAAAACACTTGGGAATTAAGGTGATCTTCTGTGTCTCGTCATACAAAAAGTACCATGGTGTATTTTGGGGCTCACTAATTTCTTTAAAACACTTGGGAATTAAGGTGATCTGTGTCTCGTCATGCAAAAAGTACCACGCTGTATTTTGGGGCTCACTAATTTCTTTAAAACACTTGGGAATTAAGGTGATCTTCTGTGTCTCGTCATACAAAAAGTACCATGGTGTATTTTGGGGCTCACTAATTTCTTTAAAACACTTGGGAATTAAGGTGATCTTCTGTGTCTCGTCATACAAAAAGTACCACGCTGTTTTTTGGGGCTCACTAATTTCTTTAAAACACTTGTGAATTAAGGTGATCTTCTATGTCTCGTCACACAGCCAGCAATTTTTTTTGGGGCTCACTAATTTCTTTAAAACACTTGGGAATTAAGGTGATCTGTGTCTCGTCATACAAAAAGTACCACGCTGTATTTTGGGGCTCACTAATTTCTTTAAAACACTTGTGAATTAAGGTGATCTTCTGTGTCTCGTCACACAGCCAGCAATTTTTTTTGGGGCTCACTAATTTCTTTAAAACACTTGGGAATTAAGGTGATCTGTGTCTCATCATACAAAAAGTACCACGCTGTATTTTGGGGCTCACTAATTTCTTTAAAACATTTGTGAATTGAGGTGATCTGTCTCTTGTCACTGGCTGCCAGCTATCAGTGTGTCTCACTGAGTTATACCAGAGTTATTTAAATCTTTATACCAGAGTTGAATCAGAGTTCTGTAAATATTAATCTATATATCACTCACCATGTCTGAAAGAACAAAAAGGACTGGCAGACGCTCCCAGACACAGATAAGAGGGTAAGCAGGCCCTGTGTCGGGAGGCTGTGCCTCTGGTCGTGGTGGACGTGGTGCATCCTCTGCAGGGGCACGCTTGTCCTTTCTAACTGGTGCTGGCCGTCTTCTTAAGCAGCAGCAACATACAGAGGATTTGGTGGATTGGCTAACCAGGCCATCCTCATCCTCCGAGTCCTCTGCCAGCCAGGCTTCTAGTGCTTTACAGTCCACCTCAGCTGCCAAAGCATCTAATGCAGCCTCCATGTCCACAGCTACTCCTGCCATAGCCTCGCTATCACACACGGAGGAGTCAGCTGAATTTTTTGACTACAATGAGAGTGACATGCTGCTTGAGGATGCGCAGCAAGTACAGTGCTCTGATTCAATCTCTGAGGTTGAGCAAGGGAGTATAATCAACCTAGAGGAAGGGGGTGCCAGTGATGACACACAAATAACTGGCACTCATGTTGCCCCAGCAGTTGCAGCATACTGCCAAGTTGGCTCCAGTGATGAAGAGATAGGGGGTGAAGATGACATTGATGATGATGAGGTCACTGACTCCACCTGGGTGCCAGATCGAACTGAGGAATCAAGTGAGGAGGAGGGGGAGGAGGAGGAGGAGGCACAGCAAACACGAGGCACAACATCCTCTGTGACCAACCGTAGCACTAGCCAGTCCAAGGCATCACATGTCAGAGCTGCTCCGGTGCAGAGCGCTGTTGTCTCAAAGAACACATGCAGGAACTCTGCTGTCTTGGAGTTCTTTAAGAAATGTGCAGCAGACCCCACCGTTGCTATTTGTAATCTATGTCAGAGGAGCCTGAAGCGTGGGATAAACACCGGACACTTGGGTACCACATGCTTGAGGTGACATATGAACAAGTGCCACACATCCCGTTGGGGCAAAACTTTGCGTAGGTCCTCCTCATCTGTCTCTACCCACACTGTATGTCCTGCCATGCAATTGCCTACAACCTCCACCGACAGGGATGATGCTACAGTAATGGATGTACCAGCAGGTCCTTCCTCACAATGTGACATCATCCCAGTAGCTGAAGATTTACGCAGTCAGATTATGTTGCCGCAGCTGCTGCAGCGAAAGAAAAAATATAGTCCCAACCATCCCCAAGCACAGCGTCTAAATGCCAGCTTAGCAAAATTACTCGCATTACAGCTGCTGCCTTTCCAGCTGGTGGACTCTGCTCCCTTCCGTGAATTTGCTGAATGCGCTGTACCACAGTGGCAGGTTCCAAAACGCCATTACTTTTCACGCAAGGCCATTCCAGCACTATACCAGCACGTGGAAGACAATGTTATCCAGTCATTGGGAAAGGCAGTCAGCAGCAAGGTGCATGTCACTTTAGACACGTGGTCCAGCAAGCATGGACAGGGTCGTTACATTTCCTTCACGGCACACTGGGTAACTCTGATTGCAGCTGGGAGGGATCCAAGACGGGGCACTGTGCTGGAGCTTGTTCATCCACCACGCCTCCAGAAAGCTGCTTGTATGAGGTCTGTCTGCTCCACCACCACCACCACCTCTTCCTCCTCCTCCTCCTTCTCTGTCTCTGGCGAAGTGGCAGTTAAACCCATGTCTGACAGGGTCTACGCAATGGCTCAAGCAAAAAGATGCCATACTGTGCTTGAGCTGGTTTGTTTAGGGGACAGGAGCCACACCGGGTCAGAAATTTTGTCAGCTCTGCAGGGGCAGGTGCAGAGATGGTTAACACCACGCCAGCTTGAGCTGGGAATGATCGTCTGCAATAATGGCAGCAACCTTCTCTCCGCCCTACGCAAGGGTAAATTGACGCATGTACCATGCCTAGCACACGTCCTAAATCTGGTGGTACAGCGTTTCCTAACCAAGTACCCAGGGCTGCCAGAGCTTCTCATCCAGGCCAGAAAAGTCTGCAGCCACTTCAGACGGTCATTCCCAGCAAGCGTTCACCTGGCAGAAATTCAAAGAGAATTCCACCTTCCCACAAACCGTCTGATCTGTGACATGCCCACCAGGTGGAATTCGACATTAGCAATGCTGCAGCATCTGCACAAGCAGCAGAGGGCCATCAACGAGTACCTGTGTGAGTATGGCACAAGGACAGGTTCAGGTCAACTTGGTTTTTTTCCCCCCCGCAGTGGCTGATGATCAAGGATGCATGCACTGTACTGTCACCATTTGAGGAGGCAACGAGGATGGTGAGAAGGGACAGTGCATGCATCAGTGACACAATTCCTTTAGTGTTCCTGCTGGAGCACACTCTGCGGGGAATTATAGATGTGGCTCTAGAGGCAGAGCAGCAGGGCCTCCTTCCCTAGCTCTCAACTCCCCAGTCTTTCCACAGACAGCATTCCAGCGGGTCCTACTCAGATCAGACAGGAGGAGGATGAGGAGGAGGAGGACTATTTAAGTAGTGGGGGCATTGAAGGTGGGGATTCCTCAAGGCAGGGTTTTGTGTGCCCAGAAACAGAAGGGCTTGTGCATGGCTGGGAGGAGGAAGTGCAAGATACGGTCATCCTCATTGACCAGGAAGACTCGGCAGCTAATGCCACCTCCAACATATGCTGCATGGGCTCCTTAATGATGCAAAGCCTGCTAAAGGACCCCAGGATTCGTGCTTTCAAGGAGAGGGATCATTACTGGTTGGCAACCCTTCTTGATCCACGATACAAGGGGAAAGTTGCAGAGCTCATCCTGCCCGCACAGAGGGATGACAAAACTTGAGGACGCTCTAAAGCAAAACTTGTGTAACACCTTTCCAGGGACTGTTAGATTACAAAGTGCTGACACGTGCTTCTGAGGCTGCAGGTGATCAGAGGAATAGCGGTGAAGGCCAGGGCCGCTTGACTGATGCATTTTTAAAATTTTTTAGTCCTCGACGCCCAGGGACATCAAATGTAGGCACCCATTGCCAGCGTCTTCACCATATGGTGCAGGACTACTTAGGGGCAAGGGCAGACCTGCATACCTTTCCAGCAGATGATCCACTTGCTTACTGGGTGTTGAGATTGGATCACTGGCCAGAACTTAGCCAATATGCTATGCAGCTACTAGGTTGCCCTTCATCTAGCGTGCTTTCCAAAAGGACGTTCAGTGCCGCTGGAGGTTTTGTCACAGACAAAAGAGTGCGTCTGTCCACTGACTCTGTAGACCGGCTGACATTTATAAAAATGAATCAGTCCTGGATCAGCAGCTATCAATCCCCTGATGCTGAAGTAATGGAATAGATAGGGGATGTCCTCTTCTGCATTCACAAAACCTCCAGCACTGAACTCTTCCACAATACCACAAAAGGGTTACGGTGTGAAGGCACTTGCTGCCATGAAAGGCACAATATTTGGCTGCACTGACGCCTGTGCCAGATTTTTATCATTTAAATTTTTTGAACCGCAGGGTCCAACCCTGCACTCTTCCACAATACCGCAGATGGGTTACTGTATGATGATACTTGCTGGCCTGGCATTAAAGGCACAATATCTGGGAGCACTGACGCCCATTAACAGATAAAAAAAAAAAACACTTTTCAATATAGGACCACACGGTCCACCCCTGCACTCTTCCACAATACCACAGAGGGGTTAGGCTAGGGTCAGATGAGCGCATTTTCTACGGACTGTGCGTCCGTGCAGTACGGACGTAGTTACTGACTGACGACAAGGTAGTGGCCACACACAGTCGGTTTTTTTCACTGACGTATTTTTTGACTGATGTAGCAGGGAAAATAAATTACAATGAAAGAACATTCTGTCCGTCAAAAATGCTGGACGTATAAATGCAGTGCGTCTGACCTTGTTGCATCACTCACACACAAAGCTGTGCGGACGTTGTGGACGTGGCGCACTCTGCACATCCGTTCTAGCAGTATTACGTTCTTGCCTAACCTGCGTCCGTTTGCAGCGTCCGTCAGCCCCCGCACTTCTGTGCGGATGTACTTCGTGTGTGGGGCTCCATTTAACACAATTGTATGCTATCACGGATGTACTTATGTGCGGGCAACACGGACGTTAACACTGCGTTCGTCTGACCCCAGCCTTACTGTATGATGATACTTGATGGCCTGGCATTAAAGGCAGAATATCTGGGTGCACTGACACCCATTACCAGATCAAAAACTTTTCAATATAGGACCACATGGTCCACCCCTGCATTCTTCCACAATACCACAGTGGGGTTACTGTATGATGATACTTGCTGGCCTGGCACCAAAGGCACAATATCTGGGTGCACTGACGCCTTGACCAGAATCATATCTTTTCAATATAGGACCACATGGTCCACCGCTGCATTCTTCCACAATACTACAGAGGGGTTACTGTATGATGATACTTGCTGGCCTGGCACCAAAGGCACAATATCTGGGTGCACTGACGCCTTAACCAGATGCATATCTTTTTAATATAGGACCGCAAGGTCCACCCCTGCACTCTTCCACAATACCACAGAGGGGTTATGGTATGATGATACTTGATGGCCTGGCATTAAAGGCACAATATCTGGGTGCACTGACGCCCATTACCACCAGATCAAAAACTTTTCAATATAGGACCACATGGTCCACCCCTGCACTCTTCCACCATAACACAGAGGGGTTACTGTATGATGATACTTGATGGCCTGGCATTAAAGGCACAATATCTGGGTGCACTGACGCCCATTACCACCAGATCAAAAACTTTTCAATATAGGACCACATGGTCCACCCCTGCACTCTTCCACAATACCACAGAGGGGTTACTGTATGATAGTACTTGCATGCCTGGCACTAAAGGCACAATATCTGGGTGCACTGCCATTGACGCCTGTATCAGATTCATATCCTCAGAGGGGTTACGGTGTGACGGCACTGTTGCCGACGCTAAAAGCCCAATTTTAAAGCAGCTATTGTTACTTTCATCCAAAGCCTGCATAAGTTTCACAATAATTTAGCAAAAAAAAACACTAAACTTTTTCTGCGCGTCCTAAAATGTCTTTTCATACAGGCTGCCGCCCCAAGCAGTTGTTTATGGATAGATTAAAGGAAAAGCATTTACCGTCATAAGAAACGTCATTTTTTTGTTTTTAAGTGTTTCTATACATCCTAGAAATCCGCCACTTCACGGGCAGGTTATGGGGACCTCCTAGGCACGATATTTGAAGGAATTTTTCGTTTTTATTTTTAACCCTTATTTCATGGAAAACTCACTGTCCCTTTAAAAACTTTTTTAAAACTTTTTGTCCTTGTTTCCTGTCCCCCAGGGCACTACCCGGACCCCCATACACCTTTTATGGCAAATATGTAGCATATATGCCCTCTTGGAGGGCACTCTAAAAAACCAAATTTTCAGCCCCATTGACTTGCATGGGGGTTCGGGTTCGGGTTCGGTCCCGAACAAATGGGAAGTTCGGGCTCGAACCGAACTCGGGGAGTGTTCGGCTCATCCCTAGTCATCGCGCTGCCGCGATGACATCTATTGTGCCCGCAGCGGTCCCAGAGTGACGGGCTGACATCCAAGATGTCAGCCCGCACCGGGGGGCACAGCGATCAGCCGGAATCCGGCCGATCGCTGGCTGCTTTGAGAGGACGCGCTCAGCGCGTCTTCCGCAGCCAACCCTTCCTGCGGCAGGACGCGCTCAGCGCGTCCTACGCAGCAAAGTGGTTAAAAAAAAAAAAAAAACAGAAAAATGCTTAAAATATCCTAAAAAAATCTATAAATAAAGAGACTCTTTACTGCATAATTTTATAATGAACGGTTTATTAGATATTGAATTAAAACAGGAATATTTTTAACTTTGAAGCCTATGGGATTCTCCTGAATAAATTTGCCGCATGAAACCACCGAATGGCAGGTCATTTCGGGAACCTTTCACTGCTGGTTTGTGTTCTCTGAATAGCCGAAGCAGTGCTTTCATGTGAGGTTTTCACTGCCCTCGAACAGGCACCGAACAGGCACCATATGTTCAGGCAATGCGCTAGGATTTTGCGAATTGCCTGCTCTCTGGATAGCCGAATGGCCAGGAAAGGTAACCGAACGCTGATTTTCAGCGTTCGGTTACCTTTCTCAAGCAATTCGGAGCTCTTTGAATAACCCTGTATGTGTCTAGATCAGTGGGCTCAAACTCTGGCACCCAAGATGTTAATGGCATACAATTCCCAGAATTTTACACAATAACACCGATTTCTGGTTATTTAGTACCAGATGGTTGTGTAATATAAAAGGGACTAGGCTTCGTGTTTTCTTTGTCCTATGTGATATATTAATGAAAAGTATTTTGGACCATGTTCATAGACTGTAAGTTCAGTTAGATGTCATCTCACATAGCCCCATCACGTTATTCAGTTATTTTCTTGTTATTGTGTGGACAAGGGTGTCAAATGATTCATACAAAGATGCATTTGTTTTGTACAGGAGTTTCAGGGTATTTCCCAAATTTATTTATTTATAAAGTATTTTACCAGGAAGGATACATTGAGATTTCTCTCGTTTTCAAGTATGTCCTGGGTTCAAGAACATGGTACACTATCACTGTTAAAGACCAAAACTGATTGTTTTGTCAACATGTCCTACCTCAGAAATCACTACTAGTGCTCCCATACACTAGTATTTAAAGATGGGAATGGGATTTTCTCTACAGAGAGCACTGAAGTTAATGTGTGCCTATAACTCATTAATCGTCTGCAATTGTTGTAATTTCTTTATCAATTCACCACCATTCCCTCAATCGATGCTGTAATAGTACAAGTCTTAATAGTGTTACTCATTTTTACCAGTTATGACCTTAAAGGGATAAGCAGTAACTTTTCCTCATACCCTATACAGGAGCATTATCAGAAATTGTTAACCCCTTATTCACACAGCCTCATTTTACTTGTTTGGAACTTAAGGGTCCAAGACGTTTTTTTCATTTTTTAAATGTATGTGTTCAGCTGTCATTTCCATCTTTCTCAATTATGGCAACTGCACGTATTATGTAAAAAACAACAAAAAAAACCCACATTTTAACATTTCTGGCAATAATATGTACATAAAAGGTTCAATAAAAGATTAGTACAAGAACAAAATCTACCAAGCTGATCTATCTCCATCCCAGCACACAAAAAAGAGAGAAGCAGTTCCGATTGTTACACATCACAGATAATATAATCTCTATGACAGGCTGTCACAGAGATCACAGTGCTGGGACATCACAATTTGGTGCTGGTGGTGTGTCTCAGACAGAGAGTAACCATGCCTTTGAATTAACCAATTGGCTATGCCTTCCCCCAGCTGCACAAAGTGGAGTCAAATGTCAGTGTCACATATATTCTATTATTTTTAATGGCTCAATTCACCACCTTGGCACCTTCTAGAGTCCATAGGGCTCAATGGAGATCAGAAAGACCCCTCTGTGAGACATGACACTGTTTGTTGCCAGTGTCCTTCTGCTAGTGGAGGAAGGATGCAGCGGAATTTTGCAATGTAGGTTCAGAAGGGAGTATATATTTTTGAGTGTTTAGTGAATTTACTGAAGGAAAAGCACTTAAAGGGCCACTGCTACCAAAAAATGAAATGTTCTTATTTTGTTTATTTTATGTTGTTGTCAGGTCTCTCCCGTCCATCGGTGGGGCCCCAGGATGCTGAGCATCATGGCAGCAGGCATCTGGCTTTGCGGCTATGTCCGGCGTTTCCTACACGTTGGTGGCCGCATGGCGCTCGTGGCACTCCGGCGTAGGCTGGATGTCAAGCCCAAGCTTCCCTTCCAATTCGGCTGGCTGGGGAGTACATGGCACCTGGAGGAGGCACCGAACATTGCTGCCATGATGCGGTCTTGGCGTGGGTGCGTGTCACCATAGGCTGGGAGCAGGAGATGCCTGTGGGAGGTGCACACCAACTGGGGGCGTGTCTCGTGGCTAGTAAGACGGACAGGGAAGCCATGGCAACCAGACATCCCTCTGGCCTATGGAGGCGTGGCTGGAAGCTGCTGTCCCTCCCAGTGGGGGTGTGCTCTTTGCAGGCTTCCTATAAAAATCCCATTCCTCCTTTGGCCAGGTACCTGGTTGTTGCTTCTTAGCTGTCTTCCTAGTCCCCTATGTTGTTGCCTTCTATACTTGATTACCTGATGAACCATTGGCTTTTCCTATTGACCTCGCAAGTACTCCACCGGCCCGACCTTTCGGCTTTTCCCACGACTATGTGTCTGGATTCTCCCACAGACACCTCACATTGATTATATCATACTTGGCCTCACACTCGCCATTTACTGCATACTGTTCTCCACCAACGGCAGGCATTGCAGTTACTGATATCTTACATGTACTTTTTTTCTCTCGTGTGTTTAGTTAGGAATATATTTTACACTGTATGTGCCACTGGGTGCATCCATTTTGTGATATTTTGTGTTGTAAACTGACCCCCAACAGTATATTTACCTCACTTGGTTCTCACTGTGTGGTTTTGATCATAGAATGGAGTCTATGGGTCAGGTAGCCGACATCATTGTATTGTATGGGACAAACTTATCTAAACATTACATCCTCTGGCTCATTAACTGTTAAATAAGGTATATTATATAAACAAGAGCCGCAAAGCAAACATTTGGTAAATGT
This sequence comes from Leptobrachium leishanense, assembly GCA_009667805.1. Classification (NCBI taxonomy): domain Eukaryota; kingdom Metazoa; phylum Chordata; class Amphibia; order Anura; family Megophryidae; genus Leptobrachium; species Leptobrachium leishanense. The sequence goes on along the minus strand of CM019067.1, from coordinate 178,320,570 downwards.
TGCATCATGGGAGAAATCCAGAAAATAGAACCCTTTTGATAAACTGCCTAATTGAATTTTTTCCTTTTTACATGCAATTACTTCAGACAAAGAAAAAAAACAGAAGCTTGTGCTTTATAAAGTGGTTTTCTTTGTAATGCACAAGTAATCTAGTTATAGTTTATGTAAGTGGTAGTGTCCCTTTAAGACTAATGTGTTAGCTGTAAGCCGAATAACAAGTGATCTGGAATTGCAGATCCTATAGTTAGTGACTCTACTGGAATAGGACCGGATCTGTTATCATTAAAGAGTGAGGCGGTCATAGTCAATGTCTCATTCGTTAAACATAAATTCTCAGTCTACATATGGCTCTTAGTTTTTCTATCATTGTCAAAGTTCAAGAGCTGCAATGGTTAACTTACAAATCGTACATCTGCAAAGCGCTACGTAGTCACTAAACTATGTTAGACTATAAATAAATTTGGGATGGCAGAGGAACCACCTGTCCAGCTATTGTCTCCCTTCCCTCCAAGTTCAGTTTTGTCTGGCAGTCTGTTTGTGAATTGTTTGGATAACAATTCCACTATGGAGATCTGAGTGGCTGATCTTTTCGTTGCAACTTTAGATATGTACAGCTGCTTGACACATTATGACAAGCTACATGTGTTTTGCATTTTGATCGCACAGACAGTCCTAGGAGAGAGGGAAAAATTTTACAAGAGGTCATACGGTTTTAAAATTAAAAAGACCATAAAATCTATTGGCATATGGATCAAAACAAGAAAAAAAAAAGGGGTAAAGCAGTATGCTTGATGATCCATGATGTGTTTTAATATCTGTTTTGTACTCTGTAAAAACACTAACAAATTAAAAAATATACTGAAAATAATGTGTTAGAAATTGCAGTTTAAATCATGTCAACAATACAATCTTGTCTTTTTCATCACTTTTATGTATGGTTTATGTTACTAAAATGCATGCTGTATATCTTCAATGATTTTTCTATAGCTAGTTTTATACAAGGTTAACATAGCGGCCATTTACAGTATTTATGTTCATGTTATAGTGGAATTGCCACTTTAAGGATTATTCACTATCCACCTTTTCTTTACTGAAAGACTTCTGCAAACTACAGTAGATCACGTACGGTGAAACTACTGTGAATTCTCTATGGAGCTGCCACCATACTAGTTTACTGTTCTTTCTGCTGTAGCACCGGGTGAAGTTGTCTAGCTTAGTTTCCTGTGGGGCTTCTACCGGTGTTTCCGCCATAGTTTTGACCAGTGCTTTTTTTCTAGGAAAAAAGGTGAGGGTACTCCCCATGTAGAGTCATAAAGTGCCGTGCAACGAGTGAAAAGATGACTTACACTCGCATGCAGCCAATGAATGGAGGGTGTACGCTGGTGCGTAGCCAATGAATTGAGCCAGGGACGGGCCATGACATTGTGTTGCCTGGGTCCAAGGATTATATGCTGCCGCCCCCTCAAACTATTACTGTGAGTTTTGTTGCTGTGTAATGTGTGCTGTGTATGAGCGTATCACGGAACTCTACAGCAACAAAACTCCTATTAATGTGCGGTGTGTATGAGTATCACAGAGCTCCAGGGCAAAGAAACTCACAGGGCAACACTTTTCTTACATGGCCCTTCCAACAGCCGTCTTGAGAAAAGTGTGGTCATGGCACCACTAAAAGACCCAGTGGAGTGTAGCCTGGTCAGCCAGTTCAACAGAGTTCTTACAGCTGTCAGTAGGCTCCCTGGTGCCAAGGAGAGTCACTCCTACAGCAGGCATCCAGCAGAGGACAGTCAACCCTGGATCCCCATGGAGGAGGAGGAGAAGGCAGCCTGCAGCACAGCTATATTAATTAATAATCCCCAGGCCCCCCAAGTACCTAGTTTCCATCATCCTCTTCTTCATTTCTGGCGTGTGGTGACTGTCCATCATGCTGAGGGGGCGTGGTTATCTCCGCTCCCCTCACTCTCTATTGGATAGCCACCACGAGTGGACATCTTCCATCACGCTGTGCCCAGAGCAAGCAGGCATTGTGATGCTGGTGATGGGATCAGAGTTGACAGTGGCCGGCAGAATCTGGGGAAACCCTGGGTCAGGGCTGGCTACACCCTAGCGTGAGCACCGGCCTGGGAGCCGCAGCAGGGCGATGAAAAAGCCGCATATGGCTCCAGAGCCGTGGGTTGCCGATCCCTGGTCTAGGTGACCGCTAGCAGCTGTGGCACTCACTGTCTATCGAACTGCCTGAGCAGGAACAACAACAGAGACCAAGTGGCCGCGCTCAGGCACCTTATCAACCCTCTACCCGAAAATGTGTCCGGTGAGCCAGTGTGACAGTTCCTGCCGGTAGGTGATGGTACTCAGTACCGGTGCGTACCGGCAGGAAAAAAACACTGTTTTTGACACTCTTGAAGTATACTACTTGGTGTTGCAGCAAAGATAAAATATTTCTGAATGGAGAAAATTCATAGGTTACTTAATTTTACGGAAGAATAATGCTGGCACCATTGGTTTACAATTGTTTGCCACTGGTTCGCCTGCCATTGGTAAATTTTTCCTTTCTGGATAGCTGAGGTTCATTGTAGTTGCAACAGTGATTTTTACCATTGTTTGCAACAAAAGTGAGTGCTAGCAGTGAATTAGCCACTCTCTCCAAAAGATTAGAAATGGAGATATTCTTTTCTCACCTTATTTTTAATTTCAATTGTATGACTCACTGCCACGCACAGTCAAAACATTTGATGAAAGTAAATATGACTCCTGCAGTGCACAGGCTGCAGTGCACATTTTCATACAATTTGCCATAGGTCATTGTGGGTTTGTGTTGGCAAAAGCAAAACAGCAGCCATCTAAGTAGGGCCTTACATGGTGGCACAGTAGGTTTGTGACCTCGTCATTCATCATGCAAGGCCCCAATATGACTCAAATTAATCTACCAGACCTAACATGACCAATGGGCTTTTCTCAAAGCACGCATTTATGAGTCGCCTGAGAAAAAAAGAGTGACAATCATACATTTGCAATGTTCAAAATACAGTCAAACATCACTAGGCATACATTCTCACTTTGGATAATTTTCCCTTGAATACACACTGCTCTATTTCATATTTGCTTTCTCCCAAAGACATGTTATCACAGCATACAATTGTCAATCACTGATATAAGATACAGTAATTCTTACAAGAAAGAAGTACCGAGTTTGCATGTGATAATATAATCAAGCCACAAAATCACGTGCTATTGGGGTAACCCTGATTTTCCGCAAACAATACTTGTGATAATTGTGGTTTCCAATGATGCAGTCATAAAATATTATTTTAATTCCGTTTATTATAAAAGGTATAAATCCTAATACATAAAAAGCCACAAATCTGGTGACATGTATACAGTGAATTAATCAGTAAATTCACCAGGAAGGTACATTTACTGGCTCTGCAATATTGCTCTTTCTGAGGCCTCGATACTATGCTACTCTCAAGACAATCAATTTTTATTCAGATAAGAAACCAACCTTTGTGGGCTGGTGAGTATAGGATAGTAAGAAGTATATAGTATAATCAATCAGTTTCCTCAATAGGTGTAAGGAGAGACTAGAGAGCGCTCACCATTCCAGTCTCACCTTGAACCAGGAGTTCCTATTGCTACCAGATTGTACCAGATGTTGTACCATCAGTATTGTTCCAACCTTATGCAATCAAAGAATTATTTGCAATCACGCTACGCATTTCACTGCCCCCATAACAGCATCATCAGGAGTATGCAATGTGTTGTTCAGTGTGAAAAAGAATCAATGAACAGGAATATCTCCACCCTGGATTTATATACATAGCCCCTAAAACCGTGATGAGATACAGGTGTAAAGTATATTAGCATATACAGTCAGGTCCAGAAATATTGGGACAGCAACACAATTCTAACATCTTTGGCTCTATACACCACCACAATGGAGTTGGAGCAAAACAAACACAATGTGCTTTAACTGCATACTGTCAGCTTTAATTTGAGGGTATGTACATCCAACTCAGGTGAATGGTGTAGGACTTACAGCAGTTTGCAGATGTGCCTCCCACTTGTTAAGGGACCAAAAGTAATGGGACAATTGACTTCTCAGCTGTTCCATGGCCAGGTGTGTGATATTCCCTCATTACCCCCAATTACAATGTGCAGATAAAAGGCCCAGAGTTAATTTCAAGTGTGCTATTTGCATTTGGAATCTGTTGCTGTCAACTCTCAAGATGAGATCCAAAGAGCCTTCACTATCAGTGAAGCAAGCCATCATTAGGCTGAAGAAACAAAACAAACCCATCAGTTAGATAGCAAGAACATTAGGCGTGGCCAAAACAACTGTTTGGAACATTCTCAAAAAGAAGGAACGCACCGGTGAGCTCAGCAACACCAAAAGACCCGGGAGACCACGGAAAACAACTGTGGTAGATGACCGAAGAATTCTTTCCCTGGTGAAGAAAACACCCTTCACAACAGTTGGCCAGATCAAGAACACTCTCCGGGACTGGGAGGTAGGTGTATGTGTGTCAAAGTCAAAAATCAAGAGAAGACTTCACCAGAGTAAACACAGAGGGTTCACCACAAGTTGTAAACCATTGGTGAGCCTCAAAAACAGGAAGGCCAGATTAGAGTTTGCCAAACAACACCTAACAAAGCCTTCACAGTTCTGGAACAAGATCCTATGGACAGATGAGACCAAGATCAACTTGTACCAGAGTGATGGGAAGAGAAGAGTATGGAGAAGGAAAGGAACTGCTCATGATCCTTAGCATACCACCTCATCAGTGAAGCATGGTGGTGGTAGTGTCATGGCGTGGGCATGTATGGCTGCCAATGGAACTAGTTCTCTTGTATTTATTGATGATGTGACTGCTGACAAAAGCAGCAGGATGAATTCTGAAGTGTTTCGGGCAATATTATCTGCTCACATTCAGCCAAATGCTGCAGAACTCATTGGATGGCGCTTCACAGTGCAGATGGACAATGACTCAAAGCATACTGCAAAAGCAACCAAAGGATTTTTGAAGGGACAGAAGTGGAATGTTATGCAATGGCCAAGTCAATCACCTGACCTGAATCCCATTTAGCATGTGTAGCGCTCACTCCCGGAGGAGCCGCTGAAAATTGAACCACGGGTCAGTCTCCCCGCACTAGGGAATAAATATACTCCAACACCGTTGTGAGTTTTTATAATTTAAATAGTTTACTAAAATAATAAGCCGATGTTGAGACACGGTATTCACAGGTATATTACAGTACTTTCGTATCGCGGTAAAAACGCGTAGCGGGAAAGAAACGAAACACGAGGCTTCGTATTTCGGAAAAATAATATCTTCACAACCGAACAGAAAAGAAATGCAATTTCACGAATATTCGAAAAAGGGACACGTAGCGAAACCCAAAAATACAATCTCTTCGTATTACGATAAACGCGCAGCGGAAAAGAGAAAAATATATTCGGAACGTATCTTTAACCCCTGTTCCGATTCGTAACAAATGAGTCCCGCACAGGTTAAGTCCCGGAATGTAAAGGGTGTGTACGTGTGTGTATATGGTACCCGGGTACTATTCAACTGGCCAGTGAATTACTTATAACGATGTCTTCGACTAGTCAAGTTGGGGCCCTGTGGGTTTTGGAAACAAACAGCAGCGTGCTTTCTTGATTTTATAAACCGGCCTTGGAGGCCTCTCACCCATCCGCTCGATCACCAAGGCTCCGCTGACCCAGGACGTCTCTCTGCTTAATGCCTGGCTGTGATACTGGCTACTGGATCCGTTGTCTGGCTTTCCTTGCTCCCACCCGGACTTGTCCAGCTACCGCCTGCTCTCCCATCCAATGGACTTGCGGTACTCCTCACTCGGGTCCTCTGCTTGCCTTGATCGCAGCGTGGGTATAGACAGGTCTCTGCAGGGTCACTGTCCCGATCCCCTAGCACCAGCGAGGTAGCCCCTGCGCTCTGGCCTGGTCACGATCCTCCACAGCTCGGCCTGCTTCCTTCTCCTTTCAGCTCCCAGCTCACTCTGAGCATGCTTTCCACGAGGCTGGTGATGCCTTTCCTTTCCTACACACCCACTTCCTGTCCTTACGCAAAGCATCATGGAAAAGGTAGTTTAGTGCCTTGTGTTTGTCCAGCATAACTTTCCATGGTCTCTGTCTCCCTCTGGTGGCCATTGCAAGTAAATGCAGCAGAACAGTCTTTTTTAAACACATCGCTACACTCTCCCCCCCTAAACTCTTGGATCCTTCCAAGGGCGTGTAACGGGTACATGTGTCGGTCATACATAACATAACAACAGTTGCATTACATTTCTACTTAACATTTCTAACTTTAGCCTACATATTCAGGGTTGACAACAGGCAGCAATTTTCCTCAATCTCCCCCAAACCCTTAGACACCTTGGCAATTAGAGCTGACACTTCTGGAAACCTCCGCCCAGTTGTTACAGCCTCCTCTGTGCTATGTCCTGGTGAATCAAATGTGAGTCTCTGAGGGGGTCGTACTGAACGTTTAGGTTCAAATTTTTCAAGAACCTCTTCAGTCAGGAGAGCTGACTCTACAGGCTCAATTCTCTCATCAACCATCGGAGCCAACACTTCCTCGGAATATGAGCCCTCCAGTGAAGGCATAGAACTGTAATCTATGGATATTTCCTCTAAAACTTCAGGAACTTCCCAGGTCTCAGGTACTGCAGGTGCTCGAGTCATAACTTCAGAGATATCAGACCCTAAATCACTCTCACCCCAGTCAGAAACCGGCTTGACGCTCTGGGACTCAGGTGCCCACACCCAGCTCAGACACCAGCCTTCTTCTTCACTGTCTTCTTCACTCTCTCTAACGGAACGTAACTGATGAGACCGAATAGTAGGAGTCGGACGGGATATAGGCAGACCAGGGACAGATAATTTGTCTCCAATCGGTACTTGTACAGTCTTTCCTGAACGTAGGGCCTTCTCTGTCCCTTCCGTTCTCCTCAGCCTTCTTATTTCTGTAGTGGTTCTCTGTTCCTTGACCCTCGGTGGACAGGCCGGTCATGACATCGAGTGTGCCTTCTTAGGAGCAGGATTCTCTTCCGTGACCAGTGGGGTTAAGAGGTGTCTCAACACATCAGCGTTCATCCCCACTATCATAGAACTTCGATTAGCTCCCGAGGGACGAGGACACACAATTGCCAAAGTGTCACATACTCTCGGTTGTCCAGCGATTTCCGAACTGAATTCTAGCTTCACCTGTATATATCCATCATAGGGAAACTTCTCCATTCCCATACCCCAGATTTCGAGATCCTTCAATTTCTTCAGGGGTATATGCTTCAGATATTTCTGATAGAAGTCTCGGTAAATCAGCGTTACTTGAGCACCCGAATCTAGAAGAGCCTTAGTATAGACTCCTTCCACTTGAACCGGGATGATGGGTGAAGGACCTATCAACTTGTCAGGGAACTTTTTCGTAGCAGCAGGAGAGGTAGACCCAGTATGTTGTACTCTAACCCTTGTCCTCATACGTGGTGACTGCGGGCATACATTTTCCTCCCGTGACATAGGATCAGACCTCCAGGGAGAGGATCTTCTAGGTCTAGCAGGCACATATAGAGACCCTCCCTGTCTCCTTTCTGGGCACTGAGCCTTGAAATGACCGAATTCTCTACAGGCAAAACATCTTCCCCACGAGGATGAGGGCACACTTTCTTCCTGTGGCTCATTTGAAAATCCTCTGTCGGAGACCACAGCAACCGCTGCTGTTCGTATATCTGAGAGAGACTTCAGTATTTCAGTGTCACGGTGGGTCAGGGGATGGGGCGCCTGGCAGCAGCTTCCTCGCTGCTCGCTGGCCAGGCGCCGAATGTAAACGCTTCCGGGTGCGCTCACGTGGGACGCCGAGGGGCGGGGCCTGGCGTTATGACGCGGACCCGCCGGGTTTAAAACCCAGTCTCACCATTACACCGGTGCCCTGACGTGGTATTCACCTCCCGCAGAGCTCTTGTGTATTTGGCTATCTCCTGTGTATAACCCTTGGCATTGGCAAACGAACCCTCCTGTGTATGACCCTTGGCATTGGCAAACGAATCCTCCTGTGTATAACCCTTGGCATTGGCAAACGAATCCTCCTGTGTATGACCCTTGGCATTGGCAAACGAACCCTCCTGTGTATGACCCTTGGCATTGGCAAACGAACCCTCCTGTGTATGACCCTTGGCATTGGCAAACGAACCCTCCTGTGTATGACCCTTGGCATTGGCAAACGAACCCTCCTGTGTATGACCCTTGGCATTGGCAAACGAACCCTCCTGTGTATGACTCTTGGCATTGGCAAACGAACCCTCCTGTGTATAACCCCTGGTATTGGCATTTACTCTGCTCTAGGTTCTGCCCTTAACGTTGGTACCGAGGTCAGTCTATGTGGCACCCTAAGCACACATCAGATTACCTCAGCTATTACTAAAGTCCTAGGGAGGACTTGTGATCTGTTCTGTACCCCTGTCTGGTGTTTCCCTTTCTTTATCTGTTACCTGCTTCATTGTCTATATAGCTTTGCCGACCATTCAAGGATCGGAAGAGTAGAAAGGGAGCTACATAAAGAGATCAATATCTTGGTAGTCAGAAGGATTCGTGACAATACTCTATTCCATACCTCTGTCTGGTGTTACCCCTTGTTTATCTATTGTCTGGTTAATTGTCTTCCTAGTTTTGCCGACCATTCAAGGATCGGAAGGGTAGAGAGCGGTCTGCGTAAAGGGACCACACTTTTGGTAATCAGAGGGATCTGTGACATTCAGTCTGCATTTCTACTACTTTCAAGATTGTCCGGCATAGGTCCGTGTGTGTCTGTTCCATCTTAACTTGGGCTTCTTGTACTCTCGCGAGAGTCTTTTGTATCTCACCATACACCTGGTTTGACGACTTTTGAGTTATTTCCGGCTCATATGTCTCTTCCGGATCTTCCTCATCTGATGAACACTCGTTATACTCTATGGGTTGCGCATAGACCTTTTCTCCCCTTCTTCCAAGCTTCTCTTCCAGAAGGGCTTCTTCCTCCCGAACAACTCGAATCAGTTCTAGGTAATTTAACTCTTTATTACCTTCTCGAGTCCTCAGCTGCAACATCACAGGATCTAAAGGTAAGGCACCCTTCAATATCTGACGCATTCTAACCTGATCTACTGTAGTGGGGTCTGTTCCTTTCTTCAACAGTACTTGGTACAGTATCTTATCCAGGTGCCTCATGTATTCTGTCATCTTCTCACCCCTTTTCTGGTAAGTATGCTCATATTGGTACATTAGCTCAGCAGCCTTTTCCGTTCGCCCGAAGACTTCCTGTAATATGTTCAGGTAATCTAGAGCAGTACAGTCTCTCTTACTCAGCTTCAGATTCCTGACAGCCTCTGACGCAGGTCCCTTTAAGCTCTCAGTAATTCTTTGCTTCTTCTGCGCTTCAGAGACGTCCCACTCATCCAGAGCCTGCATCGCTTGTTCCACCCATTCTTCGAAGGTTTCTTCTCCCGCCGGAGTTGGCAAGTTTCCTGAAAATTTTTCCAACTTCCGATATCCGAAGCTGATGTAAGAAGGGTGAGCCCTCTGACACTTAACCACGAGGTCTCCAAAAGCAGCAATGAACTCCGGCCCGATCATGGCCAGCGGGCTGGATGCAGGAATGTTCGCTGAATCACCACGTGGCTTACTTGGCTGGATCAGACGAACTTCCACGTCGTCGGTTAGCTGTACACTCACGTCCTGAAAACACACAGGAACACCCTTTCTCCACTCAAAAAGAACATACGTGTGAGAAGTCTCTGGGTTCACTTTAATGTCCGCTAGAAACCCCCGCTGGTCAGGTGCCAACGCTGCCACGGCCAGGCGGATCTGCTCTTCTGCCCAGGTGCCTACAGGAATATCCATTACTACACTCAACTCTAACTGGCCACCCTGTGCTTTACACCACTCTGCTGCTTCATCTGGATCCATATTTAACCCTTTAAATGCGGTTTTTCCAGAGACTGAGATCCCGGAAACGAGCCCCCACGTGTAGCGCTCACTCCCGGAGGAGCCGCTGAAAATTGAACCACGGGTCAGTCTCCCCGCACTAGGGAATAAATATACTCCAACACCGTTGTGAGTTTTTATAATTTAAATAGTTTACTAAAATAATAAGCCGATGTTGAGACACGGTATTCACAGGTATATTACAGTACTTTCGTATCGCGGTAAAAACGCGTAGCGGGAAAGAAACGAAACACGAGGCTTCGTATTTCGGAAAATAATATCTTCACAACCGAACAGAAAAGAAATGCAATTTCACGAATATTCGAAAAAGGGACACATAGCGAAACCCAAAAATACAATCTCTTCGTATTACGATAAACGCGCAGCGGAAAAGAGAAAAATATATATCGTATAACGTATCTTTAACCCCTGTTCCGATTCGTAACAAATGAGTCCCGCACAGGTTAAGTCCCGGAATGTAAAGGGTGTGTACGTGTGTGTATATGGTACCCGGGTACTATTCAACTGGCCAGTGAATTACTTATAACGATGTCTTCGACTAGTCAAGTTGGGGCCCTGTGGGTTTTGGAAACAAACAGCAGCGTGCTTTCTTGATTTTATAAACCGGCCTTGGAGGCCTCTCACCCATCCGCTCGATCACCAAGGCTCCGCTGACCCAGGACGTCTCTCCGCTTAATGCCTGGCTGTGATACTGGCTACTGGATCCATTGTCTGGCTTTCCTTGCTCCCACCCGGACTTGTCCAGCTACTGCCTGCTCTCCCATCCAATGGACTTGCGGTACTCCTCACTCGGGTCCTCTGCTTGCCTTGATCGCAGCGTGGGTATAGACAGGTCTCTGCAGGGTCACTGTCCCGATCCCCCAGCACCAGCGAGGTAGCCCCTGCGCTCTGGCCTGGTCACGATCCTCCACAGCTCGGCCTGCTTCCTTCTCCTTTCAGCTCCCAGCTCACTCTGAGCATGCTTTCCACGAGGCTGGTGATGCCTTTCTTTTCCTACACACCCACTTCCTGTCCTTACGCAAAGCATCATGGAAAAGGTAGTTTAGTGCCTTGTGTTTGTCCAGCATAACTTTCCATGGTCTCTGTCTCCCTCTGGTGGCCATTGCAAGTAAATGCAGCAGAACAGTCTTTTTTAAACACATCGCTACACATGCATTTCACTTGCTGAAGACAAAACTGAAGGGAAAATGCCGCAAGAACAAGCAGGAACTGAAGACAGTTGCAGTAGAGGCCTGGCAGAGCATCACCAGAGATGAAACCCAGCGTCTGGGGATGTCTATGCATTCCAGACTTCAGGCTGTGATTGACTGCAAAGGATTTGCAACCAAGTATTAAGAAGGGAAAGTTTGATTCATGATTATTATTCTGTCCCATTACTTTTGGTCCCTTAACAAGTGGGAGGCACATCTGCAAACTGCTGTAAGTCCTACACCGCTCACCTGTGTTGGACGTACATACCCTCAAATTAAAGCTGACAGTCTGCAGTTAAAGCACATTGTGTTTGTTTCATTCCAACTCCATTGTGGCAGTGTATAGAGCCAAAGTGTTAGAATTGTGTCGATGTCCCAATATTTCTGGACCTGACTGTATTCCTCTCACTCTCTCTTCAGAGTAATAGGATACTAATTAGTGCTTAAGGAATTGCTACATACCATGTGGAGGAGGGGCCATAAAGTAAAGTCTCCCTCTAGGGTCGGTTGCTTTTGGCCACCATGTTGGTGAGGTCACGCATTCATGCCCTACATCCTGTGTCACTTTATTCTTATCCCTGAAGGTATAAGCTCTAGACGTATGTTGTTCCGGAGTGATAAAGTTCGCTCCATGTACACTACCAATATCGACCCGGAAGTGGGGCAACGGAAGTGTGTCATGCATAAATACGCTGTTTTTCCTGCCATGTGCACCTCCCACATCACCGTGCATGCATGCTGAACAGCGATAACAATCGCGGGAGTCCTGTCTGCATCACTGACTGGCCACTCAGCACGCATGTATTAACACTTCATTCGCTCGAGATACATACCGTTTGCTCATTTTATGATGGTTTCAATACATCTTCACCTGCTATGCCTATGATTCTCATGTTAAATCCATCCAGGATGCCTGTAATCATTTTTGTATGAAATCTAAAGATAAATAAATGGCCCTGTATTGAGATGAACTTTATAGATATTAAAATGGCACCTTCTAAATACTTTTGAGGAATGGTGTATAACTATATCCTTCATTATGACCTTTTGGGCTAAGGGTCTGGAGTTTGCATATCCACATGCCTCTTTTTGTTGTAAATATATATCAATATTGCCACCTCTTTATGTTAAATTAATCTGATCTATCACCATAAATCTAATGCCATTTGATTTATTGTCTTGTACAACACGTAAGTGTCGAGAGAATGGGGTTTCCCTAGGGTAGCGGATAGATCAATGTTCTAATATCCGCACCCGGGGTTGACGGGTGGTTTTACCCACATATAAGAGGCCACACGAACATTGCAATAAATAGACCACTCTTTCAGACCTAGATGTAAACTATGTTTTGATTTGGAACATTTCTTGGTTCTGACTATTACTAAAGTGATCTGTTGGTGTAGCAATATATTGGCAGTAGACTTGTGCGCCGTCAATAAATTCATTTCGGTTTGTTTCGTTTCATTTCGTATTAGCCGTTATTTCATTTTTCGGAATTCGTGTCTGAAACTCAATTCGGATTCGTACGAAATACAAATTTTCGCTAGATTCATTGACTTTTCGTAACAATTACGACTATTCATTATTATGAATTTAAAAAGCAAAAATACATTTCTTTATGGCAGGCAATGGTAGTTTTTTTTTTATACAAAATTCCGTTGAAGAATTTCAGTGAAACTTACATTAATCTAATATACTGTATATTAGTTTAGTACCTCTGTCTCTGACTGAAGTTGAACAACATGATTTAAAAAAAATATTTAAATCAGAAATACGAAATTGCGTTAACGAATTTAGGTTCTGAATTTCGTAACAACGGAAAGCAAACGTGACTGGTGGATGACCAACCAGAGGTTTTCTTCTGCTGTGTGACTGCAGTTGCATTACAGAGTACTAAATTCAGTTAACGAATTTCGGAGGTTTTCTTCTGCTTTGTGACTGTACGTGGTTGCACTCTGTACACCTGCTGTGCTCATTATGAGGGGTTCCCACCATGCCTGTGCTGTACTGACTTCCTGGGTCTGTACTTCAACTGTGCTCATTATGAGGGGTTCCCACCATTCCTGTGCTGTGCATAGTTCCTTCCTCCAGGGTTTGTACACCTGCTGTGCTTATTATGAGGGGTTCCCACCATTCCTGTGCTGTGCTGAGTTCCTCCAGGGTTTGTACACCTGCTGTGCTCATTATGAGGGTTTCCCACCATCCATGTGCTGTGCTGACTTCCTGGGTCTGTACTTTGGCTGTGCTCATTATGAGGGGTTCCCACCATTCCTGAGCTGTGCTGAGTTCCTCCAGGGTTAGTACACCTGCTGTGTTCATTATGAGGGGTTCCCACCATTCCTGTGCTGTGCTGAGTTCCTCCAGGGTTTGTACGCCTGCTGTGCTCATTATGAGGGGTTCCCACCATCCCTGTGCTGTGCTGACTTCCCGGGTCTGTACTTGGGCTGTGCTCATTATGAGGGGTTCCCACCATTCCTGTGCTGTGCTGAGTTCCTCCAGGGTTTGTACACCTGCTGTGCTCATTATGAGGGTTTCCCACCATCCCTGTGCTGTGCTGACTTCATGGGTCTGTACTTCTGCTGTGCTCATTACGAGGGGTTCCCACCATTCCTGTGCTGTGCTGAGTTCCTCCAGGGTTAGTACACCTGCTGTGCTCATTATGAGGGGTTCCCACCATTCCTGTGCTGTGCTGACTTCCTGGGTCTGTACTTCTGCTGTGCACATTATGAAGGGTTCCCACCATTCCTGTGCTGTGCTGAGTTCCTCCAGGGTTAGTACACCTGCTGTGCTCATTATGAGGGGTTCCCACCATTCCTGTGCTGTGCTGAGTTCCTCCAGGGTTAGTAAACCTGCTGTGCTCATTATGAGGGGTTCCCACTATTATTGTGCTGTGCCGAGTTCCTCCAGGGTTTGTACACCCGCTGTGCTCATTATGAGGGGTTGCCACAACGCTCAAACGAACAATGTTCATTCAGTTCGTACTCATGTTCAAATCGTACCTGAAGACCCTACTGGTGACTCCCATTTTAAAGATTAAAAAAAGGTAATTTAATTTCATCATAACGAATAATCGTAATTATTATGATAATAAAACGATATTAACGAACATTCTTATTTCATTCAAATCTGAATCTCCCATCGACTACCAGTCTCCCACTCCCATATAAAAAAAGGCAATTTTCCCAACCCTCCCTCAGCAGCAGAAGAAAACCTCTGATTAGTCAAACAGTCACTTTTCCGTTGTAACAAAATTTCGTATTTCGGATCCATTCGGAAGCATAGCAATTCGTATTTCGGATGCTGAGAGTGGCACCTGCGTAATACCCAAAACGTTTCTGAAGACAAGCCAACTTCCACGCCCACAACCTCTCATAGAAATTTTGCAATGCCCTGCCACAGATCCCTTTATAAATGGACAACTTGAGCATATGTGAAAACAAATACCTATATCCACTATGCATCTCCATTATTTAGGCTCTGGGGAGGGGGCATAAGTTGCTATCCTAGCTGGATCTTTGTAACATCGATACATTACTTTCCTAAGTGTTTCCAACACAGTGGAGTTTTTGGTCACCCCTACAAGGTTTCTGTTGACCATTCACCCAGTCAGTGGGGATCTGATGCCTGACCTATAACTTTCTCCCAGTTCTTTAGATGGGTCCACTCTGGGAAATGTTTGGTTAAACAAATAGTAAAATAATCTATGGTTATCAGTCCCTTGGTGGTGCTGCTAGTCAGCGACATGTGCTCTATAGTTGTGAGCAGGGGCTTATTGAAAGAGTAAAATGCTAAGAGGCCCAGTTTCAGTATATAGTCATATATTTGGTGGTAAGAGGTCCCCTCAATGCCCACACACTGGGATTTAAATTGGGGAGGATATATTTAAAACCTGAAAGGGACACGGCCATGGGAACAGGGACAGTACCCGGAAGTTTCAAAACGCTGTTATCCCAGTTAGTCAGCGTCACCATTGCCATGGAAAATAATCCATCTTGAGACTTGTTTTGAGATGGATCCAGAGTAGCATTCGCAAATCATGAGGAGCGGCTAAAAACCATTCCAGTGTGACCCACCCTGGTGCATTTGCCATATGGAAATAGTAAGCAGCTTGTGACACCTGAGATGCCTCTTAGTACTTATGCAAGTCAGGGAGAGCTAACCCTCCTTTGTTTATTTGAGCAGTATAATATCTGGGTTTGCATTTGTGGCTTTTTGAAATCCCTAACAAATTTGTTAATTCTAGTTTAAAAGGAATTGAAATAGCTGTCCGGGACCCTACTTGGCAGCATCCAAAATACATAGAGGACCTTTTGTAGTATGGTCATTTTGATAGGCTGAAGCGTGTGTCGAGTAAAGAATGTGGATGAAAATTTTGACATATTTTAAGGGGATAACCCAGTGTGGGGATGGTAATAATAGAAGCCTCCAGCAGATCTTCAGCCATATGGCCGCTCTCTCCCACAGCCTCATATAGTGTTCTCAGCGGGGTAATCATCTGCAGGGAGAACACTTTGTAGCATCTGGGCGTGAACCCATACGGCCCTGGGACCTTCTCCAACAGTAGTCACTTAATAGCATGGGCTATTTCTTCCTCGGTGATGGCGCCCTCCAAAGTGGCCGTGAATAACAAACAGAGATGAATGGGTGACAAATAGACTCAAATACCCACCAGCGTAGGGTGGGAACTGTTGGGTCAGCTTTCAGGTTGTACAGTGTTCTATAATATCTAGCAAATTGTCCGGCTTTGGTTTGAGGGTCATAATACTGTATCTTAGAACCGATATGGTGCTGTAGATAGAAGGATCACGACATCTGTCGCAGTTGTCTAAGTTTATGTGCCAATGACTGTCCTACCTTATTGCCTGTAGCATAGTGTATCGCTCACACTCTTTGGAGGGCAAAAAAATGTCTGGATGCCTCTAAATCTTTGAGTGTCTTCTGCTTCTCTCTGATTGCCTCCGCTGTGTTTGGTTGCAGGTTGCATTTGTTGAGTGTAAGCAGAGACTCAAATTGTGTCAGCAAATCTAGGTGGCCTTTATGTTATGCTTTTTCCAAAGCGATGCCCATTTAATACACACTTCCCTAACCATCACTTTGTGTGCCTTCCTCAACAATTGGGGGGTCCAGTGTGAGCCATGTTATCACTGAAATAATTAACTATTTGGGTTCTTACATCAAGTGCCAGTGTGTCTTGCCAAAAATCTTATAGTCCTCCTGCAATTCGAGACCCAGTGGGGCATGATCTGAGGTGTTGCATGTGCTTATGGCACAATCAGTGACGGAAGGTAGAAGGGAGATCTACCTGATGTAGATGTTGATCCTGATGTAGGAATTGTGAAGGGGGGAGTAGAACATGAAATCCCTCTCCCCAGGATGTAACAATCACCGAACATCAAAAAAATATAAAGGACCATCTGGTCAACTAACCCCCAGCTCAGTCTACGCGTGGCGTGGCCCTGGGGATTTGGGGAATCGGAGGACCTGTCTTGCACCAGGTCCACACTCAGGTCCCTCCACTCACAATCTTGTCCATAGCAACCCCTTCTAGTTTTTGTTGGACCATCTGGAGGAAGGAGATCTGTGAGGTATTAGGACAGTAATGATTTACCAGGGTATAAATCTTTTGATTGATAGTGCACACCAGAAAGAGCTACCTGCCCCTGGAATCGCTAAGTTTTCTATGGAGCTGGAACACATTTCTATCATTTACTAAGATCAATACCCCCCTGGTTTAGTGGGATCTGTGGAATGGTGTTGAGTAGGATACTGTGGGAATCTTAAAACAGGGTGAATTTGGCATTTAACATGTGTAAACCACATCAGAATGACCCGCTCTCAAGGTGGTGTAGATGGAATGCCATTTAGCCGGAACATTAAGCCCTCAGACATTCAAGGAAATAACCTTCATGGTGGGTATGTGATGTCATATTGCGTAGCTACACTTGGAGCCCTCAAAGATCGCCCTCAACCTGACCTCCTCTACTCCTCCCCTACGCAATGGCTAGGGAGCTTAACATTTAACATCTGAGTAAAGCATGACTTGCCAGGGTAAACATAGACCAAGAACCATAAGGAGTATAAAATAAAATGTGGACCATTAGACCAACTGTCTACGGCAGTGGCCGAACTATATACAATGCTATGTGCAAGAGCCTCCTGTAGAGGGAACCAATTGGCAGTCCCTATTGAACCTCTATCAGTGATGGAGGTAGGGGCCAAACAGCGGAGAAAAACATACTAAACTTGGTAGTAAACAGACTCACGAATGTGGATCTTGTACAGCAATAAAGACTCCAGGTAGGCATCCTGAAGAAGGTGAAGAAAGAAGTCAATAACATACTGGGATAGCGTAGCAGGAGCCACAGACTCAGGTATGCCCCCGTATTTTCAAGTTGTGATGCCTAGACCTATCTTTTAGATCGGTTAATTTACTCTGACACTCTGCACTTGGAGCCCTCAAAGTAGTAGTCACTTAATAGCATGGGCTTCACTCAGGCTGCCATCCCATGCGCTTCTGCATAATCCCCCATTTTATCCTCTGTTCTAGAGGTTCTGTCCCCAGGATCTTTTATATCAGTGCAGATCTCCACAGAAATGTTGTTTAATGAGAGGTTCTGGAACATGCCCTCCATCTTTGAAGCAAAATCCCTAAAGGAGTAGGTCATATTGATGTCATTCTTTAGGAACCTGGGAGTGTCCAGTGATGGTCGCTGCAAGCCGCCTCCATCTTGGATCCCAGCACCCTTGCCAGACTGCCGATGTGTAAAAAAGTTGAACTGTCCTCGGCTTTCTTGGAGTGTGCCGGAGACATTATGTGGCACGCAGAGGGAGAAAGGGTGGACTGGAGGCACCTCTTCTTGTCGCTTTGTGGCGTCGTTTGGTGGTCCGCGTTGTTGGAGCTCTGGGACAAGGCATCCTACTTCTCGTACATCTGACTGCGCCCCCTCCTACACTTGCATTATTGCACACTTTGGTATTATACACAAATGTACTCCTACATTCATATCATATACCCATGTCTACCATAACACCTATTTGAATCTTGCTTAATTGAAATTTCTAGGTTATATTTTTTTTTTTGTGTGTAACAAGATGAGTTTCATGTTTGAGCGTTGTCTAAGGCCTCACTATCTGCCTGTATCGTGATGTAAGGAGGAGCTGTTGTATACGTTTTATAGCTTCAGTAGGTGATTATTTATAATACGTTAATACAGAAAATATGTTATAACATAAGCTTGTTACCATCACCATAAAAGCTTCAATATCATTTATTGAAGTTGGTAAAAAAATGAAACTGTCACTTTCAGGGGAGTGACAGATTAAATAAAGGTGTGTACATTAATCAAAGTGTGAATAATTCACTGTCAATAATGTGTTACGGTTTTACAAGGATTGCTTTGCTGAAGAGATATCTGCAAAGAGAAATCTAAAAGTCCTGATAAAACCTGTATCCAGCTCAACAAAACATCTCTAATAAATCCAGCACTGTTTTCATAAGCCTCTCTATGATCTATTCGACCCTACGAAATCTTACCTTCATGAAGAGTAAAATGTAAACCCATGCATCTTATACTTTCCATCACTGCGCTCCCTCTGACATAACTTGCCTAATCTTTGAACGCTGGCCGTCTCTTACCTTTGCTTTCCACATGACCTGCAGCTATTCTATCCTCTTATTACATTATCCCCCACTCTCATGCAATTCTTTTTGTGAGCTCATCTATAAATGGAATTTATTATCAAATAAACCGGTTACTATTACCATCTTTTTCTGCTATGGTTACAGCAATAAGTCAGCCTGGATAGGTTTCTATCAAATTAGCACATCTGGCTTTTGCAATGATACCTCAATGTTATCCAATTTTCTTTATGCAGAACAGGTCACGCTAAGTCACACTGTGACAGGATTTCTGAGCTTGGCTCAAAGGATACATGCATAGTACTCTTTCACTGTGGGCTCCGATTATCTGGAATCTTCACTGCCGTTGGCTGGGAGGTATTTGCGAACAGATCCTACTATTCTGACACTTAAACCCCAGGGTCCATTCATATAATAACATCTATGGAAAACTATAATCTCAAGGTGTATGAGTGTGTTTTTAGGAGCTCCTCCTCTTGTGTTTAGAGTGTATGGGTGTCTTTTTATGGGCTCCTTATATTTGGGGTGTGCTGGTATCATTTTAGTGACTCTTCAATATTATTTAGAGGGTTTTCTGGTGTCATTTTAGGGCTCCTCCATATATTCGTGTTGTGCTAGAGTCTTTTTAGGGGCCCCTGCATATGTTTAAGGTTTTTTGGGATGACTAGATAGGGGCTTCCCTAAGTATTTGGGAGGTGCAGTTGTCTTATTAGTGGCTGCCCCTTATTTTGGGGTATACAGTGCTGCGGAATGTGTTAGCGCTTAATAATAAATAATAATAATAATAGATGAACATGATTTTTTTTCCCCACATGTTTTACAAAGTAAGGCAACTAAAAATAAAATCATGTCGAATTGGTGATGCTTTTTAATATTTTAATGCACATTGCCATTTGAGAAAGTTTGTTTGCTGCCAAAATTGGTGCAGCAGGGTAATTAGGAAGCATGTCAACCCTCGTAATATCATATTTAACAACAGCAATCAAATGAATACAAGAAGCCACCACTTTGTACATTTTCTTTTCTCATGAAACCATAAATGTGAACACGTTCTTGCTGGAGGAACTAAGTGATAGGACATCATACTAAAGGCGGTTCTTTAACATATGACCGAATAAATGCTTGTCATTCACATGGCATTCTTTTTTAAACCTTGTGGTTTATGCTGAAAACTTTGAAGCGACATCAATCTTTCTAAGATTAAAATATCTTGGTGCACGACTGAAAATATTTTGTGGGAATCTCTTTGTCATTCAATCAATACAAAGGTGGAGAGACCTTCCTTAATCCAGAGACTAAATATGGTGATGTTGCCAACAGTCACGCTGCATGGTCTCTATAGAAAATGCATAGCATACATTAGTCTATTTATCTGTCTGCCGGCTGTCACAATGTAGGTTCTATGGATTATGTAGTGCTATACTGGCATGTCATATATTTTCCTCTTCCTGTTTATTTTCTCCAATAGGGATCATTCTAAAATAAATCTATAGGAGTTGCAAAAATTTATTAAGTCTTATTGAAAGCATAAGAGCTTTGCATGAAAATTATTAAATGATATTATGCAAAAATAAATTAAAACTTTAGTGCCCTGGCCCCATGAAGACACAGTAAAACATTTTATTGCTTTTGATAAAAAGGTGTGATCTGTGCATGTACATTCGTTCAAATAACTAAGGCCTAAATATCAATTTCATAAAAACATACAATTGGCCATGAACCACATACACACAAATAACAGCCAATATCATCAGAGGACCGTCCTCCTGAAATAGGTAAATCAACATAGGGATTGCTGTAAAATATTGTACCCACTGATGCGATGTAGATGAATGTGGTAGTACTAAAATAGAGGAGATATTTATCTAGTGTATTTCTTTCTTTAATACTCAAAACCAATAAATAAAGCGCACATGTGGTGGCACAAAAAAAAAATAATACTTTTGTGCAAGCTGTTCTGTGGGTTGTGCCTTGTCCCATGGTAAATTCCAGCTCAGGGCTAGAGTTTAAGCTTGATGGCACCACTACAGAGAAAACATAAACGTATGTAACCTTACAATTGAAATATATGACAATTTACCTCTGAAAATAGAAACCAATGTTATTAACCTCAAAATTGAGTTATCTCGATTTTGCATTGTAATGCATTGTGTCTATAGAATCATTAGCATATCAAAAGACTGTTTTCACACCTGTTTAAAGCAAGATTAGTGTTTCCCCTGTGGGGAAAAAAAATAATTTTGTTTTATGTTTCTTCAAGCACCCTAGTCCTCACTGTAGCAAAAAGTTCAAATAGATTATTTCTGCATTATAGCTGCCAGGGAGGGGGCAGAATAAAGGGAGAGCTCTGGGTGCACTAACTGCTGTACAAAGATATGATTCAGAGGATTATAATGAGTGACACGCCCTATACAGTACATATACATAGGGATGAGCTGAACACCCCGTGTTCGGTTCACATTCGAACTCGAACAATTTCAAAAGTTCGAGTTCGAACTCGAACCGAACTCAGTGCAAGTCAATGGGACTCGAAAGTTCGATTTTTAGAGTGCCCTCCAAGAGGGCATATATGCAAGATGTTTGCCATAAAAGGTGTATGGGGTCCGGGTAGTGCCCTGGGGGACAGGAAACAAGGACAAAAAGTAAAAAAAAAACTTTTTTAAAGGAACAGTGAGTTTTCCAAGAAATAAAGGTTAAGAATAAAAACGAAAAATTCCTTCAAATATCGTGCCTAGGAGGTCCCCATAACCTGCCCGTGAGGTGGTGGATTTGTAGGATGTATAAAAACATTTAAAAACAAATGACAAATGACATTTCAAATGACGGTAAATATTTTTCCTTTAATCTATTCATAAACAACTGCTTGGGGCGGCAGCCTGTATGAAAAGAGAAGACATTTTAGGACACGCAGAACAAGTTTAGTGATTTTGTTGGCTAAATTATGGTGAAATTTATGCAGGCTTTGGATGAAAGTAACAATAGGTGCTTTAAAATTGGGCCGGTAGTGTTGGCAACAGTGCCATCACACCGTAACCCCTCTGTGGTATTGTGGAAGAGTGCAGGGTTGGACCCTGCGGTCCAATATTAAAATGCTATGAATCTGGTATAGGCGTCAGTGGCAGTGCACCCAAATATTAGGCCTTTGGTGCCAGCTAGTGCCTTCACAACATAACCCTTCTGAGGTATTGTGGAAGAGTGCAGGGGTGGAGGTTTTGGTAATGCAGAAGAGATCCCCGATCTATTCTGTTACGTCAGCATCAGGGGATTGATAGCTGCTGATCCAGGACTGATTCATTTTTATAAATGTCAGCTGGTCTACAGAGTCGGTGGACAGACGCACTCTTTTGTCTGTGACAAAACCTCCAGCGGCACTGAACGTCCTTTCAGAAAGCACGCTGGATGAAGGGCAACCTAGTAGCTGCATAGCATATTGGCAGCACTTGGTAACCTACCAGTGCATGGAAAGGTGTTACACAAGTGTCGCTTTAGAGCGTCCTCAAGTTGTTTCATCCTGTCCTCCCTCTGTGCAGGCAAGGATGAGCTCTGCAACTTTACCCTTGTATCATGGATCAAGAAGGCTTGCCAACCAGTAATGATCCCTCTCCTTGATAGCACAAAGCCTGGGGTCCTCTAGCAGGCTTTGCAGGATAAGGGAGCCCATGCAGCGTAGGTTGAAGGTGGCATTAGCTTCCAAGTCTTCCTGGTCAATGAGGATGACCCCATCATGCACTTCCTCCTCCGAGCCACGTACTATTCCTTGGGTTTCTGGGCACACAAAACTCTCCCTTGAGGAATCCCCACCTTCAATCCCCCCACTACTTAAATATTCCTCCTCCTCCTCCTCCTGTCTGATCTGAGGACCCACAGGAATGCTGTCTGCGTAAAGACTGGCGCCTTGAGAGCTAGGGAAGGCCTCCTCTTCCTCCCGCTGCTCTGCCTCTAGTGCTACATCTATAATTCCCTGCAGAGTGCGCTCCAGCAAGAACACTAATGGAATTGTGTCACTGATGCATGCACTGTCCCTGCTCACAATCCTCGTTGCCTCCTCAAATGGTGACAGTACAGTGCATGCATCCTTGGTCATCAGCCACTGCGGGGGGGAAAAAAACAACCAAGTTGACCTGAACCTGTCCTTGTGCCCTACTCACACAGGTACTCATTGATGGCCCTCTGTTGCTTGTGCAGACGCTGCAGCATTGCCAATGTCGAGTTCCAACTGGTGGGCATGTCACAGATCAGGCAGTTTGTGGGAAGGTGGAATTCTCTTTGAATTTTTGCCAGGCGAACACTTGCTGGGAATGACCGTCTGAAGTGGCTGCAGACTTTTCTGGCCTGGCTGAGAAGCTGTGACAGCCCTGGGTACCTGGTTAGGAAACGCTGTGCCACTAGATTTAGGACGTGTGCTAGGCATGGTACATGCGTCAATTTATCCTTGCGTATGGTGGATAGAAGGTTGCTGCCATTATCACAGATGACCATTCCCAGCTGAAGCTGGCATGGTGTTAACCATCTCTGCACCTGCCCCTGCAGAGCTGACAGAATTTCTGGCCCGGTGTGGCTCCTGTCCCCTAAGCAAACCAGCTCAAGCACAGTATGGCATCTTTTTACTTGAGCCATTGCGTAGCCCCTGCCACGCGTCGGTTTAACTGCCACTTCACCAGAGACAGAGAAGAAGGAGGAGGAGGAAGAGGTGGTGGAGCAGACAGACCTCATACAAGCAGCTTTCTGGAGGCATGGTGGATGAACCAGCTCCAGCACAGAGCCCTGTCCTGGATCCATCCCAGCTGCAATCAGAGTTACCCAGTGTGCCGTGAATGAAATGTAACGACCCTGTCCATGCTTGCTGGACCATGTGTCTAAAGTGACATGCACCTTGCTGCTGACTGCCTTTCCCAATGACTCCATAACATTGTCTTCCATGTGCTGGTATAGTGCTGGAATGGCCTTCCGTGAAAAGAAATGGCGTTTTGGAACCTACCACTGTGGTACAGCACATTCAGCAAATTCACGGAAGGAAGCAGAGTCCACCAGCTGGAAAGGTAGCAGCTGTAATGCGAGTAATTTTGCAAAGCTGGCATTTAGACACTGTGCTTGGGGATGGTTGGGACTATATTTTTTCTTATGCTGCAGCAGCTGGGGCAACGTAATCTGACTGCGTAAATCTTCAGCTGATGGGATGCTGTCACATTCTGAGGAAGGACCTGGTACACCCATTACTGTAGCATCATCCCTGTCAGTGGAGGTTGTAGGCAATGACATGGCAGGACATATAGTGGGGGTAGAGACAGATGAGGAGGAGGACCTATGCAAAGTGTTGTGCCAACGGGATGCGTGGCAGGTGGTCATATGTCGCCTCAAATACGTGGTACCCAAGCGTGGGATGTCTTTCCCACGCTTGATCCTCATCTGACATAGATTACAAATAGCAATGGTGCGGTCTGCTGCACATTTCTTAAAGAACTCCCAGACAGCAGAGTTCCTGGATGTGTGCTTTGAGACAACAGCGCTCTGCACCTGAGCAGCTGTGACTTCTGATGCCTTGGACTGGCTACGGTTGGTCATAGAGGACGTTCTGCCTCGTTTTTGTTGTGCCTCCTCCTCCTCCTCCCTTGACTCCTCTGTTTGATCAGGCACCAGGTGGAGTCAGTGACCTCATCATCATTGTCATCACCCCCCTACCTCCTCGTCACTGGAGCCAACCTCGCAATATGCTGCAGCTGCTGGGGGAACATGAGTGACAGTTCTTTGTGTGTCACTGGCACCCCCTCCCTCTAGGCTGATTATACTCCCTTCCTCAACCTCAGAGTTTGAATCAGAGCACTGGAGTTGCTGCGCATCCTCAAGCAGCATGTCACTGACACTGTCACTGTAGTCAAACAATTCAGCTGACTCCTCCGTGTATGATAGTGAGGCTACGGCAGGAGTAGCTGTGGACATGGAGGCTGAATTAGATGTTTTTCAGCTGAGGTGGACTGTAAACCACTACAAGCCTGGCTGGCAGAGGACTCGGAGGATGAGGATGGCCTGGATAGCCAATCCTGCAAATCCTCTGTATGTTGCTGCTGCTTAAGATGGCCAGCACCAGTTAGTAACAGGGACAAGCGTGCCCCTGCAGAGGATGCACCACGTCCACGACGACCAGGGGCACAGCCTTCCGACACAGAGGCTGCTTGCCCTCTTATCTGTATCTGGGAGTGTCTGCCTTTCCTTTTTGGTCTTTCTGACATGGTGAGTGATATATAGATTAAAGATATACAGAACTCTGATTCAACTCTGTTATAAAAATTGAAGATATGCAGGACTCTGATTCAACTGTGTTATCTAGATTAAAGATTTCCAGAACTCTGGTATAACTCAGTGAGACACCCTGATAGCTGGCAGCCAGTGACAAGACACAGATTAAAATTCCCAGAAACCTCCTATAAATCTGTGAGACCCTCTGATGGGTGGCAGTGACAAGACACAGATTAAAATTCGCAGAAATCTGATAGAAGTATGTGGGACCCCCTGATAGCTGGCACTGAGAAGACACAGATTACAATTCCCAGAAACCTCTTATAAATCAGTGAGACCCCCTGATGGGTGGCAGTGACAAGACACAGATTACAATTCCCAGATATCTGCTAGAAGTGAGACCCCCCCAATAGCTGCTGGCAGTGCGAACACACACTAACAGAACAATCTCCTCTCAAAAAACATGTGCTGGGGCTGCGAGGGACGCCTTATATAGTGTGCTGCGGGACTTAGCTCTGTGAGCCCATGATTGGGCAAAATTTGTCCAATCAGGACTCTGAGCCATAATTGGCATAGTCTTGCACCTGTCTTGCACCTGACCTGTGGTCAGTTGCAAGGCTGTAGCCAATCACAAGCTTCAGGCCAGTGGAAAAGTACATTGTGGTCCATTGTGGGCGAACTCGAACCGAACACGCGAAAATGTTCGGAGTTCGCGAACAGCCGAACGGCCGATGTTTGATGCGAACTCCGAACAGATCGAACCGAACAGCTCATCCCTACATATACAAGGTGTTACTGTAATTTCTATTCACAAGAATTATGCAACATACAGTTATTATTTTTATATTCCATTGGTATTTTGTGGAAGCTGCATTGCTATAAATCTCATTATGATCACTACAAATCCCCATAAGCAGGAGATCTCACCATTTTTATTATCATTCTCACAGTTACTGTATCTAACACAAAGGTCTTTTCTGCCGGTTGATATTGTTTGAAATTGGGTAAAATAAGGGGCACCATCTAGAGCTCTGAATCTTACATTTCAACAATATTTCTGAAATGGATAAACAAATACATGAAAAATTTAAAATGAGCAAATTAACATTATTTACATTTTTTTTTACCTATCGTGGAATGTCACTTTCTATGCGAAGTTTCAATTTTACCCCATATTTAATTATTAACTTCACATCCCATATTTCAAATAAATAATATGATAGCATTTTTTTCAACAAAAAGTGCTTTGAAATACGAATTGGTTGATCTGAATTGGTCCGAAAACAAATCGATTTGGAATGAAATTTGAATTGATTTTATTTTTACAGATCAATTCGTTATACCATTTCACTGAAATTCAGCACTGTGTCCCTGTCCACTGGCCGTGGTGCTGAATCTGTTGTATTCAGCAGCACAGGACATGGACAGCAGCATGGTGCTATTCAGTGACAGTGAAATCCCCTATGCAGGAGTAATGATCAATCTATTCAGAGATCGCCGAACAGCACCAAAATGTCAGTGAAATGCCATGATTTTCGTTGGTTTCTTTTGACAGCTTTCAACATAGGTTTCAATGTAAAAAATATTCCCCGTTTTTAATAAATATTTATTCAACCGTTTATTCTTTTCACTTACCGCAAAAGGTTTGCAATTTTTTTAGATTTTTTTTTTAGACATTTTTTGGTGAAATTTCTGGACTCCTAATTTATTTTAAAACAAGGCTATTTCTTTGCCGAACACACGGTTTCATTTTTTTTTCCTTCAGTCTGGTTGCATTTGGCAGGGGCTGTCTATGGTGCTGAAACCTATTCAGCACCAAGGAGTGCAGCTTTTCTTGGTGTTGAGACTTATTCAGCCCCATGGATAGCAGCTCCGCAGGGCTCTGGAGAGTGTGGGACTGCTGTTCTTGGTACTGAGTAGGTTTCGGCAACCTCCGGAGCCCCGTGGAGCTCCTATCCATGGTGCTGAAACCTATTCAGTACCAAGGACAGCAGCCCCGTCATACTCCAGAGCCCTGCTGAGCTGCTATCCATGGTGCTGAATCGGTTTCTGCACCAAGAATAGCTGCTGTCCTTGGTATTGAATCGGTTTCCGCACCAAAGAAAAGGGGATTAGTTATCCCTTTTTTTCCCATAATCTAAGGCTCGGGTCAGACGAGCGCAGTGTTCACGTCCATGTTGTCGCACATTTTAACATCCGTGGTAGCATACAATTATGATCAATAGAGACCCACACACAAAGTACGTCCGCACAGAAGTGCGGACGCACAACGAACGCGGCAAACGGACTCAAGTCAGGCAAGAAAGTAAAACCACTAGAACGGACGTGCGGAGTGCCCACGTCCGCATAGCTTTGTGTGTGAGTGATGGAATGTAGTCAGATGGACTGCATTTTTGACGTCCAGCATTTTTGATGGACAAAATGGTTTTTCATATTAATTTTATTTTCCATCTACATCAGTCAAAAAAAACGTAAGTCACAAAAGTACGTCCGTTGTGCACGGACGCACAGTCCACACAGAATGTTCTCGTCTGACCCTAGCCTTAGTAATTCATCCGTTTCACATTCCAAAATAACTAATAAAAACGAAATAACTAATTAAGGCTTCTCTTTTTACACAAGAAAGCAGACATTAACCCATGTAACACAGTCAACCCCAACATTTTAATTCTGCACCTGGTTGTGTGGAATGTCAGTAAAGAGGTGAATGCAGAGTGTACTTGTATGGATTCTTTGTAAGTGAATGCAGGATTCGGATAAAATAGGTGGATGCAGATGGAATTTGTGTCAGTGTGTGTCTATAGATGTTTAGGTATATCATGTGTGATAATGCTTGTTGCAATTGTGTGACGTTCATCTTTTTTCTCCAGCCAGCCCATGAATGTGTGCTTTACGCACGGAACAAGACCCAAGTTTTCAGCCTCATACAGTAACTTGAGTGAAAGGTGATATGACAAAGAAGTGCATAACCATTTATGTCGAATTTTACTGTGTACATCTTTTTGTCTATGTCTGTCTGTCTTTCTATCCATTATGCATTTTCATATCATTTTAAATTCATCCTTATTATTATTTAATCTTAATTGAATCCTGGTTAGCATGGACTTTACTTGAGGAAATACACTTTAGATACTACTGCTTCTGCTGTTGCGAATGATGATGACTTTGAATGTCATGGTAATGATATTCATGTGGAGATTTATTTACAACTCATTTTATTACAGTCAGCTGAAACACTTGATGGGAAGAGGTTGAGGACAAGCTGATGTGATTTTTCCAGGCATAGTGTGATCTTAACCATAGTCTTTAATCACTGACATTTTTGTGTCATCAGCACAAGCAGCAGGCCAGCAGCATCCTTGTCAACATGTTTCCTGTAGGTTTTTTGTTTATATTTTTTTCACAGGACATATTCTTGATTTTTAGATAACTCCGTTCAACATTTATATTATTACTATTTAAATTGAAACATTGTTTCTGCTTCTAGATCATCAGCCTTGCATTCCAATTTGGTTTTGTCAAATTCAAGTACGCTTTGGCTAATAAACATATTACCAAACATTTCTATTCCAAATCAAAAAGCTTACAATTCATTCACTTTGCTTGCAGCTCGGGTGGAGTAACTTCCTATGTAAAATTATTAATTAATATAATATAAATATATATAGCAGCTCCATTTTACCTGCTAGTTGGAATAGGGACCATAGGGTTGGATTACAAATAAAAATAAACTAGATGAACTTGCATTATTTTACAATACACCATCGTTTTGATTTAATGATTTTGTGAAGTCAGCAACCCTTTATTATTCACTTACCTATTTCCTAAACCCATACATCCTATGAATGTTTGAAAATACAAAACATTGTGCGAATGATGTTACGGTGCTCTTTTCTCTCATACAAATCTCTTCTAGATTAAAGCTAAGCAACGAAAGTCATGTCCTTTTGTCTGTATTGTTCTGTTCCTGTTTATAAGTGTAATAAACCAAACATGCAATACAAGAAACACAACAAGCCAGGAAAAGTCACCAATGATGGCCCCTATAAACAGTGAATGAATTACAGTAAAATGTAATTTAATTGAAAGGACGAGCAGATTGTTTTTACTTTACCAACATCAATTAAGGCTTCCGATGCATTATGAGGTGTAACACAATAAACCACCCACATGGAACAGCACCTGAAGAACCCCTACAGATCGAAGATAATTGTACATTAATGATCAGATCATCCAAATGCACCTGCTGCTCATTGCTACGGTTATCACTGTCTAAATATTCTGACTCACAGCATCAGTTTATTTACCGATATAAAAATATACCGTTCCAATACATTGACGTGACAAACTAAGCTCAGATTTTTTTATGATGCGCAAATTCTAGTTATCTACTTCAATATGTTCTCTGTCTTTCTTTACCTTAACTGTTTACTTTGTTTGTATTCCAAGCACAGCGTGATGTTATAATATTGTAACGTGCTGATACTGGGTAGGTACCAGCTATTCAGGTTATGAGCCCGATTTTCAGTGATACACACAAAGTAGGGAATGGTGGATGTGGAATGCAGTATGGAGACAAAATGACAGGTTCAGAGCAAGGGGCAAGACACGCAGAGGACTGACCAGATTCCGGTAGGTACACAGTGAAGGTATTAGAGACTGAGGGTACAAGGAGATACAGGAGGCTGAGGATACTTGGAACTTGGAGAGGCACAGGGAACTTGGAGGGGCATTGGGAAATTGGAGAGGCACAAGGAACTTGGAGAGACATGAGGGGCATGGAGAGACAAGAGGAAATTGGAGGTCAGAGAATCCTCAGGAGCAGGCTGGGACAGCTGGGGAATAACAGGTCTCAGGATCAGCAATACGCAGGAGTAGACTGTGCAAGCTAATGGGCAACAATGCTAAAGCACTGACTGATAGGTATAGATGGAGTTTCCTTTACCAGGGAATCAGACAGTGCTGTATGCATACACCCGACTTTGCATGTTAAGGTAGGGAAAACCAGGGCTGGTGTACTAAGATTTGGGTCAGGAGTACCAGGCTACACCAAAACCTGGCCTTGAAAATGCAAGACTGGAAAGATGCTGCCGTCTCTGGTGCGGGTACGGGTCAGTCTGAAATTTGGTTCCTGACAAATATCAGAGAAAGGCTTGCAAGAAACCTAATTTAATACAGTATGTTCTGAGTGAAGCAGTAGAATGATTTTAGTACCTAACGCTAAATTACACAGCCATCTTGCTTGTGGCTAGAGTGGTGTTTTGTGATCCTATGCTTCAAAATAACTGGCTACAGTTAATTGGATCCCATATATATTCAAAGTATACCTGCCACTAACATCAGCAGCAATGACACGCAACTATTGGTATCAACATTTGGAGTTCCTAGGATTCCATAGAGCAGTGGTTCTCAATTCGTGGTACGCGTACCACAAGCAGGGGGTACGCCTAAGGTTCCCTCCTGTCCGGTTTTTGACCGGATGGGTTTTGAACCTACTGCCTGGTTTTGCAGCGAGCCTAGCCGCGGACATGCAAATGCCCGGGGCTAGGCACATTAATCAGGAATGCAGAAGGTGCCAGGCACCCATTCCTGCACAGCCCGGCTCCTGGATGCTCCCTCCTGTGCCCCTTACCGTGCAGGACACAGAGGGGGCAAAATGCAGAGCTCCAGCTGCAGAGTCTGCCTGTGTGTCTCCCCTGTGTGCTGGCCCACCCCCTCTGTGCTGGCACCAGCAGCAGGTCCTTACAGGGAGATACACAGGCAGGACACCGTCTTTTCCTTCCCCCTCTCTTAACCTCTTTTCCACTCTGCCCCCTCCCCCCACTCTGACCCCCTTCTTTCGCTGCTGAGGCATTTCACGCCTGTGTGCTGAGCTCATTTTTACTGGTTTCACTCATCATGTTTAAGCGCGTTTTGAAGCCTTACTTTATTATATGACCCTGACATATTATATATCGTTCTTTCCGGCAGAATCAGCAGAATCATAATATATCATTGTTATATGTATACCTCATGTCCTGTCTGTATATTATAACAAAAAATACAATACAATTATAATTTTAAAAAATTTACAATGTGTAAAGTGTTTTTTTTTCACATTTTAACATTCAAGCATTTGCGGTTATATTTTCTATGGGTTGCGCTTGTTAAAAAAAATAGAAATGGGGTCTCGTTACATTTTTTTGGGGGGAAAATTACGTGATTTTTAACAAACGCACCCCATACAAAAATCGTTACTGCAGCATCATTGTTCACATTATAATTGAAATGGGAACAATATTGCTGCATTAACAAAACAAAAAAAAACAAACAAACTTGTTTATTTATTTTTTAATAATTTTTTATTTTTATTTTTTATTTATTTTCTATTAACATTTACATGGTCATGTTTGGTATCGTTGGAAAGGCCGATCCAACAATACCAAACATTAACCCCTAGCTGCCACGGATCGGGAGATAGGGGGTTCATTGGAACCCCCTATCTCCACCACTGGTGGCAACTAGGGTTAACTCCAGGACTGACGTCATCATCCAAAATGTCGGCCAGCTCCGGGAGAGGATCGCGATTAGGCGCTTTTCGGGGCCCAATCGCGATCCGGCACCCAAGGGGATAATGCCAGGCACGGTTTGGAAGGGCAGGCTGTGCCCTTCCAAACCGTGCCTGCCTTTAGCCGCTCGACACCGGCGATTGGGAGGGAGAGAGGTCCGAAGGACCTCCCCCCTCCCTTTCAGGCACCTTCTCCACACTCGTGGGGGGGGCGACTGAAATAGATGTCATCGCGCTGCCGTGATGACATCTATCTTCCCCCCTGGGGTCCCGGAGTGCCGGGCTGACATGCAAGATGTCAGCCCGCACCGGGGGGGCCAGCAATCAGAATCCCGGCTGATTGCTGACTCCTGTGCTATGGACGCGCTCAGCACGTCCATAGCACAGGAGGTGCACTTGGCAGGACGCGCTGAGCGCGTCCTTAGCAGCCAAGTGGTTAACCCTCTTCTCTCTCTCTCGCCCCGCTCTCACCTCTCTATCTCTTCCCTCAATCTCTTTTTCCTCCTTCTCCATCTCTTCCCTCTCGCTTCCCTCTGTCCCATCACTCTACCACTCACTCCCACCCTCTCCCACACTCTCTCCTTTTCTCCCCCTTTCCCCTCTCTCCCTGTCCCATTTTCCCCCTCCCTCTCTCTAGCTTCATTTTTCTCCCCCTCTCATTTTCTCCCCCTCTCTTCCCCTCCCTTCCTCTTTTTTCTACCTCCCTCTCCCTTCACTTTTTTCACGTCCCATTTTCTACCTTCCTCTCTCACTCTCCCTTTTTTTTACCTCCCTTTTTTTTACCTCCCTCTCATTGTTAGTTAGTTTGTAATTATTTATGTGTGTGTTTATAAGTGTTTTAATTTGTAATTATGTATGTGTGTCTGCCAGTGTTTCCTTTTGTATTAATCATTTGTGTCTGCAAGTGTATATATTTGGGATTTATCTATGTGTCTGTCACTGTGCTAATTTGGGAATGCACGTGTCTGCAAGTGTGTTTGGGATTGTTTTTCGAGTGTTAGTTATAGATTGTTTATGTGTGTCTCTATGTTAGTGTTTATTATTGCAGAATGTACAGATACACTTATATTGTACACACACTAAAAAAGCACCCATATTCTGACATTGTACATACAGAAACATGTTTATGTGCACACATATATTAATTAAGGATGATGGCCATTGCATGATAAATGCCACCCAACAGCATGTAGAATCATTACATTGCATTTCATAAATCCATAAGTAAGGCCAGGTGAGTGACAATAATTTCCCTGCTACAGCATATACAATTATACATGTTTCAGGGCAAGACGTATCCATGTGCTCCTCTCTGCAAGGACTAGCATAATGTGTCTCTTTAAAAATGGTTTTGACGGTCACCCGAATACTGAAACGCTTATATCCTAAGATTAACCCCAGCATCATATGTTTAAATTTATGCAAATATCATAATTGTGATATATGTGGAAAAATTATAGATAGACTCGCCGATTAGCCAGTCTTCTGGTATGTATCCATCCTGTACATTAGATGGCACAGAGGAATTCTGCAGGATATACGCATCATGGGCACTACCAGGAAGCGCAGCAAACAGCGACATGATGCAAAGATTGGCTTCACAGACCATTTGCAAGTCTGGTGTATGGGGCCAAAAGAACACTTGTGCTGCATTCCTTCCGATAGGCTGTAAATTGCCGGTTATTTTGGGCAAGGATTACTTTTTGTTTTACTTTTTTGGGAGTTAGCACCCGAGGTGAGCAGTGGGTAAAAAATAGCGATTAGCATCCGTCCAGAAATTAGCGCTGGCACCAAGTGATCTTTTGGTGATCTTTTGGTGACAAAAACTCTCCCATGTTAAGTAAAGGACACGAAAAGTACAGTAAGCTTGCGGTACGTATCGCTAATAGCGACGCGCTAAGTGATTTTTTTTCCCGTTTCTAGCTGGAGGCAAACGATCTGTTGGTCAGGCGCTAGACTGAATTAACATGCCGACTCTAGGGTTAGCTCACACCAAGTGATAGTGCCCCAGGAATATAAAGATGAAAACTGACTTGATTGTGGTACTTGGCAGTGGATTATTAGTGGACTGATAAGACTTATTGTAGTCACTGAGGTTTATTGCTGGAAACAACAATGAAACGAACGGCAAACTATAAGGGACGTTCCCTGGAAAGTGATGTCACTGTAGTTTCACCATACTTGCTCCGTGGTATTTCACCAAAGTAAACCACCATTTGTTCACCCTGTTCGTGAAAAACGCCTTTAGTCTTTTAGGTATGCTTGAGGTGGAATGTTGTAACATCGAATCAAAGTTTTTATTTCATAATAAATTAGGATGTAATACTTTGCATGACAATTTATCTTTAACTATTCTTAACTTTTACTGCTCTGTCAGATCAAGCAAGTGTGAAGAGTTATTCTGTTCATATTTTTTGCAATATATATGCACGGTGAAGTCACAATTTGGCCAGCAGGTGATGCCCTCTGTAGGTCAAAAAGGCCTTACCTACAGTGAACATATACAATAGGACACCTCTATATATATTTACTATGGCTTATGTAAAGTTATTTTCCATAAAACCAATTGGTCCCCTCAGTGGTTTTATAGAAAATCACTTGGTTGCGAAGGGGATAAGTGAAAGTATTACAGCATCCAGTGTGTGACATAAAATTACTATCTTGCTATCTATTTTTTATGCAGCATTCAATTAAAATTGTTTTTTACCATGAAATATAATAATGTGATATTTCAATTGGCAAACAACCAACAAGACTTTAAAATTATACATTGACATCAACCTTTGGCTTCAGCATCAAAGTTCGTTACATCAATGTCTCAGCTGTAAAAGGCAAAGGACTTTTACTTGCTCATCTGTGGCACGACTTTTTTTTATTGGAGCTCCGTGTAAGGTTAAGCTTAATGGAGCCCAATGCTGAGATGGCCAAGGAGAGACACCTTGAATTTACATATTAGGAACACTACAGAGGTAAATAGTGGGTCTGGGGCAGGCGGCAGATGGACATATTCATATAACGAGCAAGTAGTCAGGGGCTGGCAGAAAGCAAATGTGGTCATACAACAGAAAAGGGTTTTGGGTGGGCAGTAAGCAGACATAGGGCCATATTACAATGTTCACGCTAAAACGGGGAAGCTGAGGAGAACCTACGCCTGCAGGTTTCTTCTTAGGGTCCCCATTAGGGCCATATTACAATGTTCATGCTATAATGGGGATGCTAAAAAGAAACCTACAGGTGCAGGTTTTCCTCCTTAGCATCCCCGCATTAGCGTGAACATTGTAATATGGCCCAATGTCTGCTTGGTGCGAATCCAGCAGCCTGCCCCATAACGCAGTGCTAAGCCTCAGGATGCTCGAGGCAGCGCTAAGCACCGCCGCGAGCATACCCTCCAAGGAGTCCGTAAGACTCCATGAAGGCTTCCACTGCTGGTCACATGTCATGCAGGATCTCTCCTCTCACGAGATCCGGCAGGTCAGCGGAGTGATTTGCAGAGGGAGACTGGGGACTTTTTTCCCCCAGTCTCCCCCTGTTCCTAGCGGCCAGAAGCAGCAGATTGAGACGCCGATCCCGCTGCATTTGATTTCCTTTTTTTTCCAGCTGGTGCTGACTGATTCCGCAGAAGCGGGCCAAGGGTCATACAAGGGAATACAGAGCATAGCAGAAACAGGGTATAATACAGCAATGAGCACAAGTGAACACTGTGAGAGCACAGTACATCTGAGCAAGGAGCTGAGGGTGGACTGAGTTCAAATAGGGTGCCTGGGACATGCCCCTCCTCCTGTGATCAGCTGTGAGCATGTAGCTGTACCTATAAAGGCAGGTACACTGAGGGCCTGCTTCTCCCTAGAGGATGCCATATTGGTGCAACATGGCCCTGTCTTGTGAAATTGTTGCCTCCTGTGGTGATGTCTGGGAGCTTTCCTCTGCCTCCTGGACAGCTTATCTGCTGTGGATGACTCGCAATGCTCCATGGACATGGCCTTCCTGCGATCAGCACTTGCCCTGCCATCCTTCCCAGCCAGCTGCGAGATAGGTTGCTGGGGCAAACTGCTTTACAAAACTGAATATAGGAGAGGTCATAAAACAAACTGAAATTCAACA
This sequence comes from Leptobrachium leishanense, assembly GCA_009667805.1. Classification (NCBI taxonomy): domain Eukaryota; kingdom Metazoa; phylum Chordata; class Amphibia; order Anura; family Megophryidae; genus Leptobrachium; species Leptobrachium leishanense. Next base: position 178,284,865 of record CM019067.1, on the reverse strand, counting down.
AGAAAATTCATGTGTCTATTACAATTTGCAATGTAAAAGAATTATTAAATGAGAGATCAGTAGAAAAAAAAATCAAAAGCATGGACCACAAGAAAATAAGATTGAAATATTCAGGCAAACATTGGGCATATATAAAAAATGTGCAACTATTTTTCACATCTTGTTACAGTAATTTGATATTTTGAAAATGCTCACTGTTTAGTGAATACATCTCAATGTGTGATTTATATCTCTTTCAGATGGCATTTATGGAATGTGGCCAGACAGTTGACTAACTCATACCAGAAAAATGAAATAATAAATCTTTGTGCAGTATGTCTGGAATGGCAATATGAAGTACTTTGTACAGAAGTTCTACACACTGACATAAGATCATAAGGACAATGTGATCATTATTTGCCTCAGAAATAGCTAACAGAGTGGGGATTTATGACTCAAAATTCTAATGCTTTTTGTTAAAAGGACAAAGATGCTAGAATTTATGAATTGGGGGTCATAGAGAACGAAAGATGTGGGCTGTATAAGGCATTCTGAAGAATAGACCACATAACAGAAATTTATATTAGTAAATATCTTATATTTATTTATAAAGTATTTTACCAGGAAGGATACATTGAGATTTCTTACCCAGAGGTCCTTGCTGCATATGGGGAATGTAGCACAGGAGCTCTGTGATGCAGTTCTTTGAATTGCGGTGATATGCAAATGGCATCTGCAATAATAAACCACATATATATATTCTATTTTATGCAGCAACTGTTTCCCTGCAACTCTACAACTATTCAGCTCTGATTATTCTTTTCACATTATCTTTGATTTTATTTATAAAAACATACAAGTGTTAAGTTATTTTAAAGATATGTTTTCTATTATAACAAGTAGTAAACATTTACAATATTCTAATGCATTAAGATGGAAAGATTTGGTCAATCAGAACCATGATGGACAATGAGGACGCTGTTTCTTTCTTTTTCTTTTTTTTATTTTGGACAGTTATTATTATAAAAAATAATCAGAGAAAAGAGAGATCCTTCTCTATAGCCTATGTTTTCACATGTCAAACTAATGATTAATGGATGATCCTGTGCTCACATATTTGTAAAGGTGACATGTGATTGGACTTATTCTTAAGAATAACAATGTGTCCCCACAATGTCCTAATATTGAGAAAGTAAATAATAAAATTACTCTGCATTTTTTTACATGGTCGCAAGAGCAAGCTAGTAAGATGTGAGATCCGACACTCTCTCTCTCTATATATATACATACAGTACACACTGTGTGTGTGTATATATACTGTATATATAAATATATAAACACATTTTATTGATGTAGAGACACACACACAGTGTGTGTGTCTATATATAAATATATATATACATATATAACACCAAAAAAGAGCACTCCATATCAATCACCACCTTCATCCACCATTTTCTGCAAAAAATCACATTTATGTGTTTTTTGCAGAAAATGGTGGATGAAGGTGGTCATTGATATGGAGTGCTCTTTTTTGGTGTTTTGTATTTGAAGTCTTAGATGCACCCGCTTGTGTTGCAAGTTTAGGTTGAGTGCAACCCCCCCCCCCGCTCTGGTTTGTTCTATATATATATATTTACATACATACAGTGTGTGTGTGTGTGTGTGTCCACATCTATAAAATTGTTTAAGGGTATATAATACACCATGTTACTTTATGCTACTCCTTTGCAAGAATGAAAAGCTATAATCAGGGGTCCCCAAACTCTTTGGAACATATATGTCATAAACGCTAAATGCATTTAGGATCAATGGAATCCAAGTACCAAGTTCCACATCGCTCCCAGCCTCTCTTTATAGATAAACTTCCTTGTTTCCTCAGACTACTGAGCTGCCTCCAGCCATTGTTATTCTCTTCTTAGGAAGACCAGAGGACATTCTTCAAAAATGTAGCTTTGCAGTGATGTTGAACTTGACTGTGCCTGCAGGACACCTGAAGCATTTGTATCACTTCAGATTTTGTTTGTGCAATAATTTAAACAAATCGCTTGGCAAATCAATGTCTTATAGGCATATTGATGGGACATATTGAAATTGACATTTCTGGTTAAATTTGTTGTGAAATATTTTATTGAACCTATTTTTAATGTTTAGAAGACACCAAACCTATTATAGGTAACACAAATAATTGCATTTTCAAAATTATTTACTGGGTAGGGGTTATGGAATGTGGACTGGTAATTGGTAAGCAAGGGAGCAAATTATCTGAGTCTGCAAGTTTATGGACGATTTTATTTTATTTTTGAAGAATAGGGTCAATGTGAAAGAAACGGCCAAGAGACTGAATGACCTGTAGTCTTGCATTTCTTATTATTCTTATTCTTGCTATCATGTTTATGCACAGTATGCAGAGGCATGTAATAATAACATCCAATAGGTAAGGAACATTCCTATATTGTTCAACGCTATTCATCAAAAAATGTAATTTCTCATTTTAGCTGAATTATAGTACAGCTCTTGCTCCTTTTTGTGATTTACAGCAGAACCTCCTTTCTCTCTTGACTTCTGTCATTTGATCTCACGTCTACTCTTATCCCTCCCTTCCCTTATCCAAAAAAAATAACAGATCAAAGAGTTGCTGTAAGTATGTTTCAAAAGTGTGGCGGACCCCGGATACCCTGACTGGGTGCCACCGCCAAACCAGTGTCTCCTGCACTCCAAACTCACTCCCAGCAGGCAGATTCGCCGTAATCAGCTCTTAACCCCAATCACCGGACAACACAGATGTTGAGGGTTTAAAACACGAGGATCAACTGTTTATTAAAACAAAAGACATACACTTTACAGGCACTGGCCGGGACAATCCCCCTTTGCCATACATAGATAACAAATACGGACAGACCATTCACATTTAGGGACATACCCCTTAGCCTTGTCCTAGAGGGGGTAGGCGACAACGGAGAGACAATGGAAACTCAACACTTGTACATTCAAACGGAAACTGCAGTAGAAACACATATGGAGATTATAACATGCAGGCAGCCCCTACTTACACATTTCCCGCCGGGATGCATCTCCACACCTTTTTGCCCACGTGCCCTGTTATAACCTGATTAACACATGTAGCGCTCACCCCCGGAGGAGCCACTGAATAAATCCTGGATAGTCTCACCGCACTAAGAATTACTATACACCTGCACACTGTTGTGGATTTTCTAGATTTTTTGTACTTTACTGAAGCAATAAAGTGGCATAGAATACACATATACTTTGAACGTAAATCGATTAAGCAGGAATATATGACGAAATGCGCAAAGTGGGAAAAACACATGGCGGAAAAGAAACGGTTAATGCCCCCTCAGTTCGTGAGTTTAAGTCCCGCTCAAAACGGCTCATAAATTGGTGTCTTAGGGTACCCGGGTACTAGATTCAACTGGCCAGTGAATGAACAAGATATCTTCGACTAGTCAACGTTGGGGCCCTGTGAATTGAAGCAATCAACCAAGTGCACGCTTTCTCGGAACCGCAGGCCTTAAGGCCTCTCACCCATCCGGCGAACACTGTGTCCAGAACCGATGACTCGACCAAAGGATCTCTCTCCGCCGACTGGAACCCGGTGCCAACGAATCTGCTCCTCCGATGCCAAATCTCTCCAGCACCGGATGCGCCTCGGTCCACGCTCCGGCCTGGTTGTGATCCCGGACAATCTATTGCATGCGTCTCACTCGTTCAGCTGCTCTGCTCGCTCTGCCCATATCCCGCTCGAGGCTCCTGATGTCTTTCCTGGCACCAGCACGCCCACTTCATGTCCTCTTCGCAAAGGTTTCTAGGAGATAGAATCTTTTAGTCCAGCATAGTCCTTGACATGTCTAAGCTCTGTCTCCCTCTAGTGGCAGCAACAAATCAGTCCAGGGAGCCAAACTAACACAGCGCTATACACACACAATACCAAGCAGGGGAGGATTGGGAGAAGGGATGAAACTAATATAGGGATATAATTACTTTCCAAATGCCATTTTAGAGAATGTAGGTTCCTGAGGGAAATAGTCTTCTTTTTTAAAAGTACTATGTTCATTTTAGCCCAGCCAGGCTAATAAGTCCAGATAGCCAAAAAGGGTTCCATGAACCCAGCTACAAGTGCCGCGCTCGCTCGGTTCCAATGAACCGGCGACCATGGATACGGAGGGTGTCACGCTAGGCTGGTCAGTCTGAGGAACCGTTCCAGTGCCTCAGTTATGGAAGGGGCCTCTGTCCACTGTAGGTGCAAACCTGCAGTGCAGACACCCCTTGGCCCTGGCTTTCCAGCTGATAGTACATTTTGGCTGTAAATAGCCTCAAATTGCCTCAAAATCACTCGGTAGGAGGCCCGCCCACAACCCCCTCCAAGCCACACAGTGACGGTCCAGTCTGTCACAGAAAGAATAAACAGACTTGGCTTGTTGTATGAAGAAAATAAGTACATTTTTAAATTGCTGAAATGCTTGTTTTACCAGATTGGGGTCTGTATTCAAACCATGGTGTAAACCTAACCAGAGATGACTCCACAGACTTTAAAGGCTCTGGGAAGTTTACCACAGCTCTGGTTAACTTTACATCAAGGTTGGAATAGGGCCCTGGATGTTTTTAATCTTACTTTAAAAACAAAACTAGAATTACACTTTAACATTTTATATAATATAATTGTTCTACTTAGAATGTAAAGCTGGATAAATGACTGTTATTTTGGCACATAGGGGCTAAGCAAAAGCATAGATGCATATGTTGCCTGAATACCAGTATAAAGAAACAAATCGTTCTACTGTTCTGTGTTTATTATTTTCCCCAATTGGCACTATACCTATTGATGTATGCAGTGTGGAAAGCTTGAAAATACAAAAGAACAACTGTTATGACAGTCACAGACTCTACTACACAATTTTATTATACCATTAACAGCATTTTGGCAATTTACAAAAAGTGAAATCTGGAAATGTCATAATAGGATGCCACAGTAGGACGCAAGTATGAAACGATTTTAAAATAAAAAATTATCTAACACTTATACATATAATTGTATTTTTGAAAGTGATTTGCTTTTAATGAGGTTTTAATTATGCAGTGTTAACTTTTACGATTATGTCAAATTGTCTTTGCTTGTAATAGTAGTAAAACAAAAGAGACTATTTTAGGAAAATTAAACTTTTCTCTCATGTGATAAAAATATTTTTGTGCCATGTGAAAACAAGGGCCTTATTCTGACCCAACCGTTATGTTAATGAGTGGGTCATTATCCTTAACGGCTCGAGACGCTTTTCTGAACGACCTTGGATCTTGCAGCTGCTTTCTGTAAATTAACAGCAATAGGAGCCATTAGTTGCAGCTAACAAGAGAAGAATGAGTTATTCCAACATAGCTGGTTCTTCTAAGCTTGAGACGGGATTCTGGAAAGGATACCAGCTCAGAAGCCCTAATGTTAAGGGATTTTGATTTTACGCAATCCGCAGTGTACTCTGGCAGCATGCAGCGGAACAATGGATACAAATAGTTCCCAGAGTCACTCTGCGACCCCATTGCAACTCCGCTTATGCAAGCTCGTGCAGGGTTCATACTTCTCTTTATGGAGTTTTGTGGACTCCCGGAGACGTTACTCGTGTCGGCAATGCCAGTATTGTGTAACATCTCCAAAATATTCTGACTTGAGTCGCTACCAATGTAATTATTATTATTATTATTCTTTATTTATAAAGTGCCGGCATATTCCGCAGTGCTGTACAATAGGCACAGTACAATAGGCACAGTACAATAGGCACACGGTTACATTACATTTAACAACATTTGACAAACAGTACAGGAGGAGATGAGAGCCCTATTCCTGTAGGAACTCACAATCTAGAAGGGTTGGGGTTGGAAACAGGAGGAGAGGACTGTAAGGTGAGAGTGATTGAGGGTTGCGTCAGTGAGTTGGGTGGTAGGCTTCTCTAAATAGGAACGTTTTAAGGGAGCTTTTGAAGGAAGAGAAATTAGGGGAAAGTCTGACTGTACGAGGGAGAGCGTTCCAGAGAGTGGGGGCTGCGCGTGAGAAATCCTGCAGTCTATCATGGGAAGAGGTGATGCGGGGAGAAGCTAGGCGCAGGTCACTGTTTGACCTTAGGGAGCGGGCTGGGGTGTATTTGGTGATTAGTGAGGACAGGTAGTGGGGAGCTGAGTTAGTGAAGGTTTTGTAGGTAAGGATAAGGATTTTGAATTTAATTCTGCAGTGGATGGGGAGCCAGTGAAGGGACTCGCAGAGGGGAGCGGCAGAGACATAGTGGCGGGTGAGGTAGATTAGCCTGGCAGAGGCGTTCAGGATGGATTTTAGGGGGGAGAGGCGGGAGAGAGGGAGGCCGGATAAGAGATTATTGCAATAGTCAAATCGGGAGATTACCAGGGCGTGGATGAGTTGTGTTTGAGGTGTCAGCGGTAAGAAATGGCTGAATTCTGGAAATATTACGAAGTTGGTATCAGCAGGAGGAGGAAAAAGACTGGATGTGGGGGATGAAAGAAAGAGCCAAGTCAAGTGTAACTCCGAGACAGCGAACTTGGTTTGATGGGGAGATGTGATACCCTCCACCGTGATAGAGAAATCAGGAGGTGGGGAGGCATTAGAAGGAGGAATTAGTAGGAGCTCAGTCTTAGACATGTTGATCTTTATTCTTATACACCTCTTGTTTCTTTTCCTATGTTTGTTAGTAATTTTGTCTCAGTCTCCATTGGTTATTGTAAAGCGCCTCAGAAACTGTTGGCACTATATAAGTGATAAAACAGAAAAAAGCACACTCTGATAGCGCAAACTGGTGCCAACTTCTGATAACAAAGTGTATATGTCTATGAACACACTGTATATCCCTTTTATAGACATAAAACTTAGTGCTAGGTAATGTGACTTTATAATAGTGATATATCTCATATACAGTGATACCAAAAGTTAAAATGTAAGTGGTATAAAAGTGATTTCACTTAGTGAACTTACTACATAAAATCTTCAATTCAGTGGTATATTGGGAAAAACCGAAAGCTCATTACATCGTACCAATGCGAATGATCCCCATCTGAGGATGTATGAAATTCATAAATCTCAAAACCAGCCCCATCCAATGGATTTCAATTCCTCCTGACATTAAGAGCCTCTGGATTGGCTGGAGTGTCCAACATCCCCTGTGGTCATGTGACATGCTGTTGTTGGAAGCTAAAAGAAACCAAGGGTTGAAACAGGAGTAGGGAGTGCAGAGGGAGTCTGGAGGGGTTAATGAGTAACACTGATAAAAAATATATGTGTATCCAATTTGATTGTCTTAGTTTAAGCTTTTTTAATACTGCACCACTTCTTGTTGCTTGGTAAATAAACCTCAAGGTGTGCTTTTTTTATTTACCACTAATCTGCACGTTCCTGTTTTTATATCTTGCCAGGAGAAATAATAGCAGGAGAAGTAATTTAATTAAGTTAGCTCTTGTGACCGCTTGAAGAAGTTGTTTAATAGCACAGGTCTCTGGAGAATAATGCAGATAAATTGGATGAATGCAAGCAGATATCTGTTCCCCATACAAAACATGTTTGGCTCACCTTTCTAACAAGATAATATGAGCAGCCAATCAGGGTGTAGAAATTACATCCCTAATATTCGGCTCTGATTGCTTTGTTAATTCTTCCTCGTAACAAAGTTCCGGGTGTTACAGTCGCGCTCCTTTGACTGCGCTGAAAAGAATTATAATTGTGCATCACATTGAAGCATTCAAGACAACACAAGTGGGCTGATTCCTTCTCAACTATGTTCTACAGACTCCTTTTATATTTCTAGTGAACAGGACAGAAGCAATGTCTGCATATAAATGAATGTCATAAGAAAGGACTGTTTCATACAAGCATAAAAAAGACTATTCTTGTGGGAACTCCGGATGACATAACCAAATTTCATATCTTTTGGCTTCATGCAGGGAGAGCTGGATTGTGATGACAGCTTTATTTTACTGAAAAGAGAGAGTTCCCTTTGTGATCAAGAAGTATCTGCGCTGCCTTCACTAAAGGTAGGAATAAGGACTGCTTGATTTTAGCTGTGTACTTTTTTCTACAAGTTGAAATGATTTTATATCTAGAAATAAATTCTAACATATATATATATATTTATATGTATATATATATATATATATATATTATATATATAGCAGTGTGTGGTGATGCCTTTTTTATAGTTCAACAAAAAAGGTATCACTATGCACTGCTATACTCAGATTTTGGCATCTGGACCAACAAGGCTTACAGGGTTATCCAAAGAGATCCGAATTGCTTGAGAAAGGTAACCGAATGCTGAAAATCAGTGTTCGGTTACCTTTCCTGGCCATTCGGCTATCCAGAGAGCAGGCAATTCGCCAAATCCTGGCGAATTGCCTGAACATACGGTGCCTGTTCGGTTCCTGTTCGAGGGCAGTGAAATCCCCATGAAAATGCACTGCTTCGGCTATTCAGAGAACACAAACCAGCAGTGAAAGGTTCCCCTAATGCCCTGACATTCGGTGGTTTAATTCGGCAAATTTATTCAGGAGAATCCCATAGACTTCAATGTTAAAAATATTCCCGTTTTAATTCAATATCTAATAAACCGTTCATTATAAAATTCTGCAGCAAAAAGTCTCTTTATTTATAGATTTTTTAGGATACTTTAAGCATTTTTCAGATTTTTTTTATTTTTTTTAAAAAGTCCGATTTTTTTTTATTTTTTTTTTCCAATTTACTTCTTTTTTTTGTAACAGCCCTCTTTATTATCATTCCCTGGACCTCCTGTGAAAATTTCAGACATTTTCGCTCAGTAGTTTCTTTGCAAACAGCGTTTCATTTTCCCAGATTCATACAAATGGTTTTTCTAATTTATTCACTGCCTCCTCTACGTCACAGCTGCTTCGGCTCTGTGTGATTCGGCTCCTTTTCGGCTCCTGTTCGGCTCATGTTCGGTTTTTTCGAAGGTTAATCCAGATGTTTTTGCTTGTTTTCAGCGTGCATTCGGTTAGTTTTCGTCAGGTGTTCGGCAGCTTTTCCCTGCAATTCGGGGACCCTGTGCTCTTTGCTGAATACACCGCAGGGTCACCGAAATGCAATCGGCAAAAGGAACCGAATTGAAGAGAACGAAAAGTCACCGAACGTGCGGTGACTTTTCGAATCTCTTTGGATAACCCTGTTAATATATATATATATATATATATATATCACAGTATGATGATTATTACCAGAGTGGTTTGGACTGGGGGTCCTTATGCTTGCACATACCTTAATTTAAATTTGGACTTTTTTTTAATCCTATGAATGCCACAGTGATTTGCTATACTTGCTGGTCAGACACAAAAGCAGTTGGAATATAATGTTAATTTGTCTGAAAAGAAGCCTAGCCTTCAAGGGAGGAACATAAAATGTGAATTTCTTTAACAGTAGCCCATGCTGAAATGTAATTAAGTTTGACAAATTTAGAGAGCAGAAATTAAATTTAAGGAAAAGGTGTATACTTTTTTAATTGGACGATTTTGCCAATTTGCTTTATAGAATACATTGGCGACTCTAGGAACAATATATAGGGGATACCACAGTATCACATATAAGATACCACAGTCAAAATTGGGGGGCACTAATAGTTTTCGTCACAAAATCTTACCACTAAAAAAAATTAAGTATATATATAAATAGGATTCCAAAATACCAGAGTAATGTGGTGCAATTTTCTCAAATTACGGGGACCATTTTCTAAATGAGGAATTCACCATATTTTTGGCAAAATATATTCCCCGAAATGTGTGAAAAGCAAAGGATGTAAAGGTGAATTGACCCTTTAGATTCTAACTTCCGTAATAACCCCTAACATACCACAAACCCAGGGAAAGACAATAATAATAAACAGTGTAACTTACATGGAGCCTACCCATTAACCCCTAATATGCCTTTATACAAGGGAAAACATGAATACTCTGAGGCACATAGCCTACCCATTAACCCCTAAAATAGCATTAATCAAGGGAAAACATGAATACTCTGAGGGACATAGCCTACCCATTAACCCCTAAAATGCCATTAATCAAGGGGAAACATTAAATGAATACATCGTGAGGCATGCAGTTTTTCCCCCATTAACCCCTAAAATTCCTTAAAAAAAGGAAAAAATAAAATATATACTGTGAGGGATGAAGCCTGTCCATTAACCCTTACTATACACCTAAAACAAGGGGAAAAAAACAAAGTAATACACAATGGGATATATAGTCTGACTAGTAACACCTGCACTGCTGAGACATTTCAACCATGTGATAAAAAGAAATCATTATATTTATATTTTATTAGTTATGATTTTATTTTTACACTAAATATGGTCATTTTAGGTATCATTGGAAAGGACGGACTCTGCCCTTTCCAATGTCACCTCAAAGCACAGGACGGAGATACAGGAGTCAGAGGAAGTGGGGGTAGCTGGAGGCTAATCCATGGCAGGGTGTACAAGGGGGGCAAGGAATAACCTGTAGAGCGCTTATGATAGAATATATATATATATATATATTAGCTTGTACTTTGTTTGTTACACATGGGAAGGGCCACTGGTTTATATAGTTTTATTATTGAGATAATTGCTTTAAAAATATAAATATTTGCTAAGAGGGAAAAAAAACTAATTAAAGCTCAAGCCATGAATACTTTAATTAAATCCATGAGGCATTAAGCAAATCCTAAAAAAAATGTTAAAATGCCAATCTTTTGTAATAGTTTTAATGCATATTCATTGCTGTTCTTGTTTGCTTACAAATATTTTTTTTTAAAGGCCTTTCACAATACAATGTTAGGCTTAGCAGCACCTAAAGCCATTTCAATACAGAAAGTCCCATTAAGAATCTGATATGTTCTCTGCTTTTGCAAAGTGTTCTGTGCCTAATAAAATTATAATGATTATATCTGTACACGGTGGGTTTTTCCAAATCTGTTCCATTTGCCTGTTATGTTGTATAAATATAGGGACCATTTATCAATTTCTTCCTGGGGGGAGGCAGGATTGCACAATCAGAATTTTAAGCATGTTCTACTGATCACAATGGTTTTTTTTTACGTCTCCACATCTACAGAGAAAGTAAAAACAAAATTAAGCATAAAATAGTTAAATAAAAGATAACTAAACTGGTGTTGTATCATGATTATTTGTTATATTTCTAGGTGGGTTTGTGCCTTTTCACATCTGTGTGTATGGCCACTCCCAAGTCAACCTCTGTTGGTCTGGTATGGCATCGACAGACGGGGGGGGGGTGCATTTATGATGGCACACACAATTCTTCTGAAAGTTGGGAGGATGTGTTAACTAGCTAATGTGCACACTTTTCTGTTCAAGAGTTGTGTGCACCAATAACCAGGTAAATGCACATTTCCCAGCTCTCACAGACAGTACTGTCTCAACAGATTAACAAGGAAAAATGCATTTACATGGGATTGGGATTGGCCAGTGGAGATCCCCCAATGTGCATGGTTACACCTTCCTTACTATTTTATGCACCTACATTTCCTACCTGCGCACTTAAGGCTAGGGTCAGACTAACGCATTTTTCGCGTTGCCCGTGAAAACGTGCGTTCGAACAAATGGACGTATTTTTTCACGGAATACGCGATAGCGGTCATACGATGCGCATTTCCGGCCGTGATTTTGTACGGATCATCAATAAAACACTTTTTGCGTCTGGACGTTATGTTGGCCGGACATTAGCAGCGTCTGACATCTCCTAATCACACACACACGCCGCTAGCGGACGCAGCGCACTCTGTACGTCAGTACTAGCGGTATCTCGTTCTCTAAAAAATGCATTTGTTTGCCGCTTGCGTTGCGCAGCCGCATTTTTGTGCGGCCGTACTTTGTATATTGCCCGTCATTGGCCGTCATTTGCTGCTACTACGGCCGTGATTAAGTGCGGCTGTACGCGCATTCGCACTGCATTAGTCTGACCCTAGCCTTACATAATCTACTGTGCACCTGCATTACTTTTCCATTATAATGTATGCTGGCAATGATATCCAGTTAGATAACATCTTAGTCATTGTGGAGAATAATCAGGATCTTCGTTCCGTTACAAGCTACTCTTTTTTAGAACATTTTTTATTCATTATACCTGTTAGCTCCATAAATCATTTTCTCACTTGCACGGCTCCCCTTGTTTGTACAATCAAGTTGGATTAGCATATAGCCTCCCCTTTGATCCTGTTTCACAGGTACATAAGTATGAATGGTCACTATATGCTTTTATAGAGGCTAAAGTGTAATCACCATTATGGCCTGCCAGTAGAATGCTTTGTTTTCAAGGTAAATACCAATGTACCTTCCATTTGTTCCTGACTAGTTCTTTGTGTCGTTCCTGCTTGCTTCTACAATTGCAGTGTGTGATCTAGAATAATCAAGACACATGGTTTTGGAGAGGAGTGACATGTGGTTCATGAACCCCATAATTAGTCCCCCTTCCTAATGCTAAGCAGTAATTAAATTTGCCACTTCTGCTCTGCTGATTCATTTATTTAGCTATTTAATTGCTTCTCTCAAAGTGTCTTTATCTCCGGAACTGAAACACTTTATTCAGACAAAAGAATAGTATAAACCCTTATGGGATTTTTTTTCCTTCAGGAGCAAAGATGTGTGAAAGAAATTCGCATTTTTCTACTTAACACATCGTACAGGCATAACATGTTTCCTGATATGTATGGGAAGCTAGTTACACCTGCTCTTCATCTAGAGTCAGGGTAGGATTTAATATAGGCATATATACATTTCAGCTGAAATGTGGTATATCTGTAGCACCAGTAGTTCAGTAACCTACATGATTGTTCAGTTGTATGTGTGATTGCAAAGTTGGGTTTTGATAAATGATTGCTCTTCTATATTCTGTTTAAACATTACTTCTCGATGTGTATTGTGGAACTGAATTCCATTTCCAAACACAGTAATATATTTATTCTGTGTTTTTATGTTTAGATTCTCTTGTGGTCTACTTGCCAATAGTGGAAGTGTATCTAACGACAGGCGTCTTTGCTCCTTTTTGGTCATTTTTATGTTTACTTTTTTGGCTGCTAGGAGGTGGCCTCAGAGCACTGCTGCAGAGCGCTGCTGCCTTCCCGCTTGTGCTGTCAGGCTTTCAATGAGTAGGTAATCGTATGGCGAGTGGCGAAGTCAAAACTAGCAGAAGGTCAGTCCAGGCAGCAATGGTTTGTAAGGGAAGTTCAGGCAACGATCAGCAATCCAGAAAGCAATGCATATACTGAATATAGAGAGATAATAGCTCCAAGTTATTATTTAGACAACAAACAACAACTAAGCACCTGGCCACAGGAGAGCCAGATTTCTATAAGGAGCCATGGGAAGAACCCACACAGAATCTGCCCCTGACTCTTCCAGCCCCTCTCTAATGGGAGGACTGAAAATCCAAGTCCCCAGTAACCCCCAGGCTGCCAGCTCCAGGGCTCCAATCCTACAGCTGTGACCTCTTTCTAGCCAAGCAGACATATTATACTGACCTCATACACACTCCCAGAACCCAAAGCACCTGTTCGACACATTCAACTCCTTTTTCCGTTTTGCTGTGGCTGTTCCTCACACTGACCTCAACGACGATAACCTCGCGTGATTTTTCATCAACATCTCAACAATGAATCAACATCTCAACAATGCCATTATCACCCACGCAAGAAGATATTAATCTATCCTCACAGAGTTAGCTCATTGCCTCCAGCAACTGAACAAGAAGTCTTTACGCCATTTCAATCCTCTCACTCTACTACCTGTCCCCTGGAGCACATTCCCTCACACCTTACCAAAACACTTTCCGTGTCTCTTGTACCGTCCACTACCCACACTTTTAATCTGTCCCTAATCTCTGGGGTTTTCTCTGCTCCCCTGTCCCCTCAAGCATGCCACTGTAGTCCCGATCCTTAAATAGCTATCTCTGGATCTGACTACTCCCTCCAACTACCGTCCAGTATCCCTATTCCCTTTCACCTCCAAACTCTTTGAAAAACTTGCGTACACCTAAATGTCTCTCTGCCATCTCTAGCTGGATGTCTTCCCACTTCCTTAAACTCAATCTTGCCAAAACTGAAATTCTCATCACTCCTCCTTCCAAGAAGATTCCCCCTGCCACCGTTCTCTCAACAAGTAAATGGACTGCTTATTAGCCATATGGCTCAAGCTTGCTGCCTTGGTGTCATTTTCGATTTCGACTCAAAAAAATTACCCACTTCTTCCCCATTGCGACACAAGATACTGCGAAGGTGCTGATTCATATCCTTATTATATCACAACATGATAACTGTAATTCTCTCCTTATTGGCCTCCCCAACGCTCACATTGCCCCTTTGCAATCAGTAATAAATGCAGCTGCCATGCCAATTTTTCTCACGCCCCTTGCCGACCCCTCCATTGGCTTCCTGTACATATCAGGATACAGTTTAATATACTGAAACTCATTTTCAAATCACTCAATACCTCGACCCCTCCTTACATGTCTACGTTACTCCGCAAGCGACCTCCGCCTGTCCTCTAGCTACACCCACACTGCCATCTCTTGCCTCCAAACAAGCAAAATAGGAAGCTGCACTCTGTATTTTCTTCAACCTGGGTGCATAACCATAGGAATCTCATATAAAACATACCGCTTGGTCCACTTGGGTGGAATAAAAAGATCTCCTACTAAATCTTGGTGTTATGTTATCTCTATATTGCTTGTTTTATCTCTCACCTCCAAGACTTCTCAAGGGCAGCTCTGGTTCTGTGGAATGATCTACCTCGTCCTATCAGACTCTCCCCTAATCTTCAGGCCTTTAACAAAACACTTTAAAACCCCTCTCTTCAGATTAGCATACCACATACTGATGCAGACCTATCCCGCTCCACACTTACCCACACATCATCATAGATGCCACTTCTATGGCCTCCTCCATTCTTGAACCAGTAGCACTAGTGATCCTGACAACCAATAAAACTTCTCTTCCTCCACCTTAATCCCTCTAGATTGTAAGCGCCTATGAGCATGATCCTCTATACACCCCTTGTCTCCATTCCTGTTTGTGTCTTCTTCCCTTTCTTGTTTTTGTTAAGTGCTGTGGAAACTGTTGGTGCTATATAAATGATAATATAATTATAATGTCATCTTTTTCCTAGGAAATGAAGTCCTATTTCTATGGCATGCTCCCAATATGCCAGTTGTTTGTCATTGATAATAATCTACATATACTCATGACCCTGACTTACAGTGCCTTTTTTTAACTCTCACTGCCAATATATAGGAACTAAACACTTGGACCTTACCTTTGCATTGTGTCCTTGGCTTTATCTTGACATTGAGTAGCCAGACAATGTTCGTTCATTTGGAGTATTCATCATGGTCATACTTTCTATTCCTGTATATCATTTTCTATTTGTGATTTTGGTATATTTGTATGTAAACATAGTTATAGGGAATGACACATCAGGAGTAATGCTCATGTAAGTGGGATTATGTATCATAAAAACGTGAAAGGGACAATCCAGGCACCGACCTCTCAATGCTAACTGAATGGGCACAGTGTCCTGACTGCCCTTCCCATCCCTTCCCTCTCAGACAGTCTGAAAGGGGTGATTGAGCTCTCTAAGTTGATTTGTCCCACACAGAAAGATGAAATCAGTTTTTCCTGATCAGGCTTCTGGGCATAGGTGTGCACTGCGAACAATTGGGTTTGCTGGACACTTATATGAAGGTCCAGGCTTCCTCCGACCAATCATGTAACAGCGTTGTTTCAAAAAATGTGAATATTTAACCCCTCTTTTCCCTTCTCTAGCATGTCAGTTTAATATAGAGAGAAGTGAGAGAGACATTGCTCCCTCTGTGCCTGTAAGAATTCCTTTAAACAAATAAGCTATCCATTTAAATCAGGATATGATTATGGTCATCATTAATTTTGTTTTATAACCTATTAGAAGCTAGAAATTCCAGCTTTATGCATTGCATCTAAATGATAATTAGGTTAATAAGATGCAGCCCTCAGCTGGCAATATTGAGATAAAATAATATATGTTAATGAAAAAAAAATGCTTCCTATTATCATTAATAACATGTAGTTACATGAGGTAGCAGACCATAAGCCGTGGACTATACCCTCTAATAGGCTTGGTATTTCTAATCATTTGTTTGCAAATATGCATCAATATTGAAGTAATGATCTTCATTTTAATTATTTATGTGTAGCAAACCAGAAAAAGAAAGAGGAGATAATAACTACATTTTGCCTAGCAATGCTTATCATTAAACCATTAAAGATACATGTATTTCATTTTTGTTAGTAATTTTTTTCTCTCTTTTGAGGTCTCAGATTATTGCAAGGGTTCTTGCATACCTAAAATATGATGCATATGCACAGGGCCGGCCTGTCCATATGTCCCGATGGGGCCATGGCTCCAGGTGGCACTTTGTCAGGGGCAGCATGTTGCCACCCTATCAAAGGCCGTATCAAGGGCAGTCGGATCAGCCACCGGTGCCTCAGGTAGGCCAGGCGATCATCTGGGCCTTGAATAGGCCGGGGGACTTCCTGGGCCTCGAGTAGTTCCTGCAGCCACTTGGGCCTCAAGTAGGCCCCGCAGCTGCCTTTGTAATTTCACCAGCCCGGAAACCAGGGTATAGCCTGGAAAACCCCTGTATTAACCGACCGGACAGATTTTACCCTTGTCTGGTTTATCCTTCAACAACAGCCGCTCCAGACTTTCCTTGCAACCTGCCTTGTCTCCGGCCACCTGACATTTTGAGCACTGACCCACTCCCTATTTAAGGGTGGTACTCCTTTTAGGCAGTGCTCTGTTCTTGAGTCTCCAGTTTCCAGTTAATACTGCTGCTTCATATCCTGACTCCTGCCTTGACTCGCCTTTGTGTGTGTCCAACCTGATTCCTGTCTTGCCAAGCCATTGTGTTTCCAGCCTGCTTCCTGCCTTGCCTAGCCCCTGTGTGTCAAGCCTGGTTCCTGCCTTGCCCGACCTCAGTGTATCCAGCCTGTTTCCTGTCTCGCCCAGCCTGCGTCTGTACAGCCCTGTTCATGTCTCACCCAGCATTTGTGAGTCCAGCCTGGCTCATGTCTCGCCCAGCCATTGTGTGTCCAGCTTGTATCCTACATTGTCTAAACTCTGGTTCCTGCCTCACCCTACCTCTGTGTGTCTAGCCGGTTTCCTGCATGGCGCAGCGGATCCTTGCCTGGACCTTTCACCTGTCCAAGTCCTGCAGTGAGCCATCCTGCATTGTCCAGCTACACAGTGAATCCTTGTCTAGACTTTACACCTGTCCAGGTCTTGTGTAATATACATTCACCATTGCCATTTCTATCTTTTTCCTCACCTGAAGGGTTACCATGTCACGTCCTGGGGTCTCACCATGGCTCATGGCAGGTACCACCCTGACAGTCTGGGCCTCGTCGAGGCCCGGCTGTCCTGCCTGGGCCTCAAGTAGGCCTGTCCGTCCTGCCTGGACATCGAACCATGAGAATACAAAAAGAAGAGGCACTGCTAAATAACTCAGGACAAAGAAATAGAATTAGGTAGCAGCTTAGACAGCAAAATAAATATAATGGGGGTAGCCAAACAAACCAGACAGCGAGTGCAGGGAGTTTGGCGGATTCTGCAGGGGATCATTGAGTGAGGCAGAGGCAAATGTGCATGATAATAAAATTTTAAAATGGAGGGAGACAGGGGCTCGGGGAAGAAAAAGGGGGAACTGCCCACGAATTTGTGGCATTCCCAGCTCACTCCGTCATCCCTGCAGAATACCGGAGGCCATGGAAGGGGCCACAGAGCTGGGTGACCCAGAGCCAAAGGAAGTGGACAGGTAGCCGAAACACACACGAAAAAATTGTATTCCGTATGGATGGTGAATAGACATAAAAACTTAAATAAATGAAAAACAGGAAAAGGAGGGGGGGACGTCCTAAGAGCATCAGTAAAAGGGGGAGGCATTGGCCTCAAGCAGGATCAAGCGACCTCGGCTTCAGGGGTATGCCCAATAGTGAACAAGCCTCCTCCTGGTTGCACAACTACATGCAGGACCCGTCATGGAGAAGAATCATAAAGCTGACAGCCCCTCATCTATATCTGACCCCAGAGGCTCGCAAATGCACCGTCCCTTCCTGGAAACGCCACCTTGTCAACAAAGTAAAAAAGGGATGATCATTAAAAATTGAAAGTAAGCGAATCAAAAACAATTGCACATTGCAAGAACCAACATAAGTTGTAGTTTCAAAGGAACAGCTTTTTCCACAGCGAGGACATCCCTAGGCACATCGCTCGGGGACTTCCTTAGGTGTATCGCGGACTCAAAGACTTCCAGTCCATTGTGGGCCTGTGAAAGAAGCTGAATCACCAACCTATTTCTAAGGCCCAAAACTTCTCCGAGGGGGACCGACTCCGGAACCCCCTAATCCGAACATTCCGCTGCCTGTGACGTAGCTCTACCTGCTCCACTGCTCTTGAGAGGTGCTTGACCTGGGACTGTGGAGAGTCTGCTCGAGCATCCAGGTGATCCTGCACTGTTTCCACACCACTTGCCTGATCCTGTGCAGCAGACATATACAGTAGGTCTGGAGTCCAGCCATCTCAGCCTGCACACCAACCAATTCTGTGCTCCAAAGAGATTTCATTTTGGCAATCATATGGTGGATATCATCCTTGCAAGTGGTCATCCAATGCCTCAGTACCTCTGTCACCACCCTAGATGGCATCCCCGAGAGTGCGCCTGCCAGTTTCCCTGGCGTCCCAGCACAACAGTGAGATGTCTTTTTATGCGGAACATCCTTATGAAGCATGGAGGCCCCCCAGTAGGGATCCATTGCCTTGGAGCAGGAGTCCCCACCATAGGGGCGTCCCAGCGGTGTCGGTGATCCATGCTCATAGAGTCTCTAAAGTCCCGCTGCTGAAAGTCTTCTACCGAGAGGCTTCTTGAGGTGTTTCTTCCCCGTGATGTCTGTGCCAGACTCACGGATCAGTATCCTTGTAGCAGAGGGGCGCAACACTCCATAGAGGGCTGCAAAGATGGCTACCAGAGTAGTAGGCACAAATTGTGCCCGATCAGATGCCGCTGCTGGTAAAGTCCTTTCCGAGGGCACATCATCGGCAGACCACTGCCAGGGGCCAGTAAGCACAGGAAAGGTCACCAAAGCGATGGAGGGACACGGCATTTCGAAATGAAAAGCAAGTCAGCTAGAGAGCTCCTCCATACACGTCCGCTCCCGTCAGCAGTCAACACCGCCACTTGTTCTATATATTATAATACAAGTATATCTACTGAGAGTGTGATTATGTTTTCCTGTATTTGAGTAGGTAGATAGACAGGAAAAAGAAGATGGAAAGGTAAGCAGAGAATGCTTACATGGAATATACGATGGAGCAGTGTCGCAACATGAGAGTTTAGCATCACTTCCAAACATCATCCAGTGAGTTTCTTTAGCCTGTAAATTTAATTATGTCTTATGCTTAGTGCGTAATTGTTTTTAATCAAGGATCATGATGGCTCACTGTTGGCCAAATCCAACCTAGCCGTGAAGCAAACGGCTAGAGCCGTTAGACAGAACGACTC
This sequence comes from Leptobrachium leishanense, assembly GCA_009667805.1. NCBI lineage: Eukaryota > Metazoa > Chordata > Amphibia > Anura > Megophryidae > Leptobrachium > Leptobrachium leishanense. The sequence continues at coordinate 178,265,293 of CM019067.1, read as the reverse complement.
CGGCCATTAGATTAAAGACTCCTTCAGCTAGCACAACCATGCTGCAAGCTTTTGCATGAAGCCTGGATGATGCGGGTACTTACTTTAAACAAACGGCTCCTATACTTTATTTAATATCTATTTTTTTCACTTGTTGGATCCCTGTTCCCGACTTGAGCCTTGACATAATTCCTTCAGATACTCATTTTAAAATGATTACAATCAGAAAAATATCAAATGATCTATCTACAGAAGTGAACATTAAAGTCTGTTGAAATCTGATAAATTACTGAAAGTTTTTCTAACAGACTGTAGTCACTTGAAAATGCTTATTCAAATGAATTAAATCATGCCCTTGGTTGGAATCAGACTCTGTGTATCCTAACCATGTACTTGAAGAAAAGTGATATTGTAGGAACTATTGTAAACACTACAGGAAGTCCATTATATTGTGCTCACATCAAAGTTGGCTAGTGGTAATCGATATACTATAATGTTAATCATCGTACAAGGGCAAAATAATACGTGTCATGCAGTTAGTGGAAAGCAACAATATTTTGATTGAATTTATCATTTTCCTTCAAATTAAACAAATATGGCTTCTTTTTAATATTCAGATCATGAAACATCCTAGTAAAATGTTCTTTGGTTTCCTTTATTAACCCCTTAAGGACGGGAGTAATTTTACAACTTCGGTGCTGTTTCGGAAGTAGAAGTTTGCTGAGCTCATTTTGACCGTTTTTAAGTCACGTATTATTATACCACCCAGACAAATTATATATCATTCTTTCCGGCAGACTAATAATATATCATTATTATATATATATGTCATGCCCTGCCAAAATGCTATAACAAAAAATGTAAAAAAAAGTAAATAAATGTGAATTTTCAATAAAATGTCAATCTTCCACAGTGTGTAAAGTGTTTTTTTTTTAAATTTTATTATCTGAGGCTCTGCGGTCATATGCTATGGGGTAGATTTGTTAAAAAAATTAGAACGGGGAACCCATTTTTTTTTTGGGGAGAAATTGCGTGATTTTAGCTAAACCCCCCCCAAAAGAAAAATCATTAGTGAAGCATCATTGTTCACATTATAATTGAAATGTGAACAATAGTGCTGCATTAAAAAAAAAAGGATTTATTTTTTTATTATTTAATTTATTATTTTTTTATTATTTTTATTTTTACTTTTTTTAAACTTTTGTTTTACTTATAACATGGTCATCATATTTGATATCATTGGAAAGGCCATGCTCTGGCCTTTCCAGCAATATCATACATGACCCCCTAGCTGCCACCGATCAGGAGATAAAGGGGTTCAAAGAACCCCCCTATCTCCTCTATGGGATTTCCATAGGAAATCCCTTTGCAGCTAGGTGGTTCCCCGGTTAACTGACATCATCACGCGATGAGTCAGTTGAGCGGGGGGTGACCCAGAGGTGGGGGCTGCCATCCAAGATGGCGGCCCCCACCGGAAATAGGCCGCGATCAGGCACAAATTAGTTGCTTACATCGCTGGAAAGGTCAGGCTGTGACCTTTCCAGCGATGCTGGCCACAGCCGCCTGGTCCCTGGCGATGGGGAGATAGAGGGATCCAAAGGATCCCCCCTCTCTCCTTCAGGCGCTTCCCCTGCTCCGGTGGGGGGGGGGACGCCTGAAACTGACGTCATCGCGCCCCCGACGCGAAGCAGTGCGCCGGAGGAGGAAACCCTGCCGATCTGACTCCGTGGGACTCAGATCAGCGAGGGAGCCGCCAGAGGAGGTGAGTATATGCCAAGGGGGGGGGGGCTGAAAACGCCGAGGACGTACAATTACGTCCTGCGGCTTCAAAGCCCGCTTAATGCAGGACTTAATTGTACGTCCTGTGGCGTTAAGGGGTTAAACCTTCTCTACCAACTGGATGGGTTTCAATCCCATATGATTTATGTGTTGTACAAATGTACCTTTATTCTTTACAACGGCATCTTCCAATCTAAACACAGCTGTAGCAAGCAATCAAAACATAGGGTATGATTTTGCTTCACCTGTCTCATTTTCTACATAGACCTATAAAATGAGCAGTAACAATGATTATATGGTATCGTTAAGAATGTTAGCTCTTCATCCAGAGATATGAGCTCTCTTTGGGCCATATTACAAAATTGGTGCTAACTTAACCAGAGCTGTTGTTAACTTCCCAGAGCTATTATAGCCTTTGGAGCTGTTAAATTAACAACAGCTCTGGTTAAGTTAGCACCAACTTTGTAATACGGCCCTTTATGTTTTATAGTATTCTAATACATTCCTCACAACGTCATTTTGTAGTTGATGATTGTCAGCCTTTTTGTTTACAGGGTTTGCTTCTTATCCCTCTGTAGCAACATTCACGATTTTTTTTGCTTAAAGAAAAGCATATTAAACCTATTGAAATGTTAAAATAATCCTCTGCTCTACTGGCTTCAACCAAAGACTCTAAAGGGGTTATTCAAAGAGCCAAACTTGCCAATGAATTGCACCAAATGGTGAATTTCCCCGTGTGGTGCAATTTTGTGCCAATTCGGCTATTCAGAAAGCTAGCAAGTCACCAAATATTAACAAAAGTTGCGGATATATATATATATTTACCCATTCGGCAGCTGGTCGGCTTTTTCTGGAGGCGTTCGGCAGCTGGTCAGAGTCTTCGGTGGTCTGTTCGGCGATTCATTAGTTGTGTTCAGTGGTTCTTTGGATCGATTCAGCTGTTTTTGCAATCGATTCGACTGTTTATCGGATGCGTTCGGTGCTTTATCAGATGCACTCGACAGGGCGATTTGGTGCACTTCGGGGACCCTGCGGTGAATTCTGAATTCAACGTAGGGTCGGTGAATTGAACTCGAAGTGTGCCGAACGAGAGAACAAAGAAATGTCGGTGACATGTCGGTGCGCTCTGAACAACCCCTTAAGCGATTTCTTTTTGTTCCGCTCACTGTTCCGTTTATGTTCTGTAGTTATCACGTTGCTGTCTTTTTTTTCTCTGATCGGATTGTGTGATAGTGGCTAATTAGGGTGTTAGTTGCTCATTTAACCCCTTCACGACTAAGTGATTTTCCAAAATTCCACTGCCAAGAACTTGTATTTTTGGAAAATAATTTTTAATCAATTGTACAAAAATGAATATTGAGAATATTCACAATGTAATCTTGACTGTAATAACCTAATTGGCAGGCAGATTTCGCCATCTACTGGCCAAATAGAATTACTTCAGGTAGAATTGCAGCACGTGGTTCCATGCATAGGCTGGGGAATGCCCAATATGTCAGGACCTTCCATAGCTGATTTTAAACTGTTTCAGCACCTTGAGCACTATGCCCACAGGGCTAAAACTTTATGGGCACCTTCTAGAGCCCAAAAGCAAAGGAAATTTGTTTGCAACAAACACTTGAATGATACAGCAAAGCACAGATTGTGTTAACACAATCTCGGGTCACTGTGTCTGCTACTGCTGATGGTGTATGATCACGGTAGAGTAGGGATTAAGGATACATGTAAGAAATGTGACAGATTCATGAAATTTCTCACGTTCAATGCATTTGCACTAACTTTTTCCATGAAAACTCAGTAGATTTAGAAATAAGACAACAGCCTGCAGCTGTGTCCTCATTGCCATTGACAAGGGTCAAGTGCAGCTGTGTGTGTATATATGTATAAATACACATGTTGAAGACAAAGTGTCACATTCTTCAGTGCCTAGCCCTCAAAATAGCTTCTAAATCTGACATTGTTTCAAATGGCTTGAGAAGATCCAGTTAAAGGAAGAACTTGTTATTCGTTTGTAGTGCTTTCAGAAAGTATTCAGACCCCATGTCTTTATTTTTTCCATTTTTTTATGTTGCAGCAGTATGATAAACTTTTTGAATTATTTTTTTTCAATATGAATTTGTACACAGTACTCCTGTAATGACTAAGAAAAAAACAGATTTCGGAATACTCTTGGAATGTACTGCATACCCTGATATCAGTCAAAGGAAACAAAAGTTGCTTGACTCCCCCAAATTAACATACAGGGTTATTTAGAGAGAGGTGAAAACTAGGAGAATGGCTGGAGAAGTAAAAATTTTAGGTCAAAATAGCCAAACCAGATAAATTCTCCCATTTATCTCACTTTCCAAATCGGCTATTTTGACCTAGAATTTTCACTTCTCCTGTCATTCTCCTGGTTTTCACCTATCTCTGAATAACCCTGATATTTCCACATTGTGTGCATTAATTTTTTGTGCCTACAGAACTAATATTTAAAACATGAGAAACATTATTTACATTATAATAATTGTTATTTATGAACTGTCTGAATAGTATTCGTGATACATATCACACAAACAGCTGTCATTGGTGATTTCAGAATGTATTACTGTCTAATAAGACAGATATTGTCATAAGGAAAAATCTCAGACCTCAAGTGCTTATTATAGCTATAATTACTAAAGCTTGGTTAAAAATATGAATATATTGGTAAACGTATTATAGAAACGTTCAGTCAGCTGACATGTCCACTTCGAGCATAAGCAAATGATAATAAAGAACAAACATCAGGTAGCCTTGGAAACTCTGTCTACATCATTGTATTATTTGTCTTCTTTGATGTCAACGAGTTAGCATAAACCCACTTACAGTCATTAAGTGGTTCGTTCATTATGTTCGAAATTCATGGATTTTATGTCCTCATGTGGTGTGGGCATCGCATATTAGCTGTTTTATTTTTAAGGAATTTTGAAGGTAGAATCCGTAGGTTTGGTGTCGGTACTTATACCTGATCTTCTTCAGATCGAGCATTGCAACAGATAGTCAATGTATCTATCTAATAGATACAATGCTGGCTAATGTGCCTAGGGGCTCTGGACAAAAAAGCGACAGAAGGTTGGTCATCTAAGATATTGCTACCAGTTATTGACTCTTTACAAGAGAGCAGGAAAAAACAATAAAAGGCTATTAACATTAAGAATAGGCACCGTGTATACAGCCCTCTGTTGTCCCTGTATTTCCTAGACCCAAGCAGAGGTTAAAATTACTTTGATTTACACATTTTGATATAAGGGAGGCAGTACAAGAATGTGCAGTGCCTAGGGCAGCACCAAGTCTAGATAGACCCCTGCTTGACCCTATTCTATATTTCCAGATAATCTCCGAAGTATAACACATGTCCTACCAGTGTTTGCAGTACACACTGTTCTTTTTGTTTTGTTATCCATTTCAATGTGGTCATTTTATCGTGGTCACTTTACTGCTTTAAGGAGATTCAGGCTCAAATTGACTGGTCAAATTCATGACATCCATGCTACATGAGATACAATGTAGGACATGTGTTATACTTCGGAGATTATCGGGAAATATAGAAAAGGGTCAAGCAGGGGTCTATCTAGATTTGGTGCTGCCCTAGGCACTGCACATTCTTGTACTGCCTCCCTTATATCAAAATGTATAAATCAAAGTCATTTTAACCTCTGCTTGGGTCTAGGAAATCCAGGGACAACAGAGGGCTGTATACACGGTGCCTATTTTAATGTTAATAGCCTTTTATTGTTTTTTTCCTGCTCTCTTGTAAAGAGTCAATAACTGGTAGCAATATCTTAGATGACCAACCTTCTGTCGCTTGTTTGTCCAGAGCCCCTAGGCACGTTAGCCAGCATTGTATCTATTAGACAATTACCCTTTTTTCCTAGGGATGGCTCTACTAATAGAGTTCACTTATCCACTTCCTTCTTGTGGCTGTGATAAGTGGACCGGAGTATAAATTGTAGAAGGCATTAAGTTACATTAGCTTTCAAAAGCATTTTCCATTCACTCATCATTAATTAACGCCTAGCCTTCCTACATTGGTAGTATATGCCATACTGATTTATTTGTGAAACGTAAGCAAAAAGAAAAGGAAAAAAATAGACCTTAAAACCATCCAGGACCAATATAATGTAATGCTTATGGATTGTATGAGCAGTGATCCTAAGGGTGTTAATAATGAAGCTAATATATGCTAACTTAGCTAACCCTATTTTCACATATGCCATAAACTGTGGTTCCTACCTTTCCATTTGTAAGCATCTAGGTTTGCAGGAATATGTCAGAAGATAATGGCCTGCCTGGTGCATATAAGTAGCACATCTTGCTAGCCCTGCATAATGCACAAGGCATCCTTCATCCTCTATCAGACAGAATAGTGATACTGGGCTTTGTCTTAATGTCAGTCCCCGGGGACACCCAAGATAGTATCGCGTATCCCTCTAATGTACACTTATTTAAAAATCTGAAGATCTATGGCTTGATAAGGGACTGGCTGGTGAATCTTTTTCCTTTCACCATAGCAATTGAACAAGATGCAAACCCTTAAAGTAGATTAAGGAAATCATTTTGAAAAACATTGTAGCAATTAATAAATCCTTATTGTACACACAGCTTTATACTACGTACATGGGCTCTATTACATTCCTTGCGTAAAAAAGCTTGCATAGCGCAATTTTTTTTGTGCGCAGCGTTAAACGTTAACGCACGTAAATTAACGCTGGTATTACAATCCAAGCACATTTTTTCATCCGTCTGAAAATATTGTGCGAAAAAAATACGTGCGAAAACACGCGCGCATTAACGTTGCGCGCAGAAATCGGTGGGCAGACTGTTTTTTCACGCGATTCAGACAATCAGAACTAAGAACCACAATTGTCTCTAGGGATGTGCGTTTCAGGTTTCGGAATTTCGGAATTTTCACGAAATTTCCCGGTTCGTGTTTTCGGATGCGGCCGATTTTCCGAAAAATTTTAGATCCGAAAATGGCAGATCCGAAAAGTTTTCCGAGCCGAAACGAAATATTTTTGGAATTTTCGAATGGACTTGAAATGTGTCAAATCGAAATTTATTGCTTTGAAACGAGGAGAACAGACGTTCCGAAAAAACGAAAATTTCCGAAATCACGAAAAGTCGATACAAAAAACGAGCAAAGTGACACGAAAATACGAAAAATGGTCGATATTCCGAAAACATCTACAATTCCGAAAAACGAAAATTTCCGAAATCACGAAAAGTCGATACAAAAAACGAGCTAAGTGACACGAAAATACGAAAAATGGTCGATATTCCGAAAAAAAAATGTACACGAAAAGCGAGTCGAGCCGAACCGATTCGAAACAGAAATCGGTCGAAACGAGCCGAATCGAAAAGTTTGCAAATCCGAAAAATCGAATCGAATCGAACCGAAAAAAAAATCGGTGCACAAGCCTAAAATTTGTCTCACGTTAAGTTTTTGCGCCTTTCAAAATCAATCTGAGTATATCTGCTGCAGCAATAATAAAAACACGCACAACCTCTCAATTTTATTCTTTGGGTATGTGTAGCATTTCAATGGAGCTGTTCACATCTTGCCGCGCGACGTCACTCGATGTCGGGCGTCACTGTAGCATGTCGCATGTTGCGCTTGCATGTCGCTGGTACGTGACCCTTTTTTTCCAATTTGCGGTTTGCGATTTTGCGATTTGCATTGGTGGTGCTTTGCAAAATCGCGGAAAACCATGATGTCGAGCAACATCGCGTGACATTATCGCTCTATGTAGCAAATTTTATTGTTTGGGTATGCGTAGAATGTGTAACTATACTTTGCTGTATTTTTTTTTCGGGCTGGTGTATTTTGTTTCGGCCAGGACGTTCCGATTTGCCATTAACACCAGCTTTTAGGAGTCGTTAAAATTATGCGCGCAAACGTTGTCAAATTTAGCGCATAGATTGTAATACCATCCGCGTACCAGCGCACAAACGCATTTGCGCTCACAATGTAAGTATAGGACGTGCGCAGTACATTACGCTTGCAAAGGGTTCACGCAGGGTCACCCGCGGTAGACGTTAACTACGTTAACTCATTTTTTACTCGGACATTGTAATATGACGTTCAGCGCAAAGGGTTTTGCCCCTCACGTTAATACATTTTTACGCACGCGTTAACGTTTGCGTGAAGAATGTAATAGAGCCCTCAAATTTTACAATTTGGGGTTTTATATAAGACAGTAATAGATTTATTTAGAACTGCCATAAAATATTCTGTATACATTATTATATTATAACATTCTATTGTATTTATATTTATTTCTTACATAAAGTCCTCCTTGGCCTGTTTCTAAAAAAATGCTTAATTTATTTTTACTAAAACCCTAAAAGCATACAAATTGCTTAATACCTTGCTAGGATGTAATCCTTGTGAGTTTTAATCCTGACATATGCTCATCTAACGAGACATACCCTTAGCAGCGTTCTATTTGCTCTGGTATAGCGGCTCGTTGCTTCTACCGAATAAACACTTTGATACTGTTTGCATTAACCTTTAAAGTGAAGTGCCTTCATTAATCCACGGGATTGTTATTAAATCACAAATGACATACAATAATCATGAATGAGGTCATGGAAACAAATTGGGAATTTTATATGTGATGTATAGTTGAAGGCGAATGGGTGTTAGTTATGGGTTTCAATTACAGATTGCAGTAGCTGTTAATTACGCCTCAGTGACTCACACTACTATTTTACTAACATAAATTAGCTCCTTCGCCTGTCATTCTACGACAATCATTTTTTATAAATTATCCATGGCATGCGCACTGTAACTAGCAATCACAGTATGATAATTCTTGTTTAAACATCATATTTAAGGTTTGTGTATTTTTGGAAAAAATCCACACTTTTATTCCATAATTTCCCCAGCTTTCATCACGTACACTTGAAAAGTAGGTCAGGAGTACCGTCCCCATGTTTTACATAAATTCAGCGAGCCACATTTAAGGAGCACGTTTTCCTATGGTGTTACTATTTATTATTTATTTATTTATCTTCATGCAAGCTTAAATAGGGCAGATTTAAGTACCTTAGGGGCACATTTGCTAAAAAGTGAATTGTGATGAGTTGACAGCAGAATTTGAAAATGTAGGTCAAACGACATGAGTCTGTAGAAATAGTCTAAATTGGAGATTTGGTTTATTTTTATTTTGGACTACCGCTGCTTTTTCATTGTAGCCATGATGGAGCTCTTTCGGTCCATTCTGACACTTCCATTTCTTTTAAAAGAATATTTTGCATTAGTGCAGGCCCCTGCTCGAATTGATATATTGTACCACAGCTGTAAAAATAAATACAAAAATTATAATACGTGTGAAATGGTAGTTTTATTATTAAAAAATAAAAAGGGTGCTGAACATTTGCCTATGTTTGTGTACGCATATGTTCAAGGCAATTCAGCTTTGCCACAAACCCATAGGTATTAGTTCAAAATACGTAGCTAGATCTGTATTAATACACAGGGTTTTTATCCCTTTGAAAGAGGTCAGCATCAGTGTGTGGAGCAGGCTTCATTAAAAGCAACTTTTATGTTTATTTTTAATGGATAGTATTTTACACATATACAGTTGTGTTCAAAATTATTCAACCCACTGAAATTGAGTGTTTTTCGCCAGTTTGACATTGATTTTGATCATTCAGTCATCTTGCTTACAATTAAATCAAAGAGACACTTGTAGGTCAGACAAATATAACATAACATTTATAATGAAATAACCACAAATGTCTTTTCTGTGCTCACATCATTATCAGTTTTATTCAACCCCCAAGTGACATTCAATCTTAGTACTTAGTACAACATCCTTTTACAGTTATAACAGCTTTTAAACGTGAAGCATAGCTTGACACAAGTGTCTTGCAGCGATCTACGGGTATCTTCGCCCATTCGTCATGGGCAAAAGCCTCCAGTTCAGTCACATTCTTAGGCTTGCGCACTGCAACTGCTTTCTTTAAGTCCCACCAGAGGTTCTCAATCGGATTTAAGTCAGGTGACTGCGATTGCCACTCCAAAATGTCACAGCCTTTAATCTGCAACCATGCTCTAGTGGACTTGGAGGTATGCTTGGGATCATTGTCCTGTTGAAAGGTCCAACGTCTCCCAAGCCTCAGGTTTGTGACGGACTGCATCACATTGTCATCCAATATCTCCTGGTACTGAAGAGAATTCATGGTACCTTGCACACGCTGAAGCTTCCCTGTACCTGCAGAAGCAAAACAGCCCCAAAGCATGATTGACCCCCCGCCAATGCTTCACAGTAGGCAAGGTGTTCTTTTCTTCATAGGCCTTGTTCTTCCTCCTCCAAACATAGGGTTGATCCATGGGCCAAAACAGAAAACAGTTCTAATTTTGTTTCATCAGTCCACAGAACACTATCCCAAAACTTCTGTGGTTTCTCCACATGACTTTTGGCATACTGCAGTCGACTCTTCTTATTCTTTGGAGACAGCAAAGGTGCGCCTGGGAGTTCTGGCATGGAGGCCTTCATTACGCAGTGTGCGCCGTATTATCTGAGCTGACACTTCAGTACCCACATCTGACAAATCTTTTTTCAGTTCCTCAGCAGTCACACGGGGACTTTTCTCCACTCTACGCTTCAGGTAGCGCACAGCAGTCGAAGTCAGCATCTTCTTTCTGCCACGACCAGGTAGCGTTTCAACAGTGCCTTTTGCCTTGAATTTGCGAATAATGCTTCCTATGGTCTCTCTTGGTATGTTTAACATCTTTGCAATCTTCTTATAGCCATTGCCCTTCCTGTGGAGAGTAATCACCTCTTCTCTTGTCTTCCTGGACCATTCTCTTGACTTCACCATGTTTGTAACCACACCAGTAAATGTCTAGAAGGAGCTGAGTATCACAGTCATTTTAAAGCTGCCTAATTGGTGCTTATTATGCTTTATTGCTGCTCCGTGACATCCACAGGTGTTTTTAATACCTGATTGAAAACACTTGAATGAACCTCTGTTCTTCAGAGTGGTAGTCTTTAAGGGGTTGAATAATTGTGTCAATGAAGAATTCACAAAAGAAACATTTACTACTGTATTACAAAACCAATTGATGTCATTTTAGTTGCATATGGTTCTTTAAAAAGTTCTTGTAGGATTTCATTCTGAATACAATTACAAATGTACACTAAATTCCCTAAAACCCTTTACAGCATTGGGGGTTGAATAATTTTGAACACAACTGTACAAGACGCAGACAATCCCACACAACCGTCACACAAACTTTTCACTTTTCCACCATCTGGCCCGATGGTACCATAGTATTCGGACTCGTGCGATCAGGTTATATAATAGTTTCTTTACTCATCCCATGAGACTCCTAAATATTCTGTGATTATGTTATGATTGGCTTGTCAAATGTATATTATGTTTGGCTCTGCTGCAGTACATGTTTTCACATATATACATTTGCAATTTGTTTTGAGGTAGGTCCAGAGGGACACTCTACTCATCCTCACCACTTTATTGTTTTAAAGTGGTCAGGATGTGAGGAGTGCCCCCCCTTTCTCCTTCCCCCTCCCAACTGCCCCAATCTGGCAGAATCACTGCGTGAAGTGGAGGAGTTTCTTCCGTCCCAACCAGCATCTATAGCATCCGGACTTTTTGAATTTCCCGGCTGCCAGTCACTAGATCGGTCATTAATTACATCAGCACACAGGGCGTGTGCGGATGTCACTCACTCTGAGACCAATCGTTGTAGTAAATGTTCTCAGTGAAGCATCCGATGGATTGGGTCTGCGCATGAACACTGCTCCGATCCATCATTCTTCTCAGACGCTACAGAACTTGCATACATAAAGTACGCAAGTCCCATAGCGGTGTGCAATTTGCAGACTCTACACGACTCAAGATAAAAAAATAATTTGGCAGAGGAGGAGATGTTGCGTTGAGGGGGAAATTTATATATAAATTGCTTTATATATGATACAGGTGTATGCTCACCAATGTTGGAGCCTGGGATCCTCTAGGCTCATGTGTATAGTTTATGCACATTCCAGGTAAGTGCCAAAACCATTTTATAGCTGGTCCTGGGGGTCCAGAGACTGCTGCCACAGGGGGAGGTGGCTTTTGTGATCCAGGTTCCGTCTCCACATCCTCTATTTTTTCTTATAGCTCTTGGAGACTGCACATACACTTTAGCAGTTGACCAGGTACTCTCCCTGAGAAATACAGTGGATGTGGTGACGGAACCTGGATCATGAAAGCAATTTCCAACTGTGACAGCAGCCTATGGACCCCCAGGACTGGCTATAAAAGGGGTTTTGGCACAAGTGCATAAGCTATACGCATGAGCCTATAGGATCCCAGGCTCAAACATTGGTGAGCATACACTTGTATCATATATATAAATTGTTTTATTGACCTCATCCCCTCGCACATTATTCGGCTTGTCTTAACGGTTGTTATCTCCACTTTGACTCATATTTTCAACCTCTCCTCTGGTGTCTCTCCCTCTGCATTCAAATGTGCTCTGATCACCCCATCCTAAAGAAGCCATTTCTTGTCCCCACCTCCCTCTCAAACTACCGCCCCATCTCTCTGCTTCCCTTTGCCTCCAAAATCTTAGAACATCTGGTCTATAACCAGCTCAACGATTTTCTTACTGCTAACTCCCTACTTGGTCCACACCAGTCTGGCTTTTTTCTCCCAGCACTCCACTGAAACTGCTCTGATCAAGGTGACTAATAATTTAGTTCTGCCCCTCACGCTGTGTCAACTTGGCCTCAGTGACTTCGCTCTCTCCTGGTTCTCTTCCTATCTCTCTCTTCTCTTCTTCAGTGTCTTCTTTGCTGGTGCGTCTTCCACCCCAGTTCCTCTTTCAGTTGGGGCACCTCAAGGCTCTGTTCTGGGTCCCCTCCTCTTCTCAATCTATACCGTGTCTCTCGGCAACCTCATCTCCTCCTGTGCTGAAAGTGTTACTGGCTGCCTGTCGGCTGTCTCCGATTGGATGACTTCCCCTCTCCCAAAGCTTAACCTCTCTTAAACTGAACTTCTCATCTTCCCTCCCTCTAAAACAAACATTCCTGCACCCATTTCCCTTCAGGTGAATGGTGCCACTATTACTTCTACCTCGCAGTCCCATTGCCTCGGTGTCCACTTAGACTCTGATCTCTCTTTCACTCCTGACATTCAGTCGCTAACCAAATCCTGCTACTTACACCTAAAAAACATTGCACGCATCCGTCCCTATATTAATAAGGACTCCGCTAAAATGCTCATCTTAGCTCTTATTATCCCCCGTTTTGACTACTGTAACCTCCTACTCTCCGGCCTTAAGAGATACCAGATTCTCCCTCTGCAGTCTGTTATGAATGCTTGTGCTAGGCTTATCCACCTCACCTCTTGCACCTCACCCCTTTGTCAATTTCTACACTGGCTCCTTGTTTCCTTTAGAATCCAATTCAAGGGGCGTGTCCTGACCTGAGACCAAGATGGCCGCATAAACACTGAGCTCCTGAGTCCCCTCCGACAATAATCTGCTAAATAGCGACATCTCAGGCCATGGGCTGAGGAAAACCGAAGCAGAACACCCCCAAGACACCCGCACGACGACAGGCTCGAGCATTGGGCCCCCTGGACGCTTTTGTTTTACCTGCTTCTGCCGTCCCCTCTGCACCCATGTGCGATAAAATGGCGGATGGGCCCGCGGTTACAGACCCCATGGAAGCCATACGCCGGCTCGAGCACTTGATCTCGGCACTCCCCACCAAGACTGACCTCTCGGATCTAGTTGCTGATCTCTGTGAGGGCATCGCCGGGGACTTTCGAGCGATTCGAACGGACGTTGCAGACTTGACTGCTAGAGTGGGCCTCCTGGAGGACCAGGCCAATCATCCAGCCGAACGACCTCCGACGGCGGCTTTCGGTGAGTTGCAGCGCCGCGTCGATGACCTGGACAATCGGGGCCGGCGGCATAATATCCGCGTCAGAGGCCTGGAGGAATCGGAGGGCCAGGAGGACTTGCGCGCCGTAATAAGTGAGGCCTTTTGCATGGTGCTGGACCGCTCGCCCAATGAACCGATTCCCATGGACAGGGTCCACCGAGCGCTACGCCCAAGACCGCCACCGACGGCACCGCCCCGTGACATTGTCTGCTGCCTCCCGGACTATGCCCTCAAGGAGAAGATCATGGCGGAGGCGCGCTCGTCCCGTTCGTGGACCTTCAGGGGAAGCAGACTTGAGTTTTTTCAGGATCTGTCTCCTTTTACACTCTCAGCCCGGAGGTGCCTGCAACCGATCACCCAAGCCCTCAGACAGGCTGACACCCCCTATAGATGGGGCTTCCCTTTCTCCCTGACGGCGCAGAAAAACGGTGTACGACACGTCATACAACACCCTTCGGACATTCCTGTCTTCATGGACGCGATGGACCTTCCTATAATGCAGGTCAAGGACTGGGAATCAGAGAATAGGGGGGGAGCTCCTTTCGATCCCCCTGAAGCCCGAAGGCGACGACCCCGAGACCGAAGACGTCGCTCCCGCGACAGAGTCCCGGTGCAACCCGAACCCCCGGCGGAGGCTTGATTTGCCCAGGAGTTCTATACATAACCGTCCTTATTCGCTGATGCCCTCTACCATATACGGCCCTTCTCCTACTACCACGTGGGGGATACCCCCGAGACTGCAGTGCTCGGGTGGGGAGTAACCTACGAATCCTACTATGTATGGGGTCTTGGCCTGTACTGGGGATCCCAAGGGCTTCCTATTATACACCATGTGCTTTTTTTCATATGATGCAGTTTAGACGGGATGATGAGCTCTTCGCTCTGTACTGCTCTGCTCGTGGAACGGCACGTGCTTGCTCCGCACCCACCTCTCGATGTAAGAGATGATGTTTACTGCCTCGGCTCCGCCCTCTTTTGGCGGGCCCGCTCTGTTGGTCCCCATTGCGGAAAAGTCCGCCGGCCTACCGAGATCCAGGGGTGAGATTTGGCTCCCTCGACTGACTAAACTGTAAAAGCATACTGTTGCTAAGATCCGCGTCCCCTCCAGACGGTGACCGGAGCTTGGCTGGTGGAGTGCTGGTCCACACCCGAGGGCACTACATCTAGAGATGCGCTCGGGGGTTCTTCTTCTTTTATTGTTACAAGTTATTGAGGTTCTACTGTTTGATTCTTTCGCAATATATTGCGCTGTTTACACTTTGTTATGCTTAACTGAAACTGAGGGGGGGGAAGAGAGAGGGAAGGGAATTCCCCCCTCCCCCCCCTTTTTTTTTTTTTTTTTCCCCCCCCACTCTCTGAATTGTACACTTACCATTTACTCTTCAATACGAACACCTGGTTTTACGGGTCTAGCTGAACTAATTTTTCCGTCCCACCATTATATGGGGCAACATCTATGTGACACGTTTTCATTTTCACATTTTTCCCTCATCGTTCGCAGTGGTATTGCATATTTTGGCTACTTATCTGTATTACAGGAGGGGTTAAGCTCCCGCTCCCGCCTCCTGCTCTCTCTAACACCTCTGACATTTCCACTTCACTAAAGGCATCTGACCTCCTTACGGTACCTGTACTGATTTTTCCGTCCCACCATTGCGTGGGGCTAAGTGTGTACCCTGTGTCTTCCTTCCATAATTCCCTCTTACAGTATGCATTGTAATTATATTTGCTCCTTATCTATGTGGCTGTGGGGGATATTTACTTGCTTTGTTCCAGAGCGCTCGTCCATTACATTTCCACTTGACTAAAGTCACCTGTCCTCCTTATGGTACATGTCCTAAATTTTTGAGTCCCACCATTGTGTGGGGCGCAATGTATGCACTGTGTCTTACTACCGCAATCCCCTCCTATTGTATGCAGTCAGTGTACTTATATTTGCTCCCTATCTATAGGGTTGTGGAGGATAATTACTTGCTCTGTCCCATCACGCTCGTTCATTACACTCCCACTTCACTAATGTCCCCTGTTCTCATTAGGGTATCTGTACTAGCTTTTTAAATCCCACCACTGGGTGGGGCGCAATGTATACCCGGGGTCTTAATACTGCGATTCCCTCTTATTGTATGCAGTCATTGTACTTAAATTAGTTCCTTATTTACATGGTTGTGGAGGATAATTACTGGCTTTGTCACATCACGCTCGTCCATTACATTTCCATTTAACTAATGTCACCTGTCCTCATTAAGGTACCGGGACTAATTTTTTAAGTCCCACCATTGAGTGGGGCGCAATGTATGCCACGTGTCCTACTACCGCAATTCCCTCCTATTGTATGCAGTCACTGTACTTACACTGGCTCCTTATCTATATGGCTGTGGGGGTTACTTACTTGCTTTGTCCCATCGCGCTCGTTCCTTATACCCCCCTTAACTACTGACCCCTGTTCTCATTATGGTTTCAGTACTAATTTTTTAAGTCCCACCACTGAGTGGGGCGCAATGTATACCCGGGGTTTTACTTCTGTGATTCCCTCCAATTATATGCAGTCACTGTACTTCTATTTGCTCCTTATCTTTGGGGTCGCCGAGGACGGTTGCTTGTTATGTATCATCACACTAGTACATTATCCCCGGTGCAGGGTTTGGGGAAGCTGCGGAGACAGGTGTAGATTGCACTTGCCTTACGTGTGGTGGGGGGGTTTGGGGGGGGGGGGGGGTTTTCTCTCTCCATCGCCCATGTGCTCTTTTTGGAGTCGGAGGGGACTCTTTTTGGGCTTGTTACTTTGAGATTTTCTTTGTTTTTTATATTACAGTTTACTTTGAACGTTCTGTGGCTACTTACCTATAGTTTATCTTGATCTTCTCTGGTTTGGTGTGAATTGGGAGCTAGTCTCCCTCGCCCACGAGGACTGGACGCCTAACCTTTACAGGGGTGCTACTTAGGCCCCATTTTAGTGGGTCTGACTAAGCCTCCCCTCAGGCGTCTTATACCTCATAGTTTTTTCTTTCCCCCCCTTTCTCTCTTTATTTACTACTCCCCTTTTCCGCTCTCTCCTCTTGTTACTTGAACTTGTCTTCGTCCTTGCCCTGTTGTTTACCTGTTCGTTTGTTTGTCTGTGCTGTCTGATCTGGGTGGGGTCCTTTCTCCCTTGCCCGGGCATGGCCCCCCCGATGGCTTTTCGCCGCGGTCTTTACGCCTCCTTA
This sequence comes from Leptobrachium leishanense, assembly GCA_009667805.1. Lineage (NCBI taxonomy): Eukaryota > Metazoa > Chordata > Amphibia > Anura > Megophryidae > Leptobrachium > Leptobrachium leishanense. The sequence goes on along the minus strand of CM019067.1, from coordinate 178,248,405 downwards.
CGTATAACGCTAGGGGACTCAACGCTCCTGAGAAGCGCAAACGGCTTTTTCGAGAAGCTCGGGCGCTCCGAACCTCGGTGCTCTTATTACAGGAAACGCATTTCAGACAGGGTTTGGCCCCGCAACTGACACAACCGGATTACCCTACTGGCTACTTTAGTGACTTTGGTGGTGGTAAGAGCAGGGGAGTGGCGATCTTATTCTCTAAGGAACTCCCCGTGACAGTGGAGGGGACCCTCACGGATAGTGAGGGCCGCTTCGTATTTGTGAAATGTTTAATAGCTGATGCACGATACACGTTCGCATCGCTATATCTCCCGAATGTCAATCAACACCGCTGTTTGGCGTCCATACTACAGCGCCTTTCGAGTTTTATGGCGGGCACGTTGGTAGTAGCAGGTGATTTTAACGTCGCCTTGGATCCTAGAGTGGACTCCTCTGAAGGCCGGTCCTCGGTTCCCTCTTCCGTACTGCATCATATGCGGCGCTCGCTGGATAGCTTGCAGCTGGTTGATGTTTGGAGGGCGTTCCATGCAGGGGAACGGGACTATTCGTATTTTTCGCATGTCCACTCCATGTATTCTCGCTTGGACTACCTGTTTGTACAGCAGAAGGATGTACTGTTGACGGAGGACACTGGGATCCTGGCCCAGACGTGGTCGGATCATTCTCCCCTCCTGACGGTCCTGTCCTCTCCACTATACCGCCCTGTGGAACGCCAATGGCGATTGAACACGTCACTGCTCGGAGATCCCGGTTTTGTGGCTGAGGTGGAAGCCACGATTGCCTCTTATTTCACCGAAAATGCAACCCCCGATGTTTCCACACCTACACTATGGGAAGCCCATAAGACGGTTGTCCGAGGGGTTTGCATTAGTAGAGCTACTGCTATAAAGAGAGCCCGTGCGGACACTATACAAAAGCTATTATCTGAACTACGCGCTCTTGAACTGACACACCACTCCACTGCATTGCCCACTGACTATGCGACACTGACTACTAAACGCCGGGAACTCAATGACATCCTGGACGCAGACATCCGCTTCGCAGCTACTAAAGCGAAGTGCCACTTCGCTCTGTATGAAAACAAGCCTGGCAGACTGCTAGCCCGAATACTTAAGAAGCGACGCGCTGCGACGTATATCGCTAAGATCAAACTCCCGGATGGTACTATGACTACCCGACCGGACTCTATGTTGCAGGAATTCCAGCTCTTTTACAAGGCGTTGTATGACATGGACTCGGAACCGGGTTTGGAACCCACGCCAGAGATGATTAATGCTTACCTCGCCGACAATGTAACCCGCACTGTCTCGCCGCTGCGGTCCTCCCTCCTGGATGCTCCGATCGACGTGCTAGAGATTCAAACTGCTCTAAAGGGCCTCCAAAATGGGAAATGCCCGGGACCAGATGGACTACCGGCAGAATATTATAAGACGTTTTCCCCTGCCCTGATCCCTCGTCTGCAAACTCTTTTCTCAGCTATCCGGGAGGGGGAGTTTTTTCACAGTCACACACTCGCAGCTACGATTATGGTAATCTGTAAACCAGGGAAGGATGGGACTGATGTCAGAAATTATAGACCCATCTCGTTGCTAAACACGGATGTCAAGGTCCTGGCCAAGATTATGTCGGCTCGTCTCGCGCCTCTCCTCCCTTCTCTGGTGCATCCGGATCAAGTAGGGTTTATCCCCGGGAGGGAGGCTCGGGATGCGACGACCCGGGTTCTGGGGGCGATAGGCCATGCTCATTCTTCACAAACTGGCCTTCTCCTGCTTTCTACGGATGCGGAGAAGGCCTTTGATAGAGTTCGATGGGGCTTCATGCTCTCTGTTCTGCGCCGCATTGGGATACAAGAAGTTTCCTCAATTGGCTAATGGCACTCTATCATGCCCCTACGGCCCGTGTTCGAGCTAATGGGGCGCTGTCCAAGAGCGTACCCATCCATAATGGCACACGTCAAGGATGCCCCCTGTCTCCACTGTTATTCGCCCTGACTCTTGAACCACTATTGGAGGCAATTCGTAGGAACGGAGACATTTCAGGGATCTCTGGACATGCTTCCTGCCACAAGGTGTCTGCTTATGCAGATGACTTACTTTTCATGGTCTCTAATCCGGAGGTCTCCCTCCCTGCGATAGCACGCACCCTGGAGACATATAACGAGGTAGCCGGATATAGGATTAACCGGGAGAAATCCGAATTTCTTAATGTCAATCTAGACGCTCCTACTGTCTGCCTTGTGAGACGGGATCATCCCTTCCGTTTCTGTGCCCGTCGAATGCTTTACCTGGGGGTCTGGCTAGCCTCTACTGAGAAGCGAATTTACGAAGCTAACTTTCTGACTATACTTACCACCTTTAAGAAGGATCTCTCTGAATGGACTACTCGCATGATCTCCTGGATGGGCAGGATCGCTGCTCTGAAAATGAACCTCTTGCCGCGGCTTCTCTATCTCTTCAGTACCTTACCGATCTTCATACCCCTTTCTTTTTTCACGACCCTGCGGACAATCCTCCTGCAATTTATTTGGCCGACGGGTAGGCCGCGAGTCAGTTTTGCCGTCTTGTGTAGACAGAAGCATAAAGGTGGTCTGGCACTCCCGGACCCCAGGAAATATTACTGCGCCTGTCACTTGGCCAGGGTAGTTGACTGGTCTACGTCCAATTCGGATAAACGGTGGTTGGATCTTGAAGAGGCCCTGGCACGACGACCACTCTGGGTGATACCATGGCTCCCTCCTGCTCTGGCGACTCCCCCGAGGACGGATCCAGATCCTGTCTCAACGACGTTGAGACTTTGGCATAAATGTAAACTGTCCTACGGACTTACAACCGCCATCTCACCTCTTTTGCCTCTGGATCATAATCCGAACCTTCCGGGGGGAATTTATCCATCCTTGAGGAGGCGTTTGACTGATGGGAATAAGCTGAGGGCGATGAATGTCCCTGCTGATGGCAACCTGGAAGCTCTACCACTGTCGGTGCAGCTGGGACCTCCCAGCTTTCTGGACCGATTCAATTTTCACCAACTGAAAACGTATATGCGCTCCCTAGACAGTGGTTATAGCTTGAGTCGACCGCCTCTTCCATTTGAGGCTTACTGCCTTGCTGGCCATCCATTGAAGCACGGGATATCAACACTTTATAACCTCTTACAGGTGTCTGATACCACCGTTCCCTCTTTTGTGGTACGATGGGATCGAGAACTGGCTCTAAATATCTCGGAGGCGCAATGGATTCAGACTTTCGCACTTATACATAAGGGATGCGGGGTGACACGTATCCAAGAGAATTCGTATAAAATTGTGACATTTTGGTACAGATCGCCTCATTTCTTGAACTCCTTATTTCCCACGACCTCGTCGGTTTGTTGGAGATGCGAGGTGAATAGCGGTACTTACCTACACATCTGGTGGTCTTGTCCCAACCTGCAGCTGTTTTGGACTCAAATTCGAGATGCAGTCCGCCAAGTGACGGACGTGATTTTACCCCTCACGCCAGAATGTTTCCTACTTCTTCATATCCCATGCTCTCTCAAGACTCTGAAACGCTCAGTTATGCTACTGATGCTCCTCTCTGCACGGGCTTTGATACCTGTCCTATGGAAAACCACTAGGACGCCTTCCTTGCGGGAATGGGTGGGAAGAGTGGAGACTCTTCGATCAGTCGACCGGATCGACGCAGAATCCCGGGGATTACTGCCTGAATTTGCCATGAAGTGGTACTACTGGGAGAGATACACTGCGACTCTGCGATTTGACACACCAGGGGTTTAGTCGGGCTGATCGGGTATGGCGGGACTGAGGAGGGTGGCGGGGGTTGTGGGGTGCCCGGGTGGGGGGAGATTGCCCTCATCTGTGTCTGAGTTGATGTATATGTGTGTGCCGTCCGTAGGGCTTCCCCCCCCCTCCTCCTCCCGTTTCCTTATCACTTTGGCCTCCCTCTTCCCCTTATCTCATTTTCTTTTGCTGTTTTCTCCTATTCCTACTCTTTCCCCACCTTTTTCTAGTCCTGCCACCATGGGCTCAAGGCTGTTGGCACCCCATTTTTGTTTTTTGAGCACTGAGAAATGATACGCTCCATGGGTTTTTGCACGAAGGGGGATTTTCCATTCGAGAGGATGGGCTCATAGACCTAGCCTGCCCTGTTCTACGATATTAACAATGAACGGAAAGGATAGAGGTGGCAATTATGGGTTGGGCACTCCTGTCCTGTATCAAGATCATCCACCCCCCCCTTTTCAACGGGCCTCTGGTTGTAGGAGACTGACTTCTTTTCTATGTACTTTCTATGTATTTTCTTTTATTATACCTGTATACTTGTCTTTATTTTATGTAATTTGTCTTCTAAGTTTGTTTTTACAATAAAATTTGAATTTAAAAAAAAAAAGAATCCAATTCAAAATATTGGTGCTCGCATACAAAGCTCTCCATAACCGCGCCCCTGCCTACATCTCCTCCCTTATCAGCAGGTACATCCCATACCGACCACTTTGCTCTGCCAATGATCTGATGTCATCGTCTCCTCGGACCCACACCCCAAATCTCACCTTCAGGACTTCTCCCGAGCTGTCCCCTTTCTATGGAACTCCTTCCCCGTACCACTAGACTCTCATCTCTCCAGTCTTTCAAGAAGTCTCTGAAAACACATTGCTTTAGAGAAGCCTATCATCACACTCCCTAAACCCCCCTGTTGATCTAGTACTCCATCTTCCAACCCAGCCCACATGCACCCGCTACTTCATGTTCTCTATTTACCCTCACCTAGTGTGCCCCCACTCTCCTCTTAGATTGTAAGCTCTTGAGCAGGGTCCTCTTTCCTACTGTTCTGTGTTTAACTTGTATGTATATTTGTTATTCTGCCTCCCATTGTACAGCACTACGAAACTTGTTAGCTCTTTATAAAAATTTATAATTGTAACTTTATCAAATACACATTACGCTTTGGGAGCGCCGTCTTTCTTCTGCTTCTCTCTTTAAGGTATCTATTTGTCAGCTAATTCCACCAGAATTCAAGGACGGTGTCCCCGGGCGGCGTTAGTGAGGGTTTTGTAGGTCAGGGTGAGTAGTTTGAATTTGATTTTGCTGTGGATGGGGAACCAATGTAGGGATTCACAGAGAGGAGCAGCAGAGACAGAGCGACGGGTGAGATGGATAACCGGGCTGATGTGTTTAGGATGGACTTCAGGGGGAGAGGCAGGAGAGAGGAAGGCCAGTCAGGAGGTTGTTGCAATAGTCCAGGAGGGAGATAACGAGCGAGGGGATAAGTTGCTTAGTGGTGTTGGCAGTCAGAAATGGATGAATTTTGGCAATGTTACGGAGGTGATTGCGGCAAGATGAGGAGAGTGATTGGATGTAGGGGCTGAAGGAAAGACTGGAGTCAAGAGTCACTCCGAGGCAGGGAACTTGGTCTGAGGGAAGGATGGTGACACGTCCACAATTATGGAGAAGTCAGAAGTTGAAGTAGAGTTAGGGGTGTAATTAGAAGGAGCTCGGTCTTGGACATATTGATCTTCAGGTAGTGAGAGGCCATCCAGGCCGAGATCCCAGACAGACAGTCACTGACCTGAGAGAGGACAGAATGAGAGAGATCGGGAGTGGAGAGGTAGATCTGAGTGTCGTCAGCATATAGGTAATACTTAAAGCCATAGCTGGAGAGGAGTTCTCCAAGTGAGGAGGTATAGATGGGGAAGAGCAGAGGACCTAGGACTGAGCCTTGGGGTACGCCGACTGACAGAGGCAACGTGGACATTAATGAGTGGATCTCCCTCATAATAGTACCATGAGTCTGTACACAAGTGTGTTATATGTAATCATGTATATGAAATCCCCTTGTTGTAATTCCTGATCCTTTTTACTGTATGCTGTATTTGTACATACCACAATTTGACTTTTTATTTGAGGCTTTGAGGCTAATTGTGATTTGCACATTCTGAGTGTATGATTAGTGTTTTCAGATACCAGGAATATGTGATTTGTCTTTTCTATGCAGTATGGAACCCACTTTCTCTTGCACACTTTTATTTGAAAGCAGACATATTTTTTATTAGCCCCAACTTCACTAATTTATTTGCAGAAAGCAAACCACTAATCTAGTTGTGTACATTTTTAGTTTGTTTGTCTTTTCTTGACAGTAATGTGTTTTATTCTTTAGTCTTCATATCAACACACATGTGTATCAAATAGATGGCATTTGAAAAGTCCCATTCTTAGTTAATTTTTGCTTAAGTGTAAGTGAAAAACGATATTAAGCTAAATAATGTGTTAAAATAGTAACAATGTATTTATGGCACTTCTACATGTTATAGCGAGTGAAGGAATTAAAAAGGCAAGAAAATCACTTTTATTTTTAGCATTTTGTTGAAATGTTAAATTAGGATTTGCTACATTTGTACAGACGGCAGCTTTTCTTCCATGAGTGACGTGTTTTCAGTATTGTTTTGAATGGAAATCTTGAAGATTATATTAGTGTCTTCCTCTGTGACGATGTTAAGAGGCTGAAAAAAAAAAGGATAAATATCAATGCAGTAACTGCCTAAACACTTTAATTGATCACAGGCTTTTTCATCCCTGTGATATCTGACTTCTAGGCTTCACACCCCAATTACATGGAAACCTATAAAACAAGTTTGGGTGACAGACCATTAGAAAGAGGAGAAACACTAGGGATTATCTGATCTTCCCATAAAAACGCTATAAGTACAAGAAAAATAGAAAAATGCAATATTTTCATCAGCAATTAGGATTAACAAACTTCGGTCAATGCAAATGTTCTTGTGTCAGAAAGACTGAGTTGTATAATGGGAGTTGTTGTGCACTGAAGTATTGGGGCTAAATCTTGACTTTAGAGGAATCAAAATACCTTTTTATCATCTAGTAAGAGATAGTGTGGTGTCTTAAAGTGTATGTGGCCTAATTTAAGCCATCAGGACCAATGCTCTGTCAAAGCTGACCTATTAACAAGGGATTATGGTAGTTAGGCTATCCTGAAGATGTTATGCAATGCATGCCCTTTGTCCTTTTGTGACACAGGCAGCACAGGCCAGGGTCATTATGTGATCCCAGTCTTCACATTGCAAAACCTGTAACCTTGCCTTCTGTTGATTCTTGTTGTCTGTTCACAACCCCCTAGCAGCATCCAGGCATTGTCTTTTAAGCTAGGCCTTTCACGCAGCACAAGGCTTTTTAAAATATGAAAACCACTCCTTTATCTCTGCCGCCACCACCACCCCCCATAAACAAACAGTATGCAGCACCAAGCAAGCAGCTGTCATCACAACAGCAAAGCTGACATCAGACCCAGCAAACGCACAGTAAGAGCACATGGGCTGTTCTTGCTTGCAGGGTAAGGCTTTCTGATTAGTTGTTTTAGTTTTTTATTTTTGCCCATTTTCTCCTGATCCTCTGTCGTCATATTCAGCCAATTCCAACAGAGACAAGCATCTGTACATTTCCTGCAGTTCACGCACACACATGTTGGTATATACTGTATACCATTATAGATTATAGGACAAAAAACATCTTCTGCCAATCGAAAAAAAAATCCACATAAATATTTTGCGCACTATTTTTTTCTATACCATGTGGTATATAGTATACAGTGCTGCAGAATATGCTGGCGCTTTATAAATAAAGAATAATAATAATATAGTATGTTTTTTCCATACTATATGGTATATAGTATACAGTGCTGCAGAATATGCTGGCGCTTTATAAATAAAGAATAATAATAATATAGTATGTTTTTTCCATACTATATGGTATATAGTATACAGTGCTGCAGAATATGCTGGCGATTTATAAATAAAGAATAATAATAATATAGTATGTTGGGTCAGACAATGTGTTTTCACTGCAAACATTAGTGTCCTCAGATTCCAGGCTGAGCACACCAAGACTCATAGTTCAACAATGGTTCTTGGAAATCTTACATTAGCAACTCCCTGTGGGTATTTCCATTAAATATCTTCAGTATTTTGCCATTCCTTAAATTTCCCATGGGATGATTGCTATTAGTGATTTGCTATGTGCCCATAAATGTCATCAGACATGGAAAATATTCTGATAAATGATGCATTATGATTGGAGGCTAGCACAACTGGTTGTGTTTTTATAATATAAATATACAGTATATATATATATATATATGTGTTTATTATTGCAGAAGCCACTTGCACATGATAGCAATTCAAAGAATTGCATCCCAGAGCTCCTGTGCTACATTCCCCATGTGTAGCAAGGAACTCTGGGTAGGATATGCAAAAGACCCCTGGCTCGCTTTTATGCATCCTGGGTCTGTTATTACACGGAACCCTAAAATCAATGCTATGCCAAACTATGCCTTTCTAGCAGAGATAAGGTTTATATATATATATATATATTATATTACAAGCCTGTTCTTCTCTTATGAGGACTTTACAGATTAATAAATCAGATGAAGTCCATGCAGAGGTAATTCCCTCCTGGAACTGTCAGCACATGATTCCAATAAGCTGAATACAGAGAGAAGAAGGAGTGGGCTCAGCCTTGTGCCAACTACACACCATCCTTCTATCAGATCAGCTATAGCTCACAGGATAACATCTCAAATATATGCCTGCTGGCGACTCGTCTGCACGGACTTTATAAGACGAGATTTGTGGTTATGGGATGAAATATAAATTGGAGAAGGGCTTCCACGTCGTTGCCACTTGCCTGTATGTGTGTCGGGTACGTGTTCTCTTGGATTAGGACATCACATTCCCAGCTCTGACAGAGCTTTTGTTCATTATATTTATAGCAGCTTCTGGTCATTGTTGAATGAAAGGAGATTGCCCTGCCCTCTGGCCCTTTCCTAAGCAGATTTTGGGCAGAAGCTCCTCTCATGTGGCACTAATTGAAATGATTGGTGGAGGGGGGGGGTGTTGTGAGCTCACTGAGCCTGACTCAGGCTTATCTGCCAGGGGCTAAGCAAGAGGAGGAAAAAAAAAAGCAAGAGCTTTGCCTCATTCCAGCAAGGCTCAGGGCTCCTGGCCATCTGTCCTCAGTTGGAATCGAGAGACACATAGGACAACACACAGTGCACAGTGTGACCCTGCAGGACATAGAGCATTGTGCAGGATCTCTTAGCTTTCCAGCGGAGTTGCAGGTTGGTGAATACAGCTCTTATCGCTCACAGAAGCATTCCGTTTGGGGAATCGCCTTCCTCCATTCATCTGTATGGCTCATGTGCTTTATCCATGTGTGTTTAAAGTCCTTTGTATTCCTGCTGCTTCCGTCAATCTCTCCTGGGCTTCCTTACTTCAAAACCGTCTGCTTGCACAGAAACTAATGCAAAAAAAAAATTAAAAAGGGAGTAGCGTTGTTCCAAAGTCACATAGCATGACAGGTTATAGTCTTATCTGCACTGACTAGGCTTATTTTGCTTTTGAGAATGAGAATAGAAGTTTGAGTTTTGATTTGGGTAAATTCTCTATTGATTTCCAGCTTTTGTGTACGAGATTCTTCAGCTGTGTTTTGCTTTGATGTAGAAGACATTTGCGCCTGGCGACGTACCCCTAAGGTTCCTCTTTTAGCTTTGTGACGTTGTTGGCATTTGTATGGTGCTCCATAAATTAACATATATCTGTGTGATGCCTAGTAGTTTGAGATGCCAGTCATTGGGGACCTGCACTTGCTGCAGTCGCTTTGATCAGAGAAGATCTAAATATTTGTTTACTTTTTTTTTCTTTTTTACTGTTTGAGCTTCCACTGTCTCATTGACATTATTTTATTAAGACATTATACATTATCTATGTTACATTTGTATATACTATTCAAAAGTGGGTTTTTTTTTTTCCATAATGTCCTTTAGAATTTTGTTGCAGAACCTGAAAGTTTTCTTTAAGGGATGTTTACTCGCAGGTCTTTCTTACAGGCATATGGTTCATTTGCTACAATCATACATTATGTGCTGTGATATGATGTGATTGTGACGTAATGTCCATAATAAAAGGATGAGTCTGTCGTAACTTTGTTTCTAGTTATCTGTAAGGATATGTGACAGAAGCATGATGTATATTTTGTCATTTTTCAGTTTCTACACTTTTTTGAGAAAGGATTTTACCAGGAAGGATACATTGAGATTTGTCTTGTTTTCAAGTATGTCCTGGGTGACGAGTATGTACTGTTAGGTGTCTTGCCCAAGGACACTTACTGGAGAGGTGCTCTTGCTGGGATTGAACCCATGTCTCCACAGGCTCTCTCCACGCAGAGCAGTGATGTTACCTCTACTCCACCCAGCCGGTACAACATCCTTGCTACTATCTCTTAGCATTGTTTTGTCAATGCAGATTATAAGAAGAAAAAAATCAATTAATTAGAACTTCAGATATTACTGTAAAGCACCTGCACATTCATGAATAATGGGTACAATTACCTTCCAAACGCTACTGGTAACAGAGCATTGATTTGTTTCGCGTTACTGTTATACGCCTGGTATCCATGGAATGCATATGGAATCCAGCTCATACAAACATTTATAAATGTAATATAAAAAATATGTTTGTACTATTATTTATAAAGCTCCATCATATTCCATCGCACTGTACAATGGGCGAGACAAAACAGACTTAAAATTAACAAATAAGTTTGACATACGAAGAATGACCGGAAAAGAGGACTCTGCTCAAAAGCTTGCAATCTTAGATGAGTGGGCTGACATCGAGTTGAGGGTCAATAAACGTGAGAAGTGATGGGATGCTTGGGGATTCTGTTGGAGATAGATCAGAAAAAGTACAATAGGGGAATTATGGAAAGAGCTGATAGGCCTCACTATGGTTTTGCATCTTGAAAGACTGGAGGCACAAAGAGTCGGTTGTTGTGACTTTGGTCATCTTCTAAAGTGCCAAAAATGCTGAGATGTGTGCCTTTTACATTGGACTCAATCTGTATATGTTTGCATGTGTTTAGTACCTGATTAGAATGTATAATTTTTGTAGTAACATTTATATACATCACTGTTAAGAAAAACATTAGAATTGCGATTTTCAATTATAAAACTACATAAGGCATGTAATTGTATTGACCGCTTTAATTTCTTGAAGACGTCATTACACCTGTTATTCCTTAGTCAGAACTAGCTTGGTTTTCTACATCAAGTAGATAGCTTGTACGATGGGCAAACAGTGAATTTCTAAGGATTTTTGTTACAAACTGGCTGCGCTTCCTACATTAGAAAGTTTGGAAACGTAACAATAAAATTTTTATGTAAAACAGCAACCTGCTAAAAAAGTTTGAATGGGACTTTTTTATATTTCTGCTAGTTTTACTAAAAACGCACAATTATTTTATTGGTTTTCCCACATCGTAGTTTTCTGAATTAGCCTTAATTTGTGTTTCATAGTAGATGTTTAAGAATATATTACTTTACAGATACAAAAATAGACCTCTTTTTTCGTGTATTTTAACATTTGTTGGACAAAGTCCACCATAGATGGAGTGCCATACTTTGGATAATAATAAACAATGGCTTAATGGTTTTAGATTTCAATTCTTTCATTGTAATTTATTACTTTTCAGATGCCTAATTTCATATTTTTTAAAGTTGTATGTGTTACATGCAGAGTTTAATGTTCTAAGTGCTATATGAGTTCCAGTACTGGGCCCATGGTCCCTAGAGCTATAAAATCTGAATAAGCTTTTTTGAAGCTTTACATTTTCTCCCTAAAGTGCCTATTGATTGGTTTGCATTTATATTATGTATGTTATACAAGATATTTTTTGTTCTGCTCACTGCTTTTCATAAATAATAAATTGCCTTGGCTACTTTGTTTTAAATCCCATCTTTTAAATGGACGCTCAAAGTACTGATCCATTAAACTCATAAAATTCCAGAGAATGTCAACAGATTCCTTCTCTCAAATCAGGTGCTGAATCACTGTGGTTAAATGTTTCCATATTGTGGCAAGGGATACCCAAAAGATATATAATCTGGTATTAAAATAATGACCGCATGCCGTAAGCATATGGAATTTTTATTTAGTGTTCAAAATGGCTGCCTGCTAAACTGTTGACACATTCAGCTCTTCCTTAAGCTGAGTTATTTTTTATTTCCTTTGTTAAAGAATATTAATGAAAGAGTCCTTATTATTGTATTGTTAGTAGCTTGTATCTTGTCGACAGGACCTAGTACAGTTTGAAGATTCATATAAAAGTTGGTCAATGAATGCTCCATTATACTACACCTGGGGAATTTATTTTTGTCTTTTTTCAATTTTTAAACTGCGGATTTTAATAAAGTGAATGTTCTTAAAATGAATATACATACAGTACTGTTAATTCAACTTAATAATTAAGCACCTTATTTATGGAAAAGTTGAAGTGTGACACATATATAGGAGGTATAATACAGTGCCACAAATTGTATAGGAACACAAATGGGCACTGCAGTGATGAAATTCACAACAATGGTGATATGCTAGCTAGCTAAATACTCCCTAGCTTAACTAAAGGTATACATGTCCTCCGACAAAAATGCCTTTTCATTTAGTGCTGGAACTATACGGTATTATACAGTGAGAAATATAATAAGAATAACCTCATACAATACTGATTTTTTTTCAAAGACATTTACTTCTGATGTGACCAATAGACAATGACCAAGAAAGAAATATAGGGTGGTGGTATAGGGGCTGCGAGATCCACAAAAAATCTAGAGTGTATATATACGATTTCATATGAACTCCATCTCCATAATGTGATCTACAAATGGAGCCGGATTTTCTTGCACGTATTCATATAACCCTGGAATTTACTCCCTGCTTTATGTATAATCTGTTCCAGACTGTTGCACAGCTTCAACACTGATAGTCTTATCTCTTTCAGATAAGCCTGAAGTAATATGTGTCAGGCCCATTGGCTTCCGGCATAGCCGACTCTCTGCCTGGCCAGTGCTCTGGCCTGGCATGCGGGAATGTGGCTGGCCCGATCACCCCCCCCCCATCCAACTCCCATACAGAATATCCTGGCTCATCTCCTCAGCACAGCTCTGGCCCCTGGGGAGGTAGGATGCGGGTTCCTCTGCCCCAGCCACTGGACTCTTCTGCACAATAAGCACAGTGAGGACTGAAGGTCGGATATGCATTTTGCCAATTGCTATATCGACTTCTTCAGTCAGTCATATTAAGAGAAAGCTCCAGTTTATCAGACCACATCACATTATGCATTTTGTTAATTTATGAACAAACCCCTTCAAAAAATGGCTGAAACTGGCACTGCTGATATCAAAGTACTTTAGCGCTGTTGACATTGTTGAAAATGTAAGTACATCCAAGGTAAATGTTTAAGGGTTTTCAGACTGCAGCTCCAAGACCTCACAACTGGATTATCTGGAATCTATTATATTTATTACATGGCTGTTGACAATAACGATTTTTTTTAGTGCATGTACAAAGGTAAAGGAAAAGGCAAGGATAATTGTTAGCAAAAGCGTTAACTATTGCTTTGGATTTGATTTGATTAATTTAAATTTGTTGTTTTTAAATAAATTATAGGAACCAGAGCAGTTTTGTACATCTGTTTTTGTGAAAGACATTAGAAACCTTGGCAAAAAGAAACTGACAAATACAAAATAAATATATGGACAACACATATGGATATCACAACATTATGCATATAAATGCAGGATGAATTCAATCTGCTCTCCATTGGCCTGATAGGTCTTTACAAATGATAAGAGGACATTCAGGGCAGTATTACAATGTTGGTGCTAACTTAACCAGAGCTGTTGTAAACTTAAAACGTCCATAGGCTATAATGACTCTGGGAAGTTTACAACAGCTCTGGTTAAGTTAGCACCAACTATGTAATATGGCCCTCACTGTGTGGAATGATTTGTGACAGTAGCAACAATAAACAGACAAAAATCATCTATATTATTGTATGTTGCATTAATCGTTCCACCAGAACCCTTATAAAAAATGCTTAATTAGGTTGAATTCAGTCATCTTGGTCTTAAAGTAACAATGCAAATATTGAATCAAGACATAGCCACCTCCTTCTTTGAGCCCCTTTTGTTTACTTTATTTTGGATTTAATTCATATCACACACAATATTCTTTTTTCAATCTTTTTTCAGTCTAAATGCCCATGTCGAAATGTCGATGCGTACGTCTTCTAAAAAATGGAATTACAGCACACAATTATAATAAATGATACTAATTGTAGTAAATGAAGGAAATAGTTCCATGTCACCTATTACAAACCTCCAAAAAATCAAAGTCCGCTAAAAACCGCATCCTATGTCACTCATCGTCATCCGATTAAAAGAAGAGTTAAATCATAAAGACCTTTAACACACCTTTACCTTTGTATGTTTAATCAACATGCAATAATTACTATAACTACCTGCATTAAATGATAATAGTAAGGAAATATAATGCACACAGAAAAGCTGTATTTATGTTATGGATAAGAAGAAGGATGTGTTCTAGAGGCACTCAGCACGTCTATCAATCTAAGATAGAATGACCCAAAGGTCAAGTTGACATGTGCAGCTCTACACAGTATGTCATATAATCCCATCCTGTCCCCTGTCTCTCATTCATATTTTCCTCTCTAACATGCTGTGCTTGACTCTAAGTAAACCAAGGCCATTGAAATAAAGGGAAAACAACTCTCCATCATTTTATCCAAACACCCAACCCCTTACTTTCATCCCTTGTGGGAGGCCTTATACAGCTACACATTATTTTCTGCTCGGCGTCTAAAATTATTAGAGATGAGAATATATATCATTGCTTAACTCTGTTAAACATATGCCCAGGACATACTTGAAAACGAGAGAAATCTCAATTTATCCTTCCTGGTAAAATACTTTGCAAATAAATAAATAAATATACAAATGTAATTAATCTTTGATATATCAAAACAATGCTATATTTTTTAATAAGTCATACTTTGAAGTTTTTATTTTTTTATGCTGTATAGTGTTTTTTGAACTGTGAATACTGAATATTTATTAGGTCGTCAGTTTCACATGAAGACTTTCATCCACTATGTTTAAAGAGCAGATCCTCTTTAGCCTAGTTTAGTAGTTCTAGCAGACTTTGAATATCAGTTTTAATTTTTAGTAGAATTTTATTATTTATATCTAATACCCTACAATCCAGATGTACAAACAGTAAATAAGGAGAACCCTTAAATTAGTATTGGAAAATCTATTTGTCTGGCTCGGCATAGTCGTAAATAGCTCAGCTACCATAATAAAAAAGGGATGGCTTCCAGACAGTGGCAAAAAGTCTAAGTGATAAACAAGCAGGGATTCAAAAACAGAAAAGTTATATTCACAAAGGGAATTAATAGCCTCCGCTCAAAAATAAAATTTAAAACTACTAAACAAACCTAAACTACATAGATTCAATAACCTGTCATAAAGGTGAAAATCAGTTCCCAATACATCATAGCCAAAAAATTTATATATACATATAGGGATGAGCCGAACACCCCCGTGTTTGGTTCGCATTCGAACTCGAACAATTTCAAAAGTTCGAGTTCGGACGCGAACTGGATCCGAACTCAATGCAAGTCAATGGGACTCGAACGTTCGACTTTTAGAGTGCCCTCCAAGAGGGCATATATGCTAGATATTTGCCATAAAAGGTGTATGGGGGTCCGGATAGTGCCCTGGGGGACAGGAAACAAGGACAAAAAGTTTTTTAAAAAACTTTTTAAAGGAACATTTTTCATTAAATAATGGTTAAGAATAAAAACGAAAAATTCCTTCAAATATCGTGCCTAGGAGGTCCCCATAACCTGCCCGTGAAGTGGCGGATTTGTAGGATATATAGAAGCATTTAAAAACAAAATGACATTTCAAATGACGGTAAACGGTTTTCCTTTAATCTATTCATAAGCAACTGCTTGGGGCGGCAGCCTGTATGAAAAGAGGCGACGTTTTAGGACACGCAGAACAAGTTTAGTGATTTTTTTGGGCTAAATTATGGTGAAACATAATCAGGCTTTGGATGAAAGTAACAATAGGTGCTTTAAAATTGTGCCTTTAGTGTCGGCAACAGTGCCGTCACACTGTAACCCCTCTGTGGTATTGTGGAAGAGTGCAGGGATGGACCATGCGGTCAAATATTAAAATGATATGAATCTGGTACAGGCGTCAGTGCACCCAAATATTGGGTCTTTGGTGCCAGCTAGTGCCTTCACACCGTAACCCCTCTGAGGTATTGTGGAAGAGTGCAGGGGTGGACTCTGCATGCATTCAAATATTAAAATGATTGGAATCTGGTACACGCGTCAGTGCACCCAAATATTTTGCCTTTGGTGGCAGCAAGTGCCTTCACACCGTAATCCCTCTGAGGTATTGTGGAAGAGTGCAGTGGTGGAGGTTTTGGGAATGCAGAAGAGATCCCCGATCTATTCAGTTACATCAGTATTAGGGGAGTGATAGCTGCTGATCCAGGACTGATTCATTTTTATAATTGTCAGCCGGTCTACAGAGTCGGTGGACAGATGCACTCTTTTGTCTGTGACAAAACCTCCAGCGGCACTGAACGTCCTTTCAGAAAGGACGCTGGATGAAGGGTAACCTAGTAGCTGCATAGCATATTGGCTAAGCTCTGGCCAGTGATCCAATCTCAACACCCAGTAAGTCAGTGGATCCTCTGCTGTAAAGGTATCCAGGTCTGCCCTTGCCCCTAGGTAGTCCTGCACCATACGGTGAACACGCAGGCAATGGGTGCCTACATTTGACGTCCCTGGGCGTCAAGGACTAAAAAAATTTAAAATGCATCAGTCAAGCGGCCCTGGCCTTCACCGCTATTCCACTGATCACCTGCAGCCTCAGAAGCACGTGTGTCAGCACTTGGTAATCTAACAGTGCCTGGAAAGGTGTTACACAAGTTTCGCTTTAGAGTGTCCTCAAGTTTTGTCATCCTGTGCTCCCTCTGTGCGGGCAGCATGAGCTCTGCAACTTTCCCCTTGTATCATGGATCAAGAAGGGTTGCCAACCAGTAATGATCCCTCTCCTTGATAGCACGAATCCTGGGGTCCTTTAGCAGGCTTTGCATCATTAGGGAGCCCATGCAGCGTAGGTTGGAGGTGGCATTAGCTGCCGAGTCTTCCTGGTCAATGAGGATGACCGTATCGTGCACTTCCTCCTCCCAGCCACGCACAAGCCCTTCTGTTTCTGGGCACACAAAACCCTGCCTTGAGGAATCCCCACCTTCAATGCCCCCACTACTTAAATAGTCCTCCTCCTCCTCATCCTCCTCCTGTCTGATCTGAGTAGGACCCGCTGGAATGCTGTCTGCGGAAAGACTGGGGCCTTGAGAGCTAGGGAAGGCCTCCTCTTCCTCCCGCTGCTCTGCCTCTAGAGCCACATCTATAATTCCCCGCAGAGTGCGCTCCAGCAGGAAAACTAAAGGAATTGTGTCACTGATGCATGCACTGTCCCTGCTCACATCCTCGTTGCCTCCTCAAATGGTGACAGTACAGTGCATGCATCCTTGATCATCAGCCACTGCGGGGGGGGAACCAAGTTAACCTGTAACCTGTCCTTGTGCCATACTCACACAGGTACTCATTGATGGCCCTCTGCTGCTTGTGCAGACGCTGCAGCATTGCTAATGTCGAGTTCCACCTGGTGGGCATGTCACAGATCAGACGGTTTGTGGGAAGGTGGAATTCTCTTTGAATTTCTGCCTGGCGAACGCTTGCTGGGAATGACCATCTGAAGTGGCTGCAGACTTTTCTGGTATGGCTGAGAAGCTCTGCCAGCCCTGGTACCTGGTTAGGAAATGCTGTGCCACCAGATTTAGGACGTGTGCTAGGCATGGTACATGTGTCAACTTACCCAGGCGTAGGGCGGAGAGAAGGTTGCTGCCATTATCACAGATGACCATTCCCAGCTGAAGCTGGCATGGTGTTAACCATCTCTGCGCCTGCCCCTGCAGAGCTGACAGAATTTATGGCCCGGTGTGGCTCCTGTCCCCTAAACAAACCAGCTCAAGCACAGTATGGCATCTTTTTGCTTGAGCCATTGTGTAGCTTCTGCCACGCGTCGGTTTAACTGCCACTTTGCCAGAGACATTGAAGGAGAAGGAGGAGGTGGTGGAGCTGACAGACCTCATATAAGCAGCTTTCTGGAGGTGTGGTGGATGAGCAAGCTCCAGCACAGAGCCCCATCCTGGATCCCTCCCAGCTACAAGCAGAGTTACCCAGTGTGCCGTTAAGGAAATGTAATGGCCCTGTCCATGCTTGCTGCACCACGTGTCTAAAGTAATGTGCACCTTGCTGCTGACTGCCTTTCCCAATGACTCCATAGCATTGTCTTCCACGTGCTGGTATAGTGCTGGAATGGCCTTCCGTGAAAAGTAATGGCGTTTGGAACCTGCCACTGTGGTACAGCACGTTCGGCAAATTCACAGAAGGAAGCAGAGTCCACCAGCTGGAAAGGCAGCAGCTGTAATGCGAGTAATTTTGCCAAGCTGGCATTTAGACGTTGTGCATGTGGATGGTTGGGACAATATTTTTTCTTCCACTGCAGCAGCTGGGGCAACGAAATCTGACTGCATAAATCTGCAGCTCATGGGATGCTGCCAGATTCAGAGGAAGGACGTGGTACACCCATTACTGTAGCATCATCCCTGTCAGTGGAGGTTGTAGGCAATGACATGACAGGACATATAGTGGGGGTAGAAACAGATGAGGAGGAGGAGGACCTATGCAAAGTGTTGTGCCAACGGGATGCGTGGCAGATGGTCATATGTCGCCTGAAGCACGTGGTACCCAAGTGTCTGATGTCTTTCCAATGCTTGATCCTCTTCAGACATAGCTTACAAATAGCAACGCTGCAGTCTGCTGCACATGTCGTGAAGAACTGCCTGACAGCAGAGATCCTGGACGTGTGCTGCGAGACAACAGCGCTCTGCACCTGAGCAGCTCTGACATCTGATGCCTTGGACTGGCTACGGTTGCTCATGGAGGACGTTCTGCCTCGTTTTTGTTGTGCCTACTCCTCCTCTTCCTCCCTTGACTCCTCTGTTCGATCAGGCACCCAGGTGGAGTCAGTGACCTCATCATCATTGTCATTACCCCCTATTTCTTCGTCACTGGAGCCAACCTCGCAATATTCTGCAACTGCTGGGGGAACATGAGTGCCAGTTCTTTGTGTGTCACTGGCACCCCCTCCCTCTAGGCTGATTTATACTCCCTTCCTCAACCTCAGAGTTTGAATCAGAGTACTGGAGTTGCTGCACATCCTCAAGCAGCATGTCACTGTCACTGTAGTCATACAATTTAGCTGACTCCTCCGTGTGTGATAGTGAGGCTATGGCAGGAGTAGCTGTGGACATGGAGGCTGAATTAGATGTTTTGGCAGCTGAGGTGGACTGTAAACCACTACAAGCCTGGCTGGCAGAGGACTCTGAGGATGAGGATGGCCTGGTTAGCCAATCCTGCAAATCCTCTGTATGTTGCTGCTGCTTAAGACGGCCAGCACCAGTTAGAAAGGACAAGCGTGCCCCTGCAGAGGATGCCCCACGTCCACGATGACCAGGGACACAGCCTTCCGACACAGAGGCTGCTTGCCCTCTTATCTGTGTCTGGGAGCATCTGCCTGTTCTTTTTGGTCTTTCTGACATGGTGAGTGATATATAGATTAAAGATATACAGATTTTCCAGAACAATGCTATAAATCAGTGATACAGCCTGATAGCCTTTGCAGTGGCAACACACAGATTCAAATTCACACAACTCTGGTATAAATCAGTGATACAGCCTGATAGCCTGGCAGCAGCTGGCAGTGAGAAGACACAGATTACAATTCCCAGATATCTGCTAGAAGTATGTGGGACCCCTGATAGCTGGCAGTGAGAAGACACAGATTACAAATCCCAGATAACTGCTAGAAGTCTGTGAGACCCCAATAGCTGGCAGTGCAAAGACACAGATTACAATTCCCAGATATCTGCTAGAAGTTTGTGGGAGTCGGACCCCCTGATAGCTGGCAGTGAGAAGACACAGATTACAATTCACAGAAATCTGATAGACGTCTGTGAGACACACATAAAAGAACAATCTCCTCTCACTCCTGCAAAAAAAACACGTGCTGGGGCTGCGGGGAACCCTTATATAGTGTTCTGTGGGACTTAGCTCTGTGAGCCTATGATTGGGCAAAATTTGCCCAATCAGGACTCTGACCTGTGGTCAGGTGCAAGGCTGTAGCCAAATACAAGCTTCAGGCCAGTGGAAAAGTGCATTGTGGTCCATTGTGGGCGAACACGTGGAAATGTTCGATGTTCGCCGAACGGGCAATGTTCGAATCGTACTCCTGTTCGGATCGAACCGCTAGCCCATTCCTATTTACATACACACATGCAGATGTTTACAAAGACAGAGTACTTGTGGCAGAGTACTTGCTTTATCAAGTTATTATTTCTGTGTTTTCCTGACCAAAACCTAAGAAGCTCAATATTTCTATACATGGATATAAAGAGATCTGGATTCTCATTACTCTAATATGACATGACAGACATGTAATCAAATCATATTTTGTATTATAAGGTTTAAATAGAAATACTAAGTAAATAAATGAATGAATTAATTTGAATTTGTAGCAGAAAGACACAATTATCATATCTACCTGCTTGGTGCCAGCTTTATGACACTGAGTTAATCATTTCATTCCTTGAATAAATAGTGCATGTAGAAGTGTAGTTACATTATAATGAATTCAATGGATTCTAGCTGTCACTGTTCAGAGACCTAATAAAAGGTGCTATCAAACCAAGAATGCAATATGTTTAGCAGTCTGTTAATTCATCATCTTCACAATACAGTTAGGTAAGAATGATGGAATGCATTTCAAACAGCACAGGTTAATGATAATTGTATGATTAACAATGAGGACAACACAGAGGTTTGCAATTGTGTAATGCTATCTAAAGAAATAAGCCTTGATTGCTACATTTAGGTTTCTCTGTGAGTGTGGCAGAGTTATCTCCACAGAGTAGGGGTCATATGGTTAACATGCTCAGTAATCTTGTTATTGCACTCCCATTTTGCACATTTGATTTAACCATTTAAATCAAAAGGAGTGAGTTTAATTAGGGGACTGAAAGCTCTGTAAAATAGCCAGTACCCTGAGTGCTTAGGTCTTTTAAAAGAAAAAAAAAATCATCCTTTGATATGTTTTCCTAACTGGGCATTGTGGGAGTTACAGTCCACATAAACTTAAAGAGTACCTCTCATGTCAAAACAGGAGCTGGACTTATTGGTAGGGAATAGGGATGGGTGTTCGGTTCGATTTGAACGTGAGTTCGAATCGAACATCGGGTGTTCGGCGAACACCGAACATTATGGGACGTTCGCGGTTTGTTCAACTGCGGACATTCCATAATAAAAAATGCGTCCACAGGTCTCCTATATGTACCGGCGGCTGCCAGTACATTTAGGAGACCTGTGGCTGCGGCCCCCGGCCCCCATAACTCAACTATCCTGCAGCTGTCCCGGCCTCCTGTTCCCCGGTCCATCAGCTCCTCTGCCCCACGTCTTCATGCTGAATGATCTGATTGGGCAAAGTCCTGCGCCTGACCTGGACTTTGCCCAATCAGGGCTCTAATTCAATATTGAGCCCTGATTGGGCAAAGTCCAGGTCAGGTGCAGGACTTTGCCCAATCAGAGCTCAGCATGAAGATGAGGCGTGGGGCAGAGCTTTAACCAAGCTCTGATTGGTTAAAGTCGGCGCAAGACTTTAACCAATCAGAGCTTGGTTAAAGCTCATCTTCATGCTGAGCTCTGATTGGGCAAAGTCCTGCACCTGACCTGGACTTTGCCCAATCAGGGCTCAATATTGAATTAGAGCCCTGATTGGGCAAAGTCCAGGTCAGGCGCAGGACTTTGCCCAATCAGATCATTCAGCATGAAGACGGGGGCAGAGGAGCAGCGGCCAGACGGACCGGAGGAGCTGATGGACCGGAGAACAGGCGGCCGGGACAGCTGCAGGACAGGTGAGTTATGGGGGCCGCAGCCACAGGTCTCCTAAATGTACCGGCAGCTGCAGGTACATTTAGGAGAACTGTGAACACATTTTTCGTGTTCGGCCCCCATTGATTAACATTGTGTTCGAGTTCGTATTCGAACATTTTGGCCTTTCGGATACGAACTGAACACAGGGGTGTTCGGCTCATCACTAGTAGGGAATCACACCCGACATATGTTTCGCCATTTCTATACTGCCACACGAATGTGTGTGTATGTATATATATGTATATATATGTATATATATATAATGGGTTTGGGTCGAAATCCCTACAACCAGGTTCGTGCGTCCGCGTGTTAAGTACCGCACTATGGTCTTCCGGCGCCCCTGGCAGCATCATCCTTGCTGCTTGCTGGCCGAGTGAAGAGGGGAATTCGGGCGGTCACGTGAGACACGGGGGCGGAGCCAGGCGTGATGACTCGGAACCACCGGGTATAAAACCACAGGCAATGCATTCACACATTGCCCTAACGTGGTTTCACATCCCTTAGAGCTACTCTTGTTATTATTGTGTTTCCTCTGATAACTGACCCCTGGCAAATGGCTTCTGACATTCTCTAGCGTACTGACCCCTGGCAAACGGCTTCCGTCATTCTCTGGTGTACTGACCCCTGGCATATGGCTTCTGACATTCTCTGGCATGCTGACCCCTGGCAAACGGTTCCTGACAGCCTCTGGCATATAACCCTTGGCTACACTTTCAATATTTCCTGGTATTGTACCTCTGGTTTTGTCAGGACTCACCTCCATTGCGGTTCGCTCTTGGCCCCCACTGATGGTTGGCGCCACATCCCGGCATGTCGATCTGCAGCAATCCGGGGAGTCAGCGGGTATGGACATCATTGGTGGTCAGCCATAGCGTCCCCGCGCCTGACCTTCGGCCCGCGACGGTGACATGGCGGATGTAGGACCTGCCTCCGGTGGCTATGGGTGTCCCACAGCGGCTCCTCAGACTGGAACCACATGGAGGGGAAGACGCTGACTGGGAGACAAAGCCCCAGTGTTGGTAGAGGGAACAGGACACAACATGGTTTCCCCAGCACAGCAACCAGGCCCTGCTCCGCCTCTGTTTGGGGAGTTCCCCAACTGGGATTGGACAGGGAGGTGATGACAACAGCTGGGAGGCTGGGCCATGAGTCTATGACCTCAGCATGATTGACTGGGGTTCCCGGTCTCCTGAGTCACACTCCACCTCCAGAGGGGGTGGACCAAGGAGGCGGGGCTCTGACTATATAAACCAGTAACACAATCATATCATTGCTTAGTTGTTGTCTAATCTTCCTATAGACACAAGCAAGCTCCATAGTTCCTACCTGGGACCTGACCCATCTTCATAGATCTTCAGTACCTAACCTTTGACTCCCTTCATCGACTCTTTGCCTGAAGTACCGACCACGAGATTTGCCTGCCGATATTGTACTTCGCCAACCAACCCTGCATATCGAGGTTCAACCTAGAGACTCTTGACAGGATTCGCTTGGTGGCATGAGTTCCAATATAGGGATATATATATAGACCGAGCACGTATAAGGATCGGAGGGAAAGGATAGAGTGCTGCGTGCAAGGATCATTAACTCTTCTTGGTGGGGATCGTAACATTACGTTAGGGCTATGGATCCTGCAGACCTATCCGCCCAATTAGCCAAGATCTCTACAAGGCAGGAAGAACAAGATCATAGAATGGATCAAATTGCTTAAGCTTTGCATGCTCTGTTGAACCAGCCAGGCCGAGCACCACCCTCGCCATCTCTGCCGGTTACTGAAGCTAACGTATCCACTGCTATTGTAGCGCCTAATCACCATGTACATATGACAGCGCCGATGCGTTTTGATAGTACCCCTGGTGATTGTCGTGGTTTTTTGACTCAAGTCGGGATACATTTTGACCTCAATCCAGGTATGTGCCCTTCTGATAAATCCAAGGTAGGGTTTCTTATTAACCATCTCTCTGATAAAGCTCTGGAATGGGCTACCCCGCTGTGGGAGAATAAGAAACCTATTGTATAGGACTATGAGATGTTTGTGTCAGAACTACGCCGTATGTTCAATCCTACTTGCAGATCTCAGACGGCAGGTAGGGCACTCTTCTGAATTAGACAAGGCAACAGGAAAGTGTCCGATTATGCGTTTGAATTTAAGACACTTGCTTCCGAGGTTACATGGACCAACGAAGCTCTAGTGTTGGCCTTTACGGAGGGCATGTCTGAGTCTTTTATGCATGAACACGCACCAATGAAATTACCTGATGTGCTGGAAGAATTAATCAATTTTTGTATTGCTCTGGACGATCAGATCTGTGAGAGAAGGGGTCCCAGAGAAAGAGTACGTAGAGTATTGCCACCCATTCCCAACGTTGCTCTACCTATTCCAGTACAACCCACAGCCGAACACCATCCTCCTGAACCCATGCAAATCGGTAATACCGGTGTATATACACAGGTGGTGCAGTAGACATTGCTTATTTAGATTTCAGTAAGGCTTTTGATACTGTTCCGCATAGAAGGCTTATCAATAAATTGCAATCTTTGAGCTTGGATTCCAATATTGTTGAATGGATTAGGCAGTGGCTGAGTGACAGGCAACAGAGGGTTGTGGTAAATTGAGTTTATTCGGCGCAAGGTCTTGTTACCAGTGGGGTACCTCAGGGGTCAGTACTTGGACCCATTCTCTTTAATATTTTTATTAGTGATATTGCAGAAGGTATTAGTGGAAAAGTATGTATTTTTTCTGATGACACAATGATTTGCAACAGGGTTGACATTCCTGGAGGGATCAGCCAAATGACAAATGATTTAGGTAAACTAAAAAAATGGTCGGAGCTGTGGCAATTGAGTTTTAATGTGGATAAGTGCAAGATAATGCACCTGGGACGTAAAAACCCAAGGGCTGAATATAGAATATTTGATACAGTCCTAACCTCAACATCTGAGGAAAGGGATTTAGGGGTTATTATTTCAGAGGATCTAAGGGTAAGTAGTCAATGTAATAGAGCAGCAGGAAATGCTAGCAGAATGCTTGGTTGTGTAGGGAGAGGTATTAGCAGTAGGAAAAGGGAAGTGCTCATGCCACTGTACAGAGCACTGGTGAGACCTCACTTGGAGTACTGTGTGCAGTACTGGAGACCGTATCTCCAGAAGGATATAGACATCTTAGAGAGAGTTCAGAGAAGGGCTACTAAAATGGTGTACGGCTTGAAGGAGAAAAGTTACCAGGAAAGGCTTAATGATCTTAACATGTACAGCTTGGAAAAAAGACGAGACAGAGGAGATATGATAGAAACATTTAAATACGTAAAGGGAATCCACAAGGTAGAGGAAGGGAGTATATTTAAAAGGAAACAAAGTAGCAAACAAGAGGACATAGTCTTAGATTAGAGGGGCAAAGGTTTAAAAGTAACATCAGGAAGCATTATTTTACTGAGAGGGTGGTGGATACATGGAACAGCCTTCCAGTTGAAGTGGTAGAGGCCAAAACAGTAATTGAATTTAAGCAGGCATGGGATAGGCATAAGGCTATCCTAAACAAAAGATAAATCCAGGTAAAGTATCCATGTAATTGGGCAGACTAGAGGGGCCGAAAGGATCTTATCTGCTGACATTTTCTATGTTTCTATGTATATCTCAGGAGGAGAGAGAGTACCGCAGGAGGGAGGGTTTGTGCTTCTACTGTGCTGACAGGGGGCATTTCAGAAATCAATGTACCAGGAGACCCAGAGGAGTCAGGGTTTCGGGAAACGAGACAGCCTAAGGTCCTCTATGAGACAAACCTTGGGCTTGACTAATGTGTCTCCTATTATGAAAAATAAAACACGCATGGTAGTGCCTATCTCTCTCTCCTGGGAAACCTCCTTGATTAATAATTTTGCATTTCTCGATTCCGGGGCAGCAGGGAATTTCGTGGATCAGTATTTTGCTTGTAGCCATGCTATCCCTTTGATTGAGAGAGATACGCCGTTGTTTGTAGAGGCCATTGATGGGAGACCTCTATCCCAACCCAGGGTTACACATGATACTGCAGTTCTATGTCTTACTACCGGGGTTCTTCATCATGAACAAATAACATTTCAGGTTATTGAATCACTCTCGTGTCCAGTGGTTTTGGGCTTTCCCTGGTTGGTGAGACATAATCCGTCCCTTGACTGGGAACAATGTGAAATTAAGGCATGGAACTCTCGTTGTTGGACACAGTGTTACAAACTGTCACCACAATAGGGAGCCTCAATTTGCCTACCGCTCCTCCTCTATCTACAGAGGTACCTGAGTGGTACCAGGATCTGAGGGAGGTGTTTGAAAAGAAAAACTGTGATGTATTACCTCCACATAGACAATATGACTGTGCCATTGATTTGCTTCCGGTACCATGCCACCTAGAGGTCATGTCTAACCTCTATCTCAAAAGGAGAATGATATTAGGGAGGAATACATAAGGGAAAATTTGGCAAAAGGCTTTATAAGGCGTTCTTCCTCCCCGGCTGGGGCAGGATTCTTCTTTGTGTCCAAAAAAGAGGGAGACCTACGACCTTGTATTGACTACCGGGGATTGAACTGCATTACCATTCGCAATGTATATCCTATACCACTCATTTCTGAATTATTTGACAGATTACGAGGTGACAAGTTTTACTCCAAGTTAGATCTCAGGGGATTAGGAGCTACCCTATCTCAAAGAGAAGCACCAGATAAACCGTTACATCCATATGGATTCTTTTCTCGCAAAATGTCTCCAGCTGAAATGAACTATGATATAGGGAATCGAGAATTATTAGCGGTTGTATCTGCCTTGTCTGAGTGGAGACATCTACTGGAGGGTTCTTCTATACCTGTCGTGATAATCAGACCATAAAAATCTAACTTATATTGGGGATGCTAAAAGATTAAATGCCAGACAGGCCAGATGGTCATTGTTCTTGTCCAGTTTGAATTTTCTCTTCACATATCGACATGGTTCCAAAATATCAAGGCGGAGGACTTGTCCCGACAATTTGACCCTTATGAGCGACATTTACATGATAACAATCCCATCGTTCCTAAAGATCGTACTGTTTCAGTTACCACTGTCACTGTCTCTTCTCCTCTGCTCGAGCATCTTCAGGTAGCTCAGGAACTCGTCCCTGCGAGCAAACCTCCTGACAAGCTCTTTGTCCCTGAAAACCAAAGAGAAAATTTGATTAGGTTACATCATGACACCAAACCGTCTGGTCATATGGGGATATCTAAAACAGTATCTAGTCTGAAGAGGCCGTTTTGGTGGCCTGCCTTACGCCAGAACGTAAAAGAGTTTGTGTCTGTTTGTGAAGTATGTGCCAGAAACAAAAGTCAAAGGAACTTACCAGTGGGTTTGTTGCAACCCTTACCCATTCCAGATAGGCCCTGGTCTCACATTTCCATGGATTTCATAGTCAATCTACACACATCCAAGGGTAACACGGTGATCCTCACCATTGTAGACCGGTTTTCTAGAATGGCTCACTT
The DNA here is from genome assembly GCA_009667805.1 of Leptobrachium leishanense. Classification (NCBI taxonomy): domain Eukaryota; kingdom Metazoa; phylum Chordata; class Amphibia; order Anura; family Megophryidae; genus Leptobrachium; species Leptobrachium leishanense. Next base: position 178,220,921 of record CM019067.1, on the reverse strand, counting down.
TGTCCCTCTCCCCAAATTACCCTCTGCCTCAGATCTGGCACCCATTTTTATTAATAAAGTTGTGAAACTTCACGGTATACCTGTTGTCTCAGACAGAGGTGCTCAATTTGTATCACAGTTTTGGAGGTTTTTTTTGTAAACGTATGGGAGTTAAGTTGGCTTTTTCCTCCGCCTATCACCCACAAACAAATGGGGCATCTGAAAGAGCCAAATAATATCTTTGTTGTTTTATATCTCAGCAGCAAAACTCCTAGTCCGATTATTTACCATGGGCTGAATATGCTCGAAACAATTGTAACAATGAAACTACCGGCCATTCTCCGTTCTTCACAATTTATGGCTTCCATCCCCCGACGCTTCCGTCTCACTTTCCAACCTCCAATTTGCCCGCATTGGAGGATCACCTACATACCCTTCAGCAGACTTGGGAAAAAATCAAAGATATATCTGAAAGGAACGTAAAAAATTAGAAAGGTAAAGCTGACAAAAGTAGACGTATATCACCTGTTTATAAAGTTGGGGATGAGGTTTGGTTATCTACCCGCCATATCAGGTTACAGGTACCCACTATGAAATTGGCACCACGCTTTATAGGCCCTTACAGGGTCCTACGTCGTATTAATCCTATATCATATGAATTGGCTTTGCCACAAGCTCTCCGAATCCATAATGTGTTTCACGTGAGTTTATTGAAACCTTTGCTCTGTAACCGCTTCACCAGATCCATTGTACCTCCTCCACCTGTTGAAATTGAAGGTGAGGAGGAATATGAAATCAAAGCCGTACTTAATTCTAGGCTTTGTAAGGGATCCCTTCAGTATGTGATTGACTGGAAGGGTTATGGACCAGAGGACCATTCCTGGTTGCCTGCTCGTGATGTCCATGCTCCTCGGCTGGTTCATGCTTTTCATAGGGCTCATCCTCAGGCACCGGGTGGTCGTTCGGGGACCTCCCATAGAGAGGAGAGTACTGTTACGTACCGCGCTATGGTCTTCCGGCAGCATCATCCTCGCTGCTCGCTGCCCGGGTGCCGAGTGAAGAGGGGAATCCAGGCTGTCACGTGAGACACCAGGGGCGGAGCCAGGCGTGATGACGCAGACACGCTGGGTTTAAAACCACAGGAAATGCATTCATACATTGCCCTAACGTGGTTTCACATGCCTTAGAGCTAATGTTGTTATTATTGTGTTTCCTCTAATAACTGACCCCTGGCAAACGGCTTCTGACATTCTCTGGCGTACTGACCCCTGGCATATGGCTTCTGACATTCTCTGGCATGCTGGCTCCTGGCAAACTGCTTCTGACAATCTCTGGTGTACTGACCCCTGGCAAACGGTTCCTGACAGTCTCTGGCATATAACCCTTGGCTAAGCTTTCGATATTCCCTGGTATTGTACCTCTGGTTTTGCTTGGTGGCACGTGTTCCAGTATAGGGATATATATAGACCGACCACGTATAAGGATCGGAGGGAAAGGATAGAGTGCTGCGTGCAAGGATCATTAACTCCTCTTGGTGGGGATCGTAACACCGTGCAGCAGGCCTCTCCGTCAAAGCGCTAGGAGGCCCATTGATGGAGCTGCAAAGCATGATCCTCCACGCTGAGCGCACTAACTGCCAGATGGGAGTCAGATGGGCATCAAGTGGAAGGAACGTCCACTCACACAGACATTCCTTCTGCTCTTCAAAACGCTCGTCTGACCCCACATTTAATGTGTACACTCAAAACGCTAGACAAGAAAGTGGTGTATTTAAATAAAACAAAAAAATGATGTGACGAATACATAGATGTAATTTTATACAGAGGACCAATGAAGATTTCAGTCAAAGCCATGTGCTTTTTTATGCTTCCAATTGAGATATAGATTCGACCTCTACACATATTTCTTTCTATGCCTGAAATGGAAAGGAGGAATATAAATGAAACAATAAAATAAGTTTGATAACCACTATCTACCAAAATATGGATAAATCAAGTTACCTTTTCAATCCTTAACCAATGAAGTTCACTTTGCTTTAACTAGTTCCGTGAATGTAGTGTACATTAGAAAGGGTCTGTTGACAGTGTATACACAAATTATAGCACACTCTAGACAGAACCAACACGGATGCTTTAAGAGATACCCTACGGTTAAAGCAAGAGAGGAGGGAAAATGAGGGTTAACCATTAAGCCCTCCCACCTTACTACCTCCTCATTACCGCCACCTTTTGTTTTAACCCTTTGAATAGATTGAAAACTTTCCTTTAATCCAGCGCTGGGCTCCCTGAATGCTGAGCTGATTATTACATGCTGTTGGCTTCCTATGCGCTGAAGTGGTCATGTGACCAGGGAAGTATCCAGCCTATTCAATGACTCTCAATGGGAGCATGTTGAGAGATATTGGAGTGAGCTGGTTCCCAAAAAGTCCCATTTCGATCTCAATCCATGAAGCTGAGATAAATTCTCTCAGATCTTGGATTCCGGGAAAAGCTAAGTCACCTGCACTTGGAAGCAAAGCCCCCTCAGATCGTTTTATATAAAATTTATGATTTGGAAAACCAGCGTAGATTTCAATATTTTGCATAAACCTTCCATTATGCTACAGTTTGCCATTTTTGTGTAACAAACAACCAGGATTACTTTAATGAGAGCTGCCATTATGTTAGGAATTAGGATTTGGAAAAATACAATTTGTAAAAAGATCAGAAACATTGAATGGTACAACTATTTTATTTCTATTAAAACATTTTTATGAGAATAACAGATGGCAGATTTCACATTAAGTGGATAATACAGAAGCCAAAGACAGCAGTATTGCAACATAAAGGAGGAAAAATCACAACTCCGTAACAATTTTAACTGTATCGAATCGTCCACAAACAAATCTCCCCCACATCTGAGCTGTAATGTCGCAAAATGGGTATTTATTTTAAATTAAGCTGAGAAGATTGCAGTTTCAAATCTGTTTATGAAGGTACCATGTAGTAAATGCAAAAGTCCTCATGTAGCAAAAATGAAGCTGAGATGGCAAAGTATTCTTAACCCCTCAACGCCCGAGGATGTACCAGGTACATCCGACGAAAAAGGTTGCTTCATGAACAAGGACATACCTGGTACTTCCTTTAGTAAACAGTGCGCTGGAAGCGATTGCAATATTGCAATAGTGAATTCAGCTGCCGGGCATCTTCGCAATCGCTCCCTGGGAGCAATCACTTCTGCTTTAACCGGATATGCACTTGGCAGAGAAAAAGCTAATTGCACTTATTGTCATATATGTTGCAAAAAAAAAGCAAAAAATCATGTAAACATTGGGTATTTCTTAACTCAGGACAAAATTTTAGAAACTATTTAGCTGGAACTTTTTTGATGGTTGTAGATGCATAATAGATTTTGGGGCAAAGTTCAAAAAAGTGGGTTTTTTCCCATTTATTTCATATTTCATAATTGTTTTTATAGTAAATTATGATATGATGAAAATAATGGATTCTTTAGAAAGTCAATTTAATGGCGAGAAAAACGGTGTATAATATGTGTGGGTACAGTAAATGAGTATGAGGAAAATTAGACCTAATCACAAACAACACAGAAATGTAAAAACAGCAGTGTACACTTTCAGACAGATAAATGTAACAGTCCAGTTACTAAGGGGTTAAAATAGTCTAGCTTTCTAGTCCAACAATTTGACCTAAATGATGCAGTGAGGTTGTCAATACAGTAAGGTATAGAGGATAATCCTCTTTGTAAGACTAGCCGTCTGTTCTAACCACTCGATATTTGCAAAACTCTTTCTACGATTAATTGCCATCACGCATTTCTATGCATTTTTTTCTTCGGTTAATGAGGACTTGAGGACTGTGAATGTATGAAGTGAGATGCTTAGTCAGGGATTTTATAATCCAGTTGATACATGAAGACATCCCCTCCAACACCCTGATGTTGAGGTCACGGTGTGAGAATTTAGAGTTTAACATGTGCAGATTTGTTGGGTATAGGTATGTTATCGTGAAACAAATGGTAAGCGCCACACAACACGCCGTAACCACCTTGACTCCAATGCTGCACCAGTATTAGTGGTTTCCCCCACACCATAGAATATAAACAAAATATAACGTATCTGGTAAGCGCAAAATAAATTTGCTATGGAGTCCGGGTGTCTCACACAGGTCCGTGGCACAACATGTGATTTGAAAGAGAAACAAATACAAAAATCATGGTGCAATATTGCAATATGTATATTAGATGTTATACTATGTATGAATACCACTCACAAAAATAGAGCCCTATCACCGGCTCAGAGTGGGACCTCGCCTTTGGGTAGTTTTTCTTCCTCCTTGTTGGCAGGTGACCCCCACCTTACGTATGTAATGATCTTCAATGCCTCATTAAGGATAGGATCATGGAGGGAAAGATAGGAAAAATATACGGACTCTCCTAGTGTGAATCTTTCAGATATACTGTATAGGTGTAAATCTCTTTTTTGCTAATTGGAAACTTACATGAGTTGGAGCTTCCAAAGCTCAGGATGAAGTGCCCATGGGTTTTTTGTGGAGAAAAAATCCAAGAAAAAAACCAATCCGGAACCGAATTTTGCCTTTAAAGGGTTTATTTAAAATAAAATATAAAAACAACCATAATGTATGGCCCCAGGACGCGTTTCACCGCTATAAAGCAGCTTCCTCGGCTGGTCTTAACAAATCTACATAGTGTAGGGGTATATATACCCTTTAAAATGAATTTAATTGTCCCCATATGGCTCTAATTGGTTCCAGAAATTGTTAATTGTATTCTGGACTCCATAGCAAATTTATTTTGCGCTTACCAGATACGTTATATTTTGTTTATAGGCATGTTATCACCTAAACAAACAAGGTTGTTTTTTTTGTAGGTGAGCGTATTTTTAATTATACTCACAAAATTCTAATTTCTCTCCTAGAATCACTTTTTATGCTTGTATGTATATAAAAAAAGTCCATTACATTTAATTTAGAGAGACACACTACATTGCTATCCTTTGTTATTGTTGCCTCTAAACCTATATATAAGCTAAAGATATCTGCACACAGTGAGAGAAAGGGAAATGCACATAAGTAATTTAAATACCTCTAAAATCTAACAACACACGATTAAGCAATGTGTTCATTTTCTGTCACTGGAGTCTTTTATGTAGTAATGCTGGGACTGATTCGCAGCAGTGACACTGAACTGCTTTGTTTCTTGTTCTATTACTCAATTTATTTGTTGCACAACAAACTTAGAATATTTTAATGTAAAAACACCTAGAAAGATACATTTTATATTGTTATATATTAGAGACACTTGTATAATCTAAAATAATATTTATTTTAGAGCTTAAATTCTACAATGTATCTGCTGTACAAAAATGGGTCGCTGGGGTTTTAGCGTTAAGCAGGAAATCCATGCCCAATAGGATTTAACCAAGATGCTAAGGTTTATACAGAGCATTTAGTTAATGAAGAATGAAATAGGAAGTGTGTGCGATTTTATGTGCAAGCTCATGTTAAACTGCAAATCGATGTGGATTTTCCTATGTACCTGTTTTTATCTTTATTAAAATGTATATAACGTATAAATGTGGTATATGATTTTATAAAGCCGTAAGAGAGATCTTTGGACTATCTTTTATTTTAAAAACTATTCAGTTAATGAGCAACAAAATTTTATTACCATTCCCTAGATTTAGAAATAATCTGTGTGGTGATATTTGGGAGTTGAAGATATGTGAGCAAACATTTACATGCCTGCAAAAAATATGCTTTAATCAGTTTGGGTACTGATGTGGCTATAAATTATTTTACTCTTTTAAAAATCATTTGCTGCAATCGAGTAAAAAAGAAAGGTTAAATATCCTGCTGATAATTTGGCGACGCAGCTACAGTGCAAATAATACTGTTGAAATGTAGCCTGTATGCATTACTCATTGTATGGTATGCATTGGAGACTGAAATAGGGCGTGGCCTTGTGAGGTGTAGTCCATACAGGGCGGGGCCCATACAATGCAGTGGGGCATGTGTCACTGATTGATGATGCGTGTGCATAAACACAAAAATAACCCACAAGGGAGGTTGCACATCTGTTATGAGGGATTATTTTATTCATGGTATACTAGGACTGTAACAACAATAATAGATCATGCGGCTTTTTCCCTTGGCAACCCCAGTGCCATTCAATACAAGTGTAACAAGAGTACAGACCAATCAAGTAAGACATTGAGCAATCCTTTTTCTTATTTCTTCTTATGGGTCCCTTGTGCTGATTGCCCTTTAACCATCCACCTGCCCTTGGGATACTACTGGTTGTGAGGTTACTGGGCTACGAAGATTGTTCCTTGTAACCATACTCAATGATATTTAGGAGTGATGTTACCTGCTTTTCAGGTCTATGACACTTTGCAAGAAGGACGGGTCAAGACTAGCAGAGGGCTGACCGTGAATACTGGAGGGGTGGAGGCCATCCCACTGTTATTCCTCTCCATGTTTGAGTTTTGCATTCACTCTTGCAGTACCAATCTGCTAGTTGATGAGATATATGAAGCCTTTAATGCCACAGGAGATGCTATTCAGCGTTTAACATTTGAACAGGAACCGATCCGCATGGTAACTCTCCAGAATCCCCTAGTCTTATATAATGTCTTACAGGGTTATTCAAAGAGATCCGATTTGTGGCCGAAAGGTAACCGAACAGTGAAATTCAGCATACGGTTACCTTTCTTGGCCATTCGGTTATCCAGAAAGCAGGCAGTTCGCCAAATGTTGGTGAATTGCCTGTTCGTTGCCTGTTCGAGGGCAGTGAAATCCCCATAGAGAAGCAATGCTTCGTCTATTCAGAGAACAAAAACCAGCAGTGAAAAGTTGCCGAATTTCCCTGCTGTACAGTGGTTTCATTCGACAGGTTTATTCAGGCGAATCCCATAGGCTTCAATGTTAAAAATATTCCCATTTTAATTCAATATCTACTAAACCGTTGATTATAATATTCTGCAGCTAAAAGTCTCTTTATGTATAGATTTTTTTAGAATCTTTTAGGCATTTTTCGTTTTTTTTTTTAATTCGTTTTTTCTTTTTTCTGTAACAGCCCTTTTTATTATTATTCATTGGACCTTAAATGTAAATTTCAGTCATTTTCATTTTGCAATTTCTTTGCCAACAGTGTTTAACTTTTCAAACATTCAAGCATACTGGTTTTTTTTTTCACTCCATTCGTCTGCGGTGTCGGCTTTTTCCTGGCGGCTGCTCTGCGCTGTAATCGGCGGCTGCTCGGGTTTCTCCAGCGTGTTCGGCGTGGTTAATCCAGAGGTTTTTGCGGGTTTCAGTGTGCATTCTCCGGGTTTTGCAGTGAGTGTTCGGCGGCTTTGCGGCGGCTTTTCCCTGCACTACGCCGGCCCTGTTGTGCTTGCTGAATACGCCTCAGGGTCACCGAAATGGGATCACCAAATCGCACCGAATTGAAGAGAACGAAAAGTCACTGAACGTGCGGTGACTTTTCGATTCTCTTTCTATAACCCTGTTAGATGCACAAAGGGTATCACAATAGTTGGCTAATCCTTCTGTTCTTATATCACTGACCAATCGGGTGAGATACATCATGACTTATAAGGGTTGAAGGAAGTATGAGGAAACAAAATGTTATCTGGTCTGATTTTGATTGAACCTTTGGCATAGGAGGATGGTTGGGTGCCCTGGAAAAGAAGGCACTTATAGGAATCCCCATGCTGCTGTTTCTTTTCTGGTGGTGACGTACATCACCATTATGTTACTGAAATGTTGCCTTACTGCAATTCACTAATCTTTGACTACTAAAGAGCGTAATACAGTTTATACATAGGCTGTATGTGTTACTCAGTCATACGTTGAAATTAATCCTAGTAACTTGCACGAGGTCAATGTGACGATCACTCAAAAAGTGGTGATTACTTAGTTTCATGTGGTACCCTGGAGGAGTGGTGTTGCATGGATGAGAACTCCTGGAACTTTCCTCCCCATGGAGGTTTTTCCTTCCTCCTGATGTCACACTGTCCCACGTGCCATGCCATACAACCTGTGTGACCGTGAAATCGGTGTTCTTCCAAATTACATGAGGGAATTTATTTATTTATTTATAAAATGATTTTACCAGGAGGGATACATTGAGATTTCTCTCATTTTCAAGTATGTCCTGGGTTCGAGAACATTGAGTGGTTACAGAAATACAAAATAGTAAAATGCAAGAAATTAACACAAGACCAAATATACAGATTAACAGAAAAATAAATATGGAGGAAATAAAGTCATTATGTTACATGTTTACAGGTGCATACCGTATTGAGGTATGTTAATAGGGAAGTCTTAAGGGACTTTAGACTGGGGGAAGATTTGATGGTGTCTGGGAGGTTATTCCATATTTGCGGTGCTCTGTGAGAAAGGTTAATTGATAACATACTCTCAATATACAGTGCTAAAGTGTTAATATCATTAATGTGTGGAGATAACGCATGACTGACTTTGGTGAGAGGTGAAGTGTTTGACAGAATGGATGAAGAAGAAATGCCGTTGGCAGGGCGGAAAGTGATCTTGGCTATGCATTGGCTAACTATATGTGATAAACTTTGATGAAGTTTCTGTAACTCTTCAACTTTGGGTCATATTTTCAACCATCCTTGTCCTCCAAGTACTCAGCAGCAGATGCCAGCAGGGACACCAGTTTAGGCTTTGAGTCTGGGCAGATTTTCCAGCCATCAGAGTGTGACTGTGCTTAATGGTGGGTCACACTGTTTATAATGGGTATTTAGCTCTGGTATCCCAAAATCCAGAGTACAAACCTAGGACCATACATTGTGATTGTCCCAATGAACATGGAACAGTTGAGAGTTGTTATATCAGCTGGAACATTACAATTATTAAAGCGACTGCCTTTTCCTCTGTCAGACTTTAGGAGTAAAGTTTTATCCTTTGTAGTGAAAAGGGAAAATGAGGGTAGACCTTTTCAGCCCTTCAGAAAATACAGAAAGAGAAACATGAGAGTATGTGCTCTTAAAATCAAAATGATTCTTGGAGTTTAAGCATCCCAAATGTTATGGATATGAAAAACATACTAGTATATAAACCTTTGATCATGATGATCCATTATATCAGGGGTCAGCAACAACTACATTTCCCATAAATCTCCACGAGCCCAGTGAGTGGCCGATCATCATGGGAAAAGTATTTACAAAACTAGATTGCTGACCCCTGAATGATATCCTATAAACGTTTGTTCCCTATGGTTAAAGTGTGGCATCATGAACAGTGGAGTTCCAGCAGAGACCTAATAATACATGAGCTATTAACTCACGGATTCTTCTAAAACGCTTTCCTTGGATGTGAAACTGATGATGCATGGCTCTGGACTGTCTTACATGTTCAACAATTTCTTTCTCTTTTATTATTGTAAGCATGAAACTAAAACCATAGACAGGCAGATATACAGACAGGTAGAAATAGGTTTGTATTGTATAATACTACTTGTAGGTTGTGCATGAGATATCAGCATTTCTTCTAACATTAAATATTCATCGTATGCTGCTTTAATACCAATGCAGTTTTTTTTTATTCGTGCTAATTCAATTATCTTTAGCTGTACATGGAACATCTGCCAGCAGCCCTAATGGAGACATCTAATCTTTCAACTAATGCCAACTTTTCAACCCGGCATTAAGCTTTGAGGTTCAATGTAACATTTTTGCATATGACCACTGGATAGAAGAGATGATGAGAATGAATGTGTCTTAAGGAAAATGGAAAAAAAAACTTTTAAGAGACAAATAGGTCTGGAAACACAGCACGGCTGAGGCTTAATCATAAGGACACTGGTTTTCCTATTGCCCTTGAGCTATATAGCATTTCTGTTATGGTGTGATAATTATGTTAATATTATTTTGGCATTTTGGAGGTCTATCTATACTCACACAGCCTATTCTACTCTGATAATGGGTAAATACCAAACTTAGCAGATAGAATGCATTTGTGTAGCATTATTCTTCTGGAAATGACAGTTAGCCTCAGTCATTCTTTAAAAATACATGGTGTAGATAGACAGAGCTGAAAGCAGCTTCGAATACATTGTTTTGCATTTTCGACGTGGATCTGGTGAGCATACCCTATCAGGCTCTGTACGAAGATAACACAGCGCTACATTTTATTCAACAGTTGTTCCTGAAATAATTCTAGACACATACGCAATATTATTGTCACTTCAAAAGCGAGGCAGTTACGTTATTTATCAGCAAGAAGCTACCGGGATTATATCGCACAGTCACCAGTAACAATAGGGATTCCCTTGGATTATTCAAGGATTTGGTTCTGTTGAAATATTTCTTTTTATAGCTACCACTCTTAAGGTCACCCTCACTGTTTTCCCCTCGGCTCCTATCTGTACATGTATATTTTAGCCACAGGTCTATTTATAACTGGTCAGAAGACTGAGAGGTTTTCAAAAGAATTGTTCTTGTGGAATACGCACAAGTCAATTCAACATATGTTATTAAGTTACACCAGGAACAGATGGATGGGGTTTTCGCAGGGAATAAAAGTTCATCCTTATGTGCCCCATTCAACAGTGCTTTTCCATACTGGCCAAAATTCCCCAAGGGACAATAGAACAAACAAAGGTATTTATTTTTAAATATTCAATCTAATCTATCTTTCTCTCTCTCATTCCCTCTCCCTCTCCCCTTCTCTTTCTCTCTCTCATTCCCTCTCCCTCTCCCCTTCTCTTTCTCTCTCTCATTCCCTCTCCCTCTCCCCTTCTCTTTCTCTCTCTCATTCCCTCTCCCTCTCCCCTTCTCTTTCTCTCTCTCATTCCCTCTCCCTCTCCCCTTCTCTTTCTCTCTCTCATTCCCTCTCCTTCTCCCCTTCTCTTTCTCTCTCTCTCTCATTCCCTCTCCCTCTCCCCTTCTCTTTCTCTCTCTCTCTCATTCCCTCTCCCTCTCCCCTTCTCTTTCTCTCTCTCATTCCCTCTCCCTCTCCCCTTCTCTTTCTCTCTCTCATTCCCTCTCCCCTTCTCTTTCTCATTTTCTCACTCTTTTCTTTTCTCGTTTCTTTTTATGTTTGTATCAATGTCAGTATAGTTCTTTTTGCAACTACGTTATAGCCTTGTAGTTGTTTATTGTTGTGGAGTTGTTTATTATTATTTTTTGTTTCCTTTTTTTGTAATGCTATGAAAACGCATTTACAATAAACAATAAAAATCCCTACAGCAGTTTCATGCATAACTTTTATTTTAGCAGAGCAGTCGGAATTCTAACTTCCTTCTTTCCACTCTCCCTACTTCCTCTCTCCCTTCGGTTCTGTGTCTCTCCCTTGCTTTTCTTCCTTCCCCTCCTCTTTCCTCTCCAACTGATCTCACTATATTTTTTGTTATGTTTATCGTTTGTTATTTTAGCAATCCTTTTTACACTTTGCACTTTCTATTTTTTTTTTACTGTTCTGAGAATACACACACAAGAAAGTGAATAAATATAATTAAAAATGAAGTAGTTCCCTGCATTTTTTTTTTTTAATTTTAGTAAAGCAGTTGAAAAAGTAACCAAATCTAATGTCCTCTGAGAAAAATTGTGGATATTTCTAAGGCATTACTGAAATAATGTTTTCAAAGCCATTATCGTAGGAAACTAGAGCTACGACTAAAGTGCTGTTCTGCCGTATTCCCTCAGGGGTTTCTCAAAGGCACAGGATATTGTAAATGTATTTTGTGTCGCTGTTTCAACTGTATCATTATCAGATAAAATGACTGCATGCATCAGTTGTTTGTCTAAAACCTTTAAGGAAATGTTATTAAAACACTGTTGGCTCAGAAACACATTGTTTTTTTTATAGGGAATATGTTTGCTAAATATTTCACAGCATAAAATTATTTGTGCCCTGTTTACTCATACTTGACTACAGACATAAGCACTAATGGAATAGTAAGAAACAGTGGACTGCAGGATAATCTGACCACAATGATGGAACGTCTATAGTGTTCATGCATAGTGAAGTCATCACAAGGGACTAAAAGTATGATGAGAATACAATAAAGCAGAGCCCACCGACCAGCGAGACCCCCTAACGATCAGTCGGTGCCCCACCACAGGAGAGGCATTTCTCTGAAATATATACTAATATAAAATATAGGTGAGTGGGCAATCCAGTGCTGACAATAACGTGGGTCTTTATTGAAGACAAAAAACAACAAAAACAGCAACATTTTGGCCTTAATCATGCTGATACACTACATGATAAAGGCCACAAAAGGCCAAAACGTTGCTGTTTTTGTGCATTTTTGCCTCCAGGCATGTACTGGCCATAGGGACTGCAGGGAGATTCCCGGTGGGCCAATGGCTCAGAGGGCCAGTGTGAATGCTGGTTCACCGCGTGGCTCAGAATGCCCTAATGGGTGAGGTGAGAACGTCCTCACCATCTGTAAAACAGCCGCAGACTGCCACAGTCTCATATTGTGGCCACCGTGACAATTTAAGATTGATATGGTGCACACTCATTCACAGTACCGCTACGATGCTTTATCCAATCACTGTGTAGCAACTCTGGTATCTGTAGAACGATTGGTTGAGTGATCCGGTTGGTTTATATACTATTTTTGTGCATGTTTGCATAATTAAAGTGGGCCAGTCTGGATGAAGTCCATGGCTAATTTTTTTTTGTCCTAGCCCTGTTTGCCTCCAATAAAGACCCCCGTTATTGTCAGCACTGGTTTGCCCACTGACCTGTATTTTATATAAATAAAAAAAAGTAGAGATTGGGAAGAAAATAAAGGGTAGCTTCTGTTGGTGCAAATGATGAAAATGCTTTCTTTATCATGTTGAACGGCCACAGCTCTTTGTGTGCAGGCATTGCAAGACTTCAAAATCAAGAATTATTATGTTGTGGAGAAAGAGATGTCCTTAAACATTTCCTTTAATATAGATAGTGGATAAGTTGTTCAAAGGTTTAACTAAAGTTCTTTATTTCTTGTGATAAGATTTAAGGAGAGTGAACATTATGTGCATTCCATTTCAATTTAACCCAGTTTTTCTAACCTTTGTGGTTGTCGCTACTTTTTTTTTGTTTGTTTTAACCTTGGTTCTATTTGCTTGTTGGTTACCCTGATATTGACTCTAGACTTTGCACTCCTATCCTCAGACCACATGCCCTGGTTTCCTATCTAAGCCTTCACTGATGAAATGCCTATATGAGTTCTAAGAGTCATTATGTTACTTGCGTGTTAAGATTGCTTCACCTAATTTCCTTTTTTTATTATGGTTTTTATTATGGTTCTATTGGCAGAATGACCGTTAGTGGAAACTCTTTTTCAACAGCTGCGCTAGAAAATGTTCTTCAGGTACTTTTCCTATCCATTTAGCTTCAATTTGCTTGGTGCTTTACAGAAAGAGGTTCACTTATTGTTCTTCATTCTGTGTTGATGAGTGCAGACTTTCTGTGACCTCACGGATCCTGAACTTTACTCTGACCCTGATAACAAAAGACTCTAACAGACGGAGAATTAGCAGGCAGGCTTCAAGAGGGTGCACTTTAGCTGATTTATTTATAATAAATGCTACTTTTGTGTAATTTTAGAGCCTAATGACATTAAATCAAAAGGGTTCTTTCATTAGATTTTTTTTTGGAGGGGTTCTTTATAACTATGTTAGAGTCACCAAGTATTGAGTGCCTTTGATTTGAGAATGCATGTAAGCGGGAAAAAAAGAACATAATGTTATTTTCAATATTTTGTACATCCCACAACATATTAAGGGACACTCTAGGCACCCTGACCACATTAGCTTTCTCTCCATGGAGTGTCCCCCATTCTCCCCCTCCTTGTAGTCCCATTTGACTGGTAGCTCTGTCTGGCAGAATTTCCTCCAATCACAAAGCTGTCACTCAACAGACTGGATTTTAAATTTTCCACCTGCCTATGACCAACAGCACGCAGCCGTGGGCATTCTGGGGAAAAAGCAGCCTAGGAATGGTGCTGCATATGCATGCACAGCCCCAAATCATTGTTCTGCACAGGCACTCAAATATCTATACTAGATATGCAATTTGTGTAGTGTATGTACAAAAGTTACTTACACTGCACAAACGTGCTAAGAAGATACAGAGTTTTTTGCATTTTGGAACCATGGAGCTGAAGAAGAGGAGCAGCCAGATTCTGTTGGGGAAAAATGAGTATTTACTCCAAACGTAAAAGAACTGTAAAATAATATGATTGGGTAGTTGCTGTTGGGGGTGGGGGTCATTTTTAATAGGATGTTCCTTTTAACCCTTTCGCTGCTGAGGCGTTTCACGCCTCTGTGCTGAGCTCATTTTTACCTGTTTCGCTCATCTTGTTTAAACGTGTTTTGAAGGCTTATTTTAGTATATGACCCAGACATATTATATATCGTTCTTTCCATCAGAGTCGGCAGATTCATAATATGTCATTATTATATGTATACGTCATGTTCTGTCTGTATATTATAACAAAAAATGCAATAAAATATGAATTTTCAATAATTTACAATGTGTAAAGTGTTTTTTTTAACATTTTAACATGCGAGCAATTGCGGTTATATTTTGTATGGGGTGCGCTTGTTAAAAAAATTAGAAATGGGGTCTCGTTACATTTTTTTGGGGGAAATTACACGATTTTTAACAAACGCACCGCATACAAAAATCGTTAGTGCAGCATCATTGTTCACATTATAATTGAAATGGGAACAATATTGCTGCATTAACAAACCCAAAAAAAAAAAAAAAAGTGTTTAATTTTTTTTTTTAAATTTTTTTAATTTTTATTTTTTCTTTTTTTTTTTTTTTTACAAAAATTTTCACTGTAGTGTTTGGTATCGTTGGAACGGCCATGCTCTGGCCGATCCAACGATACCAAAATTTAACCCCTAACTGCCACGGATCGGGAGATAGGGAGTTCATTGGAACTCGCTATCTCCACAGTTGGTGGCAGTTAGGGGTTAAGTCTAGGACTGGCGTCATCGTGCTACGCACGATGACGCCAGTCCTCTGGAGGAGTTCCCGGAGGCTTGGCCGACATCCAAGATGTCGGCCAGCTCCGGGAAAGGATCGCGAACCGGCGCTTTTCAGCGCCGATTCGCGATCCAGCTCCCCAGGGGTTAATGCCAGGCATCATTTGGAAGGGCAGGCTGTGCCCTTCCAAATGATGCCTGGGTTAACCCCCTGTGCGCCGCCGATCGGGAGGGAGAGAGGTCCGAAGGACCTCCCCCCCCTCCCTTTCAGGCGCCTCCTCCGCACATGCGGGGGGGGCGCCTGAATTAGCAAAATTAACAAACCAAAATTAACAAACCAAAAAAAAGAAAAAAAACTGTTTATTTTTTTTTTATAATTTTTTTTAAATATTTTAATTTTTATTTTTAATTTTTATTTTTTTAAAAAATCTTTTTTCATGGTCATGTTTGGTATCATTGGAAAGGCCATGCTCTGGCTGATCCAACAGTACCAAACATTAACCCCTAGCTGCCACAGATCGGGAGATAGGGGGTTCATTGGAACCCCCTATCTCTACCATTGGTGGCAGTTAGGGGTTAAATCCAGGACTGGCGTCATCGTGCTATGCACGATGACGCCAGTCCTCAGGGGGCATTCCCGGAAGCTCTGGGAGAGGATCACGATTTGGCGCTTTTCAGTGCCGAATCGTGATCTGGCACCCAAGGGGTTAAAGGCATGCACAGTTTGGAAGGGCAGGCTGTGCCCTTCCAAACCGGGCCTGCCTTAACCCTGTGACAGCCGGCAATCGGGAGGGAGAGAGGTCCGAAGGACCTCCCCCCTCCCTTTTTGGCGCCTCCTCCGCACACGCGGAGGGGGCGCCTGAATAAGGCTAGGGTCAGACTGAGGCAGTGCGAACGCGCGTTCTGGCGCACTTAATCACGGCCGTGCTAGCAGCAGATGCCGGGCAATGACGGCCAATATACGAAGTACGGTCGCACAAAAGTCCGGCTGCGCAACGCAAGTGGAAAATGAACGCATTTTTTCGAGAACGTTAAACCACTAGTACTGACGTACAGAGTGCGCTGCATCCGCTAGCGGCGTGTGTGCGTGAATTGGAGACATCAGACGCTGCTAACGTCCGGCCAACATAACGTCCAGATGCAAGAAGTGTTTTATTGATGATCCATACAAAATCACGGATGAAACTGCGCATAGTATGACCGCTATTGCGTATTCCGTGAAAAAATACGTCCATTCTTCGAACGCACATTTTCACGGACAACGTGAAAAATGCGTTAGTCTGACCCTAGCCTTAGATGTCATCGCGCCGCCGCGATGACATCTAATGGTGCCGGTGGTGGTCCCGGGTGCTGGGCTGACATCAAGGATGTCAGCCCGCACCAGGGGGCACAGCGATCGGCCGGAATCCGGCTGATCGCTGGCCGCAAAGGGAGGACGCGCTCAGCGCGTCCTACGCAGCGAAAGGGTTAATGAAGATTCCATCCTGCTGACGATGAAAGTGACTTTAATTTCATTCAAAATAGAACAATAGCTTTAACTACTTATGATGAATACCAGTATTCCAAAATGTAATTTAAACTGTGTAGCTTCTCTGCTCCGTCCATAGCAGAAGGGAAAATCACAGAATGAAAATAATAGTTAAATGCTCTATCTAAACCGTGCTGGACCCTATTCTAAACCAGCCATATGCCTATAGGCTCCAGCCAGATAATGTCAACACCTGTTGACGTAATGCTAGCTGCTCGACCTGCTAGCATAACTGATCTGAAAATCTTGCTTACAACTCAGATATTGAACCTCCTCATTGTAAATTAACCCCTTAGTGACCAGGTGTTTTTACCACTCAGTCCGAAAGTACCCTCTGCTGTTTTTACATTTCTGCGCTGTTCGTGTTTAAGTCTAATTTTCCTCTTACTTATTTATGGGACCCACACATATTATATACCGATTTTCTCTCCATTAAATGGAATTTCTAAAGATACCCTTATTTTAATCATATCATATAATTTACTATAAAAAAAATTATGAAACAAAATGGATAAAACACACTTTTTTCGAAACTATAATCCCCAAAATCTACAACTGCCAAAAAAGACCTTGGCTTAATAGTTTCAAAATTTTGTACTGAAATTAGAAATACACAATTTTTACATGTTTTTGCTTTTTAACCCCATCACTGCTGAGCCATTTCACCTCTGTGTGCTGAGCTAATTTTGACTGTTTTATGCTCATCATGTTTAAATGTGATTTGCAGTCCTGTTTTATTATACCCCAGACAATTTTTTTTATAAAAAACCCACTTTTTTTATATATTTTTTATTTTATTTTTACACGAAACCTGGTCATGTTTGCTATCATTGGAAAAGCCATGATCACATAAGGCGATGACGTCAGTGGGTGGTGGGTGACCTGGAGTCTTGGCTGACATCCAAGATGTCAGCCACTTCCGGGAGCGAATCGCAATCCGGCACCGATTGATGACGAATCACCATCTGGCACTTAAGGGGTTAAAGAGAGGCACTGCTGTAAAGGGCAGACTCTGCCCTCTCCAGCGGTGCCTCTCTTTTTTTTTCTAGGTGCCACTGTTAGGGAGGGAGAGTGGACCTCCCTTCTCTCCCCTTTCAGGTTCCCCCTGCAGGCGTGGGGGGTGCCTGAATATGACATCATCATGATGGCTGGTGCCCGTTAAGCCATCGAGCCGGGTTCAGGGAAGCCAGTCCGACTTGGGATCCCAGTCAGAGAGGTGAGTATAGGGAGGGAGGGGGTTTAAAGGACCATGACTTGCATAGTATGTCCTTGGTCATTAAGGAGAATTTTTCTCAGGATGTACTATGTACGTCAGTGGTCCTTAAGGGATTAAAGCCTTCTAAACTTGCAGCTAGCCAGATAAAAATGAGGTATTCCAACATTGTTCATTATTCTCAGTTCAAGATGGTATTCTGCAAAGAGTATCAGCTCAGAAGCGTGGATTTTGCTTTTGTTTGACTAGGGCGTGCTGGTGTTTCCATAATTATCCAAATTAATGTCCTAATAAGAGATGTGACACACTGCAGGGAATGGTCTGAAAATGTGTGTACAGTCCTCTGTATATTTTCTCTTTTAAATATGGGACATTTAAACCCAAGAGGGAGTATGTAATAGTTTTGTTTCAGGCTGCAGATTCCTCCCAAGTTCAGCTACTCTGGCTAATAAATATCTCCTGCTTGGGAGGAAGGAAAGCAAGAGAGAAAGAGAAAGCCTGGTGCAACTCCTGAGACTGAGAGCATCAGGTCTGGAGCAAATGCAGACTAGAAAACCAAAGGTTGGTTTAAAACGTTGTTTGGTGTTCCTGTTATAGTCATGGATGTTCTATGTTTCTATAACATTTAAATACGTAAAGGGAATCCACAAGGTAGAGGAAGGGAGTATATTTAAAAGGAAACAAAGTAACAAAACAAGAGAACATAGTCTTAGATTAGAGGGGCAAAGGTTTAAAAGTAACATCAGAAAGCATTATTTTACTGAAAGGGTGGTGGATACATGGAACAGTCTTCCAGTTGAAGTGGTAGAGGCCAAAACAGTAATTGAATTTAAGCAGGCATGGGATAGGCATAAGGCTATCCTAAACAAAAGATAAATCCAGGTAAAGTATCCATGTAATTGGGCAGACTAGATGGGCCGAAAGGTTCTTATCTGCCGACATTTTTCTATGTTCTATGTTTCTATGTGTTAGTTGGAGCTCAGATGAGCCAGGTTTTTATTTCCCATTATGTTTTGTTTGCTGTTACTGCTGCAATAAAGTGTGGAAGCTACCACCTTTTAAAGAGACTGTTTGTGAAGTCATTGCCCTAGGCCTAGAGGCACCCAAATGCCATAGGCAAAGAATCTTTCACTGAGGATTGTATAAGAATTGCTATCTTTCAAAGAATGTATTGCCCTTTGAATGTAAATCCATTATTTACTATATTGGTTGGTATGATTAGTAACTTTTTATAAGTTAGTAGGTCTGCCATTGAGTTTAAATAATAAATTTTAGCGGCCATTGGACATAACCTGCCTAGAGTCTGCTGAATAGGGCCTTTCACAGCAAACTCATGGCCTCATCCTTATCGTCACCCTAGGAAAAGGTCCATATACCATTCAAGGGATAATATAATTAAACAAAAATATAGATACAGATAGCTCATTTCATTATTAAATTGCATGGCAAGTTATGTTTTTTCATAATTCAAATACGTTTTTACTACTACTACGACTACTACATCGCTTAGTATGTTAAATATCTATTTGTTATTGCATAACAAGCCGACTGAATGCATTTCACATATGATTTACTTTCAAGGCATATCAACACTAACAACTTTTTACATTTTCCCATGTTGCCACAAATGAAGCACTCATTTTTTACATAGGGGAGGGTATGTGAGGATAGATAGAGATGCGAAAGATTGCTTTAGAGTTTTTGTCTTTTTCAACTAGTTTCAAGGTGAAGATAAAATATATTACTCGTATATGAATTTTGATGTTTTCATTAAAGTTGCTCATCATTTTTGATATCTAAACAATGCACTTTCAATTCCCATGGTGTCTGGGAAACATGACAGAAACGTTATTATCTTTGTAAATTATTTCCAACAAAAGCGACACAGGAGACTTGTTGTAACGGAAGCTCATGGAGCATTATAAGCAGACAGCCTCACTTTATTTCAGTCATTCGCTGATAAGAAAGGCAGGCAACATTTCAAGACACCCCCATTATCAGATATTATTATTTGAAATGAAGACAAAAGCGAGAATCCCCATGAAAACATAGTAATTAGAAAAACAGATTTTGTGTATATTGTGATGGGACACTTTCTCCCAAGCAGATAGTGTAGGTGAATCCCAATTTCCTCAGATTTGGCTATACTGTCTAGACTTTAGGCTCCCACTAATTTTTTGGGGGCACTAGAGCAAAGTAATAGTAAACTCATAAAACAAACAAAAGGGGCAAATTAGTGAGCAATCTGCTTTTTTTGCAATGCTCGGCCACTAACGCTCTGCCCTGTGCCCAATTCCTGTCCAATAGCCATACAGTGCAAGTAATTAGGATTAAGGTATACATATATTGCTCGGCTCAGTGCTTTAAATTACTGCAGCTGACATTCTCCCATGATGCCATGCATGTGCATTAGTCAACAACATCATAGGATATGAATTGGATAAACTGTGCCTCAAGTTTAGTACAGGGGTCAGCAGCCTTGGTCCTCCAGATGTTTTGGGACTATATTTCCCTTGAGGCTCTCCCAACATAATGAGTAGGAGATGTGGGAGATGCAGTTACAAAATCTTTCAAAATTCTGCTATTGTCAATTCCCACGGACTCCAGTATTCCGGTGAAAAAAATATTCTCTAATTATTTATGTGTATTGCCAATAAAATAAAAATTTCTTAGCATACCAGTAAGGGATCTATTCCATGTTAATACAGTAATTTGATCACGCATGAAAACCGGTTTGCAAACTTTAAGCCAAAATATACTAGCTAGAATTTCAGTTCCTGTTCAGCTGACTCTGCAAATTCATATATATTTATATTTATTGTAATTTTGACCTGGTTGTTTAACGGCAATTTTAAAATCACCATAGGCTGGAATGAAGTCATTCAGAAGGTCATATCAATACAAAAATCATTAAAGAAACGTGAATGATCCTGTATACACACAGGACACAAATATACAGAAACATTAAAACCCGCATTGATATATCACAGTGAATTCCAGATTGCTCCCAGAGATTGCAATATTCGGAGCTTTGTGTAATTCTTAAATACCAGATTAGCAAACAAAAGAAAAGGATTATGTGACATAATTAGGGCTCCTGGCCATATGGCATCATTAAATAATCTGACCAGCCTGGTTTCCATGTCGCAATCTGAGCCAAAGATAACTTGCTGTAACCTTCTGTCTGGAGTCGGTATATGCAGAACCATTTTTATGGAAGAGCTTAATGTATTGCTCCAGAAGGAGGTCTGATATATTGTACCTTGTGATAGCTTCTATTGCAGATGAATGTTGAGCATAAATGCTATTTTTTTCCAAGATTACATTCTAATTTATCAGACATCTACATGAGAAAAAAAAAAAGAAGATAGCAGAACGGACTATATATATGAAACAAAATTATAGGAGTTAAAAAGTATCTTTAGAAGTAGTGTGGGGGTAATAATCTAACAGTTAAGACAATGGTAGACAGTACAGGGTAAATAAATTATTATAAACTGTCAACCCTAAGTGCATAGGTGTGTACAGGAGGTATGCATGGCGTGTCTAGACATACACTAATGAATGATAACTGATTTTGACTGTGCGTCCTCCATTATGGACTTGCTTAAAATGTTATTTTACTGCTTATGTAGCTCAAAATAAAGAGAATGATGGTGTTTATTCTCTTTACTGCTTATGAAGCTCAAAATAAACACTTGAACACTTTTGCCCTTTTTCTAACCGTTTTGATTAGAAATTTAGCTATGATGTATAACGGCCATCTTGTTAATCATGATGGCTCCTGGTTTTTGTGGCTGCATACTGTAAGTGCACGCTTCTGCAGTCTGCAATTATAACCTGATATGCTGTCCAGCTGATAACATTAACTGTATAGAAAATCAATGACGTTAGTTTGCTACAATCCATCTTCTAATAAAACCTGATTATGTAAAAAATAACAGCATTAAAAATGCATTAATATTTAGTTATGCCTTTACTTCTTTTCATAAACAAATCTAAACCCTTACCAGCTGACTGTCACCTAATTCGGTACTTGTTAGGTACCAAGTCCATGCAACTAAACTTCTTTTTGAACAGAGCTCCATATCTATATTATAATTAAGTTTGTAAAATTCTATCCATTTTTAACCCCTTCCCGACCACTGACGTACCATGTATGTCCGATCGGGAAGTCTCCCTTAGACCCTCGGACGTATATAGTAAGTCAGGGTCTCCTACTCTCCCTCCCGATACTCACCTCCCTTGCTGAACTCCCGCGGTGGTCTGGCAGGCCTTAAGCCTGCCTCGCCTTTTCAGGGGGCAGATACGATGACATTATCACGGTGTGTGATGACGTCATCACCAGGTGCCCCCCCCAGTGCCTGCAGTGACAACGAGGAAGGGGGGCGGGGGCTCCTTTGGAGCCCTCTATCTCACCAACCGTTTAAGTTTAAAAAAATTGTACCACTGGAAAGGGGAGAGTCTCCCCTTTTCAGTGGTGGCTAAAATTAACAGTTTTGTTGCCGGATCACGATTCAAACCCAGAGGTGGCTGACATCTTGTATGTCAGTCAAGCCCCCGGGTCACCCCCCACCCACTGAGATCCTCACCATATGTGTGAGGACATCAGTGGGCCAGTTAACCCCCTAGTTGCCAAGTGGAGATAGGGGGTTGGATCCTCGTATCTCCCGATCCGTGACCATGGCCTTTCCAATGATACCAAACATGACCAGGTTTGTTGTAAAAAAAAAAAGTAATTAAATTTTTTTATTTTTAATTGTTTATCTTGGGGGATTTAATTAAATAGGACTTAAGCTGGCATTTTAAAATGATAAGCATAAAATGGTCAAAATGAGCTCAGCGCACAGAGATGAACTGGCTTAGCAGTGAAAGGGTTAAAAAGCAAAAACATGTAAAAATTGGGTATTTCTAATCTCAGGACAAAAATTGAAACTATTTAGCTGGGGTCTTTTTGGGAGGTTGTAGATTTTGAGGATTAAATTTTGAAAAAGTGTGTTTTTTCCATTTTTTTCATCATATTTCATATTTTTTTGTAGTAAATTATATGATATGATAGAAATAATGGTATCTTTAGAAAGTCCATTTAATGGCAGGAAAAACAGTATATAAGATGTGTGGGTTGCATAAACGAGTAAGAGGAAAATTTGACCTAAACACAAACAGCGCAGAAACATGAAAACTGCAGCGGGCACTTTCGGACGGACTTTTGTAAAACCGCCCGGTCACTAAGGGGTTAATATTATGATTAGATTTAATAATGTTTTAACAGATATCAGCACGTTATTATTGTGAACGATCACACACATTAATGTTGGTGACGCTTTCATTCACTGAGCTTCAATTGACAGTGGGTGATGTGTATATACAGGATGAGTGTGCACTGCTTTTTGCTTATGTATTTATTGGTAAAAACTGGAAACAGAAGCATGTGAAGCCCATATCATTAGGGTATGCATGCAGTCATGGAACATTTTTTACTTGCAAACTAAACCAAATGGAAAAATCACTTAACACCACCTTTTGAAAGCTGATATTTTTTTTATTTTATTGAAAAAATACTGGTTACTTTTGAAAATTACGGGTGACCTTGGAAGCTCTTAATATTCTCCTCCTCCCCTTACAGTAATGCTTTCTATACAAAGTATAGAAAGCACAAATGTACAGTAGACAACCGTAGCATCTGAAAATGGATTAGGAGCTGAAGCAGCTGGAAATGGGTGATTGCAGCTTCGGTGGATTAGCAGGGGAGCTGTTACATTTAAGGAGCGAGGCTGCTTCACTTAACAACTCACTCCTAAAATGCTAACAGCTCAAGTGGAATCAGGCCTTTAACCTCCCTGGCGGTTTTCCCAAGTGTGGCACGGGGTTAAATTTCAATGCCGAAAACAGTAACCTCGAGCCACACTCGGAAGCAGGACGCCGCGATCAGACGGAGGTGACTGCGGAAGGACATCGAGGGAACGCAGGGACAGGTATGCATCAGCCCGAGTGGGGCTCAGGGTTACCGTTTTCGACATGGAAATTTAACCCCAAGCCACACTCGGGAAACCGCTAGGGTGGTTAATGGGAACCTGAAAGTTGGATCCACTCAGTGACTGGAGGTATATATAAACAGCTAAACACAAACCTGTTTTTCGGCTGGATGGAGTAGAGGTAGCATGCTCTATAACCGTTGAGACAGTTTCAAATCCTAGCCAGAGCACCTCTCCAGTAAGTGTCCTTGGAAGACACCTAAAGGTACATACTTGCTTACCCAGGACATATTTGAAAACGAGAGAAATCTCCATGTATCCTCCATGGTAAAATATTTTATTAAAAAAATAGATAAACTAAAATTGGTTATCCTTAGTTTTCCCAGTGCAGATTCCATATTACCCACACAATAGTATGGATGGACAGCAAACTCTGTTTAGTAAAACATGGCGCCTAAGTAAAGAGAGGTTTTTGTATGATAAATGAGACATCATTTATATAGGGATAGAATTCTTTTTACATTAATGCCGTTAGTCATACAATTCCCATCATGTGTTTTATACCAGGCACAATAAATGCTTTATATAAATCTAGAATCTAATGAAAGGACTCCAAGTGTTTGTAGAAAAAATGGTACAAGATGAAAAGGATAGAAAATATAACCATCACTACAATAATAGACTTTTTGTTTGTTTCAAGTTTTTCTTTCTTGCAAGCACAGTTTTGTTAGACTTTTATTAAGCAAGGAATTGATAGAACAAAATGTAACAGTTATGTTTATTTATAATGTTGATTTTATACTATTCTGGTCTCTTGCTTTTCATATCTACTCTCACCATTCAAGTCTTTTTGTCACTGTGCCTTCATTTTATTTATTTATTTACATTCTCAATTCTACTGGCACACATGGAGACATCAGGATATCATTTTACAAAGTAAAGCAGTAGTGGGAATTGTTTAAATTAGAAACTGAAATTAAGAAATTCATGCCTAGAGTTGAGAAAATATTTGAACAGTTACACACACACACACACACACACACACACACACACACACACATAGGGGGTTATTCAGAAAGCAACGAAATGTCGCCGACATTTCGGTGCTCACTCATTCCCTGCAATTCCCTGCACTTCGGGGAATCAAAGTTCTCCACCATGCAGTGAATTCAGCATTCACCACAGGGTCCCCAAAGTGCAGGGAATCAGCCACCGCAAACCTGCCGCACACCCGCCGTGGCGCACCCAACAAAATCCTGTCAGAACCACTGCAAAAAACACGGCAAACACATCGGAAAAAAGCAGACAAGCTGCTGATCACAGCGAAGACCAGCCGCTGGAAAAAGCCCACACGCTGACTAACGTGGTAAAAAAACAAAAAAAACATATGCTTGAAAGTGTCAAACTTGAAGCGCTGTTTGTAAAAAAACTACTGAATGAAAATGCCTGGGATTTACATAGAAGGTCCAATGAATGATAATAAAAAGGTCTGTTACAGAAAAAAGAGAAACCGCTGGAAAAAATGTTGCCGAAAAAATCCCGAATAATGCCTAAAAGATCCTAAAAGAAATCAATTCATAAAGAGACTTTTTACTGCAGATTAAAATAATAAATGGTTTAGAAGATATTGTATAATAACGGGAATATTTTTAACATTGAAGCCTATGGGATTCACCTGAATAAACCTGCCAAATGAAAACACCGAACAACAGGGCACTTCGGCAACTTTTCACTGCTGTTCAGTGTTCTCTAACCATTGCTTCTCTATGGGGGATTCCACTGCCTTCGAACAGGACCGTACTTGCTGGCTGTCATCGTAGGGGTAAATTCCCTGTTCGGTGACATTTCGGGCAAGATCGGCTCTCTCTGAATAACCCCTATAAAGTTCCATTTGAACTATCCTGGTGTAAAGTTTGCAAATCGTGTTGTTATTATGTGTAGACACGCTTTCAATGAATAGCAAACAATCCCAGGGTGTGGTTTTTTTAGTTAGGTTTTTAAATTTTTAAGACAATTAGGGCCAGATTCCAACAGAGCTATTAACAGTGGCTTGGAAATGGATAAAACCCGTGCGAGCCGCTACCAGTTTTCAGATCACCATTAACGGCCCTATTCCAACTGAAATAAACCACTGTATCAGTGGCTCGAGGTGGAATATTTTGAAGTCGTGGCACGGTTAGTATCAGCCCCTGGATTCCATAGGATTCCACAGGCATAAGCAAAATCAATTAAGGCTCTGGTAGTTGGTGTCCTTTGCAGAACGCTGGTTCGAGACAAGAAGAATAAGTTACCACGGAATAGCTCATTCTCCATAGCTGCAAATTAACAGCTCCTATGCGTAGAATTGTGGCTTGGTTGTAATTGAGGCTTGAGCCGTTAAATTAACAGCTGGAGCTGGTATGTTTAACAGCTCTGTTGTAATTGGTATCTTGGTCTTTTATTTTTATATGAAAGAAATGGACATAAAAGCAACATGCTGGCAGATGGTAAAACATATATGTACAGTGTATTAATCTCATAGATTATTTCAGCAGTAAATTCCATATTGAAAGTACTGACCACACTTATAAGTACCCGGAGCACCATTTGGGTTTTATATTCTGAGAGTTTAGAGGACAGTTTGAGATCATTCATTCTGAAAGCGCTGCACTGAGGCAGTGGAAGCTAAAAGAAACAATGTCATAAAATGTAATCTAGTGTTAGCACTGTTTCATTACAGAGAATATACTATATACAAATATATTCTTAGAAATCCTGAGCTCTTATCTTGAGTGGCAGCCTACTTCAGAAAAATCAACATACACTCCTGCGTAATCTCACTGCCAGCTTCAGCTACAAGTACATTTTGAATCGACGTGTGTACTGTTTGACCTATGGATCCATGTCTATTGTGCAGTGTAGAGTTCATGGATGAATTGTGTCATAAATCATCATATTTAAATAATTGTTATACCAAAGAGGGAACACTAGGGGCAGTGTGAGGCTTCTTGCCCTGTATGGCTAGCTGTGATTAGGGATGAGCTGTTCGGTTCGATCAGTTCGGAGTTCGATCCTTTTCTCGAACTTTTTGGCGTGTTCGGTTCGAAATTATTTTTTTTTGAGAAAAGTATAAAAAATGCTTATAAAAATACTAAAAAATCTAGAAATAAAGAGACTCTTTACTGCAGAATATTATAAGCAACGGTTTATTAGATATTGAATTAAAAACTAATGTCTAGGTGCAAAGATTCTCACCTCTAAATGACCTGTGCTCTCAAACGGCGTAAACAACAGGTGTTTACTTAGTGTTTGGAAATAACATGTGCTTCTAATTAGTCCGGTCTCATGAATTTGATACATTGTACGCAGACTGGGAGTGCTAGGTGTCGTGTGTGGGACTGTGATGGCGATGTTTAAATACATCCTACAAATCCGCCACTTACCGGGCAGGCTATGGGGACCTCCTAGGCATGATATTTGAAGGAATTTTTCGTTTTTATTTTTAACCCTTATTTTATGGAAAACTCACTGTTCCTTTAACCCTTTCACTGCTGAGGCATTTCAACGCTGTGTGCTGACCTAATTTTTACCGCTTTCGCTCATCATGTTTAAACGCGATTTGAAGCCACATTTTATTATACGACCCAGACATATTATATATCGTTCTTTCCGGCAGACTCGGCAGATTCATAATATATCATTTTTATATGTATACGTCATGTTCTGCTTGTATATTATAACAAAATATGCAATAAAACTTGAATTTCAAGTTGAATTTGAATAATCATCTGCAGCGTGTAAAGTGTTTTTTTTTTCACCTTTTATCACATGAACATTTGCGGTTATTTTCTATGGGGTGCCCTTGTACAAAAATTTGAAATGGGGACTTATTAAATTTTTTGGGGGGAATTATGTGATTTTTAGCAAACGCACACCATAAAAAGAAATCATTAGTGCAGCATCATTGTTCACATTATAATTGAAATGTGAACAATATTGTTGCATTAATAAAAATAACACACAAAAAAATACATGTTTTTTTTATTTTTATTTTTTTACTTTACACCTGGTCATGTTGGGTATCATTCGAAAGGCCATGCTCAGGCCTTTCAATTGACACTCAACCATGACCACCTAGCTGCCACGGTTCTAGAGATATCGAGGTTCAAATGAACCCCCTATCTCCACCAGGGGATTCCAGGCAGCTAGGGGTTCCTGGGCTAACTGACGTCCTCACGCTATGCGTGAGGACATCAGGCAGTGAGGGGGGACCTGGGGTGAAGCTAGGCCGCACTTCGGCGCCGCAAGGCGCCGAAGTGCGACCCGGTGCCTAAGGGGTTAAAGCCAGGCACCGCTTAAAAGGGGAGACTCTCCAACAAAGCAAACAACTCCAGATTGCTAAACATGGTGATTTAAGACTCATGTTAAGTGACTTTCATCTAGTGCATTTTCATCTAGTACCTTTCTGTGAGCACCATTGCAGCTGGGGTTTAAAGGGTGTTCATGATATGTTTTACAGTAACCTATGTACAATATTTTTTTTAAATGCACTGACATCCCATATTACATGTCTATCTTGATTGATCTTAAGTGGAGCTAAAACCTGATGATATGTATTAAACACACATTTTTGTCACCAGTGTGTATATAATTGTGTCTTTCTGTACAGTTTTGAGGTTTCCACGTAAGATTATTTTCAAAAGATTCATATTAATAATGCACTTAAAGTACATTCTGTATGTGTTTAACATCCATACTGCACATGACCATCTTTGATTGGGCATCAGATTTGAGCCTTTTGGTTTATTGACACAACTTACTTTATATCGTTTCACTACAGGCTAATTATGCTGCTTAGGAGGAGTGTACAGAGACATAAATTCAGTTTTAGAAAGCAAATTAAATCTTAATCTGTACTATTAGATGGATTGTAGACATTCTTTCTCCGATACTGGTCCTTAATAACCAGTAACAGTGAATCGAGGCTAAGAGACACGTGACTCGGCTGTATTCATTTTCATAATTGCAAAGAATGCTGAAGAATATGGGTCATTCTGAGCAACGAAAGTGTTTCAGCATGCATTTGCCATTTTGAGAAAGACTTTGCTGAGGTGAAATGTGTGTAAATATATATTAGATTGGATTAACATATTGATATTATTAGACCAGATGCTTAAATCAGAGTATTGCAGTATGCAGAGATGCCCTTTTTATTTGTACTAAAGTTCTATATAAAAACACAAGCTGGAGAAAGCAGCATTAAGCTGCATTTTAGGATGAACCTATTTGATGACAGCATTAGAGCGAGGCACACAGGGGTCAAGTCCCAAAATAATAAGTATGGGAACTCGCCAAGATTTCTGCCCTCCAAATAAGGGTTGTCATCTCATCTTAACCCATCATACACACTCAAATTTTATATATATATATATATACATATACTAAGTCATATATTTTAATTGTTACTTAGAAAAACACCTGAACAAACAACTCTCAATAATAGTTTTCTAATATGTGAGTTGTGAGACCAGTGGGAACTCAGTTCCTTCACTATTCTTGGAGAAACAGTGTTCTCATGCATTCCTGCTTGACATGACCCCTGGAGGCACAATAACACCCCATACTTGGTGTTATGTTCCCTCCAGCCATGCCCACTGGTTATGAGAGTTCTACTCAGCCCTTTTGGAGTATAGGGTTAATCTGTTTGGCTCCCCGCCCCTGGAGTCTCGGTGTCTGATCAGACCTGTGACCACACGATCTGTACTGCCCTATTTATATGGCCTTTAGTGCTACAGTTCCTGGATCCAGTATAAGGTTCTCTTTGCTGTGTTCCTGCTTGTGAAATATTGTATTTTTGATCTCCTGGATTCTTGACTTCTGGCTACGTATCCTGACCATTCTTGCTTATAACCCCCTGGTACCGTATATTGGAATTTCTGGTTTAAGACTCCTGGCCTGGTATATTGACAATTCTCTTGCTTTATCCCATTTTGTGTTTTGTATGTGTGGTATTCAGGTTCTGGTTTGTTTGTACCACACTACAGTCTCTGTTGTTTGTTTCTTATTCTGGTGTTAGACCTAATCGCAAGGCATCCAGTGGTTTGTGCTGGTTGCAGCATAATCTGTTTCTAGTGAAGTCCTCCCCTGCAGGTTGTAGACTATATTCCTGTCTAGTCTGGTGTTCTGTGTATCTAGTGCAGCAATTTATTGTGTTTTTAGTGACCACCTCAAGGATCTCTTTCTGGTAGTATTGTTGCTAGATACTTCCTGTCTAGTCTGGTTTAACCCTGTCCTTGTGTATGTTTCCCACGCTGTACTCTGTGTAGATTAGAAGGCCATTCAAGGACCTTATCCCAGAGCAGGGCGTTCCTCGTGTGTGTATAATCTTGTCTTGTTATTTCTGTATTCAGTGTTCAGGGTTCTGCATAATGCAGAGAGACGCATACCGGCCTAAAGGGCTTAACATTAAACACATCAACAAGGTCCCCCCCTTTGGCTCCTGATGGGGGCCACCGTGACACTAGGGATGTGCAATTCGTTTTGTACCGAATCGCTTTTCGGACAAAAGTTACCATTTTCGTGCTTCTGAGGACATCCCGAATCCGAAATGTCGACCACACAAAATTTCGGATCGCTTCGAAATTTCGAGTCATTCGATTCGATACTTTGGATGATTCGAAATTTCAGGTCGCTTTGGTGATTCGGGTCATTCGGTTCAGTTGGTTTTTTGTTTTATGCTGCATTATTATACTGTAAAGGTGCTGCCCGGCAGTGTCCGGATTCATATGCTGCATAAATTATACTGTAGAGGTGCTGCCCGGCAGTGTGCGGAATCATATGCTGCATTGAAACCTATGGGTTAAAAAGACGTTCTTTAAAAAAAAGTTAAGAAACCTAAAATTTCACCAAAAAATGCTTAGAAAATCTTAACAGAATAAATAAGCAAAGGAACTTTCATTCTATTGGTAGTAAATTTACTTCCCATTCTTAAATAAGCAATAAAAAAAAAAATTCAATTAAAAGACCAAACTGAACCAAATCACAGAATCGGCAAAATGATCCAAATGCCAAAATTACCTGAATCGATCCAAAATTTCGAATCGCTATCGAATTGAAACAACCCGAACCGAAAAAAAACACCTGGGAAAAAAAAGAACCAAACTAAATTTTCAGAGGTGCACATCTCTACCCCATACTAAATTGCACCTGTACAGTTGCATGTCTGCTAACATGGTAAGCATGATTGCTTGCATGTGTAACATGGGCTGCTATACTGGAGGAACCTGCCTTAAATTTCATTTCAGGATGAACCTGCACAGACACTTGCTTAAAAACAATAAGAAAACAAATACTGTTCCCTTGTTGGACATCAATTCACTCAAACAGGCCATTCCATCCAGAGCCACAAAATTTAAATTCAAAGGAAACAATAACGACTCTTACTAGCATAAAACACTGGAAATAAAAATGATCAGTTAATTTAACAGCGCAAGAGAATGTAGTTCTTGTTTTTGTGCTCAATACCATGCCTTTAGATAAATATTCAGCATTATATTGTATATATGTAGGTTATTTCCCCTTCCCCTGCTTTTAGGTATGTTTCTTTTTATATATATATATATATATCTGCTGTTTTATGTTTGTGATTTCATGTCACCATCTGCTTTTAGGGCCATTGTGACAGAACGGCCACGGCAATGTATATTTGCGTTCCATTTTCTTACATTTCATTGCCCTGTATTTAGAGTAGAGTGTTGTGTGTGATACACCCAGGGAAAACAGCACAGTATATCTGTATGCAGCAGTTACAGTTACAAGTTTTATACATCGCTAACAAGTTCCATAGCATTGTGCAAAGGGTAAGATAGAATAGCCAAATACATACAAGTTGGACATTCAAAATAGTAGGAGAGAGGACCCTGCTGGAGAGCTTACAATCTAACCATTTGCCTGCTTCCACCCCCCCCCTCTCCCAGAAACTTGTTGGCACAGGATATCCCAGCCTTTGTCTGTAGTCCAGTGTGGGTGTGTGGGAGGGTTTTTGCAGCTTGGAAATGCAGGGGAGTGTTTCACTTTTGAATGGTTGTAAATGTTGAGCAATAAATAAAGGCATTCCAAGTTTGGTATTCACTCGGCAAGGATTACAGAACTAAGTATCATCTAGTCTGTGGAGGTACGACCTCCTTGTACAGTGGAAAGGGGGGAACCCAGAGGGAGGTATCGAGCATGGGGGTACCAAGATCCATAACAGCCATATTATATTTTATGCGCTAAAACGGGGATGCAAAGGTGGAAAACCTGCACCTGCAGGTTTCCCCTTTAGTGTCCCCATTTTAGAACCCCTGCCAGTTTTTGTCTTCTTTATGATTGTTTGAAGGCCATATACTGTATATTTATAATGAGAAAGTGTAAGGATATTAAGTATGACTCTGGTGCTTACTGTTCTTCTCACATGCAGTTTATATTTTTTCTGGTATTAACAAAATGGTGTTACCCATGTAAGTTAGTAAGATATATATTGTGTTGTTTATTACTAAAAGTTTACTTTTGTTGGTGTGGTTTCGTTTTAATAGGCATTTTACCTTTTGCACAAATAAGGATGTATCATGTGATGGGAAAAACTAAATTAGAGGGTTTGTGCATTTGAAGTTAGCAAAAAAATAAAGTAAAAGTGAATTCACTGAGGGAGTGATGGTAGTGGGGGTGCCTAGACACCATAGACCTGAAGGATCTGATTGGCGTAAGTAATGATGTGATGAATTTGATTTGTGAATGTAGGTCTAGATTTCATCTTAAGTCATTGGGCTTAGAAAAGATATTTGGCATTAGTATGAGTATAAAGAAGGTTAACTTGATGGAAATTCCTGAATGAGTGCACCTTGTTGGTTACCCAATGACCTCAGAGGGCGATGGCCATAACACAAGCCAGAATATTAAAATATTATTGGAGGGATTTGTCTTGGGTCTGGAACAGACGTGTTTGTCTATGATTTGTATAGTCTTACAAAAATGAAATTATTAAATGAGAGGGATGAATTTTTAGGGTTCGATTAAATGATGGGAGACAGTTAACCATCTGTGTGTGGCAAACAAGAGTAAGATAAGGTGCAATATGTGAAATTAAGGTAATTAGTTTGCAAACTGTATTGTAGTATGCTATAACATCAAATTATCCATAAACTCTCACATGTATGAAGAACTGTGCCTTTTGGGGGCAATTTTTTTTTATTTGTTCTTCAACGGCATAGACACTGCCAGGTACACCAAAAAAATCACACACACACTTTGCCCCCTCACACAGACACTCACAATGACACAATCACTGATTCACCACCTTCCCCAATGTGCTACTTTGTGCTGAGCTTACTGATACCAGGAGGCCTTCCACACAGGTGCAGGGACAGTTCTCTGTACAGAAACTGGACCCAACACTTTTCATGCACAAGTTTACAAGGGCTGTTGCTCCCATTCAACGTTTGCGTGGGTGGCTGCACCAAAGGGCACAAGGCAGTTGGCCTCATGCAGGTCCCCGATAGGGACGCATGGGACTTTATTTCAATGCCTCCCTCTGATCATTGCAACTTGTAATTGTAAACTATGCTGGCCGCAGGTTTCCCATGTTCCTGTAGTGCCCTGTGAGGCTGCACAGCTTGCACACCCTAAAATTTAGTTATGTTCATGAACACATAAGCTATACCAATGTGTCACGGATCCCCCTGATTACCAGAATAGTGGTCCCTTTACGCAGACCGCTCTCTACCCTTCCGATCCTTGAATGGTCGGCAAAACTAGAAAGACAATTAACCAGACAATAGATAAACAAGGGGTAACACCAGACAGAGGTATGGAATAGAGTATTGTCACGAATCCTTCTGACTACCAAGATATTGATCTCTTTATGTAGCTCACTTTCTACTCTTCCGATCCTTGAATGGTCGGCAAATCTATATAGACAATTAAGCAGGTAACAGATAAAGAAAGGGAAACACCAGACAGAGGTACAGAACAGAGTACAAGTCCTCCCTAGGACTTTAGTATTAGCAGAGGTAATCTGATGTGTGCTTAGGGTGCCACATAGACTGACCTCGGTACCAACGTTAAGGGCAGAACCAAGAGCAGAGTAAATGCCAATGCCAGGGGTCATACACAGGAGAGTTCGTTTGCCAATGCCAAGGGTCATACACAGGAGGGTTCGTTTGCCAATGCCAAGGGTTATACACAGGAGGGTTCGTTTGCCAATGCCAAGAGTCATACACAGGAGGGTTCGTTTGCCAATGCCAAGGGTCATACACAGGAGGGTTCGTTTGCCAATGCCAAGGGTCATACACAGGAGGGTTCGTTTGCCAATGCCAAGGGTCATACACAGGAGGATTCGTTTGCCAATGCCAAGGGTCATACACAGGTAATAGCCAAATATACACAAGAGCTCTGCGGGAGGTGAATACCACGTCAGGGCACCGGTATAATGGTGAGACTGGGTTTTAAACCCGGCGGGTCCGCGTCAGAACGCCAGGCCCCGCCCCTCGGCGTCCCACGTGAGCGCACCCGGAAGCGTTTACATTCGGCGCCTGGCCAGCGAGCAGCGAGGAAGCTGCTGCCAGGCGCCCCATCCCCTGACCCACCGTGACAGAACCCCCCCTCCAGGGGCGGCCACTGGACGACCCCCAGGGGCACGGGGGTGCGCCAAATAGAAGGCCTTCACCAGCCTAGGAGCATGGACTTCCGCAGCCGGTATCCAAGAACGATCCTCCGGACCGTAACCCACCCAATCGACCAGGTACTGCAAGGACCCCCTAGACATCCTGGCACCCAGAATGGCTTAACTTCGAACTCCTCCTCGCCCTCCACAGAGACAGGAGGCGGTGGAGCATGGACCTTGGTGTACCGGTTACATAACAACGGCTTCAAAAGGTTTACATGGAACACATTGTGTATCTTAAAATGGGGGGGTAACGCCAAAGCATAGGAGACAGGGTTGAGTCGCCGTAGAATCTTATAGGGGCCGATATACCTAGGAGCCAACTTCATGGAAGGCACTAAGAGCTTGATGTTACGTGAAGAAAGCCAAACCCTGTCCCCAACTTGATACACGGGTGCCTGCCTCCTGTGTCTGTCGGCCTTAGTTTTCTGGATGGCACTACTCTCCTCCAGTGCCCGTCTCACTCTCCCCCAAGTCTCTTTCAATGATGCCAGTTGCTCATCTAAAGCAGGAATCGTGGTATCAGGAAACGTGGCGGGGAGCACGGGAGGATCAAAACCATAAACAGCGAAGAAAGGAGAATGTCCTGTGGATTCACTCACTGCGCTGTTCAAAGCATATTCTGCCCATGGTAGCAGGTCTGACCAGTTATCTTGTTGTTCTGAGATAAAGCACCTGAGATATTTCTCTATATTTTGGTTTGCTCGTTCTGCTGCTCCGTTGGTCTGGGGGTGATAAGCCGAAGAGAAAGAGAGGTCTATCCCCACGTTCTTACAAAACCCTCTCCAGAATCTGGAGATGAATTGGGTCCCCCTATCAGAGACAATCTCCAGAGGGACACCGTGTATGCGGACCACGTTGGCAATGAAAATGGGCACCAGTTCAGCTGCCGAAGGTAGTTTCCGAAGAGGAACATAGTGGCCCATCTTGGAAAATCGATCTATGATCGTAAGTATCACTGTATTCCCTCTTGACTCAGGTAACTCTACTATAAAATCCATGGCTACATGTGACCAGGGTCGTTCGGGGATCGGCAAAGGCTGGAGTAAGCCAATGGGTGCTGTTTTGGGACTTTTATGCCTTGTGCACACTTCGCACACGGCAATGTAATCTTTGACATCTCGGCGCAACGTGGGCCACCAGAGGAGTTTACTGATACTAGACACAGTCTTGGTGATACCCATATGCCCAGAAGTTTTATTATCATGATAGATGTTAAGTACCTCCTCTCTTTCGTTCTCAGGTACAAAGAGTCTCGCAGGAGGTTTTCCCCCAGGAGCTGCACCCTGGACGGTCTGCAACCTTTTCATTAGAGGAGACGAGACACTAATCGTGGTAGCGGCTATAATCCTTTCCTGGGGTACAATGGGATGCTGATCTTGGATATTATGTTCATAAGACTCATACTGTCTCGACAATGCGTCTGCTTTAATGTTTCTGGACCCAGGTCTATAGGTAAGCACGAAATTAAAACTTGAAAGAAACAATGACCATCTCGCTTGTCTGGAATTTAAACGTTTGGCATCTCCAATGTACGTGAGATTCTTATGGTCGGTTATGATAACGATGGGGTCCTTAGACCCCTCTAATAAGTATCTCCATTCGGCCAAGGCCGCGATGACTGCTAACAACTCTCTATTCCCAATGTCATAGTTCTTCTCTGCCGGGGACAACTTCCGAGAATAGAAGCCGCATGGATGCAAGGGTTTGTCAGGAGCCTCCCTTTGGGACAAGACTGCACCAAGACCTAGTTCGGAGGCGTCAACTTCTACTTGGAAAGGCAGAGCCGGATCTGGATGTCGGAGAACAGGGGCAGTAGTAAATGCTTGCTTTAGTGCCTCAAAGGCTTGAGTGGCTTGAGGTGTCCATTTCTGATTTCCCACCCCTTTCTTTGTCATAGCCGTGAGGGGAGCCACCAAGGCCGAAAAATCTTTAATGAACCTTCGGTAATAGTTCGTAAACCCCAGAAACCTCTGAATGGCTTTAAGTCCTTGGGGTAAAGGCCAGTCAAGAATAGCTGAGAGCTTCTTAGGATCCATTTGAAAACCCTCAGGGGTTATTATATAACCAAGGAATTGCACAGTTACTATGTCGAATAGACATTTTTCTAGCTTACAGTACAATCCAGCCTTCAATAGTTTTTTCAATACTTGTTTCACGTGGACATGATGAGTGTCCACATCAGGAGAGTATATCAGGATATCATCCAGATATACTATGACGAATTCTTGCAGAAATTCCCTTAGAGTGTCGTTTATAAGGTCCTGAAAGACGGCTGGCGCATTACACAACCCAAAAGGCATCACCAGGTATTCATAATGCCCGCTACGTGTATTAAAAGCCGTTTTCCATTCGTCTCCCTTTTTAACCCTGACCAGGTTGTACGCTCCGCGTAAATCAAGCTTAGTATAGACACGGGCCCCTTTTAATCGGTCGAACAATTCTGTTATGAGAGGTATGGGATATGCATTTCTTATAGTGATCCTATTCAAACCTCTATAATCGATGCAAGGTCGCAGATCTCCCTCTTTCTTGGAAACAAAAAAGAAACCTGCTCCTGCTGGAGAGGAGGACCGGCTAATGAATCCTCGTTCCAGATTCTCCCTTATGTATTCCTCCATAATGTCGTTCTCTCTTTGTGATAAAGGGTATACGTGACCCCTAGGAGGCATCGTACCGGGGAGTAAATCAATGGCACAGTCATATGGACGATGTGGTGGTAGGACCTCAGTCCTGGCTTTAGAGAACACCTCCTTTAATGCCAGGTAACATTCAGGGACCTCTGTGGACAAAGGAGGGGCTGTGGCTATATTGAGGCTACCAATCACATTGACTCTGCCTAGGCACTTAGACTGACAACTCTGACCCCAGCATTTTATGTCTCTCTGGACCCAATCGACAACTGGGTTGTGCTCTGTTAGCCATGGAAACCCAAGAACGACAGGACATGAGGGTGATTCAATAATTTGAAATCTTATTGTTTCCTGGTGCAAAAC
This sequence comes from Leptobrachium leishanense, assembly GCA_009667805.1. Classification (NCBI taxonomy): domain Eukaryota; kingdom Metazoa; phylum Chordata; class Amphibia; order Anura; family Megophryidae; genus Leptobrachium; species Leptobrachium leishanense. Next base: position 178,183,578 of record CM019067.1, on the reverse strand, counting down.
TCCTGTTTTCATACATACATCGACTGTGTCGTGAGTGATATGTGGACATGACAGGGGTTTACCATCTATGGCCTCCACCATTAGAGGTCTTTCCTTGAGAACCAGAGGTAGGAGGTTTTTTGCAGCAAAATTCTTATCCATAAAATTGCCTGAGGCCCCAGAGTCTAAGAACGCCTCAGTCTTGAGGTGAACCCCCTCCCAGGTTAGGGAGATCGGTAACAGAATCCTGGATTTTTTCTTTTCATTATCCACAAAGGAGGCATACAGAGAACCGATAACCTGGGTGTTTCCTGTTCTGAATCCTAATTTGCTATATTCATCCCTGCTAACCCTGGGTCTCTGAGGACATTGAAGGCGGAAGTGATCTGCCCCTGCACAATAGAAGCAGAGCCCCTTTTCTCTTCTGTGCGCTCTTTCTGCTTCTGAAATACCTGTCTTCCCTATTTGCATGGGTTCAACGACTGGCAAATCTGTTTTCACATTCTCCGAGCCACCTGGCGTACTGGTGTGTCTGGGTAACGAGGGTAAAGGAGGCAAGACCCTTCTGGGTCTATCTCTGGGGTGTCTCCTTTCCCTGATTTGATCGTCCATGGCTATACAGAAATCTATCAGGTGGTCCAGACTTTCTGGTAATTTTAAGGGAGCCAGCTCAAACATAAAAGCCTCGTTCAAGCCTTCGGTAAAGGCTAAGGTTAAAACGTCGTTCGGCCAAAGTACCTCAGAAGTCAAAGTTTTAAACTCTATGGCATAGTCGGCGACCCTCTTATTACCTTGTTTGATGTGAAACAAGGACCTACCCGCATTGGTAGCCCTTCTAGAGGGATCAAAGGTACGTTTTAACTCAGAGGTAAAACCCTCATAGTCATAAATGATGGGTTTCTTATTTTCCCACAACGGCGTAGCCCACAATAAAGCTTTTTCTGTTAAATGATTAATCAGATATCCTACTTTGGCTTTATCAGACATACAAGAACCTGGATTGTTCTCAAACAAGATCTCGAGTTGAGTCAAAAAACCCCGGCATAGGCTTGGTGTACCATCATAGCGTAGGGGTGCCTTCATACTAAGCCTATGTCCTTCAGGGGGGACGGAACTGACCCTAGGTAATACTGGATCTGGAGGGTTTGTGGTACCTGTATTGGACCGATTTAACAGGGTTTGCAGAGCGAGAGAAATCTGGTCCATCCTATGGTCCTGCTCCTCTAGTCTGGCTGCGATATGTGCCAACTGGTTAGAGAGGTCTGCGGGATCCATTGGCCCTGACGTAATGTCACGGATCCCCCTGATTACCAGAATAGTGGTCCCTTTACGCAGACCGCTCTCTACCCTTCCGATCCTTGAATGGTCGGCAAAACTAGAAAGACAATTAACCAGACAATAGATAAACAAGGGGTAACACCAGACAGAGGTATGGAATAGAGTATTGTCACGAATCCTTCTGACTACCAAGATATTGATCTCTTTATGTAGCTCACTTTCTACTCTTCCGATCCTTGAATGGTCGGCAAATCTATATAGACAATTAAGCAGGTAACAGATAAAGAAAGGGAAACACCAGACAGAGGTACAGAACAGAGTACAAGTCCTCCCTAGGACTTTAGTATTAGCAGAGGTAATCTGATGTGTGCTTAGGGTGCCACATAGACTGACCTCGGTACCAACGTTAAGGGCAGAACCAAGAGCAGAGTAAATGCCAATGCCAGGGGTCATACACAGGAGAGTTCGTTTGCCAATGCCAAGGGTCATACACAGGAGGGTTCGTTTGCCAATGCCAAGGGTTATACACAGGAGGGTTCGTTTGCCAATGCCAAGAGTCATACACAGGAGGGTTCGTTTGCCAATGCCAAGGGTCATACACAGGAGGGTTCGTTTGCCAATGCCAAGGGTCATACACAGGAGGGTTCGTTTGCCAATGCCAAGGGTCATACACAGGAGGATTCGTTTGCCAATGCCAAGGGTTATACACAGGTAATAGCCAAATATACACAAGAGCTCTGCGGGAGGTGAATACCACGTCAGGGCACCGGTATAATGGTGAGACTGGGTTTTAAACCCGGCGGGTCCGCGTCAGAACGCCAGGCCCCGCCCCTCGGCGTCCCACGTGAGCGCACCCGGAAGCGTTTACATTCGGCGCCTGGCCAGCGAGCAGCGAGGAAGCTGCTGCCAGGCGCCCCATCCCCTGACCCACCGTGACACAATGGTTATTTATCTACTTTTTTAAAATATTTTAGATACACGTACATTTCGCACAATTACACACCACACACATATACACAAATAAATTGCATTAATTTCAGTAATATAGTAACTGAAACAGATATTATCAAGATACAAAAACTGTTCAAAAACCCAAGCACTAGCAATGTTCATATCTAAGCATATTAAATGGAGCTCATAAGGGTCTGTTTCTGGCTAATTTAATTATTTGACTGGTTTCAAATTCATAATTTTGTTACTTTGTAGACTAACTAGATTCAAGTATTTAAAAGTGCCCTCTAATTCCACCCACATTCCTTCCATCATTTTCTTCCTGGAAAGTACAATGAACATGAATGAACATCTTCATGTGTAAATGAAATCCCAAGGTAACACAAAATAATGATTCAAAGAACCAAACAAAACAAAATAAAATATTGTCTAGCCAATGGATTAAGGAGAAAAACTATAGGGGTTATTCAGAGAGCACTAAAATGTTGGTGACATATCGGTACTCCCTTGTTACCCGCACTTCAGAGAATCAAATTCCCCGAATCTGCGGTGAGTTCGGCATTCACCGCAGGGTCCCTGTAGTTCAGGGAACGGTTCCGAAAATCGCATGAAAAATCATCAAAAATCCATCAGAAAACCGTTGAAAACCCCACCGGTAAGCCGCCGATACAATCCATAAAATCGGACGGATCCGAAACGCAGCAGAAAACCCACCGGGCGTACCCGACGATCTTCCGCAATCCTGCTGAACATGTCCGAAAAAGCCGACGATGTTCCAAACACAGTGGCCATTGTCTATACACCATCACAATGGAGTTGGAATGAAACAAACACAATGTGCTTTAACCCCTTAGTGACCGGGCGGTTTTACACAAATCCGTCTTTTAGTGACCGCTGCTGTTTTTACGCTTCTGCACTGTTAGTGTTTAGGTCAAATTTTCCTCTTACTCGTTTATTCAACCCACACATATTATACACCCTTTTTCCCGCCATTAAATGGACTTTCTAGAAATACCATTATTTCCATCATAACGAATAATTTACTATAAAAAAAAATATGAAATATGAGGGAAAAAAATGGTAAAAACACACTTTTTTGTAATTTAATCCCCAAAATCTACAACCACCCAAAACGACCCCGGCTAAATAGGTTCAAAATTTTGTCCCGAGACTAGAAATACCCAATTTTTACATGCGTTTGCTTTTTAACCCCTTCACTGCTGAGACAGTTCACCTATGTGCGCTGCGCTCATTCTGACCATTTTGTGCTAATTATTTTTAGATGACAGCCTAGGTCCTATTTAATTAAACCCCCCCAGACAAAAAAACTTTTAAAAAAAAAACATTTTTTTATTTTATTTAATTTTTTTATTATTTTTTTTATTTATTTTTTTAAATTTTGTTTTAAAACCAAACCTGGTCATGTTTGGTATCATTTGAAAGGCCATAATCAGGACTTTCAAATGATGGCAAATATGACCACCTATCGGGAGATAAAGGGATCCTTAGGATCCCCTTATCTCTACATGGCAGCTAGAGGGTTAACTGGCCCACTGACATCCTCACACATATGGTGAGGTTGTCAGTGGGTGGGGGGGGACCTGGAGGCTTGGCTGACATCCAAGATGTCAGCCCCCCTCCAGGTTTGAATTGGGTTTTGGCGCCAATTGGCGACGCAACGTGATCCGGCGGCGAAACGGTTAATGCCATACACCGTCTCTCCCCTCTCCAGCGGTGCAAACGGCATCTCCCTAGCTTCAATGGTTGGGGAGATAGAGAGCTCCGAAGGAGCCCCCCCCTCCCCTCCATTGAAATGCATGGGGACGCCTGCTGATGACGTCACCACGCAGCGTGGCGACGTCATCAGCCTCGCCTGCCCATGTAAATCACATGGGCAGGCTTCCTCCCTGCCAGATCGCCGTGGGATCCGGCGAGGGAGGTGAGTATCGGGCGGGAGGGGGATTAGGCGTCGCTGACGTACCCTGTACGTCTTCGGGTCTAAGGGAGACCCGAGGACAGGACGTACAGGGTACGTCAGAGGTCCTTAAGGGGTTAACTGCAGATTGTCAGCTTTAATTTGAGGGTATGTACATCCAACTCAGGTGAACGGTGTAGGACTTACAGCAGTTTGCAGATGTGCCTCCCACTTGTTAAGGGACCAAAGGTAATGGGACAGAATAATAATCATAAATCAAACTTTCCCTTCTTAATACTTGGTTGCAAATCCTTTGCAGTCAATCACAGCCTGAAGTCTGGAATGCATAGACATCACCAGACGCTGGGTTTCATCTCTGGTGATGCTCTGCCAGGCCTCTACTGCAATAGTCTTCAGTTCCTACTTGTTCTTGGGGCATTTTCCCTTCAGTTTTGTCTTCAGCAAGTGAAATGCATGCTCAATGGGATTCAGGTCAGGTGATTGACTTGGCCATTGCATAACATTCCACTTCTGTCCCTTCAAAAACTCTTTGGTTGCTTTTGCAGTATGCTTTGGGTCATTGTCCATCTGCACTGTGAAGCGCCGCCCAATGAGTTCTGCAGCATTTGGCTGAATGTGAGCAGATAATATTGCCCGAAACACTTCAGAAATCATCCTGCTGCTTTTGTCAGCAGTCACATCATCAATAAATACAAGAGAACCAGTTCCATTGGCAGCCATAAATGCCCACGCCATGACACTACCACCACCATGCTTCACTGATGAGGTGGTATGCTTAGGATCATGAGTAGGGATGAGCTGTTCGGGTTCGGACGGTTCGGAGTTCGACCCGAACTTTGGCAGTTCGAAAGTTCGCGAATTTCGAACTTTTTGGGTCTGTTCGGTTTGAGTTCGAAAAAATAAATAAATTTTGAAAAAAGTATAGAAAATGCTTAAAAAAATACTAAAAAATCTAGAAATAAAGAGACTCTTTACTGCAGAATATTATAAGCAACGGTTTATTAGATATTGAATTAAAAACTAATGTGTACGTGGAAAGATTATCAACTCTAAATGACCTCTGTTCACAAACGGGCATAACACCAGGTGTTTTTAGTCTGGCAATCAATTTGATACATTGTACACCATACTGAGGGTGGGGTGGTGTCTGCTTCTGATTGAGATTTGAGAATTAATTTCCCTAAAACATCCTAATATGCTGCATTTAACCCTTTCGCTGCTGAGGCTTTTCACACCTCTGTGCTGAGGTCATTTTTACCACTTTCGCTCATCAGTATTAACCGCGTTTTGTAGCCATATTTTGATATATGACCCAGACATATTATATATCGTTCTTTCCGGCAGACTCGGCAGATTCATAATGTCTGTATATTATAACACAAATGCAATAAAATTTGAATTTTCAATAATTTATTATGTGTAAAGTGTTTTTTTTTCACATTTTAACATGCGATCGTTTGCGGTTATATTTTGTATGGGGTGCGCTTGTTAAAAAAATTAGAACTGGGGTCTCGTTACATTTTTTTTGGGGAAAATTTAGCTTTTTTAACAAACGCACCGCATACAAAAATCGTTAGTGCAGCATTATTGTTCACATTATAATTGAAATGGGAACAATATTGCTGCATTAACAAAACAAAAACAATTATTTTTAGATTTTTTTTTTAAAAAAAACATTTTTCATGCTCTTGTTTGGTATCCTTGCAAAGGCCATGCTCTGGCCGATCCATCGATATCAAATATTAACCCTAGCTGCCACGGATCGGGAGATAGGGGGTTCATTGGAACCCCCTATCTCCACCATTGGTGGCAGCTAGGGGTTAACTCCAGGACTGGCATCATCGTGCTATGCACGATGACGCCAGTCCTCAGGGGGAGTTCCTGGAGGCTTGGCCGACATCCAAGATGTCGGCCAGCTCCAGGAGAGGATCACGATCCGGCGCTTTTCAGCGCCGATTCGTGATCCGGCTCCCCAGGGGTTAATCACAGCCACCGAGATGGCTCCCCAGGGGTTAATCACAGCCTCTGAGATGTCAGCCCGCACCGGGGGGCGCAGCAATCCGCCAGAATCCGCTCAGCGCGTCCATAGCACAGGAGAACCACTTGGCTGGACTAGCTATTACTATATAAAATAACTCGTGTGCCAGTTGAAGTGCATTACGTTAATACAGTACTGATGAGCAGTTCATATGAATTGTTCATATTATTGAGTTAGTCTCAATTATTATGCTAAATCAGGTGGCCATTTCTTTATGTATTTCTTAATAATTTTACCAGGAAGGATACATTGAGATTTCTCTTGTTTTCAAGTCCTGGGTTCAAGAACATTGAAATTTTTACAGTCATTACAGAAATACAAAGTAATAAATGCACGATATAACAAACAAAACACAAATATACAGGTTAACACAGAAAATAAATATGTAAGAAATATAATCATTATGTTACATGTTTACAGGTGCATTCTGTATCGAGGTATATTAATAAAGCTCTCTTGAGTGACTTAAGACTGGGGGAAGATTTGATGGTGGTTATCCTTGGTTTGGTCTAAATTTAAGATGGAATAAAATTTAGGATTGATAGGTATAATGTAACTGAAGGACTTGATAAAGAACGCTTCGCTCATGGATGGGATGGTAATATTATTCCATCTTGGACTCAGTGTTTATCCTTGGTTTGGTCTATCACGGGTGCATTTAACATTTGTTTAGGCAATTGGACTATAATTCTGTGTTACTCCAGAGGTAGCACAGTGCATTTTTCTTCTTGGTGCATAAAGTGAGTAATTATGTTTATTTTTTTCTTGTTTTTATTCCTGCACTCTTTCTAAGCACTCGCTGCTGTATATTTTTATTTAATCCTCAATTGAGCTATCGGTGGATATAAAGGCGGGAAGAATTCCTGATGTAAAAACTGTAAAAAGTGGCATTCTAACCATAGAAAAAAAATCTATATTTCTGAGTTCCATATTGAATGCACATACCCACATTGTTCTCATTTTTACACATTACGCTGTATGTTGTTATTTTGCATTTTTGGCATATAGTTCTATAACACTGGGTTTCAGTAAAAATTGGATTTATTACATTTTACATATTCTGTTTATAGACCCACATCTGCATAACAACTAATATTAAGGTATTTTGATGTATTTTTGATGAGTTGAAACAAAAAAAAGAATAAAACTGTCATCACAATTTCTAACATTTTTTGTGTTTTTAAAATGTTGGAAACGAAAAACTGATGTATTCTTAAGCATATAGTGTGATATGATACACTGAATGTAAAGGTGCTAAACTATTCCCTTGAATGTAAAACAAATGAATTCCAAGCAATTGTGCGTTCCAGCATTGTCACATTTTCACAGTGAGAATAGGTTACGGTCTAATTCCGTACCAATTATCTAGCCTTATCCACAAGTATGTATGAGCAGCGCCTCTTTGTTTAAAACATGTCAGTGTAGCATTTAGCAGCAGAAAAGGAACCACTAGATCATCTGTTGTCTGCACATTTTCTGACTTTTGGAAAATCCTTGTCTAAAGAAAGTTGATTTTATTTTATAATTAAGAAAATATTTGTACAGTGTTACCTTACAGTGTTTAATTTTAAAAATAAATAAATACTACATATATATATATATATATATATATACTGATATATGTAGTATATGTAGTATTTATTTATTTTTTAAATTAAACACTGTAAAGGTAACACTGTACAAATATTTTCTTAATTATAAAATAAAATCAACTTTCTTTAGACAAGGATTTTCCAAAAGTCAGAAAATATGTTATATATAAAAAAAAACATCGTTTGGAGACTGGATTAAGAGTTAGCGTTTATTAAAATAGGGCACTTCTATTTGGAGCGGTGATTTGTGAGCGAGAGCTTGTGAGATCACTACACCTGGTAATCTGCCTTCACTATCTATCCCATCATTATTTCCAAAACAAGATTCTGTCCAGGTACAGGGTTTCATTATCAGGGCTATTCAAAGAGGTGAAAACCAGGAGAATGACTGGAGAAGTGAAAATTCTAGGTCAAAATAGTCAATCCAGAAAAATTCTCCCATTTATCGCACTTACCAAATTGGCTATTTGGTCCAGATTGTTTATTCTCCTGGCAATTCTCAAGGTTTTCACCTCTCTTTGAATAGACCTGTTTGGGACCAAAAAAAAAATCACTAGCAGGGATATTCAAAGCGAATAGAAAAGTCACTGCACGTTCGGTGACTTTTCGTTCTCTTCAATTCCATGCGATTTGGCGATCGCATTTCAGCGACCCTGCGGTGTATTCAGCAAGCACCACAGGGTGTTGTAGTGCAGGGAAAAGCCGCCACAAACCCGACGAACACTCACCGCAAAATCCAGCAACCGCACACCGAAACCAGCAAAAACATTTGGATTAACCCCGCCGAACATGCCAGAGAAAACCGAGCACCCGCCGATCAGAACACAGAGCAGTTGCTGGAAAAAGTCGACACCGCAGATGAATGGAGGGAAGAAGAAAAAAAAACGTACGCTTGAATATTTGAAAAGTGAAACGCTGTTTGCAAAGAAACTACAGAACGACAATGTCTGAAATTTACATATGAGAACCAATGAATGATAATAAAAAGGGCTGTTACAGAACAAAGAAAAGAACGATTAAAAAAAAAAAGAAAAAATTTTCCCCCAAAAAAATCCCAAAAAATGCCTAAAAGATCCTAAAAAATCTATACATAAAGAGACTTTTTAGTGCAAAATATTATAATCAATGGTTTATTGGATATTGGATTAAAACGGGAATATTTTTAACATTGAAGCCTATGGGATTCGCCTGAATAAACCTGTCGAATGAAACCACCGAACAGCAGGGCAATTCGGCAACTTTTCACTGCTGGATTTTGTTCTCTGAATAGACGAAGCATTGCTTCTCTATGGGGATTTCACTGTCCTCGAACAGGCAACAAACAGGCACCGTATGTGCAGGCAATTCGCCTAGATTTGGCTAACTGCCTGCTCTCTGAAGAGCCGAATGGCCAGGAAAGGTAACTGTAAGCTGAACTTCACTGTTCGGTTATCTTTCGGATCTCTTTGAATAACCCTGCATGTAGTTGGGCATTTCCACCAGTTACACTGTCTGGATAAATGCACTCACATAGAATATTATTATGCCTCAACTCATTGGCTGAAGACGTGTAGTTTGTTATGTAGATCCAACCTTATCTGTGTTACATCCTCAGCCCCCGCTGTGCCCCCTGGGGGGTCTGTGCAAGAAGGGAGACCGTTGGCTGGTCGGATGCCAGCACTTTCTGCTGGCAGATCAGCATCTGAGGGGGTGGGGTCAGGTGTGGTTACCAGGAGCCACAGGCTTTAAAACAGGGCTCTAGGAATGGCCTCATTGCCCTGTTGTGGAGTTATTCACGCACCGCTACTTCTAATATCTATTTGACTTTACTGTTGACGACCCTGCTTGTATGAGATCCCTTCTCCTGTTATTTGACCCGGCTTGGCTTAGACTACTCTCTCTATATTGTGTTTATTACGCTGTATCACTTGTTTTAGTGATTTAACCCCCTGCTGGTTGCTGGGTTGATCACTTGCTGTTTTGGGTTCTATCCCTTCAAGTTTAGGGGTATCGTTTGCAACCCTCCCGGGTCCTTTTTCCTAGGTTACAACTTATGTTTATGGTTTTGCTAAGACCACGATAACAATCTATTGTTTATTTCTGTTTTATGTTTTCTGCATCTCTGACTGCCCTGCACCTTGAATACTTCACGGACTGTCATTTCACGTCTGCTGTTTCTGAATGTTTCCTAGGTAATCTGTTGGTCTCGAAACCTTCAGAGTTTAGAGACAATTCAGTTAGTCCTTGTGTCTCCTTGTTACAGTCTGTAGTTTATAAACCTTTTTTGTATGATTCAAGCAGATACTTCTGTCCTCAAAGATCCCAACTCCGCTACTCTTGGGTAAGCGATAAAAATTCTGACATAACTATATAATTTAATTTTAATATCTTCATATCGTAGCATCACCTTCCCATAATTTAAGAACGGCACCTTATGATTTATATTCACTATTCGTCTCTGTCCTGATGAAGGTTTGCAGCGGTCATGTGCTTTTTAATAAATCATTGTCCACCAAAATAAATGGACTCTCCATGCTGCAACATGTCGTTTCATGCCCTATAGGTAAAGGAGGTATTTTGTTATTCAACATGTTTTGCTGTCCATATAAAGCGCACAGTCTACAACGTGCCATTCACCGTCTGTTGGAAGATGTGTCTATTTCAGTCTTTCATAATTGATGTACCTAGTGATTTGTTTTCAACAAGTCATTCTCTGCACACGCTAACATGTGCACCTTGTGAGGTCCTATCAAGAACTTTAATTTCAAACCAAGTGTATGCATGCCACATAATGTGCTGTCAGCATATCACTGCCTGTCAACTGAAATGTGAAAGAGTCATTAGAAGGTTTTTTTAACTCGTCCTGTACTTCTAGTACTAGTCAATGTACTCCATCTTATTTTAACACAGACATTTATTCCCTTTCTCTACCTTCTTCCCTTTCCCATTATATTATTGTATTCCTTATTATCTATTGTCTATAAATCTAACTATTCCATTTACCTATATATCTACTTTGTTCTGTATCTGTCTATCTTTATTATCTATATATTTCTAGATATATCTTTATCAACTACCTGTATAACTAACTCCATCATCGTATTAAACATTTTTAGAGTTTAGAGTAAATAGTTAATGGTATTTGCAAGTACTGTATGTGTATTAGATCATACAGATTTTTAAGCCCTTCCATATCTGGTGGTTTTCCATAACACCCACTGTTAGACACTAGTGATTTTATGGAAAATCACTTTTACAGTAGCCATACAGTGCAAATGCGCTGTATAATCTTTACAGCACATTTCCATACTGTTCGCACTTTTTGACAGGCAGAGGCTCCATCTGCTGGCCAAAAAACTCTAATGCCACTTTAATGCATCTGGGATTGCTGTGCCTCCAATAGGAGATGAACTCATGTCCCAGCTGTTCATACAGTTTTAGTATGTTGTCTGTAATGTCCGATGTGCTAAAACTTTATGGGCACATTTTGCAGCTTGTTGCAAATTAAATTTTGTTTACATTGCACCAGAAGAAGAGTAGATCAGTTTAACTCAATCTCGGACGCCTGCAAGTGGCTTTAATGATCGAGTTTAGTCAATCTTGGTAGTCAATCTACTCTTGATCACAATGGATGCCACATAACATACACAGGAGAGTTGAATGAAGTATAAGAAGGACAATGACATATCATGGAGAAGTATTAGCTTATGTTTCAGCATTTCATGCATAGCATTGGCAGTGATATTTACTATAACAGTAACGGCTTGCGATTGGTCTAGTAAACCATAGTATTAAGCATTCTGCAAAGAGATACCTCTCAAAATCCTTATTGACAGACTATGCATGTGTGCTGTTATTAATAGCACTTGCTTTTCAAAGCCCTTGCTAATGCTTGAACTTATGATCTCTATATATTGGCCGCACCTCTAGCAATAGACAATTTAGCAATCAGCAAATCACATTTTCATATCGAAATTAATAAGAGACAATAAAACATCACCATGTCCCCCTCTATCCTTTCACTCTCATACTGCAAAATAATTGAAATATACATACTATCAGGGTTATTGAAAGAGCACCAGAATTTCGAACATTGAACGGAAAAACGACCTCAAAAACTGCCGAGAAAAACCCCAACGCATCCGAAAAAAGCAACCATCCGCCGCAAAACCGCCGAATAACCCCCCCAAACGCACGCATCTGAAAACAGCTGTCAATCCGCTGCAAAACTGCAGAAAAACCCAAACGCATCTGAAAAAAGCCAACGATCTGCCGAACACAGCACCAGTCAGCCACAGAAAAAGCCAACAAGCTGACTAATGGGGTAAAAAAAAAAAAAACACAGCTACTTTTAAAAGCTGTTTGCAAAAAAAATACTGGATGAAAATCCTTGGAATTAATATAGAAGGTCCTATGAATAATAATAAAAAGGTCTGTTACAGAAAAATACACTATTTAAAAAAAAAATGCCAAAACACCCCTGAAAATGCCAAACAAATCCAAAAAATTAATAAAGAGACTTTTTGCTGGAATTTAAAAGAATAAAGGTTTAATTGATATTGAATAAAAACAGGAATATTTTTTAAATTAAAACCTATGGGATTCACCTGATTAAACCTGCCGAATGAAACCACCAAATATCCGTCCATTTCACTGCTGTTTGATGTTCTCTGAATAGATTAACCATTGCTTCTCTATTGGGATCTCATTGTTGCCGAAGATCACCCGTATTTGGCAAATTGCCAGCTTTTGAATAGCCGAATGGCCACGAAATTGCACCATATGGGGAAATTCACTGGTCTGTGCAATTTCGGGGTCAGTTCGGCTCTCTTTGAATAACCCCTTATGAGCTTTCCTCCAGTAAAGACTGTGATTTGATTTTACTTTCCTCAATGTCGAATATGCCAATATTCTTTTTAACTTTCTTAAAAACTGTTTTAACCTTTACTGAAGAAATCATCCCCCAAAAGATTACAAAAAACGCTCACAAAACATTATCGAAAATAAACTCTTCTATGTTGTGACATTTTAGTTGATTGGGAGAAACCAGGTATCTTGACATTTCATTCTTCTTTTTTAATTTATGCGGCTTATTAAAGGGACATTCTAGTGATAATAAGAAAATCACCTAAAACGATTCATTCGGCGTTAAAACAAGCATCTTCTTAATTCACATCCGTTATTTATTTCCTACGATTAGCTAGTTATTCCTGTTTAAAAGAATGTGTGGGTTTCTCTTTCTGACCTAAAGCTATTTACTTCTGCCATTGTACCAGCTTCTACTGTGAACTGCTTTATGAATCGTGATGTGTCGGAGCATAGGGCTTGGCTGAAAATTAAAGCTCATGCGGATGTAAATTTGAAAAATGCTGGTTTTAGCATGCTAAATTCATTAAATTACAATTAAAAAAAATATTAGAAGGTATGGCTGCTTTTTGTATGTTTCAATTGCACCAGTCCAGTATTGGATTTGGTTCATATAGAATTGATTTGTTGCTGTCAATGAACCTGTGTGCAAGCAACACCACTAATCCCTTACCCCTCGGCCAAGGAGGAGTTAATTGGAGGTGGGCTTTTGGAAAGGCTAATCAGCATGCAAAACCTATGCAGAAGATTTATTTTTTTTTACTCACAAAAACTCTGTTTGCTACAAATATATATATTTTAAAACTATTTAAAAATTAGCACTAGCATTCAGCGAGAACCTACATATGCATTTTAGTTAGACTTGGCCTTTTGTCATAATTTATGTGCCTCAACATATGCCTAAACAGAGTTCCTGAATTATGTCTTCATTGAAGTAACGGGAAACACATATTAAGTCTAATTAAGTTAATTTTACCGTGTTTGAAAGCTGGAAAATGCCCCCCTCACTATTGACATTAAATAAAAGGAAAATCTCCAATTCTAAATATCCAATTTTCAAATGGCATTTACTGGTCAAAAAAGTTGTCCATAGTTTTAATTTAATCACTGGCTCATTTATAGTATAGTAGTATATATAGTTTTATAGTATAGTTTCCTTAACAACATATGACTAAAACTGGCATTTACTGTTATTCACATGGATTAGAACGTAAGTGGACTTTGTAATCTACCATTTAAACAGTGTATTAATAAACACGTGCATACAGGGCTGGATTTATAACTAGGCAGAGTAGGTATGTGCCTACAGGCACCTGTCACAAAGGGGCAACTTGCATTTTTATTTGTTTTACAATCTACAATCATTTAGACCCCTGTATCTATGGAGCCCTAAGGACTAGAGGGACATATGAGGCATCATTGGAAATGCCAGATTATGGCATTTCTATTGATATGAAATATAAACAGGGTTGATTTATGTAAAAATAAAATTATAGGTTTCTCTTTTTTTTTTTCTAACACCGCACTATTATTCAGTTTACAATATTAAATTGAACAGTAATGCTACGCTAACTCACCTTCTCATTTCCCACACTGATGGCAAGTGTGGAGCTGATGATGCAACGCATTTTTTCATCGACAACCTAGACCGTGGGACTGCAGTGTGGAGAGACAGGGGGACTTTGGAACCCGCATATCTGAATTGTACACTGCACAAGGTCAAGTGAGGTGTCTTTGGAAAGGTCAGAGTCTGGTCTTTACAATGATACCAAACATGACCCTGTGATGTGCACAAATAAAAAAATGTAAAAAGGTAAATGATAAATTATATTTCTCTATATTAGGGCAGAGGCAATATATGCTTTTACATATATAAAAAACAAACTCCACTAAGGAAGCAGATTCTGTCCCTCCTTTTGCTTTGAGTACATATAGAGACAGTGTTTCAGCTTTTTTAACATTGATTTTTTTTTAAAAAAAAATTCAGTTTGCCCAAAATAAAATTTTAAACTCATTTTGGCTGGGTTTTTTTGGGGAGGGGGGGGGTGCTCCACATTTCTGTGCCTACAGGCTCCTATGATGCAAATCCAGCCCTGCGTGCATATGCTAAATGATGAGATGCTCAAGATGACACATTTGAATGATAACAAGCACAATGCCATCACTAAGAATAATATACAACTACGACCTACATCAATCCTTATACAATATAGATACAAGGTGATAATTTATGTTTCATATACTGGCCTCATGCCCACGTACAGATATTTTATATTATAAAGCTGCATCAGTAGAAATATCCATAAACATGATATCTAGTCATTGACATTTACTGTATTTTACACAAATGTCATTTCTGCCTATATGTTTATGATGCGGACCCCATTTGAAATTGCGCAAAATAAGGGTCACCATCAAGAGGTTAGAACGTTTCATCAGAAGATTAATAAATTAAGTTGTACAATTGTAAGTTACTTTGATCTTAAATGCTATGACAATATCTCTTCTCTATCACCATAAAGCGCTTGGAAGTGAATATGTTTAAGACTGGACTTCTTATAGTTAAAAGAATGACTAGCTTTTGTCATGCTATGGTTTTAGGCTAGGGTCAGACGAAAGCATTTTTCCCCGCGAACGTGAAAAAGTGCGTCCTAACGCATTGAAGTATTTTTTCACGGAATGCGCAAAAACGGTCAGACAACGCGCATTTTCGGGCGTGATTTTGTACGGAGCGTCAATAAAACTCTTTTTGCGTCTGGACGTTATGTAGGCCGGACATTAGCAGTGTCTGACATCTCCTAATCACGCACACACGCCGCTATGCCGCAGTTGCACACTCAGTACGTCAGTACTAGCGGTTCAGCGTTCTCAGAAAAATGCGTTCAAATTCCACTTGCGTTGCACGGCCAGACTTTTGTGCGGCCGTACATCGTATATTGGCCGTCATCTGCTGCTAGTGCGGCCGTAATTATGTGCACCAGAACGCACGTTAAAAGTGCGCTGGTCTGACCCCAGCCTAAACTTACAATTAAAGAAAGTCTAGTGGTTTTTAAAGTAAACCATAATAAATCTAGTCTGATAAAAGAAGCATTTGAAATGATTTACTTATTTTCTTCCTACAAGTAGTTAATCCAATTTATACAGCGGCCTTCAGAAAACTGCAGAATGATCATATTTTCATCATCTTCCTTGTTCACAGTAGAGGTGGAAGTTCATGCTGTTCTGTGCAGAGCATAATAGACCATTGATATAGGTTACAGAATTAAGAGAAAGGAAGACAGAAAGCTAAACCGTTAAACCCAAAATGTGCATTCACTTTCCTATTTCAGCTAAAAACAGTAAAAAAAAATTATTCAGTAAGCCTTTTAAAAGATGTTAACCCTCTCCCGCCATGGGGCGTGCTATGCCGTCCTCACAGCGGGTGGGTCTAAAAGCTGCCCCGCCGGCTCCCCCTACCCACATACAACCCGTCCACAATGTACACACACAGAACACGTCATTGGATGCAGAGTGACTGCCTGAAATCAAGCGGTCTCCCGGCAGCCAATGATGTGCTCGGCCTACAGTCAGTAAGCCCTTTTTCACAAGCAGAAGGCTCCCTCTGCTGCCCAAAAATCACCACTGCATCAGTAAATTAGCTAGAACTCTGTGATTCTTCTCTTCAAAAACCCAAGAGAGCGCAAATGGTTCCAGCACATCAGCTGCTGTCTCTGATGTGATGAACATTTAGAGGCATATTCTGGAGCCCATCTGGCAAAAGGAGTTCAACTGCAATAAATTAAATAAATTTTCATTGCTCCAGATTTGGCAAAATTGAGTTAACTTTATCTTGGACACCTGCACCTCAATCATGGTAGAGACGAGGTTAAAAAAAAAAGTAATGTGTAGCTAGGCTTAATTACAAGGGCTTCTAAAGTTCTCACTTTGACTATGAAGATAGATTTGTGGTGGAGATGTTATGGTTCTGCATGTACATTTCAAACAGAACCATTAGATCAGTGTTTCCCAAACCTGTCCTCAGGACCCACTGACACGCCAGGTTTTCCAGATATATCACCTGTGCTGTGCTTCGGATGATTTGCTGTTCAGTGATTGCAGGATTAAGTCTGCATTTCCCCAAGGTGATCTGCAACATGCGGCCTGGTTGAGGGTCCTGAGGACAGGTTTGGGAGACACTGCATTAGATGCATTTCTTCAATAATATCCTGGATTATTTTAATTACAAATATAAACATATTATTTACTTTTGGTATCCCAGCAGATGCTTTGGGTAGTTTTGTGCATTTATTAAATAGGGTGGGTGAAGAAAACACTCTATGTAAGAAACAATATCAGGGCTATTCAAAGAGCTCCGAATTGCTGGCGAAAGGTAACCGAACGCGGAAATTCAGCATACGCTTACCTTTCCTGGCCATTCGGCTATCCAGAGAGCAGGCAGTTCGCCAAATGCTGGCGAATTGCCTGCACATACAGTGCCTGTTCGTTGCCTGTGTGAGTGCAGTGAAATCCCCATAGAGAAGTAATGCTTTGTCTATTCAGAGAACACAAAACAGCTGAGAAAGGTTGCCGAAATGCCCTGCCATTCGGTGGTTTCATTCGACAGGTTTATTCAGGAGAATCCCTTAGGCTTCAATGTTAAAAATATTCCCGTTTTAATCCAATATCTAATAAACCGTTTATTATTTTATTCTGCAGTAAAAAGTCTCTTTATTTTTAGATTTTTTTTTTAGGCATTTTTGGGGAGTTTTTTGTCAACATTTTTTTTTTCGTTGTTTTTTTTAAATCGTTTTATCTTTTTTCTGTAACAGCCCTTTTTATTATCATTCATTGGATCTTATATGTAAATTTCAGATATTTTTGCTCAGTAGTTTCTTTGCAAACATTGTTTCACTTTTCAAACCTTCAAGCAAGCTGATTTTTTTTTTAAACTCCATTCGTCTACAGTGTCGGCTTTTTCCGGCAGCTGCTCTGCGCTGTGATCGGTGGCTGCTCGGGTTTCTCCGGCATGTTCGGCGGGGTTAATCCAGATGTTTTTCCGGGTTTCGGTGTGCGTTGGCTGGATTTTGCGGTGAGCGTTCGGTGGGTTTGCGGCGGCTTTTCCCTGCACTACCACAGCCCTGTGGTGCTTGCTGAATACACCGCAGCATCGCCAAAATGGGATCGCCAAATCACACCGCATTGAAGAGAACGAAAAGTCACTGATTCGCTTTGAATAACTCTGTATATCTTTAGGCATGTGAGTGTTTCATTGAATGCGACAATATATTTGAATGGAAAGCTTTAGTTCTGAAATAATTGCAGTAACCTATATGCTTCCAGGGAATAAAAGATATCTTTCAGAAACGTACTGAGGTTTCAGTAATAATGAGGGCCTTAAAGACACATAATTAATTTGCTATTGAGCTTACGCCGTCGGATGAATGCTTAATTATCAGGGTTACAGAGGCCAAAAGTCTGGAAGAAGTGTATTGATATCTAGGAATCTTCATGCATTGTATTTGAATATTTCACAATTTCTATGACAGCAATGAGGCATTTACATGCAGATGTGTGGGTGGCACAAAATAATGTTTACCAGATGAGCATTGGTGTCTTAACAGTAGCCTTCCTTTTAGAATTAGCAGCTGTCTGATCCACCACCGTCCTGGATAAACAGAAGCATCTGGGAACTCTATGCTTGTTAAAAAAAAACTCAAGCGGTATTATCAAACGCCACGTCTGCTCTAATGTATGATTTATTGTTAAAAGTGTGGTATGATGGTCTTGATGCTGACAGTATGGCAGCACTGTACGTCCTGTCTGTCTGTGTCCCCTGTTTAAGGCTTCTCTTGCATAATAGCTTCAGCTAAGCAGATGTTGAGACATCCAATAGTGACTCTTTATCTGATTAGTATCACTAGTGAATGGCTCTGACCAGACGTTCCCAAACACAGATGTGCCTTTGGTCATTAATTCATGTCAATACAGACAATTCCGTTCCAAAGAATGAGACAACACAGCTATTAACCCGCTAAACTCAGAATGAGAAATCTGCAGAGCAATTAGTGGAATTGAATTCATGCATCTTGTTTATTCTATCTGAGAACTGACAGACAGCATCTAGTCTAATTATTTAATACATGAGGTTATGTCAGATTTAGGCCCTATCCCAAACATGTGAGCAATTACCTCATTTCAAGAAGATACCAGGAGCCCTCTTCCGTTAATGTACCAGGCAGTGTGTGATGAATTAACTCATTCTTTGATAATATGTGAATGGCAGAGATTTTTATCAGAGAAGTGCCTCTAATTAAAGGATCCCCAGCTGTTGCTATAGATGAAATAGTACATGCTTTGTGTCGAAATAGAGGTCTAGTTCTATTAAAGTGGTAATATTTTAAATTGGCTTGGCAACCCACAGGCCTTCAAATAAATAGAGAATGCATTTTTGGTAAAAGACGGACACAATGTTTCAACACCCTAAATAATTCAGGGTGATTTTTGGAATATATAATCAAACAATTGTGATGTCACCACTGAGGATTAAAATATACCTAAAACGTATCTTATCGCAAATCCCCTTCGACGTTTCTTCCTTTTTGGAATATCCTTAGCAGTCAGCTATATATGTTTAATTTTATTTCCTTTTTTTCTGAGCATGTATATGTTTTAACATCTTGGAAATGTGATAATGGTTCTCTTTTTACATTTTGTTGTGTGTCTAAATTTTATCCCTTTAATAGTTTATAGTGATTTAATTAAGTAGTAGGTTTCTATATTGTTGTTTTCTTTCTGTAGCTTTGTATCCAATGAGAGTAGACAACACACTGGGCTCCCTAAGGGTGGCATTTGTAGAAATGCAATTGTTGCAATATATCAAAGCTACATTGATAAATTTTCTGAACCTTTAGCCCATCCAATGTAGACGTGATATATCAACAATTATATGAATAGGAACACAAAGAGGTGCATGTGCGGGCTCCTGTGGGTGGTGAGTGGTGACCAAGTGGAACCCCCTCCAGAAGAAAGGTTTCATGCAAAAAAAATATATGTATAAAAATGAAATAAACCTGTTAGTGTGCCCCAGACACCTTGGGAAACGCATGCAATATTTGGGATTTTTTTTTTAAAATATTGCATGCGCCTAAAAAAAAACAAAACACTGCTCACGCCTTCATTTTTGCAAGGCTTGGCAAGTGAAGAAAAAAAACCTTTGCCTGCCTAACGCAAACTTTAGAACTAGCACGAGTTCTCGCTCGCCCGTCATGCTATTTATTGCCGAAATGCCCCTGTAGCGACCATCGCATTTTGTCAACTCGGCAATCGTGTGTCTACACCGTCAGCTATACGCCACGGGTGGTATAATGTGAATATATTATATATACACACACACACATTGTATATATAAAATTTACACTCCGCCTAAATAAACCCTTAACAAAGTACAATAACCCTATATCTACCGATTCAATCCCTAATTCCCTCTCTCTGTAGAAATATAATACAAGTGTTTCTCATACTAAGGCTAAAATTAACCACCAAACCTATTGTTTGATATACAGTATATACACAAATGTGTATATATATATATACAGTATATGTTGCAGGGTATTCGATTACTTGAAAAAAATCACAACCGCTCTATTAACATTAGCATATCTATAAAACTCAGTGAATTAAGAACTTAAATGAAAGCCCTATAGGGTGGATTATACGTACTATCCCTTTACAGCCTTGTAAAGGTCTTCTAAATGAGCCCAAAAGTATTTAACTAAGAATGCTGTCCAATAGCAATAGCATTACTTGTTAAATGTTCCTTTCAGTCAATGAAAGAACACCAGGGGTCATCCCTATGTAATTCATCAATTAGGGCCCATGGGTTTTTGGATAGGAGTAGGTGGGCTGCAATGCGGTCTTCCATCTCTCCACATTAACCACTTTCTCACTGGGTTAAGGTTTGCATAGGAGGGTCATGGAATCCTCCTTAAGCCAAACCTACGCGCCAGTATTTTCAGAGACGATTGAGTAACATTGCAGCCATGTAGTTCCCAGCTGGGCAGATCCCCCTGCGATGCTCCATGAACACAATGCTGTGATACGAATGCATTGTAAATGAGGCGGCCCACATTACATGATATGCACATTGCATTCGTAAGCTTAGGGAATGTGGCCCTTTCAAAAAAATTCTTTAGATATCTGATTCAATCCATGGACCCCACACTTATAAAAGGTGTTGTAGGAGCAGTGAGCAATTGCAATAAGTTTCTCCATTTGTTTAGTATTTATAGCAATAATCTTTGGACAGAGAGAATAAGAACATGTCTGGTCCTATGTTACAAACGATGGTGCAGTCTGGCACCTTCTCTTGCCACTTACAAAAGGAAATTTTGAACAAAGGGTTCACTATGTCCTTCTGTTGGTTCTGCAAAATAATACTGACGTGACATCAAGAAAGGCCGCATTGCCCTCCAGCCTCCAGGAGGCTCTACCAGTATACAGTGTTGTCATGTAGAAAACATTTGTTCATAAGCCATAAGTCCAACTTATTATTTTAGCCACTTTGCTGTGGAAGATGTGTGGGGGACTTCATGGGGATTCCTTGCAGCATGTGGAGGATGTTCCCCACACCTAATGGTTTCCCCGCAGCCTCAGGGGAGAACTCTACGGGTCTGGGGGGAATCCCAGCCTGGTCTGACTTCCTGGAAGTCAGACCACGCCTTGGGACCACCCCAGCCCACTGACATCATCGCCCAGGCCTTCCCCCCCATCTGGGCAGGGAATATCAATCTCACAGTACCAAATTCATCACCAAAAATGGAAAAAAATAACTACTTGTGATACAAACCACTATTTGCTGGTCATCTTTTTTTAGGGTGGCTTTCATTTTGTGATTGTGTTATATAGAAAATTATTGGAGACATTGCAAGTATAATTGCAAGAATACAAGCAGTATTAAAGTTTTTTTCTGGTTATAAATCTAATTAATGAAGTGTGTGGTCACCTACCACAGCAGTAATTCTTTCAAGTCATACCAGTCTGATATGATGGCGAATGTTAAGTTATCCTGCAAGCAGGGGACGCATAAGCCAAACCCTCAGATATGTGCTTGTGATGCTTGTTTCTCATACACCACAGATATACATATATATGTATTCTTGGTCACAGCTGGAAAAGACACATCTGGAAACGACAGTGAAAAGTCACTGATGGAAAAATGTCGCTACATTCAATTACAGAGTTAGCGTTATGTTTAATTTTAGCTCCTGCTTTCGATGCAAGCATAGTGAACTTGAAGCTTGAAGAGAAGGAGCAGAATCTGTTGTGTGAAAACGGAGCAGAATCTGTTGGTTAAGGATTGGGCTCCATTTTCACTTCATAGGGGTTACAGTTATCCCTAAAACTAACACTAGCTTTGATTTTGCACTCGATTCAGTAACATGACATATGTGGATTATTTGCACTGGAAAAACAATGAGTGCGCAGTCTTTTCACTCCTGAATTTTAGGAAATGTTTTCTATCTGTGACCTTTTCATTATGTCCATTCAGACATGTCTTTGAGGTATCGATTTTACTACAGTAAACTATATACTTTAAATACGTAAAGGGAATCCACAAGGTAGAGGAAGGGAGTATATTTAAAAGGAAACAAAATAGCAAAACAAGAGGACATAGTCTTAGATTAGAGGGGCAAAGGTTTAAAAGTAACATCAGGAAGCATTATTTTACTGAGAGGGTGGTGGATACATGGAACAGCCTTCCAGTAGAAGTGGTAGAGGCCAAAACAGTAATTGAATTTAAGCAAGCATGGGATAGGCATAAGGCTATCCTAAACAAAAGATAAATCCAGGTCAAGTATCCATGTAATTGGGCAGACTAGATGGGCCGAAAGGTTCTTATCTGCCGACATTTTTCTATGTTTCTATGTTTCTATGTTTCTATATAGCAGAAGAGTAAGGATGTACTTGCTGGTTTGGTTTATATATTGTGTATATATATGTTTACATAATCACTTTTCCAACTCCGTACATAGTTATGAAAGTATATGAATTTCAACTCTGATGCTAACATACTAGAAAATAATAGGTTTTGTTTTAATTTACAGGAGAAAGCATTCATATCAATTTATCTCTGGAAGAAAGTAAGAAAGGAATATTGAAAATTACCCTGGTACGTATTCTGTTTTCATAAACCTTAACTTTTAAATTGCATTTGGCATAGTCAGAGCATAGTTTCAAATGCAATGTTTGTAGTCATGTTATTTTCTTGGAGATAAAGTATATCCTACGTTATATAAAGTCATGTAACATAAGGCTAGGGTCAGACGAACGCATTTTCGCGTTGTCTGTGAAAAAGTGCGTTCGAACGAATGGACGCATTTTTTCACGGAGTATGCGATAGCGGTCATACGATGCGCATTTGCATCCGTGATTTTGTACGGATCATCAATAAAACACTTTGTGCATCTGGACGTTATGTTGGCCGGACATTAGCAGTGTCTGACATCTCCAATTCACGCACACACGCCGCTAGCGGGCGCAGCGCACTCTGTACGTCAGTACTAGCAGTTTAACGTTCTCGAAAAAATGCGTTCGTTTTCCACTTGCGTTGCGCAGCCGGACTTTTGTGCGACCGTACTTCGTATATTGGCCGTCATTGCCTGGCACTTGCTGCTAGTGCGGCCGTGATTAAGTGCGCCTGCACGCGCGTTCGCACTGCGCTCGTCTGACCCTAGCCTTAGAGTCTTATTTTAATGCTTACATATAAATACAGATGTGGTAATTTTCAGAATAACAAGGTGTTGTACCAACGGTAAGAGAGGAGATGTATTGTAAGATGTTTCTACTTTAAAGACTGCATTACAGCAGTTAACATAGAATTGCAAATTTAATCCCAACACAGTTGGACTAAAGGAAAGTTGGAATATGTTCAGATTGAATTATTTTGGTCTAAAATTTGCAATTCTCTACCAGCTGATCTCTTATTGTCAATAATTTTGCAACATAAAATGATTTCCTTGTTATACACTTACAGGGTAATTCAAAGAGATCCGAATTGCTGGAGAAAGGTTACCTTTCTTGGCCATTCAGGTATCTAGAGAGCAGGCAATTCGCCAAATCCTGGCGAATTGCCTGCACATACGGTGCCTGTTCGGTGCCTGTTAGAGGGCAGTGAAATCCCCATGAAAAAGCACTGCTTCGGCTATTCAGAGAACAGAAAGCAGCAGTGAAAGGTTCCCGAAATGCCCTGCCATTCGGTGGTTTAATTCGGCAAGTTTATTCAGGCGAATCCCATAGGCTTCAATGTTAAAAATGTTACGGTTTTAATTCAATATCTAATAAACCGTTCATTATAAAATTATGCAGTAAAGAGTCTTTTTATTTATAGATTTTTTAGGATATTTTAAGCATTTTTCTGTTTTTAAAAAAAAAATAAAGTCCGATTTTTTATTTTTATTTTATTTTTTAAGTTTACTTATTTTTTCTGTAACAGCCCTTTTTCTTATCATTCCTTGGACCTCATATGTAAATTTCACACATATTCGCTCAGTAGTTTCTTTGCAAACAGCGTTTCACTTTTCAAACATTAAAGCAAACTGTTTTGCTAATTTATTCACTTCACTCGTCTGCGGTGTCGGCTTTTTCAGGCAACTTGGCTGCCTGTGATCGGCTCCTGCTCGGGTTTTTCCGTGGCTTTCGGTGGGTTAACCCCTTAGTGACCGGGCGGTTTTACACAAATCCGTCCTTTAGTGACCGCTGCTGTTTTTACGTTTCTGCGCTGTTAGGGTTTAGGTCAAATTTTCCTCTTACTCGTTTATTCAACCCACACATATTATACACCCTTTTTCCCGCCATTAAATGGACTTTCTAGAAATACCATTATTACCATCATATCCAATAATTTAATATAAAAAAAATCTGAAATATGATGAAAAAAATGGTAAAAACACACTTTTTCATAATTTAATCCCCTAAAGCTATAACCACCAATAAAGACCCCGGCTAAATAGTTTCCAAATTTTATCCCGAGAATAGAAATACCCAATTTTTACATGTTTTTACCTTTTAACCCTTTCACTGCTGAGCCAGTTCACCTATGTGCGCTGCGCTCATTCTGACCATTTTGTGCTAATTATTTTTAGATGACAGCCTAGGTCCTATTTAATTAAACTCCCCCCAGACAAAAAAAACTTTTAAAAAAAAAACATTTTTTTATTTTATTTAATTTTTTTATTATTTTTTTTTTATTTAATTTTTTTTTACATTTTTTTTTAAAACCAAACCTGGTCATGTTTGGTATCATTTGAAAGGCCATAATCAGGGAGATAAAGGGATCCTTAGGATCCCCTTATCTCTACATGGCAGCTAGAGGGTTAACTGGCCCACTGACATCCTCACACATATGTAAATCACATGGGCAGGCTTCCTCCCTGCCAGATCGACGTGGGCTCTGACGAGGGAGGTGAGTATCGGGCGGGAGGGGGATTTGGCGCCGCTGACGTACCCTGTACGTCCGCAGGTCTAAGGGAGACCCGAGGACAGGACGTACAGGGTACGTCAGCGGCCCTTAAGGGGTTAATCCAGATGTTTTTGGTGGTTTTCGGCGTGCATTCGCCAGGTTTTGTGGCAGCCTTTCCTTGCAATTCGGGGACCCTGTGGTGCTTGCTGAATACACCACAGGGTCGCCGAAATGGGATCGGCAAAACAAACCGAATTGAAGAGAACGAAAAGTCACCGAACGTGCGGTGACTTTTCGATTCTCTTTGAATTACCCTATAAGTATTGCACCTGGCTTAATGATAGCTCAGTTGTATCAAAATGATAATCCCTCTTCAAGTGTACGGAATACTTTTAATGTCAAGACATATATCTATAGTAATCGAATATATTTGACCTTGCACTCCATGTTTAACTATGAAACATTCTAAAAAAAATAGTGGTACGTATCTGGTGGTGCGATGGTGGTCGCTGAATGGTAGGTGGTGGTTCCCTTAGTTCGTATGGAGCATATGGAAAAGAATAATACAATATATAGTGCAGATGGTAATAACACAAGAATATATGTGCCAATGTGTGATATTCCACTCACAGATCAAAGAGCCCGAACACTGGCTCTAAGTGGGTCGAGGCTTTTGGGTGTTTTTTTCTTCTCCGTTCCTTAAGGTGACCCACGCCTTATACTGGATGGAGTACGGCTCATATGAATGGACATGGAGAGAAAGCAAAAAAACAACCACTTCCTTGTGCAAATCTTCTAGAATTAGAATGGCATAGATATAATGTAACTATTAAACTCACATTCGTAGGAGCTTATAGACCAAGCTCTTGGTGTGTACGCCTCAGGGCTTACGTAAGGTGGAGCCCAAACACCTCTTCAAATCCAGAATATCAGGGGGACAATCAGAATTTAAAATTAAAATTATTTATTAAAGCATAAATAAAATACTGGCTCAGCCAGGAGACCAGAACGCGTTTCGCCAGACGTGCTGGCTTCTTCAGCTGGTTTCAGCTGAAGAAGCCAGCACGTCTGGCGAAACGCGTTCTGGTCTCCTGGCTGAGCCAGTATTTTATTTATGCTTTAAACTGATGCAGAAATGGAGCCTAAAGGGCTAAACCCCAACCCTAAAACAAGCAAAAATAGTAACCTAACCTTGATTTGTAAGCCTAACTCTAGCTATGGAAAATGATACCCCATTTTGGCCCAGAGCATCCAGACGTCTGTGCACTTGACCTTGTGAGGTATAAAGATCAGATGCAGTGTTCCAAACTCTCACTGTCTCTCCTCACTGCAGCATCATTGTCCACTTTATAACTGTAAGGCTATCAACAGTGCTGCATTAGAAAAAAAGGAGACAAATATTTTTTGTTAATTTATTATTAGATAAACTTGGTCATATTTGGTATCACTGGAAATTCCATAATCTGGCCTTTCTAATGATACCTTATATGCCCCCTAACCTATAGGGTTCCAGAGATACAGGACTCTAAATGATTGTAAATTGGTTTTTTTATATATATATTTTTTTTACAGAGCAATCCATCCCATATTTGCAGGCACCTGTAGGCACATGCCTACACTGCCTAATTATAAATCCGGCCCTGGTTAGGGTTACTGTTTCTGGTGGTTTTACAATTAGGCTTAAGGTTACTTTTATTGCTAGGGTTACTGTTTGTGCATGTTTAGTGACTAGGGTTACTCGTTCTGCTTGTTTTATCATTAGATTAGTGTTACATTTCAGCTTAGGGTTAATATTTGCTAAAACCACCAAACTGTGAGGATACACTAAAAATGCCCAGCACTCAGCAAGGCAGCCCACTCATTACTCACAGCCACCTCCCATCCCATAGAGATCACTAGAGACCCATTTTCCAGCTTACAGATCCTCCTCACCTGGCCCTACCTCCACATGCTGTGACTCCCTGCAAGCTTCTGTCTTTACCAGGGAGTTCTGCTTTTTACTCTGTGCTGCTGCAGCCCCAGGAATCATAAAAGCAGGGACCCAGGAAGGAGCTGAGAGGGAAAAGGAATGAATCGTATCTGACTTATGCTCCTGCATTTGCTTCAGAATCAGACCACTACTGTTGGTATCTATGATTCTGCTGCTATTTGTGCAGCAGGTGGAAGAGCTACTTGTCCTGTCAGTAGCGACAGACAGTGAAGGAGATGGAAGAATAAATTCAATAGCACTAGTGCTATGTGTTCTCTCCCTTCCTCTCATTACCAGTCAAGCAGCAGAGTCTGTGCAAATAAGAGGAAGAGGGGGGAGTGGCAGAGAAAGCTGGGTGCCAGACAAGGGGGGAGGTGAGGAACTGACACAAATGTGCATAATAAAGAAAATGGGGAATAACAAATTGATACAAATTCCAAAACTTAAACAGTTTGCACAAATCTGTATACACTAAATGAAGCTGATAGCCAGAAGGGAATAAAAGAAGCCACAAGTTAAGGTCCCTAGCGGTCTATTTATTATTAAATTTCCTGTCTGAAAGCGGTCAGTTTTTGTTTTTCTTTGCCCCCCCTAGCGACACCCGAGTGTGACTCGGGGTTAAATTCCTATGTTGGAAGCGGTAACCCCGAGCAACACTCGGGATGCCGCTGGATACAGCACCTCTCGCTGCGCTCCCTGGATGTCCCCAGCTGTCTCCTCTGGTGACCGCAACCTCATTACTTCCTGGTTCCCTCCTCATGAGAAGGAATCCAGGAAGTAGGAGGTCACGATCGCCGGCGGAGACTGCAGAGATCATCGAGGGAGCGCAGGGAGAAGTGATGTATACAGCCCGAGTGTGTCTCGGGGTTACCGCTCTCAGCGGTGAAATTTAACCCCGAGACACACTCGGAAACACTGCCAGGGAGGTTAAACAAAGAAACCGGTATACCAAAATAAGCCCTAATGGGTAAAGAAACCTCTAATACTGGCTTTGAGTCTGTCATTTCTGCTTTTTCCCTATGCATTGTATCTTCCAAAGGAGTCACTACTGCTGCTGCGGAGTAAAAAGAAAGCAAGCAAAGTACAAAGCACTGGAGATGTGCGTACAGAAATAGAAAAGCGTCCTTGTCGCCAGGCAGGACAGAGGGCAAAATTGCCTATATATGACATTGCTTCCCTGTTAACATCCAGATGTAAAATAATACAGATACTGTATATATGTTTCTTTACCTTACCTAGACTCTCCATTCTTGGAGAAAAAAATAAATAAAATTTGTGCCAAAAAAACTGGTGGGGCGCTGTCTGTTGCACCAATGGCCATGCCTCCACTGTCAGATCTGGACATTTGTATCTGATTAGTTCATAAATATTTTATTTGGATGTGTTTCAGTTCAGCAATTGCCAGTTTTGAAATTTGGATGCTTCCAATGTTCCAAATTGATGATATTCATACAAATATCAATTCAGTCCAAACCAAGACGCACGAATTGAATTGAATTCATTCCAGTTTTGCATCCCTTGAACTACCCACTATTGTGTGCCCTGAGCTAAAACTGGGATGCTAAGGGGAAAAATTTGCGTTAGCTAATTTCCCCTTAGCGTCCCGGTTTCCCCACAAATTGCAGGGCAGGTGCCGAGTTTGGCAGCCTGCCCCTTAGTGATCGCTTAGCTTGCAGATGCTGGAGCAGCACTACAGCACCATCCACAGCATCCCCCCCATGGCGTCCATAGGAGGATCGTACTGTCGGGTCACATGACCGTCAGGATCTCGCCTCTCACGAGATCCTGCTGGTCGGCGGAGTGATCGCAGAGGTAGACAGGTGACTTTCTTCCCCCAGTCTCCCTCTGCTTCTGGCGGCCAGAAGCAGAGGATCGGGCCACCATTCTCGGCGCAGGATGAGAGGTGAGTATGTGATTTTGGAGGGGGGGGCTTGAGTTGCAGGTAACAGATTCTGCAGAAACGGAATCCATTACCTACAGCTCTGAGCTGGTGGTAACGTTTTCGTTAGAGCTACCTCTTAGTAACTAGCGTTAGGACCAAGTGATCCGAATGCTAGTTAATCTCTGCTTGCACTTTGTGCACCCCATGTTAGGTATAGGGTGCGCAAAGCACAGTAAACTCACTCTGCAAATTAACAAGCGCTAACGAGTTTCTTAACCCGTTAGCAATTCGAAGGCGATCTGGCTGCAGCGCTATGACCACCTTTAAGCTAGCGCTACCGCTGACGCCAGTGTTCACTTGAAGGAGGTGATAGAGCCCCCGGAGTTTCCAACTATATAGCATAAATATAACTACTCACTATAACTTTTCAGAATATTGTAAATTCTCAATTTAGAGACTATCCAGCATTTGTTTCTTGTTCCACTGCAAAATAAACTAGATTACGCACATCATAACATGATGGATGACAATGATGTGCATCTTACAAACAAGAAAATGAATCCTATAATCGAGATGGATTGAGTAAAGAAACATTAGATTAGAATGAGGTAACATTTCATTCTGTATGGAGTGTAACTAGTTATGACAGATGTTGTTATTAAATTAAATGAGAATTGGATAAAAGGCAAAAAAAGGTTCGTCCTAATTACTCAATATAATCCTAGGTATCAATTAAATATAAAATCGCTCATTTACATGTTTATCTCTCTTTATAATGTAACAGAGTCAAATAAATAATCTTCCCTGAGAGTTAGAATTGTGTAACAAAAATGTGCTCTGTAAGGTGAAATTAAGTCTAATGAAGCAGTGTATAAAAAGTATATGGTTAGTGTTTTTGTTGTTTGTTTTTTTTAAATCTTCTACTTCAAAGATTTTTAGCTGATACATAAGATTGGTGGCAACCAACTTTGGACAAATAAAGGAATATTAAAAACAGACCCAGTTAATGGGGAAGCATTTCAAATGATTTAAAATTTCAATGAGCAATTCAGCTAGTGTTCTAAATCAGTGGTTCCCAACCTCGGTACTAAGTACCCCTAACAGGCCAGATTTTAAGGATTACCTAGGGGAAATACAGACTGAATCCTCCAATCACTGAGCAGCAAATCATATCACCTGTGTTGTGCTATAGATATCTGGAAAATCTGACCTGTTAGGGGTACTTGAGGACAGCGGTTGGGAACCACTGTTCTACATGAAAGAATATTAAATTATGCCCAGTGGTTTAATAAAAGGGCTAAACGCTGCAGAGGAACTGTGTGTAAATAGTCAGTATTCTAACATATACATGTTTAACAAAGTGAATGCGAGACATATACCATGTATTAATATGTTTATGTTTTTGTGTACATTTGATTAATTTCTGTAGTCAGATAATTGGTAGAGATGTGCAATTCGTTTCGTTCCGAATTGAAATTCGGGAGCATTTCCGAAAACGAAATATCAACCACACGAAATTTCGGATCAATCCGAAATTTCGTATAGATTCGATTCAATGATTCGGATCATTCGGTGATTCGGATCATTTTGGCGATTCAGATCATTTCGGCGATCCAGCTCATTTCGACGATCCGGCTCATTTCGGGTGATTTGGATCAGTTGTTTTTTTGCTTTTTTATGAGTTATTTCATTTTTTATTGCTTATTTAAGAATGGGAAGTAGATTACTACCAATAGAATGTAAGTTTCTATACTTAATTATTCTTTTAGGATTTTTTTAGGCATCTTTTGGGTGAAATTTTAGGTTTCCTAACTTTTTTAAAGAAACAAGGCTTTTAATCCATAGCTTTCTATGCAGCATATGAATCTGCACACTGCCAGGCAGCCCCGCTCTGCAGTATAAGTAATGCAGCATATGAATCCGCTCACTGCCGGGCAGCGCCTCTCTGCAGTTTAATTAATGCAGCATATGAATCTGCACACTGCCGGGCAGCGCCCCGAAATGAGCCGGATCGTCGAAATGAGCTGGATCGTCAAAATGATCCGAATCGATACGAATCACCTAATCGAAATGATCCGAAACGAAATGATCCAAAACTAAAGAAAAACTGTCCGAAATTATCCGAAACGGAAAAAAAACACCCAAAAACCCCCCGAAACGAAAAAAAAAGTCATGCACAACCCTAATAATTGGCATGAGTTTCAGAATTCCAAATGTGGGGAAAAAAACACATTTAATTGTGTATGAAATATGCAAAGTGTGCTTAACCATGTTACACAATGGTGTCTTCAGTATATCGCAAAATAAAGTCAAGCCAGTGCAACTCAATCTTTGCTCTCTCAGATATAAAATGAATTTTCCAACTTGAAGCAGGAATAGAAAATTTAATTTGCTGAGTAAAATTTGTTCTGCCAGGCAAGTAGATGTCAGATAAGTCTACAAATACTATATAGTGCATTATATAGTGTCTTTCAGGGTGTATTTTAATATGAAAGTTCTTACGGTTTTCAGTTGTTAGTGCCAAAAATCTACAAAAAAGAAAGGAAAACGTTCTCTACGCACAGGTGAAATATACCATGTAAAATTGTGAGAATGTGTAACTCTTCATACACTGTGGAAAAATGGTAAAACAATATTGTTATATTTAAGTGTTGAAGATTCTGCATTCTTTCAAATCTCAAATAAAAAGAGAAAAAGATTATCCCAAATGGAGCAATATCGTTTTCATTGTGAAAAGTGTAATACTTGAATATAAATTTCCCAATCATGTGGTTCAGAGCCTGCTCTGACTAGCTCCGTAGGCGTATTAGTGTGCCAACTTGAGGGGTGGCACAGCCCAGACGCTGTGAAGCTTTTAGAGACCTTAAAGTGGGGTGAAATATAAGGGAAAATGTCTCAGGACAGTATGCTTTCAATGCAAATAAAGAGAATAGAGGGTAACTCTCCCTAACCTGGTCTAGAGCCTACAACTTGGCTCTAGTGTGTGCGCCTGCAGCACCGTTAAATGGTACTGTCAGACCCCTTCTGCATATTCCTCATGTTCTTGGTCAACAATATGAAGGTTCAATATAATTTTAAAAAAAGGACCCAAAAATGAATAATAGAGGTTTTATTAAAATAAAGAAAATCTCTAATAAATAAAATAACTAGTGCTGGGGGATATGTTGGAAGAGCCCATTCTCCTCTGGTTAACAGCAGATTAATGGCTCCTATGCAAAAATAGGAGCCATTAATTTACAGTAAGCAGCCACAACCCTTGAATCACAAGCAAAGCTTGGAAGTAGCCCTCAAACATCAGCTTGAGCCTTTTCATCCAACAACTCCCGCTTAATGGCTAGGTTGTAATCGGGCCCAGTTTGTGATTTTTTTTTTTTTTAAATTATGCAATATTTCACCATTTATTCATTTTGCATTTATTCTATCAAGAGAACCCTTCTAGAAACTCTTTTTAAAAGTCTGATTTACCCAAACCCTCCCATTCTGTCGAGTAATAAGTAAACCTGAATTAAATTCAATTACACTGCTTGCCTTGTAATAGACATAAATGAGGTCTGTGTTGTTACTGCCTATCAATGGATTAAATTAAACCTTCTAAATCACTGCTTGAAAACAAATAGCTGTATTTATACCAAACCATGTACAAATATAATATGCAATTTTTTTTCTTTTTTAGTAATAAAAGAAGAGCGCAACGGAGGTATTTTTCAGCAATATTTGCTGTGCTCACAGTGAACTATTAGGCTGGGTACTGGGGATATTTATTTTTTCTATAATATCTGGCACAGTTTGGTAGCTTTTATTTTAACTGGTCTTTAAAAAATATCAGCGGTAGCTTTTGGAACCATAGAGAGCACGACAATAACACAGTGACATTGATACATCTCTTAATTCCTAGTTAAACATCCTGGTGCAATAGCTGAATTGAACAGCATGCTCTGCAATCATTGTACAGAGAGAAGTATACAATACTCCCAGTCCTCCTCCAGTGTCATGCGAAATGATGTGGGGTGAGCAGGCAATACACAGGCTTATTCATGTTCTCAAAGGATCTTTTTTTACCTAAATGAAAACCTGTTTGAGACGTTCCAGAGAACATTCGGGACAGGCTCTAATTATGTAATTGAACAGGTTATTGAGCTAATGTGTGAAATAAAATATTCTTATGTCTGAGCAAAAGCAATTCTCTTTTCCCTCTCTCTGTCACATCCTTATTACAAAATCAGCTTTTACAGGGAAAGATTGCATGCCCAAGAAAATTATAGGGGGTAGGAATTTGGAAGCAGTTTTTAAAAGCTATAGGAATAAATGTTTCTAAAGAAACGTGTAATTGTTCTGAGGGTGGTGGCGGTATCTGCTCTGCACATTAACGTGCACTGTCATTGCGTAGACAGTTATGACTTCTTTAAGAGGTGTGAAATTACAAAAGGTAGGCTGTGTAACACATGTGAAAATGTTAGGACGGCAATTTTATTCGAGGAAAGGGTTGTGCCTTTCGCACCCAATGAGGAAAGGCTTTATTCTATATGTCCTCCATTTAAGTCCCCACTTACGTCTTTTTCTTCCCTGGTTAGTTATAACCAGGTTGGAAGAGTGACGCGATAATTGCTAAGCAAAAATATTTTCTACTCAATTCATATATTTAAATGACTACTGTTTAATTCTAGTTTGTAATTATGAATTGTCAATGAGTTCACACTGTATTGAAATGGGATGCACACGGTTACGCTTTTCAGCTTCGTATGATTGTCCTTTTGTGTTTGGGATAGCTAAAGTGCCTCTCTCAAGGACAAAATGAGTTTTGCCCTTTGCACAGGGCACCTCCCCCTTTATATAGGCTAGCCTTTATCGCTTAAATATATAAAAGTGGTGGTCTTGCGCTATATCTTTAACACTGACCTATATATTGTAAAATAGCTGGGTTATTCCCTTTTAAGGATTCCCCCATCCCCATATGACACCAGCATGCGGCAATGAGGAGGACGGCTGTGAGCAGATAGTCATCCTACGGGACAGCCCTTTGATCGCTGGGTGTACCGTGTGGTCTACCTGTCATGATCTGATTGACAGCCAGCCCAGCGCACTGAGCATGCAGGGAGTCATTCTCCAGGACGATACTCACTGACCCCTGCACCCCCCCCCCCCAACAACATGGTGCTGACTCTGGGGAGACGGGGGAAATTTAGAATGTAAATATCTGTTTCTTTACATTATATATGTCAGTGAAAAAATGCTGGCCAAAATAAAAAAAGAGAAGTGCCCTGTGCAATGGGCATAAGTCCCATGGCAGGCGCACTTTAAAGTGGGTAAGTGTGTTTACTATTATTTACCACATGGACGCATTAGGTTACTTCACATCAACAAAGTCGCCTTTTAAAATGATCCTTAGCATTAGCATGATAGGGGAAAAAAGTTGTCTGATGCAAAAAAAAGTACATGGGGCTGTGAGGTTATGGTCATAATTTTTTTATATGTAATGGCACCCATGTCACCCTGCCAGCCTTCACCTGAGTACAATTTACTGGTAGAACTTAATTCCCTAAGAAAAATGTAAAGTTCTTTGGGACATGGCATAATCACGATAATTATTTTTATAACTGTGTTTTCATATTATTTTTTTGATCACTATAAGGCTAGGGTCAGACTAACGCATTTTTCACGTTGTCCGTGAAAATGTGCGTTCGAAGAATGGACGTATTTTTTCACGGAATACGCGATAGCGGTCATACTATGCGCAGTTTCATCCGTGATTTTGTACGGATCATCAATAAAACCCTTTTTGCGTCTGGACGTTATGTTGGCCGGACATTAGCAGCGTCTGACATCTCCTAATCACGCACACACGCCTCTAGCCGACGCAGCGCACTCTGTACGTCAGTACTAGTGGTTTAACGTTCTCGAAAAAATGCGTTCATTTTCCACTTGCGTTGCGCAGCCGGACTTTTGTGCGACCGTACATCGTATATTGGCCGTCATTGCCTGTCATTTGCTGCTAGTGCGGCCGTGATTAAGTGCGCCTGCACGCGCGTTCGCACTGCCTCAGTCTGACCCTAGCCTCAATGTGTTGAGCAATTATTGTTTGAATGTTCTCTATGTTCATGATCAGCATTGGGATAGTTAGCGATCTGTGTGGTTACGCAGTGCTTTTTTTCTGGAAAAATAGGTGGGGGTACTCTCACACCTAGGGAAAAACTGATTATTATGACTATTTTCATGTCCTCATAAACAATAGTTGTAGTTCACTTAAAGGAAGACACTATAAAAGGGAACCATATTTTGTAATACTGTGTTCCTTTAAATTAACTACAGCTATTGTTGTAACCCTATGGGGGTTATCCACTAAGTGCCTCTGTTGCAAGAAAAATCTGTATTGCAGTGCAGTTAGCTGCTTTTTTTGCAACGATGGTACTAAGTGGATAATCCCCTAGCATTTGTGAGCACCACAGCAATGAAACTCACAGTTTTGCTGAGTATGTATGAACTCCACAGCACTAAAACTCACAGTAATGCGCAGTGTGTATGAGCTCCACAGGAATGACACTCACAGTAATGCGCAGTGTGTATGAGCTCTACAGCAATGACACTCACAGTAATGTGCAGTGTATGAGCTCCACAGCAATGACACTCACAGTAATGCGCAGTGTGTATGAGCTCCACAGCAATGAAATTCACAGTAATGCGCAGTGTGTATCAGCTCCACAGCAATAAAACTCACTACCGCCTTACAGTGCCAGCTCCTCTGAACACACTGCTTGTCTGACAATCTGCAGCTCTGGCAGATGTGTGTAAACCTGCTGCACCCCCCCCTCCCCATGCTGTTCAAAGTTTCAGCGGCTGCAGAGAGAAGGGGAGCAGCCCTCCCTTGTCACTTACTGAGGGGGTTATCAGTCCCTATATACATTCCTTACAATCGGAAGCATTCAGGAGCAACATGAGCTGCCGAGCGCTTCCGATTCTTTGCCTGCCACTACAGGAGGAGGGAGGAGCATCATGCTCTCTCCTGTTAGTTCTGGCTGGTGGTGAGGTGCCGGTACTGAGAGGTGAGGTGCCGATACTGAGTACCCCCGAGTACCCTCTGAAAAAAAGCCCTGGGTATACGAGATATTTATTGACGTATGTCATATTCTATTGTTATTACGAAGGCGCGAGATGAGATGATCCTTTCTGTCCCTAACAGTGTGAGATACCAATCACCTTTATGTTTTTGTTTTTTTTTCACCATACAGGTACACTTTTTTCTAATACATTGCACTGAATTTGGGGGCACAAATTGAAATTGAAGGGGCATGGAACTTCATATGCGTGGCCTAAAATCATTGTACTGGCCCAGCTCCACTGCAGTACATTCCGAGCAGGTGCTATGGGCAGGCAGATACAAACTCTTACAATTCAGGCAATCCAACTTGCAAACGTCATCAATTATTCATTAAATATTTAATTCCAATACCCATAAAAGAAATTGAATCTAATCTGCCATATTTACCCATCGTCACCATAATTTGCATTAGTCTCCCTTTATTGATCCTATATCATCCCATATTTGCTTCAATTCATTAATCAAATCTCTCATTTATCATAGTGCAACTCAGCCACCATTGATATTCTCTGACATAAATCTGATT
Source organism: Leptobrachium leishanense (assembly GCA_009667805.1). NCBI lineage: Eukaryota > Metazoa > Chordata > Amphibia > Anura > Megophryidae > Leptobrachium > Leptobrachium leishanense. Next base: position 178,147,053 of record CM019067.1, on the reverse strand, counting down.
TATTGCTTCTTGTACAGGAGAGGGGTCAGAGATGCTGCTGTTGGGAATCTTGTGTATGTTTCCATCTCTCAATCCCCTTTGCATCTCAACGTGCTTCTGAATAATCCCAGGAGCATTATCATCACATTATGTGATGCAATATTATATCATTGCAAAAAATGATAATTAATTATAGTTTACTCCATCACACAAGAGTGTAGAGAATAGCTCTATAATGCTCTAAAGATAATCTGAGATTGTCAGGAAGTAAGAGGTAGGGAGATTAAAGAAAAAAAGCATCTGAAAATTTGAAAGCAAATGTTGAGCGCTGAGTTCACTCTAGATCACTGACATTTTTCATTTCATCATCTTGTTCATAGCGTTTACAAAATACTACTAGGGTTTATTCAGAGAGAGCCGAAATGTCACTGAACGGTGAATTTCCCCGTACGGTGCCATATTCAGAGAGAAGGCAGTTCACATCACTATCAGGGTAATTCAAAGAGATTCGAAAAGTCACCGCACGTTCGTTCTCTTCAATTCGGTTCCTTTTGCCGATCCCATTTTGGTGACCCTGCGGTGTATTCAGCAAGCACCACAGGGTCCCCGAATTGCAGGGAAAAGCTACCGCAAACCCGACGAAAACGAACCGCAAAACCCGGCGAATGCTCGCCGAAAACCTGCAAAAACATCTGGATTAACCCGTCGAAGACGCCGGAAAAACCCGAGCAGGAGCCGATCACAGGCAGCGAAGCCGCCAGAAAAAGCCAACACCGCAGACAGAGCGAAGTGAATAAATTAGGAAAACAGTTTGCATGAACGATTGAAAAGTGAAACGCTGTTTGCAAAGAAACTACTGAGTGAAAATGTCTGAAATTTGCATATGAGGTCCAGGGAATGATAATAAAAAGGGCTGTTACAGAAAAAATAAATAAACTTAAAAAAAAAAATCGGACTTTTAAAAAAAGAAAATACAGAAAAATGCTTAAAATATCCTAAAAAATCTATAAATAAAGAGACTCTTTACTGCAGAATTTTATAATGAACGGTTTATTAGATATTGAATTAAAACGGGAATATTTTTAACATTGAAGCCTATGGGATTCTTCTGAATTAACTTGCCGAATTAAACCACCGAATGGCAGGGCATTTTGGGAACCTTTCACTGCTGGTTTTCGTTCTTTGAATAGCTGAAGAAGTGCTTTTTCATGGGGATTTCACTGCCCTCGAACAGGCACTGAACAGGCACCGTATGTGCAGGCAATTCGCCAGGATTTGGCAAATTGCCTGCTCTCTGGATAGTCGAATGGCCAAGAAAGGTAACCGAACGCTGATTTTCAGCGTTCGGTTACCTTTTTCAAGCAATTCGGATCTCTTTGGATAACCCTGTATATTTTGACGAACTGCCAGCAAGTACGGTGCCTGTTCAAATGCAGTGAAATCCCCCATAGAGAAGCAATGGTTCATCTATTCAGAGAACACTGAACAGCAGAGAAAAGTTGCCGAAGTGCCTTGCTGTTCGGTGGTTTCATTCGGCAGGTTTATTCAGGCGAACCCCATAGGCTTCAATGCTAAAAATATTCCGTTTTTTATTCAATATCTAATAAACAGTTTATTATTTTATTCTTCAGTAAAAAGTCTCTTTATTGATTTTTTTAGGATCTTTTAGATATTTTCAGGATTTTTTCCGCATATTTTTTTCTTTTTTTTTTTTTATAAGCGTCTTTTCTTTTTTTCTGTAACAGACCTTTTTATTATCATTCATAGGACCTTATATGTTAATTACAGGCATTTTCATTGAGTAGTTTGCTTGCAAACAGCGTTTCAATTTTTACACTTTCAATCATATTTTTTTTCTACCCCGTTCGTCAGCTTGTCAGCTTTTTCTGGCAGTTGGTCTGCGCTGTGATCAGTGGCTTTTCCGTCATGTTCGGCATGTGTGGGAAAGGGTGGGGAATGACAGAGCGCTGAAATGTCGGCGACATTTCGGTGCTTTCTGAATAACCCCCACTCTGGATCAGGGAAAAACTAAACAATAGCATGACATTCATTTTCACTCAATGCATGCTTTTTTATTTATTAATGAAATGGTCTATTTCAGGCCTTACATGTTTATAGCATTATATATTAAATATTAATATATCAGAACTTCTTTTGTTGGGTTGCTTCCAGTGCACAATCCATCATAAAAAGCAAATATATAGTTAGTATCAATGGATCACAAGTAAAGATCAAAACATAGAGGAACCTGGAATGTTTTTATTCTCCTAAGCAACTCTACACACTCCCTCTGCAACCTATATATCTTTATTGCTGCTCTGGTCCTGTCAATCATACAGAAGAAATTAGAGTAGAGTGGCTTAGGAGGATGAAAGGCAACAATACAGAATTTCTGTGTAATGTTGCTTAGTACCATGAATGTGCCTGGTGCTAAGCTTACAGATCAAAGAAGCAGTGAGTGGAACTGCTTGGCCCCCACAAGCCGTTGAAGTATGCGCTTGAAAAGAAAAAGAAAAAAATATTCTTCCCGTTTAGAATAACTAGATATGTGAATGAAATAAAATTGGCTTTTGCAAAGCAAGGAATCAGTCGTTGCATACTGTATGTTATGACTGAATCTGGTAAATCTAATATCAGTAAATCAGCAAATCGTTACGAGCTAAAGTAAATAGAGATTTCATTAAGATACAGGAAAGAGAAAATCATGTGGAAGTGTCACTCATATTCATCATCACTTTAATGTTATTTAAAATACAAATACAGTATTGATTACTCACAAGAAAAAGAATGGTGATGTAGCGTGACTTTTAAGTACCTACTTCCAAAATCTTAAAAATATTAAAAATATAAATGGGATCATATACCATCTTTAAAGGACATTCTGGTATGCATTTATTTATCTAATAGCATCATGTGCACAGTAGATGACAAATATATGTATTTTATCTGGCATAATAGCATATGCGTACAAAACAAAACACACACACAATTGGGAAGACCTATTGCTGCAGTTTTACTAGAAATACAACTAAAGGTTGTGTATCCATTATCCGTAATGCCAAAATTATATATATTCCAAAAATACAGATTTTTTTTTGTGTCAACATCCAGTTAGGCTAGGGTCAGACTGAGGCAGTGCGAACGCGCGTGCAGCCGCACTTAATCACGGCCGCACTAGCAGCAGATGCCGGGCAATGACGGCCAATATACGAAGTACGGTCGCACAAAAGTCCGGCTGCGCAACGCAAGTGGAAAATGAACGCATTTTTTCGAGAACGTGAAACCGCAGGTACTGAAGTACAGAGTGCGCTGCGCCCGCTAGCGGCGTGTGTGCGTGATTAGGAGACGTCAGACGCTGCTAATGTCCGGCCAACATAACGTCCAGACACAAAAAGTGTTTTATTGATGATCCGTACAAAATCACGGACGAAAATGCGCATAGTATGACCGCTATCACGTATTCTGTGAAAAAATGCGTCCATTCGTTCGAACGCACTTTTTCACAGACAACATAAAAATGCGTTCGTCTGACCCTAGCCTAAAAGTGGAAAATTCCACACCTGATCTCATGCGACAGGGACAGAATCATTAAAGGGATATGCATGTCTAGAAAAACTTTTTTTAAATTGACATTAAAACACTTTTATACCCATAGACAAACTAGAATAAATCAATAAAAGTTTTAAAAATGTGTAAAAATTTTTTATTTTCTTGCTTTAAACTCTGTCATTTCATCTTCTCTGGCGACGTCCCTCAGCTAGGGGTGTTTCTTCAGCTCATACTTCCTGAAAATTCCCCGCCCACTACTCCACCCACTATTGCACCCATCAAAGCTTCACATGAACTACATTCCTTGCTCCATCTTGCTCACAGCCCCAATGCACCCCACTACTTCACATACTCAGCTATTACCTTCACCTAGCGTGTCACCCCTCTCCTCTTAGATTGTAAGCTCTTGGGCAGGGTCCTCTCCTACTGTTCTTTGAGTTTAACTTGTATGGACATTTGTTATTCTGTCTCACCCATTGTACAGCGCTACGGAATTTGCTAGTGCATTTTAAATACCTGTGACTGTATGAACTAACACAAGCTGTGCAACTCGGGCCCTCAGACTGGCGAAACCGAGGAGCTGAATATTAGCATCTCTGCAACTGTGAAAGCATAACTCACTCACCTGCTGACTCACCCACACACTCACCCACTGACTCACTCACACACTCACACTCTCTCACACACAGACACACCCACTGACACGCTCACTTGCTCTCTTTCAAGATTTACATACGCACTGTCTCACTCAAAGTTCCTCACACAGTCACTCACTCTCACACTCTTTCTTGTGCTGTCTGTCTCTTGTGCGCACACTCTCTCACTATACCTTTTCTTGTGCTTTCTCTGCTTTATCTTGCTGTCTTTCTCTGCTTTATCATTTCTTGCTGTGCCTCTGTGCTTTTCTTTGTTGTCCCTCTCTCTGCTGTCTCTCTTTCTCCCTGTGTGTATGGATTGCTTTCCGTCCCTGTCTCTGCAGTAGCTGGGGGTGAAAGGTCAGCCCAGCCCTCCCCTCAGCTCACAGTGCAGGAGGGAGGAGGAGCAACTCAGACGCACATGCTCAGTGCATTTTTTAGCTCTCCCTAGGTATAGGCAATGATTGGTTAGCTCAAACTGCCTCCAGAGGTGGGTGTGGAAAACTCCAAGAAAGAAAAGCAGGTGAATATCAAAAAATATCATATTTACTTGCTTTTTATGTCGGCTGAATGACACAAGTGACTCATTCAAAAGGCATTGCACATTTTAAAAAGCACTCTAGCAAAGCATGCATGTCCCTTTAAAAATTTGAGATGTGCATTCGTTTTGTAAAAATTTGGAATTTGGAAAAATCCATTAATTTGTATTTCGGAAGTACTTCTGAATCAACAAGATACGAAATCAAAATGAAACGTAATGGTATATAACGAATTTATTTCATTTTACACTGTGTCATCATCATAAAAGAAAAAATTGAATAATTTATTTTTTTGGTGTTCCGGAATTCGAATCGATATCAACTACTGAATTGATCCCGAATTGATATATCAACTATCGAATTGATCTTAAATTAACTACATACAATACAAGTAATCTAGTCGGCAAACAACTTTATGAAACAAATTAATTTAGTTTCACAGTTTCACAAGCACCTGTCCGTGTTAAATTGACTCAAATACTAAATCTGTGAGACAGCTTAATTTAACCCTAGCTTGTCTTTTAACAGCAAAATTTGATTAAATGGGGTTTTTATTTAGTGATCCGAAATTCGAATTGATATCAACTATCGAATTGATCTTAACTTACAATACAAGTAATAGTCAGCAAAGGACTTTATAAAACAAATTAATTTCGTTTCACTGTTTAATTTGACTCAAATACTAAATCTCTGACACAGCTTAATATTTAACCTTAGATTGTCTTTTAACAGAAAAATTTGATTAATTGAGGTTTTATTTAGTTATCCAAAATTCGAATTGATATCAACTATTGAATTGATCTTAACTTACAATACAAGTAATAGTCAGCAAAGGACTTTATAAAACAAATTAATTTCGTTTCACTGTTTAATTTGACTCAAATACTAAATCTCTGACACAGCTTAATATTTAACCTTAGATTGTCTTTTAACAGAAAAATTTGATTAATTGAGGTTTTATTTAGTTATCCAAAATTCGAATTGATATCAACTATTGAATTGTTATGAAATTTTGAATTGATCCGAAACAAAATTAGTTACGAAATTCCGAAAACAAAATTATTTAAAAACAAAACGAAACAAAACAAAAAATTTTAAGCCATGCACATCCCTATTAAGAATATTGTATAAAATGACCATCAGGCAGTGTGTGTATAAAGTGTATATGAAACGTAAATGAATTTCATGTTGAGACTTGGTCTTATCTCCATGATAGTAAAAAAATCTTTAAAAAAAATGATATCCAAAACACTTCTGGTCCCAAGCATTTTCGATAAGAGATACTAAACCTTTATAGGCAACTGTGAGCAAGAGAAACGGAATGGCGCATCGCCTTATGTCATAATCTATGCAAGGAGAATATGTTCTTATTAGTATGCTTGGATTGCCCTGTAGATTTCTAAGTCAAGGTTTTCAAGCATATATTTCTTTTAATAAGATGGCCAAATGTACTTAAAAAGTCAGCAATTTAGTAGACTTATGGAAGCCTGACATCATCTAACTTTATCATTGAAAACGATAACTGGAACTACTGAGAAATATTTTTCATTTCCATCTAATTCTTGTCTTTTCTGCCTGGAATGATCTCTATGGTCAAACGCACTACTTATATAACCAAAGACCATACAGGTAAGAGCTGGTGAGCATTCCCAAATCCTGATATCCACCAGGCATCACAGAAACAAGCTCTTAGCTAGTTCCAGCAGTTCAAACTGTGCAGGATCGTTAGTTTGGGGGCTACCTGCTCTTCTCAGCCAACATGACCCTGGTCCTTGTAGACTCCTTGACGACCTACTCTTCCCTTCTGCTATTCTTCTGTTTCCTCCTGTCTTCTTTCCCTTTTTTTGTTTTTTTTGTTATGTTTTGTTGTTTCGTCAAATGTCCGTTCTTCTGTATTGACTTTGTTGTTGATTTGTTGTCTTGTGTCCTCCCCCACTCGCTCAATTCAGTTCTCTCAAACAGCTACTCAAACAAGAGACCTCATATTGTTTTGCTTTCCACCTGTCCTCCTTCGGGAGTGGTGGCTCGATCCTGTGAGGGTATGCGAGAGCTGACTCGCAGTGGCCCCTTCACTCCTTTTATTTTTATTTTTTCTGCCGTCGTCCTTTTATATGTTTTGCCGAAAAGTTGAATTGAAATTATTTTACTACATACTGTGATTTATATTTCTTACATTGGGCTTTGGATTCGCTTTGTTTTGTACTGCCTTTTTATTCATGTCTTTTGCATGTTTCTACGAAATAAAACATTTTGAATTAAAAAAGGAAAAGAGAAAAAAGGGTAAGATAGGTAAGTCATAAAGAGTAGGAATGAGATGATTCGGCAGAGTGAGAGTGAAATGACAAAAGCTGAATGATGTTAGGCATGGGAGAATCATTGTTAACACTGACTAGCATTGGTAATAATACAATGTATTCATCAAAAGATAACTGCTGCCAAAAATTCAAAGATGATACTCTGGAAATAATGACGAGACATCTGTAATGTCTGTAGCCAGCACATATTTCAAAAATGACACTGTGAAAAAATTACAACAAAAAACATAAAAATGATAAAAGTGTTATAGTTCAAAATTTGTAAAGACGGCATGTATCCTGTGCGACAGAAAATAACAGCAGACTAAAAAAATAATGATCACCAATATGGTCAATGACTAATGGTATACCATGGCTGCCATTTCAGATCTAACACACATATCCCTATCACAACCTAAACTTCTGGTTTTTAGAATGGCTGGGGAAATCTAACTAATAGACGAATAGACACAAAAAGCAAGGTAAGATAACAGCCAAGCAGGGTTATTCACAAAGAGTCGATCTAGCCCCGAAATGGCACCGAACTGTAAATTTCCATTCCATTTCGTGGCCATTCGGCTATTCACAGAGCAGGCAGTCCGCAAAATTTTGGCGAACTGCCAGCAAGTACGGTGCCTGTTTGACAGCAGTGAAAATCCCCATAGAGAAGCAATGGTTAATCTATTCACAGAACACTGAACAGAGAATTGTCAGTGAAATGCCTTGATGTTTGGTGGTTTCATTCGGCAGGATTATTCAGGCGAATCCCATAGGCTTCAATGTTAAAAATATTCCCGTTTTTATACCATATCTAATAAACCTTTTATTACTCTAATCTGCAGTAAAAAGTCTCTTTTATTTATTTGATTTTTTTTAGGATCTTTTAGGCATTTGTCGTGATTATTTTTAGGAAAGTATTTTTCAGTGGTTTTTTTATAGAGGCTTTTCTTTTTTCTGCAACAGACCTTTTTATTATCATTCATAGGACCTTATATGTTAATTCCAGACATTTTCGTTCAGTATTTATTTTGCAAACAGCGTTTCAGTTTAGACACATTCAATCGTGTTGTTTTTTTGTTTTTTTTTACTCATCTGGCGGCTTGTCGGCTTTTTTTTTTTTCCGGATGGTCGCTGCTGTGTCCAGTGGCTCATCAGCTGTATTTGGAGGCTGTCGGGCGTGTTTGCAGTGGATGTCCGGTGGGTTGGCGACGGCGGACAATGGGTTTGCGGTGGCGGATTGGCAACGGGTTTGCATCGGGTTGGCGCCAGCATTCAGCCACCGATTCCCTGGACTTCGGGGACCCTGCGGTGAATGGTGAATTCACCACAGGGTGGGGAAATTTGATTCCACGAAGTGCGGGGAACGACAGAGCACCGAAATGTCAGCGACATTTCGATGCTCTGTGAATAACCCCTTAGGTCAAAACCAGAGGGGATGTGCTAGTCAAATGTTCATAACAAGGAGAGTAGTCATACAAACTAGGGTTGCACCGATACCGATACTAGTATCGGTATTTGGGGCCGATACTGGGTACTGCAGGAGTACTTGGTACTCGTGCAGTACCCCCCGATATTTTTCCCGATACCGGAAGCCGGCATTGAGCCGGTTTGCCGGCATCCGAGGGGCTGCGGCGGCTGTCCGAATACTCTATCGGCATTCGGACAGCCGCCCCTGGAGCTCTCCGTGACGATACTTACCTTCCTGAGCGACGCCGGGAATGTCTCCGCGCGTGCGCTCGTTAGAAGGACCCAGCCGCGACCACGTGGGACCATGTGATCGCGGCTGGGGTCCTTCCAAGGAGCGCACGCGCGGAAACTTTCCCGGCGTCGCTCAGGAAGGTAAGTATGAACACAGTGAGCAGCTGCAGGGCCTGTCCGAATGCCGATAGAGCATTCGGACAGGCCCTGCAGCTGCTCTCCGCGATGATACTTACCTTCCTGGGCGATGCTGGGAAAGTTTCCGCGCGCGCGCTCATTGGAAGGACCCCAGCCGCGATCACATGGACCCACGTGGTCGCGGCTGGGGTCCTTCCAATGAGCGCACGCGCGGAGACATTCCCAGCGTCGCTCAGGAAGGTAAGTATCGTCACGGGGGGGTCCATGAGCTGGGGGGCATACCCATGTGTGAGCTGTGGGGACATATCCATAAGCTGGGGGCAATACCCATGTGTGAGCTGGGGGGCATATCCATGAGCTGGGGGCATACCCATGTGTGAGCTGTGGGGGCATATCCATGAGCTGGGGGCAATACCCATGTGTGAGCTGGGGGCAATACCCATGTGTGAGCTGGGGGGTATACCCATGTGTGAGCTGGGGGGCATACCCATGTGTGAGCTGGGGGGCATACCCATGTGTGAGCTGGGGGGCATACCCATGTGTGAGCTGGGGGGGGCATACCCATGTGTGAGCTGGGGGCATACCCATGTGTGAGCTGGGGGCATATCCATGTGTGAGCTGGGGGCATATCCATGTGTGAGCTGGGGCATATCCATGTGTGAGCTGGGGAATATCCATGTGTGAGCTGGGGCATAGCCATGTGTGAGCTGGGGCATATCCATGTGTGAGCTGGGGCATATCCATGAGCTGGGGCATATCTGTGTGTGAGCTGGGGCATATCCGTGTGTGAGCTGGGGCATATCCATGAGCTGGGGCATATCTGTGTGTGAGCTGGGGCATATCCGTGTGTGAGCTGGGGCATATCCGTGTGTGAGCTGGGGCATATCCTTGTGTGAGCTGGGGCATATCCGTGTGTGAGCTGGGGCATATCCGTGTGTGAGCTGGGGCATATCCTTGTGTGAGCTGGGGCATATAACAAACTTTTTCTAAATACTGACAAAACTGTTACAATGCTCTTTGGAACCGCACCTAAACTACACAAATTGCAAACACCCCATCTATGTGTTGGGACAAAATCAAATGGCACGCTGACCACAGTCACTTCTCTCAAATACCTAGGTATGTGGTTAGACCCAAATCTATCTTTTGGCCCCCACATCGAAAAACTCTCATCTAAACTCTACCCCAAACTAGGTGCCCTGTACAGAAACAAATCCTGCCTGAGCCGCGCGGTAAGAAAGCAGATTGTACAACAAATGCTTATGCCAGCCATTGAATACGGAGATGTAGTGTATGCAGCCGCCCCGCAAACACACCTCCAGAAACTTACTACATTGTATAACTCATTCTGTCGCTTTGTGCTACAATGTAACTACATGACACACCATTGTGACATGTTAAAAGAACTAAACTGGCCATCACTGGACTCTAGACGCACCCTTCACCTTTCCAACCTGGTGTTTAAGAGCTTTTCTGGGAAGCTACCACCCTACCTGAATATGCTGCTTCCCCCGGCAGTTCCCTCATCCTATAACCTCAGATCCAGGACCAGCACCTTACTTGCAATACCGCAATACAAAAAGAAAATGGCTCGATCCTCATTTTCCTACAGAGCACCGCAAATATGGAATAACCTCCCAGACACCGTCAAATCTTCCCCCAGTCTAAAGTCCCTTAAGACTTCCCTATTAACATACCTCAATACGAAATGCACCTGTAAATATGTAACATAACGACTTTATTTCCTCCATATTTATTTTTTCTGTTAATCTGTATATTTGGTCTTGTGTTAATATCTTGCATTTTACTATTTTGTATTTCTGTAACCACTCAATGTTCTCGAACCCAGGACATACTTGAAAACGAGAGAAATCTCAATGTATCCTTCCTGGTAAAATCCTTTTATAAATAAATAAATAAAAAATAAATAAAATATCCGTGTGTGAGCTGGGGCATATCCATGTGTGAGCTGGGGCATATCCGTGTGTGAGCTGGGGCATATCCGTGTGTGAGCTGGGGCATATCCGTGTGTGAGCTGGGGCATATCCATGTGTGAGCTGGAGCATATCCATGTGTGAGCTGGGGCATATCCATGTGTGAGCTGGGGCAAATCCATGTGTGAGCTGGGGCATATCTGTGTGTGAGCTGGGGCATATCCATGTGTGAGCTGGGGCAAATCCATGTGTGAGCTGGGGCATATCCATGTGTGAGCTGGGGCAAATCCATGTGTGAGCTGGGGCATATCCATATGTGAGCTGGGGCAGTATGAATATATATATATATATGGGGGGATATACATGTGAGCTGGGGGATATATACTTGTGAGCTGGGGGCATTTTTATATGGTCTGTTCTTATTGGAAAGCGTTGCATGACATTAAAGTATCGGTACTCGGTATCGGTGAGTACTTTTAAAAAGTATCGGTAGTCGGTCTTAAAAAAGTGGTATCGGTGCATCCCTAATACAAACCAAGGTCAGTAGCAGAGAAGGTAGTCATATAGACCAGAGAAACAAGGACACCAGATTAGAGTAGTCAGTAATGGATAGCCAAAGACAGTGCACAATAACACGTAAGAATAGTACGTGCTCTCAGATATACAGAACCACAATAAGGCACTGCAGAGTGTGAGTGAAAACTAAATATTAGCACATTTGTCCCTATTCATCAAATCGAAGCGCCAGAATGTTCAGGAATGACCCAAAAACAGTGATGCCACGCTGTGTTGAATGTTACACAGCACCCAAATTATAAGAAAATTACATGACTAAACGGCCAGCACCAAAAATACTGGCAGACTTTCTAGTGAGCAAGGCAGTTGCTGCAACAAACAGACAGCTCAGAGTCCCCGAACGTCACCGCAGTATTGGTAACATTACATTCTATACATGCCTCACTCAAGGGCTGGAAACCACCTATCCAGAATTCTAAAATCTGGACAAATCCTACCTCACATTCTGAATGGGGTCTGCTGCACATCAACGCTCCGTCAATGGCTGCAGCACGGCAAGAAACATGCTGGGAGACTCTGTACAGCTCCTGAGTGTGACATGCTGCACAGAGACATGCTGGCTCTGTAAAGCACATTTCTAGGAAATGCTGCTCAACATCTGCCGGCATGTATACATGCTGGTGCTGCAGCAGGAAGTTGACTCTGTCTTCCCTGCTGCATAAGCTTTCCCCTCCAACATCAGATTCTCTTGGCTTCCCAAATCCATTTAAATATTCAATCTGGAATGCTCCAAATATTACAAGTTGCGTCATTAACATAGCAGCTCACTCGTAATACTGGTTGGGAAATAGAGTGCTACTAATGGTTAAAGGCTGAAGCCAAAGTTTTTTTTTTTTTTTGGAGAAAGTATTTTACCAGGAAGGATACATTGAGATTTCTCTCGTTTTCAAGTATGTCCTGGGTGGAGAGTATGTACCGCTAGGTGTCTTACTGGACACTTACTGGAGAGGTGCTCTTGCTGGGATTCGAACCTGTGTCTCCACAGTCTCCACAGTCATAGAGCAGCGAGGTTACCTCTACTCCACCTAGCCGGTACTAGGCATTAGTGGCACCCTAAGAGCAGCTCAGCAATAATAGGGCCCAATTTATCTACAAGTCAATGAGAGTGATTGCTGTGGAAGTCAGGGTTATTCAAAGAGAATAGAAAAGTCACCGCACGTTCGGTGACTTTTCAATTCCTGCAATTCGGCGTGATTCGGAGATACTAGTTCTCCGATCCTGCGGTGTATTCAGCAAGCACCACAGGGCCGTCGTACTGCAGGGAAAACCCGCCGGAAACCCAACGAACACTCGCTGTAAAACCTGCCAAACACTCACCGACCACTCACCGAAACCTGCAGAAACAGTTGGACTAACCCTGCCAAACACACCAGAGAAACCCCACTAGCTGCCGAACACAGCGCAGAGCAGCCGCCGGAAAAACTCGACACGCAGACGAATTAGGTAAAAAAAAAAACAGTACGCTTTAAAGTTTGAAAATTGAAACGCTGTTTGCAAAAAAACTACTGAACGAAAATACCTGGAATTTGTATAAGATCCAATGAATGATAATAAAAGGGCAGTTACTGTAAAAAGAAAAGACGATTTAAAAAAAAAATGGGATTAATGTTTTGCCTAAAAAATCTGTAAATAAAAATACTTTATACTGCAGAATATAATATTAAACGGTTTATTAGATATTGAGTTAAAACGGAAATATTTTTAACAATGAAGCCTATGGGAATTGCCTGAATAAATCTGTTGAATGAAACCACCGAACAGCAGGGCATTTCGGCAACTTTTCACTGCTGGTTTTTGTTCTCTGAATAGACGAAGCATTGCTTCTCTATGGGGATTTCACTGCCCTCGAACAGGCACCGAACAGGCATCGTATGTGCAGGCAATTCGGCAAGATTTGACGAACTGCCTGCTCTCTGATTAGCCGAATGGCCAGGAAAGGTAATCATACGCTGAATTTCAGTGTTCGGTTACCTTTCGGCCACAATTTGGATCGCTTTGAATAACCCCCAGTATCTCTTCCATTTTGTGTCTTACTAAATTATTTAAGTCTTTAAGTTGGCTTTGAATGTTTATAAATCAGGTTAAATCAATTATTCCAATAAAACAGTGCTTTAAATTTCTTTTAATCATTAATCATTTAGTAAATTATTTTTTACACATTTCTGTCTCATTATGTATCCTTCCTGATAAAATTCTTTATAAATAAATAAATTATGCGTCTCATTGTTTGGCATGGAAAAATTTAAGAATATACTATAATTGTTTCTTTGCCAATATCGCAGAATCATTTATCAAATCCCCACTTCTAATTGATGTTATTATGTTTCATGTGTGTGGATATTAAATGTGACACCTCTCAAACATTGTTAGAGAGTGCACTAAGAGATGTGAAAGCAATGCTACAAGTGCATTTCAAAGGATATGACAACTTCAACACTTACTCTACATTGGCTCTTGTAGGTCATGCCTGTAGGGGTCTTTCAGATATCTGAAAAATAGTAAGAGACATTCAATATCAGAACATTTAAAAAAACAAAAACATTACAAGTTATTTGAACATTTTATATGGAAAAGTCAAACTCGGGTGGATCTACAATTGTATAGCAAGTGATTATGTCAGATGAGTAACTGTTTCGAGTGTTTGAGTGCTTGAGGCATAAATAGTCTTGTACAGTTTGGACCACGGACACTGACAGTAAGAAAGCAATGAAAGTACTTAAGAATTGTCCAGACTTCAACTGAAATCCTTTGTATAAAGAATGGATGATATTATGACTAGGGACACGTCTAAGATACAATTCTAATCAGAGATGAGGGTTGTCAGACTCCACACAGATAAGACCCTATTCCGGCTGAGACGGTAATAGGGAGCCTCAAATGGCAATGTTTGGCGTGACCTATTAACCATTAGTTGCTTTCTATTAAAGACTCTATTACAGGCAAGCTGGGTTAGCCATAATATTAGAGAGTCTCTGCTGGTATCCTTTCTTGGAGTCCATTGGATGCCGTGGAGAGGAGCACGAGCCCTGTGCAATATGTCATTAACGGATCGCGCAGGGCTGGCAGAAGGACGGTGGGAATTATTTGTGTACTGTATCTGTCGGTTTACTGTAAGACGAGGCAGTTAATTGAGTTGTCCTGTTCATTGCATGATGAGAAGCAAGTATAGATATGATTTTTTTTTCGTGTTTGCTAAAACAAAGCCACTTAACACCGGGTTTTAGGAGCACACAATTATTTGCCATTAATGGCTACAAGCTAGAATAACTAGCGACCTTGGATTCACTCATTATTCTCTGGCTGCTTCCACCTATTGCTGCCTATAGAAGGTAAAGAGAGCATTAAAGTACAGTAGGCAGCTACAACAAAAGGGATGTAAAAGATGTTTGCGGATCTGTTGGAATAATGGAAGAGCCCTTAGTGTTGATGAGTGGAGCCATTATAAACATCACTTATTATAATTAACACTAATTATTATTTCAAACTTGTCAATGCTAATGGCTCGGCTGGAATTGGACCCCAGGTAGCTTAGTTCAACCAGCAATGGAATTAAAATGATTTAAATATGTATGTCCCAAAAATAGAATGGTTCTGCAGATAAGCCAGTTCACACAGCCAACTCAAGGAAAAAACTAACATAGTATTGCAGTTTTTTGCAAAATATTCCATGTTAGTTTTTGAGATTACATGGTGTATGTTATAAAAAGTATCAAGAAAGCATATAGAGTGTAACACGGTGTCAGAGGTGTACCAGGTCAGCTCAGTATGCATTGACGCAGAGAGCAGAGGAGGGTTGACTCACAAGAGGCTTATTGGAGTATAAAATATAGGGACTAAGCATGAACAAATACAAGTGGATAAGGCTGGATACTGGGGATAGACTGGATAGAGTAGAACTAGGGCTGGACAGAGGATACAAAGAAATACAGAGAAAAGGGATACGCAAGATTGAGACACATGGAGAAGACCGGCAGAGAACTGTACATACCGGGGCCTTGCAGAATTTAACATGACAGTAGGGACAGAAGAGTTCTGGATGGTGGACTAAGGGGCACTGGAACAGGACAAAAGCTGGAGACCAGAGATGCAGGGCAACAGAGGCTGGAGCCCGGAGACGCAGGGCAGCAGAGCCTGAAGACCGAAGATGGAGGTCAACAGAGGCTGGAGACCAGAGATGCAGGTCAACAGAGGCTGGAGACCAGAGATGCAGGTCAACAGAGGCTGGAGACCAGAGATGCAGGTCAACAGAGGCTGGAGACCAGAGATGCAGCACAACAGAGGCTGGAGACTGCTGATGAAGGGCAACAGAGGTTGGAGACCGGTGATGTAGGGCAACAGAGGCGCTTTACAGGAGAAACTTCACACAATGCTGAAGCACTGGAATTGGAGCATGACTTCCTTTTGAGTAGACCTCGTCAGGAGGGATGGAGTACACCTGTGACTTCTTGGAATAGCCAGAACACACAGGTTGGTTTCTCTGAAGCCTGGAGCGGATGTCAGGTCCCTAGCCGCCGGCGCCATAAAAGAACTAAAGGCAAGGTGTCTCAGCGAAATAACAATGATTATCCTACAGAACCAAGTTGTTCCAGCCACCAGGTGCCAGCCATAACCTCTTGATTCCTTCACTATAAATAAGGGTCACTCCCAAAGCAAGACGCTTCTGCATTGTCCTAGTGGACCTCTCACTAGGAAGGAGCTGTCTTCTGTCGCTGCCCTGCACTTCGCAGACTCTCCAGACATCGCTGCCCTGCACTTCGCAGACTCTCCAGACATCGCTGCCCTGCACTTCGCAGACTCTCTAGGTATCGCTGCCCTACACATCGCAGGATCTACAGAAGGTGCTGCCCTGCATCCCGCAGGTCCTTCAGTCGTCACTGCCCTACAACCTATCGAATCCTCAGCCTGTTGCCCTACATCCGAACCCTCAGAGCTTGCTACCCCACATCCCGCTGAATCTGTCGCTCTACAGATCCAGGACCCCCTTGCTCTACAGATCCAGGACCCCCTTCCTCTACAGATCCAGGACCCCCTTGCTCTACAGATCCAGGACCCCCTTGCTCTACAGATCCAGGACCCCTCAGCATACCCAGGACCCTCTGCCTCCAAAGACTCTTCCGTTTCTATTTTCCTATTTATTTTTCTAAAGATCTTTGTCTCTCTTCCTTCTCCCATTCCTCTCCATATCTGGTTCAACCCTGCTCTAAGTTCAATCTACTCTTTTCCTTTATATGTAGTAGTATAGTTTAGTGTAGTTTAGTTTTGTTACTTTTGGTCTACCTTTCTCTCATCTTGCCTTTTAGTTTCTTATTGCTGATTATTATTTATACAGTGTTTTCCTTTCTTATCACCCAGCTACATATTGTTTATTCATATTTGTTTACTGCCTCTTATGCCTTACTATTAATAAACCCCTTTTTCTTGTTCATATACGTCTTTCTATTTGTCGTCATTGCATATTGGGCTCACACTTGCCACCCCGGAACCAGCACCCTGACAGCGGAGCACAGGTCTGTCACAAAATACAATATGGAATACTCCAAAAAAGGCGATGCAGGAGTCACACGTTGACAGACTCGTGTCAGTGCGGCCTTTTTTGCGGCAGTGCCAAGTTGCCTGGCAAGGGGCATGACATAGAGGGATCATCCAAAAATGGAGTGGAAACAGACCACCACAGCAAAAGTTAGAACTGAATACTTGAACAGGACAATTAAAGAAATGTGAAATTTCTGAAACGTGGACTGACTCTAGCACATGCAATAAATTGTTTTCGACTTAGTCCCAGGAGTGCAAGTTTTGTAGACATGATTGATATATAATATATATATTATATATATATATATATATATATATAAAACCGAATAAGTCAGGCATTCAGTATCAATCTCTACAGAATGAATTAAGTGAGACAGAACTTAAGAAAAACTATATAGAAACAGGGAAGGGAAAAGGGGGGGGAAGGGGACACAAAAAAAAAAAAACGGGAAAAGGAACATTCCTAGTCTTGGCGCTAGAATAACAACCTTGCTGACCATACCCACAGTTCTCCATTTTCCGTACATACCTGCGGAATTACTATACATCTCAGTTATTAAATTAACAGATATTTTATGATATACGTACATGTTGTTATTATCTTTGGGCTGTCCATGGAAGCGTCGCCCCTCACGGTCGGAGAACACTTGCTGATGTTCTGGGCAGGGTCCGCCCATTGCTCTAAATTTTAGGTTCAGATTTCTTTTTAAGAACCAGTTGATTAGTTAGGTTTGTTTGGAGGGTTGAGCCACATCCCCAAGAGGATAGGTGTAGATCTACTAGGAGAGCAGCGAGAGGTGGTCTTTGGATCGCCTTGGCTCTGACTTCTCTTACTACACTACAAACCTCATTGACCAGTTTCTTTTGGTCTCTTTCTCTCTCTCTTTCTCTCTCTTTCTCTCTCTTTCTCTCTCTCTTTCTCTCTCTGTGTTGTTTTACTGTCTGTTTGTATACCCAATCCCATACCCCCCCCACCATCTGAACGAAGGCAATGAGTGCGCCTACCGAAACCATGTATACCCCAGGGGCCCTGAGGTTGCTCACATATAATGTAAGAGGCCTGAATACGCCTCAGAAGAGGACAAAGATTTTGCGGGAGCTCCGGGCACAGGGGACGGGAGTTGTCTTTCTACAGGAGACACACTTCCGGGGAGACTCAGCCCCCATCCTGAGAGATCGGTTTTTTCCAACCGTTTATTTTAGCAATTACACAGGAGGTAAATCCCGCGGGGTTGCAATTCTATTAGCTCGAGACGTTCCTTTCAAGGAGCAGGGAGTTCAGCGTGACCCGAATGGTCGCTTCCTGTTTCTTAAGGGAGAGATAGGAGGTGCCCTCTACACATTTGCCTCTATCTACCTCCCAAACAAAGCGCAACATCATAGTCTATCTGCAATTTTGCTCAAGCTCTCTACGTTCCGGGAGGGTACTCTGGTTCTAGCAGGAGATTTCAACGTGGCACTGGACCCACGATGTGATACCTCCACGGGAACCTCATCCCTCCCTCCGAACATAGCTGGCAAAATGAGAAGAATACTCGATTCATATCAATTGATTGACGTCTGGAGAGCGCTTCATGGGGGAGAAAGGGAATACTCGCACTTTTCGGCAGTACATTCCCGATATTCTAGAATTGACTACATTTTTATACCACAATACTCATTTGACGTGATACGTACATCGGACATCCATGTTAAAACGTGGTCGGATCACTCCCCGGTTTCGGTGGACATACTTTCTTCACTGTACGTTCCGAGAGAACGCACCTGGAGACTTAACCTTCCTTTATTGACTGATCTAGAGGTGCTAACAACCACACGCCAAGTGGTGACGGATTATTTTCAGGAAAATCTGACTGAGGATCTCTCGGTTACAACAGTTTGGGAGGCACATAAGGCAGTAGTCAGGGGTCTACTCATAAGCAAGGGGACGGCAGCTAAGAAACTCCGTAAAGCCGAACTGACGATGCTGTTCGATGAAGTGCGGCGTCTTGAGGCTTTACATGCGGAATCCGGGGACCCTAACCAATACCAACAACTACTACAGGCTAGGTCTGCTCTTACGAAACACCTGTCGGCGGATCTCCAGTTCATGGCCCTTAAAACAAATTCCTTCTTTGCACTCAATGAGAATAAACCGGGGCGTCTCTTGGCACAAATTCTTAAAACTAGACGAACAAGATCAGATATCCCACGCATTAAGACATCTTCGGCGACAGTGACTACGAATCCGGATTTAATTGCAGAGAGTTTTCGAAACTATTTTCGCTCCCTTTACTCCATTCAGGATACCCACTTTTCTGATATCCAGATGAACGACATAAAAACCTACCTGGCTGATAAGACTCTCCCGAGCTTGACAACTACAGAGGCAACTGCCTTGGGTTCACCCATACAAATGGTAGAACTAGTCGAGGCACTCAAGCATATGAAACCGCGCAAATGCCCGGGCCCAGATGGTTTACCGGCAGAATATTACAGACTGCTCCAGGCGGAATTACTCCCGCACCTGTTGGCCTCATTTAACAGTATCCTCGAGGATAACAGCTTTCACTCATCATCCCTGGCAGCCGTCATCTCCTTGATCCCGAAACCGGATAAGGACCCTCTCCACCCATCCAGTTACCGTCCAATCTCACTTCTGAACTCGGATATTAAAATACTGGCAAGGGTATTGGCCACACGCTTGCAACACTATCTCCCGCGCCTCGTAAACCCGGATCAAGTAGGGTTTATACCAGGAAGAGAAGCGAAAGATGCTACAACTAGGGTAATTAATGCGATATTACTCGCTAAACCTAATAAATCTTCATTTCTCCTGCTCTCCACAGACGCGGAGAAAGCGTTTGACCGGGTTTTATGGCCGTATCTGATGCAAGTGCTTCAGAACTTTGGGTTGGGGAAGGGGTTTTTGTCCTGGATATCGGCACTCTATACCACACCAACGGCTAGAGTACGGGTCAATGGTGCGTTGACACAGAGTTTCCCTATTTTAAATGGGACTCGACAAGGGTGCCCACTTTCCCCTTTACTTTTTGCCCTCTCTCTGGAACCACTACTAGCCTCTATCCGTACTAATACAGAGATTGATGGACTGCAGGGGAAGGTTAACTGTCATAAAGTATCGGCATATGCCGACGACCTTATGTTCCTCCTGACCAACCCGGTGACCTCATTGCCGGTTGTGATACAGGAATTACATAACTTTGGGAGCCTGGCTGGTTTAGCCATAAACGAGGAAAAATCTGAGATTTTGAACATCACGATGACGAGAATGGAGCAACTCACTTTGAAATCCCAATTTACTTTCAGATGGTGCACAGACAAACTGAAATACCTGGGGATTTGGCTATGCGCAGATGTGCCTAGAATTACAAAGTTGAATTATGACTCCTTGTTAGAGGATATCCAGAGGGATCTGTCCTCCTGGTCCCCCAAATACATATCCTGGTTCGGCAGAGTGGGAGTGTTAAAAATGAATGTCCTCCCCAGGATATTATATCTGTTGCAGACTATCCCCCTCTCTCTTCCAACCCACTTTTTGCACGCATTCTGTAAAAGCTTCATAAATTTCATATGGGCGGGTTCGAGACCCAGGCTGCAGTTTGCAATAATGTGTCGGTCAAAATCTCAGGGAGGCCTAGCCCTCCCGGATATTCGTCTATATTACTATGCAGCCCAACTGACCAGAATCCTGGACTGGATGTCACCTGCCTCTACAAAACAATGGATAGATTTGGAGACTGAACTTGCAGCCACCCCGCTATGGGTACTACCATGGCTCATCCCAGGCCACCTACCACACACCTGTAAGACCACACTGACACTGGCAAGCACTGTCTCCATTTGGTATCATCTCCGGATCCGCTACTCACTAGCCACATTCCCTTCGCCACTTCTTCCACTCTCGCATAATCCGGGATTATCGGGAGGGGTTAGGTCACAACTACAGGACAGGTTTACCACACATCCTGGGTTACTAGCAATGCACGTACTGGAAGATGGCCAGTTCAAACAAATACCCCTCTCAGAAGGGGGAGCATCACCAACTCTTTTGGACAGCTTCAACTACCAGCAGATCAAAATTTTTTGAAATCGCTTCCCAATGGAACCTCTTTAACGAGACCTCTAACCCCCTTTGAAACATTCTGTGCCATAGGGCTCACACTATCCCGCAGCCTCTCAACCTTATACCATCAACTCCAATCCTCAGATACTGATCTACCGCCATATGTGGGAAAATGGGATACACTGATTGACGCGGATATCCCGGAGACTCATTGGTCCAAGGCTTTGGACCTACTGCATAGGAGCACCCCCATTACCAAACTGAAAGAGACGTCATATAAGATCCTGACTATGTAGTATACCACACCGATATGGCTGGCTCGCGTTAGTCATACCCACTCGACTGTCTGCTGGCGCTGTAACCAGGAACTGGGGACGTACCTACACATATGGTGGAGTTGTTCCCTTCTCGTTCCATTCTGGAAAGCTGCACATTCTTTAATACTCCACACTACTGATGTTGACCTGGAATGGGAGCCCAAGATTTTCCTTTTGGGACATCTGCCGATGCCCGTGAAACATTTAAAAAAGTCAGTACTTTTAAAGATACTGTTAGCAGCTCGTTTTCTAATACCTATCCATTGGAATTCTTCGACTACCGCATCAACCAGGGCTCTGGCTGACCGGATAGCGCTCATACGCTCCCAGGAAATGACCTCTGTCGATCCGGAACAATGGGCTACGGTCCATAATAAGACCTGGTTTCACTGGGAAACCTTTATGTCCTCAGTAGCATTCCAGCAGTGGCTGGAGCAGACTTGATTCTAGAAAACATAGGGACAGACTATGACACCCTCCTCTGTGCTCGGATCCCTCCCAATATTCATGCCTCACTTACTAAGCCTCAGTTCCTAATTTAAGGGGTTGTGCTGGCAGCACCCATGGACTGGAACTACACTTATGCCATTCCTCCCCTCCCCACCCCTTCCCCCCCCCCCTTTTTTTTTTTTTTTTCTTTCTCCCTCTCTTTCTTCTTTCTCTCTTCTCTCTCTTTCTTCTCTTTCTCCCCTTTCTCCCCTCAACCTCTTTTCATTATCTTTACCCTTCACCAACTCTCTCTCCATCCTCTCATCCCTTCTTATCTACCTTTCCTACTATAGGAACCTATCTCTTCTTTTCTTTCTCATTCTTATACACATAAGTATTTCATGAACGGATAAAGTATACTGACATTCAACTGCAGGTCATACTATTATTTAGATATTACACAGGACTCTTTTTCAGACTAGGTACTAGGACCGAACTTATTGACAGGAACAAATTCCTGAAATTTATCGACAGGAATATACCTCTTGATTCAGTTGAACACGATGTTGATTTTAAAATATATGCTTGTTAACACACATTGACTTTATTCTGTATATGTTAGATGACTTTCATTGCCTTTATTATATGACGATATACTCTTATAGTTTTATTAACATACGTTAACACTGTAAATTGGAAGGAACACTGCACTTGCAACGGTAATGCATTACCTATACATGTATTTTTTGATGTATGTAATTCTTCTCAATAAACCATTTGAACACAAAAATCTCTACAGAATGGACCCCCTTCGCAGTTCAGTAGCAAAAAAATTTTTTGCAAATGGGTTCCAGATTGTGCCCCTAAAGTTTCAGCACCTTGAACAAGTTTCCCAAGATGCTGAAGCTGATTGAACACTGGGACTCTGTGTGTGAATCATGGAGCTCCAGCAGCAGTGATGCTATTAGGTCATCAGATAAGATGGACTGCCTTTCAAATCATGCATAGAATATGGGAATTTACTGTAGAAATTCTGCAGCAGAATCATAGTATATGACTAATTTATATCCTTTTCCATAAATGCAATGGTTTCTGACCATGGTTTTGTGGAAAAGCGGTTAAAACCAACAAAAAGCTAATAACCATTTTGGTATTGAACAGTCACATATTAGCAGGCTCTTGTTTTTGTTTCTATGTTTTTTTTTATTTTTGTCGCATTCCCATTGGTTATTGTAAAGCATTGCAGAAACTGTTGGCGATTATATAAATGATAATAACAATGTATGTACACACTACTTAATTTCAGAGAGAATTCTAATAATTGCTTTACGTTGCTCAACAGTAGCCTAACACAATATATATGTCGTAATGGGGTAGGTATTAAGGCCCTACAGGTCAATCAAAGATGCTGTTCGTCTCTAATTTGGGTTCTGGTAATCCACGGTAAATTGTGATTGACTTCTATTGATTAACCCAGCATGGGTTTGAAGATGTATGCATTTACTGTGGTGCATGTAGGCAATATGCTTGTCCTTCTCAAGAGTATTTTATCTTATTAGAATCATCATTGTACCATTCTTCATAGCTATACAAGATCTCTGATCCCCAATAATAAACTTTTAATAAAAACAATAGAAGACTAATGTGTGTGTGTGTGTATATGTATATATATGTATATATATATATATATACTGTATATATATGTGTATATATATACATGTATATATATCGAAAATAACTTCAAGCCTGCACAGAGCTACACTTCATGGAGGTTCAGCGTTTCACGTGGAGGCGTGCTACAGGATTGGTGAGATGATTAATGATGCCTTCTAATATAAATATATATAAATGTTTGTACAGTTGTCTGTAACCTTGAGAAAGGCTCCGAGGGGGCCGTAACTTCGGTAGTTTTTAATGATTTAAATAAGGCCCCACTTTTTATTTTTTTACTTAAGTCCCTGAGTGTGTCCATTTATTTGAGGTTCTATATATATTTGAACAATTTTATCTGATTTTACTTTTTTACTCGCTTCTTTTTACTTTTATTTTATTTATATTTATAGATATTTATTTTTATTTATATTTATTTTACTTATTTTTACTTATCACTAGTTAAATTTATCATTGGTTGCTCCTACACAGCGTCAGTAGCTAATAATTCATTTAATTTGTCTTTTTTGGAGTTTTGTTTTCTGTATGTCTGCCTCCTAATTAGCAAATGAATTTTTGATGTTCTAATTGATATCCATATGACAAACATCTGTGCGGCCCAGCTGTCTGTGCTTCTGAGAGACCTATACATAGTTGATCGGGGGATGGTGAAGCAAAGGATATTGTGACAAATTGATTTAACCAAAGTCCTGGCCATGGAGAATTACGTGACACAAAGACACTATGGATGAGTGCAGGCATTATGGGCTTTCCTTAAACCGAAGCTATTTCATTGTCTAAACCGTGTTCACAAAATGTAATCTTGTAAGTTCTGTGCCAGTCCGAAAGTACTGAGTGTACAATGAGTGGAGTTTGTTTTTTACCAACTTTTTTTAATGATTTTTCAATAAAGCATCGCTTTTTACTTATTGCCCAAGTCCCTGAGTGCGTCCATCCTGGTCTGGCGATATATAGTATGTCTCTTTTTGGACTCTTGCACCTGGGCAGTTTTTCGGTCTGTTGGCTTTTGCAGGTTTGATCTGATTTGTGTAAACCCATATAGATTTGTTTTTTCGTTGTTGATTTCCTCTCCTTAGGGCGGGGTCAGTCGAGCATTTTGCAGAGCGGAAAGAACATCCTTGATAGTGGACGTTTCTTCCACTCTGACCCCATCTGACCACCCCGCTGGGTGCAGTTAGTGCGCTCTGCGCTGCAAGGCTCGATCGTTTTATGGAGGATCTCGCTTTGCAGCCTCGTTGAACGTGTGTTGTTTTTTTGTTATTGATTTCCTCTCCTTAGGGCGGGGTCAGACAAGCATTTTGCAGAGCGGAAAGAACATTTTATGGAGGATCTCACTTTGCAGCTCCGTTCAATGTGTGTTGTAGCGCTTCGACGGGGAGGCGTTCAGCACGGCCACAGCATGTCCGTTGTAGTGCGCACAATTTGTGTGCACACTACAGCGTGTGGCCGGCCCCGTCGAAGCGTCACAACACTGCGATGGACGCCTAGAGGCACGTCAGTACAGGCGCACAAAGTGCGCTCGTCTAACCCCGGCCTTATCTAGTTTAGATCTCTTTCCCCTTGATAATAATTTGGAAAATCAATTATGTTTAACGGAGAAACGGTGAAAAAAATGTAAAATAAGAAACAGTAATCTCTAAACATACTAATGCCTGACAGTTCTATTTAATTTTAAAAGGGAATAATACCCTTGCCATCCTGCGTTACTCACGGGGCACTCTCCAGGCAGGACTTTAGAAAGGACCTTAGAATTAGCTAGAGACAGCACTTGCTTTTAGAGCTAATTTACTGATTTTAAATCCAGTACTTCATGTTTATTCATCCAGCATTCTTTTTTTTTTAGCACTGCCCTACTTTTGGCCATTTCCCATGGACAATATTTAGTTAGTGCATATATTTTCTGTAACGTGCATACACATTTTGGAAGCTCAGGCTCAAAGAAGAGAAAATAGCTAATTAATCTTAAACTGTAGATCTGCAATAACATGAAACAGATCCCCAATGACCTTTAAAATAAATGCACAAAGCATTAAAATAGCGATGCTACGTCTTTATTAATTTGTCGAATGATTATTATGTGAGAAATAGAGAGTATAAAAATATTTCAATGAAAGCTGTATTGTGCAAAGCTAATATGAATTGAACTGTAAAAGTATAATCAGGTCGGACCCTTAGAGATGTGTTTTATATAATTTAATGCCTACCTAGTAATTAAAAATCTTTATTTCACTAATGTTAAATTTTTGCAATAATCCAGAAAAAAAAGAGAATATGAGGTAAAATATGTCAATTCAGAGAACTCGCTTCAAATTTGTCCACAGCTTCTATGAAATGACATGTCGGTGTCTGGTAGTAGAAATTGGTAAACATGTATATATACCAAATGTGCAAGTGTAATTGTGAAAATGCACTTAGCAACCATAAATCCATCTTTATTAGACATGTGCATTTGTATTAGTACTAAAACGATTTAGTCCGAATTTTGGGATAATTTAGTTTTCGTATGACTCAAGAGATACGAAACTGCTCAGTACAAAAATGAAAGAAACTAAAATAAAATGCACTACATTTTAGTTTCAGTCCTTTTTGTGATATTACATTGAGTGAAGAAGACCAGCAA
This sequence comes from Leptobrachium leishanense, assembly GCA_009667805.1. Lineage (NCBI taxonomy): Eukaryota > Metazoa > Chordata > Amphibia > Anura > Megophryidae > Leptobrachium > Leptobrachium leishanense. Next base: position 178,121,076 of record CM019067.1, on the reverse strand, counting down.
TGAAGAACGCAACATCGCAAAGCTACAGAAAAGGTTTGTATGCATAATCCTTCCCAAACCCCTACCCGAAAATCTGCCAGTGATAGAGCTCCAGAATACTCACTCGCAGCACAGACAGCCAGCACAGGAGAGGAAACCTTTACTTAACCCTTGCATGTCTATGAGGCAGACAAGGTGATAAAAGCAGCTGGAGAAGGAAAACATTCAAATAAATCACACTGAAAGCTAATGACAGAGGAGGGCTGGATAGTAAAAACCCCTTTATAACAAGCAGCGCTGGGAGAAGAGAGGGACTTTATAAAATGTGTGTTATCTCCCCTCCCACTCTGCATAATAGGGGCTTAGGTCTGATACATTTTATATTATCCAGGAGCACTATCCCCCTTTCCTCATCTATAATACACGTTTTATATAAAGTCCCTCTCCTCTCCTCTCCCAGTGCTGCTTGTTATAAAGGGTTTTTTACATCTGATACATTTAGTATCCAGCTCTCATAGTTACTCTGTCATTATGAGCCTTCAGTGTGATTTATTTGAATGTTTTCCCTGGATTTAAAGTGCTTTATTTTATTATAAAAATAAATTTGCACCAGTCATTTCTTCTCTGAGCTTTCAGACCAATTTACGTTAATATTGTCCCTCTCCCCTGCTTTTATAATCCTGTCTGTCTCCCCCACAGAGATACAAAGTTTAAGTAAAAGTTCCCTCTCCTGTGCTGGATAAGCATTGCATTCCGAAGTTCTGCACCCTCCACATGCCAATGCAGTAGGATGTTCTATACAGAGAGGGACATTAATTAATTCAGGAGGATGTTCTATACATTATACAGAGAGGGGTATTAATTAATGCAGGTGGATGTTCTATACATCATACAGAGAGAGGCATTTTTTGAGCCCTTTAAATCCAGTGGCTGTGAGCGCTGAGATTGGCTGCTTGTTATATTATCTCTCAGTACAATGTATCAGGCTCAGCTGTTACAGTAACTGACTGCTGCTCATTACAGCGCTCAAAGTTTCAGTAAAACAAGGAAATAATATTGTTCTAACATCTTATATATAAAAATATTATTTACTAGTTTTACTGAAACTCTGAGCGCTGTGATGAGCAGCAGTCAGTTACTGTAACAGCTTTGCCTGACACATTGTGCTGAGAGTGAGAGATACTATAACAAGCAGCGATCTCAGCCCTCTGAGGAGCCACTACAATAGCAATTGTATCCGCTGGTTTTCGGATGAATGAAATTAGTTTTCATACTAAAGAACTGAAAACAATTTTTTTTAGCAACTAAATAAATTGCGTTTTAGGACTAAAACATTAGTTCAAAACAAAATTTTGTGCTGTGCACATGTCTAATCTTTATTCTTTCCTCAGCCCTAGCCTAATTTCTGCACCATCCTACCGTTTCTCTGTTTAGTTAACTTCTGGCTTGATAAAGTCTGCTAGACCATCTGAAAAGTTGCCTGTGGATGTTGGCTGGATGGAGTAGAGATAACATCACTGCTCTATAACCCTCGAGACCGTGGAGTCACAGGTTCTAAACCTGGCAAGAGCACCTTTTCAGTAAGTGTCCTTGGGCAAGACACCTAACGGTACATACTCGCCACCCAGGACATACATGAAAACGAGAGAAATCTCAATGTATCCTTCCTGGTAAAATACTTTCTCAAAAAAAAAAATGCCCGCATTTGGAATGAAGTACCTGGTCCCCTCAACTATTTTTTACCATAGAATTGTAGTGAGGCTTGCATAAAACATTGAGTGGAATCTGTTGGTTAGGGTTGGGGTGCTGCTTAGAGTCAGAGTTAGGATTATACAGTTAGGAATAAACATTAAAGGTTAGGGTTAAGAGTACAGGATATAGGTTATAGGTTAGGATAAGCTGTTAGGTGTAGGGTTAGGCATAAGGCTAGGAATCAAGGTAAGTGATAAATAGCAGTTATTGTCTTTTTCAATTACTATTTCTGTGTTTAAAATCTATGATGCTCACATTGATTTTTGGACTCGAGCCCAGCTTGTGTCATATTTTGAAATATTCCTATGCACATCAAAATTTATTATATTTAATATATTTATGTGATGTGTTTCAAATCTATGATGCTCATGTCATTTTTTTAAATATTCTATGAACGTCAAATGTTATATTTAATATTTCTATTATATGCTTCTAATCAGTAATGCTTAGGAATCTCGCATTATTTTTTGACAAAGCTCGGGACGTCTTTCTTCATGCAACCTAGTCTAAACTTCATGTTTAGACATGCAACATTTTGTCATAGCCATTTTGGCATGTTAAAAAACAGACGTCTTTCCAACAGTAAACTCATCTGTCTTATAAATGTTACGATGGGAGCTTTACTTGCTGTTTTCAAGAAGATTTAGGGGAACAGCATTGATCTCCGACTATAGAGATAGGAAGATAGAAAGTTCAACAAAAATATTCGCCCACTTCTGTTTTCCAGCTAAAAAGATAATCAGGGTTATTCAAAAGTGATCCGAATTGTGTCCGAAAGGAAACCAATCAGTGAAATTCAGAGTACGGTTACTTTTCCTGGCCATTCGGCTATCCAGGGAGCAGGCAGTTCGCCAAATGTTGGCGAATTGCCTGCTCATACGGTGCCTGTTTGTTGCCTGTTCGAGGGCAGTGAATTCCCCATAGAGAAGCAATGCTTCGTCTATTCAGAGAACAAAAACCAGCAGTGAAAAGTTGCCAAAATGCCCTGCTGTTCGGTGGTTTCATGCGGCAGATTTATTCAGGCGAATCCCATAGGCTTCAATGTTAAAAATATTCCCGTTTTAATTCAATATCTAATAAACCGTTTATTATAATATTCTGCAGTAAAAAGTCTCTTTTATTTATAGATTTTTTTTAGGATCTTTTAGGCATTTTTCTGGATTTTTTAAATCGTTTTTTCTTTTTTTGTAACAGCCCTTTTTATTATCATTCCTTGGATCTTATATGTAAATTTCAGACATTTTCGTTCAGTAGTTTCTTTGCAAACAGCGTTTCACTTTTCAAACATTCAAGCAAACAGTTTTTGTTTTTTTTACTCCATTCGTCTGCGGTGTCGGGTTTTTACGGCGGCTGCTCTGCACTGTGATCGGCGGCTGCTCGGGTTTCTCCGGCGTGTTCGGCGGGGTTAATCCAGCTGTTTTGTGGGTTTTAGAGAGTGTTCAGCGGGTTTTGCGGTGAGTGTTCGGCAGGTTGGCGGTGAGTGTTCGTTGGGTTTGCAACGGGTTTTCCTTGCACTTCGGGGACCCTGTGGTGCTTGCTGAATACACCGCAGGGTCGCCAAAATGGGATCGCCAAATCGCACCGAATTGAAGAGAACGAAAAGTCACCGAACGCACGGTGACTTTTCGACTCTCTTTGAGTAACCCTGAATAATGTAATTATTTGGCAATAATTGTCAAATATTTCGAGAATCATGTTGCAAACGAAGGTAGATAAAATATAGCTGGTGTACAATCAAACACTATAAGAATATCCTTTTACGGCATGTAGGTATATGAGAACTTACTAATCTTAACCAAAAATATACAGGTAATTTTAACCCCTTCACTGCTGAGCCATTTCATCTCTCTATGCTGAGCTCATTTTGACCATTTTGAAGTTACGTTTTATTATACATCACAGACAAACTATATATTGATTTTTTCCAACAAATTCAAAATATATAATTATATGTAAATGTCTTGTCCGGCCAGAATGCTATAACAAAAAATGTAAAGTAATCTTTTCACATTTTATCATCCGAGTCTTTACGGTTCTATATTCTATGGCGTACACTTGTTAAAAATAGAACCTGTTACTGTAAATTTCTGAGAAAATAAGCGATTTTAGCTAACATAAATATACAACATCTTTCGTTCGTGCATCTTTATTGTTCACATTATAATTGAAAAGTAACAATAGTGCTGCATTAATAAATTAAAGAAAAAATATGTTTTTATTTTTTAATTTATTTTTACACTTAACCTCGTCATGTTTGGTATCATTGGAAAGGCCATGCTCTGACCCTCTACCTGCTACCTGCTACCAATGGGGAGATAGGGGGTCCTTTGGTCCCCCCATCTCCACCATTGGGATTTCCATAGGAAGTTCCTGGGCAGCTAGGGGTTAACTTGGTAACTGACATCAACGCGCCATGCATGATGATGTCAGTTGACGAGGGGAGAAGTGGAGGCGGGGCTGACATCTAAGATGGCAGCCCCTATCGAAAATAGTATGCGATCCGTTGCCGATTGGTGCCGGATTGCGGCCTGGCACCTAGGAGGTTAAAGAGAGACATTGTTGGAAAGGGCCGACTATGTCCTTTCCAGCGATGCCTCTCTTGAAATTCTACCCCTTGGCGATAGGGAGATAGAGTGGTCCAAAAGAACCGCCTTCCCCTTCAGGCACTCCCCCTGCTCTGGAAGGGGGGTGTACCTGAAACTGACATTGTCCTGGGCACGATGACGCCAGTGCGCTGGGAGGGGTATAAATACATAGGTCTGACTTCAAGGAAGTCAGACCTGCATGGGACCCCAGACAGAGAGGTGAGTATCAGGCGAGAGGGAGCTGCAAAATGATGACGTGTGGTGGACTTCCTCTGCATACAGCGGGGACACATGAAGATGTACCCCACAAGTCACCTGCATTGAAGGGGTTAATAAAGGAGTTCTGTATGACCAGGCCATTGTAATTAGAAGATACACGGTTCTTTAGTAACAGATTTTTCATTGCTTGTCATTCTAACTTTCTTATTTTTCTAAACGGGTCATTTAGAAAGCCCCGAAATTTTGGTACTGCTTAGTTCGGCACACTTCGGTGCGCTTTAGCAATTACATTTCACCGACCCTGCGGTGAATTTACTATTCACCACAGGGTCCACTGAAGTGCACCAAAGACGGAGTTGCCAAAGGGCGATGAAGACCACAGAAGTGACTGCCAATCTGCAGAAAAAGTAGAAAAACAGAACTCTGCTATTCTTCTAATAGGTGTTTAAAACAAAAAATGCGTTAGAATTTGTAAAAATAAAAAGGTTTGTTACAGAAATTTTAAAAATTGGGTATCAAAATTTTCATCTAAAAATAAAAAACAAATTCTAAAAAAGGCTTTTTCTGAAAATTTAACAAATAAACGATTGAATAAAAAAATAAAAAGAAACAATAATACTGTTTTACCCTGAATCCTATGGGATTCGTCTGATTGTACCTGTCGAACTGAATCACCGAAAATCACGGCATTTCACTGATATTTCAGTAAAGTTTAGCGTTCTCTGAATAGATTAACAATTACTTCTCTATGGTACAATTTCGCTGCCTTTGGCGGATTGCACCGTATTTCACTGTCAATTTGCCAGTATCGAACTGACAGCTTTCAGAATAAACGAACAGCCCTGAAATTCACCGTTCGGCACCCTTCGTGGCAAGTGCGGTCTTTTCTGAATAACCCCTTAAAGATCCAACACCTTCACTATAATTTCTATACAGTAATATGGATTACGGGCATAATTCGTTCCGGAAGCGGGTTTGTAATCCAAAGCACTCTTATATCAAAGCGAATTTCTCCATAAGAAATAATGGAAACTCTGACAATTGGTTCCACAACCATTTATTTATATGAAAATGATTGCAGTAATACAAAATACTGTACAGTATAAAGTAAAAATAAAACAAATTAACCTGCACATTGCCTTTGACAAGAATCATGGCTGGTGGGGGAGAGAGGAGGAGGAAGAGGGTTATTGTGCAAGACGTTTATCAGTAACGGGATCACTGCGATCTGTTGGGAGGGTTTCAGCACGTCCGGTGTAATGTGTGACACTAATACGCATGTTACACCGTGTGGCCCTCCACGTCGAGCTGTCAGAATGCTGTGACAGACGCAGGGAGGAAAGGTGACAAGGACGCAGTCAATGCGCTCATATGACCATGGCCTCAGTTGTGATGTGACGCTCGGCAGACAAAGAGTACATACTGCTCGTATTGTAAGACCTCACTCATTTATCAAGTTAAAATTTATAAAATATTGTTGCTCTTCTTGCAAAATGCTCTCAAACCAAGTTACTCTCAATCCAAGGCTTTACTGTATACAGAATTGAACAGCTGCGTTTAAGCAGCATGAAGAAAACAGTTTTGCTGTGCACATGCTGAGTCCTTTCTTATCCGAAGCGAGGGAAGAGGTCAAATGCAATGTAACGGGTAATGTGAAAAATACAAGTGATTTAAATAAATTCATATTCAGCCTGTGTGTAGAGAACTTTGTAGAATGAGATTAAATTGTATCTTGTCACGTAACATATTTTTATGTAACATATTATTTTCTTATAGAATGTGTAACAAAGTTTCAGAATAATTCCATAAACTCTATATATGTATTTTCTGCATCTGTCCGATGCATTAAGAATGATTTTAGTTTCTTCACATATGCTCTTTGGCTTTCTGAAAGATTACACGATCTGACATTCTAGGGATGGATTAGAATTAGTTCCAGGGACTTCTATAAAATCATACAATCCAAAAAAACACTTAAACTCCTGAATGTCTAGCAATAAAAAAGGATTACACTTGGGGAATGGAGCTGCATCATAATGCAAGCTTATCTCCAAATATATTTCTGCAGAATATCTGTGCTCTAACAGTTTAGACTTATCACAAAAAAAATCATCTTGGTTTATCACCGATCATTTACAGAGTTCAAAAATAATTATTAAGTTAGATTTATACCTAAATAACCTGCACAGAGGCTTGAGGTGTGATAATCTGAACTACGTCACCGAAATTCTGAAAAGGGCTAATTGCATCCTTATGAAATTATACGTAAGGCGTTCCAATTTCAACTACGTATCTGTATTGTGTCTCTCTTTTTTTTTTGAGAAAGGATTTTACCAGGAAGGATACATTGAGATTTCTCTCGTTTTCAAGTATGTCCTGGGTGGCGAGTATGTACCGTTAGGTGTCTTGCCCAAGGACACTTACTGGAGAGGTGCTCTTGCTGGGATCGAACCCATGACTCCACAGGCTCTCTCCATGCAGAGCAGTGCTCCTCAATTGAATATTTTCTACAAAGGACAGCTAACTTAAAAAAATGGGAAATGATGTAACATAATTCTATATAGCAAACATACAACCCCAGGATATAAGGTAATTGTCTATTTTTTATCATCTCATCTATAACATATCTGGGCAAATAGAGCGCAACCAGAGGACAGTGAACTGAACAATATATGGATACATGGTAAAAAAAAATAGGCACAAACTAGCAAAACTCTTCAGGTAATGTAGACACCTGTTATTTTACTTTGACCCTCGTGTAGGTGAAGCACTTGTTCGGAAAAGCCATTTGCAGCTGCCTACAAATTAAAAAACACTACCTTCTTCAAAAAATAGTACAATAGTATACAGAAGCTAAACAGAGTGTGAAAATGTATCTCCAAGAGGAATAGAAACTGCAGTTCACAGCACTCTTCACCAACGTGCTAAGGTATAAACATATAAGAAAAAATAGAACATGCAGTACAATACAACCTTATAGATGGTCAGATATTTTTGATGATCCAGGATCTTCAAGGAAGTGCAGAGCCTCTAAAATCAGAGCATACACAAAACATAGCATAATACTGCCAGATATTTAATAAAACATAAAACCACAAAAAGAAGCCACTCACAAAATTAGTGGCACACGATGTATAAAAGTGTGCAAAAGCGCATATTAAGCCAAGTTGTTCGAATAGTCACCACAGCCGGAAAGACGTTGTCCTTAAAGCGTAGTTTCTGCAGGAGAGCCTGGCCAGGATACCACTCCGTGCTGAGAAGTCCAAATACCAGGTGGAGCCACAGTCCTTCAGAACGACCAATTGGGGAACCGAAGACCTGGATCCATCCGAAGTGAATAATGGACGATCCGACTCGCGGACGAATACGAATGATGGACGATCCGGCGGGCGAACGAACGAAATGGCGGAAACAAGCAAGTCAGTTTGACGCGTTTCGTCCTCTGACTTATTCATGAACTGCCATTCATGAATAAGTCAGAGGACGAAACGCGTCAAACTGACTTGCTTGTTTCCGCCATTTCGTTCGTTCGCCCGCCGGATCGTCCATCATTCGTATTCGTCCGCGAGTCGGATCGTCCATTATTCACTTCGGATGGATCCAGGTCTTCGGTTCCCCAATTGGTCGTTCTGAAGGACTGTGGCTCTACCTGGTATTTGGACTTCTCAGCACGGAGTGGTATCCTGGCCAGGCTCTCCTGCAGAAACTACGCTTTAAGGACAACGTCTTTCCGGCTGTGGTGACTATTCGAACCACTTGGCTTAATATGCGCTTTTGCACACTTTTATACATCGTGTGCCACTAATTTTGTGAGTGGCTTCTTTTTGTGGTTTTATGTTTTATTAAATATCTGGCAGTATTATGCTATGTTTTGTGTATGCTCTGATTTTAGAGGCTCTGCACTTCCTTGAAGATCCTGGATCATCAAAAATATCTGACCATCTATAAGGTTGTATTGTACTGCATGTTCTAGTATACAGAAGCTACTACACCTGTTCTTCTTTCCTCTGGTTCCTTAAAGGAACACTATCTGGGTTATTCAAAGAGATCCGAATTGTGGCCGCAAGGTAACCAAACAGTGAAATTCAGCATACGATTACCTTTCCTGGCCATTAGGCTATTCTGAGAGCAGGCAGTTCGCCAAATGTTGGCGAATTGCCGGCACAAACGTTGCCTGGTCGGTGCCTGTTCGAGGGCAGTGAAATTCCCATAGAGAAGCAATGCTTCATCTATTCAGAGAACAAAAACCAGCAGTGAAAAGTTGCCAAATTGCCCTGCTGTTCGGTGGTTTCATTCGACAGGTTTATTCAGGCGAATCCCATAGGCTTCAATGTTAAAAATATTCCCGTTTTAATCTAATATCTAATAAACCGTTGATTATATACTCTGCAGTAAAAAGTCTCTTTATTTATAGATTTTTTTAGGGTCTTTTAGGCATTTTTTGGGATTTTTGTGCGAAATGTTTTTTTCTGTTTCTTTTTTTAAATAGTTTTTTCTTTTTTCTGTAACAGCCCTTTTTATTTTCATTTATTGGATCTTAAATGTAAATTTCAGACATTTTCGTTCTGTAGTTGCTTTGCAAACAGCGTTTCACTTTTCAAACATTCAAGCGTACTGTTTTTTTGTTTTTTTTTCACTCCATTCATCTGCGGTGTCGTTTTTTTCCGGCAGCTGCTCTGCGCTGTGATTGGCAGCTGCTCGGGTTTCTCCGGCGTGTTCGGCGGGGTTAATCCAGATGTTTTTGCGGGTTTCGGTGTGCGGTCGCCGGGTTTTGCGGTGAGTGTTCGTCGGGTTTACAGCAGCTTTTCCCTGCACTACGATGGCCCTGTGGTGCTTGCTGAATACACCACAGGGTCGCTGAAATGGGATCGCCAAATCGCACCGAATTGAAGAGAAGGAAAAGTCATCGTACGTGCGGTGACTTTTCGATTCTCTTTGAATAACCCTGTATATAAAAAATAGAGCCAGTCACAGCATCTCCTCTTTTACTCAGGGACTTCTGAACCCGGATGTTCCTGAATCTTTTCTGTGCATTTTGCGTTACATATCTATGCTACACTTTGCATAAGAACCACAAATTGTACAGTGCTATGGGACTTGTAGACTTTATGTACGTAAGTTCTGTAGTGTCTGAGCAGAACAATGGATCAGAGCTGTGTAGATCTTATCGGTCAGCTGCAGCGATCAGTGTTAGAGAGGGTGACATCAGCATGCTCTCTGCATGCTGACATCACTTGTAACCATTCTGGTGACCAATAGCCGGGAAATTTAAAAATCACAGATACTGGTGATGCTAGTTGGAGTGGAGAAAATTTGTCCGATCCGGTGAAATGTTTTCACCGGATCGGACATGCTGGGGGAGACATTGCTCACATAATGGCCACTTTTAAAGTATAATGCGATAATTAATGAAGAGTAGAGTATTACTCAAATCACTGTGCTGATCACCAGTATGATACCTCAGAAGTACATGATCAGTTTTTACGTAATACCAATTAATAAGTTATCTCCATTGTAAGCACAGAAACATTGTTCAAAGCTTCTAATCAGGAGAAAATTACACATAAAACTGTGCCGAATCTCTATGTATTGTTATCATACATGGCTAATAAAATAATAAATTCTAGCATGGTTTGGGGCGCCTTAATATGCAGGATCCAATGAGAATAACAGAGGTCATGTCCTAAAAAAACACCAATCACCAAACCTCACCAAGCTTTCTCCCATTTCTCCACACGAAAGTTGACTATTGATGTTATGCATTTATTGTGACCTAACAAGGAAATCTATGATTGAACATGTGAATAAAAGCATGTGGTCCAGTTGGGAACTCTTATCCTCCTGCTAAAATAGTGGTGGAAATTAAAGATTCCTGATCGACTTGACCCCTGGCGAGCAATCCATTTTAAAAAGCCTCTCTGATAAGGATCTAAAACGATCCTCCTGGACATGGGGCATAGAAGTGAGGTTTTATGGCACAGGAATAATTTTCAGTACAATGAGCTACCAGATGCACCGTTGTTTTCCTTGTTTCGTTTTGTCCCTTTAACAGAAGAACCAAGCCTTCGAAAAGCTATAAATTCTATAAATTACTTTTTTTACGTGGCATAAAAAGATCCCAAAACTTCAAACTACTCCTGATTTCAGAAAATCAAAGCTCGAGATTAAATGCACTGGTGAAGGATAAAATAGTAAAAGCAACTTCAAGGATAGACAAACCTATTGAAAGCCAGGGTAGGATTAATCATTACAAAAGTTTCATCTTGTAGTTTGACCTTGTTCATAAGAGCTTGTGGTCGAAATCAATTCAGAAATAACATCACTAAGCATGATTAAAATTTGCAATTAACAAAGAATTATTTTGAACGCTGTCAAAAAAAAACAGATGTGACACAAGAAACAATAAAGCAGGGGTGTAAACTAGGCCTTTACCTAGGGCAGCAGATTGGCACGTGCGCCATTTTTTTTCTAATGTCCTTTATTTTTGATGTCCAATATATTATATGTGTGAGTGTATAAAAAAGCCACAAAGCAATAAAACTCCCTGCTATGAGTCTCTAAACTATAATAAATTTTTATAACCACCTGGGGTAAAAAATTATTTTTTTTACTTTTGTTCTAAATTACATATTTCTTGGTATAAATGGCCCTAATAGATTGTGGATATTTTGTTAAATTTCTGTTCATATTAATATGATATCGAGTGGAGTGGCAGCAGAATTTGGAGTGCCCAGGGCATCGTCAAGTCTAAATACAGCCCTGACATATAGTCTAGGCAGCGTGGTTAAGCATATTCTCAATTATGTACTGTGTGAGAAATAAATACACACAGAATCTGTAACAGAAAGTGACTGGCTTTATGTTAGTTTGCTTCAAGAGTTAATCTCAATTACTGGATTTGTCAAACATGACAAGCTTCAGTGACTATGTGGCAGGAGCAGTACACAGTCAGACTATTAAAGCAATTGGTGCATCAACGTTTAGCTGAACTGCTATAGAATTACAGTAATCAGACTGAGTCCTGCAAAAAAATTGACGCCAATGCACGACATTACTTTTCTCAGCAAAAACTAAAAGCGCAAATTATATCTAAATTGATATAGCAATTATATTTATATTAATCCTTGCTTTCCAAACCATGTATTGAAACAGAGTAAAAGCTGATTGTAGGATTTTAATGTCAAAAAGGCAAAAGGTTAATAGAACTTGCCATCAGGGGAATTATTGGGCTCTATTCCATAGTTGGTGCTAATGTAGCATCTCAATATGTAAGCGATAGCACTTGCATAAGTAAGTTTAATGTCCGGCATCGAAATTCCATAGTTGACACCGAATGGGGTGTAATCAGTTTGTGCCTCACAGCTTGCGTGAGCTTACTGTCCTTAGCGTTTCCTATAATTTGTGTTGAGAGCGAAATCTATTTTTACCGTCTCGAGACGAGAGGTATTACAAGGTGCTGGAGTAAATTACCGTCGGGACACGAATTGAAACATTTTAAAAACTTCTATAAGCTGGTGTTAAATGATTCTGCAAATGCAAAATCATTTAACACACTCTAAACTCACCCCTAAAAATCCCATACTCAACTCTCATCCCGCGTTGAAAAGGGCGGCCCGATTCGCCGCTACTCACTAGGAGCAGAGTGAGACTGGTAACAGATAGTTCCTAGTCTCTGTGATCACTCTGCGATGCTGCACCCATAGACTCCAGGAGCTGATACTAATAGCAGTAGGGAAGCGCTACTGCAGGTATCAGGGAGCTTAGTGCTGCATTCTGGGGGACGTTCTGAGATCGCATCTTCCTCAGAATAAGATGTTAACATGGAGACGGTAATGGAAAATCTACAAATGTGTCCATGTTACTGTCTCCATGTTAGCGTCAACAATGGAGTAGCGCCCTATATCTTTTATATTGGGTTCTAGAACACACATGCTAACTTTTCATATTTCCTTATTTCATATTTCATAATTTCCAAACGTATTCGAATGGACGCATGTCTTTTTTCAGCCTATGTAACTATGTATGTAACTAATACTGTCTCTAGAGAGTATTATCTATTAGTGTTATTTGCAGAACATAAAGTAAATGGATTTATCGAATTCACATCACAGAGACAGGTTTGGGTTCTTGGGGTATCATTTTTTTACGTTCTATTGCTTATCTTCTGTATTAGCTGGACTGTTGAAAAAAAAATTCTATACTGAATGGCAAACAGTTATTCATGTAAAATGTAGGGTGGTGATGTAGCAGTAAGGTGTCACCTATTATATTCCACATTAAGAGGTAAGACGACCATATTAAGATGATCATTGTGGAAATCCTGGCGTTCTGTTACCATGAGCTGATTACAGAAGAGTGGACAGGTACACACTTAGTGGCTAGATTATTATGACCACCCCATCAGTACTTTGTTGGGCCACCTTTTGCCTTCAATACTGAGGCGATTCTTCTTGGCATTGACTACATGAGATGTTGAAAGGTGATGCAAGGAATCTGACACCATGCCTGATGAATAGCACTGTCCAGTTCTGTGAGATTTGATGGTTGTGGAACAAGCTGCCTGATGGCTCTTTCAACTTCGTCCCACAAATGCTCAATTGGATTGAGATCTGTGATTGTGGGGGCCACCTAAGCAAGAAAAATTCTCCCTCATGTTCTTGAAAATACTCCTGCACAATACGAACACCGTGGCATGGCGCATTGTCTTGTTGGAAGAAGCCATCTCCATTGGGATATGCCATCAACATGATAGGATGAACTTGATCAGCAATGATACTTTGGTATGTTGTGCTATTCAGACGTTGTTCCACATGAATTAAAGGGCCCCAAACCATAACACTGCCCCCACCAGCTTGAAGGGTTGTACTCATGCATGTGGGGTGCATGCTTTCATGCTATTTCTGCCAAATTCTCACTCTGCCATCTGCATGATGCAGCTGGAAACGTGATTCATTGGAACACATGACTTTTTTCCAATGCTCGACTGTCCAATCCTTGTGTTCCTGTGCAAATTAGAGATGTTTTATCTTGTTAACAGCAGACAGCAAAGGTGTTCGAACAGGCCTTCGGCTTCCATATCCCATACGATACAGTTTACGGCGAACAGTGCGTTCAGAGATCATTTGAGAGGATCCCTAATTAAGATCTGCAGTAATTAAATGCACTGTTGCCCTCCTGTTGTCTTGTACCAGTCTTGCCACTCTCCGTTTTGCCTTAACATTGACTAGTTGCTGACGGCCACAATTCGAACGTTCAAACCCAGATTTTCATCTGACAGTCCGGTCTTTAAACACTTTAACAACATCTGCCCTTGAACATTTAATGAATTCTGCTGTTTTACTCGCCCCATGGCTCCAAGTGCCAACAATCATCCAATGTTCGAAGGTTGTTAAATAGCGTTGTTTACCCATATCTTCAGAAAGAAATCACTTCTACTGTCGTGGTAAACAACTTGCTTCCCTATTTATAATGGTCTGGCCCTCTGGCAACTTCAGAACAAAATTATAGCTAATTTGCCTAAAAAAGTCAGGTGGTCAAAATAATCTGGCCACTTAGTGTATTTAGCTTTTATAAAGCTACTGTTCCGCATAGAAGGCTTATCAATAAATTGCAATCTTTGAGCTTGGATTCCAATATTGTTGAATGGATTAGGCAGTGGCTGAGTGACAGGCAACAGAGGGTTGTGGTAAATGGAGTTTATTCGGCGCAAGGTCTTGTTACCAGTGGGGTACCTCAGGGGTCAGTACTTGGACCCATTCTATTTAATATTTTTATTAGTGATATTGCAGAAGGTATTAATGGTAAAGTATGTCTTTTTGCTGATGACACAAAGATTTGCAACAGGGTTGACATTCCTGGAGGGATCAGCCAAATGACAAATGATTTAGGTAAACTAAAAAAATGGTCGGAGCTGTGGCAATTGAGTTTTAATGTGGATAAGTGCAAGATAATGCACCTGGGACGTAAAAACCCAAGGGCTGAATATAGAATATTTGATACAGTCCTAACCTCAACATCTGAGGAAAGGGATTTAGGGGTTATTATTGCAGAGGATCTAAGGGTAAGTAGTCAATGTAATAGAGCAGCAGGAAATGCTAGCAGAATGCTTGGTTGTGTAGGGAGAGGTATTAGCAGTAGGAAAAGGGAAGTGCTCATGCCACTGTACAGAGCACTGGTGAGACCTCACTTGGAGTACTGTGTGCAGTACTGGAGACCGTATCTCCAGAAGGATATAGACATCTTAGAGAGAGTTCAGAGAAGGGCTACTAAAATGGTGTACGGCTTGAAGGAGAAAAGTTACCAGGAAAGGCTTAATGATCTTAACATGTACAGCTTGGAAAAAAGACGAGACAGAGGAGATATGATAGAAACATTTAAATACGTAAAGGGAATCCACAAGGTAGAGGAAGGGAGTATATTTAAAAGGAAACAAAGTAGCAAAACAAGAGGACATAGTCTTAGATTAGAGAGGCAAAGGTTTAAAAGTAACATCAGGAAGCATTATTTTACTGAGAGGGTGGTGGATACATGGAACAGTCTTCCAGTTGAAGTGGTAGAGGCCAAAACAGTAATTGAATTTAAGCAAGCATGGGATAGGCATAAGGCTATCCTAAATAAAAGATAAATCCAGGTAAAGTATCCATGTAATTGGGCAGACTAGATGGGTCGAAAAGGTTCTTATCTGCTGACATTTTCTATGTTCTAAGTGGGGTGGCTAGTTGGAATGGTTCACTCATATCAAGTTGGAGGAAGCTGCAGAATGTGCAGGGAACCCTGTTGAGCAGAGTAGTGAATTCATTTTGTTTTAACCGTTATGTCTATGGATATTTATGGTAATAGTGTCTTTCAGCCTCATATTGGTTAAGTTTTGTTTATGGTACTCGTAGACAGCTTGAACTGCTGAGGTACTGGTCAATAATGATAACATCAGAATAGTGGGTCCTGCAATTCATGAGTAAACTTTGGATATGTGTTTGATCATCTGAATAACAACTTTGGTGAATGACATATTGTATTGCGTGTAAACTAGGTTTATGTTCATTAATAATTGGAGTGAGATTATGCATGAAAATTTGGCACATCAGAGGAGATACATATGCATATTTGTGCCTAAGTATGGTGCTAATAATCTGAGCAAGAAATTGGCGACAGAACCGCAATTTAACTATATACTTTGATCGATTAATGATTATTAAATTGGCTGTGATTCGGTGATTATGTTGTTGCACAGAATTGCAATATAAGACCATTTTAATAAACCAATTGCACGCTATAAGACATATTGAATTGGATTACATCCTATTATTGAGAGTCTTTTATACTGACTAATACATCATTTATAAACATGGCTGGTTGAGTGGCGTTAATTGCTAAGAATCTTTTGTGAATTAATGTAGGCTAACAACTTAATAAAGTGTGAACACCAGTACTTGTTGGGAGGTTTAAATGAGTGATTAATTGCCTAACTGACAAATTGTTTTTATTAGTGCACTAAAGCATTAAGTGGATTATTATAAAGGCTGGTATAGAGTGAAACCTAAATACTGATGAACTTCAGTGAAGTAGTCACTAGAAAGTTGATCTTTAAATTTCATCAAATGTATTCTACATGGGAATATGAATAACCAGATGAAGCAGATAAATGATATTTGAGAAGTCACCCGATCAATATTTCATATATGGTGGTTTTAAATGTATGTTATATGTTATTATTATCCTTTACTGTATTTATATAGCACCACATATTTCGCAGCGCTTTACAAGATCAGTGTACAAGGGGTTGATACATTAGAATACCACACATGGATGATTCAGGGGGACCCTGTTCCCAAGGGAACTTACAATCTATGAGATGTACAAGTATTTTGTGAGGTAGGAGTACCCAGATCATTAGGTGTCTTGCCCAAAAAAACTTGGTGGTGACGTCTTCTGAGTGGGATTGAGTTGTCTTTCCATGATTGTAGAGTAGCAACCTGGTGGTTAGGTTGAACCCGCTTCTTGTAAAGTCGAGATTTCTCCACAGTTGTATTGGAGGGATGTGCTGAATGGTATTTTGACTTGTTTCTCTACGGTCGAAGAGTAGTGACGTTACCACTGGACTCCACAGCCGATATTGGGTGGTAGGCAAGTATGTCCCATTAGGTGTCTCGCCCAAGGACACTTTCTGGAGAGGTGCGCTGGTTTGGATTTGAACCTGGGTCTCCAGTCTTCCGGTTATAGAGCAGTGATGCTACCTCTACTCCATCCAGCCGTATATGTTTGTATAAATCCTATCCTAGTGAGGTCCATCTTTGATTGAGACCTTAGTCAACTGCCTTTTTTTGAAGAATTCTAGGTTAACCTCTAGTTTTGGGAGAAACGTGCACATTTTTACTGGTAGAAGGAAGGATTACATACTGTTTCCTCTGTCGTTTCTGTTGCAGTAATTTAACATAGATTTCACCAATGTTTCGGCCATTGTATTAGTCACCGACGTCTGCCATTGTTTTTAACCGTTGCTTTCACTGTAGTTTGTGTGGAGGTCCAGGAACATCGCTCATTGTAGTTGAGTGTTACTGTTTGCAGGAACTAGATCTGTTGGTGAAGCCATTATTAATTTTAGTCTAGAAACATACAGGGTTATTCAAAGAGCTCCGAATTGCTTGAGAAAGGTAACCGAACGCTGAAAATCAGCGTTCGGTTACCTTTCCTGGCCATTCGGCTATCCAGAGAGCAGGCAATTCGCAAAATCCTACCGAATTGCCTGAACATACGGTGCCTGTTTGGTGCCTGCTCAAGGGCAGTGAAAACCCCATGAAAGCACTGCTTCGGCTATTCAGAGATCACAAACCAGCAGTGAAAGGTTCCCGAAATGCCCTGCTATTCGGTGGTTTAATTCGGCAAATTTATTCAGGAGAATCCCATAGGCTTCAATGTTAAAAATATTCCCGTTTTAATTCAATATCTAATAAACTGTTCATTATAAAATCCTGCAGTAAAGAGTCTCTTTATTTATAGATTATTTAGGCTATTTTACGCATTTTTTTTTTTTTAAAAGCCCGATTTTTTTTTTTGATTTTTTTTTTAAAGTTTTCTTCTTTTTTCTGTAACAGCCCTCTTTATTATCATTCCCTGGACCTCATATGTAAATTTCAGACATTTTCGCTCAGTAGTTTCTTTGCAAACAGCGTTTCACTTTCACACATTCATACAAACTGTTTTCCTAATTTATTCACTGCCTCTTCTGCTGTGTTGAAGGCTGCGATCAGCTCCTGTTTGCTTTTTCTGTGGTTTTCGGCAGGTTAATCCAGATGTTTTTGAGGGTTTTCGGCGTGCATTCGCTGGATTTTGCGGTGAGTTTTCGTCCGGTTTGCGGTAGCTTTTCCCTGCAATTCGGGGAATACACCGCAGGGTCACCGAAATGGGATCGGCAAAACAAACCGAATTGAAGAGAACGAAAAGTCACCGAACGTGCGGTGACTTTTCGAATCTCTTTGAATAACCATGATAGTTTTTTCTAATTCTGGAAATTCACTTTCAATTCCTTACATTTTAGTGTTAAAGGCTTTAGTTCTTATAATTCTAGAAAAAAAAAATAAAGTGACTGTCTTAGTCTAACCTCTCTCAATTTTATCTTTACTGTGGATGCTTTGTGCACTTTATTTAGCTTGAAAAATTGATATATATTGCTTTCTGTCTTCCTTTCAAATGCCACATTCTTTCCTGGTAATGATGCACTTAATACTACAAACATAGCTAAAAGACTTCATTTATTATTAATGGTATCCTTGCCCAAAATAGCACACCATGTAGCAATATTCCGTAAGAGAATGAGGAAGAATAGATTTTTCAATCGATGCCCAAGCCTTTGTTTTTTATATTCATCACGCAGGATGAAATCTTTTGAATGTGCAAATATTTGTTTTCTCTTAATAGTTCAAATTTAATAGCTAAGAAACAATAGTTTGAAAATAACACTTTAAGAAATTGAGGTTTAACAGTGCAGTTATGCAGAATATTACTTATCACAGAATAATACTTGCAATAAATGCGTGTTGAATTTAACATATTCTTGATGTTTTCACTTGTAATTTGGAGTGGTTGCTTTTGGAAAATTTTCTGGTAAAACAAATTTGCTCCACTTATTTCAAAGGAAAATTGAAAAGCATTTGCTGATGTGTATATGATGATGATTTGGTCTTGCGGCAAATATAGATATGTGAGATAATGTGATAGTATTCCGTACATTTATTGTGCTGCACAATCTATGGCTTCTTATTCTATTGTAGGACACACGAGAAATAAGAAAATCTTCCTGGACCTTTCAGTGTATGCACGAGGGCCCTTTGTTATATAATATTTATTCGATGTATACATTGGGAGTGTGTATACACAAGGGGCTAAATTACATTCTTCACGCAAACGTTAACGCTCACTTGCGTGAGCATTAACGTTTGCTGCGGTGTTTACCGCATATCACAATCCAAACGCAAACTGGTAAAGAAACCTGTTTGCGTTTGGTACCTTGTGCTTTTCAGCGCGAGGTTATTGTACTTTGCGCTCCCCATGTAAAGTATAGGGAGCGCAAAATGTTAATCAGCACTGGATTACAAAGTCCCAGCGCTGAAAAACATCTGGCTCTGGTCAGCGAAAATTTAACCAGAGCCAGGACTTGGTGTTAACGGATTCTGCAGAAGAAGAACACCAGGCTAAAAAATGAATCCTATACTCACCCTCTGTCCCACGGTGAGGACTGCGGCTCCAACCGCCTCCTCCGTCTGGCGAGAGCAGGGAAAGACTGGGGGAAAAAGTCCCCCCAGTCTCTCCCTGCCTATCACTATGCCGACCAGCCAGATCTCTCAGTGCTGCCGCGAGCATCCAGGCTTTTTTCGCGCTGAAACAATGCAGGCAGCATTTTTTGCGCCTGCATTGTAATCCAGCGTTAAAAGGCGGGCGCAAGGGGGAAAACTTTTCCATGTGTGTAACTCTACCGACAAATCTAACCTATCCTCTTACAAAATATTCAAAGGGACATATGAAGAATAAAAAACATAGGACTGTGCAGCAAAGGAATTCTCTCCAACCTCTTACAGAGCTCGGAAAATACTTATTTTGATAAAGATTGATTATCTGTGGCTCAGAGACCTAGGTCCTACTAGCCTCTCCCGAAGCTGACCACTTAAAGGCTGCTCTAGGGTTAAAATTGGAGGAAGGAGTACATTAACCCCTCCTGATCCCCCTCCCATTTTAAAAGTTTAATATTTTAAGACTTACCTCCTTTCCAGCACTGGAATCGATCTGCTGTCCTTGGATGTGACATGCTGCCATTTCCTCTATGCTGCAGCATGTCACTTGACCATGGCAGCCAATCCTTTGGCTCTTAGTGCCAAACGTTTTGACAGCCATTGGATGGTGCTAGATCCCAAAGGTGCGGAGGGACAGAAATCTTAGTTCCGGGTCTCAGGGTGATATAAAGAATCTTCAGGACTGGCATTACTTACTGCCTCCAATTTGAAACCTGTTGGTTTGGCCAAATGACATCCCTTTGGTTGTTTGGTTGATTTGTTTGGCTGTCACATCAACCATATGGTGTTGTGGCATGAAGGAAGTTATGCACCAGATACAGAATACCCTGCACCACAAACGGGCTAAGAATCAAAGATGCTTTAAATATGTGATAAGTGGTATTTCTTTTAAAGCAAATATTTTATATTGTATCATTTCCCCTAGTGTAAAAACAGTCTTGTTTTTTGTTTCACAATTTCAATATAAATCATCTCTAGAAACTGTGAAGATGCACTATGTCAAGTAAGAAAACACATTTCCTAGGAGGAAATACAATCTCATTATTGAGTAGCCTGGCCATAGAATGTAAGACGAAGAGTAATATGACGTGTTTGAGATTACATCTCAGTACAAGATCTATTGGTAGTGTTTAAACTTTCTACCAGGTCCAACGTAATATAAACCTCTCTGGTTAATGATTTCTGGAAAACGTACCAATCTATATCCCCGAACATTTGATGCAGCATAAAGCTGTTTTTTCACACACATTGCTCTGGTATGTCGATTCTGAACCCTCACTAACTACCTACATATCCTCTTCCGTAGCCAGGCGTGCACTAAGGATTGTAAGGCAAAAGTCAGCTGCAGCTATTGATCTTGTCAAAGGGTCAGTAATGCAACTAAAAAACAAATACCGTTCTTACTGCAGTTCACTTGGCTTTATTGCTGTTTGCATTACTGACCAGATCAATATAAAAGACTATAAGGTTCCTGCACGGAGTGTTTATCCTATTTACTCATCCTCTCACAATCTGAAACTTTGTGACTTATTCGTATAAAATTCCATGTATTAAAGAAATTTTTTTAAAAAAACATAAATTTTCAGGATTAATACAAATATGTAATGTTTTGTGCTAATTTACAGGGCTCAAAACTTAAAGTCCTAAGCTACTGGCCAGGCCTTAAGAGTTACTCGCCACTAGTTGCCCCACCTAACTCTTATCCTGCCCTGCCTGCATCTGCATTTAAACTCGCCCTCATGTAATTTCCACTCGCCAAATGCGAGCAGGCGAGTGTAAATTTTGAGGCCTGTGCTAATATATACTTTTACTTCTTCATCATTACGTATACTGTACTAAGCACTCCTCTGAATTATGCCTTCGTAAATGTAACAAATATAATAAAAATATCAACTTGATGGCTTTCGTTACCTCTGCAAATGTTTTTGAATCTGACTTCATGTTCAGTTTCATTGTCAGGGCAATGTTATTTACTGGGACACATACAGGGTTTTTCAGAGAGAGGTGAAAACCAGGAGAATGACTGGAGAAGTGAAAATTCTAGGTCAAAATAGCCAAACCAGAAAAATTCTCCCATTTATCTATATTTCCAAATCGTCTGTTTTGATCTAGAATTTTCACTTCTCCAGTCATTCTCCTGATTTTCCCCTCTCTCGGAATAACCCTGATAGTGTAAGCCTAATCTCTGCACATCTAGCTGTGTTTCTGGTCGAATAATCAGATTTTATCGTATGGCTTGTGCAGTTGTTTCCCAAACTGTATTGATATTATATTCATAAAAAGCGTTTGAGGAAATGAAAGACTGCTTCTTTCAGCATAATAACTTCACTATAAAGAAATATAAAAATTGACCATAGGAATATATAGAAATTGACAATATTGCCTTGCATTGGTTATAGAGACAGGGAAATTCACTGTCTATGCATGTCTGCACACAGATTCCTTTTATAGGTTTCCGGTATTTCTTCTGCTCCCTCATAATTATCTTGGACCTTTAAGATTTTCAAATGTTGTTCTAGTTTTGCCATTTTCATTGAAAGCAGCATTAAATGTATGTAATGAAAACTCTAAACAAACTATGGGCACATTAAGCCTTGAGACTGGACAGGCTACAGGGCTTGGAGTCTCACTGTTGTGCTTTCACAACTAGGCTGATGCACAGATTTGTTGAAGAGACCATATCCCCGTCACATCACTCATGATGCAGCGAGCAGGCAGGACACACTTGGCTCACTTTTCAGATACATTTAGATCACACTCAGTCCCAGATCCATTCTCATACCTTCCATAACCCAGGACAGGGGGTCCCAGGATGACCAGGCCTCCTTCTGACACTAGGTCTGTGTGTGAATGTCTCAGTATCTCTGTGTGCGTCTCTGTATCTCTGCATGAGTTTTACTCTCTGTCGGTTTGTGTCTCTGTATCTCTGTGTATCTGGATTTTTTGTGTCCCTGAGTTTGTGTCTCTGTTGGTGGGTGTATCCTATGTCTGTACATCTGTGTGTCTGTCATTTTCTCTTTGACTGTCTGGTGCTTGGAAAGAAAAAGATTAGGCAGTGGAGGAACAAAACGGACAGGGACCTTTCCTAACTTTTTTTTTTACCATGGAGAACTGGTTGGTCTCAGTCTACCTCTGATAGGGCCACCCTTAGGGAGTGGGAGCACGGCTCATGCACCATGGTGGGATAAATGCACTTCCTGTGTAAGATGTGGCGGTTTGAAATTAAACAGGTGCACCATGGGAAAAGCCTCTGACATATCCAAATATTATTTACAACAGAGACCTAACCGTAGGCAAGCTTTCAGCAAAAGGTGTTTTTCACAGTTACATTGGCAGATTTTAATAACATAAAAGCATGCAAATAAATAACATAACTCTTTAATATCATGAAAGCAAAATTTAATTTGTGTCTAATATGTATTTCATTAGCCATAGGGCCAACGAGTACTTAAGTTTGCATCAAAGAGATAATATTCATAACCTGACAATGTGGAATTAATTAACTATATTAGTTGCAGTATATCAAGAGTCATTAAATAATCCTTGTTTATGGAAAGAAATCTACTTATTTTCATAGTTGTTAATGATGTATTCAAAAAGAATCAGTCATCAATCTGGGAAAATAAAACCATTTAAACTCATAGAAATACATTTTTATTTTTGTTCATACATTTCATTTAATTAGATTGATATTTCCCTGTGTTGTTATTATAGATCATGTGACATTATCTTGACAACGGCATTTATTGTGTGATGTTTTACACTTATTTTTATAGTGAGTCTCACTATGTTAAGGAACCCATTAGCTTATATTTTTTCCAGTAACTCTTATGGCCGTGATACAGGAAGCGCCATCGCCTCACGCGTCTATTATATATATATATATATATATATAGTTCTCTTAGGACTCCCGCTACTCCCAATCTTCACACTAGCAAACTGAAATCCACGGTGCACGCCCAATGACATGGACAGGGTAGATATGAAACGATAGGAGCTGCACACGTGTGAACTGGTTAAAAATAAAAAATCTTTATTTAAGGCATCTTAAAATCAGACCGACGTTTCGGTTCTCTCTGGAACCATCTTCAGGGTAACTGGCTAAGGGTGTAGACTGTCTTTTTATCCACTTCAATAGCCAACCCTTCCAAGTGCACGCCCCAATTACTGTGTTACAGCAGGTGAAGGCAATGGAGCATGTAGCTATCTCGGTTAGACTTAGCCTCTGGGCTGAGTCCCAAGATAGTTCAGTCGGTGAGTTGCCATAGCAACCTAAAAACAATGAGAATTTTGAATGGAGGATTCATTGTACTCGTAGCACCAAAGTTCCGATGGACGCTCATCTAACTCTTTTATTTAACGTTCAGAAAGGAAACATGAAAATGAGATGTATTCATTTAGTCCTTTTGTGATCGATCTCGAATACTCCTGCAACGTGAGACATACTGGATACGAACACTGGATACAGTGTCTCCAAAAGGACTAAATGAATACATCTCATTTTCATGTTTCCTTTCTGAACGTTAAATAAAAGAGTTAGATGAGCGTCCATCGGAACTTTGGTGCTACGAGTACAATGAATCCTCCATTCAAAATTCTCATTGTTTTTAGGTTGCTATGGCAACTCACCGACTGAACTATCTTGGGACTCAGCCCAGAGGCTAAGTCTAACCGAGATAGCTACATGCTCCATTGCCTTCACCTGCTGTAACACAGTAATTGGGGCGTGCACTTGGAAGGGTTGGCTATTGAAGTGGATAAAAAGACAGTCTACACCCTTAGCCAGTTACCCTGAAGATGGTTCCAGAGAGAACCGAAACGTCGGTCTGATTTTAAGATGCCTTAAATAAAGATTTTTTATTTTTAACCAGTTCACACGTGTGCAGCTCCTATCGTTTCATATATATATATAATATATATATATATATATATATGTGTACCAGCCGTCTATTATAGAGATGTTTCATACATGTGTTGTAACTTAATTAAACCAGTAAACTTTCAATGTAGATTAGTGATTTTTGTAGCTCCTACTCTGCCTGCTCTTCTCATGGATGTGGCCATGTTTTTTGATTTGTCTCTTTCGTGGGAGGGATTAAACATCTAAACTTTGTGATTGACAGCTCAGCCCAGAATGTCTTGGATGGGGGGGGGGTTCAGACAGCAAGGATGTTTGTTGTATTTACTCTGGGAAACCTTACACTGTTTAACCTCACAGCCTATTTCATGTTGAGGGCCTGGAGCGCCAGCTCCAGTTGTCCTATGTTAATCCGGCCTTGCTGCCACATGATTGGTCCACACTTGCCAATGGTCATATAGTATGCATGGGGTCTATACATTGAGTCAAGCCAATCCCACCCTAGCCAATCCCTTGCCCAAGCCAATACATCTCTGTTTTCATCTACTCATGAAAAGTTCATTCAACTTATTTTTTTTTCCAAAAAGCTAATTATATTTATTTGATTTGCAAAATTGATGGTAATTACAAATTCTATGAATATACTTGAATTACATGAACATCTTCTTAATCCACTTTATTTCCAATACCAAAATTATCCTAATATTTAGGTGCAAACTCAATGCTTTATAGCTAAGCGCTAACAGTTTTCTTTTTAGTTCCAAAACCATGAAGCAAAGTAACTCAAACCCATGACAGCGTTAATACCCACCCACCATTATTTAACAAATATTCAAAAATAAATTCTGTGCATTAAATATTTTTGATATAGATCTATAAATGAATTTTTGTTGCATAAAATACAAATATTCACGACTCCATTACATCACTGAGTTATGACCCCACGATAGAGTGCATTGCACACAAATGGTGTCAGTTCTTGTAAAATATAGATATCTCAAATCACGATGATCGTTTCTTCAAAACAAAGCAGACATTTATCCATTGTCTATTTTCATGAAAGACCTGAGCTTTCTAGCTGCTCCGACAAGTCATGTTATGTCTGAGAACAGAACTGCATTTATAGGCAATCAACACAAACTACAAAGATGCCTTGTTTTCTTGTTATTTTCCTATGTAAATGGCACATATGGGACAATATAACCCACTGTTTCTCATAGATGATTATTCAACTCTTCTCAACTATGAAATGATTCCTTTGTATGAAAAATTAAATGGTGTTGGTGGGCTAGTATGTCGTTAGCCTGCTCAAACTAATACAATTCATTCTATTAAGCATTTAATAGCATTTTACAGATTAAAGTAAAAGAGCTATACTTTGGTACATTTTTATAAATCTCTGCTACAAGTGAATGAAAACAAATTACCAGAATATTTAATTTGTATACAAATAGGAATGCTGGTATAAATATTCAATAATATTTTTTTTATTATTTGGTAAATAATATTTATTCTCATCATATCACTAGAGTTTCCTGTTGGATTTATAATCAAGCTGCAAACTGTCAGACTGCAGTTTCAAAAAATGCATAGCTTACCATAATGTGAGAGCTCCATAGTTCTCCTTAATTATATGTGTAGTGGCTAGAACTCTCTTATGCGTTAAACTGTTGTTAGCATCTCTAAACCAACAGCTGCAGTCACATTTTCAAAGTAAAAAAGGCAATTTGCTACATAACATAAGATATTTTCAGTTTCACACAGGAAAAAAAAACAAAACAAGGTGTCAAAATAAGTATTGCAAATAAATACAGATTCAAACATTAATAGGAAATCAGAAAAGATCTAAGATCATTTGAACCTCGCAAAATCAGAGTTGCTGAGGATCGCCTGTAAGCTGAAGACCTCCGCCAGCCAGTTGGGACTTTTAGTGACTAAGACTAGGGTCAAACAAACGCATTATTCGCAGCGATCGTCAAAAAGTGCGTCCGAACGCATTGACGTTTTTTTTCACGTAATGCGCGAAAACGGTCAGACGATGCGCATTTTCGTGCGTGATTTGTTACGGATCTAAACCAGGAAACTTTGGGTGTCTGGACGCTATGATGGCCGGACATGAGCAGCGTCTGACGTCTCCTAATCACGCACACACGCCGCTATGCGGATACGGAGCACTCTGTACGTCAGTACTAGCGGTTCTGCGTTCTCGAAAAAATTTGTTAGTTTGCCGCTTGCGTTGCGCGGCCGCACTTTCTTGCGGCCGTACTTCGAAAATTGGCCGTCATTGCCCGTCATTTGCTGCTACTGCGGCCGTGAGTAATTGCGCCTACACACACATTAAAAATGCGTTAGACTGACCCCAGCCTAAGTTGGAGCATAAGAACCCCTCTGCGGTAACTAAAAATCACAACACTAATGCAAGGTTTAATAAACATTTTCAGATACTGCATAGATTACCCTTTGCATACAGAAGTTGCAGATAATTCCTGGGTGGTTTATTCGTTAATCCCTGTTGTAAAGTAATCATAACATAAACTATTGTGAGGTCTTGTGAATCTCACTTCCCGCTACACATTTGAGAGGCACCTCTCACAGTGAACTTTAGTAAATATAGGACATGTGTGTCACCTTGTATGGGCCTTATGCTTCATTTTTGTTTGGTTTTATATTTGCATATCTCCTAATTTTTATACTCCAGATCTTTAGCATATTAGTTAAGTGTTCTGGACAAACAATCTCTCGGTTTGTTGTTATTTATTAAATTGTTTGGGTTTTCATGCCATGACAGAACAAATTCACCAAGAATTCAAAAAATATAGGCCCATATTACATTCTTGGTGCTAAAACGGGACTCTAATGGGGAAAACCTGCCCCTGCATGTTTCCCTGTAGCATCCCCGTTTTAGCACCATATTATGGGGAGGCGCTAATTCAGTAACCTGCCACATAACACAGCGCAACACTACCTGATACTCATGGCAACCCTTCTGTGCCACCGTGAATATCACCTCCTGGAGTCCATAGGACTCCATGGAGGGTTGTGCTGCCGGGACGCGAGCCCTAAGCGGTCTCGCTTTCGTGAGGTCATGCGGGCCGTGGAGGGAGACTGGGGACTATTTGTGCTCAGTCTCACTCTGCTCTCGGCAGCCAGAAGAAGCAGATGGAGCCGTCGTTCACTCCGCAGGGTGAGAGGTGAGTATCTGATTTTTTGGGGAGGGGTTTAGCTGCAGAAGCAGAATCAGTTAGAATCAGCTTCCAGCTGTGAATAACTTTTTCATTACCACATTGTTGTTTGTGGTAATTAGCGTTACGACTTAACATGGTGAGCGCAAAGTATAGGAAGCGCAAATTACGGTAGCGCAATCACCGATGCAGTAACAGATTTTTTAACCCATTAGCGTTAGGGATGTAATATGGGCAGCATGCGTTCAAATCACTTAACATAGCGTTAACGCTCACATATCTGAGCACTGACACTAACATTAAGATTGTACTGGCTGGGTGGAGTAGAGGTAACATCAGTGCTCTATGACCGTGGAGACACAGGTTTGAATCCCTGCCAGAGCACCTCTCCAGTAAGTGTCCTTGGGCAAGACACCTAACAGTACATACTCTCCACCCAGGACATACTTGAAAACAAGAGTAATCTCAATGTATCCTTCCTGGTAATATACTTGCTCAAAAAAAAAATAGGGCCCATAGTGTTTTCCGTTTACAGTAATATGGCTTAACAGTGCTAAGTCAGTACGCTATAAATACATTTCCTCCTCACTATGTAATTCCAGCTGATTTGGTGACACCATAAGACAGTTATTTGCATTTTCTGTCTCATTTTTTTAATTTTCTATTTTGACATTTATTTAAAATAGTACTTACATAATAATTTTTAATTATTACTCCATGGGTGCACACCTTAACGAAAAGTGCTGCATTGTATTTCCTGAAGTTTAGAGCACAGCAAAGTTTATATAAATGTGAGAAGCTTTCTAAGGCAATTCAAATAGTGTGGGAGGAATGGAGTGATGGTTGCAAGTATCTCAATATAGATATGATCATTCATTTTTAAGCGTGAGTTTACCCAGTAGCATGTAATAGCCATGATCCTGTATTGAATGATGTCTTTGATAAAGAAAGCATTTTATCCTATAAAAATCCTCCAAAATATGCTACAGGCATATCTCTTCATATGACCATCAATAATCAGTGACCTCATATTTGGATTTGACTCATTCTCTTTGCAATAACTTTCAGTCAATGGATGTGCTAAGCTTGCAGGAATTGTTAACTTGTGCCCTCGTGAATGTTTAAATTAAAATTCCTCTTTCTTACCCTTCAGAGATGCACATATTTTATCTTCCGCTTATTTCTATGAAATTTTAATGACTTCCTTTTACTAATGTTATTACTAACCAGAAAATATGGTCTGGGGACACAGAGTCATTGCAAGTGCAAAGTCTTCGCTTGGTATTATGCAGTCCGATTTCCACCATAGTGCTTGGTGATTTATTTATTTATTTTAAATATAAATCTGTGTGTCCCTCCACTCATCCACGTATTGTTCCTTTTATCTTTCTATCTATTGGTTTGTATATATATATATTTACACACACACACTTAAGTTAAGAACTGCTTTACCTGCAAGTTCAAGTGCTACATTCCCCATATGCAGCATGGAACTCTGGGTAGAACACGCAAATTAAGTCTCCAATTTCTCTTTTTACATCCTGGGACTGTTTTAACATTTGCATGTTATACCCAGCGTTCCATCATGCTGCATATTGAGAATGTAGCACATGAGCTCTGTGAGTAAAGCAGTTCTCTGAATTGCTGGGATGTGTACTTGTCTTCTACAGTTGTAGAATATATATATAATATATAACAGGGCTCGAAATTTCCACCCGCCTGCTCGCATTTGGCGAGTAAAAATTAAGTGAGGGCGAGTGGAGGTTTTCCCTGTTATCGGTATGCTACATAGCCAATATACTGATAACAGGGGTTGTTCTGCCTGTACGCATCGGTACTCAGTACCAATACCCAAAGTCCCCTCATCTTTTGACAAGCGCCATAGGCAGATAACGTAGAATTTCTTTTATAATATAATATTAAAATTATAATATTTATAATATATATATATATAATATATAAAAAAATCCAAAATAAAGCACTCAGTCAAAGATAGTTGCAGTGCCCAGGTGCTACCCGTTGGGGCATCAATACAAAAACATCAAAATGGGAGCACTCTGGGTCTTAAGGTAAAATAACAAAGTTTATTAAAGATCTACGTAAAAAGGACCGACGTTTCGGCTCCTAAATACCTTGATGAAGGCTTCTAGGAGCCGAAACGTAGGTCCTTTTTATGTAGATCCTTAATAAACTTTATTATTTTACCTTAAGACCCAGAGTGCTCCCATTTTGCTATATACAGTATATATATATACACACACACACGTATATAGTATTAAAAATGCACTTGTCTGCTCGTCTTTTGATGGGTGAAAATAATTGCTTGACGAGCGGCCGGCAGTCTCCCTGCATGTTCTGGATTTCCTGAAGGATCGGTTCTTTTGATCTGGATCTTTTTACTGAACTGAGTGATTCGACTCCTCAGACTGCACTAATACGTTTGTAACAGTTCAGTTTGCGAATCATTAGCTGCACCTGTAATCTGATCCTAGAGTGAGTTGCTCCTGCCAGCTCTGCCTTGCAGTGTGTTACAATTAACATTAACCCATGCTGGGATATAAGAAACACCCTGTGAGCAGTCCATTAACCCATGGTGGGATATAAGAAGCGCCCTGTGAGCAGCCAATTAACCCATGCTGGGATATACAGTAAGAAGCACCCTGTGAGCAGCCAATTAACCCATGCTGGGATATAAGAAGTGCCCTGTGAGGTGCCCATTAACCCATGCTGGGATATAAGAAGCACCCTGTGAGCAGCCAATTAACCTATGCTGGGATATAAGAAACACCCTGCGAGCAGCCCATTAACCCATGTTGGGATATAAGAAGCGCCCTGTGAGCAGCCCATTATCCCATACTGGGATATAAGAAGTGTCCTGTGAAGTGCCCATTAACCCATGTGGGAATATAAGAAGTGCCCTGTGAGCTGCCTATTAACCCATGCTGAGATATAAGAAGTGCCATGTGAGCTGCCCATTAACCCATGCTGGGATATAACAAGTGCTCTGTGAGTTGCCCATTAACCCGTGCTTGTATATAAGCAGTTCTCTAAATGGACCTCCACTACCACAATTTAACCCTACTAAAGCCATTGATAAATGGTACTTTGGTGCTAAAACTAGCAGGCATGTTCAAGGACACAAATCACATACCTCTGACAGCAATGCCTTTTCTACGAAGAAATAGGCAAATACTGTGCAAGTAATACAATTTATTTTGGATTGGTATGCATTATGCAGAAATATATAAGTGAAAGAGTGCCTAGTTTAAATTTGTTAACATAAATTGCATGGCTGTAGAAAGCGTTAAATTTATTCTCGTTGCTACATGTCTTCTCAGATTCACTATATCAATATTCCCTGCTTGTGATACTGTTAGGTTCCTTAGAGCTCTTTTTTCCTTTTTGTATCATATATCATTGTCATCCTGCAGGCGATCCTCAGACCAGTACTGACCCTTGGTGGTAATTATACAATTATACTATTTTTGTATAGAACCTCCAGTATTACATTATTTACATTACTGTATCCATCCTCCAACCTGCGCTCTTTGCTGGTGTGTTGTGCTATGCTTTAGCGCTTTGCTATAAGTAAAACGTGTTAATCATTTATTGTTTACATATTTTAATGTCATGATAATATGGAGTGGAGTGTGGTAATGTACTATAAATGTATTACTACATAAATATTCAAGAGTATCTATAATAATTTATTGTCACAAGCACTATCTTTTCGGGTATGCCTGTGTCCCCCATATCATTTTCTTGCCATATGATTTATCAGTATGACTTGAAACATGCACTTTTTAAATCCACTGCATTGCAAAATAAAGTCATTTGAAGGCCAGGAACAACATATTTATTGTACGATGAGATGCTGTATTTTTTTCCATTTATTAATTATTTTCGGTAACCAGCCGAGCCATATAGCTACTGACTATGGAAACCAAAATGGAGCAGGCAGAACAGAGAGTAATTAAATTACAGTTTCATCATGGAAGCACATATTTAAATTATCAAGGTTCAGAGCTCATAAAGCTGGCATAATGGATGAAAGAATCCAGATTGCTATGGGTCATGATCATTTTTTAAAAGCTATTAATCATGTTTGACTGGAAAGACATGTAACCTACAATAAGCAGTGGCTTTACTCTTGCCAAAGGATGCTTTCTTTCCCTGCGGAAAACTGTATGAAAGGCCACGCGCAATGACAAAATTAAATGTGCATCTGAAATAGGTCATGCTCAACTATCACAACCTTGGCAGTCCCCTGTACAAGTCTTGTAGTGTATTTCTATTCTCTATACCACCGTAGAGAACGTATGTGTTAAAACATAGGCATTTGATATTTTTATGACTCATCCAGCCGGAATATAAAACTGTAACCATGGGAATTATGCATAATATATCTTTAGAGCAATGTATGCTATACATAATAGAAATTACTTCTTCATTAACATCTATTAAAGCTTACTTATCATACATAAGTATTCCAATGCACTTTTGCAGCTGCAGAATCCTGAATGACAAAATCCTGTAAGATATGAAACACACGTAATCCGTTTACCCAAAGCAATTAAATATGGATAATAAAAAATATATTTTTAATTCTTAAAGGAGACCATCCTAATGTTTCTTTAAATCAATCCTACTTTAAAATATCAGAAGACTTCACTCTTTCTGTCACTTTTCCTCTCTAAATTGCTATTCCTGTATAGTATGGAGCGGTTGCACACCCAGGGCTTGTGCTAGACTATTTTGCACCCTAGGCAAGACCAGCTAGCTGTGCCCGCCCTCAAAAAAAATTAACTGTTGAAATACAGGGGGGAACACATACGCTGTGCCCGTGGGGGCGCACATACTATGCATAGGGACACACACATTGTGCATGGGGGCCACGCACGGTCGTTCAGTGCCCATCTTACCCCTCTGTTGGTCAGGCTCTGTCTGTTCCCCTTTCTTTCCTCTGCCCTCTGTGCCTCTTTCTTTCTTTTTTTCTTTCTTTCTTCTATGCCTCTTTCTTTCCTTTCATCTGCCTCTTTTCTTCCTTTCTTTCATGCCTTCTGTGCCTTTCTTTTTCTTCTGTGCCTTTCTTTTTTCTGCCTCTTTTTTCTTTAATCTGCCTCTGGCACCCACATGTCATCTGGTGGCGCACACATCATCTGGTAGCACTTGCGCGTCACCATAAGATGCCGACCTTCTGCGCCACTAGCAGTGGTCCATGGGCCGACAATGTCGGCTTTGTGAGCTGCCACTGCCAGCTACACGGGCCGCACAATTAGGAACCGGTACAATAGTGGAACCTGGGTTGGGGCTGGTTGCAACCCTAGGCGACAGTGCACCCTAGGTGGTTGCCTAGCTTGCCTAGTGGGAGCACCAGCCCTGTGCATACCATAATCACTAAAGAAACTCACGTGGAAAAAGTTGTCTGGACTTGGCAATGTTATTTTCCAGCTCTAAATCCTCCCCTCTGCAACCATATCTGTACCTCTCAACAATATACAGCATGGTATTCCCTAGAAATGATGGCTGGTCAAAATCCCCCTAGGACAGTGAACTCCCAGATGTTTGTGAACCACACACATCCCATGAATCTCTGACCATTTATTGCAATCAAATAATTCTGGGAATCCTAGGCAGTAAACATCTGGGAAGCCATAGTTTGAGATCCCTGCCCTAGTTAGGTGTGTGATGACCCCATTGTACCTTGGTGTGCAGAAGATCACTTCTATAGGAGAAATCTTACTTCCAGGCTTATCCCACTTTTTTTGTGGTTTCCTTTTGTAGTTTTAATTAATTTTTTTTCTTATCTTTTATGGCTATACACCAAATTCGTTTTGGCTTGCTTACCAAACATCTGCTGCCTGTGTGATCTGCCCCACACGGTTCACCAGTTTTACCTGCTATGTATTGACAATTATTATGTTTTTTTCTATTTTAGGTTTTGCATTTGTTTTAAATAAGGATATATCACTACATCTTGCACCTATGGCATTTGCTACGGTGTAAGTCTTTGACTATAGATTTTTTGTACAATGGCCAGTCTTATACAGGGTCACTCACCGTGCATTCTCAATAAAAATGTTCAAATTAAAAAAAAAATTGTAAGGGAGCAGCGAGCACTTTGCTACATGTGAATACTCATGTCTGCTATTAACCATTTCACTACCAAGTGGTTTTCCTTGAAACCACTTAGGATGTTTATTAAAATCCTACAAATTACATGGTATCCCTATAAACTGCACATATCTACAGGCAAACATACAAACCGACACACATACACACACTAACACACAACTCTACGTCTCCTCACCGTCTTATCCTTCCTATGTTGAATCTACAGTATTGGACACGTAGTGGACTCCTGCTGGTCAATCTAGGTATAGCACTGAGGCAGCCAGCAAATTTCTAAAAGCAGCCTTGTTGTGTTGAATAAGTTACAGCCAATTCAAATTCTTACCTTATGTTGGCTGATATGTTCAGTCAGGTATTCTGATGTCTATTTGCAAATGAAACTTGATCTCAGGCACCTGATGGTGCTTATAAAGTTCTTGTTTACTTGATCACTATAGCAAAGGGAGATATGAATCTTTCACACAATGCTTTGCCTTCAGTTGCAGGGTTAGGGGATTCAGTAGCAAACCTCAAGGTGATCTAATGGAATCCAACAACAGGTAATAAAAGAAGACCTTTGATTGATACCATTTGCAGACTGAGGGTACATGTATACTGTATCATACTTAAACAGTACTAAAGTGTGCTACTAAAGACCATGGGCCATATTACATTCTCTGCGAAATTGCGCTCACGCAGCGCAATTTTTGTTTGCGCACGGAAAAAACTTTATCGCGTGAAAATTAACGTGGTATTCCGATCAGAGCGCATTTTTTCTTCCAAGATTTTTCGTGCGCAAATCCGACGCGCAAAGCCGTTCGCAAATGAACGTTGCGTGCAGGAATCGGTGGGGAGACTGTTTTGTCATGGGATTTGTCACGGGATTCAGCCAACATCAATCACCACTTTCCAATAAAATATTTACAAACTAAAAAAAAGGAAAAAATAAACTTAACAACCACCAGCCAAAAAAATAAAAAATTAACAATATGACACAATTCATAAATTTTAATGTTTGGGTATGTGTAGAATGTGTAACTGTACTGTGCTGTATTTTTTTTTTTTCGTGCTGGTGTATTTAGTTTAGCCCAGAACGATCACATTTACAGATACCACCTGCTTTTCAAAGACGTTACGAAAATGCGTGCAAACTTCCGTTGCGCGAAGATTGGAATACCATCCGCGTACCAGCGCACTAACGCATTGGCGCTCACAATGTTAAGTATGGGATGCGAGCACGAACTTGCGCTCGTGCTGGGTTCGCGCAGGGTCACTTGCGTTAAACGTTAACGTGCATTTTGTGCGCGAACGTCGGAATACGACGTTCAGCGCAAAGGGTTTTGCCCCTCGCGTTAATGTGTTTTTGCGCACACGTTAACAAGTGCACATAGAAAGTAATAGGGACCCATGTGTGTACTCTAGGAGACATACATCTCTTGCATCTCCCATTAAATGGTAGCTATAAATGTAGGGAAGCATTGTCTCTCCTGTACTTGCTGCGACCACCCACTGTGACCACCGCTTTAACAATACAGTTGAGGTTCATACAGTTGAGGTTTACATCTGTAGAAATATGTAAACCTATCATCACTTTGTGTCAGACATTCTATAGGTCATAAAGATATGAGTTTCAATACTACCTTACATTGCTGGATGAAATATACCTCAAAATTACTTCAGATCCTAGGCCAGGTTGCATCAGCAAACCAGTCCATGGGAGTCTCAATGCAGGGAGCAATTGTGGGCACTCGCCCCTAACAGGTTGCAGGTAGGGATGTGCGTTTCGTTTCGTACCGATTCGTTTTTCTCACGAAACGGGCCGATTCGGTGCTTTGGATTCGTCCGATGTTCCGAACCGGACCGGCAACGAAATACACACAATCCGAAATATTTCCCAATACGAAACGAAAAAATGTAGTTATTTCGTATGGACATGAAATTTGTAAAATTGCAAGTCATTTTCAGTCATTTTCACGATTTCGGTTCCGTTTCAGTTAATTTCGAACCACGTATTTTCATATCGTTTCGAGTCTGTTTCGGTTCCGTTGCTGATTTTGTAATTTCATATAGTCCGTCACTTTTTTCACTTGTTCCAGTGCAAAATTCCCATTTTTATTAAATATGTCTTAAAGCATTTATTTGTTTCACTTACAGCAAGACGTGCCTGCATTTATTTATTTTTTAGGATTATTTTTGCATTTTTCAGGAATTTTTGGGTTAATATTTAGGGTTCTTCCTAACTTATTTTAAATGTATAACGAGGTCTGTTTTTTTCTTTGCAGAACACATACAGCTGGATTATCTTCTCACAGTCCGTCCGTATGTGTTCTGTTCGGCAAAGAATTTTGATACAATACATTTTGTCAGTATTAGTACCGTGGATAGTAACAAGCCTGTCGTTATCCATGGTGCTGATATGAAGAAATAGATCGATAATATGTGTTTCTCCATCTCATGGTTCAGACCTCGTTATACATTTAAAATAAGTTAGGAAGAACCCTAAATATTAACCCAAAAATTCCCGAAAAATGCAAAAATAATCCTAATAAAATAATAAAAGAAATGGCTGTTTGCTGCAATTGAAAATAATAAACGGTTTTAGAAATATTTAATAAACACTTAAAAATGGGGATTTGTTTTAACATTTATTCATAAGAAAAAAAGGATCTTTCATAAAAAACGATACGTCTGAAGGAACGAATCGGCAGGATTACCGTATCGACCGAAATATCGGAGCATCAGAAATACCATACGTTTAAAGTCAAAATCGGAGGATGGACCCTTTGAAACTAAGAGAACAGACGATCTGAAAGACCGAAATTCCCCGATTTCACGAAAAAAAATCAATACAAAACGCCGAAACGAAAATGGGCCATAACGATCCGAAACTAAATTTTTGAAAAACCGAATGTGCCGAAACAAAAAAAAACACATGCACATCCCTAGTTGCAGGAAAACCCAACCAGGACCACATCTTACATTTTAACTAGTTATTGCTCCCTGGTATTGTGGCCTGTACACCGCATTGCATTATTGATTTGATTGTACAGGGAAAAGGGGGATCAGATCATTTAATAAGAATTTATTCAAAATCTATGCAAAATGCATTTGCTAGCTTCCTTTTTTTATATTATTTTTTATCGTGACAATTGTAGCACTCAAGCTAAAGTGACAAGTAGGGAAGAACTATATGAAAAAAACACTTCTTTTTCCGCTTTTTCCATCTCCTCATATAATATACTTTTGTATCTTTTAATCACTTTTATTATTTTTTGTATCTAATTAATTATTTTATACTGGTAGAGGTAGGATTATTTTTAGAAAAGAAATCCATAAGAAAATACATAAATGACATAAAGGTAGGAACTTTGGAATAGTTTGGTAACTTTTTTGTTCTTTTTGTTATTGTTAGTTTGGCTCTTTGCATGCCAAGAATAGCATGAAAAGTGAGCTATAAACAGTCTGCGTGCCGTTTACAGAGATAGAGAAGTTAAAGCAAACATTAGAAATAGCTGATCCTTTCAGTATGAAAGAGGTTAAGGATCACTGGAGGTATCCTAGTCATTTCAGCATTTGACTTAGCCAGATGGAAAGTATTTACTTTGCAGCAAATGCATGTATTGATAAAAGGGCGAGCGTGTGCTGTGCTATAAGAAGGAATGGTTGGCATTCCTTGTATACTATGCTTTGATGGCTCCTTTACTACAAAAGGTTCAAGTAAATCTAAAAACAAGTTCCATGAAATAGTTAATTCTTGCATTGCCAGAAACATCCTAGCACTGTTGGGTTCATATTGGCTCGCTTTATGACAAACTCAGCTTTCTGCCTTCTGCAATAATCAAGGTTTTTTTTCTCTTTGTCATATACAGGGCATGTGTATCTGTGATATGTTAGTACTTCTGTATTGTACAGCAGACATGTGCAAGGCTGAAAATTTTTGTTAGTTCCGTCTGGAAAATTCTGTAGTTTCAATAAAGGGAGAAATTTCGGAATTGCTGGTTTGGCTGACCTGAAAATTGTTCGATATATTAGGACTTCCTTGTTTTAGGTTTAGGATCAGGGGTAATTTTACGGTATTATTACTATTTCTGCATGTTTTAGGATTTTAATTAGGGGTATGGATTTTTCATTGCATAGTAAGTGAATGAAAAGGAATTGTTCCGATATGTTACATTCATTTTGGTTTGGCAGATCGGAATTTCAGATGCTTCCAAACAACCACACATTAATAGGGTTATTCAAAGAGCTCCGAATTGCTTGAGAAAGGTAACCGAACGCTGAAAATCAGGGTTCGGTTACCTTTCCTGGCCATTCGGCTATCCAGAGAGCAGGCAATTCACCAAATCCTGGCGAATTGCCTGAACATACTGTGCCTGTTCGGGGGCAGTGAAATCCCCATGAAAACGCACTGCTTCGGCTATTCAGAGAACACAAACCAGCAGTGAAAGGTTCCCCTAATGCCCTGCCATTCGGTGGATTAATTCGGCAATTTTATTCAGGAGAATCCCATAGGCTTCAATGTTAAAATTATTCCCGTTTTAATTCAATATCTAATAAACCGTTCATTATAAAATTCTGCAGTAAAGAGTCTCTTTATTTATCGATTTTTTTAGGATATTTTAAGCATTTTTCAGATTTTTTTTTGATTTTTTTTAAAAGTCCGATTTTTTTTTTGTTTAAAGTTTTCTTCTTTTTTCTGTAACAGCCCTCTTTATTATCATTCCCTGGACCTCATATGCAAATTTCAGACATTTTCACTCAGTAGTATCTTTGCAAACAGCGTTTCACTTTCACACATTCATACAAACTGTTTTGCTAATTTATTCACTGCCTCTTCTGCTGTGTCAGAGGCTGCGATCGGCTCCTGTTCGCTTTTTCTGTGGTTTTCGGCAGGTTAATCCAGATGTTTTTGAGGGTTTTCGGCGTGCGTTCGCTGGGTTTTGCGGTGACTTTTCGTCAGGTTTGCGGTAGCTTTTCCCTGCAATTCGGGGACCCTGTGGTGCTTGCTGAATACACCGCAGGGTCACCGAAATGGGATCGACAAAAGGAACCGAATTGAAGAGAACGAAAAGTCACCGAACGTGCGGTGACTTTTCAAATCTCTTTGAATAACCCTGTAAGTAAGGACAGGATGCAGAGGTTTAACTTTATTCTTCCATATTCCAACAAGTCCTGGGCCTAGAGCCGTGATGGCAAACATTGACACCCCTGGTGTTTCTGAACTGCAGAAGAAAGAAGGGGGGAACAGGAACTCCAAATTGCAGTAAGCCTTCTTGGCCTATGGAACAATAAACCTCTGCATCCTTTCCCTACTTAATGGGTGGTTATTAGAAGCATTCTATCTTCTAGAGGTCTTGAGGAGTTGGTCACTCCAGGGCCCATTCAGCACCTCAGCACCAGTATTGTATACTGAAATATTGTGGCTGTGTGCAGGATACTCCTGTTTTTACTAAATCATGTTTCTGAACTACACATCCTATGATCCATAGTCACACATAAAGCTCGGTGAGCATCATGCGACGTGTAGTTCAGAAACATATAGGTTGCCTATAGTGTCAGATTGGAGGGTAACAGTATTTTATTTAAGTTAATGTGTGGGAGCATGCAGGTGTGTAACAGAACTAGTAAGCCATAAAACTCAGAGCATTGAGTCTCTAAACTATAATAAATGTTATTAGAAATCATTTGCTGTAAATAAGATACTGTGCTTCTATTTTAAATTACCTTTCTATTACATAACTAGCAATGATAAATAGTTTGTGAATATTTGTCTTAATTTCAGCATACAGCTCTATTAGCACTACAAAAATGGTGTGTCTGCTTCAGCCTTACAATTTTTTCTCTAAGAGACATTTATGAAGCAATCCATAATCCATGATCCATTAGATCTCCATTCTATGTATGCCACAACGTCAAGTGTGGTGTCAATGGACAGGTCAGTGTTTGGCCTTTCAAATGATGCCAAACATGACTGGGTAATAGGTAACAATAAAAAAGGGAGTAAAAATATTTTTTCCCCTTATAGCAGTGGCATTGTCCACTTTTCATATATGAAGCAAACAGTGCTGCTGCCATTATCTTCTAATTTTTTTACACCAGGAGGAACTACAGTAGATTTTATTATAGGATATAAATATATTATAGTCCTATTATTCATGAAACGTAACACTCTAAAATACAAGAGAAAGATTTCCTTAGAAAAATGCGGTAACATTTCCCCATTTGTTTTTGTTTTAAGAGTATCCTATAAAATATATAACCACAAAGGTTTGGATGATAAAATGTGGAAAAATAAATTTACATGGTGTAAATGATTGAAAACTAAATGGAAACTGTATTTTTACATTTTTTTGTTCTCGCATTCTGACTTGGCCAGACATATACATATAGTAATATGACATGTTTTGAATCTGCAGAGTCAGCCGATAATTTTTTTTTATATACAATATGTCAAGGTCCTACCATAAAGTATTACTTCCATTAGCGTTTAAACATGATGAGCAAAAATGGTGATAATAAACTCAGCACTGAGGGTGGATGGACAGAAGTAAAAGGGTTTAAAAGGTCAAAACGTTTAACATTTTGTAGCTACAGAATGCCGCTACAATGCAGAAATTGATCGGTTTATTCCCCAGTTTTTTGCATTTATTCAATAGATTATTTGGTTGCGTTTTCTAAACATTTCTTGCAAGCAGTACTTGAAACAAAGAATAAGCCAGTATTTATTTACATTGTTTAAATAAATGATTAAAAATAAAATGTTTATTTCATGTAAACATAAACAAATAGAAGAACTTATGCTGTCCTCTGGATCTACAAAGTGAGGGCATAAGGAACATAGTTAGGGTCACTTTGTCCATGCAATACAGCACCCCATCACCACTTAATTAGTAGTTGTCAAGTCCTACCAATTACCAAACAAGTCCTGGGTGGCCTTTAGCTGACTGAATGTTGTTGGAATAGGAGATCAGCAGCAGCAGGATGATACGATGTTGTCTCACCACAATTTTTTACACATAAAATATAACAAGGCCTCAGTGATTTCCTTGAGATGCTCCTGAGGAGATGATATGCCACACACTTGTACAGCAGACAACTGTGGTAGGGATGAAGAAGATAGCATTACATACCATATCACAGAGAAGGAGAGATATTCGTCACCTCTTTGAGGTTCCAACCCGATGACAGATTGATGTTACATTTGCTAACGCAATTCATGCACACTTGCTTTCGTCATTTTATTATTAGCCTTTTTCATTACTGGCTCTAAATACAGTTAATTTGTGCTTCTATGTCACTTATCTCTTCGAAATCGAACAACAGCAGAGGTGAAATTGATGTGTGAAATGAAATGACATAATGGAATTTCCTTTTTACATTGACCATCTTTATGAATTCCTTTTATTTAGTCCCACTTTATTGATTTTGCTTCTGATTTGTAAAATAAATAAATTAAAGGCAATAATCTGTATAATAAAAGCAATTTATTGTTCATTCCAATATAAATGCAAAGGAAAATAAGAATTTTTATCTATTTTTTTAATAATTTTTTTTATTTTTATTAACTATTGATGCCAACTCTATAAATCATAGAATTTAAAGATTGAGACTAGGAGGATGGCCAGCCCAGTCAATTTATAGTGTTAGGGCAGGAGAACAATTTAATTTCTTCATCTTAAGAAAATGTATATGTCAGTCTCTGTCTGAAAACTGTAAGGGTTAATGCGTAATCGTTAGAACACCTTTATGTATTATGTATTGTGACAGTGGTATTAGGGACAGAGTAATAGACCACAGTTTTTTATTAGCAGGCGGATTGGGAAAGCCCTTTTCCCCTATAGGGATAATTATTAGCTGATGCCTGATTAAGACTGCCCTGCCTTTATAGGTAGGGTGGTTCCCTCTGACAGAGTAGTCTTTGCGCTGGGTGCAGCAGGGAAGGAAACAAAACTCTGAAGCTACTAAGGGAAGTACATTTTATTTTGTTTTGATTATTGGTAAGCGGCTTAGCTGCCCAACATTGTAGTGAGAGGCAACAAATGTTTAGTTAGACTTTTGATTTAAATTAGTTTTATTTTCTTGATTATGGCGCACTCTATCATGTACTGTGGCTGCCCAATAAAGAAAAGCCTGAAGCACTGATCTGTGTGTCCAGTGACTATAACAAAGTATCTATAAACTATACATATAATATTATAAATCACAAAATATCTTTGCA
This sequence comes from Leptobrachium leishanense, assembly GCA_009667805.1. Lineage (NCBI taxonomy): Eukaryota > Metazoa > Chordata > Amphibia > Anura > Megophryidae > Leptobrachium > Leptobrachium leishanense. The sequence goes on along the minus strand of CM019067.1, from coordinate 178,079,389 downwards.
ATGTGACAAGAATATATAACAACAAATCTCTAAGCAGCCACCTTAACCCATCTGCTGTGGATGATGTGTAGGAGAACATGTTCTGCCAATGTCAGTGCCATGCCGCCAATGTTCCCCACATGCTGCCTGGTCTGCTCACCTCTTCTCCGATCCAGTGGCTTTTCCTCTTCAGAATGGCCGATGGAGTATCTGAATGATCTGGAGGAATCTCGGGGGGCAGAGACATCATTACATCAGATAAACCCCTAAACTTCAGCACTACTGGACAGAATTTAGCAATGAAGGCTGGAGTCCTTTGGACCCATCTATCTCCAGATCTGCACGCCACAAAAGTTAGGTATCAATCGAAAGGCTAGAGTCAGGTCTTTCCAATTAAAATTGTTTGTGTTCTGTTTTGATTTAAAATCCGTGGCATTGTCCACTTTTCAGTTATAAAGTGAAAAATGCAGCTGCAACAGCTCAGCTCCTCATTTCCCATGCCCGTTTCAAAAGCAAAGATGGTGCTCATGAATGCTCACTGATACCGGCAGGGGTGCCACACACACACCGCCACCTGCACAAAGCCATGGAAGGACACTGGGAAATATTTGTTTCCAGTGTTTTGCTGCTTGCAATCAGTGGAAGCAGCAAGTTGCTCACTGCACAGTGGAATCAGGGGTAAAGTTGAGATTTTTGAGATCCGTTATTTGAACGTGTTAAGTGATTTTGAATAAGCAAAATCCCTTAATGACAGTGTCTGAGAGCTGGTATTCTTTGCAGAGCTGGGAAGAACAAGCTACGTTTGAATACTTTGCTCTTCATTAGCTAAGCACAAATCAATGGCTCCTATACAAAGTACAATAAAGCTTGTACTCAGTTGAAAAGCAGCTGAAGCCGTTAGCTTAATGGCTCGGTTGGAATAAGGCCCTAGGAATGACCTCTGTTCTATATTCCCATCCTTTGGAATAACGTTTTAGTCTGCTTTGTTAGAATGTTTTAGAGACAGTGGCAGGGATAATTGGTGTAATCTTCTAATTACTCAGGAGAATAATGTTTTGTACCATGAGAGTCACATTTTGATAACAAATATTGATTAATTAAAGTTACTGCAGTCCTATCAGGATAATACATAGAAAACGTACTAGGAAATGTGTAGCAAGCACTTGTGATAATATGAGACAGTGGTTTATTATTTTTTTTTTTACTATTAAACCCATTTGCTGTGTGTTTTAAGATATAAGTTAAATCAAGGTCAGATACCTAGAGAAATATCTGATTAACCACCACTGTGCAGAACATTACTTTGTCCTCCCTTCAACAATGAAAGGATAAAAGATTTACAAAAACCTTAATCCGCCATGAGGGATTATAAAATCTCTGTCCAACGATAGCTGAATCTGGCAGGCTCTTGTCCTTAGAGGGAATGACAGCCGCGGACACAAATGTACTCTGACATTGCTCAAATCCAGCAAGTGGTTCTTGGTTCATTTGTTACAAATTAAGGCTTTTCAAAGAGACTGAAATATCTTTTTGAGCCACAGGCCTGTGTATGCCAGTCTTTATGAAGTACATCGAAAGCAAATCTAATGTTTATGGGGCAGTGATTTGTCAAAAGCTGTAATGACACATAGACTCACACAGACACAGATTTTCGAAAAATCTGCCAGAAAAATGCAAAGATGGCATCAAAGATACCAGGACGAATCTGCTAAAAATGGTTAAATTGATGTCCATAATGGATGGTATATATTATTTTTTAATACAGGGCACTTCATGTGTTTGTCATTTTGCAGTCAAATTTTAAAAGACTTTAACAAACGTTCAAAAAAGATCAACAATATTTTGTAACATTTGCATTACATATAATTAAATGAAGGCATAGGTTAATAATTGTAGCTTTATGGGAAAATCAGATTACAGTTAGGATGAAGGCAGGCATGTACTGGCCATAGGGACTACAGAGAGATTCCCGGTGGGCCGATGACTCAATGGGCCAGTGTGAATGCTGGTTCATCACGCCTTTCGCACTGCCCTTAATGGGTGAGGTGAGAACTTCCTGTCTGTAGAACCGACGCAGTCCGCCTGCCACAGTCTCATATTGGGCCACCATGCCAGTGAGACCCGCTGCGCATCCACATCACCTTAAGCCATGGCGCGCACTCAACCTCAGAGCCGCTGCACTGTTTTACCCAATCACTCTGCAGCAACTTTGGTATCTGCAGAGCACCTGGTTGAGCGATCCGGTTGGTTTATATACTATTTTTGTGCGTGTTCGCATAATTAAAGTGGGCCGGTCTGGATGAAGTCCAGTGCTGATTCTTTGTCTCAGTCCAGCCCTGGATGAGGGTTATGAAATGTTTAGGGTTAAGGTTATGCACCGTTATAAAATCAATACAATATGTGATGACAACATTAAGACCCATAGTTAATTGTAAACATCTTTAAATTTGGTCAAACAATTGGCGTGTAAACATTTTTAAACTCAGTCCAACTATAATCTAAATGCAATACAGCAGAGTTTTTCAACTCCGGTCCTCTTGACCCAATATCGATAGTGGGTCCTGAGAATCGGAGTTGAGAAACAGTGCGACACTTCAAACCACTGACTTTATTCCTAATGGATGACACCCACCCACAAAGACTATGACCCTAGTTTTGCCATTGGTCCTCTAAATCTACCCCCTGCATCACATGTTGCAGCGCAGTCTGAGTGGCAGAGAAAGTTACAGAGAGGAAAGTTCTCGAAGTGTATGTGCTGTGCCCTGTGTTCAGTGGCAGAAGCCATGGAGCTGGTGCTTCCACCGCATCCGCTGGTGGATTAGTACATGCAAAACCTAAAAGTTTGCTCAGCCCCTGCATGTGGACATTTTAAGTCCTGCATATTTTTTAATTGGTTAAAAACACACATATCATTCCTATTCTTGAGCCCTAATTGTAAACAAGCAGGAATAGCAACCCTAACCCTAAACGTAACACTTGTACTAACCCTAAAAATAACCCTAAACCTAACCCTAACTAGCCTGTAATGAGGGTATGAAAGGTAATAGAGGGGAAGATGGAAATATAGAAGGGATATAGGGGACAGAAGGGAAAATATGTGTGCCTTTGAACTTTCCACACCGTTCCAATATTGGATTGGTCAGATATCTGCGGAAACTGTTGGCGCTATATAAATGATGACAATAATAATAATATCCATGGAATGGTTGGAAAAGTAAATTTTTACATACGAATATTTCTGTATCTGAAATACATGGACTCCGAAATAACCAAATCTGATTCGATCTAAAATTTAGGGCCATGAGCACACCTTTGTCTGTCTCATGAGATTTTTTTCTTTGAGCTCATATCAGCCAAAGCCTATGGAGTAGTATTAGGACTGCCCTAAAGATGACGTTTGCATAATGCTTCCTACCTGTCCCAACGATTGTTTAGTGTCTTATTTGCTGGAAGTACCTCCTCCCGGCAACCTGTCCCTGTTGGGGTGCCCCAAGGGTCAGTACTGGGCCCTCTACTTTTTTCAGTCTACACTGCCTCTCTAGGAAAACTGATCAGCTCCTTTGGATTCCAGTACCACCTATACGCTGATGACATTCAAATTTACCTCTCCTCCCCTGATCTCTCTCCAGGTCTCCTGGATCGAGTCACTGACTGTCTCTCTGCTGTCTCAAATTGGATGTCTTCCTGCTTCCTTAAACTCAATCTTGCCAAAACTGAAATTCTCGTCATTCCTCCCTCCAAGAACCCAATACCACCTATCTCGCTACGAGTAAATAGAACACCCCTTAGCGCAACACCCCAAGCTCGCTGCCTTGGTGTCACTTTTGACTCTGAACTAACGTTCTCTTCCCACATCCAGATAGTGACAAAATCCTGTTACTTTCAATTCAAAAAAATAAATAAATAAATAAATAAAAACATTGCCCGTGTCCACCCCTTTCTGACACAAGATACCGCAAAAGTGCTGGTTCATGCTCTTGTCATTTCACGACTTGACTACTGCAACTCGCTCCGTATTGGCCTCCCCAACTCCCGTATTGCCCCTATGCAATCTGTAATGAATGCAGGGGCCAGGCTTATTTTTCTCACTAAACGCACCTCGCGTACTTCCGCACTCTGCTGGTCCCTCCATTGGCGTCCTGTACGTTTCAGGATACAGTTTAAAATACTGATGCTCATGTTCAAATCACTCAATAACTCAACCCCTCCCTACATGTCTACGTTACTCCGCAAGCATGTCCCATCTAGACAACTCCGTTCAGCGGGTGATCTCCACCTGTCATCAGTCTACACACGCACAGCCAACTCTTGCCTCCAAGACTTCTCAAGGGCAGCACCGGTCCTGTGGAATGACTTTTCTCACCCTATCAAACTCTCCCCTGACCTTCAGGCCTTCAAGAAATCCCTCAAAACCCATCTCTTCAGATTTGCGTACCACACCACTGATGCAACTCATCCCTCTGCTCACCTACTCACACATGATTGAAGCTGCTTCTATGGCCCCACCATTCCCAAACCACTGGCACTAATGATCCTATCTAGTAAAATTCCTCTTGTCTTCCTCAACCCCAATCCTTCTAGACTGTAAGCACCTATGAGCAGGGCCCTCTACACCTCTTGTTTCCATCTTATGTCCGTTTATATGTATTTCTTTCCCTTTGGTTATTGTAAAGCGCTGAAGAAACTGTTAGCGCTATATAAATGATGACAATAATAATAATGTTGACAGGTGCACTTACAATTTAAATGGTGGTTTAAGTAAACTAAAAACCTCTGTATTTATTTGGCATCCGGGTGTTGGATTTAAAGCGCAGATGACATGTTACTAAATAGAGTGGCTGCCTAGCTACACTTATCATTTATAGTCGATACTGTTCATACCTTGGACAAAGCGCTTTGTGTCCTGGTGGGATTGACATTCATCTTTCCATGATTAGTAATGAAAATTCCTTTGTGCCAGATAATAATTCCATCAATGAATCAGATCAATTGTATAAAACCCAAATATTTGTGCTGAAATTCTTTATCTATTTAGGGGGAAAAGTCATTATGTTTCGGACAATGTTTCCATTCCTTCACTGTGGAATTGGTATCTGCAATATTTTTCCCCCTCGATTTGCAATGTTTTCAATTTTCAGAAGGGTTGTGCTCTGCTGTAACTTTGTCAAATAAGATATGCTGAAAATCAAACCCGTTTTTTGAACCAGAGCACTTTGAAGAGTAATATCCTTGAGCTAAGAGCAAAACAATTTGCCATTGAATTTAGCAACAGACCTAAGCCCTGAAAACACAATGTGCCGAATGTTACAGAAATCCTGTCAAGTTTAAAAAAAGATCATTTGATAGAAGGAAAGAAAAAAAAAAGATGACATGGTTAAGTCACAAGGTTTGATTTCCAGTAAAAAGAAAAAAGAAATATTTATTTTCACGGTTTATGGGAGCCGAACAGCTTCTGCAAGTTCCATTAGTTTTATAATTGTATTTTAATGCTCTTATTTCTGGGGCATGTGGTTTGGAATAATCCACGATCAATTTTCTTTGAACTTTTATCATCAAATCACAGTCTATTTTTGATTTACAGGCATAAAAGTGAAAACTTGATCTTGTTAGTATTCTGAACTGGGGCTTTTCACATTTGTCATGAATTGTCTGGCTGGTTGATAGGTGTATGTGATAGATGAAACGTGCTGACATGGATTCATCCAGGGCGACTGCAATATTTCCAGAATAAGTACACGCACGCACAACGAGAACAGACAACAAACCAATTCCACTGAAGCAAAGCTAATGCTCTCACTTAGAATTGTAGATTGTGCATTTTAAAGAAATGTTTTTAAATTTCAGGCACTTTTTTCATTTCATTTATCAGCACAAAGACAGGAGGCCAAGGGGCATCCTTACACCTTGTTTTAGTTTTTTTTTTCCTTTCTCAGATCCATTTACTCGGGACATTAGATTATGTCTTGTTCTTGTCACGCCGCTTCATTGACTCTTTGATATTTTGTCTCTCCAGAGTAAATAAGAAAGAAACTAGAAATCTGCAGCCGCAGCTAAGGGTTGGAGTAAAAAAAGATCCAAAATGAACATGAATGACACAAATGCACCAGAGGGGGGTCTTAACGTCACATTGACAATACGGTTACTAATGCATGGAAAGGTAAGTTGCTTTAATATCTCTTAGCTGCTACATCTGCTCAGCTGGATATAATGCACCCATTATCTTGGATATTATGCCTGTCAAATTTCAACAGTCTAGGTTGTTTGTTTATGGCTCATTATGACCATTTTCTAAAGGTCTAATAAAAAATCTAGCCCTTGAAAGACTAAATTCTAAGATTAAAATTTCTAATTTATGGATGGTCATAAATCAGTTGTCAAATACAGTATTTAGACCCCTGTATAAAATGTTGAGATTCACTCAACTGAATGGTGTTGTCACAATAGAATAGCATCACATCTACATCAGAGACAGAATAAAATGCACATATGAGTATAATAATAGCAGCCTAACATCTGAAAATAAAGGAAAATAAAATAAAAATGATTGTATGGGTTTTACCTATGGAAAGTATACTCTTTTTAATGTGTTATTTGAGTGTATTATCTTGAACTTGAATAATTTTTTAGAAATGTGTGCAGAAATAACATAAGACTATGCTTGACAGATTAGGATTTGAGGGTTAGGATACATACAGAAAGGTCAGTATTCCATCATGTTGTCAAATTCAATGTGTCAACAGAAGGAGACTGAAACGGTCTATACTTAAAGACAAGAGCAACTTAATCATATGGGAATGTGGCCTTCCATAACACAGACACACTACCTCAATGTAACCTGCCTTGTTCAATAAAATGTTCACTGGAAAAACTCCTCTTGCTGACGGGATAGATGGATAAAAAGTCCACGTGAAATACACTCAAGTGCGCATTTTATGTTTTTTTTTTAAACTTCTTGATATTACATACCCATAATTGTTATAATTATTATGTGTGAATAGAACAAGGCTCAGACGTCTCAAACATACCTCCCAACTGTTCCAGGTCCAGCAGGTCATGTGCCAATAGCACTGAATCAAGTCACGCTGAACTTAAAAGGACTCCCATCTTGTTCTCTCAAATGTTCCTGGAAGCTGTGGCAGAACGTAAAAGTAAATGTGTTACCACCTCCATGAAGGCTGTCACTCACCAGTCTCTGGACAGTAGCCTGGGGGTTTGTTTCTCCACATGTCATAAAAACTATGGGCTATATTACAATTCAAGTGTTAAAACGCGGACGCAAGGGAGGAAAAACTGCGCCCGCGTTTTAACGTTGGATTACAATGCAGGCGCAAAAAATGCTGCCTGCATTGTTACCGCGTGTTAACCCCCCGGGATGCTGGCGGCAGCACTGAGCGCAGCCGCGAGCATCCACTCGATGGAGTCCATAGGACTCCATTGAGTTTCCCCCTGCCGGTCACATGACCAGCCGGATCACGCTTGGCGAGATCCGGCCTGTCGGCGTAGTGATACACAGGGAGAGACTGGGGGACTTTTTCCCCCCGCCTTTCCCTGCTCCCGCCGGACGGAGGAGGCGGTTGGAGCCGAGGTCCTCGCCGCGGGACAGGAGGTGAGTATCTGATGCATTTTCTTATTTTTTAGGCTGGTGTTAACGGATTCTGCAGAAGAGGAATCCGTTAACACCAAGTTCTGACTGTGGTTAACGTTTCGCTAACCACAGCCAGATGTTAATCAGCGCTAGTAGATTGCGCTCCCTATACTTAACATGGGGAGCGCACAAAGTACAGTAACCTCGCGCTGAAAAGCGCAAGGCACCAAACGCAAACGGGTTACTTAATCCGTTTGTGTTTGGATTGTAATATGCGGTAAACACCGCAGCTAACGTTAACGCTCACGCAAGTGAGCATTAACGTTTGCGTGAAGATTGTAATTTAGCCCTATATCATTTACCTGTTGCTCATTCAATCAGACAATTTACAACATTTTTGAATGACTACAGTCCACAGCATGAAAGGCTTTACCTTTTAAAATCACCTTATGCAAAAAACAAAATGCTGTGTGGGATCAGTTAGGGTTAACTGTTAACCCCCTCCATTTCTTAGTTTTCACTCATTTAGCAACATATGCCTATAGAGATGCTAACGTCATGGACAAAGTTTAGATCATGGTTTGAAATGTCTTTAGTTTCTAAGGAGTTAACTTCTAGAGCATTGTAAGTGCCTGTGGCATTTCCATTTTAACATAATGCTGAGGAAAATTTCTTTGGTCTCCCAATGCCTAACTTATGCTTCAAACCAGAGTTGCTAACATCTCTGCTTCTGACATGCTACATTTTTTTTTAATTTGTTGTTGTAGAAACCTTGCCCTATCACTGTCATAACAAAGAATAATAATTAGACTAACATGATAATTAATAATGAGCTAAATCAGTATGAACTGAAGCAGACAAACCAACTTCACAACTGCTGCCACAGAAAACATCTTACTAGGCCTGGTTTAATTAGGAAACTCGAATCAAATGAAAAAGTTGGTTTAAAAAGGTTGTGGAACACTATCAGGGTTATTCAAAGAGATCCGAATGGCTGGAGAAAGGTATCCGAACGCTGAAAATCAGTGTTCGGTTACCTTTCTTGGCCATTCAGCTATTCAGAGAGCAGGCAATTCGCCAAATCCTGGAGAATTGTCTGCACATACGGTGCCTGTTCAGGGGCAGTGAAATCCCCATGAAAAAGCACTGCTTTGGCTATTCAGAGAACACAAACCAGCAGTGAAACGTTCCCGAAATGCCCTGCCATTCGGTGGTTTAATTCGGCAAGTTAATTCAGAGGAATCCCATAGGCTTCAATGTTAAAAATATTCCCGTTTTAATTCAATATCTAATAAACCGTTCATTATAAAATTCTGCAGTAAAGAGTCTCTTTATTTATAGATTTTTTAGGATATTTTAAGAATTTTTCTGGATTTTTTATTTTTTTTTAAAAAGTACGATTTTTTTTTTTTTTGGAAGTTTACTTATTTTTTCTGTAACAGCCCTCTTTATTATCATTCCCTGGACCTCATATGTAAATTTCAGACATTTTCGCTCAGTTTCTTTGCAAACAGCGTTTCACTTTTCAATCATTCAAGCAAACTGTTTTTCTAATTTATTCACTGCCTCTTCTGCGGTGTCGGCTTTTTCCGGAGTCTGCGATCGGCTCCTGCTCTGGTTTTTCCGTGGTTTTTGGCAGGTTAATCCAGATGTTTTTGCAGGTTTTCGGTGTGCATTCGCCGGGTTTTGCGGTTAGTTTTCTTCAGGTTTGCGGCAGCTTTTCCCTGCAATTCGGGGACCCTGTGGTGCTTGCTGAATACACCGCAGGGTCACCGAAATGGGATCGGCAAAATGAACCGAATTGAAGAGAACGAAAAGTCACCAAACGTGCGGTGACTTTTCGAATCTCTTTGAATTACCCTGTATATTAGTACTACTATAATATAAAATAATGAGTTGACCGCATTGGGCAGCTCATATGTCTTCAAAGTGAGCACTTAGAGATCTTCTGGTGAGTGATTTTGATTTTTGTTTCAAACAGATCTTTTCTATTCATTTTAAGGTTTTAAGTTAGGTCTGGTGTGTAAATTAGGTTAGGCTGGTGACTCATTCCTCTTAGTGATTAGCATAGAATTGGAATCAATTGGGTGCTATTTGCTAAGGTGGTTAAACTTGTCCACGCCTTGCTGGGGGAGGTGTTCTTAGGTGACTATATAAAGCCTGGGGAATATTAGCTTGTCTAATAAGAGCTTGTGTGAAGCCTTCTAAGTGAAGCCTTCAAAGTGAGCACTTAGAGATCTTCTGGTGATACTCTGGAGTAGTCTGAGGTTAGACAGGAGGTAGATAACCTACAAAAAGGTAAGATTTGTTGGTTTAAATCCATTCTTTTTATAATGGCAGGCTTGGTCCAGTGTAAGAGCTGTCATGCATTTGTTTTTAGATCCAATTTTTGGAGGTTTGGAGTGTGCCTGATATGTGGGCAGCTCTCTTTATTGCAGCAAGAAATTGCCTGTTTGAAGTCTGAGATTTGTAAATTATCTGTTAGACAAACTCAGGCTATGGCTATGACTGTTACAAAGCCACTGCCACAGAGGCCTCCTAGGAGCGGCAGATTGACTACTGTAGGATCTGGTAGACTTAGAGTTGTGGATAGAAAACATGTCCCACAGTCTGTGGTTCTTCTTAATTCTTTTGAGGCACTTTCAGAGTGTAGTGGTGAGACGGAAGTAGGCTCAGACACCATAGTTGAGGAACCACCATCCCCTATGCCTAAGGTATGCAGGACTGCAACCAAGAACAAAAAGGAAAAGGTGGGACATGATAGAATCACCCAGCAACAATTGCCTTCTATCATATGAGGTGTTGAGCTGGAGAGTAGTGGTTTGGTGAGATGTCTTCCTGGGGCTACTGCTCGTAGAGACAAGAGACGTATTCTCAATATTGTCAAACAGGCATAGCAGCAAGGGGAAGTGGACGTTCTAGTCCATCTAGGGACAAATGACTTGGCTAGCAATGAGGTTTCTGAGATTAAGGAAGATTTTTGTGTTCTTGGAGGTGAAATACAGCAGATTGTGTCCACTGTGTCATTCTCTGAAGTTTTGCCTGTGCATAACATTCAGGACAGGCAGATGCACAATAGGGAATTTAATTTGTGGCTTTGGGAATGGTGTCGGGAGCAAGGATTTGGCTTTGTGTCCCATGATAGCTCTAAGTGGAGCAGAAAGGAACTGTATAAAAAAGATGCTGGGGTGAGCCAGGAATGCCACGATATGTTTGGCAGTCCCTCACTACCCCCCCCTTTTTTTTTATCCCCCCCCTTTTTTTTTTTTTTATTATTTGGTTTTGTTTGTTTCCTGGTGCCCCATCAGCGAACTCCATTACTCTCTTTTGTTTTTGCAGGATGACCCCCCTGACGAGTTTCTACACCCTCCCCCCCCACTATTTTTGATTTTATGTAGTTTCCTATATGAACCCCCCTTATGTTTTCTGTGCTTTCTTTGTGAGTACCTCATTTGCCCTGTGAGGCCACCTGACTGGTCGGTCTGTGACCTTTTGTTTATTGCAAAATAAAAATTTTGAAATATAAAAAAAAAAAAAAAAAAAAAAAAAAAAAAGATGGTTTGCATCTTACTCATAGGGGAACATATGTTTTCAGTGAGAAGTTCAAAGGTTTCACAAAGAAATATTTAAACTAGGAGGGGGGGACAAAAGGGTAAAAAACAATGTGCCTGATTGTCCCCCAAAACTAAATCTGAGGGTGCAAGCAACATGCGGGGAAAAAAATGACAAGCTCAGAGTCGTGTCTATAAATGCTCGCAGTTTAGTCAATAAAATCAATGAACTGGAGGCAATGATGGCAGCTGAAAAAGTAGATTCAGTGGCGGTTACTGAGACATGGTTCAGTGAGAAAAATAACTGGGACATAACAATACCGGGGTACTCTTTATATAGAAAAGACAGAGAAGGTAGGAAAGGAGGAGGAGTGGCCCTGTATGTGAAAAACAACATAAAAACGAACCAAATAAAAGTGAGCGAGGTGAACACAGAGTCAGTTTGGGTTACGCTAACATTTGGCAATCATACAGTAGCTCGTGTAGGTGTGATCTATAGACCCCCTGGACAAGTAGACGAGCTAGATAATCTGCTGTTTTTAGGAAATAGCCAAAATGGCAATGAAGGGGGAAGTTATTACCATGGGGAACTTTAATCTTCCTGATGTTAACTGGAAAACCAAACTAGCTGGGTGCACCAGGAGTACAAATATTCTAAACTCCCTACTGGGATTATCTCTAACACAAGTAGTTGAGGAGCCGACCCGTAAAGAGGCCATATTGGATTTAATACTCACAAATGGAGGTTTGGTATCGGACGTTGTTGTAGGTGAAAATTTGGGATCTAGTGATCACCAGTCAGTATGATTTAATATAAGAACAGGGATGGAGCCGCACCACACAAAAACAAAAGTTTTAGACTTTAAAAAAACAGATTTTTCTAAAATGAGATTTTGTGTGAAGGAGTCATTATCAGACTGGAGGAGTTTAAAGGGAGTCCAGGAGAAATGGGGTTATTTAAAGGAAGCATTATTGAAGGCCACAGGCAATTGCATCCGGCTTGTTAGCAAAAACAAAAAGGAGAAGAAACCACTGTGGTACTCTGCAGAAGTGGCCAAAATAGTGAAGAACAAAAAGACAGCATTCAATAATTATAAAAAAACTCAGGCAAACCTATAAGATTAGGCAGAAAGAGGCAAAGCAATTTATAAGAACTTCCAAAGCACACGCAGAAGAGAAAATAGCTCAGTCAGTAAAAAAAGGGGGACAAAACATTTTTTAGATACATAAACGAGAAAAGAAAAGTAAAACAAGGATTAGTTAGATTAAAAACAAAGGAAGGAAGGTATGTAGAAGAGGATAAAAGTCTCGCTGACTGCCTCAATGAATATTTTTGTTCAGTCTTTGCAAAAGAAAAGGAAGGAAAGGGACCTCCGTTAGGAGGAAACACTAACGAGACATTTACATATCAGTTTACAGAGGAGGAGGTTCTACAGCAGCTGTCTAAAGTAAAGACAAATAAGTCAATGGGGCCTGATGGTATCCACCCTAAATTATTAAAAGAGCTCAGTGATGTAATAGCAAAACCGTTAGCAAGGATTGGTTAAATAAATCTGTTAACGGGAGTCGTCCCAGAAGACTGAAAATTAGCAAATGTTGTGCCCATTTACAAGAAGTGTAGTAGGGAGGAATCGGGGAACTATAGGCCAGTTAGTCTTACGTCAGTAGTGGGGAAATTAATGTAAACCATGTTAAAGGAAAGGATTGTTGAACATCTAAAAACACATAGATTACAGGATCAGAAACAACATGGGTTTACCTCAGGGAGATCATGCCAAACTAATCTTATTGATTTTTTTGATTGGGTAACAAAAATAATAGACACAGGTGGTGCAGTAGACATTTCGATTTCAGTAAGGCTTTTGATACTGTTCCGCATAGAAGGCTTATCAATAAATTGCAATCTTTGAGCTTGGATTCCAATATTGTTGAATGGATTAGGCAGTGGCTGAATGACATGCAACAGAGGGTTGTGGTAAATGGAGTTTATTCGGCGCAAGGTCTTGTTACCAGTGGGGTACCTCAGGGATCAGTACTTGGACCCATTCTCTTTAATATTTTTATTAGTGATATTACAGAAGGTATTAATGGAAAAGTATGTCTTTTTGCTGATGACACAAAGATTTGCAACAGGGTTGACGTTCCTGGAGGGATCAGCCAAATGACAAATTATTATAGGCATAATGCTATCCTAAACAAAAGATAAATCCAGGTTAAGTATCCATGTAATTGGGCAGACTAGATGGGCCGAAAGGTTCTTATCTGACGACATTTTTCTATGTTTCTATATTTCTATATGTGCCGCAGCACTACAGCTTGTGCATGCTTTTATCACTTCATAAACATATACATATGAGAGGTGCAACAGTATTCTCCTTGTTGTAGTTTTAGGACATTTCTACTCTAGGTTAGTATCACGTTCGATGTAAGGAGAGCAAAGGTATGAGCTAAAATATGCGGTGAGAAACTGGCAGAGACAATGAATGGAGTTTGAATAGGGTTTATTGGAGTAAACGGACAAATAATGAATAAAACAATGGTGAGGGACAAGGGCAAAGGAAGGAAAGAAGGAATAAGACAGAGATACACTAAGGGGAACACAACCGACGACTTACAAGATACAGAAGACAGGCAGTACAAAAGGCAAGTAGCAGGGCTGGTTGTAGATAAAGCAGGTTGCAGGGCGGATATATTGCCCCAGCTCCTATTGATACATTGTCCCATTCGCTCTGCCAGGTGCCTTCGAGTGTGCTTCTCCTCCCAGCGGCCGCCGGCAAAGGATGTAGCCCGCCTGTTCCTTGGGAACCACGAACACAAGCCGCGGTCTCGTGAGATCCCAGAGTTAACTCCGCGATGCTGGTGGATCCCAACGAGCGGCCGGGCTACATCCTTTGCCGGCAGCCGCTGGGAGGAAGAAGCATGCTCGAAGGGGAACGGAGGCAAGCCTATGGCTCGCGTGCCAACAGTCGGCCCTGCATGCCACGTGCGGCACGCGTGCCATAGATTCACCATCACTGGTATAGGAGGTGAAAACACATGGGGCTCTATCACCTCGTTAACACTAGTGCTCACATAAATGAGCGTTAGCGCTGCGCCTGAATCACCTCCATTAAAAACTCGTTAGCAAATCGGTATCAGCTCTTTTTAGTGCAAGCTTACTATACTTTACTCTCCCTTAGCTTAACTTGGAGAGCAAGCACAGAGTAACTAGCGTTAGGATCACAAGGTCCTAAAGCTAATTACAAAGAGCGGATGTGAACTAAAAAGGTTTACTACAGCCCAGAGCTGGTGCTAACTGATTCTGCCGCCGCAAGAATCAGCAGCAGCTGAAAATTCCCCCCTAAAAATCGAATACTTACCTCTCATCCCATGGTGAGAATGGCGGCCCGATCAGCCACTTCTGGATGCCGGGAGCAGTGTGAGACTGGGGAAAAAAAGTCCCCAGTCTCCCTCCGCGATCACGCCGCCGTCCTTCAGGATCTCGCGTCCCTGTTTTAGTGAGGGCCAGGTGATGGGGCCTGTGGAATCCCCACAGATAAGCCCACATAACAGCAAGTGGAGCTGTAAGGATTGCATGTGGACCAGCAAAATTCCATGCCTCATTATTCCGACTTGGAATACTGCACTATAAATACATGAATAAAAAACATATTTTCCAATATTTATGAGTGAGTTATAAATATATTTATTTCAATCCTCATGTATTGTACTCACAATAATACACACAATTCCTCCAAATAATTGGCAATAAGATCTATGAGCCCTTATACCCTCTAAGATCATTTGGCATAGATTACATTCCTGCCCTACTATATCAGACAATGGAAGTATAAATATAATGAGCACCTGCCAGCGTGTGTTAATTGACAAAGACTTACAGCTTTTATTTCCTTTCATACACAGTGGTATTTTAAAATGCCATTCCAGTCATGAAAACAGCCACAACTAAAAGTGCAGACAATATGTAATTTGTGAGAAAGTACTCACTGAGCAATGACTGACTACTAGTGCACCAACAATGAAATTAAAATGCTTCACTTAATCCAGAGAAGGCAGACATGAATCACTGAGTGAACACCAAACATTTGACTGTTTTTGCTCAGCATATACTCAGACACCGTTCCTCTTTTCTGTTTGTGGTGATTTTTCAGTCTGCCATAGCAATTCTATAATCAAATGGCTATCAACAAATTGTTTTTGAATTAGTAGAGATTTTCTTCTAAGATGGTGTCCCTTATTCCGCGGCTCACATAGCCAGCAGTGGTGGCTCGCGGAACACCGAGCTGACAGTGTCGGTTTGCGGACCATTTCTAGCGTTTCGGAAGGTGGGCGCCATCTAGTGATGCAGAGAGGAGAAGAAAGAACCGTAGAGGGCAGTTTAAAGTAATAAGAGGCACATAAGGCAGAGGAAAAAAAGAGGCAGAGAGCAGAAGAAAGAGAGAAGCGCAGAGGGGAAAAAAAAGAGGGGCAGAGGAAAGAGGTACAGAGGGCAGAGGAAAGAAAGAAAAGCACAGAAGGCAGTGGAAAGAAAGAGGCACAGAGGAAAGAAATAAAGAAAGAGGCACAAAGGGCAGAGGAAAGAAAGAGGCACAAAAGAAAGAGGCACAGAGGAGAGTAAATTAGAGGCACAGAAAGCAGAGAAAAGAATGAAAGAAAGAGAGAGAAAGAAAGAAAGAAAGAAGGGCAGAGAGCAAAGTTTGCAAAGAAAGAAGTTGAGACAGTCGCAAACTGAGGAAAAAATTTGAAATCTGGGAAGTCAAAAGTTGAGACAAAATTATAGTTAAGGTAATTAATGCATTTTTCTGATCACCTCTTTGTATAATAGGCTTAAAATATACAGCATTCTGATGGCGGAGCCAAATTGATAGGCCACATTTCGGTAACGTGGCTCTCCTCTTGACTGATCTCTTGCCGCTGTGGCTCCCAAACAAAAAACAGTGAGGATCACTGATCTAAGACAGTAACAGAACAATGACCAAGCAAGTGCAAATCAACTATAATGGCTGACTTACACTGTCTACGCTAGAATTTAGGGATTAATGAATAAACCTCAAACTCTCTTTCGTATATTTTTTGATTTTTATATTACGCTCTATTCTTCTATATTTTATTTTACACAAGTTTTCAGCTCAAACAGAAACAGTATTAGAACAATCAGAAGGGCAACATCCTCTTTAGCTTGTCCTTTGAGGGGGTTCCAATTCAGGTTTCTCAGATGTTCTACCTCACTTAGAGAAAGCCTGTACCTAATGGATATCAGTCTGATCTCACCCAATAGAACCAACCGTTCAGAGCCAAAGTACCAGATAAATCTGTAATCAGTACTGATCACCTTTCATTTGCCCTCATCAGGGACGTGTAGCTGATACTCCTGTGAGTGCAGGAAGCAAAGTGTTCCATGTCTAGACAGCATTCTAATGTATGTACTCATTTAGTCATATGCAAACAAGTCAAGTAAAATTCTGAGAACACTGGGAACAGATAAGAGCCTAGAACTCATCTGAACTCATTGCAAATCATTCTTTCGTAAATTGAAACCTAGATCCATTAACCTCTTCCTCCCAAAAACATTTACACTCAATTTTGCATTGTAAGACCACTGTATAAAAAAAACTAGAATAAAAAAAACAATTTGTATACATTTTATTGCAATAGAAATGTGCCTCCTCGGTGAGAAACAAAATCCTCTGCGAGATCTCACCTCCTATCACCCTGCATTATTGTAAAGAAGCCAAAAGGAGCTGCCCCCATACTCACTGTAACAAAAAGTTACAAACTCTGCTTCTGCTGCCAGCAAGAGGGTAGAATATAGGGAGTGCTCCGGGGTCACTTACTACTGTACTGGGATAAGATTTAGGGGTTTATAATCCCTGTACAGTACAGATATAAAGTGTTACTGTAATTTCCTTATACAGATATTTTTTATTCTATTAGTATTTTTGGAAGCAGCATTGCTCATAATCTCATTATCACTACGAATCCCCAAGAGATGTGACCATTATTATTATTTTTACGGTGGCGGTACCACCAGGCACACGCCAAGGTGAGGCCCTGGTTCCTGAGAGAAGCCCCCATGTGCAGAGATGCACTGTAAACAGCAAGGACAGGTGAGAGCAACATAGGGTTAACTAAAGACCTCTGTACGGCAATACCAAAGATGCCCTGCACTGAAAGGCCGGTCTTTAGGATAGCCGGATCTAAACTAAAAGAAAGTATTACCTTGAAGCCGTACAGAGTCTTTTTTTGAATGCAGATGACAGGGTTCCTTGGAAACGGTACAGACAAGGAATATAGCATAGAGGGAAGCCAAAGGTCATAACCAGAGAGAGTATGTCATACAGGAATCAGAACCAGAAGGGAAGTCAGCCAAGACAAAATCAGTAACCGGTGAATCAGAATAGAACATAAACAGCAAACCAAAAGACAGCAATTGACAGAACTAAATACACAGAAGGAACTGACATAAACTTGAACAGAATAACAGAGGCATAAACTGAGCAAGGATATACAAACAGAGGATGACAGGAACGCAGCAAGGAGCTCTCAGGAAACAACTAGCAAGGGGACCAGGCAAAGTAAAATGACCCAGCAATGTACTATAGGTACATTGCTCTAATATAGGCAGGGGAATCAAGGCAATGATCAACAGGTGAGCAGAGCACAGAACACCAATTAACCCCTGGGTAGCCACCCAGGAATTGGCAGCAACAGAAACACAAGGGAAAAACCACAATATACAAATACAAAGGGCAGGGAGACAGGGTTGCCAGCATGGAACGTAACAGGAGCCCCCCCAAAAAAGGTGACCTCTGGGCACCTACAAAAACCAGAAAAGAAAAAAAAACCACACACTCAGTCATCCGAGTCACCAGAATCCTCTTTCAACCACCTCCAGACAGTTGGGTGTCTCTGGAGCACTGCCAAATATGTCTCACGGACTAAAAACCCAGACGGCATCCGTACATATCACTCAGGAACAGGGCTTGATTTGGGGAGGCTAGTACCAGTCAGGCCACCACCTTGCTGGACCTCCTCATGATAAGCACGGAGTATGGCATCATCAGTCCCAGCATGGAGCGTGGTATTCTCAGAACTAGATTGACTAGGGTTGGTCAGCTTCCTACGTCTCCTCCTGGACCGAGACTTGGAAGGGGTGACCGCCTCACATAACACGGCAACGGTGGGTGTAGGCTCGACTACATGTGCCTTACCATGAGGTTTGGAAACCTCAGACTCACTGTGGGGCATGGGCACAGTGGTATCACAATGTAGCTCTGGTACTGCTGACACACAACTTGCCATGGAATTGACTGGCCGCTTGCCAGCAACGGGCAAGAGGAGCTCTTTGCCCAAAACAGATGTGAAGGGCTCCTTGCCCAAAACAAACATGAGGGGCATGGCTGCCTCGCAGCTCAGCCCAGTCAACACCTCGCCAGGATCGGGCACCGCTGGCACCTCGCCAGGATCGGGCATCACAGATGGCTCTTTGCCAGGCAGGACTGGCTGCTCATTGCCAGACAGAGCTGGCTTCTCATTGCCGGACAAAGACAGAACTGGCTTCATATTGCCAGACAGAACTGGCTTCATATTGCCAGACAGAACTGGCTTCATATTGCCAGACAGAACTGGCTTCATATTGCCAGACAGAACTGGCTTCATATTGCCAGACAGAGACAGAACTGTCATTCCGCCAATTGACACTGGGGTTGCGGCTCTACATGTAACACAACCAGTAACAATACGTATGGAATGTTTTTTGGCTGCCAGTCACTGCTCATAGCCAGCCAGGTGTGTCTTTAAAACCCTACAGCCATCAGAAGTATCTACATAAGTCTGAGGTTTATTATCAGATGCCTTGAGCGACATAACCTCCATGGGCACTTCATCCTCTGGCCTTGTGGCCGAAAAGGATTCATCCTTCATGGACTCGGGTGGTTTATAAGGGTCAGGTGCCTCCTCTTCAGGCCTGGTTACCCTAGAGAGGGTTCTCCTAGACCTGGACGGTTCAGGAGGTCTGAACTCAAATTGGGACTGGCGCCATCAGGCTCCCCGTGGGATCTGGCACCATCACATCCCCTGCGTGGTCTGGCACTATCCGACTCCCAGCTGGGTCTGGCACCGTCAGACCCCCTATGTGGTTTGGCACCTTCTGATTCCCAGCTGGGTCTGGCACCATCAGATCTCATGCGTGGTCTGCCTTTAGCGGCCTTACTGTGGGACATGGGCACAGTTGGCACTCAGCCAGTATCAGGGCGCACTGGCCCTCCACAAGTCTCCGGACGCACTGGCTTGAGGGGGCAACCAGACAAAAAGTGCAACGAACTGGCACAATAGAAGCATAGCTTGTAATTTCATCTTCTGTTCTTTTCATCATGAGAAAGCGGACCACAAACCCTGCTTTCAAATGAGACCTGATTGCCAGAGTCTAGAAACAGGCTCAGTAGCCCTTTGAGGTGAACCACAAATTCCTCAAACATATGCAATAAGGTTTCCAGCACGGTACACATCTCTGCGGGCTTATTTATTGGCTGGGTCATTATGTTACAGTGGTGGTACCACCAGGCACGCTCCAAGGTGAGGCCCTGGTTCCTGAGAGAAGCCCCTATGTGCAGAGATGCACTGTAAACAGCAAGGATAGGTGAGAGCAACACAGGGTTAACTAAAGACCTCTGTATGGCAATACCAAAGATGCCCTGCACTGAATGGCCGGTCTTTAGGATAGCCGGATCTAATCTAAAAGAAAGTATTACCTTGAAGCCGTACAGAGTCTTTTGTTGAATGCAGATGACAGGGTTCCTTGGAAACGGTACAGACAAGGAATATAGCATAGAATAGTCACATAGAGGGAAGCCAAAGGTCATAACCAGAGAGAGTATGTCATACAGGAATCAGAACCAGAAGGGAAGTCAGCCAAGACAAAATCAGTAACCGGGGAATCAGAATAGAACATAAACAGCAAACCAAAAGACAGCAATTGACATAACTACATACACAGAAGGAACTGACATAAACTTGAACAGAATAACAGAGGCATAAACTGAACAAGGATATACAAACGGAGGATAAGAGGAACGCAGCAAGGAGCTCTCAGGACACAACTAGCAAGGGGACCAGGCAAAGTAAAATGACCAGCAATGTACCATAGGTACATTGCTCTAATATAGGCAGGGGAATCAATGCAATGATCAACTGGTGAGCAGAGCACAGAACACCAATTAACCCCTGGGTAGCCACCCAGGAATTGGCAGCAACAGAAACACAAGGGAAAAAACACAATATACAAATACAGAGGGCAGGGCGACAGGGTTGCCAGCATGGAACGTAACAGTTATCACATTTACTGTATTTGAGACAAAGTTCTGTTCTTACAGTTTCTTTGTGATTTTGGTGAATTGCATGTTGAAAATCAAATTTTCAGTATTTTACCTTGTTCGGGAAATGTGTACCAGGTTTTCTTTCATCCATTTTCTCTTGCTATGGTTATTTCATTCTAGATCGTGGATGCAAACCACTCATTTGCAAAACATAGGCATTACATTTGTGTTTTCTCGCAGCAGGAGAAGGAATGGTATGGAAATTCACTAAAGTGTTTGCCTTGCTAAGGGGGCAGCATTGCAGTCGAGGATGGCTTTTTGAAGTTGGCGACCTTTTTTGACAATATTTTACGATTGTCTACACTTTTGACTCTTGACACTTTGAGTGGATGTGTTTGCAAACATT
This sequence comes from Leptobrachium leishanense, assembly GCA_009667805.1. NCBI lineage: Eukaryota > Metazoa > Chordata > Amphibia > Anura > Megophryidae > Leptobrachium > Leptobrachium leishanense. The sequence continues at coordinate 178,058,554 of CM019067.1, read as the reverse complement.
TTGGGTGCACATTGTTTTTTTCTGTTTTTCATTTGCTTTTGTTTTCACTGAAATAGGCAGATTTTATTGAGGGTTAGAGGAGCTGACCATGACTATCAGGGTTATTCAGCGAGCACCGAAATGTCACCAACATTTCGTTGCACCTCTGTTACCTGTACTTCGGCGAGTTCAATTCGCCGGCCCTGCGGTGAATTCAGCATTCACCGCATGGACCCTGAAGTACAGTAAACAAGCTGCTGAACGCATCTGAAAAATCGTGCAAAACCGCTGAATTGATCGGAAAGACTTGCGTAAAAACAACGAATAAATCCGAAAACCCGCCAAATGCGTCCAATGATCCACCACAAAACCGCTGGATCAATCCGAAGAAAGCTGCCGACCCACCAACTAGCCGCCAGAATAAGCCGACAAGTTGCCGAACAGGGGTAAAAAAAAACAAAAAACACTGAAACTTTTAAAAATGCATTTGCAAAAAACATACTGCATGAAAATACCTGGAAATAATATATAAGCTCCTATGAATAATAATAAAAAGGCCTGTTACAGAAAAAAAAGCCATTTAAAAGAAATGTCTAGAAAATCCTAAAGAGACCGTTTGCTTTAAATGAAAAGAATAAACGGTTGAATAAATATTTTGAAAGATGGGGATTTCTTTTTGGATTGAAACTTATGGGATTCGCCTGATTAAACCCGTCGAATGAAACCACCGAAAATCAGGGCATTTTACAAAAATTTCAGTGCTGTTTTCTCTGAATAGATTAACCATTGCTTCCCTATGGGGTGTTGACTGCCATTGAGCAGCACTGTATTTCGCTGTCAATTCGCCAATATTTGGCGAACGGACAGCTTTTTGAATAGCTGAATGACCACGTAATTGCACCGTACGGGGAAATTCACCATTTCACCAATTCGATTCTTTCTGAATAGCCCTGTACATTTTAACCCCTTAAGGACCAGGTTTTTTAAAAGTAAATGCATTTATGACGTCAACATTACGTCGTTGGTCCTTAAGGGGTTAACAGGTGTGTAGATCAACCTGGCAGCCGCTTGTGTGTATGAGTTACTATACTTAAAATGGGGAGGAGATCAAGGTTCCATTGGTTGGACTCTGTTTTTATGACCATTGAGGGGTTCCCGCTATGATTTATAGTTATGCACACTAACGCTCAGTTCTCACACTTTTTAAAAATATAAGGAATAGTGAATGTATGCCAACACAGAAAGGCACACCAAGTCAGATCTCTGATACCCCACGGGATCCACCAAGCAGAAATTAGAAGATAAAAAGTCTATAAGGGAGAACAAGCTCAATAGTTAACTGCCTTCCCATGTGGAAAAGGATAAACTCTTATACAAGGAAACGCGTTTCATATCAATCTCTCTGTCAATTTCCAAGTAAGCTTTTGCTTGATACATAGTTGTAAACATCGTTTCGCTTTGCATACAGTTCATTGATTGAGCTGTCTGTCTTCGGTCTCTTGAGAAATCCTTATACCTTTTCATTATTCATAGTTTATTCAAATTCATTTTTCCAGGGTGCATCACATTCCTGAGCCAATACATGCTAATCCGTGTAGAGAGGAAGCATTTTTTTTCTAAACAGGAGAAGGATGTGTTTCACAGGTCTTGTTAATATGAATAAAAATATACATGAAATCCATCACAAGATTTAAAGGGACACTCTACCCTTGGGGGTCGGATGGGTTAAAATTTCATCCACGATGACACCCACCTCATTGATTTTGCTACTATAAAGGCTAAAAAAAAATTACCTTTTAATAGACTTGTGCACCGATTTTTTTTTTCGGTTTGATTCGGTTCAATTCGTTCGGATGTTTAAAATTTCGATTCGGCTCGTTTCGGCTGATTTCTGTTTCGATTCGGTTCGGTTCGGCTCGTTTTTCGTACACATTTTTTTTCGGAATATCGACTATTTTTCATGTTTTCGGGTCACTCTGCTCGTTTTTTGTATCGACTTTTGGTGATTTCGGAAATTTTCATTTTTTTCGGAACGTCTGTTCTCCTCGTTTCAAAGTGTCTAACTCTATTCGTTTTGACGTAAACTACTATGGTTTACTTTTTTTATACTTTATATATTTTTTTATAATTAATTTTTGGTTTGTTTTTCGGATCCGATAATTCATTCTGTCGATACGATAATTCTGGCGGTTCTATCGTGTTTTTTTTTTATTAAATAAAGATCCTTTTTTTCTTATGAATATACATTTCACAACTTTATTTAATCATATTAAAATGGTTTTTACGATGTCCAGAATTACCGAAATGGAACCGAAATCACGAATGGAACCGAAATCATGAATAGAGCAAAAATAAATTTAGATTTGACACATTTCAAGTCCATTTGAAAAATCCGAAAACTTTTCGTTTCGGCTCGGAAAACTTTTCGGATCTGTCGGTTTTCGGGTCCGATCCGATTCGGAAATTCGGCCGAATCCGAAGACACGAATCGGGAAATTTCGTGAAAATTCTGAAATTCCAAAACCCGAAACGCACATCCCTACCTTTTAAATGCCACAACACGTTCCCTATTTTTTCTTTTATATCAGGTACCCAGCTACAGGACATTGCTTGTTCTGAAACAATCAACACTGCCTGCATAATGCCTGTATATAGAACTTACAGTAACACAATCTCTCAGCTAGTCAGGTGCCTCTCAAATCACATGCATCGAGAGGCATTATGAGTCACTGGGTCAATCGAGTATTCATCCAGCCGACATATCCTCAAACTATGCCAAATTCAATACACAATGCCTTACTAACGTAGTTTTTGAATCCGAGCTGAATGACAGGCTTCAAAGTTCTGAGGTGCGCCTCGACTTGTGAAAATTCAGAGTTTTTAGATTTACAAATATTTTATATTAATGTTTGCAAATTTCGTCTTTTAAAAAAGTGACTTTAAGGTTTTGCATATGACCCATGCTATTCTGATGCTTCACCTACACACTGTCCTTTGTAATTTCATTCTTTAAAAGCCAGAAACAAAACCTAACACTTATCAGTGAGTTCTGTCACACATACTTATAACAGGGAAAAGCTCACTGCTGACACTCAGTGATTATTATTGTTATTCTTATGAAGCGCCAGCATTTTCTGCAGTGCTGTACAATGGGCATACTAAAGACAGGGTTACAATACATTGAACAACATGTTGACAAACCAGTACAATAGGAAACAAAGGCCTAATTCCCATAGGAACTTACAATCGAGAAGGGTTGTGGTGGAAACAGGAGGAGAGGACTGCAAGGTTTGAGTGATGACCTGGTGAGAGTGATGGACTGGTTGCGTCAGTGCGTCGGGTGGTAGGCTTCCCTAAATAGGAATGTCTTAAGGGAGCGTTTGAAGGAAGGGAAACAAGGGAAAAGTCTGACAGTATGAGGGAGAACATTCCATAGGATGGTGGCTGCGCATGAGAAATCCTGCAGTCTAACATGGGAAGAGGTGATGCGTGGAGAAGCTACGCACAGGTCACTGTTTGACCTTAGGGAGCGGGCTGGGGTGTATTTGGTAATTAGTGAGGACAGGTAGTGGGGAGCTGAGTTAGTGAGGGTTTTGTAGGTCAGGGTAAGGATTTTCAATTTAATTCTGCAGTGGATGGGGAGCCAATGAAGGGACTTGCAGAGAGGAGCGGCAGAGACAGAGCGGCAGGTGAGGTGGATGAGCCTGGCAGAGGGATTCTGAATGGATTGTAGGGGGGAGAGGTGGGAGAGAGGGAGGCCAGCAAGAATATTATTACAATAGTCAAGTCGGGAGATTACAAGGGCGTGGATGAGTTGCTTTTGTGGTGTCAGCAGTAAGAAATGGTCGAATTCTGGAAATAGTACGTAGTTGTTAGCGGCAGGAGGAGGAAAGAGACTGAATGTGGGGGATGAAGGAAAGAACAGAGTCAAGTGTAACTCCGAGACAGCGAACCTGGCAGAGGCTCATAGTGAATCCTGTATTTTTCGACTTGCAATCCCTTGGGAGATTTTGCAGCTCAATCCTAAATCTTGCACAAAGTTTTCTTGAACCTTGCCCTTTGTTCCCTACAGCACATTCACTTGCTATCTGACAAATATGGTATAAAAAATAAAATAAGATAAAGATCTTTGTAGTTCAAAACGTTGTCTGCCCTTACACTGGAGGATTAAAGCAGCATTTAAAATTTTGTGCAGCTTGGAATATTTTATTTTTTTGTGCAGTGTGAAAGTTTTGGAGTGAGGTCTTTATTAATCCCTCAGGGCTAATTAATGAGATGCTTCAATAGATGACATTGCTTCAATAGTATTTGGATTGCTCCATATGACAGGCAGAGAGCTCCATCTGTTGGCCAAATACCAGTACTAACACCGCAGAGCAGCTGGGACTGTCAGGTCTATGATAGGAGTCACAGACATGTACAAGTGCTTTAAATAGTTCTAGTACATAGAACACGCTGTGTCGTTTGCAATAAACCAAATTTCTTTGCATTGCTCCACAATAAGACTAGGTCAAGTTAACTCGATCTTGGGCACCTACAGGTGTCTTTAAGATCAAGTTATTTTGATCATGGTAGTGAATGGGCTTGATAATATTTTTTTAGACAAAGTAGCAGCAAGCTGTTGGTGTCATCCAGTTTGTTTATCCTTTACTAACCTGCCTCACAAAATTCCTCTACTCGGAAGGCTGTCAAAGAGGGGCAGGATTTGAGTTTCCCACTTCGGATCCACCCTGCTCCTAAAGCTTTCTCAGTGAGATGCTAAGGTTCTCTAGGTCAAGCATTTAATTGGCTTTCTAGATATTAGTAATGCATGGGCTAATCATCCTCAGTTTTTCCGTATGGGAAGTTCATCATTGGTTAAAGGGGCATCTAGCTACCCGTAGCTGGATGAGCTGTACAGAATAATAAAGGGGGGCAAACAGTGAGGGAGTTAAAGGTAAAATTTAAATTATTTGATAAACAGTTTGTCTTTATGTCATACAGGTTTCTATATATAATTATGTGATATTAGTATAGTGTGATAGTATAGTGTCAGCAAGTATGAATGTGAATAAAATAGGAACCATTACCATAAATGTGTTAGTAAATAATTTGATAAAATTCTGTGAGGTTTAGGTCTCTGCACACCATTTAGAGATCAGATGCCTCGTCTTTATATGTCCTATAAATTGTTTCAAGAGACTAACACTATCTCTAAAAAAGGCATTTTGATACATGCCTATGAGTTCTTTGTAAAGTGAAATACAGTGATTCTAAATGTTCTTTTAGTGCTTTCGTCTACCAAGGTAGGTGTAATACATTGCCTAGCTTGTCCTGCAAGCACAAATGACTTTGTACTAGTTCTGCCCAAAGCATATTTTTCGTTTACAGCCATACACTGCAAAAACAATTCAAGAAATAAGAGAAAAAAATAATGTCTATTTGTTGTATTTTATGTATACTTTTTTCTTTCTTGTTCCTTTCAAAAGCATTCCATACAAAATCAAGCCAGATAATCCAAAAAACAGCAATATGATAAAGTTTAACCCCTTCACTACTGAGACCGACTATACTCAATCTGCAAGAACCCTGGTAGTGACCCGATATCAAGTATGCTCAATTTGTTTTACTACTGGAGCAATGCAAAGGAAATTAATTTATTCTAAATTAAAGCAGTTTGCAATCGGACTACAGAATGAATCCCAAACGATTTGGCACCGTTGGCACAACACCCATAGTACTAACAAACAGCAGGGAATTTGTGTCTAGAAGACATATCCTCAGCTGGTAAAATCATGGAGTCCAGTGCTGCAGTACCTCCTTTTGGCCAGCAGATAGTGACATCTGCATGTCAAATAAACTGTGTAAATATGGACCACATTTAGAATAGTTCCAAACATTTCTAAATGTTAAATAATTAGGTGATTTTCCAGAAATCATTTGTTCCTGACAGTGGTTTTCTGGCAATGCCTTGGCAGTGAAGAGGATAAGAGATTTTAAATGACTCTGGTACTGTGGGACTGACAGGCTGGTCAAAAACACAGGGCCACATTACATTCCCGACATTAAAAAGGGGGCGCTAGGGAGAAAAAACTGTACCGCAGTTTTCTCCCTACCGTCCCGTTTTAATGTGGGATTACAATGCAGGCGCTTAAAAAGCTGCCTGCATTGTTACCGCTCACTACGCCCGGGATGCTCGCGGCGGCGCTGAGCGCCGCCGTGAGCATCCACTCGATGGTGTCCATAAGACTCCATTGAGCCAGATGCTGGCGGTCACATAACCTCCCGGATCTCGCCTCGCGAGATCCGGCCGGTCGGCGTAGTGATACGCAGGGGGAGACTGAGGAACTTTTTCCCCAGTTTCTCCCTGCTCCCGCCAGACAGAGGAGGCGGAGCTGCGGTCCTCGCCGCGGGACTGGAGGTGAGTATTTGTTTTGATTTGATTTGTTTTATTATTTTTTTGGATGGTGTTAACGGATTCCGCTTCTGCAGAATCCATAAAACCAAGTCCTGACTGTGGTTAACATTCTGTTAACTGCGGCCGGACGTTAATCAGCGCTAGTAGATTGTAATCCTAACGCTGATTAACACTTTGCGCTCCCCATGTTAAGTATAGGGAGCGCAAAGTACAGTAACCTGATGCTGAAAAGCGCAAGGTACCAAACACGTTACTTAACCCGTTTGCGTTTGGATTGTAATATGCGGTAGACGCCGCGGCTAACGTTAACGCTCACGCAGGTGAGCGTTAACGTTAGCACCTATATTGTAATCTGGCCCACAATGTAGATAGGCTGACAGGCAGACATATACGATAAACATAGATCAAAAGACCGATAAACAAATAAAGAAAAATGGAAATAAAGATAGACACCAATAAATAAATACAGACACCCATAGAAAGAAGCAACGATTACAGTTACAAGTATTTATAAAGCGCTAGCAACTTCCGTAGCGCTGCAGAATGGGTGAAAGAATAACAAATATAAATACAAGTTACACACAGAGAACAGTAGGAAAGAGAACCCTGCTCGAGAGCTTACAATCTACGAGGAGAGGGGTGACACACTAGGTGAGGGTAAATAGAGAACCCGAAATAGCAATAGCGTTGCTTGTGACTTAAGAACAATTCAGAATGTGACAGACTAACTAAAATAAAGGTGTTGACCTCCCTGTGGAAAATACATGAAAAATGATTTACATTTGGTCACTGGAACAGTTGAATGCAATTTCTTTTTATTTTAACTCGAATAGTTGAGTATATTGATAAATCAAATGATAACTGGGAATATACGCATAGCATATCTAAATGATGCCATGGAAAGTCCATTCAGAATCCAGTCCTGTGTATTTAAGGTATGAGAGGGTTTTAAACCTTATACAGGATAAATCAAACTTGTTACAGACCTCCATTATGCTCACTGGAGAAATGGTGGCCTTTTATCTGTAGTATTAGCTGGCAATACTTAAAACAGAGTAAACATGTTCAGCATATATGCTTAATGTAACTGCATTCAGCTTGACTATGTCTTTGTTTGGTTGCAGGAGGTTGGAAGCATCATAGGAAAGGTCAGTAAAGCCAGATTTGTATGGGGTTTATTTTGTTTTGGTATTTTATCCAAATGTTATTTGTTGAAGCATTCCATATGTTTGCCCCTTAAATGTCTATTTGTGTTATTTTGTTTCGTAACAGAAAGGAGAAACAGTAAAGAAGATGAGAGAAGAGGTAAAAATATTGATTTCTGTTTCTTCTATTGAATTACCAATATGTCTTTTTTCATGCACAGGAGAACAGCGCCACTTAGTGGCCATAAACATTATTGCACTATGTGTCTGATTCCTAACAGAGATCCCGCTTGAGGAAATTGTATATTTATTTATTTATATAGTGTTTTACCAGGAAGGATACATTAAGATTTCTCTCGTTTTCAAGAATGTCCTGGGTTCAAGAACATTGAATTGTTTCTGTTGTTACAAAAATACAAATTAATAAAATGCAAGATATTAAAAATCAACACAAATATACAGATTAACACAGAAAATAAATATGTAAGAAATATATTCACTATGTTACATGTTTACAGATGCATTCTGTGTCGAGATATGTTAATAGAGATCTCTTAAGGGACTTTAGACTGGGGGAAGATTTGATGTTGTCTGGGAGGTTATTCCATAATTGCGGTGCTCGGTATGAAAATAAGGATCAAGACACTTTTTTTTGTATTGTGGTATAGTAAGTAAGGTGCTGGTCCTGGATCAGAGGTTATAGGATGAGGTAACTGCTGGGGGAAGCAGCCTATTCAGGTAGGGTGGTAGCTTCCCAGAAAAGCTCTTAAACACCAGGGGCCATATTACAAAACAGGTGCTAATTTAGCCAGAGCTGTTGTAAACTTACCAGAGCCATTATAGTCTATGGAGTTGCCAAGTTTACAATAGCTCTGGTTAAGTTAGCACCAGCTTTGTAATACTGCCCCAGGTTGGAAAGGTGAAGGGCGCGTCTAGATTCCAGCGATGGCCAGTTTAGCTTTTTTAACATGTCACAATGGTGGGTCACGTAGTTACATTGTAGCACAAAGTGGCAGCATGAATTATACAGTGTAGTAAGTCTATGAAGGTGTGTTTGTGGGGCAGCTGCATACCAATCCTGCTATGATTTTTTATTAATTTACCTTCCCCCATTAGACGTCCGACGAATACTAGACTGCTTTTGGTTTCTAGTATTGTGGTTGTAGCTTTCCAGCCATAACCGTTACAGTGTGAGTCCAACTGCATGGCTCCGCAAATATATATTGTAAAACAATTGGTGCCTCTGCTGTTTATGTTTATTTCCCATGGAGTCAGTAATGGCCTGGTCCTAGAGATGGAATGCGCAAACTCATCTTGAAAATGGAAACAGCGGTGTGATTAGGTTACTTTATACTTAATCAAATCCTTTGCAGTCTAAGTAAAAACATAACAGTGGCCGTAAGGAAAATTATCCTGGTTTCAATTATAAATCCTGAATTAGTGCATCAAGTGTAATGTTGTGGAAATCAACATGAGGCCTATGAAACCTTTTGGGGATGCAGTATTATAACAGGAGAAAACCATTGCTTACATCAGCACTGTTTTGGGTATAGTTCAGGTGTATGATTTTATTTTTTAATTGTTGAATGGATGCAAATTACACAAATTGCATCTTGCATTCATGTCTACTTTACAAATGTTGAAATAATAACACTGTGACGTAAGTCACTTTGGACTTGGGTGCATGGACCTGGTGGCATATTGTAGGATGCAGGCCTCATAATTTAGATTATTTAATTGGCCTCTCTTGCATGCAGAATGTTTGTATAATCTGTGTTATGCAAAAATAATGCTATTGTCCATATGTCTATTGTCTGGTCCATGTGTACCTTGTTATCCTGCTGAGAGGATTAGCCTCCCAGTCTACCCTTGTCTCAGGAATGTGTTTATATGTTTATATTTGAATAGTAGAATAGTAAATAACAGAATAGTAAATAACAGAATAGTAAATCTGCTTTGTCAGGCAAACACGGCCTCATTATCTGTTTGCAATCACGATGGCCATTGTCCGGCCTTGTTTAGAAATGTTATGCGAGGTGTATTTCACTGTCTGTGACTAATTATGGTTTGCATTCCAAGAAGCATAAGGAACAGAAACGTGAGATTCCCTCACAACAGTTTCTAGGGGAGGTGTTTGTATCTGTAATAACCCATTTGTGACCGTATAAATATGTGTGTCTGTCCCTGATTAAAGAGATTCCATTCTGACCGTACATGCAGTCATGGCTCATGGTTTGGGTAGCAGCTATATACATTGGTACCTGTTCCAGATCTACAGCCTGGGCTTATTTCTTGGGGATGCTAACAGGGCTCTCTACATGTACCCGTCTTTAAGCTGCAGCTAAGGACTGGAGAAAGGCACGAGAATCATGAGGGGAACACGGGGGTCCAGCAAGGCAGTGGCATTGGCAGATGTGACCCTGTCGGGGTACTGGGTTCTATCACAAACATTAAGGGCTCTAGTCCTAAAAAAGTAAGGGCAGCTCTCAAATATTTCTACTCCCCAATTAACCATTGACCTGCTGCACCTAACCCACTGTCCCACACTGACATTTGATATTAATGTTTAAATCTAACGATAAGCTGGGTTATACTGATAATTACTATTATGATAATTGTAATAAATATCATATATTTCTGGTGCCTTATTAAAGAAACATATGACTGAAAACTAGTAATAGCTTCTCCGTTTCTGGACCAGTACGTTCCTCTTAAAAAAGGAAATAGCCCAGCTACTGCTTTCCCAAGCGTTCCTGCTAAACTTGACCCCTAGCACATTGCTTTGCATTATTGAAACATAACGTCAACACATTAAATGGCAAAAACGAAGAGAAAACGCAAGAGGTCAACTATTATGACCTCCTGACTCCCAGTAGCGGCATGCCACTGCTGGTATCCTCTCTGGAAACTTGTCCGTGCAAGTCACATATAAACAATATGGCAGAATCACGCAGAACAGGTGAAAGGGCATTTATTCTCAGATCCCTCCTTGCAGCAAGAGGTGGGAGCAGATAACGTCACCCTCTTCAGCGCAGGATAAAGGGTAAATATTTTCTATGTTTTTTTTGTAAAGTGATTTTGTTCAGCAATTTTAGATAAGCAAGTAGAATACAGATCAGTTTCAGGCCATTCAATCCTATAAACATGATGTTCCCGCAAGTCTAGCATTGTTATTAAAATGCCAAATAATGATATTTCACTCTAGATCATCGGCTTCCAGAATGCTATCGCTGATCATATCGTCTGTACATGGTTTGGCTTCGCTATTCTTATCCTAAAATTAATCATCTATCCATTTGCGTTGTGTTTTACAGAGCGGCGCTCGAATCAACATTTCAGAAGGCTCCTGCCCCGAACGAATCGTAACAATAACAGGACCAACAGATGCAATTTTTAAGGCATTTTCTATGATTGCACTCAAGTTTGAAGAGGTAAAAAATTATGGAGGTACAGCACAATAATCCAACTGGATAGGATGGCGGATGTTTATCTGTGACACTATGCACAGAGCACAATTTCCTCTGAAAATAGAATTTTATAATACATTATTAAAAAGGCAGCATCATGCTGAAATTCTAGGAAACATGATATATTGATTATGCAACGTGAATATATTTTGCTGAATACAAAGGATATCGCAGGCAGGTAAAAGTACAGGAAATAGATTATTTTAAGCTTTTTCTCAGAAACAAATAAGACCTTGAAACAGTGGCCATCAAATAAGAAAAATAATATGGTATTTGTATAGTCATAAAAAAATCTTTATTTTCCAACATATGTATACTTGCTGACAGTCAGGAAGGAAGAATATGGAGAGTGATTGGTCTGACTGCAGATTCTGAGTACAGTCATTCAGATCACTGGTGACAGGTATGGTCATAAAAGCATTACAAGGCACTAAAGCTAGAATGACCGGTATTTTCATACCGGAGATGCCTACAGTTAAAGCATCATTGAAGAGCTTTTGTTTGGAGTGAAGCATTGTTATAGAAGCAGGTGCCTAAAACCATAACTTTTACAAAAGCTTCAGAGTTTTTATAAGGTAATTCTTCTTTGTGGCTTTGTATTGCCAAATCTATAATGACCAATAACATTGCCTGCATAGCTGTACGAACAATTTAAGAATAAAAATGGTTACGCTGCTTAGGATGTCCTCACATAGATAGAAATGCTTTGTCGGGGCATAGTTTCTGATGTAAGCACAGTCAATTTTGCCTTTATGCTACAGTGGTTTCGAGCAGTGTTTTCCAACCGTGGTGCTCAAGTACCCCTAACAGGCCAGGTTTGCCAGATATCTGAAGCACAGCACAGGTGATACGATTTACTGCTCAGTGATTGCAGGATTCAGTCTGCATTTCCCCAAGGTGATCTGTAACATCTGGCCTGCTAGGGGTACTTGAGGACCAGGGTTGGTATCCTCTGGTCTAGAGCATGGAACTACAGAAGAGGGACACCAAAGAAATTTGGCACAGGTACCTAGGAAGTACGAGACACCTAGGGAAAACTTCATGAAGGCAAGTCATAGATACCTGTATAAAAAATTCTTAAATCATGTTTTATAAAATCAAGTTTGATTGGGAGTTATGGATAATAAGTACCTTATCTGCAACTTGTTTATTTTTCGACGTAGTCAATAACCGGGAACCACAATGCGGAATTAACCCTTAGCAGCTCCCTGTTTCCGACACTACTACAGTAGAGTCTCTGTATCACATATCGAGTCAAAATGTCAAGAATCCACAAGCAGATGCTGGTAGCTGCATGGTGCGCCCCTGCTGGTATTGGCTCATGGAGTCCATAATACTCCTTGAAGAAAAGTGAGACCCTGCAGGAGCTCTGAAGAGGCTCACATAAACGAGGTTGTGCTGGTGCTGCAGAAGGACACTGGTAAATATTTTTGCTCAGTGTTGTTCTGCATGCAACCAGAGGAGGCGGCAGATTGCGTCGCTTCTCTACACCGTGGGATCAAAGATAAGTAATTCATTTTTAATCTCCTTCTTTTTTTTTTTTTTCAAAAACAAAATCGCTTAACACCATTGATCCGATTACAACCAGGATGCAAAACGCAGCGCTTGAGCCATACAGCATAACAACTCGAGCACTGTACATAATTTGAAGTCATCCTATTCCATCCAAGATGCAAGCTTAGTTTGTGTCTTGGATGTAGCAAAAGGCTACTGCACGTTATATTCTTCTATACTTTGTATGGGAGGCGCTAATGTGACCCAAGCAGATGGAGGACAAACTACTCCAACCAGCTCGTTCCCCATCTGCATCTGCCATTATTCAGGTTTGAATAACATCCTTTTAACCCTGGTGTTACTCATCTAACACATTACCCTAAACCCAAATCCCATACTCCCTTCAAATCCCTCAGTGGTGAGAGCGGCATGATCCACTGATTCCTCATTTAGCAGGCAGAGGAACACTGGGAACAAATAGTTCCCAATGTTCTTCTGCGTATACCTCCGCCGCCCTGGCAGGATCTCAATAGCACCCATCACCACTGGAGTTATCAAGTTCCAGCTCGTTCATATTATGACTCCAGCTTCTGGCATAGTGGCTCGGTTGTAATATAGACATTAAAGGCAAGGCACAAATGGAAAACGGCAGATGTTCGAGTTGTGATATGGACCCTGGTTTTCCGAGCTGGTATTTATTTTTGATTGTGCTGAGAATAAAGAGCTACCAGCTCTCTCACTGGCACATTGTTATTTGTTTAAAAAAAAATCCATTAATATACAGTAAGGAGACAGCATAGCTTGGTCTCAATGCATTGTAACAATGTCTATATTGTACCCTTTGTTCAACGCTGCAGAATATGTTGGCACTATATAAATAAAGAATAATAATATCTTGCAGCTAGGACAGGAAAGTGGCTTGAGCTGTTTTTAAGTGGCTTGAGGCTTAGGAGTGGGACTGTTGAGCTGGAATTGGCCCTAAGTCACTATCACATCATATTATGAGCATCAGTAGTATTCCAGGACCGAAGAACAAGCCTTATTTCACAATATTTTTGCGAGAGTGCGTGAATCTGTTACTTTGTATGATCACCGAGGATCCTTTTGGAAGCTTATAGCTATATCTGCTAATTATTTGTGGGTCCAACTTGAAACAGCCTATGACTGCGATCTGTAGTTGGCGATCTGAAAACATAATAAATACTAATGTAATAAATAAGACATTGGAGCTACTGTAAAATGCTTGGGTAAGGTTAATTAACAATAGACATGTTGAGCGCTACACAGCTTTGATACAGCTGGGTTTTCAGGGTTTGACCTTTATATTTGAGCTGACATATGCACAATGAATGTCTGAGGACGCAAATAATCTTTGATAAGCTCTCTCTCGTGTTTGTTTTAAATCTCTGTACAAATTACCTAATGCTCATATTAATGGCGAAAGGCGTCTTCATTCACTTAAACCACTTTTAGTTGTAACAGTGCTGGAAAAAGGAATAATGGGTCAATTTGCATGCTATTTGATCCTTTCGTGTGCCTTCCCGTAGACTTTAGGGTGCGGCGACTGCTTCCAGTAATGTGCATTAATGGAAAAGAAAAGAAAAAAAACCCCTTTCAGCTTGATCCCAAAGCGGATTGAAATTGAATGAATAATTGTGCGCTTTCAACTCATAACTATGTGATTAAATTAGCTATGGATGATGTCACTGTTTTATATATCACAAGGTATATATTTCATTCATCCTGGACCCATGCTATGTTTCTGATTAATTTAGAGTATTCTATACATTACATACAGTATGGAGAAAAACAATATTGCACGAGAAACAACCAGTGTGCAGTATTTTATTCTATATACTTACAGCTCTACTAATTATTTATGGTGGCACTTACCATCTGTTTGTAGTCATTAGCCTAAGTGATGCAGTGTTGCATGACCAGTACAGGACTAGAAGCACAGATGGAGTCAAGATGAACTGATTTTTTTTTTGTTTGTGGTTTGTGATGACATCAAAGATGGAGGTGCAATACAAGATACAAACAGGCTTTGTGTTTCTATTTTTAATTAATTTTATCAAATTATTTGTTCATGGGAAACAAGATGGACTTCACGTGAAGATCAGAAGAGCTTTATAAGCCATAATAAGCATATATATCCCATATCCAAGGCCGATGCAAATATTTCCAGCACCCTAGGGAAAAACACATTAACCCCCACCAAATATTGTCTTTCCCTATCGCCTTAATGTCTTTCTCCAAACCTCGCTTCCCTGTCTAAAGTCTATCTTATTCTTTCCCCTCTCACTCATCCCACAGTCAGATGCAGGCAGTAACAGACAAAATACAGACGAGATGCTTACAAATGTACAGAGATATTGACAGATGCATACAGAGAATGTCAATGACATGCACATAGGCACAGGTACCTGAAAGACATATGCAGACACAGACAAAAACACAGACAGAACATGTTCCTATCTCTCCCTCTCAGTGGCCCCGTTTGGGGTGCTCAACCCTAGGTGGATGTCTAGTTGGCCTAGTGGTTGTGCCGGCCATGCCTGTATCACAATACATATAGACAAACATCATGCTTTAGTTAAGATGGGAAGTACTCTGCAGGTTGGTAGCTAGAGCTGGGGACAGAGGGATTAAACATGAACCCCTTCCTTACGCCCTCCAGATCCCCCTAGCATTTTAACTCTTAAGATGATTTTAAAGCTTGTCTTCTTGACATCCCTGTGCTGGCTCTCCAATTCGCCAGATGTGACAGCTGTGAGAGCTGGTGCATGTTATGTAGCCACTGGGGTTGGAGGATGGAGGAGTGGCTTGGAGGCTTCTTGGCTGGAGGTGGGATCCAAATTGACTCAAACTGATCTGAGTTTTTTTGGGAGCAGCTAGGCTAGCGCCACGGTAAGGCCCTGGTACAGGTGAAAGCCCCTATATGCAGAGATACCAATCTTGGTAGCAATAACAGAAAAGATCAACATGGGTTTAACAAGAGACCTCTGCACAGCTATACAGCAGCAGCCCTGATCTGACAGGCCGGTCTTTAAAGATAGCCAGATCTATTCGAAATGAAAAGGTTACCTTAGAAGCCTTGCAGAGTCTATAGACAAACACAGGTTACAGGGTTCACTAGAGACGGTACAGATAAAGATAATCCAAAAACGTAGTCAAAGAAAGAAGCCAGAGGTCAGAACTAGATACACAGGAGAAACAGAAATAAACGAAGAACAGTATAACAGAGGCAACAGATAGACAGGGAAACAGGACCAGAGAAATAAACTGAACAAGATATACAAACTGGGAATATAAACAATACAGCAGGGAGCTCTCAGAACACAGCAGATACTGGAAACCAGGAAAAGAAAAATGACCTAGCAATGCACCATAGCAGTGGCGTCGTAACGTGGGGGCGGGGGGTGCGGCCCGCACCAGGTGACACCCGCCTTTAGGGTGACACCGTCACCCTAAGGCCGGGTGTCTCACCCTCCGCCGCGTATTCGCTCCCTGCGAGCGTCCGAAGCATGCAGCTTCAGCTCTCGCCTGGAGGAAACACGTCACCAGCCAATCGCGGCTGGTCACGTGGCTCCCCCAGGCGAGCGCACAAGCTGCGCGCCGCCGGACGCTCAGAAGGAGCGAACACGCGGTGGAGGTGAGCTGGGGCCATATCCATGAGGTGCTGGGGCCGCTATCCATGAGGTGCTGGGGCCGCTATCCATGAGGTGCTGGGGCATATCCATGAGCTGCTGGGGCATATCCATGAAGAGCTGGGGCATATCCATGAGCTGCTGGGGCATATCCATGAGCTGCTGCGGCATATCCATGAGGAGCTAGGGCATTATCCATGAGGTGCTGGGGCATGTCCATGAGGAGCTGGGGCAAGTGCATGAGGAGCTGGGGCAAATCCATGAGGAGCTGGGGCATATCCATGAGCTGCTGGGGCATATCCATGAAGAGCTGGGGCATATCCATGAGCTGCTGGGGCATATCCATGAGCTGCTGCGGCATATCCATGAGGAGCTGGGGCATTATCCATGAGGTGCTGGGGCATGTCCATGAGGAGCTGGGGCATATCCATGAGCTGCTGCGGCATATCCATGAGGAGCTAGGGCATTATCCATGAGCTGCTGGGGCATATCCATGAGGAGCTGGGGCATTATCCATGAGCTGCTGGGGCAAATCCATGAGGTGCTGGGACATATACAGGAGCTGCTGGGGCAAATCCACGAGGTGCTGGGGCATATCCATGAGGTGCTGGGGCATATCCATGAGGAGCTGGGGCATATCCAAGAGCTGCTGGGGCATATCCATGAGGTGCTGGGGCATATCCATGAGGAGCTGGGGCATATCCATGAGGAGCTGGGGCAAATCCATGAGGAGCTGGGGCATATCCATGAGCTGCTGGGGCATATCCATGAGGAGCTGGGTCATATCCATGAGGTGCTGGGGCATATCCATGAGGAGCTGGGGCATATCCAAGAGCTGCTGGGGCATATCCATGAGGTGCTGGGGCATATCCATGAGGAGCTGGGGCATATCCATGAGCTGCTGGGGCAAATCCATGAGGTGCTGGGGCATATCCATGAGGTGCTGGGGCATATCCATGAGGTGCTGGGGCATATCCATGAGGAGCTGGGGCATATCCAAGAGCTGCTGGGGCATATCCATGAGGTGCTGGGGCATATCCATGAGGAGCTGGGGCATATCCATGAGGAGCTGGGGCAAATCCATGAGGAGCTGGGGCATATCCATGAGCTGCTGGGGCATATCCATGAGCTGCTGGGGCATATCCATGAGGAGCTGGGGCATATCCATGAGGAGCTGGGGCATATCCATGAGGTGCTGGGGCATGTCCATGAGGAGCTGGGGCATATCCATGAGGAGCTGGGGCATATACATGAGCTGCTGGGGCAAATCCATGAGGTGCTGGGGCATTATCCATGAGGTGCTGGGGCATATCCATGAGGTGCTGGGGCATTATCCTTGAGGTGCTGGGGCATATACATGAGCTGCTGGGGCAAATCCATGAGGTGCTGGGGCATATCCATGAGGTGCTGGGGCATATCCATGAGGAGCTGGGGCATATCCATGAGCTGCTTGGGCATATCCATGAGGAGCTGGGGCATATCAATCAGGAGCTGGGGCATATCCATGAGGAGCTGGGGCATATCCATGAGGAGGAGCTGGGGCATATCTATGAGCTGCTGGGGAGCTGGGGCATATCCATGAGCTGCTGGGGCATATCCATGAGCTTCTGGGGCATATCCATGAGGAGCTGGGGCATATACATGAGCTGCTGGGGCAAATCCATGAGGTGCTGGGGCATTATCCATGAGGTGCTGGGGCATATCCATGAGGAGCTGGGGCATATCCATGAGGAGCTGGGGTATATCCATGAGCTGCTGGGGCATATCCATGAGCTGCTGGGGCAGTATCCATGAGGAGCTGGGGCATATCCATGAGGAGCTGGGGCATATCCATGAGGTGCTGGGGCATTACCCATGAGGAGCTGGGGCATATCCATGAGGAGCTGGGGCATATCCATGAGCTGCTGGGGCATATCCATGAGCTGCTGGGGCATATCCATGAGGAGCTGGGGCATGTCCATGAGGAGCTGGGGCATGTCCATGAGGAGCTGGGGCATATCCATGAGGAGCTGGGGCATATACATGAGATGCTGGGGCAAATCCATGAGGTGCTGGGGCATTATCCATGAGGTGCTGGGGCATATCCATGAGGTGCTGGGGCATTATCCTTGAGGTGCTGGGGCATATACATGCGCTGCTGGGGCAAATCCATGAGGTGCTGGGGCATATCCATGAGGTGCTGGGGCATATCCATGAGGAGCTGGGGCATATCCATGAGCTGCTTGGGCATATCCATGAGGAGCTGGGGCATATCAATCAGGAGCTGGGGCATATCCATGAGGAGCTGGGGCATATCCATGAGGAGCTGGGGCATATCTATGAGCTGCTGGGGAGCTGGGGCATAGCCATGAGCTGCTGGGGCATATCCATGAGCTGCTGGGGCATATCCATGAGGAGCTGGGGCATATACATGAGCTGCTAGGGCAAATCCATGAGGTGCTGGGGCATATACATGAGCTGCTGGGGCAAATCCATGAGGTGCTGGGGCATATACATGAGCTGCTGGGGCAAATCCATGAGGTGCTGGGGCATTATCCATGAGGTGCTGGGGCATATCCATGAGGAGCTGGGGCATATCTATGAGCTGCTGGGGAGCTGGGGCATATCCATGAGCTGCTGGGGCATATCCATGAGCTGCTGGGGCATATCCATGAGGAGCTGGGGCATATACATGAGCTGCTAGGGCAAATCCATGAGGTGCTGGGGCATATACATGAGCTGCTGGGGCAAATCCATGAGGTGCTGGGGCATTATCCATGAGGTGCTGGGGCATATCCATGAGGAGCTGGGGCATATCCATGAGGAGCTGGGGTATATCCATGAGCTGCTGGGGCATATCCATGAGGAGCTGGGGCATATCCATGAGCTGCTGGGGCAGTATCCATGAGGAGCTGGGGCATATCCATGAGGAGCTGGGGGATATCCATGAGCTGGGGCATATCCATGAGGAGCTGGGGCATGTCCATGAGGAGCTGGGGCATGTCCATGAGGTGCTGGGGCATTATCCAGGAGGAGCTGGGGCAAATCCATGAGGAGCTGGGGCATGTCCATGAGGAGCTGGGGCATATCCATGAGGTGCTGGGGCATTATCCATGAGGAGCTGGGGCAAATCCATGAGGAGCTGGGGCATATCCATGAGGTGCTGGGGCATTATCCATGAGCTGCTGGGGCATTATCCATGAGGTGCTGGGGCATTATCCATGAGGTGCTGGGGCATTATCCATGAGGAGCTGGGGCATATCCATGAGGTGCTGGGACATTATCCATGAGGTGCTGGGGCATTATCCATGAGGAGCTGGGGCATATCCATGAGGAGCTGGGGCATATCCATGAGGTGCTGGGGCATTATCCATGAGCTGCTGGGGCATATCCATGAGGAGCTGGGGCATATCCATGAGGTGCTGGGGCATTATCCATGAGGAGCTGGGGCATATCCATGAGGAGCTGGGGCATATCCATGAGGTGCTGGGGCATTATCCATGAGCTGCTGGGGCATATCCATGAGGAGCTGGGGCATATCCATGAGGAGCTGGGGCTTATCCATGAGGAGCTGGGGCATATACATGAGCTGCTAGGGCAAATCCATGAGGTGCTGGGGCATATACATGAGCTGCTGGGGCAAATCCATGAGGTGCTGGGGCATATCCATGAGGTGCTGGGGCATATCCATGAGGTGCTGGTGCATATCCATGAGCTGCTGGGGCATTCCATGTGCTGGGGCAGTATCCTTGAGCTGGGGCAATATATCCATGAGAGGAGCTGGGGCAGTATATCCATGAGAGGAGCTGGGGCAGTATATCCATGAGCTGCTGGGGCAGTATATCCATGAGCTGCTGGTGCAGTATATCCATGAGCTGGGGCAGTATATCCATGAGAGGAGCTGGGGCAATATCCATGTGTGCTGGGGGCAGTATCCATGAGAGCTGGGGCAATATATCCATGTGTGAGCTGGTCTGGGGCAATATATCCATGTGTGAGCTGAGGCGCAATATATCCATGTGTGAGCTGAGGCGCAATATATCCATGTGTGAGCTGAGGCGCAATATATCCATATGTGAGCTGGGGCAATATATATCCATGGGTGAGCTGCTGGGGGCAATATATAACTGTGAACTGGGTCAATATATAACTGAACTGGGGCAATATATCCATATGTGAGCTGGGGCAATATATATCCATGGGTGAGCTGCTGGGGGCAATATATATCCATGTGTACTTTCACTGCCTTCGAACAGGCAACGTACTTGCTGGCAGTTGGCAAAAAGTTGTGTGAGCATATGAGAGAGCTCCACAGCAATAAACCTCACAGTAATGTGCACTGTGTGTATAAGCATTCAGTGTTATATGGGAGTACTGATTTAGGTGTAAGAGTAGTTAAAAAAAAATCTGTAAAACTCGGGGGGGGACACCATAAGTTACCGCACCGGGTGACACCAACCCTAGTGACGCCACTGCACCATAGGCACATTGCTCTTTTATGGGGAGGAAATCAGGACAAGAACAGACACCTGAGCAGGGAGAACAAAAACCAATTAACCCCTGAGCTGCAACACAGGAATGGCAGCACAGAATAAAGGACAAAACAGGAATATATAAATACACAGGGTGGGCAGGGAGACAGGGCTGGAAGCATAGAATATGACACTAAGCCCTTATACTTAGAGGGCTGAATCAAACCTCTGAGAGAACCCTGGTGGGGGAGAGGGAAAAAGACGCTCAGGACACTGTGACTACTCAATTTATAGTTTAGCCCCAATTTATAATTGAGTTTTCACAATGCCGATGTAAAAGACAAACATCATATTATAACATGCTTTCTAAAACTAGAAATACATTTTTATGTTATTGTCTAAAACACAAAAAAAATGGATTCACTGATTTAAAACAACATGCTAGCAAAAGCGGATTCATATACTGTAAATTCTTGGGGCAAAACCTATTTAGAAGCAAGGTGTGCAGTTCTTAAAAGGGCTTTTTATTAAGATTGTTCTACTTAATGAAGAAATTAAATGAAACGCTTTGTATAGCAAGCACATTTCACATACAGGGTTATTCAAAGAGGTCCGAATTGTGGCTGAAAGGTAACCGAACAGTGAAATTCAGCGTACGCTTACCTTTCCTCGCCATTCGGCTATCCGGGGAGCAGGCAGTTCGCCAAATGTTATTTATTTATTTATAAAGGATTTTAGCAGCAAGGATACATTGAGATTTCTCTCGTTTTCAAGTATGTCCTGGGTTCAAGAACATTGAGTTGTTACAGAAATACAAAGTAGTAAAATGCAAGATATTAACACAAAACAAATATACTGATTAACAGAAAAATAAATATGTAGGAAATATACAGGGTTATCCAAAGAGATCCGAATGGCTGGAGAAAGGTAACCGAACACTGAAATTCAGCATTCGGTTACCTTTCCTGGCCATTCGGCTATCCAGAGAGCAGGCAATTCACCAAATCCTGGCGAATTGCCTGCACATACGGTGCCTGTTCAGTGCCTGTTCGAGGGCAGTGAAATCCCCATAAAAAGCAATGTTTAATTTCAATTCAGAGAACACAAACCAGCAGTGAAAGATTGCCGAAATGCTCTGCCATTCGGTGGTTTCATTCGGCAGGTTTATTCAGGCGAATCCCATAGGCTTCAATGTTAAAAATATTCCCGTTTTAATTCAATATCTAATAAACTGTTCATTATAATATTCTGCAGTAAAGAGTCTTTTTATTTATAGAATTTTTTAGGATATTTTAAGCATTTTTCTGGATTTTTTTTAACTTATCTTATCTGTAACAGCCCTTTTTATTATCATTCCTTGGACCTCATATGTAAATTTCAGACATTTTCGCTCAGTAGTTTCTTTGCAAACCGTGTTTCACTTTTCAAACATTCAAGCGTACCATTTTTGTAATTTATTAACTGCATTCGTCTGCGGTGTCGGCTTTTTCTGGCGGCTGCGCTGCGTGTGATCGGCTCCTGCTCGGGTTTTTCCAGCGTTTTCGGCAGGTTAATACAGATGTTTTTGCGGGTTGCAGCGTGCATTTGCTGGGTTTTTGCAGTGAGTTTTCGTCGGGTTTGCGGCGGCTTTTCCCTGCACTTCGACGACCCTGTGGTACTTGGTGAATACACCACAGGGTTTGCCGAAATGGGATTACCGAATTGCCCCGAATTGAAGAGAACGAAAAGTCACCGACCGTGCGGTGACTTTTCGATTCTCTTTGAATTACCCTGATAGTCACTATGTTACATGTTTACAGGTGCATTCTGTATCGAGGTATGTTAATAGAGATACCTTAAGGGACTTTAGACTGGGGGAAGATTTGATGGTGTCTGGGAGGTTATTTTATAATTGCGGTGCTCTGTAAAAAAATGAGGATCGAGACACTTTCTTTTTGTATTGTGGTATTGCAAGTAAGGTGATGGTCCTGGATCGGAGGTTATAGGATGAGGGAACTGCTGAGGGAAGCAGCCTATTCAGGTAGGGTGGCAGCTTCCCAGAAAAGCTCTTAAACACCAGGTTGGAAAAAATGCTGGCGTATTGCCTGCACATACGGTGCCTATTTGTTGTCTGTTCAAGGGCAGTGAAATCCCCATAAAGAAGCAATGCTTCGTCTATTCAAGGAACAAAAACCAGCAGTGAAAAGTTGCCGAATTGCCTTGCTGTTCGGTGGTTTCATTTGACAGTTTTATTCAGGCGAATCCCATAGGCTTCAAATGTTAAAAATATTCCCATTTTAATTTAATATCTAATAAACTGTTGACTATAATAATCTTCAGTAAAAAGTATCTTTATGTACAGATTTGTTTAGGATCTTTCAGGCATTTTTCGTGATTTTTTTGCAAAAGAAATGTTTTCCATTTTTTTAAATAGTTTTTTCTTTTTTCTGTAACAGCCCTTTTTATTATTCATTGGACCTTTATATGTAAATTTCAGACATTTTTGTTCTGTGGTTACTTTGCAAACAGCGTTTCACTTTTCAAACATTGAAGCGTACTTTTTTTTTCACTCCGTTCGTCTGCGGTGTCGGCTTTTTCCGGTGGCTGCCCTGCGCTTTGATCGGCGGCTGCTCGGGTTTCTCCGGCATGTTCGGCGGGGTTAATCCAGATGTTTTTGCAGATTTCGGTGTGCGTTCGCTTGGTTTTTTGGTGAGTGTTCGTCGGGTTTGCGGCGGCTTTTCCCTGCACTACGACGGCCTTGTGGTGCTTGCTGAATACACCACAGGGTCGCAGAAATGGAATCGCCAAATCGCACCGAATTGAAGAGAACGAAAAGTCACCGAACGTGCGGTGACTTTTCGATTCTCTTTGAATAACCCTGATAGTATAAATTACTATAGACATTTGCTTTCTTTCATGTTTGGTCTCGACTTAACTACCTATGGTCTCTAAATAAAAGGCATAGATTTACTTTGAGCAAATCCTAATGAACGCTCTGCACTTCTTTAGAGTGATTTACGGCTTGCTGTCACCCCACAATTTAAGTAATGTAAAATTATTCAGTTCTACAGTTTGAAGCTGTGAAGGGCACATCACATAGACATTACAGAACAGAATGTCTGGCATTATTGTAATCTCTCTCTGATCCATAAAAAGACAACAGGACTGTCCTGGAATGAATAGGGCAATATAAAAGGTACAGTCATAAGTGTGCACAGTGGGGGTGCCTGCTGCCTGAATAGATTGGTCCTGCATGCCCACATTTTTTTGTTCTATTTCTCTATTGGGAATTCCTTATCTGGTTCATTATAAAGGTCGTAGCTTTTAACGGTTTTTGATCATGTATACTTTGTAAATAATAAATGTTCAACCTATGGTGAATACCGTAATGCAGACTTGCCAAGTCACATGGTATCACTGTGTCAAAGATGGTTTTACCGCAATCCTTCCCTATCACTTCAACAGCCCTAGCCTAGGAGTAAGGGAACATGAACTGCAAGAACCTGTTCATTGAAGCAGTGCTTAAATGGTTAGAATCAGGACTTTGTAAGCTCGTATAAGAGTACTAATGCGCTGCTTATGTATAAGCAACCCTGATTGGTTGTTCAATCATAGAGTCTGTCATCCTGGCACGCATTCCTGCTGGGATGACAGGCCCTTTTGTGGGTTTACACTCCCCGATGAGCCAAGAGCCAGGAACTTATTACTCACTGAGCTGCCTGCCTCCCACATTGGCCTTTGGCGGGCCAATTAGCCCTGTCCCTGACGTTAACTGTGTGTCCTGAAGGGCCCTTTGGACCCCTGTATCTCCAGAACCGTATGTGACAGTCATATTAGGGGTTATTGGAAGGGCCAGAGTCGGTCTGTCCTTAAGATATCAAAGAGGACCATGCAGTGTGTAAAACTAATAAAAAATAAATACAATTAAAATCAGGAATAGAAATTAAAAACAAAACAGTTTGGGAGGCTTTCAAATTCTCCCTATTTCCCAACCTATTAATATACCTGTAATGGTAGGTATAGCATTATTATAGTTTATTTTATTTTGAAATATTATAATACATTTAATATAAAAAAGTTACTTATAATTATTACATTTGTTTTTATTGTTAAATTTACTATATTCTGTAATAATATTTATTATAAAAATATAAGCCCATATCACTGCTACAGTATAATCCTTGAATACTTTAATATTCAAGGACCAGCATTGGATCAGAGCTCCTCTATTGACTCCAGAAGTGCTGTAAATATATCGGTGAGTCAGTGTACTGTTTTCAGATTCAGATTCTGAATCTGTGTACTGGTGCTGTCACTGCTGTGGTTAGGAATTGGTCTAACCAACTCTGAATCAGTGACTCCAATCAGTTATTCGTTTGCAGAGAGAGTCAGAGCCGGCAGCAGCTGCTGACATCACACGCAGAAGGATTACGTTACCAGTGCTCCTCTCTGCTGTGAGTTAAGCCAGTGAATCTTTTCAAACAATTCACTGTAAACTGGATGAATCGGTTCATCCAGTTCAACTCAAGAACCGGTTCTTATCAATGGTTCGATCATTAACCAGACATAACTATAGTGCCCCCACCTCCTGATCTCAGATCTGCTAAAGTTGATAGGTCTGCTAATATATGTTGAATATATATATATAATAATATATATGAAAAGCAAAAGCTCTGAATCGCTAATGTTTTTTTTTGACCCGTTAGCATTCGGAATGTAATATGGTTGGCCCGCGCTAGGGCCACCTAAGCTAACGTTAACACTCACACAACTGAAAGCTAACGTTAGCGTGAACTCTGTAATAGTGCCCAATATCAGCTGTGGAGTCCAGTGGTAATGTCTCTGCCTTTCGACTATGGAGAAGCAAGTCAAATCCCCTTCAGCACATCCCTCCAATACAACTGTGGAGAAGCAACTCCTGACTTTACAAGAAGCGGGTTCAACCTAACCACCAGGTATGCACCTGAGGAAGACGGTTGTCGAAATACTTTGTGCACCTTGTTGTATTTTACAAAGATTGGCCCACTCGGTGGCCTTATTATCCGTACCTGGTGTGGAGTGGTTCCCTCTGTATGCAATCTATGTTGGATGCAGCATTGATTGCGGTTACCTGGACACCCTAGGAAACATCACAGAAGTACGGAAGAGCTGGTGGTGGTGGTGAGGATACAAAAGTGTCTAATCACACATGATGTAAAAGTTCAGAGCCGACTATCCAATGGCTCGAAAATGAGTGAGTAGGTTTCTATGCACTAGATGTGGATATCTAGAATACAGACATACTGCGCAATGTATGCCTCCTTATTTTCTCCACTCTAGGCTATACGAGAATTAGAAGAACCCCTTGTGGACTTTCTCATCTATGCGCAAGGACTCTATATATTTTATTTGTTTTAACCACCAGGTCAATGACCTACAATCATAGAAACATGACTTGATCCCACTCAGAAGACGCCACCAGGGAGCGTCCTTGGGCAAGACACTTAATGATGTGGATACGCCTACCTCACAAAATGCTTGTACTTCTCATAGATTGTAAGTTCCCTTGGGAACAGGGTCCCCCTGAATCAGACCATATCATCCATGTGTGGTATTCCAATGTATCAACTCCTTGTACACTGATCTTGTAAAGCATTGCGGAATATGTGGCGCTATATAAATAAAGGATAATAATAATACAGTTCTCATTGTAATGTTAGGGGCACCTTTATAATGACACAGCTATATTTTTAATGGATGACATTTTTAAGCTGATGTTTCCATATCTTTTTCTTTTACATTTTACTGGATGCATTAGAATAGGCAATATTAAAGAGGCAATCTAGCAGCAGACGTGTAGAGTGTACATATATCAATTTTTTAAAGTGAACTCTTAGGTTAATATTCTTCACCGTCACCCTTTAAGGGTTGTATATAAGCCATACATTCAACAACACATTTGTTGCCTTTGAAGAGAGATTTCCTGTATCAGTCACAATACATTACTATGGACTGAAAATTCTCTCTGTTCCAAATGAGAAGATCATGCAACTGGAATGTACTAGTATGAATTCTCACTGTCATAACCTTAGCCGATACTGTATCACCTGCTACGTAAAACAAGAGTGAGCTTTTCCTTTTGATGCCTGTAAAGTAATAGGAATTACCATTAAAAAATGATGTTCATGACAAGATAACACAGGGAAACAATATTTTAACTTTTGCGGTTTCCGACAAAAGCTCACAAACAGGTTCTACAGGTTATACTCTCTCAGCACGTTTTATAGAGGGACAGAATCCAGTGAAATTAAAAATCAATATTCTTGTAGTGATTTTAAGCTTAGATTGGGCGTTCAGTAAATCATGTAAGGAATATTTGCTAGGGAGGTCACTCTGTCAACAGTAGCTAAACCGCTCATTGACCAGTTTGGTAATATTATCCCAGCCCAGGACATTTATGTCAAAATTATTGCTTATGTTTTTACAGCTGCATGTCACCACATTATACTGCAAACTGGAATGCCTGCCTTGTTCGTTCCTATCACACTTCTAGATTGCATTATCTTTTTACTATATTTAGTATCCAGGACATATGTTATACCCACAGTGCTGCCAACAACAATGCCGGTGTTAGGTTGCTATGACCCCTTAGCAAGTCTGTACAGATCCATCATATTCAAAAATGCAATCCATACATCAGCAGCCTGGTTCATTTGTACATTCCAGCATTATTTAGCAATGAAACAACTTGTGATTGAGGAGCTTAGACATACTTTTGAATGTTTTGTTTCTTTTACCTTTGTAATAATGGAAACTCTAACGAAGTGCACATAACATTGTATTACTGTGCCTCCTAAATGCAAGCTTGTCATGACTTAAATCATAAGGCTTCGATAGTAATCTAAACATTGTGCTTGCCAAAATAGCCAGCACATGTATAGAGTTCCTTTAAAGCCCTGACAAAGGTGACCCTCCTCTCCCATCAATCAAAAGATTTATTTATTTATTTATAAAGTATTTTACCAGGAAGGATACATTGAGATTTCTCCCGTTCTCAAATATGTCCTGGGTTCAAGAACATTGAGTTGTTACAGAAATACAAAGTAATAAAATGCAAGCTATTAAAAAAAAACAGCACACATATACAGATTAACATAGAAAATAAATATGTAGGAAATAAAGTCACTATGTTACATGTTTACAGGTGCATTCTGTATTGAGGTATGTCAATAGAGATCCCTTAAGTGACTTTAGACTGGGGGAAGATTTGATGGTGTCTGGGAGGTTATTCCATAATTGTGGTGCTCTGTAGGAAAATGAGGATCGAGCCACTTTCTTTTTGTATTGTGGTTTTGCAAGTAAGGTGCTGGTCCTGGATCAGAGTTATAGGATGAGGGAACTGCTGGGGGAAGCAGCCTATTCAGGTAGGGTGGTAGCTTCCCAGAAAAGCTCTTAAATACCAGGTTTGAAAGGTGAAGGGTGTGTCTAGATTCCAGCTACGTCCAGTTTAGCTGTTCTAACATGTCACAATAGTGACAAGTGAGGGCAATTCTTTTCCTCTGGGTCAGCCACTCTGTGACGGTCAATACGCTGACTATGAAACGGACTGTTTGCAATTATTAAAACAATAAATATGTGCATGCCCTAATGATAAAGGCTGTACATGTCTATAGTGCAAACATATTTGTTTTTAAAGGCTGGACAGACCTCCTGGTAATCCAGGATATATCGTTCTAGGCTTAATTATATGGACCTTCTTTTTTGTAACCATTTAATCAAGTCTGAAGCCACAGATACGGTATCATATGAGGCCCTTTCACTCCACATCTGAGTCTTCCATCACAAACTGAATCACGGCTCCTCTTTCTGCTCATTGTCATCATGGGGTCTTAATGTGGATCGTAGCTCCAGTATAATAGTGATGCGAGAATACAATTACAGAAATATGGCAAACCATTTATTTTGTAAGTAGAAATCACACAATTAGGAGATTTCAGACATGTGTTCCCAGTTTCAGGTATAAAGCATTTAAAGTGACACTCTAGGCCAGGGATCTCAAACTCTGGCCCCCCTGATGTTTCTGAACTACAGCTCCCATGATTCCCTAGCCATCTAATGCATTCAAAGAATTCTGGGACTTGTAGGCAAAAACATCTGGGGGGCCGTGAGTTTGAGATCCCTGCTCTAGGCCCTGTGACTACTCACTGTAATTTGAGAGATCACAGTCACATGTCCTCTCACCCCTCTCCCCCTCCTGGGCTAGGGGGGTCTGGAAGGGCTAATGCAGAACTCCAAGTGTGAGGGAGTAGATCAACTCAGAAAATGAGATTAGTGAGCACTGATCTCAAATTCCTGAAGATCAGGACTGTGCTCCATCCATGGCTCTCAATTTGCTTGATGTTGAGAGCCACTGGACTAGGTTGGTGCTCACTCGAGCATCAAGACTTCTGCTGATCACATGATAGCTGCAGCTCGGCAGGAATCGCTGAGGGAGCCCAGTGAGCTTAAGGTGAGGTTTATACAAACTAAATGGTTAAAACAGAATGGAGATGCAGAGTGGGTCAGATGGGGTTAATGTATAATTCCTCCATCCTCCTCCTTCATTTTTATTCTGGAATAACCCTTTAAAGCAATCTAATGCAGTAATTTGAAAATACTAATAGTCATTCAATGTATAATCTATTACAAGGCGCTGCAATGGTGTTTTAATGGATCTACGCACTTAACTATATATTAGCTACCACCAGCTAGAGTTTAAAGATCTATGACTTTACCCCAAAGCGTGAATATGTGTAAGTATATAGAAGATATTGTGAAAACAATATAACAGTTAAAATTAGCATTTTCTCTCCACATTGGCTATAAAAACTGAATATATTCAATAAATTAGGTCATTACAGTTTCATGCTCCGAATACTAAAGATAAAAAAAAAAAACAGACACTAACATAGAAATGCAGACTGACGCTGATAGATTTACAAAGCCTGACTGGCAAAATTCTATTTTGACCTAGAATTTTTCATTCTCCAGTCATTCTCCTGCTTTTCACGCTCTCTGAATAACCCTGATAGACACACATTCACACATGCAGACACATATACATTACAAAGAGGATTTTTCTTAACAGTTACAAGTATTTAAAAAGCGCCAACAAGTTTCGTAGTACAATGGGAGAGACAGAATAACAAATATACAGTACATACACATTACACACAGAACTGTAAGAGAGAGGACCCTGCTTGAGAACTTAAAATCTAAGAGAGGGGTGACACACTAGGTAAGGGTGAATAGAGTACAATAAGTACCGGGGTGGTTGTGGGCTGTGTGGGAAGGTGGAGCAAGAAATGAACAATGAGGGATTATGGGGTGAGTCGATAGGCTTCTCTAAAATTGTGTGTTTTCAGATTATATATTGTGTAATCCACACTACAGAGGGTTTGTACAAGAAGTCTATTATGTGAAGTAATTAGCTTTCTAAGTATAATTATTCCCACTTGCAGTACACGATATGTCTTTTCTTCTTTTTCATTTTTAACTGAGCATACACGAATACTGTTTGATTATATTCTACTTTCATACTAGCTACTTTTTTTGTATCTACAGAACTGAGCAGTTTAAATCTTAACTTAATAGTGTTTTTCTCTACTGTTGTTGCAGGACATTAACGCTTCAATGACAAACAGCACAGTGACGAGCAAACCTCCAGTGACGCTCCGGCTAGTTGTCCCCGCAAGTCAGTGTGGTTCTCTTATAGGCAAGGGGGGGTCAAAAATTAAAGAGATCCGAGAGGTAAGACACAATCTAGTACCTAAATTGGTTTGTCATAACCTTTTCCCTGAAACCCCATGCCCGCACAAGGCAGTATGTGGGTATAAATATAAGAGGGAACAGACATGTGCTGGTGTGACTACACGTGAATGCAGGGATGTATTTATGAAGTAACAGTGTGTCAGTGAAGGTTGGCCTCATTATATATGAACATAAATGTGTATTTATATGTATGTACATAGAATGGATTAGCCGTGCTGGTCCAGATGCCTATATCACCAGTGTATAGCAGTACATAATGATATGATTTTATGTGTCAATGGAACCAGAGGCTGTCGGACCAGAAGAGTGTTTGACCAAAAATTTGTCACTAGAGAAAAAGTTTTGCTTTAAGGTAAAAACAGGGGAAGGAGCCATGGAAGCAGGCAGGGTTAATATTTAACCCATCCATTCTCCCCATCTTTGATTTGTAATTTAGCGAATCCCTTTAATACTGTCACGGATCCCCCTTGGGTCTATGATACTGGTCCCTGTACACAATATACTATCTATCCTACGATCCTTTGATGGTCGGTAACGCTAACTATCTTCAGGGAACAGATCGTTAAGAACCCAGCAAGGATTAACAGATACTAGAATATGAGGGTATACTTAGTCCAGATAACAGGGATCTTATCACCAGAAGAGAGGGTCAGCCGTATACCAGGAGTGACACACAGAGCAGGGTTGTCAGGACTAGCCGAGTCGGTACACAGAACAGGGTTGTCATTAATAGCCGAGTCGGTAAACAAAGCGGGTTTGTTATGAATAGCCTTATGCAGAGCAGGTTCATTAAGAATAGCCGGGGTCATACAGAAAGCAGGTTCTATAAGGATTGACAGAGTCATACCCAATAAACCAGATACACAGAAAGCACTGAGGGATATTGAACCACGTCAGGACAATGAGTCTGCTGACTTTCCGCCTACTTTAAACTTGACAGCACCGCGCCCCACTCCTTGACCACCCATGTGACCGCCGGGGCGTGCATATCACTCAGTGTCCGGCCAACGAGCAGCGAGGACGACTCTGCTGGGCGCCAAGTCAGATCCTGGGCGCTGGACTGACAAATATGGTCGCAACTAGGATGTGGGCACCTTTTTCAACATACCAGAGGTGGACTCATTGGTCATGTTGACTTCAGTGGTATCAGC
Source organism: Leptobrachium leishanense (assembly GCA_009667805.1). Lineage (NCBI taxonomy): Eukaryota > Metazoa > Chordata > Amphibia > Anura > Megophryidae > Leptobrachium > Leptobrachium leishanense. Next base: position 178,027,052 of record CM019067.1, on the reverse strand, counting down.
TATACCTGCCTCACGTGGCCTAACAAAGCCGAAAACGAGTTGCAGATTGCTCTATCTCCCATGCATAGGAGAGTTCCTTGACATTTCATTTTTGGCCACCCTTTTCAGGTGATTTACATATGGCATAGTCTTCTCTATAATGGCACTTACAAAGTAAAACCTTTATGGGACCTGAGAGGGGACCTACCACAGGCCAGGGCACTAACATTGTTGTTTGTTCGCAGTGCACTCATAAATCTGTTTTGTTCAACATTTTCAACATTGTTCTTCTTTACCGAAACATATTGTCTGTTTTGCATTTGCTGTTGATGTTTAGAAAGTTTATTCTACTTAACATACTTCTTTCCATTATTTTTGGTCATTACTTGCACATTTTAGCAGCTGTACACTACAAAGTGGAAACTCTTTATTAACTTCAAAGATTATTAGAAAATTCCATCCAGGAAGTCTTTAAGAAGAAAGATAATTTCAAAGAACAAATATCATATGGAAATAGGTACAGAAAAGTTAATGAAAAGGGTAAACAAACAAAAAAAAAGACAAGCTGGAGCCCTTAAAATAAAACATTCGAGAGGAATTAAATCTGTTATTGACTGCTCATGGACCAGAAAGCATCTTTTCAGAAGAACCTTTTAGCCTGGGGCTTGCAAAGTGCTTTTGACACCATTTTGGCCTTTAGGGAACTTTCTGCACTTACATTGTTCAAGATTGTTCAAAAATTTACAGTTTTCTTCACATCAGAAACACAAAAAAGTCATTGTATTGCCTGAGTTTATTTTTAGATATTAAAAGAAAAGCCCTGAAGTTCGTATTGAGAGACTGTTGGTGAAAAAGTCATTATGGCTGCAGATCTTTTATAGCTGAAATGGCTTCAAATGACATTTGGTTACATGTTTTTTTTGTCTTACATCTGATAAAGTTTATATAACCAAATCCGCATTAAAAACATATTTAACTGTGTAGCAACATTCTAACAAGAGTTTTCTAACCAATAACTATCAGGGTTATTCAGAGAGAGCTGAGCTGGCCCCAAAATTGCACCGAACAGTGAATTTCCCCGTAAGTCGCAATTTCGTGGCCATTCGGCTATTCAGAAGCAGGCAGTTCGCCAAATTTTGGCGAATTGCCAGCACAATACGCAGTGTTATTCAAAGAGGATAGAAAAGTCACCGCACGTTTGGTGACTTTTCTTTCTCTTCAATTCGGTGCGATTTGGGGATCCCATTTCGTTGACCCTGTGGTGTATTCAGAAAGCACCACAGGGCCATCATAGTGCAGAGAAAAGCCACCGCAAACCCGACAAAAACTCACCGCAAAACCCGGCAAAGGCACACCGAAACCTGCAAAAACATCTGGATTAACCCCCGCCGAACACGCCGGAGAAACCCGAGCAGGAGCCGATCACAGTGCAGAGCAGCCGCCGGAAAAACCTGACACCGCAGACGAATGGAGTGAAAAAAAACAAACAGTGCACTTGAAAGTTTGAAAAGTGAAACGCTGTTTGCAAAGAAACTACTGAACGAAAACATCTGAAATTTACACATAAGATCCAATGAATGATAATAAAAAGGGCTGTTACAGAAAAAAGAAAAAACGATTTAAAAAAAACTGATTTTTTTTGCAGAAAATATCCCGAAAATGCCTAAAAGATCCTAAAAAAAATTATACATTAAGAGACTTTTTACTGCAGAATAAAATAATTAAACGGTTTATTAGATATTGGATTAAAACGGGAATATTTTTAACATTGAAGCCTATGGGATTCTTCTGAATAAACTTGCCGAATGAAACCACCGAACAGCAGGGCATTTAGGCAACTTTTCCCTGCTGTTTTTTGTTCTCTGAATAAACGAAGCATTGCTTCTCTATAGGGAATTCACTGGCCTTGAACAGGCACCATATGTGCAGGCAATTCGCCAACATTCGGCTAACTGCTTGCTCTCTGGATAGCCGAATGGCCAGGAAAGGTAAGCGTACGCTGAATTTCAGCGTTCGTTACCTTTTGGCCACAATTCGGAGCTCTTTGAGTAACCCTGACAGTGCCTATTCGATGGAAGTGAACTCCCCATACAGAAGCAATGGTTAAATTATTCAGAGAACACCAAACCGCAGTGAAATGTCAATGAAATGCCCTGATGTTCGGTGGTTTCATTCGGCAGGTGAACCCCATAGGTTTCAATGTAAAAAAAAAATCCCGTTTTTATCCAATATCTATTAAACAGTTTATTCTTTTAATTTGCAGCAAAAAGTCTCTTCTAATTATTTATTTATTAGGATTTCTTAAGCATTTTTGGGAATTTTTGGTGAAAAGTTTTTTCCAATCTTTCTTTTTAAATAGTGCTTTTTTTTTTTTAAACAGACCTTTTTATTATTGTTCACAGGATCTTACATGTCAATTCCAGACACTTTTGTCCAGTAGTTTTTTGCAAGCTGCGTTTGAAATTTGAAACTTTCAATCGTTTTATTTTTTTTGTTTTTTTTACCCTGTTCGTCTGCTTGTCGGCTTTTTCCGGCGGATGGTTGGCGCTGTGTTCGGCAAATGGCCTGCTTTTTTGAGCCGTGTTCAGTGGTGGATCGTCTGGTACGTTTGGTGGGTTTTCTGCGGCATTTTTGGATCAATGGATTAAAAAACTGAAGAATATCAGGTTTTTGAAGTTTTTTATGATACTAGCAGGAATAGCTTGCAACTTGGAATTACTCGCTATTTTAGCACAAGTACCATTTTTGTGCAACCTATTCCTTGTATAGAACTTGCACTTGCTGTCCACTTGAAAAAGTCAATGATAATGTGAGTTATCACTAGAGTTAGAATAGCAGGGGAGATGTCATTATTATTAGGTGAAGGGCCCAGAGGAATTACCAAGTCTCACACAATCATTACTGCTTGACTTGGAATACCAACATGCAGAGCAGCCATCAGGGTATGGCCCTGATTTTTTTCAGGGGCCCTTTGGATCCAGGGGGCCCTGGCTAAGTCCGGTGTAGTTTGTCACAGATGTAAGGGTCCCTCCATGCCATTCTGGACTTGCAAAAAAAGATACCAACAACTTTCTAGATGGACTGTGATATTTGGAGCTGGTAAGCGCACTCTGATCTGGTAAGCAGAAGAGGTGGCAAATGGTTTTATTTTTAATCCGTTTACTGAACTGGGCAGCTGTATCAAGGGGACCCCCAACATTGGTTCAGTAAGGGGCTCTGAGTTCCTGATGGCAGTCCTGCCAACATGCATTTTTAATGGAAATCAACATTTCAGACATCGATCAACATCAACATCACAATACATTCCTTCTTTTGGTCTTTCAAATCTCCTTTTTTATATTGGCTATAAACAACAATCTTTGTAGAAAGGGGCATTTTTGTCCAGAGACAGACTTTTAGTTGAGATTTACAGACTGGGATTTTTTTCAAATAAAATTGATTTTTTTGTTTAATCCCGTGTCACAGAAGGGATTATATTTGCTTCAGATTCCAATTTAATCACTTTTATACTCTTGTTCCTTTTAAAATGTGTTGACGAAGTGTTATACCATGGCGAATACATATCAAAAGTTAGAGGGGCAAAGGTATTAGAGGGGCAAAGGTTTAAAAGTAACATCAGGAAGCATTATTTTACTGAGAGGGTGGTGGATACATGGAACAGTCTTCCAGTAGAAGTGGCAGAGGCCAAAACAGTAATTGAATTTAAGCAAGCATGGGATAGGCATAAGGCTATCCTAAACAAAAGATAAATCCAGGTAAAGTATCCATGTAATTGGGCAGACTAGATGGGCCGAAAGGTTCTTATCTGCCGACATTTTTCTATGTTTCTATGTTTCTAAGACTTACATTTATTGACAAATTGTTTTTCTTTAAGGCCTACACCTCATGGCTGCATGTCACCACAATTTAACCAAGTAGTCAGTAAATCAGTAAATGTGAGTGAATTATTCCAATATGGAAGAATATCTACAGATACGAGATTGATATTGTGGCATCTGGACCTTGAGGGATTAAGTGTTATTAAGCTTTTTTCGGCTCTTAATACTGTATTCATTGTATAAGTAGACATCAGCCCAGTTTAGTTAGTAATCCATGTGACTTCATAGAGTTATAGCATACTGGGATGTCAAACCTTACACAAGGACCGATTTGTCTCTGCTCTATATAATTAAAGACATTGGGTTCTCTGCTTAACTATGGGTACCCTACACACTTGTGATGTGTCAATTTGTGTCTTGACATTAACATACGTCTGTACTTTGTAATAGCTCCCATCTCGAGATGCTAAAAACTGAATATGATCCCCATGTTAAGGATAGGAGATGCAAAGTACAGTAAACTCGAGCAGGCTTCGACGCGCAAACTGATTTCACCCCATTGTAGCACCAGCAGTGGAATATCAATGCTAGTAGTTGAATTTATTAAGCTTACATATCGATACACTACAATAACAACAACAATGGAAGAGAGCCCAGGTTCTTTAAATGTAGTGTTATATTTGGAATGTAAGAAAAGCAAGAAGCGTTTATATCTCAATGATCTATTATAATTAGCAAATGTGAGGTAGGCAGTGTGATTAAGGATTAAACCATTTCCTCTGAAGATAGTATCAAGTATTTAAAGAAAATGGGCATTTTAGGCCAAAATATTAACGTTGGAACAATTCTTCAACTTGACTATTTCTGAAGTCTGTACGTGCTTTACTATATTAAAACATGATATTCTGTAATATTAGAAATCTATCTACCAGTCATGTCTACTGTAAAAGATGAATTGCTTGAAAGGATGTTGAGAATTGGTATATTTTGGTTAAAAAACTACTCTGACCAATCTTATTTGATACTACTGAGCTTCATCTCTCGTTTTGTTTTTGAAGTCCACAGGCGCACAAGTTCAAGTAGCAGGAGATATGCTGCCAAATTCCACAGAGCGAGCTGTAACTATATCAGGAACCCCTGATGCGATCATTCAGTGTGTTAAACAGATCTGTGTGGTTATGCTAGAGGTGAGCTTTCAACCAAACAATACCATACATGTCAGTGGCAATATTGAGATCTTCGATATTTCAGAAAATTCCAAACATTTCTATGAAAGCTAGCCTCATGTTTAGGGCAATAAATGGTAATTTACATCCGTAACAGTGTTACAAATATCTTAATCCATGTTTTTTAACATTTTTAACAAAAGTTATTTTACAGAGAAAATCCAGTTTTAATTAATCCATTGGTCAAATTATGGTTGTCTTTTCTTTTTCTCCTTATAGTCTCCACCAAAAGGTGCCACTATTCCCTATCGCCCTAAGCCTGCCTCTGGACCTATAATTTTTGCTGGAGGCCAGGTAAGAGCGGACACCATTTTGGCCTCAGCTGGAAATCACGCCGTCCTGGCCCAACATCAGCCAGCACCTGTTAGTTTACTTTCTTTTTACTGGTATAGTATAAGAGTATATGTTGCTTCAGAGACAATGCTTGCCAACAGTATACATTCCACCTTATATCTTTGGCTTTCCCAGAACAAAGTCACAACTGTGATTTCATGGCTTTCATCCTAAATGGTTGTAAATGTATTGTTTTCGTGTGTTAAAGTAAATCAAGTTACTTTAAAGCATTAAGTAGTTTCATCTATGTCATCCATCACTTAATATATCAGAAATGCGATTGTTGAGGATACTGAATGGGTGAATTTCCTGCAACATAACTTTCTTATAGATAATCTATGAAATCCTGAAAATTGGCACAGGGAAAGGGCAATTGTAGGAGTAGGAAACCTAAGGGACTGGCCCCATATATAGAGTATGCATGGAATGGCTGTGAATGAGTTTGAGCATAGGTGGGTTTGGGCTAGCCATCAGTGGGTCATGGGTGGAGTTAATGCAGATTACAGGGAGAGTTTGGGACTCCACTGCCATTCATCATGACCTAGGGTAGTCTACAAGACGATTGCCTAGTGTGAGCGATGTCAAGTCCAGGCCTGTGTAAAATTATAATTACCTGTAAGGTGCACGTTCTAGGTTCTACAGCATCACTATTAAATTAGCCACAATGTGTATGAAATCATTAAAAGTGCCACGGCCAAGGCAAATATTTTGTAATCATTCTTAGATTAGGGCCAAAACAATCATCGTGGTCATGGTTCCTCTCTTGCAGAAAGATGGTTGCTTTGGCTTTTCAGTTCTGGCCACCTTTTTGGGTGATAGCAGTCTGACTTGCATATGATATAGCTTCTTTTGCTTTGGCACCATCAATCTAAAACTCTGAGACTTAAGCAGGGACTTGTTGTAAGGCAAGGCGCTAGTGCTGCTGCCCATTCTCCGTAATCTCATACACCCTGGTTTTGATCACTATTATTCTAAGATGCATGAGGTCAACCAAATCAAACATAAGCATTTTATTCCCTGGGAGTGTGATATATTGTCCACCCCCTTACTTAATACTCACTACTGAATATATCTTGAAGGCTTTCACATAATTTCAAGTTATGGGGTCTACATCAATCCAGTTCTGACACAAGCAACCAAACACATGCACACTGATGTATTTCTGTTTGTGACTGGGTTTACCCAAGGAATGCCTTGAAGAACACATTGGGTAAGTAATCTGAAATGATTTGCACAGCACACCCACTAACCACAATGCAGAAGAACACAATATCAGGTTGTCAAAGGATAAGTTAATAATTTTTTAGAACTAATACACCTGAAGAAATTATTATGAGAGCCAGGTTTTTCGTCATACGCCAATGGGACTTACTCATGTGAAATGGATTATGGAGGCTGTAGTTAGAACGGAACTATAATAGATGGGCAAGCCAACTTCTCCAATGGCCAAGATTTCAGGTCACTATCTTGAAAAGGTTACCATGAACGTGATGAAATCCGAGCCACTGGAAACAATAGATGTGGGGCCATATTCCAACCTTTGTGTAAACTTAGCCGGAGCTTTTGCAAACTTCACTATTGGCTATGGAGTTGCTAAGATTACAACAGATCCGGACTGGTTATGTTCGCAACAATGTTGGAATAGGGCCTTCATTTCAACGCTACAATATAATGTGTATGAAAGAGTAGACTCGGGTATAGATTCATATTAATGCTGAGTTCTAGTCATTATCCAGACATCATTATTATTCAGCATCCTTCACAATGGATCATTTCTACAGACGTTTATATATCACCATTGAAATGAAAAATGAAGCTCAAGTGTAATGTTTATTTGCTTGTCTTTTTCCAGGCGTTTACAATTCAAGGGCAGTATGCCATTCCACACCCCGACGTGAGTCCAGCGCATGCCAATTATTCCTGACTTACATCATCTATTTGTTCTGGCCATTGTCTACTTTCCAAAATTAAGATTGTTTTGAGTGGTCCATTATGGATTGTAGCAGAAAGCTTGAGTATTTGCTTGAATTCACTGTGTTCATAGAAAGTACAGTGGCCCAGATACAAATATACATCTGTATCTCTGTCATTTACATGATTTATTTATGTTTTGCATGGATTTTAAGTTCCTCCTTCGTAGTATATTTTTGTATGTTACGATTAACTGTAGCCATTACATAACAGAAATATGCCATTTTCTAATTGTTATATTGTCTGTACAGTAGTTTACAAAGAATGATTGATCCTTGTTTTTTCTGTTAATTTGAATAATCCAGTCTTTTCGTTTTGTTTTTGAATGATAGATGGTTTTCTGTACTCTGAAATAATTACATTTGATTGGTTAGTTCTAATTTCCCATCCTGCCCTGCAGTTGACCAAGCTTCACCAGTTGGCTATGCAGCATACCCCTTTTACTCCCCTTGGGCAGACCACCCCTGGTTTCCCTGGTACGTACCCATGACCCCCTGAGAATGCCCTTTTCTTAACACCTTTGTTTTCCCATGGTCATTACATCATTTATTTTACTAAATGCGGTCAATGACCTATTCCTTTTTCTTTTCTCACAAAATGCACCTTCTTTCATTTATCTGTGCCCTGTTTACCATTTACTCTCTTTGTCTAATCCACCTTGCTTCGTTTCATACCATTAACATAAGCAGCATCTATTTTTATTTGTATCATCCGTTAAAGAAATTAATGTTATAAAGGCATGTACCAATGTACACCATTCTATCGCTGTAGGCTCGTATTCATTTTTAGAGCTGAAACTAGAACAAATTAATATATTGTACCCTTGCCATCTTAGAACCTGACAGAGCATCTTAATAAAAAAATAAAGTGCATTACCCTTCCATACAACAAAAAAATGGTATTTGCATTAAGTGATCGCACTGCCTCAAGAAAATTATCCTTGACCGCATTACTTGTAACTTAAATTGAATTTTTTAACTAAATTAATAAGTACAAAAAAATAAATGTATTATAAGTCCAGTAAAATCTACATTTGGTACATGCATTAAAAAATGCTTTTTTTATCACGTTCAAAATTAAATGTACAAAATTAATTTTTAACACTAGCAAACTACACATTCTACTATGTTGCTTGATTAGAACAAGTAAAAAAAATTTAACTTCTCCGTCATATATTTATTTATATCATTTAAATATTAATTCATGAAACTTGAATTTGGTTTGTAGAAATTGTTATTGTACAAGTATTGAATTTTTTTTCCGTATTTGCACATTTATATTTAATACTCAGATGCATTTATACCACTCTAAATTTTCAGGATAAGATGTAAAATTATACGTGATAAAAAAACTGAAAACATGTTTTTTTCTTCAATAAATGTGTGCTTGCTTTGTGTTTGCCTTTCCTTTTCCTTGAATATACTGCTATCGCTCTTCTCCTTACTTAATGTGTAATGTGCTTCTCTCTAGCAAACCCTTACTGCTTTTACCCTTTGTCCTTTTCTCCTGCCCTATATAACGTATGCAACTTACAGTATTTTCTATATCTTTTTTTCGATAAGTCCTTCCCAAGATTTCTGAAACACCACTAATCCTCTTTTTTTGCTGTTTTCTTTTTAGAATTCCACTAGTGTTCCTTGTTTATCCTGCCCTAACCCTTCACTTTTTTTACAACCATCACTATTTTACTTTTGGCTACCTTGAATTCTCATTGTTTACCTATTTGTTTTTAGAAAAAAAATGTTATTTCGATTTTTAGCAGACAGGAAGGGTATATTTAAGAAGCATCCCCGAATTAGACTTGTTTTGAAAGGCATAGGTATCAATTGGTTTACAAAACGTAATAGTAAAATTATAGAGCGCTATATGTCAAACACAAATCAAAGTCAATGTGACGCTATTGTCAGTTCCCTCTATAAAAACCTTCATTTGTGTTGCTGTAAGTTCTGTACTTTTCTTTGCTGCCGTCTCTGACCTTTCATTTATTTTCTTTACATCTGTGATAATAGAAACATAAATATTTATGGCGTTTTACTCCATTTACATTTGAATATTTTGTCAATACTATTTATTATTTCTTTGTTTCCTGCTCTTAGGGCTGGATGCCACTTCACCAACCAGTTCCCATGAACTTACTATTCCAAATGATGTAAGTGAATTAGTAGAGATGCTTTTCACGTTAATATATGAAGTGTACAGTTACACAGGTAGCAGTAATTAGGGGCATATTGATACCTCAGTGACCTATACAGTTCTTCTATGTCTTGAACTCCAACGGGGTCAGCATTTAAAGGAACACTCTACACATCCTGACCACTAAATATTTTTAAAATGGTAAGGAGGTGAGTAGTGATCCCCGGCGGGAGGGCTTGGAAGCTGGTGGGGCTTAAGGCCCCGTTCACACTGTGCGATTTGAAAGTTGCACGATTTTCATATTCGCGACATAGTGCGATAATGTCGTGCGACGTCGCAGTTTTGTGCGATTTTTTTGCAAAGCACCACCAATGCAAATCACAAAATTGCAGATAGCAAATGGCAAAAAAAGGGACATGTACCAGCGACATGCTACCGTGACGCGCGACATGCGACGTCGCACGACATCGCGCGGCAAGATCTGAACAGCTCCATTGAAATGCATTGGAGAAGCTACACAGTGCGACGTCGTGCGGATTTTGCTGCAACGTAGCGGCAAAATACGCGCGATAAATCGCACAGTGTGAATGGGGCCTAATAGCATGCTCCATGGCTCTCTGGCAGCTCCTCAAAATAACCCACCTAGCTGATGCTCCGTGTGCATCATTGGCTGCAGGGGGACGGCCTGAATTCACCCCTCTCACGGCAGCCAATGGCGCACGACTCCCACAGGCTGGGGGCGGATTTAAGGCGTGCAGTAGGAGCCAGCAGTGCATGCTATGAGGTCCATTCAGGCCCACTCTCCGCCAGGATGGCATAGCACAACCAGCAGCATTAAAGAGTAAAATTGCGTCAGTGTGGACTTGATTCTTTATAATTTTTCAGGAATGTAAATTTTGAACACAATAATGATTTTAGTTTTTGTAGTAAAGTAATAGGTTAAGTAATAGTTCTGTTTTAGTGCAACCATTACAATCTAGAAGATGATAAAAAGTCCTCTTAACTATTACTGCAGCTTAGTATATAAGGCCGGCAGCAATTTACAATCTGCTGGCCTTGGAATATTGGCCATGGTTTGTTGACTGGGCAGAAAGTGGAAAAGGCTTATAAATAATTTGCTTTAACCCAAGTTGTATAACCACTGTTTGCGAAGGGGCAGCTAATGGAAGGAACTAAATCTATATAGGGATCAAGAATTCTACTTTCTGACCCCCCCCTTTACCATCAAGCACTTTTTGTTGAAAAAAATACTATCATAACCTTTATTTGAAACATGGGACGCACAGTTAACGAATACATATAGGGTAAAATAGTAATTTTGCATAAAAATTTACAATTTTTAGTTCTTTATGTACTTGTTTATTTGTTTGTTTATATCAGACATTTTACTGGTATGAAAGTCTGTAAAGTTTAGATGGTGTCCATTATCTTGCCCTATTTCACTTGGGGTCTGCATGATCAGCATATAGGCAGAAATTGACTTTATCTCAAATACAATAAATGTGATAAAAAAAGAAAATGAAATTGTCAGATATCCTGCTTCTAGGGATTTGTAGTGTTTATAATGAGATTATAAGGATTATATCTTCAAAAAATATCAAAATACAGTGTCAAATTATATCTGTACATGAGCAAAATGCTTGCATATATATACTTACAGCAATACCTTGTATCTGAATTACTGAAAGGGTTTTTAAGTAATTATATCCCCTTGAATCTTATCACTGCACAGTAGTGAGGGACCATGGAGCTCTCCCTGTATTCTACTCTAAGCTTGGCTGTTGTAATGCCTAAGTAAAGTTTGTTCAACTTTTTGTTATGAAGGTTTGGTCTGCTCTTTGTACCTTCTTTACAGTAATACAGGGTGATAGGGAGCTCTAACTGGTAATTTAATTTCTCCATGTGGCAATCTTGCATTATGAAGGTATTGAAAAGGGGTATTATATGCTAATTTGGGTATTTATTGTATTATAATGTAAATTGAATTTACACATTCTTATAGTAAAAGGGTTAATAAACCCAGTCCAGTTTCTTCTTTATCCAACCCCATCCAAAAACATTTTTATAGTTATCTTCCTTTTCATATTGAATGTGTTTGGAATTTCTGGTTTAGGAGGTGAGAGATGGAGGTTACCTTTAGGTTACACAATGATAGTGGCCGAGACATGGCAAGAGAGTACAAGCAACATTAATTATTACACTATTATGGTAAAAAGAAATAATTTGGCAAGCCTTTTAAAAAACTTAAAGAAAAGCATGATACATTTGGAAGAATAGAGAATATAAGTAAGAGCAATTCAATAATCCAAGGATATATGTTTAACCCTTTCACTACTAAAATTTAGGTAACACTTTTTTTAACACAAGAGTAGTGTGCCCTCTGTGGTGAAACTAAATCCATTGTTTTGTATTTCTCCAATCCGTTTAGAGAGACATAAAACAAGTTGCAAATAGCAGCCTCGAACCTCAATGTAACAAAAAGTTCAATCACCTTGCTGCTGCATTAGTACAGCTAAGGAAAGGACACAACACAGGGAAAGCTCTGGGTTCACTCACTAATGTACAGAGATAAGATTCAGGGGTAATGGCTTGAAATCCCTGTGCAGTACAGATACAAGGTGTTACTGTAATATCCATACACAAGCATTATGCCACATACAGATATTTTTATATTCTATTGGTATTTTTGGATGCAGCATTGCTAAGGATCTTATTATGATCGCTACAAATCTCCATAATTAGATAGTTTACTATTTTTATTATTTATATTTAACACTGTTACTGTATCTAACCCAAAAGCCATTTCTTCCTGTATGATAATAAAGGAGACAACCTTTAAGAATGTGTAAGATAAGCGATGCCATCTAGAGCTCAGAATCTTTCATTCCAGCAATATTTCCATAAATTAATTTATTTATAAAAGGATTTTATAAAGGATAACTAAATACATGAAAAATTAAAAATGACCAAATTTACATTATTTAAATTTGTAACTATCTCAGAACAACTTCTGGTCAAATTATCTATTTTACTTATATTTAATTGCTACCTTTGCATCCCATGTTTCAAATAAATGTTATGATAATTTGTTTATCAACAAAAATCACTTTGTACTGAAGGGATAAATAACCTGTTTAAAATGCAGATTTGTTGTGTAGGTGCATTTTGACATCTTTTATAAGTATCCCATATCCTGAAAACCGTGATACTACTATGACCGCAAATGGCATAATATAATGTAAATGTGTCAAACTATAGCAAAACATTTACCTTTGTACAGAATAATTTATTAATACTTGTTAAGTTGTTATCTTGTCCCACCAGAGACACTTACGAGTATTGTTAACCTAATATGAATTAAAAATAAAAAAAGAGAGAAGGTGTATTATGCCATGAGCACTGCCTGTTCTTTGACTTTGCACCATGCATGCTGTCATGTTTTCATTATGTTTAAAGCAATTCATTATGGTTATATAGCTCCTCGGGGAAGAGATTAGACCCACAGTTCTGGGGAAAGAGCACTGTTGGAGAAAATAGATTAACTTCACGGGAAAATATATGTTGTATTTATTTGCGTAATAACATGGCCAGCAATGTGCGAGTGACTGTTCATGATCTAAGCATAACTTAATTTGATTTAAATGAAACGTAAGCTTGGGTATGTCACCAGCAATTATTATGGGAGTGGGAAAACTATAAAAGAAAAAAAAATCACCTTGTTTAAGTTTACACATGTGTCATTTGGTATATACTGTATATATATATTTATATCTCAACAGGAACAGTCATTACTGAACACATTTGCATTCTCATTATTTATTAATTTTCAGTTAAATACATTGTTTGCACTTTAGAGAGTCTCCCTGTGCTAAATTATTTGTTCTCCATGTCGATATGACCCTGTATATGCACATGAACTTTGCAAAAAAAATGGAGGTTATTCAAAGAGTGTTTGTGTCTACCAGTGAGAGAAGTCTCTGCCCATACATGTTATTTTTTTCTTTCTCTAGCATGTCTATAGTGCTTTACTAGCAGGTCTATCCAAAGAAAGGTGAAACTCAGGAGAATGACTGGAGAAGTGAAAATTCTAGGTCAAAATAGTCACCAGAAAAATTCCCAATTATCTCCCTTTCCAAATCGGTTATGCGGTCTAGATTGTTCATTCTCCTGGCAATTCTCATGGGTTTCACCTTTCTTTGAATAGACCTGTTGTTCTTTCTTTGTTACAGCCCACGTATTACTATGCCATGGTACAAAAATGTATTGTTACACCACCCTGCACTACAGTTCATTCTGTACTGAAGTGACTTTGTTTATTTGTTGGGGCTTAAATAAAAAATATTTTTATTTATTTTTAGGGCTCAGTGACAACTCCATTCCATGTTACACATATCACATCACTTTTAATTATCAACTCTCTGTATCATTCAGTAATAACCTGGCTGATATATAGTGATATTGATATTTACAGAAACCATTAAGCATTGATCCAATACCAAATTTATATCCACTACGTAGAAAAATGAAAGGGTGGGAGCGTTAAAAGGGAGGGAGGTTGAGAAAACCAGTAGGGTTAAATATTACCTTCTCCTGGACCACTGGACTCCTCTCCTCCCCTCTGTTTTAACCCAGAAGTATTTGAATATTTTCAATCGGGTGAAGGGCTCCCTCTTCTCCGGTCTGAATCTGTCATGCTACAAGATGCAGGAGAATGAACATCGTTCAACCATCCAGCCAATCCTATAGCTTCCAATGTGAGCACATTGGGAGCCATTGGCTGGTCAGGATAGTACAGAGCTCTATATTTATACTAAAAGGGGTTATTCAAAGAGCATCGAATTGGCCATGTTATTGCACCGAATGTGAATTTATTTATACGTGCAATTTCGTGGCCATTCGGCTATTCAAAAAGCTGGTGATTCGCCAAATATTGGCGAATTGCCATCAAAATACGGTGACCTTCGGCAGCAGTGAAATCCCCTTAGAGCAGTAATGGCTAATCTATTTAGAGTATGCCGAATAGCACCAAAACGTCAGAGAAATGCCCTGATTTTTGGTGGTTTAATTCGACATGGGAATTAAGCAGGCGAATTCCATAGGTTTCAATGTTTAACATACTCCCCGTTTTTCTTAAATATTTATTCAACCATTTATTCTTTTCATTTGCAGCAAAAAGTCTCTTTATCTGTTTTTTAGAATTTTTTTAGGCATTTTTCTGGATTTTTTCAGCAAAAGTTTTAATTTCGATTATTTTTTTTCACGTGACTTTTTTTTTTATTCTGTAACCGACCTTTTTATTGCTATACATAGGACTCTATATATTATTTTCATGCACTAGGTTTTTTTTAAAACACGTTTTAAAAGTTGTGGGTTTTCTTGGTTTTTTTTTACCCCTGTTCGGCGGCTGGTCGCCTTTTTCTTGTTTATTTGGCGGGTCATTGTCATTTTTCAGTGGGTTTGTGGCTGCGATCGGAGGTTTTTCAAATCGATTTGGTGGTTTTGCGGTGGTTTCTGCATTCAATTCGGCGGTTTGAGGATGCATTCAGCAGGTTGATTCGCCGCACTTCAGGGACCCTGCCTTGAATGCTGAATTCACCGCAGGGTCAGCAAATTCAACTCGCCAAAGTGCAGAAAACGGGAGCTCTCTGAATAAGCCCTATAATCACTGAAGGCTGATCCAGCACGAACTGATTAAAAGCTTTTCAGGAGGTGGGGTACCCCTTTCCCCATCCAATGAGACTTCCAGGACACACCATGGAGGAGACGTGAGAAAATTGAACCACCAATAACTATTTAAATTACTGTGAAGTCATCATGGTAGCTAGACTGTCCGTTTAACAACGGCTTCTCATATATCACCTAGAATTTGAAAACACTAAAATAATTAGATTTGTTGCTTGAGTTTTTATAAATAAAGCTGAGATGTAAATTGTTATCCAGGGTTTTGATGGAAAATTGTAGCTGTTTACTAGAAATTGAAAGGTCTTCAATATTATAAACGTCAAATTTTGTGTTGATTTAGGCAGGGTCTTAAAACAAGCACAATCTGGCTGCAGAGCATCCTAAATAAGTAATTATGTTTTTCCAGCAGTCTATTATATTGTTCTTTCTAACTCTCACTATCTGCCAGTTTCAGAGGATTAGCCTGCCTATGTACAAAAGAATTCACTAGTGTATCAGTTGTTTTTTATTATTCATTTGTGCGTAACATTTAGTTTGTTGGGATAAAATTTAGATTTACTCTACACATCAGTTAAGGTTGTAAAAATAAAAAATAAAAGAAGTTCAATTCTGGAATAAATTTCCATCCACTCTTTTGACAGTAAAAACTAACCTGCACCAGAGACAATTGATTTATAATGTTTTGTTGTGCTCATAGTTCTATTCTTTATACTTGTCTTTATTTTTATTTAAATTGTGCCATCAAATTCAACATGCCATAATACGTGCTGTCAAAGATCTGTCAGGAGTATACATACTCCTGACAAATTTTAGATTTGTTTACATTGTTTAGAATGTCAAAACAGTGAAGACTAGAATCTGGCTAGACACTAGAATAGACTAAACCTTAAAATACATTACAAAAAAACACAAAAAGGGTTCTTCAAAGAGATCCAAATGGCTGCCGAAAGGAAACCGAACGCTGAAAATTTCTTGGCCATTTCGGCTATTCTGAGAGCAGGCAGTTCGCCAAATGTTGGCGAATTGCATGCACATACGGTGCCTGTTCGTGGACAGTGAAATCCCCATAGCTTCATCTATTCAGAGAACAAAAACCAGCAGTGAAAAGTTGCCGAAATACCCTGCCATTCGGTTGCTTCATTCGACATGTTTATTCAGGCGAATCCCATAGACTTCAATGTTAAAAATATTCCCGTTTTAATATAATATCTAATAAACCGTACTATTATAATATTCTGCAGTAAAAAGATTCTTTATTGTTAGATTTTTTTAGGATCTTTTAAGCAGTTTTCGGGATTTTTTTGCCAAAAATGTTTTGCCGATTTTTTTTTTTTAACGTTTTTTTCTGTAACAGCCCTTTTTATTATCATTCCTTGGACCTCATATGTAAATTTCAGACATTTTCGCTCAGTAGTTTGTTTGCAAACAGTGTTTCACTCTTCAAACATTCAAGCGTACTGTTTTTATTTCTTCACCTCCTTCGTCTGCGGTATCGGCTTTTTCCAGCGGCTGCTCTGCGCTGTGATCGGCTCCTGCTCGGGTTTCTCCAGCGTCTTCGGCGGGTTAATCCAGATGTTTTTGCGGGTTTCGGTATGCGTTTTGCATGGAGTTTTCGTCGGGTTTGCGGCGACTTTTCCCTGCATTACGACGGCCCTGTGGTGCTTGCTGAATACACCGCAGGGTCGCCGAAATGGGATCGCCAAATCGTACCGAATTGAAGAGAACGAAAAGTCACCAAACTTGCGGTGGCTTTTCGATTCTCTTTGAATAACCCTGAAAATGTGTTGGTCAGATGCAGATTTCATTGAAACATGGATTCTGGGGAGTAATTCCAGGTGTGTATAAGGATTTAGGAGGCATTTGAAGATGGATTGTGAAAGATTGCACAGTTGAACAGATATGCAACAATTTCTGCAAGAGAGAATGGGTTTGATGAGAGCTTTAAGGCTGGGTTCACACCACAGCGTAGCGCAGCGTCGCGCAATGCGTGCGTTTTTTTTACGCGCGTTCGCGCATACAAACAAACGCGCGAACGTGCGTTGCAGCGCGTTCGCGGCTATGATATGGCCGCGAACGCGCGGCTATATGCAGAAAAGAAGCTCCCGGACTTCTTTTTGCGTCGGCCGTTTCTCAGCACGTTCCTGCGCGCTGAGAAACGGCCAGGTGTGATATGCCCACATAGGAAATCATGGGATTTCACTGTTTGAGCGTTTTACAGCGCGCAGGAGCACGCTGTAAAACGCTTAGGTGTGAACCCAGCCTAAGACTTTGAGAAATGCATGGATGTCAATCAATCAATTGTTTTATAAGTCAGTAAGATGAAGATTGCAGTCAGTGTGGTGGGAGACTGTCAGGGTTATGTAGAGAAAGGTGAAACTCTGGAGAACTTTCGGATAAGTGAAAATTCTTGGTCAAAATAGCCAAACCAGAAAAATTCTCCCATTTAGCTCACTTTCCAAATCAGCTATTTTGACCTAGAATTTTCACTTCTCTAAAAGTTCTCCAGAGTTTCACCTTTCTCTGAATAACCCTGTGTGATTTAAAATAGTAGAGTTTTAGCAGGATGGTTCCTTGAAGGGAGTTACCTACTAACAGCTTTCAAATATCAGTTATTCCTGATTATCCAGGAGTAGGCAGTAGAAGTTTGAAGCAGTTTCAAATAATGCCACATAAATAGTATAGTACGTCCAACATAATTGCAATCCGATTTCTATTTTTAGGTGTATGTATTTATATAAGCTGTAAAATAAATCCCCTAGAACAAAATCTCTTCTCTGGAAGTCTCATTGGACAGCGTTTCCATTATAATGCAATATAGTTTTATTTATTTTTTAGTAAGTATTTTACCATGAAGGATACATTGAGATTTTTCTCGTTTTCAAGTATGTCCTGGGTGGTGAGTATGTACCATTAGGTGTCTTGCACAAAGACACTTACTGGAGAGGTGCTCTTGCCGGGATCGAACCTGTGTCTCCACAGTCTCTCCCCACGCAGAGCAGTGATGTTACCTCTACTCCATCCAGCCGGTACATTCCAGAAACATGTTTTCTATAAATGAAATGATCCATTCCCAACATTAACTCCATAGCCCCCCTTTTGAGATCTTTTTGAGATCTTAACAATAATATTGTGTTTTTATACCACCATAAAAATTACACTGCATTTTTTAGTGTACACTTTGTTTATAAAAGCTTGTTTATTCCTCATTCAAATGTGCATTACTTTACATTTATTTACATTTCATTTGTTACTTGCATTTGCAAACTGTCATGTGACCAAACACTTCTGAAAAGAAGTAATATCATTTTCAGCTTTTATTATCTTACATCAGAAATCTCAACTCTGGCCTCCCAGATGTTTATGAACTACAAAGCCCACGATTCTCTGGCCATCTGTTGCTTTCAATGAATTCTTCAAATTGTCAGAAATCATCATGTAGATTGCCAGAGTTTAACCCCCCCCCCCCCCACTTTCTATAGTTAGGTAACATCTCCAAATAACAAGATATGATTTTAATGCCATGTGTTAATGTATAAAGATGTGAATAGGAAGGCAGTGATACTCTTTGTCACTTTTTGCTTGGCGTCTGAATACAAGCATTAGCATCTAAAACAACAATTTTCAATTTAAATGCCAACCTATTGAGTACAATGTGTCAAAAGGCTTATTGGGAAGGCAATGGCACCTACTGCAACTTCTATAGCTCTACTTATACTCACTTTATATAGTACAATTAAAATCGTTTGCAATAATCACCCTTACATAAAACATAATGGGCCCTATTACAATCTACACGCAAACGTTAATGCTCACCTGCGTGAGCATTAACGCTTGCCGCGGTATTTACCGCATATTACAATCCAAACGCAAACGGATTAAAAAACCCATTTGCGTTTGGTACCTTGCGCTTCTCTGCGCGAGGTTACTGTACTTTGAGCTCCCTATACTTAACATGGGGAGCGCAAAGTGTTAATCAGCGCTGGATTACAAAGTCACAGCGCTGATTAACGCCTGGCTCTGGTTAGCGAAAAGTTAACCAGAGCCAGGACTTGGTGTTAACGGATTCCACTTCTGCAGAATCCGTTAACACTTGGCTAAAAAATAAAAAAACAAATCACATACTCACCCTCTGACCCTCTCCAACCACCTCCTCCGTCCGGCGGGAGCAGGGAAAGACTGGGGGGAAAAATCCCCCCAGTCTCTCCCTGCGTATCACTACGCCGACCTGCCGGATCTCGTGAGGCGAGATCCGGCTGGTCATGTGACCCACAGGGGGAAACTCAATGGAGTCCTATGGACTCCAGCGAGTGGATCCTTGCGGCTGCACTCACCGCTGCTGCGAGCATCCCTGATTTTAACGCGCGATTACAATCCAGGCAGCATTTTTTGCGCCTGCATTGTAATCCAGCATTAAAACGCGGGCGCAAGGGGGAAAACTGCGGGCGCAGTTTTTCTTCCCTTGCGCCCGCGTTTTAACGTTAACAATGTAATAGAGCCCTATGTATTCTTATTAATGTCACAATCAAAATGAATTCGTATGTATTATACCTTTGCATCCATTGCAGTAATATTTGAAACTCAGGTTACAATCTCATAGGGCTTTAGACATTTGGAGGGGATGGTGGTATAAATCCCTCCCAGTTATCTTCATATCTTCAACAAGAAAGGTTTATTAGACAGGGAACAGCAGGAGTAAGATCAAGACCAACACAGGAATATAATCTAAGTATTGGAGAAGGCTGGGTGAGACAGGAATAGGGCCAGACACAAGAGACAGGACAGAGTGCCAGATATGAAGGGCACTGGAGTAAATATCGGAGGTGGCTGGGTGAGATGGGAATAGGGTTGGACGATCAATACAAAGAGTAAACATAAAGGGGCAGGACAGGAAGATGAATGACTATAACAGAATCTGGAGACAAAGAGAGAAATTGAAGGACACAAGTAGACTTACAGAAAACAGGTAGGACAGAAAGAGGGCTGAGGAGCAGGAGACATTGGAACTCTGGAGGTATGAGCAGAATGGGCAGCAGGGCAGGAACACGATGGGCAGTGGAGCAGGAGCACATGATGGGTAGTGGAGTAATCAAGGCAAGGTACCCAGAAAGGGGCAAACCAAGAAAAGTATTCAAAGTTCATTGCAAGGGTCGAAGCAGGCGGCTGGCAGGAAGCGAGGTCAATGTCCTTAGCAGAGTTGATAATACCACAGAATGGCACAGGAATGCTGGGGGGCATGGAGGGTAGGCTCGAGGACGGAGGGTAGCGGGGATGACGGTGGGAAGTTAGGATCACGGTGCACAAGTTACTGGCCGGTAGGTCAGACATACACTGACAGACTTCAATGTCAAAGCAGTGTGTAGAGGATGGAGTACACCTAATAAAGGAATTTCAAGAGCCAGCTCATATCTGAAATGGGAGAGGACAGGTGAAACCTGGTGTGAATTCCTGGGAACCTGGACACCAAACATGGCAGAGGGAAAGTCCGGTCTGGTACCATATTGCAGGAGAAGGGGTTGCCAGAGTTTTATTGCACAGCTGCACCTGTTTTGGCCTTCTTGATGGCGCCAGCGGCCGGAGGCATGACAGTACCTGAGTGTGAGGATTTGTTGTGTGGATGGGATTTAAAACTCTAAATGTATTTAACTCCCCTAATTTATATATTATGAAGGGTAGTAAGTTAATAAAATTAGTTGTCTAGTCTGTAGTAGCTTATATTATGTATTTATACAGCCTTACGGGGACTGTAAATGAACAGCTCATCAATATTCACTGCTGCATTACTACACTAGCCAGGTAAAGGAAAGACCTGAGAGAGAGCTCTGAGATCACTCACTACTGTATATCACTATATTTATTTGACACAAATGCCATTTTTGTCTGCCAAAAATAGAGACCCATATGAAATTGTGGAAAATAAGGGACATCATCTATTGTCCTGAACTTTCCAACCCAATAATAAGTCTATATAGGATGAACAAACAAACCAAAATGAAAAATGCACAAATTTACAGTATTCTAATTTGTACCTATCTCTGCATAACAGTCTATGCACAATATTTTTTTTATCCTACATGTAAGTATTAACTAGGTACCCATTAGATTTCAATATTTGCTAATATGTGAGAAGCTATTCTATTTTTTCCAACAAAAAGTGTGTGGCAGTGAAAGGGTTAATTATAGAAGCAGTTTTGCCCTTGTCAGTAAATCACATATAGTCTGTGGGATTGTTGTTGCAGTTCTTCGCTATTTTATAGTCACTGATAGTTTATTGCAATTTACTAAAGAATAAATATCAAATGATGACATTCCTTATGTGAAACAATAGTTTCTATTTCAACCATTGACAAATGTTCCACGTTTACACTTGCACTGACTCCTCCTATTATAATGCTGATGGCATGATTTTAAATCATATGCGATTGTATTTCATTGGAGTCTTGAGAAATGCTCCGATGGAGACTGAAACATTGATCTGTTAGTAATTTTTAAAAAAAATATATATTTATTGAAGGGTCAGACATAAGAAAAAGGGTCATATATCATTAAAACAGATGAATTGAGGAACGCCACCTTGGCATCCTGCCGACCAAGCAAGACAAGAGACAAGTGTTACATTCCAACTGTGTAACTATATTTAGGTCACATCAGAAAGAGAGGAGGCATCCTAACCTATCCTACACAATAGACAATCACTATGATCATATTATTATATACCCTTGTAACTAGGGAGCCAGTATAGGACAGGAACACATTAACAGGAGGCCAAAAAATGAGTGAGAAGTGAATTAGGAGGATTGGGAGGGATTGAAGGGTTGCCTCTTAGCGTCTGTAACGCAAACCAGGAGGTATAAAGAAACATATCATTCAGCACCTTTTTTGTATCGGCCAGTAGGACTTATACAAGGGTACCAGTTAGTAAAAAACACCTTGGTTTGTCTTCCTGGTGTAGGGAGGCCTCCGTCCAAGCATACAAAAACAGGAAGTATATTCCATCATAAACCATAAGGAAACATGGAGGCGTTGGAGATATCCACTGCACCAATATGGCCTTCTTTCCTGTGGCTGCCAGCAGGCAGAGCCAAAATGTATGTGCTTTAGAAAAGGATTCCGTCAGAGTGGTGGGATAATGATTAAAAATGGCCTATTCAGGGTGGCAGGGATAGTGAGTTGTAAAACCGAGGAGCCAAACCTACGGCTGAGTCACAGAAGGTTTGAATAAATGGGCAAACCCACAGACAATGCCACAAATCTGCAGACTGGTGTTGACATTTAAAGCAATGACTGTCGGGCAGTAAACGAGCATGAGCCATTCTAGCGGGTGCCATATACGCTCGGTGGAGGAGTCTAAAATATTCCCCAGTAGGTAGTAGAAGGGATAAATCTCCGGGAAGTAACAGTGGCTTTGATTAAATCTTGGGGAGTAAGGGTCAGAAAGACAGAGAGCCAGTTGATAATCGATTTCCATGATGTCCGGTAGGCACCGCTACCTGGAACATATGTGTATATGCACGAGGTCAGGAGCAGTAATACGTTTTAAACTAGCATTACAGAAACCAAGGAATTGTGATACGTATATATATTTATTTATGTAGGTTTCTTTCTTGCTCAGTGGAGTTCAGTCGGCTCATCTTGCAGTTGGAGACTTTTCTTTTTAAATGGTGTTATCCAGATTGCAGGCTGGAGGAAGCGAAGAAACAAATCCAAGCAGCATGAAGTAAAAAAAACAGACAGCAAGATGTATTCAAATGTTAAAAAAAATGTAGGCTTTTATTTACATTAAAAAGCCATATGGCAAGCCTATCAAAAAAATCAAAAATGAATAAATAGTGAAAAACCTAAAAAAAAAGGATCACTAGAACGCTTTTTCGCCGTTAAGCTTCTTCAGTAAGTGTCCTTTGGGGCTAAAATAGATCAGAAAAAAATAAAGCGTTGGGTCTGTTTTTATAGTTCCTTCTAGTCTTGCTGCTTCTTTGGGCTTGATTAGAAGAAAAAAAAAAAGAATTAAAAAATAGTTATTAGTCCATATGTCTTCCGAGTTCCCAGCTGCATTCCTCCCTGGGCCGCATGTTGCCATCATCATGTACAGCACATATGCGTCTGGTGGCTCTTCCTGGGGGCATATCGCTCGTGATCTCGGAGTGCTTGGTTTCACTTTCAACATCTAACCTGTGGAGGTGATTAGTAGTGATCACTAATAGCCTTTTGTGGTCTGAAATGTATTATTTATTACAGCTGCTATAAATATTTAGTTATGGAAGGAAGATTTTAATTAGGCATCAGAAATATTCGTTGTAATTATTTCCCATATTAATTCTGGTAATATTTAATTTATTAGAACTCCCAATTTGTATACTCAAAACAATATTTAATGTCTAGAGTGTCTAGAACCCTAATCCTAGCCAGTTTGGTAGTGCAGAGGAATGGCTTTTCCCTTACAGGGTTATTCAAAGAGAATCGAAAGGTCACGGTACGTTCGGTGACTTTTCGTTCTCTTCAATTCGGTGCGATTTGCCGGTCCCATTTCGGCGACCCTGCGGTGTATTCAGCAAGCACCACAGGGCCTCCATAGTGAAGGGAAAAGCCGTCGCAAACCCGCCGAAAACTCACTGCAAAACCCGGCAAACGCTCACCGAAACCCGCAAAAACATCTAGATTAACCCCGCCAAACACGACGGAGAAACCCGACTAGCCGCCGATCACAGCGCAGAGCAGCCGCTGGGAAAACCCAACACGCAGACGAACGAGGTGAAAAAAAAACAGTACACTTGAAAGTTGGAAAATTGAAACGCTGTTTGCAAAACAACTACTGAGCAAAAATGTCTGGAATTTACATATAAGATCCAAAGAATGATAATAAAAAGGGCGGTTACAGAAAAAAGAAAAAACGATTTAAAAAAAAAATGGAAAAGTTTCGCAATAAAAATCAGATAAATGCCTGAAAGATCCTAAAAAAAAGCGAGAAATAAAGAGACTTTTTACTGCAGAATATAATATTAAACGTTTTATTAGCTATTGGATTAAAATGGAAATATATTTTTAACATTGAAGTCTATGGGATTTGTCTGAATAAATCTGTTGAATGAGACCACCAAACAGCAGGGCGTTTCGGCAACTTTTCCCTGCTGTTTGGTGTTCTCTGAATAGATGAAGCATTGCTTCTCTATGGGTGTTTCACTGCCCTCGAACAGGCACCGTATGTGCAGGCAATTCACCAACATTTGGCGAATTGCCTGCTCTCTGAATAGCCGAATGGCCAGGAAAGGTAACCGTACGCTGAATTTCACTGTTCGGTTACCTTTTGGCCACAATTCGGATCTCTTTGAATAACCCTGTTAAAGTTAGGGATAAGTGGGGAATGTTGATGAAGACGTGCCAGTAAAGAGCTACAAGGAAGCATGGCACGTAAACCCCAATATCTACATAATGGGAAGACCCCTAAAGCCAGTACATGACATAATGATATAGGGATGCCAGGTTATAGTCTAATAAGCCAGGGAAATTAATTCCACCCCACACTAGCGTTTGCTGGAGATTGAGAAGTGGTATCCAAGCCCATATATCTTGCCAAATAAGTGAAGCAAACATTTTTTTGTGGTGTTTTAAGCTCGGGTTTCTGGAGCAAAACTATTAATAAATATGTTGTAAAGACCTCAGAGTGTTCGTTCCATGTTAAATGTATTGGCGAGCCGACCGAGCACCAATGCGTGGAACACAATAAAAGGAAATTGTCAATATAGAGAGAGGTTTATTTATTTATTTAAACTAATGGCTCTCCAAACTAAATAAAAGGAAAAAATGTAATTTAGAATATGGACTTTTAAGATCTAACATTTTGGTGTATGACATAATAGCCAGATATACATACAACCTTCAAACCCACCATTCTTTTTCAATGCCATTATAATCAAGTACAAAACCTATTTTAAGAGAGTATTGATATCAGACAGCGACACTGGTGGTCTGCGATCAGTATGTACCCTCGCCGGCCTCAAAACGTTTTAGCCCGTTGGTGCCATTACAAAGAAAACTATACAGGGTTATTCAGAGAAAGGTGAAACTCTGGATAACTTTTGGAGAAGTGAAAATTCTAGGTCAATATAGCCAAATCAGAAAAATTCTCCCATTTATCTCACTTTCCAAATCGGCTATTTTGACCTAGAATTTTGACCTTTCCAAAAGTTCTCCAGAGTTTCACCTTTCTCTGAATAACCCTGATAGTGTATGCAAACCAGCCTGTATCCTGTGCAGAAGACTGTAATGTTCTCCTGTGCATCAAAAATGTAGGATTCATACTGAATTCTTTCACTGTTACCTGTACAGTGAAGGGAATACATGTTTTATTTTTTTTAAAAAATCTTTTAATCTTAGGGTCTGTCATTGGTAAGAACCTTGTTTCAAGGGGAAAAAATACCAGCTTTCTCTAGCTGGGATGTGTCAGTTTTTGATTCCACAGATGGATAGGGTTTATATTGCAACATATTGGAATATTTAACATCTAAAAAAAAGCATTATAAGTTGTTTCTGATTCTAATATATTGTTACTTATAGTATATTTATTCTACTCAGCTTTGCATTTTTTCCACATTTAGCTAATAGGTTGCATTATTGGCAGACAAGGCAGTAAGATAAATGAAATCAGACAGATGTCAGGAGCACAGATCAAGATTGCAAATGCATCAGAAGGCAACGGAGAAAGACAAGTCACAATCACAGGATCCCCCGCAAACATCAGCTTAGCACAGTACCTCATTAACGCCAGGTAAGTTTTCTTAAAATAATTCAACTGATACCAATCCCCCCTTTTCCCAAAAAAAAGTATGTTTGCAAAATAGAAAAAAAAAGTCCTGTGGAGCATTGAGATACCCAATCATGCCTTCAAAAATGTTTGGAATTTAGAATGAGTAAAATTTTATTTAGTATTCTCTTGGCTATGGAATTCAGCAAGGAAGCCAAATTTAAGAAATCATCACTTTTTATCCACCAACAAAATTGCATGGAATAGCATGGAATAGCTATGGAAAAGGTCTCAACGTTGTCCTCAGGACCCACTGAAAGGCCAGATTTTAATGATTACCTTGAGGACATGCAGACTGAATACTGAAATCACTGCGTGGCAATCACTGTGCTGTGCTTTAGATCTCTGGTCAACCTGGCCTTTTAGTGCTCCCTGTCGACAAGGTTCATAAACGCTGTTCGCTATGGCATTTAAGAAAATATAATAACCAGTTTTTGAATACTTACTGAACCCCAGTCATCTATACACAAAACTCTGAACTAAATTGGATTGGCAAACAGCTTGAATATTTAAGCAAAATTATTGAAGTTAACAAAAAAATCTCCGGTTCTATTTTTTTCTACTTTTGCCTAAAACCATACAAGGTAATTGGGTTTTTCCCAGCCTCACAGTATTTTGCAT
Source organism: Leptobrachium leishanense (assembly GCA_009667805.1). NCBI lineage: Eukaryota > Metazoa > Chordata > Amphibia > Anura > Megophryidae > Leptobrachium > Leptobrachium leishanense. The sequence goes on along the minus strand of CM019067.1, from coordinate 178,000,494 downwards.
AGGCCTTACATATAAAAATTTAATGAACAACTGACAATTCTCATTTTATACTTTAATTCTTCAAGCAGACCAATCTGCATAAGTTCTTTCTTGTCACGTAAGCAAGTAATATATTTAATGGTCGGTCTCTATGCATGTGTGTTTGTATCTTTATAATTCAATGATAGAAAACCAGATTGCAAGACAGATTTAATTTGCAAGCTGAAAACTGCATCCCTGATTTGTTAATAATTATATCTGCTCTTGCCTTGGAGACAATGGATTCAACCATACCATTATGTGTGCAAATGTGGGAAATACTCCTTAACATGTAGACTGTGACAAGGCACCTTCATAAATCTAACTAAATAAAAGCTTGCAACAGTTTTACAAATGTTAAATTCACTTTTTTCCCCATCCCTTTTATGATTCATAGGTGTTTACTGAAGTAATTAGAATAATTAATTTTATAGTGATGACTGAACATTAGTAATAAGAATTTAGATGAAATATATAACCAGGATTACAATATAATTACATTAGTAGCTTAGCACAAATGAAATGATCTCCATTGTTATTAATTAATAGATAGATGTCTCTCTTGAATTGAATAATACCAAGTTAGACTGAAATACCTTTATTTAATAGAAAACAGCATTTACAAAAATGTTAATCTTTGTGTCATCTCTTATGAAGAAGACCAATGTTAACCCTAGATTAAAGGTAATTTATTTAAGATTAGTTAAAATAACTCTTAAGAGAGATTAAGTCCAGATTTCAGTGAGCGGTCCATGAGTTACTGTACATCGACTGCTATATCCGATGTACTGTAACTTTAGGGACATATTTTGACGTTTTAATGAATGAATTTAATTTGCAATAAACAAAACTCAATTGCACTTCTCCAGAATAGGTTTAGGACAAGTTAACTCAATGTTGGGCACCATATGATGGTTTTGAAGTTCGTGGTAGTGACGGGGCTAAGCATCTTTATGATTATCTATAGACATCATTGAAAAACTGCTACATCATTTTTTGGTTCACCAAAACATCCAGGATGAATGGGGTAGTGGTGATAGGTAGTGCAAGAAGCTTCCTAGAATCAAGATTATCGAGGAAGCCACTTACACAACCTTTTAATCAGCATTGATTTTGAAGAAAGCCATGATTTCCCCTTCTGGGTGGGATCTCTGGACGATAAATACTGTATGTGAAACAATGTATGTTTATCATTCATGTGAAAGGATAAGGTTTTTGAGATTGTCCATGGTCAACAACTTTCCAAACAAAGTTGGAATGCTCTGCGACCTCTGGGCTCTTAGTTAATCAATGATGCCCTGGTGTATTGGTCCTCATACAATTACCATTAAAATTAGCAGGAAAGTGTTTGATTTTTTTTTCTCCAAAAAGAAATCTAAAGATTTTTTCAGCGTCTATCGAAAGTACTAAAACCATTATAGCTAAACATTAAGGTTACCCTACCAGGAACCTGTATGTAAAATCACTCTATGACATTTTCGGGTGGTTTAACATAAACTTAAACTTTTCTCAGCACCCCAAGCCCACCCATGTCATAGATAATAAAATACATATAGAAATCTTTTCATTCAGAAAAAAGTTAATTCCACGGCTAAAGATAATTGTAATACTTATGGCCACACAGTCAATAATTAAAAACCTATTTGTCTGTGACAGCAGGCTTCATCAGCTTCTGCTTACAGAAATCCTATCTTTCTGCAGATTTCTCAGCCACCCACTGGACTGGTTGAGCATGCATTGTGGCTAATGCTGGTCAGTGCTTTTATGTAGAATGAGGAACTAACATTTTCTCATTTTGTGGAGTGAACTTGGGGTACTGAGAATACTTAGGTTTTTGCCACACACATTGAAAATTGGCATAATGCAGAGGAATTTCACATAAACATTTCAACATTATAATAAAGTATAATGCATTTATGGGTATCCTATATGTCTATTAAAAAAAAAATGTAATAAAGAGCAGAGTATACTTTTTGTCAACATTACCAGCACAATAAAGGTATTCTTGGTATTCTCTCATCGGAATTTTTTTAAATTTAGCTTCAGGAAAACGTTACATTGAACAGACTTGAAACCAGTGGCTAGAGTAAAACACAAACATAATATTGATGATAAATATGCTGGCTATTTTACATTTTAAGAATATATATTTGAACACCTCCTAGGGCAATTCCGTGATACGATGCTCCCTGCTGGATTTTTTTATTTATTATTGGCACGTCATCTCCTTGCAGTCGTGGAGAAATTTGCCACAGTAAAAAGTCACAGTTTTTAAAATATAGTGTAAATTCAAAAAAACTTAAGGTATTTTACAGTCTGAAAAATCATCACAATTGCTTCAAATTTCATTGCAATTTATAACCATCATTTTTCTAATGTGGGTAAGGTGCAGAAATGCTAATGTAAGTTTCAGTGCTCATGTTAGGTTTACATTTAGGGTTTAGAGTTAAACCTAAAACTAACCAACAAATGCTGCTACATTTTGCTGTGCTCGCATCAAAAGAAGGAACAGAGTCTGGTACTTAAAAATGGAGTGAGCATGTTAGAACTATAGTGACGGTTGTGTAGAAAAATGTAACAGAATCTGTTGGTTAGGGTTTAATTTTGGGGTTAAACCAACATTAACCTTAAAATTAACCCTAAAACTAAATCCTAAAAGTATCTGTTACCCTAACCCAAAAGCAAAAATAACCCTAAAATTTAAACTAGTGTTATTTTTGCACCTTCAAAAATTGATGCACTGTTTTTTTTCAGATTAAAACCTTATTTTTTCTTTAAGTCATCTGAATTTACATTACTGTTTGGGAGCTGTGACTTTTTTATCACTGCAATTTTCTCCTCAGCCATAAGGGGCGACCTGACAACAGGATACCAATTTTAATGAGGCAATGATGATGGTGTTAATGCCCCAGTCAACAAGCAGCATTATCAACTGCAGCAGTAAGATATGTTGCAGTAAAAGGGCAATTTTCTGCAAGATACATGCCTTTTCACAGGATTGTAAATTGTGCTTAGTATAGTTATCAGATGCCACAAAACAACCTCACCTGTTCAGCTTTTGAAAGCCAAGGAAGCCAATAGACGTTTCAGCAATTATCATAGATGATACATGTAGACGTAGAAATACATATTATACATATTTGAGAAGTATCTAGGTTTGTATCATGGCACACAGGTCTTTGTAGGTTTCTGAAACTCAACTCAATGAGAAATTTTATATTATTATTATTCTTTATTTATAAAGCGCCAGCATATTCCGCAGCGCTGTACAATAGGCACAGTATAGACAGGGTTACAATACATTGAACAACATTTGACAAACCGTACAGGAGGAGATGAGGGCCCTATTCCCGTAGGAACTCACAATCTGGGAGGGTTGGGGTTGGAAACAGGAGGAGAGGACTGTAAGGTGAGAGTGATTGATGGTTGCGTCAGTGAGTTGGGTGGTAGGCTTCCCTAAATAGGAACGTTTTAAGGGAGCGTTTGAAGGAAGAGAAGTTAGGGGAAAGTCTGACAGTACGAGGGAGAGCGTTCCAGAGAGTGGGGGCTGCGCGTGAGAAATCCTGCAGTCTATCATGGGAAGAGGTGATGCGGGGAGAAGCTAGGCGCAGGTCACTGTTTGACCTTAGGGAGCGGGCTGGGGTGTATTTGGTGATTAGTGAGGACAGGTAGTGAGGAGCTGAGTTAGTGAGGGTTTTGTAGGTAAGGATAAGGATTTTGAACTTAATTCTGCAGTGGATGGGGAGCCAGTGAAGGGACTCGCAGAGGGGAGCGGCAGAGACAGAGCGGCGGGTGAGGTGAATTAGCCTGGCGGAGGCATTCAGGATGGATTGTAGGGGGAGAGGTGGGACAGAGGGAGGCCAGATAAGAGATTATTGCAATAGTCGAGTCGGGAGATTACCAGGGCGTGTATGAGTTGTTTTGTGGTGACAGCGGTCAGAAATGGCCGAATTCTGGAAATATTACGCAGTTGGTATCGGCAGGAGAAGGAAAGAGACTTGATGTGGGGGATGAAGGAAAGAGCAGAGTCCAGTGTAACTCCAAGACAGCGAACTTGGTTTGATGGGGAGATGGTGATACCCTCCACCGTGATAGAGAAGTCAGAAGGTGGGGAGGCATTGGAGGGAGGAATAAGTAGGAGTTCAGTCTTTGACATGTTGATCTTTAGGTGGTGGGAGGCCATCCAGGAGGAGATGCCAGATAAACAGTCACTGACTTTTGAAAGGACAGGGGAGAGAGATCAGGGGTAGAGAGGTAGATCTGAGTGTCATCAGCGTAGAGGTGGTAATTAAAGCCAAAGCTGTTGATGATTTTGCCCAGGGAGGAGGTGTAGATGGAAAAGAGCAGAGGACCAAGAACAGAGCCTTGAGGTACACCAACAGATAGAGGCAATGAAGAGGAGGAGTTACCAGCAAAGGACACACAGAAGGACCTGTTGGATAAATAGGAGTCAACCCAAGCAAGTGCAGTGTCACCGAGACCCAGAGAGTTGAGGGTCTGTAGAAGGAGGGGGTGGTCAACAGTGTCAAAAGCAGCCGAGAGGTCAAGCAGGATGAGAATAGAATAGTGGCCGTGTTTTTTAGCAGTTAGGAGGTTTTTGGTGAGGGCAGTTTCAGTTGAGTGTAGGGGACGGAAGCCAGATTACAGGGGGTCAAGTAGGGAATTGGAGGACAGGAAGAGGGAGAGGCGGTTGAAGACTAGTTTTTCTAAGAGCTTAGAGGTAAAGGGAAGCAGGGATACAGGGCGGTAGTTGGATGGAGAGTTGGGATCGAGGGATGGTTTCTTTAGTAAAGGGGTAACTAGCGCGTGTTTGAAGGCGGATGGAAAGGAGCCAGTGGAGAGAGATAGGTTGAAGATGTGGGTGAGAGCAGGGGTGAGGGAGGAGGAGAGGGGAGGAATTAGATGTGAGGGAATGGGGTCGAGCGGGCACGTGGTGAGATGTGAGGAGGACAATAAGGAATTGACTTCCTCCTCAGTGGCTGGGAGGAAGCGGCAGAGGGTGGCAGAGGGTGGCAGAGGGGACCTGTGGGAGTGGAGGTGGCAGATAACTATCTTGTGTTGGGATGTTGCTTCTGATAGTTAGAGTTTTACTGAGGAAGTAGACTGCCAGGTCTTGAGCGCTGAAGGCAGCTGTGGGGGGAGGTGCAGGTGGGTAGAGGAGGGTGTTGAAGGTGAACCAGAGCCGTTTAGGGTTGGAGGACTGCATAGATATAAGAGATGAGAAGAAGGATTGTTTGGCCAAGTGGAGGACAGAGGTGTATGACCGGAGAATAAACTTGAAGTGAACAAAATCAGCTTCAGAGCGGGATTTCCTCCAGGCACGCTCTGCAGTGCGGGAGCATCTTTGCAGGTAGCGTGTCTGGAGGGTGTGCCAGGGCTGAAGCTGGCGGCGTGGGGCCTTACAGAGTCGAAGAGGAGCAAGAGTGTCTAGAGCAGAGATAAGCGTAGTGTTGTAGTGATTAGTGGCAGCATCAGGGCAGGTGAAGGATGAGGTGTGAGGGAGGTGGTGAAGTAGGTTGGAGAATTGATGGGGGTCCACAGCATGTAGATTTCTGCGAGTGTGTGTGCGGGGTGGGGGAGCAGGGTGTTTAGGAAGTCCAGATAGGTTGAAAGAGAGAAGGTGGTGGTCAGAGATGGGGAAAGGGCGACAGTTGAACTCAGAAATGGAGCAGAGGTTGGAAAAGACAAGGTCAATAGCGTGACCATTGCGGTGGGTAGGGAGGAGGGAGGATTGTGTGAGTCCAAGGGAGGACGTGAGTGAAAGAAGTTTGAAGGCAGCAGGGGCGGAGGGATCATCAATGGGAATGTTGAAGTCCCCGAGAATTAGGCATGGAAGATTAGAAGACAGGAAGTGAGAAAGCCAGGTAGCAAAGTGGTCAAAGAACTGGGAGGTTGGTCCCGGTGGGCGGTAGATGACTGCCACCCTGAGGGCCAGAGGAGAGAACAGGCGGATGCAGTGTGTCTCGAAGGAGGAGAAGGAGAGGGATGGGGGTGGAGGGAGATGCTGGTAGGTGCAGGTGGGAGAGAGCAGGATTCCGACCCCGCCACCATTTCTCTCACCCGGTCTGGGGGTATGGCTCAAGTTTAGACCGCCATGTGAGAGAGCAGCAACGGAGGCCATGTCAGAGGGAGTTAGCCAGGTTTCAGTTAAAGCTAGGAGGTTGAAGGAGTTTGAAAGGAAGATGTCATGGATGGCTGTGAGTTTGTTGCACACAGAGCGAGCGTTCCAGAGGGCGCAGGAGAAAGAGGACAGGCACTGAGGGATTATGGGAATGAGGTTGCTGGGCTTGCAGGGAGGTGATTTATGTGCAATGGAGATAGGATGAGAGGGAAGTATTGGATGAGGTGTGGGGCCAGGGTTAGGGAATATGTCACCTGAATAGAGTAACAGCAGGAGGGTGAGAAAGAGAAGGTGGGAATGGGATTTGTGGGAGTGGGAGTGATTGGCAGCACGAGAGTTAGAGGGAGACCATTTTCTGAGGAAACAAAGGAGCTCATGCGAGGCCATCATGTGGGACGAGAGGAGGGAGGGAGAGATGCAGATAGTGTAGGGGTCGGTGATAGAGGGGCAGGAGTTCCATTTAAGGAGAAAGGTAGAAGTAAAGAGTAGAAGCGTGAGAGAAAGCATGATATAGACGTGTGTTTACCCAGAGTAAAAAGTGGGCCTTGCAGTTCCTTCCTCCAGTCCCGTAACTCCAGGAAATCAACTCTAAGCATCCACTTAGGATGCCACTTGGGGAGGTCACTGGAGCCAAGGCTCAATGGAGCCACTCTTAGCTGTTATATAGGGCAGACTGATTGCATTCAGGCAGTTAAAAGGTAAACACCTGATGCTGGATGGGCTGTGTCAGTAGGGCAGGAGATTCACATGCTAATTAGCAAAGCAAATGGTGGAGAAAGGAGATAGAAATAAATAAAAAAAAGAGACCAAGGTAACGATACAATGTGGGTGCCTGCAAATACTGGGTGATAGGGGTCCTACCAGCAAAAGTATGCAGGGGATCAGTTGAGATGTGGGTGTCTGGATACTGGGTGATAAAGTCTTACCAGCAAAAGTATGCAGGGGATCAGTTGAGATGTGGGTGTCTGGATACTGGGTGATAAAGTCTTACCAGCAAAAGTATGCAGGGGATCAGTTGAGATGTGGGTGTCTGGATACTGGGTGATAAAGTCTTACCAGCAAAAGTATGCAGGGGATCAGTTGAGATGTGGGTGTCTGGATACTGGGTGATAAAGTCTTACCAGAAAAAGTATGCAGGGGATCAGTTGAGATGTGGGTGTCTGGATACTGGGTGATAAAGTCTTACCAGCAAAAGTATGCAGGGGATCAGTTGAGATGTGGGTGTCTGGATACTGGGTGATAAAGTCTTACCTGTGGAAAGAGGAGACACAGGAATTAGGGATCATGATGGTGGATGGCATAGGGCATCATGGATAAAACTCCAGGAAATCAACTCTAAGCATCCACTTAGGATGCCACTTGGGGAGGTCACTGGAGCCAAGCTTGGTTCCTTAGCTTAGACATTTGCCTATTCTAGCACAATTACTTTGTTGTGTAAATGCACAGTCACAGGTCAATTGCACCGATATAATAAAATATCTACTGTGTGATTACATAATAAAAGATTAAATTCGATTAAATGCTTGTGACAATTTGTTTTTCTCAATGTAATGGGATGTACAGTTCCATGAGTTGCTGTCAATGTGTTAGTTTTGAGGTTGCTTTTTTATTTATTATTTGTGACAAGAAATAATGCAAATGCATGGATATTGAAAAAAAATCATTTAATTTAATATTAAATTTAAATGTCCTGATCCGCTATCCCATCAAAACTATTATCTGTAGAATAACAGTTGGCAGTAATAAACTACTGTACTAAATGAAGAACAATGTTTCCATATAGATATAATTCAGGTAGTACTTCTAACTATTCTGCTTGTGGGTATTTGGTAAAATATGACTCAGCAATGCAAATAATTAAAATGTGCTACCTTGGGTACTCATGACAATATGCCAAAACTTAAATATGGGTAATTTGAATGTTAAATATGGTTTTAGCACCATAAAAAAAGTCAGACCCAACTTTAAGGCCATGGTATTTAACATTTAAGATGTCACTGCCAATTAACCCCATCACTACCAAGTGATTTTAAAAAAAATGTCAGAAACCAGCGTTGTTGTTTTTTTAAGAATCATTTTTAATAATTTTTAATTAATTATACGGAAATAAATATTGAAAATTGCTCCCAATGATTTTTTGTTACTGTACTAACATATTTGGCCAGTAGATGGTGCCAAATTGAGTTACAGTTGCAGTGAGTGTTTCATTGCTACAATGTATCAGCTTGCTGAATGCCACTGTCCGACATTCATTTTTGCTGATTTTACACAGTTTTAATTCTTTGGGCATTATGTCCACAGGGCTAAAACTGTGGGGCACCTTCTACAGCCCAAGAGCAAACTAAATTTGTTTGCAGCAAATGAATTTCATTTGCTTTTGGGCTGTTGAACAGCACATCTCGATTATCTCGATATCTGGGCACCAGATGGTGCCTTTGAAACCCGAGATATCTCGATATTGGTAGTGAAGGGGTTAAATATAAACCCATCAACAAGTCAGGTGAAACTTCCTGCAATGTGAGTTCTAATAGCTGGATGTTCATAGAAGTCTATAGAAGTTTGGAAAGCAGTTTTCCTGATCATTTATCACATACTCTTGAGCCATACTTTTGCTGCCCCCCCAAATAGTGTAATTTGTTTTTTACATTACCTCAGATTAGTTAACTGTATTATCTTTGCTGTGTAAATTGTATATGTTCTTTTCTGCTTTGTAAAAGAAAGGTCACTACTAAGTATAATTAGTTAATATAATTTTTTATGTAACATTCACAGTTAAATGTCAATTCAATTTATGTGTGGATTTTGTGATATTGTTTAGAAAATAGCATTTCACATTTGGAAAATAAATCAAGTTTAAAAAAGCAGGGGAGGAGAATTATCCAATTACAAGCTTTAGATTTCATAAAAATTCAAAACTTAAAGGCAAACATACCAGTGGTCAGGAAAACTAAAGCAATCTGTTTCATTTTTTAATTTATGCTTTATCATCTTTTATCATTCTCTGCATTCTTTAAATTTATTTCTTTCATTGACATTAAAAGCACCTATGTTTACTCTTTAAGTGTTATAGGTATGGGCAATACAGTGTTGCTCATTCCTTAGGCACTCAAAGGATCAAGACATTCTTTATAGTCTTAGTAATGTTTTCCTCATCAAATCATGAAATACCCTTTTGTTATTTCTCTTCTTTAACACATAACATGTTCCTCCTCTTACCCTCATTTTCCCCTTTTTCTCTCTTTCTCTCCCCACCTTCCATTTGTCTGTTCCTTATGTTGACCAATCTAATCCAATCCTACTTCGTTTGCTCCCCCTGTTCCATTCCTTCTTTTCCCAAATTGATCCTTGCTTGACCATCCCAACCTATTTGTTCCTGTTCCTCTCTTCGTTTGCAGCTTAGAGATGGCTAAACTGAGCACCCAGACTGCTTCCGTCACGACCCCTGTTGACCTCAACATGAACCTCTCTCAGTCTACCACCCCTTCCTCCACCCCCACCTCTATGGCTATGTTGGCGGCAGCTGCTGCTGCCTCCGCGGTTAACGTCAATTCCCCTCCCACCCTATCAACTTTACCGACCACCCACTATGCTGTTCCTGTCTCCAGTCTGCTTGGCATGAAAACTGTCCCACTCCTGGCATTAAATGCAGCGGCCACTGCGGGGGCCACTGGGAATTTACCTGCTTATACTGCCAAAATTCCATCGACGAGTGGGGTTAAGAAATCTGACCGCCAGAAGTTTGCTCCATATTGAAAGGATGAGAACAAAGCTCTACCAAGATTCTATGGTAGATAATTCTAATGGAAACAATATGGCATTTACTTTTCTTTTCCTTTTCGTTTCTTTTTTGTTGAAATGCAAGTGTTTACTGTTACCGATTCAATTTTTGTTGTCCTCCTTTCCATGACTATTAACCTGAAATAGTAACTAGTTCCAACAGCTTATGTTTTGTTTCTTTATTAGTTCAGTTTTTTGTTGTTTTTTTTTCCATTTAAGTTCCTCTTTTATTTATTTATTTATATTTGTGGGATAGGGGTGGGTAGAAGTTGAATGGAAGGATGGTAAGAAAAAGTGACCTGGCATGTTTGCCTTATACAAGTTCAGAATTTGTAACAGTATGAAATTAAAAAATATATGGAAAGACTTTTATTAGCAAACTAAAACAAGTTAGCGAAGCAACAGAATAAAATAGACTGAAAATTAAATTCAGCATAACAGCGCCTAAATATCTCCATTTATTTTATCTAATGAGATCTATTTTGTCACATTTTAATTTGAACTAAAAATCACAATACAAATTTCATATAGGATTTGAAGGATAGTTAATTACAATATGTTTTTAAATTTATGTTTCTCTATAGGTTAAAAAAAAATACTTTGAAAATGTTTTATTACTTTTGAAAATAGAAGAGTACCCGTTTTATAGCCTGATAATGATTTCTAATGTATTCTTTTCAGAATGTCATCAGGATAATGTTTGCTGATGGAAGTGGTCACATTTATATCCTACTTGGTTGGAAGCAGCACTTATCCTACCATAAATATGAAAGAAATCAAAAGCTAATGTAAATTTAAATATCTTGACACCCTGAGCAACGGTCTGTCATCTCATAAATATGCACTAGTTTCAGCCAACATTTATAGCTGATATACAGTTCGATAAGTGGTGCGTCTGACCAAAAAGTATTGGAAGGTGGTTTCTTCCATAGAACAACAATAACACCGTTGATATACTGAAAAAGGGTCGTTTTATTATGTCTTACGTACGTCACAACGTCCCCAAAAAAGCAATAATAATTAATTATAGCAATTTTCCTTTAGAAAACGATAGTATTAAGAAAATCTAAGCTCTCATTGGCAAGATTGTTTTGTGCAAACTGTAATTTCATATTACAATACACCCAGATGTGCACATTTCATCAATAATCATTCTGAAACTACATAACAGGATTTAATTAAAATTCTTCTCCGTAGTTTATATTTAAATGTAGCAACTCATTCATTTTTAATCATAATTAGCACATAGTTAATAGTCTGGCCGAATGTTAAAAACGAAAACAAGATATTCAGATATTGTTTCTGAAAACTGCAAACCAGTAAAATTACAGCATCGTATTGATATGACATATAGGTGGACTCTTTTATGACAGTTTTCTTTGACATATGAAGCAAAAACAGCTATCTATATCCTAGTACCTTCCCAACAAAGCATCTCTTTCTACAGTGGTTCCCAACCGTAGTCCTCGAGTACCCCTAACAGGCCAGATTTTAAAGATCACCGTGGGTAAATACAGACTGAATACTGCCATCACTGAGCAGCAAATTATATCCCCTGTATTGTGCTACGTACTGAAATCTGGCAAACCTTGCCTGTTAGAGGTATTCAAGGAAAAAATTGAGAACCACTGTCTTGCTAGAGCAATATATTTAAATCTGTAAATGGTCACTAAGGTGGCAAAAAATACATAGAAGATGTTAAAAGCAGAAAGATAGATTTCATATTCGAGAAATAATATTGAGGTTTATATATTCTTTAATAAAGCAGAAAAGTAACATATAGGATAGCAGTAGCTATGTTTCTTGAACATATATGACCTTCAACCAGCACAACTCAAGTTTTTGCTTGAAGACCATGATAGTCACCATTCATCAACTCCTAATCCTACCCCTACTCCTCCTACTCCTAATCAATTTAAAACATAAAGGATAACCAAGTAAATCATTTTTAGTCAGACTCTACAAAATTAATGATACAATATAAAGGAATGAAAGTACTGATTTTAAACTGGAAGCATATAAGCAAGCATCTGAAGCATTCTTATTGAACTTAATAACTGCCCTCGATATCAATGAATCACCTACACGGATAAATATAAACAGGGTTATTCAGAGAGAGGTGAAAACCAAGAGAATCATTGGAGAAGTGAAAATTCTAGGTCAAAATAGCCAAACCAGAAAAATTCTCCCATTTATCTCACTTTTCAAATCGGCTATTTGGTCTAGATTGTTCTCTTCTCCTGCCTTTCTCCTGGTTTTCACCTTTCTCTGAATAACCCTGAAAGTTTCAATTTGGTTATTTGACACTTTAAACTCAGGTACTAGTTTTGGATAACTGAAAAGTAAATTTGTGTGTGTGTGCGTGTGTGTGTATAAAATAACAAAAAGATAGTAATGTTTATTCAACACTGTTTTATTTCAAGGCTAATATTCGGACAGCTGTCAATATGGACAGAAACACACGGGCATTTCACCTATGAAGGAAAAATAGCAGCAGTTTAAAAAATAATACATTTTTAAACATGTTTATGCTCTGTTGGAACTAGTTTTAGTCATGTGTTTTATTATTTCCCATTCATCTCCCTTTGCTTTCCTGATCCCTGTTGCTTAGACCCTGGAGGCACCATCGATGGTCTCTAAAGCCATAGCAGTCTGGTTCTTATGTCAGCCTCGTGTGACCTCCTCATTATGTGGACATCTCACCTTTTTAGGAGATGCTCATTCTAATTTTGCTTGTCATTCAGTAATGACATTGTGCCAGATTGTGATGACTGGACGGGATATCATTGGTCTTGAAAGGGGAACTATCACAAAAAAGTAATGCTTTTGATATTGTGGCATATGTTAAAATATGTTACCTGATAAAATGTAATAACTTAAATCTAATTAGATAAAATGTTGCTATGAGTTTTACTTTCAACTCTTTCATATTATGATGATAATACAGGCAATTTGCATTCAAAACATGATAATGAAACACAAAAAAAATCATTTTAACCATTGTGGGCAATACAATTTCAACAAATACACCAATGTTATTTATTTTAAAAGATATTTTGAGCTAACAGTGCAGTGGTTTTTACTACTTCAGTTTCATACATGTACATAACTATGGTTTGTGATTACATTGGAGCAGTTACCGCACTGACACTACCTTTGGTTGTTCACTGCTGCCTGCTCTATTATGATAAAAGTTGAGTTGAAGACCAAATGAGGAGGCCCCCAGTAATGTTGGGCATTGTGTGCACTTAGGGCCCTATTACAATCTTCACGCAAACATCAGCACGTGCGCAAAAACACATTAACGCGCTGAACGACGTATTACAATGTCAGCGGAAAAAACGCACGTATATGTCTACCGCGGGTGAACCTACTTTGCGCGTCCTATACTTAACATTGTGAGCGCAAATGCTTTTGTGCGCTGATACGCAGATAGTATTACAATCTATACGCAGTTTGTAACGCACAGCCTTTGCGTGCATAATTTTAGCAACTCCTAAAAGCTGGTGTTAAATGGCAAATCTGACAGACCTGGCCGAGCCCAAATACACGAGCCGAAAAAAAAAAAATACGCAGCAAAGTATAGTTACACATTCTAAATATACCAAACCAATAAATTTGAGAAGTTGTGTGTGTTTTTTTTATTGATGCAGCATATATGCGCAGATTGACTTTGACAGGCGCAAAAACTTAACGTGAGACAATTGTGGTTCTTAATTCTGATTGACTGAATCGCGTGAAAAAAACAGTCCGCACACTGATTTCTGTGCGCAACATTGCTGCGCACGCGTTTTAGCGGCTCCGTTTCACGTGCGTTATTTTTTGACGGATGATAAAATGCGCGAGGATTGTATTACCAGCGTTGATTTACGAGCGTTAATGTTTAATGCTTCATGCAAAAATTCACGCGTTGCTCGTGTGTTTTTGATTGAAGAATGTAATAGGGCCCTTAATGTTTAATCGAGTTCTAGTCAGGGGTCAATAAACACCATATCTGAGTGGGTGTGCCCTTTCTGTAGGTAATGGGTAGGAGCGGAATGGAGACCTGGAAAACTATCAGGGTTATTCAGAGAGAGGTGAAAACCAGAAGAATGACTGAAGAAGTGAAAATTCTAGGTCAAAATAGCCAAACCAGAAAAATCTCCCATTTATGTCATTTTCCTAATCAGCTATTTGGTCTAAATTGTTCATTCTCCTGGTTTTCATTGCTCTCTGTATATCCCTGTATAACTTTAAGGACCGTATTCCGACCGTGGTATAAACAGAACTAGAGCTGTTGTAAGAATAGCCACTTCATAGGCTAATGGCACTGGTTTAGTTTACACTGTGGTAGGAATACAGCCCCAAGTTGGTATTTTACAACTGGAATTTATCAAGTAGTATTGAATCTATTTAATAAAAAAAATAATTAAATATTGTTTATGGAAATGGCAGCAGGTACTTTAACAACCCAAATATGTGAAAAAGGGACAAATAGGGATGTACATAATGGTAACTAGAAGGACCATCTAGCACCAAAATCACATCATACGCATATGCAGTGTATTACCGTAGTAGGGTTTGGAGAGGTCCAAAAAGTAATAGTTGCAGTGTAGGAAAGACTGGGCTACCAAAATATAATTACACAGGAAGCCTATAAAGGCAATAAACAAACTTCCATCAGAAAGTATTATCATTTCAAGGGAGAGGTAAAGGAAACATAACATTTGGAAAAATGTATTATTTAAAATTAATACTATCATTAGATTTTATCACATGGGGAAACCATAGGCATTCAGAGGCACACAGTTAATCTATATGCATTATGATAGGGGTGCTCATCATTGGCCCTTCAGATGTTTTAGTATCACATTTCATTTCACATATCGTGGGAGATGTAGTTCCAAAACATCTGGAGGGCCAATTTCTTACTGGAAAAACAGTTATCAAAAGTGTCACCAGAAGGCAAAATTTAATAAGAAAGGTGGCATATTTTAGACATGCCGCAACATACAAACATTTTTTTGTGATTGTTCCTCTCTCACACTTGATAATGCAATATTGTTATCCTTATTATGGTCTGTTAAGTCAGGATGTCACCATTTTGCCATGGTCATCAACTTTGCACTGCTTAGAAACATAGCTTTATCAGATGGACTTTCATACACTGCTATCAATCTAAACAAAATTATAAAACACACAGTGTAAATGCAATACGTTCTTTTTCAACTGTGTATAACTGTTGGCTTTTCTGCTGGAGTGGATAAACTGCTCCAACACATTAACCATATGAGTATCGAAGGCATGTGACACAGGATGTGTGGCTCTTTCTTTTGGTACCCATAGGGTTAAATAAATGCAGTATTACCGTGCAAGGCCACTCGCCATTTAGTAGTTTGTGTAACCTATATAGGATGTAGACTTGTCTGCCACCAATGCACTAAATATGCCACTGTACTGTAATGAAGAGTCACTCGTGCAGATTGTGCTTACTAAGATTTTTTTCCTTTGTTTGTTTCTTATATAATAATATATATATACTCAAAAAAAAATAGAATGGATGGACATAATGTCACAGTACCTCAGACTATTAACAGCTTGAATAATCTGCTGTGTAATGTTCTGGTTATTGTATTTATGTTTAATTATTTGAAGTAAAGAAATTGTCAAAAATTATTTTGCCTGCATTAATACACTATTTTATGTTGTTTGTAACTTAGTGTTATTTTTTTTATCAAGCAGATCTTGTTTTATTGCCCTTTCGTATCTTTTGTTTGGTGTCCTTCATTTTCTTCCATATTCCTTATTCTATAATGTACTGCGACAGGTCCGTAATATATAACGCCCTCCAGACAGGGCTTTTTCAATGCTCACCAAACAATGATTTCTGTGATCGTTAACCACAAGGAGGCTATCAATCCAATCTATATACTTTTGTTGTTATGATGCCATTATGTCTATTTTTTTTAAATATGTCAATATTTTAATCCTTGTGCAACTTTAGCTTCCTAATTTTCTTGTTGCTTTCATTGCTGATACAGAGCAATGTTATTGCAATAAAGATGTTTTCACTTATCCACTTGTTGTTTCCTGGATAACTGCTGATTTTTCATTTATGCTTAACTTTTTAATATAGTGCACAAGGATTCACTTTTCCTAAATAAATCTATTTACCTTTAGTTAAGATGCTAAGATATTAAATTATTTAGGAATTTACTCATGTTTGTCTTTAAAAATTAGAGCAATTCGGCAGTCAGAACAGTTCACATGTACTACGAGGCTGTAACAAATTGAAGAAGAGGCATAGACAATGGTTCACATCTGATCTACGCTACGTTATACTATTTTATGTATGGTAAAGCTGTCAGAATGGTAGCAAACAGAATAAATAAGAAGAATTTATAGTGGAAGCAGCATAAAATAAAGAGAAAAAATGTGTTACCATATGCCAATTCTGTCAATAAACAAAATACTCAGGACAAAAAACGATTGCGTTTATTCAAATGCTTCAAATAGTTTTCATCCTATACCTTCCAGAACAGTAATTGTAGTACAGGGTGGCTTATGGACTTAATCTCCCATCTTCAATGGGTTAACTGCAGCACTCTTTGGAAGCTAATGCTGGTGGGAAAAAAACTTGCATTTTCAATAAACAGAGTTTCCTGGGAGTCATTTTCAAGTTTTAATCCCTAAAGCTCTTTGGACTGGTTAACTGTCACCAGCGCTGCCAGTTTTATGGCTAAAAATGTTCACCTGCATGAACATTCATCGGAGAGTCAGCCTCTCTACTGGATCCACAAGAAGAAAACAAAAATTTATTATGATGTCGCAAAACATTTCAATTCCAGTCATCCCACAGGGCAGTGGTTCCCAATCCTGGGCCTCAAGTACCCCTAACAGGTCAGGTTTTCCAGATATCGGAAGCACAGCACAGGTGATATGATTTGCTGCTCAGTGATTGCAGGATTCAGTCTGCATTTCCCCAAGGTGATCCTTAAAATCTAGCCTGTTAGGGGTACTTAAGGACCAGAGTTGGGAACCACTGCCATACGGCATCAATTTTATTGCAACGGTAAAAACAATGTAGAATATAGAGTGTAATAGTAATAATAATAATAAAACATGTGTCTAGGATTCCAAGGACTGGATATCCAAAAGAGCTGCTGGGTGGCTGTTATAACAACCCACAAGCATGTCATATTGAGCCGGCTAGGGCTCTTTAAAGTGTGAGTGAGACCATATTTAACATTTTGATTCATACATATACATATGGGTTGTACTACGATCCGTATATGTTTTTTTCTATTTTTCATATTGATACCATCATAAGGGAGAATTCCAGCAAATTACTATATGGTAATATTATTATTTGGAACACTGGGTGCGTTACACTCTATATTCTACATTGTTTTAACCTCGGTTGCTAGGTGGTATAGGCAACATAATTGGAGTGGTCTAGTGACTTTTGCATACTATATATTTTTCTGTCCCATCTGGATAACGAGCGCTACACAATTGCACTATTTGATTATTGCAACAGTAAATGTACTCTATGTGAGTGCGTAAACGGAGTTGCCTCAACCGTCACATAGTTACTATCAACATGGGACCATTATGGACTGTAGTCAAACCTTGGTGTAAAATTAACCAGGGCTGTTGTAAATTTAGCAGCTCCATAGACTATGGGCCAGATTACAACTGACCCACTAGTGGTGAGCCGCAAATAGGAATAACCTGTGAAAACATTTTCACATTTGCAGATTGCTATTAATGGATTTATTCTAGCTGAGTTGCTGTATCAGCGCTTGAGATAGAATATTTTTTAATTGACTGATACTGGCAGAGGTGTGAGAGATGCTTGAGCAGGGATACGCAGAAGCGACTCAAGAACAAGAACAAAATCACTTAACACCAGCCTTTGAAAGCTGATCTGTTATATATATATATATATCAGATCTCTGTTCTCTGACTGTGTCATATCTGCTAATGCCACTCACTTTCTGGACCCCCGTTTTCCCACCAGCAGTCTCTCATGCCTTTCTCCAGCTTAAGGACGGGTACACTGAAAGCACAGTGATAGCATTCCCCAGAAATGCGGCAGCACACAGTCTTGGGTTTGGAACAGTCAGACTGAAAATGAGCCTTTAGTTAATCATATATACGGTGCCAGGTTGGCCTGGGCAGCCATGAAAAATGACACCCTGGCGTCTTACTGGGATACATCAGGAATGCCTCCCTTGTCATATTGCTTCTCTACATCAGGAATCCCTTCCCATGCGTTTTGGTGTCTGGGACATAGCAGAATGTGGAATAAACAGGGGATTCAGATTTTACAGCATCTCATAATGGGGCAATGTTTACCAAACAAAGACCACTCAAACCTTTAGCAGATGTAAACACATTCTAGATGGGGGGGGGGGTTGGAAAAGGCTAGTGACCCACACAATAATCCTATTAGCCATAGTAACAGATAAGCATAGACAATAATGATATCAACCATAACAGTATTCATACATAACATAGATATCACAAACACAACACCCTGTGCCTAGAATTATAGCTACAGGATGACTTCAACATAAGAGAGGGGCAGGGAAACAAAATAAGACATCAGGCCTGCACCTCCCAAATGCATCTCTAGGTCCATGTACCCAAGTTCAAAGTGACTCTTGTCACACATCTCCCCCTTGTGCGGGAGACTAGCCTGGGAGAATAACCAGAACGGTTGCTCTCTAGGTTAGTCAGCATTTCAGTTTGTCCAGTTTCACCACCAAAGCAATGTCCATAAAGAAGAGTTACAGGAAATAAGTCATTCACCCAACTGACCCTGGCATCTCCCTTATGTTGTATCTGCCCCTGGAGAGAAGTGCCAACTGCACCATCTCCCAGTCCTTCCATCAGCTGCTGGAGACAATATTCGGTGGCCATTTTCTCCTCGGAAAAGAGTTGGGGATCTCGGTCAACTCCACAGCATCCTGTGAGCACATACGTCAAAACCATAGTCCCATCCACTGCTGCAGAGTGAATATCCTCCTGGGATTTGGGTGAGAGAACATTGATGCTTTGCTGCTTGTTCTTTATCTGGGGTTGCGGTGAGCTCCTCTGGCAATGTGAGGCTGTTCTCTCTCCAGAGATCCGGCACATCAGAATGAGGACAGAGGCCAGCTGCACTATGCCCCGATGCCAGCACGTCTCCTAAATCAATTGAGAGCTCTTCCGGTTTCTCGTCAAACCAAACGCTGCCAAGCATTCCACCAAATTGCTAGTGGGGACCTCATTCTCACCCGCCACTGCCAGACAATCCTCTTTCAGCAACACATCACTGTCCCCGAGGGTCACATTGGTGGAGACCACAGTCCCATACACGACTGCAGGACAAAGATCCTCCGCTGTACTGAGAAAGAGGCCAGAGACACTCTGCCCTAATGCCAGGTCTTCAGTTCAGGGTGTGGGGAGTTCATTAGGACTTGGAATATGGCAGCATCCTATAATCCTTTTCAAGCTCCCACTCTTTGGTGACCAAAAAATACAAATCGTTCTTTAGTTGTGGCATAGATCTAAACTTTCCGCCCTTTATTCTTGAATTTCCCACAGGGTGGGGTCCTCCTGACTGACTGACTGACATCCTCGAGGCGCTCCCATACTAGTCCTGTTATAGCCCTTTGGTGACTGGTCACTCCTCTGGCCTCAGTATCCCTGCTACGCATGCCACTATAGAGCATGGTTCTGGTTGTCCAGCTTGACCTCCCGCTGGACCAGCTACTCCAACTCGGACACCCATTCCTCCTGTGGCTGCTTTCCCAGCAATGGTATTCTCGCTGCCAGCTGGACCTCTGCTTGTTCCCGTGGAGTTGGGAGGTATCTGCTGCGTTGTGTCCTCTCCCACTAGACAGCTGTCTTCTAGAACTTTAAGTGGATGCAGTCCCTCAGCTCCAAGCATTCCTCCACAGAAATAGGTCTGATGAGTGTATCCCACAGTATTTCCCGGAATTCAGATGCCATAGCTGCTGTTCCATCCCAAAAGAATGTCCACAATAATAGGAAGCAAATCCCAACAGCTTCCAGTCAAAATAACAAATCTCCGCACCCTGACTAGGTCACATATGTTAATGTTGCTCCCTTGCCGACCCCCCGTTCTCCTACCAGCAGTCTTTCGTGCCTTTCTTCAGCCCTTAGCCGAAGCTTAAGGAGAGGGACACTGAAAGTAGGCTTGTGCACCGTTTTTTTTTTCCGTTCGGTTCGAATTTTCGGATGTTTAAACTTTTCGATTCGGCTCGTTTCGACCGATTTCTGTTTCGATTCGGTTCGGCTCGACTCGTTTTTCGTGTACATTTTTTTTTCGGAATATCGACCATTTTTCGTATTTTCGTGTCACTTAGCTCGTTTTTTGTATCGACTTTTCGTGATTTCGGAAATTTTCGTTTTTCGGAATTGTACATGTTTTTGGAATATCGACCATTTTTCGTATTTTCGTGTCACTTAGCTCGTTTTTTGTATCGACTTTTCGTGATTTCGGAAATTTTCGTTTTTCGGAATTGTACATGTTTTTGGAATATCGACCATTTTTCGTATTTTCGTGTCACTTAGCTCGTTTTTTGTATCGACTTTTCGTAATTTCGGAAATTTTCGTTTTTTCCTAACGTCTGTTCTCCTCGTTTCAAAGCAATAAATATCGATTTGACACATTTCAAGTCCATTCGAAAATTCCGAAAATATTTCGTTTCGGCTCGGAAAACTTTTCCGATCTGCCACTTTCGGATCTAAAAATTTTCGGAAAATCGGCCGCATCCGAAAACACGAATCGGGAAATTTCGTGAAAATTCCGAAATTCCGAAACCCGAAAAGCACATCCCTAACTGAAAGTGAAGTGATATCTTTCCCCCAGAAATGAGACAGCATTCAGATATAGGTGTTAGAACAGTCAGACTGGAACTTAGCCTTTAATGATTAATATATACAGTGCTAGCCGGAGGCCTACATAATAGTACCCCAAGTTTAAAGTGAATATCGTCACTCACATATATATAAATATATATATTTATTATTCTTTTTAAATACTGACTCTAAAGGAGAAGAATGAGTTATGTTGGAATAGGTACAAATAAATTGCGCCAATGTGGTACATTAATTTACAGTAACCTGCAACAACATTTGAGCCGAAAGTAGTTGTAATATTGCCAGGATCTGTCAAGCTGTTAGCTGGAGCCAATAGGCTGTCAGAGGCAGCCGACAGACGTAACAGGCCAGTTTTGATATGGCCTTGTAAAATATCTGGCAAGTACTTTACAATAGCTCTGGTTAAGTTTACACTGAGGTTGGAATAGAGCTCTTTAGACTGTCTATATTGTAACTATCTGACATTTGTGTCAATATCTTCATAGACTTCTGGGCATTAAAATTTCCTGAGTGATGGATTTTATGCCCTAAGGGGTAAATAAATGATTTTACTTTTCAGATTGGGTTCTTGCAAATGTGTAGACAGAGTAGGCATCAATATATCTTGTCAACCTTTAGGAATAGTTATGGTAGGCACTGTGAGTTCAGAATAGGTCAGTAATAATGTACAGAAAAAGCCAATGAAAGGCTTAGGAAAGGCGGTCAAATAAAGACACAATGGACCAACTCAATTAAAGTCTTCTATAACTTCCTACTCACAGAATAACCATAAACAAAATAGAAAAAGATTTTAAAGAAAATGAAACTTTACTATTTATTCTACAAAAACATATTTTTTTTTACAAAAAGTATTAGTACTGGCTATAAAACAGATTTATGGCAACCTTCAGTAGCTTAGTAAAGTTAAATATGAAGTAACTCAAACCAATCTGTGTTTGTGATTCTAGGTCTGAAAATTACGGTCTTTCTAGAATAATTAAAGAAGTGTGAGGAAAAATTAGACAGACACAATTAACCCTTTCTTCCAGAAACGGAAGATTCCCCAAAATGTCTCATGGGGTTATGATTTCTTTCAAGAAAAAAGAAGGTCTAAAAAGCTATTTACAAACTCGATACGGTGTTAGATGTATAGCAATGACCATATATCCTATTATGCCTTGTTAGAGGATAACAAGTCTCCACACGTCCGTAATCTGGTGGCTAATTATGTTTTCGTTTAGATGAGGCTGCAATTCATGCGAATAATGGAAAAGGAAAGTATTTTTTCTTATATTAAACTGGAAATTAGCAGCAAGACGTTGTTAATCCATTTTAGGTGTTTTGCACATCACGGTAACTAATGTCCCAGGTTATCAAAGTGGTGGAAATTATTTAAATTTAAAATCTCTTTTTTTATACATAAATTGAGCATGAGTGAGAATATAAATGAATAAGATACAGAGTTTAATCTTTTTATTTAAAACCAAATGCAAACTCTAGGGGCTAGATTAATGTGGTCAAAACACACCCTCATTGTTTCCTATCTAACCACATAAAAACTCGTAAATACACTGTATGACAATAATCACTGTCTTTACTGCTAAGGTTCAACTTTTTCTATTCCTAATAATTTATATTCGACACAGAACTGGTTTATGAAAAAAAATGTTCTTGTATAAAATACTTACATCAATAAAATATGTTCCACCACGGTGATGACAGGAACCTATGTGTGTCGTATTCAATGTGTTTATTGGACAATTGTTAATGCAGGTGACTTCATGGCAATCATTTCTGCTCTATATTTATTGACTGTATTTTACTAAAGAATATATCTTTTTGGAGTAAGCCGATTCATCATAGGAAGTAAATCCTATTAAAATGTTCGTTCCCCCAGAAAAAAGAAAAATCAAGGTAAAGTAAATTTTAATTTGCAATCAATAAATTAGTCTTTCTAAAGAAATACATTTTAAGAAACAACCTTTTTCAGAAAAGGAAAAAACCACAGTAATGAAAGGATCTGAAAAAAATGTAAGTGTTGTGTGTGAAATAATGTTTTAGCACGATTGTAAAATTTGAACGTACCTTGAATTGATTTTTCATACTCTATATCTGCCTGAAGAGGGAGACAGATGACTTGTAAAGAACCAGAAGCTATACACATGAAAGAAAAATCCTATTACTGTGTTAAATGATCTAGTAATATGTTGTGTATGTCAGCAGGTGGATTCCGATGACCTATAAATAACCAGAGAATTTACAATTGTCTGAATTATAATTGCATTGCAGCTAATTCATCTATATGTGCATTTATGACAAAATGCAATGACATATATTATTGTTAGTTGCTATTTGGTTTATTAAAATTTAATCATAAAAAGAAAATGCTGTAAATGTAAATCAAAGAAAATGATGTACTGTTTTTTTAAAGGCGTTAAATGATTTTTCTTAGACAATATATATGTTAAATATCAGTTGAATGTTAACTGAAGTTTTAAAAAAATATTACATACAGGTCAAGGCATTTGGTGAAAATATACTAAAATGATGATACAGTGATTGCCCAAAATACTGTAACCATTTAAAGCATGTGTTCTAATAATAATGATTTTCTACAGTACTCATCACAGATAGACGCTACTGTATTTAAAATTGGCCATAACACCAACCTGGGCAAAATTCTGTAATTTGGTGCTCATGGTTCACATTTTGTCAATTATTTTTTTAGCCTCTCCACTACCAAGTTGTTTTCCATAAAACCACTGCAAAGACCAGTGGGTTTATGAAAAACAACTTCTCATTGCACCAGTGGCATCACAAGGGGGGGCGGAGGTGCAGCCCACACCGGGTGACAC
The DNA here is from genome assembly GCA_009667805.1 of Leptobrachium leishanense. NCBI lineage: Eukaryota > Metazoa > Chordata > Amphibia > Anura > Megophryidae > Leptobrachium > Leptobrachium leishanense. The sequence goes on along the minus strand of CM019067.1, from coordinate 177,976,869 downwards.
CACCCCCTAGGGTGACACCCTAAAAAAAAATATATTATTATTTTTTTTTTACACAAAAATATTTTCCAGGAAGGATACATTGAGATTTCTCTCATTTTCAAGTATGTCCTGGGTAGGCAAGGCCTAGGCTGGCACTTTCCAGGGGGCGGCAAAAAGACCACCACTAAAGGGGATATTCACAGAGCACCGAAATGACGCAGACATTTCAGTGTTCTGTTGTTCCCCGCACTTTGGGGAATCAAATTTCCCCGGTGAATTCACCACAGGGTCACTGAAGTGCAGGGAATCAGCCACCGAATGCTGCTGCAAACCTGTCGCCTGCTGTTTTCAAAAAAACTACTGAACGAAAATGTCTGGAATTAACATATAAGATCCTATGAATGATAATAAAAAGGTCTGTTACAGGAAAAAGAAAAAATATTAAAAAAAATTGGAGTTTTTTTAAAAAAAATGCCTAAAAGATACAAAAAAAATAATAATAAGGAGACTTTTTACTACAGGTTAAAGGAATAAACGGTTTATTAGATACTGGATTAAAACGGGAATATTTTTAACATTGAAACCTATGGTGTTTACCTGAATAAACCTGCCAAATGAAAACACCGAACTTCAGGACATTTCTTTGCTGTTCGGTGTCTCTGAACAGATCAACCATTACTTCTCTATAGGGGATTTCACTGCCTTCGAACAGGCACCCTACTTGCTGGCAGTTCGCCAAAATGTGTGTGAGCATATGAGAGAGCTCCACAGCAATAAACAGTAAATAAAGCAGTAATGTGCGCTGTGTTTTACGAGCATCCAGTGTTTTATGGGAGTACTGACTTATGAGTAAGAGTAGTTAAAAAAAATCCTGTAAAACTCAGGGGGGGGGGGTGACACCCTAAGTTACCGCACCGGGTGACACTAACCCTAGTGACGCCACTGCATTGCACAAAGTGTAAAGATTAATATACCCTTCATTAAATCAATTTTGATACAGGGTGCTAATTTGACAGAGAGAGGACTCCTCCTGCTGGCCGAAAGCATTACTACATGTATAATAATACTGATAAACAAACTGTTCAAACATCTTAAGCTTGTCAAGGTGCTGGAAATTTGAGCGCACATTCTAGAGTCATTTGCAAATAAACTGTGTTTGCAGGAAAATAAATTCCTTTGCATTAATCTATAACCAGATCAAGTTTATTTGATGATGGGCTTTGGAACATCAAATATACTTGAACATAGCAGCGAAGGGATATATACCTATAGTTCTCTTAAATCAACTACTGTAAAATGGTTCCATGTTGGTTTTAAATGGTCGATTTTCCTAAATGTTTCATTGCAATCAATCGGCACATGTGCTCGGATCTATGATTTACAAGATTGAAGGCGGATCATATGTGCCTTTCATTATGTTTTATGTTTCTGTATACTTAATAGCCAAAGTTACCACTATTTATGTCAACCCAAGTCCATTAATGTGGTTTGAAGACATACAAATATGTGCCAACATATCATTCCTCAAATCCTAAACCCAATGTAGCGTGAAATGTAAAATTGTGTGCTTCCTGTAGTTGTTAGAAATGTTTCAAAGAATAGAGATCTTTACAAGGGATACTTTATTTTCATTTAATTAAAAATGTACATGTTCCAGAAGTAATTCACAAAACTTACTCATTTTCCCCATGATTTAATAATATATAAAATCTGGAAATCAGAATATGTATTAATTCAGCATTTATCAAGTCCATTAAACAAAAACTGACAGTTCTTATAGTTTTTACCTCTGAATCATAAGTTTTCTGCATTCTTCCACATGAATTTATGGGAGCAATCTATAAGTTTATAGACAATGTATATTTCATAATATCAGTTATACTCAGTAATAGGTTTCTGGTCGGATAAACACAAATATTTAGGTTTTTATTGCTGAAGTTAATATTTTTGTCAACAGATCTCCTTGAATCTAACTTGACTGTCCATTTTACCTATTACATCCTGCTGCATTGTGCTGCACACTGCCCAGGGAATTATCCACAGATCAGGCACCCAAAATATTAATTTGGCTTAAATATTTTTTGCTATCTACATATTATTAAATAATCATATGCACAATGTGATAAAATGTTGTCAGTTTACAAATAGATCAATTTATTGAAGCCGTTTTGTTTTCCATCCACATGTAATGTTGAGTATTTCTTGATTTTATTACATAAAGAAGCTTATGGACACCCAGTGATAAATTCCTTCCAGATGTTGGTTTATTACATAAAGAAGCTAATGGACATTAAATAATAATTCCCCAAAAAACCTCTTCTTACACCTCAACAATTTTAAAATGCAAATTATTGTATTCGCTAAAATTGTGTTCTAATTTGAAATGTTAAGTAGACAATATTTCAGATCTTTTATTTTTTTTTATATATATATATATATATATATATAAAGTAAATTCGATAGGCCGTGGTAGTCCAGACCTGAGGAAGAGAGGTTATACTCTCGAAAGCTTGTCTTTTAAATGTAACGTTAGTCCAATAAAAAAGGTATCTCTACGTACTGCTATACTCGTGATATATATATATATAAAACACCAACAGCAACCTTTTGCTGTTTTGTATTTTATATATTTATATATACATATAAAACAGTCCACCTCCTCAGCACTCACGCTCTGGGAATGTCTTCAAGGGGTGCTGTGGTGCAAAAAATTCTCAAAAGTATAATATAATGACCAGGCACTCCGTGAGTGCTCCTTGCCTGGTCATTATATATACATATGTCCAAATAATATGTCCAAGTAAGTCCACAGCTCAGAGATTAATACGCAAAAATCTCAGTCAATTTTATTTATATCGACGTTTCAGTACTGGAGGACATTTATCAAGACATGACCTGATAAAAGCCCTCCTGGACTGAAACGTTGATATAAATAAAAAAATGAAGTGAGATTTTTGCATATTAATCACTGAGTCTCGGATTTATTTGGATTTTTTATTGAATATGTGGATCTGAGTCTGGCACCAGAGTCACACAATCTGAAGTAAGGAACTGTGGAGAACGGAGGATAATAATAAGAAAGAAATAATTTTTTGAGAGTCTTCGTGTGCATCTGGATGTCGTTTGTATATAAATATATATATACAGTATATATATATAGATTCTATAACCCATAGTAGTGTAGTTTGGATAAACGGTGTTAGGTTAGTCCAGATGCCAAAATCACCAGAGTATGGCAGCACATAGTGATACCTTTTTTTATTGGATCAACGTTACATGTAAAAGACAGGCTTTCAAGAGTATAACCTCTCTTCTTCAGGCCTGGAAGATATCCATTAGTCCAATAAAAAATAAAAAAACTGCTATACTCTGGTGACTATACTATATAACATAACACACTCCTAAAAGTTTAGTTCTCTTGTCATTTTAAAGTATATGACAAGCACTGAACCATTATCTATTCAAAGGATTAGCACAACGCTGTCCATCCAAATGAGTGGCAAGGACCTACAAACATGATAGCATTATAGACTGAGTGGGTTCTGCAGATTTCAGTAGCTAAATTCTTCCTTGGGGAATTAGGATGCATCCATTAAACATTCTTTATCTTAGGAAATATATTATTTCCCATCAAAAACATTCATTTTTAATTTTTCAAAATGCCTGCATGCTCAAAAATAAATACCCTCAACACAACTGTGAAACCCCATATTCATCAATAAAACTGTAAGAAAACTTCTCTCTTCTTTTTGCAGTTTCTTTTGGTGAATATGAATAAATTCCAATGGATTCAGCTTTACACCGGGCCTTCATCTCCTTGAAAACGTCAGGAAATTTTGTGTCCGTCGAGGTTCACTGCTTGACTAAGGAGTTGGATAGAGCCACCATATTCTGCTATGTGCTTTTCATTGGAAGTAAATAATAAATTGGCAATAGTTTGTAGAATGTCAAGTGTGTTGGTGAATGGTCATCCTTTATAAGAATGAAAGAGAAACTTGTTCAACAGAAGAAAGGATTTTCTTTTTTTTAAATTGAAATGAATTATTGGGTATAAAATGATGTAAAATCTGTAGGTGGAATGGAATGGAATCTGTGTCTTTAAAAAACATTCAGGTGATATTTTTTTTGTTATTTTTAGTTGTATTTATTTATTTATTTTCATTTTAGTACATTAGGTGAATCATGTCAAAATGTCAATCTGGCCCACACTATATGATGTATACTAAACAATGTCTGCTATACAATTGAATAACGATGTGCCATTCGGCCTCCATCTCAAAGGCGAACAAGTTTGCCATTGTATGCGATACCAGTCATAGAATGTCTTTCTGTTTGTTAATTCTTTCTCATTTTCCCTTAGCAACACTTCCATTTAATGTATTTAGTGTGATGGTGTAAAGTATTCTGCCAATATGTTATATTGGTTAGATGTGGTGTTTTATAGCTGAAGGTTGAGAAGGAGAGCTCTATGCAAAACCTGCTTTTGTTGGGAAATATGAACCTCATCAGTACGTGTTTACAAAGACAATCCAGCTAAGATGGAAATATAGAAATCTACATATATGTATATATACACATATATATATATATATATATATATGTGTATACCTACATATGTGTGCGTGTAACAAGTGCAAAACAATTGTCCCAACAAATAGATATCTAAACATTTAGTTACAGGAGTGATTTTGACTTTCTTTTTTAACTTCTAGTGCTGTTTTAAGCACATTTTAGCCCATTTCTGCTACTGTGAGACTTGTCAATGAGGGTGTTTTGTTTTTAAGACTCAGTATTGTAAATGTCATTACTTCTTTTTGACATGTTCTATTATTTTTGTAAATCTGGTGCTGTTTTTTTTGTTATTGTTTACTTTTATTTTTTGTTCTAGTGCAGAGATTGACATTTGGCAACCCAGCAATTTGATAGAAACTCACTGAAAGACTCAAAATCGTTTCAATGAAATGAGCTGTCCACAAAGCTTGTATTTTTTGGTTTACAATATATTGGCAAGGTAGCACTATTGCAACATTTTACACAAAAATGGAATTTATATATGCATCTGAGATCAATTAAAGCAACTAGATAACAGTCAATGGGCTTCTCTTTATTCTTCTCTAAAAGGCAGATAAAGCTAAATATAATTGAGTGTATTTTAGAAAAAAAAGCTTACTAATAAAAAATGAAAAAATATTTCCTTAATTTTCTTGAATAAATTCCCAACTTGTGGTATTACCCATCGACGTAATACTGCCTGCTTCTGTTCTGAACTGGAACCGATTTTTGTGGTCATACTATTCAGAGTTGTTTGAATTAACATTCTTTTCCATCACAGCATTGGAAGACATAGATTGATACTTTGGAGGATAAATATGCTGCCTTAGAAGTAGATGCATTGATTTGGCAATCACAAGTGTGTTTTTTCAATAAAAAGGGCAGACTGAGCTGATAGACCTTGTTCTATAATCGACATTATTCAATTTGGACCAGTATTGTCATATCAATTCACTCTATTCCTTCAGTTATTTAAAATTAGAGAGGTGCAATTTGTTTCGTTACGAATTAAAATTCAGACGAAATTCACCATTTTCGTGTTTTGAGAGCATTTCCGAAAACGAAATATCGACCATCCGAAATTTCGGATTGATTCGATGATTCGGATCATTTCGGCGATCTGGATCATTTTGGGTGATTCGGATCAGTTGGTGTTTCGCTTTTTTTATAAGTTATTTTGTTTTTTATTGCTTATTTAGGAATGGGAACTAGATTACTACCAATAGAATTAAAGTTTCTTTACTTATTTATTCTTTTAGGATTTTTTAGACATTTTTTGGGTGAAATTTTAGGGTTCCTAACTTTTTTTTAAAGAAACAGGGCTTTTTAACCCATAGGTTTCAATGCAGCATATGAATCCGCACAATGCCGGGCAGCGCCTCTCTGCAGTATAAGCAATGCAGCTTATGAATCCGCACACTGACGGGAACTTCCCAGCAGTGTGTGGATTCATATGCTGCATTAATTATAACTCATAAAAAACAAAAAAACTAATTGATCAAAAAATAAATCGATCCGAATCAATGAATCGATCTCCAGAGAGGTGCGGATTTATATGCTGCATTAATTATACTGCAGAGAAGCACTTCCCAGTAGTGTGCGGATTCATATGCTGTATTGAAACCTATGGGTTAAAAAGCCTTTTTTCTTTAAAACCAGTTGGGAAACCTAAAATTTCACCCATAAAATGCCTAAAAAAACACTAAAAGAATTATTAAGTAAAGAAACTTTCATTCTATTGGTAGTAATTTACTTCCCAGTCTTAAATAAGCAATAAAAAATGAAATAACTTATAAAAAAGCAAAAAACCAACTGATCCAGATCACCCGAAATGAACTGGATTGCCTAAATGATCGGGGTCGCCGAATCGATCCAAATCACCGAATCGAAATGATCCAAAACAAAAGAAAAACTGTCCGAAATGATCTGAAACGAAAAAAAAATACCCGAAAAAAAACTGATATAAATTTTGGTTTGTTTTCATAAAAAGAAAAAAATTACAAAGACTAGAAAAACCAGATATAAGTAGTATATATCTAGTTACAGTCACTAGAGGTCACTTAGGAAGTAAGTTATCTCACTAAAGAATTTAGGGAGGCAGTGAGAGCCTAAACTTAACATCACTTCACCATGAATTTTGTAGACCTTGCCATTGGGATGATTGACTACCAAGATAGGAGCTGTTTCAACATTTATATGTGAGGTGTAAATTGCAAAATAACTGCAAGATTTATTAAAGATAATAATGAGCTGCGTCTTTTACAGAATTAAACACGGTATAGTTAAAGTACATGGTTAAGTCATATAGCAATAACCGTATGATTTATCATGCAAACGATATAGCAAAACTGGCATTAGAGAAGTGTACAGAATGGTTTAATAATACCAAGAAAAACATCATGGTTGTCCATCCTGGGATCTCACGACCCAAGAGAGATCACCAACACTCACCATGGGCTTACAAAATAACTCATAAGCCCACCGGTGAGTCTCAACAGCTTTGATATTGCTTGATCTTATATTTCTAGTCATTTTCTATTCATGTTTGCCTATTCCTAACAAAAATTATTTTATATATTTTTTCTGTGTTAAAGTATCATATGATTCATCTGCAATCTGCTTTTCCTACTTTCACTGGTCAATATCAGGATCTGCCTCAAACTCACTGCACTGTATATGAGGGGGAGCTCCAACATCTCTCAGACTTTGTTGCAGCAAGCTCCATAATAAAGACTTAGGATCAATAGCCATAGATGCGGAAGCAAAAAAAATCAATGCAGGAAGACACACTTAGTTTCCAGGGTGCACTAGTGCCACCTGATTTATTGTCACAGAGAGCAAATAGACAAAACATTTTGAGGAACACTCCTTTCTCAATGCAAAGTGCTCAGAGTCCATTCATCAGTAGAATGTGAACATTGCATTGAGAAAGAGACAACATTTCAGGGAAACCTATCTGTTCCTACTTTAAACCTTTGTTTTTGACCCTGTTCGTCCAATGGGGAGTCCCAGGTAGGCCTCCCCAATATGGTTTTAGTGAATTAAATTTTTTTCAATCTACAACCTACCTATGACATCTTGAAAATTATCCTAAATGTAGCATGAAGCTTTAGGCCCCGTTCACACATGGGTGTTTTACAGCGCTTTCCTACGTGCTCAAAAACGCCCAAGCACGGAAATCCCATGATTTCCTATGGGGCCCGTTCACACCTGTAACGCGCTGTAAAACGTCCTACGCCCAAAGAAGTACAGGGCGTATTGCAGCGCGTTCACACAGCAGTCTATGGCCGTGAATGTGCTACAATGCGCGTTCACGTGTTTTTTATGTTTGCGCGATCCGCGCGTCAAAAAACACATGTATTGCGCTCGTCAAAAACGTGTGTATTGCGCTCGTCAAAAAATACGTGTATTGCGCGCGTACAAAAACCGCACAGGTGTGAACCCAGCCTTAGTGAACCTAGTCCATTAATGCAATTCAAAAAAAAGTTTATAAATAAATATTTCCAAAGATATAGAATCTCCATCACTTTTATCAATCACTGTTGCTTTATTAATCTAAATGGTTAATTATCTGGAAACCTTTCTATGTCCACCTCTCTTAAAAGTTGGAGTTGGACAAATGTTACGCACCCTGACTTCTGCCAGCTGAGGATGCTGCAAAGACCTCTTCATTATGTGCACAATAAGATCTAATTCACATGACTAACATTCTGAGTACTGCATCTCTGCACATTAGACTCTGCGAGTATAAATATCAGGGTTATCCAAAGATATTCAAAAAAGTCACCGCACGTTCGGTTACTTTTCATTCCCTGCACTTCGGGGCCATTCGGCGATCCTAGTTCGCTGACCCTGCGGTGTATTCAGCTGCAGGGCCCCCATAGTGCAGGGAAAATTTGCCACAAACACGCCGAACACTCACCGCAAAACCTGCCAAACACTAACCGAACACTCACCGAACACCGAAACCCGCAGAAACACCTGGATTAACCCCGCCAAACACACCGAAAAAATCCGAGTAGCCGCCGATCACAGCGCAGAGCAGCCACCGGAAAAAGCCGACACGCAGACGAACGAGGTGGGGAAAAAAAATGTACGCTTGAAAGTTTGAAATTTGAAACGCTGTTTGCAAAAAAACTACTGAAAGAAAATGTCTGGAATTTACACATAAGATCCAATGAATGATAATAAAAGGGCTGTTACAGAAAAAAGAAAAAACGATTTGAAAAAAATGGAAAAAAGTTTGCCAAAAAAATCCCACAAAGTGCCTAAAAGATACTAAAAACTCTATAAATAAAGAGACTTTTTACTGCAGAATATAATAATAAACGGCTTATTAGATATTGAATTAAAAAGGGAATATTTTTAACATTGAAGCCTATAGGATTCGCCTGAATAAACCTGACGAATTAAACCATCGAACAGCAGGGCATTTCGGCAACTTTTCTATGCTGTTTGGTGTCTCTGAATAGACGAAGCATTGCTTCTCCATGGGGATTTCACTGCCCTCGAACAGGCACCGTATGTGCAGGCAATTCTCCAACATTGGCGAACTGCCTGCTCTCTGGATAGCCAGGAAAGGTAACCGTACGCTGAATTTCACTGTTCGGTTACCTTTCGGGGCCAGATCGGCTCTTTGAATAACCCTGTATGTGTATTTTTTTACTTTAATTTATGTATTGACAGCTATGTGCAGCAGTGTACTTCATTAGTATAAACTCCTTTATTGCAGGTTCTTTTTTATGTTGATATGATATTTCTGTATTTATCTTGTAACTAGGGCTGCAAATAACAATTATTTTCATAATCGATTAGTTGACAGATTATTTTTTTCGATTTGTCAATCGCAAAAAAAATTCTTAAAGGAACACTATGTAGAAATCAACCCCTCCCTCCTTTTTTTCTTACGCACTTTGCATAGTGTACGCAACTTTCGTATGTACATATACAAATTGCATATCTTGCAAACTTTTCACAAAAGTGACATCACTGACATCACTGGTAAGGCCCGTGTCAGACGAACGCAGTGATCACGTCTGTGTTGACACACAGTTTAACGTCCATCGTAGCATAGAATCATGATCAATAGAGACCCACACACTAAGTGCGTCTGCACCAAACAGAGCACACACAACACACGTGGCAAACGGACGCAAGTTAGCCAAGAACATAAAACCACTAGAATGAACCCGCAGAGTGTGCGTAGCGTTGTGTGTGTGTGATGGAACGAAGTCAGACGGACTGCATTTGCGACGTCCAGCACCTTGACACACAAAATGGCTTTTCTTATCACGTATAAATTTTTATCATTTTTCATATTAATTATGTTTCCCATAGTTCCCTTATTTTTCCTACGTCCGTCAAGAAAAACGGATCGTGTGGTGTCTACAGTATCTTCCGTCAGGATGTCTGTCCGTTCTGCACACACACACAGTGCGCTCAGAATGCGCTCGTCTGACATTAGTCTTAGAGTGATGGATTGAGGCAGCGTGTGCAACACAAGCACACATCTGCTTTCTCCCTGAATGAAGGCTGCTACTAGCACTCTGAATGACCTAGTGTTGGCATGCAAAGGGGGGGGGGATTACACACAGCCTGACCACTTTAATAAACTAAAGTGGTCTTGGTCTAAAGAGTGTCCCTTTAAAATAAGTTTATGAACAAACTAATTGGGAAGGGACCAGAATTGGGAGGGAGCAAATTTGGGCACAGGACTTTATCCGAGTGTGGAAGACAGTGTGGGGGAAGGGACAAGATCAAAGGGAGGGATGGTAGATGCAGACCGGAAAGTGAAAGGAAGGGAGGATAGGGTGGTGACACAGGACTCCAGTTCCAAGGAAGGATAAAACACCAGTGGTACAGCTCCTCCACCCAGTGTGTGCTATACACAAATTGATAATGTAAATAGTTGTCGGCTATTCTCATTATCGATTAGTTGTCGATTTATTGATTAGTTGTTCCAGACCTACATGTAGCCACTACAAATAAATAACATGAATTGAGCAAAATTAGGACTATGTAAGCAGATCCCTATTAGAGAAGGAGATAGTTGAATCATTATGATTGGACATATCATGAACATCAACTTCTAACATAATAATTATGTCCTTAGTCACATTCATAGTGCATGTTCAGTTTTAATATACACAGTGACAGGACGTACAGTTACCTCTGTAAGCCATCTGTGAAACAGTACTAGATTACCTTTAGATACTGATGCTACTATTATATATGAAACGAGTGGGCTTTCAACAACTTCGTGCCATAAACCGATTTTAAACAACAAAGCTTTAACTTACATTAGAGGTGTGCCTTTCGTTAAATTCCAAATCAAAATTGGGACGAAGGGCTTCCAAAATACGTATCTGTTCCGTCTGAAACGGAACGAAAACTGGCCAAAACCGAATCGATTTGGACCGAAACAGAACGAAAACAAAACTATATAAAACAAATTGATTTAATTTTTACTGATCATTTCCTTATATCGTTTCACTTAGACTCGATTCCCCATATAGAAGTAATGGTTAATCTATTCAGAGAACACCAAACAGCACCAAAATGTCAGTGACATGTTCTGATAATCGGTGGTTTGACAGCTTTAAATGGGCAAATCCCATAGGTTTAAATGTAAAAAATAAGACAATAATAAAGAAAAGCTGAATGAAACAGGAGAGACAAGGACAATGGATACTTAATAAACAGAGTATAACTGAGAAGACTGAGGGGAAAAATGGGAAACTAAATAGGTACTAAATATATAGAAAGACAGACCAGGGAACTAGGCTAATAAGGCACTAAACAGACAGAGCCAGGGAACAAGGATAAACTAATAACAGGTACTGGATACACGAGTAGACAGACAGAACCAGGGAACCAGATTAGATAATAACAAAACACAAGATATAAGAATAAGCTTAAACAGAAGCAGTAGACATAGACAGAACCAGGGACCTAGGATAACTAATAATGAAGGCAAAGAATACAGCAAAATATAAGAAGAATAAGGAAGAAGGCTTTAAACAGAGCGAGGTTCCAGTAGCGAGGTATCAATATGGGATATAGCAGAAGAGTAGTCTGGGTATATAAGCAGGGTTCGCCAATGATTAATCAATATCTCAGCAAGGTTCAGTAATAAGATTCAGCATGTATGTGGTTAAGTATTCAGCAGAGTTTGGCAGCAAACGTAATAAGTATAGGGATCCAACAGAGGCAAGTCCAGGAGTACAAAGCAGGGGTTCAGCAGCAGGTAGTCAGTAGAAGTTCAATAATGTCAGGAGCTTTACAGAGGAGGCTTATTGCAGCTTCAGGAACTGAATGGCGTCAGGAACTGAATGAACAGGTAGGTCAGCAAGCAGTGCAAAAGCAAAGCATTGTGGGTGCTTTGCTTCTTTCTAGGAGATTCATGCTTCTTGATGAGGAGCACCTGCACCTCTTGCAGGCTAGGAAAAGAACTGAAGGTATGGAGGGTGGATTGATGAAGGTTTGTTTTTCCTATGGTGCCAGCGACTGGATATGTGACAACTGTTTACATTTATTCTTTTCATTTGCAGCAAAAAGTATTTTTATTAGGCATTATTCGGGATATAAATACCAGTCAAACAAAATAAAATACAGCTGGGGCTATAATAAAAATACCAGTCGGTACCTACATAAAATGTAGCTGGTACTATGATAAAAACACCAGCCGGTACCAAAATAAAATACAGCCAGTACTACAATGAAAATAGCAGCCAGTAATAATATACCAGCGGTACCAAAATAAAAATACCAGCTGGTATTACAATAAAAATAACAGTCAGTAATAAAATACCAGCAGGTACCTACATGAAATACAGTCGGTACTAAAATGAAAATAGCAGCCAGTATTAAAATACCAGCCGGTACTACAATAAAAATAACAGCCATACAAAATAACATACAGCCGGTACTACAATAAAAATACCAGCCATATAAAATTATCCCTTAGGTTCCAATGTAAAAAATATTCCCTGTTTTTATTAAATATTTATTCAACCGTTCATTCTTTTCACTTGTAGCAAAAAGTCTCTTTATTAGGAGGATTTTTTAAGCATTTTTTCGGGATTATTTTGGTGACATTTTTGGATTCCTAACTTATTTTAAAACAAGGATTTTCTTTCTTTGCCAAACGCAGCAGTTTTTTTTTCTTTCCTTCAGTCTGGCTGCATTCGGAGGGGGTTTTCTATCATGCTGAAACCTATTCAATACCAAGGACAGCAGCTATTCTCGGTGCTGAAACCTATTCAGTACCAAGGACAGCAGCCCCACGGGAGAGATTAGGCATCTTTTTTTTTTTTTTACATTAATCTAAGTAATTTTAATTCATCCGCTTTACATTCCAAAATGACTAATACAAACAAAATACGAAATAATAACAAAATACGAAATAAAAACGAAATCCAAAATAACTAATAAAAACGAAATACGAATTGGTCCGGAAAACGAATTACCACTAGAAACAAAATAACGAATCAATCCGAAATACGAATTAATGATAGTCCGAACTAGCAAATCAATACAAAATACGAATCATGGTAACATAACGAATGCACGGAAACAAATTTAAAAACAGAACGAACGGATCCGAAACAATTTTTTTTCATTGTGCACATGTCTAATTTCTAACGTATAAACTTCTGAAGACAATCACTACCCCAAGCATCAATAGATTTTGTGTTCTGACAATTTATTTTGAGAAAAAAAGTGTAAATATATGTCATTCAGGTCTATGTTTCTCTTATTTGTTTGCTTTTTGATTTTCTGCAAATGTAAGGAATTTCTATTAAACACCACATAAAGACATTTCAAAAATATAAATTTTATCTGAGATCTCTTAGCATTTAATAAAGATCAGATATTTCAGAGAAACATTGTCACGATTGTCTTGAATGCAAATTTTACTTTACTAAATACTATCAGGTCTATTCAAAGAAAGGTGAAAATCTGGAGAATTGGCAGGAGAAGAAAACAATTGAGACCAAATAGCCGATTTGGAAAGTGAGATAAATGGGAGAATATTTCTGGTTTGACCTAGAATTTTCACTTCTCCAGTCATTCTCCTGAGTTTCACCTTTCTTTGAATAGACCTGTATGCCTTTACATGTAAAACTAGGGCAATTTAGGTATAAGAAGAAAAACACTCATTTGTTTTCATCAATTGTTCAAAAACATAAAATGTTATATACAACTATCTTTTTGATTAGCTTTTCCTGAAAACATAGGTTTAGGTGTTCGATTATGTGGTACCTTGTTACTGATCTAAATGATAAATCAACACCATATATCCACTCTCATATTACATAGTTACATAGTTTGAAAAAAAGGCGTATGTAAAACGAGTTTAGCCTTTCCTACATCACCTACTGCTGTCGATCCAAGACAAAAATCCAAGTCTGAGGTTTTCGACAATATGCAACACACTTACTGAGAAAAAACATTCCTTCTTGAATCCAGGATGGTGGTCAGATTTCTCCCTGGATCAAGCATCTTTAACGCACATATTAACTATTACAACCCTTAATATTCTGTTTTTGCAGGAAGTCATCCAGCCGTAGTTTAAAAGTCTATACAGACTCTGACCCAACCACCTCAACAGGCAGAGAATTCCACAGCTTTATTGTTCTCACTGTAAAATAACCCTTCCTTGGCTGAATTTCCTTTCAGCCAGTCTAAATGCGTGACCTTGTGTCCTGTGTATAGTCCTATATAATGGCCCCGTATATATTTATATAAAGTTATCAGATCCCCTCTAAGGCGCCGTTTCTCTAAACTAAACAGGTTGAAGCTTGTTAGCCTTACTTAAATCTAACATTCCCTTTATTAATTTAGTTGCACTTTTTCTAGCGCTATGATATCCTTTCTTAAGACAGGTGCTCAAAATTGCACGGCATATTCAAGGTGCGGTCTTACCATTGATTTATAAAGTGGCAAAATTATGTTTTCATCCCAAGAGTGAACTCCCCTTTTAATACATACCTTGCTGGCCTTGGTGACTGCTGTTTGACATTGGGAAGCGTTGCTGAGTTTAGAGTCTATGATTATTCCCAAATCCTTCTCCTGCTTTGATTTCCCTAACTCTGTACAATATAGGGTATATTAACCCCTACACGCCACCGTGAATGCTATGCCGTCCCTGTTGTCGGCGGGCCTCTAAACTGCCAAGCAGCATAGCAAGCCCTGAGAAATGGCCCACCTCCCTTCTCTGCAGCTGATTGACTTCAGTGGCTGCAGTGGGGCTGCCTGAATTTAGGCAGTCCCACTGCAGCCAATGACGGTGATTGGCCACAGGGAAGGGAGACGGCCCGCAGTGGTTTCCAAAGCGCCACGGGGCATGCTATGCCCCCCCACCCTGCGGGGTTCTGGGCCTCCTGCCTCCCTGCGTTGCCCCATCAGCAAGGGCTAATGACCATTGGTATGCAGGATGGCCAGCCTTTAACTGGATTACTCCAAAAACTCGAGTTTTCAGAGTCTTCAGGACATATATTTTACTTAACTTCCTAACAGGATCTCCACTATTCCGACATTGCTCCTGGCACTGCATTGTGCCTTGGAACAGCATTGTAGGACACACTGGGACATGATGCGCAGCTCCACATTGGGACGTGTTGCACAGGGCCAACAAGAAACATGCTGGCTCTGCTCAATATGTCCCTCGCAAGCACTGTGCAGCGTGTTTCTTGCTGGCACTGCTGCAGCATATGCCTTGGGTTCCCTTGCTGCATCTCAAATTCCAGTTTTGGAATCCTGGTCCAAAAAAATGTAAAACTTTAAAACTCAGAATGCTCAGTGTCCTGAACATACTGTATTTGGGTTGTTCAACCTATATTTCTTATCCTTAACTAGTTACTTATTTCCTTATAAATTTTTTAATATTCCTCAAAAATGAATAAAAGAGTTTCATGTGGCCAATGGTTATGACCATATCCTTGTCTTCGTATTTATTAATTCACAAACAACCACAATCACCTTCCTGCTGAAATATTATTAGATAAACTTCTATTTAATCACAGCTTGTAATTGTGAATGATCAATTATTTATTTCTGCAATTTATCGCAGCCTACTGCTATGTATGTCCAACAATTTCCTTGTGCATAGTAGTTTGACATACCAATGGTCAGAAATTAAAGTGTTACATTGTGTTACTAAAGGCTATTTACTGCACTTAGTAACTAGACGGTGCTAGTTCGTTGGTCAACAACATAATACATGAATGAATACTGGTTCTAGACATATGGCATCAAAAGGTAAGTGGTAGAAGTGAAGAATATAATAATAGGATAATGTGTAATTTCCCAACAAGACAATGATATGTCGTCTTACTCTTTCTATATATATACACATAGATCCGCTTTCTGGAAAAGATAATGGTTTTAATTAAAGCAATCATCTGAATGATTATGATCCTTAACGAGCTGAGCATTTTCCTACACTTTATTATAATATTAAAATTAATTATTTATCTTGTTTCACTAATTTGAAATCAAACCGGGTAATTGATTATAAAACAATCCTCACTGGTTACATATCACTGTTAATATAGCACAAATATTACTTAACAGATATATTCAGTTGCTCTGATCCTATTTAGTGTGGGCAACACAAGAAAAATGAGTGCAAAGAGAGCAGAGTAAATTTTTGGAGTTTCTTGAAACCCGTACCAGAAATACACAAGTAAAGAAGTGAACAGTGAAAGAAATGAAGAAGAAAAAAATAGTAAAAATAAAGAGTCCTTGTAATGAGAAAAACTGATTGCTTCTTGCTTTGTTTATTACTTACTATGTATAGGTATTAAAAAGCACAATAAGGATTTTTAGACTAAGATCCTTTTCATTTATAGAGCAACATCCTGTCTTTAACCCCATATGTGGAAACACGTTACAAACACACACATATAAAACTAAAGAAGATTGAAAAATATTACTGTATGTTTGAAAGTTCCCTATTACATCAAATTCATGCCATCGGAAGGTAAACCTGTTTGTAAACGTGTTTCTCTTTTATGCTCAAAGGCTTGTCTTCTAGGAAATGTATCCAGGATGAAATCTATCTTGATAGATAGTTCTCACACATACAGGGCTATTCAGAGAGAGGTGAAAACCTTGAGAATTGCCAGGAGAATGAACAATCTAGACCAGATAGCCAATTTGGAAAGTGAGATAAATGGGAGAATTTTCAATTCTACAGTCATACTCAAGGTTTTCACCTCTTTCTGAATAGCCCTGTAAGTATATACAGGGTTATTCAGATAAAGGTGAAAAGTAGGAGAATGACTGGAGAATGGAAAATTCTAGGTCAAAATAGCCGATTTGGAAAGTGAGGTAAATGGGAGAATTTTTCTGGTTTGCCTATTTTGACCTAGAATTTTCACTTCTCCAGCCATTCTCCTGCTTTTCACCTCTCTTTGAATAACCCTGATAGTGATAAGATAGATGCAAAGGCAGTATTGAACTCCCATGTTATTCTCTACAGAGACTTTAAAGAATAAGGTTTATATTACAAAGCTGGTGCTAACTTAACCAGAGCTGTTGTAAACGTAACAGCTCTATAGACTATAATGGCTCTGGTAATTTTACAACAGCTCTTGTTAAGTTAGCACCAGCTTTATAATACTGCCCTGAAGGGGTTATTCAAAGAGCACCGAGATTTCAGTGCTCTTTCGTTCGGCGCCCTTCTGCGACTTCAATTCGCCGACCCTGTGGTGAATTCAGCATTCGCCGAACGGCCCCCGAAGTGCACCAAATCGATCCGCCGAACGCCGCCGATAAACCTGCTGAATCAATCCAATAACCCACCGAAAAACTGCCAAATCGATTTAATAACCCGTCAAAAAACCGCCAAATTGATCCAATAAACCGTAGACTGTAGCAGACGATTTGACAAACAGACCGCCGAACACATACGAAAAAGACAACCAGCTGCCGAACAGGGGTAAAAAAACCTGCAACTTTTAAAAGGCATTTTAAAAAAAAAATAGTGCATGAAAATAAACACCAATAACAGAAGTTCTACACATACAGGCGGAAAAAACTGGTGCCACAGAAAGAATAGGACTAAACCTCCTGGTGTAATGAATCAACCAAAAAAGAGAGAAAAACCAACTGCAACCAGCTGGTGTCCAGTGGCCAAACGCACGTCAAGCGCATTTGGGAGATGACCGTTCTAAAGTGCTGGTTAGAGGGCGGGGCTATAGGCAAGGTGCAGACAAGCTGTGAAGCTGTGAGCAGGTTATACAATAGCAGCCTTCCTAGATCAGGGAAACATTCAAATGCATACAAAGTGCAAAACGTGCGTACAAAAAATGCATGTAAAGTGCAATATGCGAATTGTGAACAAAAACACAATGTGAAAGAGTGTACAATTGCAAAGTAAAATAGGGTACAATTGACCAAGTGAACAGTAGATGCCCTGGTGGCTCAAATGTGCGTACAGATGTAAAAAAATATGGGGTTAAATGTACATAGGAAGGTTATTCAAAATATTAAAAAGGGGGGGGGGAGTCTTGTTTCTATTGTCCGTAATGGATAAAGGAAAAGTAGAAAAAATTCGGACCGTATATTGCGGTGAAGGCAAGAGATAGCCCGTTCTGATCTCTATTGGAGGGATCTAGTAGTTCCAGGTGCAGTCCTAAAACGCAGTCTTTGCCGTGGTCAGTGTCCAGAGCCTCTTCTACCGGCTCTGGTGTGAAATGCCTAGGGCCTGGTCAAGGGTGGCCTCTGCCCTTCTTTACAGGTGCGGGGTGGTCTTCACAGTTGCTATGGGGCAGCCTTCGTCTTTCTTCTGACGATTTAGTTGTTGCCTCCAATACAAAGGGAAGACATCTCCATAGCGCAATGAGTTTAATTATTAAGTGAGGTATATAATAGTCAAGGACAAACTCACCAATGCTGGAGCCATAAATCCAGGCTCAACTTGTAGGCCTATGGTACTTCTATGGTGGGTACCTGCACCTCTTTCAACAGCAGCGCAGCTTCCATGCAGGCAGAGAAACAGAGGGGGGGAGGGAGAGATCAAGCATAAAAAATGCAAAATAAAATAAAGGATTCCTCAATGGATGTAGATGATTAGAAAAAAGGGTTTATTAATTAAAAGGAGTATCACAGATACGCGTTTCGGCTATTAAATATAGCCTTCATCAGTCTGTGTGGAGAAAAACAGTCTCAGAAAATGGGCGATCCCCCATTTTCTGAGACTGTTTTCTCCACACAGACTGATGAAGGCTATATTTAATAGCCGAAACGCGTATCTGTGATACTCCTTTTAATTAATAAACCCTTTTTTCTAATCATCTACATCCATTGAGGAATCCTTTATTTTATTTTGCATTTTTTATGCTTGATCTCTCCCTTCCCCCCCCCCCTCTGTTTCTCTGCCTGCATGGAAGCTGCGCTGCTGTTGAAAGAGGTGCAGGTACCCACCATAGAAGTACCATAGGCCTACAAGTTGAGCCTGGATTTATGGCTCCAGCATTGGTGAGTTTGTCCTTGACTATTATATACCTCACTTAATAATTAAACTCATTGCGCTATGGAGATGTCTTCCCTTTGTATTGGAGGCAACAACTAAATCGTCAGAAGAAAGACGAAGGCTGCCCCATAGCAACTGTGAAGACCACCCCGCACCTGTAAAGAAGGGCAGAGGCCACCCTTGACCAGGCCCTAGGCATTTCACACCAGAGCCGGTAGAAGAGGCTCTGGACACTGACCACGGCAAAGACTGCGTTTTAGGACTGCACCTGGAACTACTAGATCCCTCCAATAGAGATCAGAACGGGCTATCTCTTGCCTTCACCGCAATATACGGTCCGAATTTTTTCTACTTTTCCTTTATCCATTACGGACAATAGAAACAAGACTTCCCCCCCCCCTTTTTAATATTTTGAATAACCTTCCTATGTACATTTAACCCCATATTTTTTTACATCTGTACGCACATTTGAGCCACCAGGGCATCTACTGTTCACTTGGTCAATTGTACCCTATTTTACTTTGCAATTGTACACTCTTTCACATTGTGTTTTTGTTCACAATTCGCATATTGCACTTTACATGCATTTTTTGTACGCACGTTTTGCACTTTGTATGCATTTGAATGTTTCCCTGATCTAGGAAGGCTGCTATTGTATAACCTGCTCACAGCTTCACAGCTTGTCTGCACCTTGCCTATAGCCCCGCCCTCTAACCAGCACTTTAGAACGGTCATTCAGACCACGCTGCTTCTGAACTAATAGGAATCCTTACTATTCCTCTCAAATTACCCTCAGAAGGGACTGCGCCACTAGGATCCCCCTCCTTTTCTCTGCTCTATCACTGACACATTTCTGTCGAGGTTTTGTGTTGTAATCCCTGTTGGCCGCATAACATAATATATCCACATTTAATTAGCGCCTCCATTGCATTCTCTCTTTGCATTTGGGAGATGTCTCGGAATTTTAACAGTTCACGTTATTTGGTTTTTGGCAGTCCGTGGTGGGAGAGGGACTACATATTGTAGTTGGTGTATGACTCTCTGCTACTTTTGAATCATCGCTCTGGAGGTCTCCTCATCTATCTATTTATGCAGTATCTATTATTATCACAATTGTTTCCGCTTTATCTATGATCATTGTTCTATCTTTAGAGACCTATTACAGGGACTGTGCAGAAATTATACAGACTAAGGGATAGCATGCGATTATTATCTACCCTTATCCCAATATCTTTTCTGATTTATTTATGGGGGTATGACTGGTGTACTGACCTATTGTGTAGCATGTTGTCTGTGTATACCCATAAATCAGACCCCAGATACATGCATACCCAGACATCAGACCCCAGTGTGAGCAGAGCGAGGGACCAGATGAGAACTGCCAGGACGGAGGGGTCTGGCCAGGGGCAGACAGCAGGAGATTGGTGGCACCACGTGAGCTGGGGGCAGTATATATAAAAAGTGAGCTGGGGCAAAATATATATCCATGTGAGCTGGGGGCAATATATATCCATGTGAGCTAGGGCACTATATATCCATGTGAGCTGGGGCCAATATATATCCATGTGAGCTGGGGGCACTATATATCCATGTGAGCTGGGGCACTATATATCTATGTGTGCTGGTGCACTATATATCCATGTGTGCTGGGGCACTATATATCCATGTGAGCTGGGGCAGGGGCATAACTACCAGGGGTGCAGAGGGTGCCACCGCACCCGGGCCCTTGAGTCCAGGGGGGCCCACACTCGCCTGCCTGGGCCTGGGAGGCTTGCCTATATTTTATATATAATTATTTTTTTAATTCATTATATACTTATATGTGAGTTTTACTTTGGAGCTCTGTGCTATACTCCTACACCCACATATTACTGTGATTTTTATAGCTGTGCAGCTCTGTGATACACTCATACACACCACATATTACTCTGAGTTTTGTTGCTATGGAACTCTGATTTACACTGATACACACTGCACATTACTGTGAATTTTATTGCTGTGGAGCTCTGTCATACCTTCATTCACACTGCATATTGCTGTGGAGCTCTGTGATATGCTCATACACAGTGCACATTACTGTGAGGTTTATTGCTGTGGAGTTCTGTGAGATACAAATAGTGCACATTACATTAAAAATGGGACTGACTGAAGAGGTCACAGTGGACCTGGAAAAAATTGGACACTGATTGTGTGGAGTCAACATTGTGGACCTGGAGGAGTCCAATGCCTGTTGACGGGAGGGGGGACAAAATATGTTTTTGCCTAGGGTGGGGCGACATGGTTCCTGCACCTGGGGCCTGAAGGTTTCTAGTTACGCCTCTGGCTGGGGACAATATATATAAAATGTGAGCTGGGACACTATATATATCCATGTGAGCTGGGGGCAATATATATATAAAATGTGAGCTGCGGGCAATATATATAAAATGTGAGCTGGGCTGGGGCAATAAATATCCATGTGAGCTGAGGGGCACCCTGGGCCCATGATATGGAAAGGGTTCGCAGGGCTGTGTAGTTGGGGTGCCACGTGTGTCCTGCCAGCATGGAAAGGGTGCACTGGGTAGCCCGCACCGGGGTTACCCTACATTGCATAGCTTCAAGGGGTATGCGCCGGGAGGGGGTACCCTGGGCCCCTCGTATGGAAATGGTTCGCAGGGCTCATGAGCCACATGAGGACAGACCCTGCGCAATGTTCTGGGGAGAGTGAGTGTAACGAGTACAGCTTGCGATTAGGCGCGTCTCTGCCTGTCACTGCAAATCCAACACCAGCTCATAGCCAAAACTGGTAGAGTACTCCCCCCCGAACCTGCATTCAAACATGCTTTCGACCAGTGACGGCTTGCGAAGATTGAACCGGGGGGGGGGGGGTGCCTGGACACGCCCACTTGGTTAGACCACACCCACACTAACATTTTAAACCAACACCATAATCAATGACAATCCACTTACTGAAAACAATATGCTGTAGGTTTGGCAATTATCACCAAGCGGCTGGAAAAGGAGCAACACTGCAAAGGGAGAGTTAAATCCAGTCACTTACATTAACTCTTTCCCTGCGGAGGACATGTGGGAAACGTCCTCATTGACTCCTGCTGTATGCGGAGGACGTTCCCCACATGTCATCAGCAAACCCGGGAGCCAGGAGAGATACTCACCTCTCTCCTCCACGTCCCGCGGCGCTCTGACTGCCTTGAAGTCAGACGCCACTTTTAAAGGCCTTCCCGGATGCGATGACGTCATTTTCAGGCGACCACCTGGCAAAGCCGGGAGATCGCCTGAAACGGAGAGGGGGATCCTTTTAAGCGGTGTTTGTCATTAACCCCTGAGGCACCGGGCCACGATCCGGCGCCGATCGCAGCCCACCTCCAGGTCCTCCCGTCACCTGACACCATCGGGCATAGCGCGATGACGTCAGTTAGTAGGGGAACCCCTAGCTGCCCAGGGATTTCCCAAGGAAATCCACTGGTAGAGATCTCCCGAACCATGGCAGCTAGTTGGGTCATGTTTAGTATCAATTAAAAGGCCGGAGCATGGCCTTTCCAATGATAGCAAACATGACCATGTTCAAATGAAAATAAATAATAAAGAAAAATGAAATTAAAAAAAAATTAAATAAAAACCTGTTTTTTTTGTGTGTTGTTTTTATTAATGCAGCAATATTGTTCCCATTTCAATTATATTGTGAACAGTGATGCTGCACTAATCATTTTTTTATGGGGTGCGCTTGCTAAAAATCACGTAATTTCCCCCCAAAAAAATGTAATGAGTCCCCATTTATAATTTTTTTTAACAAGCACACCCCATAGAAAATATAACCGCAAAGGCTCAGATGATAAAATGTGAAAAAAAACCACTTTACACGCTGTAGATGATTAAAAATTCAAATTTTATTGTGTTTTTTTTGTTATAATATACAGGCAGGGCATGACATATACATATAATAATGATATATTATGAATCCGCCGAGTCTGCCGGAAAGAATGATATATAATATGTCTGGGTTGCATAATAAAACGTGGCTTCAAATCGCGTTTAAACATGACGAGCAAAAGCGGTAAAAATGAGCTCAGTCAGCACACAGCAGTGAAGGGGTTAAAGGATTTAAAAACAGAGTGTAAGGATGTAACAATATTTTATACACCACACAAAACACACAGGTAGCTCACATACATAATACACAGCCATCTCACACACACACACAACATAGAGGCATTACACATGCTAAACATAACTAACATTACTATAGGGGTTATTCAAAGAGAGCCGAAATTGCACCGAACATTGCAGTTCCCTGTACGGTGCAATTCTGTGGCTATTCGGCTATTCAAAAAGAAGGCAATTCACCAAATATTGGCAAATTGCCATGGAAATCTAGTGATCTTCAACAGCAATGAAATCCACATAGAGAAGTAATGGTTAATCTATACAGAGAACACCGAACAGCAGTGAAATGTCAGTGAAATGCCCTGATGTTCTGTGGTTTCATTCGGCAGTGTATAAATATCCTTAAAGCACTGGAGAGAAATCAAGAGGTTAAAACATAACCTTATGGCTGGGGTCAGACGAGCGCAGTGTTCACGTCCGTGTTGCTGCACATTTTAACGTCCGTGGTAGCATAAAATTATGATCAATAGAGACTCACACACGAAGTACGTCTGCACAGAAGTACGGACACAACTGACGTGGCAAACGGATGCAAGTTAGGCAAGAACGTAAAACCGCTAGAATGGACGTGCGGAGTGCGTCACATCCGCATAGCTTTGTGTGTGAGTGATGGAACGTGGTCAGACGGACTGCATTTTTCATTTTAGTTTATTTTGCCTGCTACATCAGTGAAAAATAACGTCAGTGAAAAAAACGGACTGTGTGGCCTCTACCTTGTTGTCAGTCAGAAAGTACGTCCGTACTGCACGGACGCACAGTCCGTACAAAATGCGCTCGTCTGACCCTAGCCTTACTGGTTTTTACTAAAAATAAAAACATAAAAAACATGGCTATACTGTTATAAAACACAAATACAGAAACAGACACAAATCAAGGAATAGATACCAAGCCTGTAGGTATATCTGTGAGGTAATTGATACGTCCCTAGAGTAGATAGTATAAAGGGTTTGCAGTTGGAAAACGGGCCTTCAAGGGTCCGTGATAATAGGATAGCAGAGAGAATTCACTGATAACTAAATCTAGTGGGACCATCACAGTTTTTCAAAAAGTCAATTGCTATTTTAGCAGTGGTAAACAAAATCCCTGAAGGATAAACATGGGAGCGCTCCCCAACGAAATATGTACAGGGTAGACCACAAGTGGCAAGTTAGATAGAAAGTTATTTAAAAGTAGAGGCACTCATAGCTCTACGTGTTTCGCCAGATGGCGTCTTCAGGAGCTAGAACAGAGTGACATGCAGCATAGAGAGCTAAGTCTGTCAGTGAAATCCACATAGAGAAGTAATGGTTAATCTATACAGAGAACACCGAACAGCTGTGAAATGCCCTGATGTTCTGTGGTTTCATATGGCAGGTTTAATCAAGCGAATCCCATAGGTTACAACGTAAAAAATATTCCAGTTTTTATTGAATATTTATTATTCTTTTAATCTGCAGTAATAAGTCTCTTTATTTTTTAGGCATTTTTCGGGATTTTTTTCTGATTTTTCTTTAAATAGCGTTTTTTTCTGTAACAGACCTTTTTATTATTCTTCATATGACCTTATATGTAATTTTCAGGCATTTTTGTGCAGTCGTTTTTTTTGCAAACAGCTTTTCAAGGTTGCAGTGTTTTTTTTGTTTGTTTTTTTTTACCCTGTTTATCAACTTGTTGGCTTTTTCCGGCAGCTGGTCGGCATTGTGTTTGGCAGATCATCGGCTTTTTTAGGATGCGTTTGGCGGGTTTGCGACGGCTTATCGGATCCGATGTTTTTCAGCGGTTTTGCGGCGGATTATCAGATCTGATGTTTTCAGCGATTTTGTAGCGGTTTCTCTGTTCAATTCGACGGTTGTTCAGTGGATTTTCCCTGCACTTCAGGGACCCTGCTGCTGCTGTGCGGCGTGCTCTCTCCCAACTAAAGAAGATGGGCACCAACCGCGCCAAAACACCCTCTATTAATGAAGGTTGCTGGACGTTGAAGACGGGCGTTAAACCCTTGTCGACATCAGCACCTCTCCTCAATTGATGTGAAAAAGAAGGAAAATTCCATATAGCGCATCAAAAACAAAAGTGAAATTTACCAGGCTTAAGTACCAGTGATTAATGCCTTGCAATAGTGTTCTTTCTGTGGACCAATAAAGTAATGCAAGTGGAATTATAGGTCCAGTAACACATCAAAATCGATAGAGGTAATTTCCACAAACTTAGATACCAGTGGTTAATAAAGTGCAATAGTACTCTATTAATCAGTCCAGTAGTGTAAGTGTAGTAGTGTATAGTCCAATAACACACTAAAGTCATGAGATATTCAAGGAATTAACTTGGTTCCCTTAAGTGGGTTGAGGGGATCGTCCTGGTTCTCCTGAATGAGTGGTGATTGAATATCGTCGTCTTTGATGTTGCTCAAAGACAGAAAGGAGACACAGGAAAAAAATAATTGTGCAGAAACCAAATGGATCAGATTTAAAAAATGAGTCACCAGACCACTCACATTTACATGAGCCTTACAGGATCCAGGCTCTAGGTTTGGGTGCCTCCAGTCACATAGAGGGTGGCACTGCCCTTCTTTTGTTCAGCGGTGGTATCTAGATAGATTAAGCACAATCGGGGGACAACATCCCCATAGCATAATGCTGTAAAACAGTAAAAGGTAATGTATATAAAGATACACTCACCAATTTTCGAGCCTCGTTGTCTCAGGCTCAATCAATATGGCATCAGGCACTACTTAGGTGAGTGCCCAAGACCTCTTTAACCAGCAGCTCAACCTGTATAAGGCTGGGGCCTTATCAGTTTGGGGAGGGACAGGGCCGCTGTGGGAAGACATTGGTAGGATCTTACAAGCTTCTAAATCAACTAAAAGTCCTAATTGTATAAGAAAAGGCAAATTGTGGAATGTTTTTTGTGTCCAAGTTAGAGGGAGGACACATTTGCCCAGGGGATGTACCTGGTATGTACCTTTTTACTGATCAATGTATATGAATTGTATCTCTGTCCCGAAGTTTTCACTTGAGCTTTACGATACAATCCAGCTCGAGTCTACGAGGCTGAAGTTAGTTTCTTATTCGGCCACTTACTTATTCGTGGAAGTTGGTTTCTGATTCAGTTGAATTCTAAGTATGTAAAATTTCAATAAAAACCTGTTTTTAAACGGTTAATTGTGGATTATTCCAGCCTTGGTGTCAGAATAATCTTAATTTTAATAAAGACAGGAGGCGAATATTTTGCATTCTCTTTTCTTTACTAAATCATCAGCAGCAAGGAAAGTTTACATAGCAACAGCAGTAACCAATAAACAATAAGAGTGTAGTAAGTCCTTAGCCACGCCCTCTTTTCTTGTATGCTGAACGAGCAGGAGAGACGTGACAGAGAAAACCAGAAATCCAGGAAGGTGGAAACCGAAGCGGAGAAGATCCAACTAAGCAGAAGTCCAGGAGACTTGTAGATACAAAACTGGAAGCCAACGGCCATCCGAGACGATGGGAGACCACAGAAGCAATTCAAACTAAGGAGAAAGCAGAGGATACGTGAAAGCACCATGCGAAGGAGGCCTTCAATCAACAGCCAATTAACAAATCATTAAAATGAAAATAGCAATAGCAAATCAAATACGAGACAGTATTTCGAAGTCAGGCTAACAAGACATGCAAATCCTACTAAGGGGATTGAAAATAGATTAGACAAAATGTACAAAGGTCGAAGTGGAGACGCATAAATCATACAGAAGATCCACAAGTTAAACAATCATAATTTATTGTATTTTTTTTTTTTTTTTTTGATATAGCAGAAAAACACGGTACAATGTAAGTCATCCCGGGCCTGGGAGGGCGGGAAAAATATTCGCCTCCTGTCTTTATTAAAATTAAGATTATTCTGACACCAAGGCTGGAATAATCCACAATTTTATATCAAGGCAGGAGGCTTCATATTTTGCAGTTTTAAAGCTGCACTAAAGCCCCAGATGCATGAGAACGAGGACGGAAATAGAAGGTACGAAAAGTAACCGCCCTAGACCAATCAGCCGCCTCTAGAATATCAGCCAGAGAACCCCCAGCGTTCGCAACAGAAGAGGCCGCCGCGCCCCGCACTGAGTGAGCGCCAAAATGGGGAGCAACGCCCGCCAGGGAGAGCAGCCAGCGAACCCATCTCGAGAGGGTAGGAGAGGAGACAGGTTTGTAAGGAGAGACATAAGAGACCAAAAGTTGGCCAGTCGAAGAGGAGCGCAAAGGACGCAAACGAGAGAGGTAAGTAGTAACACAACGAGCAACACACAGTAGTGGATCAGAGGGAAAGTAAGGGTAGAAAACCTCACGGGACAGAGTTTTAGTGCACCTGGTAAGCGTGAAGACGACACCCTCAGGGGAGAAACCCACGGCGTGCGCATCGAAGGCCCTAACATCAGAGACACGTCGAAAGGAAACCAAACACAAAAGAACTGTTAATTTAGCCGAGAGTTGACGGAGGGTTAGTGAGTCATTATCCGGCCAGTTACGCAGGAATGCAAGCATCAGCGCCACATCCCAGAATATCACATATTTAGGAGCCGGCGGGCGAGCGAGTCGAATGCCGCGGAGGAGACGACATACGGAAGGGTCCCTACCCACAGGAACGCCACCCAGGGGAACGTGAGCCGCCGAGATAGCCGAGCGGAACAGGTTAATGGTACGATAGGACTTTCCCAACGTGGAAAGATTCGCCAAAAAGTTGAGGATCAACTGTAGAGGGGCAGTAGCGGGATCAGCTTGTTGTTGCAAACACCAGCCACACCAAGTTCTCCAAGCGTAACGGTAACTCCGTCTCGTGCCGGGAGCCCAGGATTCCCATAGTAAGGAGCGAGCTGCGTCTGATAGTCCTGGCAGCATGCAGGGTCCCCGGAAATCGTCCACGCCACCAGGGGAAGAGTGTTCTCCAAAATCAGCGGGTGTGGTCTGCCTTGGTGATCCAGCAGAATGGATCGGAAGGACGGGAGCAGAAGTGGATGGTGGCAGGAGAGTTCCAGCGTCAGTGGAAACCAGGGCTGAGCATGTCACAAGGGCGTGAGAAGAAGCATCCGGATCCCCTGTCGGCGGACTTCTTGGATCATTGGCGTGATCATCGGGAACGGTGGAAAGGCGTAGGCCCCCGACGGTGGCCATGGTTGGAGGAAAGCATCCACCGCAGTCGCCTGTGGGTCCGGAAGCCAGCTGAAGTAGGCCCCTGTTTGATGATTCAAGCGGGAAGCGAACAGATCGAGATGAAAAGGTCCCCTCAGTTCCGACAGGCGGCGGAACGTCGCCACGTCCAGTTTCCAATCGCTGGAGTCCCTCCAATATCTCGAAAACCAATCTGCCACAAAATTGGAAGAGCCGGGAAGGTATTCCGCCCTGAGGGAGATGTTCCGGTCCAAGCAGTAATTGAAGAGGGAAAGCGTGAGATCCGACAGGAGCTTGGAGCGGGAACCCCCTAGTCGATTCACGTATTGAACCGCGGAGATGTTGTCCATCCGGAGAAGAAGAGAGCAGTCCCTGAGGTCCTGGGTAAAACTGTGAACGGCAAACGAGCCGGCGATGAGCTCCAGGCAATTGATGTGAAGCTGTCGCTCCTCCGGAGCCCATGCTCCGCCCGTGGATATAGCTCCGCAAGTCGCTCCCCAGCCCAATTGGCTGGCATCGGATTCCAGAACGAAATCCGGCAGTGAGCCGAAGATGGCCCGGCCGTTCCAGGCCTCCATATGGCGTAACCACCATAAGAGTTCCACTCGAACCTCCGGGGTGATGGGGACCAGCTGGTCGTAGGAGGGGTTGAGACGAAGGTGTGTTGCCTTCAGACGTTGCATCTCCCGATAGTGTAGCGGCCCAGGGAAAATGGCTTGAATGGAGGAAGAGAGCAGACCTACAACTCTCGCCAAATCTCGGAGGCAGATGGTGTCCATGCTGAGGACTCCGCGTAGGGATTTCTTGATGGCCCGAAGCTTTTGCGGGGGAAGCCGCAGCTGGCAAGACATTGAGTCTATGTCGAATCCGAGGAAGGTGATGGTTTGGGCGGGACGCAGTGCCGATTTGTCCCTGTTGATAATGAAGCCCAAGTCTTGTAGGAGCGTAACCACCAGGGTTGTATGGTGAAAGGATTGCGCGGGGTCCTGCGCCAGTATAAGGATGTCGTCCAGATAAATGATCGTCCTGACGCCTTGGGACCGTATAAAGGCCATTACCGGTTTGAGCAGCTTCGTAAAGCACCATGGTGCGGAGCTGAGGCCGAACGGCAGGCAAGTGAACTGCCAGAGTTCGCGATGCCAGTAGAACTGCAGGTACGAGCGGTGAGTGGGATGGACCGGGACCGTGAGGTAAGCGTCTGTGAGGTCCAATCTCGTGAACCAGTCGCCGTCCCGGAGGAGGTCCCTGAGGAGGTGTATACCCTCCATTTTGAAGTGGCGGTAGGCCACGAAGGTGTTGAGGGTCTTTAGATTTATAACTGGTCGAAGGTCCCCAGATTTTTTGTGAACCAGGAAGATAGTGCTGACGAAGCACGGGGAGCCCCGGGCGGGAGTGATAGCGCCCTTTAACTGCAAGGAGCGAAGTTCTCGGTCTATCAATGTCGCCTCTACCGAGGAATAACGGGCCGGGGACGGGGTAACAGACTGGACGGGAACCTGGGAGAAGTCTATGAAATAAACCGCCACAGTTCACAAAATCCACGAGTCTGACGTGAGTTTGCGCCATTTGTGAAGGAAATAGCGTAAGCGACCCGCGACCGGAATGTGTGGAAGTGGGAGCGCCGAGACACTTACCAGCGGAGTAGCGGCGTCTTGGTCTGTTGAAGCCGCGACCAACAGGGACTCCGCGCGCCAGGATCGGGCTGGGTCTGTATTGCACGTCCTGGTTTGGCGTGAAGCGAGGTCTATAGGTAGCATTGGAACGGCTGGCGACCCGACCTCTTGGTGCGCCAGCCCTGGAGGAAAAACGTTGTTGGGGGTGGAAAACCCTTTTCATATTTGATTGAACCTTTTGGAGGTTCGTATAAACGTTAACCTTTCGGTTAAGGTCTCTCATAAACAGATCTCCAAATAGTAAGCCTTTTGCTGCCGGACCCAATTCCTTGGTAGCCATGCTGGTGAGCTTTGCATCCAGCCGAAACAGCGCCGCCTTACGGCGTTCAGACGAAATGCCGACGTTGGCATTACCCAATAAACAGAGGGCACGCTGTGCCCATTCGCGGACTAAAGCAGGATTAAGCGGGCTGTTGTTGGCTAGCGCTTCGCCCGCCATTACAAAGATAAGGGAAAGGGGACCGGAGACGTCCAGAAGCTTATCCTGGGCGACACGGAGACCCTGTTCCAAACCCTTTCTAGGGTCCCTGCCAGCCTTACCCATGAAGGTGACGAAGTCTTCGTCAAATTCAGGGGTAAGGGACACTTTATCAGGCAAAGTCGGGCGAGGACATTCGGCACGCAAGCGCGCCCTATCAGCCTTGTCCAGGGGGCAGCGCAACCAAAAACGCCAAAATTCCGCTATGTGGTCTGGTGGTAACCAAGCGGAGGACCTAGGGTGGGTGGTGGTGCGCGGATCAAAAAAGGGCATACCTCGGGAGTCGAGGAGCTGTAAATGGGTGTCCGCGGATGCAAGGGAGCGTGGCGGCGCAGGCATGGTAGTAATGGGTATGAGTGCCATAGCATCGGAACGGGGCTCACCCGTTGAAACAGGAGTGGCCGGTGGGTTACAGGTGGATTCCATATCCTCCTCTTCAGGATAATCAGCCTGGTAGTCATCCAGGTCGTAAGTGTCTACACCCTTAGGTTCTGAAACACATCTGGATTTTTTAACTGGTCCTTTACCCTTGCCAGCAGATTCTGACTGGCCTTTCCAGGGTCTTTTCCGTGAAGGTTCAGCAGACTCGGATTGGTCCGAGTGTGAACCGTCGGAATGGGCCGGTGACTGAGCCCTTGAAAGAACCGGGGGTTCCGGTGGGGGGGCTGGAGGAAGGCTCGCAAGCGCGATGGGGAGGGTTTCAGAAATGGCTGCCAGCAGCCAAGCTTTCAGCTCCTCCTGGTTGGAGGGAAGTTGTGGGGGATCCATGACAATGCAGACCAAAAAACGGGGCTCACCCGTAGGTAAATATATATAATTATATTTATTAATTAATTTGATCCGTGGGTGCGGATCTAGGCGCCGCTGAGCGGGCTTACACGCGATTTTCGCGGGCTTTTTTGAATGTCCGCCGGAGCAGAAACTGGCTTGCGGGGCTCACCCGAGGAATAGGAGAGGGTCCGTGCAGCAGGCAGTGTCCTTAGACCGTTATCCTTGAAGGAATGGAGGCACCTGCCGACCTCGAGCTCGGCACGAGCGGAACGGCGGCAGACAGAGCTGAAAAAACAAAATGTCCGCCAACGCATGCGCAGATGAAGTCGCGCACTGTGAGGCAAGTTCCTCATGCGGGACTGCGCGCGCAGATAACGGCGCCTTTAAGCACAAGACATAAATAAAATAAAGCGATGGAAAAAGCACCCGGCGGCCCAGGGAAATTAAATTTCCCTCTTGGTCCGCTGGGAGAAGGGGAAAAAAGCGAGGAGGCAAGCGCAAGCCTGCAGGCGGGAAAGTGCCCACGCAGCAGGTAGAAACCTAAAAGGAAAAACCGTATGAAATACAGAAACCTTGCCTAAACGATATGATTAAATATATATAACCTCATCAATGAAATAACTGAAATATATCCTGGCGTCCAGGAGCTGTTTTAAAAACGACTCACCTGGAGGCCAGCAGCAAGAAAAGAGGGCGTGGCTAAGGACTTACTACACTCTTATTGTTTATTGGTTACTGCTGTTGCTATGTAAACTTTCCTTGCTGCTGATGATTTAGTAAAGAAAAGAGAATGCAAAATATGAAGCCTCCTGCCTTGATATAAAATTGCCATTGTGCCAATGATTTCAACATGGATTCATATAGAGGTGGATTCCCTCTAGCAAACAATGTCAAATTTAGCCTGGACCAACTGCAATTTGGGCAGAAAAATCAGTGCCAACTGTGCCATGGGTGCTGATTTTACTATTTACTATTTTGAATAAGTAACTGATGTTTTCAAAGGGTTAATTGCCATGGGCCACTGATTTCAAAATGGATTTTTGTAGTAGCATTAGTAGGTCTATTCATTAAAGGGTGAATTCAGGAGATCTGTTCAGAGAAGGGAACGATCTAGACAAAATTGCCGATTTGGAAAGTGAGTTGAATGGGAGAAATTTTCTGGTTCTTCTATTTTGTTCTAGATAGTTTTCCAGCATTCTTTTTTTGTTAACCTGTATAGTAATGTACTGTATATTCAAATGAATATATTTAAAATATAAAAAAAAAATTATGTACCATTAGTGATACCTTGTGGGGATACTGGCCATGTGCCCTGGGCAGATGCCAAATGAGAATTGGATGCAGATCTTGGTCCTCTATTGACAGGAAGTCATGTATTTTCATATTTTGCATATGCATATCTTTGTTTTTGTTGTCTTTTGTTTTTATTATTTTTTATTAAATAACAACACTACGTTGCGTTGGAGATACAAAACTGTGTGGATTTATTAATTCTGCATTGCCTGTTACCCTGTGTATGTAATTCAAATAAAGATTTTTTTATTTTTTTTAAAAAATGGGAAATTCCATTTGCTTAACAGGGGTGTCCCAAAACACTAAGGCCCCAGGCACACAAATGGATATTTTGCTTCCTTCTGTGCGCAAAATTTGACATCCGTTGAAGATTTTCAATGAAATCAATGTGCGCACTGTTTCACGCACGGCATTCGCGTAATGCTACGGATGCAAAAATAGCATGGACGTGAAAAAGCTAGACGGACGCGGGAATTACATGCTGCTTCCTGTGGGCGTAAACAATTGCGCAAGTGCAAAGGCCGACACGCTGCAGCATCTGCGTCCATCTTCTCACATTCCTCCTCGCTGAGAGAGCTTGTCCTTGTGGGACCCTGTGGAGCCTGTCCTGTGGACCCTGTTGAGACCCTGTGGGAGCCTGTCTTGTGGACCCTGTTGAGAGCGCCTGTGAGACCCTGTGACAGCCTGTGGAAGCCTAAGAGACCCCCCCCAGGATGTGTCAGGCTCGCGCCAGGATGGAGTCATGGCGTGGCCTTATGTTTATTTTCCCAGGGGCTGGGGGAGAGCAAATCAGGCAGACACAGAAAGCAGTATAAGTATATTAAGTGTATTCTCAAGGTAAGCACACAGCAACAGTCTTATATACACTTGCAGAATACTGAAAAAAAATAGACAAGACCATCTTCACAAAGGTAGTCTTTTCTGCTGTACCACGGATAATGGGCTAGGTAGTGTTCCCCAAGTAGGAACCAGGAGCTCTTCACAAAAGGTACCTTGAACACAGATAGTCACAGGTGTAGTCTGGATACGCCAGGGATAGTGGGCTAGGCAGTGTCCACTGCTGACAAGATCCACAGGGCTGAACCAGGAGCTCTTCACAAAAGGTACCTTGAACATAGATAGCCACAGGTGTAGTCTGGATACGCCAGGGATAGTGGGCTAGGCAGTGTCCACTGCTGACAAGATCCACAGGGCTGGAACCAGGAGCTCTTCACAAAAGGTACCTTGAACACAGATAGCCACAGGTGTAGTCTGGATACGCCAGGGATAGTGGGCTAGGCAGTGTCCACTGCTGACAAGATCCACAGGGCTGGAACCAGGAGCTCTTCACAAAAGGTACCTTGAACACAGATAGCCACAGGTGTAGTCTGGATACGCCAGGGATAGTGGGCTAGGCAGTGTCCACTGCTGACAAGATCCACAGGCCTGGAACCAGGAGCTCTTCGCAAAAGGTCTTGATGTAACACAGGCAGATGAATAAGGAACACTTTAGAATAGCAATAACAGTACAGAGGAATTTTGGGAATACAGACAGACTCAGGGAGAGGCGGCTCACAACTCCACACAAGTAAAGGACAGGGAACACAAAATGAGAGAGCCCTGAGAGAAGGGTGTGACCAGGTTATATAAGCACACCCACTCAGGAGCTGGCACAGGTAATTAACCCCTGAGTGGACGCAGACATAGAGCAACAGAACATATGATGAATAAGCCGGCTTCTCGGGCTGAGGCATGACAGAATGACCATGGATGTCAAAGAGCTCATCCATCTGGTACAGCATCACCCACAATTGTGGACACCGCTGATCAAGATTACAAAGACAAGCAGAAAAAAGGAAATGCCTGGTGTGTTGTCACCAAACATCTATTTCCCAAGTATGACTCCCGGAGTGAAAGTCAGCAAAAAATTTAAGGTATGAACAAAGTGTGTGTATACATGTATCTGGAGTCTATCTGTCTATACATAAAGATACAATTCCCACTCGGTCTTAGTGTAAACATTTCCGCCTCCAGTGCCCAGCATACGCAAATTTCCACATGCCAGGCTAAAGCTTAGTATATAAAAGAAAAACACAATAGAATGCAAATGAAAACTCAGGTTAACTATATACATTTTAATTTACAAGTATTTGCAATGAAGACTGGTGAGATAGAAGAAAACTAGAGATGCACCGATTGGTATCAGTGGCGATACTGCCGTTTGCATGAGTTCTTGGTACTCGTGCAAATGGCCCGATACACCCCCCCCCCCGATACCGGAAGCCAGCGCTGGGCTGGCTTGCCGGTATCCGTGGGGCTGGGGAAGCTGGCCAGGTGCATGAAAAGCACTCGCCAGCGTTCCCCTCCGCCGGGCTGCAATGCTCACCCCTTGCGAAGGTCCGGTCGCATGGCTGTGATGCATTCACGCGACCGCCGGGCGCTTCTGTGACGCTGCCTCTCAGCCGTGCGACCGGACCTTCGGAAGGGGTGAGTATTGCAGCCCGGCGGAAAGGAACGCTGGCCGAGTGCTTTTCATGCACGTGGCCAGCTTCCCCAGCGTTTGATATACACAGCGTTCTGTGAGAGCTGGGGGCATATCCATGAGAGCTGGAGGCAAATCCATGAGAGCTGGGGGCAAATCCATGAGAGCTGGGGGCATATCCATGAGAGCTGGGGGCATATCCATGAGAGCTGGGGGCAAATCCATGAGAGATGGGGGCAAATCCATGAGAGCTGGTGCATATCCATGTGAGCTGGCGCAAATCCATGAGACCTGGGGGCAAATCCATGAGAGCTGGGGGCATATCCATGAGAGCTGGGGGCATATCCATGAGAGCTGGGGCAAATCCACGAGAGCTGGGGCAAATCCACGAGAGCTGGGGGCAATATCCATGTGAGCTGGGGGCATTCTGTATATATATATATCTCGGGGGGATATATACATGTGAGCTGGGGCATTTTTATATGAGGTCTGTTCTTATTAGACAGAGTTCACATGACATAAAATAAAAGTATCGGTACTCGGTATCAGTGAGTACTTTTTAACAAGTATCGGTACTAGTGGTCGGTCTTTAAAAAGTGGTATCGGTGCATCCCTAAAGAAAACCCACAGTATTTACATTAGAGCCTCCCCATCTGCCATGCTACTTGACTACCATCTGTCATAAAAAAATCAGCCAACGTGTCCGAAAACGAAAGTTGGCTCTATTTACATTCTGAAGTGCGGTGCTCTCACAGTCTTCGAAGTCGACAATATTTAAAGAGTCTTCAAAAATGTAGCCATCTCGGCCTCTGACAAAGTTGTGTAATACACAACAGCATTTTACAATATCTACCTGAAAATCCACATTTACACACAATGGGCAATGAAAAATGTGCCATTTATTACTCAGGATACCAAAGGAGCATTCCACATATCGTCTAGCTCTGGACAGACGACAATTGAACACACATTTTTTCTCGTTCAGCTGTGTTCCAGATTATGGATGCAGTAAATTAGGGGACAGTCCAAATGTCTCGTCCCCCACAAAAGCAAATGGTACAGAAATGTCTGTGCCAGGCAACTTTTTGGGCGAGGTATGCTCAGGTACCGCCTCTGAATTTGGTCTCAGAGGGTCGAGTTTCGAAACACTGTGGAGTCCGAGTCCTTTCCATATGATCCTATATCCACGTATGTGAAGCGGTAATTCGAGTCGGCTACAGCCAATAGTCCGATAGAAAAATAATGTTTTGTAATTCATGTAAAGGGAACCACTATGCTCGTGCTTTATAACTCTAATGTGTTTCCCGTCCACTGCTCCAAGGCAGCTGGGGAATTGAGCTCTAGACATGTGCATTCGTTTTAGTACTAAAACGATTTAGTCTGAATTTTGGGATAATTTAGTTTTCGTATGACTCAAGAGATACAAAACTGCTCAGTACAAAAAACGAAAGAAACTAAAATAAAATGCACTACATTTTAGTTTCAGTCCTTTTTGTGATATTACATTGATGAGTGAAGGAGACTAGTAATGAAGAGCACAACATCACAAAGCTAC
Source organism: Leptobrachium leishanense (assembly GCA_009667805.1). NCBI lineage: Eukaryota > Metazoa > Chordata > Amphibia > Anura > Megophryidae > Leptobrachium > Leptobrachium leishanense. The sequence goes on along the minus strand of CM019067.1, from coordinate 177,940,351 downwards.
AGAAAAGGTTTATATGCGTAATCGTTCTCGACCCCTACCCAAAAATCTGACAGTGATAGAGCTCCAGAATACTCACTCGCAGCACAGACAGCCAGCACAGGAGAGGAAACCTTTACTTAACCATTGCATGATTATGAAATAAATCACACTGAAAGCTAATGACAGAGGAGGGCTGGATAGTAAAAACCCCTTTATAACAAGCAGCGATGGGAGAATAGAGGGACTTTATAAAACGTGTTATCTCCCCTCCCGCTCTGCATAATAGGGGCTTAGGTCTGATACATTTTATATTATCCAGGAGCACTATCCCCCTTTCCTCATCTATAATACATATTTTATATAAAGTCCCTCTCCTCTCCCAGTGCTGCTTGTTATAAAGTTTTTTTTTATGTCTGATACATTTAGTATCCAGCTCTCCCAGTTACTCTGTCATTATGAGCCTTCAGTGTGATTTATTTGAATGTTTTCCCTGGATTTAAAGTGCTTTATTTTATTATAAAAATAAATTTGCACCAGTCATCTCTTCTCTGAGCTTTCAGACCGATTTACGTTAATATTTTCCCTCTTCCCTGCTTTTATATTCCTGTGTCTCCCCCCCACAGAGATACAAAGTTTAAGTGCAAGTTCCCTCTCCTGTGCTGGATAAGCATTGCATTCCGAAGTTCTGCACCCTCAACATGCCAATCCATTAGGATGTTCTAGACAGAGAGGGGCATTAATCAATGCAGGAGGATGTTCTATACATTATACAGAGAGGGGTATTAATGCAGTAGGATGTTGTATACATTATACAGAGAAAGGTATAAATTGAGGAGGATGTTCTATACAGAGAGGGACCACTACAATAGTAATTGTATCCACTGGTTTTCGGATGAATGAAATTAGTTTTCATACTAAAGAACTGAAAACGAATTTCTTTAGCATCTAAATAAATTGCATTTTAGGACTAATCCATTAGTTCAAAACGAAATTTTGTGCTGTGCACATGTCTATTGAGCTCTTTCCTAGAAACCTTGCGCAATTTGGGCCCATGTGTCCTCTGTGGGTGTCGGAATACATTCGTCTTTTAGTGTGTCCCATATCGTCTGACAGACTTTCCGGATCAGTACACCCGCTGTCGTCCTTCCAATACGGAAGATGTAATGAATATCCTGCAAACTGCATCCACTTGCAAGATACCTGCAAAAAAAAATAAAAGATTTTAGGTTATGAGTACATTAACTCACTTTACTTATGTCATTCTTGTTATGTTTTTTAGTACAAGAAGTAATGGCCAAATGGAGAACAGCGAGAGACAACTATATACGCAGCATGAAGAAACAGGAAGAAACGTCAAGATCAGGATAAGGGGCCAAGAAGGTCCGCACCTATCTTCATGCTAAGCAGCTGTCTTTTCTTAGAAAAAGTATAGAGGCAAGAACCACAGTCAGCAGCGTTGGGGCGAGACCTTCAACCTCCAAAGAACCGGCACAGCCAAGACCATCTGGCTCAATGAAAACTGGTCCATCGATCGTTATACCACTGTCGGATATAATCTCTGCACGTGAATACAACACGTTTATATATATTGGATTTATCAGCCAAGCCTCCAATATGTCTATATTGGACTTACTGGACCTACCTCGGCAGTTGCCTCCAATATATCAGGGATTATTATTTCATAAGAAATTTATACGAGACACAAATATCTATCGTTTATATCTCTTAGAAATTATCCTGAATTCTTTTAATTGTCTGTGTTTTGCTTTGAAAAATACAATAATCAATAATCGGATAAAAATATATATATATTTATTACGTATACAAAAAAGTTTCAAATCTCATATCATAAACAACAATTTATAAACCACAATCCATCAGCATATAAAAACTAGCTTCACAATATATGTATCTCCGGTTAGTAACTGCATATATGATTAATATCATTTACCTTATCAGTTAGTAACTAATACACAAATGGTTAATAAACATTTCTGCTTAATACAACATGCATTTCCCAGCAAACAATGTTTAACCAGCCAGCTCTTATAGATATATATATATATCTCTATGCTACATGGATCAACAAAAGATGAGCTAATTTAATGATAAAAAAACTTATTTAGTGAATCCTCCCCTAATCTCGAGAATCAAACTTCTAATCTTTTGCTTTTTATTTTGTAGTTATATAATTCCTTGCTTATTAATTTTAATCACAGTAATTTCCAAATTCAATATATATATATTGGTATCAATCTTACAACATTTCTTTTAGGAATAAATCCTTATATCCACTTCTTCATATTTCTATCTGCAGAATAGAAAATACTTAGAATTTGGATCGAACCGAATATGAGAAGTCTCAGTCTACGTTGCAAGAATATCTACAAATATATATTTACATTAATTCCTTATTTCATACATTACCTGTCCAATTTGGATGTTGATAAATCTGCCTTGGAATTCCTGATGTAGTAATTTTTGGAATGTGTGAAGATTATCGATCAGATAATCAATGCATGTGAGTTAGAGATTTGGTGAGAGTCAGAAATTTAGTGAGAATCTTGATTGCCTCATGTCTTGGGATCTGCCTGCATCGTGGTGTGAGTCTGAGTGTTGGAATCTTGGACTCTCAGAGTGTCATGTCTAATGCATTGCAGTGTGAGTCTGTGAATGCTGGAATCTCCGACTCTCAGAGGGTCATGTGTATTCAACGTCTGAATGCATTGCGGTGTGAGTCTGAATGCTGAAATCTCCGACTGACTTGTAACCAACATTGCCGCTTATTATAGCCAATTTGACGTCACGGGCAATATTTTTTATATATTTACTATCCTCTAGAGGGCAGTATTGCACTTCTTAATTAATTCCACCAATTCTTTTTAATACTCTTATCTCGGGTCAAAAGGTCAATCTGACTTAAGACCTTCTCTTCTCCCAGCTATTAGACACAGTGTCTCCATCTGTCATCTTTGATTTATATCCCTACTCCCTTTTAGTTACTCACTTTCAGCTGAATTCTTTTCTGGTTAACTCAACAGAATCTATTCTTTAGTAAATTTTATTATTTACCAATTATATACTTTCTACAATATTTATTGGAATATATATATCTTACTGTATATATAATAAAATATACCTTGATTATAAACATATTTTGTGAATATAAATCTATATTAGAGAATATTAACTCTTATTCCTATACCCAAAAGACAAAATATCTTTTGTTTTAGAAACTTAAGACAGACCAATAAATTTAATTATGACACGTCTTAGCACTTAAACCTAGCCTTATCACATACAAACATTCTAGGTTCCTTCGTGTCTGGCACTTCTTAAAAAAAGATATAAAAGACTTCACCCAGGAATGAACTCTGTAAAAAAAAATCTCGTTCATTTCTAAACTTAGAGAAAATAGAAAGAAAAACTGTCTTTAAAAACAAAATGGCTACAAGCATCCATTTTAAATTTCCTTTGTGTGTAATATACCTGACACCACCAAGCCCAACGATGAGCACTGATGTGGACCCGGAGCTGGAGATGCTACCTGAAGGAGGAGATGATCAAACAAGCCCTGTTCCTACATCTGCTGCAGGGAAAAAAAACACCAAGGCGCAAAAGGGGATCAGCAACCATGGATGAGGAGCTTCTTAAATTTATGCAAACACACCAGCCAAGACCATCTAAGATCAAGGAGGATCATGATGTGGCGTTTCTTTATTCATTGATTCCAATAATTAAAAAATTAACACTGCAGCAGAATTCACAGTTCCGGGTACACATTGTCCAGACACTTGATTGCATGGTATATCCAACCGCAAACTCCCTGTGCCACCTGCTGTAGTACCTCCATCCCAGACATCATCATCTGGGAGTGGCTACTATAGTGAATACCTGGCAGGATCATTAGACCCTGAAGAGCCAGGATATACAAATTTATAGTTGAATTTTTTTTTTTATATTGTTTGGTATGGTTTTGTTTTTGTACTTTTACAAAATTTATTTTTCAAAAGTTTTTGTGCATTTATTTTTTCCTAAAAGGATAAAAATTGTAGGCACTATAACTTTCTTGTTTAAAAAAACAAAAAAAGAAATGCAATTAATACTTTTCAGCCTTTAAATTTAGAAAGAAAAGATAAAAAGTTTTTAGGCACCAAACTTTATTGTTGTTTTTGTCATTTATTGAGTAAGGCCGGGGTTTGTGTGATTGAATGAGTTGCCTGAGCGTGTGTAAGTATGTGTGTAGCCAAACTATTTTTTTTTTTATAATTCTTTAGTTTGGAAAAGTTTTAAACACAGAAAACAGGTAAACAGCCACGCGTGACATCGCCTCGCAGGGCAGGGAGGGCAAGCCGAACGAAGCTTGACGTAGCTCAACTTTCAGAATCAAGGTATAAGCAACTAAACATAACAGTCGAGTTCGGATAACATGTAGCAATTAAGCCCTTTTGCCCAGCGCTTGGCATGCCACGCAGCCGGCCAAGACGGGACAAACATTAAACCACGTAAGACAAAAGAGGGTAAAGAAAAGGAAAGCAAAGGACAGGGAAAAATAGAAAGGGGGGAACCTCACTCATCTAACCCACCTCAGGTATTAATCGGCTTTTAATTGGTGACTTCCCATCGACTCCAGGTTTTGTAAAACGAGGGAAGCGAGTTGTGGATCACCGCCGACAGTTTATCAATGTGGTGCGCCTCGGCTATATAAGCCCGGGCCACCTCAACGGAAGGCACATCCCCATCTCGCCAGTGCTTAGCGAGAGCTCTCCTAGCACCCAACACATCTTGTGAAAGAGTTTGCAATCCGGCCCCCGAAGGGATGCCGGAGACCTATGGAGCAGGAAGGCCCAAGGATCAAGTGGGAAAGGCTATTGAAACACCTCCTCTAATAAGTCACCAATCTGGTCCCAGAAAGAACGCACCTTCGGGCAAAGCCACCACATGTGAAACAAGGTACCCCGAGCCCCACAGCCCCTCCAACAAACATCCGGGGTACCCGGTTGCAGATGCGACAGCAAGACCGGGGTAGTATACCACCGGTACATCGTTTTATATGCTTGTTCTTTCAGCGTAACACATATAGACACTTTTGCAACATTTTCCCACATATCTTGCCATTCCTCCCCCTCCAACTCCTACCCGATATCCGCCTCCCAGCGGGCAATGAATCTCGGGGTCAGCCAGGAGACATCCTCGCATGAAAAGTGGTTATACAAAGTGGAAATCAGAGCTTTCGGAGCCCTTCCGGAATCACACATGGATTCAAAAAACGTTAGTTTCCGTCTCGCTGCCTGTGAAATGTTATGTTGAGATAGAAAGTCCCGGATCTGTAAAAATCTGAAATGGTCAAAGGTCCGAAGGTCACCCTTCGATTGTAGGTCCGAGAAAGAGAGCCAGTCATCTCCTGAAGATCTGAAATGCTTTACCCTCTGCAGGTCGATATTTTCAAAAGCTGCAAAAGCGGAGGGGGACAATCCCGGAGTAAAAGCTCTGTTGCGTAGATATGGCATTAGAGGTGAGTAACAAGAGCAGAGGTGGAATTTGTCCCGGACGGAGTCCCATACCCTCAATGAGGTCAGAGTCGCTGTACAAGTGGACCGCAATAACGGGCGGAACTCCTTGGGTAGCCAAAAATAAAATTGCGGGAGGTCTGGTGCAAATAGGTCGGATTCCAAATCGGCCCAACGTTGGGAGTGTTGGGGCAGATGAAACATCGCGAACTGAGCAACCTGAGCTGCTTGAAAATATTTATACAAGTGTGGAAGGCCCAAACCCCCTCGTTCTTTAGGACGGTATAGGACATATTTAGAAACCCTTTTCCTGCCCCCCGCCCACACAAAACCTTCAATTTGGGACTGCAGCTGTCGAAGAGATCGGGGGCACACCCAGATTGCCAGGGCTTGAAATAGATATAGTAATCTAGGGAGCAGGTTCATCTTTATACAATTGATCCTGCCAATCCAGGAGACCCCCTCTCTCCCCCACCTCTCCAGGTCCTCCCCCAGAAGCTTAAACATTGCCTCATAGTTTAAGGAGTGCAATCCATTCACATCAGGTGTAAGCCACACTCCCAGGTATTTCAAAGAGGAGCGAGTAAGACGGAATCCCGAAGACCGCTCAATCTCCTGACAGATCGAGTCCGAGAGAGAAAAAGGCATAGCTACTGACTTTTCTAGATTAACCTTATAACCCGAGACTGCTGAAAAGTCGCGCAGGAGGGAGAGCAGGTGAGGAATGGAGGCGGAGGGATGGCTGAGAGTAAGCAAGACATCATCGGCGTACGCCGATACCTTATATTCCTCCATTCCTACCGTCACTCCTGTAATGTGGGGGGAGTGACGAATGGCCGATAAAAGGGGTTCGAGAGATAGGGCAAAAAGGAGGGGAGACAAAGGGCATCCTTGTCGTGTCCCATTTCCAATAGAGAAACCCGTGGGAACAGTACCTGGGGTAATGACAGCAGAGGTAGGGGAATTATATAGGGATCAGAGGACCGAAAGAAAAGACATTGGGAAGCCCCACGTGGTCAGAAGTCGAAACAAAAAAAGCCATTCTAGTCGATCAAATGCCTTCTCCGCATCCAAGGAGATGAGCAGAGAAGGCAGTCGGGTGCCAGTCATACGCTCCATCAGCACCACAGCATGTCTGGTATTAGCAAATGCATGTCTGCCCGGGATAAACCCTACTTGATCCAGGTGGATTATAGAGGCCAAGAAGGAGTTCAGTCTATTTGCAAGTATTTTCGTGAATATTTTATAATCAACATTCAAAAGGGAAATAGGCCTATTATTTTGTGGATAGGACGGGTCCTTTCCTTCCTTTGGAATTAAAATAATGTCAGAGCGGAGAAAATCAGCTGGGGCTGGGGCACCCTCCCACAGAGACAGATAAAATTTGTGTAAATGCGGAGACAAAGTTTGTGCAAATGTTTTATAATAAAAGGCAGAGAACCCATCCGGGCCAGGGGCCTTGTGAGGTTTGAATGATTTCAGGACCTCAGCAATCTCCTCCTCAGATGGAGAGTGTCTAAGCGTCTGTCTCTGTGCGGGGGATAGCCGGGGGAGAGGAGCATTCAACAGGAAACGGTCAATAGATTGGCCCAATGGTACAGAGTCAGAAACGTGGGTCGGGGAATGATTGTATAATGTCCGGAAGTATGAGGTAAACAATTTATTAACTGTAGCTGGAGACGTGTGGAGGACTCCCTCCCCATCTCTGGCTCCCGTTATATGTTTGGACCAGTTTTATTGCGAAGTTTAGACGCTAAAAGGGTGTGAGATTTGTTGGCAAATTCAAAATAGGTCCGCTTGGACCAGGCCAATGAGCGGCCGCGTTCTCCCAGAGCAGTTGACGAATTGCGGTCCTGATTGTTTTAATCTGGGCGGTCAAGACTTCTGAGGGAGAAAGTTTGTTCAGAGCTTCCCATTTAGACAGGTCCTTGGTCAAAGAAACCAGTGAAGCTAGCTTTTGTTTTTTGAGTCTACTACCTAATTGTATAAGATGGCCCCGTATCACCGTTTTATGGGCCAGCCACAGGGTGGTGGGGGAAAGGGTGGGTGTGTCATTTTCCAGAAAATACTCTCTAAGCTGTTGCCACAATTCTATGATATGTTCGGGTTTGTGTAGCAAAGAGGAATTCAGTCGCCACGACCACGCCGGTTTGTAGGACGGTATGGACAATGTCATGGAGATCGGAGCGTGGTCCGACCACGTGATGTCGCCTATGCTCGAGGTCGGAATTAAAGGCATCGTCGACAGGGACACCAGGAAAAGATTTATTCGGGAGTAAGAGCGGTGGGGGTTGGAAAAAAGGTAAAGTCCCTATCACCTGGATGGTGGAGGCGCCATGCGTCCACCAGGGAATGGTCAAGCATGAAGGACTCAAGGGAAGCATCCTGGGGGTATCCCAAAGGCGTCCCCGAGGAGTCCCCCGACGCCTTTCTGTCCAGAGAGGGCTGGGGGGCGGCATTAAAATCCCCGCCAAGAATAACTCGACCGTCAGCTCTAGTTGTCAGTAAAGATGATATTTCTGTCCAGAAGTCAGGGTCATAACCATTAGGGGCATATATGTTAAATAGGGTTAGGGTAGTGGAAGCTATCTGACCCACTAGCATCAAATAACGTCCAGCCGGATCCGAAACTTGAAGGTGAATTTTAAAGGGACAGGAGGAGTGGATCAGGGTAGCCACTCCCTTTTTCTTTTGTGGAGATGACGCCATGTAGGCAACAGGGAAGGTTTTGTCTCTCAGTGAGAATTGGCGGGATGAAGCAAAGTGGGTCTCCTGAATCATTGCTATATGACATGTGGATCTTTTAAGCTCCCTTAACAACAGACGCCTTTTTTGGGGTGTGTTTAATCCCCTAACATTAAGGGACAAAATCTTTAGGCCCCTATCCCCCATACAGAGTCAACAAGGGGGAGGTGAAAAGGGAGTAGGGCACCAAAGATGCCCCCCCTATCTCTGTCTGAGGGCAGGAGAGGGAAACTGGAGTCAGGGGCAAGAGAGGAGGTGGAGAAAGAGAGATGAGGGAAGTCAGAAAAGAGAAGAGAAAAGCATAGGAGCGGGTGGCACGCCCGAGAAACAAAGATCCACTGACAACATAAGACAAAAACACGACATAACACAAAAAGCGCCTGGATTTATGGAGTGCCAGGCCGACCTTGGAGGGGAGGACAAGGAGACCAAAAACTCCCCGAACCCCAGTCACCCACACCTCCACACCCGACCCAAGTTGAGAAACACGAGCAATACCTGGATATGACATTATAACCAATGGGGGGAATTCCGGGAGGGAGGGTCCCCCGACCCGTCCTGAATAGAACCATCGGGCGAACCTCCCCCAGGGAGCCCCTGCAAGACAATAAAAAATCAATTAGGCATACCAGAAGCTTTAGATCAAATAACATATAAACATCATTGACATCATTAAATGGCCCTGAGCCAAGGGCAGTTAAAGCAAAAGAAAAAACCGGAGAGCAACAGCACTCAGACCTCCCGTATGGTTCACATGGTGGTCCACCACCATCAGGTCCCCTGAGAGATAACCCTCCAATGAGGGAAAAATTAGAGAGAAGAGAAGAAATGGGCCTCCAGGCCCCAAAATCATCATCAGCCCTCCCCGCTCGTGGTACCAGCTCGAATCCAGCGCTGCTGTAGACAAGGGAAGGAAGAAGGCAGGAGCACGGGGGCAATGAAATCCTCCAGAGGTGGGCACTTCACTGCGGCCCAGAAGGCGGCAAGATCTGAGGAGGGGGTGAGGGCCACCTGTCGGCCTGCCACCGACACTTGCAGGTGAAAGGGAAATCCCCACGTGTAGGGGATGTCGTGAGCAGACAGGTGTTCTGTAATGGGGCGCCAAGCCCTGCGTCGGTGGAGGGTCGCGGGATCCAAATCCTGGAACAGCTGTAGGGGTTTATCCTCAAAATCCAATTGGAAGGTGCGTGCGGCTTGAAGGATCTGATGTTTCGCCGTGAAATAATGCATGCGGAATATCACGTCCCGCGGGATAAGAGACGAAAGATTCGGGGGTCTTTGGGCCCTGTGAATACGATCCATTAACAGATGGGCCTCCGTTATGTCCGGTGCAAGGCGACGCAGTATACCCTGCACCGTCCCATGGAGATCTTTAGGTGACACAGATTCCGGGAGACCTCTCAACCTTATATTATTCCTTCTGGAACGGTTGGACAAGTCCTCCATCTTGGACTCCAAAAAGGAGACTCTTTTGGCTAGGTCCCCGGTACCCTCCACCAATTCGTTATGGGCCTGCGTTATCTCTGCGGCCTGGTCCTCTAGTTTAGCCGTGCGTGCTCCCAGCGAATCAATCTCCCCCCGCAGTTCTGTCCCCAATTTCGCCACCTCACCCGCCAGAAAGGTCTGCATCTGGGACATCTTGGTAAAGAGGCGCTCCACATCTCCCTTGAAGGCCGGAACCGCTAAGTCAGCTGAAGTAGGTAACTCTTCCTCCGGGTACAGCGTATCACAGAGGCCGCCATCTTGGGAGGCTTCGGCCTGTCTTTTGGCCGGGACTTAATGATGGGCTACGGATGGGTCCTGCGGCCGCGTTTGTTTTAGCGGTTTTGAGGCTGGCATGTTGCTGGAGCTATAGGAGACTCGAGGTGAAGAAAAAAACGGCTCAGGGGTGCTCAGAAACAAAGGTCCTGGTGCTAGGTGTGCGGGAGTCTCGGGATCACGCGGCCATCTTGGTTGGGCGCTAGCTCCGCCCCGCCAAACTTTTTTTAACATTGAAGCCTATGGGGTTCGCCTAAATAAACCTGTTGAATGAAACCACCGAACAGCAGGGCATTTTGGCAAATTTTCACTGCAGTTCAGTGTCTCTGAATAGATTAACCATTGCTTCTCTATGGGGGATTTCACTGCCCTCGAACAGGCAGTTGGCAAAAATTTGGGAAACTGCCTGCTCTCCGAATAGCCGAATGGCCAGAAAATGTCACCATACACTGAAAATCAGCTTTCATTTATATTTCGGGGCCAGATCGTCTCTCTTTAAATAACCGGTTGTATATGTTGTGAGGTCTTTGTGTTTGTAGGAAACTACAGAGTTCATTTCCTACCGTAATGTGAGGACCAGCAACTCCTCTGGTGATATGGCGGTCCTCATGTAGTTGTCCATCTTCATCAACGGCTCTCTCACAGTGACCAACAGCTCGTCGAATGATGTTATCGACATGCGGAGGTAATTGAAGAACTTTACCGGGTCTTCCGCACGAAGTGGCCTGTACAGCGTCTGGAACGCACCATGGTGGTGTTGATAGGATGCACCCACCACTTTCATCTCTTTTTTTTCTTCAGATAAACATATGTTGCGATAGCAAATGCCACAGCCTCTCCAGCATCCATCTTGCTCCAAACTCCAAACACCACAAAACTCTAATTTTTTTTTTCACTTTCCCCCTTTTTTTCTCAACGTCCGTACAACGTCCGTAATTATTAAGTTATCGTCTGTTGAACACAATATCTCCCGTGAAAATTTGCGTCCGTTGTGGATGCACTTTTGCATTACACACAATATCTCCCGTCAAAAATTCCATCCGTAACGGACGCACTGTGCACAGTACCTATTCCCTCATGTGCCGGCAGCCTAAGGGCTCTATTACATTCTCCGCGCAAATTCGTATGTGCAGCGCAATATTTTTTTGCGCGCAGCGCCAAGCGTTATCGCGAAAATTAACAGTGGTATTACGATCCAAACGCATTTAGTCATCCGTCAAAAAATAACGTTCGTAAAACAGATGCACAAAACGAAGAGAAATTTGCGCGCAGTAACGTTGTGCACGTAAATCGGTGTGCGGACTGTTTTTTTCACGGGATTCAGCCAATCAGAATTAAGAACCTTACTTGACATCAATTTACCTTAATTGACTCACTTAAGTTTTTGCGCCTGCCAAAGTAAATCTGAGTATACATGCTGCAGCAATAATAAAAACACGCACAAATTCACAATTTTATTGTTTGGGTATGTGTAGAATGTGTAACTATACTGTGCTGTATTTTTTTTTTGTGCTGGTGTATTTCGTTTCAACCAGGATGTTCGGATTTGACATTAACACCAGCTTTTCAGAAACGTTAAAATTATGCGCGCAAACGTTGGCCGTCAAAATTTGTGCATAGATTGTAATACCATCCGCGTTTCAGTGCACGAACGCATTTGTGCTCACAATGTTAAGTATAGGACGTGCAAAGTATCGTAAGCTCGCGCAGCGTTCGCGCAGGTTCACCCGCGGTAGACGAATACGCGCATTCGTTTTGCAAACATTGTAATACGACGTTGTTCGCAAATGGTTTTACCCCCTCGCGTTAATGCGTTTTTGCGAACGCGTTATTTTTGGCGCGAAGAATGTAATAGGGCCCTAAACTTTTTCTATTTTTTTGAGTCTTAAATAATACCTGTTGTCTTATGTTATACAATCACTTTTAAACTTAAACATCAGTATAACCTTAATCAGCATATAAAATTACATACAACATTTACTACAAATTTCACCCATATGCTGTTTTAGTTTGGTCCACATCTTCTGACAGGCTGCTGTCATTATGTGCATAGTAGTTTGAAAACAGTTATAAGCATGGGTTGGAAATTATTTCCAAATCAGAAGGAGGCTGAAAAAAAATTGATAAGAGTTATTTATTACAAATATCTCAAAATTACAAAAAGAAGGATATCGAAAAAAATGTTCTATTTGGGGAAAAATAACATCGAAAATGTATTTTAACAATTTGCCAACAAGAAAATGGATATATCAAATTTGGAGTGATGACCGGCGACAAATACGCTCAAGAACAGAAAGTACTACCCAGGAATACCAGACGCCAAAATTGTCACCTCAAGAAGTAAGTGTTCCTATGGAATGTACTTATGAAGAGGTTCTTGGGGATTATGAAAAAGATGATGATAAACTGCATTGCATCTGCAAAACAAAAAATAATCCAAGTGAACCCTATGCACAGTGTAGTAAATGTAAGATTGGTTTCATCCTAGTTGCATTGGGTATAAAAGCATAGATGATATCTGTAGTATATCATAGTGTTATATCTATCCACCACTAGAGGGCGCATGTTGTAGGTATTATCTGTGTTCCTGTTCATTGTAAATAAAGTTTCCTCATCACATGGTAGAGTTCTAAGGCAGCATGCAGACGCTGTGTGCAGCTCCTGTAAATAAAGAATAAGAACCTTCCACAGCCTGTCTCTGCTTTCAAAGATATGGAGATATCACATTGGCGACGAGGGTAAACAGGTTGTACTGTGGAACGTGTATGTGCAGTTTCAAGGTCTGCAGAGCAGAAGAAAAAAAAATAAGAAACAGAAGAAACTACAAGGACGTGAATTGCTGAGACAGAATGCTGCTCTTGTGGGAACAGTGAGCCCCTTTGACTGTGAGTTGCAATCGTGGGACGAATATATTGAAGTGTTGGACTATTTCTTTCAAGCTAATGAGATTACTGATGCCGGTAAGAGGAAAGCAGTGTTATTAAGCGGGGTCGGCGCGTCAACTTATAGTTTGCTGAGAAGTTTGCTGTGTCCTATGACGCCAGCAGAGAAAACATATCAGGAACTTGTCGTCGTGCTCAAAGCCCATTATAATCCAAAACCAAGTGAAATTGTGCAGAGATATAAATTTAATTCACGCACACGGCATACTGGCGAGAAGGTGGCTGATTATGTGGCGGAGTTGAAAAAGTTAGCGCAGTATTGTGAATACGGGCCTACACTACCACAAATGCTGCGGGACAGGCTGGTGTGTGGAGTAAATGACGACAGGATGCAGAGACGGCTGTTGTCAGAAGTGGATTTAACCTTTGAAAAGGCTCTTACTATGTGTCTGGCGATGGAGTCGGCTGACAGAAATATAAAAGATCTCCAAGGCTTCTCTGGGGATGAAGAATCACAGTCTCAAAGGTCTCATCAGGGACAATCGGTGGTGCATAATGTGGGTGCAGTGGATAAGAGGGGGTGGAAGACGGACTATGAGTGTTTCAGGTGCAAAGGGAATCATGCACCCCACGAATGCAAATTTATAAATGAACTGTGCCACCATTGTCAGAAACGTGGACACATCAAGCGGGCGTGCAAATCCAAGCACGTGATGCAGAGTCACAAAACCCCATTTCAAGGACTGAGGGGGAGAGGAAAGGAAAGGAGAAGGCTGGAGGTCGCATTTAGTGAAAGAAGAAGACGTTAGTGAGACAGAAGATGCAGGTGACATAAACACGATATACAGTGTCTCACATAAAATGCCTAAAGTGGCTCCTATTCTACAGAAGTTAAAGGTGAATGGCATGAACATCGAATTTGAGGTGGACACAGGTTGTGGCATTACAATTATTAGCAAAAAGCAATACTCTAAGCTATGGAAAAACACCGACATACCAGAGTGGGAACCATGCAACCTGACATTAAAAACATATACAGGTGAGAAGATGCTGGTGTTAGGTCAGGTTATAGGAACAGTGCAGAGTCAGATGGACAACAAGAAACTTACTATGGTAGTGGTTGAAGGGGCCGGGCCAAATTTATTGGGACGAAACTGGCTGAAAGACTTAAGAGTGTTGCCACAACTGGTGAATACAGTAACAGCCAGTCCAACGCTACATTTGGCTGACCTGCTAGATCGATATGCTGAGGTGTTCAAAGATGAGCTAGGTCAGCTGAAAGGCACCACGGCCAAAATTCATGTGAACTCAGAGGCCCAGCCACGATTCTATAAGCCACGACGGATACCTTTTGCTGTCAAACCTCTGGTGGAGGCAGAACTGCAGAGACTGGTAGATGAGAGAAAATTATAGAACCAGTACAATTTTCGGAATGGGCAGCTCCCATAGTACCGGTGAGGAAGCCGGATGGTTCAATCCGCATCTGTGGAGATTACAAACTCACAGTAAACAGAGCATCCAGTGTGGAACAATATCCTATTCCTAAAGTGGAAGACTTATTTGCTCAGTTGGCGGGCGGCAACAAATTCTCCAAACTGGATATGAGTCATGCGTATCAGCAGATCGTGCTGGATGAAAGCGCCAAAAAGTATGTGACTGTCAATACACACAAAGGACTGTATACTTATGGTAGATTGCCGTTTGGAGTGGCGTCGAGTCCAGCCATTTTCCAGCGCACTATGGAGGGCATCCTACAAAACATGCCGCACGTCACAGTCTACTTAGATGACATTTTAGTTACTGGGGTCAGCGAGGACGATCATTTAAGAAATCTGGAGGAGGTCTTGTCTCGGCTAAAACAAAGTGGCCTGAGACTGAAAAGGAGCAAGTGCAAGTTCCTGGGAACAGAAGTGGTTTTTCTGGGTCACAAGATCAGTGCTGCGGGTGTGCAGCCAGTCGCAGAAAAGGTCCAGGCCATACAAGAGGCACCCACACCGCGGTCTGTGAGTGAACTAAAGGCTTACTTAGGCCTATTGAACTATTACCACAAATTCTTACCGAGCCTGTCCACGTTACTGGCACCGCTGCATGCACTATTGAGGAAAGAGACTAAATGGACCTGGAGTTGTGAGCAAAAAGAGGCCTTTGAAAAGTCCAAAAATCTTCTCCAGTCGGATGCCTTGTTGGTACATTATGATGTCAACAAACCTATTATCCTGGCTTGTGACGCTTCACCTTATGGTGTGGGTGCTGTGTTGTCGCACAGGATGGGGGATGGATCTGAACGGCCAATAGGGTTCGTCTCACGTACACTGAATGCAGCTGAGAAAAATTATTCTCAAATTGAGAAGGAGGGCCTTGCGGTGATATTTGGGGTGAAGAAGTTTCACACATACTTGTATGGGAGACAATTCACCATTGTTACAGATCATAAACCACTGATCTCATTATTTAATGAACTGAAGGAGGTTCCACAAATGGCCTCGCCACGCATTCAAAGATGGGCTGTGACATTATGTGGATATGAGTACTCCATCGTGTACAAAGCAGGCAAGGATCATCAAAATGCTGATGGCTTGAGCCGGTTGCCAGTCGCGGAAACAGGGGTGGAGACGCCTGCGGAGAAGAGAGAGTACTTCTATTGGAAGAAAATGGCGTACCATTGGTTAAAGCCGACCAGGTGAGGAAATGGACAGATAAAGATACCGTTTTAGCACGGGTTAGAGAGTTCGTCCTCAGAGGATGGCCAAAAAGAGTGGAGAAATCAGTGTTTGGAGCTTATGTGAAAAGGAAGGAGGAACTTAGTGTGGAGGCAGGTTGTGTCTTGTGGGGTGCCCGTGTGGTCATTCCACCCCCAGGTCGCACAGACCTACTGAAGCACTTACACACGACTCACCCAGGAATAATCAGGATGAAGGGGCTGGCGCGGAGCTATATGTGGTGGCCGAAGATGGATGCCGATATAGAAGCAATGGTAAAAACTTGCACCATGTGCCAGAGAAAATAGAAATTCTCCCCAGTGTGCACCTTTACATCCTTGGGAAGTAGAAACCTTCCATGGAGAAGACTTCACATTGATTATATGCGGGCCCGTGGATGGGCAAGATGTTTTTGATTTTGGTGGATGCTTACTCTAAATGGATAGAGGCGTACCCGTTAAGTAAATCCACCTCCGCAGTGACTATTCAATGCCTCAGACAGAGCTTTAGCCAGCATGGAATTCCCGAAATGGTGGTGTCGGACAATGGCACCAGTTTTACGAGTATGGAGTTTCAAGAATTCATGGCTCGAAATGGTATTAAGCACGTGACCACAGCGCGCCTTACCATGCAGCGTCCAATGGACTGGCCGAAAGGGCGGTGCAGACATTTAAAGGGCTGATAAAAAAAAGTTCAGGAGATTCCATTGAGGTCAAGATGGCCAGAGCGTTGTTTAGTTACAGGATAACTCCTCAGTCCACGACTGGAAAATCACCTGCAGAGCTCTTGTGTGGGAGGAAATTGCGTTCCACGTTGGATCTCATACATCCGGATTTTAAAGGCCAGGTGCAAGAAAAGCAGGTGAAGCAAAAACTTTATCATGATCAACATGCCAAGGAGAGACATCTGCGGGAAGGTGACAAAGTATACACTAGAAATTTTGGTGTGGGACCTTCCTGGATTCCGGGGACTGTTCAGAAGCAGACAGGTCCTGTGTCATGCACTGTTGCACTTGGAAATGGCCAGATTGTGCGTCGTCACATAGATCAGGTGAGAAATAGACATGTTGCATATCCAGAGGATCTACAGAGTTTGGCGGAACCATTAACGCAAGATAGGGAGATTTTGGCTCCCCTTTCCGGTGTTGTACTTGCAGAAGCCGGGGAAGAGGGACAGATGGAGGGGAGCTTGTCACAGAGAAATCATCAGAGACTGCTCATGTGGAGGGGGAGCAAGAATTACGGCGATCCACCAGAACAAAGAAAGCACCAACTTATCTACAGGATTATACTTAGCTTAGTAGTGAGTTCCCCAGCCACAGGACAAGAATGCGTCCTGGAACTCACTGGGACGGAGGTAGTCTACCCAAAGTCTCAAGTTTAGTGGGAGTTTTTCTGTGCCTAGGGTCATGTGGGTGGTATTTTTGAAACTAGTGTTATCAGAGGGAAGGGGATGTAGTATATCATAGTGTTATATCTATCCACCACTAGAGGGCGCATGTTGTAGGTATTATCTGTGTTCCTGTTCATTGTAAATAAAGTTTCCTCATCACATGGTAGAGTTCTAAGGCAGCATGCAGACGCTGTGTGCAGCTCCTGTAAATAAAGAATAAGAACCTTCCACAGCCTGTCTCTGCTTTCAAAGATATGGAGATATCACAATATCAAAGTGATTTCTCCATGGTTATGCCCTATATGTGACCAAAATGTAAAATGTGAAAACAAGAAAATTAAACCACAAAAATTTACTAAAAGTAGGAGGCAATTGCTTTTTTCCAGTCTCAGCTCAGTAAATCTCTGGATAATTAAAAAAAAGCAGAGAGAGTGTTATGCACAAAAGTCAGCATTCTGTTACTGATAGTTCAGAATTAACGATGGTAACATCTAATGAGCTTGCTTGCGTTGATAACTATTCACCTAGAAAAAAAACAAGATTATGAAACTAATGGAAAACTGCAATAAAAAAAGGACCCTGCAGAATGTTTAATCAGAGAAATGTCAGATTTTGAAGATGAAACCGTAGAAATGACGATGAAGACAGATGTAAGGAAAAGTCACTTTTTTACTAAATCTTGTCCATCAGATTTCTCATTTACTTTATCCATAAAAGAATGGAATAGAATTTAACCAGAAAGAAGGCACGGATACCGAATTTTGAAATCAGGGTGGACACGATATCATAGCAAAAAAAAATAGCTAAAATTAACAACCTGTGGGTTTTAAAATTAATTTACAATAGAGTTAAAATAGCTAATTCAAGAAAAATAAGATCACATTACTGGCGTGCGAGAGCACAATGTAAATTTCCCGGTTGTACTGAATATAATACTTCAATAGCTCGAAAACCAAAAATTACAGATAGAAAAGTTGTTTTCACAGTACACATTGTTGGGTGTATTACTGTAGATACTCGAGTATACCGCTAGATTTTGGTGACAAAAATTTACCTTAAAATTAGAGGAGTCCCGTTATATTCGAGACATCTGCACCGCGTGTAAAAAAAATAATTTTTTTTTTTTTAAAAAACTTGCCCAGGATCCCAAGTCTCCTGGAAGTTCCGGTAGTCTCGCTGAAGTGAATGTGGGCTCCCTGATGTTTGCAAACACTTCAGTAATTCCCGGTTTCAGGATAGGTGGGATCCATCACGGACAGAGGGCACGCTCGATTTAAGCCAATCATTCACCACGCTCGCCTCCGCCTGCCATCTAACGGCTAGTAAAGAAGACGGGTGGCCGGCGGCTTCATACTTAGTAACAACTGCAATCATTCTAGAGCAAAGCACCATGGCCTGAGGGGGAGCCTGACTGTGTTAAGAGAACCTGGAAGGATTTTAATGGTTTACCGGTACAGTATAATTTTGCTCCTCGCATTATATTCGAGTCTTGAGTATTCTCTCATTTCCATAATAAATCTCTATCCATCGCGTTATATTCGGGTCGCGCTATACTTGAGTATCTACGGTAATCACTCAATACAACAAACTTTTAAACGGCATGCCAGGTGGCAGGAAATAAAGAAGCTGAAAAGAAAATTAAAAGAAATGACGCCAATGCTGTTACATACTAAACAGCTGGCAAAAGCAGAATGAACAGGAATTTGAATTCAGTGAAATCAGTTGATGTACTCCAGAAAATGATTTCTTGGACTGTTGGTCAGTGCAAACATTACAAGATAAAAGAAAATTGCATCCCATTACAACAAGACATTCTTACATACAGCACATCAGTATGGAACCGTTTATAATACACATGTATTCAGAAACACAGTTATACATGCTGAAAGATTTGCAAAACTCCACTTTGTGGTTGTACCTGGATGCAACTGGTTCTGTTGTCAGAAAATCTCAGGAAACAAATCACAGCATATTATATTATGTCATATGTATTTGTGTACAGCAAAGCAACGTTCCTCATCCCAGTGGCTGAAATGTTGACATCAGACCACAGCACACAAACATCTCAACACCGGTTATGTTGTGTCTGTCGTGATTTTTTTGACTGATTTCAAGCAAAGACTTAAACCCCATAAAATAGAGGTTGACTTTAGCTGGGCTCTCATTCATGCTTGTTTACAAACCTTTAACCAAATGCCAATTATGACATATCTTAAAAAATGTCTCTCTATTTGTGAATGAAAACAAAATTGTGATTTCACTGTAATACATGTATGTGCTGCACACATGATTAAACTGGTCAGTTCTAATGCCCATAGAACAAATGCAAACAAGCATGCAAGAGAAATGTTTTTATATTTATTTGCAATGCTCCAAAATACCGGTAGTTCAGACCTGCGGAATATTGCAACACAAGTGTCTTTAATGGCATATGTTTATGATGCCAAATTGGAAACAAGGGACAGCAAGAAATATAATTTACTGCTAGAAAATGCAGTAAAAAAGCAGGAATTAGACTACCTGGATGATGCTTTTGACTGCTGAATTGAAGACTGTGACAATAACAATGAAAAAAATATAAAGAAAAATTCTCCTTTTTCCCAGACGTTCACCAGAATTATAAATAAATCAAAAATAAAAGCCCAGGTGGACTGTGAAGAGCAGGCAAATGCAGAGCTGAATTTGATTTTCTGTCCCGCTCTTGTTTGTCTTTTAGAAAATTATTTGGCAACATTACCTTTGTGGAGTGGTCTTATGTTTGCAGATACAAAACCAGGGAAAACCAGAGACACGAATTGTTCCGTGTGACAAAGAAAGTCATCCTAAATGATAAGTTACATCGGCGAGCAGGGGATTTCTTGCAACTCATGCACGAGTTTTTGCAGGGCAGAATTTGCGAATTAGGTTTGAACAGTTTCAAAAAAATATCAAAAACACAGACAAAAAAATATTATGCTGAAAGAGGAAGAAAATGGAAAAATCAGAGCAGATCAAGAATTTTAGTGACAGTCAAACAGAACCACTAACCCAAGAGGAAACCTGGCAGAAAAGAAGAAAGGAAAAAAAAGTAAAAAAAGTATTATCAACCGCCATGCCCAAAACGTGCAATTACCACAACTTCAGATTGCCCCCCATGGTCTGGCAAAGGAAAGCTCGGGAGAAAAACTATTGTTCTGAGAAACACTTGTGCAATAGACAATTTATTGTTTATCATTCATTTGATTATGAAGAAATAAGATCACATTTTCACAGAGCTTTATAGCCTGAAGCACAGAGATCCAACCATCACGTCTTTAATGTTCACCAACATTTCTTGAAGAAAGACTGGATGAAAGGAAAGCTAGAATGGCTGAAACAATTTGATCGTTTCTTTGGTAAAATTATATGGGACACATATGGAAGTGAGGCGGACTATGTAATTTGTCGATTTATCTGCTTGGAACATCAATTACATCAAAGTGCAGTGAATATGATAGTCCTGAACCAGCCATTGTACGAACATCTAACATCATTGAGATCTGGTAAGAAATATATTTTAAATTGTGAACTAAAAATGCTCCTTACCAAGATTGCTGCCAGCATTAAACTGAAACACTGAACATTGACAGTTGTACAAAGATCGCCATTGCCACAGTGCTACAGTCTAGCAGTGCCATCTTATTGGGACATCAGTATTGGTTCAGATACTTTCTGGATCCAAATACACCAGCTCCGAAAATGACCCGATAATCCAAAAATTACAGGTTAAAGGAATACTCTACTCAAAAATCACCCCCCCCCCGTTTTTTTATCCTAACCTATCCCTATTCCCTTAATAAATCTTTATTTTTTTTCTTGTAACTGTAATACTTACCTTAAAATCCACTTTTTTCCAGCGGCGTCTTTTTTTTTTTTTCATACTCACCTCCCTCCTCTTCCGCTCCCGTCCTTCTTGAGTCTTCTTGCCTTCTGGTTTACGTGAGAAGCGCGCATGCGCGCCTCTCACGTAAGCCAGCCAATCGGCAGGCTTCCTCCCGGCTCCCTCTGAGGATTAGTGTTGCGCGCAAGAGGAGGCGTGCAACACTAACCCTCAGCCGCTGCCGCCAGCTACTGCGGTGAGTTGGAGACATCATCGCACTGAAAGCGTGATGACTTCTCCTACTCGGCAAAAGTCTGCAGAAGCGGGAAATATGAATCCCGCTCTGCTGACTGACAGCTGGGAGGGCAGAGTAAACTCCTCTGCCTCTCTCAGCTGTATTCAGCTTTTTCAGCTGAACTGCCGAGAGGAGGGAGGGGGGACAGAGGGCGGCATACTCCGGGCATCATGACCACCTAAAATAGCTTAGGTGGTCATGTTGCTTAGAGTATCCCTTTAATTGTCGGAGCCACTATGACATCATTACGCTACATAGCAAAAGTAGAGAATTTTGCGCTACATGCATCCGCCTCTATATAAATCCATGTTGAAATTAGTGGCCCAATGGCAATTAACCCTTTGAAAACATCAGTTACCTATTCAAAATGGTAAAAACCAGCACCCTTGGCACTGTTTTCATGGCAAACTTGCCATTGGGCCAGGCTGAAGACAATTGTGTTTGATAGAGGGCATCCACCTCTATATAAATCCATGTTGAATTCAGTGGCCCAATGGCAATTAACCCTTTGAAAACAACGTATTGAAAATAGTGGAAATCAGTACTTATGGCACAGTTGGCACTGTTTTCATGGCAAACTTGTCATTGGGCCAGGCAGAAGACAATGGTGTTTGATAGAGGGCATCCACCTTCATATAAATCCATGTTGAATTCAGTGGCCCATGTCAATTAACCCTTTGAAAACATCACTTATTCAAAATAGTAAAAATCAGCACCCATGGCACAGTTGGCACTGATTTCTCTGCCCAAATTGCAGTTGGGCCAGGTTAAATTTGACATTGTTTGCTAGAGGGAATCCACCTCTATATGAATCCATGTTAAAATCATTGGCACAATGGCAATTAACCGTTTAAAAACAGGTTTTTATTGAAATTTTACATACTTAGAATTCAACCGAATCAGAAACCAACTTCCACGAATAAGTAACTGGCCGAATAAGAAACTAACTTCAGCCTTGTCTCGAGTCTGACGTCATAATAAACTACTCTTTTTCCTGCAATTGACTCGTGTCTGGTCTGTCATTGTCCGCACCTTCCCGAACTTCTCCCGAACAAACCAGTTGTTTGCCGGTAACAAGAGTAATAGTGAGCGCTCCGCCTTCACTGTAAGAGCAGCCCTTTTCTGCAGTGGGGTAACTTGGCTCGAGTCCTGCGGGAACGCGCGGGAACGGCGTTCCCGCACTTCTCCCACAGCAGGAATGCTGCGGGAACGCAGGTTCCCGCTGTGGCCCGAGCCCACAGTGGCGGCTCCTTAATTAGGCGGCACCTGCTGGGCCTTGCGGTCACCTAATTTTCATAGTGAAGTGTAGCCAGGCAGCGCAGCGCGATAAATTGTTTTGCGCTGCTGCGCCTGCCGCCATTTTTTTTAAATGTCCCTCCCGGCCACGAGAGAATCCATTGATTGCGCCTTGCAGCCCCCACTGATGACGTCAGAGGGAGCGCCGGACGTCTGCCCATGTCTTGGCGCCGTGTTTCTGGCGGTTGTCATTCAGCTGCCTGCACCCTGCGTGGCACGTGGAGGCTGAGAGCACAGACACCAGCGGCGTTGACTGGCAAGAATGACGGGGCCGGCAATCTCCCCAGAGTCTTAAAAGAGGCCTCCCCAGAGTCACCGGCGCACACAGAGGAGGCCCCCCAAAGGCACCAGAGGTGACCCCCAGATGCCTCAATTCCCCCAGAGGGACTCCATAGGCCCCCAAAGTCACAAGAGGGACCCCATTGACCCCCCCAAAAGGCACCAGAGGGACAACGAGACCCCCCAGGGGCACCAGAGAAACCACAAGGCCACCCAGGAGCACCAGAGGGACCACAAGGCCCCCCAAAGGCACCATAGGTGACCCCCAGATGCCTCATTTCCCCCAGAGGGACTCCATAGGCCCCCAAAGTCACAAGAGGGACCCCATCGACCCCCCCAAAAGGCACAAGAGGGACCCCATCGGCCCCCAAAGGCACCAGAGGGACAACGAGACCCCCCAGGGGCACCAGAGAAACCACAAGGCCCCCCAGGAGCACCAGAGGGACCACCCAGGAGCACCAGAGGGACCACAAGGCCCCCCCAGACAGTTGCACCAGAGGGACCCATTGTCCCCACAAAGGCACCAGAGGTCCCCCAGGGGCACCAGAGGGACTACCCAAGGGCACCAGAGGGACCCCATTGGCCCCCCAAAGGCACCAGAGGGACCATCCAGGGGCACCAGAGGGACCCCATTGCCCCCCCAAAAAGGCACCAGAGGGACCACAAGCCCCCCCCAGGGACACCAGAGGGGCCACCCAGGGGCACCAAAGGGACCCCATTGGCCCCCAAAGGCACCAGAGGGACCACCCAGGGGTACCAGAGGGACCACAAGCCACCCCCAGGGACACCAGAGGGACCACCCAGGGACACCAAAGGGACCCCATTGGCCACCCAAAGGCACCAGAGGGACCACCCGGGGCACCAGAGGGACCACCCAGGGGCACCACAAGCCCCCCCAGGGACACCAGAGGGACCACCCAGGGGCACCAAAGGGACCCCATTGGCCCCCCAAAGACACCAGAGGCCACCCAGGGGCACCAGAGGGACCCCCGGAGCACCAGAGGGACCCCATAGGCCCCCCAAAGGCACCTGAGGGGCATCAGAGGTACCTGCTCTCAGACTTTTTTGTCTTCCCTGTGGGGCTTTGGCTAGATTTTGCTGCCAAGGAGTTTCCCTATGGAAACCCTATGGTGGAGATGGGGGATCCGTTGGATCCCCCATCTCCAGACCTGTGGCAGCTAAAGGTTAAAGCATGCCCTTTCCAATGATACCACACATGTCCTGCGTAAAAGTAAAAATAATAAAAAAAAATAAAGAGTTGTTTTTATTTCATAATGCATTTTTTTTTTGGGGGGGGGGGGGTTAGCTAAAATCACAAACAGGGTTATTGAAAGAGATCTGAATTGCTGGAGAAAGGTAACCGAATGCTGAAATTCAGCGTACGGTCACCTTTCCTGGCCATTTGGCTATTCAGAGAGCAGGCAATTCGCCTGGGGGCAAATATATCCGTATAACCAGTGTTGTTCATATTATTCTGGGGGCTCAGTGCTGTTCATATTATTATGGGGGCTCAGTGCTGTGTATATTATTCTGGGGGCTCAGTGCTGTTCATATTATTATGGGGGCTCAGTGCTGTTCATATTATTCTGGGGTCTCAGTGCTGTTCATATTATTATGGGGGCTCAGTGCTGTGTATATTATTCTGGGGAGTCAGTGGTGTTCATATTATTATGGGGGCTCAGTGCTGTGTATATTATTCTGGGGTCTCAGTGCTGTACATATTATTATGGGGGCTCAGTGCTGTATATTATTCTGGGGTCTCAGTGCTGTTCATATTATTATGGGGGCTCAGTGCTGTGTATATTATTCTGGGGAGTCAGCGCTGTTCATATTATTATGGGGGCTCAGTGCTGTGTATATTATTATGGGGGCTCAGTGCTGTGTATATTATTCTGGGGGCTCAGTGCTGTGTATATTATCCTGGGGGCTCAGTGCTGTGTATATTATTCTGGGGGCTCAGTGCTGTGTATATTATTCTGGGGGCTCAGTGCTGTGTATATTATTATGGGGGCTCAGTGCTGTGCATATTATTCTGGGGGCTCAGTGCTGTGTATATTATTCTGGGCGCTCAGTGCTGTGTATATTATTCTGGAGGCTCAGTGCTGTGTATATTATCCTGGGGGCTCAGTGCTGTGTATATTATTCTGGGGGCTCAGTGCTGTGTATATTATTCTGGGGGCTCAGTGCTGTGTATATTATTCTGGGGTTCAGTGTGGTGTATATTATTCTGGGGGCTCAGTGCTGTGTATATTATTCTGGGGTTCAGTGTGGTGTATATTATTCTGGGGGCTCAGTGCTGTGCATATTATTCTGGGGGCTCAGTGCTGTGTATATTATTCTGGGGGCTCAGTGCTGTGTATATTATTCTGGGGGTTCAGTGTGGTGTATATTATTCTGGGGGCTCAGTGCTGTGTATATTATTCTAGGGGCTCAGTGCTGTGTAAATTATTCTGGGGGTTCAGTGTGGTGTATATTATTCTGGGGGCTCAGTGCTGTGTATATTATTCTGGGGGCTCAGTGCTGTGCATATTATTCTGGGGGCTCAGTGCTGTGCATATTATTCTGGGGGCTCAGTGCTGTGTATATTATTCTGGGGGCTCAGTGCTGTGTATATTATTCTGGGGGTTCAGTGTGGTGTATATTATTCTAGGGGCTAAGTGCTGTGTAAATTATTCTGGGGGTTCAGTGTGGTGTATATTATTCTGGGGGCTCAGTGCTGTGTATATTATTCTGGGGGCTCAGTGCTGTGTATGTTATTCTGGGGGCTCAGTGCTGTGTATGTTATTCTGGGGGCTCAGTGCTGTGTATATTATTCTGGGGGCTCAGTGCTGTGCATATTATTCTGGGGGCTCAGTGCTGTGCATATTATTCTGGGGGCTCAGTGCTGTGTATATTATTCTGGGGGCTCAGTGCTGTGTATATTATTCTGGGGGTTCAGTGTGGTGTATATTATTCTGGGGGCTCAGTGCTGTGTATATTATTCTAGGGGCTCAGTGCTGTGTAAATTATTCTGGGGGTTCAGTGTGGTGTATATTATTCTGGGGGCTCAGTGCTGTGTATATTATTCTGGGGGCTGTGCTGTGTATATTATTCTGGGGGCTCAGTGCTGTGTATATTATTCTGGGGGCTCAGTGCTGTGCATATTATTCTGGGGGCTCAGCGCAGTGTATATTATTCTGGGGGCTCAGTGCTGTGTATATTATTCTGGGGGTTCAGTGTGGTGTATATTATTCTGGGGGCTCAGTGCTGTGTATATTATTCTAGGGGCTCAGTGCTGTGTAAATTATTCTGGGGGTTCAGTGTGGTGTATATTATTCTGGGGGCTCAGTGCTGTGTATATTATTCTGGGGGCTCAGTGCTGTGTATATTATTCTGGGGACTCAGTGCTGTGCATATTATTCTGGGGGCTCAGTGCTGTGCATATTATTCTGGGGGCTCAGTGCTGTGTATATTATTCTGGGGGCTCAGTGCTGTGTATATTATTCTGGGGGTTCAGTGTGGTGTATATTATTCTAGGGGCTCAGTGCTGTGTAAATTATTCTGGGGGTTCAGTGTGGTGTATTATTCTGGGGGCTCAGTGCTGTGTATATTATTCTGGGGGCTCAGTGCTGTGTATGTTATTCTGGGGGCTCAGTGCTGTGTATATTATTCTGGGGGCTCAGTGCTGTGTATATTATTCTGGGGGCTCAGTGCTGTGCATATTATTCTGGGGGCTCAGTGCTGTGCATATTATTCTGGGGGCTCAGTGCTGTGTATATTATTCTGGGGGCTCAGTGCTGTGTATATTATTCTGGGGGTTCAGTGTGGTGTATATTATTCTGGGGGCTGTGCTGTGTATATTATTCTGGGGGCTCAGTGCTGTGTATATTATTCTGGGGGCTCAGTGCTGTGCATATTATTCTGGGGGCTCAGCGCAGTGTATATTATTCTGGGGGCTCAGTGCTGTGTATATTATTCTGGGGGTTCAGTGTGGTGTATATTATTCTGGGGGCTCAGTGCTGTGTAATTATTCTAGGGGCTCAGTGCTGTGTAAATTATTCTGGGGGTTCAGTGTGGTGTATATTATTCTGGGGGCTCAGTGCTGTGTATATTATTCTGGGGGCTCAGTGCTGTGTATATTATTCTGGGGACTCAGTGCTGTGCATATTATTCTGGGGGCTCAGTGCTGTGCATATTATTCTGGGGGCTCAGTGCTGTGTATATTATTCTGGGGGCTCAGTGCTGTGTATATTATTCTGGGGGTTCAGTGTGGTGTATATTATTCTAGGGGCTCAGTGCTGTGTAAATTATTCTGGGGGTTCAGTGTGGTGTATATTATTCTGGGGGCTCAGTGCTGTGTATATTATTCTGGGGGCTCAGTGCTGTGTATATTATTCTGGGGGCTCAGTGCTGTGCATATTATTCTGGGGGCTCAGTGCTGTGCATATTATTCTGGGGGCTCAGTGCTGTGTATATTATTCTGGGGGCTCAGTGCTGTGTATATTATTCTGGGGGTTCAGTGTGGTGTATATTATTCTGGGGGCTGTGCTGTGTATATTATTCTGGGGGCTCAGTGCTGTGTATATTATTCTGGGGGCTCAGTGCTGTGCATATTATTCTGGGGGCTCAGCGCAGTGTATATTATTCTGGGGGCTCAGTGCTGTGTATATTATTCTGGGGGTTCAGTGTGGTGTATATTATTCTGGGGGCTCAGTGCTGTGTATATTATTCTAGGGGCTCAGTGCTGTGTAAATTATTCTGGGGGTTCAGTGTGGTGTATATTATTCTGGGGGCTCAGTGCTGTGTATATTATTCTGGGGGCTCAGTGCTGTGTATATTATTCTGGGGACTCAGTGCTGTGCATTATTATTCTGGGGGCTCAGTGCTGTGCATATTATTCTGGGGGCTCAGTGCTGTGTATATTATTCTGGGGGCTCAGTGCTGTGTATATTATTCTGGGGGTTCAGTGTGGTGTATATTATTCTAGGGGCTCAGTGCTGTGTAAATTATTCTGGGGGTTCAGTGTGGTGTATATTATTCTGGGGGCTCAGTGCTGTGTATATTATTCTGGGGGCTCAGTGCTGTGTATGTTATTCTGGGGGCTCAGTGCTGTGTATATTATTCTGGGGGCTCAGTGCTGTGTATATTATTCTGGGGGCTCAGTGCTGTGCATATTATTCTGGGGGCTCAGTGCTGTGCATATTATTCTGGGGGCTCAGTGCTGTGTATATTATTCTGGGGGCTCAGTGCTGTGTATATTATTCTGGGGGTTCAGTGTGGTGTATATTATTCTGGGGGCTGTGCTGTGTATATTATTCTGGGGGCTCAGTGCTGTGTATATTATTCTGGGGGCTCAGTGCTGTGTATATTATTCTGGGGGTTCAGTGTGGTGTATATTATTCTGGGGGCTGTGCTGTGTATATTATTCTGGGGCAGGGCAGCCATCAGAAATGATGGGGCCCCTTACTAAACCTCACGATGGGGCCCCCCAGGGCCCCCCCTCAACCTCTAAGAGCTTTTCTCCCCCTTCAAAAAAAAAAAGACATAACATAGCACCACAGCAATAAAACTCCCAGTAATGTGCAGTGTGTATTAGCTTATCACAGTATCCACAGCAATAAAACTCACAGTAATGAGCGGTGTGTCTGAACATATCACAGAATCCACAGCAATAAATCTCACAGAAATGGGCTGTGTATGATGGCCTTTGGGTCTGGGCCTGGGCCTGGGCCCTGGGTCTGGTCCCTGGGACTGGGCCTTGGGGTCTGGTCCCTGGGGTCTAACCTGGGCCCTGGTCTCTGGGTCTGGTCCCTGGGCCTTGGGGTCTGGGTCCTAGGGTCTGGGCCTTGGGGTCTGGGCCCTAGGGTCTGGGCCCTAGGGTCTGGGCCCTGAGGTCTGGTCCCTGGGGTCTGGTCCCTGAGGTCTGGTCCCTGGGGTCTAGCCTGGGCCCTGGTCTCTGGGGTCTGGGTCCTAGGGGTCTGGGCCCTGGGTCTGGGCCCTGGGGTCCTGGGTCTGGGCCTTGGGGTCTGGGCCCTGGGTATGGGCCTTGGGTCCTGGGTTTGGGCCTAGGGGTCTG
The DNA here is from genome assembly GCA_009667805.1 of Leptobrachium leishanense. Taxonomy (NCBI): domain Eukaryota; kingdom Metazoa; phylum Chordata; class Amphibia; order Anura; family Megophryidae; genus Leptobrachium; species Leptobrachium leishanense. Next base: position 177,911,623 of record CM019067.1, on the reverse strand, counting down.
GGCCCTGGGTTTGGCCTAGGGGTCTGGGCCCAGGGTCTGGGCCCTAGTCTGGGCCCTAGTGTCTGGGCCTTGGGTCTGGGTCCTGGGCCTTGGGTCTGGGCCCTGGTTTGGGCCTTGGGGTCTGGGTCCTGGGCCTTGGGGTCTGGGCTTAGGGTCTGGCCCTGGGTCTGGGCCTTGGGGTCTGGGCCCTGGGTTTGGGTCTAGGGGGTCTGGGCCCTGGGTCCTGGGCCTTGGGGTCTGGGCCATGGGTTTGGGCCTAGGGGTCTGGACCCTGGGCCTTTGCCCTGGGTCTGGGCCATAGGGTCTGGGCCCTGGGTTTGGGCCCTGGGCATTTGCCCTGGGTCTGGGCCTTGGCCCTGGGCCTAGGGGTCTGGACCCTGGGCCCTAGGGTCTGGGCCCTGGGTCTGGGCCCTAGGGTCTGGGCCCTGGGTCTGGGCCCTGGGTCTGGGCCTTGGCCTAGGGGTCTGGACCCTGGGCCCTGGGTCTGGGCCTTGGGGTCTGGGCCTTGGGGTCTGGGCCTAGGGGTCTGGGCCCTAGTGTCTGGGCCTTGGGCCTTGGGGTCTGGGCCCTGGGTTTGGGCTTAGGGGTCTGGGCCCTGGGTCTGGGCCCTGGGTCTGGGCCCTAGGGTCTGGGTCCTGGGCCTTGGGGTCTGGGCCATGGGTTTGGGCCTAGGGGTCTGGACCCTGGGTCTGGGCCATAGGGTCTGGGCCCTGGGTTTTGGTCTTGGGGTCTTTGGCCCTGGGCATTTGCCCTGGGTCTGGGCCTTGGCCCTGGGCCTAGGGGTCTGGACCCTGGGCCCTAGGGTCTGGGCCCTGGGTCTGGGCCTTGGGTCTGGGCCTTGGGTCTGGGCCTAGGGGTCTGGACCCTGGGCCCTAGGGTCTGGGCCTTGGGGTCTGGGCCTAGGGGGTCTGGGCCTAGGGGTCTGGGCCTAAGGGTCTGGGCCCTGGGCCCTAGGGTCTGGGCCTTGGGGTCTGGGCCATGGGTTTGGGCCATAGGGTCTGGGCCCTGGGTTTGGGTCTTGGGGTCTGGGCCTAGGGGTCTGGACCCTGGGCCCTAGGGTCTGGGCCCTGGGCCTTGGGGTCTGGGCCTAGGGGTCTGGGCCCTAGGGTCTGGGCCCTAGGGTCTGGGCCTTGCGGTCTGGGCCATGGGTTTGGGCCATAGGGTCTGGGCCCTGGGTTTGGGTCTTGGGGTCTGGGCCCTGGGCCTAGGGGTCTGGACCCTGGGCCCTAGGGTCTGGGCCTTGGGGTCTGGGCCTTGGGGTCTGGGCCTAGGGGTCTGGGCCTAGGGGTCTGGGCCCTGGGCCCTAGGGTCTGGGCCATGGGTTTGGGCCTAGGGGTCTGGGCCTAAGGGTCTGGGCCCTGGGCCCTAGGGTCTGGGCCTTGGGGTCTGGCCATGGGTTTGGGCCATAGGGTCTGGGCCCTGGGTTTGGGTCTTGGGGTCTGGGCCTAGGGGTCTGGACCCTGGGCCCTAGGGTCTGGGCCTTGGGGTCTGGGCCTAAGGGTCTGGGCCCTGGGCCCTAGGGTCTGGGCCATGGGTTTGGGCCTAGGGGTCTGGGCCATAGGGTCTGGGGGTCTGGGCCCTGGGCCTAGAGGTCTGGGTCTGGGCCCTGGGTCTGAGCCTAGAGGTCTGGGCCTAGGGGTCTGGGCCTAGAGGTCTGGGCCTAGGGGTCTGGGCCCAGGGGTCTGGGCCCTGGGTCTGAGCCTAGAGGTTTGGGCCTAGGGGTCTGGGCCTTGGGGTCTGGGTCCTGGGCCTTGGGGTCTGGGCTCTGGGTCTGGGCCCTGGCTCACCACTCGCTGTCTTCTATCTTCTTTTCTTCTGCTCTTCTTTTCTTCACCTTTTCTTCAATCTTCTTCTTTCTTTCTTCTGATCTTCTTCCTGGTCCCTCCAGCTCCGGCGCGCAGCTTCACTGAGGAGGGGCGGGCCAAAGCAACGTGCTTGGGAGGCCCCTCACACGCTGCTTGGCCCCGCCCAGCCAGGAAGTGAAGCTGCCAGGAGCCGGAGGAGACACAGTGGCTCAGTCTCCTCCGGCTCCTGCAGCAGCAGCAGGGACACAGCTCCGGATTCGGACTCATCGAGTCCGATACCGGAGCTGTTAAAGGGCGACGCCGCTGCCGTCGGGGGCCCGGGATCCTCCCCCCGGGACCCGGCGGCCCTGGCCCCCACCGGGCCCGGGCCCCCACCGGGCCCGGGCCCCTTACGGCAGTATTGGGCGTAATGCCCTGATGGCGGCCCTGTTCTGGGGGCTCAGTGCTGTGTATATTATTCTGGGGGCTCAGTGCTGTGCATATTATTCTGGGGGCTCAGCGCAGTGTATATTATTCTGGGGGACCAGTATTATTCTGGGGTCCAATGCCTGTGTATATTATTCTGGGGGCACAGTGTTGTGTATATTATTCTGGGGGTCTGTGCCTGGAGATATATATATATATATAAAATGCGTTAGTCCAGTTGCCACAATCACGAGTATACCTGTACGTAGTGATACCTTTCACTGATCAGTATAGTTTCCAGTTTACACTCTTGAAAGCTTGTCTTTTAAATGTAATGTTAACCCAATAAAAATGGTATCACCGGCACGCACTGCTATACTCGTAATATATATATATATTTTCTTCAGGTAATGGGGGTTGTGCAATTCGTGGGTGAGTTCCCTCACTTTTTTCCCAGGACTTGACCCCTGGGTAACTACCAGGGGTGCGGGCACTGAATCCAGGGGCCACACACAATCAGCCAGTGTGCGCTACAGAAGACATTGGTTTAAGGTCTGTGTCCCTGCCTTTTTAAAATCCCAGTGAGGTTGGGGTGATCCAGGCAGCATTTGAAGGTCTCCCCGCACGCAGCCAGAGGGTTACGTGGAAATGCCGGCGGCTGCGTGTGTTAAAAATCCTGTTACAGTACTGCCTGACATGCAGTTCCGGAGGCCGCAGGCAGGGGTCTCCGTGTCAGAATCCCGTGCTCTGCCTGGAGGAGTAGAGAGGAAGGACCAGTTAGATCCACTTTTCAGTTCCGAGTGTCACGCGACTGCGATTCACGTCCTGCATCTCTCGCGACGGTCGCGCACGCGCTGTGCTTCCCGTTTGCCATACTGCTGGAGCGCTGCAGCGGTTAAGAATCACGGAAGCCCTCGTAACGGTGAGCAGGTGCCGTTCGCCACCCTCCGCGTAACCGAAACGTTAGCTACGAGTAGCTATTTTCCCCGCAAAGCTGTGCGCCTCAGGGGGTCGCATTCACATACCGCCGCAGGATACAGTGAGGCAGGCAGACTAGCGCGACCCAATAACGACCACGCTCACACATACGTTGAGGCCGGGAGTCACGTGATGAGCTCATCCTGCGTCCGGGTCCCATGGCAAAGCGAGGCCCCCAGTATATGGTTAACATCAAGCCGCGTGCGCCTGGATTACTCCCACTGTGTATCTGCCCTTCTCGGTAGAACTGAATACCGTGTCCGATCATCCTTTCTGTCCGGATTAAACAAACGGGTGACAATTACACAAATCTCGGTGTGTAGCACGAGTCTGCACTGAGAGTCCTGCTGAGACCACCTTGTGCATGTAATGTCAGGCCAGGTGTCTGGGTGACCATATTCTCCCTCATTATCTACACGTGCAGTCCATGCTTTCTGTTCCTGGTTTAAAGTGCACCTGTCATGCCTGATGTATGGACAGACTCAATTGGCAGGGAATCTTTCCCTTGGTATTTCTAGGCCAGCTGTCTGATAAGCCAATAAACTGCTGATGGTAATCGCACATACAGCTTCACTAGCAGAGAGCCCTGCAGTGGATATAGGTAAGGCTAGTCAGCGATAAAGGGATGAGTTTAGGGCTGAAACAACTAATCGATTAATCCGCAACTAATCAATAATGAGAGTGACAACTATTTTCATTATTGATTAATCAGCTGTCGATTAATCGATTTGTGTACAGCACACACAGTTTAGGGTCAGACTGAGTTAAATGTTATAACCTCAGACTCTGCTTTGGAGCTGGAGAAGACCTGCCGCTGCTTTACTTGGTAGGATTTGGTTCTAGGGTTATGTCCGACATAACCAGTTTGGTTTTATTCAGTTTACAACTCTTGCAGCGTTTTAACCTAAAACCCTGGGATACTGCCACTGGGTATCGGCACTGTACCACTGGTGTTTTATACTTAGCTGGAGTCCTGTGCCACCCCCTCTTTGGTCTGGAGCTGCCATTCTCTCCCTTTGGTCTGGTCCCTTTACAAAAACTCCCTCCCACACTCCGGTCCGGTATATTGCCCAAACCCACTCCCTTTTATACTCGGGTCAAGTTCCTTGCCCAAACTCACTCCCTTCCACCTCCGGACCCTCCTCCCACTCAGTTTGTTCTTGACATTATTGTAAAGGGACACACTACGCACCTCAACCATGTTAGCTTATTAAAGTGGTCAGGCTGAATGGAGTGCCCCCTTTCTCACCCTGCATTCATGCTGACATGTCTATCTGAGCGTTCGTAGCGGTATTTGTCCCAGGGTGAAAGCAGACATGGGCTTAAGCTGCGCTAGCAGCATCAATCCATTACTCTGACCAAGTACTCGTGTACCTTGTGTGTCAAAAGTATCCAATTTGCATATGTACCTGCGAAAGTTATATACGCTACGGAAATTGTTACGAAATAAAGGAGGGGGCAGGAGTTGTTTTTTTTTTTTTTTTTATATCTCTACATAATATTCCGTTTAAGTAAAAAAATTGTATTTTAATTTTATCCGATGAATCGATTTAATTGAAAACCTAATCGGCTAACTAATCGATTATGCAAATAATCGTTAGTTGCAGCGCTAGATGAGTTACTGCAATGATCTTCATGACCATCGTGATATCCACCCTATAATTGAACATCACTGCTAGAGTGAACCTGTCAGTAGACCCGTGCACAGACTAAAATTTTGATTAGATTTGGCAAACGGTCAGAATTGAAAATGTTTGGATTTTGGAGTCTTTTTTTTTTTTTGGACTCCTCCCTGTGCTCTCTCGATGTCTCCTCCGGCGATCGCGACCTCATACTTGCTGGTTCCCTCCTTGCAAGAAGGGAATCCAGGAAGTATGAGGTCGCGATCGTCGGAGGAGACAGCGAGACAGCGAGGGAGCGCAGGGAGAGGTGATGTATACAGCCCTAGTGTGCCTCAGGGCTACCGCTCTCAGCGGTGAAATTTAACCCCGAGACATATTCGTGATAACCGTCAGGGGGCTTAAACCACTCATTCCTCTTTACCTTCTCCAACTCTCACCCCCTTCATAGTACCCCATATACTGCCATCTACATCTTGACTATTAGGGATGCTTCTAGGGTTGGGCTACTGTTAATCTTACTGGTTCTGATTTTGTTTGGGTTACAGACAGTTACTGTGTGTTTGTATTGGTTAGTACTGCACAAACACTCCACTTTTTTTACAGTTGACAAAATTATTTTGAATCGATCCTAAAATTTTCATATTTATTCAAATTTGTTGTAAGTCCGTTCAGAATTTCGGGCGCTCCTTAAATGTCATTTCTTTCAAAAATCAATTGAGACAAAATAGAATGCTCGCGTCTACCTGTCGATAACAGGTTCACTTTAAATGGAGTGAAACTGTTAAACCACATTAACAGTGAGCATGTGCACTACATTTATAATCTAGTTATAGGGATTTGCCCCCCCTCTCTTCCACATTGATGTTCGATGCTATTATATTTTATTAACTTTAAACCTTTTACAGATGGCGTCTTACACCTGCATTACATGCCGAGTGGCATTTTCAGATCCTGATATTCAGAGAGCGCACTACAAAACCGACTGGCACAGATATAATCTCAAGCGGAAAGTGGCTGAAATGCCTCCAGTCACTGCTGAAAATTTCCAAGAAAGAGTGCTGGCACAGAGAGCGGTGGTAGAGGAGCAGGGTAAAGAGACTGCTACCTACTGCACAGTCTGCAGCAAGAGATTTTCCACATTCAACGCGTACGAGAACCACCTAAAGTCCAAAAAGCACTTGGACCTTGAGAAGAAGGCCACACAAGCTGTCACCAAGAAAGTGGAACTGATGAATGAAAAGAATCTGGAGAAAGGTCTTGGACTGGACAATGTAGATAAAGATGCCATGAACAAAGCTATTCAGCAGGCTATTAAAGCACAACCTTCTATGTCTCCCAAGAAGACTGCCGACACTGGACAGGATGGGGATGTATTATCTGCTTCAGGAAGACAAATGCACCAGGCAAAGTCCAAGCCAGAGAAGCCTCCTAGATTACAGTGGTATGAGCAACAAGCGAAGAAGCTGTGCGAGCCGGAGGGTGATTGTGAAGCAATGGATGTCAACAAAGAGGATGGTAAAGTAAATTCTTTCAGAAAAGTGCCTTAGTCTCCTTACTCTTACCCATAGGTGTCTGGTGACTTCTTTAAAGGGATACTATATTAAAAATACAGCCCCCTTTTTGCCCTTAAATAATTGGAGACACTGGTGACAGCCTATGCCCAATTATTTATTTTAATTTTAGGTAATTTTACTTTTTTTTTTTCCTTCCCTCTGCGTGCCCCTTTTCCTCTCCTTCAGCTCAGGGGCTTCTGAATCTGGAAGTCCCTGAAACTTTGCTTGGCAACACAAATTGCTTAGCATAGGATCTGTAAATTGTGCATCATTTGGGACTTGCGCTCTTTAAATATGTAAATTCTGTAGCAACTCTGTGATGATCGGAGCTGCTCTTGCATGCACTGAACCGATCAATCAGTGCCGGTCTGAGTGACGTCGGCACGCTCTGCATTAGTGACCGATATTGTGACTGGCACCTGGTAAAGTCAATATCCCGTCCACTGGGTGAGTGGAGAAGTGTTCACCTTATCTGGGCTGCAGGAGGGGGAAGGGGAGAGTAAGTGGGCATTAAACATTCTGACCACATTAAAAAGATAAAGTGGTCAGGATGAGTAGAGTAGTAGTGTGTTCCTTTTAATATAGCTGCAAGCTTGAAAGACATTTTGCTAGCTTCCTGTAAGCCGCAGCAGTTGTGACTGCAGGGAGGCAGATAATCCAATGGCTTTCAATGCTTGAAACCAGTCCTGTTTCTGAGGAAGCTTAAATCGGCACACCCTGATTTCACGGTCCTGGGCAGGACTAATCTTCTGCCCTTTTTAAGGCTGAATCAGCCCTCCGAGATCCCCTTTCCAGAGAGAGATGAGGGCTCTTGGCTCATTGGGACCACTCAATAGCATTGATAATTGCGTCATGTGGTCACAGTGTCTTTAGTAAATCACCAACCACAGTAAGACTGCAGAGCTTTATATTTCTTTCTTGCTGTTCCTTTTAAATTGCTTGCTTTTACACTTAACGTGAAGTTATTTCGATGACCTGGTGAATTATTTAGCCATTAATAGGGCAACTGAAGAATTTCCCATTTAATACGGAGAGTGACACTTTTTGGATTTCATACTTGAATCTAGATTTCATCTCTTTTTATTTGTATGATTTGTGTTTTGATAGACTGGGAAGACATGGACTCAGGAGATGATGATGATGATGTAGAAAGTGATGAGGAAATGGAAGATGGTGGTGGTGAAATAGCCCAGGCTGCAGCTGAAAGCAGCCCACAATTGGGTGCCATTCCTATCACAGATTGCCTGTTCTGCTCTCATCACTCCCGTTCTTTGGTGAAGAATGTAGCTCACATGACCAAGGTCCACAGCTTCTTTATCCCTGATATAGAGTACCTCCAGGATCTGCAGGAACTAATCACATATTTGGGTAAGTGTTGTTATTCTTCAAAGGTCCTGTGAGCAGGGCCCTCTGGTTCCGAAGTTTGTTTATACATTTGTGTTCTTCCCCAGTGCTTATTGTAAAGTGATACGGAAACCATTGGTTCTATATATTTGTAAGGAACAGAGTTACAAAAATTGTAAAACAGGGAGGGCACACAGACTGATAACCAGAGGCAAACACACCAGGTGTCAAAGGTGGTATGCAAAAGGTAAAATACTCATCTTTGGTATCAATATGAATCCATTGTCCTGAACTAAATATAAAGGAACAATGGTGCAATACCAGAGAGAGAAATGAAAGTACAGTAATATATCCAATATTTGCGCACTCACAAGCCTGGAGCCTGTAGGGCTCTGTATCTTCGCTTGTAAGCCACTAAGGGGGGCTTCTCCCACCAGAACGATGTATTCCTCGTCCGACTGTGTTGAATGGATCGAATAGAAACAGACCTCAAAAGAAATACATATATAGTACAATAACGTTTAGGGACCAAAGTGGAGAGAAAAGTACTTAGAACAACTCACGTGTCCCAGAGCCTCCTGTGTGGTGGCTCAGTATGTTCGCCTTAGACCGTATAAGGGAGGTCTTGCCCTTCTTGGATTGCAAGAACAGAAAAGTGGTAGAATGCTCCGCAAACAGCACGATGGAATTCAATGGATTGAAAATAAAAAACATTTATTGCAGAATTAAAAGAATATTAACATATAAAAAGGGGTGTGTATATACAGAAACGCGTTTCCCCTGCTTGTCCTGCAGGCTTCCTCAGTTGTTTTATTTATCTGACTGAGGAAGCCTGCAGGACAAGCAGGGGAAACGCGTTTCTGTATATACCCCCCTTTTTTATATGTTAATATTCTTTTAATTCTGCAATAAATGTTTTTTATTTTCAATTCATTGAATTCCATCGTGCTGTTTGCGGAGCATTCTGCCACTTTTCTGTTCCTGCAATCCAAGAAGGGCAAGACCTCCCTTATACGGTCTAAGGCGAACATACTGAGCCACCACACTGGAGGCTCTGGGACACGTGAGTTGTTCTAAGTACTTTTCTCTCCACTTTGGTCCCTAAACGCTATTGTACTATATATGTATTTCTTTTGAGGTCTGTTTCTATTCGATCCATTCAACATATTCGGACGAGGAATACATCGTTCTGGTGGGAGAAGCCCCCTTAGTGGCTTACAAGCGAAGATAGAGAGCCCTACAGGCTCCAGGCTTGTGAGTGCGCAAATATTGGATATATTACTGTACTTTCATTTCTCTCTCTGGTATTGCACCATTGTTCCTTTATATTTAGTTCAGGACAATGGATTCCTATTGATACCAAAGATGAGTATTTTACCTTTTGCATACCACCTTTGACACCTGGTGTGTTTGCCTCTGGTTATCGGTCTGTGTGCGCTCCCTGTTTTACAATTTTTGTAACTCTGTTCTCTATATGTATGTGTGGGTGAGGGATACACCTACTGGTGAGCTGCACGAGTATATATACTAACTAATACAACCTAAAGCGCCACATGCACATCCCCAACCCATATTGGGTCAACACGTGTTTTTCTATATATTTGTAACACATGTTTTCTCTAAATCTTTGTTCAATATAGTTCTTTAGTTGTTATAATTATGTTTATGAACCTGTGGACATTTTCTTTGGTTTTATAACCTCCCTTTTATTTCATTGCAGGAGAAAAGGTTGGTGTAGGAAAAATTTGTCTTTGGTGCAATGAGAAAGGGAAGTCCTTTTACACCACAGAATCCGTGCAAGCGCATATGAATGACAAGTCTCACTGCAAGCTCTTTACCGACGCAGATGCTGCACTGGAATTTGCAGATTTCTATGATTTTAGGTAGTCTATTTTTGTTTGTGGTTATACAGAAATATGGCGTTTTTATATTCGCACGTGAAATGTATGAACATTTTTATGTGTCATTTGCATTTCTTACCCAGAATTCCTTGCTGCATATGGTGAACGTAGCACAGGAGCTCTGGGATGCAGTTCTTTGAATTGCTATGATGTGCAAGTGGCTTCTGCCAATTACCAATACCAATTACCATAACCAATTATAGCGTGGAGGCTTTTTCTCACTTTTTGTCCTCCACCACAACCGTTGTAGGTAATGATTTGCCCTACAGGTCCTAGCATCCACTGCAACTGGTCATGCCTAGCTCCTAGCTGATGAGGGTCCAATAAATCCGAAACAGCGCTGTCCTAAGAGTGGCTTTGACCAGTTGCATAAACCTTCTCTGCTAAAAAAAAAGCCATCTAGTATGGCATGGCATTGATTTAAGGTTTCTGTCTAATAACAGACCCAGGATGCATAAAAGTGAGACAGATGTCATTTGCCTGTCCTACCCAGAATTCCTTGCTGCATATGGGAAATGTAGCACAGGAGCGCTGGGATGCAGTTCTTTGAATTGCTGTGATGTGCAGGTGGCTTCTGCAATAATAAACATATATACACACACACACAAAACAGCAAAAGGTTACACTCAACCTCAAAACTAAGCGGGTGCATCTAAGACATCAAATACAAAACACCAAGATAATAATCCTTCTTGGTGTTTTTTATTTATATATATATATATATATATGTGTCAGAGTTTGGCCTGTCCTACATGATGAATTCATAGGAGGAGCCATGTTCTTATTCAGTAGTTATCTTTTAATTGTTGTTTGCAACCTGCCTGCCTCAAGGAACAAATTTCCAGCAGCAGATTGCTAAATTTTTTATTTTGGTCTTTGTAGCGTACGCTTTGTTGACCCTGTAACATCTCTCCATACCTCGACTGGGTCACATCTGTTAATTCCACTCCCTTGCTGGACCCCCGTTCTACTACCAGCAGTCTTTTGTGCCTTTTTTCAGTCCTTACCTGAAGCTTAAGGACAGGTTCACGGACAGTGCGGTGATAGCATTCCCCAGAAATAAATCAGCATGCAGATTTTGAGGTTAGAACGGTTAGCCTGATACTGAGTCTTAATGAATAATGTATACAGTGCCTGGCAGGCAATGAAAAATAGTTACAGTTACAAGTATTTATAATGCACCAACCAATTCCTTAGCGCTGTATATTGGGAGAGATGGAATAACAAATATACATACACGAAACAGAAGGAGGGAGGACCCTGCTCGAGAGTTTACAATCTAAGAGGAGAGGGGTGACCCATTAGTTGAGGGTGAATAGGGTAGGTGAAGTGGAGGGTTACAGGAGGGCTGATTGGGAAGAGGAGCAGGAAATGACAGTTGGGAGATCATGCTGCGAGCCTATAGGCTTCTCTAAAGTAATGGGTTTTCAGAGACTTTTTGAAAAACTGGAGAGAGGGGCAGAGTATTGTTGCGTGTGGGGAAGTTCCAAAGAAAGGGGGCAGCTCAGGAGAAGTCCTGGAGGCGACGGTTGGGCGTAAGGTTACAAGGAACTGATCACACTGCCAATGATCTGATGCTAAGTGGTCAGGGTGGGATATACCTGCGAATAAGAGAGGAGATGTAACACCCTGGTGTGTTACTGCACTTCATCATTAATCCCTCCACTGGCATATTGCTGCGACTGCTCAGAAATTACTGCCTGGCGTTTTGTTGTCTGTGACATAATTAGACCAGGTAAAATGAATTATTAGACAGAAAATGGGATTAAATCTGGTCACCAAGAGCCATGCGCAACATTTAAACAAACAATAGTTGTTTATGAGGATAAACAGGGGATTAAGATTATACAGTATCAGATACTTTGACAGTGTTTGCATTAATACAGATAAACGAAGGCCACTCCAACCTTTTAACAGATGTGAACATATTCTAAATGGGGGAGTTGGAAAAAAGCTACAGTGACCCATACGGTAATCTTATTAGCAGATAGTAACAGATAAACATAGACAATAATAACAAGAACAGTATTCATAAATTACATAGATACAAGCACCCTGCACCTAGAATTGTAGGTTCATGGTGACTTAAACATATGAGAGGGCATGGAAACAATATAGAACATCAGGCCCGCACCTCCCTAATTCATCCATGTACCCCAAGTTCAAAGACGTCCGTTACAGTCCCTCACTAGTTCTGCTCGCTTCATGTAAGAACCTGGATAAGGGAATTAAGTTGCAGTTTGGATGTTAGAGATACTGACAGAAACTGGAACAGCAGAACAATTTTATATCTATAAACACAACCGGTAAGCCTTTTGGTGATTGAATCTATTTAGTCCAAGGGTCAGAAACCTTGGTCTTCGATATCGCGGTGTCGACCTCGAGGAGAGTGGTTGCCTTTTAGCTGAGCTCCGTGCTGAGACGTTGGATTTTGATACCCAGCGGCCGTTTTTGTACCCCGTTTTTGGCACGCTCTCCTCTGAGGGGTCACTGATTGTCCAGGGATCCTTTTGACATATAGGAGTGGAGAGGACCCCGGCTCCGTGAGACCCACTTGCAGTCTCCCCCATCTGCAGCACACAGCACGTGGCGGCCATCTTGCGGCCTGTGTTTGTACCTATACGAACTCTGCACTCGACGTTCATGGGCAAGAAGCTGAAGGATTCCGGAGCGGTTGGGGGCTCTGCCCTACCAGACATCCGGACCTCTCTGGGAGCTGGACGGACGGGAGGGGCTGGAGGCCCTAAGGTTGCCTCGGTCTCGCCGCCATCAGATGGAAAGATCACAGCTGACCGGCCCCCACCTGTGAGTGTCCCTGACGCTTTGCCCGTGGCACCGGTACTCACCTCCGCAGAACTGCAGCGAGTAATGGAGGACTTTCGTGCACTCTGGCGACAGGACCTGAGGGAGGTGAGAGCTGTCTTGGAGCCCTTGCAGACGCAGCTGGCCGACGTTCAGACTCGGACACAGGAAACAGCGGCAGCGCAGGTGGCTACTGCTGCCACTGTGAAAGATCTCCAGGCACAGGTCACTCACCTTAGTTCTGCTGTGCTGGCTCTGGAGACTCGACACCGGCGCAGGAACCTCAGGCTACGGGGAGTCCCCGAGGAGATACGAGGGGATGAGCTCCTCAGGTATGTGGTGGAATTGGTGTCCTCTCTCTTGCAGCTGGATGGGGATGTCTCGCCTCCGCTGGTCTTGTCGACGATTCGATTGAGGAAATCTGCAGCAGCCCCGGCAGAAGCACCGCGCGACGTTCTACTGGTCGTCCGGGACACGGATGTTCACTCCCGGGTCCTATCCGCGGCTGGTCCCTCGTTCAGGGTCACCCATGCCTCCAGCTGCCTTACTTTTTTCCGGGATTTGCCCTTTCTGGCGCTGGTGGCCCGGCGAAGTTTCAAGGAGGTCACTTCTCTGCTGCGCACTCGTGGGATACGCTACAGATGGGGATCTTCGGGATCGCTCATTATTCATCATGATGGCAAGACACATGCAGTGACTTCCGTAGCAGAGGCGCGAGCGGTTCTGCTTTCTGCGGGAATTGGAATGGAGCCGCCAGGTCCACTGGCCCCGATGACGGAACCTGGCTGAAATGTGGTCCCCCCTCATGTTCTTCATACCCTCTGCTTATTCCCTGCAAGTTCCCCCCTTCCCTTTTTTCTTATGTAACCACTTGATTGACTCTATGTTTATACTTGCTGACTTTTAGGGCTTCCTGATATTTATCTGCCGGAGCACGGAGACCCTTCCCCCCTCCCTTTTTTTTTTTTTTTTGGTGTTGGGCATCGGGAGGTAACCTGGGCGAGCCGCTAGGGCACATACCTAGGCTCTGTTCGTCCTCTTGGCCCCAGGTCCCCCGGCCACGTGGCCCCTTCCATGGCCCTCGGTGTCCTCATGGTCGCCGGGGGGAGCCAGGAACGCCACAATTTAAACGGCAGTCCCTCACCATCTTCATTTCTCCCCCCGTTTTTTTTTTTGTTTTTGTTTTTTGTGTGTGTATGTTTTCCTCTGTGCTCTTCCTACCGGATTTCACCGCCCTCCTGATGAGTTCATATCCCCCCCGCCCCTCCCTCATTATGTTCCCCTTTGATGTATTATGGCTCTAGGTGGCCATTTCAGTATGCTGGCTTTCTGTTTGAATATGCAACTATTCTAAAATAAAGAATATAAAAAAAAAAAAAAAAAAGAAACCTTGGTCTTCCAGTTGTTTTGGAACTTCCTCTTCCATGATTCTGAGCCACTCAGTAGGCTGGCTGAGCCTCACGTGAAATGTAATTCCTAAACCTCTGAAGGGGACGAGTTTGCTGATCTCTGCTGTAGTCAGTTTTTAGAGGCATTTTTGGAAAATACAATTTTAACAATTGTCACTATTAAATTTCTGTCTATATGGGGTTGATCCTATTCCTTAAACAGCCTTTGGGGCTTTTGGCTATATGCACTTTATCTTGGTTTAAAGTAAGGGTAAGGAATGTATGTCAGCACTGTGTGCAGGAATCTTACAATGATTTTCTTATTTTTGGAAATCAGTGTTTACTGTGTTGGACATTTTTTTATAACCATCTTAAATAACCTGCTGTATTGTTTTGGTACTGTGTGTGTATGATAGGTCCAGCTACCCAGACCATAAAGAAGACGACGACATAGAGGTACATGAAAAGGAATTGCCAGGAGATAAAAATCTGCAATATGATGATGACACCATGGAATTGGTTTTACCATCAGGCAAGTGATCTGTGGGGTTTTGACTACGCTCTTGACTTTGACATCTTTAATGAAGAACTTGGAAGAAACACTTATTGGTAAATAACCCTTTCTCACCTCCTGTCAGGTTTCCAGCCCTGCCCCTTGGTGGTGAGAGCGATCCGGGCCAGCTCTTCCATTGTCTGGACTAATCCATTCCACCCATACAGAAAAAATGGTGTTGCAGCCGCTCTGATGAGTACAGGCGCAACAGCCAGGAGTAACACCCCAGTTCATGTATAAAACATAACAAGAAAAAAAAGATGTCATCTGCGCTCGTTTCTATATATTTCCATGTGCAACAAAACACTGTCAGAGGTTTTAGTTTGCTTAAATGGCCATTGAAGCGTAAGCTCCCTCGCCCCATCAAGGCACCTCTCGGTAGAGTGATTCCTTTCCAATGTACCAAAAGCTGCTCCTCTGAGCAACTGCATGCCCTCCTGCTGCTTTTCAGCTAAGGAGAGGCAGAAAAATTGTGGGTTTTATTTATACATTTATATTGTCTGTTGCCTGTGCTCTAGTTCTGTGTATTATGCTGTCAGCGGCAAACCTGCCTAAAGCGCTAAACAATCCGCATAAAGGACCCACCTTGGCTCACACCTGGTGCCCTCGTGACACCCCCCCCTCACTTTTAAATTCTGCTAGCTGCTGCAAGAGTAATTTTTTCTTAGCAACTGTATTAGTACAATGTATATGCAGCTTTAAATCACCTTTTGTTTCTTACAAATAAATCTTTGCTGTAGTATCACTTGTACTAACTTGTTCCGCTAACCTACATTACCAGCAAAAAAACAGTGTACGTTCCAGGGATGGGCAAATCCTATCGCCTGACTCCCGGGACTGGCAGTTTTGGGGGCCAGGCAGGAGTTTTCTTCTCCCCATTTAGCCCTGCTTTAGGCAAGCCGGGCAGGGTCCGAGTGGATACCGGAGTTTTGGCTGCTCTGCATGCATGTGCGCTGAGCACCAAGTGCTTCCAGTATCCTGTAGTGCCCTGCACTGTGTGGATGTGAGTGGAGCGTCCTGGGGATTCCCTCCCCATCGCAGAGGACGCTCCACGCCTGTCCTGTTGTGTCCCTGCTCTGTGCAGATCTGGCTCCGAGCAGGGACGTCAGCCCAGTCCACTCTGTGGGACTGCCCCCTGGCCGCGGGCGTCATCGTGCATGTGCGTGATGATGTCACAAATGGGGATTCCCCTCCTGACTAGCAGGGGAATCCCACAGGAGATGCTTTGGTCCTCTGAGTCTCTGGTTCCGTAAGTCCTACAAGGACAATTTAGGTATCGTTGGAAAAGCTAGAGTCTGGCCTTTCCCATGATATACATCATGACCACTTAGTTTGGACATATATATATATATATATTTTTTTTTTATATCTTTTGTTTTTTGTTCTAAATGCAGCATCCCCCCTTTAACAATGCCGCTGCATTAAATATTTTAAAATGTTTTAAAATGTTTATATATATTTTAATGTTATTCAAATTTAATTAATTATAATATAAATAATTTAATAAATTTAATGTAATTCAAATATACAGCATAATTGTTTTGAGTGTTGTTGCGGTGGAGCTCTGTGATACGGTCATACACACCGCACATTACTGAATTTTATTGCTGTGTAGCTGTGTGATACGCTCATACATACTGCACATTGCTGGGAGATTTATTGCTGTGTGATACGCTCATTCACACCGCACTTTACTGTGATCTGTAATGTGTGGGTTGTAGGAGTGAGAAAACCGCAATGCAGTAAGGTCCCTATTAAAATGTTGGCGTTAAAACGCGGGTGCAAAGGAGGAAAAACTGCGCCCGCAGTTTTCCCCCTTGCTCCCGCTTTTTAACGCCACATCACAATGCAGGCGCAAAATATGCTGCCTGCATTGTTTGCGGGCGGTAAAATGCTGGATGCGTGCGGCAGCGCTAAGCGCAGCTGTGAGCATCCACTCAATGGAGTCCTAGGACTCAATAGCGTTTCTTCTGACCGGTCACATGACCAGCCGGATCTCGCCTCGCGTAGGATCTCGCCTCGCCGGTCGGCGTAGGAATATGCAGGGAGAGACTGGGGGGGGACTTTTTTCCCCCAGTTTTTCCCTGCTCCCGCCGGCCGGAGGAGGTGGCCAGAACCGCGGTCCTCGCCGCGGGACAGAGGGTGAGTATCTGATTTTTTTTAAAAAAAAATAAAAAATGTAATCCTGATGTTAACAGATTCCGCTTCTGCAGAATCCGTTAACACCAAGTCCTGGCTCTGGTTAACTTTTCGCTGACCAGAGCCAGGCGTTAATCAGCGCTGGGACTTTGTAATTCCAGCACTGCTTAACACTTTGCACTCCCCATGTTAAGTATAGGGAGCGCAAAGTACACTAACCTCGCGCAGAGGAGCGCAAGGTACCAAACGCAAACGGGTTTTTTAACCCGTTTGGATTGTAATATGCGGTACCGCAGCGAACGGTAGTGCTCACGCAAGTGTGCTTTAACGTTGAGGGTGTAATAGAGCCCCAATGTTGTATTTAAACTAAATACTTGTGTTTGTTGATCGCCTTAATGTGTTTGTTCTCTTTGTAGTTAAGCATAAAGACCTAATTCTATTTCTTATCCAGACATGTAGATTGTCATGAGGGACAAGTAGATCGGGCTATCACTTTAGTCCATTGGACAAGTAGATTTTTAAAAATTTCCACACCCCTGCGTTCTCATGTAGGCATATCGATTATAGGCATATCGGACAGTAGTTCCCAACTCACTGACTCAACCTGTCCATCACTCTCACCAGTCCATCACTCTCACCTTGCAGTCCTCTCCTGCTTCCACCCCCAACCCCTCTAGATTGTAAATTCCCACGCGAATAGGGTCGTCGTTTCCTCCTGGATTGGTTTGTCAATTGTTGTTCATTGTATTGTAACCCTGTCTATATTGTGTCCATTGTACAGTGCTGCGGAATATGCTGGCGCTATATAAAGAATAATAATAATATGCCAACTACATAAAACACAAATCTAGAGCACATTTACCCTGAGACTACTTTGCAATGTTCCCAAATAGGATTTAAATTGTATTAGTAACATTATCCTGGACAATTGTCATACTTGGAAGCATTTAATTGCATATTGGAAATTTTCTTTTCTGTTTTTCAAAGTAACTCTGATCCACGGGTGTGGGAATTTAACCCCTTATGGACCAAGGGTCTTTAAAGTCAATGCATTTAAGGGGTTAAAAACTATCCACTTGTCCAGTGGACTAAAGTGGTAACCTAATCTACATGTCTTAACATGCAAAATACGTTTTTTTTTTAATTTAAACAAGAACTTCCAACCAATGCCAGCTACCCTTCAAAACGCGCTCTGCGTGTCATTATCATCCTCTCTCCGAACAATCACAACAGCGAATGTTCAGTGAGATAGCAGCAGAGGATTTGCTTGTGCGTGCATGCTCCTTCTCAGTTATATTTGGCCTAAAGACTTGTTATCAGTCTTTGCAACCGCAGGCGATATCTATAACCTGCATGCACAAGCACCATAGTATTTCAGGTGAGCTTGTGCGGATTTCCAGTTTTTCCTCCCGAGCCTAAATTAAGCTTTTCGTCTCCAGGTGAAACTGATGTTAAGCCAAAACAAAAATGTGCACCAATCCCTCCCTCTGAGAAGAGTACTTATTGTGAAACTGCATGTTGTTTGCTAGGATTCACAATTTTAATTTTATAATTTTTTTTTATTATAAATAAGAGCCTGTATTTGGAATAATCTCTTTCAAAACTTATGCCACATTCCCTTGGCACTATACTTCTCATCCAGACCCCGGCACGTTTGATTTCTCCAAACTACTGTGCTGCTTTGCCCCAGGTGATTTATAGTGCCTTGTACTGCTACATAATGTTATGTTACATTAAGTGCATACTGCTCTGTCATTTTAACATATATAATTTTGTACCTATTTCTGAAAAGTGTTTTTTTTTTTCTCTTCTCCTATTAAAGGGGTACTGTAAGTTTAAAAGTGGAGGAGGGAGGAAATGGAGAGATTAAACATCACTCCGGACCCCCTCCACATATTCCTTTCCATCTTTTAACCCTTGGGTTTCCTTCAAAAACGTACCTGAATCCAGCGATGGTTTCGCTGAGCCCTACTGGACAGGAGTTGACATGCTGTCTCCACAATGAAAACCATTGTGTAGCCGGAATAAACCATTCTCAGATTTTTTTATGACAGTCCACTTTCATGGGGGTAGGGAATCAGCTGATGGCCCCCCCCCCCCCCGAACTGTGGTAAGGACACTTGTGTTACTTTGACCTTCAATTTGCATTAAAAAGTCACATTGCTTAGGGTCACTTTTCTGGCAATGAATCATTGTTGACCATTTGCTTTTGACTTGTTTTGTTGGTTAATTGTTTTGTAGAGAAGCATTATAATGAATGTGTACTGCTTTAACAGACAATTTCTTTGACCCAGTCTTGGTCACAGCATCTATTTTGGAAAAACTTTTTTTTTTTCCCCCTTCCCCTGTTTGGGTGTACAAATAGGTGGGAAATCAACGCCACATAACTTTTTTTTCTTCCATAGTTGCATTTTACCATCTTCTTCTCATTTAACTAGGGGCTAGAGTAGGCCACCGCTCTCTGATGAGATACTACAAGCAGAAATTTGGAATTTCCAAGCAACTTGTGGTCTCCAGGAACCAGAAGGCTGTGGGTCGTGTATTACAGCAGTACAGAGCTTTGGGTTGGACCGGTGGAACTGGTAAGTCTTACACTTATGCATATAATGTTGGTTGACTACTGCATGGAGTTCATTATCTGCCTGATCAGTTCTGCCTTACCAGGTGTGGTATGCATGACTGTTTGATGAATAACAATCTAAAAAGCAAATATCAGATTTTTAGCCCATTCGATGTGGGAGCTCTCGCGCAATTGGCTTTTGCTGCTGGAAACTTACCCACACTTAGGCTGGCATACTTTACCGTTCTGGTGTTCGCCAGCTTCCCCCACTCCAGAGTGGCCGACGTAGTGTCTTGTCTATTTTGGGAATTTCCGGGGGATTGCATATCATGTCTGTTATACCCACTTTAATCCACCATATCTGGGGACTATTCTTAAGTGGAGGCTATTCCTGTATACCTCACAAGGTCAATTGTGGGGTCAATGAAACGGCTAGAGTCTAGCTGTGACGAAACAGCCGCTTCAATGTTTATTTGCATTTATTTTTTCTTACATTTTATTGCGCTGTATATAGGGTAGAGTGTTGTGTTTTCTGTGTACGTTCTATCTGTATAGTGTAACCTCTGTATTATGATCCAGTCTTTGTATAGTATACACCTCCCCCCCCCCCCCCTGTAAGTCAGATCAGTGATGGTGGATACAAATTACAGTTGCAAGAAAAAGTATGTCAACCCTTTGGGATTACGTGGAGTTTTGCATGAATTGGTCATAAAATGTGCTCTGATCTTCATCTAAGTCACAACAATTTGAAAAACACAATCTGCTTAAAATAATACAACACAAACCTGATATGTTTTCATGTGTTTATTGAACATAACATGTAAACATTCACAGTGCAGGGTGGAAAAAGTATGTGAACCCCTAGCCTAATGACTTCTCCAAGAGCTAATTGGAGCCAGGAGTGAGCCAACCTTGAGTCCAATCAGTGTGATATTATTGGATGTGTTCCTGAAAGCTGTCCTGCCCTTTAAAAACACAATCCAGTTTTGGGTTTACTGGTTTCAAGAAGCACTGCCTAATATGAACCATGCCTCGCAGAAAAGAGCTCTCAGAAGACCTACGATCAAGGATTGTTGACTTGCATGAAGCTGGAAAGGGTTACAAAAGTATCTCCAAAAGCCTTGATGTTCATGTATCCACGGTAAGACCGACTGTCTACAAATGGAGAAAGTTCAGCACTGTTGCTACTCTCCCTAGGCGTAGCTCTTAAAATAAAGATGACTGCAAGAGCACAGTGCAGAATGCTTAATGAGGTAAAGAAGAATCCTAGAGTGTCAGCTAAGGCTCTGTTCACACTGTGCGATTTGAAAATCGCGCGACTTTCCGATGCGCGACATCGCTGTTTTGTGCGATTTTTGCAAAGCACCACCAATACAAATCGCAGATAGCAAATCGCAAAAAAAGGGTCATGTACCATCGACATGCTTTTGCGACGTGCGGCAAGATGTGAACAGCTCCATTGAAATGCATTGGAGAAGCTACACAGCGCGACGTCGCACGGATTTTGCTGCGACAAATCGCACAGTGTGAACGGGGCCTAAAGACTTACAGAAATCTCTGGCACATGCTAACATTTTTGTTGACACCTCTACAATAAGGAAAACATTAAACAAGAATGGAGTACATGGGAGGACACCATGGAGGAAGCCATTGCTGTCCAAAAAGAATATTGCAGCACGTTTGAAGTTTGCAAAAGAGCACCTGGATGTTCCATAGCACTACTGGCAAAATATTCTGTGGACAGATGAAACCAAAATTGAGTTGTTTGGAAAAAACACACAACACTGTGTGGAGGAAAAAAAGGCACAGCACACCAACATCAAAACCTCATCCCCACTGTAAAACATGGCGGAGGGAGCATCATGGTTTGGGGCTGCCTCAGGGCCTGGACGGATTGTTGTCATTGATGGAAAAATGAATTCCAGAGTTTATCAAGACATTTTGCAGGAAAACGTAAGACCATCTGCCTGCTAACTGAAGCTCCACAGAGGATGGGTGATGCAACAGGACAATGACCAAAAGCATACAAGTAATTCATCAAAAGAATGGCTTCAACAAAACAAAATACGCCTTCTGGAGTGGCCCAGTCAGAGTCCTGACCTCAACCCGATTTGAAATGCTGTGGAGAGCGATTCACTCCAGACATCCCAAGAATATTGCTACACTGAAACAGTTTTGTGAAGAGGAGTGGTCCAATATTACTCCAGATCGTTGTGCAGGTCTGATGTGCAACTACAGGAAACGTTTGGTTGAGGTTATTGCTGCCAAAGAAGGGTCAACCAGTTAAGTCCAAAGGTTCACATACTTTTTCCACCCTGCACTGTGAATGTTTACATGTTCTGTTCAATAAAAACACAAAAACATATAATGTTTGTGTTGTATTATTTTAAGCAGACTGTTTTTCAAATTGTTGTGACTTAGATGAAGATCAGAGCACATTTTATGACCGATTCATGCAAAACTCCACATAATTCCAAACGGTTCACATACTTTGTCTTGCAACTGTATATTAAAACTTAACTTTTATTGAATTAGAAGGACCAGACGGACATTTACACTTTGAACCTCTAGGGGGCACCAAAGGAAACACAGTGAAAATCAAGCTGTGGATGGGCTTGCAGAGAATTAAAAAACAAACGTGTGTCAGAGCTGCCTGGAACTGCAGGGAAACTTACAGACTTGTATTTGTTAGTACATCTAACTTGGAAAGACCCAATAACATTGGAAGGGTCTCTCATATAATTATGTCATTGATTCCCATGTTAGCAGAGGATATGGAATGTGTATAGCAGGGATTGCTGTTGAGAGAGGCAGACTAGATAGAGCCCGTCTTGATCCTACATTACATTGCTGCATAAACAGAGACAGGTGAGCCTTCAAGGGTTGACTGGGTATGGAAAAGTCTGGAAATAGATTACCTGCTTATCTAAGAACAGAATATCTATTAGACTAGTAGAAACCCTTAGAGGGGTGAGCAGATTGTAACAGCTACTGGAAAAATTCCACAGAGGGCGGTAGCTCAGATAGCACTTAAAAGGACCTAGTAGCATTAAAAGGGTCCTAATTATGTATCCTTGTTCCCCTGTTCACAGAAGGTATGGGAAAAAAGCTAATTTTGCCAAGTAGATTCCTATAGAAATTGCTGCATATGCAGGAGCAGGTGAGGAAAGTGAGCCTAGGGTTCACTAGGTATAGGAAAATGTAAAAAAGATTCTTGACCTGCTGGTTCAAAAAAAATAAAATAATGCTCATAAATTGGTAGGTTCCTCACAGGAGTTAGCTAGTTGTATCTGCTACTGGAGCAAAACCAGAGAGACGGCTAAATAGCTTGTTAGACATATAAGATAAAGGTAGGAAAGTGAGCCTTCGATGGTTCACTGCAAATAGATTTGAAAAGTAGGAAACCAGACTCCTCTCACTCTGTATTAATTGCTAGCCAGCCTCTCAAAGTCCCTGCGTTACCAACCTCTGTTTTCAGGCAGACCTGATGTGAAAATTAAAATAGCATAGAGAAATTGCTAGAAAGTGCTGCTCAACACAAATGTGATAAAATTGTTTGTATGGCTCGACATGTTTCGCCCGTGGGCGTCATCAGGCGCTGTTGACAAAAATGAATTTGTGAGCAGAGGCAGTTTTGCTTCAATGTCTAACACGCTATTTAGCAGTCTCTCTGTGGTTTTGCTCCAGTAGCGGATACAACTAGCCAACTCCTTTTAATCTGCTACTGGAGCAAAACCACAGAGAAGGCTCACTTTCCTCATCTGCTCTTGCATATGCAGCAATTTCTATAGGAATCTCCTTGGCAAAATTAGCTTTTTTCCCATACCTTCTGTGAACAGGGGAACAAGGATACATAATTAGGAGAGACCCTTTTAATGCTACTGGGTCCTTTTAAGTTCTATCTGAGCTAGCTACCTCCCTCAAGAAATGTGTAGTTGCTTTGATTGTTGCTATTTTGTTCTGTAGGCAGCGGTACTGTCTACTTTTCACATATAAAGTGAACAATGCCGCTGCCATTATTCACATTTCCCAAGCCAGGAAGGAAGTACTGTGTTTTATACATGGTTATATTATTCATGAAACACAATGTGTACTTCCTTAGAAAAATGCAGTAACAGGTTCTCCTGTTCTGATTTTTCTAGGAGTACCCTGTAGAGCAGGGATTCCCAAACCTGTCCTCAGGACCCTCGAACAGGCCAGATTTTATAGATCCCCCCCCCCCCCCTTGGGGAAATGCAGACTGAACACTGCAATCACTGAGCTGAAAATTATATCACTTGTGCTTCAGGTATCCTGCAAACCTGGCCTGTCAGCGGGTCCCAACACTGCTGTAGAATGTTAACACAAAGATTTTAAACGTGTAAAAATATTTTTTACAGTTGTTGAAATCCATATGGAAATTTACACTTTTGATAACTTTTTTTGTTATAGCATTCTGCCATGACATATACACACAGTAATGATCTATTTTGAATCTGCAAGGTCCACCGAAAAATAGATATCCATTTTACTTATTTGTCTGGGTTTTATAATAAAACATCACTTCAAATTGATTTTCTACAAAACGATATTTATAGATTGCGAAACAGAGTAAAAAAATAGTTAAATAATAAAATCCAAAATAGGGAATCAAAATAAGGCAAATGGAAATGGTGTGCATAAACGCAAATCAGAAATACAACATAGCAATATGAACATTTGAAAGAAAAACAAACCATGCAATCACATAAGTGGTATTGTACCTCAGGGATAAATCTCCTGACAGAGCATGCACAAAATAGCCAAAGGAAAAAATTCTGCATGAGGAAATAACTCTAGGAAAATATATACAAAAGAAAAACTCATTGAAATGTAAGCACAGGGGAAGGGGATACCCAATTTTTTGTTTTGGTATGTATGCCTCTCTCAAGGGTATCCCTTGAGAGGATTGCTTATTGAGGGTTTAAAGGAGCACTTTACACATTCTGAACACTTTTATATTTTTAAAACACGGCTGGGCTCCCCTGGTTTTTCTGGGGGGGGAGACTGGTTGTAGTGGAGGAGTTTCCATCCCAACCAGCAGCCAGGAAATTTGAATTTCCTGGCTGCCAGTTACTCCTTGGTTACTAATGACATCACACGGGAAGCATGCCAACGTCCTCGTCTCTGAGATAGTGTCAGCAGCTTTTGCCAAATTATTTAGGCGCAAAAAAAGACACTCTTGCTTTTCAGTAGTGTTCCTTAATGCTGTTATTTAATGTTTAAAATTTCTAGGGATATACCGATACTAATATCGGTATCGGTGCCGATTCTGCCATTTGCACGAGTACTTGGTACTCGTGCAAATGGCCCGATACCGGATGCCAGCTTTGGGCTGGGGAAGCTGGTCGCATGCATTAAAAGCATTTGGCCAGCGTTCCCTTCTGGCGGGCTGCTTTACTTACCCAGCGGCGGGTCCGATTGCAGGGCTTTGACGCAGCAGTGGCGGAACAACCGGGGGCAGCTGGTGCCCCGGGCGCAGGGCCGAGGGGGGGGGGGTGCCGGCCCCGGTTATTATGCCACTGCCATCACCCGGAGACCTGGGGACAGGGCTCGAGTCCTGCGGGAACGCAGGTTCCCGCTGGAGCCCGAGCCCGACAATGGGCCACATTACAATCCCCGTGTTAAAACGGGGGCGGAAGGGAGTAAAAACTGCGCCTGCAGTTTTCCCCCTCCTGCCCCCATTTTAACTGGGGATTACAATGCAGGTGCAAAATATGCTGCCTGCATTGTTTGCGGCCGGGACGGGATGCTCGCGGCAGTGCTGAGCGCATCCGCTTGATGGAGTCCATGGACTCCATTGAGCCAGACGCCGACTGTCACATGACCTGCCTGATTTCGCCTCGCGATACGCAGGGAGGGACTGGGGGGACTTTTTCCCCCAGTCTTTCCCTGCTCCCGCCGGCTGGAGGAGGGTTGGACAGAGCCGCAGTCCTCGCCGCAGGACAGGAGGTGAGTATAGCATTCTGTTTTTCTTGTTTTTAGCCTGGTGTTAACGGATTCTGCAGAAGCGGAATCTGTTGACACCAGGTTCTGGCTCTGGTTAACTTTTCGCTAACGAGCCAGACGTTAATTAGCACTGGGAATTTGTAATCCAGCTCTGATTAACACTTTGCGCTCCCCATGTTAAGTATAGGGAGCACAAAGTACAGTAACCTCGCGCTGAAAAGCGCAGGTTACCAAACGCGTTACTTAACCCGTTTGCATTTGGATTGTAATTTGCGGTAAACACTGCAGCTAACGTTAATGCTCACGCAAGTGAGCGTTGGCGTAAACCGTGTAATGTGGCCCAATGTGCGCTCCACAGCATGCTACCTCGCGCTGTCGCCGGCCTTCTGAAGACTGTGATGCGGCGTGCAGGCGATCTCACGCGATCTCGCGAGAGCACATCAACAGCCTTCAGAAGCCGGTGGGCCTCGTGGAGGAGCATGCTGGCGCGCGCTGGTCCCCATCTGAGTCTGAGGTCTGAGTGATTCTGGGGGTCCTGTGCCTGTGTATATAATTCTGGGGGTCCTGTGCCTGTGCCGGCGTGTATAATTCTGGGGGTCCTCCTGTGCCGGCGTGTATAATTCTGGGGGTCCTCCTGTGCCGGCGTGTATAATTCTGGGGGTTCTGGAGGTCCTGTTGGAAGTCCTGTTATATATATATATATATATGTATTACACAGACCTACATACATATGTGTATTATAATAGAGATAGAGATATATATATATATATATATATCTCTATCAAATCAAATCAAATCAAAATAAGCTTTATTGGCAGGACCAAATACATTTTAGCATTGCCAAAGCATATGGGGAGGAGGGGGGGGCTAGTGGGACATATATATGGGGGAATGGGCAAGTCCATGGACATTATCAGGGGTAAGGGATAATGTGAAGGGGGATGAGGGCGAGTCCGTGTTGGGGATTTATAAGTCCAGGATCTCTCATGTTCCTCTCAGTCTGTGACATTCTGCGACGTATCTCTATCTCTCTCTCGGAGTACTTGGTACTCGTGCAGTACCCCCGATATTTTTTTCCGATACCGGAAGCCGGCATTGAGCCGGCTTGCCGGCATCAGAGGGGCTGCGGCGGCTGTCCGAATGCTCTATCGGCATTCGGACAGGCCCTGCAGCTGCTCTCCTCACTTTGTTTATACCTACCTTCCTTAGCGACGCCGGGAAAGTTCCCGCGCGTGCGTTCGTTGGAAGGACCCCAGCCGCAATCACGTGGTCGCGGCTGGGGACCTTCCAAGGAGCGCGCGCGCGCGCGAAGACTTTCCCGGCGGCGCCCAGGAAGGTAAGTATAAACAATGCGGAGAGCAGCTGCAGGGCCTGTCCGAATGCCGATAGAGCATTCGGACAGCCGCATCGGCATTCGGACAGGCCCTGCAGCTGCTCTCCGCATTGTTTATACTTACCTTCCTGGGCGCCGCCGGGAAAGTCTTCGCGCACGCTCCTTGAAAGGTCCCCAGCCGCGACCACGTGGGACCATGTGATCGCGGCTGGGGTCCTTCCAACGAGCGCACGCGCGGGAACTTTCCCAGCGTCGCTAAGGAAGGGAAGTATAAACAAAGTGAGGAGAGCAGCTGCAGGGCCTGTCCGAATGCCGATAGAGCATTCGGACAGGCCCTGCAGCTGCTCTCCGGGAAAGTTTCCGTGCGTGCGCTCGTTGGAAGGACCCCAGCCACGATCACATGGTCCCACGTGGTCGCGGCTGGGGACCTTCCAAGGAGCGCGCGCGCGGAGACTTTCCCGGCATCGCTAAAGGAAGGTAAGTATGGGGGAGGGGGGCATTATCCACAAGCTGGGGGGCATTATCCACGCGCTGGGGGGGCAATATCCACGCGCTGGGGGGGGCAATATCCACGCGCTGGGGGGGGCAATATCCACGCGCTGGGGGGGGCAATATCCACGCGCTGGGGGGGGCAATATCCACGCGCTGGGGGGGGCAATATCCACGCGCTGGGGGGCAATATCTATGAGACCTGGGGGCTTTATATGAGGTCTGTTCTTATTGGAAAGCGTCACGTGACATAAAATAAAAGTATCGGTACTCGTTCTCGGTCTTAAAAAAGTGGTATCGGTGCATCCCTAATATATATATCTCTATATATATATATATATATATCTCTATATCTCTATATCTCTCTATCTATATATACAGTTGTGTTCAAAATTATTCAACCCCCAATGCTGTAAAGGGTTTTAGGGAATTTAGTGTACATTTGTAATTGTATTCAGAATGAAATCCTACAAGGACTTTTTAAAGAACCATATGCAACTAAAATGACATCAATTGGTTTTATAATACAGTAGTAAATGTTTATTTTGTGAATTCTTCATTGACACAATTATTCAACCCCTTAAAGACCACCACTCTGAAGAACAGAGGTTCATTCAAGTGTTTTCAATCAGGTATTGAAAACACCTGTGGATGTCACGGAGCAGCAATAAAGCATAATAAGCACCAATTAGGCAGCTTTAAAATGACTGTGATACTCAGCTCCTTCTAGACATTTACTGGTGTGGTTACAAACATGGTGAAGTCAAGAGAATGGTCCAGGAAGACAAGAGAAGAGGTGATTACTCTTCACAGGAAGGGCAATGGCTATAAGAAGATTACAAAGATGTTAAACATGCCAAGAGAGACCATAGGAAGCATCATTCGCAAATTCAAGGCAAAGGGCACTGTTGAAAAGCTACCTGGTCGTGGCAGAAAGAAGATGCTGACTTCGACTGCTGTGTGCTACCTGAAGCGTAGAGTGGAGAAAAGTCCCTGTGTGACTGCTGAGGAACTGAGAAAAGATTTGTCAGATGTGGGTACTGAAGTTTCAGCTCAGACAATACGGCGCACACTGCGTAATGAAGGCCTCCATGCCAGAACTCCCAGGTGCACCCCCTTGCTGTCTCCAAAGAATAAGAAGAGTCGACTGCAGTATGCCAAAAGTCATGTGGACAAACCACAGTTTTGGGATAGTGTTCTGTGGACTGATGAAACAAAATTAGAACTGTTTGGGCCCATGGATCAACGCTATGAAGAAAAGAACACCTTGCCTACTGTGAAGCATGGCGGGGGGTCAATCATGCTTTGGGGCGGTTTTGCTTCTGCAGGTACAGGGAAGCTTCAGCGTGTGCAAGGTACCATGAATTCTCTTCAGTACCAAGAGATATTGGATGACAATGTGATGCAGTCCATCACAAACCTGAGGCTTGGGAGACGTTGGACCTTTCAACAGGACAATGATCCCAAGCATACCTCCAAGTCCACTAGAGCATGGTTGCAGATTAAAGGCTGGAACATTTTGGAGTGGCCATCGCTGTCACCTGACTTAAATCCGATTGAGAACCTCTGGTGGGACTTAAAGAAAGCAGTTGCAGTGCGCAAGCCTAAGAATGTGACTGAACTGGAGGCTTTTGCCCATGACGAATGGGCGAAGATACCCGTAGATCGCTGCAAGACACTTGTGTCAAGCTATGCTTCACGTTTAAAAGCTGTTATAACTGTAAAAGGATGTTGTACTAAGTACTAAGATTGAATGTCACTTGGGGGTTGAATAAAACTGATAATGATGTGAGCACAGAAAAGACATTTGTGGTTATTTCATTATAAATGTTATATTTGTCTGACCTACACGTGCCTCTTTGATTTAATTGTAAGCAAGATGACTGAATGATCAAAATCAATGTCAAACTGGCCAAAACACTCAATTTCAGTGGGGGTTGAATAATTTTGAACACAACTGTATATCTGTGTATGTGTATGTGGGTATATATATATATATTTCAGTGATGACGGCGGCACTCCAAGTCTGTTAATAGCGTTCTTTATTGAAGTAAAGGTCAACGTTTCAACCCAGCTCGGGATTTTCATCAGGATATATAATATATATCCTGATGAAAATCCCGAGCTGGGTTGAAACGTTGACCTTTACTTCAATAAAGAACGCTATTAACAGACTTGGAGTGCCGCCGTCATCACTGAAGTGTGTATATATGTATATATATATATATATATATATATTCTGAGGTCTTTAATATATATATGTGTGTGTATATATACACTATATTGCCAAAAGTATTCGCTCACCTGCCTTGACTCGCATATGAACTTAAGTGACTTCCCATTCCTAATCCATAGGGTTCAATATGACGTTGGTCCACCCTTTGCAGCTATAACAGCTTCAACTCTTCTGGGAAGGTTGTCCACAAGGTTTAGAAGTGTGTTTATGGGAATTTTTGACCATTCTTCCAGAAGCGCATTTGTGAGGTCACACACTGATGTTGGGCAAGAAGGCCTGGCTCTCAGTCTCTGCTCTAATTCATCCCAAAGGTGTTCTATCGGGTTGAGATCAGGACTCTGTGCAGGCCAGTCAAGTTCATCCACACCAGACTCTGTCATTCAGGTCTATGGACCTTGCTTTGTGCACTGGTGCAAAGTCATGTTGGAAGAGGAAGGGGCCAGCTCCAAACTGTTCCCACAAAGTTGGGAGCATGGAATTGTCCAAAATGTCTTGGTATGCTGAACAACCCCACACCGTAATCCCCCCCCCCTCCACCAAACTTTACACTTAGCACAATGCAGTCAGACAAGTACCGTTCTCCTGGCAACCGCCAAACCCAGACTCGTCCATCAGATTGCCAGATGGAGAAGCTCGATTCGTCACTCCAGAGAATGCGTCTCCACTGCTCCAGAGTCCAGTGGCGACGTGCTTTACACCACTGCATCCGACGCTTTGCATTGCACTTGGTGATGTATGGCTTGGATGCAGCTGCTCGGCCATGGAACCCCATTCCATGAAGCTCTCTGCGCACTGTCATTGAGCTAATCTGAAGGCCACATGCAGTTTGGAGGTCTCTAGCGATTGACTCTGCAGAAAGTTGGAGACCTCTTCGCACTATGCGCCTCAGCATCCGCTGACCCCGCTCCATCAGTTTACGTGGCCTACCACTTCGTGGCTGAGTTGCTGTCATTCCCAAACACGTCCACGTTCTTATAATACAGCTGACAGTTGACTGGAATATTTAGGAGCGAGGAAATTTCACGGCTGGATTTGTTGCACAGGTGGCATCCTATCGCAGTTCCACGCTGGAATTCACTGACCTCCTGAGAGCGACCCATTCTTTCACGAATGTTTGTAATAACAGTCTGCATGCCTAGGTGCTTGATTTTATACCGAGTCAAGACAGAGAATTTATTCAGGGTGTACAAAATAAAGAAATAAAACATGAAATAATACAAGGAGCCAACGCGTTTCGTGCGATAAATGCACTTCCTCAGGGATAAAACATTAAAAACAAACAGTACTGTTTGTTTTTAATGTTTTATCCCTGAGGAAGTGCGTTTATCGCACGAAACGCGTTGGATCCTTGTATTATTTCATGTTTTATTTCTTTATTTTGTACACCCTGAATAAATTCTCTGTCTTGACTCGGTATAAAATCAAGCACCTAGGCATGCAGACTATCAGATTTAACCCTTTCAGTGCTTAAGAACATTTCCTAAACCCCTTCAAACCTTGCAGTTCAGCACTGAAAGGGTTAAATCTGATACTCTGTTTAAACGTATTTAGCTGCTGTTGTGGTTTCTTTTGTATGGTTTGGTGTGCTCTCCTCTCGTTTTGTTTTATATTATGTTGTCTTGAGATGCACCCGCACTGAAAGCGTAGTTAAGGTTGAGTGCTGCCCCTCTCGTATATTCTGTATGTGTATATATATATTTGTCTGAGGTCTGTGTTATATATATATATATATATATATATCTGAGTGGGTATACATGTATCGGAGATGAGGTGTGTGCAGGGGGGTAAATGGGGTTTCTGGCCATACATTTCAATATAAACATAAACTGGACAGGCTTTCGGCAAAATCTTAAATTATTTATTGGAAAGCGTCACATGACCTTAAATAAAAGTATCGGTACTCGGTGTCGGTGAGTACTTTAAAAAAGTATCGGTACTTGTACTCGGTCCTAAAAATGTGGTATCGGTGCATCCCTAAAAATTTCAGATAATGACATAAGGTTACAAAGAAAGTGGACAGTACATAAAATTTCATAACTGCTTCCATTTGTATCAACAAGAGACAAAGAGTGGTTCATTTGAGATTTTTTTTTTCTTTTGTCCTTCAATAAGTGTTTTACCATGACTTTCTATTTCCTATGGAATCTTTGCCTATGGGCCCTCCTTGCTGGCAGCTCAGTTTTTCTGTTTATGTATTTAGGTTTGCATGAAATAATAATGCCTTTTTTGTAAAATCTATTTTAATGGCTATACTATTCTACACAGATGTGCACAAATTAATCCTCTATTCATTCTTGTCTAAGGTTCATCTCTCCAACATGGCCGTGATATGCAGTATATTCAGAAGATGAAGTCCAAATGGATGCTGAAAACGGGCATGAGCAACAATGCAACCAAACAAATGCACTTTAGACCTCAAGTCAGGTTCTGATACATTACAGGAGTATTGTATCATTACTCGAGTTTGTTCTCGAGTTCATCACTTCACTCATTCGCTATCCAGCTGATGCTATTGTGTCATGTGACCCTTAGCAGTCAGCGTAATTTGAATTGTTATGATTTGAAGGCGTCTATGAAACATCATTCGTGCCTTATTCATTTATGTGAGATGCATGTATGGGCGAGATAATTGATGGCTTTTCCCATATTAGACCTGGGCTGATGTTTTTGGGAAATCCAGCTAATTATGTTGGATGCAATGTTTTATGGCATTCCATAATATCAATAGAAAACATTTTCTGGAATGGAAACATCCTTTAAATGACGTAAGAGAAAAATAAAGTGTCTTTAATTTAAAGCAGTGTAATATATTGAATACACATTTGATGTTGGGGAAAAAAAGGGACATGAACGTTGTGGACAAAACATTTGAGGGGACAATGTTGAGTGTACGGACCTAAAATATCTAGACAATATAAAAAGCGAATACATTTTTCAATTTAAAGAAAAAAACCCGTATAATTTTTTTGGTTTTGGAAAGCAAACCCCTTGGAAATTACCTCCTCTTTTGAAAGGTTATTTGTAAAATTAATACTTTTTATTCCTAATGAAAACTTTGCATACTATCTAAGCCTTGTGTTGGCTGCGTTTAATTTTCTCATTAAAGTATAACAGTGGTCTTATTCTCCAGAGTGACAGTGATGTGTTTTCAGATAATGCATCTGTTTGCAAATATTTTAATCAAAGAATTTCTTGTTTGATTTAATAAATATCTACTAATGTTTGTCATATGGCTTCAGCAACTTGGGCTGTTGATATTTCATGTTGTTCATCAGATGCATGTATGAAGGGGTTCAAGGAAATATATTTTTTCTTTTTCCCTTTTTGTATTTCAGAATTGAAATTACAGTCATGGTTTATTAAGCTACGTAACAATCTATTTAATGCTGTTTTGTGAGGCTGGTGCGCAAAACGATTTCTTTGCATTACAAATTGCTTTGTCAGATACCATATGAAGCAGTTTATAAAAAACAGCATAAATACAGTAATTAAAAAAATTATATAACTCTAGGCTCCATAAACCATTTTCCTCTGTCTTTTTTGTTCCTTTTTAAAGGGACACTCAAGGATTGAAATATGGTTGGGTGGATGGATGGTTTAAACATTAAACCCTCCCGACCCCCCCCCCCCAACCATTTTAATACTTAAGATCATTTTAAAACCCACCTTTTTATATCCACTTGCAGCGCTGGCTCTCCTTATCCTCTGGACATGAAGTAATGCTGGCTGTCAGGAAGCTAGGGTATGCCTTTTGGTGGTTGGACGCGGTGGGTCCCAAATTGGCTCCAGCTTCCTGTTCCCGATGCCTGAAGCGCAGGTCAACTTTTGCTGATATGAGCTTGTCAGTCAGCACTCAGAGAGGACTGCGGATGCTCAGGGCACTCTGACTACTAAGTTTACCCTGAGTGGTCACAATTCCAAAAGCAGGGCTGTCGACGTCTGCTGGACCACGGCTGTTGATGCCAAGAATTCCCAGAATTCTTTGAATGCAATAGATGGCTAGGGAAACATAGGAATTGTAGATCAGAAACATTTTGGGCCTGGAGTTTGAGAGCACTGGCCCAGCACTGTACTTTAGAGGCAAAGCAATTTATAAGAGCTTCCAAAGCACACGCAGAAGAGAAAATAGCTCAGTCAGTGAAAAAGGGGAACAAAACCTATTTTAGATACATAAACGAGAAAAGTAAAACAAGGATTAATTTGTTTAAAAACGAAGGTATGTAGAAGAGGATAAAAGTCTCGCTGACTGCCTCATTGAATATTTTTGTTCAGTCTTTGCAGAAGAAAAGGAAGGAAAGGGACCTTTGTTAGGAGGAAACACTAAAGAGACATTTACATATGAGTTTACAGAGGAGGAGGTTCTACAGCAGCTGTCTAAAGTAAAGACAAATAAGTCAATGGGGCCTGTTGGGATCCACCCTAAATTATTAAAAGAGCTCAGTGGTGTAATAGCAAAACCGTTAACGGGAGTCGTCCCAGAAGACTGGAAATTAGCAAATGTGCCCATTTACAAGAAGGGTAGTAGGGAGGAATCTGGAACTATAGGCCAGTTAGTCTTACGTCAGTAGTGGGGAAATTAATGGAAACCATGTTAAAGGAAAGGATTGTTGAACATCTATAAACACATAGATTACAGGATCAGAAACAACATGGGTTTACCTCAGGGAGATCATGCCAACTAATCTTACTGATTTTTTTGATTGGGTAACAAAAATAATAGACAAAGGTGGTGCAGTAGACATTGTTTATTTAGATTTCAGTAAGGCTTTTGATACTGTTCTGCATAGAAGGCTTATCAATAAATTGCAATCTTTGAACTTGGATTCCAATATTGTTGACTGGATTAGGCAGTGGCTGAGTGACAGGCAACAGAGGGTTGTGATAAATGGAGTTTATTCGGCGCAAGGTCTTGTTACCAGTGGGGTACCTCAGGGGTCAGTACTTGGACCCATTCTCTTTAATATTTTTATTAGTGATATTGCAGAAGGTATTAATGGTAAAGTATGTCTTTTTGCTCATGACACAAAGATTTGCAACAGGGTTGACGTTCCTGGAGGGATCAGCCAAATGACAAATGATTTAGGTAAACTAAAAAAATGGTCGGAGCTGTGGCAATTGAATTTTAATGTGGATAAGTGCAAGATAATGCACCTGGGACGTAAAAACCCAAGGGCTGAATATAGAATATTTGATACAGTCCTAACCTCAACATCTGGGGAAACGGATTTAGGGGTTATTATTTCAGAGGATCTAAGGATAAGTAGTCAATGTAACAGAGCAGCAGGAAATGCTGGCAGATTGTTTGGTTGTGTAGGGGGAGGTATTAGCAGTAGGAAAAGGGAAGTGCTCATGCCACTGTACAGAGCACTGGTGAGACCTCACTTGGAGTACTGTGTGCAGTACTGGAGACCGTATCTCCAGAAGGATATAGACATCTTAGAGAGAGTTCAGAGAAGGGCTACTAAAATGGTGTACGGCTTGAAGGAGAAAAGTTACCAGGAAAGGCTTAATGATCTTAACATGTACAGCTTGGAAAAAAGACTAGACAGAGGAGATAGGATAGAAACATATACGTAAAGGGAATCCACAAGGTAGAGGAAGGGAGTATATTTAAAAGGAAACAAAGTAGCAAAACAAGAGGACATAGTCTTAGATTAGAGGGGCAAAGGTTTAAAAGTAACATCAGGAAGCATTATTTTACAGAGGGTGGTGGATACATGGAACAGCCTTCCAGTTTAAGTGGTAGAGGCCAAAACAGTAATTGAATTTAAGCAGGCATGGGATAGGCATAAGGCTATCCTAAACAAAAGAGAAATCCAGGTAAAGTATCCATGTAATTGGGCAGACTAGATGGGCCGAAAGGTTCTTATCTGCCGACATTTTCTATGTTTTAAAATTGGTGCAAAATGATGTCTGGAAAGCAGTGATGGCGAACCTTTTTGAGCCCTAGTGCCCAACCTGGAAAGCGAAGCTAGGTTGTTTGTATCACTGTGCCAACACAGTGTGTTCATGTGTGTGTGAGTATTTACTGGATGTGCAGTAGTATATATTTTAAGGGGGTCGACTGAATGTATTTGCCGATATTTGGACAAGTTGGCTCACTGCAGCCGCGACACGCAAGATCCCACAGAACTGCGAATCCGGGGCTTCTCCCACATCAGGCACTAAGCCCTCACTGCAAAACGACCCCTACTCACTGACCGTATTTCGCATGAGCGTGATGTCAACAGAAATGGGGCTTCCATCCCATCTGGCAGGGAATTCCCTATACAGGAGATGCAGGGTCTATTTCCTACAGCAGGGGTCAGCAACCTGGGCCCTCTAGATGTTTTGGAACTGCATATCCCATGAGGCTCGTGTGAAAATAGAAAAAGGGGTACAAATGATGAGTGGAAAACCACCATCATAGGACCCCTTAATAAGTTGGGTTAGAGAATATATAAACTTTATTAATGGACATTTCCAAATAGTTAGATAGATGAACAATTGTATAACAAAATCAGGTTGTAACGTGTGAAAACAAACAGTGAATGTAACACTATGGACTGAATTATGCCAAGTGCATGAATATATACAATGTATGTTAAATCAGGACTGCCAAATGGTAAAGGATATCATGTAGCCAATGCTGTTACGTAGCCCAGATTGTTGCAATAATTAAAGAAGAAGGAAACACTCCTGATTATAAGTAATCATGCTTATACATAGAGATAGTATTAAGTGAATAATGGGTTGCCAACAGATATAAGTAATAATGTATAACCAGTGGTGTGAATGGTAATATGCAAACATTTAGACCCTAATAGGCATCAATGTATTATAAATATCCATAGAAATAGAGGTGACTCTAATAGTAATAGTTGATAAATGTCGCGAATAAAACAATAAATTTAATAGTTTATTAAGTTGCGACGAGCATTAGAAGTCTATAGATATCTAATAAAGAGCAAGCATTAGATATAATCGATGTATTGATAGTAATGCGCAATGGGTGCTAGTTAAATCATATAGCACTTGATTTAAATAGAGTTGGTGAATTGAAAAGCGGCTCAGAATGGTTGAAAAGGTGCTCTATAATACTAACAATGGGTTGAGGTCTTATCACTAGATTATCTATAAGAACCTTGTTAGAATTAAAATTGCAATTATGTATATATGAATTAGTTCAAAACACACCCAATGAGAGATGCAAAAGGTAAAACTATATTTTAAAGATTGATAATCACCCACACACCAATTGAAAGTTGAATGTTTGAAGCGGACAGGGCAACATTAGTATATATCAATTTGATCGTACAGCACGTACTGCAGTTAAACTAGTCCTATCTGAGAAGCTGAAATAGTTCTTTAAATTTAGAGAGTAATTCTCGATATTAATAGGTTGAAGTCTTAACCATAAGTTATATATTTTATGGTAGAAAATGCAGTATAAATTACAACTGTATACATATAACAACCTAATTAAACAGGCACTCGATGTGAGGTATAGAGGTCAGATTTTCATATAAAGATTAGGAACCATCCACACACCAAGCGGAAGTTAACTTAAGAGTTAGACAGAATCGCATATGTGTTTACCACAAGACAACCGCACTCCAAATGGAGGTTTTTATTACGACTGAGAAGAGTGGTATTAGCATAGAATCATGCTCTAAGTAATAGTCGGCACTCGGTTGTATGTATAGCCTTGGTTGGGTTAATTTACGAGCATATATAAATACGGAAAATAAATCGATGGAAACCCGATATTGTATGAAAAACGGGGCTAAACTAGCATATGAAGATCAATCATCAATAACGTACTAGATGGAAATCACTCCTTTGCATATGCCGAAAAACCACACACCAAGTGGAATATTTTGTAAGCTGGAAAGATATATCATTAACATAAACTCCTATAGATTTTATATAAATAACAGATAGCACTAAATTGTGTGTATAACCTTAATTTAGTTTAAATTGCAATCATACTTGTATGTGGAGAAGCGCATCGGTAATTGCCCAATGTTGAATATGTAGAGCACAATTCTCATATGGAAGTTGGACATCAGTCTCTTATCAAGTGAATATTAGTTGAAGTAATAATTATCGCAACCATATAAGAGTCAGACAGAATCGCATATGTGTTTACCATAAGACAGCCACACTCCAAATGGAGGTTTTTGTTAGGACTGAGAAGAATGATAAATACGAAAAATAAATCGATAGAAACCCGATATTGTATGAAAAACGGGGCTAATTTAGCATGTGAAGATCAATCATCAATAACGTACTAGGTGGAAGTCACTCATTTGCATATGCCGAAAAACCACACACCAAGTGGAATATTATGTAAGCTGGAGAGATATAACATTAACATAAACTTCTATAGATTTTTGCTTAAATAACAAATAACACTAAATTGTGTGTATAACCTTCATTTAGTTTAAATTGCAAACATACATGTACTGTATGTGGAGAGGCACATCGGTAATTGCCCAGTGTTAAATATATAGAGCACAATTCTCATATGGAAGTTGGACATCAATCTCTTATCAAGTGAATATTAATTATAGTAATAATTATTGTAACCACATACCAAATGGCTAAAATAAATAGTGGTAGCATATAATCATACAAAATTGGCTGAATCAGCATCAAACACTAGATAATGTGTTAAACCTTGATATGTCTAGAGTTGCAATCATATACATAAATGGTTTTATGACAACAATCATATGATGATAAATGCATGAAGCTAAGCTCAGCGTCGACCACACACCAGGTGGAAATTAGTTTAAAATTCGAGGGAGATAGAATAGCAATCGCCCAGCATTCGATGTATAAAGCTGTATTCGACGCCGGCCACACTCCAAGTGGAAATTGACTTGGAATACAGACGTATAGTTGGTGAATATCACAGTGGAGCCTAAAACATAAATAAAGGCATTGAGAGCATAGTAGTTACTTGAAGTATATAAATAACGTTTGAACAGATTGAGCTCTAAATCCGAAGGAGCTGTGACCACTGGTCCTTAGTGTTTGAAATCATCGATTATAGAAAAATTGTGACGCAGTTAAAATGGGTAAAGACCCATCAGTGTTGTACCGCGCTCAACGTACGTTTCGCCACTTCAGGTCATGTGGCTTCGTCAGGAGCGTTGATGGTGTCCTCTCCTTAAACCTGTTTAAATACAAAAATTTCGAACCCTCCAGGTGGAGCATAATTTGCATAAATCGGCCCGCATCAGGTACATCAATACAAAAACCAATTGGTAGAATACGTGTCAATCTACAAGTTACGTGTTACATCTACAACCAATTGGGATAGAGTCTCCATATCCCCGTATAACCAACATCTCATATATCAAGCTGGTGGCATCCTTGTGATAAGGAATAGATGTTGACATAATTTCCCATCGAAAACCGTATATATGCATTCAGATATTAGAGCCACTGTAATGCAGTGATGATACTAACAGAATTTTAAATTCAGAGAGCCGAAAGATTTTGTACATTTAGTACACGATAAAACGTACCATCACATAATAAGAGTTCCCCAATCAAGGGGCCTGAGTAGAACAAACCAGAGTGTTAATATGTATTCGAATAGTAACCAATTACTTGATGGCATTAAATATAATGGGGTACAGAATGTCAAAGAACTTGGCAGGAATATCCAAACTGTCTGAGGATAAAGCAACATAGAACGCTTTAGCATAATAGGACCCATACTTATGTATATAATACTGAATAAACTTGCATTTAATTACCAGTATATTACAGGAAACATATAGCCAGTATAGGTCCACCATAATCGGATCTATTCCAAAATTGGAAAGTCACAATATGAATCTAAAAGAGTGCTCTAAACTGTATAAGTAATATATATAAAGACCCTTATTATGACAAAGAGGTGATCTATATACACATAGCTGTCAGCTTTAGATATATATTGATATATGGATGGTATTGTGGATAGTACATGATTAAATGATAAAAATCGGAATATTACTCATAGAGTATTGAAACCCATGATATTAATTAGGGATCGATCATGTAATAAAGATATTCTATTTTTTATCTAGGGGAATAAAAACAATAACAATGAATTATTGTTGGTAAAACTAATTGTATGTAAACAAATGGTTGAAAAGAGTATTGAGACCCATGATATTGATTAGGGATCGACCATCTAATAGAGATATTCTATTTTTTATCTAAGGGGATGAAAGCAATAACACTGAATTATTGTTGGTAAATCTAATTGTATGTAAACAGATAGGAGAAGGAACAGAAAAAAGGGGGGAAGAAAGTAGAATTCCCAGAGGTACAATAACCATTAAAATTTGTGATTTTGAGAAAAACGTTTGGCTATAATCGATCTAAAAAATAATTAATCTAATGATTATTGAAACAACATAAATAGATATAAAGAGATCTTACGTGACTATTGGTGTATGTATGGGGTGAAGGTGAATCCTTCATTCAAGCCTCTTGGGGAAAGAGTCCTGAGTGTGTAGATCCAGAAGCTTTCTCTTTGACGCAAAAATAAGTCATAATCGCCTTTTCTCTGATGAGATTTGACCAATTCGATACCACAAAAACGCATCTGAGATGTATTCCCATTTTGGCACTCACGAAAGTGTCTAGCCACCGGGGTATCTTGACAGCGAACCCGAGAGAACATGTTCCCTAATCCTGTGTTTGAAAGGTCGAAATGTTTTGCCCACATATTTTTTGCCACATGGGCATGTGAGCATATAGACAAGACCCGCGGAATTACAGTTGAAGAATGCCTTAACTTCAAAAGATCGTAAATCAGAGCTATCTTTAAAGTGCTTGGAATTTTTTAAGATGGAAGAACAGCTCTTACATTTGCCACATGCATATGTTCCCTTAAGCTTATTTTGAAGCCAGGTGTTATGTACAGGACTCTTTGTCTGATAATGGCTTGGAACTAATGTATTTCTCAAGCTATGGCAACGACGAAATGTAATTGATGCATGTTCTCCGATAGTATCCTGCAGATGTGGATCCAATGTAAGTAAGGGCCAGTATCTATCTAGGATGACTCTGACATCATGCCAACCCTCGTCGTAATTGCCAATGCATCGAATGAGATTCGTGTCTTTTTTGATTTGATCCGTGAGTAATATATCTCTCGTCAGTGCAGAGGCTTTTTGAAATGCTTTCTTGAGAACTCTATTAGGATAGCCCTTTGACCTGAAGTCATTCTTTAAGGTCCAGGCTTTTACCCTAAATTCCTCCTCAGTTGAGCAAATACGACGAAGTCGTAGATATTGACCATAGGGTATTCCCAATTTAAGGGGTGCCGGATGGTAACTGGTCCAATTAGTGGCCGACTCTTTCTTGAAGAGCGTCGTGGATATTTCCATATCGGCATTTACAGTCAAGGTTACATCCAAGAAATTAATAGTAGACTTATGGATCTCGTGAGTAAATCGCAGATTTAGTTGGTTCTGATTAACGAAACCAACAAATCTCTGGAACTCATCTTCCGTCGAACGCCATATAATGAACACATCGTCGATATATCGACGCCAGCAGAGAATGTTCTCAAAGAAAGGGTTAGCCTCAGGGTTGAGAACAATCATTCTTTCCCACACTCCGAGATAGATGTTCGCATAGGAGGGGGCACATGTAGTTCCCATTGTTGTACCTTGGGCTTGATGGTAAAATTTATTTTTGAAGAGAAAGTAGTTGTGGGTCAAGATGAATTCTAATAAGGCCAAGATAAATTCAATCTTCTCTTGAGAGTAAGTTCTAGAAGATTCCAAGGTAGTTCGTACAGCAAGTAAACCTCTGTCATGTGGTATTGAACTATATAGAGCTTCTACATCTAGACTACATAGCCACATGTCTTCAGTCAATGTATGTTCTTTTACAAGTTGTAAAAGTTGTTTAGTATCTCTCAAGTACGATGGTTGTTTAATAACTAGTTTCTGCAACAGTTGGTCAATGAACTGGCTACAATTCTGGGTAAGGTTGCCAACTCCCGAGACAATAGGGCGCCCTGGAGGGTGGTTTCTATTTTTATGGATTTTAGGGAGAGCGTAAAAC
Organism: Leptobrachium leishanense; assembly: GCA_009667805.1. NCBI lineage: Eukaryota > Metazoa > Chordata > Amphibia > Anura > Megophryidae > Leptobrachium > Leptobrachium leishanense. The sequence goes on along the minus strand of CM019067.1, from coordinate 177,870,485 downwards.
GTCAATAATCTCGGTTTTTTAGAATTTAAAAATTCAAATTCATCACGTGATATTACCCCTGTGCCCAGACCCTTCTCCAATATGTCAGTTAGTTCATCCAAAAATCTGCCTGTAGGATCACGAGAGAGAGTGGAATAGATCTTTGTGTCACTCAGAAGTGAAATAGCCATTTCTTCATATTGTCGATTAGTCATAACGACAATGTTTCCACCTTTGTCGGAAGGTTTGATGGTTAGTTCACGAGAATCTTTAAGTTGTTTTAACGCAATTCGTTCATCTCTAGTGAGATTATCAGGATCTTTTTGGATCAATGTTTGTTTATTGAGTTTCTCCCATGAGGCTCCAAGAAACTAATGAGAAGCTGAGCATCATGGCAGATGTAATTCTAGAACATGTGGGGCAATATTACAAAGTCACTGCTAACGACTTAACCAGAGCTGGTGTAAATTTACCAGAGCCATTATAGTCTATGGGGTTGTTAAGTTTATAACAGCTCTGGTTAAGTTAGCACCAACTTTGTAATATAACCCCTGGAGGGCCAAGGTTGCTGAACCCCTTACATTCAGGGTCATATGAGGGATCTTTAAGAAAGCCAATGGACATGGTGCAATGTTTACATGTTAAACACATTGAGTTCATGGCATAATGTCAGATTTGTGGTATTTTTTTTTTTAAGACAACTTTAAATTTACAGAATATCGGCACCAAATATCGGCTATCTGCCAGAAAAAGCTGCCGATAATCGGTATCGGCCCTGAAAAAATGATATCGGTCTATCCCTAGCATTGAGTATATACTATGTGTGTGAATTTTGGCATGTATGCAAGTGTATACTTCATGAATGATTTGTGCGTTTGTGAATATATTCCATATATTCACATGGATCAGCAGAATATTGGATTAGGTTTATAGGGGAGTGAGTGTGGGTGCCAATATTTTTGCCCGTGACTGTAAGGTATCGCTGGAAAGGCCAGAGTTTGGCTTTTCCAGTGATAACAAAATGAACTAACGTATTTTTCGCTCCATAAGACGCACTCCCCCCCCCCAAAAAAAATTGGGTGGAAAAGTGTGTGCGTCTTATGGAGCGAATACTGCATGTTGCAGTGTTTGGCTCCCTGCGAGCGTCTGAAGCTATGGAGCTTCGGCGCTCGCCTGGGGGAACCACGTCACCAGCCGAGTTCTCGCGAGATCGCGGCTGGTCACGTGGGTCGTCCAGGCGAGCACCCAAGCTCCATGCCGCCGGACGCTCAGAGGCAGGGGCGGACTGGGCTGGGGGGCAGGGGGACAAATGCCCCCCGGGCCGCTGCAGTGTTGCTGCCACAATGCTCATCATAATCCCATTTATTTTTTTCACTCGCGAGTAGTTGCAGCTGCCTCCCATATTAAAATCACGAGCTGGGAAAGGCATGCTGCGTTAGCTCCTCCCCCCATGTGATGCACTCATCCACGTGCTGCACAGAGAAGAGGAGGGAGTGATCGAGAGGGAGATAGGGAAGGACAGTGGAACAGCCAGCCCAGCCCAGGACACCTTCAGCCAGAGAATCCATTTAATAGACTTAAACTGATGGTGAGTGGCTGCGGCCCACTGTCGGACCAGGCCTGCTGACTGTGGGGGTGAAATTGAGGGCCCTCTGACTGGGGAGATAAACTGAGGGGGGCCTGCCTGTTGGGGGGGGGATAAGCTGCTTGGGGGTTAGAATAAATTGAGGGGGCCATGATGATGTGGTGGAGAGAATAAACTGAGGGGGCCTGGAAGTTGTGGACTAGAATAAATTTAGGGGGGCTGGATGCTGTGGTGGGGAGAATAAATTGAGGGGGGGCTGAATGCTGTGGTGGGGAGAATAAATTTAGGGGGGCTGAATGCTGTGGTGGGGAGAATAAATTGCAGGGGGGCTGAATGCTGTGGTGGGGAGAATAAATTGCAGGGGGGCTGAATGCTGTGGTGGGGGAGAGTAAATTGCAGGGGGCTGAATGCTGTGGTGGGGAGAGTAAATTGCAGGGGGGCTGAATGCTGTGGTGGGGGAGAGTAAATTGCAGGGGGGCTGAATGCTGTGGTGGGGGAGAGTAAATTGCAGGGGGGCTGAATGCTGTGGTGGGGGAGAGTAAATTGCAGGGGGGCTGAATGCTGTGGGGGGGAGAATAAATTGCAGGGGGGCTGAATGCTGTGGGGGGGAGAATAAATTGCAGGGGGGCTGAATGCTGTGGTGGGGAGAGTAAATTGCAAGGGGGCTGAATGCTGTGGTGGGGGAGAGTAAATTGCAGGGGGGCTGAATGCTGTGGTGGGGGAGAGTAAATTGCAGGGGGCTGAATGCTGTGGTGGGGGAGAGTAAATTGCAGGGGGGCTGAATGCTGTGGTGGGGAGAATAAATTGCAGGGGGGCTGAATGCTGTGGTGGGGAGAATAAATTGCAGGGGGGCTGAATGCTGTGGTGGGGAGAATAAATTGCAGGGGGCTGAATGCTGTGGTGGGGAGAATAAATTGCAGGGGGGCTGAATGCTGTGGTGGGGAGAGTAAATTGCAGGGGGGCTGAATGCTGTGGTGGGGAGAATAAATTGCAGGGGGGCTGAATGCTGTGGTGGGGAGAATAAATTGCAGGGGGGCTGAATGCTGTGGTGGGGGAGAGTAAATTGCAGGGGGGCTGAATGCTGTGGTGGGGGAGAGTAAATTGCAGGGGGGCTGAATGCTGTGGGGGGGAGAATAAATTGCAGGGGGCTGAATGCTGTGGTGGGGGAGAGTAAATTGCAGGGGGGCTGAATGCTGTGGGGGGGAGAATAAATTGAGGGGGGTCTGGATGCTGTGGTGGGGAGAATAAAGTGAGGGACCTGCTGGGGGGTGGGGTGTAAAATAGAATGGAATGGGCCTCTGATGAGAGAAATGTGTGGGGGGGGTGTAAAAAAGGCTGTGGTGGAACTCTGTGATACACTCATACACACCGCACATTACTGTGAGTTTTATTGTTGTGGATTCTGTGGGTACGTCAGCGGCGCCTAATCCCCCTCCCGCCCGATACTCGCCTCCCTCGCCGGATCCCACGGCGATCTGGCAGGGAGGAAGCCTGCCCATGTGATTTACATGGGCAGGCGAGGCTGATGACGTCGCCACGCTGCGTGGTGACGTCATCAACAGGCGTCCCCATGGATTTCAATGGAGGGGAGGGGGGGCTCCTTCGGAGCCCTCTATCTCCCCAACCATTGAAGCTAGGGAGATGCCGTTTGCACCGCTGGAGAGGGGAGAGCCTCTTTCCAGCGGTGTATGGCATTAACCGTTTCGCCGCCGGATCACGTTGCGGCGCCAAAACGCCATTCAAACCTGGAGGGGCGGCTGACATCTTGGATGTCAGCCAAGCCTTCAGGTCCCCCCCCACCTACTGACAACCTCACCATATGTGTGAGGATGTCAGTGGGCCAGTTAACCCTCTAGCTGCCATGTAGAGATAAAGGGATCCTTAGGATCCCCTTATCTCCCGATCCATGGCAGCTATATGGTCATATTTGCCATCAGTTGAAAGGCCTGATTATGGCCTTTCAAAGGATACCAAACATGACCAGGTTTGGTTTTAAAAAAAAATTTAAATAAAAAAAAAAAAAAATTAAATAAATAAAATAAAAAAATGTTTTTTTTTTAAAGTTTTTTTTGTCTGGGGGGGGGGTTTAATTAAATAGGACCTAGGCTGTCATCTAAAAATAATTAGCACAAAATGGTCAGAATGAGCGCAGCGCACATAGGTGAACTGTCTCAGCAGTGAAGGGGTTAAAAAGCAAACGCATGTAAAAATTGGGTATTTCTAGTCTCGGGACAAAATTTTGAACCTATTTAGCTGGGGTCGTTTTGGGTGGTTGTAGATTTTGGGGATTAAATTACAAAAAAGTGTGTTTTTACCATTTTTTTTTCCTCATATTTCATATTTTTTTTTATAGTAAATTATTCGATATGATGGAAATAATGGTATTTCTATAAAGTCCATTTAATGGCGGGAAAAAGGGTGTATAATATGTGTGGGTTGAATAAACGAGTAAGAGGAAAATTTGACCTAAACACTAACAGCGCAGAAACGTAAAAACAGCAGCGGTCACTAAAAGACGGATTTGTGTAAAACCGCCCGGTCACTAAGGGGTTAATTCTGAATATTTTTTTTCCTGTTTTCCTCCTCTAAAAACTATGGTCAGGTGCGTCTAAGGCTAGGGTCAGAGTGGGGCAGTCGGAACGCGCGTGCAGGCGCACTAAATCACGGCGGCAGTAGCAGCACATAACGGCCAATGACGGCCAATATATGCAGTACGTGCGTACGAAAGTGCGCCGACACCACGCAACCAGCAAATGAACGCATTTTTATCAGAACGTGAAACCGCTGCTACTGACGTACAAAGTGCGCTGCGGCCGCATAGCAGCGTGTGTGCGTGATTAGGAGACGTCAGACGCTGCTAGTGTGCGGCCTACATAACGTTCAAACAGCCGGATTTCCCTAGACTTCTTTTCACCCCATCGTCATGAAATACGTCCAGAATTGCGCATCGTCTGACCACTTAAGCGTATTCCGTGAAAAAATGCGTGCGCACGCATCGACGTACATTTTGACGGTGGCTGCAGAAAATGCGCTCATCTGTCCCTAGCCTTATGGAGCGAAAAATACGGTAGTTAAGAAAAAAAAATATTTAACTTTTTAAATTATGCAGCACTGTTGTTCGCTACAATTATAAAGTGACAAGTGATGCTGCACTAACTCAACTTCTCATTTCCCCCACGGTCAGAAAGTATGGAGGTGATGGCGCAACTTATTTTTTCATCAACAACTTAAACCATGGCACCGCAGTGAGGAGAGACAAGAGAGCTTTGGAACCCTTTTATCTCTGATTTTTACAACGCACAATGTCAAGGAAAGTGTATGTGTAATAAAAAAAATTGGATTTTTTTTTTTAATCTTTTTTTTGTTCTTTGTCAGCCTTATGTGCTTTTACTTATACATGAAATAATACTACTGCACTAACTCCTCATTTACCAAGGCGAGAGCAAATGTGGAGATGGTTGTGCAATGCATTATTAGACATTGTTCATCTAAAACAAGCTCTGCTGTGTGGAGAGCAATGGTCCATTAAGCGTCACTGGCCTTTCTAATGATACCAAAAATGACCATGAAATTGTTAAAAAAAAAAAGATAAGCAACACCCCCTTTTTTTGCAAAGACAATGTCCATTCGACACAAGGATTCAGTAGAGGTAACATCACTGCTCTATATAACCGTGGAGACACAGGTTTGAATCCCGGCCCAAGCACGTCTCCAGTAAGTGTCCTTGGGCAAGACCCCTAACGGTACATACTTGCCACCCAAGACATACTTGAAAACAAGAGAAATCTCAATGTATCCTTCCTGGTAAAATACTTTCTCAAAAATAAAAAAAGGCTTGAAGATCCTCGGCCGCAACTGTAATTTGATGCCCAGAATTTTGGTTGCTCTTGGCCAAAATGGAACATCATTTTCCATAGCTAGGGTTAGAGGTTAGGATTGGGTTATTTGTACTTGTTTTAAAGCATTAATATTACATTAATCTTATGGTATCTGAACCCCACTGTTAGTGCTTCTTCTGCACACAGATGAGCTGTCAATCACACAGCTTGAGAAAAGCGTGACTCCCTCCACACAGATGAAAAGGGCCACTTCCATAAGAGGAGTCACATGCAGAATTAACAACATGGAAAACAACTTTTTTATTTTACAACTTTAAATGTAAAGTCACAACAAAATGCATATCAAAAATTTCTGCTACAGGAAGCAGGCACACGTACACCCAGAATTGCATAATATATTTAATGGTAATTGAAAACTACAAGAATATCCATTTAGAAAAGTGTTTTCCTATGTTGTTGTTGTTTTTTTTTTTTCTTTCATAAAGACCATTTATGTAAGTATGCCTGGCCTGCATATAAATAATTCTTGCTTCTGATCGAAAAGAAGAAAGAAATGGATAAAATTGAAGCAAAACATCAACTTGTTTTCAAGAGAAAATTAATACTTGAAACTGAGATCTGTTTCAGAACACCCAGACTTGTCCAGTTAAAAGAACAATGTCCCTGAAGGACATAATTGTGCAATAGTTTTAAAAAAATGGAAATACTACGCTAATCTCCATGAGTTGTTGGTAGATTCTGACAAGGACAAGTAAGCTGGTGTTATATGTCTTGTATAAATTACTATCTCAATCATATGTAGACAGATGTTTTTTGGTTAAGATAAATTGACATTTAAAATGGAAGAAATTGCAAAGTGGTACTATCAATATTTTATAATATGCCGGCAGAGAGAAGTTGGCCAAATGACTGGCTGCAGGAAAAAGGTCAGAACAATCCTCTTAAGTCTGAGTGCACTTTGTGTGCGTGCATAACGGACGGACGGACGTACTGACGGAAGATACTGTAGACACCACACGGTCGTTTTTTTTTCTTTGATGGATGTAGAAAAAAAGGGAAATATGGTAATTAAAATTAAATGACAGGTAGTCAGCCAGACCAAAAATACTTATGAGTGTCAACGTGATGGAAGTTGCAAATGCGCTGTGTCCACGTGTACACGGCGCAGTCTGGGCATCCGTCATAGCACTTTTACGTCGAGGCCTAAATGGCGTCTGTTGCCACCTGCGTGGTGCGTGCGCACTTCGTGTGTTGGTCTCTTGATCCCAGATCAATGCTACGACGAACGTCAAACTGTGCGGCGACACAGACGTGATGACGGCGTTTGTCTGACGCTAGCCTACATTCTGCCATAGGAGCACTTGCTGGTGGGATTAATATTTGTATTGTGCTGATACAGCATGTTTTCTGGATAGTATCATGTTTATAGGATTTATCATACAGCCTACTTATATGACCATTAATGTCTTGAGAATTGGGTAATGATGTCATCGGTATAAGCAGTGATTTAGTTTATTATTCACTCATTTCTTTTTCCAGGAATAAGTATGGTTGTCTTTCTTGCTTGTTTTCATGCCTCATGATATTGTTTGAAAATAGTTTTCTGGACACGTATGCCTCATCAAGAAGTTATCAGCAAAAGGGAGCACCCATCTTTATTTCAAAATACTAACAGGACTGGTAGCATGAGCTCCAAAGAAAAGTTAAATATTGTACCAAATGCACTCAACATAGAGAAGGACAGGAAAAGCTACAATTGGGGCTTGGGGTGAGAGGGTCAAAGAAAAGGCACAATGGGAGTTATTATTCAGCATAGAGAAGATGTTGCCCTTGAACATGTATAACGCATATGCTTCAGGAGGGAAGTCCAGTACATAATCAAAGTAAGCCATTTGGGATTCTACAAGTTCTCACCTGTAGCATACATACAGTCAGGTCCAGAAATATTGGGACATCGACACAATTCTAACATCTTTGGCTCTATACACCACCACAATGGAGTTGGAATGAAACAAACACATTGTGCTTTAACTGCAGACTGTCAGCTTTAATTTGAGGGTATGTACATCCAACTCAGGTGAACGGTGTAGGACTTAAAGCAGTTTACAGATGTGCCTCCCACTTGTTAAGGGACCAAAGGTAATGGGGCAGAATAATAATCCTAAATCAAACTTTCCCTTCTTAATACTTGGTTGCAAATCCTTTGCAGTCAATCACAGCCTGAAGTCTGGAACGCATAGACCTCACCAGACGCTGGGTTTCATACCTGGTGATGCTCTGCCAGGCCTCTACTGCAATAGTCTTCAGTTCCTGCTTGTTCTTGGGGCATTTTCCCTTCAGTTTTGTCTTCACGTAGGGATGCACCGATACCACTTTTTTAAGACCGAGTACGAGTACCGATACTTTTGTTCAAGTACTCACCGATACCAATTACCGATACTTTTATTTTATGTCATGTGACGCTTTCCAATAAGAACAGACCTCATAAAGCCCCCAGGTCTCATGGATTTGCCACAGCTCATGGATATCCTGCCCCCCAGCTCATGGATAATTGCCCCCCAGCTCATGGATAATTGCCCCCCCAGCTCATGGATATGGCCCCCTGCTCATGGATAATTGCCCCCCAGCTCATGGATAATGCCCCCAGCTCATGGATATGCCCCCAGCTCATGGATAATGCCCCCAGCTCATGGATATGCCCCCCAGCTCATGGATATGCCCCCTGCTCATGGATATGCCCCCCAGCTCATGGATATGCCCCCCAGCTCATGGATATGCCCCCTGCTCATGGATATGCCCCCCAGCTCATGGATATGCCCCCTGCTCATGGATATGCCCCCCAGCTCATGGATATGCCCCCCAGCTCATGGATATGCCCCCCCAGCTCATGGATATGCCCCCTGCTCATGGATATGCCCCCTGCTCATGGATATGCCCCCTGCTCATGGATATGCCCCCTGCTCATGGATCCCCCCACTCTCCGCTCATACTTACCTTCCTTCAGCGACGCCGGGAAAGTCTTCGCGCGCGCGCTCCTGGGAAGGACCCCAGCCGCGACCACGTGGGACCATGTGATCGTGGCTGGGGTCCTTCCAACGAGCGCACGCGCGGAAACTTTCCTGGCGTCGCTGAAGGAAGGTAAGTATGAGCGGAGAGCAGCTGCAGGGCCTGTCCGAATGCTCTGTCTGCATTCGGACAGGCCCTGCAGCTGCTCATCTAACTTTGTTTAATACTTACCTTCCTTCAGCGACGCCGGGAAAGTTTCCGCGCGTGCGCTCATTGGAAGGACCCCAGCCGCGATCACATGGACCCACGTGGTCGCGGCTGGGGATCTTCCCAGGAGCGTGCGCGCGCGAAGACTTTCCCGGCGTCGCTGAAGGAAGGTAAGTATTAAACAAAGTTAGATGAGCAGCTGCAGGGCCTGTCCGAATGCCGATAGAGCATTCGGACAGCCGCCACAGCCCCTCGGATACCGGCAAGCCGGCTCAATGCCGGCTTCCGGTATCGGAAAAAAATATCGGGGGTACTGCACGAGTACCAAGTACTCCTGCAGTACCCGGTATCGGCACCGATATTGATACTAGTATCGGTATCGGTGCAACCCTAGTCTTCAGCAAGTGAAATGCATGCTCAATGGAATTCAGGTCAGGTGATTGACTTGGCCATTGCATAACATTCCACTTCTGTCCCTTCAAAAACTGTTTGGTTGCTTTTGCAGTATGCTTTGGGTCATTGTGAGCAGATAATATTGCTCGAAACACTTCAGAATTCATCCTGCTGCTTTTGTCAGCAGTCACATCACCAATAAATACAAGAGAACCAGTTCCATTGGCAGCCATACATGCCCACGCTATGACACTACCACCACCATGCTTCACTGATGAGGTGGTATGCTTAGGATCATGAGCAGTTCCTTTCCTTCTCCATACTCTTCTCTTCCCATCACTCTGGTACAAGTTGATCTTGGTCTCATCTGTCCGTAGGATCTTGTTCCAGAACTGTGAAGGCTTTGTTAGGTGTTGTTTGGCAAACTCTAATCTGGCCTTCCTGTTTTTGAGGCTCACCAATGGTTTACATCTTGTGGTGAACCCTCTGTATTCACTCTGGTGAAGTCTTCTCTTGATTGTTGACTTTGACACATATACACCTACCTCCTGGAGAGTGTTCCTGATCTGGCCAACTGTTGTGAAGGGTGTTTTCTTCACCAGAAAAATAATTCTTCGGTCATCCACCACAGTTGTTTTCCGTGGTCTGCCGGGTCTTTTGGTGTTGCTGAGCTCACCGGTGCCTTCCTTCTTTTTGAGAATGTTCCAAACAGTTGTTTTGGCCATGCCTAATGTTCTTGCTATCTCTCTGATGGGTTTGTTTTGTTTCTTCAGCCTAATGATGGCTTACTTCACTGATAGTGACAGCTCTTTGGATCTCATCTTGAGAGTTAACCGCAATAGATTCCAAATGCAAATAGCACACTTGAAATGAACTCTGGGCCTTTTATCTGCACATTATAATTGGGGTAATGAGGGAATATCACACACCTGGCCATGCAACAGCTGAGAAGCCAATTGTCCCATTACTTTTGGTCCCTTAACAAGTGGGAGGCACATCTGCAAACTGCTGTAAGTTCTACACCGTTCACCTGAGGTGGATGTACATACCCTCAAATTAAAGCTGACAGTCTGCAGTTAAAGCACTTTGTGTTTGTTTCATTCCAACTCCATTGTGGTCAAGAGCGGACTGACAAGTCGGGCAAATCGGACCGGGACCGAGGGCCCTGGGCCTAGCCAGGGGCCCGGCCAGGGCCCTGCCTGCTGGTAGTCAGCCTTTGAAATAACTTAAATCGCGAGGACTGCATTGCGGGCTGTCATCGCGATTTGAAAGGGTAAATCCGCCTTTGATCCTACCCCCGGATCATGGGGATTCCTTGGGGTCCAATGGTGGGGTGCGACGAGTTGTACACGTGACCGCACGTCATGATGACAGCTACCACGTGTGCCTCCTACACGGGCACCCGGCGCCTGTACACGTGTGTAGGAGGGTTTGCGTTTGCGTCCGGTGGTGGGTCTCCTGCTCGCTGCCTGGTGCCTGCAGTTCCCAAGGGGTCGGGATCCTTGAGGGATTCTGACAGGCAGAGCTCCGAACCCTTTGCAGAGTGCTTTTTCACTTTTCTTTCCTGTGCAGTGTCAGGCTGAGGATTTATGGACCCTCTAAAGCCGGACACAATCTACTTAACATCGCTGGGACAGTGGGATTCCCTCATCTCCATGGACAAACTAGCTGGGCTTCAGCAGCTCTTCCCTCCACCCCTCCCCCCTTGCTGTCAGTGACTGACAGGGAAAAATCTGTGCTAATCTGAGCAGAGCAGCGAGTCCAGTGCACACAGCAAAGTAGCAGGTATGGGCAGAGAGGTTTATCCACAGAGCTTCATAGTTTAGTGTGCTTCAGGTATTTCAATTCGCATACCCTGCAGTGAATTCAGTATTCACTTATGGGTCCCTGACATGCACTGAAACGCTGAGCCGCTGAAGCCCACCGATCAGTCACCAACGAGTCACTGAACACAGCCGACGACCCATCAAAGGCAGCCGATCAGAGCACCGAACGCCAACGAACTGGTAAAAAAAAACACTGAACTCTGCTATTCTTCAAAAGGTGTTTAAAACCATAAAAAAGGCATGAAAATGTCTGGAAATAATAAGAGGTCCTATAAAAAACCAAAAATCTAAATGGTCTGTTACAGAACAAAAAAAAAGCCTTTAAAAAAAATTGAGAATCTAAAGTTTCGGACAAAAAAAATACACAGTTTCACAAAAAAATTTTTAATAAAAAAACTGATGAAAATGAAAAGGATGAACGGTTTTAATAAAGAGTAAAAAGGATAATACTTTTTACATTGACTCCTATGGGATTCGCTTGATTAAACCTGTCAATGAATCACTGGAAATCTGGGCATTTCGCCAACATTTCGGTGCAGGTCGGCGTTCTCTGAATAGATTAACCATTAATTCTCTATGGGACAATATTCTCTGCACTAAATTGCACTGTATTTCGCTGTCAATTTGCCAGTATTTGGTGAATTGACAGCTTTGCAAATAGATGAACTGCCACGAAATTGTATCGTATGCTGAAATTTACCATTCGATGCAATTTGGTGACAAGTTCGGTTCTCAGCAAATAACCCCTAGAATGTCCTACAGCAATCTTATTTAACTCTAATACCGCTCACCCACAGGAGTTATTCAGGGGGAATCTATCTATCTGGTGAAGTACACTTTGGCTCTGGTAGTGCAAAGAATAATATCGTGCACGGTATATTCTGTGGCTAGGCGCTGATAAAGTGCCTACTCCAGAATAAGTCAGAAAAATTGAGTCTGGTGGGGGGGCCCTTGCTTTATTTGGTCCAGGGGCCCTTAGCGTTGTCAGTCCGCCCCTGATTGTGGTGGTGTATAGAGCCAAAGATGTTAGAATTGTGTCGATGTCCCAATATTTCTGGACCTGTCTGTATGTGACATCTTGTAGCGTTGCAATTTTTATGCACTGCCTATCCATATGAATACATTATAGGGGTATTCCACTAAGTGCTTCTATTTACCAGTGTTGCAAATACTGGTGAAAATTGCAGGTATTGCATTACATACAAATGCAGGCATTTCTCAAAACTAAAATTCAAAGCAATAGAAGAATTACAGTAGAGCTGCTCTTGCTGTTTGTATTTTAGTTTTGAATAGTACACTTCTCAGCACTGCAATAGCGCTAATTTTCACCCATATTTGCAACTCCAGAAAGCACTGGTACTTAGGCTGGGGTCAGACCAGCGCACTTTTAACGTGCGTTCTGGCGCACTTAATTATGGCCGCACTAGCAGCAAATGACGGCCAATATACGAAGTACGGCCGCACAAATGTCCGGCCATGCAACGCAAGTGGAATTTGAACGCTTTTTTCCAGTACGCAGAACCGCTAGTACTGACGTACTGAGTGCGCTGCGGCGGCATAGCGGCATGTGTGGGTGATGAGATGTCAGACACTGCTTATGTCCAGCCTACATAACGTCCAGACCCAAAAAAGTGTTTTATTGACGATCCGTAAAAAATCACGCACGAAAATGCGTGTCGTCTGACCGTTTTTGCGCATTCCGTGAAAAAAAAAATCAATGCGTTTGGACGCACTTTTTGACGTTCGCGGGGAAAAATGCTTTCGTCTGACCCTAGCCTTAGTAGATAACACCTTGTATGTCCAGGAAGAAATGGAGTTTATGGCAATACAAGGCTTCCAACAGCAAAGCATGCTTATATGCCTTCTAAACCCACACCACAGATATATCCCAATGCAATAGGAAATGAGACAAAATTACAACAAACATAGAAACGAGAGGTGTAGAGGTTCCTGCTCAGATGAGGTTACAATCTAATGGTAATGGGGTCGAGGGAAGACAAGTTGACTTTTACTGGTCGTCAGGATATTACACATGCAATATGTCACACATATGTGATACATAATAACAAATGACACCAGTCCAGTGGAGACTCGGCAAATGGGGCAGTGCTCCACTAGTTTTTTTTATCACAAAAATTAAATAAAAAAATACAGTTAAAAATATATATTTATTTTTTTATGAAGTCTTTTTTTTTTTTTTTACATGGGGTAGGTGTAGATTTTTTTTTTCCCTCTAATTTTTTTTGGTCATTTTCATCTACATAATGTTATGGAATTTCCCATTAAGATGTTTTTTGCCTTCAGGCCAGCCTGGGGAAATTTCACACATGCCCTGTAGTTCACTGTGTGACCGTTCTGCCCCCCAGCCATTGCAAAGCCATATGGACTTTTTAGGAAAAGGTCCTTGGCTTATCCTCATAGGTCACAGAGCAGAATGGCATCCCCACATCAGGAAAGGAGGAGGAGTGGCGAAACACAGAACGAGGGAGCAGTGCAGCGGACATTTTTGGTGAGGTAAGTAGAAGATGTGTCCTCTTTCTCCCTCCCTGCTTTCATATCAAATAAGTGTACTCTTTACATATTTTTGTTTTCTAACCCACTGCTGTTTTTACATCTCCACTGTTTGTGTTTAGCTCTAATTTTCCTCTTACTCGTTTATGGAACCCATAAAATAGACTTATTACGATCCGTAAAAAATCACGCCATTAAATAGACTTTCTCAAGATACCATTATTTTCATATTTTCATCATATAATATAATTTACTATAAAAAAAATATGATGGAAAAAACACACCTTTTTGTACTTTGACCCCCCCAAAATCTACAACCGCCATAAAAGACCCCAGCTAGATAGTTTTGAAAATTCCTGAGTTTAGAAATACCAAATTTTTACATGTTTTTGCTTTTTAACCCCTTTACTGCTGAGCCATTTCACCTTTGTGTGCTGATCTCATTTTGACCGTTTTATGCTCATCATGTTTAAATGTGACTTGAAGTCCTATTTTACCATAGGACCCAGACAGATTTTTTTAAAAAAAAATTTTTTATTTTTAATTATTCTTTTTTTAACTTTATACAAAGTGTAACCCTCTAGCTGCCACGGATCGGGAGTTAGGGGATCCAAAGGACCCCCGTATCTCCACTTGGCAGCTAGGGGGTTAACTGGCCAACTGACATCATCACACATATGGCAGCAAAGTCAGTGGGTGGGGGGTGGACTTGGAGGCTTGGCTGACATCCAAGACGTCAGCCACCTCCAGGAACGGACCATGATCCGGCACCTATGGGGTTAAAGAAAGTCACTGCTGGAAAGGGCACGGGAAAGGCCAGACCGACGTGGGACCCCGGCCAGAGAGGTGAGTATAGGAAGGGAGGAGGGCAAAGGACCACTGACGTACATAGTATGTCCTTAGTCCTTACCGGGAGTTTTTCCTAGGATGTACTGTGTACATCAGTGGTCCTTAAGGGGTTAAAGGTTTATCTTATAAGAAGCCTCATTTCCTTCATCTGTCCGTGATAGAGCCTATTTGAAGTCAGGCATTTTATATAGAGCCTGGCCACGGCTCAATACCACACGAGTGTGGACCTCATATAATATTGGAGTATATTGAAAATCTGCAATATGACGGAATGGGATGTTGTTCCGCCTGCGGGAGTGCTCTATCTGCGTGACCCCGTCGCTTACCGCTGGCCCGACTACCGAGTGGCGCGCACTCGGCGTCTCGTGCGGCCTGGCGTGACCCCGGGAAGGGGTAGCGGGCGGTGAAGGGGACCCCTGCCTAGAACCAGCCCGACCACTGAGCCATACGGCACTCAGCGTCCCGAGCAGCTGGTTCACTGACCTTGTGGGTGTGGACGTTCGTGGAGATCGGATCTGCCAGCCGCGGAGGAATCTTCGGATCCTATGTGGGAAACGTTTCGGATCTTCTGCGGGAAACGTTTCCGATCCAGGTGCGGATGAATCTTCGGATCTCCGGTGGAGGACTTTTCGGATCGGGGATGAATGAAGCTTCGGATCTTGCGGGATCGGCGAGGGATTCGGATCTTACCGCAATCCCTCGCAATACCGAAGCGCGGTACACGGCTGCGCCTTCGGATCGGATCTCTCAATCTGGGAACCGAACACATCCGCTGCGCCTCTGTCCTGATGCTCGATGCAGGCACAGAGCGCTCGGTTCGGTTCGGATCTGGGTGGCACCGTATCCTGAGACCGCGGAGGATACTCAGATGCGAAAATACGGCGGGGAAATAACCACATCAGTCGAGGCTGGATGCACTGCTAAATCTGGCTTTATTATTTACAGTTCAAGCATTTATCAACTTTACACACATTATCATACAATGGGAATCCCTGCCCGCCCTCCCAGGACCCATTGGCCCTTACCGATCGGGGAGTCGCCGATTCGGACCGGATGGTCCGAATCGGCCATTTTACGATTCGAACCGGATGGTTCGGATCGGCCATTTTCCGAATCGAAGAATCTGAACTGCGCCACAAGGTGATCGGAAAATGGCGGCGGACAAGGCAGACAACGGGAAATACATTTCGCAATAAACCAACGGGGACACTTTAAATAAAAGCACTTGCCAAACTAGGTGCGTGCCACCGCACCTAAGTGTCCATAGCCACCACTGTCACTGCACCGCCCCTGGCTGAGGGTGCTAGGCCATTCCGTGACACTCCTCCCCCTCCCCCAGTTCGACGCACCTGGTCTGACCCCACCGGGTCATACCGGGGAAGTCGGTGCTCCCAGGCCCGTAGTCTGTCTGGGGAGGCCGGGTCACCAGGCCTCTCCATTTGGCCTTGCGGCCGTGCCAGCTTGGTCGGGACCCCACGTCCTTAGGGTTACCCCGGCTGGGCGAGAGGACATCCCTCTGGCCGGAGTACCTCCTGTGTCCCTCCAGGGTTATCGCTCACCCGGGAGACCGGGTGCTAAGTGCACACGCCCCGGTGCCCAGGTCAGCGTGGGAAAGAACCGTGGCTGCGTGAGGCCCCCGAGCCCAAGGGTTGCCAAAATGGGCAGAGGCCAGCGGCGCTCTGCCCCGTTGCCAGCTCTTCCGCTGGAGGGCCAGGTACGGACACGGCAACCGAAGGAACAAATAGAGCCAAACCTGGCTGCTCCTCCTGGCAGCCGAAGAGGGAGATAAATGGATTGCAACGGCAGTCGCACGGGGTCATCCTCGCTCTGCCCCTCGGGGCAAGTTGGGAGAAACGGGCAAAGGCCAGCGGCGCTCTGCCCTGGGTCAGCTCTTCTGCTGAGTGGGGATCCTTGCGGAGATGGTTTCTTCCCCCCCCCCGGGCCATCAGCGGTTGCGCACAACCCAGCCCGGGGGGACCATCTGTCTGCTCCACCTGGCAGACTGTGGGTAGTGGGCAGAGGCCAGCGGCGCTCTGCCCCGTGGCCAGCTCTTCACCTGGGTGAGGATCCTCCTGGCGGGAGGATGGTTTCTTCCCCCCCCGGGCAATCAATGGTTGCGCACAGCCCATCCCGGGGGAACCATCTGTCTGCTCCTCCTGGCAGATTTTGGGTAGTGGGCAGAGGCCAGCGGGCACTCTGCCCCGTAGCCAGCTCTGCCGCTGGTTGGAGATCTCCTTGGGGAAGGATGGTCACTTCACCCCCGGCAATCAATGGTGCGCACAACCCATCCCGGGGAGACCATCTGTCTGCTCCCCCGCTGGACCCGTGGCTCGGCCACCCTGTCCTCTTGCGGGGTGAAGGGGGTAACTTCCTCTGCCGGAACCCCCACGGGCACCCATGGGTCCGCCTCGGCCTCCCATAGGTCCCAAACCTGGGGACTGTCGACTTCCTCCGCCGACCCGTCCCACCACGGGGAGCTCAGGCTCGACTGCGGAACGCCGTCCAACAGTCTTCGGTAACCACGAGCTCCCACTCTCGCTCTGCTAGAGCCTCCAGTTCCTCAAACACCGAGTCCCTGCTGTCTGACGGGAGCTCCAGTTCCCGTCGCTCCAGGATCTCTTCCATTCGTTCTTCGGTCTCCTCTCCGAACTCGGGTCGGCGGCCATGCCCTCGTAGAGCAGCCCCGTGCCTCCGTAGCGAAGCCCTGCAGTGGAACTGCCTTCAATAGGGTGCACTGTCGGAGAGGCGGTTAGCCACCGGAGCGCGCGGTACGCGGCGTCCAGTGCGATCTCCTGTTGCACCAGACTCCGGAGCTCGGCCTCCCACTCCGGGGGGCCCGACCTTGCAGGAACGCTGCTCGCACATCGTACTGCACCCGATGGACGACAGCGTCGAGGGAATGTACACACCATGGCAGTCCCGCTCATGGTCCAGGGCCGCGTACCAAAGTTCCTCTGTGGACCTCTGGTCCCGCTCCAGGCCCCCTGCAGCCTTCTTGTCAGCACAACCTTCATGTCAGCGAAGGTGCCAGCACAGGAGCACCGCTCCTCAACGGGAAATGTGGCGTCCTCAGATGCAGCTCCAGGCGAGCTGTGAGTCTCCATGGGGTCGCTGGGATGAGTGACGTCCTCAGTACAGGCTCCAGGCGAGCTGAGAGTCCCGCAAGGCAATCACTGGGGTTGCAGATTCCAAGGTGAAGCTCCAGTCAAGCTGCAAGCCTCGTCCAGGGTTCCACGGGTAGGGTTCGGGGTTACTGTATTCAGTCTCTGCTCCGCGGAGCTCTGCCAACCGCAGCTCGTGCTGGCGGTCCTTCTCTTGCTCAACTTCACGGTAGAACTCCCGAATCACTCTGCATCTATCCGCCGTCGCTGGGCATCCCCAGCAAGGCGATCCGACGCCGCAACTCTCTGAGGCCAGCATCTTCCTCCACCTCCGCGTGGACAGGGCTGGGGACGGCGTCATCACCCTGTCCTGATCCATCCTGGTCAGCGCCTTGATCAAGGTTTTCCGGTTCTTATTACCCGGCGTTCCTCCCCGGTTTTCCAACATCCCACGCAGGGTGTCCCGGTCGTAGTGGGTGTACACCACCATGGCGCAGGTCGCCTAGGGGCCTGCAGAGATCGATCCCACCGCTGCCACCAGTATGACGGAATGGGATGTTGTTCCGCCTGCGGGAGTGCTCTATCTGCGTGACCCCGTCGCTTACCGCTGGCCGACTACCGAGTGGCGCGCACTCGGCATCTCGTGCGGCCTGGCGTGACCCCGGGAAGGGGTTAGCGGGCGGTGAAGGGGACCCCTGCCTAGAACCAGCCCGACCACTGAGCCATACGGCACTCAGCGTCCCGAGCAGCTGGTTCACTGACCTTGTGGGTGTGGGACGTTCGTGGAGATCGGATCTGCCAGCCGCGGAGGAATCTTCGGATCCTATGTGGGAACGTTTCGGATCTCTGCGGGAAACGTTTCCGATCCAGGTGCGGGTGAATCTTCGGATCTCCGGTGGAGGACTTTTCGGATCGGGGATGAATGAAGCTTCGATCTTGCGGGATCGGCGAGGGATTCGGATCTTAACGCAATCCCTCGCAATACCGAAGCGCGGTACACGGCCACGCCCTTCGGATCGGATCTCTCAATCTGGGAACCGAACACCATCCGCTGCGCCTCTGTCCTGATGCTCGATGCAGGCACAGAGCACTCGGTTCGGTTCGGATCTGGGTGGCACCGTATCCTGAGACCGCGGAGGATACTCAGATGCGAAAATACGGCGGGGAAATAACCACATCAGTCGAGGCTGGATGCACTGCTAAATCTGGCTTTATTATTTACAGTTCAAGCATTTATCAACTTTACACACATTATCATACAATGGGAATCCCTGCCCGCCCTCCAGGACCATTGGCCCTTACCGATCGGGGAGTCGCCGATTCAGACCGGATGGTCCGAATCGGCCATTTTACGATTCGAACCGGATGGTTCGGATCGGCCATTTTCCGAATCGAAGAATCTGAACTGCGCCACAAGGTGATCGGAAAATGGCGGCGGACAAGGCAGACAACGGGAAATACATTTCGCAATAAACCAACGGGGACACTTTATTACACCACACAATAATCACATCTAAATAAAAGCACTTGCAAAACTAGGTGCGTGCCACCGCACCTAAGTGTCCATAGCCACCACTGTCACTGCACCGCCCCTGGCTGAGGGTGCTAGGCCATTCCGTGACATGCAACATACAGTATACCGACTGAGGAAGCCACGTTATGTGGCGAAACGCGTCTGGGTAGACTGGCTGAGCCAGATTGATCTTTTTATTGCATTTTATTTGTTTTTATGTTAAATAAATTTTGTAATTTTCATCAATCCCTGGTGTGCTGCTGACCAAAGAGGTTTTCCATGGGCTTTACCTTAAATAAGTCCAAAGGCATCTTATCCTAGAGCTTGGCTTTAAGCTCCACCACACGTGAGTTTAATCCCTTCACACGTATTTCGAATATATTTCCAACGGATCTACGCAAGGAAGTTTGTTCTTTCTTTACATGTATCTTCATGCACTGGCATTGGAAGCGGATCACCATTTCTGAGGGTTGTAGGTCGCCTCCTTCAGAACAAGACCGAATGACCAAAAGTGCTGACCCACTCAGAGCCAGTGTTGGGGCTCTTCCTTTGTGAGTGGTAACATCATAATACGTATTCCAACTGAAAATTGTATTTTCGTCTGCACTATTGTATTTTTCATTGTTTTACATATATGTGGACGGTACCACCAAAGAGAACCACCAAGAGATCCTGCAACAACTGGTATCGCGCCGCCAGTTACGTATTTGTTACATAAAAAAATTTATTCTTTATAATGCAGCACCTTTTGTTCACTTTTCAATTCTAATGTGAACAATAATGCTTCACTAACTCACATTCTCACAATGAAAAATTTCGTTTTCAGTTTTAGCTAAAATCGTGTATTTTCTCAGAAAAATAAAGTAACGGGTTCCCATATCTAATCTTTATAATTTTGTTATAGCATTCTGAGAGAACATGACTAGGGATGAGCGTTCGGTTCGATCTGTTCGGAGTTCACATCGAACATCGGCTGTTCGACAGTTCGCGAACTTCGAACTTTTTGGTACGTTCGCCAAAAGTTCGAAAAAAAAATAATTGAAAAAAGTATAAAAAATGCTTAAAAAATACAAAAAATTCTGGAAATAAAGAGACTCTTTACTGCAGAATATTATAAGCAATGGTTTATTAGATATTGAATTAAAACGGGAATATTTTTAACATTGAAGCCTATGGGATAAAACATTCTTGTTACTAAAACACCAGGCAGACACGGCCCTCTAATCAGCCACGGTAGAGGGCAGCCTGCCGGGGCCTCCCAAGGATCCCCTTGAGGAGCATGCGGCCGCCGGATGAGAGAGAGCTGCGACTGTGCGGGCTAGCTGCCCGGGTGCATGTGGCACAGACAGGCGGCGCAGGGAGGGAGCCACTGTACCTGTGGCCACGGCAGACCCCCCCCCCCACAACCAGGATCCAGGGAGCCCCCACTGACCACCAGGCTAAGGTAAGGCGACACATTTCTAAAAAAAATAAGATCCGAGGACATGTTTAAATGTCCCCGGGAACATAAAATAAAACACTTTCTTTTCTTTCTCTACCTTGCTGAATGTATTTATTATATATATTAGATACATTCAGCCAGGTAGAGGGGGGGGGGGTGGCATGTGGGCTGCATGGGGTCTCAGACAGTGGTTTTTTTTTTTTTTGGTGTGTATATTTTTAGAAAATTTATAGGGGAAGGTAAGGGCAGGTAAGGGAAGGGAAGGTAAGGCAGGCGAGCGAAGCCGCGGGCAAAAGCTAGTATATATATATATATATATTATACTAGCTTTTGCCCGCGGCTTCGCTCGTGTGGATTTTAGGATTTGTTAAAGTTGTTTTTTAAAAGAAACAAGGTTTTTATGGTACAACCCCCCCCTTCCCCCCCACTTGGGATTTTTGGAGAATTGTAAAACACGTGTTTTTTTATTTTTCAAGAAGAATGTAAGTGCCAAATTTCACACCTGTAACATCTTTGGTTATTGAAATATAGGTATACTGATAAAAGTATTCACATCCCTTTCCCCCACCCCCCTTAAATGGATTTTCGGAAAATGGTAAAACATGTTTTTTTTTTTTGCACGAAGATTGTAAATATGGAATTTCACACCTGTAACATCTTTGGTTTTAGAAATATAGGTGTACTGATAAAAGTATTCAACCCCCCTTTTTGCCCCCCTCCCACTGAATTTTGGAAAATAGTAAAACATGTGTTTCTTTATTTTAAAAAGATTGTAATTACCAAACTTCACACCTGTAACATCTTGGTTTTTGAACTATAGATATACTCATAAATGTATTCAGACCCCTTTCCCTCGACCCCCCCCCCTTATTTGGATTTGTGGAAAATGGCAAAACACATGTTTGTTTGTTTTTCACGAAGATTATAAATACCAAATTTCACACCTGTAACATCTTTGGTTTTAGAAATATAGGTATACTGATAAAAGTATTCAACCCCCCTTTTTGCCCCCCTCCCACTGAATTTTTGGAAAATGGTAAAATAGGTGTTTTTTTGTTTCTCCAGACGAATATAAATACCAATTATCACATATGTAACATCTCCTGTTTTTGAGATATAGGTATCCTGTTTAAAAGTATTCAGCCCCCCCTTTTTTTCACCCCCACCTGGGATTTTCGGAAAATGGTAAAACACCTGTTTTTATTTTTCAAGACAAATCTAAATACCGATTTTCACATCTGTAGCATCTTCTGTTTATGTGCTATAGGTATCCTGTTTAAAATATTCAACCCCCTTTTTCACCCTCTTATGGGTGGATTTTCCAAAAATCCTTCCTTAGTGGGCGCCTACATCATAAAAACAGTGCACCTTCAAAATTTCACGTTCCTAGGTTAAACGGTTTCAGCTGGGCATTGATGAGTCAGTCAGTCCGTCAGGACTTTCGCGTTTATATATATATATATAGATGTATTTAACCCCCCCATGGAATTTTCAGAAAACGGTAAAATACGTGTTTTTTACTTCTCAAGACGAATCTAAATACTGATTATCACGTCTGTAACATCTTCTGATTTTGAGCTATAGGTATCCTGTTTAAAATATTTTAAATATTCAACCCCCTTTTTTTGCCCCCCCAGTTGAATTTTTGAAAAACGGTAAAATACGTGTTTTTTTAATTTTTCAAGAAGAATCTAAATACCGATTTTCACATCTGTAACATTTTCTGTTTTTGAGATACAGGTATCGTGTTTAAAATATTCAACCCCCTTTTTCACCCCCTTAGGGGCAGAGATTCCAAAAATCCTTCCTTAGTGGGTACCTACATCATAAAAACAGTGCACCTTCAAAATTTCACGTTCCTAGGTTAAACGGTTTCAGCCGGGCGTTGATGAGCCAGTCAGTCAGTCAGTCAGGACTTTCGCGTTTATATATATATATATATTCTTATATATATATATATATTCTTATAAATATATATATCCAGACTTGTATTACACACACATTTTGGCAACTAATTGCCCCCCTCTCCCCATTTGTTCTCGAACCCAGGACATGTTCTCGAACCCAGGACATACTTGAAAACGAGAGAAATCTCAATGTATCCTTCCTGGTAAAATCCTTTTATAAATAAAAAAATAAATAAAATAAAAATTTGGCTGATCCCTCCGGAAGAAATGTTGAACCCGATAGAGCAGAGAATAATATATATATTCTCTGCTCTGTCGGGTTCAACATTTCTTCTGGAGGGATCAGCCAAATGGGGGGGGGGGCGCATTTAGTTGAAATTGTCCACATGCCACCCCCATGTGCGTATGTGTATATACAGTCAGGTCCAGAAATATTGGGACATCTACACATTTCTAACATCTTTGGCTCTATACACCACCACAATGGAGTTGGAATGAAACAAACACAATGTGCTTTAACTGCAGACTGTCAGCTTTAATTTGAGGGTATGTACATCCAACTCAGGTGAACGGTGTAGGACTTACAGCAGTTTGCAGATGTGCCTCCCACTTGTTAAGGGACCAAAGGTAATGGGACAATTGGCTTCTCAGCTGTTCAATGGCCAGGTGTGTGATATTACCTCATTAAACCAATTACAATGTGCAGAGTTAATTTCAAGTGTGCTATTTGTATTTGGAATCTGTTGCTGTCAACTCTCAAGATGAGATCCAAAGAGCTGTCACTATCAGTGAAGCAAGCCATCATTAGGCTTAAGAAACAAAACAACCCAATCAGAGAGATAGCAAGAACATTAGGAGTGGCCAAAACAACTGTTTGGAACATTCTCAAAAAGAAAGAACACACCGGTGAGCTCAGCAACACCAAAAGACCCGGGAGACCACGGAAAACAACTGTGGTGGATGACCGAAGAATTCTTTCCCTGGTGAAGAAAACACCCTTCACAACAGTTGGCCAGATCAAGAACACTCTCCGGGACCGGGAGGTAGGTGTATGTGTGTCAAAGTCAACAATCAAGAGAAGACTTCACCAGAGTGAATACAGAGGGTTCACCACAAGATGTAAACCATTGGTGAGCCTCAAAAACAGGAAGGCCAGATTAGAGTTTGCCAAACAAAACCTAACAAAGCTTTCACAGTTCTGGAACAAGATCCTATATGGACAGATGAGACCAAGATCAACTTGTACCAGAGTGATGGGAAGAGAAGAGTATGGAGAAGGAAAGGAACTGCTCATGATCCTAAGCATACCACCTCATCAGTGAAGCGTGGTGGTAGTGTCATGGCGTGGGCATGTATGGCTGCCAATGGAACTTGTTCTCTTGTATTTATTGATGATGTGACTGCTGACAAAAGCAGCAGGATGATTTCTGAAGTGTTTCGGGCAATATTATCTGCTCACATTCAGCCAAATGCTGCAGAACTCATTGGACGGCGCTTCACAGTGCAGATGGACAATGACTCAAAGCATACTGCAAAAGCAACCAAAGAGTTTTTGAAGGGACAGAAGTGGAATGTTATGCAATGGCCAAGTCAATCACCTGACCTGAATCCCATTGAGCATGCATTTCACTTGCTGAAGACAAAACTGAAGGGAAAATGCCCCAAGAACAAGCAGGAACTGAAGACTATTGCAGTAGAGGCCTGGCAGAGCATCACCAGGGATGAAACCCAGCGTCTGGTGATGTCTATGCGTTCCAGACCTCAGGCTGTGAT
Source organism: Leptobrachium leishanense (assembly GCA_009667805.1). Taxonomy (NCBI): domain Eukaryota; kingdom Metazoa; phylum Chordata; class Amphibia; order Anura; family Megophryidae; genus Leptobrachium; species Leptobrachium leishanense. The sequence goes on along the minus strand of CM019067.1, from coordinate 177,846,555 downwards.
TGACTGCAAAGGATTTGCAAATGAGTATTAAGAAGGGAAAGTTTGATTTATGATTATTATTCTGTCCCATTACCTTTGGTCCCTTAACAAGTGGGCGGCGCATCTGCAAACTGCTGTAAGTCCTACACCGTTCACCTGAGTTGGATGTACATACCCTCAAATTAAAGCTGACAGTCTGCAGTTAAAGCACATTGTGTTTGTTTCATTCCAACTCCATTGTGGTGGTGTATAGAGCCAAAGATGTTAGAATTGTGTCAATGTCCCAATATTTCTGGACCTGACTGTATGGTCTGAGGTCTGTCGGTGGGTGAATATATATATATATCTGCGTGTTGATATATACGTATATATAGGTCTGCATGTTGCTATATACGTATATGTCTGTGTGTGGTATCAATGCATCCCTACTCTATACACAGCGCTCCGTGTCCCTATAATATACAGTATATGATCAGGGGTTACCTTCTTTTTATATTTTTATACTATTCCTATTAAATTAACAGTAATTTTTGATGTAGTTTATTCAGTAGAAACTTTTTTGCCTATATAACATGTGCTTTGTGAAAATAAAACGGTTTTGTGTGTACATTTTAATTTAGTTAGTGGATTCCTGTCCAGTGCGGTGAGACGCAAACGTAATGTAGCGTAGACACGCTGCGAGGTGGAGCGGAGTGAAGTCAAGCCTGCAAAATGTTTGCTTCGCTACGCTGTGTGTCGCTACACACTCAGTGTGTCTCAGCCTTTATTCCCGCATCGCTAGTTTACCGAATCCGTTTGAATACTTGTTACTGACCCTGCTTGTTCTGAGGACCCGATCTGTTGCCGACTTTGCCTGCCATTTGACCATTCTCTCTGTGTATTCCCTGCCTGTTCTGTTTGCTTCCTGTTGCTACTGGTGTGCGCCGATTCTCACCATATACAGTAGCGCAGTACAAGTGCCTAAACATTGCTTACCCGGTTTTGTTATAGCTGCTGATGTAACTGAATAGATCAGGGATCTCTTCTGCATTCCCAAAACCTCCACCACTGCACTCTTCCACAATACCTCAGAGGGGTTACGGTGTGAAGGCACTTGCTGCCACCAAAGGCACAATATTTGGGTGCACTGCCACTGACGCCTATACCAGATTCATATCATTTTAATATTTGACCGCAGGGTCCAACCCTGCACTCTTCCACAATACCACAGAGGGGTCACGGTGTGACGGCACTGTTGCCGACACTAAAGGCCCAATTTTAATGCACCTATTGTTACTTTCATCCAAAGCCTGCATAAGTTTCACCATAATTTAGCCAAAAAAATCACTAAACTTGTTCTGCGTGTCCTAAAACGTCTCCTCTTTTCATACAGGCTGCCGCCCCAAGCAGTTGCTTATGAATAGATTAAAGGAAAACCATTTACCGTCATTTGAAATGTAATTTGTTTGTTTTTAAATGTTTCTATACATCCTAGAAATCCGCCACTTCATGGGCAGGTTATGGGGACCTCCTAGGCATGATATTTGAAGGAATTTTTTGTTTTTATTCTTAACCTTTATTTCATGGAAAACTCACTGGTTCTTTAAAAACATTTTTTTTTCAACTTTTTGTCCTTGGTTCCTGTCCCCCAGGGGACTACCTGGACCCCCATACACCTTTTATGGCAAATATCTAGCATATATGCCCTCTTGGAGGGCACTCTAAAAATCGAACGTTCGGGTCCCATTGACTAACATTGAGTTCGGATCGTGTTCGATATCACAGACTGTAAACCTGCGTTTTGCTATCCATGCCTCGCAAAGCTAATTGAACAAAAATGTTCGTTACACCCCACAAAGTCATGATAGGTGTCATTGGACAGGTCAAAGCCTGGTCTTTATAATGATAACAAACATGAACATGTTAGATGTCAGGTATAAAAAAAAAACATAAAAATATTTTTTTACATTTTTATTCCAATGCATTGGCAATGCAAATTTGTCACATTTAAAATGAGCAATCACACTGTCATTACTCATGTTCTCATTTCCCATACCATGAGCAAGCTCAGTGTTTTATACAGATTTATATTATTCATAAAACGTAATGCGCCAAAATAAAAACGTGGGATTTTTTTTTCAGTTGCACATTTTCTCAGAAAAATGCAGTAATAGGTTCTCATTTGTATTTTTTCTTTTTTTTTTTACAAGAGAACCCCATAGAGTATTTAACCACAAAGGTTTGGGTGATAAAATGTGAGGAAAAAAATGATTTTAGAAGCTGTAAATGATTGAAATAGTAAAAGGAAAGTCACATTTTTTTTTTACATTTTTTGTTACAGCATTCTGACAGGACATGACGTATATATATAATAATGATATATTATGAATCTGCTGTTAGATTTTAATTTCCTGTATAAAATATAAATCGTTTATCTTGAAAAGCCTGTTTTGATAAAATGGGCTGTGAAATTCCCCCCCTCCATTTTGTTTCTTTCAATTCTGCATAGACAGTTGTTCCTTCTGTAGAATAAGGGGATGTGACCGATTTCCTGTTATGTTAAGTGCAGGAAAATGTGCGCAGAAGCGGGAAGATAGGAAAAAGTTTTTTTGTAAACCATATAAGGTAATAACTGTTGGTTAAACTGTGACGTGGAAATGTATCTGTATGTTGATTGGCTATAAGTTCTTTGAAATCTAATAAACAGTCTAACAAAAGGTATTTAGACATGACCTGAAGCTGCATTGCTTGTGGCTGATTTTGGTGTCTCTTGCCATGGCGTGGCGCAGCATCTTACTTCAATTTTGATATATAAGAAGAAACTTGAAAAAGGTTTATGGCATTCCATATATGTTAATTGTATTAGAATTTTAAAATTTAACATCTGCAGAGTTTGCTGAAAATAAAGATATATAACTTGTCTGGGTCTATTCGAACTCGAACACCCGAAAAAGTTTGAACGCGAACACAATTCGAACACCATGCAAGTCAATGGGGCTCGAAAATTAAGGTCCCTTCCAAGAGGGCATATATGCAAGATATTGGCCATAAAAGGTGTATGGGGGTCTGGGTACTGCCCTAGGGGACAGGAAACAATGAAAACAAAAATAATTTTTAACCCTTTCACTGCTGAGTGCTGAGCTATTTCACCGCTGTGCGCTGAGCTCAGTTTTACTGCTTTTGCTCATGTTTAAACGCGATTTGAAGCCATGGGAAATGTTTGACCAACAAGGAGTGGGAAATGTTTATGAATCCCATAGGCTTCAATGTAAAAAATATTCCCGTTTTAATTCAAAATCTAATAAACCGTTTATTATTATATTCTGTAGTACAGTGTCTCTTTATTTTTAGGTTCCGGCTGCAGGAGCCCACCGGGCCATTTGAATTCAATCTAAAATAAATCCTGACCAATATTTGATAAATTCTCATTTTATAAAATACTCCTAAATATTATGTTTAGGATGCTGGTGTGTCCTCCTAACATCTTATTATGAATAGGAATAGCCCCTAACACTCGAACTCTGGCTAGAAAATTTGGGGTTTGGGTCGAAATCCCTACAGCCAGGTTCCCTAATGCCAAAATCCCGATGGCCAACTTCCCTAAACAGACAACTCCCTGACGGCCAACTTCCCTACACGGCCAACTTCCCTACACAGAGAACTCCCTGACGGCCAAAATCATCCAAAATCATCCAACATCCAAAATCCCAGCGGCTAACCCGAACCCTACTCCCTAACCCCCCTAAACCTAGCCCTAACCCTAACCCCCCTAAACCTAGCCCTAATCCTAACCCCCTAAATCTAGCCCTAACCCCCCTAAATCTATCCCTAAACCTAACCACCTACATCTAACCCCCCTACATCTAACCCCCTACATCTAACCCCCTAAATCTTTCCCTAACCCCCTAAGCCTAACCCCCCTAAATCTAGCCCTAACCCCCCTAAATCTAACCCTAACCCCCCTAAATCTAACCCTAACCCCCAAAATCTAACCCTAACCCCCTAAATATAGCCCTAACCCCCCTAAACCTAGCCCTAACCCCCAAAATCTAACCCTAACCCCCAAAATCTAACCCTAACCCCCCAAAATCTAGCCCTAATCCCCCTATATCTAGCCCTAGCCCTAACCCTAACTCCTTAAACCTAGCCCTACCCTAACCCCCCTAAACCTGGCCCTAACCCCCCTAAATCTAGCCCTAACCCCCTAAACCTAGCCCTAACCCCCCAAAATCTAACCCTAACCCCCTATATCTAGCCCTAACCCTAACTCCCTAAACCTAGCCTAACCCCCTAAACCTGGCCCTAACCCCCCTAAATCTAGCCCTAACCCCCTAAATCTAACCCTAGCCCCCTAAATCTAGCCCTAACCCTAATCCCCTAAACCTAGCCCTAACCCCCCAAAATCTAGCCCTAATGCCCCTATATCTAGCCCTAACCCTAACTCCCTAAACCTAGCCCTAACCCCCCTAAACCTGGCCCTAACCCCCTAAATCTAGCCCTAACCCCCTAAATCTAACCCTAACCCCCTAAATCTAGCCCTAACCCTAATCCCCTAAACCTAGCCCTAACCCCCCAAAATCTAGCCCTAATCCCCCTATATCTAGCCCTAACCCTAACTCCCTAAACCTAGCCCTAACCCTAACCCCCCTAAACCTGGCCCTAACCCCCCTAAATCTAGCCCTAACCTAACCCCCATAACTTATCCCTAACGTAACCCCCCTAAACTTAGCCCTAACCCCCCTAAACCTAGGGTTAGGGTGTTAGTATTAGGGTTAGCCGCTGAGATTTTGTATGTCTGGAAGTTGGCCGTGTAGGGAAGTTGGGATGTCCGGCAGTTGTCCTGTCTGGAAGTTGGCTGTCGGAATGTTGGCATTAGGGAAGCTGGCTGTAGAGATTTAGTCCGGCACCCGAAAATTTGTGATGCTGATAAAGCATGCCTTTTTTTTTATATCTATGCTGTCTCCTGTCAGCCCTCTTCTTGTCCAGCATGTCTCGTGCCCCCAATAAGTTTCCTGTTGTATTTCACTCAGTGTTTCCCTGTGTGTTGTTTCCCCTTCCTGCCATCTCCCTCTGGTCAGCCCCATTCCTGCCTTGCCCCTCAACAGTATTGTCTCCTGTTGGCATATACAAAAAAAAACTCTTTTGGGATGTATCCAGCATCTGCTTGTGTACCACCGGATACCTGGTTCATTCACCTACCTGCCAGCAGGGGCCCTGACAAAGCCTCGCCAACAGCTTCTGGGACAGGTGGAGGAAAGAATATCTTCCAGCCAGTGGCGACTCTAGGAACAATATTTAGGGGGGGCACAGAAGATACCGCAGTCAAAACTGGGGGGGCACTAATAATTTTCACCACTAAATCATACCACTGAATAAAAGTAAGGGCCCTATCACCTGGTGTGAGCTAAAACACCATCACTAAAGGAAAAATTTAGTGCGAGTCACTAAAACTTACAGGGTTATTCAGAGAGAGGTGAAAAGCAGGAGAATGACTGGAGAATGGAAAATTCTTGGTCAAAGAATCGGCTATTTTGACCTAGAATTTTCCATTCTCCAGTCATTCTCCTGCTTTTCACCGCTTTCTGAATAACCCTGTTAGTGCCTGACGACCTACTAACAGATCACCTTGTCTGCAGTAGTCCATGAACAAGGTCGTTTGGCGCACGCTAGGGAAACTCTAAGGCTAGGGTCAGACTAACGCATTTTTCACGTTGTCCGTGAAAAAGTGCGTTCGAACGAATGGACGTATTTTTTCATGGAATACGCGATAGCGGTCATACGATGCGCAGTTCATCTGTGATTTTGTACGGATCATCAATAAAAACTTTTTGGTCTGGACGTTATGTTGGCCGGACATTAGCAGCGTCTGACGTCTCCCAATCACGCACACACGCCGCTAGCGGACGCAGCGCACTCTGTACGTCAGTACTTAGTGGTTTCACGTTCTCGAAAAAATGCGTTTGTTTGCCGCTTGCGTTGCGTGGCCGCACTTTTGTGCGACCGTATTCGTATATTGGCCGTCATTGCCCGGCAATCTGCTGCTAGCACGGCCGTGATTATGTGCGGCTGCACGCGCGTTCGCACTGCCCAATCTGACCCTAGCGTAAGACCCAAGTTGAGACCCAGCACTAATGCGGTTGTGTACAGGATAGAACGGTTTTTCTTTTCTATACCTATCCCCCGCCCTCACAAGCTTGAATATGAACACATCCAGTGAATATCCTCTCACCCCTGCATTATTAAAATCCTCCACGGTGGCCGTATCATCCATGTTTTGATGCACACATATATTAAGGCTGATGGGCATTGCATGATAAATGCCTCCCAGCAGCATGTAGAATCATTACACTGCATTTAATAGATCCAAAAGGAAGGCCAGGTGAGCGACAAAAATTTCCCTGCTACAGCATATAAACAATACATGTTTCAGGGCAAGACTTATCCATGTGTTCCTTTAAACATGGTCCACACAGTCACCCTAATAATCAACTGCTTACATACTATGAATAGCCCCCAGCATAAAATGTTTAAAATTAGGCAATATATTAGAATTAGGATATATGTGGATAAAGGATACATTTATAATAGAGCCGACTGCAACAGCAGCGACATTGCTAACCATATCCATTACTATGGTGTATGGGGCCAAGAGAACACCTGTGTTGCATTCCTTTCAATTGCCTGTTAATTTTGTACAAGGACCTATTTTTTCTGTTTTTTTGGAGTTAGCACCAGAGCTGAGCAGTAGGTAAAATGTTGCAATTAGCGCCCCTCAAAAAATTTAGCGCTGGCACCAAGTGATCTGTAAAGATATCTAGCACTCCCTGTGTTAAGTATAGGACGCGGAAAGTACAGTAAGCTCGCGGTACAAATCGCTAATAGCAACGCGCTAAGTGATTTTTTCCCATTTGTAGCGGGAGGCAAACGATCTGTTGGTCCGGCGCTAGACTCAATTAACCTGGCGCTAACGCAAAATCACGCTGACCCAAGGGTTAGCTCACACCAAGTAATAGTGCCCTAAATAAATATATATATAAATAAGATTACAAAACCCCAGAGTAATGTGATGCAATGATGCCTTTTTGATGTACTAACCTGATACTTAAATTCAATATTTTATTTGACGCATTTGGCAGTTTTCCGCTGAATGTCTGATAACGGCTTCAGCGACTCCACCTGTAGCAAATTACAGTGACCATTCGCTAAATAGGGGATTCACCTTATTTTCTGCAAAATAAATTCCCCGAAATGTGACGGAAAGCAGAGGATCTAAGATCATTAGACCCTTTAGATTCTAACTTCCATAATAACCCCTAAAATGCCTTAAACCCAGAGAAATGCAATAAAAATAATAAACAATGTTGCATTTAGCTACCCCTTAACCCCTAAAAATGCCATTCATCAAGGGAAAACATGAAATGAATACACTGAGGCATGTAGCCAACCCATGAACCCCTAAAAATGCCATTAATCAAGGAAAAAAACAAATGTATACTGTGAGGGATGAAGCCTGCCCAACTAAACCAAGGCAAAAACTAACATAATACACAATGTATGTATAGTCTGAAACATTAACCATTTCCACTGCTGAGCCATTTCAACCCTGTGAAAATGTTTACGTTTAAGTGCACGTTTTATTTGATGTTTCACGACTTTTACTTCACACTGAATATGGTCATGTGGGATATCATTGGAAAGGCCAGAATCTGCCCTTTTCAAATGACACCTAGTTCAGCCATATACGATGCATAGCTACGGAGATACGTTGGTTCCGAAGAAGTGTGGGAAGCTGGATGCTGATTTTTGGTGGGGGGCACATGGGGGCAAGGAATAACTAGGGGGGCAATTGCCCCCCCCCTTGCCCCCCTGTAGAGTCGCCTATGCTTCCAGCATTTAAAGGTGGCAGAAGCAAGACTTTTCCTCTTCCAGTCACAGAAATTGTGCTGCTGCTTCCTTCTGAGACTTAATTGTGTTTGTTATACCACATGCTTATTATAGGTGGTATATTTTTCAGATACCAGACGGGGAGTGTTCTAATTTTTTGTTATAGCACCTCCAGCCAGCAGGAGGAGCTATGTAGAATTGTGCACCTAGGTGGTATTTCCTTTGGAAAGTGATAGAGCAGGGGCGGGTAATTACGGCCCTCCAGATGTTTTGAAACTACATTTCCCTTGAGGCTCTACAAACCTAAGGAGCAGCCGAGCATCGCGGGAAATGTAGTTTCAAAACATCTGGAGGGTCGTAATTGCCCATCCCTGTAATAGGGAGTTAGATCACCGCATAAGAATACAGAGGCATAGTGTGCTCTCAGAAGCTGCAGCTAAATGTCTTGCAGATAATCAGATATTGGGGCATCATATGTGAGTATAATTTAGAATATTGTTAAATAGTTGCTTTATGTTTGCATTGTTTGTTTATCTGTGCCTTTGTTATATCTTTATTTTAGTTTCTGTCGTAGATACACAGGGTAATTCAAAGAGAATCGAAAGGTCACCGCACGTTCGGTGACTTTTCGTTCTCTTCAATTTGGTTTGTTTTGCCGATCCCATTTCGGCAACCCTGCGGTGTATTCAGCAAGCACCACAGGGCCGTCGAAGTGCAGGGAAAAGCAGCCGAAAACCTGCTGAAAACTCACCGCAAAAACCCGGCGAATGCACGCCGAAACCCGCAAAAACATCTGGATTAACCCGCCGAAAACGCCGGAAAAATCCGAGCAGGAGCCGATCACACGAATTGCAGCTGCCGGAAAAAGCAGACACCGCAGGCCTGTGCAGTGAATAAATTAGGAAAACAGTTTGCTTGAATGTTTGAAAAGTGAAATGCTGTTTGAAAAGAAACTACTGACCGAAAATGTCTGAAATTTACATATGAGGTCCAAGGAATGATAATAAAAAGGGCTGTTACAGAAAAAATACGTAAACGTAAAAAAAAAAAGGATTTTTTTTTAAAAAAAACATCCAGAATTTTTTTTAAAGTATCCTAAAAAAAATCTATGAATAAAGAGACTCTTTACTGCAGAATTTTATAATGAACGCCTGAATAAACCTGGCAAATTAAACCACCGAATGGCAGGGCATTAAGGGAACCTTTCACTGCTGGTTTGTGCTCTCTGAATAGCCGAAGCAGTGCTTTTTTATGGGGATTTCACCGCGCTCGAACAGGCACCGTATGTGCAGGCAATTCGCCAGTATTTGGTGAATTGCCTGCTCTCTGGATAGCCGAATGGCCAAGAAAGGTAACCGAACGCTGATTTTCAGCATTCGGTTACCTTTCTCCAGCCATTCGGATCTCTTTGAATAACCCTGTAAGGCTCATGTCAGACGAGCGCACCTAGTGCTGCCGTGCACCCACACTTACCGGCGGCCATCTCAGCCGCGTGATGCAGCGATGACCGCCGGTCACACGCTTGTGCGGGCGCATGAACTGCACGCGCAGCAAGCGTCCATCTAGGGAACAAATCCGTTGATGCGCTAGAAAGCGCGTCAACGGAGCTGCAAAGCGCGATCCTCATACGGAGGATCGCGATTTGCACAGCTGAGGGCAGTCAGCGGCAGCGGAGAGTGAAAGGAACGTCCACTCTCACGGACGTTTCTTCCACTCTGCAGTGCGCTCGTCTGACACGAGCCTTACTCTGTTCCTGGCGTACTGTCTAAGTGAATGACGTATCAATAAAGTTATTCAATGCAGAAGTGTGAGGATAGAGTCATCTGTCTAGCTGAAGAAAGCTTTGGGAAACTGTAGTGAGGACTGAACAATAATGGTCACATCTGGATTAAATAGAAATGGTGAACTTGGGTGCTCAACACACATCTCAAGCAGTAAAAGCCTCCAATGGAATATCGAACAATAGTGACCAAAAGAAACCAGACATCTTTACTGTTCCTCACAGTGTAAAATGGGAATATTATACAAAACTGGAGTGAATGTAACAGAACTCAAGGAATCTGAGCCTTTTGAGCAAGTGTTTTAAACATTATGCAAAGTGTACGAAAGATATGTCTAAAAAGCACCAACACCAGTGACGTGCCAGGCAGCTGTGCTTGTTTCATCTGTTAGAATGTCTTAAAAATAAAGTACTGACAGATTCTCTCATCGTGTCATCTAATTAAAAAATGTAAGGCCACAGCTGACGTGTTTCTTGGTTATTCAACAGGGCTGAGGTTTTGACAGGTTTGTCCAAATATGCCTCAAGAGTAAAGTCTTAAGAAAGACATAAATATGTATAGATTTGCAATAGAATAACCAGATGCTTCAAAGATATACATAAGGGAACATAAGAGAATTTATTCTCCTCTTTTGTGCCAGACAATTTGAGTAAGCAGTTGTATTGTTTACACCTTAAGCTCTTCATAAATATTGCCTTCTGTCACACAAATGTCACTTATGGTGTTAAAGTAAATAAAAGTAATAGGTTTTCAAATTTATAGCTAATGAAATTTAATAAGAAATTGGTATATATATTGTACATATTTAGGGATTTCAAGGGTTCAGAGGATATTTGGTTTCAGAAACTATTGAATGAGAACTGAAGTGCTTTAATTCACTTCTGATGCTATCAGTACTGTGCCAAGCAGAAATATACCAGATTCACAGGAGTAATAATCATTGCCAGAGGTCACAAAAATGGGAGGACCTCTCCTTCCAAATGCCTTCATATAATACATGCCAAAACATCTGTTAAATGTTTAGCCGGGAAACAAAGACAGAGGACAGAGGTATTTCCAGAATTACAAACCAAATACTAAGCTTGCTTCACTTTGGGTATATGGAATTCTGTATGCTGCTTCTAATAGGTTTAAAAAGAAAAATGTATGGAAAACATTACATAGTGCTTTAACTGGTCTAATTTTAAAGAAGAAACAGTAGTTTAAAAATAAAATTGATCCTTATCCAGATCAGGGCCGGATTTATAATTAGGCAGAGTAGGCATGTGTCTACAGGTGCCTGCCAGAAGGGGATGCTTTGCTCTGTGTGTAAAAAAAATATATATATATATATATATGTGTAGCGCTGGTTTTATATCCCCTGCCATGTAGTACTTATTTTTGGCCACAAGAGGGAGACAAGCGCGATGTGAGACACTGAACATTGGGACTACATCTCCCGGCATGCTTTGGGAGCGGACATAGGAAGTGGGTGGGGGTTAGACGCTGACATCCTGAGCCTTGTGGAGAGAGCTGGCAGAGCGCGCCAGGGAGTGAGAGAAGCAAGACACAGTGCTGCAGAATGTAACAGTGACCAGGCCGGAGCGCAGCTGGGGCCTGACAGAGATAAAGACCGGGTTATTCAGCCTTGCAAGAGGAAGACCCAGTGATTCACCAGACTACCCACGCTGATTTCGAGTGAGCTGGAAGACCCCGAGTTAGGAGCACCGCAGATCGATCGGACAGGGAGTGCAGGCGGTGAGCTGGACATCTTGCGGCAGCTACAGAAAAGCAAGACAGCGGATCCGGTAACCCATAAAATCCCAGTAAAAATCGAGCGGAGAGACGTCCTGGGTCGAGCAGAGCACCAAGTATCGGGTGGATGGGTGAGAGGCCTTCCAGGCCATTGTGAAAATAGAAAGCACGCTGCTGTTTGTTTCAAAACCCACAGGGCCCCAACTTGACTAGTCGAAGATACCTCATAAATAACTCACTGGCCAGTTGAATATTGTACCCGGGTACCATCACACACACACACCTACATCCTTGGGACATAACCTGTACGGGACTCACTCCCCAACCTCAAAGGGGGTTACAGATATATTTTTCCTTCTTTTCCGCTGCGCGTTTCTCGAATTACGAAGCCTTGTATTTTCTTTTCCGCTGCGCGTTTCTCGAATTACGAAGCCTTGTATTTTCTTTTCCGCTGCGCGTTTCCCACATTACGAAGTACTGTAAATATATCTACGTATACCGTGTTATTCATTATATGCCATTTATTCTAGTAAACTATATAATTTATAAAATCCACGACGGTGCTGGAGTATATTTATTCCCTAGTGCGGGGAGACTGACCCGAGGTTCAAATTTCAGCGGCTCCTCCGGGAGTGAGCGCTACATATATTTTTATACAATTTGCAATAATTTAGACCACTGTATCTCTGGAGCCAGGGCCGGCCCGTCCATGGAGCAGGGTGGAGCAGCCGCTCCAGGCAGCCCTTTACCAGGGGCAGCATTTTGCCACCCTGGCAAAGGCTGTGGCATGGAGAGCGCTCGGCCCGAACAAGGCACGGCCCTCCAGCTGGTGTTTCGTGGAGAAAGTCAACCGTGCCTGCCCTTTTAGCAGGCTGCTCACCCCTTTCAGCAGGCCTTGCCCAACCCTTATTAGGGCAAGACTGGCCGCTTCATCTACCCAATGAGTGATACACCGAATCTTGGATTAGAGATATGGGGGTGCTCTGGACCTGTCTGACCCCCTGGATAATATTGGTGCCTGTCTGTGTGTATCCAGCGGGCTCCGTTTAATGTTTTGGTTGTTTCGGCGAGAACAGGTTTTGAGCTAGACCTGTTTCTGGGAGAGGGACCTGACGTCTGGTCACTGCAGGGAATGCGGTGCTGGCCAGGATCCAGGATGCTGCAGGCTCAGGACTCCATGGCTGAGTCTGTGGATGGAGACGAGCTGGGGAGTGATGACGGGTTCCAGGGAGAGAGGCCCTGTCGCACCTACTACTGTCTTTACCTGTACCATGCAGGGAGGTCAGACCTGTGTACAACACTCACACTGTCTGGGGGGAGGGGTCATTTGCCAGACTGAGACACCTGACCCCTGTATTACACACAGTTATCAATTTCCAGACTGAAAGGTCAAATCTCTACAGTATATAACACTTACTGTGCATGTTTTTATTTTGCAGCCTCTCGCAGCCAGTGAGTTTTATTGCTGTGGAGCTCTGTTACACTCGTACACACCGCACATTACTGAGTTTTATTGCTGTGGAGCTTTGTAATAAGCTCATACACATTGCATTGTTTTTTTTTGGGGGGGGGGCAGCAATTTGTCCATCGCTCCAGGTAGCACAGTGGTTTGGGCCGGCCGTGTCTGGAGCCCTATAGAAGGACATATGAGGTATCATTGAAACGGCCTGCTTTTAGTCTTTCCAGTGATACCAAATATAACCAGGTTAGAATTATATAAATTTTAAATATTAAAATAATCTTTTGATCTTTTTTTCCTAACACAGCACAAATATTCAGTTTACAATTATAAAGTGCACAGTGATGCTGTGCTAACTCACCTTCTCATTTTCCACACTACCGGCAAGTGTGTATCTGGTGATGCAACGCATTGTTTCATTCACAACCTAGACCGTAGCACTGCAGTGAGCAGACACAGGGGGACTCTCTAATCCTGCATCTCTGAATTGTACACCGCACAAGGCTAAGTGATGTGTCATTGTAAAGGTCAGAGTCTGGTCTTTACAATGATACAAACATGACCATGTAATGCGTAAAAATAAATTTAATACAATAAATGCAAAATTTATTTTTTCTGTTCTACAGTAGGGATGAGCCGAACACCCCCGAGTTCGGTTCGTATTCGAACCCGAACCTTCCAAATGTTCAAATCTGAACTCGAACTCAATACAAGTCAATGGGGCTGAAAATTCGATTTTTAGAGTGCCCTCCAGCTCCAAGAGGGCATATATGCTAGATATTTGCCATAAAAGGTGTATGGGGGTCCGGGTAGTGCCCTGGGGGACAGGAAACAAGTTTTAAAAAAAAGGTTTTTAACCCTTTCAATGCGGAGGACGCGCTCAGCGCGTCCTCCGCATTCCCGCTGCTGTGCGGAGGACGCGCTGAGCGCGTCCTCCCATTGGGGTCAGCGTTCGGCCGGATTCGGCCGATCGCTGGCCCCCCCGGTGCGGCTGACATCCTCGATGTCAGCCACGCATCCGGGACCGCAGCCGCCAGAATTAGGTGTCATCGCGGCAGCGCGATGACACCTAATTCAGGCGCCCCCCCGCATGTGCGGAGGAGGCGCCTGAAAGGGAGGGGGGGAGGTCCTTCGGACCTCTCTCCCTCCCGATCGGCGGCTCTGCGGGGGTTAACCCAGGCATCATTTGGAAGGGCACAGCCTGCCCTTCCAAATGGTACCTGGCATTAACCCCTGGGGAGCTGGATCGCGAATCGGCGCTGAAAAGCGCCGGTTCGCGATCCTTTCCGGAGCTGGCCGACATCTTGGATGTCGGCCATGCCTCCGGGAACTCCCCCTGAGGACTGGCGTCATCGTGCGTAGCACGATGACGCCAGTCCTAGAGTTAACCCCTAACTGCCACCAACGGTGGAGATAGGGAGTTCCAATGAACTCCCTATCTCTCCGATCCGTGGCAGTTAGGGGTTATGTTTGGTATGGTTGGATCGGCCAGAGCATGGCCGTTCCAACAATACCAAACTTGAATGTGAAAAAAGTTTTTTAAAAAAATAAAAATTAAAAATAAAAATATATTTTAAAAAAAATTATAAAAAAAAAATAAACATTTTTTTTTCTTTTTTTTGGTTTGTTAGTGTAGCAATATTGTTCCCATTGCAATTATAATGTGAACAATGATGCTGCACTAACGATTTTTGTATGCGGTGCGTTTGTTAAAAATCGCGTAATTTTCCCCAAAAAAAATGTAACGAGACCCCATCTCTAATTTTTTTAAAAAGCGCACCCCATACAAAATATAACCGCAATTGCTCGCATGTTAAAATGTGAAAAAAACACTTTACACGTTGTAAATTATTGAAAATACATATTTTATTTCATTTTTTGTTATAATATACAGACATGACATAACGTATACATATAATAATGACATATTATGAATCTACTGAGTCTGACGGAAAGAACGATATATAATATGTCTGGGTCATATACTAAAATAAGCCTTAAAAACACGTTTAAACATGATGAGCAAAACCGGTAAAAATGACCTCAGCACAGAGGCGGGAAAAGCCTCAGCAGCGAAAGGGTTAAAGGGACTGAGTTTTCCATGAAATAAGGGTTAAAAATAAAAACGAAAAATTCCTTCAAATATCGTGCCTAGGAGGTCACCATAACCTGCCCATGAAGTGGCGGATTTCTAGGATGTATAGAAACACTTGAAAACAAAAAAATTACGTTTCAAAAGACGGTAAATGCTTTTCCTTTAATCTATCCATAAACAACTGCTTGGGGCGGCAGTCTGTATGAAAAGAGGAGACATTTCGGACACGTAGAAAAAGTTTAGTGATTTTTTTGGCTAAATTATTGTGAAACTTATGCAGGCTTTGGATGAAAGTAACAATAGGTGCTTTAAAATTGGGCCTTTAGCGTCGGCAACAGTGCCGTCACACCGTACCCCTCTGAAGATATGAATCTGATACAGGCGTCAGTGGCAGTGCACCCAAATATTGTGCTTTTGGTGCCAGGCCTGCAAGTACTATCATACAGTAACCCTTCTGTAGTATTGTGGAAGAATGCAGGGGTGGACCTTGCGGTCCTATTTTAAAAATATATGCATCTGTTAAAGGCGTCAGTGCACCCAGATATTGTGCTTTTGGTGCCACGCCAGCAAGTGCATTCATACAGTAACCCCTCTGTGGTATTGTGGAAGAATGCAGGGGTGGACCATGTGGTCCTATATTAAAAATATATGAATCTGGTAATGGGCGTCAGTGCACCCAGATATTGTGCTTTTGGTGTCAGACTGCCAGGCCAGCAAGTACTATCATACAGTAACCCCTCTGTAGTATTGTGGAAGAGTGCAGGGTTGGACCCTGCGGTTCAAAAAATTAAAATGATATAAATGTGGCACAGGCATCAGTGCAGCCAAATATTGTGCCTTTCATGGCAGCAAGTGCCTTCACGCCGTAAACCTTTTGTGGTATTGTGGAAGAGTTCAGTGCTGGAGGTTTTGTGAATGCAGAAGACATCCCCGATCTATTCCGTTACTTCAGCATCAGGGGATTGATAGCTGCTGACCCAGGACTGATTCATTTTTATAAATGTCAGCCGGTCTACAGAGTCGGTGGACAGATGCACTCTTTTGTCTGTGACAAAACCTCCAGCGGCACTGAACGTCCTTTCAGAAAGCACGCTAGATAAAGGGCAACCTAGTAGCTGCATAGCATATTGGCTAAATTCTGGCCAGTGATCCAATCTCAACACCCGGTAAACCAGTGGATTATCTGATGGAAACGTATCCAGGTCTGCCCTTGCCCCTAAGTAGTCCTGCACCATATGGTGAAGACGCTGGCAATGGGTGCCTACATTTGACGTCCCTGGGTGTCGTGGACTAAAAATTTTTTAAAAATGCATCAGTCAAGCGGCCCTGGCCTTCACCACTATTCCTCTGATCATCCGCAGCCTCAGAAGCACGTGTGTCATCACTTGGTAACCTACCAGTGCCTGGAAAGGTGTTACACAAGTGTCGCTTTAGAGCGTCCTCAACTTTTTTCATCCTGTGCTCCCTCTGTGCGGGCAGGATGAGCTCTGCAACTTTACCCTTGTATCGTGGATCAAGAATGGTTGCCAACCAGTAATGATCCCTCTCCTTGATAGCACGAATCCTGGGGTCCTTTAGCAGGCTTTGCATTATAAGGGAGCCCATGCAGCGTAGGTTGGAGGTGGCATTAGCTTCCGAGTCTTCCTGGTCAATGAGGATGACCCCATCGTGCACTTCCTCCTCCCAGCCACGCATTAGCCCTTGTGTTTCTGGGCACACAAAACCCTCCCTTGAGGAATCCCCACCTTCAATACCCCCACTACTTAAATATTCCTCCTCCTCCTCCTCATCCTCCTCCTGTCTGATCTGAGTAGGACCCGCTGGAATGCTGTCTGCGGAAAGACTGGGGCCTTGAGAGCTAGGGAAGGCCTCCTCTTCCTCCCTCTGCTCTGCCTCTAGAGCCACATCTATAAATCCCCGCAGAGTGTGCTCCAGCAGGAACACTGAAGGAATTGTGTCACTGATGCATGCACTGTCCCTGCTCACCATCCTTGTTGCCTCCTCAAATGGTGACCGTACAGTGCATGCATCCTTGATCATCAGCCACTGCGGGGGGGGAACCAAGTTGACTTGAACCTGTCCTTGTGCCATACTCACACAGGTACTCGTTCATGGCCCTCTGCTGCTTGTGCAGACGCTGCAGCATTGCTAATGTCGAGTTCCACCTGTTGGGCATGTCACAGATCAGACGGTTTGTGGGAAGGTGGAAGTCTCTTTGAATTTCTGCCAGGCGAACGCTTGCTGGGAATGACCATCTGAAGTGGCTGCAGACTTTTCTGGTCTGGATGAAAAGCTCTGCCAGCCCTGGGTACTTGGTTAGGAAACGCTGTACCACTAGATTTAGGACGTGTGCTAGGCATGGTACATGCGTCAATTTAACCTTGCGTAGGGCGGAGAGAAGGTTGCTGCCATTATCACAGACGATCATTCCCAGCTGAAGCTGGCATGGTGTTAACCATCTCTGCACCTGGCCCTGCAGAGCTGACAGAATTTCTGGCCCGGTGTGGCTCCTGTCCCTAAACAAACCAGCTCAAGCACAGTATGGCTTCTTTTTGCTTGAGCCATTGCGTAGACCGTGTCAGCGTCGGTTTAACTGCCACTTCGCCAGAGACACAGAAGGAGGAGGAGGAAGAGGAAAGTGGTGGGTGGTGGAGCAGACAGACCTCATACAAGCAGCTTTCTGGAGGCGTGGTGGATGAACAAGCTCCAGCACAGAGCCCCATCTTGGATCCCTCCCAGCTGCAAGCAGAGTTACCCAGTGTGCCGTGAAGGAAATGTAACGACCCTGTCCATGCTTGCTGGACCACGTGTCTAAAGTCACATGATGCACCTTGCTGCTGACTGCCTTTCCCAATGGCTCGATAACATTGTCTTCCACGTGCTGGTATAGTGCTGGAATGGCCTTGCGTGAAAAGTAATGGCGTTTTGGAACCTGCCACTGTGGTACAACACATTCAGCAAATTCACGGAAGGGAGCAGAGTCCACCAGCTGGAAAGGCAGCAGCTGCAATGCGAGTAATTTTGCTAAGCTGGCATTTAGACGCTGTGCTTGGGGATGGTTGGAACTATATTTTTTCTTATGCTGCAACAGCTGCGGCAACGTAATCTGACTGCATAAATCTTCAGCTGATGGGATGCTGTCACATTGTGAGGAAGGACCTGGTACATCCATTACTGTAGCATCATCCCTGTCAGTGGAGGTTGTAGGCAATGACATGGCAGGACATACAGTGGGGGTAGAGACAGATGAGGAGGAGGACCTACGCAAAGTTTTGCGCCAACGGGATGTGTGGCAGGAGGTCATATGTCGCCTCAAGCACGTGGTACCCAAGTGTCTGGTGTCTTTCCCACGCTTAAGCCTCATCTGACATAGATTACAAATAGCAACGTTGGGGTCTGCTGCACATTTCTTACAGAACTCCCAGCAGACAACAGAGTTCCTGAGTGTGTGCTTTGAGACAACAGCGCTCTGCACCGGAGCAGCTCTGACATCTGATGCCTTGGACTGGCTAGTGCTACGGTTGGTCATAGAGGATGTTGTGCCTCGTGTTTGCTGTGCCTCCTCCTCCACCCCCTCCTCCTCACTTGATTCCTATGTTCGATCTGGCACCCAGGTGGAGTCAGTGACCTCATCATCAATGTCATCTTCACCCCCTATCTCCTCATCACTGGAGCCAACTTGGCAGTATACTGCAGCTGCTGGGGCAACATGAGTGCCAATTATTTGTGTGTCATCACTGGCACCCCCTTCCTCTAGGTTGATTATACTCCCTTCCTCAACCTCAGAGATTGAATCAGAGCACTGTACTTGCTGCGCATCCTCAAGCAGCATGTCACTGTCATTGTAGTCAAACAATTCAGCTGACTCCTCCGTGTGTGATAGCGAGGCTACGGCAGGAGTAGCTGTGGACATGGAGGCTGCATTAGATGCTTTGGCAGCTGAGGTGGACTATAAAGCACTACAAGCCTGGCTGGCAGAGGACTCGGAGGATGAGGATGGCCTGGTTAGCCAATCCACCAAATCCTCTGTATGTTGCTGCTGCTTAAGAAGACGGCCAGCACCAGTTAGAAAGGACAAGTGTGCCCCTGCAGAGGATGCACCACGTCCACCACGACCAGAGGCACAGCCTCCCGACACAGGGGCTGCTTGCCCTCTTATCTGTGTCTGGGAGCGTCTGCCTGTCCTTTTTGTTATTTCAGACATAGTGAGTGATATATAGATTAAATATATACAGAACTCTGATTCAACTCTGGTATAAAGATTAAAGATTTACAGAACTCTGGTATAACTCTGTGAGACACCCTGATAGCCGGCAGCCAGTGACAAGACACAGATTACAATTCCTTCCTATAAATCAGTGTGACCCCCTGTTGGGTGGCAGTGAGAAGCCACAGATTATAATTCGCATAAATCTGATAGCAGTATGTGG
The DNA here is from genome assembly GCA_009667805.1 of Leptobrachium leishanense. Taxonomy (NCBI): domain Eukaryota; kingdom Metazoa; phylum Chordata; class Amphibia; order Anura; family Megophryidae; genus Leptobrachium; species Leptobrachium leishanense. Next base: position 177,827,214 of record CM019067.1, on the reverse strand, counting down.
GACCCCCTGATGGGTGGCAGTGAGAAGCCACAGATTACAAATCTCAGAAACCTCCTATAAATCAGTGAGACCCCCTGATGGGTGGCAGTGAGAAGCCACAGATTACAATTCGCATAAATCTGCTAGAAGTATGTGGGACCAACTGATGGGTGGCAGTGAGAAGCCACAGATTACAAGTCTCAGAAACCTCCTATAAATCAGTGAGACCCCCTGACGGGTGGCAGTGAGAAGCCACAGATTACAAATCTCAGAAACCTCCTATAAATCAGTGAGACCCCCTGATGGGTGGCAGCCAGTGAGAACACACGGATTATAACAATTCCCAAATATTTTGTAGAAATTTGTGACCCCCAAAATACTGCGTGGTACTGGCTGTGTGACAAGACACAGATCACCTCAATTCCCAAATGTTTTGTAGATATTTGTGACCCCCAAAATACTTGCTGGCAGTGACAAGAGACAGATCACCTCAATTCCCAGATATTTTGTAAAAATTAGTGACCCCCAAAATACTGTGTGGTACTGGCTGTGTGACAAGAGACAGATCACCTCAATTCCCAAATATTTTGTAGAAATTTGTGACCCCCAAAATACTGCGTGGTACTGGCTGTGTGACAAGACACAGATCACCTCAATTCCCAAATATTTTGTAGAAATTTGTGACCCCCAAAATACTTGCTGGCAGTGACAAAAGACAGATCACCTCAATTCCCAGGCATTTTGTAAAAATTAGTGACCCCCAAAATACTGCGTGGTGCTGGCTGTGTGACAAGACACAGATCACCTCAATTCCCAAATATTTTGTAGAAATTTGTGACCCCCAAAATACTTGCTGGCAGTGACAAAAGACAGATCACCTCAATTCCCAGGCATTTTGTAAAAATTAGTGACCCCCAAAATACTGCGTGGTGCTGGCTGTGTGACAAGACACAGATCACCTCAATTCCCAAATATTTTGTAGAAATTTGTGACCCCCAAAATACTTGCTGGCAGTGACAAGACACAGATCACCTCAATTCCCAAATGTTTTGTAGAAATTTTTGACCCCCAAAATACTTGCTGGCAGTGACAAGACACAGATCACCTCAATTCCCAAATGTTTTGTAGAAATTAGTGACCCCCAAAATACTTGCTGGCAGTGACAAGAGACAGATCACCGCAATTCCCAGATATTTTGTAAAAATTAGTGACCCCCCAAAATACTGCGTGGTACTGGCTGTGTGACAAGACACAGATCACCTCAATTCCCAAATGTTTTGTAGATATTTGTGACCCCCAAAATACTTGCTGGCAGTGACAAGACACAGATCACCTCAATTCCCAGATATTTGGTAGAAATGAGACCCCCCAGACCCCCCCAGTAGCGTGACAGACCGGCAGTAAGAACACACAACCACTATCTCCTATGAAATCTCCTCTCAAATGCGTGCAGAAGCGCTGCGTGGAAACCTTATATAGTGTGCTGCGGGACTTAGCTCTGTGAGCCAATCAGGACTCTGAGCCGTGATTGGCATAGTGTTGAACCTGTCTTGCACCAGACCTTGCCAATTATGAGCTTCAGGCCAGTGGGAAAGTGCATTGTGGTCGAACATGCGGCGAACACCCGGAAATGTTCGGAGTTCGCGAACAGAACGAACAGTCTAAGTTCGGTCCGAACTTCGAACCGTCCGAACCGAACAGCCCATCCCTATTCTACAGCAGAGACAAAATATGCTTTTACATATAAAACAAACAATGCTGCTGCATTCATTGCCCTCCTGCTTTAACCATTCTACCCCACTGACTCCCTCAGTCCCTGCCCCCTCTTCTACTATGTCTTCCTTTTCTCCGGTTTCTGAGGAGGATGTCTCCGCAGTTCTCATGTCCTCCTGCCCAACCACCTGTCCACTTGACCCTATCCCCTCACACCTTATTCGGTCTGTCCTACCAGTAATTGACCCTGCATTGACTCATATTTTTAACCTCTCCCTCTCCTCTGGACTCTTACCCTCTGCATTCAAACATGCTCTGATAACCCTCATTCAAAGAAGCCATCTTTTGACCACACCTCCCTCTCAAACTACCGTCCCATCTCTCTGCTCTCCTTTGCCTCCAAAATCCTAGAACTCCTGATCTATAACCAGCTCACCGGTTTTCTCGCTGCTAACTCAATACTCGATCCTCACTAGTCCGGGCTTTCGTTCCCAACAATCTACTGAGACTGCTCTGACCAAGGTGACTAATTATTTAGCTGCTGCTAAAACCAAAGGTCAATTCTCCCTCCTTATTCTTCTTGACCATTCCGCTGCATTTGACACTTTTGACCTCCCTCCCTGCTCCTCATGCTGCGTCACTTGTCCCCAGTGACACCGTTCTCTCCTGGTTCTCTTCCTATATCTGTCTTCACTCCTTCATTGTATCCTTTGCTGGTGCCTCTTCACCACCAATACCTTTTTCAGTTGGGGGACCTCAAGGCTCTGTTCTGGGTCGCTTACTCTTTCCGATCTATACCACCTCTCTTGGCCACCTCATCTCTTCCTATGGATTCCAATATCACCTCTATGCTGACGACACCCAAATCTACCTTTCTTTACCCGATCTCTCTCCTCCTATCAGCTCTCTCCGACTGATGACTTCCCGTTTCCTAAAGCTCGACCTCTCTAAAACTGAACTTCTCGTCTTCCCTCCCTCTAAAACCTCCATTCCTGCACCTATTTCCCTTCAGGTTAAAGGTGCCACCATTACTTCTACCTCTCAGGCTCATTGCCTCGGGTACTCTAGGACTCTGATCTATCCTTTACGCCTCACATTCGGTCTCTAATCAAATCGTACTACTTCTACCTAAAAAACATTGCACGCGTCCGTCCCGGTCTTAATCTGGACTCTGCTAAAATGCTCATCCAAGCGCTTATCTCCCGCCATGACTACTGTAACCTCCTTCTCTCTGGCCTTAAGAGGTCCCAGATTCTGCCACTGCAGTCTGTAATGAACGCCTATGCCAGGCTCATACACCTCACATCCCGCACATCTCACACCTCACATCCCGCACATCTCACACCTCACCTCCCGCACCTCTCACACCTCACCTCAGGCAACTCTCTCACCTTGCCCCTTTGTAAATCTCTGCACTGGCTCCCTGTTTCCTTTAGAATGCAATTCATTATGTTGGTGCTCACGTACAAAACTCTCCATAACCGCACCGCTGCCTACATCTCCTCCCTTATTAGCAGGTACATCCCGTCCCAACCACTTCGCTTGGCCAATGATCTGATGCTATGAGTTCCTCGTACCCGCACCCCTAACTCTCGCCTTCAGGACTTCTCTCAAACTGCCCCTTTCTATGGAACACCCTCCCCCGCAACATCAGACTCTACTTCTCTCCAGTCCTTCAAGAAGTCTCTGAAACTGCATTACTTTAGAGAAGCCTATCGGCTCACTCCATAATCCCCCATTGTTCATTTCTTGCTCCATCCTCCCACACACCTAATGGGTCACCCCTCTCCTCTTACATTGTAAGCTCTTGAGCAGGGTCCTCCTTCCTTCTGTTCTGTGTGTGTAACCTGTATGTATATTTGTTATTCTGTTTCTCCCATTGTAGAGCTCTACGGATTCTGTTGGCGCTTTATAAATACTTGTAACTGTAACTCAACTAAGGCAACAGATTCTGCCTCGTCTTTTGATCTGAGCGCAGAGAAAAACTGTTTCAGTTTTTTAATTTTTTTTTGCCTCAAAACGAAAATTTAAGTAGTAGCGCTCCACATTTCTGTGCCTACAGGCTCCTGAGGTGCAAATCCGACCCTGATCCAGATACAATCCAATAGAATATGTTTCCTTTATTTTTTACATTATTTGCCTTCTTTTTGCAAAGAAAAGCATATTCAAAATAGAACATAGAAAATATTCCAGAAGCCAAATGCATTGAATGGTCAGAAGGAACTAAAGCCATGGAAACTGGATACATTTTTCTGGCTCTATTTATTTTTTTACGTTTGGCGTGTGTCCTTTGTCCTTATTAAAGTTTGGTTCTATATGGCATTAGAGGTATGTACCTCTTATTCACTCAGTGAACTGGTGTGACATGACATCCCCATTACGCCATGTTGTCAGATGTTAATGGAAAAAGCTGAATAATGTTTTTTTTATTGAATCTGGTACATAAATTGACACATATACCCAGGTTTGTTATGTGTTAAATCAGAGGGGTATTCCATCATAGGTTAATTAGACCTGGGTGTAGAGCAGCAGGATGAGAGTGCATTTTTTTTATCCTACTGTCAATTTTTATGAGTTATTATTATTTGATGAGTTATTAATTAGTTATTTGAGTTGTATAAGAGGGCAATAAAACTCCCAGCAAGGAGTCAATAAAACATAATAAATGGCTGAATGATGATGAGGGAGGTCTCTGGATGAGCTCTTTAGCTGTTATCGATATTAAGTTGATTTTCGTGACCCACTGTTGGCTGCTGCATGCCTTCTGGAGGATGAGAGCCTGGCGGTGTGCAGACCCGAGCCTGAGCCTATTCTCTCCGTTCTGGGTGCTGTTTGGAGCACTTTGTGGCTTCGGGCCTACTTTTGCGGCCTACCACCGGCGGCCATCTTAGGTGTCGCTGCGCCTGATGAGGTGTGTTAGGGGATCCTCCGCATCTGCTTTACTGCCTCCCTGCCTGGATCCACTGTTGGGAATGAAGTCTGGGGATGACATACTGCCTGACGGAGGGCCCCCACTGGCGGGATCTTCGTGACTTTTTGGGTGGGCATCCTTCATGGCTCCACGGGGACTCCCCAATGTGTCTGACCCCTAACACAGGCTCCTCGGGCAAGGACGGCCTTTGGTCGAGGGCATAGATGGGCCCACGTCACACAGTCGCTGCAAGGATAAGTTGTGGGGAGCGGATGTGGAGTGCGGAGGTTGGCGGCAGTGTGATATAGCTCATTTATGTTTGTGAATTCTCTTATGTTAAATGTTTTTATGTTACTACCCTGTTCCACCTTAAACAGTTAATGTATTGTCCACCTTAAATCCTGTCATGTACAACCTGGACAGGAAATAGGTCACAGGATATTGTGTTCAGTCCTGGCTGGGCAGTCAGAGAGTAAAGTCCACACCTGTTGTACTCCTGGAGTCTTTTCTTTATTTAAAACGTCATTACAGCAGGATGGTCCATCTGCCCCTCCCAAAGACTCATGGGCCGTGATGTCAGGCTCGGACGAGTGCCCTGCACTACTGGCGGAGGAGAGCAAACATCTACTAACAAGGGGTGACCTGTGCCTACTTCTGGCCTCACTGCAGATCTACCGGGGACCACTGGCACTGAGCGTGAGTACGCCTACCATCACTCCACACATACCCAATGCGACTGGCTGCTTGGTTATGGAGGGGGCTAGGGAGCAGTGTGCCAGGAAGGTTAGCCGAGGCATCGTGTTGTTGCCTGACTCTCGACCTCTGGATGAGATGCCGCAGCCGCTTGCAGAGGATCTACCTACCAACCACTGGCTGCCTGCTCGAGTGACGGTTCCTGGGGCTATAGTGGCCCCTGATAATATGGGCTGGTATACGGGGGCAGACGTGCATCCCCCGATGGCTACTATGAAGCTTGCTTTGTTTGGGCACAACTTCATTGAATCTCGCCCCACAGCACTGCTGGTGGAAATAGTGCCACTGCCTAGGACCCGCACTATCCGAGAGCTTCTCTTCCTCAAGCCAGCGTGCTTGAGGGAGCCAGATGCCCTGCTCTCTTTATGGGCACAGGCTGATGCAAATTACCCTGCTTGCTTTTTTCATACCACTCCTACCTACATACTGGAAATTTCTGTGGACTTACTGGGCTTGGCTACATGAGGTAGATGGGATTCTGGAGTCCCCGCCCTTTATTCTTTCGTGGGAACATGTGTTGGCCCAGGTGAGCCATTTGGGTGGCTACCATGGCTCTGTCTGCTCACCTTGGCCCTGGGTCTCACAGCTACGTGGCCCCTTCTATGGTCTCTGGCTGTCCCTTTGGCAATCAGAGCGAGCCAGGAATGCCACATATTCATGGGCAGTTCTCCACTTTTTCTCACCCCCCCTTGTATAGATGTATTTTACTTTTTAATTTGTGTTGCGATTTACCCTTCCACTGATTCATTGTGGAATCAGCCAATCCTCCTGAAATTGTTGTCCAAATTCCTGAACACCCACCTCGCTTTTTCGCGACATGTCCATGATGTTATTTGTTAGTCCTGCGTGACAACTTACAATTCCCAGACTCCTTTCTGCTGTTTTATACTCAAAAATAAAAAAATTTAAAAAAGAAGGGACCATAGGGTACCCTTGCTTGTGATACACATAACACGAGTTCAGAACCACTGAGGTAGAGTACCAGGCTAGGCAGTGGCAATCATTCGCTGGTGCCATCTTGGAGACATGTTCCTTTGCCTGCCAGTCGGAGGAGCAGGACACCTACCCACTGGCAGCGCAAGCCCTTTGAATGCCGATGGTTGTTGTCACGTCCTCGGAGCCCGATGCCATCTGGGGGGTAGCCCGGACCCCCGCCGGCATCGCGGACCATCCGAGGACGAGGGGAGGAGTCGCAGCGTCTGGGAGGCAGGGTGCGTATTGATGACGCGCGCATGCCTGTTGCATCCCTGGCAACAGTTGCAGCCCGGGGTGGAGCCTGGATCCCCAGCAGCAGGGCAGGCCGGACGCGCACCAGCCTGTTGCGTCCTTGGCAACAGTTGTCACTGGGGTGGAACCTGGACCTCCCCAAGCAGGTGCAGGCACTGAGAGGGAGGCTGAGTGCATTCCAGTGAGGTGTGCTCGCGGGCTTAAAAGGTGAGCGCACAGAGTCCTCGGCGCGCTGACGTGGAGTGACTTTCCCGCATCGCTGCTCTTCAATTATTGATTGATAAAAAGTTTTTGACTATTCTGGCTTGCACGAGGACCCTGTACCGTTAACAAATCCGGCTTTCCAATTGACTCTTCTTTCGCTTGACCCCTTATTGTGTGTATCTGTGTGTCTCCAGGTATTTGTGTTGAAGCCTAATCACAAGGCGTTTAGTTCAGTCTGTCTGTTAATACCGAATAGGTATTCTTGCTGAAGCCTAATCACAACAAGGCGTTTAGTTCAGTCTGTCTGTTAATACCGAATAGGTATTCTTGCTGAAGCCTAATCACAAGGCGTTCCATCCACTCTGTTTATTTGTACCGAATAGGTACTTTGCTAAGGCCTAATCACAAGGGGTTCCATCCACTCTGTTTGTACCGATTAGGTACTTTGCGGAGGCCTAAAAATCAAGGCGTTTGGGTATACTGTCTGTGCATCCTATAGGTAATTGTATCAAGCCTAATCGCAAGGCGATATCTGTTTATTACTCCTGGTACTGGTTATATTTGTCCAAGAGGATCCGAACTGTACCACCCTAGGGTAAGCGATATCGCTTACCATCACCGTTGTCTTATGTTTGTAACGTTGGGAGCTTCCAGCCTTACCTGTGTGCTTGAGGGCAGCATGTCTGATGCTGCTCGCTGACCAAAGCCCGGTTTAAATGGAGACAGACAGGGAGGTGGTTGCAAGAGGTGCGGCTTGAGTGGGGGGCGTGGCCTGGTGAAGGTCTTTAAAAACCCTCAGTGTATTCTCAGCAGTTGCCAGATCGTGGTTATCCATACCTGAGCTCCTTGTACCTGATTGCTATATTGAATTAACCCGTTATTGACCTCTGCTTGTTTCTGACTATTCTGCCTTCTGTTGCCCTAGACCATTTTCTTGTACTACGCTACTGCTCTGATATCGACCCGGCTATTCCATTTGACCATTCTGAACTCTGTATTCCTGATTCTGGCTCGGCTGACTACTCCCCGTGTTGTTAACCCTATCTGTCTAGCTAGTTTACCTGGCCAATTCTAAGGACCAGACAGTTAGATCCTTCACGGCTACTCTGTTGGTAGCTTCTGGGTTCTGTGGAGTGTGGGGCGTTAAGTACTGCGTGGTGGGATCTGGGAACCATGACATTACGATCTGGCCACTATGGATCCCGCAGACTTAACACAGCACTTGGCTAACTTTGTATCCAGACAGGATGAGCAGGATCATAGGATGGATCAGTTTGCTATTGCCTTACAAACTATCCTGACTCGTACGGCTCACCTGGAACCAGCTGGGGTTGCACCCCCGCTTGATATACCTGTGTCCCCTGTCGTTCAGACATCCCAGGTACACATGACCGCTCCTATGAGGTTTGACGGTACTCCCTCAGAGTGCCGGGGATTTTTGGTCCATGTGGATATTCATTTTAAATTAAATCCACAGATGTTTTTCTCTGACATTGCCAAAGTGGGGTTCATTATTAATCACCTGTCTGGCAGAGCATTGACATGGGCGACTCCGTTATGGGAGGCAGAGAAGCCTATCATACGGGATTATAAAGAATTCATAGCCGAGTTACAACGTAAATTTAATCCTACCAGAAAGGCCACGGTAGCTGGCAAATCCTTGTTCCGCATACGTCAAGGGAACAGGACTGTTTCTGATTATGCCATAGAATTTAAAACCTTGATCTCTGATGTGAACTGGACAAATGAGACACTGGTTCTGGCTTTTATGGAGGGGTTATCAGAGTCATTGATGCATGAATTGGCTCCACGTAAACTACCTGAGGTATTGTGTGAACTCATTGTTTATTGTATAGATCTGGATAATCAGATAAGGGACAGAAGGACTCCAAGAGAGAAGCCCAAGAGACCGTTACCTAGGTTGGCCCCTGTCTTTCAGGCACCACCAAGAGAGTTATCTCCTCCCTCTGAGCCTATGCAACTAGGCCGTACTAGGCTTACAGAGGAAGAGAGAACAAGGCGTTTTCGTGAGGGATTGTGCCTGTATTGTGGTTTGGGGGGTCATGTACGATTTCAATGTCCTACTCGTCCTAAGATGCATGATAAGCCGGAGAAACTACCGCACCTAAGGCAGCTGAGGAGACAGGCCTTGGGTGTGACGTGCATGTCTCCTGTCAAAGACACTAAACTTATGTTACCAGTATCCTTGGCTTGGGAGACCAAGACCACACATACTACCGCTTTTTTGGATTCTGGGGCTGCTGGCAACTTTATCGATGTTAACTACGCTTCTTCCATTTCTCTACCTCTGGTTATAAGAGAAACACCCTTAGCCGTCGAAGCCATAGACGGCAGACCGTTATCCTGCCCTAGGATTACTCACGATACGGTTACAGTGGTTCTTACCACTGGTCTCTTGCATAAAGAAGAAATCATATTTCAAGTTATCCATTCACCTTCCAATCCTGTTGTACTTGGTTTCCCTTGGTTGGTGGAACATAATCCTGTTATTGATTGGGCTAAGGGAGAGATACTGTCTTGGAGTCCTGCTTGTTTTGGGACTTGTTTAATACCCATTCAGCATGTCGGTGCCCTGAACACACCCACAGCTCCTCCATTGTCTACAGAGGTTCCTGACCAATACGCCGACCTCAGGGCTGTATTTGATAAAAGAGAGGCAGAGAAACTGCCTCCACATAGACCATATGATTGTGCCATTGATATTCATCCTGGTACCATGCCTCCTCGAGGCAAAGTATATCCTCTTTCCATAAAGGAGAACCAAATTATGGAGGAGTACATAAAGGAGAATTTGGAGAGCGGTTTTATCCGACGTTCCTCTTCTCCAGCAGGGGCTGGGTTCTTTTTTGTGTCTAAAAAAGAGGGAGATTTACGCCCGTGTATCGATTATAGGGGGCTTAACAAGATCACCATTAAGAACGTGTACCCTATCCCTCTCATATCAGAACTGTTCGACAGGTTAAGGGGGTCAGCAGTATACACAAAACTTGATTTAAGAGGAGCTTACAACCTGATACGTATAAAAGAGGGGCATGAGTGGAAAACAGCATTTAACACCAGGAGTGGGCATTATGAATACTTGGTCATGCCTTTCGGTCTTTGTAATGCTCCAGCGGTATTCCAGGATTTTATTAATGATGTGCTCAGAGATTTCTTACAAACCTTTGTTATAGTATACCTAGACGATATATTGATTTACTCTCCCGATCTGAAAACCCACCATGCACATGTCAGACAGGTATTAGCAAAATTACTGGACAATGGTCTTTATTGCAAACTAGAGAAGTGTTTATTCGACATTACTACTGTGAAATTCCTTGGGTATATTATCACTCCAGAAGGTTTTGAGATGGATCCTTCTAAACTCACGGCCATCTCAGAATGGCCTCTCCCTCAAGGTCTCAAGGCCATACAGAGGTTTCTGGAGTTTTCCAACTATTATAGGAGATTTATCAAGAATTATTCCGCTGTAGCCTCCTATCATTAATATGACACGTAAAGGTCTGAAGAACCAGATCTGGTCTTCTCAATCCAAACAAGCATTCGAAGCCCTCAAACAAGCTTTCACTTCCGCTCCAGTGTTACGGCATCCTGATCCCAGGATTCCGTTTGTTCTTGAGGTTGATGCTTCCGAGATAGGCATTGGGGCTGTCCTGTCTCAAAGAGAGTCTCCAGGAAAACCTCTACATCCTTGTGGGTTCTTTTCAAGAAAATTATCACCAGCAGAACGCAATTATGATATCGGTAACAGAGAATTGCTTGCTATTGTGTCTGCCCTATCAGAGTGGAGACATTTGTTGGAAGGTACTCTTGACCCTTTATTGATAATTACTGATCATAAGAACCTTACGTACATCGGGGATGCCAAACGTTTGAACGCGAGACAGGCCAGGTGGTCATTGCTACTGTCTCGGTTTAATTTTGTATTGACTTACAGACCAGGTGACCTCAATGTAAAGGCTGATGCCTTATCTCGTCAATATGACCCGTATGAATCTAATACACAAGACCACAATCCTATAGTTCCTCCTGAACGTATTGTGGCTTCCACAGTCTTGTCTGTCTCCTTGCCTTTCCTGGAACGCCTCCAGGCAGCTCAAGTGGGGGCTCCACCTGACAAGCCTCCAGATATGTTGTTCGTACCTGAAAAGGAAAGACAAGAATTACTCATAATGTTTCATGATTCTAAACCAGCAGGTCATCCTGGTATTACTAAGACTCTTACCAGTATCTCCAGACAGTTCTGGTGGCCCACCATGCGACAGGACGTACGTCTGTTTGTTTTGGCTTGTCAAGTCTGTGCCAGAAGCAAAACCAGTAAATCCTTGCCTGTCGGTCTATTGCAGCCTTTACCCATGCCTAAGAGGCCTTGGTCTCATCTATCTATGGAATTTATTGTGGACTTGCCGAAGTCCAAGGGTCATACTGTGGTTCTGACAGTTGTAGACCGCTTCTCCAAAATGGCTCATTTTGTCCCTCTACCTAAGCTTCCTACAGCCAAAGACTGGCGGTTGTATTTGCTAGAGAGATTGTACGAATACATGGGGTTCCGTCTGAAATAGTCTCTGACAGAGGAGCCCAGTTCGTCTCTCGTTTCTGGAGGGTTTTCTGTGCAGAGATGGGGGTGCGATTGGCCTTCTCTTCAGCATATCATCCACAAACCAATGGGGCAGCAGAGAGGGCAAATCAGGGTCTCGAGCAGTACATACGTTGCTTTACCACACAACAACAAGACAATTGGTCGGAGTTGTTGCCCTGGGCTGAGTATGCACGTAATAACGCCGTTAACGAGACCACTGGCCACTCTCCTTTTTCTGCCATCTATGGTTTTTTCCCTCCGGCTCTACCGCTTCGGTTTACTGAACAGGCCATCCCGGCTCTCGATGACCATCTCCTCAACTGCAAGAGATTTGGAGACAGATTCGAGAAAATATGGAGCGCAATGTTGCTGTCCAGAAACGCAAGGCTGACAGGCATAGGTTACAAGCTCCCTCCTATAACGTGGGGGATAGAGTTTGGTTGTCCACTAGGAACGTGAAGTTGCGGGTGCCTTCTATGAAAATGGCACCTCGGTTTATAGGTCCATATAAGATCATTCGCCGCATTAATCCTGTGGCTTATGCTCTTGCCCTTCCTAAACATCTTCGCATACACAACGTCTTCCACACCTCCCTACTGAAGCCATTGTTGTGTAACAGGTACACGCGGGCGTTCCTCCTCCTCCACCTATTCAGGTTGATGGTGAATATGAGTATGAGGTTAGGAGGGTTTTGGATTCTAGGCTGTGCAGGGGCACTCTGCAGTACTTGGTCGATTGGGTGGGTTATGGTCCAGAGGACCGGTCCTGGATTCCAGCTTCCGACATGTCTGCCTCTAGGTTGGTCAGGGCGTTCCATGCCTCGCACCCCGATCGCCCTGGTGGTCGTCCTGCCGCTCGTCCTGTTGGTTGTCCGGTGGCCTCCCGGGAGAGGGGGTACTGTAACGTTGGGAGCTTCCAGCCTTACCTGTGTGCTTGAGGGCAGCATGTCTGATGCTGCTCGCTGACCAAAGCCCGGTTTAAATGGAGACAGGCAGGGAGGTGGTTGCAAGAGGTGAGGCTTGAGTGGGGGGCGTGGCCTGGTGAAGGTCTTTAAAAACCCTCAGTGTATTCTCAGCAGTTGGCAGATCGTGGTTATCCATACCTGAGCTCGTTGTACCTGACTGCTATATTGAATTAACCCGTTATTGACCTCTGCTTGTTTCTGACTATTCTGCCTTCTGTTGCCCTAGACCATTTTCTTGTACTACGCTACTGCTCTGATATTGACCCGGCTATTCCATTTGACCATTCTGAACTCTGTATTCCTGATTCTGGCTCGGCTGACTACTCCCCGTGTTACATAGTTACATAGTTACATAGTTATATAGGCTGAAAAAAGACATGCGTCCATCGGGTTCAGCCTCTCCCACATAACCTACTACTGCTGTGATCCAAAGAAGGCAAAAAACCCAGTCTGAATGCTTGCCAATATGCAACATACTGGGAAAAATTCCTTCTTGACCCCAGAATGGCAGTCAGATTTCTCCTTGGATCAAGAAGCTTTTACCCACATATTAAATATTATAAACCCTTAATATTCTGTGTCTGCAGGAAGTCATCCAGTCGTTTTTTAAAAGTCTGTACAGACTCTGACCCAACCACCTCAACAGGCAGAGAATTCCACAGCTTGATTGTTCTCACCGTAAAATAACCCTTCCTATGCTTTAAGCTAAATTTTCTTTCTTCCAGTCTAAATGGATGACCCCTTGTCCTATGTATAGTCCTGTTAATGAATAGGTTATCAGACAATGGTTGATAATGGCCCCGTATATATTTATATAAGGTTATCAGATCCCCTCTAAGGCGCCTTTTCTCTAAACTAAACAGGTTTAAGCTTGTTAGTCTTTCCTCATAACTTAACCCTTCCATCCCCCTTATTATTTAGTTGCCCGTCTCTGCACTTTTTCTAACGATATAATATCTTTTTTTAAGACAGGTGCCCAAAATTGCACGGCATATTCAAGGTGCGGCCTGACCATTGATTTATACAGAGGCAAAATTATGTTTTCATCCCGTGAGTGAACTCCCCTTTTAATGCATGCCAGTACTTTGCTGGCCTTGGCGGCTGCTGTTTGACATTGCACATTGTTACTTAGTTTGAAGTCTATGATTATTCCCAAATCCTTCTCCTGCTTGGATTTCCCTAACTCCGTACCATTTAGGGTATAAATTGCTTGTGTGTTCTTCACTCCAAAGTGCATAACTTTACATTTATCTAGATTAAATCTCATCTGCCATTTAAGTGCCCAGTCCCCCAATATATCTAAATCCCTCTGCAGCGAAGTAACATCCTGCTCACATTGTATTACTTTTCCTAGCTTTGTGTCATCTGCAAACACTGATACATGACTTTCAATGCCTATCTCAAGGTCATTTATAAATAAATTGAATAGTATTGGTCCTATAACAGACCCCTGAGGGACACCACTTACCACTGGTGTCCATCTTGAAAATGTACATTTATGACCACTCTCTGTACCCTATCTTTTAGCCAGTTTTCTATCCAAGAACAAGTATTTTCATCTAGACCATTTTTTCTTAATTTAAGTAGTAACCTTTTGGTGTGGAACTGTGTCGAAAGCTTTGGCAAAATCTAAGTAAATCACATCCACTGCGACCCCCTGATCTATACTTCTACTTACTTCCTTATAGAACGTAATTAGGTTAGTCTGACATGATCTGTGTTTCATGAAACCATGCTGATTTTTGCCAATTACATTATACCTCCCAATAAATTCCTGAATATTATCCCTTAGTAACCCCTCAAATACTTTCCCAGCCACAGATGTTAAGCTCACAGGTCTATAATTCCCAGGCACAAATTTTAAACCTTTCTTAAATATAGGGATCACGTCAGCTTTTCTCCAATCCTCTGGTACTATTCCTGAAAGAAAAGAATCTTGAAAGATTAAGAACAGAGGTTTACATATTTCAACACATAGCTCTCTTAGTACTCGCGGGTGAATTCCATCTGGCCCTGGGGCTTTATTAGCATTCACATTGTTTAATTTGTGTAAAACCTTGTCCTGAGTCAACCAGTCACTTTGTATTAGTAAGTTTTTATTAATGAATTTCATGTCTCCTGTTATAGGTTTCTCTTTGATAAATACTGAAGAAAAATAATCATTTAAAATTTCTGCCTTATCCTGATCTTCAGTTAACAATAACCCTGACTCAGATTTTAGTGAACCTACATTTTTCACTCTTGGGTTTTTTAGAATTTATGTACCTAAAGAATCTTTTAGGGTTGGTCTTGCTCTCTTTGGCTATTTCTTTTTCATTTTCTAGTTTAGCCCATCTAATCGCATTTTTACATGCTTTATTGGCTGCCCTATATGCTTTATAGGATGCCTCAGATTTATCAAATTTAAAAGCTTTAAATGCCTTCTTTTTATTTTTCATTTCCTTAGTTACCTTCCTACTAAGCCACATTGGTTTCAGTCTGTTTCTTTTATATTTATTAACCAGTGGAATATATTGTGACGTGTACTTTTCTAGTGTTAGTTTAAAGATATTCCACTTATCCTCAGTGTTTTTCCCGTGAAAGAGTTTCTGCCAGTCAATGACATTGAGAGCTTCCTTTATTTTAATAAAGTTGGCCTTTTTAAAATTATATATTTTAGCATGCCCCTTATGAATGTGTTTTTTTGAGTTTATTTCAAAAGTCACCATGTTATGGTCGCTATTTCCCAACTGTTCTTTTACATTAATATTTGAGAAAAGATCCACATTATTTGTTATAACCAGGTCCAGACAGTTATCCTCTCTAGTTGGTGTTTCTACCAGTTGTGACATGAAGGTATCATTTAAAATGTTCAGGAACCGGATTCCCTTTGCTGAATTACTAGTCCCACTATCCCAATTTATGTCCGGGTAATTAAAATCTCCAATAATTAAAGTGCTGCCATGATGTGCAGCCTTCCTAATTTGCTCTAACAGTTGATCTTCCTCATCATTATCTATATTAGGTGGTTTATAACATATGCCAACAAATAATTGACTTCCCTGTTTATTCCCCAACAAAATATTTACCCATAAGGATTCCACATTTCCCTCATCACTTTCCAGTTGTGTAATATTAGGCTTTAAATCCTGATTTACATATAAACACACTCCACCCCCTTTCTTATGTTTCCTATCCTTTCTAAACAATGTATAACCGTTTAAGTTTACAGCCCAGTCATGCGTTTCGTCCCACCATGTTTCTGTTATTCCTATAATGTCGTATTGCTTAGTGTATGCTATTGCCTCTAGTTCCCCCATCTTGTTATTGAGGCTCCTTGCATTAGCAAGCATACATTTAATGTTGTCTCTACCCACACATGCTGAATGCGACTTTACATTACATGCCTCCACTGTTCTTACATTACCCATCCCCCCGGCTCCACCCCCCTTAGTCTGAACTGAAACCCTTCCGCTATCTGCTCTGTCTCCATTTTGTAAGATACTGTATCCCTCCCCCCCTTCCACTAGTTTAAAGTCTCCTCCAACCTTTAACCATCCTCTCCCCTAGCACAGCAGACCCTCTTCCATTCAGGTGCAATCTATCACAACTATACAGATTGTACCCCAGTGCAAAATGAGCCCAGTGCTCTAAAAACCCAAAGCCCTCCTTCCTGCACCAAGCTTTAAGCCACGCATTGACCTCCCTAATCTCCCGCTGCCTTTCCACTGTAGCACGTGGCACAGGTAGGATCTCAGAAAATACTACCTTGGAGGACCTCTTCTTCAGTTTACTTCCTAATTCCCTGAAATCATTCTTCAGGTCCTTCCATCTTCCGCTTACTTTGTCATTGGTACCAATATGGACCATGACAGCTGGGTCATCTCCAGCCCCTCCCAATAATCTATCAACTCTGTCAACCACATGCCTAACACGGGCACCCGGCAGACAGCAAACTGTCCGGTTAAGGCGATCAGCGCGACAGATTACCCTGTCTACTCTCTTAATAATAGAGTCCCCTACCACCACAACCTGTCTAGGCTTACTTGCCCTCTTTATCCCTCCCTTACTTGGTGGGCTGATCCCCCGGCTGTTAGAGGGAGCAGCCTCCAGTACTGCTACACCTGAGCTGCTGCACCCAACATCTTCGCTCAAGGGGGCAAATCTGTTGGTGTGCGCAAGATCAGGACTAGCCAACCTTTTCCTCTTCCCTCCCCCCCGCTACCACGTGTCACTGACACCCAGCTACCAACCTGTTCCCCGGTTAACTCCACTCCTCCCACACCCCTAGATTCCTCAACTATACTTTGCTCCGTGAGAAGCAGGCTCCTTTCAAGATTGTCAATCTGCCTCAGCGTTACGATGTGCCCTTCCAGATCTCCAATACGAGCTTCCAGAAGAGCTACACGTTCACACTTGCTACAGAGATATGGACCCTGGAAGGATTCCTCCAGACATGCATACATGCAGCAGGATGTGCACTGGGTCAAACCTTCAAGCTTGCTAACACTCATACCCAAAACAAGATAACAAATATATAAACAACAATTGATACCTGTTATTTAAACTCCTGTTTTTAACTCCACTTGAAAATAGCCCACTTAAAAGTAGACCACCTCAAGCCCCTGTAAGGGTTGTTAAGTGTTGTTAACCCTATCTGTCTAGCTAGTTTACCTGGCCAATTCTAAGGACCAGACAGTTAGATCTTTCACGGCTACTCTGTTGGTAGCTTCTGGGTTCTGTGGAGTGTGGGGCGTTAAGTACTGCGTGGTGGGATCTGGGAACCGTGACAATGTTGCCATTTATGCACGTATGCTAATATGCACAAACGTTTTGTTGCAATGGCTGGGAGCTCTACAGTAGCATCCTGCTTGGTAGGCCTCTAGCTCTGCTCCCTTAATATGTAAAAATATATTGAATAAATAATAAAATCTTGGCTCAGGAGCATTCAATTTTGGGTGGAGGTCAACAAAGCACTAGTGGCAAGAAGGGTAGTAATGAGAATTGGTGAAGTGAAGGAATAAATCATAGGAATGAAATGGGGCATGAAATAAAATGGGGGAGGGGTTCCTAATGAAGTTCATACTTATGTGTTCAGGCACCTTCATGAATGAAGCACTCCAAGCCAAAATTGAGGCCGAATTCCTTACTTCTGGAGCACAGCCTTCAAATTGCTAGCACATAAATAGTCCCCAACATTGAATTATTAAGAAATGGACAATAGTCTCATTAATTGAATCTTTGTTTCATTGCCACTATATTGTATGTAAAAGATATCTATTGTGCAGCCTGCAACAGGTAAAAAATTCTCAAAGTGGCACTCGTCTTCCAAAAGGCTAAGCACCAATGGACAAAGTCCAAACGGCTTAATAAATATTTAATGAAAACAGGGAATATTCTTTACAATAAACCTATGAGATTCGTCTGATTAAACCTGCCAAATGAAACCACTGAAAATCAGGGCATTTCACTGACATTTCGGTACTATTCGGTGTTCTCTAAATCCATTAACCATTACTGCTCTATGGGGAGTTCATTGCCATCGAACAGCACTGTATTTCGCTGGCAATTCGCCTGCCTGCTTTTTGAATAGCAGAATGGCCACGAAATTGCACCATACGTGGAAATTCACTGTTCGATGCCATTTTTGCGCCAATTTGGCTCTCTTTGAATAACCCCTTAAAAGTTCCTGTGATATCTAGTATGCTCTGGTGTTTTTCTGGATTAATACTTTATGCAAAGATATTCTGAATCCTGTGCACGAACAGTTGGTCTCTTGATCGGTCTGTGGATCCATAACATAGAACGTTTTCTAAATGCTCTCTGTTGTTTTCAATACTTAAAGAAAGACAATATTAAGAATTAGTAGAACCTTCATTTAAAGAAATGTAGTTGATACAGCTGAGCTTTTTTTGACTTTTTTGCTATAACATTTAAATTTTATGGCAGAACCCACATATATTATATGTCATTCTTTTCAGTGGACTCCGTAAATTCAAATATGCTACATGAAGAAATGTAAAAAATATTTAATTTTTACTCAATAATATGCAGCATTACATGGTCTTTTAGACCCCTGTATCTTCACTTCTAAGTACTTAGTACTAAGTAAAGGTTTTACTACCTTCAAGTGGAATTTATAACATTTGCAGACTCCCTCAATTTCCCTGACAGAACTGTGGACTGATCAGCCATAGAAAAGGAAAGAGAACCAAGAGAAGGTAAGTATGGCAAATGATACATGGGACACATTGTTCTTACACAACAGTAAAGGTGGAAGTCGTGTCCCATGTGTCGTAACATAACATTCTAGTGGTTATTGAACAGTACATAAATCAATGAATTCATTATGTTAAAACAAGTACAGGGTGATTCAAAGAGATCTGAATGGCTGCCGAAAGGTAACCGAACGCTGAAAATCACCGTTCGGTTACCTTTCTTGGCCATTCGGCTATCCAAAGAGCAGGCAATTCGCCAAATGTTGACGAATTGCCTGCACGTACGGTGCCTGTTCGGTGCCTGTTTGAGGGCAATGAAATCCCCATAGCTTTGTCTATTTAGAGAACAAAAACCAGCAGTGAAAAGTTGCCGAAATGCCCTGCCATTCGGTTGCTTCATTCGACAGGTTTATTCAGGAGAATCCCATAAGCTTCAATGTTAAAAATATTCCCCTTTTAATTCAATATCTAATAAACCGTTTATTATAATATTCTGCAGTAAAAAGTCTCTTTATTTATAGATTTTTTTAGGATCTTAAGCATTTTTCAGTATTTTTTTGCAAAAAAAATTCCAATTTTTTTTATTTACTTATTGTTTAAACGTTTTTTCTTTTATCTGTAACAGCCCTTTTTATTATGATTCATTGGACCTCATATGTAAATTTCAGACATTTTTTCTCAGTAGTTGCGTTTGACTTTTCAAACATTCAAGCGTACTGAATCAAGCCGAATTGAAGAGAACGAAAAGTCAATGAACGTGCAGTGACTTTTCGATTCTCTTTGAATAACCCTGGTAGTTTCCTAATTTACAACCAAAAAGCATTTACCACTTTTAAGACCTTAAAAGAAATGTCCACAGAATCTACATCCTGAACATGCACTTTACTTACTTTCCAGATCCTGTTGGACTAATTTTGCTAGAGGGAGATAGTGCTGGAGACATTGGCGACTATGCTGGACAAAGCAGACTTCATCTCCCAGCACCCTTTGCGTGAGAACAGGAAGTGGGGTCAAGGAGCGGAGGATATACATCAGCAGCCTCGTGTTTGGCGTGGAGAGTGAGGGGAGCAACGAGAGGTGTAGGACGCATGTTGGAGCTGTCAAGGATCACAATCAGGCTGGAATGAGACGCTGTCTCATTCGTGCTGGAGATTGGGACAGAGATCGTGCTGTGACCTACATACGCAGCTCTGAGAGATTTGGAGGACGAGCTGGTCCTGGCAGGACCTCGAGTTAGGAGGCCGCGACGATCGATCGGTAGTGCAGGCGGCAGATTGTTTGTTCCAGTTGCGGAGATTCGGCAAGCGGGGAGCAGATTCCTTGGCACAGAGTCCCAGTTCAGTTGCGGAGAAAGATCCTTTGGTCGAGGCATCGAGTGCTTTACAGTTCGTTCGACGGATGAGTGAGAGGCCTCCAGGCCCACAGTTCCGAAACGAAAACACACGCTTGTTGTATTTCTTCAATTCATAGGGCCCCAACGGTGACTAGTCGAAGATTGCTCTTTTCGTTCACTGGCCAGTTGAACACAGTACCCGGGTACCCTAGACAACCTATATATAGAGATATTTGAGCCATTTCATGGGACTTACACTCCAGAACTGAGGGGGTTAACCGTTTCCTTTCCGCTGCATGTTTTTCCCGCATTACGAATCCCTGTCATTCAAATACCGTATATGTGTATTACAGTTGTGTTCAAAATTATTCAACCCCCACTGAAATTGAGTGTTTTGGCCAGTTTGACATTGATTTTGATCATTCAGTCATCTTGCTTACAATTAAATCAAAGAGGCACGTGTAGGTCAGACAAATATAACATAACATTTATAATGAAAAACCACAAATGTCTTTTCTGTGCTCACATCATTATCAGTTTTATTCAACCCCCAAGTGACATTCAATCTTAGTCCTTAGTACAACATCCTTTTACAGTTATAACAGCTTTTAAATGTGAAGCATAGCTTGACACAAGTGTCTTGCAGCAATCTACGGGTATCTTCACCCATTCGTCATGGGCAAAAGCCTCCAGTTCAGTCACATTCTTAGGCTTGCGCACTGCAACTGCTTTCTTTAAGTCCCACCAGAGGTTCTCAATCGGATTTAAGTCAGGTGACTGCGATGGCCACTCCAAAATGTTCCAGCCTTTAATCTGCAACCATGCTCTAGTGGACTTGGAGGTATGCTTGGGATCATTGTCCTGTTGAAAGGTCCAACGTCTCCCAAACCTCAGGTTTGTGACGGACTGCATCACATTGTCATCCAATATCACCTGGTACTGAAGAGAATTCATGCTACCTTGCACACGCTGAAGCTTCCCTGTACCTGCAGAAGCAAAACAGCCCCAAAGCATGATTGACCCCCCGCCATGCTTCACAGTAGGCAAGGTGTTCTTTTCTTCATAGGCCTTGTTCTTCCTCCTCCAAACATAGCGTTGATCCATGGGTCCAAACAGTTCTAATTTTGTTTCATCAGTCCACAGAACACTATCCCAAAACTTCTGTGGTTTGTCCACATGACTTTTGGCATACTGCAGTCGACTCTTCTTATTCTTTGGAGACAGCAAGGGGGTGCGCCTGAGAGTTCTGGCAAGGAGGCCTTCATTACGCAGTGTGCGCCGTATTGTCTGAGCTGAAACTTCAGTACCCACATCTGACAAATCTTTTCTCAGTTCCTCAGCAGTCACACGGGGACTTTTCTCCACTCTACGCTTTAGGTAGCGCACAGCAGTCGAAGTCAGCATCTTCTTTCTGCCACGACCAGGTAGCGTTTCAACAGTGCCCTTTGGCTTGAATTTGCGAATGATGCTTCCTATGGTCTCTCTTGGTATGTTTAACATCTTTGCAATCTTCTTATAGCCATTGCCCTTCCTGTGAAGAGTAATCACCTCTTCTCTTGTCTTCCTGGACCATTCTCTTGACTTCACCATGTTTGTAACCACACCAGTAAATGTCTAGAAGGAGCTGAGTATCACAGTCATTTTAAAGCTGCCTAATTGGTGCTTATTATGCTTTATTGCTGCTCCGTGACATCCACAGGTGTTTTCAATACCTGATTGAAAACACTTGAATGAACCTCTGTTCTTCAGAGTGGTAGTCTTTAAGGGGTTGAATAATTGTGTCAATGAAGAATTCACAAAAGAAACATTTACTACTGTATTACAAAACCAACTGATGTCATTTTAGTTGCATATGGTTCTTTAAAAAGTCCTTGTAGGATTTCATTCTGAATACAATTACAAATGTACACTAAATTCCCTAAAACCCTTTACAGCATTGGGGGTTGAATAATTTTGAACACAACTGTATATGCTGCTTTATTGAGATCAGTAAAATATATATATAATAGAAAATCTACAACAGTGCTGGTGTATAGTAATTCCTAGTGCGGTGAGACAATCCCGAGGTTTATTCAGCGGCTCCTCTGGGGGTGAGCGCTACATGTGTTTAATCCTGCACCAGTACTCTTGATTACTTTGTGTACTGACCTGGCTTACCAATTTGACCTTTCTCTTGTCTGTTGTCCCCATGCACCAACTCCAGGTCATTCTTGAACTGCTCTGATTGATTCCGTGTGTACCAACTCTGGCTTGTCTTCGTGTTTTTTCTTTTTGCTCTACCTCTCTTAGACAGCCACATTAAGGACTACTATCTATCTATCTATCTATCTATCTATCTATCTATCTATCTATCTATCTATCTATCTATCTATCTATCTATCTATCTATCTTTGTAGTGTAGGTCTGCTCTAGATGTGTTACAAGCCCAGTCACTAGTAGGAACTGGTGATAAAGTCCTATCCACTCTGTCACCATTGCCAAGTTTACTATATTCAAGAACTGGTACCTGTAAGGTTTTGCGGTGTCGCTGCAATATGAAAAGTAAACCAAGCACTGCTCCAGCCTGAATAGAGTCCTGGCAGCACTTTCCATATACATATCATGCTCTGTGTCTTATGAATCCTCAGGCCTTTTCTCCAGGATAGCACTCCCTCACCAGGATCTAATTAGCGCTGGCTGGTCCTCCATAAAAGGACTACTCCCACATCCAGCCAGCGCTCCTTCATTGTGGCCCTTGTCTTCAGAAAGAGGTACCTGAAGCATACTCCTGAAACCTGCAACCATCCTGCTCTATCATCAAACCCCCTCAACCTATTTCTATGTTGTTCCTGGTATCAAGACCTCTATCTCCACAAGCCATCTATTCTCCACAAGCCAAACTTGTAATGAATTTTTAAACATGCAGGGTTATTCTAAGAGAATCGAAAAGTCACGGCACGTTCGGTGACCTTTCGTTTGCTTCAATTTGGTACGATTTGGCGATCCCATTTCGGCGACCCTGCGGTGTATTCAGCAAGCACCACAGGGCCGCCATAATGCAGGGAAAAGTCGCCGAAAAACTCACCGCAAAACGAGGGCGAACGCACACCGAAACCCGCAAAAACATCTGGATTAACCCGCCGAAGATGCCAGAGAAACCTGAGCAGGAGCCAATCACAGCACAGAGCAGCCGCTGGAAAAACCCAACACCGCAGACGAAGGAGGTGAATAAAAAAAAAACAGTACGCTTGAATGTTTGAAAAGTGAAACGCTATTTGCAAACAAACTACTGAGCGAAAATGTCTGAAATTCACATATGAGGTCCAATGAATGATAATAAAAAGGGCTGTTACAGAAAAAATTATTTAACCCCTTCACTGCTGATGACGCTTGGGGCACGTCCTCATTGACTCCCGCTATATGCGGAGGACGTGCCCCACACGTCATCCGCTTGCGGGAGCCCCGGCGGAGATACTCACCTCTCTGTCCAGGGTCCCACGGCGTTCTGGCTTCAGGGAAGCCAGGCGCCGAAGATAGGCCGGCCAGATGATGTCATTTCCAGGCAACGCCCCCGGGAGATCGCCTGAAAGGGAGTGGGGATCCTCAGGGGTCAAGTCCTGGAAAAAAAAGTGAGGGAACTCATCCAAGAATTCGACAAACCCCATTACCCAAGAATTCGACAAACCCCATTACCCAAGAATTCGACAAACCCCATTACCCGGAGAGAAAAAAAAAGTATATATCACACACACACCCCGAGAATCATATACCCAGGCACCCCCCCCCCCAGAATTAATTATAGCCAGACACAGGCCTCCATATCATTTTCGGGCATTATCGTACAGTAGCTTTTTTGCAAACAGCTTTTAAAAGTGGTGTTTTTTTTTTTTGTTCTACCAGTCTGGTGGGTTGTCAGCTTTTCTCCGCAGTTTCCATCTTGTAGTCAGCTGCAATCGGTGGTCTTTTCGACAGCTGTTCCGCGGGTTGCGGAGCTCGTTCGGCAGGTTTGCAGCAACGTCTGGTGGGTTTGTAAAACGAGGGGTTATGGTTCCATGGTACTAGCCACAAGATAAGCCCATTAGTTATGCATACACAGAGATCATACACCGATTTCTTCATTGTCAGGGGTATGTAACAAGAATCTATCATCTACAGTCACACCACACACACAGTCACACACACACACAGAGTCAGAGTCACACACACAGTCACACACAGTCACACACACACACAGTCACACACACAGAGTCACACACACAGAGTCACACACACACAGTGCTCCTTCCCACGCTCGGAGGAGGAGGAGGAGGAGGATCAAGCAGCTGCTGCTAGCGAAATGCTCTATGGCATGCATTCCACTAGCAGCCCACAGCGGGAACCTGCGTTCCTGCAACGTTCCCGCTGCGGGAAAAGTGCGGGAACGCCATTCCCGCGCGTTCCCCCTGGACTCGAGCCCTGGGGATCCTTTTGGTTCTCTCTCCCTCCCGATCGGGAGGGTTTTCAGCCAAAAACCAGGCACCGCTTTGAAGGGCAGTGTCTGCCCTTTAAAGCGGTGCCTGGTTTTTAACCCTTTAATTGCCAGATCGCGATCGGTGCCGCTCGGCAGCCGATCGTAATCTAGCTCCAGTGGGGGCCACCATCTTGGATGGCGGCTCCACCTCCGGGTTCCCCCTCAGCTCCTGACGTTTCGTGCATAGCACAATGACGTCAGATAGCCGGGGAACCCCTAGCTGCCTGGGAATTTCCCAAGGAAATCCCCTGGTGTAGATACAGGGTTCATTTGAACCCCGATATCTCTGGAACCGTGGCAGCTAGGGGGTCATGAGCCTGGCCTTTTGAATGATACCAAACATGACCAAGTAAAACAAAATTTAAAAACATAAAACAAATAATAATAATAATAAAAAAGAACATGTTTTTTTTTGTTTGTTGTTTTTATTAATGCAGCAATTATAAAGTGAACAATGATGCTGCACTAATGATTTTTTTTTATGGGGTGCGTTTGCAAAAACTTACATAATTCCCCCCAAAAAATGTAACGAGTCCCCATTTCTAGTTTTTGTACAAGCGCACCCCATAGAATATATAACCGCAAACGCTCATGTGAAAAAAAACCACTTTACAAACTGTAAATGATTGAAAATTCTAATTTTATTGCATTTTTGTTATAATATATATGCAGGACATGACGTATACATATAAAAATAATGAATCTGCGGAGTCTGCCGGAAAGAACGATATATAATATGTCTGGGTCATGTGATAAAACGTGGCTTCTAAACGCATTTAAACATGATGAGCAAAAGTGGTAAAAATTAGCTCAGCACACAGCGGTGAAATGGCTCAGCAGCGAAGGGGTTTATAAAAGAAAACAAAAAACAGAAAAAAAAATGGTTTGCCAAAAAATGCCTAAAAGGTCCTAAAAAATCTAAAAATAGAGACTTTTTACTGCAGAATATTATAATGAACGGTTTATTAGATATTGAATTAAAACGAGAATATTTCTACCATTGAAGTCTATGGGATTCGCCTGAATAAACCTGCCGAATTAAACTACCGAATGGCAGGGCAATTCGGCACGTTTTCACTGCTGGGTTTTGCTCTCTGAATAGCCGAAGCATTGCTTCTCTAAGGGGATTCACTGCCCTCGAACAGGCACCGAACAGGCACCGTATGTGCAGGCAATTCGCCAGGATTTGGCAAATTGCCTGCTCTCTGGATAGCCGAATGGCCAAGAAAGGTAACCATTCGCTGAATTTCACTGTTCGGTTACCTTTCGGCAGCCATTCAGATCTCTTTGAAAAACCCTGTAAGTCTTGTTTCATTTTGAGCTTCCTCTTGCTCCAAATCAACTGACTGGGCAAAGGTTGGGTTTATGATTAACCTTGTTTTTGATAGGACTCTTGCAGAACAATTGACCCACCAGGTAGGCGTACCACCACTTCTAATTGTCTTCTTCAGCTTAAAAGGACATGCATGCTTTTGCTAGTGTGCTTTTAAAAATGTACAATACCTTTTGAATGAGTCAGTAGTGTCATTCGGCCGGCATAAATAGCAAGTAAATATGATATTTTTTAATTTTACCTGCCTTTCATTCATTTTGCGCGAAACGTTAAACGTTAACGCTCGTAAATCAATGCTGGTATTAAAATCCTCGCTCATTTTTTCATCCGTCAAAAAATAACACGCGGAAATCGGGCGCGCAAAAACGCGCGTGCAGCAACGTTGCGCAGAAGTCAGTGTGCGGACTGTTTTTTTCACGAGATTCAGCCAATCAGAATTAAGAACCACAATTGTCTCACGTTAAGTTTTTGCGCCTGTCAAAGTCAATCTGCGCATATATGCTACAGCAATAAAAAAAACACGAACAACTTCTCAAATTTATTGGTTTAGTATGTGTAGCGCTGTGTTTAATTCCTTATTGTGGCAGTACCTATTTTTGGCCACCGGAGGGAGACAAGCGCAATGTGAGACACTGAATATTACATTGGGACTACATTTCCCGGCATGCTTTGGGAACGGAGACAGGAAGTGGGTGGGACACAGACCCTTACATCCTGAGCCTCGTGGGGAGAGATGGCAGAGCGCGCCAGGGAGTGAGAGAGACAAGACACAGTTCTGCAGAACGTAACAGTGTCCAGGCCGGAGCGCAGGTGCGGCCTAATGGAGTTACAGATCGGGTTACTCAGCCTTACCAAAGGGAGACCCAGTGATCCACAAGATTACCCAAGCTGCTATTGCGGAAGCCAGAGGACCCCGAGTTAGGAGTACCGCAGGTCGATCAGACTGGGAGAGCAGGCGGTAAGCTGGACAAGTCGCGGCAGGAACAGAAAGCCAGACAGCGGATCCAGAAGCCAAGAGAACCCCAGTCAATATCGAGCAGAGAGACGTCCTGGGTCAAGCGGAGCCTCAAGTATCTGGCGGATGGGTGAGAGGCCTTCTAGGCCGTTGTAAAACCAAGAAAGCACGCTGCTGTTTGTTTCCAAAACCCACAGGGCCCCAACTTGACTAGTCGAAGATACCTCTTAAGAAATTCACTGGCCAGTTGAATAGTGTACCCGGGTACCATAACACACACACACACTTACATTCCGGGACACAACCTGTGTGGGACTCACTCCCCAATCAAAAAGGGGGTTAAAGATACTTTTCCATTTATTTCCCGCTGCGCGTTTCTCGAATTACGAAACCTTGTATTTCTTTTCCGCTGCACGTTTCTCGAATTACGAAACCTTGTATTTCTTTTCCGCTGCGCGTTTCCTCGAAATACGAAGCATCGTATTTCTTTTTCCGCTGCACGTTTCCCGCATTACGAAGTACTGTAAATATATATTCGAACAACGTGTTATTCATTATATGCCATTTATTCTAGTAAACTATATAATTTATAAAATCCACAACGGTGCTGGAGTATATTTATTCCCTAGTGCGGGGAGACTGAGCGAGGTTCAATTTCAGCGGCTCCTCCGGGAGTGAGCGCTACACGTGGGGGCTCGTCCGGGATCCAGTCTCTGGAAAACCGCATCTAAAGGGTTAAATATGGATCCAGACACTGCTGCCGAATGGTGTGAGAGCACAGTAGTCAGTTAGAATGTTGTATAGTCATGGATATTCCCGCAGACACTTGGGCCAAAGATCAGATTCGCCAGGCCGTGGCGTGCTGACACCAGATCATCGGGGTTAATCCTGGACATAAAGAGAACCCAGATACCTCTCACATGTATGTTCTTTTTGAGTGAGGAGAAAGGGTGTTCCAGTGTTTTCAGGGCGCGGGCGTGAAGCTGACCAATGAGGTGGAAGTCCAACTGATTCAGCCAAGTGCGCCACGTGGCGAATCCGCGAGTGTTCCCGCGCCCAGTCCGTTGGCCATGATCGGGCCTGAATTTATAGTGGCTATTGGAGATTTGCTGGCTAAGTGTCAGAGAACAAGCCTCCGCACACTAACTTCGGTTATCGACGGTTGAGAAATTTTACAGGAAACGTACCAACTCCGGCGGGGAGAGAAGAAACCTTCGAAGAATGGGTGGAACAGGCGATGCAGGCTCTGGATGAGTGGGACGTCCCTGAAGCCCAGAAACAGCAAAGGATCACCGAGAGCTTAAAGGGACCTGCGTCAGAAGCGGTGAGAAATCTAAAACTGAGTAAGAAAGACTGCACTGCTTTAGATTATTTGAACGTTCTGGGGGAAGTTTTTGGGCGAACGGAAAAGGCTGCAGAGCTCGTATATCAGTATGAACACACCTACCAGCGGAAAGGTGAGAGAATGACCGAATACATGAGGCGCCTAGATAAGATTCTGCACCAGATTACTCCTCAAGAAAGGGGCCGAACCGGCTGAAGTGGATAAGATCCGAATAAAACAGATCCTGAGGGCTCTCAACCTCTAGATCCAGTGATGCTGCAGCTGAGAAGCAGAGCAGGTAATCAAGAATTAAAGTACCTGGAACTGATCCGAGCTGTCAGAGAGGAGGAGGCTTTACTGGAAGAAAAATCCTTCAGACGAGGGGAAAGAGCTTACGCGCAACCTGTGAGGCATAACGACTGTTTGCAGCCTGAAAGCGACTCGTTAGATACCTACGGATCCGACGTGGACGAGCAAGAGCATCTGATCGCTTTTAAATCCACAGAGAGGGCTGTCAAAGAATTAAACCTCTCCGAACATGGTGAGTTGCACAAAACTGTTAAGAAAGTACAAGAAGCTCAAGCTGAATTGCAACAGGCGCACGCGGAACTGTACCGAGTATTGTTGAAGGTGACAGAGGTGCAGGCAGAAATGCAGAAGTTCCTTACAGGCATACAGACAACTGGAGTTGCTGTGGCGTCTAGCCAGGGTCCTTCAACCGAATCACAGCAGGCGACTGCGTCTCCGCTCTCTAAGAAGAGATGTTTCGGTTGTGGAGAAATGGCCCACTTCCGCGCACAATGCAAAGGCCGAAAGCCTGAAGGGAATAGAGTTGAGGAGCTCTTGAAAGCTTTAGAAGGACTGTTATCTACCTCACCGGTGGGAAACGCCAGAGGGCACAAGTGAAGGAGCAAAGTAGGTGCCCAAAGGTCGAAACCCGCTCCAAAAATCAAGCCAGGACTAAGAGGGCGAGAGGGCCCAAAGTCTGGCCAACTGCTGAGCCTGCCAGGACTGAAAGAGTCACTCCCTTAGCATCCGGACCTACGTCATGGGGAAGCAATGCACACCCAAAACCTACACGGGCCAAGAAGGAGGCCAGGGTACAGCAAACTGGATCTAAGTGTCCTGGTGCCACCACCAAGTTTCCTGACCAGCTGATAGGTCCTTCTCCGATTGTGCCAATCCAAGTGGAGGGAGTCTACACTAAAGCCCTGTTGGATTCAGGGGCTCAAGTGACATTGATCTACCGAGACTTCTACGAGAAACACTTGAGGCACATTCCTTTACAGAAATTGAAGGACCTAGAAATCTGGGGTATTGGAACTGAGAAACTCCCTTATGACGGGTATCTACAGGTGAAGTTGGAGATCGGATCCGAAGTCATCGGACAGTCCGGAGGTTGTGATGCATTGGCCATTGTGTGTCCTCGGCCTTCAGGGGCAAACAGGAGTTCCATGATAGTGGGGACGAATACTGATTTGGTGCGACGTCTCCTGACACCTATCGTATTGGAAGAAGGTTCTACTCAAGGAGTACACCCAATGTTACGTCCAGTCTATCAGAGGATGGTCGAAGAACAGAAGGCACCTGCCGAAGTGGGGCGCCTATGGAGATTAGAAGGAAAAGAGAAGGTTCTGCAAGCAGGAGAAGTAGCGAGTTTCCGGGCTTCAGTCAAGTTGAACGGATCGCAACCAGGTCCCTATGTGGTACTGGAAACCGATTTTAATCATGGGAGTGAAGCCGGAGTCGAAGTAATTCCTGAAATAATCTCCACTAAAGCTTTGAAAAGAACACGAGGAAGGGTCTCAGTCAGCGTGTGCAATGTGTCTGATTCTCCAGTAGTCCTTAAAGCACGAATGCCTATCGGGCAAGTAGCGTCTGCTACGCCTCTCTCTCCTACCGATTTAGGAGGGGGAGTGGATAAAGAGATTCCAGATGAAAGATTCTACCCCAAGGACGCTCCCATTTCACCTGAATGGAAGAAACGTCTTCAGTCTCAAGTTCTAAAGTGGAGAGAATTGTTCTCGAAAGATGAGTTCGACGTAGACCTAGCTAAAAGTACTGAACACCGCATTCGATTACAAGAAGACAAGCCGTTTCGTGAAAGGTCAAGACGAGTTCCGCTGGGAGACTTGGATGATCTGCGAGAACAGCTGAATGAACTGCAAAGAACCAAGGTGATTCAAGAGTCCAGGAGTCCATACGCATCTCCAATAGTGATGGTCCGGAAGAAGAATGGTTCTGTCCGCCTATGCATAGACTATCGCACGCTGAATCGGAGAACCATCCCAGACCAATATGCTACTCCTCGGATAGAAGATGCCTTACAGTGTTTGTCTGGAGCAAAATGGTTTAGTGTACTAGACCTGCGAAGTGGGTATCACCAGATACCAATGCATCCTGAAGACAAAGAGAAGACTGCGTTCATCTGTCCACTGGGGTTCTTTGAATTCAACAGAATGCCTTAAGGCCTTACAGGGGCTCCAGCCACGTTCCAACGGTTAATGGAGAAGACAGTCGGGGACATGAATCTGCTCGAAGTATTAGTGTACCTGGATGACATAATTGTGTTCGGGAAGACTCTGGAAGAACATGAGCAACGTTTGGAGAAGGTCTTGAAGAGGCTCCATGAAGAGGGATTGAAACGGTCTCTGGAGAAATGTCAATTCTGCCTACCGTCTGTTACGTATTTGGGACATGTGGTCTCAGCAGAAGGTGTTTCAACAGATCCTCGGAAGTTGGAGGCCGTAGCTTCTTGGCCTAGACCCCGAAACATCACTGAACTTAGATCTTTCTTGGGGTTCTGTTCCTATTATCGAAGATTTGTGGGAGGATTCGCAAAAATAGCTCAACCACTGAACAAACTTCTACAGAAGGAAAGCACAGAAGAAGGCTGCAAGGTCTCTGACCGAAACCCGTCAGCTCCAGGACCAAGGAAAGCTCGAGAGTCCATACAGGGAGAATGGACTAGTCAATGTGAAGATGCTTTCTTGAAGCTCCTGTCTTGGCCTACGCGGACCCTCACAAGCCATATGAGTTACATGTGGATGCCAGCAGAGAAGGTCTAGGAGGAGTCCTGTATCAAGAGTATGGTGGATTGCTGAGGCCTGTAGCGTACGTGAGCCGGAGCCTTACGCCTTCAGAGAAGAACTACCCTACCCACAAGTTGGAGTTCCTAGCCTTAAAGTGGGCAGTGGTAGACAAGTTAAAGGACTATCTGTATGGAGCTGAGTTTGTGATAAAGACGGATAACAATCCTCTTACCTATATTCTTACTACTGCGAAACTGGACGCAACGGGACATCGGTGGTTGGCCGCTCTGTCAGGGTTTCGGTTCAGCCTGAAGTATCGCCCTGGGGTGAATAATCGAGATGCTGATGCTTTGTCGAGAAGACCCTACGCTGCAGAATGGACTCAGTTAACTCCAGACGGGGTCCAAGCTTTGTGTCAAGGAGCAGAGCGCCGGGTCAAAGGAGGGATTGAAGCGGAGGCCATAGGAGTCATGGCTGCGGCTGTTCTGGAGTTCTACTGCAACCCTACGCAATTGAGGGATGAAAGTCTACCTACTTTTTCAAAACAGGACCTGAAAGCTGATCAGGCCAGAGACCCTTTAATTGCGTTAACCATAAAGACCCTACCGACGCGAACTGCTCCAATGAGCCATCTGCAGAGTCAGGAACCCATGGATTTGGTGTGCATTGACTTCCTGTGCTTAGAGCCGGATGCTAGTGGGCAAGGGAATATTTTAGTAGTGACTGATCACTTCACACGTTACGCCCAAGCCTTTTCCACGAGAGACCAACGCGCTCCGACAGTAGCAAAGGTTCTGATGGAGAAGTTCTTTGTTCACTACGGCCTACCAAGGAGAATACACTCTGATCAGGGTAGAGACTTTGAAAGCCGGTTTGTTGGGCAATTGTTGGAACTGTTGGGAATCCAAAAGACCCGAACTACACCATACCACCCTCAAGGTGATGCTCAGCCTGAAAGGTTTAATCACACTCTGCTAAATATGCTGGGGACATTGTCAAACACAGAGAAGCAGATTTGGAGTCGTCACATAGCTACTCTGGTGCATGCATATAACAGTACGAAGAGTGACGCCACTGGATACTCACCGTACCGTCTTATGTTCGGAAGAGAAGCTCGACTGCCGGTTGATTTGGCGTTTGGGTTATCTCTAGACCAGACGTTGGTAGCTTCCCATAGAAATTACGTGGATAGACTTCGAAAGAACCTGGCCTCTGCGTTTGAACAGGCCCGTCTGACCTCAGGAAACAGGGAGCAAAGGAACAAAAGGAACTATGACTTGAAAGTTCGGATACAGGATCTACAACCCGGTGATAGGGTTTTGTTGAAGAACTTGGGTGCTGCTGCGAGGCAAAAGTTGGCGGATAGATGGAGTTCTCAAGTCTACATTGTCTGCAAGCAACTGCCGGGTCTGCCGGTGTATCAAATCCGGCCGGATGGAAAGGCTGGGCCTCTTAAGAACTGGCACCGGAATCATTTGTTACCTTTGAGAGAGGCTGTGAAGATGCCAGTTGGGGACGAACTTTCTCTGCCAAATCCGCCTGCTCCACGTTTGCCTCCCGTTACTCGGTCTCAGCAGACCCGGGCTGTCGACGAGAGCGAAAGGGACAGTGAGGAAGAGAGTTTTTGTCTGGACTGGATGCGCTCACCGGAACCTGAAGAGGTTATCGCGGTTCCTGAACGGTGGGAAAGTAATTTGAGGCCGGAAGCTCCTGAATTTCAGTTAGAAGTTCCTGAGACTATTGCAATCCCTGTAGTTCCTGAAGCTGAATTTTATGACTACAGTTCTATGCCTTCACTGGAGGGATCATACTCCGAAGAGGTGTCTGCTCCAGTGGTAGAAAGAAGGACTGAGCCAGCGCCTATAGTACTTCCACCTGAAGAGGAACTGATTGAGCCAGAACCAAAACGCTCTGTTCGACCGCCCCAGCGACTCACCTACGACTCACCAGGACATAGCACTGAAGAGGCCGTCACCACAGTGCGGAGGTTGCCCGAAGTGTCTGCTATGTTAGCTGAGGTAGCCCAAAGCATGAGTCTACTTGAGGAAGTGTATATAACCCACTGTAGGCTTGCTGCTGAGCCTATATATGTTACCTAAACTGTGTTGAAATGTAATGTAACTGTTGCACCTCCTTGGAGAGACCCAAGAGTTCTAGGAGGGGGAGAGTGTAGTGCTGTGTTTAATTCCTTATTGTGGCAGTACCTGTTTTTGGCCACCGGAGGGAGACAAGCGCAATGTGAGACACTGAATATTACATTGGGACTACATTTCCCGGCATGCTTTGGGAACGGAGACAGGAAGTGGGTGGGACACAGACCCTTACATCCTGAGCCTCGTGGGGAGAGCTGGCAGAGCGCGCCAGGGAGTGAGAGAGAAAAGACACAGTGTTGCAGAACATAACAGTGTCCAGGTCGGAGCGCAGGTGCGGCCTAACGGAGTTACAGATCGGGTTACTCAGCCTTACCAAAGGGAGACCCAGTGATCCACAAGATTACCCAAGCTGCTATTGCGGAAGCCAGAGGACCCCGAGTTAGGAGTACCGCAGGTCGATCGGACTGGGAGAGCATGCGGTAAGCTGGACAAGTCGCGGCAGGAACAGAAAGCCAGACAGCGGATCCAGAAGCCAAGAGAACCCCAGTCAATATCGAGCGGAGAGACGGAGCCTCAAGTATCTGGCGGATGGGTGAGAGGCCTTCTAGGCCGTTGTAAAACCAAGAAAGCACACTGCTGTTTGTTTCCAAAACCCACAGGGCCCCAACTTGACTAGTCAAAGATACCTCTTAAGAAATTCACTGGCCAGTTGAATAATGTACCCGGGTACCATAACACACACACACACTTACATTCCGGGACACAACCTGTGCGGGACTCACTCCCCAATCAAAAAGGGGGTTAAAGATACTTTTCCATTTATTTCCCGCTGCGCGTTTCTCGAATTACGAAACCTTGTATTTATTTTCCGCTGCGCGTTTCTCGAATTACGAAACCTTGTATTTCTTTTCCGCTGCGCGTTTCCTCGAAATACGAAGCATCGTATTTCTTTTTCCGCTGCGCGTTTCCCGCATTACGAAGTACTGTAAATATATATTCGGACACCGTGTTATTCATTATATGCCATTTATTCTAGTAAACTATATAATTTATAAAATCCACAACGGTGCTGGAGTATATTTATTCCCTAGTGCGGGGAGACTGACCCGAGGTTCAATTTCAGCGGCTCCTCCGGGAGTGAGCGCTACATATGTGTAACTATACATTGCTGCGTATTTGTTTTTGGGTTGGTGCATTTGGGTTCAGCCAGGTCGTTCAGATTTGCCATTAACACCAGCTTTTAAGAGTTGCTAAAATTAGGCGCGCAAAGGCTGTGCGTTACAAACTGCGCATAGATTGTAATACCATCCGCATACCAGCGCACAAACGCATTTGCACTCACAATGTTAAGTATAGGACGCGCAAAGTACTGTAAGCTCACGCAGGTTCACCCGCAGTAGACATATACGCGCGTTTGTTACGCTGACATTGTAATATGACGTTCTGCGCAAAGGGTTTTGCCCCTCACGTTAATGCGTTTTTGCGCACGCGCAAACATTTGCGTGAAGATTGTAATAGGGCCCTACATGTGTGAGCGAGTCTGTGTGTGAGCCAGCAGGTGATTGTGTGAATGAATGTGAGTGTGTCAGCCATTTATGAATAGTGGCCAATATTAGTTTGATTTTAAGGGGCTTACTCTGGCATTATAATAATTAAATGTCCTATAAGCAAATACACTGAGGTTCAATCAATTGATTTGTGTCAAAGGGTATCGTAGCCAGAAACAAATAAGTGCATACAATTTTTGTCGTATGAGTTCCAATAAACTCATTGTTGTGTGAACGGTTTGTCATCATACCTAATAAATTATTTCAAAGGTGCTGACTGATATCACATGTTTAGATGTATTTATGTTATTTTAATTAAGGTTTATCTTTCTGAGAGTGTCATTTTAAATGGTGCTAATTAAACAGTCAATATTACCATCCTAGCACTTTTGGGTTTCATTAGGGGGCCAGTGGGCTGGTTCTCACTCTTTCTCCTTTTTTGTGTATTCAGGTTTTTTCAGGTTTAATCCTAAATATCAAGAGTACGCACCCTTTTAGGGGTGGGGTGATTGCTTTCTCTGGTGCATGTACTTTAATTGTTCATTGCCCTCACAGTTGCAGAGGTAGCTAATATTCAGTTCCTCAGTTCCCCCATTTTGAAGTTGTGTGCGTGCACAGGGTTTCACGTGCACAACTCCTGCTAGTTCATGTGAAGCTTGGATGTGTGGAGTAGTGTGTGGGGAGGAGGCGGGGAATATTCAGGAAGCTGAGGAAACACCCCTTAGCTCAGGGGCATGACCAGAAAAGATTAATACGATTTTTTACACATTTTTAAAACTTTTATTGATTTATTCTAGTTTGTCTTTAGGTATAAAGATGCTTAAATGTCAATTAAATTTTTTGTTCTAGATATGCTGCAGTGATCATGGATGAATTGTGTCATAAATCACCATATTTACCAAAGAGGGAACACTAGAGGTAGTGTTGTAGTCTTTTTGCCCTGTATGGCTAGCTGTGACATCATTAAGCCAGCCTACTCTACAGTGGTTACCTCATATGGTGACTCCCACTGGGAAAAAAGGTGTATACATATTGGGCCATATTACATACTTGGTGCTAACTTAACCAGAGCTGTTGTAAACTTCCCAGAGCCATTATAGCCTATGGAGGTTTTTAAGTTTACAACTGTTCTGGTTAAGTTAGCACCAAGTATGTAATATGGCCCATTGTTGGTGGGATGCATGCTACTCTGCTGGGGGAGACAAGACTCTAGTTCAACCTTCTTTTCATTCAACCAGGAGTTCCAGGAAGGGATCAGCCCTTTTGTGATTTGGCTTGGACCTGAGAGCATGGCTGTGCCATGTGCTGTGCATATTTGGATGGGTAAATGACTTGCTGATCCCTTTGTATATGACTCTACCTATGCTGAGTTTTTGTGTTATTGCAGTGTCCAGGGTTCAGTTCAATAATGTTTTAATGTTCTATCTTTCTGTTTATCCTTTTTATTTTAAAATAAATTCTTTATACCCATCACTGTGTGTTTGTGTCGTCACTCGATGTCTCACGCTATCGGCTGATATTACCTAATTTACAAATAATTTTTCACAACACATGCATATCCCTTTAAGCAGGACACCCTTTCCTTAGGAGAATATGCGCTGGAATTTAATAGTTTAGCTGTAGTGAAATGGAATAATGAGGCTCTGGTAGATGTGTTTTTGGATAGGATAACTTGCAATATATACTATTCAATGGCATTATATGCCCACAAAACTCTACTTGGTAACATTTGAAGAGAAGGGAAAACTAATCCTCCTTACCTCCTATGTATCCCGCTAAGCCCCTGGATGCTCGCGGCAGCGCTAAGCACCACCGCGAGCATCCACTTGATGGAGTCAATAGGACTCCGTTGAAGCAGACAGCGCCGGTCACATGATCTGCCGGATCTCGCCTCGCGAGACTCGACAGACCGCGCCGGTCACATGATCTGCCTGATCTGGTCGGCGTAGTGATCCGCAGGGGGAGACTGGGGAAATTTTTCCCCCAGTCTCTCCCTGCTCCCGCCGGACGGAGGAGGCGGTTGGAGCCGCTGTCCTCGCCGTGGGATAGGAGGTGAGTATTTGATTCATTTTGGGGGGTTTCTGGCTGGTGCTGATGGATTCTGCACCAGCAGAATCCATTAGCACCAAGTCCAGGCTGTGGTTAACTTTTTGCTAACCACAGCCAGACATTAATTTGCATTAGTATATTGTAATACTAATGCAAATTAACACTTTGCGCTCCCCATGTTAAGTATAGGGAGCGCAAAGTACAGTAACCTCACACTGAAAAGCGCAATAAACCAAACGCTAATGGGTTTCTTAACCTGTTAGCGTTTGGTTTGTATTATGCTGTGGCTACCAGGGCTATCGTTAATGCTCACTCAGGGTGAGCGCTAACGTTAGCACCAAGAATGTAATGTAGCCCTCTATGTTTTGAACCATAAGAAAATTGCTTTTAATCATTCTATTGTCGCTTCTTTTGTTCCCCATGTTTTTCAGGTCTGATTCCTTTCCAGATCATAAATACCATGCCAAGTGTAGGACTACTTCAGATTTTCCCAGGCACACCCTAATGCTGGATGAAGAGGTCCTCTTTCACCTCTTACATTGACATTTTAGATAGTTTTATATTCATCATGAACCAGATAAGGGCTGACTGTATGTCTGATTATTACAGGTTTGTTATTTCTAATGAAATATGTAACAAAAATGCACAACCGACAAAAGCCAGTTAACCAAGAAAACCCCTAATCTGGCAGGCTGGTCCTTAGAATGGCCGAATTTAAGATGAATAAAGAATATTAAAATAAACACAAGGATAATACACAGAAATGATGAACCCACAGGGATAAGAGAGAGAAAAATGTATAAATACAAAGTCAGAGGTCGGTACGCGGAATCATTATAATATATAAGCATTCAGGGATAACAGAGCAAAACCAGAGTCTAGAAAAAATAGCTAGGATCAGTACCCAGAATCAGTACAATAGTCAAACAGGGCAAGGGCAGAAATGAGGAACGAGAATACTTAGCCAGAGGTCAAACCGAGATATAATGAACATAGGTATACAGGAAGGCACTGAGGGGTCTACTAGAAACCAAGGCAGGGCACAGAGCTCTGTCAGTTGCTGTTATTTAAAGGTCTCTGGCCAGGTGCAGCAGTCCCAGATGATAGATGTCCAGAACAGCACCCTCTCTGCCCAGGAAGCCTAACTGCAATATGGACAGAAACAGAACTACGAGATGGCATGACAATTCAGGAGAAGCCTCTGCAGTTTGCAGATGTGCCTCCCACTTGTTAAGGGACCAAAGGTAATGGGACAATTGGCTTCTCAGCTGTTCCATGGCCAGGTGTGTGATATTCCATAATTACCCCAATTACCCCAATTACAATGTGCAAATAAAAGGCCCAGAGTTCATTTCAAGTGTGCTATTTGCATTTCTGTTGCTGTCAACTCTCAAGATGAGATCCAAAGAGCTGTCACTATCAGTGAAGCAAGCCATCATTAGGCTGAAGAAACAAAACAAACCCATCAGAGAGATAGCAAGAACATTAGGCGTGGCCAAAACAACTGTTTGGAACATTCTCAAAAAGAAGGAATGCACCGGTGAGCTCAGCAACACCAAAAGACCCGGGAGACCACGGAAAACAACTGTGGTGGATGACCGAAGAATTCTTTCCCTGGTGAAGAAAACACCCTTCGCAACAGTCGGCCAGATCAAGAACACTCTCCAGGAGGTAGGTGTATGTGTGTCAAAGTCAACAATCAAGAGAAGACTTCACCAGAGTGAATACAGAGGGTTCACCACAAGATGTAAACCATTGGTGAGCCTCAAAAACAGGAAGGCCAGATTAGAGTTTGCCAAACAACACCTAACAAAGCCTTCAGTTCTGGAACAAGATCCTATGGACAGATGAGACCAAGATCAACTTGTACCAGAGTGATGGGAAGAGAAGAGTATGGAGAAGGAAAGGAACTGCTCATGATCCTAAGCATACCTCCTCATCAGTGAAGCATGGTGGTGGTAGTATCATGGCGTGGGCATGTATGGCTGCCAATGAAACTGGTTCTCTTG
The DNA here is from genome assembly GCA_009667805.1 of Leptobrachium leishanense. Taxonomy (NCBI): domain Eukaryota; kingdom Metazoa; phylum Chordata; class Amphibia; order Anura; family Megophryidae; genus Leptobrachium; species Leptobrachium leishanense. Next base: position 177,788,502 of record CM019067.1, on the reverse strand, counting down.
TATTTATTGATGATGTGACTGCTGACAAAAGCAGCAGGATGAATTCTTAAGTGTTTTGGGCAATATTATCTGCTCACATTATTATTATTCTGTATTTATAAAGTGCCAGCATATTCTGCTGCGCTGTACAATGGGGGAGTGCAGATATGAGACATACTAGAACACATAAGGAACAGATGGCCCTGCCCTTAGTATAATTGTCCTACTGATACAGCACTTTACACAAGTACTCAGCCAGACATCCCTTGAGCTTACAATCTAAAGGACAGGGGTGAGTGAAACAGAAGGGGAGCTGGGGAGTGTGAATCTGGTGGCTAGAGAGAAAATAGCAAGCCACAGGTTGATTAGAATAAAGTGGCTGCAGGTGGAGGGGAATGAATAAGTTTGGGCCTAGGACTGGGTGGCAGTGCAGAGTCTGGAGTGGTGGCTGTGTGTGTGATGAGCTGAATGAAGGAAAAGCAGAGCTTTTAGGTAATGAAATGGAAGGGGAGGAGGTGGTAGGGGAGGCAGAAGCATGGTGGGGAAACACAGGATTTGATATAACAAAAACTAACAGAAATGGAGGGAAGACATTAAAAGGAAAAATAATCAGCATGGGGATGATACAAAAAATGCAGAAAGTATGCACGCAGAGGAATGTCTTGCATGAAGTCATGGTCGAATCGTGGATACCTTTGAAGTCCTTAAGCGTGCAGAGTCTGGAGTGGTAGCTGTGTGTGATGAGCTTTGAAGTCCTTAATCATGCAGAGTCTGGAGTGGTGACTGGTTGTGATGAGCTTTGAAGTCCTTAAGCGTGCAGAGTCTGTAGAGTCTGGAGTGCCAAATGCTGCAGAACTCATTGGACGGCACTTCACAGTACATATGGACAATGACCCAAAGCATACTGCAAAAGCAACCAAAGAGTTTTTGAAGGGACAGAAGTGGAATGTTATGCAATGGCCAAGTCAATCACCTGACCTGAATCCCATTGAGAATGCATTTCACTTGCTGAAGACAAAACTGAAGGGAAAATGCCCCAAGAACAACCAGGAACTGAAGACAGCTGCAGTAGAGGCCTGGCAGAGCATCACCAGGGATGAAACCCAGAGTCTGGTGATGTCTATGCGTTCCAGACTTCAGGCTGTGATTGACTGCAAAGGATTTGCAACCAAGTATTAAGACGGGAAAGTTTGATTTATGATTATTATTCTGTCCCATTACCTTTGGTCCCTTAACAAGTGGGAGGCACATCTGCAAACTGCTGTAAGTCCTACACCGTTCACCTGAGTTGGATGTACATACCCTCAAATTAAAGCTGACAGTCTGCAGTTAAAGCACATTGTATTTGTTTCATTCCATCTCCATTGTGGTGGTGTATAGAGCCAAAGATGTTAGAATTGTGTCGACGTCCCAATATTTCTGGACCTGACTGTAACTCATTCTGCCGCATTGCGCTACAATGTAACTACATGATATCTTACCAGAAAAAAGAGAGATGGGGGACCCACAACAGGAACCCTCAAATTTAGACAATCACCTGACTCTCATCCAAATGAGTGAGAGCAGCACAACCTCTTACTCAGGATTAAACCTGACCTAAAGAGCTGATGTATCAACTTTGATTTTAAGCCGTGATTTGTTGTGTGTGTAGCATTTGCAGGGTGAGGACAGAAATCTTGAGCATGAGCTCGACTAGCTAAGGGTCAGTGTTGGCGTGCTGATTGTGAAGGTGTTTTATGGTTTGCTTTTTGATGCTAATCCCTTTGTGCAATTATGGTGCCTAATACATTGATTGCAATCCTCTTTCCACACCCCTTTATGCACAGCCATTATACACTGGCGTCAATTCCAGTACACCCTGCTTTGTCTGCTGTCATATTTATGTTTTTTAATTGATTTTTCCTTGCATCTGAGAGTGTCTATATTCGTTCTAATAAAGATTAATTTTTCTGTAGCCACTCCTCCAGTGCCATTTGCCGGTTCTCTTTTGAGCTGCCAAGTGGTTTATTGAGATATATAAATGTAACTACATGACCCACCATTGTGACATGTTAAAAGAGCTAAACTGGCCGTCGCTGGAGTCTAAACGCACTCTTCACCGTTCCAACCTGGTGTTTAACATCCCTGGCGGTCAAATGTTTTCCAAATTTTGTGTCTAAAAGCGTTTAAATTTTTTTGGAAAGGAAATTTGTTTTTTTTATATAGTAAGCCTGTATTCCGTAGGTATAACTTACTGAAATCCGTGCAAGCAAGCGTCAAGTAAATACACGGAGTCAGATAAAGTTTGAAACTTTATTATCCCAAAAATAATTATCCAAAATAATGCAAATAAATTATATTCAATAATAAAATCAAACCAAAACCACTGAAATCTTTCAGAAAACAAGGGTGCAATATTAGTCTCTGCATATTGCCTCAGTGTAAACATCCTTGGTATGATATATTATTTCAATTACGTACACTCTTATTTATACAGCAACATTTATAATGCTTACAGTATCAATAATTATAATTTCATATAAGTGATCTTCATGCGTATGGTCTGTTTCTGATCTGTTAGTGCTCATGAGAACTGCATGTTAGGAACATTACAGTGAAATATTTTTTTTCACATTTTGCTGCCTGGTCCAGCCCCCTGCATCTCGTGACTCGTAGGGAGCCTTACCAGGAAGCAAGACGCCGCGATCACACTGCGGGGGACAGCGAGGGAGTGCAGGATGCGGTAAGTATACAGCCCGAGTGTGGCTCGGGGTTACCGTTCGCGGTAGCGAAATTTAACCCCGAGTCACACTCGGGAATACCTCCAGGGAGGTTAAGAGCTTTTCTGGGAAGTTGCCACCCTACCTGAATAGGCTGCTTCCCCTAGCAGTTCCCTCATCCTATAACCTCCGATCCAGGACCTGCACCTTACTTGCAATACCACAATACAAAAAGAAAGTGTCTCGATCCTCATTTTCCTACAGAGCACCGCAGTTATGGAATAACCTCCCAGACGCCATCAAATCTTACCCCAGTCTTAAGTCACTCAAGAGCTCCCTATTAACATACCTTAATACGAAAGCACCTGTAAAGAGCTCTGCGACCATTCACCGTGGCCTTACAACAACGGAGCAGACGTGGTCCTGATGACGTGGTCCTGATTCAGGAAACTAATTTCCTGGAATGGCACGCACACACATTTAAAGATAAACGTTTCTCCTCAGGCTATTTTAGCAATACGCATGCTGGGAAGGTCGGTGGCACTGCAATTTTGCTTTCTAGCTCATTGCCTTTCCTATTTCAGGATGTGCTGACAGATCCCGCCGAGCGCTTTGTCTTTCTTAAAGGCTCATTTTCTGGGATTGTGTATACTTTTGCTTCTGTCTATCTCCCCAATAAAAAGCAGCATGTTGCCTTGCGTTCCATTATGAGGCGCCTGGATGCGTTTCAGGTGGGGGTGTTGTTGATTGGTGGGGACTAGGGATGAGCTGTTCGGTTCGATCTGTTCGGAGGTCGAATCGAACATCAGCCATTCGACACATCGCGAACTTTGAACTTTTTGGGACGTTCGCCAAAAATTCGAAAAAAAAAATAATTTTGAAAAAAGTATAACAAAATGCTTAAAAAATAAAAAAAATCTAGAAATAAAGAGACTCTTTACTGCAGAATATTATAAGCAACGGTTTATTAGATATTGAGTTAAAACGGGAATATTTTTAACATTGAAGCCTATGGGATAAAACATTCTTGTTACTAAAACATCAGGCAGACACGGCCCTCTAATTAGGCACTGTAGAGGGCAGCCTGCAGGGGCCTCCCAAGGATCCCCTTGAGGAGCATGGTGCCGCCAGATTACAGAGCTGCGACTGTGAGGGCTAGCCGCCCGGGTGCATGTGGCAGAGACAGGCGGCACATGGAGGGAGCCACTGCACCTGCGGCCACAGCAGACCCTACACAACCAGGATCCAGGGAGCCCCCACTGACCACCAGGCTAAGGTAAGGCGACACATTTCTAAAAAAAATTAAATCCGAGGACATTTTTAAATGTCCCCGGGAACATAAAATAAAACCTTTTTTTTTTCTTTCTCTACCTGGCTGAATGTATTTCATTATATATATTAGATACATTCAGCCAGGTAGAGGGGGGGTGGCATGTGGGCTGTGCGGGGTCTCAGGCAGTGGTTTGGTTTTTTTGTGTGTATATTTTTAGCAAATTTATAGGGGAAGGTAAAGGCAGGTATGTATATATATATATATCTATATTCTTATAACTATATATATCCAGAATTGTATGACACACACATTTTGGCAGCTAATTACCCCCCCCCCATTTGGCTGATCCCTCCAGAAGAAATGTTGAACCCGATCGAGCAGAGAATAATATATATATTCTCTGCTCTGTTGGGTTCAACATTTCTTCTGGAGGGATCAGCCAAATGGGGAAGGTAAAGGCAGTGAAGGTAAAGGCAGTGATTGGAAGTGTGATCGCATTTAGTTGAGATTGTCCACATGCCACCCTCCCATGTGCGTATGTGTATATATGGTCTGAGGTCTGTGGGTGGGTGTATATATATATATATCTGCGTGTTGATATGTATATATAGGTCTGCGTGTTGATATATAGGTATATGTCTGTGTGTAGTATCAATGCATCCCTACTCTATACACGGCGCTCCGTGTCCCTATAATATATATGATATGGGGTTACCTTTTTTTTATATTTTTATACTATTCCTATTAAATTAACAGTAATTTTTGATGTATTTTATTCAGTAGAAACTTTTTTTTGCCTACATAACTTGTGCTTTGTGAAAATAAAACGGTTTTGTGTGTACATTTTAATTTAGTTAGTGGATTCCTGTCCAGTGCGGTGAGAAGCAAACGTAATGTAGTGTAGACACGCTGCGAGGCGGAGCGGAGTGAAGTCAAGCCTGCAAAATGTTTGCTTCTCTTCGCTACGCTGTGCGTCGCTACACGCTCAGTGTGTCTCAGCCTTTATTCCCGCATCGCTAGCTTACCGAATCAGTTTGTATACTTGTTACTGACCCTGCTTGTTCTCATCATCCGATCTGTTGCCGACTTTGCCTGCCATTTGACTATTCTCTCTGTATATTCCCTGCCTGTTCTGTTTGCTTCCTGTTGCTACTGGTGTGCGCCAATTCTCACCATATACAGTAGCGCAGTACAAGTGCCTAAACATTGCTGACACGGTTTTGTTATAGCTGCTGATGTAACTGAATAGATCGGGGATCTCTTCTGCATTACCAAAATCTCCACCACTGCACTCTTCCACAATATCACAGAGGGGTTACTTATGGTGTGAAGGCACTTGCTGCCACCAAAGGCACAATATTTGGGTGCACTGCCACTGACGCCTATACCAGATTCATATAATTCTAATATTAGGGTCCAACCCTGCACTCTTCCACAATACCACAGAGGGGTTACGGTGTGACGGCACTGTTGCCGACACTAAAGGCCCAATTTTAAAGCACCTATTGTTACTTTCATCCAAAGCCTGCATAAGTTTCACCAAAATTTAGCCAAAAAATCACTAAACTTGTTTTAAAACTTTTTGTCCTTGTTTCCTGTCCCCCAGGGCACTACCCGGACCCCCATAAACCTTTTATGGCAAATATCTTACATATATGCCCTCTTGGAGGGCACTCTAAAAATTTAACTTTCAAGTCCCATTGACTTGCATTGAGTTTGGTTCGTGTTCGAGTGCCTGGTGTTGGTATCCTTTAGCTCGCTGGTTCATTGCCCAAGGGAGGCTCATTGGCATCTGAAGGAGTCTCTCCTGGACAATCCACAGGTGCTCACGGGGTTGCAGTTGGTGCTATCTGAATTTTTTCAGTCCAACCTGGACGGACAGGTGGCACTGCCCACCATCTGGGAGGCCCATAATTTGGTGGTCCGGTGGATCCTTATCCAACAGGGAGCTCGCTTGAAGCGGCAGCGGGCTGCGGAGATGGAGTCCTTGATGGCGCGAGTTAAGTTGGTAGAACAAACACATAAGCGCTCACTTTCCAATGACTCGTATAATGGACTCTTACAACTGCGCTCTCAACTACCGACACTTCTGGGTGTCCGGGCATAGACGACGTTTCGAGCAGTTGGTCGCCTCTTTTATGGACATGGTAATAAAAGTGGCAACTTGCTGGCGAGAGTTTTGCGCAAGCAAAGAGCTGCTATTTATATACCGCGCATCTGCCGACCTTCGGGTACAATGGTCTCCCACCCTAGAGACTTGCTGGTGACGTTCCGTGATCATTTTGCTGATTTATATGGTGCTGTCCATGCAGAGCGAAACATGTCCTTGCACCGGCACATTGATGAGTATCTTCAGGCCCACACCCCTAACAGAGTTTCTATGTCGTCACGCACATTGTTAGATCTACCCCTGACCTTCGTGAGCGTTAGCCAAAGTATTTTACACATATTACAATCCAAATGCTAACGGGTTAAGTAACCCATTTGCATTTGGAATATCCTCTCTATGATCTTCTCTGCATGAGGTTACTGTACTTTGCGCTCCCTACACTTAACATGGGGAGCGCAAAGTGTTAATCAGCGTTAGGATTACAAAGTCCTAACACTGATTAATGTCCGGCCGCGGTTAACAAAACGTTAACCAGAGCCAGAACTTGGTGTTAACGGATTCCGCTTTTGCAGAATCCGTTAGCACCAGCCAAAAAAATAATAAAAAGAATCGTATACTCACCTCCTGTCCCGCGGCGCGGACCGCGGCTCTGTACACCTCCTCAGTCCGGCGGGAGCAGGGAAAGACTGAGGGAAAAAGTCCCCCCAGTCTCCCCCTGCGTATCACTATGCTGACCGGCCAGATATCGCGAGGTGAGATCCAGCAGGTCATGTTACCGCCGGCGTCTGGCTCAATGGTGTCCTATGGACTCCATTGAGAGGATGCGAGTGGCTGCGTTTAGCGCTGCTGCGTTCATCCCAGGCTTTGCACGTGGTAACAATGCAGGCATCTTTTTTAATGCCTGCATTGTAATCTAGCGGTAAAACAGGCACGCTAGGGGGAAAACTGCAGGTGCAGTTTTTCCTCCCTAACGCCCCCGTTTTACCGCTAGGAATGTAATTTGGCCCCAGGTATTTCTAAACTCAGGACAAAATTTAGAAACTATTTAGCTGTGGTCTTTTTTGGTGGTTGTAGAGTTGGGGTCAAAGTTTGAAAAAGTGTGTTTTTTTTTCATTTTATTCATTATCAGGATTATCCAAAGAGATTCGAAAAGTCAACGCACGTTCGGTGACTTTCGTTCTCTTCAATTCGGTTCGTGTTGCCGATCCCATTTCGGTGACCCTGCGGTGTTCTCAGCAAACACCACATGGTCCCCGAATTGCAGGGAAAAGCTACTGCAAACCTGACGAAAACTAACCGCAAAACCTGCTGAATGCACGCCGAAAACCTTCAAAAACATCTGGATTAACCCGTCGAAGACGCCGGAAAAACCCGAGCAGGAGCCGATCGCAAGCAGGGAAGCCGCCGGAAAAAGCCGAGAAAAAGCCCACACCGCAGACAGAGGGAGGTGAATAAATTAGTAAAACAGTTTGTATGAATGTGAAAGTAAAAAGCTGTTTGCAAAGAAACTACTGAGCGAAAATGTCTGAAATTTACATATGAGGTTCAGGGAATGATAATAAAAAGGGCTGTTACAGAAAAAATAAGTAAACTTAAAAAAAAAAATCAAAAAAAATCGGACTTTAAAAAAAAAAAGAAAAAATTCAGAAAAATGCTTAAAGTATCCTAAAAAATCTATAAATAAAGAGACTCTTTACTGCATAATTTTATAATGAACGGTTTATTAGATATTGAATTAAATCGGGAATATTTTCAACATTGAAGCCTATGGGATTCCCCTGAATTAACTTGCCGAATTAAACCACCGAATGGCAGGGCATTTCGGGAACCTTTCACTGCTGGTTTTCGTTCTCTGAATAGCCGAAGCAGTGCATTTTCATGGGGATTTCACTGCCCTCGAACAGGCACCGAACAGGCACCGTATGTGCAGACAATTCGCCAGCATTTGGCGAATTGCCTGCTCTCTGGATAGCCGAATGGCCAGGAAAGGTAACCGAATGCTGATTTTCAGCGTTCGGTTACCTTTCTCAAGCAATTCAGATCTCTTTGGATAACCCTGCATATTTCATAATTTTTTATAGTAAATTATATGATATGATGAAAATAAAAGGTATCTCTAGAAAGTCCATTTAATGGTGAGAAAAAAGTTATAATATGTGTGGGTACAGTAAACGAATAAGAGGAAAATTAGAGCTAAACACAAACAGCACAGAAATGTAAACACAGCAGTGGGTACTTTCAGACAGATAATGGTAAAACCGCCTGATCACTATTGGGTTAATAAACACCAGTAGCCCAGGTCTGTACATGCCCATGCTGTATCATTTTCAATGTGTTTCACACATGATATGGAATGTTTTGGATCAAGAGTCAGTCCCTTTCTTCTCCAGACATTTCTCTTCCCATCATTCAAGTAAGTTTGATTTTACCTTCATCTGTCCAAAAAATGTCTTTCGGAATTAGACAGGCTTGTTCATTTGTTTTATATTATTTCTGGCAAAGGATAATCATTCCACCTTGTTCTTTAGCCTTACCAGTGGTCTTTACTTAATTTACTCTCATCAAGCTTGCTTTGATTGTAAATTTTGGGCCCCATTCCACTCTTGACGATAAAAGTGAGCCAGTAAAGGGTAAACAAATCTATGCAAGATGATTTTCCTTACTGGCTCCTTCACTGCATGTTAACTTATTTTGATCTTGTTTCTGTTTTAGTGGCTGTACTCAGAATAATATGGAGCTGCTGACTGGCACCAGCAGCAGCATGGTTGCAGGTATGGGCAGTCACAGGTGTGGGCTTCTAGAGCCATAGGACTCCTTTGCAAGCTTGCACTAGCAAGTCCGCGCATTAAAAAGAGTGGAGAGATGCTAGGAACTATTTGTTACCAGTCTCCCACTGCTCACAGCAAAAGGAAACAGAGTAACAAACCACCCTACTCACTGTGGGATGAGAGATAAGTTTTGGATTTTTTGGCCACTTTGTTTTACAGTGTTAATTGTACAGTGTAAAAGCAAAATCCATTAACACCAGGTTCCTGAAGTCGGTATTGCGTTGAGACCTTGGAATAGCTCATTCTTTTCCATCTAGAAGCTAATAAATGGCTCATATCAATATACAGTAAGGAATGCAATTACTGAGAGACAAGCTCAGCTTGCAGCAAGGTTAGTATAGCAACTCCAGTTTTTGGATATCAGCTGGAACTGATCTGTATATTGGCTTCAGCAAATAGCTTAACGACAAGAGTAGAATAGGGCCCTATGACAACAGCATATTCTTGACCGGGCTAGATCTTGCAAAAGAGACCTCATATTGAGAGTTTCCAACAATAACAACCAAATGCAAATTCCACGAATCAACTCCAAACCTCTTACAGCTAATGAAATAATGTGGGGCAAATCCACAACTTGCCATCAAAAAGCTTTTCAGGCAATAATGGAATTACATTTTTCCCATTGTAAAGGGGGGCACTAGAGTTTAAAGTATACATTTTAGGCAAAAATGAATTCTAGAACTTCACTTTCAGCAATGCATGCCCAAAAATTTGTCAATATACAAAAAATAGAGTGGCACTCTCCCCAACAAGGGTCACCGGGAACAAAAAATAGAAAATAGTTAGTTGCCCACACAGTCTAGGATAGGCAACCTTCAGCAGCATCCTAAAAAAGGGAGAAAGGAATGGGCACTCCAACTCTTTCTCCTAAAGCAGGTTTATTGGATGTACGCTAAAAGGAATGTTTCAGCTCCTCGTAACCCTTTTTCAAGCTTCAATGTTAAATTTTTATGGATCTAAATGCATGTGTTCATTTGTAATTTGTATCTTCCATTTATATACCATCAAAACACATTTAATTTTTTTTGGAGATTGTTTCTTTTGTAATTATCATATTTAAGCCAACAACTTTGGAACACTGAAAAACATCTGACATTTAAATTAAGTACTATTTGGCATTACCACACCTATAAAATGTATAAAGAAAATCTCAAACCGTAATGTAACTTAATATATCACTTGGAGAACTCCCCGTTATAGCAGGAGGTGGTCAGGTCACACAAAACCTTAATTAAGTATATACATGCTGATAACTGTATCTTGGCATCTGCACATACAAGATGTTTCAGACACCAGCTAGCACAACCACTGCTGCCTTCACATCTGGCTATGCAGAATACCTCAATGGCATATATTCTGCAGTCCAAAGTGGACAATAACTCATGGTCAACAGTTCTTAAATCATCACAATGATCAAGTCATTAACAGCTGAGATAACAATGGGGCTCGTAGCACAACTGGGCAGGAGAACCCGTGAATAAATCTTTTAAAACATCACAAATTAATTTGCTGTGTCCTTATGTAGATTTTGAACCCAGCATGCAAAGTATCTGTGGTATTGCAAAGTACTAATTAGGTATATCCAAAGCTAACGTGTGCTAGTCATATCACGCAGTGAAAGGAGTTGGCTTGATTTGATGTCACTGACATGAATGAAAAGAATGGTTATAAAATGTGACAAGTAATCCTTCACTTAACAGGCATCTGGTGTATTATGAACATATTGCCAAACACTACACCAATAAAGAACCCTGACAGCTTTACAGCTGGAAAAATGCCCGAAGTCAGCAGGTTCATTAAACTACTGCTATTTTGCTCTGCAAATGAAAAATTGTGGTGCTTAGTTAATGCAAATGGATGAAGTTTTGCTTTAATGAAATGTATACAATGAAGCAATGATATTTTTCAGAAAAAGACCACGTTGCTCTTTGCATACAATACCAATTTGCACCTAGTCTTGCATACAACTACACATCTGTAGCGTTATCAGCTGTCCGGTGGCTCGGTGGCTGCATTTGGCAGCCCTCCGGTGGGTTTGTGTTAGATGTTCGGCGGGTTTGCGACAGATGTTCGGCAGGTTGGCAGCGGTGGGCGACAGGTTTGCTGCGAATATATACAGCCTGCAGGAAAGCATTTCCACTATGTAATTTTGTCTCGGGAATTATCTGTAGAATGTGTTTGATGCTTTAGAAACATAGAAACATAGAAACATAGAAAGATGTCGGCAGATAAGAACCTTTCGGCCCATCTAGTCTGCCCAATTACATGGATACTTTACCTGGATTTATCTTTTGTTTAGGATAGCCTTATGCCTATCCCATGCTTGCTTAAATTCAATTACTGTTTTGGCCTCTACCACTTCCACTGGAAGACTGTTCCATGTATCCACCACCCTCTCAGTAAAATAATGCTTCCTGATGTTACTTTTAAACCTTTGCCCCTCTAATCTAAGACTATGTCCTCTTGTTTTGCTATTTTGTTTCCTTTTAAATATACTCCCTTCCTCTACCTTGTGGATTCCCTTTACGTATTTAAATGTTTCTATCATATCTCCTCTGTCTCGTCTTTTTTCCAAGCTGTACATGTTAAGATCATTAAGCCTTTCCTGGTAACTTTTCTCCTTCAAGCCGTACACCATTTTAGTAGCCCTTCTCTGAACTCTCTCTAAGATGTCTATATCCTTCTGGAGATACGGTCTCCAGTACTGCACACAGTACTCCAAGTGAGGTCTCACCAGTGCTCTGTACAGTGGCATGAGCACTTCCCTTTTCCTTGATATGTTTGCCCCCCCTTTCTTCTTTTTGTACCCTATTTGCCACTGCAAAATAAAGTCTATAAAAAAAATCTGTTTCAGGTTCTCTCTTTCTTAGAGGGAAGCAGGCCATGTATCAGAGGAGGGACTAAAAGAGTTAAATTGCCTAACCCTTTTTAGATGGGCAAACAGAAGTTGGCAGGAATTCCAAGTAGGCAAAGGTAAATTAAAAATGCACACTCTAAATGCACACCCCTGTGCAAAGCTGAACCTGGATGGCAGGGGTATGAGCCCAGGATGCAGTGTCCTGCACTGATAAGCAGGTGGGAAGGGGTATGGAGGATGATAGGGAAATAAACTGACCAGATGATTCTCAGAAGGATGATGGTGGAGTTGCAGGAAACATAAATAATAAACAGGAACAGATTGGTACAGCAGAGCAGCGAGTTAGTAGCACCTCACTCTCTCAGCACAAGAGCTGTAATGAACCAGCAATGTTAATTGTGGGGCAGAGCCCTTTATTTTGTGAGTCACGTGTGTTGGTTGTGAGTTAACTGTTGCATTGCTGGATGCTGATAGTGAATGCTGGTTACAGGGCAGGAACAGTACATGGAAGTGTACCACCAGGGGGGTTCCAGAATGGCTACAGCCAGGGATCCTGACAGTACCGGAGTATGGCAAGGCTTGCCAACTTTGGTAGCCTGGCGAGGCCTAGCAGGGGCAGAGACTGGGCGAGACTTGGCTGTGGCCTGGCGAAGCTTGACAGCAGCTTGGCGAGATTTGGCGGGATTAGAGACTGGGCAAGTCTTGGCTGTGACCTGGCGAGGCTTAGAAACATAGAAACATAGAAAAATGTCGGCAGATAAGAACCTTTCGGCCCATCTAGTCTGCCCAATTACATGGATACTTTACCTGGATTTATCTTTTGTTTAGGATAGCCTTATGCCTATCCCATGCCTGCTTAAATTCAATTACTGTTTTGGCCCCTACCACTTCTACTGGAAGGCTGTTCCATGTATCCACCACCCTCTCAGTAAAATAATGCTTCCTGATGTTACTTTTAAACCTTTGCCCCTCTAATCTAAGACTATGTCCTCTTGTTTTGCTACTTTGTTTCCTTTTAAATATACTCCCTTCCTCTACGGCTAGGGACAGATGAGCGCATTTTCTGCGGCCACCGTCAAAATGTACGTCGATGCGTGCGCACGCATTTTTTCACGGAATACGTTTAAGTGGTCAGACGACCACAGTCGCACAGTCGCAGGTACTCACCAACGCAATTCTAGGGAAATCCGGCTGTTTGAACGTTATGTAGGCCGCACACTAGCAGCGTCTGACGTCTCCTAATCACGCACACACGCTGCCATGCGGCCGCAGCGCACTCTGTACGTCTGTAGCAGCGGTTTCACGTTCTGAGAAAAATGCGTTCATTTGCCGGTTGCGTGGTGTCGGCGCACTTTTGTACGCACGTACTGCGTATATTGGCCGTCATTGGCCGTTATGTGCTGCTACTGCCGCCGTGATTTAGTGCGCCTGCACGCGCGTTCCGACTGCCCCACTCTGACCCTAGCCTACCTTGTGGATTCCCTTTACGTATTTAAATGTTTCTATCATATCTCCTCTGTCTCGTCTTTTTTCCAAGCTGTACATGTTAAGATCATTAAGCCTTTCCTGGTAACTTTTCTCCTTCAAGCCGTACACCATTTTAGTAGCCCTTCTCTGAACTCTCTCTAAGATGTCTATATCCTTCTGGAGATACGGTCTCCAGTACTGCACACAGTACTCCAAGTGAGGTCTCACCAGTGCTCTGTACAGTGGCATGAGCACTTCCCTTTTCCTTGATATGTTTGCCCCCCCCCTTTCTTCTTTTTGTACCCTATTAAATACTGCAAAATAAAGTCTATAAAAAAAATCTGTTTCAGGTTCTCTCTTTCTTAGAGGGAAGCAGGCCATGTATCAGAGGAGGGACTAAAAGAGTTAAATTGCCTAACCCTTTTTAGATGGGCAAACAGAAGTTGGCAGGAATTCCAAGTAGGCAAAGGTAAATTAAAAATGCACACTCTAAATGCACACCCCTGTGCAAAGCTGAACCCACCTCAAAGAGATATGCCAACCAGAAAGAGTTATGCTATGTACCTACTATTTTGATAGCGAGCAAGTAGTCTTGTCATTTTAAGGACAAGCGGAGGGATTAAGGAGGCGTAGCAAAGAGTTAATACCTCAGCCTTAGAAATAAATTGTGTTTTCATCATAAATTTAACAGGAACATAATCTGCCTATTCCTTAGGTACAGAACTTTCAGATAAGCTATGCCCAAGAACGACTTGTGTCTAGATCATACTTTGCGTATGAACTTTCCAAGGGTCTTACTACGTAACGACTCCTCCCTTTTTCTCTTACGTTTCAATAAAAGATGTGTGCAAGCTCTAAGCGGCACACAGATGTGATACCTAAATGTCACGTGTCTGTGTGTCATTTCCGACATCGGAAGGCCAGTCAGCGGGAAGCCAGCCGGACAGAGTCACCGGGCCGAGGAAACGGTTAATGCATAGAGGTTCCTCTGTTTAGTGTCAATTTCCTATGCTGACAATAGAGGTTCCCCTGTAACGGTTGATTACCTATTGTGTTCCAGTTCAGCTGGAGATTTTTATCTAACAATGTGAAAAACATATGTATAGGAAACCCGTAACATGGGTTTGGGATATGCGATAATTAGGGAGAGATGAAGTGAAGGTGTGTAATACATGCTATTTAAAGGATGGTAAAAATGGGACATATTTGAGAGAAACATAAACCGATGCCAGGAGACAGAGAACGATTAAGGGATAAAAAGGGATGGAGGGGAAAATCAGAACTGGAAGTAATAGGAAGCACAAATGAAAAAATACAATCTGACTATAATTCTCACAAACACAGCAAACAAATCCCCACACAGACACAATGCATAAATACCCTCTGTACCCACACATAAATAACACACAAATACATGAGCATTCATTCATTAGTTCCCAACGCTCCCTCTGTAAATTGAAAGTTGTTCAGTATTTTGAGAACAGCTGGCAACCACCAATCTAAACATTAACGCAGACACTTTTTCCCAGTTGGTTTATTCTTGAAAAATTTCACCTTCTGACTGCAGATGCTTATAAAGCAGCAGGGTGATTGTGATGTAAGTTGCTCATTGTGGCATCAGCAGCTGCCTCTGCATGTGATACCCATAGCTACAGAGCTCAAAGGGTGTATTCAGGAGCAGTTATATGATTACCTGCTATGATACTTTCTAAATAAATAAATATCTAGTTATTGTCCTGTTTATAAATAAATATCTAGTTAATGTTATAGTTTAAAAATAACTCACTAGAATAGTGTTGGAGACCGCAGACATCTACAGAACACTAGAGAAACTCTCTGCTATATCGCACCTGTGAGGTCAATGTGGGACAAATATTATTGTAAATAACATTACCATGTGTCAACTCTAAAGCAGTTTGTAGGTGTTAGGAAGGAGAGCTTTTATCTGTTTTATTTAACCAGTGTCACACAGGTAAAAATAAATAAATAAAACAATATGATGGAAAGTGTCAAAATTGAAACGCTGTTTGCAAAAAAAACTACAGAACGGAAATGTCTGGAATTTACATATAAGGTCCTATGAATGATAATACAAAGGTCTGTTACAGAAAAAAGAAAAAAACGTTTTAAAAAGAAAAACGAAAAAAAAGTTTACCGAAAAAATCCCAAAAAATTCCTAAAAGATCCTAAGAAAATCAATAAATAAAGATACTTTTTACTGCAGATTAAAATAATAAACAGTTTATTAGATATTGGAACGAAAGGGGTAAATCAGTGGAGACGCTAATTATTGATGGAATGATGGAATTATATAATGCGGCCAACCAAGGAAAGCACAAAACCGACAAAATGTGCAGAATGCAGAACGTACAAAAAGGGGAAGCCTAGTGGCGCAATAAATTTTTTGTAAATGCAATAGATAAATAGGTGGTAAATAATACTGCTTATGAGGACAAGCATATCATGTATCATAGCTGTATCACCTATTTATCTATTGCATTTACAAATATTTTATTGTGCCACTAGGATTCCCCTTTTTGTAGTTTATTAGATATTGAATAAAAACAGGAATATTTTTAACATTGAAGCCTATAGGGTTTGCCTAAATAAAGCTGCTGAATGAAACCCTGAACAGTAGGGCACTTCGGCAACTTTTCACTGTTGTTCGGTGTCCTCTGAATAGATTAATCATTGCCAGTGCTTTTTTTCTGGAAAAATAGGTACTCTCACGTCTGGGTAAAAACTGATTATTATGACAATTTTCATGTCCTAATTAACAATAGTTGCAGCTCACTTAAAAGGAAAACACTATAAAAGGGAACCATATTTTTTAATGCTGTGTTCCTTTAAATTAACTACAACTATTGTTATAACCCTATAGGGTTATCCACTAAGTGCCTCTGTTACAAGAAAAGTCTGTATTGTAGTGCAGTTAGCTGGTTTGTTGTTTGTTTTTTTTTGCAACGCTGGCACTGAGTGGATAATCCCCTAGCATTTGTCAGCTCCACAGCAATGAAACTCTCAGTAATGCACAGTGTGTATGAGCTGCACAGCAATGAAACTCACAGTAATACGCAGTGTGTATGATCTCCACAGCAATGAAACTCACAGTAATGTGCAGTGTGTATGAGCTCCACAGCAATAAAACTCTACTATCCACCAAGTACTGTTTGAATAATATTGGGGGACTCCAATGAGAGGGTGTTTGACCTTGAGAACACCCCCACATGGTGGTAACAGCAGGACTAGGTGAAAATACCTGTGTTGCCAGAGCTGATATTTATTTTTAAATGCTGTTTTGAAGTGTATTTGGAAGCAGCAGCAGTTTTTTTCTTTTCTCTGAGGCCTGCCTGTCACTGAGTCCCTGCAGAGCAATGCAGCCAGGACTTAAATTTCCACATTCTCACCTTCCAGGGTGCACCGCACACTGTCTGGAACTACTGGGTAGGCTGGGGGTAAGGCGACAGTGTAGACTTCTTTTGGCATGCCCTCTTCTTGACATCATCAGAGGGGGCCAGGCACCAGCAAGGAGGAAGGGACCAGGAGGAGAGAGAGTGCAGGCTTCCGTATCCAGCACCACAGGAGAATCTGCTCTCTGACCTGGCAGATACAATGCAGCTCGCTGGGCACCGGCTGCATCTTAGAAAAGGAGCAGCAGGGACACAGCACCAGGCAGATAGTTTAACAATTTGGATCCCTGTCAAGGCAAGTGACCAGGGATTCAAATAGTTTTTTTGCACCCCCTTCTGTTCTTGTGCTCCTAGGCGGCCACCAGTACCACCTTACAGTGCCAGCTCCACTGATCACACCGCTTTCCTGACAATCTGCAGCTCTGGCAGATGTGTGTAAATATGCTGCATCCCCCCTCCCGATGCTGTTAAAAGTTTCAGTGTCTGCAGAGAGATGGGGGATGCAGCATGCTTACACACATCTGCCAGAGCTGGGGCACTGAACAAACAGGGGAGATTTTATTTATCCAGCCCTCCTTTATCAGTCCCCACATACATTCCAAACAATCGGAAGTGTCCAGGAGCAACATGAGCTGCCAAGCGCTTCCAATTCTCTGCCTGCCACTGCAGGAGGAGGGAGGAGCATCATGCTCTCTCCTGTTAGTTCGGACTGATTGTGATGTGCCGGTACTGAATGGTGAGGTGCCGATACTGAGTACCGGCGAGTACCCCCTGAAAAAAAAGGCCTGAATTGCTTTTCTATTCGGAATCTCACTGCCTTCGAAAAGGCACCGTACTTGCTGGCAGTATACCAAAATTTGGTGAATTGCTTGCTCTCTGAATAGCCGAATGGCCCAAAATGTCACCAAACAGGGAAATTCCCTGTTCAGTGACAATTCGGGCCAGATCTGCTCTTTCTGAATGACCCCTATATTTTTTAGAATACAGAGAGAAATTGTGGAATAATCCTCAAACTCTTAGGACAAACTCTAATTGTGCCTTTAAATTTCAAATTCGAGGAAGACCATAATTTTTGAGATGGATTTTCAATTCTTACATCCACAAAAAAAGAAATGGAAAAACAGAACAGAACGTTCAGAGTGCTTGGCGCTATTTAGTTTATGTTAAAGATGGTAATCGTTTTTTGCTGCTCACCTAGTCAAGCGTACCCTTCACCTCACAAAATTTCCACAAAACATACAAACAAATGTATCTTATAGGGAACGCAATGAATATGTGCTGGTTGACAGATATATCCAAATGTATAACTTAGCTTATAGGTATCAGCAACCATGCTGATACCTATAAGCTAAGTTATACATTTGGATATATCAGTCAACCAGCATATATTCATTGCGCTCCCTATAAGATACATCCACAAAAATAAACTCGAGGTTAAATTACATGGTGTTAGTTTGCTATGTTTTCAGACCTAGAACTAAATGTTTCATATTTTACTTTTCAGTTTTATATGATCTCTTTCAATATGACTGGACTTCTCTCATCTCAACACACTGCAACCTTATCACCTAGCCTTTGCAAGATTCCTCCTGAGTTTTTAATCTATGTAATACGTTTTATCAAATGAAATAAGAGACAGGTGTGGTTGTAAGTAACTGAGTGCCTAAAATTTTCATAGCACAAAGAGTCTGACACAAGATCTAAACCTATTAATATAGTAAAATTAAAGTGATATCAAAATCTAACCGCAACACGTATATACAGGCTATTGCTGTATTGGATTAAAAATGCAATTTTAGATGACTTTCTACTTTAATTATATCATCCTAAAGAAATCACAGCAAAATCATTTCAACAAGAAATCAATATGTCTGTAACTAAAGACTAATAATGCTAAATGATAGTTTTAGTCACATTTGTAACACAATGAAAAAAAGGAGGTAATTAGCCTGGGGAACAGATTTATATAAATTTTCATGACCACTAATAAATCTTTGGAGCCAACTACACATATTGGGCTAAATTACAATCTTTGCGTAAAAAACGCTCGCGCAACGCGTGAATTTGTGCTCCAAGCCTTAAACGTTAACACACGTAAATCACCGCTGGAATTGCAATCCTCGCACACTTTTTCATTCGTCGAGCAATAACGCGGACGCGCAAAAATGCTCGCGCAGTAAAGTTGCGCACAGAAATCGGTGTACAGACTGTTATTTTCACACGATTCAGCCAATCAGAATTAAGAACCACAATTATCTCACGTTAAGTTTTTGCGCCTGTCAAAGTCAATCTGAGCATATATGCTGCAGCAATAATAAATGCACACACAACTTCTCCATTTTATTGGTTTGGTATGAGTAGAATGTGTAACTATACTTTGCTGCATTTTTTTTTTGGGCTGGTGTATTTGGGTTCGGTCAGTTTGTGCAGATTTGCCATTAACACCAGCTTTTAGGAGTTGCTAAAATTATGCGTGCAAAGGCTGTGCGTTAAATCATGCGCATAGATTGTAATACCATCCGCATGCCAGCGATCATTCGCGTTTGAGCTCACAATGTTAAGTATAGGACGCGCACAGTACATTATGCTCGCAAAGGGTTCGCACAGGGTCACGTCACCCACGTTAAACGATTACGCGCGTTTGTTGCGCTGACTATGTAATACGACGTTTGGCGCAAATGGTTTTACCCCTCGCGTTAATGGTTTTTTGCACCGGCGCAAACGGCGTGTGTCCTAGCGCTTTGACAGAGAGGCTTGCTGCACAGACGCAGCACGGCCGCTGTTGCGAACGCAATTCGTGTGTGCTGGCCCCGTCACAGCGTCTCAATGCTGCGACGAAGCCAGAAGGCACGTCTGTATGGGAGCACATAGTGCCCTCGTCTGATGCCAGCCAAAAAGTGCAGGGAATGAGAGAGCATCGAAATGTTGGTGAATAATCCCTGTAATAATTCAGCGTACGGTGACATTTCAGGACCATTCGGCTATTCAGAGAGGAGGCAGTTCGCCAAATTTTGGCGAATTGCCTGCACATATGGTACTGTTCGATGGCAGTGAAATCCCCCATAGAGAAGCAATGGTTAATCTAATCAGAGAACACCGAACAGCAGTGAAAAGTAGCTGAAATGCCCTGCTGTTCGGTGTTTTCATTTGGCAAGTTTATTCAGGCGATTCCCATAGGCTTCAATGTTAAAAATATTCATTCATTCCATCAATAATTAGCACCTCCACTGATTTACCCTTTTCGTTCCAATATCTAATAAACCATTTATTATTTTAATCTACAGTAAAAAGTTTCTTTATTTACAGATTTTTTTAGGATCCTTTAGGCATTTTTCGGGATTTTTTCAGCAAATTTTTTATTTCCTTTTTTTTAATCGTTTTTTTATTTTTTCTGTAATAGACCTTTTTATTATCATTCATAGTTTCTTATATGTAAATTCCAGGCATTTTGGAATTTTCGTTCAGTAGTTTTTATGCAAACAGCATTTCAATTTTGAAACTTTCATGCATGCTGTTTTGTTGTTTTGTTTTTTACCCCATTTGTCAGCCTTTTCCAGCGGCTGGTCTGCGCTTTGATCGGCGGCTCTTTCCGGCATGTTCAGCGTGTTTCTTCTGGCTGTTCGGCAGGTTTTCGGTGGGTTTTTGGCAGGATTGCGGTGGGATTGTGTGTTTGCAGCGGGTTTTCCCTGCACTTCGTGGACCTGCGGTGAATGCTGAATTCATCGCAGGGTGAGAAACTTTGATTCCCCGAAGTGCAGGGGACTGCTGGGAACGAGAGAGCACGGAAATGTCAATGACATTTCGGTGTTCTCTGAATAACAACATACAGTAGGGGTTATTCAGAGAGGTCCAAAATGTAACCAAAATGAAACCGGACACTGAAATGCAGCGTATGGTGAATTTTCGGTGCCATTCGGCTATTCGGAGAGCAGGGAGTTCGCCAAATTTTAGCAAATTGCCTGCACGTACGGTGCTGTTCGACAGCAGGGAAATCTCCCATAGCGAAGCAAGGAATCGTCTATTCAGAGAACACCGAACAGCAGTGAAAAATTGCCGAAATGCCCTCCTCTTCGGTGGTTTCATTCAGAAGGTTTATTTAGACAAATCCCATAGGCTACAATATTAAAAATATTCCCATTTTAATGCAGTATCTAATAAACGGTGTATTATTTTATTCTGCAGTAAAAAGTTTCTTTATTTATAGATTTTTTAGGATCTTTTAGTTATTTTTCAGAACTTTTTTGGCAATTTTTTTTCCGTTTTTCTTTTAAATCGTTTTTTCTTTTTTCTTTAACAGACCACTTTTTAGTATCATTCATCGGACCTCATATGTAAATTCAAGGCATTTTCATTCAGTAGTTTTTTTGCAAACAGCGTTTCAATTTTGACACTTTCTAGCATACTTTTTTTTCTTACCCCGTTTGTCTGCTTGTCAGCATTTTCCGGCGGCTGGTCTGCGCTGTGATCGGCAGCTCAGCAGCTTTTCCCGGAGTGTTCGGTGTGGTTTTTGCGGGTTTTCAGTGAGTGTTCGGTGAATGTTCAGCGAGTGTTCGTCGGGTTTGTGGCGACTTTTCCCTGCTCTCCGGGGACCCTGGGGTGCATGCGGAATACACCTTAGGGTGGGGAACTTTGATTCCCCAAAGTGCAGGGAAGCGCGGGGAATGATAAGGCACCGAAATGTTGGCGACATCTTGGTTGTCTCTGAATAACCCTGCTAATGTTTCTCAACATTTTGGAGATACACACAATTGTCATCCCACAGGAAGTGATTTCTTCGGAGTAGAGAAAGTTCAACGTAACTGGAGAGGGGAAGATTTAAATGGAAGATTAATTAAAACTGAGATGGATATATACCCTTGATACGTTATCTCCAAGGGGCCTTTATATTCATGGGCGTCCACAGGATGGGGCAAGGAGGGGCACTTGCCCACCCCTGGAACCAGGGCTGCCTGTCTGCTCTGCCCAGACAGCTGTGTGTGCAGCCTGCTCGAGTGTTTGTACTCACAGAAGGCTTCACCAGGAGTTCCGGTCTGTGTGGATCTTGTGATATCACCTCCTCACTCCGCCTCCAATCCACTACGTGCTCCCCCTCACTTTAGATGCTGGGAGAGGCTGCATGGGCTGAGATGCAGAGAGGCTGCCTGAGCTGAGATGCAGAGAGCCTGCCTGGGCTGAGATGCAGAGAGGCTGCCTGGGCTGAGTTGCAGGGGCTGCTGCTATGGCCACTGGAATGCTGGACACAGCAAAAAAAAAGTTGATGATTGTCAAATCTTTATTAAGCTTGATGCCCCCTGGTCTGAGGTCTAGTTTGTCTGCTTGGGGAGGAGGAACACAATGATTAAAAGTAATCTGGTGGGGATAAGGGCCCTGGTACAGAGCTTAAAATCTATAGAGGAGAGGGGACCCTGCTCCAGAGCTTACAATCTAACATGAGAGGGGACCCTGCTTCAGAACATACAATCTAGAAGAAGAGGGGACCCTGCACCAGAGCTTACAATCTAAGAGGAGAGGGGACCCTGCTCCAGAGCTTACAATCTAAGC
The DNA here is from genome assembly GCA_009667805.1 of Leptobrachium leishanense. Classification (NCBI taxonomy): domain Eukaryota; kingdom Metazoa; phylum Chordata; class Amphibia; order Anura; family Megophryidae; genus Leptobrachium; species Leptobrachium leishanense. The sequence continues at coordinate 177,766,338 of CM019067.1, read as the reverse complement.
AGACAGGGGACCCTGCTCCAGAGCTTACAATGTAAGCAGAGAGGGGACCCTTTTGTGGTATTGTGGAAAAGTGCAGGGTTGGACCCTGCGGTCCAAAAAATTAAAATGATATAAATCTGGTAATGTAGGCGTCAGTGTCAGTGCAGCCAAATATTGTGCCTTTGGTGGCAGCACGTGCCTTCACACCGTAACCCTTTTGTGGTATTGTGGAAGAGTGCAGTGGTGGATGTTTTGTGAATGCAGAAGAGATCCCTGATCTATTCCGTTACGTCAGCATCAGGGGATTGATAGCTGCTAATCCAGGACTGATTCATTTTTATAAATGTCAGCCGGTCTACAGAGTCGGTGGACAGACGCACTATTTTGTCTGTGACAAAATCTCCAGCAGCACTGAACGTCCTTTCAGAAAGCACGCTGGATGAAGGGCAACCTAGTAGCTGCATAGCATATTGGCTACGTTCTGGCCAGTGATCCAATCTCAACACCCAGTAAGCCAGTGGATCATCTGCTGGAAAGGTATCCAGGTCTGCCCTTGCCCCTAGGTAGTCCTGCACCATATGGTGAAGACGCTGGCAATGGGTGCCTACATTTGACGTCCCTGGGCGTCGTGGACTAAAAAAAAATTAAAAAGGCATCAGTCGAGCGGCCCCGGCCTTCACCGCTCTTCCTCTGATCATCTGTAGCCTCAGAAGCACCTGTGTCATCACTTGGTAACCTACCAGTGCCTGGAAAGGTGTTACACAAGTGTCGCTTTAGAGCGTACTCAAGTTGTTTCATCCTGTGCTCCCTCTGTGTGAGCAGGATGAGCTCTGCAACTTTACCCTTGTATCGTGGATCAAGAAGGGTTGCCAACAAGTAATGATCCCTCTCCTTGATAGCACAGATCCTGGGGTCCTTTACCAGGCTTTGCAGGATAAGGGAGCCCATGCAGCGTAGGTTGGAGGTGGCATTAGCTTCCGAGTCTTCCTGGTAAATGAGGAGGATGACCCCATTGTGCACTTCTTCCTCCTAGCCACGTACTAGTCCTTGGGTTTCTGGGCACACAAAACCCTCCCTTGAGGAATCCCCACCTTCAATGTCCCCACTGCTTAAATATTCCTCCTCCTCCTCATCCTCCTCCTGTCTGATCTAAGGAGGACCCGCTGGAATGCTGTCTGCGAAAAGACTGGGGCCTTGAGAGCTAGGGAAGTCCTCCTCTTCCTCCTGCTGCTCTGCCTCTAGTGCCACATCTATAATTCCAGCGCTCCAGCAGGAACACTAAAGGAATTGTGTCACTGATGCATGCACTATCCCTGCTCACCGTCCGCGTTGCCTCCTCAAATGGTGACAGTACAGTACATGCATCCTTGATCATCAGCCACTGCGGGGGAAAAAAACAAGTTGACCTGAACCTGTCCTTGTGCCATACTCACACAGGTACTCGTTGATGGCCCTCTGCTGCTTGTGCAGACGCTGCAGCATTGCTAATGTCGAGTTCCACTTGGTGGGCATGTCACAGATCAGACGGTTTGTGGGAAGGTGGAATTCTCTTTGAATTTCTGCCAGGCGAGCACATGCTGGGAATGACCATCTGAAGTGGCTGCAGAGTTTTCTGGCCTGGCTGAGAAGCTCTGCCAGCCCTGGGTACCTGGTTAGGAAATGCTGTACCACCAGATTAAGGACGTGTGCCAGGCATGGTACATGCGTCAATTTACCCTGGCGTAGGGCGGAGAGAAGTTTGCTGCCATTATCACAGACGACCATTCCCAGCTGAAGCTGGCATGGTGTTAACCAACTCTGCACCTGCCCCTGCAGAGCTGACAGAATTTATGGCCCAGTGTGGCTCCTGTCCCCTAAACAAACCAGCTCAAGCACAGTATGGCATCTTTTTGTTTGAGCCATTGCGTTGCCCCTGTCACGCGTCGGTTTAACTGCCACTTCGCCAGAGACAGAAAAGGAGGAGGAGGAGGAGGAAGAGGGAGACGTGGTGGTGGAGCAGACAGACCTCATACAAGCAGCTTTCTGGAGGCGTGGTGGATGAACAAGCTCCAGCACAGAGCCCCTTCTTGGATCCCTCCCAGCTGCAATCAGAGTTACCCAGTGTGCCATGAAGGTAATGTAACGGCCCTGTCCATGCTTGCTGGACCACGTGTCTAAAGTGACATGCACCTTGCTGCTGACTGCCTTTCCCAATGACTGGATAACATTGTCTTCCACGTGCTGGAATGGCCTTCCATGAAAAGTAATGGCATTTTGGAACCTGCCACTGTGGTACAGCACATTCAGCAAATTCACGGAAGGAAGCAGAGTCCACCAGCTGGAAAGGCAGCAGCTGCAATGCGAGTAATTTTGCTAAGCTGGCATTTAGACGCTGTGCTTGGGGATGGTTGGGACTATATTTTTTCTTACGATGCAGCAGCTGGGGCAACATAATCTGACTGCGTAAATCTTCAGCTGATGGGATGCTGTCACATTGTGAGGAAGGACCTGGTACATCCATTACTGTAGCATCATCCCTGTCAGTGGAGGTTGGAGTCAATGACATGGCAGGACATATAGTGGCTGTAGAGACAGGTGAGGAGGACCTACACAAAGTTTTGCGCCAACGGGATGCGTGGCAGGTGGTCATATGTCGCCTCAAGCACGTTGTACCCAAGCATCCAGTGTCTTTCCCACGCTTGAGCCTCATCTGACATAGATTACAAATAGCAACGGTGCGGTCTGCTGCACATTTCTTAAAGAACTCCCAGACAGCAGAGTTCCTGGATATGTGCTTTGAGACAACAGCGCTCTGCACCTGAGCAGCTCTGACATCTGATGCCTTGGACTGGCTAGTGCTACGGTTGGTAATAGAGGACGTTGTGCAACGTGTTTGTTGTGCCTCCTCCTCCTCACTTGACTCCTCTGTTCGATCAGGCACCCAGGTGGAGTCAGTGACCTCATCATCATTGTCATCACCCCCTATCCCCTCGTCACTGGAGCCAACTTGGCAGTATGCTGCAGCTGCTGGGGCAACAGGAGTGCCAGTTATTTGTGTGTCACTGGCACCCCCTTCCTCTAGGTTGATTATACTCCCTTCCTCAACCTCAGAGATTGAATCCGAGCACTGTAGTTGCTGCGCATCAAACAGCATGTCACTGTCACTGTAGTCAAACAATTCAGCTGACTCCTCCGTGTGTGATAGTGAGGGTACGGCAGGAGTAGCTGTGGACATGGAGGCTGCATTAGATGCTTTGGCAGCTGAGGTGGACTATAAAGCACCACAAGCCTGGCTGGCAGAGGACTCAGAGGATGAGGATGGCCTGGTTAGCCAATCCATCAAATCCTCTGTATGTTGCTGCTGCTGCTGCTGCTTAAGACTGCCAGCACCAGTTAGAAAGGACAAGCATGCCCCTGCAGAGGATGCACCATGTCCACGACGACCAGAGGCACGGCCTCCCAACACAGAGGCTGCTTGCCCTCTTATCTGTGCCTGGGAGCGTCTGCCTGTCCTTTTTGGTCTTTCTGACATGGTGAGTGATATATAGATTAAAGATATACAGAACTCTGATTCAACTCTGTTATAAAAATTGGAGATATGCAGTACTCTGATTCAACTCTGGTATAAAGATTAAAGATTTCCAGAACTCTGGTATAACTCAGTGAGACACCCTGATAGCTGGCAGCCAGTGACAAGACACAGATTACAATTCCCAGAAACCTCCTATAAATCAGTGAGACCCCCTGATGGGTGGCAGTGACAAGACACAAATTACAATTCCCAGAAACCACCTACAAGTCAGTGAGACCCCCTGATAGGACCCCCTGATAGCTGGCAACAGTGACAAGACACAGATTACAATTTACAAAAATCTGCTAGAAGTATGTGGGACCCCCTGATAGCTGGCAGTGAGAACACACAGTTTTTAACAATTCCCAGATATTTTGTAGAAATGAGACCCCCTCAATTGTTGGTGGCAGTGAGAACACACAGATTAGAACAATTCCCAGATATTTTGTAGAAATGAATCCCCCACTATTGCTGGTGGCAGTGAGAACACACAGATTACCACAATTCCCAGATATTTTGTAGAAGTGACTGACCCCCAAAATTGCTGATGGCAGTGAGAACACAAAGATTAGAACAATTCCCAGATATTTTGTATAAATGACTGACCCCCAAAATTGCTGGTGGCAGTGAGAACACACAGATTAGAACAATTCCCAGATATTTTGTAGAAATGACTGACCCCCACAATTGCTGGTGGCAGTGAGAACACAAAGATTACTACAATTCCCAGATATTTTGTAGAAATGAGACCCCCAAAATAGTTGGTGGCAGTGAGAACACAAAGATTATAACAATTCCCTGATATCTTCTATAAGTGAGACCCCCACAATAGCTGCTGGCAGTGAGAACACACAGATTAGAACAATTCCCAGATATTTTGCATAAATGACTGACCCCCAAAATTGCTGGTGGCAGTGAGAACACAAAGATTACAACAATTCCCAGATATTTTGTAGAAATAAGACCCCCAAAATAGTTGGTGGCAGTGAGAACACAAAGATTACAACAATTCCCAGATATTTTGTAGAAATGAGTCCCGCCCTCCAATAGCTGCTGGCAGACTGGCAGTGAGAACACACACTAACACAACAATCTCTTCTCACGTGCTGAAGGCTGTGTGAAGCCTTATATAGTGTGCTGCGGGACTTAGCTCTGTGAGCCCATGATTGGGCAAAATGTGCCCAATCAGGACTCTGAGCCGTGATTGGCATAGTCTTGCACCTAAACTGGTCAGGTGCAGCCAATTACAAGCTTCAGGCCAGTGGAAACGTGCATTGTGGTCCATTGTGGTGCATTGTGGGCGAACATGCGGCGAACACGCGGAAATGTTCGTAGTATGCGAACAGGCGTTGTTCGAATCGAACTCCGAACCGATCGAACCGAACAGTTCATCCCTACTCCAGAGCTTACAATCTAAGAGGAGAGGGGACCCTGCCCCAGAGCTTACAATCTAAGAGGAGAGGGGACCCTGCTCCAGAGCTTACAATCTAAGAGGGGACCCTGCTCCAGAGTTTACAATCTAAGAGGAGAGGGGACCCTGCTCCAGAGTTTACAATCTAAGAGGAGAGGGGACCCTGCTCCAGAGCTTACAATCTAAGAGGAGAGAGGACCCTGCACAAGAGCTTACAATCTAAGCAGAGATGGGGATACAGATTGTATATCTGTATACAGAGCCGGAGGGAGGGGGGTGTATATATATGTATGTGTGCATGAAGGGGTCTGGTGTGTGAGTGTATGTATGAATATGTTTGGAGAGGGGGGCCTGGTGCCATTAAATTTTTGCCCCCCCCCCCCGCGGCTGCCCATGTTTATATTGATTTTGAGATTTGTCATTTTCTATAATGGACAGGCCCCGCTTTTTGACTTAACAGTAGCTAGTATACAGTAGATCGAAATCTCAATGTATTCCTCCTGGTAAAATCCTTTCTTCAAAAAAAGTTAGGATTTATTTCTAAAAATATTTTTAGATTTAGTACATATTATTTTTTTCTCTTACTGGACCTCCCTTATTTTTTAATTTTATTCTTTATTTTTTCTTTTTATTTAAATATATTTTTTTATTATTTTTTATATACAGTATATTTTCTTTTTTATATATTCCCACTTTTATTTTTCATTCTTTAGCTTTATTTTTCCTTTTATATATATATTTATATTATTATTATACATATTATTTTCCTTTTTTTTTTATTTAAGTATATATTGTAAATACTTTCATTTATGTTTAAGCACCCCTCTCTCTCTGTGATTTTTTTTTGTATTTAAATTTTTTATTTTGAAACAATGTCAGCAACATATCAAGCATATAAAAGATAACGGCCACGCAGGGCCACAGTATGTCTGATAGCAAGACGCTGATAAGAAAAACAAAAATTGAATAGCGAAGAGAAATAAGAGAAAAAATAAAGCGCAGCACCAAACATCTTAGGCATATAAGAAACACAAAAGGAGGGGAAGTGAGGGTCTCGGAAGACATCTGCAAATTATCGAAAAAATGAGGGGGGAGGGATAGGGGAAAATACTCAAAAAAAGCTATATGCGACAAAAGTCACTGCACAATAATAAAGAAAGTCATAAGTAGGCATCAAAAAGCAGAAGAAAAAAGTCTCAAAAACCCAGCCAGGTAGCGTCAAAAAACATCTAGATGAAACGAGAAAAAATAGTTTCTCTGGAGTCCTATCAGCCCTCGTCCCGAAAAAGGGGAGCTCGCGCAGCAGGCAGGTCACCACACGTGAGGCCTGTTATCGTTGCCCCAGCCAACTTGACATCGCGGCACCTGTTCCACACAGTGGCGTCACTAGGGTTGGTGTCACCCGGTGCGGTAACTTATGGTGTCACCCCCCTGAGTTTTACGGATTTTTTTTAACTACTCTTTCTCCTAAATCAGTACTCCCATATAACACTGAATGCTCATACACACAGTGCACATTACTGTGAGGTTTATTGCTGTGGAGCTCTCTCATATGCTCACACAAATTTTTGTCAACTGCCAGCAAGTATGGTGCCTGTTCGAAGGCAGTGAAAGCACACATGGATATATATTGCCCCCAGCAGCTCTGGATATATTGCCCTCAGCACCTCACCCATGGATATATATTGCCCCAGCTCACATATGGATATATTGCCCCAGTTCACAATTATATATTGCCCCCAGCAGCTCACTCATGGATATACAGTTGTGTTCAAAATTATTCAACCCCCACTGAAATTGAGTGTTTTTGGCCAGTTTGACATAGATTTTGATCATTCAGTCATCTTGCTTACAATTAAATCAAAGAGGCACGTGTAGGTCAGACAAAATATAACATAACATTTATAATGAAATAACAACAAATGTCTTTTCTGTGCTCACATCATTATCAGTTTTATTCAACCCCCAAGTGACATTCAATCTTAGTACTTAGTACAACATCCTTTTACAGTTATAACAGCTTTTAAACGTGAAGCATAGCTTGACACAAGTGTCTTGCAGCGATCTACGGGTATCTTCGCCCATTCGTCATGGGCAAAAGCCTCCAGTTCAGTCACATTCTTAGGCTTGCGCACTGCAACTGCTTTCTTTAAGTCCCATCAGAGGTTCTCAATCGGATTTAAGTCAGGTGAGTGCGATGGCCACTCCAAAATGTTCCAGCCTTTAATCTGCAACCATGCTCTAGTGGACTTGGAGGTATGCTTGGGATCATTGTCCTGTTGAAAGGTCCAACGTCTCCCAAGCCTCAGGTTTGTGATGGACTGCATCACATTGTCATCCAATATCTCCTATTACTGAAGAGAAATCATGGTACCTTGCACACGCTGAAGCTTCCCTGTACCTGCAGAAGCAAAACAACCCCAAAGCATGATTGACCCCCTGCCATGCTTCACAGTAGGCAAGGTGTTCTTTTCTTCATAGGCCTTGTTCTTCCTCCTCAAAACATAGCGTTGATCCATGGGCCCAAACAGTTCTAATTTTGTTTCATCAGTCCACAGAACACTATCCCAAAACTTCTGTGGTTTGTCCACATGACTTTTGGCATACTGCAGTCGACTCTTCTTATTCTTTGGAGACAGCAAGGGGGTGCGCCTGGGAGTTCTGGCATGGAGGCCTTCATTACGCAGTGTGTGCCGTATTGTCTAAGCTGAAACTTCAGTACCCACATCTGACAAATCTTTTCTCAGTTCCTCAGCAGTCACACGGGGACTTTTTTCCACTCTACGCTTCAGGTAGCGCACAGCAGTCGAAGTCAGCATCTTCTTTCTGCCACGACCAGGTAGCGTTTCAACAGTGCCTTTGCCTTGAATTTGCGAATGATGCTTCCTATGGTCTCTCTTGGTATGTTTAACATCTTTGCAATCTTCTTATAGCCATTGCCCTTCCTGTGAAGAGTAATCACCTCTTCTCTTGTCTTTCTGGACCATTCTCTTGACTTCACCATGTTTGTAGCCACACCAGTAAATGTCTAGAAGGAGCTGAGTATCACAGTCTTTTTAAAGCTGCCTAATTGGTGCTTATTATGCTTTATTGTTGCTCTGTGACATCCACAGGTGTTTTCAATACCTGATTGAAAACACTTGAATGAATCTCTGTTCTTCAGAGTGGTAGTCTTTAAGGGGTTGAATAATTGTGTCAATGAAGAATTCACAAAAGAAACATTTACTACTGTATTACAAAACCAATTGATGTCATTTTAGTTGCATATGGTTCTTTAAAAAGTCCTTGTAGGATTTCATTCTGAATACAATTACAAATGTACACTAAATTCCCTAAAACCCTTTACAGCATCGGGGGTTGAATAATTTTGAACACAACTGTATATTGCCCCAGCTCACATATGGATATATTGCGCCTCAGCTCACATATGGATATATTGCGCCTCAGCTCACACATGGATATATTGCCCCAGACCAACTCACACATGGATATGCCCCCAGCACACATGGATACTGCCCCAAGCACACATGGATACTGCCCCCAGCACACATGGATATGCCCCAGCAGCTCTCATGGATATTGCCCCAGCTCCTCTCATGGATATTGCCCCAGCTCCTCTCATGGCTATGCCCCCAGCTCCTCTCATGGCTATGCCCCAGCTCATGGATAATGCCCCAGCTCATGGATACTGCCCCAGCTCATGGATACTGCCCTAGCTCATGGATACTGCCCCAGCTCATGGATAATGCCCCAGCTCATGGATAATGCCCCCAGCTCATGGATATTGCCCCAGCTCATGGATATACTGCCCCAGCAGCTCATGGATATTGCCCCAGCTCATGGATATACTGCCCCAGCAGCTCATGGATATTGCCCCAGCTCATGGATATTGCCCCAGCTCATGGATATTGCCCCAGCTCATGGAAACTGCCCCAGCTCATGGAAACTGCCCCAGCTCATGGATACTGCCCCAGTAGCTCATGGATACTGCCCCAGCTCATGGATACTGCCACAGCTCATGGATATGCCCCAGCAGCTCATGGATATGCCCCAGCAGCTCATGGATATGCCACAGCAGCTCATGGATATTGGCCCAGCTCACCTCCTGCACTGCGTGTTCGCTCCCTCTGAGCGTCCGGCGGCGTACAGCTTGGGCGCTCGCCTGGGGGAGCCACGTGACCAGCCGCGATTGGCTGGTGACGTGTTTCCCCCAGGCGAGCGCCGAAGCTGCACAGCTTTGGACACTCACAGGGAGCGAACACACGGCGCAGGGTGAGACACCCGCCCTTAGGGTGACGGTGTCACCCTAAGGGCGGGTGTCACCTGGTGCGGACCGCACCCCCCCACGTTACGACGCCCCTGGTTCCACATCTCCAGTAGGTCTCTGGGCATCCGGGGAGCCCCGGCATCAGCTACCCTGCAGAAAATCTCTATCCGCCACGTGGTGTCGCTCCGTGCAGAAGGTTGGAGCAGCTTCACCCACACAGTCGGCAAGGAGGGGCCCTCAACTCCCTCCAAACTGTGATCTCTGGATCCAGGTCGCATCAACGCTCCACCCGATGCCGCACAGACCAGCACTCCGGGCGCATCATGTGGATTGTGAACTCCTCGTGGCACCAGCTCAGCCTCCGACTCAAGGACCAGTAGCGTCTGGGGCTCCGAGTCATTTCTCACCTTCCGTGGGCCTCCAGACTCCGATAAGCTCGCCCAGGGGCAGGTCGAAGGCTGCAAAATGGCTGCCAGCCCCTTGTGTCATCTTCATTTCGTCAGCTGCAGGGAATGTCTCTTATCCGGAGGGGAGACAGAATGGCCTCCTGACATCTCAAATCCGATGCCCAGCTAGCCTGGGTCCCAAAATCAAAATTACTCGGCGTATCAAGCTGTAAATAGGCCCCAAGAGCAACAGACTTGCAAAGCTCCACAGAAACACGTCTGCTCCCTTTAGCAGCCGGCCACACCCCCCGTGAATTTAAGTACACAGTGTACTCAAACTGTAAGAGTTTTTGGTTTTAGCTCATCTTTTATTGCATTTTAATTAGTTATAACGGTGGAGGTGTTTTAGGGGAATTCAGCCAGATGCTTGGTATCTACACTGTGTTCGGGCTAATGGATCAATTGAGGTCTTTTTCAATATGGAGGAACCAATTACAAGGTGAAAGAAAGCAAAGTAAAACAAGGTATTGGTTTTGGGGACTTATATTTGGATGGTTCCGAACTGGCCATGAAACGAAAGTGAAAGGACAGAAATACGCATGCGCAGGATGAAACGGAAGACACGTGCGTATGACAAGTGGAAGGACGTCACAGAGGAAAGAATGGAGAGGAGTTGGAATACAAAGTGGAACGATGGCTTAATACCCACGAAATAAAGAGAGACTATAAAATGGATGTATGGACGGTGTGTATATTAATTCCGACTGATGAAGCTTGCAGAATAGCAAACGAAACACGTCTCAGGACTTTTTAATTTTATTTTGATACCGATTACTATTTTATTGTATTACTGCCCTGATTGGGATAATAAATTCTATTTTATTTAATTCTTTAATATCAGTATTTAAATGGGATACTTATAAGGATTACATCCAGTGTGGTGGGACCCGGTGGGACCCCTCCCCCCCATCTCCAGAAGAGGTTCAAACGCATACACCGATGTGACGTCCAGGGAGGCAGGCAGGAGGATCCTGGAGGAGCCGTTCCGCCTGGCCGGGTGCCAGGAACTCCGGCGGCACCCGGCGTGTCTGCAACCAATCAGGGGGCGGGACGCACCCTGATGATGCGGCACTGCCGAGCTTCAAAGCAGGAGCGCCCGCATTAGCCCTTGCCTTGTCGTGGACTCACATTCCCCGCATCGCTGCTGTATTTAGTTCGTATATCCGTTGCTGACCTTGCTATCTCTGAGAACCCGATTTGTTGCCAATTTCTGCTTGTTTATTGACCACTCTCTCTCTTACTCCCTGCCTGTACTGTTGCCTTCTGCCGCTGTTACTACGTGTGCCATCCAATCTTACCACCTATACGGTAGCGCAGTACAAAGTGTCCTTTCATTGCTGACCCAGGTTTTGGTTAAACGATTACGCTCTCTGTGTTTCTGTCTGGTGCATATTTTACTGGTGCGTTATACTATAGCGCAGTACAAAGTATCCTTTCATTGCTGACCCAGGGTTTGGTCAAACGAATACGCTCTGTATTTCTGTCTGGTGCATATGCGTTATACCATAGCGCAGTACAAAGTACCTGTACATTGTTGTACCTGTTTTTGTTTTCACGACCATTCTTGCTCTGTATCCCTGTCTGGTAATTCCGCTCAAGGTGTGTACTGCATATATCTGCCGCATACTCTTGCACAGTATACACCAATCATATCTCTGTTTGCAGTTTTCCTGGCCTGTGTGGCTGCTAGTGGTTAGGGTTAGCAGTCCCAACCATTCTAAGGATCGGAGGGCTAGAGGTCTGTTGCCAGGATCCTACCAGGTCTGTCCCTGGGATCGTCAGAACCGAGCCACCAGGCACAGGAGGCTCTGAGACACATGACTGTATATTTCTATTCGATTTACAACTCAATATACATACAGTATTACGCTGTACCCCGTTTCCCTCAGGTATTGCACCATACCAAAAAGAAGGAAAAGCCACTGAAGTATATATCGGGATCGATGGGCTAAGCCCCTCTGAGAGGCTTAGATTCACTACCCATGAGCCTGTATTAAGGCTCCAGCTTTGTGAGTGTGATTTTGGCAATTTTTTAAATACTGTACATACTGTATATTTGGACAATTGTATTGCGGAATTGGTGGTTTTTGCTCTTGTATTTTAGGAGATCTAGCTTGGTGGATGTATTAGATCAACTGTTCTATTTTGCGAAGGAATATGTGAGATAAGTATCTTCTACACCACACATGGTTTTTAAGGGTCGAGGATGCTATACTTGTGGTGTGTCTCCATATGCAACCACATATACTGTATGGTATTGTTTTTACATTCTCAATCATTTTTAAGAGTAACAATTGTCAATTATGAATTTAGCCTCAGTAACTTATTTATTTATTTATAAAGTATTTTACCAGGAAGGATACATTGAGATTTCTCTCGTGTTCAAGTATGTCCTGGGTAATCATTCTAATCTGTTATATTGTCAATCAGATCAAACATAATTCATAGTTTGTGATCATTATATTAGTTAAACGCACAGTCTTGAGCTAGTGAATTATGCATGTAGCGTGTAACTACAGTAATCTGCAAAAAATTGACTTCTCCGTCAAAATCAAACCATGTTTCCTTTGTTTACATGTCCTTTACAATGTTTTGTAGCACAGTTTGAAATTAATTATAGAGGTAGCTACTGTAATTTTGAAGAATTTGTCATTCACAATAAAATTCTGTTTTGGTATGTCTGCTGATGTTGTTCTTGTTGAATTGAAAAATATTCTTGTTGACACAATGAAGTTTCAAATATATATTTGCTAAAATTATATCATATGATCTGTAATTATTACCCTCAGAGAAGGCCCTTTAATTAAAGTATAAATAGGCAGCTGTCTACAGACTGAGGTCGCAAATGTCGGAATGACAAACCGATGACCTTTCATCATCTGAGGTCCCAGCTTGTGTCAGTTTACTCTACTGTACCTAGCACTTGGCTACTGGCTATTTAGTTGATCCATAATTTAATTTATCCGGACCTCGGGCATGCATCCATGTACTGGCCAGGGAGAAAAAATATTTTAAGGAAGTAGAATTTTAAAAACAAATATAACCTATGAATTGATATGTGTTTTGGTTCAATATTGCTACAGGTGTTAATTCTGCCGATATGCCTTTCAAAATAGTTTGCGTCGCTTTGGTTGAATTATTTGCGTAGAAGATTGTACAATTACAGCTATGTCACTACCATCTGGCAACAGTAAGCACCAAGTTGGCCGCTGCCATGTGGCTTCAGTGAGTCTTAAGATGGCTGCTACCATGTAGCTTTAATGAGTACCAAGAAAATGTCCACCAGCCATGTGCTCAATGAAAATGGCTGACAACTATGTGGACCCAATGAGTATTTAACAAGCCCAAACTGTACTGAACCTAAAATGCACTTAATAACATCCCAAAAAAAGCAATTTCTGGTATTCTGGCAGAGTTATCTGATCACTCAGAGACTATACAACACGGTATAGTTGAAGCCTCTGCAGCAATGATATTTTCTAATTAACTGCTAAATATAAACACATAACTTTGTCTACACCATTTAATTTTAAAAGTTATATCAGCCAATAACTTGAACGATATATTGCCCCAGGCCAGCTCACATGGATATAATCCCCAGACCAGCTCACATGGATATATTGCCCCAGCTCACATGGATATATTGCCCCAGACCAGCTCACATGGATATATTGCCTCAGGCCAGCTCACATGGATATAATGCCCCAGGCCAGCACACATGGATATATTGCCCCAGCTCACAAGGATATATTGCCCCAGACCAGCTCACATGGATATATTGCCCCAGACCAGCTCACATGGATATATTGCCCCAGCTCACATGGATATATTGCCCCAGACCAGCTCACTGTCAGGTGGCGAGTGCGGTTCGGGTGAGAGCCCAGCAGGCGGCGACACAGAGGGGAGGCCAGACAGGATAGAAAGCAAAGAATATGGTTTAATGAACACAAATGGAACTTGGCAGCAGGTACTGGAATAAACAGAAGATGCCCCTTCTGGACAGCACAGGTAAAAGTCTAATAGCATAGGATGGTGGGCAATGTAGTCCCAGACTGCAGACAGGATCCACAAAGAATGAATCTGGACAGCTGGCAATGGTACCTTGATTGAAGGTCAGGGAAGGTGGTGATAGGTCTGGAGATCCTGCGGGTTGCAGGGCAACGACAATCTTGAGATCCTGCGGGTTGCAGGGCAACAACAACTGGAGATCCTGCGGGTTGCAGGGCAGCGACAACTGGAGATCCTGCGGGTTGCAGGGCAGCGACAACTGGAGATCCTGCGGGTTGCAGGGCAGCGACAACTTGAGATCCTGCGGGTTGCAGGGCACAGGGTACACTTGAAGGCACGGGGTTGCACAAGGCCAAGTGACTTCCTTCAGGAACCTAAATGAAGAACCAACCTAGCTGGGTCTCTCTGCTATTTATGGAGGCTTGATAGCAGATAGGTTTCAGCTGTAGCTCCCAGGCTGGACAGGAAAACCCAGGCTGGATCTCCAGGAACCTGGACAAGGTGCTGAGCCTGGGCAAAACCTGGAATGGAATCCAAGAAAGAGATCCAGGGCAAAGTTCTTAGAGCCAGGCTGTGCATAACAGGTACATCAGCAGACTTCCAAAGGTGGGGCATGACAGTACCCCCCTCCTTAAAAGGTGCACTCCGGGCACCTAGGGTATAGAGGCTGAACCAGATGGATAGCAAAGACCTCACCACCCTCCATCAGACTCCGAGTCAGGATCGCTATAAATTTCACCATGAGCAAGCAGGGCCTTCTCAAACATTTCGAGGTCTTCTCTGCAGACCAACGTTCCGTTGGATGCCCAGACGCAGCCCTCAGGAGTAGGACTTGTAATGGGTGGCATTGGCTCGAGGGGTCTGCAGGTGACAACTCCCGCGATGATGGGCGATGGAACCTTCTTCCTGGCTGCCAACTGTTGTTCATATGCATCAAGGTCGGAGTCCGGTATAATAAAGCCATCAGAGGCCAGAGAAAAAGTCCTGACATTTGTAGGTGGGCACGAAATGGTTTCATCAGGCAGAGTGTCACATCCATACAATATGGTGAAAAACAAGGGGGGTGTTTGTGAGGGTCCTGAGAACGAGCAACAGCACAATGGCCTGCTCTACGGTGGGTGCCCGCTCAGGTCTCACAAACAAGGTTTTTAGCTTGCTTGTGCCATTACAGGGATGAATTTTCCATATGCAAATCAGCCTGCTCTCACCCAGAAAGGGTGGCCAGTGCTGACTGCCAAGGACGTCATCCCTGCACGAGAGGTGCAGCAACCCCCGACGATCGTTTCGGCCTTCTTGGGCCTCGTCAGGAGGGTATAGCTGACACCCCTCTAGGCACATCAAGCAAGGGGTCCACGTCTGGATGACCCTTGATTTGCATATGGAAAATTCATCCCTGTAATGGCACAAGCAAGCTAAAACCTTGTTTGTGAGACTTGAGCGGGCACCCACCGTAGAGCAGGCCATTGTGCTGTTGCTCGTTCTCAGGACCCTCACAAACACCCCTCTTGTTTCTCACTATAATTGTAAAGGGTCATCCAGACGTGGACCCCTTGCTTGATGTGCCTAGAGGGGTGTCAGCTATACCCTCCTGACGAGGCCCAAGAAGGCCGAAACGATCATCGAGGGTTGCTGCACCTCTCGTGCAGGGATGACGTCCTTGGCAGTCTGCACTGGCCACCCTTTCTGGGTGAGAGCAGGCTGATTTGCATATGGAAAATTCATCCCTGTAATGGCACAAGCAAGCTAAAACCTTGTTTGTGAGACCTGAGCGGGCACCCACCGTAGAGCAGGCCATTGTGCTGTTGCTCGTTCTCAGGACCCTCACAAACACCCCCCCTTGCTTCTCACTATAATTGTAAAGGGTCATCCAGACGTGGACCCCTTGCTTGATGTGCCTAGAGGGGTGTCAGCTATACCCTCCTGACGAGGCCCAAGAAGGCCGAAACGATCATCGAGGGTTGCTGCACCTCTCGTGCAGGGATGACGTCCTTGGCAGTCAGCACTGGCCACCCTTTCTGGGTGAGAGCAGGCTGATTTGCATATGGAAAATTCATCCCTGTAATGGCACAAGCAAGCTAAAACCTTGTTTGTGAGACCTGAGCGGGCACCCACCGTAGAGCAGGCCATTGTGCTGTTGCTCGTTCTCAGGACCCTCACAAACACCCCCCCTTGCTTCTCTCCATACAATATGTCAGAGTCTGAGAATCGCCCTCCTGGGCCACCTAGAGGGTGCTTAGCAGTCTGGACTGGAGCAGAGTGGGTTACAGCAACCTCCATGGGTACACAAGGTTCTGGATCCGTGGGCAATGCAGTCTCCATGCCCATAGGTTCTGCGTCAGCAGGCTCGGTAGGCAGGGTCTCCATGTAATCAGAAAGGGATTCATCCTCTGTACTCTCCACATCAGAGAAGGCTTCCCTAAATTCTGGTCTCTTGGATCTGGGTACCTGTCAGGATCGTGGGGATGGTACCTGGGTGGCACCTGGATGGCAGGGGTATGAGCCCAGGATGCAGTGTCCTGCACTGATAAGCAGGTGGGAAGGGGTATGGAGGATGATAGGGAAATAAACTGACCAGATGATTCTCAGAAGGATGATGGTGGAGTTGCAGGAAACATAAATAATAAACAGGAACAGATTGGTACAGCAGAGCAGCGAGTTAGTAGCACCTCACTCTCTCAGCACAAGAGCTGTAATGAACCAGCAATGTTAATTGTGGGGCAGAGCCCTTTATTTTGTGAGTCACGTGTGTTGGTTGTGAGTTAACTGTTGCATTGCTGGATGCTGATAGTGAATGCTGGTTACAGGGCAGGAACAGTACATGGAAGTGTACCACCAGGGGGGGTTCCAGAATGGCTACAGCCAGGGATCCTGACAGTACCGGAGTATGGCAAGGCTTGCCAACTTTGGTAGCCTGGCGAGGCCTAGCAGGGGCAGAGACTGGGCGAGACTTGGCTGTGGCCTGGCGAAGCTTGACAGCAGCTTGGCGAGATTTGGCGGGATTAGAGACTGGGCAAGTCTTGGCTGTGACCTGGCGAGGCTTAGAAACATAGAAACATAGAAAAATGTCGGCAGATAAGAACCTTTCGGCCCATCTAGTCTGCCCAATTACATGGATACTTTACCTGGATTTATCTTTTGTTTAGGATAGCCTTATGCCTATCCCATGCCTGCTTAAATTCAATTACTGTTTTGGCCCCTACCACTTCTACTGGAGGCTGTTCCATGTATCCACCACCCTCTCAGTAAAATAATGCTTCCTGATGTTACTTTTAAACCTTTGCCCCTCTAATCTAAGACTATGTCCTCTTGTTTTGCTACTTTGTTTCCTTTTAAATATACTCCCTTCCTCTACCTTGTGGATTCCCTTTACGTATTTAAATGTTTCTATCAGATCTCCTCTGTCTCGTCTTTTTTCCAAGCTGTACATGTTAAGATCATTAAGCCTTTCCTGGTAACTTTTCTCCTTCAAGCCGTACACCATTTTAGTAGCCCTTCTCTGAACTCTCTCTAAGATGTCTATATCCTTCTGGAGATACGGTCTCCAGTACTGCACACAGTACTCCAAGTGAGGTCTCACCAGTGCTCTGTACAGTGGCATGAGCACTTCCCTTTTCCTACTGCTAATACCTCTTCCTACACAACCAAGCATTCTGCTAGCATTTCCTGCTGCTCTATTACATTGACTACTTACCTTTAGATCCTCTGCAATAATAATACCCTAAATCCCTTTCCTCAGATGTTGAGGTTAGGACTGTATCAAATATTCTATATTCAGCCCTTGGGTTTTTACGTCCCAGGTGCATTATCTTGCACTTATCCACGTTAAAACTCAATTGCCACAGCTCCAACCATTTTTTTAGTTTACCGAAATCATTTGTCATTTGGCTGATCCCTCCAGGAACGTCAACCCTGTTGCAAATCTTTGTGTCATCAGCAAAAAGACATACTTTTCCATTAATACCTTCTGCAATATCACTAATAAAAATATTAAATAGAATGGGTCCAAGTACTGACCCCTGAGGTACCCCACTGGTAACAAGACCTTGCGCCGAATAAACTCCATTTACCACAACCCTCTGTTGCCTGTCACTCAGCCACTGCCTAATCCATGCAACAATATTGGAATCCAAGCTCAAAGATTGCAATTTATTGATAAGCCTTCTATGCGGAACAGTATCTAAAATAAAATAAAAATAAAATCTAAATAAGCAATGTCTACTGCACCACCTGTGTCTATTATTTTTGTTACCTAATCAAAAAAAATCAATAAGATTAGTTTGGCATGATCTTCCTGAGGTAAACCCATGTTGTTTCTGATCCTGTAATCTATGTGTTTTTAATGGTCAACAATCCTTTCCTTTAAGATGGTTTCCATTAATTTCCCCACTACTGACGTAAGACTAACTGGCCTATAGTTCCCCGATTCCTCCCTACTACCCTTCTTGTGAATGGGCACAACATTTGCTAATTTCCAGTCTTCTGGGACGACTCCCGTTAACAGATTTATTTAACCAATCCTTGCTAACGGTTTTGCTATTACATCACTGAGCTCTTTTAATAATTTAGGGTGGATCCCATCAGGCCCCATTGACTTATTTGTCTTTACTTTAGACAGCTGCTGTAGAACCTCCTCCTCTGTAAACTGATATGTAATTGTCTCGTTAGTGTTTCCTCCTAACTGAGGTCCCTTTCCTTCCTTTTCTTCTGCAAAGACTGAACAAAAATATTCATTGAGGCAGTCAGCGAGACTTTTATCCTCTTCTACATACCTTCCTTTGTTTTTAATCTAACTAATCCTTGTTTTACTTTTCTTTTCTCGTTTATGTATCTAAAAAATGTTTTGTCCCCCTTTTTTACTGACTGAGCTATTTTCTCTTCTGCGTGTGCTTTGGAAGCTCTTATAAATTGCTTTGCCTCTTTCTGCCTAATCTTATATGCTGTTGTATCTCCAACAAAACCTATATTATACTATGGACTGCAGGTGGCGCTGTTAGTACAGGTTAAATGTGTTCTAAACTCGTTGGTAAATGTTCACAGGAAATAAGTCTCTTTTGTCTCTGCTTCACTTCCTTCTTCCTTTCTAGCTGTGTGATGATGAAGCATCCTGATATATATCCAGTGACTAATCTGTTATAAGTTGTTTTATTGCTATATGCACAAAGTAAAGTTCTCTACTGCAGATTCACAAGACTCCAGTGCCTCTTTCATACATAACCAACAGGTTTGCCTATCTTCTTCACTCTGAGTTGTTTTATAATTATTGAATGCTGTTTTTTTGTTCTTCACTATTTTGGCCACTTCTGCAGAGTACCACAGTGGTTTCTTCCCTTTTTTGTTTTTGCTAACAAGTCAAATGCAATTGCCTGTGGCCTTCAATAATGCTTCCTTTAAATAATCCCATTTCTCCTGGACTCCCTTTAAACTCCTCCAGTCTGATAATGAATCCTTCACACAAAGTCTCATTTTCGAAAAATCTGTTTTTTTAAAGTCTAAAACTTTTGTTTTTGTGTGGTGCGGCTCCATCCCTGTTCTTATATTAAACCATACTGACTGGTGATCACTAGATCCCAAATTTTCACCTACAACAACGTCCGATACCAAACCTCCATTTGTGAGTATTAAATCCAATATGGCCTCATTACGGGTCGGCTCCTCAACTACTTGTGTTAGAGATAATCCCAGTAGTTGAGTTTAGAATATTTGTACTCCTGGTGCACCCAGCTGTTTTGGTTTTCCAGTTCACATCAGGAAGATTAAAGTCCCCCATGATAATAACTTCCCCCTTCATTGCCATTTTGGCCATTTCCTCAAGCAGCAGATTATCTAGCTCTTCTACTTGTCCAGGGGGTCTATAGATCACACATACACGAGCTACTGTATGATTGCCAAATGTTAGCGTAACCCAAACTGACTCTATGTTCACCTCGCTCACTTTTATTTGGTTCGTTTTTATGTTGTTTTTCACATACAGGGCCACTCCTCCTCCTTTCCTACCTTCTCTGTCTTTTCTATATAAAGAGTACCCCGGTATTGTTATGTCCCAGTTATTTTTCTCACTGAACCATGTCTCAGTAACCGCCACTAAATCTACTTTTTCAGCTGCCATCATTGCCTCCAGTTCATTGATTTTATTGACTAAACTGCGAGCATTTATAGACACGACTCTGAGCTTGTCATTTTTTTCCCCGCATGTTGCTTGCACCCTCCGATTTAGTTTTGGGGGACAATCAGGCAGATTGTTTTTTACCCTTTTGTCCCCCCTCCTAGTTTAAATATTTCTTTGCGAAACCTTTGAACTTCTCACTGAGAAAATATGTTCCCTTTGAGTAAGATGCAAACCATCTTTTTTATACAGTTCCTTTCTGCTCCAATTAGAGCTATCATGGACACAAAGCCAAATCCTTGCTCCCGACACCATTCCTGAAGCCACAAATTAAATTCCCTATTGCGCATCTGCCTATCCTGAATGTTATGCACAGGCAAAACTTCAGAGAATGACACAGTGGATGCAATCTGCTGTATTTCACCTCCAAGAACACAAAAATCTTCCTTAATCTCAGAAACCTCATTGCTAGTCAAGTCATTTGTCCCTAGATGGACTAGAACATCCACTTCCCCTTGCTGCTTTGCTTGTTTGACAATATTGAGAATACGTCTCTTGTCTCTACGAGCAGTAGCCCCAGGAAGACATCTCACCAAACCACTACTCTCCAGCTCAACACCTCTTATGATAGAATCACCCAGCAACAATTGCCTTTTGTCATGTCCCACCTTTTCCTTTTTGTTCTTGGTTGCAGTCCTGCATACCTTAGGCATAGGGGATGGTGGTTCCTCAACTATGGTGTCTGAGCCTACTTCCGTCTCACCACTACACTCTGAAAGTGCCTCAAAAGAATTAAGAAGAGCCACAGACTGTGGGACATGCCTTCTATCCACAACTCTAAGTCTACCAGATCCTACAGTAGTCCATCTGCCACTCCTAGGAGGCCTCTGTGGCAGTGGCTTTGTAACAGTCATAGCCATAGCCTGAGTTTGTGTAACAGATAATTTACAAATCTCAGACTTCAAACAGGCAATTTCCTGCTGCAATAAAGAGAGCTGCCTACATATCAGGCACACTCCAAACCTCCAAAAATTGGATCTAAAAAACAAATGCATGACAGCTCTTACACTGGACCAAGCCTGCCATTATAAAAGAAAGGATTTAAACCAACAAATCTTACCTTTTTGTAGGTTTTCTACCTCCTGTCTAACCTCAGACTACCTCCAGAGTATCTCCAGAAGATCTCCTCTAAGTGCTCACTTTGAAGACTTCACTTTGAAGGCTTCCCAAGCTCAAATTAGACCAAGCTAATATTCCACAAGCTTTATATAGTCACCTAAGAACACCTCCCCCAGCAAGGAGTGGACAAGTTTAACCACTTTAGCAAATAGCACGCAATTGATTCCAATTGTATGCTAATCAGTAAGAGGAATGAGTCACCAGCCTAACCTAATTTACACACCAGACCTAACTTAAAACCTTAAGATGAATAGAAAAGATCTGTTTGAAACAAAAATCAAAATCATTCACCAGAAGATCTCCTCTAAGTGCTCACTTTGAAGACTTCACTTTGAAGACTTCCCAAGCTCAATCTTGGCAGAGACAGGGTGCTGTCGAGCTTTGGCAATTGGAGTTTTCTTAGACAATGATGACAAAGACTCAGCAGGTATAGTCGCTTTGCTTTTGGCATGCATAGACACAGGAGGAGCAACCAGTTGAGAAGCAGGAGTAACAGGGTTGACTCTGGTCTGTGGGGAGGATGGCTTGGGTGGGCGCACAGGGCACGAAGATATGAAATGTAACCCGGCACTACACTAAAAGCACAGTCCCAATGACCTCCTCCTGGAGCGTTCCTCCTCCGACAATGGTTTCCTGCAGCCAGAAAAAGAGCGCACCTTAGGTGAGGTGCCCTTTAAGCAATACAGAGTCCAATTGCTGCAGAAAGTTCTGCATAGCCATTTTCATAGATGCCACCACCGCCTGTATCACCGCAGACTCATAGTAAGATGGGTTCTGCATTCTGTCAGGTGGCGAGTGCGGTTCGGGTGAGAGCCCAGCAGGCGGCGACACAGAGGGGAGGCCAGACAGGATAGAAAGCAAAGAATATGGTTTAATGAACACAAATGGAACTTGGCAGCAGGCAGTGGCGTAGCGTGGGGGGGGGGCTGGGGGGCCGTGGCCCCGGGCGCAGTTTTGTTAGGGCGCATTTGCGCCCCTAAAACTGGCCCGGGTTGAGGGGACGCAGATGCCGGGCAGCGCGGGAGCGCCTGCCCGGTCTTTAACAGTCCGTCCTGTTAGGTGATGCGGCTGCGCGGCGTGCGCAGCCGGTCACGTGGTCCGGCTAATCAGGTGGTACGGAGTCTCTGTACCACCTGATTGGCCGGACCACGTGACCGGCTGCGCGGCATCACCTAACAGGACGGACTGTTAAAGACCGGGCAGGCGCTCCCGCGCTGCCCGGCATCTGGGTCCCGGTCCCCTCAACCCCCGCCGGAGCTGGGGCCTGGGGCAATATCCAGGTAAGGGCTGGGGGCAAATCCATGAGATGGGGGCAAATCCATGAGTGAGCTGGGGGGCAAATCCATGAGCTGGGGGCAAATCCATGAGCTGGGGCAAATCCATGAGCTGGGGCAAATCTATGAGCTGGGGCAAATCTATGAGCGGGCAAATCCATGAGCTGGGGCAAATCCATGAGATGGGGGCAAATCCATGAGATGGGGCAAATCCATGTGAGAGCTGGGGGCAAATCCATGAGTGAGCTGGGGGGCAAATCCATGAGCTGGGGGCAAATCCATGAGTGAGCTGGGGGGCAAATCATGAGATGGGGGCAAATCCATGAGTGAGCTGGGGGGCAAATCCATGAGATGGGGCAAATCCATGAGTGAGCTGGGGGGCAAATCCATGAGATGGGGCAAATCCATGAGTGAGCTGGGGGGCAAATCCATGAGTGAGCTGGGGGCAAATCCATGAGTTTGGGCAAATCCATGAGCTGGGGGCAAATCCATGAGCTGGGGGCAAATCCATGAGCTGGGGGCAAATCCATGTGAGAGCTGGGGCAAATCCATGAGCTGGGGGCAAATCCATGTGTGAGCTGGGGGGCAAATCCATGTGTGAGCTGGGGCAAATCCATGTGTGAGCTGGGCAATATCGATAACGTCCACAGGTTGGGGGGGGCGCACAATTCTTTGCTGGCCCGCGCTGACAACCCACGCTACGCCACTGGCAGCAGGTACTGGAATAAACAGAAGATGCCCCTTCTGGACAGCACAGGTAAAAGTCTAATAGCATAGGATGGTGGGCAATGTAGTCCCAGACTGCAGACAGGGTCCACAAAGAATGAATCTGGACGGCTGGCAATGGTACCTTGATTGAAGGTCAGGGAAGATGGTGATAGGTCTGGAGATCCTGCGGGTTGCAGGGCAGCGACAACTTGAGATCCTGCGGGTTGCAGGGCAGCGACAATCTTGAGATCCTGCGGGTTGCAGGGCAGCGACAACTGGAGATCCTGCGGGTTGCAGGGCAACAACAACTTGAGATCCTGCGGGTTGCAGGGCAACAACAACTTGAGATCCTGCGGGTTGCAGGGCAGCGACAACTTGAGATCCTGCGGGTTGCAGGGCAGCGACAACTGGAGATCCTGCGGGTTGCAAGGCAACAACAACTTGAGATGCTGCGGGTTGCAGGGCAACAACAACTTGAGATCCTGCGGGTTGCAGGGCAGCGACAACTTGAGATCCTGCGGGTTGCAGGGCACAGGGTACACTTGAAGGCACGGGGTTGCACAAGGCCAAGTGACTTCCTTCAGGAACCTAAATGAAGAACCAACCTAGCTGGGTCTCTCTGCTATTTATGGAGGCTTGATAGCAGATAGGTTTCAGCTGTAGCTCCCAGGCTGGACAGGAAAACCCAGGCTGGATCTCCAGGAACCTGGACAAGGTGCTGAGCCTGGGCAAAACCTGGAATGGAATCCAAGAAAGAGATCCAGGGCAAAGTTCTTAGAGCCAGGCTGTGCATAACAGGTACATCAGCAGACTTCCAAAGGTAAGGCATGACACTCACATGGATATATTGCCTCAGGCCAGCTCACATGGATATAATGCCCCAGGCCAGCACACATGGATATATTGCCCCAGCTCACAAGGATATATTGCCCCAGACCAGCTCACATGGATATATTGCCCCAGGCCAGCTCACATGGATATATTGCCCCATCTCACATGGATATATTGCCCCCAGCTCACCTCTGCCAGGCCCCTCCGTCATTGCCGGCCACCGCGTTCTTTCTATCTGCCGCTCGCCTGGGATTCATCCACTAGCCAGCCATGATCTCGTGAGATCGCGGAGTTCACGGAGTTCACGTGAACTCTGTGATCTCGATCGCGGCTGGCTGGTGGATGGATCCCAGGCGAGCGGCAGATATCCATGCAGGCGGCCGCTCGTAGAAAGAAAGAACGCAGCAGCCGCTGGATCTGCCCCTGCGCCGACCAGACAGCTCCGGATTCAGACTCCGAGAGTCCGATACCGGAGCTGTCAAAAATTAAAAAGCAAAGGGTGTCTGGTGATGAGGTGCCGGTACAAAAAAAGCCCTGGATACATTTATACAAGTAACATTTACACAAGTTAAAGTGACACTTTATTCATCTTGAAAACATTATAGTTTTAAAGTGATCAGGATGTGGAGAGTACCTCCTCTCTCACCCCTCCCAGCTCCCTCGATCTGGTGAAATCGTGGTTTGAAGTGGCGGCATTTCATTCACCCCATCCAGCATCACCAGCAGCCAGGATTTTAGAATTTCCTAATTCACTATTTTTTCTGTGATTTTATGAATTATTGTCTATAATAAAAGTTTACCTTGTCTTTATACATGTTTTTGTTGATTTTTAGAATTTCTTGGCTGCTGGTCACCAGATCACTAACTAGAGATGTCAACACGCAGAGAGCATGCTGACATCAACCTCTATCAGGCTTATTCAAAGAGCTCCGAATTGTGGCCGAAAGGTAACCGAAAGCTGAAATTCAGCGTACGGTTACCTTTCCTGGCCATAAGGCTATCCAGAGAGCAGGCAGTTCGCCAAATGTTGGCGAATGGCCTGCACATACGGTGCCTGTTCGAGGGCAGTGAAATCCCCATGGAGAAGCAATGCTTCGTCTATTCAGAGAACAAAAACCAGCAGTGAAAAGTTGCCAAATTGCCCTGCTGTTCAGTGGTTTCAATTGACAGGTTTATGCAGGCGAATCCCATAGGCTTCAATGTTAAAAATATTCCCATTTTAATTCAATATCTAATAAACCGTTGATTATAATATTCTGCAGTAAAAAGTCTATTTATTTATAGATTTTTTAGGATCTTTTAGGCATTTTTCGGGATTTTTTGTGCGAAAAAATATTTTCTGTTTTTTTAACCCTTTCGCTGCTGAGCCTTTTCCTGCCCCTGTGCTGAGCTCATTTTTACCGGTTTTGCTCATCATGTTTAACCGCGTTTTGAAGCCTTATTTTAATATATGACCCAGACATATTATATATCGTTCTTTCCGGCAGACTGTGCAGATTCATAATATGCCATTATTATATGTATACGTTATGTCATGTCTGTATATTATAACAAAAAATGCAATAAAATTTGAATTTTCAATAATTTACAATGTGTAAAGTGTTTTTTTTCACATTTTAAAATGCGATCGTTTGCGGTTATATTTTCTATGGGGTGCGCTTGTTAAAAAAATTATAAATGAGGAATCGTTACTTTTTTTTGGGGAAAATTACGTGTTTTTTAGCAAACGCCCCCCATAGAAAAAATCGTTAGTGCAGTATCATTGTTCACATTATAATTGAAATGGGAACAATATTGTTGCACTAATAAATCTAAAAAAAAAAAAAAAAACATTTTTTTATTCTTTTATTTTATTTTTATTTTTTATTTTTTTAATTTAATTTTTTTTTTTAATTTTTTTTTTTACATGGTCATGTTAGGTATCATTGGAAAGGCCACGCTCTGGCCGTTCCAATGATAGTAAACATTAACCCCTAGCTGTCACGGATCGGGAGATAGGGGGTTCATTGGAACCCCCTATCTCCACTATAGGTGGCAGCAAGGGGTTAATTTGAAAACTGGCGCCATCGCGCTCTGCGCGATGACGCCAGTCATTAGGGGGATATCCCAGAAGCTTGGCCGACATCCAAGATGTCGGTCAGCTCCGGGAGGGGACCGCGATACGGCGCATGTTGGCGCCATATCGCGATCCAGCCCCCTAAGGGTTAAAGACAGCCGCCGCTTGGAAGGGCAGGCTGTGCCCTTCCAGGCGGTGCCTGTCTTTAATCTCTGGCCCGCACGGATGGGGAGGGGGAGAGGTCCGAAGGACCTCCCCCCCTCCCCTTCAGGCACCTTCCCTGCAATGGCGGGGGGGGGTGCCTGAAATAGACGTCATCGCGCATGCGCGATGACGCCTATCGTGCCCGCCTGGGTCCCGGAGGTTGGGCTGACATCGATGATGTCAGCCCACACCGGGGGGCCGAGCGATCAGCCGGAATACCGGCTGATCGCAGGCTGCAAAGGGAGGACGCGCTCAGCGCGTCCTCCGCAGCCAAGTAGCAATGCGGTTGGACGCGCTGAGCGCGTCCACCACATTGAAAGGGTTAATCGTATTTTCTTTTTTCTGTAACAGACCTTTTTATTATCATTCATTGGATCTTATATGTAAATTTCAGATATTTTCGTTCAGTAGCTTCTTTGCAAACAGCGTTTCACTTTTCAAACATTCAAGCGTACTGTTTTGGTTTTTTTCCACTCCATTCGTCTGTGGTGTCAGCTTTTCCGGCGGCTGCTCTGCGCTGTGATCGACAGCTTCTCGGGTTTCTCCGGTGTGTTCGGCGGGGTTATTCCAGATGTTTTTGCGGGTTTCGGTGTGCATTTGCGGGGTTTTTTTCCCGTGAGTGTTCGGCGGGTTTGCGGCGGCTTTTCACTTCACTACGACGGCCCTGTGGTGCTTGCTGAATACACCGCAGGGTCGCCGAAATGGAATCGCCAAATCACACCGAATTGAAGAGAATGAAAAGTCACTGAACGTGCAGTGACTTTTCGATTCTCTTTGAATAACTCTGTATGAGATCAATCGCTGAAGTGAGTGGTCTCAGAAAGGCAGCCAATGGATTGGATCTGCGCATGCATGCGCAGAATTCCGTTCCACCGTTCTGAACACGTGCTACGTAACTTTCATACATAAACTGCACTAGTCCCATAGCCATCGGCGTCTCTACAGGGGGGCAATTGCCCCCTAGGTTATTCCTTGCCACCCCATGTGCCCCCCCACCAGAAATCAGCATCCAGCTTCCCCACATATTCGGACCACTTTTTCTCCTTCTCTGAGCATCGTATATGGACGATTTAGGCTAGGGTCAGAGTGGGGCAGTCGGAACACGCGTGCAGGCGCACTAAATCACGGCGGCAGTAGCAGCACATAACGGCCAATGACGGCCAATATACGCAGTACGTGCGTACGAAAGTGCGCCGACACCACGCAACCAGCAAATGAACGCATTTTT
This sequence comes from Leptobrachium leishanense, assembly GCA_009667805.1. Classification (NCBI taxonomy): domain Eukaryota; kingdom Metazoa; phylum Chordata; class Amphibia; order Anura; family Megophryidae; genus Leptobrachium; species Leptobrachium leishanense. The sequence goes on along the minus strand of CM019067.1, from coordinate 177,739,094 downwards.
ATCAGAACGTGAAACCGCTGCTACTGACGTACAAAGTGCGCTGCGGCCGCATAGCAGCGTGTGTGCGTGATTAGGAGATGTCAGACGCTGCTAGTGTGCGGCCAACATAACGTTCAAACAGCCGGATTTCCCTAGACTTCTTTTCACCCCATCGTCATGAAATACGTCCAGAATTGCGCATCGTCTGACCACTTAAGCGTATTCCGTGAAAAAATGCGTGCGCACGCATCGACGTACATTTTGACGGTGGCTGCAGAAAATGCGCTCATCTGTCCCTAGCCTTAGGTGTCATTGGAAAGAGCAGGTTCACCATATTCACTGTAAAAGAAGAGTCATAAAAAAGTCAATAAAAACGTGCATGTAAACATTTTCACGGGGGTTGAAATGGCTCAGCAGTGAAGTGGTTAACATTCAGACTATATATTACATTGTGTATTACTTTAGTTTATGCCTTGGTTTAAAAGGGTTAATGGGCAGGCTTCTTCCTTCACATTATACATTTTATTTTTTTCGTTGATTTATGGTAATTTAGGGCTTAATGGATAGCTAGCTACATGCCACACTGTTTAATATTTTTATTGTATTTCCCTGGGTTTATGAAAGTTAGAATCCTGGTAAAATCCTTTCTTAAAAAAATAAAATAAAAGGGTCTAATCATCTTAGATCCTTTGCTTTTTGTCACATTTCTGGGAATTCATTTCACCGAAAATTTTGTGAATTCCCTATTTAGCGAATGATCTCTGTAATTTGCTAAAATTGGAGTCACGGAAGCAGTTCTCAGTCATGGGCAAAACTGCCAAATTGCTGCGCATAAATTATTGAATATCTAGGTTGTAGGCTAGTAGTGCAACATAAAGGTATCATTGCACCACATTACTCTGGGGATTATGGAATCTTATTTATATATACTTATTTAGGGCCCTATTACCTGGTGTGAGCTAACCCTAGGATTGGCATTTTTTGCGTTAGCGCCAGGTAAATTCAGTCTAGCGCCTGAGCAACAGATCGTTTGCATCCTCATACAAATGGGAAAAATCACTTAGCGCACAGTAATTAGCGATTTATACCGCAAGCTAACTGTACTTTCCACCTCCTATACTTAACATGGGGAGCGCTACAGATCTTTCACACTTTTGCAACTAACAAATCACTTTGTGCCTGCGCCAATTTTTTGAGGGAAGCTATTCGCTAAATTTTACCTGCTGCACAACCCTTGTGCTAACTCCAAAAAACACAAAAAACAGGTCCTCGCCCAAAATTAACAGACAATTAACAGGCAATTGAAAGGAATGCAGCACAGGTGTTCTTTTGGCCCCATACACCATAGTAATGGATCTGGTCAGCAATGTCGCTGCTGTTGCAGTAGGCTCTATTATGATATATATGTATACTTTATTCACATACAGTCAGGTCCAGAAATATTGGGACATCGACATAATTCTAACATCTTTGGCTCTATACACCACCACAATGGAGTTGGAATGAAACAAACACAATGTGCTTTAACTGCAGACTGTCAGCTTTAATTTGAGGGTATGTACATCCAACTCAGGTGAACGGTGTAGGACTTACAGCAGTTTGCAGATGTGCCTCCCACTTGTTAAGGGACCAAAGGTAATGGGACAATTCGCTTCTCAGCTGTTCCATGGCCAGGTGTGTGATATTCCCTCATTACCCCAATTACAATGTGCAGATAAAAGGCCCAGAGTTAATTTCAAGTGTGCTATTTGCATTTGGAATCTGTTGCTGTCAACTCTCAAGATGAGATCCAAAGAGCTGTCACTATCAGTGAAGCAAGCCATCATTAGGCTGAAGAAACAAAACAAACCCATCAGAGAGATAGCAAGAACATTAGGCATGGCCAAAACAACTGTTTGGAACATTCTCAAAAATAAGGAACGCACCGGTGAGCTCAGCAACACCAAAAGACCCGAGAGACCACGGAAAACAACTGTGGTGGATGACCGAAGAATTCTTTCCCTGGTAAAGAAAACACCCTTCACAACAGTTGGCCAGATCAAGAACACTCTCCAGGAGGTAGGTGTATGTGTGTCAAAGTCAACAATCAAGAGAAGACTTCACCAGAGTGAATACAGAGGGTTCACCACAAGACGTAATCCATTCGTGAGCCTCAAAAACAGGAAGGCCAGATTAGAGTTTGCCAAACAACACCTAACAAAGCCTTCACAGTTCTGGAACAAGATCCTATGGACAGATGAGACCAAGATCAACTTGTACCAGAGTGATGGGAAGAGAAGAGTATGGAGAAGGAAAGGAACTGCTCATGATCCTAAGCATACCACCTCATCAGTGAAGCATGGTGGTGGTAGTGTCATGGCGTGTGCATGTATGGCTGCCAATGGAACTGGTTCTCTTGTATTTATTGATGATGTGACTGCTGACAAAAGCAGCAGGATGAATTCTGAAGTGTTTCGGGCAATATTATCTGCTCACATTCAGCCAAATGCTGCAGAACTCATTGGACAGTGCTTCACAGTGCAGACGGACAATGACCCAAAGCATACTGCAAAAGCAACCAAAGAGTTTTTGAAGGGACAGAAGTGGAATGTTATGCAATGGCCAAGTCAATCACCTGACCTGAATCCCACTGAGCATGCATTTCACTTTCTGAAGACAAAAGTGAAGGGAAAATGCCCCAAGAACAAGCAGGAACTGAAGAAAGTTGCAGTAGAGGCCTGGCAGAGCATCACCAGAGATCAAACCCAGCGTCTGGTGATGTCTATGCGTTCCAGACTTCAGGCTGTAATTGACTGCAAAGGATTTGCAACCAAGTATTAAGAAGGGAAAGTTTGATTTATGATTATTATTCTGTCCCATTACCTTTGGTCCCTTAACAAGTGGGAGGCACATCTGTAAACTGCTGTAAGTCCTACACCGTTCACCTGACTTGGATGTACATACCCTCAAATTAAAGCTGACAGTCTGCAGTTGAAGCCCATTGTGTTTGTTTCATTCCAACTCCATTGTGGTGGTGTATAGAGCCAAAGATGTTAGAATTGTGTCGATGTCCAAATATTTCAGGACTTGACTGTATATTCTAATATATTGAATAATTTTTAACATTTTATGCTGGGGGTTATTCATAGTATGTAAGCGGTTGATTATTTGGGTGACCGTGTGGACCATGCTTAAAGGGACACATTTATACTGTAAGTCTTGAAACATGTAGGGCACTGTTACACTCTTCGCGCAAAAATGTGCGCGTGCGCAAAAACGCATTAACGTGAGGGGCAAAACCATTCGTGCTGAACGTCGTATTACGACGTTCACGGATACGATGCGTGTTAAAGTCTAACGCGAGTGACCCTGAGCAAACCCTGCGCGAGCGCAAGTTCGTGTGCGCATCCCATACTTAACATTGTGAGCGCAAATGCGTTTGTGCGCTGGTATGTGGATGGTATTACAATCGATGAGCAAATTTTTACGAACGACGTTTGCGCACATAATTTTAGCGTCTTTGGAAAGCTGGTGGTAACTGCAAATCTGAACGTCCTGGCCGAAAACCAAATACACCTGCACGAAAAAAAAATACAGCAACGTATAGTTACACTTTCTACACATACCCAAACAATAAAATTGAGAGGTTGTGTGTGTTTTTATTATTGCTGCAGCATATATACTCAGATTGATTTTACAGGAGCAAAAACTGAACTGGAGACAATTGTGGTTCTTAATTCTGATTGTCTGAATCGCGTGAAAAAACTGTCTGCCCACCGATTTCTGCGCGCAACGTTAATGTGCGCGCGTTTTTGCGTGTCTTTTTTACCCGCGTTATTTTTTGACGGATGAAAAAATGCGCTCGGATCGTAATACCAGCGTTAATTTACGCGCGTTAACGTTTAACTCCGCATGCAAAAAAAATTGCGCTGCGCGTACGAATTTGTGCGGAGAATGTAAAAGAGCCCGTATTATTTATAGGCTACAGTAGGGAAATTATAGTCACTCACCTGGCCTTCCTTTTGAGTCTATTAAATGCAGTGTAATGATTCTACATGCTGTTGGGTGGCATTTACCATGCAATGCCCTTCAGCCTTAATTAATATATGCGCGCATATAAACATGGATAATACGGCCACCTTGGAGGATTTTAATAATGTGAGGGTGCTTTGCTTTATGTGTTTATACTTATTCAAGCTTGTAAGGGCAGGGGATAGGTATGGCCTGACTCTCTGCACTGGAAAAAAACAGTTCTATCCTGTACACAACCGCATTAGCGCTGGGTCTTGGTGAGAATTGGCACTGGGTGGTGAAAATTATTAGTGCCTCACCAGTTTTGACTGTGGTATCTCATGTGTCCCCCCCTAAATTTTGTTCCTAGAGTCGCCACTGCCCGTAGCACTGTGCAATTTGAAGTTTCTATGCAACGCAAGTTGCATAGGAGCGCAAATTGTGCAGAAAAGCTTCAAGGACTTCTGGGTTGTAATTGGGAAGATCTCCTCATAGGTTTATTAGCATTTACAATGCATGCCACCCTATCCTACATATTAAGATTTATGTGTTTATGTTGATTATGTTTGTATGTTGATATGCTGTTAATATTATAATATTGGGAATGACTTTGATATTGGCAGCCTATTTTTAGCTGATTCTTTCTCAATAAAATATTTACTTAAAAAAAATAAGCTATGGGGGGCGTGGCCAGCAGCCATAATGAACAGCCACATGTAGCTGGAGCTCTCTCTTAGCCAGCTCTTCTTCCCACTCTAGCGGCCCACAACGGCAGCGGTTTGCCTTGACACCAGCCTACATCGACTCCGGAACCCACCAGACACGTTATGGCTCCAAGTAAAACCCCCAAACCGACAGACCTGTCACACGTGCGGAAAACCCGAGATAGGCAGCAAGATGGCCCCGGAGCTCCTGCGATTCTGGCTCCCCTCGGTCCCTTCCACCTGAGGATGAAGATTCTCGACTTCACACCCTGTCTGCCTCAGCTCCTGCCTCTGGTCTGCAACTTCAATCCCTGCTGCAGGACCTCAGAAACACCATTCAAGAAGATTTCCGCTCCATAACTGCTAATCTGCAACAAGAGATTTGTGATTGGGGTGAGCGCTCTGATGCCCTTGAAACCAAATCTGATGAACTGTGTCTGGCCCATAACGAGTTGGTAAATCCATCTAAAGAGTTAAAATCCAAGCATGAGGCCCTTTTACTTAAAGTGACAGATTTGGAGGATCGCTTCCGAAGGAATAATATCCGCGTGTGCGGGATCCCTGAAACAGTTAAACCAGCCGATTTGTCTGCCTATCTTCATGCCCTGCTGCAATCTCTGCTACTGGACGCGTCTGATTCGGATTTGCAGCTCGATAGAGCACACCGTATACCAAAGTTGCGACACCTGGACAAATAGGTACCGAGAGATGTCTTGCTGAGAGTCCACTTCTTCAGAATTAAGAAATCCCTGATGTCAGCTATGAGGAATGCTACGGAATTGCCGGTGCCATAAGCGGATATCCTCTTTTTCCCGGATTTATCTGCAGCCACGATGACTAAACGCAAAGAATTCCTGCCTGTCACCCAGGTGCTGCGATCCTATCATATTCCGTAATCGCTGGGTTTTCCCCTAAAGCTCCTAGTCACCTACAATGGAACCGTGACCGTTATCCACAATATTCGAGACGGCATGGCTACTCTGCGATCCTGAAGCCTGAAGGGAGAAGTTACCCCTCCGCACCAAACACCTCTGTCTCCGCAGAAGGTCTCACCAGAATGGCATCGCATGAACACGGCTAAATGATTCCGGTGTCCTCTACCTTATACAGCTGGATGTTACTACCAACTGTTCCATATATCGCCATGATTCTTAATTGAGCGGGGACCCGCTTGGCCGGACGCTCCCTCCCTGCTCTGTTTCCCAGCTTCTGCACCCCTTTTACCTGCCCGCGTACACCCCAACCTCCCCATGATATGTTTAGGGTTGGCCCGATTTTCCTGTGGCCTGGGAGATGTTTTGTACATATCACATTGATGCTCGTTGCACTGTTTTTTCTGGTTTTGAATTTTTTTCTATTTTTTCTTTTGGTCCTTTTTTTTGCTTATTTCCTGCTCTTTTTTGCACCATCCCAGTTCTTTGTACAGGTACAGCTACTGGAGTGGAACCCTGACTGTGGGGGAACCTCCTGGACCTTACGATGCCGATCCCTACAGACTGTGGCCCGCTTTTTTACCTGGGCGCTGCAGCTCCCTCCTTTTGATGTCTGTGATATTCTCAACATGTTAGCATATTGTTGTTGGATTTCATGATGCCTCTCAAATTTGTTTCTTTAAATGATAAGGGCTTAAATATTCCTTATAAGCACCACTTCTTATATGCAGACCTGCGCCACAAACCCCCTGATGTTGTATGTCTCCAGGAGACGCATTTTAACCCTTTCGCTGCTGAGGCTTTTCCTGCCTCTGTGCTGAGGTCATTTTTACCGGTTTTGCTCATCATGTTTAAACGTGTTTTGATTGAAGGCTTATTTTAGTACATGACCCAGACATATTATATATCATTCTTTCCGTCAGACTCGGCAGATTCATAATATGTCATCATTATATGTATACGTCATGACCTGTCTGTATATTATAACAAAAAATTCAATAAAATATGAATTTTCAATAATTTACAACGTGTAAAGTGGTTTTTTTTCCACATTTTAACATGCGAGCAATTGCGGTTATATTTTGTATGGGGTGCGCTTGTTAAAAAAATTAGAAATGGGGTCTCGTTACATTTGTTTTTGGGGAAAATTACGCGATTTTTAACAAACGCACCGCATACAAAAATCGATAGTGCAGCATCATTGTTCACATTATAATTGAAATGGGAACAATATTGCTGCATTAACAAACCAGAAAAAAGAAAAAAAACTTGTTTACTTTTTTTTTTTATTATTTTTTTTTTATTTATTTTTTTAACCCCTTAACGCCGCAGGACGTACATTTACGCCCTGCATTAGGCGGGCTTTGGCGCCGCAGGACGTAATTGTACGTCCTCTGCGTTTTCAGCCCCCCCCGGGAGATACTCACCTCCTCCGGCGGCTCCCTCGCTGATCTGAGTCCCACGGTGTCAGATCGGCAGGGTTTCCTCCTCCGGCGCACTGACGTCATCGCACTGACGTCAGTTTCAGGCGTGCCCCCCCCCCCGTCGGAGCAGGGGAAGCGCCTGAAGGGGAGGGGGGATCCTTTGGATCCCTCTGTGGCCAGCATCGCTGGAAGGGTCACAGCCTGACCTTTCCAGCGATGTATGGGGGGTTAACCCCTTAGTTGCCAGGTCGCGACCGGGCACTAATTTGTGCCCGATCGCGGCCTATTTCCGGTGGGGGCCGCCATCTTGGATGGCAGCCCCCACCTCTGGGTCACCCCCCGCTCAACTGACTCATCATGCCATGCGCAATGATGTCAGTTAACCAGGGAACCCCCTAGCTGCAAAGGGATTTCCTATGGAAATCCCTTAGGAGGAGATAGGGGGGTTCTTTGAACCCCTTTATCTCCTGTTCGGTGGCAGCTAGGGGGTCATGTATGATATTGCTGGAAAGGCCAGAGCATGATATCAAACATGATCATGTTATAAGTAAAATAAAAGTTTAAAAAAGTAAAAATAAAAATAATAAAAAAATAATAAATTAAATAATAAAAAAATAAATACGTTTTTTTTTTAATGCAGCACTATTGTTCACATTTCAATTATAATGTGAACAATGATGCTTCACTAATGATTTTTTGTTTGGGGGGGTTTAGCTAAACTCACGCAATTTCTCGCCAAAAAAAAATGGGTTCCCCGTTCTAATTTTTTTAACAAATCTACCCCATAGCATATGAGCGCAGAGCATCGGATAATAAAATTTAAAAAAAAAAACACTTTACACACTGTGGAATATTGAAATTTTATTGAAAATTCACATTTATTTACTTTTTTTTTTAAATTTTTGTTATAGCATTTTGGCAGGGCATGACATATACATATAATAATAATATATTATTAATCTGCCGAGTCTGCAGGAAAGAACGATATATAATTTGTCTGGGTGGTATAATAATATGTGACTTAAAAACGGTCAAAATGAGCTCAGCACTTAAAATTACTCCCGTCCTTAAGGGGTTAAAAAAACTTTTTTCACAGTCGTGTTTGGTATCGTTGGAACGGCCATGCTCTGGCCGCTCCAACAGTACCAAACTTTAACCCCTAGCTGCCACGGATCGGGAGATAGGGGGTTCATTGGAAGCCCCTATCTCCACCATTGGTGGCAGCTAGGGGTTAACTCCAGGACTGGCCTCATCGTGCTATGCACGATGAAGCCAGTCCTCAGGGGAAGTTCCCGGAGGCTTGGCCGACATCCAAAATGTCGGCCAGCTCCGGGAAAGGATCACGAACCGGCGCTTTTCAGCGCCAATTCGTGATCCGGCTCCCCAGGGGTTAATGACAGCCACCGTTTGGAAGGGCAGGCTGTGCCCTTCCAAATGGTGCCTGGCAATAAGCTCAGGACCCCCGCGATCGGGAGGGAGAGAGGTCCGAAGGACCTCCCCCCCCTCCCTTTCAGGCGCCTCCTCCGCACACGCGGGGGAGCGCCTGAAATAGATGTCTTCGCGCCACCGCGATGACATCTATTGAGCCCGCAGCGGTCCCGGATTGACGGGCTGACATCCAAGATGTCAGCCCGCACCGGGGGGCACAGTGATCGGCCGGAATCCGGCCGATCGCAGGCTGCTTCGGGAGGACGCGCTCAGCGCGTCCTCCGCAGCCAACCCTTCCTGCGGCAGGACGCGCTGAGCGCGTCCTCCGCAGCGAAGTGGTTAAGAGAAATGCCCATCCCAAAATATATTTGCCGATTTATCCCCATTATTTCATGCCACAGCTAATTTTAAAGCTAGAGGCGTTTCGATCCTGGTCCATTGGAATGTAATCTTTCAGCTACATAGAACAATCCTAGATCCTAATGGGCGCTATTTATTCTTGATATGTGATATTAATCGTGTGCGAACTTCTGTTGCCCCAATGCTGACCATCTCTCGTTTCTCAGAACGACCCTCATTAAATTGTTTAAGGTCTCTTCGGGTAGACTTGTAATTTGTGGAGACTTCAATCAATAGTTAGACTTACCACCCCATGCCTCCCGCACCCAACGCTCCTCTGTCCGCAACTTTGCCACTTTATTAGGGGAATTTAAATTGTTTGATATCTGGCGCCTCCTCCACCCTGATGACTGCGTTTTTATTCAGGTGGCGCATAAAACATACTCTAGGATAGATTATTTTTTGATTCCTGCTGATATGTTAAATTCTGTTTCTAAATGTGTGATTGGCTCCATGACCTGATCCGACCATGCCCCCATATCGTTGTTCCACCCTGATTCTCAGGCCCCTATAGGTTGCTACCCTTGGTGATTGAATGAATCCCTTCTGTCCCGTCCAGAGGTGGTGGCTGACGTCAAAAAAACTCTGGAAGATTACTTTCGGGAAAATGCAAAACCTGAGGTGACTCCCCTTACTCTGTGGCAGACTCAGAAAGCTGTAATACGTGGAGCCTTTCTTAAATGGGTATCCCACTTTGGCCCTTCTTCAGCAGATCCAACAAGCTACATCTCTCCATAAGAAACGGAATGACCCCTTTGCTACTCTACTCTGAAGGGGCAAACTGGATATTCGCGATTTTGTATGGGCAACTCGTGGACTTCGCACTAAGATGTACCTTTATAATAATAAAGCAAGTAAGCTTATGGCCAACAGGCTCCACAAACAGATGGCTAAGTCTAGAATTGACAGATTGACTGCTGCTGACGGGACCTCCTGCTATAAACCCCAGCAAATAGCGGACTGTTTCGCGTCATACTACTCTGGCCTTTACAATTTGCGCGACGACACCTCACTTCATCAGCCCTCTCTCAGTGAGATCCTCCCATTCCCACAACGCCTTAACCTTCCTGCCTTGTCTGAGTCACAAAGTCTACAACTGCTCTCTCCACCCTCCCTTGCTGAACTCACCTCAGCCCTGTCCTCCCTTAAGGCTAACAAAGCTCCCAGCCCTGATGGCTTCACGGCCGCTTATTATAAATCCTTTCCTACCCTACTGAACCCCCCTCTTCTCTCTGCGTTCAACCAAATATATACCTTGGGAAACGCTCCCCCTGTCTGGTTATCTGCCACTATAGTTACCATTCCAAAGACGAACCCGCCAGCCGACGTCTGCCCCAAATACAGACCCATCTCACACCTCAATACCGACACCAAACTTTACGCCAAGATTCTGGCTACTAGATTGGTCGATATTATGCCCTTGCTTAAAGCTGATGACCAGGTGTGATTTATTAAGTCAAGGCAAGTCCCCGACAACACTATTAAAGCTATGGCCTTGATGGACTCTGCAGTGTGTTCTGGAACGCCATCCCTATTTCTCTCCCTTGATGCCGAGAAGGCATTTGACCGCCATCACTGGCTATTTCTGGAACATACAGTCAGGTCCAGAAATATTGGGACATCGACACAATTGTAACATCTTTGGCTCTATTCTATACACCAGCACAATGGAGTTGGAATGAAACAAACACAATGTGCTTTAACTGCAGACTGTCAGCTTTAATTTGAGGGTATGTACATCCAACTCAGGTGAACGGTGTAGGACTTAAAGCAGTTTACAGATGTGCCTCCCACTTGTTAAGGGACCAAAGGTAATGGGGCAGAATAATAATCCTAAATCAAACTTTCCCTTCTTAATACTTGGATGCAAATCCTTTGTAGTCAAGGACAGCCTGAAGTCTGGAATGCATAGACATCACCAGACGCTGGGTTTCATCCCTGGTGATGCTCTGCCAGGCCGCTACTGCAACTGTCTTCAGTTCCTGCTTGTTCTTGGGGCATTTTCCCTTCACTTTTGCCTTCAGAATGTGAAATGCATGCTCAATGGGATTCAGGTCAGTTGATTGACTTGGCCATTGCATAACATTCCACTTCTGTCCCTTCAAAAACTCTTTGGTTGCTTTTGCAGTATGCTTTGAGTCATTGTCCATCTGCACTGTGAAGCGCCGTCCAATGAGTTCTGCAGCATTTGGCTGAATGTGAGCAGATAATATTGCCCGAAACACTTCAGAATTCATCCTGCTGCTTTGGTCAGCAATCACAGCATCGATAAATACAAGAGAACCAGTTCCATTGGCAGCCATACATTCCCACGCCATGACACTACCACCACCATGCTTCACTGATGAGGTGGTATGCTTAGGATCATGAGCAGTTCCATTTCTTCTCCATACTCTTCTCTTCCCATCACTCTGGTACAAGTTGATCTTGGTCTCATCTGTCCATAGGATCTTGTTCCAGAACTGTGAAGGCTTTGTTAGGTGTTGTTTGGCAAACTCTAATCTGGCCTTCCTGTTTTTGAGGCTCACCAATGGTTTACATCTTGTGGTGAACCCTCTGTATTCACTCTGGTGAAGTCTTCTCTTGATTGTTGACTTTGACACACATACACCTACCTCCTGGAGAGTGTTATTGATCTGGCCAACTGTTGTGAAGGGTGTTTTCTTCACCAGGGAAAGAATTCTTCGGTCATCCACCACAGTTGTTTTCCGTGGTCTCCCGGGTCTTTTGGTGTTGCTGAGCTCACCGGTGCGTTCCTTATTTTTGAGAATGTTCCAAACAGTTGTTTTGGCCACGCCTAATGTTCTTGCTATCACTCTGATGGGTTTGTTTTGTTTCTTCAGCCTAATGATGGCTTGCTTCACTGATAGTGAAGGCTCTTTGGCTCTCATCTTGAGAGTTGACAGCAACAGATTCAAAATGCAAATAGCACTATTATTAAATTAACTCTGGGCCTTTTATCTGCACATAGTAATTGGGGTAATGAGGGAATATCACACACCTGGCCATGGAACAGCTGAGAAGCCAATTGTCCCATTACTTTTGGTCCCTTAACAAGTGGGAGGCACATCTGCAAACTGCTGTAAGTCCTACACCGTTCACCTGAGTTGGATGTACATACCCTCAAATTAAAGCTGACAGTCTGCAGTTAAAGCACATTGTGTTTGTTTCATTCCAACTCCATTGTGGTGGGTGGTGTTTAGAGCCAAAGATGTTAGAATTGTGTCTATGTCCCAATATTTCTGGACCTGACTGTATATATAGATAAGATATGTATCTATATTCTTATGAATATATATGTAGCCAGACTTGTATTACACACACATTTTCGCAACTAATTGCCCCCCCCCCCCATTTGGCTGGTCCCTCCAGAAGAAATGTTGAACCCGATAGAGCAGAGAATGATATATATATTCTCTGCTCTGTCGGGTTCAACATTTCTTTTGGAGGGATCAGCCAATTGGGGGTGGGGGTGCATTTAGTTGAGATTGTCCACATGCCACCCCCCCATGTGCGTATGTGTATATATGGTCTTAGGTCTGTGGGTGGGTGTATATATATATCTGTGTGTTGATATATACTGTACGTATATATAGGTCTGCGTGTTGATATATACGTATATGTCTGTGTGTGGTATCAATGCATTCCTACTCTATACCCAGCGCTCCGTGTCCCTATAATATATACGATCAGGGGTTACCTTTTTTTTTATATATTTATACTATTCCTATTGTGAAGTCAAGCCTGCAAAATGTTTGCTTCGCTACCCTGTGCATCGCTACACGCTCAGTGTGTCTCAGCCTTTATTCCCGCATCGCTAGTTTACCGAAACAGTTTGTATACTTGTTACTGACCCTGCTTGTTCTGAGGACCCGATCTGTTGCCAACTTTGCCTGCCATTTGACTATTCTCTCTGTGTATTCCCTGCCTGTTCTGTTTGCTTCCTGTTGCTACTGGTGTGCGCCGCTTCCCACCGTATACAGTAGCGCAGTACAAGTGCCTAAACATTGCTGACCCGGTTTTGTTATAGCTGCTGATGTAACTGAATAGATCGGTGATCTCTTCTGCATTACCAAAACCTCCACCACTGCACTCTTCCACAATACCACATAGGGGTTACGGTGTGAAGGCACTTGCTGCCACCAAAGATAAAATTTTTGGGTGCACTGCCACTGACGCCTATACCAGATTCATATCATTTTAATATTTGACCGCAGGGTCCAACCCTGCACTCTTCCACAATACCACAGAGGGGTTACTTATGGTGTGAAGGCACTTGCTGCCACCAAAGGCACAATATTTGGGTGCACTAACACTGACGCCTATACCAGATTCATATCAATTTAATATTGGACTGCAGGGTCCACCACTGCACTCTTCCACAATACCACCAACGGTGGAGATAGGGAGTTCCAATGAACTCCCTATCTCCCGATCCGTGGCAGCTAGGGGTTAACGTTTGGTATTGTTGGATCGGCCAGAGCATGGCCGTTCCAACGATACCAAACTTGAATGTGAAAAAAGTTTGTAAAAATAAATAAATAAATAAATAAAAATAAAAAAATATTTAAAAAAAATTATAAAAAAATAAATAAACACTTTTTTTTTCTTTTTTTTGTTTTTTTAATGCAGCAATATTGTTCCCATTTCAATTATAATGTGAACAATGATGCTGCACTAACGATTTTTGTATGCAGTGCGTTTGTTAAAAATCGTGTAATTTTCCCCAAAAAAATGTAACGAGACCCCATATCTAATTTTTTTAACAAGCGCACCCCATACAAAATATAACCGCAATTGCTCGCATGTTAAAATGTGGAAAAAAAACACTTTACATGCTGTAAATTATTGAAAATTCATATTTTATTGCATTTTTTGTTATAATATACAGACAGGTCATGACGTATACATATAATAATGACATATTATTAATCTGCCGAGTCTGACGGAAAGAACGATATATAATATGTTTGGGTCATATACTAAAATAAGCCTTCAAAACGCGTTTAAACATGATGAGCAAAACCGGTAAAAATGACCTCAGCACAGAGGCGGGAAAAGCCTCAGCAGCGAAAGGGTTAAAAACTTTTTTTTAAACTTTTTGCCCTTGTTTCCTGTCCCCCAGGGCACTACCCAGAACCCCATACACCTTTTATGGCAAATATCTAGGATATATGCCCTCTTGGTGGGCACTCTAAAAATCGAACGTTTGGGTCCCATTGACTTACGTTGAGTTCGGATCGTGTTCGAGTTCGAACTCGAACTTTTGAAATTGTTCAAGTTCGAAGTCAAACCGAACACGGGGGCGTTCGGCTCATCCCTAGTCAGCAGCAAGGTGCACATTACTTTAGACACGTGGTCCAGCATGCATGGACAGGGCCATTACATTTCCTTCGCGGCACACTGGGTAACTCTGCTTGCAGCTGGGAGGGATCCAGGACAGGGCTCTGTGCTGAAGCTTGCTCATCCACCACGCCTCCAGAAAGCTGCTTATATGAGGTCTGTCTGCTCCACCACCTCTTCCTCCTCCTTCTTCAATGTCTCTGGTGAAGTGGCAGTTAAACCGACGCGTGGCAGGGGCTACGCAATGGCTCAAGCAAAAAGATGCCATACTGTGCTTGAGCTGGTTTGTTTAGGGGACAGGAGCCACACTGGGCCAGAAATTCTGTCAGCTCTGCAGGGGCAGGTGCAGAGTTGGTTAACACCATGCCAGCTTGAGCTGGGAATGGTCGTCTGTGATAATGGCAGCAACCTTCTCTCCGCCCTACGCCTGGGTAAGTTGACGCATGTACCATGCCTAGCACACGTCCTAAATCTGGTGGTTCAGCTTTTCCTAACCAGGTACCCAGGGCTGGCAGAGCTTCTCAGCCAGACCAGAAAAGTCTGCAGCCACTTCAGACAGTCATTCCTAGCAAGTGTTCGCCTGGTAGAAATTCAAAGAGAATTTCACCTTCCCACAAACCGCCTGATCTGTGACATGCCCACCAGGTGGAATTCAACATTGGCAATGCTGCAGCGCCTGCACAAGCAGCAGAGGGCCGTCAATGAGTACCTGTGTGAGTATGGCACAAGGACAGGTTCAGGTCATCTTGTTCCCCCCCCGCAGAGGCTGATGATCAAGGATGCATGCACTGTACTGTCACCATTTGAGGAGGCAACGAGGGGAATTATAGATGTGGCCCTAGAGGCAGAGCAGCGGGAGGAAGAGGAGGACTTCCCTAGCTCTCAAGGCCCCAGTCTTTACGCAGACAGTATTCCTGCGGGTCCTCAGATCAGACAGGAGGAGGATGAGGAGGAGGAGGAATATTTAAGTTGTGGGGGCATTGAAGGTGAGGATTCCTCAAGGGAGGGTTTTGTGTGCCCAGAAACCCAAGGACTAGTACGTGGCTGGGAGGAGGTAGTGCACGATACGGTCATCCTCAGCGACCAGGAACACTCTGAAGCTAATGCCACCTCCAACCTACGCTGCATGGGTTCCCTTATCCTGCAAAGCCTGCTAAAGGACCTCAGTATTCGTGCTATCAAGGAGAGGGATAATTACTGGTTGGCAACCCTTCTTGATCCACGATAAAAGGGTAAGGTTGCAGAGCTCATCCTGCCCTCACAGAGGGAGCACAGGATGAAACAACTTGAGGACGCTCTAAAACGACACTTGTGTAACACCTTTCCAGACACTGGTAGGTTACCAACTGATGACACAGGTGCTTCTGAGGCTGCTGTTTATCAGAGGAAGACCGGTGAAGGGGAGCCGCTTGACTGATGCCTTTTCCAATTTTTTTAGTCCACGACGCCCAGGGACGTCAACTGTAGGCACCCATTGCCAGCGTCTTCTCCATATGGTGCAGGACTATCTAGGGGCAAGGGCAGACCTGAATATCTTTACAGCAGATGATCCACTGGCTTACTGGTGTTGAGGTTGGATCACTGGCCAGAACATAGCCAATATGCTATGCAGCTACTAGGTTGCCCTTCATCCAGGGTGCTTTTTGAAAGGATGTTCAGTGCCGCTGGAGGCTTTGTCACAGACAGAAGAGTGCGTCTGTCCACCGACTCTGTAGACCGGCTGACATTTATAAAAGTGAATCAGTCCTGGATCAGCAGCTATCACTCCCCTGATGCTGATGTAACTGAATAGATCGGTGATCTCTTCTGCATTCCCAAAACCTCCACCACTGCACTCTTCCACAATACCTGAGAGGGGTTACGGTGTGAAGGTACTAGCTGGCACCAAAGGCCCAATGTTTGGGTGCACTGACATGTGTACCAGATTCATATCATTGTAACATTTGACTGCAGGGTCGACCCCTGCACTCTTCCACAATACCTCAGAGGGGTTACGGTGTGAAGGCACTAGCTGGCACCAAATGGCCAATTTTAATGCACCTGTTGTTACTTTCATCCAAAGCCTGCATACGTTTCACCATAATTTAGCCAAAAAATCACTAAACTTGTTCTGCGTGTCCTAAAACGTCTCCTCTTTTCATACAGGCTGCCGCCCCAAGCAATTGTTTCTGAATAGATTAAAGGAAAAACATTTTCCGTCAGTTGAAATGTCATTTTTTTCTTTTTAAATGTTTCTATACATCAGACAAATCCGCCACTTCACGGGCAGGTTATGGGGACCTCCTAGGCACGATATTTGAAGGATTTTTTCGTTTTTATTCTTAACCTTTATTTCATGGAAAAATCACTGTTCCTTTAAAAACGTCTTTTTTTAAACTTTTTTCCTTGTTTCCTGTCCCCCAGGGCACTACCAGGACCCCCATACACCTTTTATGGCAAATATCTTGCATATTTGCCCTCTTGCAGGGCACTCTAAAAATCGAACGTTCGAGTCCCATTGACTTGCATTGAGTTCGGATCTTGTTCGCGTCCGAACTCAAACGTTTGAAATTGTTCGAGTTCGAATGCAACCGAACACGGGGTTGTTCGGCTCATCCCTATTCTTTATTCCAAATGTATTCCCCCTCTTCTTGATTTTATGTTGGTGTTCACTTCTTACTATTTTAGTTTTAATATTCGTTGACCCTCTGCAGATAAAACGCGGTTTGGGAGGGAGTAGATTCCATAACATAGGATCTTGACAAAGCATTGGCCAGTATTTACTTATGATTTTTCTCACTTTCTTATTTTGCTTATTATAAGTATAGATAAACGGAGGACTTACGTTATGGGTTTGTGTAGTTTTCTTTTCTTTGTAGGTGATAACTGTGCTTATCTCCAATTCCTGTACTTCCCTTTGTACTTCTTCCAATTTCTCTTTGTTGTAACCTTTTTCTTTGAATGCTTTTTTGAGGGTAGATGATTGTTCCAGATAATACCCCTCCTCTGTGCAATTTATTTTATTTCTAAGAAATTGACTTCTTGGAATCCCTTCAAGCCACTTAGACAAGTGGCAACTATTCATTCCGATGAAGTTGTTGGAGTCCACTGCTTTAAAGTAGTTTTTGTCTTGAGTTCCCCCCCCTTCTATGAAGATGGTCAGATCTAAAAACTCTACTTTTTCATTGCTTCATTTGGTTTCCAATTCTATGTTCATGTCGTTTGTATTGAGATAATGCACAAATTCCTTCAGACGTTCTTCTCTACCTTCCCAAATGAAAAATATGTCATCTATGTATCGGCCGTACTTTTATCAGATATTGTTCCCACTCTGCCAATACTTCTTCCTCCCAGAATGCCATAGATTGGTGTAATTTGGGGCAAATTTGGTGCCCATGGCATTTCCCGTTGTTTGAAGCTAAAATTTGTTTTTAAAGTTGAAAAAATTATTTTTCAAAATTAAATCTATTCCTTCCAAAACACTCTTTTTGCTCTGGCATAAGCTTCCCGATAGTCTCTAAAAAATGTGCTGTTGCCTTAATACCTTTTTCATGTGGGATTATATTGTACAGGGATCTCACATCACTTGTTATGAGCAGGTAACCTTCTTTCCATTCTATGTCTTCCAAAATTTGAAGTATATTAATAGTATCTTTTAGATGCCTCTTTGTTTGTCTAACCCCAAGCAGATCACTCATGGATATATATTGCCCCCAGCAGATATATATTGCCCCATCAGATATATATTGCCCCCAGCAGATCACTCATGGATATATATTGCACCATCAGATATATATTGCCCCCAGCAGATATATATTGCCTGCCGCCCCCCCCCGGTTCTCACCGGCTCTGTCTGAGGGCCTGCGGGTCAATAGGGGCCCGGTTTGGGGCGACACTGTGGCCCCCGCCGGTTTCCTCCGATGATCGTATGGAGAAATTAAAATGCAGCCAGCGGCGCACTCGGAAAACGCCGTGGTGGCGCCTGCAGCGTGCCTGCAACCCAGTCAACTGGAGTAGGCACGTTGCAATGGCGCCGCCCCTCATGTGACACGTCACATGAGGGGGCGGCGCAGGCACCACCGCAACGTTTTCCGAGTGTGCCATTGGCTGCATTTTAATTTCTCCATACGATCATCGGAGGAAACCGGCGGGGGCCCACAGTGTCGCCCCAAACCTGGCCCCTACTGACTTGCGGGCCCTCGGGCAGCTATTTGTAAGTGTGTGAAAAATGTCTGGGAGTGATGTGACGTGTGTGTGTGTGCTGGCAGAGTGTGTGTGTGAGAGCTGGGAGTGATGTGTGTGTATGTGTGTGTGTGTGTGAGCTGACTGGGAGTGTGGAAAGCTAGCTGGGAGTGATGTGTGTATGTGCTGGCTATTTGTAAGGGTGTGAAAAATGGCTGGGAGTGATGTGACGTGTGTGTGTGTGTGTGTGTGTGTGTGTGAGAGAGAGAGAGAGAGAGAGAGAGAGAGAGAGAGAGAGAGAGAGAGAGAGAGAGAGAGAGCTGACTGGGAGTGTGGGAAAGCTTGCTGGGAGTGGTGTGTGTGTGCTGGCTATTTGTGAGTGTGTGTGAAAGTTGGCTGGGAGTGATGTGTGTGTGCTGGCTGGGAGTGATGTGTGTGTGCTGCCTAGGAGTGATGTGTGTGTGAGAGAGCTGACTGGGAGTGTGTGTGAAAGCTAGCTGGGAGTGATGTGTGTGTGCTGGCTGGGAGTGATGTGTGTGTGCTGCCTAGGAGTGATGTGTGTGTGAGAGAGAGCTGACTGGGAGAGTGTGTGAAAGCTAGCTGGGAGTGATGTGTGTGTGCTGGCTATTTGTGAGTGTGTGAAAGCTGTCTGGGAGTGATGTGTGCGTCTGCTGGCTGGGAGTGTGCTAAAGCTGGCTCGGAGTGATGTGGTGTGTGCTGGCTATGTGTGTGTGTGCTGGCTATGTGTGTGTGTGCTGCCTGGGAGTGATGTGTGTGTGTGAGAGAGAGAAGACTGGGAGTGTGTGAAAGCTAGCTGGGAGTGATGTGTGTGTGCTCGCTATTTGTGAGTGTGTGTGAACGTTGGCTGGGAGTGATGTGTGTGTGTGCTGGCTATTTGTAAGTGTGTGAAAAATGTCTGGGAGTGATGTGATATGTGTTTGTGCTGGCAGAGTGTGTGTAAGAGCTGGGAGTGATGTGTGTATGTGTGAGAGAGAGCTGACTGGGAGTGTGGGAAAGCTGGCTGGGAGTGATGTGTGTGTGTGCTGGCTATTTGTGTGTGAAAAATGGCTGGGAGTGATGTGACGTGTGTGTGTGTGTGCTGACAGAGTGTGTGTGAGAGCTGGGAGTGATGTGTGTGTGTGTGCTGACTGGGAGTGTGGGAAAGCTAGCTGGGAGTGATGTGTTTGTGAAAAATGACTGGGAGTGATGTGACGTGTGTGTGTGTGAGCTGACTGGGAGTGTGGGAAAGCTAGCTGGTAGTGATGTGTGTGTGTGTGAAAGCTGGTTGGGAGTGGTGTGTGTGTGCTGGCTATTTGTGAGTGTGTGTGAAAGTTGGCTGGGAGTGATGTGTGTGTGCTGGCTGGGAGTGATTTGTGTGTGTGCTGCCTGGGAGTGATGTGTGTGTGTGAGAGAGAGAAGACTGGGAGTGTGTGAAAGCTAGCTGGGAGTGATGTGTGTGTGTGCTGGCTATTTGTGAGTGTGTGTGAAAGCTGGCTGGGAGTGATGTGTGTGCTGGCTGGGAGTGATGTGTGTGTGAGTGTGTGAAAGATGGCTGGGAGTGATGTGTGTGTGTGTGCTGGCTGAGAGTGTGTGAGAGGTGGCTGGGAGCAGTGTGTGTGTGTAGTGTATTTACCTCCACCCTGAGATGGACTTTTTGCAAATTACCTGGCAGAATAATCATACAGGGTCACTGTGAATAGACCCTGCATGCTGCCTGGTGCCTTCAGCAGGGGCGGATCCAGACAGGTTTTGGGGGGGGGGGGCATTCTACCAGTTTTGGTAAAGAGCTGGTGTTGGGTTCTGTAACGGTGCGCTATATGCGCTACCCTGGAGTAGCGTTAATTTGGATTCTTTAGGTCAGATTCATAAACACAGACAGCAGGAAAGGCTGTAATACCTTGATTCCCACACCAGGGAGGTATTACAAAAAAACGAATTACCACCTCAGCGCCAAATGGCTTCGTGGCCAGGAGGTCGCTGAGTGAAAACTATCTATCTGCGCACTGATACAATCAGGGTAATTCAAAGAGATTCGAAAAGTCACTGCACGTTCGGTGACTTTTCGTTCTCTTCAATTCGGTTCCTTTTCGGTGACCCTGCGGTGTATTCAGCAAACACCACAGGGCCCCCGAATTGCAGGGAAAACCTACCGCAAACCCAACGAAAACGAACAGCAAAACCCGGCGAATGCACGCCGAAAACCCTCAAAAACATCTGGATTAACCTGCCGAAAACCACAGAAAAACCCAAGCAGGAGCCGATCACACACAGCACACACAGCGCAGCCTCCGAGAAAGCCGCAGACAGAGTGAAGTGAATAAATTAGGAAAACAGTTTGCATGAATGATTGAAAAGTGAAATGCTGCTTGCAAAGAAACTACTGAGCGAAAATGTCTGAAATTTACATATGAGGTCCAGGGAATGATAATAAAGAGGGCTGTTACAGAAAAAATAAGTAAACTTAAAAAAAAAAAAAAAAAAAAAATTCGGACTTTTAAAAAACAAAGAAAAACAAACAGAAAAATGCTTAAAATATCCTAAAAAATCTATAAACAAAGAGACTCTTTACTGCAGAATTTTATAATGAACGGTTTATTAGATACTGAATTAAAACGGGAATATTTTTACATTGAAGCCCCTTATGGGATTCTCCTGAATAAACTTGCCGAATTAAACCACCGAATGGCAGGGCATTTCGGGAACCTTTCACTGCTGGTTTGTGTGCTCTGAAAAGCCGAAGCAGTGCTTTTTCATGGGGATTTCACTGCCCTCGAACAGGCACCGAACAGGCACCGTATGTGTAGGCAATTCGCCAGGATTTGGCGAATTGCCTGCTCTCTGGATAGCCGAATGGCCAAGAAAGGTAACCGAACGCTGATTTTCTCTGAGCTCTCTCATATGCTCACACAAATTTTTGCCAACTGCCAGCAAGTACGGTGCCTGTTCGAAGGCAGTGAAAGCACACATGGATATATATTGCCCCCAGCAGCTCTGGATATATTGCCCCCAGCAGCTCACCCATGGATATATATATTGCCCCAGCTCACATATGGATATATTGCCCCAGTTCACAATTATATATTGCCCCCAGCAGCTCACCCATGGATATATATTGCTCCAGTTCACATATGGATATATTGTGCCTCAGCTCACATATGGATATATTGCCCCAGACCAGCTCACACATGGATATATTGCCCCAGACCAGCTCACACATGGATATTGCCCCAGCTCTCATGGATACTGCCCCCAGCACACATGGATATGCCCCAGCTCTCATGGATATGCCCCAGCAGCTCTCATGGATATGCCCCAGCAGCTCTCATGGATATTGCCCCAGCTCCTCTCATGGATTTTACCCCAGCTCCTCTCATGGATATACTGCCCCAGCTCCTCTCATGGATTTTGCCCCAGCTCCTCTCATGGCTATGCCCCCAGCTCCTCTCATTGATATTGTCCCAGCTCATGGATATGTCCCAGCTCATGGATATGCCCAGCTCATGGATACTGCCCCAGCTCATGGTTATGCCCCAGCTCATGGATATACTGCCCCAGCTCATGGATATACTGCCCCAGCTCATGGATATTGCCCCAGCTCATGGATACTGCCCAGCACATGGATATGCCCAGCACATGGATACTGCCCCAGCACATGGATATGCCCAGCTCATGGATATGCCCCAGCTCATGGATATGCCCCAGCTCATGGATATACTGCCCCAGCTCATGGATATACTGCCCCAGCTCATGGATACTGCCCCAGCACATGGATATGCCCAGCACATGGATACTGCCCCAGCACATGGATATGCCCAGCACATGGATAATGCCCCAGCTCATGGATATGCCCCAGCTCATGGATATACTGCCCCAGCTCATGGATATACTGCCCCAGTTCATGGATACTGCCCCAGCACATGGATATGCCCCAGCACATGGATACTGCCCCAGCACATGGATATGCCCAGCTCATGGATAATGCCCCAGCTCATGGATATGCCCCAGCTCATGGATAATGCCTCAGCTCATGGATATGCCCAGCACATGGATACTGCCCCAGCACGTGGATATGCCCCAGTTCATGGATATGCCCAGCTCATGGATAATGCCCCAGCTCATGGATATGCCACAGCTCATGGATATGCCCCAGCACATGGATATGCCCCAGCTCATGGATACTGCCCCCCAGCACATGGATACATATGCCCCAGCTCATGGATATGCCCCAGCTCATGGATATACTGCCCCAGCTCATGGATATACTGCCCCAGCTCATGGATTTGCCCCGCTCATGGATACTGCCCCAGCACATGGATATGCCCAGCACATGGATATGCCCCAGCTCATGGATAATGCCCCAGCTCATAGGATATGCCCCAGCTCATGGATATGCCCCAGCTTATGGATATGCCCCAGCACATGGATATGCCCCAGCTCATGGATACTGCCCCCAGCTCATGGATAATGCCCCAGCACATGGATACATATGCCCCAGCTCATGGATACATATGCCCCAGCTCATGGATATGCCCCAGCTCATGGATATGCCCGAGCTCATGGATATATGCCCCAGCAGATGGATATGCCCCAGCAGATGGATATGCCCCAGCAGCTCATGGATAATGGCCCCAGCTCACCTCCTGCGCTGCGTGTTCGCTCCCTCTGAGCATCCGGCGGCGCTTGTGCGCTCTCCTGGGGGAGCCACGTGACCAGCCACGATTGGCTGGTGACGTGTTTCCTCCAGGCGAGCGCTGAAGCTGCACAGCTTCGGACGCTCGCAGGGAGCGAACACGCGGCGCAGGGTGAGACACCCGCCCTTAGGGTGACGGTGTCACCCTAAAGGCGGGTGTCACCTGGTGCGGGCTGCACCCCCCGCCCCCACATAGCGACGCCCCTGAGAACAACGTGAACAAGATTGCAGAATAACAATGGATGACGAGTTGTGCGGCCTGCAGGGCACAATACCTAGAAATACACAGATACTTAAATACAGACAATAGATGCAAGACTACTTGTGAGACATACAGAGTGGGAACTTACATAGTTCTATACCCTGCAGGGAAGGCCTACAATCAGAGATTGGATTCTGTATGACACAGCTATACAGAGGGGGAACACAAAGTTCAATAGCCTGCAGGCAGGCCTACAATCAGAGATAGGCTTCTGTATGGTTTTCCTTTAATCTATTCATTAACAACTGCTTGGGGCGGCAGCCTGTATGAAAAGAGACGTTTTAGGACATGCGGAACAAGTTTAGTGATTTTTTTGGGCTAAATTATGGCGAAACTTATGCAGGCTTTGGATGAAAGTAACAATAGGTGCTTTAAAATTGGGCCTTTAGTGTCGGCAACAGTGCGGTAACACCGTATCCCCTCTGTGGTATTGTGGAAGAGTGCAGGGTTGGACCCTGCGGTCAAATATTAAAACGATATGAATCTGGTACAGGCGTCAGTGCACCCAAATATTTTGCCTTTTGGTTGCAGCAAGTGCCTTCACACTGTAACCCCTCTGAGGTATTGTGGAAGAGTGCAGTGGTGGAGGTTTTGGTAATGCAGAAGAGATCCCCGATCTATTCAGTTACATCAGCTGCTATAACAAAACCGGGTCAGGAATGTTTAGGCACTTGTACTGCGCTTCTGTATATGGTGAGAATCGGCGCACACCAGTAGCAACAGGAAGCAAACAGAACAGGCAGGGAATACACAGAGAGAATAGTCAAATGACAGACAAAGTAGGCAACAGATCGGGTCCTCAGAACAAGCAGGGTCAGTGACAAGTATTCAAACTGATTCGGTAAGCTAGTGATGCGGGAATAAAGGCTGAGACACACTGAGCGTGTAGCGACGTACAGCGTAGCGAAGTGAAGAGAAGCAAACATTTTGTAGGCTTGGCTTCACTCCGCTCCGCCTCGCAGCGTGTCTACACTGCATTACGTTTGCTTCTCACCACACTGGACAGGAATCCACTAACTAAATTAAAATGTACACACAAAACCGTTTTATTTTCACAAAGCACATGTTATATAGGCAAAAAAAGTTTCTACTGAATAAAATACATCAAAAATTACTGTTAATTTAATAGGAATAGTATAAAAATATAAAGAAAAGGTAACCCCTGATCATATATATTATAGGGACACGGAGCGCTGTGTATAGAGTAGGGATGCATTGATACCACCAGGGCCGGCGCTAGTGTAAGGCGGCACAGGCGGCCACCTTACTGTCCTGGCATGTGGTCAGTGTGAGGGGCGGAAAAATACCGGAAGCGGAGCAATGAATGATCATCAGACCTCAACCAGGGGCCCAGCCGCGCACTCTCAAACCGATGCAGTGTGCCTGTCTCAGTCCCACATTCTAAACATGAGCAGGCATACTGAATAATTTGGCACCGCCCTCCTCACGTGACACGTATAGCCAGGGCACGCAGCAGCAGAAAAGCCTGGAAGCTTAGGGTGCGGCCCTGCAGCAGAGTCAGCCTGCGTGCTTCCACTGTAGTGTGAAGGAGGACTGGCCAGAGAGGCCGAGAGAAGATTTTTAAAAGGTTTTAATAAAATGAGGGAGGGGAGGGGGTGTGTGTGTGTGTAATGTTCTGCTGGGGGGGGTGTAATGTTCTGCTCGGGGGGGCTGTAATGTTCTATTGGGGGGTGTAATGTTTTGCTGGGAGGGGTAATGTTCTGCTGGGGGTGTAATGTTCTGCTGGGGAGGTGTGTGTGTAATGTTCTGCTGGGGAGGTGTGTGTGTAATGTTCTGCTGGGGGTGTGTGTGTAATGTTCTGCTGGGGGTGTGTGTGTAAAGTTCTGCTGGGGGTGTGTGTGTAATGTGCTGCTGGGGTGTGTGTAATGTTCTGCTGTGTGTGTGTGTGTGTGTGTGTGCGTGTGTAATGTTCTGCTGGGGGATTTGAGTAAACTGATATCGGTACATTACTGTGAGGTTTATTGCTGTGGAACTCTGTCATACGCTCATGCACCCCGCACATTACTGTGAGTTTTATTGCTGTGGAGCTCTGTCATACACTATATGAAATGAATTTAAGGGGGAGGGGGTGAAAGTAATTAAAGGGGAAAAATGCGCCTCCGTCCCGCTAAAACTCCCGGCCCAGATGGTTTCTCTGCAGAATATTATAAATTACTTGAGGGCCATTTGGTCCCCCATCTCCTGTCCTTGTTTAATAATATACTTCAGGGAAAAGCCCCACCTCCTTCTTTCAATATGTCCCGAATGATAATGATTCCTAAACCTGATAAAGATCCTTTACTAATAACGTCCTATCGCCCAATTTCCCTATTAAATACTGATCTGAAGCTATTGTCGGCCATCATGGCTAGGCGACTGCAGGCCCCGCTAGCCCAGTTTATTTCTCCCGCTCAAACAGGATTCCTGACGGGCCGCCATTCCACGCAAAATGTTAGGAAAGCCCTAGCTGCTATCTGGTCATCAAATAACCGCACTTGCTCGTCAGATTTAATACTGAGCTGCGATGCCGATAAGGCTTTTGACCGCATATCATGGTCCTACATACGGCGCTTCCTGAAATATCACTCCTTTGGTGTCCCATACTTAACTTGTTTAATGCTTTATATGATACTCCTGCCGCTATGGTCACGACGAATGGCCTTAATTCCTCCTCTTTTATACTGGAACGAGGTACTCGGCAGGGTTGTCCACTCTCACCCTTACTATTTAATTTAGCATTAGAGCCTTTATTGCGGATATTACAAACGTGCCCAGATCTTAGTGGGATACGCGTAGGTTCCCAGGAGGTTCGCATAGTAGCTTTCGCAGACGATTTACTCCTCTTCCTATCCCAACCTGACAAAGCACTCCCAACCCTTGTGACATACTTGGAAGAATTTCACTTAGCATCGGGATTTCAGATTAACTATAATAAAACCGTTAGCGATACCGTTGGGTGCGAACTGCGGGAACTCGATAAGACAGCACTGTCCTTTCACTTGGTGTCTAACCGGGACATTTAAGTATTTAGGGGTAATAATACCAACGAATATTGCAAGATTGTACGAGGTTAATGTGCGGCCGCTCCTGTCACAACTTAAAACTCAGTTAACCTCATGGGCGAAACTTCCACTGTCATATTTGGGGAGGTGTAACCTTATTAAAATGTCGCATTACACGTCTTCTATACCCTATGCAAATGCTCCCTTTACTCCTTAAGCGAACAGATATAGCGCACATCCATGCTTTGTTTACTAGATTTATTTGGAATGGGGGAAAACCGCGTATAGCACTACGTAAACTCCAGCTTCCCTATAATATGGGAGGATTGAATTTACCAGATATATATTCTTATAACATTGCAGCATTGTATCGTATAGTGGCAGATTGGATCTCGAACTCATCAAGGTACACGGATTGTGCTTTGGATCGAGCCATGTGTTTCCCAATGTCCCCATTGGCTGTCCTTCATACTCCCCTGGCTAAGATTCCTCCTACCCAGAGATTTAACCCCTTGCTTTTTGCGGGACGGGAGGCGTGGTACCGAGCGCGTAAAATGCGGGGTGTCCTGGACTTCCTCGATTTTCCAACCATTATTACGTAACCCCGCTTTCCAATCTGGCTCGGCGGCCGCTGCATTTCAGGTCTTGGCGACCAAGGATATAACTCAAATAGGTCATTTAGTGTCGGGACCCGCACTCCCTTGTCTCTTATAGAGACCTGTGTGTTCTTGTGGACCCTGCCTCCCTTCACCCGGTGTATTATATGCAATTATCGGCATTTGTATCGACACAATTAAATTCCTTACACCCGCAAGACTTTTCCAATCCCCTTGACGCCCAAACGTCTCTGAACCCGTCTACAGCAGCGTTGCGCGCCCTACTTCGACCTCAATTCGATTGGTCGGTAGCGACCTCGGGCTTAGCAGCTTGGTGCGTACAGCTCCCCAAGCAATCACCCTTTACTTTAATCTCGGCCACTAATCGCTTACGAAAACAAATCCCCTCGGCTCAATACGACGAAATGTTTCTGAAATTATTGCACAAGGCTTATATAGCACCGGATAGATTGGTCCATCTTACACCCCTCAGTTCTGGCCACTGCCTCAAATGTAGACATGCTAACGCGGACTTGTTTCACTGTTTGTGGGCCTGCCCATTAATAGCTATCTTTTGGAACTCCATACGGAGATTTGGTGATCGGATCTTGCATATATCAGTACCTACCACCCCTGACTGGGCGCTGTTTGGTCTCCTCTCCGACTGCGAACGTAGCGGACTGGACCGGAATCGGAGGACCTTATGGGAGTGATATCCGCAGTGGCTAAAAAGGCCATTCTGGGGAATTGGATTGCTTCCTCCCCACCCACGTTTTCGATGTTTTATTCTCGCCTGTATGCTCTTTTCCAATATGATTGGGTGGAAACTGCTCTGCATAAAGATGATAATGTTCAACAGTTTTTTGGAAAATGGGAGTATTTTATGTTATGTTTACCGGAGACTACCATAGTCAAACTAAAAAGGGATTTTGAATATACTACCTGGTATCTGACTAGATCCCTTTCGTCACCTCCATTGCAACCAAATGTTATGTCTCGCTTAGAGCTTGAAAAATTTTTTTTTGATGATATACTGTCGACTTTGGGTGTAAATTTCTTGTGTTGTCTATTGTTGGCCGTGGGTTGAGAGGGATGTTTTATTGAGTGGGAATGTGAATATGCGCACTGTATTATGTACTGAGTTTGTCGATTCAAAAATAAAGTTTTAAAAAAATAAAAAAAAGGGGAAAAATGAATTATGGGGGAGTGAATTGAATTAGAGAACGAAGACCCTGCTGCCAGTCTGCTTCTGGAGACCTGGAGTCAGACAGTGGACCACAACAACAGAGTGAGAGTGGTAGGTAGCAGGATCACAGTAGGCTTGTGCACCGATTTTTTTTTTCGGTTCGATTTGTTCGGATGTTTAAAATTGTCGATTCGGCTCGTTTCGACCGATTTCTGTTTCGATTCGGTTCGGTTAGGCTCGTTTTTCGTGTACATTTTTTTTTCGGAATATAGACCATTTTTCGTGTTTTCGGGTCACTTTGCTCGTTTTTTGTATCGACTTTTCGTGATTTCGGAAATTTTCGTTTTTTTCGGAACGTCTGTTCTCCTCGTATCAAAGTGTCTAACTCTATTCGTTTTGACGTAAACTACTATGGTTTACTTTTTTTATACTTTATATATTTTTTTATAATAAATTTTTGGTTTGTTTTTCGGATCCGATAATTCATTCTGTCGATACGATAGTTCTGGCGATTCTATCGTGTTTTTTTTTATTAAATAAAGATCCTTTTTTTCTTATGAATATACATTTCACAACTTTATTTAATCACATTAAAAAAATGGTATGAAAGCCAAGGAACAAAAAAAAAAAAACGATTTAAAAAACACTAAACTGACCCGAATGGTCTGACTTTAAAAATAAAAAACAGAACAAAAGGTTTTAAAACAGAAAAATAGTTGATCAAAATGATCTGAAACAAAAAAAAAAAACAACAAATAAAATGATTTAAAACAGACACAAAAAAAACAGAATTATCGGATCATTGGAAACAAGAAACAAGTGATACGCATTTACAAATACAAAATTTACAGAATCAGCGATATAACCGATAATAGTTAAATATACGATGTCCAGAATTACCGAAATGGAACCGAAATCACGAATGGAACCGAAATCATGAATAGAGCAAAAATAAATTTTGATTTGACACATTTCAAGTCCATTCGAAAACTCCGAAAATTTTTCGTTTCGGCTCGGAAAACTTTTCGGATCTGTCAGTTTTCGGGTCCGATCCGATTCGGAAAATCGGCCGAATCTGAACACACGAATCGGGAAATTTCATGAAAATTACGAAATTCCGAAACCCGAAACGCACATCCCTAGATCACAGGGAAACACTGGGAGTGGCAGGCAGTTTAAAATATGTGGGTATATTGACACAGCAAGACCAGGGGGCACCACCAGGCCACATTGCAAATTTGTGCAGTGCTTGGTGCCCCTCCTATGCCACATTGCCAAAGGAGGGGACCACACACTCTGTAGATCGGCCCTGTGGCACAGGAGGGGCACCAGGCACAGCATAGATTGGCAATGCGTGAGGACACCAAACACTCCCGATTTGCATGGCACGGATTGGGTGGAGGGGGGCAGCAAAACGCAACTTCGCCTGAGTAAACAAAAATGCTTGCACCGGCCCTGGATACCACACACATATACGTATATTTCAACACGCAGACCTATATATACGTATATATTAACACGCAGATCTATATATACACCCACCCACAGACCTCAGACCATATATACACATACGCACATGGGGGGGTGGCATGTGGACAATCTCAACTAAATGCGCCCCCCCCATTTGGCTGATCCCTCCAGAAGAAATGTTGAACCCGACAGAGCAGAGAATATATATATTATTATAAATATATATATCCAGACTTGTATTACACACACATTTTGCCAACTAATTGCCCCCCCCCCATTTGGATTTGGCTGATCCCTCCAGAAAAAATGTTGAACCCGACAGAGCAGAGAATATATATATTATTCTCTGCTCTATCGGGTTCAACATTTCTTCTGGAGGGATCAGTCAAATGGGGGGGGGGGCAATTAGTTGTCAAAATGTGCATATTGAACCGAACAGCTCATCCCTAATAGCGACCAAGAAAACGCAGATACTCGACAGGATTCAAGACATTTGATATATTCAGCAATAGGGATGAGCCGAACACCCCCGAGTTCGGTTCGCATTCGAACTCAAACTTTTCAAAAGTTCGAATTCGAACTCAAACTCAATACAAGTCAATGGGACTCAAAATTCGATTTTTAGAGTGCCCTCCAAGAGGGCATATATGCTAGATATTTGCCATAAAAGGTGTATGGGGGTCCAGGTAGTGCCCTGGGGGACAGGAAACAAGGACAAAAAGTTAAAAAAAGTTTTTAAAGGGACATTGAGTTTTCCATGAAATAATGGTTAAAAATAAGAATGAACAATAACTTCAAATATCATGCCTAGGAGGTCCCCATAACCTGCCCGTGAAGTGGCAGATTTGTAGGATGTATAGAAACATTTAAAAACAATGTCCGGGTCCGGGTAGTGCCCTGGGGGACAGGAAACAAGGACAAAAAGTAAAAAAAAAGACGTTTTTAACCCCTTCACTGCTGACGACGTGTGGGACACGTCCTCAGTTACTCCTGCTGTATGCTGAGGAGGACGTGTCCCACACGTCATCAGCTTTGCGGGACCCCGGCAGAGTACTCACCTCTCTGTCCGGGGTCCCGCGGCGTTCTGAGTCCAGCGTCCTCAGACGCTGAAGTCAAGCTCCTCCCGACGTAAATGATGTCATCGCGCCATGCTGTGAGGTTGTGTATAGAGATGCTGTGAGGTTGTGTATAGAGATGCTGTGAGGCTGTGTTTAGAGATGCCTTGCGGCGCCGAAGTGCGGCCTAGCTCCGGTGGGGGCCACCATCTTGGATGGCGGCTCCACCCCCGGATCCCCCCTCACTGCCTGACGTCCTCACGCATAGCGTGATGACGTCAGATAGCCGGGGAACCCCTAGCTGCCCAGAATCCCCTGGTGGAGATAGGGGGTTCATTTGAACCCCGATATCTCCAGAACCGTGGCAGCTAGGGGGTCATGAAGGGTGTCAATCGAAAGGCCTGAGCATGATACCCAACATGACCAGGTATAAAGTAAAAAAAATTGTATTTTTTTTGTGTGTTATTTTTATTAATGTAGCAATATTGTTCACATTTCAATTATAATGTGAACAGTGATTGAAGGAAAAGGAATCCTCAGACCACCATCTGCTAACCTATAAGAAGGACCCTATAAGTAGTTAAATAACACCCCATGAATTATAATATTAATAGATAAATTAAGGTTTAAATATAAGAAATAGTTTTAAGATAAATTGATAATCAGCAGTATTATAGGATTAAGTTTCACTTCTCAATATGTTTGTAAATGTCTCTGGAATGAAGAAATGTTGATGTTTCAAGAAATGTTGATGTCTCAAGAAATGCTGATGGCTAGCATGTCTCAAGAGATAGCATGTCTCAAGAGATAGCATGTCTCAAGAGATAGCATGTCTCAAGAGATCACATGTCTTAGGCCACGGGACTGTCCAGAAATGTGTCACCAGACCTGTATTGAAACTGGCCAATGAACTATGTTATGTTTTGAAATGTTAACCAATGAAATAAAGAGACAACGCCTTGACATAAGTATAAATATATGTCAAGAAAACATTGAAAGGCAGAGAGAAAATTGCCAGACAAAAATACATGCCTCGTGTGTCTTCTTTGAAGGATTTTTTTTCTCTCTCCCTGCGCAGAAGGAGAGTTAACTCAAGGTGTGCCTAAGACAGGGTCTTAGGGGTTAAAGGACGGACAATTGGAGACCATTATTCTCTTCAGTGATGCTGCACTAATGATTTTTTTCTATGGGGTGCATTTGCTATAAATCACGTAATTCCCCCCACAAAATGTAACAAGTCCCCATTTCTAATTTTTGTACAAGCGCACCCCATAGAAAATGCTCATGTGCTAAAATGTGAAAAAAAACTTTACACACTGCAGATGATTAAAAATTCAATTTTTATTGCAATTTTTTCATAATATACAGCCAGGACATGACATATACATATAAAAATGATATATTATGAATCTGCGGAGTCTGACGGAAAGAACGATATCTAATATGTCTGGGTCATTTAATAAAATGTGGCTTCAAATCGCGTTTAAACAGGATGAGCGAAAGCGGTAAAAATTAGCTGAGCACACAGCAGTGAAATGCAGGGTTAAGGGGTTAAACAGCATATCAGAGGAAGATTTAGTAGAGAAATGAACACTTCTCAGAAGCACAGGTGTTGGTTGATACATGTTCAGATCAGGAGACACCACACCCTCAGTCCCTCAGTCTACACACAATGTATCAAATTCATCAGACCAAATTATTTTAAAGCACATGTTATTTCCAAACACTAATTAACACCTGTTGTTTACGCCGTTTGAGAACACAGGTCATTAAGAGGTGAGAATCTTTGCACGTAGACATTATTTGTTAATTCAATATCTAATAAACCGTTGTTTATAATAATCTGCAGTAAAGAGTCTCTTTATTTCTAGATTTTTTTGTATTTTTTTAAGCATTTTTTATACTTTTTTCAAAAAAAAAATTAGAACTCGAACCGAACACGCCAAAAAGTTCGAAGTTCGCAAACTTGCGAACGGCCAAAGTTCAAATCGAACTCCGAACTGGTCGAACCGAAACAGCTCATCCCTATTCTGCAATAGACTGGACAGGACTTAAATCTAGAAACTAGAAAAATACACAGAACTGTATGCCTTATGATTAGGCCTAGAAACCAGATAGACAAACAGACATGAACCATACGGAAAAAACATGAACAAGAAAACCAGACTAGGAACTCCGATACATGAACTAGAAACTCAGATAAATGAACTAGAAATAACCAGGACTTGAACTAGACAGATACTAGATAACAGGATAGCAGGTAATACAGGAACTAGGACTCCACTATACTCCAATTTACTCCACGACAGTCCAAGGAGCAGATCCTCTCCCACTGCTTTAAAGGCAGGTGGCTTCTTGCAATTATGCTAAGCCCTGCCCCCTCAGACGCCGTTTTGCCAGCTCTCAGTACTGGCAACAGGCTAGCCAGCGATGCCACAGGGCACCCTGACCCCCCAGGAAGCGCCGCGGGGGCCAAGAATGTTACAGGTTCGCAATGACAGGCAGATATATTTGCCCCAGCTCACATGGATATATATATTGCCCCCCAGCTCACATGGATATATATATTTGCCCCAGCTCACATGGATATATATGTATATATTTGCCCCAACTCACATGGATATAGATATTTTCCCCAGCTCACATGGATATATACTGTAAATATTTCCCCCCAGCTCACATGGATATATATATATATTTGCCCCAGCTCACATGGATATATATAGTTACATAGTTACATAGTTACATAGTTACATAGTTATATAGGCTGAAAAAAAGACATGCGTCCATCGGGTTCAGCCTCTCCCACATAACCTACTGCTGTTGATCCAAAAGAAGGCAAAAAAACCCAGTCTGAAATGCTCGCCAATATGCAACATACTGGGAAAAATTCCTTCTTGACCCCAGAATGGCAGTCAGATTTCTCCTTGGATCAAGAAGCTTTTACCCACATATTAAATATTATAACCCTTAATATTCTGTGTCTGCAGGAAGTCATCCAGTCGCTTTTTAAAAGTCTGTACAGACTCTGACCCAACCACCTCAACAGGCAGAGAATTCCACAGCTTTATTGTTCTCACCGTAAAATAACCCTTCCTATGCTTTAAGCTAAATTTTCTTTCTTCCAGTCTAAATGGATGACCCCGTGTCCTGTGTATAGTCCTGTTAATGAATAGGTTATCAGACAATGGTTGATAATGGCCCCGTATATATTTATTATAAGGTTATCAGATCCCCTCTAAGGCGCCTTTTCTCTAAACTAAACAGGTTTAAGCTTGTTAGTCTTTCCTCATAACTTACCCTTCCATCCCCCTTATTAATTTAGTTGCCCGTCTCTGCACTTTTTCTAGCGATATAATATCTTTTTTTAAGACAGGTGCCCAAAATTGCACGGCATATTCAAGGTGCGGCCTGACCATTGATTTATACAGAGGCAAAATTATGTTTTCATCCCGTGAGTGAACTCCCCTTTTAATGCATGCCAGTACTTTGCTGGCCTTGGCGGCTGCTGTTTGACATTGCACATTGTTACTTAGTTTGAAGTCTATGATTATTCCCAAATCCTTCTCCTGCTTGGATTTCCCTAACTCCGTACCATTTAGGGTATAAATTGCTTGTGTGTTCTTCACTCCAAAGTGCATAACTTTGCATTTATCTAGATTAAATTTCATCTGCCATTTTAGTGCCCAGTCCCCCAATCTATCTAAATCCCTCTGCAGCGAAGTAACATCCTGCTCACATTGTATTTCTTTTCCTAGCTTTGTGTCATCTGCAAACACTGATACATGACTTTCAATGCCTATCTCAAGGTCATTTATAAATAAATTGAATAGTATTGGTCCTATAACAGACCCCTGAGGGACACCACTTACCACTGGTGTCCATCTTAAAATGTACCATTTATGACCACTCTCTGTACCCTATATACCCTATATATAATACCCCAGCTCACATGGATATATTTTCCCCAGCTCACATGGATATATATATTTGCCCCAGCTCACATGGATATATATCTTGCTCCCAGCTCACATGGATATATATATATATATTGCCCCAGGCAGCTCACTGTCACGGTGGCAGTACCACCAGGCACGCACCACCCTATACTTGCCCTCCGATCCTTGGAAGTGGTCGGTCTGTATATATTTCCCTATGAATATAACTCGCAGGAAGGTGAGGCCTTGGTTCCTGAGAGAAGCCCCTATATGCAGAGATGCAGGGTAAACTGCAAGGACAGGTGAAAGCAAAGGGTTAACAAAAGACCTCTGTACGCAATACCAAAGATTCCCTGCACTGAAAGACCGGTCTTTAGGATAGCCGGATCTAATCTAAAGGAAAGTATTACCTTGAAGCCGTACAGAGTCTTTTGTTATATGCAGATGACAGGTTACCTGGAAACGGTACAGGCAAGGAATATAGCAGAATAGTCATAGAGGAAAGCCAAAGGTCATAACCAGAGAGAGTACGTCATACAGGATACAGGAATCAGAACCAGAAGGGAAGTCAGCCAAGCCAAAATCAGTAACCGGGGAATCTGAATGGAACATAAACAGCAAAACAAAATACAGCAATAGACAGAACAAAATACACAGAAGGAACTGACATAAACTGGAACAGAAATAAGAGGCAATAACTGAACCAGGATTAACAAACGGAGGATATCAGGAACACAGCAAGGAGCTTTCAGGACACAGGATACAAGGAGACCAGGCAAAGGAAAATGACCCAGCAATGTCCTATAGGTTCTCTAATATAGGCAGGGGAATCAAGGCAAGGGTCAACAGGTGAGCAGCACACAGAACACCAATTAACCCCTGGGAGGCCACCCAGGAATTGGCAGCAACAGAAACACAAGGGAAAAACACAATATACAAATACAGAGGGCAGGAAGACAGGGTTGGAACGTGGGACGTGACAGTAGCCCCCCAAAAAAGGTGACCTCAGGGCACCTAAAACAACAAACATGACAGACAAAATCAGGAAAACAGATCACAAACACCAGTCACCAAAATCCATTGAGGACCCACTCAGTGTCGTCTTCCTCCTCCTCAAAACACATGAGCGCATTAGGGTCTTTCTTGATCATGGCCCAGTGTGCCTCACGGAACAACATCCCGCATGGGGATCGTATATAACCCTCGGTACAGGGCTAGAATTATGGATGTGGGTACCAGTCAGGCCACTACCCTGCTGGATCTCCTCACGATAGGCACAGAATACGGCATCAGACCCATCCTGGAGCGTGGTATTCTTGGAACCAGATTGACTAGTGTTGGTCAGCTTCCCCCGTCTCCTCCTGGATCGAGACTTGGAAGGGGTGACCACCATACCTGACATGGCAACAGTGGGAGTAGGCTCGCCTACCTGTGCCTTACCATGAGGTTTGGAAACCCCGGACTCTCTGTGGGGCATGGGCACAATGGTGTTGCAATGCAGCTCTGGCACTGCTGACACACAGTTTGCCATGGATCTGACTGGCAGCTTACCAGAATCAGACATCACTGTTACCACTGGCTTCGTGCCAGGATCAGGCAACATTGGTTGCGCATTGCCAGACGGAGACAGGACTGGCTGCGCATTGCCAGACGGAGACAGGACTGGCTGCGCATTGCCAGACGGAGACAGGACTGGCTTGCGCATTGCCAGACGGAGACAGGACTGGCTGCGCATTGCCAGACGGAGACAGGACTGGCTGCGCATTGCCAGACGGAGACAGGACTGGCTGCGCATTGCCAGACGGAGACAGGACTGGCTGCGCATTGCCAGACGGAGACAGGACTGGCTGCGCATTGCCAGACGGAGACAGGACTGGCTGCGCATTGCCAGACGGAGACAGGACTGGCTGCGCATTGCCAGACGGAGACAGGACTGGCTTCTCATTGCCAGACGGAGACAGGACTGGCTTCTCATTGCCAGACGGAGACAGGACTGGCTTCTCATTGCCAGACGGAGACAGGACTGGCTTCTCATTGCCAGACGGAGACAGGACTGGCTTCTCATTGCCAGACGGAGACAGGACTGGCTTCTCATTGCCAGACGGAGACAGGACTGGCTTCTCATTGCCAGACGGAGACAGGACTGGCTTCTCATTGCCAGACGGAGACAGGACTGGCTTCTCATTGCCAGACGGAGACAGGACTGGCTTCTCATTGCCAGACGGAGACAGGACTGGCTTCTCATTGCCAGACGGAGACAGGACTGGCTTCTCATTGCCAGACGGAAACAGGACTGGCTTCTCATTGCCAGACGGAAACAGGACTGGCTTCTCATTGCCAGACGGAAACAGGACTGGCTTCTCATTGCCAGACGGAAACAGGACTGGCTTCTCATTGCCAGACGGAAACAGGACTGGCTTCTCATTGCCAGACGGAAACAGGACTGGCTTCTCATTGCCAGACGGAAACAGGACTGACTTCTCATTGCCAGACGGAAACAGGACTGGCTTCTCATTGCCAGACGGAAACAGGACTGGCTTCTCATTGCCAGACGGAAGCAGGACTGGCTTCTCATTGCCAGACGGAAACAGGACTGGCTTCTCATTGCCAGACGGAAACAGGACTGGCTTCTCATTGCCAGACGGAAACAGGACTGGCTTCTCATTGCCAGACGGAAACAGGACTGGCTTCACATTGCCAGACGGAAACAGGACTGGCTTTACATTGCCAGACAGAACTGGCTTACCGCCAATTGGCACTGGGGTTGCGGCTCTACATGTACTACAACCAGTAACCATACGTAGGGACTGTCTTTTGGCTGCCAGTCGCTGCTCAGAACCAGCCAGTTGTGTCTTTAAAACCTTACAGCCATCAGAGGTATCTACAGAAGTCTGAGGTTTATTATCGGATGCCTCTTTCTCAGACCTGGATTTCTCAGGAGGTCTGAACTCAAAGTGGGGTCTGGTGCCATCAGATCCCCTACGTGGTCTGGCACTATCCGACTCCCAGCTAGGTCTGGCGCCAGTGGATCTCATGCGTGGTCTAGCTTTAGCGATCTTACTGTGGGACATGGGCACAGTTGGCACTCGGCCAGTATCAGGACGCACAGACTCACCGCAAGTCTTGAGACGCACCGGCACTCCAGCCCCAGGACGCACCGGCACTCCAGCCCCAGGACGCACCGGCACTCCAGCCCCAGGACGCACCGGCTTGAGGGGAGCCAGACAAAAAGTGCAACGAACTGGCACAATAAAAACAGAGATTGTACTCACGTCTTCTGTTCTTTTCATCAGGAGAAAGCGGACCACGAACTCTGCTTTCAAATGAAACCTGATTGCCAGAATCTAGACACAGGCTCAGTAACCCTTTGAGGTGAACCACAAATTCCTCAAACATGTGCAATAAGTGTCCAACACGGTACACATCTCTGCGGGCTTATGTAATGGCTGGGTCATTATGTCACGGTGGCAGTACCACCAGGCACGCACCACCCTATACTTGCCCTCGATCCTTGGAAGTGGTCGGTCTGTATATATTTCCCTATGAATATAACTCGCAGGAAGGTGAGGCCTTGGTTCCTGAGAGAAGCCCCTATGAGATGCAGGGTAAACTGCAAGGACAGGTGAAAGCAAAGGGTTAACAAAAGACCTCTGTACGGCAATACCAAAGATTCCCTGCACTGAAAGACCGGTCTTTAGGATAGCCGGATCTAATCTAAAGGAAAGTATTACCTTGAAGCCGTACAGAGTCTTTTGTTATATGCAGATGACAGGGTTACCTGGAAACGGTACAGGCAAGGAATATAGCATAGAATAGTCATAGAGGAAAGCCAAAGGTCATAACCAGAGAGAGTACGTCATACAGGATACAGGAATCAGAACCAGAAGGGAAGTCAGCCAAGCCAAAATCAGTAACCGGGGAATCTGAATGGAACATAAACAGCAAAATACAGCAATAGACAGAACAAAATACACAGAAGGAACTGACATAAACTGGAACAGAAATAAGGGCAATAACTGAACCAGGATTAACAAACGGAGGATATCAGGAACACAGCAAGGAGCTTTCAGGACACAGGATACAAGGAGACCAGGCAAAGGAAAATGACCCAGCAATGTCCTATAGGTACATTGCTCTAATATAGGCAGGGGAATCAAGGCAAGGGTCAACAGGTGAGCAGCACACAGAACACCAATTAACCCCTGGGAGGCCACCCAGGAATTGGCAGCAACAGAAACACAAGGGAAAAAACACAATATACAAATACAGAGGGCAGGAAGACAGGGTTGGAACGTGGGAACGTGACACTCACATGGATATATATATTGCCCCAGCTCACATGGATATATATATTTTTGCCCCAGCTCACATAGATATATATATTGCACCCAGGCAGCTCACATGGGTATATTTGCCCCAGCTCACATGGATATATATATTGCCCCAGCTCACATGGATATATTTGCCCCAGCTCACATGGATATATATATATATTTGCCCCATCTCACATGTATATATATTGCCCCCCAGCTCACATGGATATATTTGCCCCAGCTCACATGGATTTATATATTGCCCCAGCTCACATGGATATATTTGCCCCCAGCTCACATGGATATATATATTGCCCCCAGCTCACATGGATATATATTGTTCCAAGGCAGCTCACATGGATATATATTGCCCCCAGGCAGCTTACATGGATATATTTGTCCCAGCTCACATGGATATATTTGCCCCCAGCTCACGTGGATATATATATAGCCCCCAGGCAGCTCACATGGATATATATATTGCCCCAGGCAGCTCACATGGATATATTTGCCCCCAGGCAGCTCACATGGGTATAGTTGCCCCCTGCTTACATGGAAATATACATATTGCCCCAGGCAGCTCACATGGATATATATATATTGCCCCAGGCAGCTCACCTGGATATATATATTGCCCCCAGGCAGCTCACATAGATATATTGCCCCCAGCTCACATGATATATATATATTGCCCCAGCTCACATGGATATATTTGCCCCAGCTCACATGGATATATATATATATTTGCCCCAGCTCACATGTATATATATTGCCCCCAGCTCACATGGATATATATATATATATTGCCCCAGGCAGCTCACATGGATATATATATTGCCCCAGCTCACATGGATATATATATATTGCCCCCAGCTCACATGGATATATATATTGCACCCAGGCAGCTCACATGGGTATATTTGCAACAGCTCACATGGATATATATATTGCCCCAGCTCACATGGATATATTTGCCCCAGCTCACATGGATATATATATATATTTTTCCCAGCTCACATGTATATATATTGCCCCCCAGCTCACATGGATATATTTGCCCCCAGCTCACATGGATATATATATTGCCCCCAGCTCACATGGATATATATTGTTCCAAGGCAGCTCACATGGATATATATTGCCCCCAGGCAGCTTACATGGATATATTTGTCCCAGCTCACATGGATATATTTGCCCCCAGCTCACATGGATATATATATAGCCCCCAGGCAGCTCACATGGATATATATATTGCCCCCAGGCAGCTCACATGGGTATAGTTGCCCCCAGCTTACATGGAAATATACATATTGCCCCAGGCAGCTCACATGGATATATATATATTGCCCCAGGCAGCTCACCTGGATATATATATTGCCCCCAGGCAGCTCACATAGATATATTGCCCCCAGCTCACATGGATATATATATATTGCCCCCAGCTCACATGGATATATTTGCCCCAGTTCACATGGATATATTTGCCCTAGCTCACATGGATATATATATTGCCCCCAGCTCACATGGATATATATATTGCCCCCAGGCAGCTCACATGGGTATATTTACTCCAGCTCACATGGATATATTGCCCCTAGCTCACATGGATATATTTTCCCCAGTTCACATGGATATATTGATTTGCCCCCAGCTCACATGGATATATTTGCCCCCAGCTCATATGGATATATATATACATTGCCCCAGGCAGCTCACATGGGTATATTTACCCCCAGCTCTCACCTCCTCTGCTTCCACTGCCAGGCCCCAGGCTCCACAGCCGCTCCTTCTGAGTATCCGCCGGCGTTCTTCTTCCTATGAACGGCCGCTGGCATGCAGCTTGGCCACTCGCAGGGAACCACCTGACCAGCGCAGCCGCGTTCTCACGAGATTGCACGCTGGTCAGGTGGTTCCGATCCCAGGCGAGCAACAAAGCTGCATGCCAACGGCCTCTTGCCTCGTAAGGAGAAGAACGCCGGCAGCGGCGTTTTTCTCGGGGGGGGGGGCGGCAATTTCCCCATTGCCCCCCCTGGATCCGCCCCTGACATTCAGATGTCGAGCAGCACATTCAAAATTTCATTGCTCCCTTCATGGTGTAATGTGAAAGACTGTGAGAGGCGCACGTTGGAGCTCCGCCCCTCCTTGGCTCCCTCCTCTGCTCTGCCTCTCTGCACAGCTCCTCCCCTTCCACCCTGTGTTTCCCGATCTCCTCCCTGCACACAGCGACAGATACATTTTTTTTAAAAAAACTGCAGTTTATTGTTATTTTTAATCCCTGCACGCCCCCCCCCCCCATACACACAGACCAGCTGGCTACAGCCAGGGGAGCACCGGTATGAAGCACCTTCTGCATCTTTGCAGATGGTGTTTCATGCTTCTGGGTGGCCAAAATAATGTGAATCTCCGCCCCCCGACAGGAACGCCCCCTGGCAGTCGCCTGACCCGCTTTATGGTTCGCACCGGTTCTGCATACGCTGCAGGTAAGAAATCAAAAAGGAATCCTAGATGACCTGCCTTGATTTCCTTCCTGCAGCATATGAATTAAACATGTTACAGGGCAGCCCTTTTCCTTGTGCTCCCCTCTGCATGAAAAAGCAATTGGTGTCCCTTTAAACATGGCCGATATGCTCACCCTAGCGACAACCAAAGAGGAAGAGCTGGTACTCCTTTCACCATTACCATTTAAATTAAATAGCCTTGACTTGAGTGTCTCTTAATGTGGGGACATGTGTTAGCCCCTGCAAAGGAGATAATTATACATAAATTTGCTTTAATGGCATCGTTACACATCCATTAATTTCTAGGACAATCACTCAGTGACATATGATATTGCTAATTGCCTACATATCGCATTGTGCTGTCCATAACACTGCACTGCATACCACACACCCTACAGTGCATTATACTCAGTACAGTGCTATGTACAGCACAATGCAATATATTGTACAGGGCGGTATACACTTTACTGTATGTCGCACAGTACAGTGTATGCAAAAATATATATATATAACACAGTGTGCAGTGTACAACATTTTGTTCGCTACGTAACGCACTGCACTGTACCCAATGTACTGTGTTTACAGTGTGTTGTGTAAAAATATATATATATTCATTCGTAGATGGGAAACATGTCAGTCTGTGGAGGGCTTAATGTATATTTATTTATTTAATAAATGGCCATGTTTGCAAGTGCTACACACACTTATTCACTGTATGGTGTGATGTGTAGGTGCAGTGTGTGGCGTACTGTGCTATATATATCGCATTGTGCTGTCCATAACAGTGCACTGCATACCACACACTGTACAGCACATTATACTCAGTACAGTGCTATGTACAGCGCAATGCGATATATAGTACAGAGCGTTATACACTTTACTATATGTCACACAGTACAGTGTATGCAAAAATATATATATAGCACAGTGTGCTGTGTATAACATCTTGTTCGCTACGTAACGCACTGCACTGTACACAATGTACTGTGTTTACAGTGTGTTGTGTAAAACACAGTGTGTCGCTGTGTTATATACAGCGCAATGTTATATATACATATATAGCACGGGGTGTTATACACTGTAGTACTATACATAACACAGCTCAAAACATGGGAGATCCCTTAAAATAAGTAACAAGATTAAATAATAGTGAGAAACAAAGTAATTTATTTAGCTTAAATAAGCCATATGGCAAGGCATTATTATTTTTTTTTTGAAAAAAAAAGCATGAAAGAATAGTGAATAACCTTAAAACAAGGATCACTAGAAAGCGTTTACGCCTACTGGCTTCCTCAGTAAGTGTCCTTGAGAACGAGGGAGTCTCTGCTGTGGAAATCAATATTGATTAGTAATTTTTTTTTTACAAATGCCTTGCCATATGGCTTATTTTACCTAAATAAATTACTTTGTTTATCCCTATTATTTAGTCTTGTTACTTATTTTATGGGATCTCCCTTGTTTTGAGCTTGTTTCCTTCCACCTTGGGATCTGAACCAGCTAACTATAAAGAAGGAAAGAACGAATGGAAAACCCAAACAACTTAAAATATAAGTATTCTCAAATTTATCTATTTTGGAGTGCTATTTGGTGCTAGAACACCCACTATTCATCTATTTATATTGTAGACTGTAACCCCAAAGATGGTATTCTAATCATGTATCAGCTATAGTTAAGGTGCGCCTAGAATATATTTTTTACCTCTTCTGGCACAAAACATGACTTTAATAAAATATAATACTCCAAGCTGGCATCAATAAAATGTAATGTGTTTGTGTGTGTGTGTGTGGGGGGGGGGGGTTCTAGCCAGTCCTTATTGTATGCTGAGGTCTAGTGCCACTGAACACAAGGATTGTGACTATTAAATGAACTTAATCCTAACTACTTCCTAATTTCAGAAACTAAACCTCTTGTGTGTACAGCCTCCGTGATTGCCGTATTTATGCACACAGCCAGCCAATCAGCTACAATGAGTCGGTTGCTAAGAGACGGGAGCGTACACAAACATGGTTGCCAAGTAACAATCCCGGAAACCCTTTCAAAGACTCAAGTTACACGTCACATTACCTCTTATTATATCACCTAATGAACAGTTTGGAAGAAACAGTATGACGTTTATTCTCACGCCGGAAGAGTGTCATTTCTGTGTGTGACGGTGGCAGGATGTCAGGTTGCTGTCACACAACGAGAGGGAAAGTGGGCGGGGTTTGTCGCTAGGCAACGGAGGAGCCATCTTGTTCTGCTGCCTGCTTGTGGGTGGCCGGGGGGGGGTTTAGCCAGTCCTTATTTCATGGACACATGCTGAGGTATGGACCTCTAATGAAATCATACTTTAATGAAGATTAAATAGAGATAATGTATTTGTATCCTGTAGGCTGGATTGCGACTATTAAATGAACTTAATCCTAACTACTTCCTAATTTCAGAAACTAAACCTCTTGTGTGTACAGCCTCCGTGATTGCCGTATTTATGCACACAGCCAGCCAATCAGCTACAATGAGTCGGTTGCTAAGAGACGGGAGCGTACACAAACATGGTTGCCAAGTAACAATCCCGGAAACCCTTTCAAAGACTCAAGTTACATGTCACATTACCTCTTATTATATCACCTAATGAACAGTTTGGAAGAAACAGTATGACGTTTATTCTCACGCCGGAAGAGTGTCATTTCTGTGTGTGATGGTGGCAGGATGTCAGGTTGCTGTCACACAACGAGAGGGAAAGTGGGCGGGGTTTGTCGCTAGGCAACGGAGGAGCCATCTTGTTCTGCTGCCTGCTTGTGGGTGGCCGGGGGGGGGGGGGGGTTAGCCAGTCCTTATTTCATGGACACATGCTGAGGTATGGACCTCTAATGAAATCATACTTTAATGAAGATTAAATAGAGATAATGTATTTGTATCCTGTAGGCTGGATTGCGACTATTAAATGAACTTAATCCTAACTACTTCCTAATTTCAGAAACTAAACCTCTTGTGTGTACAGCCTCCGTGATTGCCGTATTTATGCACACAGACAGCCAATCAGCTACAATGAGTCGGTTGCTAAGAGACGGGAGCGTACACAAACATGCTTGCCAAGTAACAATCCCGGAAACCCTTTCAAAGACTCAAGTTACATGTCACATTACCTCTTATTATATCACCTAATGAACAGTTTGGAAGAAACAGTATGACGTTTATTCTCACGCCGGAAGAGTGTCATTTCTGTGTGCGACGGTGGCAGGATGTCAGGTTGCTGTCACACAACGAGAGGGAAAGTGGGTGGGGTTTGTCGCTAGGCAACGGAGGAGCCATCTTGTTCTGCTGCCTGCTTGTGGGTGG
This sequence comes from Leptobrachium leishanense, assembly GCA_009667805.1. Classification (NCBI taxonomy): domain Eukaryota; kingdom Metazoa; phylum Chordata; class Amphibia; order Anura; family Megophryidae; genus Leptobrachium; species Leptobrachium leishanense. Next base: position 177,694,406 of record CM019067.1, on the reverse strand, counting down.
CCGGGGGGGGTTTAGCTAGTCCTTATTTCATGGACACATGCTGAGGTATGGACCTCTAATGAAATCATACTTTAATGAAGATTAAATAGAGATAATGTATTTGTATCCTGTAGGCTGGATTGCGACTATTAAATTAACTTAATCCTAACTACTTCCTAATTTCAAAAACTAAACCTCTTGTGTGTACAGCCTCCGTGATTGCCGTATTTATGCACACAGCCAGCCAATCAGCTACAATGAGTCGGTTGCTAAGAGACGGGAGCGTACACAAACATGGTTGCCAAGTAACAATCCCGGAAACCCTTTCAAAGACTCAAGTTACATGTCACATTACCTCTTATTATATCACCTAATGAACAGTTTGGAAGAAACAGTATGACGTTTATTCTCACGCCGGAAGAGTGTCATTTCTGTGTGTGACGGTGGCAGGATGTCAGGTTGCCGTCACACGACAAGAGGGAGGGTGGGCGGGGTTTGTCGCTAGGCAACGTAGGAGCCATCTTTTTCTGCTGCCTGCTTGTGGGTGGCAGGCAAACTGTACAACGTCCTATAGTGGTGCTACCCATGAATAAAGTCTGACTTCTGTGTTCATTAAATATGTCTGTCCTGTCTTGAAGCAAGTAAAACTTGTATTAAGTCTGATTTATTCTGCATTTTAACAGTGACCTTAATTTACTTTTTGCTTTTATTTCAAGTACTCACTGCTGTTTTTACATTTTTGCACAGTGTTTCTTCAGTCTTTGACAATTAAAACTAAACAAAAACAGTGCATTAATGTAAAAACGACAGTGTGTACTTGAAATAAATGCAATAAATAAATAAATAAAGATCACTGTTAAAATGGAGAATAAACCAGGCTAAATAAAAGTTTATTTTCCACAGGACAGGACAGACACACATACATATATATATATATATGTGTTCATCCATACATGGGAAACATGTCAGTCTGTGGAGGGCTTAATGTATATTTATTTATTTAATAAATGGCCTTGTTTGCAAGTGCTCCAAACAGTTATTCACTGTATGGTGTGATGTGTAGGTGCAGTGTGTGGCGTTCGTACTGTGCTATACATATCGCATTGTGCTGTCCATAACACTGCACTGCATACCACACACCCTACAGTGCATTATACTCAGTACAGTGCTATGTACAGCACAATGCGATATATTGTACAGGGCGGTATACACTTTACTGTATGTCGCACAGTACAGTGTATGCAAAAATATATATATATAACACAGTGTGCAGTGTACAACATTTTGTTCGCTACGTAACGCACTGCACTGTACCAATGTACTGTGTTTACAGTGTGTTGTGTAAAAATATATATATATTCATTCGTAGATGGGAAACATGTCAGTCTGTGGAGGGCTTAATGTATATTTATTTATTTAATAAATGGCCATGTTTGCAAGTGCTACACACACTTATTCACTGTATGGTGTGATGTGTAGGTGCAGTGTGTGGCGTACTGTGCTATATATATCGCATTGTGCTGTCCATAATACTGCACTGCATACCACACACTGTACAGCACATTATACTCAGTACAGTGCTATGTATAGCGCAATGCGATATATAGTACAGAGCGTTATACACTTTACTATATGTCACACAGAACAGTGTATGCAAAAATATATATATAGCACAGTGTGCTGTGTATAACATCTTGTTCGCTACGTAACGCACTGCACTGTACACAATGTACTGTGTTTACAGTGTGTTGTTTAAAACACAGTGTGTCACTGTGTTATATACAGCGCAATGTTATATATACATATATAGCACGGGGTGTTATACATTGTAGTACTATACATAACACAGCTCAAAACATGGGAGATCCCTTAAAATAAGTAACAAGATTAAATAATAGTGAGAAACAAAGTAATTTATTTAGGTTAAATAAGCCATATGGCAAGGCATTATTAATTATTTTTTTTGAAAAAAAAGCATGAAAGAATAGTGAATAACCTTAAAACAAGGATCACTAGAACGCGTTTACGCCTACCGGCTTCCTCAGTAAGTGTCCTTGAGAACGAGGGAGTCTCTGCTGTGGAAATCAATATTGATTAGTAAATTTTTTTTACAAATGCCTTGCCATATGGCTTATTTTACCTAAATAAATTACTTTGTTTATCCCTATTATTTAGTCTTGTTACTTATTTTATGGGATCTCCCTTGTTTTGAGCTTGTTTCCTTCCACCTTGGGATCTGAACCAGCTAACTATAAAGAAGGAAAACAACGAATGGAAAACCCAAACAACTTAAAATATAAGTATTTTCAAATTTATCTATTTTGGAGTGCTATTTGGTGCTAGAACACCCACTATTCATCTATTTATATTGTAGACTGTAACCCCAAAGATGGTATTCTAATCATGTATCAGCTATAGTTAAGGTGCGCCTAGAATATATTTTTTACCTCTTCTGGCACAAAACATGACTTTAATAAGATATAATACTCCAAGCTGGCATCAATAAAATGTAATATGTTTGTGTGTGTGTGTGTGTGTGGGGGGGGGGGGGGTTCTAGCCAGTCCTTATTGTACGCTGAGGTATGGAGCTCTAGTGCTTGTGGCCACTGAACACAAGGATTGTGACTATTAAATGAACTTAATCCTAACTACTTCCTAATTTCAGAAACTAAACCTCTTGTGTGTACAACCTCCGTGATTGCCGTTTTTATGGACACAGCCAGCCAATCAGCTACAATGAGGCGGTTGCTAAGAGACGGGAGCGTACACAAACATGGTTGCCAAGTAACAATCCCGGAAACCCTTTCAAAGACTCAAGTTACATGTCACATTACCTCTTATTATATCACCTAATGAACAGTTTGGAAGAAACAGTATGACTTTTATTCTCACGCCGGAAGAGTGTCATTTCTGTGTGTGACGGTGGCAGGATGTCAGGTTGCCGTCACACAATGAGAGGGAAAGTGGGCGGGGTTTTTCGCTACGCAACAAAGGAGCCATCTTGTTCTGCTGCCTGCTTGTGGGTGGCCGGGGGGGGGGTGGTTTAGCCAGTCCTTATTTCATGGACACATGCTGAGGTATGGACCTCTAATGAAATCATACTTTAATGAAGATTAAATAGAGATAATGTATTTGTATCCTGTAGGCTGGATTGCGACTATTAATTGAACTTAATCCTAACTACTTCCTAATTTCAGAAACTAAACCTCTTGTGTGTACAGCCTCCGTGATTGCCGTATTTATGCACACAGCCAGCCAATCAGCTACAATGAGTCGGTTGCTAAGAGACGGGAGCGTACACAAACATGCTTGCCAAGTAACAATCCCGGAAACCCTTTCAAAGACTCAAGTTACACGTCACATTACCTCTTATTATATCACCTAATGAACAGTTTGGAAGAAACAGTATGACGTTTATTCTCACGCCGGAAGAGTGTCATTTCTGTGTGTGATGGAGGCAGGATGTCAGGTTGCCGTCACACTGTAGGCGGACAAAAATAGATTCACTTTCAAGACGGCGCCGGACCGGTCACAAGCAAGGAATGTCTGAACACGAGTCTCTTCAGGAAAGGCAAACTTTATTGTGTCGTCACACAAGTGCTCACACAGGATTGAATCGCAAAGAGTGAGCCCCTTCTCCCCCCGTGCAAGGGGTCTTATACCCAAAACTACGTAATTAGGTACATCCCAATTAGCCCACCTCCCGATGACACTTTATTCCACCCCACGTGGGTTAATACCTCCTATCGTTAGTACAAAGAAATTCCACATTCTAGCTATAAATTGATACACTTCATGTTAGTTTGACAGTCTGTGATTTGTCGTGCTGTCTTTCTCAGGGCAGTGCCGTCCTCCCTATAGGCTGTGTTTATTTGAGTTAGATTGGGACATGGTCTGTTTTCTACGATCTCTTTGTTTCTCTGCAAGTCTCAATGACCTTGCCCCATTCATTCATCTTCCTGTCTCTCCGTGCCAAGAACCGGCCGGATTCTGCCTGGTTTTATTGCTAGTTCCCTAATCTACCACACATTCTTGGGATTCTATGTAAGCTTCGTTTTTCACATCTAATAAAATCTATTCTATTTGCTAGTGAACCAATATTCTGAACAAGATGGCTGCCTGGCTCATAGTAGCAACCATCTTTCAGCCTGATTCCACTTCATTCCCCCTTGGCTCAAGTGTCAGGATCTTTTCCTGGCACTTGTAGCCATTACACTCCACTATTCTGAAACTCCTCATACTGGGGGGGTTTCTTTCACTGGGAACATACCCTGTGGAATTATCAGTGATATCTTCTGTGTTTGTGTGGGTGTCAGTGCTGTCTTGCACAGTGGCCATAGACATAGCCCTATGCGGTATATCAGTATCCCTATGATCAAGATCACCACTATCATGAGTATCATGGATCCAATCTGTGAGATAAATATCAAGATGGAACCAAACCATTCTCCCATTGCTCCGAACCCACGAAGCGGATTCCAGCCTTCGGCAGCAATCCTCCTGGCTGCGCCCTGCAACTGTGCTACCTTCTCTTGGTGATCTTGAATTACCTGGTAATAGTCTGGGACTTCATGTGTAGTGTTCCTGATGAAGGTGCAACATTCATAGTGCATTGTCATTTCACACAATCCATTCAAGGCCGCACTGATCTGCTCAAGCGCCATGTCATGTATCATCTGCACCTTTCGCAACTCACACATTTCCAGATTCAGCAGCTGGATATCCATACTGGTTCTATTTAGAATCTCATCCATCAGATTGACGTAGCTATTCAATCTCCTCATCATCTCCCCTCCCCATCCAGTCCATGCTGGCAACCATGTCCATATTCGATCAATTTTCGCAAACAATTCTCTCTTTGGTCTCTCGAACACCAGTGGGTACCTAGGGTGCAGTTCCGTGTCTGTGTTTGTGTCTTCTCCCCTTAGTCTCTGGATTGGGACCAGCTTAGCCAAATAACACATTCCCGTTATTGTTGGTGGAACCCATGTGTAACACACTCTCCACAACACACCTGATACCCCTCTTCTAGCATGAATGGTGATAGATGTAATGTTCCCTTTGCTAATTCCAACATCATTCGCCCCATTCGTCTCGTTGTCTCCAGCACACTCTGCTTCCCTCCAGACTCACTTGCAATCACTTCTTCTTGCTCACTTGTGAGTTTTCTGCACTGTATGTATAGAAAATTTGACTGTTCCTTTGTGTCAATTGTGTATATGTATGATGTCCAATTGAATCTGCTTGAATAACACCCTTCCTTTTTATGCGTGTCCCTATCTGGTCCTATTTGGAAACACCACTCTGGGGGATATATGTACCCTATTACGGGGTATCCGGCCTCATACATTTCTGGTTGTTCCCTGGGTGGCCGAAAAGAGTGTATTGTGATATTCCCTGATGCAAACATACTCAGTTTCATTGGAACAGAAGCAAATGGGATATGAATTGTCTCTGGGTGCATTCTGCTGCACACCCAACATGCTTTCTGCCCAGATTTCTTAGCATAGTCATATTTAAATTGCACAAGTAAATGTCCTCTTGGCAATATCTCGGATGATACTTCTCGTTTTTGTCTCCACATGGTACGGTTCTCCATCACCGAGTGCGTACCATTCCAGATATGGGAAATATCCACTTTCCCAGCGGTGCTTGTACAATTGGGGCATGCTCCACGTGAGAGTCCATAAATCAGATTAGCAAGATATAAAATCAGCACCACAAATGCCCCGAATGTCAGAATTCCTAGGGCAATTCTTTTCACAGTCACATAAACCCAATCCCTCCCCACCGGAATTTCAAAAGTAAAGAACATTTCTGGATGATCAAGGGTGGGGGCCGGGCCCCTAAAAAGCACCCTGTGGGTATCCCCCGTTGGCGGGTGGTCAGGACCTGTGCCCATCAAAACACCCACTTGTTGATCCTCTCTGAATTATCTGGGTTAGGATCATTTAGGTGCTCATGGCTGTGGTCTTTGTCAGCTTCAGCCTCAGCGGGTTGGTCTCGTTGGTAACGACCTTCCATGCTGGTTCAGGACTGGCTGCAGCTGCTTTTACTCTGGAGTGATGTATCCATGGGACCACCTCGGCAACCTTTACTGCTGTAGGGGTTGATAACAGGACAAGATAAGGACCTCTCCATTTTGGACCTAGTGGATCATTTTTCCACTCTTTTACCCATACTGAGTCACCCGGACAATACTTATACAGTGAAGGATACAGAAAATGCGGTATATTATCCCCCACCCAAGTATTTAATTTCTGCATTGATTTACCCAGCATTACTACCTGATCATTTAGTTTAGTTTCTCCCAATGCCCGAAGGTCCCCCCTTAGTCCATTAATCAGAGGGGTTGGCCGTCAAACATAAGTTCGTACGGACTTAGCTTCAATTGGGGGGTTGGTCTGCACCTAATGTGCAAAAGGACTATCGGCAGCAAGTCCAACCAGCCTAGTGACGTCTCTTGGCACAATTTGGACATTAAAGTCTTTAGGGTACGGTTCATTCTTTCAACTTTTCCCGAACTTTGGGGCCTGTAGGCAGTATGTAGCTTCTAGGTGATGCCCAGTAGCCGGGCAAGTTGTTGTAGGCAGTTCTGGATAAATGCAGGGCCATTGTCCGACCCTATTTCGAGTGGAAGTCCATAACGTAGTATTATTTCTTTCATCAGGCTCTTTACCACTTCTGTAGTCTTTTCAGTTCTCGTTGGGAAGGCTTCCGCCCATCCTGTCAAAGTGCACACCATCACTAGTAAATATTTGTATCCTTTGCAGGGTGGTAACACTGTAAAGTCTATTTGTAATGATGCCATTGGGGATAGCCCGATTGGCTGTTTCCCTGGGGTTGAGATGGTCCTGTTCTCGGGTTGTTTTTGGCACATGTTACACACTGCTGAGCTGTTGCTTTGCAGATTGCTGACAATCCTGGTACGTAGAAATGTGGCTCCAACTGTTGCTCCATCATTTCTCTCCCTCCATGGGTACTTGCGTGAAGTGCTCTTACGATTTCAGGAGCCAGTGTTGCTGGTAGAACTATTCGTCCATTCTCCATCTGGAACCATCCATCTCTCCATATCCTCCGGGTTCTTCTGTCAGCCACTTCTTTTCTTTTTCTGAGTACACAGGTGTCCATTCGCTCAGTGGCGCCGGTAGAAGTGCAGCCACCACTGGTTTTGGTTTGTATCGTGCCAATTCTCCATGATTTCCCCAGGTGAATTCTTCTTTTGGGAAATAGTTTCGCCAATGCGAAAAATAACAAATCTTGTCTGTCTTGTGAATCTCTTACTGCTGGTATGAAAAAGTTCATTGCACTTTTCTTCATTCTTGGCAGTCTGTTCTTGATAAGGATCTCCTTGAGGAAGAACCTCACCAATGGGACTTGATATTCTTCTGCTCCCAATTCTCTCAGACTGTGCAGTATTCGTGTGATTCGTAGATTATTATGAGGATTGATTGTCAAATTTTCAAAACGTGACGCGAAATTTTCTGCTCGTTCAACTTCAGTTATTTCTTTGTCTTCCTCCTCCCCCACTATTTTTACGCCGAAGAATTTCAGCATCATTTTGTAGGCTCTGCGCAGTCTTTGCTGAACTTCTGAGGTGTTAACCATTAGGCGTGTCTCTTGCGGATTTAGAGGAGTAGAGTAGAAATTTCGGCCTTGTGTCCGAGTTGGGAAAAGCCATTGTGTAAGGCACCAGCGTGACAGGCAAGGTTCCGAACTCAGGATGCAGTGAAACACGGAGACCAGGTTAGGGAAAACAGGGGTTTATTTGTAGGATTCAGATAAATAATAAGTCCAGGTTATGCAGGATGAAGGGCAGAACTTAAGGAGAGGGACCAATGGAATATGCAATCTTTGGTGGACACAAAGGGATGCAGGAGACACAATACAAGGAGACAGAGGGTAGACACACGTAGGAGACTTACTGGGGATATGAGACAGGAAAAGGGCTGAATGGTTTCTTGATAGCTGAGGAATCAGGAGACAGTTGATCAGCGGGAAACCAGGATGCAGGGGTCTAGGATGAAGTCTCTGGATGGCTCGGGAGACTTGATGCAGAGAGTAAGCACAGGATAGCGTCTGGATCTGTGTACTTCGCTTGCTGGCTCAGGAACCATAATGCTGAAGCATTGCCTTCTGGGTGCTCCACCCTTAAATAGGGAAATAGTCTCTGCGTGGATTAGAGGCACCTGTTAGGCCTGCAGTGCTGAGAGCAAGGTGGGACATAGGCTACGCCATCTTGTAGAAGTGCTGCCCTGCAGTCAGGACAACGCAGCTCCAGGTTTGCATTTCTTCCGTTTACGGCGGGCTTTACGTGGGGTGCTGGGGGGCTCCAGACAGGGGTCCTGACACATTGGATGTAATCATGATTGAGTTCTAACAGTTCATAATCATCTTGCCATTTGTGCAATATTATTTCAATGAACTCGCCGTGGGGTTCAAACTTTCTCAAATTCATATAGAACTCGTAATTTGGCATGGAAGGTTGAGGTTCTTGCTTGCAGATCAGTACTTTAGCTTGATCTTCTGTTGGCGGTGGCGGTTTTGCAGCTGCTTTTGCGGCCTGGTCTGCACGTCTGTTACCTTTTGGGATTTCATCATGGCCTTTTTGGTGGCCACGGCAGTGCATGATGCTGACAGCACTTGGTTTCCATACTGCTTCCAGGAGGGCCGCGATTTCAGCTGCATATTTGATTTGTTGTCCTGAAGACGTGAGTAGGCCTCTCTCTTTGTAGAGTGCACCATGTGCATGGACTGTCATGAAGGCGTACTTGGAATCCGTGTAGATATTTACTCTTTTGCCTTCAGAAATTTCAAGGGCTCTGGTTAGAGCTGTTATTTCAGCCAATTGTGCAGATGTATGGCCTGGCAGTGGCTTTGCTTTGATGACTTCTTCTGTTGAGACTACTGCATAGCCGGAGACTTTCTTCCCATCATCCATGTAGCTGCTACCATCGGTGAATAGCTGTAGATCGTATTTGTCTAGGGGTACGTCTTTCAAATCTGGTCTGCTACTGAACACTTCTTCCATAACTTGGAGGCATTCATGATCTGGATCCTCTTCACAGTCAGGCAGTAAAGTAGCAGGGTTTAAGGTAGCGATAAGGTCCAAATGAACCCGTGGGTTTTCACTAGGGATGTGCGTTTCGGGTTTCGGAATTTCGGAATTTTCACGAAATTTCCCGATTCGTGTTTTCGGATGCGGCCGAATTTCCGAAAAATTTTAGATCCGAAAAGTTCAGATCTGAAATGTTTTCCGAGCCGAAACGAAATATTTTCGGATTTTTCGAATGGGCTTGAAATGTGGCAAACGAGGAGAACAGATGTTCCGAAAAACGAAAATTTTCCGAAAATCAAAAATTTTCCGAAAAACGAAAATTTTGTAAAAACGAACATTTTCTGAAAAACGAAAATTTTTAGAAAAAATGAAAAGTCGATACAAAAAACGGGCAAAATGACACGAAAAATACGAAAAATGGTCGATATGCCGAAAAATGTGCAATTCCGAAAAACGAAAATTTTCCGAAAAATGAAAATTTTGTAAAAACGAAAATTTTGTAAAAACGAAAATTTTCTAAAAAACGAAAATTTTTCGAAAAAACAAAAAGTCGATACAAAAACCGAGCACAGTGACACGAAAAAACGGAAAATGGTCGAAATTCCGAAAAAATAATGTACCCTTAAAAACAGGTCGAACCGAATCGAATCGAAACCGAAATCGGTCGAAACGAGCCGAATCGAAAAGTTTAAAAATCCGAAAAATCGAACCGAATCGAACCGAAAAAAAAATCGGTGCACAAGCCTACTTTTCACACATCATGGCTTGGTACTTCGTCATCCGGCTGTTGCTGAACCAGTAACCTCCCTTCACATCCAGCAGAGCCTTGACAGCGTGAGGCACCTTGACATGAAGAACTTGTCCAAGGGTCAGCTTGTCTGCTTCTGCTATCAGCATTGCGGTGGCAGCCACTGCTTTCAGGCATGGGGGTAGGCCACAGGCCACAGGGTCGAGTTGCTTGGAGAGGTAGGCCACAGGCCTCAGCCATGAGCCAAAGGTCTGGACCAATACTCCTTTTGCTGTTTGATTATGTTCATGCACGAACAGCTGGAAAGGCTTGCTGTGATCTGGCAGGCCCAGTGCAGGAGCTTCCATCAGCAGAGTCTTTAATTTCAGGAACGCTGCTGTTTGCTCTTCTTCCCAATGGAAGGGGTCTTGTTCTCCCCCCTTCGTGGCTTGATGAAGCGGCTTGGCAATGTCTGCGAAGTTGGGGATCCACAGGCGGCAGAAGCCTGCAGCTCCCAGGAACTCACGGACTTGTCTCCTGGTCTTTGGTTGGGGTATGCGGCACACCGCTTCTTTTCTTTCTGCCCCCAATGCACGTTTGGTACCTGTTAACTGGAATCCCAAGTATTTTACACTTTGTTTGCATATTTGTGCTTTCTTTTTAGAAACTCTGTAACCTGCTTGGCTTAGCAGATGTAGCAGGGCTTTTGTGGCGGATAGACAGTCTTTTTCTGTTGGGGAAGCCAGTAATAAATCATCAACATATTGGAGTAGCACTACTTTGTCTGGCTGAGCGTTGAAGGCGAGGAGGTCCTGGCTGAGCGCGCACCCGAAAATCGTGGGCGAATTTTTGAAACCTTGAGGGAGGCGCGTCCACGTCATTTGATGGCGCGCCCCCGTGGTAGACTCTTCCCACTGAAATGCAAAAAAGGGCTGGCTTGCTGGAGCCAGGCGGATGCAAAAGAAAGCGTCTTTTAAATCAAGCACTGTGTAATATTTTGTATCTCCGGGAATTAATGCCAGCAAATTGTATGGATTAGGAACCACAGGGTGTAGTGTTACTGTGGCCTCGTTGACAGCTCGTAAATCTTGGACAGGGCGGTACTCCTGTGTCCCCTCTTTCAGTACTGGCAATAGGGGTGTGTTCCATGGTGACATGCAGAATTTTAATATGCCGTGATCTTTAAGTCTCTGTAAATGTATTTGTATGTTCTGCTTGGCTTTCTGTGGGATATGATATTGTCTTAGAGCCACAGGTGTTGCGCCGGGCTTTAATTCCACGTATACCAGGGGTATATTTATGGCAAGTCCGGGCGGGTTTTCCTCCGCCCATACCCCAGGAATTTCAAGGAGTAGTGCGTGCGGATCCGGCGCGGCAGGCAGAGTAGGTGCCGTGCGCCATTCTTCCTCCCTTGGCATAACTACTGCGATTTTCACAGATTGGGGATTGTGCGGGCTGGCTGGGTTATGCTGCCGAACAGAGCTGCCACTCTCAGGCATGTCTAATTGAGCGTGACCCCCGGGAAGGAACGTAATTTGGGCTTGTAATTTGCAAAGGATATCCCGCCCAAGAGTTGGATGGGACATTCGTGCATATACAAAAATTCATGTTCAACATTATGCCCACCCACACTACATTTTCTAGAAGCAAGAAAAGGATATTTAGCAGACACCCCCATTGCTCCCATAATATCAACCTCATTTCCCATTGGAGGTGCAATTTGCTTTGTTACAACAGAATATTAGGCACCGGTATCAACCATAAAAATCTCATCTTTATTTCCCACTCTCATTGTGACCGTGGGCTCGTGGTTACCAAGCGGGATGGGCCCAGGTCCCCGTCAATATGCATCCTGCCCTTCAAATGATGTCCCCTCCAGTCCCACAAACCCCGCTCCATTCCCCTCATTCCTTTCATACCTTCCGTCTGTTACCTGGCCATTAGGGGCTTGGCCTCCCGCTCCCCAGCCTCACCCTGTCCCCCAATTTAGCCAAAAATGCAGGACAGTCGTTTTTCCAGTGACCTTCACCCCGGCACCACGCGCACTGATTGGGTCCTAGGGGTTCCCTAGGGGCTCCCCTTCCTCTTCCTCTAGCCCCCCTAACCCTTGCCCTCCCTCTGTCTGGGCCACCTCGTCCCTCCACCATTCCCCATATATCCGACCACCCCGGTATGTCCCTTCTGCTTCTTTATCTCCTCTAGATCCCGGTTATGATACACCTTATTAGCATCTCAACTAATTCGCTAATTCCCTTACCCAAAAACCCATCTATTCTCTGTATTTTGTTCCGTATATCCCTCTGTGACTGACCCACAAACGAAGAGTTAATTAATCTCTGATTCTCCACCGCCTCTGGGTCAATAGGACTATACATCCTGTACGCATCCAGCAATCTCTCTAGAAACGCACTTGGGGATTCTTTAACCTCTTGTATCACATCTGCTATTTTTCCCATGTTTGTGGGCTTCTTCCCTCCCGCTTTAACACCCATTATTACCGCTGTTCTATATGTCTGCAGATGGGCAACTCCTTCAACTGTATTGTACGGCCATTTGGGATCTGTTTTAGGGTAGTGCTCCTCTGCCCATGCCTCTGGCTGGGGCTTAGCATCTGCTACGGCCTGGGCGAGTAAAATCTTTTGCGCGCTACTATTTATTCGGGCTCTCTCCTCTGTGGTAAACATTGTCAACATTAATTGCTGACAATCTGCCCATGTGGGGTTATGTGTGAGCATAACTGACTCTATCATACTGGCCACTGCTGCGGGGTTTGTGGAATACAGTGGTGTGTGTGTTTTCCAGTTAAAAAGATCCGTTGTCGTGAATGGGACGTATGTGTATTGCATTGGCCCTGGATTCCCATCCGCTAATGGGGGGCCTGGCACCTCCCGCAAAGGCAACTGCATAGCGCTCTTGTAGGGATTGTGTTGGTACGGATCCCGGGGTCTATATATATTATTCGCTGCGCGTGTGGTAACTCCCTGTTTCTCATCCTCCTTTTCACTATCACCATCCCCATGGGGCACTAATTTATATATGCTCCCATCGGGCATCTCAATCTTCTCTGGTGGAGCCTCTCCGTCCCCTCCACCCGCTGCACCCTGCTCCTCTTCCGCAGTCCCACGGGACGGAGCTGAGGGAGCTGACCGAGACACAGCAGCTGCCCGCTCCCCCCTCTCCGCCCGCGCAATCGCGGCACTCAAAGCTTCCCTAGCTGCCCCATAACATGATGGGTAGGACGGGGGCAAAACATCACTCTCTTCCGGTTGTTCTACTAACACCGGTCTCCCTCTCTCTTCACTATTTAGGGGGTCCTGCTTCTTATTTTTCCCCGCTATCATTATAAAATGACTCTTGTCTTTAATACAATATCTCCATATATCTATATATGGGTACTGTTCAGGATGTCCGTACTGCTCTGTAACTTGGGAATGTACCTTCTGTACCAACTCCGGGTCCATTGACCCCTGCTCTGGCCATCCTGGGACTAATAACGGCCACACAACTGTACACATTACTTTTAACTTCTCTTTTGTCAATTCTACACCATAGTCATGCGTTTTATATAATGCTTCAAAATTCCGCACCATATATTCTAGGGGCGTCTCACCCTCCTTCACCTTCTTGGGCTTAGATGACCCGTTACCCATTATTACTCCTGAAAACAGTACCCTTTGCAATACAGATATATTACTTCAACAACAGTTAAAATCTACAGTCTGATACTTCAGCCAACAATTCGTTCGTGTCTAGGGCGCTTCCCCCGTCAGTAGCCGACTGCAGTCGCCTGAGCCGAAAACGTACGTCGGGGGTCAACTCTCGTGTTTGCTTCCTCGCGGGGCGAGTAGGCGCACGTTCACTCACAGCACTTGAGTCAATTCATTCACAGCACATACTGTATCAGATACTTTCAGCACATAACAAAACATAAAGCACTTCAACTCTTTCTACTAGCCGAGGGTACTCAGTCCCTCCTCTGTGGCTCCTTATACCCCGTAATTTGAACTCTAACTCTTGACTGCGTGTGACTATGTGCACCCCGTTCTATAACTATACTTCTGTCTGCAATTCCAATTTGCCTTATGGATAATCTACCCACCCGGCACCACTATCTCTGCAGCTACCTCTGGCTTCACTAAGCCCTTTTCACTACACGACGTACACACTAGCAGTGACTCAGGCTCTCAGCCCAGTCACAGAAAATCCCTCCTCCTTTCCCTTTTACCCACGTGGCGAAGCTCTGTTTACAAACACTGACTAATATGACTATGCAACTCCACGTGGCTACCTTCTCCCTCTCTTACAGAACTACCCTTTGGTTGGCATTCAATTCCCCCGAATCCAGACACGCGCTAGCCACTCTGGCTCCTTAGCAATGTCCGTGCTATCAGCGGCGGGCTAGATATGCCAACGGGACGGTGGCCATCGCGTCCCCTTATCCGTCTATCTCAGTCGGACGTTTCCCTTAGATACCGGTATCTCCTTTAGACATACAAAACACAGAAGACACGTTACCTATCGCCGGCGCTGCTTGCTGTTTCCTCAGACTCAGTGGTGTCCCAGTTCCTGGGTCAGGAGTCCATTTGGGACGAGACGAGGTCCACTGAACAGGAAATCCTGCTTGGCGCCTGCAGATGTCAGCTCACCTTCAACGGACACCCAACCAGCGGGATTCTTGCACCTGCAGTCAACCGTCACAGTGTGTTCAGCAGCCGTTACTGTGTGCCCAGAAAGGGCCCGTATCCCGGCTCACGAGCCCCCAAAAATGTAGGCAGACAAAAATAGATTCACTTTCAAGACGGCGCCGGACCGGACACAAGCAAGGAATGTCTGAACACGAGTCTCTTCAGGAAAGGCAAACTTTATTGTGTCGTCACACAAGTGCTCACACAGGATTGAATCGCAAAGAGTGAGCCCCTTCTCCCCCCCGTGCAAGGGGTCTTATACCCAAAACTACGTACTTAGGTACATCCCAATTAGCCCACCTCCCGATGACACTTTATTCCACCCCACGTGGGTTAATACCTCCCATCGTTAGTACAAAGAAATTCCACATTCTAGCTATAAATTGATACACTTCATGTTAGTTTGACAGTCTGTGATTTGTCGTGCTGTCTTTCTCAGGGCAGTGCCGTCCTCCCTATAGGCTGTGTTTATTTGAGTTACATTGGGACACCGTCTGTTTTCTATGATCTCTTTGTTTCTCTGCAAGTCTCAATGACCTTGCCCCATTCATTCATCTTCCTGTCTCTCCGTGCCAAGAACCGGCCGGATTCTGCCTGGTTTTATTGCTAGTTCCCTAATCTACCACACATTCTTGGGATTCTATGTAAGCTTCGTTTTTCACATCTAATAAAATCTATTCTATTTGCTAGTGAACCAATATTCTGAACAAGATGGCTGCCTGGCTCATAGTAGCAACCATCTTTCAGCCTGATTCCACTTCAACACAATGAGAGGGAAAGTGGGCGGGGTTTTTCGCTACGCAACAAAGGAGCCATCTTGTTCTGCTGCCTGCTTGTGGGTGGCCGGGGGGGGGGGTTTAGCCAGTCCTTATTTCATGGACACATGCTGCGGTATGGACCTCTACTGAAATCATACTTTAATGAAGATTAAATAGAGATAATGTATTTGTATCCTGTAGGCTGGATTGCGACTATTAAATGAACTTAATCCTAACTACTTCCTAATTTCAGAAACTAAACCTCTTGTGTGTACAGCCTCCGTGATTGCCGTATTTATGCACACAGCCAGCCAATCAGCTACAATGAGTCGGTTGCTAAGAGACGGGAGCGTACACAAACATGGTTGCCAAGTAACAATCCCGGAAACCCTTTCAAAGACTCAAGTTACATGTCACATTACCTCTTATTATATCACCTAATGAACAGTTTGGAATCAATGGCTGTTTCCATCAACACAGCTTTAAATGTTTGTGTAACCCATTTGCAGGAGTTAAAACACACATAATACCATACAATCCTCATGGTCAACTAAAATAGGGCCTTTTTTAACAGAATTTTTCGTTAAACAAATGAAGCAATTAGAGTTACATTTATCTATTCTTTGTTCTGGCTGTAGGACCATTGTTAAAACATTGGGGGTTATTCCGAGAGATCCGAAATGTGGCCGAAATCTAATCGGACACTCAATCTCAGCGAACGGAGACATTTCGGAGCCATTTAGGTATTCAGAGAGCAGGCAGTTTGCCAAATTCTGGCAAATTGCCTGCACGTAAGGTGCCTGTTCGAGGGCAGTGAAATCTCCCATAGAGAAGCAATGGTTCGTCTATTCAGAAACACTAAACAACAGGGAAAAGTTTCCGAAATGCCCTGCTGTTCGGTGGTTTCATTCAACAGGTTTATTCAGGAGAATCCCATAGGCTTCAATGTTAAAAATATTAACGTTTTAATACAATATCTAATAAACCGTTTATTATGTTATTCAGCTGTAAAGAGTCTCTTTATTTATAGATTTTTTAGGATCCTTTAGGCATTTTTTCAATTTTCCTTAACAGACATTTTTATTATCATATGTATATATTTATATGTAAATTCCAGGCATTTTCATTCCGTACTTTTTTTGCAAACAGCATTTAAATTTTGAAACTTTCAAGCGTACTGTTGTTTTTCTTCCACCCCGTTCGTCTGCTTGTTGGGGTTTTCTTGTTTTTTGTTTTCGTTGTCGGGCTGGTCTGCGCTGTGATCGGCGGCTAGTCCAGTTTTTCAGTTGTGTTCGCCGGGGTTTTTGCAGCGGTTTCTGCGGGTTTTCGGTGAGTGTTCAGTGAGTGTTCGAGTGTTCTGTGGGTTTGCGGCGAGTATTCCCTGCACTACGGGGGCCCTGCGGCGCTTGCTGAATACACCGCAGGGTCGGAGAACTACATTCGCTGAATCGCCCTGAAGTGTGGGGAACGAAAGCTCACCACTCGTGCGGTGACTTTTTAATTCTCTCTGAATAACCCTGATTGTCTTGCATTGCCAATAGTCAAGTGTGTGCCCTGTACAGTTGGTCCAGCAATCTTTGATATACATAGTTAAATCCACCTTAAACATTTTATTGTTTGTGATGCAAGATTT
Organism: Leptobrachium leishanense; assembly: GCA_009667805.1. Lineage (NCBI taxonomy): Eukaryota > Metazoa > Chordata > Amphibia > Anura > Megophryidae > Leptobrachium > Leptobrachium leishanense. The sequence goes on along the minus strand of CM019067.1, from coordinate 177,677,566 downwards.
TTATATCATGTTTATTACTAACCTGTAGTTTTCCATAAATCCGCTGCCAGGACCCATTGGATTTATGGAAAACTACAGGTTAGTAATAAAAAAATGATATAAAAAAAATTCTGTTATACAGTACGTACAGTGAAAATGTGCTTAAAATATAGATTCAAATATCAAAAGCACAGTTTTGAATGTATGTATTAAGTCACCGGCAGATGGCCCCATCTGCTGGCCAAATAGCAAAATTACATGCCACAGTACTGTTTGGATCCTTTTTTTTCTTGCATATAAAAAGGAATCCAGGCTGTTTAAATTGTTTTTGCATCTTGTTTATCATGCATGTGGTGCTAGAACTTTGGAGGAACATTCTGTAGGGACTTGTGAATTAATTTTGTTTGCAAAAAAAAGAAAATTCCTTTGCATTAATTCAGTATTAGTGCACATTGTGTATTCTCCATATCACCAACAGGTGCCTTTGCAGATTAAGTATCTTCGATTTTGTTATTTAAGTACAATTTGCTACATTTGAGTGAGACTATCAGGGTTATTCAAAGAGCTCCAAATTGCTGGAGAAAGGTAATCGAACGCTGAAATTCAGCGTACGGTTACCTTTCCTGGCCATTCGGCTATCCAGAGAGCAGGCGATTCGGCACATCCTGGCAAATTGCCTGCACATACGGTGCCTGTTCGGTGGCAGTGAAATCCCCATAGAGAAGCAAAGCTATTCAGAGAGCGAAAGGTTCCCGAATTGCCCTGCTGTTCAGTGGTTTAATTTGGCAGGTTTATTCAGGTGAATCCCATAGGCTTCAATGTTAAAAATATTCCCGTTTTAATTCAATATCTAATAAACCGTTCATTATAATATTCTGCAGTAAAAAGTCTATTTATTTTTAGATTTTTTTAGGACCTTTTAGGCATTTTTTGGAATTTTTTTGCAAACTTTATTTCAGTTTTTTTTTAAAATCGTTTTTTCTTTTTTCTGTAACAGCCCTTTTTATTATCATTCATTGGATCTTATATGTAAATTTCAGACATTTTCGCTCAGTAGTTTCTTTGCAAACAGCGTTTCAATTTTCAAACATTCAAGCGTAGTATTTTTTTTTTTCACTCCATTCGTTTGCGGCGGCGGGTTTATTCAGATGTTTTTGCGGGTTTCGGTGTGTGTTCGACCTCGTTTTGCGGTGAGTTTTCGGCAGGTTTGCGGCGACTTTTCCCTGCATTATGGCGGCCCTGTGGCGCTTGCTGAATACACTGCAGGGACGCCGAAATGGGATCGCCAAATTGCACCGAATTGAAGAGAACGAAAAGTCACCGAACGTGTGGTGGCTTTTCGATTCTCTTTGAATAACCCTGGATATGAATGCACCCAAATTGTGTAAGAATCTGCAGGGAATCCCACATTCCAGAAACTATGAGCCGAAGTGGACTAGCAACCCAGTGCTGAAGGAGAAAAGGTGAGTAGCGTCTGCCCAATTATTGAAGGAGAAAAATGGGGAAGGGTGATTTGTTTTAGGAGAGTGTTCCTTTAACTACCTGAAATACTCACTTTTGGCTCACATTGTTTATTAATATTTATTATTTGTGTTATATTATCTCTATTTACTATTTACTATCACTTTTTTATATCAATTCCTCTGACAAGTATTTTATTGCAAAATTTTAAAAGCGGAGCAATCACCTAGGAAAATCATAATTTCCCTCTCTACATGGTTCCATTATGTTCATAGTCTCATTTCAACCTTATGGAAACGTCCCATTCTCGTGCATGTACGTGGCCCAATCCCCCATCCTCCTATAGGCACTGAGTTGACCCTATCCATCCTTATGTGCAAAGCCTCATTCTGTTACATGTACATGCCTCATTCCCACTTGCATTTATGACCCCATTGAGCTTTGTATGCATGGCACCATTCCCACTTTATGTGCATGGTCCCAATCCTCCTTTATGTGCATAGCCATAGTCCTCCTTTATGTGTAAGGACCCACTCCCTTTTTTTGTCCATGGGTCCATTGTTCCCCTTTATCTATATGGCCACATTCCCCCTTTATGAATATGCTCCCTCTTTATGTAAAAGGCCCCGTTCCTCCTTTATATGTGCATGGGTCCATTGTTCCCCATCATATGCATGGCCGCATTCCCCCTTTATCTACATGGCCACATTTCCCCTTTATGTATATGGCCTCACCCCCCTTTTATGTGAATGCCCTATTCCTCCTTTATGTGAAATGAACCACTTCTTTTTATGTGCATCATTGCATGAGTCCACTGTCCCCCTTCACATGCATGGTCCTATTTCCTTTTGTCTACATGGCCACATCCCACCTTTAGGTGAAAGGGCCCACTCCCTATTTATGTGAATTGGCCTATTGTCCCCTTCATGTTCATTGCCCAATTCCCTTTTTTCATATGCATGAACCCATTCTCTAATCTTCTGGGAGGGAGTACTATGCCTTGACTCCTGTAGGAATTCCTGCTTCTCATTACCTCATGGCACTGCCTTTGTTCATTGAACTGACAGAGTAGACATATGACAGAAAAGCCCAGATCCAGGCTGGAAAAGCCTTATACCAGAGCTTCATTCTGAGTGAGTGAATACAGCTGTAAGAGCTGTCAACAACAAATCCCAATCAGAATTTTTGCCCACCCCTGTTGTAGACAGTATTGCGATATACCCGGCACACCAAATTCTGAGAATTGTTGGTCTTTAAATATGCATTAATGCTGTTTATTATGGTTTTTCTGTTACTGTTTTACCCTAACAAACATCTCATATTTAGGCTAGGGTCAGACTGAGGCAGTGCGAACGCGCGTGCAGGCGCACTTAATCACGGCCGTAGTAGCAGCAAATGCCGGGCAATGACGGCCAATATACGAAGTACGGTCGCACAAAAGTCCGGCTGCGCAACGCAAGTGGCAAACGAACGCATTTTGTCGAGAACGTAAAACCGCTAGTACGGTTGTACAGAGTGCGCTGCGTCCGCTAGCGGCGTGTGTGCGTGAATTGGAGATGTCAGACACTGCTAATGTCCGGCCAACATAACGTCCAGATGCACAAAGTGTTTTATTGATGATCCGTACAAAATCACGAACGCAAATGCGCATAGTATGACCGCTATCGCGTACTCCGTGAAAAAATGCGTCCATTCGTTCGAACGCACTTTTTCACAGACAACGTGAAAATGCGTTCGTCTGACCCTAGCCTTACAGAACATAGAAATGTTAAAGAGCGTATAGACCGGAAGACCAAAATAGGGTCACGTGGCAGGTATTTAATACTGCCAGGCAGGGCAACCATCAAAGAGTGACAGCCCATGACATGTTCAGGAGCCCAGTGGCTCCAAAGGGCCCTGGCCAATCTCTGTGCTTTTTGTCTAAGTGCCAGAGAGATGTAAGGGTAAGCCATGCCACCTTGCACTTGCCCACCAAGATATCAAGCAACTTCCCGGTGGGTTGTGGTATCTGAGTTCAGTAAAAGCACTCTGACTCATCATTGACAGAGGGATTAGTATGGTCCTCACCAGGTAGAGGTGCAGAGAGAATGCTCTCCCAACACCGAACGCTTTTCATCCCCCTTACTGACAGGGAAATGGAGCCAAATGATTACATTTTTAAGTAGTTTGCTGAAATGGGCAGTGATGGAAGGTGGGTCTACGTCCAGTGGTTTAGTTTGGGCCCCCAAGAATTCTGATGGCAACCTTGCACCCAGTCCCCAATCTAATTACAGGCTATAACCAACAGTGGGCACGTTCTTATTACGGCTAGGGTCAGACGAGCGCATTCTGTGCGGACTGTGCGTCCGTGCACAACGGACGTACTTTCTGACTGACGACAAGGTAGTAGCCTGATGTAGAAGGGAAAATAAATTAATATGAAAAACATTTTGTCCGTCAAAAATGCTGGACATCAAAAATGCAGTCTGTCTGACTTCGTTCAATCACTCACACACAAAGCTATGCGGACGTTGCGGATGCAGCGCACTCTGTGCGTCCGTTCTAGCGGAATTACGTTCTTGCCTAACCTGCGTCCGTTATGCGTCCGCAGTTCGGTGCGGACGTACTTCGTGTGTGGGGCTCTATTGGTCATAATTATATGCTATAACGGACGTACAAATGTGCGGCAACACGGACATGATCAGTGCGCTTGTCTGACACGAGCCTAACATGATATCTTTGTGGTCAGGTGATGTCTCCTTGTGTGCAATATAGACACGTGACAGCAATCCAGGGACCAGACAACAACGCCACAACCTGGCATCCAGCACTGAGCATCCCGGGGAACACTGCCCACTAACTGACGGATAACGGGGTGTGAGAGTGAACATGAAAGAGACAGGCTTCTCACCCAATGACTGAGATTCTCTTATTAGGTGACTCGGTATAGGGCAGCTCACACTATGAGTGAGATATGGCACTGCCCATGTGAGTGCATTTTAGTATAATCCTTTATAGAGCCTAAACCACCAGAAAAGAACTGTTCTTATTGTTTTTATTTTATGTTGCTGATATCTTACATGTACTTTGGTTTTTTCTTGTATGTTTAGTAAAGAAAATATTTCTCTCTCAATGTGTCACTGTGTGCATCCATTTTGTGATGTGTAACACCCCCCCCCCCCAGGATCTTTACATCACTTTCTCTTCACTGTGTGGCAATGGTTAAAGACTGGAGTGAATAGGTCGAGCACCGACTCACATCTTTGTATTGCTTAGGATGTATTCTAAAGAAATCACCAGGGGTAGATTAGAAGACTTTTAAATTGACAAAATGGAGGCAGGAGATTTTAAAAAAAATCGATTTATTTTTCCTTTTTACATGTAATTACTTAAAACAAGAAAAAACAGCAGCATATGTTTTATAAAGTGGTTTTATTTGTAGTGCACAAGTAAAATAGTTACAGATTATGTTAGTGTCCCTTTAAGACACACAGCCCATGCCACACACTCGCTAGCACTGCTCAAAGCAATTGAGCAACTGCACCACCAGGTGGCGTGCGTCACCTGTAGCCGTGATACAGCTACTTCCAACTGTCCCACCTCACACTGCGGCTCCCTCCCTCGCGGGAAGCGGTGAAGTCATTCTGCAAATATAAACGCGCAGTTAACTGCTTGTCACGTGACGGATATGGCGCGAAAGAGCGACAGTTGGTATGAACGAACACAGGCTGCATGACTGAGCGGCACAGTATGTATGCAGGAGATTGTGAGGCAACTGAAAGTGCTGTTAGTATACAATGTGTTGTATGGTCAGCATCAGTTCTCTCTGTATACAGGGGATTGTGATGTCTCTGTATGGCAGGGTCGTTGTCATAGTGTTGTTTATGGGGAAGGATGTGCAGTGTATAAGTCAGTGTCACAGGGCTCTGTATACAGTGTTTGGGGCAGTGTCAGTGCTCTGTATACAGTGTGTGGGGCAGTGTCACAGCGCTGCCTCTATATACAGTGTATGGGGATGTGTCTAGGTTCTATATACAGTGTATGGGGCAGTGTCACAGCGCTGCCTCTATATACAGTGTATGGAGATGTGTCTAGGTTCTATATACAGTGTATGGGGCAGTATCACAGTGCTCTATATACAGTGTATGGGGCAGTGTCACAGGGCTCTATATACAGTGTATGGGCCTGTGTCACAGGGCTCTGTATACAGTGTATGTGTGGCAGTGTCACAGCGCTCTATATACAGTGTATAAGACAGTGTCACAGGGCTCTATACAGTGTATGGGTCAGTATCACCAGGCTCTATATACAGTGTATGAGCAGCGTCACAGCGCTCTACATACAGTGTATGAGCAGCGTCACAGCAGCAGTGTCACAGGGCTCTATATAAAGTGTACGAGCAGTGTCACAGCGCTCTATATACAGTGTACAAGCAGTGTCACAGCGCTCTATAGTGTATGAGCAGTGTCAGTGCTCTGTACACAGTGTAAGCAGTGTCACAGCGCTCTATACGCAGTGTATGAGCAGCGTCACAGCGCTCTATACAGTGTATGAGCAGCGTCACAGCACTCTATATACAGTGTACGACCAGTGTCACAGGGCTCTATATAAAGTGTACGAGCAGTGTCACAGCACTCTATATACAGTGTACAAGCAGTGTCACAGCGCTCTATATAGTGTATGAGCAGTGTCAGTGCTCTGTACACAGTGTAAGCAGTGTCACAGCGCTCTATATACAGTGTATAAGGCAGTGTCACAGCGCTCTATACAGTGTATAAGGCAGTGTCACAGTGCTCTATATACAGTGTATGAGCAGTGTCACAGCACTATATAGTGTACGATCAGTGTCAGTGCTCTATACACAGTGTAATCAGTGTCACAGCGCTCTATACAGTGTATGAGCAGTGTCACAGCGCTCTATACAGTGTATGAGCAGTGTCACAGCGCTCTATATACAGTATATAAGGCAGTGTCACAGCGCTCTATATACAGTGTATGAGCAGTGTCACAGTGTATGGGGTTGAGTCACAGCGCTCTATACAGTGTAAGCAGTGTCACAGCGCTCTATACAGTGTATGAGCAGCGTCACAGCGCTCTATACAGCGTATGAGCAGCGTCACAGCGCTCTATACAGTGTATGAGCAGCGTCACAGCGCTCTATATACAGTGTACAAGCAGTGTCACAGCGCTCTATATAGTGTACGAGCAGTGTCAGTGCTCTATACACAGTGTAAGCAGTGTCACAGCGCTCTATACAGTGTATGAGCAGTGTCACAGCGCTCTATATACAATGTATAAGGCCAGTGTCACAGCGCTCTATATACAGTGTATAAGGCAGTGTCACAGTGCTCTATATACAGTGTATGAGCAGTGTCACAGCACTCTATATAGTGTACGAGCAGTGTCAGTGCTCTATACACAGTGTAAGCAGTGTCACAGTGCTCTATACAGTGTATGAGCAGTGTCACAGCGCTCTATATATAGTGTATAAGGCAGTGTCACAGCGCTCTATATACAGTGTATGAGCAGTGTCACAGTGTATGGGGTTGAGTCACAGCGCTCTATACAGTGTAAGCAGTGTCACAGCGCTCTATACACAGTGTAAGCAGTGTCACAGCGCTCTATACACAGTGTATGAGCAGTGTCACAGCGCTCTATACAGTGTATGAGCAGTGTCACAGTGCTCTATATACAGTGTATAAGGCAGTGTCACAGCGTTCTATATACAGTGTATGAGCAGTGTCACAGCACTCTATATAGTGTACGAGCAGTGTCAGTGCTCTATACACAGTGTAAGCAGTGTCACAGCGCTCTACACAGTGTAAGCAGTGTCACAGCGCTCTATACAGTGTATGAACAGTGTCACAGTGCTCTATATACAGTGTATAAGGCAGCATCACAGCGCTCTATATACAGTGTATAAGGCAGTGTCACAGTGCTCTATATACAGTGTATGAGCAGTGTCACAGCACTCTATATAGTGTACGAGCAGTGTCAGTGCTCTATACACAGTGTAAGCAGTGTCACAGTGCTCTATACAGTGTATGAGCAGTGTCACAGCGCTCTATATATAGTGTATAAGGCAGTGTCACAGCGCTCTATATACAGTGTATGAGCAGTGTCACAGTGTATGGGGTTGAGTCACAGCGCTCTATACAGTGTAAGCAGTGTCACAGCGCTCTATACACAGTGTATGAGCAGTGTCACAGCGCTCTATACAGTGTATGAGCAGTGTCACAGTGCTCTATATACAGTGTATAAGGCAGTGTCACAGCGCTCTATATACAGTGTCTGAGCAGGGTCACAGCACTCTATATAGTGTACGAGCAGTGTCAGTGCTCTATACACAGTGTAAGCAGTGTCACAGCGCTCTATACAGTCTATGAGCAGTGTCACAGTGCTCTATATACAGTGTATAAGGCAGTGTCACAGCGCTCTATATACAGTGTATAAGGCAGTGTCACAGTGCTCTATATACAGTGTATGAGCAGTGTCACAGCACTCTATATAGTGTACGAGCAGTGTCAGTGCTCTATACACAGTGTAAGCAGTGTCACAGCGCTCTATACAGTGTATGAGCAGTGTCACAGCGCTCTATATACAGTGTATGAGCAGTGTCACAGTGTATGGGGTTGAGTCACAGCGCTCTTTACAGTGTAAGCAGTGTCACAGTGCTCTATACAGATTATGAGCAGTGTCACAGTGCTCTATATACAGTGTATAAGGCAGTGTCACAGCGCTCTATATACAGTGTATAAGGCAGTGTCACAGCGCTCTATATACAGTGTATGGGGATGTGTCAAGGTTCTATATAAAGTGTATGTGTGGCAGTGTCACAGCTCTGTATATACAGTGTATAGGGATGTGTCACAGCGCTCTATATACAGTGTATGGGGATGTGTCAAGGTTCTATATAAAGTGTATGTGTGGCAGTGTCACAGCTCTGTCTGTATATACAGTGTATAGGGATGTGTCACAGGGCTCTGTATACAGTGTATGGGCCTGTGTCACAGGGCTCTATATACAGTGTATGGGGATGTGTCAAGGTTCTATATAAAGTGTATGTGTGGCAGTGTCACAGCTCTGTATATACAGTGTATAGGGATGTGTCACAGCGCTCTATATACAGTGTATGGGGATGTGTCAAGGTTCTATATAAAGTGTATGTGTGGCAGTGTCACAGCTCTGTCTGTATATACAGTGTATATTGATGTGTCACAGGGCTCTGTATACAGTGTATGGGCCTGTGTCACAGGGCTCTATATACAGTGTATGGGGATGTGTCAAGGTTCTATATAAAGTGTATGTGTGGCAGTGTCACAGCTCTGTATATACAGTGTATAGGGATGTGTCACAGGGCTCTGTATACAGTGTATGGGGATGTGTCAAGGTTCTATATAAAGTGTATGTGTGGCAGTGTCACAGCTCTGTATATACAGTGTATAGGGATGTGTCACAGGGCTCTGTATACAGTGTATGGGCCTGTGTCACAGGGCTCTGTATACAGTGTATGGGGCAGTGTCACATTGGTCAGTGTATGCTGCACATGTGCTGTGTGTGTGCGCTCGGTGCTCTGTGTGCGCTCGGCGCTGTCACTGCTCCTCGCATGCCTGGCTGGGTCCCCGTGCAGTGCGGGCTGTCGGCGCTGGCGTTATGATTCGCAGCGCTCAGTCTCCTCCTCCCCCTCCTGGCCGTGTCTCCATCAGATGATTTGCAGTCCGTGATGATGGAGCCGGACCCGCACTGACCCAGCACTGCACCTGCTCGCAGCCTCTTCCCGGCCAGAGTTCGGCATTGCAGCGCACGGCGGAGCCGCACGGAGCCCGGCATGCAGGACGAGCGGCCGCCGGCACACAGAGCAGCCACGCAGGACGGCGACCGGGAATCCGAGGGTGAGGATGTGGTCGTAGGATCAGCTTGTCAGCCCCATCCGAGGACCGACTCCGACAGTGTGGAAAGCAACGAGACTCCCAGCCCCCCGACCTGCAAGATCTGCTTCCAGGGGCCAGAGCAGGTAAAACAACGCATAGCTTATCCCGAGCCCTGCCTGCTGGGTGTGAGCTCTCACAGTGTATACACATCCACCTGAACCAGCCTCTGGAAACACCCAACCTGCAGGGGCTGATTGACAGAGGCCCCTGCCAGAGGCTGGCATCATGCCCTATCCCTTCTATAGCTCCTCTCCAGCTCTACGTGCAGTGATTTCCCTGCCATATATAATGTGTGCTGATTTTCACATCCAGACCTCGTGTGTGTGTACTTTGCTGCATGCCCACCATTCATTTTCCCTGCAAAGCATCATTCACAATGTGTCCCACCTCATCATTCTCTTCACTCTCAGTTATCCTCTACCTGGAGCCAGTGTACTGTCACTGTCACACTCCCTTAGGATAATCCCCATCCCATGGCAGCTTTATAGCACACAGAGGGACCAGTGCTCAAACCAAAGAGCCTTCTACACAATTTAAGGGGCCAGGGACCGTGTTGTATGCAGATTTGTATATAATATTTCATACATTCAGGAACCAGATTTATAATTCTATATAGTGGTGACCTGACTGCTGGATTTGTCGATCTGGTGTAATATATTGTGCTTTTTATGTTGTTTATTTCTTCAACTCTTCCATAGCCTTGAAGATCTTACATTGGGTAATTTAAAAATAAAACAAATGCTGTAGGCTATCCAGTCATGCTAAACACTTTTTCAACTTTCTGTATATGGTTGTGTATTTGCATTTGTCCCTACACATCTCTAAACCCCAATCTATCAGGGTTATTCAGAGAGAGGTGAAAACCAGGAGAATGGCAGGAGAAGAGAACAATCTAGACCAAATAGCCGATTTGGAAAGTGAGATAAATGGGAGAATTTTTCTGGTTTGGCTATTTTCATTTCTCCAGTCATTCTCCTGGTATTCACCTCTCTCTGAATAACCCTGTATATTTTACTTCATTCTTAATTCAATAATCTGTGTGTGTGTATGTATGTGTATATATATATATATATATATCGGACTGCTAATTGTATCAGTAAAAGGGGCCGTATCATAAGAATGTTTATATAGGTTAATATGATTACAAGACTTCCAAAATAATGCATAAATCAGCTTTTCTAGATTCTAGGCATCCAGGATCTTGTGGCAATATTTATGTTTTAACATTTTCAGGGAACCGGTGAACCCTAAAGCAGTTTGTTATCGCTAGGTTTGAATTTCTCTTTTTATCCTTCATTCACTACAATCTTTGGTTGTATTACGCTTTTCTCGTCTTATCAGCTTACGCAAAAAAAGAAAAAGGGATCAAAAGGTCAAAACTATGACTGTGAAAGTGTGAATTAATTGGAAAAATGGTTTTGATGATGCATTTGCCTCCAGTGTAGCATACAGATTTCCCATTCCCTAGGTGTAAGCATAACGTACTCTCATTTTTAGAAACAAGCTGTTTTGAAAGGATATACGCAGGGCCTTCATATGATGTATGTTATTAAACCGCACATCTGTCTGTGCTTTTTAAATGCTGTGTTATACACTATTTAAAGCCTTTTAGTCTCTTTGTCACATAACATTAGCAGACCAGTATACAGGTAGCGTTTAGCAGCTGGTGCGGAATAAGATATTAGAAAATGTGACTGCAGCTCTTCAAATTAAATTAAGCTATAGGCCAGTATGAAAGTGAGCCATGGAGTCATCGACAGCTTCCCCCTAGATTGAAATTCCCTAAAGATATTTATTAGCAAATGTATAGATTTCTTTTTAAAAATGATAAACCTGCTGAGGATGATGTGATAGAAGAGATCTCAAGGTCCAAACAAAAGCTACAACAAACACAAACATATAAGGGATGGGTTTCAATGAAGCCCAGGGGCAACAAGTTCACAATACATACAATCAAAAAATAGGAACCAGCCACACCATCATTTAATAAAGATCAGGTTGTGGTGTTTCGGCTCCCCACTGAGCTTTTCTCAAGTTCTGAGAAAGTCACTTTGGGTCAGCTGAAACGTTTCAATAAAAATGACAACTTTTATTATTTGCTGGTGTGACCGACTCCTATGTTTTGGTCAGAAAAGGTCAGGAGAACATTCTTAAGGACATTCCCTGCGAGACGATTAGTGCACATCGGGTTGTGCCTTGGTTAGGAATATGTTATTAAGGAGTTAGTTGAGAAGCAGGAGGATGCGTGGTGATGCACAGAAATGGCAAGATAGCAGCATGCTACACACTGGAGAAGAGGTGTGATATATATATATATATATATTACACAAAGTGACACAGACTCTACCCCCATAGTGACATATACATACAGTGACACTGACTCTGACCCCCCCACCAGTCATACAAACACTTACATATACATTGCCTCCCCAACACAGTGACATCCATACTTACATAGACCATGACCCCGTCACACACATAGATGTGGCTTCTCACCACAGTGACACAAGCACAAGATCCAAGACCTGCTTTGCCTTCACCTCATGGCAGACGTGCAGATCATGAGCACCCCCATTGTAACAAAAACTGGGGGGCACCTGGTCTCCGACTTGAGGACCAAAACCAAACCTGTTAAAGCGTCCGTCTTTTCTCTTGCATTTCCTTTTTCCACAACCCTCAGCCAGAATTTGAGGCAGTGCTTCATACCTCATATTATCGATCTCCAAACACCAGGCACAGCTTAGTATAGGGGGAGAATAATACTCTAATTTGAAATGGGGACCACTTTACGTGGGAAACAGGGCGGGTGGTGGTAAAATGACACAAGCAACACAGCACACTGTCTACACAAGGGGCAATGAAAATCACTTCAAGAGATACAGAACTCTGATCAGTATACAACAGACAGGATTAGCACATTATCAACATCAACTCAACATCAAATCAATCTAAGGACAAACAATCACACAAACAGTACTAACAATAGTTCTTAAAAGGTTTACTAAAACAAACCAAACTTTTAAGAAGCAACCAGTTTAAGATAGCAATACATTCAACAAAGTTAACCCTTATGTGTCCACTCCACTGTCAGTTAGTGTTGGCTTTGCCACATTGGTCTGCGGTACCTTGGCAGGAGGCCAACCAGTGGCGTCACTAGGGTTGGTGTCACCCGTGCGGTAACTTATGGTGTCACCCCCCCCCCCCGAGTTTTACAGATTTTTTTTTACTACTCTTACTCCTAAATCAGTACTCCCATATGACACTGAATGCCCATACACACAGCGCACATTACTGTGAGGTTTATTGCTGTGGAGCTCTCTCATATGCTCACATAACGTTTTGCCAACTGTCAGCAAGTACGTTGCATGTTCGAAAGCAGTGAAAGCACACATGGATATATATTGCCCCCAGCAGCTCTGGATATATTGCTCCCAGCAGCTTTGGATATATATGTTGCCCCCAGCAGCTCACCCATGGATATATATTGCCCCCAGTTCACATATGGATATATTGCCCAGTTCACAGTTATATATTGCCCCCAGCAGCTCACCCATGGATATATAATGCTTCAGCTCACATATGGATATATTGCGCCTCAGCTCACATATGGATATATTGCGCCTCAGCTCACACATGGATATATTGCCCCAGACCAGCTCACACATGGATATATTGCCCCAGACCAGCTCACACATGGATATGCCCCAGCTCCTCTCATGGATATTGCCCCAGCTCCCCTCATGGATATTGCCCCAGCTCCTCTCATGGATATACTGCCCCAGCTCCTCTCATGGATACTGCCCCAGCTCCTCTAATGGATACTGCCCCAGCTCCTCTCATGGATATACTGCCAGCTCCTCTCATGGATATACTGCCCCAGCTGCTCTCATGCATATACTGCCCCAGCTGCTCTCATTGATAATGCCCCAGCTGCTCTCATGGATAATGCCCCAGCTGCTCTCATGGATTTTGCCCCAGCTCCTCTCATGGATTTTGCCCCAACTCAAGGATAATGCCCCAGCACATGGATACTGCCCCAGCTCATGGATATACTGCCCCAGCTCATGGATACTGCCCAGCTCATGGATATGCCCCAGCTCATGGATATACTGCCCCAGCACATGGATATACTGCCCCAGCTCATGGATATACTGCCCCAGCTTATGGATATACTGCCCCAGTAGCTCATGGATATACTGCCCCAGCAGCTCATGGATATACTGCCCCAGCAGCTCATGGATACTGCCCCAGCTCATGGATATTGCCCCAGCTCATGGATACTGCCCCAGCTCATGGATACTGCCCAGCACATGGAATGCCCCAGCAGCTCATGGATATGCCCCAGCACCTCATGGATATGCCCCAGCACCTCATGGATTTGCCCCAGCAGCTCATGGATTTGCCCCAGCACATGGATACTGCCCCAGCTCATGGATACTGCCCCAGCTCATGGATATACTGCCCAGCTCATGGATATACTGCCCCAGCACATGGATATACTGCCCCTGCAGCTCATGGATATACTGCCCCAGCAGCTCATGGATATACTGCCCCAGCTGCTCATGGATGCTGCCCCAGCTCATGGATATTGCCCCAGCTCATGGATAATGCCCCAGCTCATGGATACTGCCCCAGCACATGGATACTGCCCAGCACATGGAATGCCCCAGCAGCTCATGGATATGCCCCAGCACCTCATGGATTTGCCCCAGAAGCTCATGGATATGCCCCAGCACCTCATGGATATGCCCCAGCACCTCATGGATATGCCCCAGCACCTCATGGATGTGCCCCAGCACCTCATGGATGTGCCCCAGCACCTCATGGATATGCCCCAGCACCTCATGGATATGCCCCAGCAGCTCATGGATATGCCCCAGCAGCTCATGGATATGCCCCAGCACCTCATGGATATGCCCCAGCACCTCATGGATATGCCCCAGCTGCTCTCATGGATTTTGCCCCAGCTCCTCTCATGGATATACTGCCCCAGCTCCTCTCATGGATACTGCCCCAGCTCCTCTCATGGATATACTGCCCCAGCTGCTCTCATGCATATACTGCCCCAGCTGCTCTCATTGATAATGCCCCAGCTGCTCTCATAGATTTTGCCCCAGCTCCTCTCATGGATTTTGCCCCAGCTCATGGATATGCCCCAGCTCATGGATATTGCCCCAGCTCATGGATATACTGCCCCAGCTCATGGATATACTGCCCCAGCTCCTCTCATGGATATACTGCCCCAGCTCCTCTCATGGATATACTGCCCCAGCTCCTCTCATGGATATACTGCCCCAGCTCCTCTCATGGATATACTGCCCCAGCTCCTCTCATGGATATACTGCCCCAGCTCCTCTCATGGATATACTGGGGCTATCCTAAACAAAAGATAAATCCAGGTAAAGTATCCATGTAATTGGGAGACTAGATCTTTTCATTCCAAACGGACCCCTCTTTTCATCTCACCCCCACTCTCTTCATTCATTCCAACCCCCACCTCTCCTTATTAAATTCCAACCCCCCACCCTCTCGTTTCATTACAACCCCCACCCTCTTCGTTTCATTACAACCCCCACCCTCCCCTTATTAAATTCCAACCCCCCACCCTCTCCATTTCATTCCAACCTCCCACCCTCTCCATATTAAATTCAAAGCCCCCCACCCTCTCCATATTAAATTCAAAGCCCCCCACCTATCTTTATTAAATTCAAAGCCCCCCACCTATCTTTATAAATTTCCAACCCCCCCCCACTCTCTCCTGATTTCATTCAAACCCCCCACTCTTTTTGTTTCAACCCCCCTGTCAGTTTTTGGAGACGGGGGGGGGCTCAAGTAGAGCAAGCGGCCAGCAGGGGAAGGGGGGGGGCCCCAGGGACTCCCAGCATACTCCTTCCGATGAGGGCAGAGAGGACCGGGCCTGGCGGGTAACGAGGACAGGAGGCAGGGAATGGTCGGGTGTATGTGACATTCCCCGGAGCTCCCGGGGGAAGGGGTGCCGCTGCTTACCATCTGGGAGGGTTGCTGCTTGCTCCACGGTCATAGCCCAGCTCCTCCTCTTGCAAGCTCAGGCGTGTGAGGCGACAGGGCTGTCAGGGTGGCACGGAAGGATCAGCCACATCGCGCCACCTCTCTCCTCAGCGGCATCTGCGTGGTGGAGACGGAGTGCTTGGGGGAAGTGACGTTATATCACTTCCTCCCAGCGCAGACAGTAATAGCTGCGCGTGAACGCTTGGCTGCGGGGTTTTTTCGGAACATGGGGGCGGCGGGTCCCTAGATACCCCACTGGGTGTCACCCTAAAGGCGGGTGTCACCTGGTGCGGGCCGCACCCCCCGCCCCCACGTTACGACGCCACTGAGGCCAACATCAACACTTTTCCAATAGGCACCAAGGCCATATTTAGTGTGGGCGAGAGTGAAACATGTGCCTCGGAGGGTGAGGGCACAAAGATGGAGGGAGCTTCGGTTACACCAATCCTTTGCTTACTCTTCTGGGGGAGGATCCAGCAGGTAGGAGCAGAGAGAGACCCCCATGTGGCACCCAGGCTCAATGTGAGCTCACAGGTGACACTGCTTCTTGTTTCATATAGTAGTGGCTCCTAGAGCGGTATGGCGGTTGTGTGTCTCCAAGCAGTGCACTGTGATGTGACTGCTCAACACCTGATAGGGAGGCATAAGAATCTGGTCCTAAGTGTCTCTCTTATTATTGCAGTTTACGAGCTGAGCTGTGCAGGTTGCTCGGGCCCCTGTTCTTCACTATTAGGCTCTATTGAATCTCTCTTGATGAAACAGCTGTCCAGTTTGTAGAAATATTATACCAATTAAAAATATGGATATGCAGTTTTTTTTTTTCAGCCGGTACTTAGTACGGCACCTCCTGGCATTGCTTTAACTTTTTCTTTTGATCGCGGCCCTCCGCTAGTGATGCTTGTCACTCATGAGCGCCGACGTAGTCAGATGCATGTCACTCGCAAGTGCCAGCACTCAGGTGCGCATGACTCGGGAGCACCGGCCTACAGTTGCTCATCACTCGCGAGCGCCGCACTACAGATACGAGTCAATCAATGTGCCCTCCCACAGCAATGCAATGAGAGGAAGTGTAGGGTCGAGCTGAGAGCGCCGAAGAAAACCTGATAGCACAAGCTAGGTAACAATTATATAGCTGCCAACAGCCCTGATTCCCCCAGCACAGACCATGCTGCCTGTCCGAGGGTTTAATGCGCCTGGGTGGTTCCGAGATCTTGCCATGCGATTGTAGCCTTGCCAAAACCCCTCTCCCAATATGGTGCCAAGGACAACAGTGCTGTGTGCAGCAGGGATCTGCAGGCTTCCTGTTTTGTGAGGGGTGGTGTCAATAATAACCCAGTTTATCTTAGATATTCCAGCTGTATTCTTACTGGTTACCCCATGTGGTGAATTATGTGCTCCATTACTGAATCAAAACCTGCAGCACCTTTACATCTGGACATATTTCCATGGGGATTTTATGGCTGAATATGCCCCACATGAAAATGTCCTTCATTATTGAGTCAGCTCTTGAAAGTATATCATGTATATGCAACATAAACCCTTGTGATCATACAGCAGCAATACCTCCTGTAAGAGGAATATTGGGGTACTTCAATATATGACAGGTCTCACCCACCTCCTTCATGCCTTAAGACATCTTAAATAATTCAGGGACATGCAAGTCAACCCACCGAAACACCGTTTAGCAGACTGAGCAGAGCTTTATAAAGGAGTATTATGACACAAAAAATAGTCATAATTATCAGTTTTTCCCTGGGCGTGAAAGGGCGTGAGAATACCCCCACCTTTTTTCCCCGAAAAAAAAGCACTGTGTATATGAACATATACTTGAGAGTAAATCTATCCATAAACAATAGAAGTCACTATTTTTGGTTATTCGTGAAGACGCTGCTACTCGCTGTATAATTAATTAGAAAGTCTCCAGTTCCAAGTGAGTAAATGTGCGTTTGTATTATTGATAAGGGATTTATTCACAAGCCACTGTAGTTTATGGTTATTGCAAACAGTGGCAAACATTGCTATTGTCGTAAAAACAATAAGCTTTGGCATTTCATAAAGGAAAATCAAACCGTGGCAGGACAGGTTTAATCAATGAAGATACCCCTTACCCTGTTTGAATTTCCCTTGTCACAAATGCTGACGTTTATTGTTGTTGTTGTAGCAGCAGATCAATATGTTAGTTAGGGAATAATCCCACAAACTCTTCAGCTCTTTACTCCAGATGGAGGTTTTAGAAGAAATGAATGGCTCCGCTTCTTAGTTTAAAAAAATGCTGTTAGTTTAACCAGGCAAACAATCATTACAATTTAGAACACATTAGCCTAGGTTAATCCTCCTTATTCCCAAACAGAGCAGAAGCTTAAAACATAAATCAGCTTTATGATACAACATGCGTATTTGCATACGCGCTTGTCATCCTTCCTGCGCATTACACGTTAAAATACATATTAATAAGGACACTCAACTGTTGTGTACGTTCGCTACTCAGCAGCAAAGTGGTAAGCAGGGTTAAGCCCTATATGGTGGTCAGATAATGTCCAGGTTGAGAAGACCATCAGGCCTATTTTCTAAAGCAGGGGTGGGGAACCTTTTTTCTGCCAAGGGCCATTTGGAAATTTACAAGATCATTTGAGGGCCATACAAAATTACCAACTTAAAATTTAGCCAGCTATATTTAGGAAGAAATTAATTAACTCACCCCTAATGTGATGGCTGGAACTGCTTCTCTTTGGGGAGGCGCGCAATGTTAACTGGTACAGATTGTTACTTGCAATTTTCCAGGATTGTGCCCCTCCCCATTTAATTCATTTCACCTCTCTCCCCATTCAATTCATTTCACCCCCTCATAAAAATTCATTTCACCCCCTCCCCATTTAATACATTTCACCCTCTCCCTTCCCCATTTAATACATTTCACCCTCTCCCTTCCCCATTTAATACATTTCACCCTCTCCCCATTTAATACATTTCACCCTCTCCCCATTTAATTCATTTCACCCTCCCCGTCCTCATTTAATTAATTTCACCCCCCATTTAATTTCAACCTCATCATTTAATTGATATAACCCTACTCCCCATTTAATTTCACCCTCCCCATCTAATTAATTTCACCCCATTTAATTTCACCCTCCCCATCTAATTAATTTCACCCCATTTAATCTCACCCCCTCCCCATTTAATTAATTTCACTCTCCCCCTCCAATAGATTTCACCCTCCCTTTTCACCCTAAAAAAAAACTGCGCCCGGGCCACCGCCTCCCCCCACGCTACGCCACTGCACGCAGCGCAGCCGCAGGAAAAAGCCGTCACAGCAGACGAGTGAAGTGAATAAATTAGAAAAACAGTTTGCTTGAATGTTTGAAAAGTGAAACGCTGTATGCAATGAAACTACTGAGCGAAAATTTCTGAAATTTACATATGAGGTCCAGGGAATGATAATAAAAAGGGCTGTTACAGAAAAAATAAGTAAACTTAAAAAAAAATCTGACTTTATAAAAAATAATAAAAAAAAAAAAATGCTTTAAATATGCTAAAAAATCTATAAATAGACTCTTTACTGCAGAATTTTAAAATGAACGGTTTATTAGATATTGAATTAAAACGGGAATATTTTTAACATTGAAGCCTATGGGATTCGCCTGAATAAATCTGCCGCAGGAAATCACCGAATGGCAGGGCGTTTCGGGAACCTTTCACTGCTGGTTTGTGTTCTCTGAATAGCCGAAGCAGTGCTTTTTTATGGGGATTTCACTGCCCTCGAAAAGGCACCGAACAGGATTTTGCGAATTGCCTGCTCTCTGGATAGCCGAATGGCCAAGAAAGCTAACCGAACGCTGATTTTCAGCGTTCGGTTACCTTTCTCCAGCCATTCAGATCTCTTTGAATAACCCTGATTGTGATTAATTGTATACAGCATGTAATTTACATTTTTAGTTACATTTAATTCAACAGATATATATTGTAGTTGGTGTTGCACTTTCGTAAAGTCATTCATTATGTTAAAACAAGCATTTATCCCAATTTTCTAATTTTATGTCCTACCATTAGCGAGTTATTTCTGTTTAACCCCTTAGTGACCGGGCGGTTTTACACAAATCTGTCCTTTAGTGCCTGCTGCTGTTTTTACATTTCTGCGCTGTTCGTGTTTAGGTCAAATTCCTCTTCCTCGTTTATGCAACCCACACATATTATACACCGTTGTTCCCGCCATTAAATGGACTTTCTAAAAATACCATTATTTCCATCATATCTTCTAATTTACTATAAAAAAAAATATGAAATATGAAGAAAAAATGGTAAAAACACACTTTTTCTTAATTTTAATCCCCAAAATCTACAACCACCGAAAGAGACCCCGGCTAAATAATTTCAAAATTTTGTCCCGAATATAGAAATACCCAATTTTTACATGTTTTTGCTTTTTAACCGCTTAACTGCTGAGCCAGTTCACCTATGTGCGCTGAGCTCATTCTGACCGTTTTATGCTCATTATTTTTAGATGACAGCCTAGGTCTTATTTAACTAAACCCCCCCCCCAGACAAAAAATGTAAATTAAAAAAATATTTTTTATTTAAATTTTATTTTTACACCAAACCTGGTCATGTTTGGTATCATTGGAAAGGCTCCAAAGGATCCCCCTATCTCCACATGGCAGCTAGGTGGGTAACTGGCACACTGACATCCTCACACATATGGCGAGGTTGTCAGTGGGTGGGGGGGGAACCTGGAGGCTTGGCTGACATTCAAGCTGTCAGCCCCCTCCAGGTTTGAATCGAGATTCGGCGCCGATTAGCGATCCGGCAGCGAAAATGTTAATGCTATACACTGCTGAAAAGGGGAGACTCTCCCCTTTTCAGTGGTGCATCACTGTACCTGAAATGGTTGGGGAGATAGAGGGCTGCAAAGGAGCCCCCCCCATCCCTTCCTGAATCTTCCCTACCGGCGCCTGCCGATGACGTCATCACGCAGCGTGATGATGTCATCGGATCTGCCGGCCCCCAGGAAACGGCGAGGCAAGCTTCCAGCTTGCCATAGACGCCGTTGGAGCCAGTGAGGGAGGTGAGTATCGGTGGGAGGGAGGTTAGGAGCCTAAGGGAGACCCGTGGGCAGGACGTACATGGTATGTCAGCGGTCGGGAAGGGGTTAAAGGAATAGCATGTAGACTTCTCCATTATGTTCTAATCGCATGTGCGTGCAGCCAGGTCCCCTCCAACTCAAAGGAAAACAATTGATACTGAAACAACTCAAAGATAACAAATCTTGCATAGTAGTGCAAAGCAGGAATAGGCGAAGGGTCTGGTAAATAAAGTGGATTTATTCAAGTCAGAAGGGAGAAATCTGACCTCTCTTTTAAAGCGGTAGGAAATGAATAACACAGGCCCACCAATTTTTTTTTAAAAAAAAAACCTTTTCCATAATTCAAACTGACGCTTTAATTTTTTGGGGTGCTGAATCCAAATATCCAATCGGTTTTCTCCTATCACGTACCATTTTTCTGCAATTTCCATAAATATTAGGCAATTATAACACTAAAATGTAGTACAATCAAGTGAAAGGTGTATAATAAAAAAGTAAAAATGTACTTATAAAATATTATATTTTTTAACAATGTCATGGTGAAAGTTAGGGTACAGGGGTGTGGAAATTTTAAAAAAATCCACTTGTCCAACGGACTAAGTAGTAGTCCAATCTACTTGTCCCTCAGGACGATCAACTTGTCCTGATAATTTCCCAGCTCATGGATATACTGCCCCAGCTCATGGATATATTGCCCCAGCTCACACATGGATATTGCCCCAGCTCACACATGGATATTGCCCCAGCTCATGGATATTGCCCCAGCTCATGGATACTGCCCCAGCACATGGATATTGCCCCAGCTCATGGATATTGCCCCAGCTCATGGATATTGCCCCAGCTCATGGATACTGCCCCCCAGCTCATGGATACTGCCCCAGCTCATGGATACTGCCCCAGCTCATGGATACTGCCCCAGCACATGGATATTGCCCCAGCTCATGGATACTGCCCCAGCACATGGATATTGCCCCAGCACATGGATATTGCCCCCCAGCTCAGACCCCAGACCAGACATGGGGCGGCTGTTTGAATGCTCTATCGGCATTCAGACAGCCGCTCCTGGAGCTCTCAGCCGCATACTTACCTTCCCGAGTGGAGCCGACGAAGTCTTCTCGCCTGCGCTCTTTGAAGGACCCCCAGCCGCGATCACGTGGGACTCCCACGTGATCGCGGCTGGGTCCTTCAACGTGCGGAAGCCCGGAGACATTGTCGGCGCCGCTCGGGAAGGTAAGTATGCGGCTGAGAGCTCCAGGGGCGGCTGTCTGAATGCCGATAGAGCATTCAAACAGCCGCCCAAGCCCCTCGGATGCCGGCTCAATGCCGGCTTCCGGTATCGGGGCGTCCCTGTAATTAGTCCGCAGTCCGGCGGGCTTCTAGCTTCTAGCCCGCCGGACTGCATCTAAAAAAAAACTACTCGCCCGGATCTTCATGTCCCGGGCGTCGGGCGATACAATTCCCACACCCCTGGGGTAGGTATAGTACTTCTTCTTAACCCCTTCACTAGCAATATCGCGATATCTTGGACTTCAAAATCACCATCCGTTGCCCCGATTGAGGTGTCTCGATCTGCAGCCTAACAAATTTTGTTTCCACTGGTTTGTGGTAGTGTTTTTTTGGAAAAGCACTTGGTAATGAAGGGGTTAAGTATCCAAAGGTTTGTATTTCCTCATCCTTTTGTCGGTAAAAGTTTGGGAGTAGCTCTTCCTCTTATGCAATGTTTCTGGATTTTCCCGATGGAGAGACCAGCAGTAATCTCCCATCATGTTTACATCCCAATGGCCTTGATATCGTTTTTGCATCACTTTAATATCTTGGTGGAACCACTCACCTTGCTCTTTGCTAACTGATCCAAGATTTTCAGGAAAAGAATTCAGCTGTGAATGTAAAAAATGTACCTTCAGAGTTCAGACTCATATTACACCCGAGTTCTTCAATTTTTTTTAACATAATTTCAACTATATTTTCGTAATTGGGGTCTCTCATTTTCCAGAAACTTCATCACTACTTGTTTAACTGCAGTCCAAGCATCCTTTTGAATTCATTATTGTCTTGATCTGGTTTGAAAAGTGGTTGATTTAAGTACATTTAATTAAAGTGTTAAGTACCTAGATCAGGGGTCTCAAACTCAGGGCCCCCCAGATGTTTTTGCCTACAAGTCCCAGAATGCTTTGAATGCAATAGATGGCCAGGGAATCATGGGAGTTGTAGTTCAGAAACATCAGGGGGGCTAGAGTTTGAGACCCCTGACCTAGATGCTTTCTTTAAACATTCCCGATAAATAAGTGATGTAAAATAAAAATGTATGTTGTGAAATAAACGGTATGTTCTATGACAATTTAATGGTTATTTTCAGATTCAGCATGCAAAAAACCATACAAGAGAGCCAAAATTATGAAAAAAGTTTTTTTTATGGTCGGCCTGTGTAATGGATAGAAGTTCAAAAAAGTTTTGTTTTCCCATGAAGAATTCACTTTGAAGTTAAAAACAACATAGAAGGCCCCTATATTACAATAAATAGTTTAATCATATTTTATTAGGTGGCTTTCTGTCTGTCTACCTTCATGGAGATTTACAGTTATGTATTGGGTTTTAAGTAGGTTGGTAGAATGAGGGATTCTCACTTCTCTGTTCAATTAATTCCGCAGAATAATAGGCTTCTCCCGTTCCCATCAGCAATTTGTCGGCTTAGCTGAATTAGTGCAAGCTCATTCCAAGACACAGGATGTGATGTTATTGTAATGCGATCTATATCATGTAATATTTTAAAGCAAAGTAGTTGGTTTTGAGAATGGGTTGTAAATTGGATAGACTGCTTGTAGGCTTTATAACCACCATGTTAAACTCCCAGGTATCTTATCTGTTTGGCATCCTGGCAGAGCTCAATATACACCACTTAAGGCCCGGTCTGACGAGCGCACTGATCACGTCCGTGTTGCTGCACATTTGTACGTCCGTTATAGCAGGGCTCAAAATTTCAAGCCCCAAGATACTAACCAGGCCATAAGAGTTACTCGCCACCAGTTGCTCCACCTTACCCCTTACCCAGCCCTTAACTCTGCCCCTAAACACACCCCCTTAAATTATCTTCTGAAATTACACTGTTAAAGGTTTTATTTAGAATAAAGTTACAAAAATAACATTAATACCCAGACGTCAGACCCCAGATACATGTAAACCCAGTCATCAGACCCTAGTGTGAGCAGAGCGAGGAGGCAAGGAAGTAGACATGTGCATTCGTTTTAGTACTAAAATGATTTAGTCAGAATTTTGGGATAATTTAGTTTTAGTATGACTCAAGAGAAACGAAACTGCTCAGTCCAAAAAACGAAAGAAACTAAAACAAAATGCACTACATTTTAGTTTCAGTCCTTTTTGTGATATTACATTGATGAGTGAAGGAGACCAGCAATGAAGAGCGCAACATCCGAAGTTCTGCAACCTCCACATGCTAATGCAGTAGGATGTTCTATACAGAGAGGGGCATTAATTAATGCAGGAGGATGTTCTATACATTATACAGAGAGGGGTATTAATGCAGGAGGATGTTATATACATTATACAGAGAAAGGTATAAATTGAGGAGTATGTTCTATACAGAGAGGGACAATAATTAATTCAGGAGGATGTTCTAAACATTATACAGAGAGGATCCTTTTTTTTCAGCCTTTTAAATCCAGTGGCTGTGAGCGCTGAGATCAGCTGCTTGTTACATTATCTCTCAGTACAATGTATCAGGCTCAGTTGTTACAGTAACTGACTGTAACAGCGCTCAGAGTTTCAGTAAAACAAGGAAATAATATTGTTCTAACCTCTTATATATAAAAATATTATTTACTAGTTTTACTGAAACTCTGAGCGCTGTGATGAGCAGCAGTCAGTTACTGTAACAGCTTTGCCTGACACGGGGCAGTATTACAATGTTGGTGCTAACTTAACCAGAGCTGTTGTAAACTGAAAACCTCCATAGGCTATAATGGCTCTGGGAAGTTTACAACAGCTCTGATTAAGTTAGCACCAACTATGTAATAGGGCCCACATTGTGCTGAGAATGAGAGATACTGTAACAAGCAGCGATCTCAGCCCTCTGAGGAGCCACTACAATAGCAATTATATCCATTGGTTTTCGGATGAATGAAATTAGTTTTCATACTAAAGAACTGAAAACGAATTTCTATAGTAACTAAATAAATTGCACTTTAGGACTAATCCATTAGTTCAAAACGAAATTTTGTGCTGTGCACATGTCTACAAGGAAGCTCCTCTCCACCCCCCCCTGCCAGTGACAGAGACGAGCTGGGTCAGGTTAGGCAGCTGATCCCTGCCACCGTGCAGCCTGGGGAAGGGGGGGGCTGCACGATGGCACTGCCGGAATACGCAGCACAAAATAATTTATTGTGCTGCCTACTCGCCCTCACTTAATTTCCACTCGCCAAATGCGAGTAGGAGAGTGGAAATTTTGAGCCCTGCGTTATAGCATATAAGTATGACCAATAGAGCCCCACACACAAAGTATGTCCGCACGGAACTGTGGACACATAACGGACGTGGCAAACGGACGCAGGTTAGGCAAGAACGTAAATCCGCTAGAACGGACGAACAGAGTGCGCTGCGTCCTCAACACGTCTGCATAGCTTTGTGTGTGAGTGATGGAACGTAGTCAGATGGACTGCATTTTTGATGTCCAGCATTTTGACGGACAAAATGTTTTTCATATTTAATTTATTTTCCCTTCTACATCAGTCAAAAAAACGTCGGTCACAAAAACTGACTGTGTGGCCACTACCTTGTCGTCAGTCAGAAAGTACGTTTGTTGTGCACGGATGCACAGTCCGCAGAGAATGCGTTCGTCTGACCCTGGCCTTAAAGAGGCTCCTGAGAAAGGAATAAATACTTCCATATTTTATTTAAAGCTTAATTATATTGTATATAGAGTGACACTGTTTGCGTGATTGGCATTGGTACATCAATCTGAGGTATAGTCAGAGCTGCTGATATTTACCTCTCAGGTGAGATCGGCATTTCTGGCTGACAGGAGACAGGCAGTGTTGGTATCTAGCTTCTGAGTATGACAGGGACACGTCAACGATATGGTTATAATAACTATTACAATGTATATACACAAACATGTTTATATATATATAAAGAGAAAAGAATGGATAGGCGCCCGAGCTTGTACCGCCACCACCTAACCCAAGCCAAACCAGAGATTAGTGGTTTCCCCCAAACCAGTGTGTACAATAGTATAGTAATACGTATCTGGTGGCTCGATGTTGCTCACTTTTGGGCAACTAGTGGTTCTCTTAGATCGTTGTATCCATCAGGATTACATGAAATGAAGCAAGCAATATTATAGTGCAGACTGTTGAAACCAATATGGAAGATATGTACTCTAAAATGATTCCACTCACAAGTGCGGAGCCCTAACACTGGCTCTGAGTGGGTCAAGGCCTTCGGGTATTTTGCTTCTCCGCTTTTAAGGTAACCCTCACCTTATATTGGAAGGAATACTTTCTTGTATGAGGTGCACATAAAGATATGGAAACAAGAAAGATTTTCTTGTGTAGATCTGTATAGACTCAATATTATGAGTTGCCAACTCACATTTGGTGGAGCTTATAGCCAGGCTCTTGGTGTACAGGCACATGGATTTCTTAATAGGTCAAAATCCAAAAAAGACCTTCTCAAGCAACAGGATACTGGGGGTTTGAGCTCAATAAAATTTTAATTAAAACATACAATATTTTTTTTTTTATTTTATGTTTTAATTAAAATTTTATTCAGCTCAAACCCCCAGTATCCTGTTGCTTGAGAAGGTCTTTTTTGGATTTTGACCTATTAAGAAATCCATGTGCCTGTACACCAAGAGCCTGGCTATAAGCTCCACCAAATGTGAGTTGGCAACTCATAATATGATATAATATTGAATCTATACAGATCTACACAAGAAAATCTTTCTTGTTTCCATATCTTTATGTGTACCTCATACAAGAAAGTATTCCTTCCAATATAAGGTGAGGGTTACCTTACAAGCGGAGAAGCAAAATACCCGAAGGCCTTGACCCACTCAGAGCCAGTGTTTGGGCTCCGCACTTGTGAGTGGAATCATTTTAGAGTACATATCTTCCATATTGGTTTCAACAGTCTGCACTATAATATTGTTTGCTTCATTTCATGTAATCCTGATGGATACAACGATCTAAGAGAACCACTAGTTGCCCAAAAGCGACCAACATCGCGCCACCAGATACGTATTACTATGTTTATATATATATTGTAACATGTCAAATGTTAATTTGAAAGGGAGCGGTCATGCAAAATCAAGAAACAGCTTTTTAATTTCTATTCACACTAAAAGCAGGTTCTTTAATGTAGTTTGCAGATCAACATTTTTTATTAAGGGAATTTTTGCCATTAGTGCTAGACTTTCTGCCTAGACACTAATATTTTGTAATAATAGTTTGGGATAAATCCTCCTGACTCGAAGATGCAAATTATTTACATAGAAGGAAATCTGCTCACCGTTTGTTTTATTATATTAGAGTAAACATAACTGTATATTCATATCCGGCTTTATCTTCTCCTATTGGGTCTGCTGGAAGGCTTTTTCATGTCTTTTCCCTCTTTCTTTAATTAGCTTTGTTTTTTTCCACGATACCTCCTAGTTTCCGTCATCTCAGGATGAATTTATGTTATCTTGTTCTGCCTTCCTATTTTACACAATGTACTTCACCCCCTTGAGGTATTTGTATGTTTCTATGTCACATAAATTTCTAAGAAGATCTACAGCTCAATGTCTAGAACTTTACTTTATTAGAAAAAAAAGAAAATTCAGTGTTCATAACCTTGTAAGTAGATTGTATCGTTCATGCTCCAGGACAAACCTGAAAATGAGATAAATCTCTTGCACAGCTTAATCTGTGTTCCGCTATATTGCTCTATGTGTGGCGGGCAGTGTGTATGTCTGGTCGGTATATCTGCCTTTCCAGGGTTTGTGTATTTTTCTCTATGAAATTTTATTCATCAGAATTTCATAGAGGAAGAAAGACAAAAACATCAGAACACTACTTACACTGCTCCAGATACAGAACTTTCCTTTAGAATTATTTCAATTTTGCCTTGGCAACCATAGTGCATCTTGTGTTTGGGTTTTATATCCTGTTGCTAATTGGGCTTTTTTTTTTTTTTTTTGGTTCTTTGAGACTATCAGGGTTATTCAGAGAGCACCAACACGTTGCCGACACTTCAGTGTTCTCCCTTTCCCCTCACTTTGTCTAGTCCGATTCGCCAACCCCAGGGAAGAAAGCTGCAAAACGCACCCAATAACCACCGAATCGATCGGAAAAAACGGCGGCGACCCACCGAACGCATCTGTCAAAAAACTGCCGAATCGATCCGAAAAAAAGCTAACAGCCTGCCGAACAGAGCACCGACCAGCCGGCGGAAAAAGCCAACAAGCTGCCGGCCGAGGTATAAACCCCCTCCCCTTCCGCAACTTCTAAAATGTGTTTGCAAAAAAAACTACTGCACAAAAATGCCTGGAATTAATATATAAGGTCCTATGAATAATAAAAAAAAGCTGTCTGTTACAAAAAAAGTCTGAAAATTTTTGTTTTCGTCAAAAACATCCCAAAAAATCCTAAAAAATAGGCTTTTTGCCGCAAGTGAAAAGAATAAATAGTTGAATAAATATTTAATAGAAACGGGGAATATTTTTTACATTTAAACCTATGGGATTTGCCCGATTAACCCTTTCCCGACCGGTGACATACATAATATGTCCGATCGGGAAGTACCCTTAACGACCGTGGATGTACATAGTACGTCACGGTCTCCTAACCTCCCTCCCTATATTGACCTTTCTCTCTGGACTCCCGTGGTGGACTGGAAGTCTGCCCCACCTTTTCAGGGGGCCCGGCAGCCGCGATGACGTCATCACGTTGCGTCTTGGCGTCATCGCCAGGCACCCCCCGGCACCTGCAGTAGAAAATGAGAAAAGGGCGAGGGGCTCCTTTGGAGCCCTTTCTCCCCAACCATTAAGGATAGAAAAAAAACAAATGGTACCGCTGGAAAGTGGAGAGTCTCCCCTTTCCAGACGTTGCTCCCATTAACCCATTAACCCGGGTTGCCGGGTCACGATTCAAACCCAGAAGTGGCTGACATCTTGGATGTCAGCCACGTCTCCAGGTCACCCCTCACCCACTGACATCCAAACCATATGTGAGGATGTCAGTGTACCAGTTAACCCCCTAACTGACAAGTGGAGATAGGGGGATCCTTTGGATCCTTGTATCTCCCGATTCGTGGCAGCTAGAGGGTCACGTTTAATATTATTGGAGAGGCCTGATTTTGGCCCTTCCAATGATACCAAAAATGTTTTGTTGTAAAAAGAATTTGAAAAAATAACATTAAACATTAAACATTGGTTTTTTTAAAAAAAAAAAAATGGGTGGTTTAATAAAATAGGACTAAGCTGGCATCTAAAAATGATGAGCTTAAAACGGTCAAAATGAGCTCAGCGCACAGAGGTGAAATGGCTCAGCAGTGAAGGGGTTAAAAAGCAAAAACATGTATAAATTGGGTATTTCTACTCTCAGGACACAATTTCAAAACTATTTAGCCGGGGTATTACATGGATTTTGGGGATTACATTTTGAAATAGTGTGTTTTCCATTTTTTTCATCATATTTCATATTTTTTTTTTTTTTGTAAGTTATAAGATATAATGGAAATAATGGTATATTTAGAAAGTCCATTTAATGGCGGGAAAAACGGTATATAATATGTGTGTGTTCCATAAACGAGTAAGAGGAAAATTTGACCTAAACACAAACAGCGCAGAAATGTGTAAACAGCAGTGGCACTTTCAGATGGACTTTTGTAAAACCGCACAGTCACTAAGGGGTTAAACCTGCCAAATGAAACTACCTAATATCAGGACATTTCACTGATATTTCAGTGCTGTTCGGTGTTCTCTGAATACATTAACCATTACGTCTCTATGAGGAGTTCAATGCCGTCGAAGACCACTGTATTTTGCTGGCAATTCGCCAATATTTGGCGAACTGTTTGAATAGCTAAATGGCCACGAAATTGCACTGTGCAGGGAATTTCACATTTCGGAGCCAATTCGGCTCTCTTTGAATAACCCCTTTTATAAAGGAGCCTTTTCTGTATTCTCTCTTAATTGATTTTCTGCGCTTAGCACTGGGCAGTCATATGACTGTGCTTTATAAAATAGTAGGGTTTATTTGCCTTTACAGAATTGGGGAATTTTCCTATTCCATGACGGAAAGTTCTAATTTTAATAAGGACTCGGAGGCGAGTATTTTTCCATCTCTTTCTTTACTTTCTTCATAGCAGCAAAGAGTTAACAACAAGAAAAAACAAAACTTCCCCCACAACAGGGGATAAGCACACCCCACACTCTCCCAACCAATCAATATAGTCCCGCCCAGATATAGACTCCTCCTCTTTCTTTGCAATCTAGAAGTCAGAATCTCCAAGACGAGACGCAGCTACCCAACGGGGAAGCGTAGAAGCCAAACACGGCCGGGCGCGGGGAAGTGACAAAAAACACCATCAAGGCAGAACGATCAGCGGGAAGCTGAAAGAAAAACAAACATGAGGTCGGGGTTAGAACCGAACCATCAACTGCGTGTAACGCAAGCGTACGGGCGATAAAACATATGAAATCGCAAAGGCGAAAATAGATTTACATCAATAGGTGCGTACAACGCGGCGGAGTACAATGCAAAGGCGCAGTCAAAGGCGCAAGGGCGAAAATAATTTATTGAGAAATAGGCGTGCACAAAAAAAGCGGATTACAACGCAAAAACGCAGACGCGCGCAGTAAATAAGACACGGACAACCCACCCAAAGTTTATTGACGAATCAAAAGGTAAACAAACAAACGGGAGGGAATCCAGGGGGGGAAAATACTCGCCTCCGAGTCCTTATTAAAATTAGAACTTTCCGTCATGGAATAGGAAAATTCCCCCAATTTTACCACAGGACTCGGAGGCTCCTATTTTGCCAATTCAAAGCTGGTCAATCACAGTCTCTGTCCAGTGTCGAATGGGACGTATATAAAACAGACGAGCAGAAGACTCTCTAGACCAATCAGCGGAGCGCATAATGTCCTCCAGCCTACAACCAGCTGCCACCGCCGAGGAGGCCATAGCGGCACGGACCGAATGGGCACCAAAGGAGGTGGTATCCACTCCAGCGAGGCTCAGTAACCAGCGCACCCATCGCGCCAAGGTCGACGACGAAGACACAGGCCGATGTGGAGCCCTGAACGACAGGAACAAAGGAGAAACCGCACCAACACGGAACCCACCAGGCGGTCCTCATAGACCCTGAGACATCGAACCGGACACAACAACGGACGATCAGGATAAGCCGGGAAAAACACAGACGAAATAGAAGTCTTAGTACGTCTAGTGACGTCGAAAACGACACCATCCGGTCCGAAGGAACGAGAAGGATAGTCCAGAGCCCGGACATCACCAACACGCTTACAAGAGAACAAACAGCACAGCATCACTAGTTTTGCAGACAACTGTCGCAGAGACAGCTCCCCATTGTCCGGCCAAGTTTCCAGGAAACGCAATACCAGGGAAACATCCCATGCCATCGAGTATCGAGGAAGGGGGGGCCGTTCGAACCGAGCCCCCCGTAGGAGACGGCAGACTAAAGGATGCTGCCCTAAAGCCACCCCTGCGAAACCCACATGGCCAGCAGAAAGCGCCGAGCGGTAGACATTAAGCGTGCGGAAAGCCAGACCAGAGTCAAACAAAGACGTCAGGAAATCCAGGACCGCACTCAGAGAGGCTGAAACGGGATCCTGACTCCTTCCCACACACCAAGCAGACCACCTGACCCAGGCAGATTTATACGCTCCTCGGGTTCCAGGGGCCCATGCTTGTAACAGCAATTCTCCAGTCCGGATCGAAACGTCTTGGCTTTGCCAGGCACCGGAAACCAGCCACGCCAGTAGGTCCAGGTTGCCGTCTGACACCAGGGGATGAGGCGTACCCTCCGCGTCGAGGAGGAGGTCCGGTCGGCGGGGTAACCTCCGGGCACGTCGATCGCGATCTCCAGTAGGGCCGGGAACCACGGTTGAGCCGCCCAGAACGGAGTAATCAATACCAGTGTCGCCATCTGAGTCCTGACTTGCATCACTGTCCGAGCAATCAGGACGAACGGGGGAAATGCATAGTGGCACGCCCCCGACCAATCCTGAAGGAACGCATCCGTGCCCAACGCATCCGGGTCCGGTCTCCAACTGAAGAACTCTCGAAGATGAGCGTTCAACCTCGAGGCAAACAAATCCCATCGAAGAGGTCCCCAGAGCGAACGAATGTCCTCGAACACTGAAGGCGGTATCCGCCAGTCTCCGGGATCCGCCAGGTGTCGAGAATTCCAGTCGGCTACTTGATTGGAGAGCCCCGGAATGAACTGGGCCTGAACCCAGAGACCGTGTTGGAGACAATACTCCCAAAAATCCATCGCCATGAGCGCTAGCAGTTCCGAACGAGGACCCCCCATGGCGTTGATGTACCGTACCGCCGGGAAATTGTCCAATCGTAGGAGGATTCGATGATGTGAAGAGTCCCTCGTGAAGCACCGGACCGCAAACAGACCCGCTAAAAGTTCCAATACATTGATGTGACGGGTCTGTTCCGCGGGAGACCACCGGCCCCCTGTCTCCACACCGTTGCAGTGGGGACCCCATCCGAGACCACTGGCATCGGAATCGATAGTGAGAGTCGGGGAAGGAGGAAACAATTTCTTGCCGTTCCACAACGTCATCTGGGAGTGCCACCACGACAGGTCCGACCTGGCGTCCTCTGTCAGGAATACCACATCCGAGTAATCCAAACCCGCCCGGAGGGAACGGGCCTTCAGGCGTTGGAGGGCCCGATAATGGAGAGGAGCCGGAACTATCGCCAGACGCGCTGCTGCCAAAAGACCGATGACCCTGGCCAGTATCCTCAGAGTAGGCGCTGAGTGTCGGAGGAGAGAGGAAGCCTCCTTGCGTATGTCCCGAATCTTGGAGGGAGGCAGGAACAGCAACAGGTCGTGTGAGTCCAGTAGATAGCCTAGGAACTCGATGCGTCGTGTCGGGACCATCAAGGATTTTTCCACGTTGATTAGGAAACCCAGTTCCTGAAAGAGGGAAATCGTCCATTGGAGGTGGAGCAGAAGCGTGTCCCTGGAACTGGACATCAGGAGGATGTCGTCCAAGTATATTATAAGGCGTACGCCTCTGGCTCGTAGGGAAGCGATCACCGGTTTTAACAGCTTCGTGAAGCACCACGGTGCTGACGAGAGGCCGAACGGTAGGCAAGTGAAGCGCCACACTTGATCTTGCCACCTGAACTGGAGGAAATCTCTGTGGGAAGAGCAGACCGGCACCGTCAGATAGGCGTCCTTCAGGTCCAGCTTGGCCAACCAATCGTCTCTCAGGAGGACGTGACGCAGCGTGTGAATGCCCTCCATCTTGAAGTGCCGGTAGACGACGACCGAGAGTTCAATTCTCTTAGATTGAAGACAGGGCGAAAACCCCCGCCTTTCTTGGCGACCAGAAATAATGTGCTGAGAAAACCTCTTGAAGACGGAGGGGCCAGTTCTATCGCCCCTTTGGCCAACAGGTCTTGAATCTCTGCCTGCACCAGTAAATCTTGCGCATGCGCAACGTGGAGCGGCGCGGGGATTCGTGTCTGTGTAGGCGTGTCCACAAAATCTATGGAGAAACCCCGTATCGTGGCCAAGACCCACGCATCGGCAGTGAGGCGCGCCCAAGCAAGCGCAAAATTGGCTAAGCGGCCCCCGATCCTTACCCCCGAATGAGGGATAATGGGAAAGGCGCTCACCTGA
This sequence comes from Leptobrachium leishanense, assembly GCA_009667805.1. Classification (NCBI taxonomy): domain Eukaryota; kingdom Metazoa; phylum Chordata; class Amphibia; order Anura; family Megophryidae; genus Leptobrachium; species Leptobrachium leishanense. Next base: position 177,644,227 of record CM019067.1, on the reverse strand, counting down.
GGATCTCCTGTAGGAGGAGGATCTGCCTCCTCTGTAGGATCCGCCGCGCCAAGGTCTGGCTCTGGACGGGAAGAAGCGAGATCCATAGCTGGGATTGTCGGCAGCATAGCGAGCTGAATCGAAGGAGGAGCCGTATGAGCGGGAGGGACCCCCGCGGCCGGCAGAGCGACCCCTGCCTCTACCGGCCCTGCGAGAGACCCGACCCGGAAACACTCTCTTCATTGTGGCCTCAGCTTTGTCCAGCATAGAGAAGGACCCCACATAGGTGTTAAGTTTTTTTGCAAAAGGGTCACCAAAAAGCTGGCCATCAGCTTTGGCTCCTAGGTCGGTGGCGGCCATGTGTGTTAAGTTAGTGTCCATTTTGAGCAGGATAGTTTTCCTGCGCTCTGATGCTATCGCAGCATTAGCGTTCCCTAGTAAACAAAGGGATCGTTGAAGCCACTCCTCAAGTTCTGAGGGGTCTAATGGGGTATCGGACAGTTTGGCATGGGTGACAATATCGAGGGCCTTTACCAGAGGGCCAGTCGTGTCAAGCAATTTATCCTGACATGTCTTCATGGCAAAATCTATGCCCTTTTTGGCCGACCAACCTTTGTTGGCGACAAATTGTTGGAAAGCCTCATCCACCTCAGGGGTGATGCATGTCTTGCCAGCTGTGGTGGGCCTAGGACATTCAGTCCGCAGGTTAAATCGGGTGCCCTTATCAAGAGGACAGCGCATCACGCTGTCGACCCAGCATTCTACATGGGGTTGCGGGGACCAAGCAGTGGAGCTTGGGTGGGAAATCTCACTGGGATTAAACATGGGATTTCCCGCTGGATCGTAAATTGTATCCCCGACCTGCATAGGGGGGGGCTCCACCATCAGGTCCTCATCATGGACCGGGGCGTATAATGTTATGGAGTCATCTCCGTCATCGCCCTCAGGATCGCCTTCCCCTGCATTTGTCCCTCTTGGGACGAGACTCCAGGCTGCCGCCTTAGGTCTCTTAATCTCGGCCGCATTGGTTGCCCCGCGGTCAGGGGCTCTTTTGCGAGAGTCAGGCTCGCGATTCAATAAAGGCAGTACTGCGGGGATGCCAGCCCCTCCATAAGCACCTGGGGGATGGGATAAATAAGAATCACTAGGCCCTGAGGCCAACGGGTCTATAACCCTGTGAGGGGAGGCGTCCTTAGGAATTTCCTGAGGTCGGGAAGGTTCATGTGACTGGGGTATATTAGCATTTAAAGATGCAGAACATGAGGGTACCGGTTCAGGTGGTATTTGAAGGGCATGAACCGCCTCATCCATGGATCGTCTAAACGAGTAGTGTAGGTCAGCGACAGCCGCCGAGACCGATTCTGTAATAGATGATCTGAGGGAGGCTTCAAGGGCCGCGAATTTCGCTGAGCTCCCTGATTTCTTTTTATGTTTGTGGGGGGGGGAGGGGAAGTCTCTTCCGAAATAGATGCCCTGGATTTTGAGGGACCCTCCGACCCGGAGCCCCGGGTGGGGGAACGAGAGGGGCTGCGGTGGGCATCGGACATCTTACTTGTATTGTTAGCGCGGTCTGAATGAAATAAAGTTGCGCCGTGCGTGCAGGAAGTGGGCGTGCCTCAGCGTCTGAGGGAACACCAGGTTGGCGCGCGCGGGAAGAACGCCGAGATCTGAGTGCTAAACACGCAGCGGTAAAAGCTATGCCCAGCGCGGACTGAGAGATCCGAGTGGGGCAGGGAGAATGAACGCCGGATCTGACTATGAGTACCCTTGGTCCCCAAGTCAGGTCCGGTGGGGACACCGACCCCCACGGCTAGAACCGGAGGGTAGCGGCGCCCCCACTAGCAGCGCAGATAGTTGTGAACAGACGCTGCAAAGGAAAATCAAAATTTACACAAAATGCATACAAAAAAAGAATAAGATACAGAAAATCACAGAGCATAAGGAAACAATACTTATCTGCTTGAAGAGCAGCAAAGAAAGAGGAGGAGTCTATATCTGGGCGGGACTATATTGATTGGTTGGGAGAGTGTGGGGTGTGCTTATCCCCTGTTGTGGGGGAAGTTTTGTTTTTTCTTGTTGTTAACTCTTTGCTGCTATGAAGAAAGTAAAGAAAGAGATGGCAAAATAGGAGCCTCCGAGTCCTGTGGTAAAATTACCAATTCTAATGGTTTATGGAAGATGTGGTAGCCCTATTATGTATACATCAGATTAAAAAAATATTGTATGTATGTATGTATATATATATATATTTATTACAGTCAGGTCCAGAAATATTGGGACATCGACACAATTCTAACATCTTTGGCTCTATACACCACCACAATGGAGTTGGAATGAAACAAACACAATGTGCTTTAACTGCAGACTGTCAGCTTTAATTTGAGGGTATGTACATCCAACTCAGGTGAACGGTGTAGGACTTAACAGCAGACGTCGTGTCGAAAGTTAAGGGGAATTTTAGTCTATCTGACTTAATCCTCTCCTCTCTGGGGGTTCTTGCCTTCTCCAGGCTTCTGTTAATACTGTTCTAGAATACCCTCAATCCACAAATCTCTGATACATATGGCGGATTTGGTCTTCCTTGACATCCTCATCACTGTTGTTCCTTATTACCCTCAAAAACTGGGCATAGGGAAGCGATCGTTTAGAGTGCTCTGGATGTGCACTCCTTTCATGGAGTAGAGTATTTCGATCGGTGGGTTTTGAAAATAAGGAGTACTGAAAATGATTATCCTTCTTAAACACCTTTACATCTAAAAAATTGATGGAAAATTGATCCACCTCACTAGTGACTTTAATCGGTGTATTCAAACCATTGATGTATCGCTCAACTTCTCGCACCTCATCGACTGTTCCCCGCCACACCACAAAGACATCATCAATGAACCTTACATATTCTATGATCTTATTTGGAAACCGAGTTAGAATGTGCTCTTTCAAATTTGTACATAAAGGCGTTGGCGTACATAGGGGCCATAGCGGCCCCCATGGACACCCGGTACGTTGCAAGTACCCTTTTGTCTTCAAACCTAAAGTAATTGTTCTCTAGTGCTAATGTAAGCAACTCTAGAACAAACTCTATGTGCGGGCCTTCATATACCTCAGAGTTGGACAACAGCTCCCTCATCGCCTCAATACCCCCCTCATGGGGGATCACTGTATAAAGACTTCTCACGTCAAGCCTCACCACCTCATCACAATCAACCGCAATGGCCCTCAACCTCTGCAAAAAATCTTTATCTTTAATACATGTTGGAATATTTTGTACTGGCAATTTAAACAAAAAATCAAGCCATTGTGCAAAAGGTTCAATAACTCCCCCCCCCCCACTGCGGACACAATTGGACGTGCCGGCGGGCATGTTGTGCTCTTGTGAATTTTGGGTATGCCATATATGACTGGTGTCCTGAGGTGGGGTTTCGACAGGAATTTAAACAGATCTTCATTAATGTATCCTGCCTCTAGACCTCTCCTGAGGCTTCCCTCAAATTTGGATATAATTTCCAACGTTGGATCACGTGGCAACAGTGTATTGTAGATTAACAAGCTTAAACCTGTTTAGTTTAGAGAAACAGCGCCTTAGAGGGGATCTGATAACCTTATATAAATATATACGGGGCCATTATCAACCATTGTCTGTCAGGTCCTGGAGGCCCTGACCCCCTGGCACCCCTTTTTGTGCCTTTTACTACATGTCCCCTGCAGATTCCAAAACCCTTGTATAAACAATTCACCTTCCTGATTCTACCGTTCTGGCCCTGGATCCACACCTGCCCTTCATCCTCCCTGGTTAGCCCTGCATATAAGGGAGTCCCACCCTCAACCCTGGACTTCCACATTGAAGTTACTGACTGCGATACCTGTCTACTCAAAGCTCCCTGAAACCGCCTGATCATCTCCTGAACCCTCTACTACAGACCCCAAGGACCTTCTGCTATAATCTGGACTCTCATTGCTTCACTCACCGGTAACCCTCCCATCCTGCTCCACCTCTGCCCCCCATCGAAGACTCCCCGTGTATCGAACCCCTGCTGTACCACCGACTACTCTCTGCCAGCCTTGCCGTGTACCGAACCCCTGCTGTATCATCGACTACTCTCTGCCAGCCTTGCCGTGTACCGAACCCCTTGCTGAACCCTGACTACGCCATTGCCTGTTCCTTGCCTGATTTGATGTTAGTGTTTATTTTCAATAAACACCCTTTTGTTATCTTAAACCTGCTTATATCACTGCATATTGGGCTCACAACCCCATCCTGCTACACCAACCGCAGCCAGATCCTGACAGAATGTGGAAGTCAACAACCTGTGAGCCCGCAGTGATATACACCATGGTGGGAAACTTAAAATATGCCTTCCTGAAGATCCAGCAGTATCTAGACTCCCTGCTTGATTATATGCAGCAAAACCCAAGGGGCACCTCATCTAAGGTGCGCGTTCCTGCTACAGAGGGAGCCAGAGGACCGCTGACCCCAGAAGAAAAGGCAAGAAGGAGGGCGCTAAACCTCTGTTTCTACTGTGGGGGTCCCTTGCATCTAATATCGGCCTGCCCACTGCGCCCACCTAAGCCAGGTACAAAAAGTTTTTCTAAACCTGTTATTGCAAAGCCTGTTCAGATCAAGCCTGCACCTGTCGAGCCAGCAAAGAAATTGTTGGAGAAACCGATACCTACCCGGCCAAAAAAGACTGTGCCTGCCCTGCAGGAAATAAATTCATCAAATGTTAGGTATAAAAAACCTGCACCCAAAGAAAAACCTGTGTCCCAGCCAACTCCCAGAAGAAGCCTGGTAATTAAACCTCCTGCACCAAAGCGTGTCCCTGCTCCCAGGAAACCTGGGCCAAGAGCTACCAGACTCTCTGCACCCAGAGACCAGGTTACCCAAGAAGCTTCTTCTGAGGGGTCAGACCAGGAAACCCCTATGGAGTACGCCGAACCGGATTCCGATCCCGACGTGCCAATGGAGCAAGATTCCATAGACGCTGAATCAGCCATGCCTATGGAGACCGAGACTAGCCAATACATCATGGCTGGTGTTGCCAAAGAGCCAGAACCCAGCCCTATACCTCCTTGTTGCACATATGCCTCAAACGGAACTGTCGTTCGCAGAGAGGACCTGGAGGTCTTCGAATCGGCCCTGAGACTTCGGGAAGCCGCTCCTCATGGACACACGGTGCCACCTTCACCATGTCCTTCTGATGACTCGGAGTCAGAAGAGGAAACCACTGATGCTGGCCTGGACCTGTCCAGACAGACTGCACGCCGCACCCAGGGACCCCCAGGACAGCATGGGAGGTATGTTGGCGTTGCAGGATCCGTTTGTCGCCCAGCCACCTATCTGTGCCGTGCAGTGGCCAACTACAGAACTCCAGCTACCACAACCATTTCAAGTGCACCATACCAGAGATCTGCCTTCATTGGTGCCCTGTTCTCCATGTCACCCACAGTTGTTCGGTTGTCTGTGAAACCGAAACCCCAAGAGCTGGAGACTCATCCATGCCTCCTGGAATTGGAGGTTGAACAAAAGCCAAAACTCGCTGGCCTGCAACCTGCAGGATCTCAAGAGGTCGCTGCCCTGCAACCTGCAGGATCTCAAGAGGTCGCTGCCCTGCAACCTGCAGGATCTCAAGAGGTCGCTGCCCTGCAACCTGCAGGATCTCAAGAGGTCGCTGCCCTGCAACCTGCAGGATCTCAAGAGGTCGCTGCCTGCAACCTGCAGGATCTCAAGAGGTCGCTGCCCTGCAACCTGCAGGATCTCAAGAGGTCGCTGCCCTGCAACCTCCAGGATCTCAGGAGGTCGCTGCCCTGCAACCTGCAGGATCTCAGGAGGTCGCTGCCCTGCAACCTGCAGGATCTCAGGAGGTCGCTGCCCTGCAACCCGCAGGATCTCAGGATGTCGCTGCCCTGCAACCCGCAGGATCTCAGGGTGTCGCTGCCCTGCAACCCGCAGGATCTCAGGATGTCGCTGCCCTGCAACCCGCAGGATCTCAGGATGTCGCTGCCCTGCAACCCGCAGGCTCTCCTGAGCTATCATCGCCACGGGGCCGTCGACGTCGCCGTAAGGCCAAATCGCTCATTGCCCAGCAAGAGCCGTGCAGTGCCAAGGAGGTCGCCGCCGCAGAGCCGTGCAGTGCCAAGGAGGTCGCCGCCACAGAGCCGTGCAGTGCCAAGGAGGCCGCCGCCGCAGAGCCGTGCAGTGCCGAGGGCCTCACTAAGGGCGCTGTTCCTCCATGCCTTGCCAAGGGCGCTGTTCCTCCATGCCTTGCCAAGGATGTCGCCGTTGAGCCGTGCAGTGCCAAGGGCCTCGCTAAGGGCGCTGCCCCTACGGTCCTCAAGGGCGCTGCCCCACCGGTTGCCAAGGGCGCTGCCCCACCGTGCCTCGTCAAGGGTGCTGCCCCTCCGGTTGCCAAGGGCGCTGCCCCACCGTGCCTCGTCAAGGGCGCTGCCCCACCAGCTGCCAAGGGCGCTGCCCCACCGTGCCTCGTCAAGGGCGCTGGCCCTCCGGTTGCCAAGGGTGCTGCCCCACCATGCTTCGCCAAGGGCGCTGCCCCTCCAGTCTTCGTCCAGGGTGCTGTCCCACCGGTTGCCAAGGGTGCTACCCCACCGTGCTTTGCCAAGGGCGCTGCCCCACCATGCCTCGTCAAGGGCGCTGCCCCAACGATCCTCGCCAAGGGCGCTGCCCTGCCAAGTCAAGTTCCAGTATCTTCGTCGCTGCAGACCTGTGCCGCTGTTGTTGCCCAGTTCCTGTACCTAAGAGAACTCGTTCAGCACTGTACAGTGCACCCTTGTCACATCCATCTGGGACCAGGTTTCGGGACAATGGACATTGCATCCCGTAAACAATCCTTATTCATCCGGGGTGTGATCCTGGACACTGTACCTGCCTCGACCACGTCGGGGCACCCGGAGGTTGCCCCTTGTTGGGGGCTATGTCAGGTCCTGGAGGCCCTGACCCCCTGGCACCCCTTTTTGTGCCTTTTACTACATGTCCCCTGCAGATTCCAAAACCCTTGTATAAACAATTCACCTTCCTGATTCTACCGTTCTGGCCCTGGATCCACACCTGCCCTTCATCCTCCCTGATTAGCCCTGCATATAAGGGAGTCCCACCCTCAACCCTGGACTTCCACATTGAAGTTACTGACTGCGATACCTGTCTACTCAAAGCTCCCTGAAACCGCCTGATCATCTCCTGAACCCTCTACTACAGACCCCAAGGACCTTCTGCTATAATCTGGACTCTCATTGCTTCACTCACCGGTAACCCTCCCATCCTGCTCCAGCTCTGCCCCCCATCGAAGACTCCCCGTGTATCGAACCCCTGCTGTACCACCGACTACTCTCTGCCAACCTTGCCGTGTACCGAACCCCTGCTGTATCACCGACTACTCTCTGCCAGCCTTGCCGTGTACCGAACCCCTGCTGTATCATCGACTACTCTCTGCCAGCCTTGCCGTGTACCGAACCCCTTGCTGAACCCTGACTACGCCATTGCCTGTTCCTTGCCTGATTTGATGTTAGTGTTTATTTTCAATAAACACCCTTTTGTTATCTTAAACATGCTTATATCACTGCATATTGGGCTCACAACCCCATCCTGCTACACCAACCGCAGCCAGATCCTGACATTGTCTGATAACCTATTCATTAACAGGACTATACATAGGACAAGGGGTCATCCATTTAGACTGGAAGAAAGAAAATTTAGCTTAAAGCATAGGAAGGGTTATTTTACGGTGAGAACAATAAAGCTGTGGAATTCTCTGCCTGTTGAGGTGGTTGGGTCAGAGTCTGTACAGACTTTTAAAAAACGACTAGATGACTTCCTGCAGACACAGAATATTAAGGGTTATAATATTTAATATGTGGGTAAAAGCTTCTTGATCCAAGGAGAAATCTGACTGCCATTCTGGAGTCAAGAAGGAATTTTTTCCCAGTATGTTGCATATTGGCAAGCATTTCAGACTGGGTTTTTTGCCTTCTTTTGGATCAACAGCAGCAGGTTATGTGGGAGAGGCTGAACCCGATGGACGCATGTCTTTTTTCAGCCTATATAACTATGTAACTATGTAACTATGTATAGGTAGTTCCATCTGAAAGTTGTGAATACATTTCCTGAGCATAGTAAGAGTAATTCAATATGAGAATTGCCCCACCCTTGTCCGCCTGTCGTATGACTATAGTGGCATCATCGGATAAGGTCTTGATTGCCTCTCGTTCCAGTCTAGAGATATTGCTATATTTAGACGTATGTTGTTTTATAAGCTGATTCACCTCCGTTCTTACTTGACGCAAAAATGTCTTTATTGACGACTGGTTGGGGAGGGGGTCAAACCGACTCTTTCATCGAAACATATAGGTCCCATCAACAGTAGATTCGTTCTTGAAAAAGTCCGCGAGGCGTAAAGTGCGACCAAATTTGTAAAGAGATGTCTAGGTTGCGTCACCTGTGGTCACATGACCCCCTAGAAGGAATTTAGACCTCCTCATACAGGGAAAAGATTTTTCATTAAACACTCCATCACATGCAAGACAGAATATGTGATTTATAAAATCTTATACCTGTGCGGTTTGGCCTATGTGGGCAAAACTGTCACCCAGCTCTGTGAAAGGATACGTAATCATAGGTCCAATATTCGAACAGCTTAAAGAGATGGGAGGTCGGATAAACCAGTGGCCAGGCACTTTTTGGAGTCTGGCCACCCTTTATCCTCATTGACGTTTTTGGCAATCAACCACGTCCCACCTCCTATAAGAGGGGGTGACAGGGCGCTGGTCCTCCTCCAAAAAGAGGCACAATGGATCCATCCATAGGTTGGACACAGTCCACCCACAAGGTTTGAACAAAAGAAATATGTACTCTGTCTTTCATTAACCTAACAGGTATTGGGAGTAACTGTAGCTACAGTAAATAGTATGGGAGTCTGCATGGCTATATGAACCATGCATAATTTGACCCAGAAACAATATGCATATAGCTGCTGTTTGTTTTTAATTGCTGAGATCAGCAATAGGTGGTGGTGCGATTTGTTTTGTTTTTTTTCCCCCAGCTGCCTCTTCCTGATAATGTAGATGTGCCAGGTAAAAGGGGCCGGTGACGTTGATATCGTGATCAGGGTAAGCGTTGGTTACTAGGACAACCGACGTGAGGTCACCAGGAGGCGCAGAGTGTCGGCGCATGCGTACCATCGGAGGAAAACGTGTTGCGATTCCCACACACCGGGGGGTGAGTAATTGGGGGGGGGGTTTAGCATTAATTGTGGTGGTTATTTAACCCCTTAAGGACTGCTGACGTACCCTGTACGTCCTGTCCACGGGTCTCCCTTAGACCCGCGGACGTACAGGGTACGTCAGCGGCGCCTAATCCCCCTCCCGCCCGATACTCACCTCCCTCGCTGGATCCCTCGGTGATCTGGCAGGGAGGAAGCCTGCCCATGTGATTTACATGGGCAGGCGAGGCTGATGACGTCGCCACGCTGCGTGCTGACGTCATCAGCAGGCGTCCCCATGCAAATCAATGGAGGGGAGGGGGGCTGGAGCCCTCTATCTCCCCAACCATTGAAGCTAGGGAGATGCTTTTTGCACTGCTGAAAAGGGGAGAGTCTCCCCTTTTCAGGGGTGTATGGCATTGACCATAACGGGATGGCGCCAAAACGGGATTCGAACCTGGAGGGGGGCTGACCTCTTGGATGTCAGCCAAGCCTCCAGGTCCCCCCCACCCACTGACAACCTCAGCATATGTGTGAGGATGTCAGTGGGCCAGTAACCATCTAGCTGCCATGTAGAGATAAGGGGATCCTAAGGATCATGGCCTTTCCAATGATACCAAACATGACCAGATTTGGTTTAAAAACAAAATTAAAAAAAAAATAAATAAAAAAAAAATAATAATAAAAAAATTAAATAAAATAAAAAAATGATTTTTTTTTAAAGTTTTTTTTGTCTGGGAGGGGGTTTAATTAAATAGGACCTAAACTGTCATCTCAAAATAATTAGCACAAAATGGTCAGAATGAGCGCAGCGCACATAGGTGAACTGGCTCAGCAGTGAAGGGGTTAAAAGGCAAAAACATGTAAAAATTGTGTATTTCTATTCTCGGGATAAAATGTTGAAAATATTTAGCCGGGGTCTTTATTGGTGGTTGTAGATTTTGGGGATTAAATTACGAAAAAGTGTGTTTTTACCATTTTTTTCATCATATTTCATATTTTTTTTATAGTAAATTATTCGATATGATGGAAATAATGGTATTTCTAGAAAGTCCATTTAATGGCGGGAAAAAGGGTGTATAATATGTGTGGGTTGAATAAACGAGTAAGAGGAAAACTTGACCTAAACACTAACAGCGCAGAAACGTAAAAACAGCAGCGGTCACTAAAGGACGGATTTGTGTAAAACCGCCCGTCACTAAGGGGTTAAATGGTGTACATTGTCTTTTGTACTTATGTCTGTCCTGATAAAAGGCTCTGTGTCTTGAGCCGAAATGTTGATGTCTTTGGACCAATAAACGGAATTTCATTTAAAATCCCTGGAGTGCTGGCATACTTCCTATTTTCTATCCATTGTGTCCATCGCTTAAGCACCGGGTGAAAAAAAGTTTTCTAGGTGAACCGTGAGTGCAGAACCCTTTTGTTGTAATATATATATAACACCAAGAAAGAGCACTCCATATTATTGACCACCTTCTTCCATCATTTTCTGTGAAAAAAAAACGTTTTAAAAATGCTCAAAAAACCTGACTGAGGTAAAATGATGGGGATTCAGTTCACAAAGTTATGATCATAATTTGCTTAGGCCTGTCAGTCGCCAATGTACCCCCATCTTTGACAGGTCCTATCTAACTTGACCGAGTCCGCACTTACGGGATCAACTCACCCTGGAGCTCCCCGGCAGCTCAAGGCCTTTAAAGGCTGCCATTAGGGATGCACCGATACCACTTTTTTAAGACCGAGTACCGATAGTTTTTAAAAGTACTCACCGATACGAGTAGCGATACTTTTCTTTAATGTCATGTGACGCTTTCCAATAAGAACAGACCATATAAAAATGCCCCCAGCTCACATGTATATATCCCCCAGCTCATGGGATATGCCCCAGCTCATGTGATATGCCCCAGCTCATGGATACTGCCCCCAGCTCATGGATACAGCCCCCAGCTCATGGATATGCCCCCAGCTCACACATGGATATGCCCCCGCTCACACATGGATATGCCCCAGCTCACACATGGATATGCCCCAGCTCACACATGGATTTGCCCCAGCTCATGGATATGCCCCAGCTCACACATGGATTTGCCCCAGCTCACGGATCCCCCCCTCCTCCGCGTTCATACTTACCTTCCTGGGCGTCGCCCAGGAAGGTAAGTATCATCGCGGAGAGCAGCTGCAGGGCCTGTCCGAATGCTCTTTCGGCATTCGGACAGGCCCTGCAGCTGCTCACTGTGTTTATACTTACCTTCCTGGGCGACGCCGGGAAAGTTACTGCGCGTGCGCTCGTTGGAAGGACCCCAGCCGCGATCACATGGTCCCACGTGGTCGCGGCTGGGGGCCTTCCAACGAGCGCGCGTGGAGACTTTCCTGGCGTCGCCCAGGAAGGTAAGTATAAACACAGTGAGGAGAGCAGCTGCCCCAGCTCCTCGGATGCCGGCAAGCCGGCTCAATGCCGGCTTCCGGTATCGGGAAAAATATCGGGGGGTACTGCACGAGTACCAAGAACTCTTGCAGTATCCGGTATCGGCGCTGATACCGATACTAGTATCGGTGCTGCCATGGTGGAGCACCTGTGAACAGGGAGGGGTGCATAACAAATGAGAGTTGTCAGCTCCCTATATATAAAATAAAAAACAGCAAAAGGTTGCACTCAACCTCAAAACTAAGCGGGTGCATCTAAGACATCAAATACAAAACACCAAGAAAGAGCACTCCATATTATTCACCACCTATGGTCAATTGACCACCAATAATATGGAGTGCTCTTTCTTGGTGTTTTGTATTTGATGTTGTGTGTGTGTGTGTGTGTGTGCCTCCACGCAAAAACCAATAAGGCTTATTGCAGAAACCATTTGCACATCACAGCAATTCAAAGAATTGTATCACAGAGCTTCTGTGCCACATTCCCCATATGCAGCTAGGAAGTCTGGGGCAGATATGCAAATTATATCTGCCTCACTTTTTTTGCATCCTGGGTCTGTTTATACACAAACCCTTTCAATCAATGCCAGGCCATACTAGATGGCTTTTTTTTTAGCAGAGATCAGGCTTATGCAACTGGTCAAAGCCACTCCTGGACAGCGCAGTTTCGGGTTTATTGGACCCTCTTCAGCAGGAGCTAGGCATGACCAGTTGTGGTGGATGCTTGGTCCTGTAGGGAAAATCAGTACTTGCTTGGGGTTGTGGTGGGGGGCAAAAATGAGATAAAAAGCCTCCACGCACAAAACAATAAGGTTTATTATTGCAGAAGCCACCTGCACATCACAGCAATTCAAAGAACTGCATCACAGAGCTCCTGTGCTACATTACATTGCAGTGGAGGTAATTGACAAAAGGAGAAACCACTCCCAGGTGCCTCTGAATCTCAGCCGAAACCTCTCTCCACACTTCCAGGAATATATACAAAATGAAAATGGGGTCTACTGCCCTGGCAAGGATGGGAGTAGGAGAAAAAAACATAGGTTTTTTTTAGAAGAAGGCTTCCCCAAAAACATTTCAGGAACAGGGTTCCTCCATAACAATAATAGCTGTTGAGATTTACCAAAAATTCTGCAGCTAATCCTCCTGACATCTATAGAACATTCTGTTCCAATGCCTCAAAAAATATATATAGTAATTTGCTATACTTTTATGTAATAATGGCTTAAACAGACACTCAAGTCACCATGACCATTTAATGTGTTTTTAAATGGTCATGGCAAGCTGAGGGCCTTCCACTCTCACTCCATTTGTCCCTTTGGTCCGATTCAGGGTTCAAGACATTATACATAATGTTTAAAGATGTTAACTAATTGCTAGGTATTGCCATTATATACTCTTGATGCAAGCTGGGCTTGCACTTCAAGTATAGCATGCCCCTGTGCCTCCTTATTAGAAATGACCGTTTCTTATACTTTGTACAGAAGGCGTTAATTTGCTCCTCGGGATGGAAGCAGGAGCTATTCATAGGTAGCTTGTTCTTCCGTTAGGAGGTGGTATTTCTCAAAAAGTTACTGTCTCCTAAAAGCTGGTGTTAAGTGATTCTGCTTTTGAAAAATCACTTGACTCACTCTACAAAACCTCTAAAAATCTCATGTTCACCTCTCATCTTGCAATGGAGAAGGTGGCACAATCCCCAGCCGCCTCTCATTGGAAGCAGAGTGAGACTGGGGAACAAATTGTTCCCTTTTTCCTTCCGCGATTCATCTGTGGAGCTGCATGATCTTGTGGCTGGAATGGTCAGGGCTACATTGAGTCCTATGGACTCTGGAGCCGAAACTCGCCGCTGCAAGTATCAGTTCATTCCAGGGCTAAGTGCTAAGAAAGCACCTACCTCAGATTATGCTTGAAAAATGGAGATGGTAAGTAAAATCTGTACGTACATATTTTGAAATATTTCTCCCTTTTAGGCCCCCGGCACACGAGCGTTAACAGAGAGAGGAAGGAACGTCCGTGAAAGTGGGCGTTCCTTCCACTCTCTGCGCTCAGCGTACAAAGCGCGATCCTCCTATGGAGAATCGCGCTTTGTATCCTGTCAGCGTCAGTTTAGCTTTTTGACGGGGAGGGCTTTTTCATGTCCGGTGGATGGCTTTCCCCGTCAAAAACGCACGGACGCAGGGAATTGCGGGCGCACATGAGCCGTAAATACGCTCGTGTGCCGGGGGCCTTATTTAGTGCCAACCTTGGAATATGTTCAGGACTGGTGAAAGGATTATTGTGTACACAGGCGAGGATACGTTTTTCCTTTCCACGTGAAGCCAATCACCATCTCCTGACCGTATCTCCAGAAGGATATAGACATCTTAGAGAGAGTTCAGAGAAGGGCTACTAAAATGGTGTACGGCTTGAAGGAGAAAAGTTACCAGGAAAGGCTTAATGATCTTAACATGTACAGCTTGGAAAAAAGACGAGACAGAGGAGATATGATAGAAACATTTAAATACGTAAAGGGAATCCACAAGGTAGAGGAAGGGAGTATATTTAAAAGGAAACAAAGTAGCAAAACAAGAGGACATAGTCTTAGATTAGAGGGGCAAAGGTTTAAAAGTAACATCAGAAAGCATTATTTTACTGAGAGGGTGGTGGATACATGGAACAGTCTTCCAGTTGAAGTGGTAGAGGCCAAAACAGTAATTGAATTTAAGCAAGCATGGGATAGGCATAAGGCTATCCTAAACAAAAGATAAATCCAGGTAAAGTATCCATGTAATTGGGCAGACTAGATGGGCCGAAAGGTTCTTATCTGCCGACATTTTTCTATGTTTCTATGTTTCCTCATAGCGATCCATAATAACATTCACAGAACTCCACAGCAATAAAATTCAGTTTTGTGGGCTGTGTATGAACGTATCACAGAGCTTCTCAGCGATAAAACTCACACTAATGTGCATGTGGTTTGAGTGTATTGCAGAATCCACAGCACTGAAACATACATACTGCCCCCTATATATACATGCAGAGTCACACCGGCAGCCCTCCTCCCCATACACACACACACATTCACACTGCCATCCCCTTCCCCATACAGACACACACTGACTGCCTGCCTCTGTCCCCATTCATACACATACTCCTGCTGCCAGACCCCCCCCCCCTCCTCATACACACACTCAGGCTCCTGTTGCTTTGCTCACAGAGTGGGCGGGGGAGGGAGCGCAGAGATTGAATCCTTCTACAGTGACCGGGAATTCATATTTTTTGCGCCCTCTGTGGTGCCTTAATGCAAACGCTGGCTCTGAATGGCCCTCAGTCTTTCTGAACAGGAGGGTTGCCCAGAAAGCTGTCGGCTTGTGGTACATAGCCTTCTGGGGTTTAGGCCAGAATGCACATTTGTGCATTGCCTACACGTGAATGCCTCTCAACGCAGAAGTGGCTAATTGGCTGGACACTCACCGTAGTGCTGGAGAGAGGGATAAATATGACAAGTATACTTTATGGTAAAAGTTGGGGGCTGCTCCCCCGCTTTTTTTTTTGGGTAGGGGGTTAGCAACCTTGGCCCTCCAGATGCCTTCGAATGTTGCTTTAAAATATCCAACAGTACAGTTTAAAGGCTTTTGAGAATGGTACAGGTGTCAGTATGTTCAGACTATTTTATTTGAGGGAGAACCGTTTTTTTAGTTATTTATGTTTGTTTAGTATTTTTGCCCTTTTATGCATATTTAAACTGAATGAACAATATAAACTTGTAGATAAAGTAAATAAACTTTCATTGACTATCAGTGGGTGGTTATAAAAGGAAAACTAGAAAATATCAGCACCAAGGACAGTTCTGTTATGATTTCACTGTCTGATTCTCAAGTCACAGGGGTTTACTGAGATCATTACATCAACACGGGTTTAAGGCAGAAACACTCACAGTGGAGAGCCAGCTATACATAAGCCTGAGATTACCTTCCTTGACATCTTTCTTCCTTTTCAGCACAGATAAATTAGACTAATGTTCAAAGTCACAAGAAACTTCACAATTTTTGTTATAAACAGATAATGTGCTTAAAAAGAGACGCCACGCACCATTATCAATATACTCATTGGGTTGTGGTCACTAAATGCAGAGTTGCTGTCAACTACAGTGGCAAGAAAAAGTATGTGAACCCTTTGGGATTACGTGGAGTTTTGCATGAATTGGTCATAAAATGTGCTCTGATCTTCATCTAAGTCACAACAATTTGAAAAACACAGTCTGCTTAAAATAATACAACACAGACATTATATGTTTTCATGTGTTTATTGAACAGAACATGTAAACATTCACAGTGCAGGGTGTGCAGTGCAGGGTAATAACATAGTTGCACGTTTAAGAAAACATACTCAAATTCTCCTGATTTCTCTGGCCCCTGTTTACTTGATTACCCAATCTCACGCTGACCACTGCAAAGTGACTATTACAGCTCAAACTAGTTGACCAAATCTCTGCATTTAGTGAATAGACTCCATGTGATAGATCTCTGTACCCAACTGGGTCACATCTGGCAATGCCGCGTCCTCGCAGGACCCGCCGTGTTCTACCCAGGCAGACTCACGTGCCTTCCTCCAGTCCTTGGACGAAGCTTTAGGACCGGGACACATAGCGCCTGCTAGTATCCCCCAGAAATAAGGTGATGCTGTAGATCTGTGGTCTTTCAGGGTTAAAATTAATTGCTTTAATAAAGGCACATCTAATTAGATTTAGTTACAAACAGTGAGAACATGACTCAAACTTTCTAAACAAGTTAAAACAATGACAGATTACAGTTTAAAACCGGCAGTGTTTGTCAAGCAAGGAAGGTTATATTTGAGGATCTGTTCATCAGATATTTACACCTTTCTGAGAGCAGGTTTACTGGAAGGCTAATCTGATCAACAGATAGTAACAAACAATGACCTTGCATAATCACAATCAGTCTGCACATAAGAGAGGGCAATGGGCCAATATTGATTATGAGTACTGAGCCCTACAAAATATGCCCCCCCAAATCCACATGACGCACGTCACACCCCATTACGCAGGTTACCCATTAAGAGGGTCCCTTGTCAATGCCTTTCGTCACAGAAATAGTAATTGTGATGGAGGTCTGTACCTGAGCAGAGTATCTCTGCTAATACGCCTCCCTTATACAGCTCAGACGGCCCAAAAGTAACAATAGCAGGTTCCCATACACCAGATGAGACTTGATATTGGGTGAAGCAGGAAGAACAACATTAAATAAAACACATGTGCCATATTAAATACCTTACAAAAATGTGTATTGCCCCGACTGGAGGTAATTAACATACAATGGAGAAATCACTCACAGGTGCCTCTGAATCTTAGCTGAGACCTCTCTCCACACTTCCAGGAATATATACAAAATGAAAACAGGGTCTACTGACCTGGCAAGGATGGGAGTAGGAGAAGAAAACCAATGTGTTTTTAAAAGAAGGCTTCCCCAAAAATATTTCAGGAACAGGGTTCCACTTCCACCATAACAATAACTGTTGAGATTTACCAACATTTCTGCAGCTAAGCCTCCTGCCATCTATAGAAAATTCTGTTCCAATGCCTCAAAAAATGATAAAAATAGAGCTGAGGAGTACTCAAAGGAAGGGAGCTGCCAGTCTACACCCAGTTTCCAGAAATGTTGAGGAGATGGTTTCCAAGATCCATAACAAGTCTCTTTAGCTGAAGACACTACCGACTCTTTGTTTCTCTCCTCTCAGCAACAGATTTCTATAGCTCCTTCATAGTTATCATTATCTTAGTTACTTTTCTCACTACTAATACCTTTTAGTTTGAGAGGTCAGTATTGTCAGCGGAATGGTATTGTTTGCATTTTTAAACTGTTTTCAGAGTGCTTGTGGGGATGTCCCCATCCTTTTACTACTTTTTTTTAAATGTAATTTTTTGGAAAAAGTAAGGCAATACAATCAATAAAAAACAGATCACAATGTATATGAATGCAGTACTTTCCAAACATTTTCAGTGTTTGTAAATTCAGGGGGGGGGGAGAGGGAAGGGAAGGGGCTTGCCCAGGCCCCCGAAAGAGAATACAGAAAAAGGGGGAAAGAATAGAAAAGAGATGAAAAAAGGAAAGCTTGTCGTGAGAAGAACAAAATATAATACTAGCATGAAATACAAGTGGCCAGCACAAGCATAAAGCGGCATAACAAAATCATACAAAGAGAAACCCTCAAATCCTCGAATACTATGTCACCACCGAGGGACCAATATGATCCATCCACAAGGACCATGTTTTATAATAAAAAGGAAGAGTGTTTCTGGCCAATGCTGTAAGTTTATCCATAGTCTGGACATCCTGTATCAAAGCATAAATCCGATTCGTTGAATGGAATTTAGGGCAATTCCAATCTGAGGCCAATAGTCTGCGAGTTGCTAAGGTGATTTTCGCCATAAGTTTGTTCTCCTGTCGAGAGAGATCTGGGTCGGGGCGGGAAAGTAAAAAGACCCAAGGGTCCGTCGAAGCGCAGGGAAAAGCTGCCGCAAACCCGACGAAAAGTCACCGCAAAAACCCGGCAAATGCACACCGAGACCCGCAAAAACATCTGGATGAAGATGCCGGAAAAACCCGAGCAGGACCCGATCACACGCAGGGAAGCCTTCGGAAAAAGCCAACATCGCAGACAAAGGCAGTGATTAAATTAGCAAAACAGTTTGCTTGAATGTTTGAAAAGTGAAACGCTGTTTGCAAAAAAACTACTGAGCAAAAATGTCTGAAATCGACATATGAGGCACAATGAATGATAATAAAAAGGGCTGTTACAGAAAAAATAAGTAAACTTAAAAAAGAAAAAAAAAATCCAGAAAAAATGCTTAACCCTTTCGCTGCTGAGGCTTTCCACACCTCTGTGCTGAGGTCATTTTTACCGGTTTCGCTCAGCATGTTTAAACGCGTTTTGAAGCCTTATTTTAATATATGACCCAGACATATTATATATATCGTTCTTTCCGGCAGACTCGGCAGATTCATAATATGTCATTTAGGGTTGCACCGATACCGATTCTAGTATCGGTATCGGGGCCGATACTGGGTACTGCAGGAGTACTTGGTACTCGTGCAGTACCCCCCGATATTTTTTCCGATACCGGAAGCCGGCATTGAGCCGACTTGCCGGCATCCGAGGGGCTGCGGCGGCTGTCTGAATGCTCTATCGGCATTCAGACAGCCGCCCCTGGAGCTCTGCGATACTTACCTTCCTGGGCGCCGCCGGGAATGTCTCCGCGCGCGCTCGTTGGAAGGACCCCAGCCGTGACCACGTGATTGCGGCTGGGGTCCTTCCAAGGAGCGCGCGCACGGAAACTTTCACGGCGGCGACCAGGAAGGTAAGTATAGACACACTGAGCAGCTGCAGGGCCTGTCTGAATGCAGATAGAGCATTCAGACAGGCCCTGCAGCTGCTCTCCGCGATGATACTCACCTTCCTGGGTGCCGCCGGGAAAGTTTCAGTGCGCGCGCTCCTTGGAAGGACCCCAGCCGCGACCACGTGGGACCATGTGATCACGGCTGGGGTCCTTCCAACGAGCGCGCGCGCGGAGACATTCCCGGCGGCGCCCAGGAAGGTAAGTATGGGGGGGATCCATGAGCTGGGGGGGCATACCCATGTGTGAGCTGGGGGGGCATAACCATGTGTGAGCTGGGGGGGCATAACCATGAGCTGGGGGGGCATAACCATGAGCTGGGGGGCATACCCATGTGTGAGCTGGGGGGGCATATCCATGAGCTGGGGGCATATCCATGAGCTGGGGGGCATATCCATGAGCTGGGGGGGCATAACCATGAGCTGGGGGGGCATATCCATGAGCTGGGGGGGGGGCATATCCATGAGCTGGGGGGCATATCCATGAGCTGGGGGGCATATCCATGTGTGAGCTGGGGGCATTTCCATGAGCTGGGGGGCATATCCATGAGCTGGGGGGGCATATCCATGAGCTGGGGGGCATATCCATGTGTGAGCTGGGGGCTTAACCATGAGCTGGGGGGCATATCCATGAGCTGGGGGGGCATATCCATGAGCTGGGGGGGCATATCCATGAGCTGGGGGGCATATCCATGTGTGAGCTGGGGGGCATTACCATGAGCTGGGGGCATATCCATGTGAGCTGGGGGCATATCTATGTGTGAGCTGGGGGCCATAACCATGAGCTGGGGGGGCATAACCATGAGCTGGGGGCATATCCATGAGCTGGGGGGCATATCTATGTGTGAGCTGGGGGGCCATATAACCATGAGCTGGGGGGGCATACCATGAGCTGGGGGTATCCATGAGCTGGGGGGCATATCTATGTGTGAGCTGGGGGCCATAACATGAGCTGGGGGGCATAACCATGAGCTGGGGGGCATATCCATGAGCTGGGGGACATAACCATGAGCTGGGGGGCAATAACCATGTGAGCTGGGGCAGTAGTATATATATTATATATAAGTGTGTTTAATGTTACAGAAGCCACTTGCACATATCATAGCAATTCAAAGAATTATATATAATTATATATATATAATATATATATATATATTCGGGGGGGATATATACATTTGAGCTGGGGGCATTTTTATATGGTCTGTTCTTATTGGAAAGCGTCACATGACATTAAAGAAAAGTATTGGTACTCGGTATCGGTGAGTACTTTTAAAAAGTATCGGTACTCGTACTCGGTCTTAAAAAAGTGGTATCGGTGCATCCCTAATGTCATTATTATAAAACAAAAACAAAATTTTCACCATGTGGTAAAAGCTGGTATTATAATATGTACCCATGCATGGAGCTATTGTTGCAGGTTTTTGAATGTGTTTGTCTGGAGTGCTCTCTCCATGTTTTATGTTTTGTATTTTATTCTGAGACGCACCCGCACTGAAACGCTTAGTTAAGGCTGAGTGCTACCCCCCCATGTTTTTTGTATGTCATTATTATATGTATAAGTCATGTCCTGTCTGTATAAAAAATGCAATAAAATTCGAATTTTCAATAATTTACAATGTGTAAAGTGTTTTTTTTTCACATTTTAACATGTGATGGTTTGCGGTTATATTTTCTATGGGGTGCGCTTGTTAAAAAAATTAGAGATGGGGACTCGCTACATTTTTTTTTTTTGGGGGAAAATTTCGCTATTTTTAACAAACGCACCGCATACAAAAATCGTTAGTGCAGCATCATTGTTCACATTATAATTGAAATGGGAACAATATTGCTGCATTAACAAAACCCAAAAAAAATAAAAAAAAAATTTTTGGTTAATTTTTTTGAAATATTTTTTTATTTTTATTTTAAATTTCTTAATTTTTTTTTTTTTTTTTTACATGGTCAAGTTTGGTATCGTTGGAAAGGCCATGCTCTGGCCGATCCAACCATATCAAACATTAACCCCTAGCTGCCACGGATCGGGAGATAGGGGTTCAAATGAACCCCCTATCTCCACCATTGCTGGCAGCTAGGGGTTAACTCCAGGACAGGCGTCATCGTGCTATGCACGATAACGCCAGTCCTCAGGGGGAGTTCCCGGAGGCTTGGCCGACATGAAAAAAAAATGTCGGCCAGCTCCGGGAGAGGCTCACGATCCGGCGCTTTTCAGGGCTGTGCCCTTCCAAACTGTGCCTAGATTAACCCGGTGCACCCCGGCGATCGGGAAGGAGAGAGGTCCGAAGGACCTCCCCCCCCTCCCTTTCAGGCGCCTCCTCCACACACCGGGGGGGGGGGCCTGAATTAGATGTCATTGCGCCGCCGCAATGACATCTAATGGTGCCGGTGGCGGTCCCGGGTGCTGGGCTGACATCGCGGATGTCAGCCCGCACAGGGGGGGCACAGCGATCGGCCGATCGCTGGCCGCAAAGGGAGGACGCGCTCAGTGCGTCCTCCGCACGTCCTCCACACGCAACCCTACCTGCGGGTGGACATGCTGAGCGCGTCCTCCACAGCGAAAGGGTTAAAATATCAAAAAAAATCTATAAATAGACTCTTTACTGCAGAATTTTATAATGAACGGGTAATTAGATATTGAATTAAAACGGGAATATTTTTAACATTGAAGCCTATGGGATTCTCCTGAATAAACTTGCCGAATTAAACCACCGAATGGCAGGGCATTTCGGGAACCTTTCACTGCTGGTTTTGTAACCGGAATCTGCTAGGTTCACTCGGGACGGAGCCGGACCGGACACGAACCAGGATTGTCTGAACACGAGTCTCTTCAGGAAAGGCAAACTTTATTAGTGACGTCACACATTGCTCACACAGGATTAAATCGCAAAGAGTGAGCCCCGTTCACACCCCGACGAGGGGTTTTATACCCCGAATACATAATATTCTATAATATATTCTTATTCTATAATAAGATGGCCGCCTGGCTCATAATGGCAACCATCTTCCAGCCTGATTCCACTTCATTCCCCCCTTGGCTCAAGCCTCAGGACCTCTTCCTGATGCTTGTAGCCATCACACCCCACTAGTATTATTCTGAAATTCCTTATACTTTAGGGGACCTATTTTCGTTGGGAACATGTCTTGTGGAATTATCAGTGGTATCTTTTGTGTCTGCGTGAGTGTCAGTGCTCTCTTGCATAGTGGCCATAGACATAGCCCTATGCGGTACGTCAGTATCCCTACAACCAGGATCACCACTATCATCAGAATCATGGATCCGATCTGTGAGATAAATCTCAGGACGGATCCAAACCACTCTCCGATTGCTCCGAACCCACGTAGTGGATTCCAGCCTTCAGCAGCGATTCTCCTTGCTGTGTTCTGCAACTGTGCTACCTTCTCTTGGTGATCCTGGATCACCTGGAAATAGTCTGGGACATCGTGTGTAGTGTTCCTGATGAAGGTGCAACATTCATAGTGCATTGTCATTTCACACAATCCATTCAACGCCGGACTGATCTGTTCCAGTGCCATATCATGTATCATCTGCACCTTTCGTATCTCACGCACTTCTAGATTCAGCAACTGAATATCCATACTGGTCTTATGCCAGTCTGATGGATGAAATTCTGAATAACTGTTCAGTCTTACCATCAACTCTCGTCCCCATCCAGTCCACGCTGGCAGCCATGACCATATTCGATCCACCTTTCTGAACATCTCTCTCTTCTGTCTTTGAAAAACACCAGTGGGTACCTAGGGTGGAGTTCTGTGTCTGTATTAGTGTCTTCTCCCCGTACTCTCTGAATTGGGATCAATTTAGCCAGATAACACATTCCCATTATCGTTGGTGGCACTCATGTGTAACACACCTTCCCCAACACACCTGGTACCCCCCTCTTAATATAAATGGTGACAAATGTAGTGTACCCTTTGCTATTTCTATCATTAGTTGTCTCAGCCGTTTCATCATATCCTGTGCATTCTGCCATCCATTCGTCACCTTTGCAATCACTGCCTCTTGCTCACTCGTAAGTTTTCTACATCGTATGTATAGAAAGTTTGACTGTTCCTTTGTGTCGAATGTGTAGATATATGATGTTCAGTTAAACTTGCTTGAGTAGCACCCCCCACCCTCCTTGTTCGTTTCTTTATCTGGTCCTAATTGGAAGCACCATTCTGGTGGGTATACTGACCCTATTATGGGGTACCCAGGACTGAATGACTCTGGTTTTTCCCTGGGTGCATCAAAAGCATGTATTGCGACATTTCCTGACGCAAACATACTCAGATTCATTGGAACAGACGCAAATGGGATGTGGATTGTCTCTGGGTGCAACCTACTACACACCCAGCACGCGGTTTGCCCAGACTTCTTAGCATAATCATATTTAAATTGCACAAGTAAATGTCCTCTCGGCAAAATCTCAGATGTCGCCTCTCGTTTTTGTCTCCACATGGTACGATTCTCCATCACCGGGTGCGTACCATTCCAGATATGGGAGATATCCACTTTCTTGGCGGTGCTTGGACACCTGGGGCATGCTCCATGCGAGAGTCCATAGATCAAGTTTGCAAGGTACAAAATCAGCACCCTGAATGCCCCAAATGTCAGAATCCCTTGGGCAATCCTTTTCAGTCACGTAAACCCAATCCCTCCCCACTGGTATTTCAAAAATAAAAGACATTTCCTAATGATCGAGGGTGGGGGCCGGGCCCCTAAAAAGCATCCTTGGGGTATCCCCCGTTGGTGGATGGTCAGGACTTGTGTCCATCAAGACACCCACTTGTGGAATCATTTGGGTGTTTTCAGTTGGATCATTTAGGTGCTCATGGCTGTGGTCTTTGTCAGCTTTAGCCTCAGTGGATTGGTCTCGTTGGCGACGACCTTCCATGCTGGTTCAGGACTGGCTGCAGCTACTTTCAGTCTGGAGTGATGTATCCACGGGACCACCTCGGCAACCTTTACTGCTGTAGGGGTTGATAACAGGACAAGGTAAGGACCTCTCCACTTTGGGCCTAGTGGGTCATTTTTCCACTCTTTCACCCATACTGAATCACCTGGAAAAACTTGTGGAGTGGGGGATACAAAAAATGAGGTATATTATCTCCCACCCAAGTATTCAGTTTCTGCATTGATTTACCTAACAATACAACCTGATCATTTAGTTTAGTTTCTCCCAATGCCCGAAGGTCCCCCCTTAGTCCAGTAATCAGAGGGGTAGGCCGTCCGAACATGAGTTCGTACGGACTTAGCTTCAATTGGGGGGTTGGCCGGCACCTAATGTGCAAGAGGACTATCGGCAGCACATCCAACCAGCCTAGCGACGTCTCTTGGCACAATTTGGAAATCAAAGTCTTTAGGGTGCGGTTCATTCTCTCGACTTTTCCCGAGCTTTGGGGCCTGTAGGCAGTATGTAGCTTCCAGGTGATGCCCAACAGACGGGCAAGCTGTTGTAAACAGTTCTGTATAAATGCAGGGCCATTGTCCGACCCTATCTCGAGTGGAAGTCCATAGCGTGGTATTATTTCTTTCATCAGACTCTTCACCACCTCCACAGTCTTTTCAGTTCTGGTTGGGAAAGCTTCCACCCATCCTGTCAGGGTGCACACCATTACCAGTAGATATTTGTATCCTTTGCAGGGCGGCAGCACTGTGAAGTCTATTTGTAGCGATGCCATTGGAGATAAACAT
This sequence comes from Leptobrachium leishanense, assembly GCA_009667805.1. Taxonomy (NCBI): domain Eukaryota; kingdom Metazoa; phylum Chordata; class Amphibia; order Anura; family Megophryidae; genus Leptobrachium; species Leptobrachium leishanense. The sequence continues at coordinate 177,619,537 of CM019067.1, read as the reverse complement.
AGAAACATAGAAACATAGAAAGATGTCGGCAGATAAGAACCTTTCGGCCCATCTAGTCTGCCCAATTACATGGATACTTTACCTGGATTTATCTTTTGTTTAGGATAGCCTTATGCCTATCCCATGCTTGCTTAAATTCAATTACTGTTTTGGCCTCTACCACTTCAACTGGAAGACTGTTCCATGTATCCACCACCCTCTCAGTAAAATAATGCTTCCTGATGTTACTTTTAAACCTTTGCCTCTAATCTAAGACTATGTCCTCTTGTTTTGCTACTTTGTTTCCTTTTAAATATACTCCCTTCCTCTACCTTGTGGATTCCCTTTACGTATTTAAATGTTTCTATCATATCTCCTCTGTCTCGTCTTTTTTCCAAGCTGTACATGTTAAGATCATTAAGCCTTTCCTGGTAACTTTTCTCCTTCAAGCCGTACACCATTTTAGTAGCCCTTCTCTGAACTCTCTCTAAGATGTCTATATCCTTCTGGAGATACGGTCTCCAGTACTGCACACAGTACTCCAAGTGAAGTCTCACCAGTGCTCTGTACAGTGGCATGAGCACTTCCCTTTTCCTACTGCTAATACCTCTCCCTACACAACCAAGCATTCTGCTAGCATTTCCTGCTGCTCTATTACATTGACTACTTACCTTTAGATCCTCTGAAATAATGACCCCTAAATCCCTTTCCTCAGATGTTGTGGTTAGGACTGTATCAAATATTCTATATTCAGCCCTTGGGTTTTTACGTCCCAGGTGCATTATCTTGCACTTATCCACATTAAAACTCAATTGCCACAGCTCCGACCATTTTTTTAGTTTACCTAAATCATTTGTCATTTGGCTGATCCCTCCAGGAACGTCAACCCTGTTGCAAATCTTTGTGTCATCAGCAAAAAGACATACTTTTCCATTAATACCTTCTGCAATATCACTAATAAAAATATTAAATAGAATGGGTCCAAGTACTGACCCCTGAGGTACCCCACTGGTAACAAGACCTTGCGCCGAATAAACTCCATTTACCACAACCCTCTGTTGCCTGTCACTCAGCCACTGCCTAATCCATTCAACAATATTGGAATCCAAGCTCAAAGATTGCAATTTATTGATAAGCCTTCTATGCGGAACAGTATCAAAAGCCTTACTGAAATCTAAATAAGCAATGTCTACTGCACCACCTGTGTCTATTATTTTTGTTACCCAATCAAAAAAATCAATAAGATTAGTTTGGCATGATCTCCCTGAGGTAAACCCATGTTGTTTCTGATCCTGTAATCTATGTGTTTTTAGATGTTCAACAATCCTTTCCTTTAGTCCGATTGGCTGCTTCCCTGGAGGTTGAGACGGGCCTGTTCTCGGGTTATTTTTGGCACATATCACGCACTGCTGGGCTATTGCTTTGCAGACTACTGACAGTCCGGGTACATAAAAATGTGGCTCTAGTTGCTGTTCCATCATTTCTCTCCCTCCATGGGTACTTGCGTGGAGTGTTCTTACAATTTCAGGAGCCAATGTTGCTGGGAGGACTATTTGTCCATTCTTCAGCTGGAACCACCCGTCTTCTCCATATTCGCCTTGTTCTTCTGACAGCCATTTCTTTTCTTTCTCTGAATATACGAGTGTCCATTCACTCAGTGGCGCCGGTAGGACTGCAGCCACCATTGGTTTCGCTTTGTATCGTGCCAATTCTCCATGGTTTCCCCAGACAAATTCCTCTTTCGGGAAATAGTATCGCCATGCGAAGAACAGCAGATCTTGTCTGTCTTGTGAATCTCTTACTGCTGGTATGAAAAAGTTCATTGCACTTTTCTTCATTCTTGGCAGCTTATTTTTGATAAGGATCTCCTTGAGGAAGAACCTCACCAACGGGGCTTGGTACTCTTCTGCTCCCAATTCTCCCAGATTTAGCAGTATTCGTGTAATCCGTAGATTATTATGAGAGTTGGTTGTCAAATTTTCGTAACGTTCGGCGAAATTTTCTGCTCGTTCAACTTTTGTGTCTTCTTCACACTCCCCCATTACTTTTACGCCGAAGAATTTCAGCATCATCTTGTAAGCCCTGCGTAATCTTTGCTGAACTTCTGAGGTGTTAATCATTAGGCGTGTCTCCTGCGGATTCAGAGGAGTGGAGTAGAAATTTCGGCCTTGAGACTGGGTTGGAAAAAGCCATTGGATATAATCATGATTAAGTTCTAATAGTTCATAATCATCTTGCCATTTGTGCAATATTATTTCAATGAACTCGCCTTTGGGTTCAAATCTTCTCCAATTCATGTAAAATTCGTAGTTTGGCATGGGAGGTTGAGGCTCTTGTTTGCAGAGCAGGACTTTGGCTTGATCAATTGTTAGCAGTGGTTTTGCAGCTGCTTTTGCAGCCTGGTCAGCGCGCCTGTTGCCTTTTGGGATTTCATCATGAGACTTTTGGTGGCCACGACAGTGCATGATACTGACAGCGCTTGGTTTCCATACAGCTTCTAGGAGGGCCGCGATTTCAGCTGCATACTTGATTTGTTGTCCTGAGGAATTAAGTAGGCCTCTTTCTTTGTAGAGTGCACCATGTGCATGGACCGTCATGAAGGCGTACTTGGAATCAGTGTAGATATTTACTCTTTTGCCTTTGGAGATTTCTAGAGCTCTGGTTAGAGCTGTTATTTCAGCCAGTTTTGCAGATGTATGGCCTGGTAATGGATTTGCTTCGATAATTTCTTCTGCTGAGACTACCGCATAGCCGGAGACTTTCTTCCCATCATCCATGTAGCTACTACCATCGGTGAATAGCTGTAGATCGTATTTGTCTAGGGGTACGTATTTCAAATCTGGCCTGCTACTAAACACGTCTTCCATGACCTGGAGGCCTTCATGATCTGGATCCTCTTCTCAGTCAGGCAGTAAAGTAGCAGGGTTCAAGGTAGCGATGAGGTCCAAATGAACCCGTGGATTCTCACACATCATGGCTTGGTACTTTGTCATCCGGCTGTTGCTAAACCAGTAGCTTCCTTTCACATCCAGCAGGGCCTTGACAGCATGGGGCACCTTGACATGAAGAACCTGTCCAAGGGTCAGCTTGTCTGCTTCTGCTATCAGCTGCCACGGTTTTTAGACACGGGGGTAGGCCGCAGGCCACTGGATTGAGTTGCTTGGAGAGATAGGCCACAGGCCTTAACCATGAGCCAAAACTTTGGATCAGCACTCCCGTTGCTGTTTGATTGTGTTCATGCACGTACAGCTGGAAGGGCTTGCTGTGATCTGGCAGTCCCAGAGCAGGAGCTTCCATTAATAGTGTTTTTAATTTTAGAAAAGCTGCTGTTTGTTCTTCTTCCCAGTGGAAGGGGTCCTGTTCCCCCCCCTTGGTAGCTTGATGAAGGGGCTTAGCAATATCTGCGAAGTTGGGGATCCACAGGCGGCAGAAGCCTGCAGCTCCCAGAAACTCACGGACTTGTCTTCTGGTCTTTGGTTGGGGTATTCGGCATACTGCTTCTTTCCTTTCAGCCCCCAATGCACGCTTGGTACCTGTTAATTGGAAACCTAAGTACTTTACACTTTCTTTGCATATTTGTGCTTTCTTTCTTGACACTCTGTATCCTGCTTGGCATAGTAGATGTAGCAGGGTTTTTGTGGCAGATAAAGAGTCCTTTTCTGTGGGAGAAGCCAGCAATAAATCATCTACATATTGTAACAAGACAACTTTGTCTGGCTGAGCGTTGAAGGAGAGGAGGTCTTGGCTGAGCGCGCATCCGAAGATCGTGGGCGAGTTTTTGAAACCTTGAGGGAGGCGTGTCCAGGTCATTTGATGGCGCGCTCCCGTGGTAGATTCCTCCCACTGAAATGCAAAAAGGGGCTGGCTTGCTGGAGCCAGGCAGATGCAAAAGAAAGCGTCTTTTAAATCAAGCACCGCGTAATATTTCGTATCTCTGGGAATTAATGCCAGCAAATTGTATGGATTGGGAACCACAGGGTGTAGGGTTACTGTGGCTTCGTTGACAGCCCGTAAATCTTGGACCGGGCGGTACTCTTGTGTGCCCTCTTTCAGTACTGGCAACAGGGGTGTTTTCCACGGTGACACGCAGAATTTCAATATACCGTGGTCTTTAAGTCTCTGTAAATGTGTCTGGATATTCTGCTTGGCTTTTTGTGGGATATGATATTGTCTTACAGCCACAGGTGTTGCACCAGGTTTTAAATCGACGTAAACTGGTGGAATATTTACACCTAGTCCGGGCGGATTCTCCTCCGCCCACACCCCAGGAATTTCGAGAAGTAGTGTGTGCGGGTCCGGGCTTGCCGGCGGGGTTGGTGCTGTACGCCATTCTTCCTCCCTTGGCATAATCACTGCAATTTTTATGGATTGAGGGTGCTGGCTGGCTGGGTTGTACTGCCGAGCAGAGCTGCCACTCTCAGGCAGGTCTAATTGAGCATGTCCCCCGGGAAGGAACGTAATTTGGGCTTGCAATTTGCAAAGGATATCCCGCCCCAGGAGCTGGATGGGACATTCGGGCATATACAAAAATTCATGTTCAACATTATGCCCACCCACACTACATTTCCGAGAAGCAAGGAAGGAGTACTTAGCAGACACCCCCATTGCTCCCATAATATCAACTTCATTTCCCATAGGGGGTGCGATTTGCTGTGTTACAACAGAATATTCGGCACCGGTGTCAACCATAAAAATTTCATCTTTATTTCCCACTCTCATAGTGACCCTGGGCTCGTGATTACCGAGCGGGATGGGCCCAGGTCCTTGTCAATATGTACCTTGCCCTTCAAATGACGTTCCCGCCAAACCCACAAACCCTGCACCGGAACACTCGTTCCTCTCATATCGGCCGTTCGTTACCTGACCATTGGAGGCTTGTCCTCCCGACTCCCCAGCCTCCCCTTGTTCCCCAAATTTAGCCAAAAATGCAGGACAATCATTTTTCCAGTGACCTTCACCCCGGCACCAGGCGCACTGGTTGGGTCCCAGGGGTTCCCTAGGGGCTCCCCTACCTCTTCCTCGGGCTCCCCTACCCCTTGCTCTCCCTCTATCCGGGCCACCTCGTCCTCCACCATTTCCCATATAACCGACCACACCTGTGTGTCCCCTTTGTCTCTTTATTTCTTCTAGATCCCGGTTATGAAACACTTTATTAGCGATTTCAACTAATTCGCTAATCCCTTTACCCAAAAACCCATCTATTCTTTGTATTTTATTCCGTATATCCCTCTGTGACTGACCCACAAAAGAAGAATTAATTAAACTCTGGTTTTCTACTGCCTCAGGGTCAATAGGACTATACATCTTGTACGCATCCAGCAACCTTTCTAAAAACGCGCTTGGGGATTCTTTAGGCTCCTGTACAACATCTGCTATCTTCCCCATGTTTGTGGGATTTTTCCCTCCCGCTTTAACACCCAATATCACCGCTGTCCGGTACGTCTGTAAGTGAGCAAAACCTGCAGGGGTATTGTATGGCCATATGGGATCTGTTTTGGGGTAATGTTCCTCTGCCCACGCTTCTGGCTGGGGCTTAGCATCTACTACGGCTTGGGCAAGTAAAATCTTCTGCGCGCTACTATTTATCCGGGCTCTTTCCTCAGTAGTAAACATTGTCAACATTAGTTGCTGACAATCTGCCCATGTGGGGTTATGTGTAAGCATAACTAACTCTATCATGCTGGCTACTGCCGCGGGATTAGTGGAATACAGTGGTGTGTGTGTTTTCCAATTAAAGAGATCTGTTGTCGTGAATGGGACATATGTGTATTGCACTGGACCCGGTGCCCCACCCTCCAGTGTAGGGCCTGGCACTTCCCGTAGGGGCATTTGCATCTTACTTGTATTGGGATTGTGCTGATATGGTTCCCGGGGTTTATATATATTATTCGCTGCGCGAGTGGTGGCCCCTAGTTTCTCATCTTCACCTTCATTTCGCTTTCCTCCTGGGATACTAATTTATATACGCTCCCATCGGGCATCTCAATTTTTCCTGGCGGGACCTCTCTGTCCCCTCCACCCGCTGCCCCCTCTTCTTCTTCCGCAATATTGCGTGGCGGAGCGAAGGGAGCCGGCCGGGAAGTAGCAGCTGCCTGCTCCCCCCTCTCCTCCCGCGCAACCGCAGCCCTCAAAGCTTCTCTGGCTGCCCCATAACATGATGGATAGGGTGGGGGCAAAGAATCAATCTCCTCCGGTTGTTCTATCAACACCGGTTTCCCTTTATCTTCATTATTTGGGGGTACCTGTTTCTTATTTTGTCCCGCCATCATTATAAAATGACTTTTATCTTTTACACAGTATCTCCATATTTCTATATACGGGTACTGTTCAGGATGTCCGCACTTCCCGGTGACTTGGGAATGCACTCTCTGTATTAGCTCCGGGTCCATTGACCCCTGCTCTGGCCACTCTGGAACCAACAGTGGCCACACAATTGTACACATTAATGTTAGTTTCTCCTTAGTTAACTCTGTGCCATAATCATGCGTTGCATATAGCGCTTCAAAATTCCGCACCATATACTCTAAGGGCGTCTCACCCTTCTTTACCTTACTGGGTTTGGATGGCCCGTTACCCATTGTTACTCGTTAAAAAAACAGTAACCTTTTCACAATGCAAATATCACTTTTTAGCAAAAACACTTAGAATTTACTGTCTCGTACTTCAGTCAACAATTCATATGTGTCTGACCCACTTCCTCCGTCAGTAGCCGGACTGAAGTCGCCTGAGCCGGAAACGTACCTTGGGAGTCCACTCTCAGTCCACTCCACAGCACGTACTGTACCAGATACTTTCAGCACAAAACAAAACATAAACAATTCTACTCTCTCTACTAGCCGAGGGCACACCGTCCCTCCTTTTGGCTCCTTATACCCCGTCTTATGAATCCTACTCTTGTCTGTTTGTGACTGTGCACCCCGTTCTATAACTATACTCCCGTCTGCGATTCCAATTTGCCTATGGGTAATCTACCCACCCAGCACCACTATCTCTGCAGCTACCGCTGACCTCAATTGGCCCCCTTCACTACACGACGTACACACTAGCACTGACTCAGGGCTCTTCAGCCCAGTCACAGAAATCCCTCCTTTCCTGGTCCACGTGCAGAAGCTCTGTTTACAAACACTAACTATGACTATGCAACTCCACGTGGCTACTCTCTCCCTCTCTTACAGAACTACCCTTTGGTTGGCATCCGATCCCCCGGGTCCAGACACGCGCTAGTCACTCTGGCTCCTTTGCTTGTCCGTGCTATATGCGGCGGGTTCGGTATGCCAACGAGACCGTGGCCGCAGGTCTCCTTATCCGACTACTGTCGGACATTCCCCTTTATACCGGTATCTCTGATACACATACAAACATAGAAGACACTTTACCTATCGCCGCACTGCTCGCTGTTTCCTCGGACTCGGTGGTGTCCCAGCTTCCCGGGCCGGGGGTCCGTTTGGGACGAGACGAGGTCCACTGAACAGGAAATCCTGCTTGGCGCCTGCAGATGTCAGCTCACCTTCAACCGCTACAGTGTTCAGCAGCCGTTGTTGTGCCGGCAAGGGCCCGTATCCCGGACGAGCCCCCAAGAAATGTAACCGGAATCTGCTAGGTTCACTCGGGACGGAGCCAGACCGGACACGAACAAGGATTATCTGAACACGAGTCTCTTCAGGAAAGGCAAACTTTATTAGTGACGTCACACAATGCTCACACAGGATTAAATCGCAAAGAGTGAGCCCTGTTCTCACCCTGATGAGGGGTTTTATACCCCGAATACATAAATAGGTACATCCCAATTAGCCCACCTCCCGGTGACACTTTATTCCACCCCACGTGGGTTAATACCTCCCATTGTTAGTACAAAGGCATTCCATACATTGATCGTAAATTGGCAAACTTCATGTTGGTCTGACAGTTTGTGATTTGCTGCCGCACTCAATCCGGGCCGTGCCCACCTCCCTTGTGGCTGTGCTTGTTTATTTCAGATAAGACATGGTCTGGTTTCTACGCTCTCTTTGTCTCTCTGCAGGCCTTAGTGACCTTCATGTATCCATTTATCATCCTGTCTCTCTGTGCCAAGTGCAGGCCTGATCTTCCCTTTATTTTAATTGCTTCTCTGTTAGTACAACAAATTCCTAAGATTCTATGTAAGCTTCATTCTAAATCTACCTAGTTAGTTTCAAGTGAACCAATATTCTGAACAAGATGGCCGCCTGGCTCATAATGGCAACCATCTTCCAGCCTGATTCCACTTCATTTTGTGTTCTCTGAATAGCCGAAGCAGTCCTTTTTTATGGGGATTTTACTGCCCTCGAACAGGCACTGAATGTGCAGGCAGTTTGCCAGGATTTGGCGTATTGCCTGCTCTCTGGATAGCCGAATGGCCAAGAAAGGTAACTGAACGCTGATTTTCAGCGTTCGGTTACCTTTCTCCAGCCATTCGGATCTCTTTGAATAACCTATTAGTCTTTGCATTGTGTGTCTGTGTGTGCCACACTAAGCATGGACAACAGATAGAGGAGAAGAGAACTGTCTCAGGACTTGAGAACCAAAATTGTGGAAAAATATCAACAATCTCAAGGTTACAAATCCATCTCCAGAGATCTAGATTTGCCTTTGTCCACAGTGCGCAACATTATCAAGAAGTTTGCAACCCATGGCACTGTAGCTAATCTCTCTGGTTGTGGACAGAAGAGAAAAATTGAAAGGTTGCAACGCAGGATAGTCCGGATGGTGGATAAGCAGCCCCAAACAAGTTCCAAAGAAATTCAAGCTGTCCTGCAGGCTCAGGGAGCATCAATGTCAGCGCAAACTATCCTTCGACATTTAAATGAAATGATACGCTATGGCAGGAGACTCAGGAGGACCCCACTGCTGACACAGAGACATAAAAAAGCAAGACTACAGTTTCCCAAAATGTACTTGAGTAAGCCAAAATCCTTCTGGGAAAACGTCTTGTGGACAGATGAGACCAAGATAGAGTTTTTTGGTAAAGCACATCATTCTACTGTTTACTGAAAACCGGATGAGGCCTGCAAAGAAAAGAACACCGTACCTACAGTGAAATATGGTGGAGGTTCAATGATGTTTTTGGGTTGTTTTGCTGCCTCTGGCACTGGGTGCCTTGAATGTGTGCAAGGCATCATGAAATCTGAGGATTACCAAAGGATTTTGGGTCGCACTGTAGAGCCCAGTGTCAGAAAGCTGGGTTTGCGTCCGAGATCTTAGCAGGACAATGACCCCAAACATACGTCTAAAAGCACCCAGAAATGGATGGCAACAAAGCGCTGGAGAGTTCTGAAGTGGCCAGCAATGAGTCCAGATCTAAATGCCATTGAACACCTGTGGAGAGATCTTAAAATTGCTGTTGGGAAAAGGCGCCCTTCCAATAAGAGAGACCTTGAGCAGTTTGCAAAGGAAGAGTGGTCCAAAATTCCGGGTGAGAGGTGCAAGAAGCTTATTGATGGTTATAGGAAGCAACTGATTTCAGTTATTTTTTTTCCAAAGGGTGTGCAACCAAATATTAAGTTAAGGGTGTCAAGAATTTTGTCCAGCCCATTTTTGGAGTTTTGTGTGACATTGTGTCCAATTTTCTTTTTTTCCTCCCTTTTTTTTTGTTCTGTTCCAATACACACAAAGGGAATAAACATGTGTATAGCAAAACATGTGCTACTGCAATACTTTTCTGTGTGAAATACTTGATTTTCTGGAAAAATTTCTGGGGTGCCAACAATTTCGGCCACGACTGTATACAAGCAATACAAAAATAAATATTTATGCAATTGATGAAATAGGTTTACCTTGAAGAAATAACAGTCTATATGTAGCAGAGTGTGTATATATATTATAATATAAATTAGTAAGGGGGTTAATGGGGCTGGTTATACTGAAAAAGGTTGACATAGGTTTTTGGAATGAAGGGTTAATATGGGACTGCAGGGTTTTAGAGGGGTTTTGTGCAGGGTTACTTGAGGACTGCAGTCAGTAAGGGTTAATGGTTAAGTCAGGGCTGCAGGTTGCGTTGTGAAAGGTTAATAGGGGCTGCAGGGTCTTAGAGGTGTTTTGAAGGGTTAATAGGGGCTGCTGTCATTAAGGTTTAAATAGTTGGAGCTGTGGATGAGAGGGTTGATTAGCGTTCTGCTTGGTCACACTCTCATGCTCCCGCTGGGCTTCACACACAGAGCAGCTGTTGCTTTAAAAATGGGAAGAGTCGCATCAGGCTTTCAGCACCGTTGGTGGGGTGGGGGTCGGCTACAGAGAGGAGGTGCGGAAGCAGACACAGCTTGATGCTGCGAGTCTTCCAGCAGAGGCAGACACCAGAGAGGGGAATTCAACCAGGGAGGAATAACAGAGGAGCTGAAGCGGATGTGGCCAGTTAATCGATTAGCAGCCTGAGAACATCGATGCAGCATCGTGGAAGGAAGCATCGCGATGCATCAGGGAAACTGTTGAGAGCCAGCAGTGACATCAGAGGAAGGGGCAGCTCTAAGGGTAGTACCAGGAAGACAGCTCAGAGAGAGGATGCAAACCGTGTGTCTCCCCTGTATTAACTACTGGAATAAACACCTGTTGAACCTAGCTTGCTATGTTATTTGGATCTCATGACATGGTGTCAGAATTTCTTACCTGCGCATCCATTTTGATCTGTGAAGATGTCGAAGTTCACTCCACCGGAGCCTTTTGATTTCTCTCAGTCTGCAGCATGGCCTACCTGGAGGCAGAGGTTTGCACGCTTCAGGATTGCTTCTAAGCTGGATAAGGAGAGCGGTGAAGTACAGGTTAACTCTCTTTTATATTCTATGGGGAAAGATGTGGAGCCTGTGTACAATACGTTTACTTTCCGTGAGGGGGAAGAATTTGACTTTGAGATAGTCATGGATAAACTCTGTGCCCATTTTGTGCCCAGGAGAAATGTGATTCATGAGAGAGCCTGTTTCCACAAGCGAGCCCAGCGTGTGGGTGAATCAGTGGAATCATTTGTGCGCAGCCTGGATGAATTGGCGGAGTTCTGTGAGTTTGGTGCTGCGAAAGAGGAGCAGATCAGAGACAGAATCGTCATAGGTATTGCAGACTCAGAAGTTTCGCTGAAGCTGCAGCTGGAGTCTGCGTTGACGCTGGATGAGGCTATACGGATAGCACGCCAAAGTGAACTAGTAAAGAAGCAAAGTGCAGAGATGAGATCTGAAAGCATGGTGGAGGAGGTGCAGCAGTTCAGGAGAGCTGCAAGTGACAGAGTGTGAACAGCAGACCGCAGGTGACAGACAGGGTCAGAAGCGGTGGGATGCTACAGGCTCGTTCCACGCGCTGTAACCGCGCTCATGGAATGAAGATGTTATACCCTGCTAAAGACAGGAGGTGCAGAAAGTGTAACAGTGGGCCATTTTGAGGTGGTTTGCAAATCAGAGTCTGTTAAAGAGATGCATCTGGACAGTGACCAAGAGGCTCAAGAGGTGTCCTTTGTAGGGTCTGTGATTAATCAGTCCGGCTCAGAAGAAGATTGGCGTGTTACACTCTCATTGATGGGTGCAAGGATTGCTTTTAAAATTGATACGGGAGAGGACATTAGTTATTTCTTTTGCAACGTTCATGAAACTGCCACGACAACCGCAGCTTGAGAAGGTTTTGATAAACGTTCACAGCCCAGGAGGTCGCATCGATTGTGCCGGGAGGTTTCTTACTAGCAGGGAGTACAAAAGAAAGAAATTTACCTTGTGGGTGTACGTGATCAGAGGAAACTGCGTTAATAACCTATTGAGCCGGAATGCAGCCTGTAGCCTGGGCCTTGTTGCGCAGTGCATGAGATCACGGAGGACATGTTTGGAGAACTTGGGCTGCTGAATTGTGAGCCGGTCCGCATAGAGTTAACAGCGAATGCTATCCCGTACAGTATCGCTGCGCCTCGTAGGATTCCATTTCCACTTTTGCCCCGGGTTGAGGCCAAACTTTTGAGGAGGAAGAGTATGGGTGTTATTGAGGAAGTCACTGAAGCTACTGACTGGTGTGCTTCTATTGTGCCTGTTGCTAAGAAGAACGGGAAAGTTCGTATTTGTGTAGACTTGAAACGCCTGAACGAGGCTGTAAAGAGAGAGAGATTTGTACTGCCGACATTGGATGAAATAGCTCCGAAGTTGTCAGGGGCTAAATTCTTTTCCACGCTTGATGCTTCCAGCGGTTTCTGGCAGATTCCCCTCGACCCGGAGAGCCGTAAGCTGACTACTTTCATTACGCTGGTAGGTCGATTTTTGTTTCCGCAGGCTCCCCTTCGGGATATCTTCCGCACCAGAGATCTTCCAAAGGGAAATTAGTTCCCTCCTGAGGGACCATGAGGGCACGGTGGTAGTTATGGACAACATCCTCGTGTACGGGTCAACTCTAGAAGAGCATGATCAGCGACTGCAGCGTGTACTGCAGACCATAAGAGAGTCAGGATTGAAACTGAACAAAGATAAATGCCACTTTGGGAAAACAGAACTTTTGCTACTTTGGCCATTGTGACGGGACGGCCGCCACTACGCTGTAGCGCAGTACAACAGTTCAAGTGTTTATTTATTTGTGTGTTATTAAAAGTTCGTTAGCCCTTATTTTTATAAGTACCTCAATATGATTTTCCCTGTTGTTCCCCGCTCATTCAGAGCCACGGAAAGTTCACCAGACGAGCTGGCACCGAGCCTCAAGATAAGGGCTGCACCCACCAGGGGGGCCCAAGGTGAACAAAGGGAAATTGGGCCATGGCTCTAGGCAGTGGCAGAAATCACCCCGGGAGGGCTGAGGGCGGACCAGGGGAGAACAATGTCTTTTTTCCCCATAAATAAGCTGTGTTCTCCATGAAAAATAAATCACTCGTTTGAACCTTTACTCCTGCCTCGGCTAGTTATTGGGGATAACAGGGCTTTGGGAACCAAGACGCTTCAAGGACCTCTCTACAGCGCTGCAACCTCTGGGTATTCTACGAGCACCAGCGGCACCTCGCTACCACACTACCGACCTTCAGGTGTACTCGGCGCTGACGGCGGATCTACTCTCCCCAAGTAGCGGGATCCGTCACATTGGCTGGCAGCCTGGTGGGATCGGCTGAGACCAGACAAGCAGGGGAAAATACAGCCGCTGGCTTGACCCCGGTCTTAGCCACCTCAACACGCCGAGCATCCGGAGCGGCCGCCATCCGGGGGGAGATTCTGAGACCAGACCAGCAGGGGGAAAAACAGCCGGTGGCTTGACCCCGGTCTTAGACATCCCTGGGTCCGAGAGGCAGACACCCCAAGTAACGGGCGTAACCCCGTATGGCCCAGCACTACGAGGGTCTGAAGCGCACGGTCCTTAAAGAATTGCTGAAAGCCAGAGACAAGATCCCCGGGGGCAAACCGAAGGCGGTCATCATCAGCGAATTGATGGAGGACGACCGTGCTTGTATGGCTCCCTCCGAGGGCTCCGAGACCTCAGAATGGCGGCGAGAGGTACAGTGGCGGCTGGCCCTGTACGAAACAGACCCCTCCGCTGACATCATTGGGAGGGTCTTGGCAGATACGGACAGACTCCGCCAAGCAGAAATGCAGCAACGGTCCGGTGGGTCACTGACTCCCCAGGGCAGCACCGGACCCCCCAAGCAAAAGATTCCCTTTGCCGCCTTCAAACTCTTCCCAGAGGGAAGTGAGGATATTGACGGCTTCCTGCAAGATTTTGAAAGACAATGTGCCCTGCAAGAGGTAGCGGCCCGAGATTGGGTACCTCTACTGGCAAGTAAGTTGATGGGCAGAGCGGCTGAAGCTTACCGGGCTGTGGCGGATGAGGACTGCATGGTGTACGAGCGGGTCAAGGAACACCTGCTGGCCCGCTATGCGCTCACCCCCGAGGCGTATCGAGTCCGGTTCCGAGCTCTAAAGAAAGGGACCCATGACTCCTACGCAGAATGGGGGCACCGCATGCAACAGGCCGTCCGCAGCTGGATCCAGGGATGCCAAGCCACCCACCCGGACCAGATCATCCAACTGCTCTTGCTGGAGCAGTTCTATAACTATTCACCTCCAGAGGTCCGGGATTGGGTGCGAGACCGACGTCCCCTTACCCTGCCCGAAGCTACCCGCCTCGCCGATGAATACCAGGACGCCAGGCGAGTACCTCCTCCTGACATCCGGCCCCCACCTCCCCGGTTCCATCCAGCACCCCAGCCTCGTACTGCCCACCCACCGAGAGAGCACCCCGGCCACCGAAATCCACACCCACCCCGGTTCCTCGGACCGGTGCTATGGGTGCAACCAATTCGGACATATCCGGGACCGCTGTCCACTGAAAGCCAACCGTCCTGCCCCGCATCGCCCAGCACACTCTCCGGGCAGAGCTACGGCATATTGTTGCCAACATGAGCCGGAGCCAGAACCCACAGCGATTCCGGACGAAGACTGGGGCATCCTACATGAAGCAGACCCGATTCAAGCAGCTGCCCAAGATAACCGGCAGCACCATCGCCAAAAGGTTTGGGTGAATGGACGGAGTGCCAACGGCCTGCGGGACACCGGCGCAACCCATACCCTGGCACAGCCCCACCTTATTACCCCGGCTGCCTCCACAGGCCACTCGGTGGCCGTCCGAGTCGCCGGTGGCCATGTTTACCGGATCCCTACAGCCCGTGTCCATCTCGATTGGGGCACGGATGCCCGGGACGTGGAAGTAGGGATCATGAAAGACCTGCCAACCGAAGTACTACTCGGCAACGACCTTGGTCTGCTGACCTCTACTTTTGAGGACACCCACCCTGGCGGGGTATGCCCCGTCACCACCCGTCATCAAGCAAGGAAGGCTCTGCACACAGACTCCGAGGGGACCGCGGTAAGTGAGACCAGCCCAACCCTTGGCCCCGACAATACCCCCTCCCTGACCTGGGATTCCCCGACGGACTTTGCCCAAGCCACCAGGGAAGACGTCACCCTTGCCCCTTACCGACAACAGGCTGGGCGGGAGCCGGGAGGGGTAGGGGAAGTAAGATTTGCCTGGGACCAAGGGAAGTTGTATAGGACCTCCGGGGGGAGCGAGGAGGGGAGTGGACCAGGTACCCCATAGGCAACTGGCAGTGCCGGGGAAATATCGGCGCGATCTGTTGAAGATTGGGCATGATATTCCCTTTGCAGGCCATCTGGGGCACAGGCGGACACTGCACCGCCTGACCCAGAGCTTCTTCTGGCCCGGGTTATCTGGGGATGTTAGGGACTATTGCCGGACTTGTGAGGTATGCCAGCGGGTAGGAAAGAGGGGGGACACCCGGAAAGCAACCCTGAGACCCCTACCCATAGTGGGAGAACCCTTTAGACGGGTGGCGGTGGATCTGATAGGTCCCCTGGCGGTGCCTAGTACTACGGGCAAGAAGTATATCTTGACCGTAGTAGACTACGCCACCAGGTACCCAGAGGCCGTGGCCCTCCGAGATATCCACGCAGAGACCGTTGCCAGAGCTCTACTACAGATATTCTCCAGGGTCGGATTTCCCCAGGAAATCTTGTCTGACCAGGGCACGCAATTTACGGCCGAGGTGACCCAGCAGCTCTGGAGACTGTGCGGGATTAAACCCCTGTACAGTTCCCCTTACCACCCGCAAACCAACGGGCTCTGCGAGCGGTTTAACGGGACCCTCAAGCAACTCCTTTGCACCTTTACCATGTCCCATAAGGACTGGGAACGCCACTTGCCTCATCTGTTGTTCGCGTACAGGGAGGTATCCCAGGAAGCCACTGGCTTCTCTCCCTTTGAGCTGTTGTATGGCCGGAGAGTCCGAGACCCCTTGGACTTGCTCCAGGAGCACTGGGAAGGTGCTCTGGCCGAGGAGGGGACCTCGGCCATAGATTATGTGCTTGAGTTTAGGGACCGGCTGCAGGAATTAACCGCCCTGGTACGGGACAATCTCCATGCGGCCCAAACCAAGCAGAAGAGGTGGTATGACCGGTCGGCTAGGGACCGCACCTTCCAGCTAGGGCAGAAAGTGTTAGCGCTCCGGCCGGTCAAACAAAATAAGTTGCAGGCAGCCTGGGAGGGACCCTACAAAATTATAGAGAAGATCTGCGATACCACCTTCATCGCAGCCAGATGTTCGGATGAAAGGATCCAAAGAACCTTTCATGTGAACATGCTGAAACCATTTCATGAAAGAGAAGAGGCAGTAGCTGCCATCTGCGCACCGGACGCGGGGGATCTGGAGGATCTCCCCCTGCCGGTACTGCCTGGGGATCTGAGCGCCCAGGGGATAGCTGATGTCCGGCTGGGCAAGGGACTCAGTCCACGCCACAGGGAACAGGCTCAGCAGGTGCTACGGGAGCACCGAGACCTGTTCTCGTCCCGTCCCGGCTACACCTCTGTAGCTCTGCATCGGGTCGATACCCAGAGTCAAACCCCCTTGCGGCAGACGGTGTACCGAATCCCCGATGCAGTGAGAGACGGGATGCAGAAGGAGATCCGTGAGATGCTGGATCTAGGGTAATAGAACCATCCGAGAACCCATGGGCTTCCCCGGTGGTTCTAGTACCCAAGAAGGATGGCACTACCAGGTTCTGTGTAGATTATAGAAGGCTCAATGAGCACACCGTTACCGAAGCCTACCCCATGCCCCGGGTAGACGAGCTCCTGGACCGCATTGCCCAGGGTCACTTCCTCACCACCATTGACTTGTGTAAGGGCTACTGGCAGATTCCCCTTGCCGAGGAAGGTGTGCCGAAATCGGCATTCATCACTCCGTTTGGCCTGTACCAATTTCGGGTCATGCCATTCGGGATGAAGAATGCCCCGGCCACGTTCCAACGCATGGTGGATCGTCTGCTAGAGGGGATGCAGGACTTTACCAGCGCCTACCTAGATGACATAGCCATCTTTAGTAACACCTGGGAGGACCACTTACAGCACTTACGGGCAGTACTGGACCACCTTGGCACCGCAGGTCTGACAGTCAAACCAGACAAGTGCCACGTTGGCATGTCCGAGGTCCAGTACTTGGGCCACCGGGTGGGCTGCGGAAGGCAGCGCCCGGAACCCGCCAAGGTTGAAGCTGTCGCCCAGTGGCCCACACCCCGCACCAAAACCCAGGTGTTAGCATTTCTAGGTACGGCGGGGTACTACCGCCGCTTCGTCCCCTACTACAGCGCCATTGCCAAACCCCTGACTGACTTGACCCGCAAGAACCTTCCCCGACAGGTATTGTGGTCCCCTGAGTGTGAGGAAGCCTTCCAGCAGCTCAAGCGAGCCTTGGTGGAGGCCCCCGTGTTGACCGCTCCTGATTCAACTAAATGTTTCGTCGTCCACACAGACGCTTCTATGTTCGGACTGGGAGCGGTGCTGAGCCAGCTCGGTGAAGATGGGCATGACCACCCGGTTGCCTACATCAGTCGGAAACTTCTACCCAGGGAGGTTGCCTATGCGGCAATCGAGAAGGAGTGCCTAGCCCTGGTATGGGCACTGAAGAAACTCCAACCCTATTTGTATGGGCGCTCCTTCATGGTCCTCACAGACCACAACCCCCTAGTATGGCTGAACCGGGTGGCCGGAGACAACGGCAGGCTCCTGCGGTGGAGCCTGGCACTACAGCCCTTCAACTTTACTATCCAATACCGTCCTGGTAAGCAAAATGCCAATGCGGATGGGCTATCCCACCAGACTGAACTTGAGATCTAAGGTGGGGTCCGTGGACATCCCCAAGTGGACCCGCAGAGGGTCTCACCGGGTCTGCCAACTGGTAACTTGGGGGAGATATGTGACGGGACGGCCGCCACTACGCTGTAGCGCAGTACAACAGTTCAAGTGTTTATTTATTTGTGTGTTATTAAAAGTTCATTAGCCCTTATTTTTATAAGTACCTCAATATGATTTTCCCTGTTGTTCCCCGCTCATTCAGAGCCATGGAAAGTTCACCAGATGAGCTGGCACCGAGCCTCAAGATAAGGGCTGCACCCACCAGGGGGGCCCAAGGTGAACAAAGGGAAATTGGGCCATGGCTCTAGGCAGTGGCAGAAATCACCCTGGGAGGGCTGAGGGCGGACCAGGGGAGAACAATGGCTTTTTTTCCCCATAAATAAGCTGTGTTCTCCATGAAAAATAAATCACTCGTTTGAACCTTTACTCCTGCCTCGGCTAGTAATTGGGGATAACAGGGCTTTGGGAACCGAGACGCTTCAAGGACCTCTCTACAGCGCTGCAACCTCTGGGTATTCTACGAGCACCAGCGGCACCTCGCTACCACACTACCGACCTCCAGGTGTACTCGGCGCTGACGGCGGATCTACTCTCCCCGAGTAGCGGGATCCGTCACAGCCATATTATCAGTGGAGATGGTATTAAGCCAGATGCTAGTAAAGTTCTCGCTATTGAGCAATTGAAAAGCCCTTCCGATGTCCATGAACTGAGACAAATACTGGGCCTTGTGGCCTACGTGGGCAAGTTTCTGCCAGAACTGTCCTCAGTGTTGCATCCTATTACTGAATTGTTGAAGGACGTTGCTTGGACCTGGGGGCCTCCACAGGCGGAGGCCTTTGCACTGGTCAAGTCCATGTTGGGGTCTGCCCCGGTGCTGGGGTTCTATGACCCTTCTAAAAAGACTGTGGTTAGCGCGGACGCTAGCAGTTATGGGCTAGGAGCAGCCCTTCTGCAACTGAATGACGACAAGCTGCAGCCCATTGCCTACTGCTCTCGTACATTAACTGCGGCAGAAACAAAATACGCTCAGATAGAAAAGGAGTGTCTGGCTGGAGTTTGGGCCTGCGAGTGATTTCAACGATATCTGGTGGGCTTGGAAGGTTTTAGTCTGGAGACTGACCACAAGCCGCTGGTTCCATTGATAGACTCCTATGACATTGACAAGGCACCTCTGAGATGCCAGAGACTTCTGATGCGGCTGCTCAGATTCAATGTTCGGGCTGTGCGCATGCCGGGGAAACAACTGGTAGTGGCAAACGCACTCTCCAGGCTCCCGCTGGCTGCAGCTGAAGAGTCATCTACAGAATCAGATGTGAAGGTGTATGTGGATTCGATTTTGGCTTCTAAGTCCATCTCTTCAGGGAGATTGGAGCTGATAAAGAAAGAGACACATCTAGATACTGA
Source organism: Leptobrachium leishanense (assembly GCA_009667805.1). Taxonomy (NCBI): domain Eukaryota; kingdom Metazoa; phylum Chordata; class Amphibia; order Anura; family Megophryidae; genus Leptobrachium; species Leptobrachium leishanense. The sequence continues at coordinate 177,600,499 of CM019067.1, read as the reverse complement.
TCTCCAAGACGTCATAAACTACATAAAGAATGGCTGGCCCGAGAGCTGGGCAGTATGGATGCCGCTGAGTGCTTTCCAGGCAGAGGGAACGCACCTTACTGAACTAGACGGTTTGGTGCTGTTTCAAGACCGTATTGTTATACCAGTCAGTATGCGGCGAGAGATGTTGAGTCGAATTCACGATGGCCACTTGGGAATTTCTAAATGTAGAGAGAGAGAGCTGCCTCTGCGGTGTGGTGGCCTGGAATCAGCACTGACATTGCAGAATATGTATCAAGATGTGCCTTTTGCCGTGAACGTCGGCCTCTACTTTTTTTTTGTAAATCTATATTTTATTGTTTTTTACAATATAAAGAATTATACGACCTTTAAACATGTAGCAAAGTCATCAGCTCGCAGGCTGGGCGATATATTCATCAAAAATAAAATTAAAGAAAAAAAACTGAAGAAAACCTGTAGTGCTTAAGTTCAAGTTATAGACTGAACTGTAATTTGTATTTATCAACATCAATCGGAATAATGCAAGGGTTCCATGTGGAGGAAATTTAATAGCTAATAACAAATAGGGTGGGGGGGAAACGGGTCTGGGAGTGGGGGCAGGACCCTACTGAATGCAAAGTCAGAAAAACAGCCCGTTCCCGATCTATCAAGAGGTGAGGGGCCTTCCGTAACGAATGAGGACAGTTAAATTGCGACACTAGCTTATTTACAGTAACATGGCACGAAATTCCGATCCTCCCGATTGGAGAATCCAAGTGCTCCAGATCTGTGTGTATTGGGCGGTCATACCGTTCATGGAGTAGTACAGTTGTTCGACTCTATGAAGATCCTCCATTTTAGAAACCCAAAGTTGCATGGGAGGGCTTGCCCTTTGCTTCCAGAATAGGGGTATTAGGGTTTTGGCAACATTCAGGATGCGGAGACAAACTGATTTTTTGTAACCTGAAGTAGCATATTGCACATGATGTAATAACATGGTGGCAGGAAGGAAATCAAGAGGGGGTTCTATGAATATTTGAGTGATTTTATGTATCTTTTCCCAATAAGGGCGGATTACTGGGCATGACCACCATATGTGAATTGCCGAACCCGGAATTTCATCGCAGCGCCAACAAGCATCCGACATGTCAGGAAACGCGACTAAGCTGTTCAGGGGTCTTATACCACAGGGACAACAATTTGTATGCCGTCTCCTGCATTTTTGTTGATACCGAGCAGTGGTGAGTGAGGTCACAGATTTTCCGCCACTGAGAATCTGACAGAGTGGTTTCCAACGCCATCTCCCAGCGGCCCATAAACCTAGGCGGGGAGGCCCTATCTGAGCGCTGGAGCAGTTCGTATAAGTAAGACACCCCATGGGGTAATAGGTCAGCGGTCATGCAATGCTTCTCAAATTCTGTTAAAGGGCGGGTCAGTTTCGGTCGTTGGGGTATGGATCTGATAAAGCTAACGATCTGTTGGTATCGAAAATATCTCAAGAAAGTCACTGCCCTGTCACCCAGTATGTCATGAAGTGAGGCAAGTTGTTGATCTCGAAATACGTCCTGAATGCGTGGTGTTCGTGTTTGCAGCAAGTCTGTAAATACCGACGGGGTGTAGGACGTGGGCGTGGAGGCTTGGCACAGCAACGGCGAAAGCAGCGATGGGTCTGAACATATGTCGAAGAGACGCATTACTCGATGCCAGATTCGTAATGTGGTTGAAGTGTGTTAGGTCACGTACACGGCGTAACCCTTGCAGTTTAGGCAACCAAGGGAGGACAGCTATAGGAATCCCTGCTTCGTCCTGTTCAACCTCCCCCCAAGTGTGCGAGGTTTTGCCCATTCCAGGATTCGCTGAAGTTGACAAGCCGTATGGTACAACACAAAGTCTGGGATGGCAAGATCTCCCCGCATTTTAGGTAGGGTAAGGATAGAAAATTTTAGCCTAGGTCTAGACCCCCCTCCAAATGTAAATCGTGATCTGTGCCTGTAGGCCCTGAAAAAAAGATTGCGGGAGGTCTTTGGGGATTGTCTGACGGAGGTAAAGAATACGTGGGAGCACATTCATTTTGATTACCTGGACTCGGCCCAACCAGGATATATGTGGCTAATTCCAGGCCTTTAAATCCTTAGTGAGAGTAGCAAGCATGGGCACGAAGTTGTCTCTGAACATATGAGTATGATCAGAGGTCAACCAGATTCCCAAGTACTTAATCCTGTCATCAGCCCATTGGATTGAAAAATTTGGCTGTAGGGATTGAGCCGCCAAACGGGACATGGACACGTTTAACAGGAAGGATTTTGCAAAATAAATTTTCAGGCTGGAAAGGGCACCATAAACTTCAAAAGCTTCCAATAAGTTCGGGTAAGGTCGTTTCTGGTTGTGTCACGAAGAAAAGGAGATCATCTGCGAAAGCAGCTACCTTGTGTTCTGTCCGACCAGCCCGGACCCCCCTGATGTCTGGGCCAACCCTGACAGAAGACAAGAAGGGTTCCATGGACAAGATAAATAACAATGGAGAGAGTGGGCATCCCTGTCTAGTTCCATTCCTTATCTTAAAGGGTTCCGTATAGATCCCATTCACACAAATCCGTGCCGTCGGGTCCGAATATAAAGCCCGGATCCAGGTGCATAGATTAGGTCCCAGTCCTACCTGTGAAAGAGTTGCAAATAAAAATTCCCAGTTTGCTTTGTCAAAGGCCTTCTCCGCGTCCGTAGAGAGGAGGAGAAGGCCTTCTCGGCGCCTCGCTGCCCTATGCATAATTGTATTATCCCGTGTCTCCCGCCCTGCTACAAATCCCACCTGGTCTTGATGTATCAAACCCAGGACATAAAGGAGGTCGAAATTTAATAGACAAATGGGGCGATAGCTTTCACATCTCTCCACATCTTTACCCTCCTTAGGGATCAAAGTTATGTTAGCCACTTGGGTTTGAGAGGGAATGGTATAGCCTTCCAAAATGGCGTTAAAAGCCACCAGGAATCGAGGGTAAAGGATTTTAGCAAATCGTTTATAGTATTGTAGAGGAAGGCCATCTGGGCCCGGGCACTAGCCTGTTTTGGAAGATTTTACCGCGTCACTCAATTCTTCTACAGTTAAAGGCGAGTCTAACAATTGGGCTGCATCAGGAGTCAGGTGATGCGTGACATGTTGTGATAGAAATGCATGAATCTTTTGCGAACAAAGTTTGCGTCCCGCGTCAGTCACGAGTTGGCAGGTCATACAGGGCTGCGAAGTAAGAGCGAATTGCAGGGAGAATGTGGTTCGGAAGGTGTTGTGTTTTACCGTGGGCATCTCTGATTTTAGCAATATAAGTAGCCGACTGACATGTGCGTAGCATACGAGCCAGCAGTCTCCCACTTTTGTCCCCGTGGGCAAAGAAAAATGTCTTGGAACGTAAACAATGACGATGATAAGTGAAGTTAAGAAGAGTTGCCAGTTCCCGACGTAGGGCTGTCAAGTCAGTTAACTGAGCAGGGTCAAGGGATTCCTTATGTAAAGTCTCCAAATGGTGAATGTGAGCTAAGAGATCTACTGTAGCCGCCTCTCTGTGTTTCTTGTGGTCTGACGCTTTACGAATGTAAAACCCTCGTATGACACATTTATGCGCTTCCCAGATTGACAATGGGGTCACATCTGGCATTTCATTGTCTTGAAGATATAGAGCGAGGGTCTGCTCACAGTCGTTCGAAGTCAGGGGATCAGTCAGGAGGAAATCGTTAAGTCGCCAGGCCGGAACAGTAGAACGATGGAGAGGGGAAAGGAGGCGTAATGTGACCAGTGCGTGATCGGACCATGTCATAGATCCAATCCGGACCGATTGTAAATCAGGTAAGTAATAGTGTGGTAGAAAAAAATAATCCAGTCGGGAATAGATCTGTGCAGGGTGGGAGAAATATGTGTAATCCTTATCCTCGGTATGCGTCGCCCTCCAGCAGTCTACTAATCTGTTGAGTTGTGAAGCTTCCAGTGCGCTACCGAGATTAGCGCTGTAGTTAGAACAGTGTGGGATGTGGGAGTAATCCTTGTACCTACACCTTTCTTTGTGCTGTGAGTCTGCAACTAGTTTCGCCCCGCCCCTAAATAGCCAAACCAGAAAAATTCTCACTTTCTTTGGTTTAGATCAGTGTTTCTCAACTAGTATCCTCAGGACTAGGGTTGCACCGATACCGGGTACTGCAGGAGTACTTGGTACTCGTGCAGTACCCCCGATATTTTCCCCGATACCAGAAGCCGGCATTGAGCCGGCTTGCCGGCATCCGAGGGGCTGGGGCAGCTGTCCAAATGCTCTATCGGCATTCGGACAGGCCCTGCAGCTGCTCACTGCGTTCATACTTACCTTCCTGAGCGACGCTGGGAAAGTCTTCGCACCTGCGCTCGTTGGAAGGCCCCCAGCCGCGATCACGTGGGACCACGTGATGGGGGCCTTCCAACGAGCGCACGCGCAAAGACTTTCAACGAGCGCACGCGCAGTAAAACTTTCCTGGAGTCGCTCAGGAAGGTAAGTATGAAAGAACGCGGTGAGCAGCTGCAGGGCCTGTCCGAATGCCGATAGAGCATTCAGACGGGCACCTTGAGCTCTCCGCGATCATACTTACCTTCCTGAGCGACGCCGGGAAAATTTTTAGATTGGTCGAAATACGAATCTCGGTAAACTATCGAACGACCTGAAACGAAAAGAAAACTGAACAAAATGAACTAAACAAATTTTTTGTCCGTGCGCATGTCTAGCAGGTACGTCATTGAAATGTCAGAATTTCGGTTTGGAATACCTGGAATTTCTCTATGCTGAGTTTGCCTATATTCGGTCACACTTTCAGGAAACCTGTATTCTTATGACTTTGCCAGACCAGTAAAAATGTCACTCAAGGTTAAATATCAAATGTTAGGACAAATAGCTTAATTCTTGCTATTTTTATAGTTCCTGTTGTAAAGATGTCTGGACTGAACAAAGTGGACATTTTAAGAATTGAACGGACTTCACACCAAGCTACAAGCTCGATACGTTTCACTGCACACAGATATTTCTAACACAATCAAGCTAGACATATAACACTAACCTTCTGCCTTAAGGTTTACTTACCCCTGTAGATAGATTAAATGTGGCAAACATGCTGTATCTAACTGAAATCTAGGGTGTCTTGCTTTTTACACTATTTTTAGATTCGCTGTAATTATCTTCTATATGTGAAGAGAGGAGCAACGAAAAGAACAGTTTGTTTTATTACTGTTATTAGAGATTTCCAAGCAAAGACTTCTATTAACTGTTGTCAGGTTTTCTTAAATCCTATATTAAGGCTAGATAAAATATATTTTTTCTCAAATTAAACAGTTTCCATGTATGTATTAAAAAATAAATAAATCGACAAACTGACCAAAAAGGATGGAGTTTACTATCTGCGGGTTTATTTTTTGTCTAGCAGGGTTATTCAAAGAGATCCGAATTGGGGGAGAAAGGTAACCGAACAGTGAAATTCAGCGTACGATTACCTTTCCTGGCCATTCGGCTATTCAGAGAGGAGGCAGTTTGCCAAATGTTGGCGAATTGCCTGCACATATGGTGTCTGTTCGTTGCCTGTTCAAGGGCAGTGAAATCCCCATAGAGAAGCAATGCTTCGTCTGTTCAGAGAACAAAAACCAGCTGTGAAAAGTTGCCGAATTGCCCTGCTGTTTGGTGGTTTCATGCGGCAGATTTATTCAGGCGAATTCCATAGGCTTCAGTGTTAAAAATATTCCTGTTTTAATTCAATATCTAATAAACTGTTGATTATAATATTCTACAGAAAAAGTCTCTTTAATCATAGATTTTTAGGATCTTTTAGGCATTTTTTTCATTATTTTTTTTTTAATCGTTTTTTTTTTTTCTGTAACAGCCCTTTTTATTATCATTCATTGGATCTTATATGTAAATTTCAGACATTTTTGTTCTGGAGTTTCTTTGCAAACAGCGTTTCACATTTCAAACATTCAAGCAAACTGTTTTTTTTTTCACTCCATTTGTCTGCGGTGTCGGCTTTTTCAGGCGGCTGCTCTGCGCTGTGATCGGCGACTGCTCGGTTTTCTCCAGCGTATTCGGCAGGGTTAATCCAGCGGTTTTGCCGGTTTTAGTGAGTGTTCAGCGGGTTTTGCGGTGAGTGTTCGGCAGGTTGGCAGTGAGTGTTCATCAGGTTTGCGGCAGGTTTTCCTTACACTTCGGGGACCTTGTGGTGCTTACTGAATACACCGCAGGGTCGCCGAAATAGGTTCGCCAAATCGCGCCAAATTGAAGAGAACGAAAAGTCACCGAACGTACGGTGACTTTTCAATTCTCTTTGAATAACCCTGTAGGTTTTTTCTTGTGCATGGCTTAGCTTTTCATTGTAAATCTTAATATATGGTGTACATTGTCTAGAGTTTCCACATACAACATTGGCCATTGTGTTAAAGGCGAAGAGTGAAATCCTTTCTTTGCATATTCGACATTGTATTCTCCATTTTGGTTTTATGGATTAATTGGTTGTATAAATCTTTTGGTCATAGTAGCATTAAGCCACATGCTTCTTGTATAGTACAGTATATTTTAAATTAGTTATTTTATTGAGCTACAGGGTACTAAGACTTTGCCAGTAAAAAGGATGCAATTTGAAGATGTCTGAAAATAACCATCTCTCATTTTACATTACTCTTACCATGGCCAGTTTTTTTTTCTTTATTTTTGAAAGGTTTGCACAGAAACACAACATATTGTGAGAAATTAACTGCAGAGAGGGCACAAATTCCAAAACCCACTGCAGAGTGGGTAATTCAGAGACAGATGGGGGAAATTTGATGAAAAAAGGGGGGCTGGAATCAGAAGTGTGGACGAGTGGCCAATAGGGAGTGGCATTCCTGGCACACTCAGGGGCTCCAGCAAAGGACCTAAGGTCATGGAAGAGTCCATAGGGTCAAAAAGTGCACTCAAAGCCATGGTGTCTGCCCACATGGCACTCCAGAGTTAACCCAAGTATCAGGGTAATGAACAAAAAAAAAAAAGGGGGGGGTGGTCCTCTTCAATAAGCTGCAAAAGGAGGGTGAAGAAAGGGAAAAAGAGAAAATGGAGGGGTCCCTTTAATCAGCATCAGGGCCAGAACAAGTAAGGCACTGTAGGTTAGAGCGTAGGCAGACGGCCCCTTCAGGCACATAGTCAGAGTGAGGGGCTCACAGGTTGAGTACGCTCCGACAGACTTTCTCTCCATCAGGGCCTCTGGGCAAAATCCCACACTGCTCCACTTAAGGGACGGTGTGAGGAGCCCAGACAGCGCCATCGTCGCAGGCGTCATGGTGAAATACACGTCTGCCTCTAGAGACCAGCGAATATCATCAAGGGCTACCACAGCCCCAGCGACCGCCACTCGGGCAGACAACCCCACGGCCAGTAGGTAGGTATTCTCCATGCAGCTTTGGAATTTCCACCACAGGTAGAAAGTCAAGCAGTATCGCAACATCTAGGCCACCTTTCCCGGCACACTGTTGCTTATTCACCCCCCACGTGCAAACAGCCTGTTGCACCACATAGGTGCAGAGCATCTCCAGAGGCACTCCCGCATGAAGCTCCTGTTCCCCGGCACATCAGAAGTGCAGCCATCAGTTGACTCAAGTCACCTCTCATCAGCAGACGCTCATTCTCCCCCAACAGCATCGACAAACGCTCGTTTAGGGCTGACGCCACTGCCCTCAATTCATTTTTGGGAGGGGGTGCACCATCCTGCTGCTAATCCCCGCACTCCCCATCTGCTCCCGCCATCCAGAGAACTGAAGTAGTCGGAAAACGGGGGCCATCTATCACCGCAGCCAGTCTCTTCCCAGGGGGAAACTCCACAGAGAAACGAAAGTGCGTCATGGCGTGGATCAATCGGGTGCCAGGGAGGAAGGCCACCCCACAGGCCCCAAGGTGTCCATTGGCTATGCACAAGAGCCGGGGAACACAGAATCTCCAAACTATAATTCAGGCTCAGGCCTCAGAATGAATTCCAAAAGGATGTGGGTGCAAAGAAAACTCTATGGGACCGAGATGAGAGGTAAAAAAGCACTCATATGGGGTGAATAATAACAGAAAATTCCACTGCATTCTGCTTCTTCTCACCTCGGCATTTGGCCACGTCCCCTACGGCCAGTCTTTTATATCAGTTTTTATCACACACTAGCTTTTGCACGCGGCTTCGCTCACGTGGATTTTGGGTTTTGTTACAATTGTTTTTAAAAGAGACTTGAGTTTTTTGTCCAAACTGTACAAAATATTACTTTAAGACATCAACCTGTAAATTATAAGTAATATTTATTGCAGATGTTAGTCAAAACAAAGTTGTGTCATTCTTACGAGTCCATGAATTTTTTTTTTTTTTTCCTTCATTCTAGATTATTCTCCTGTCTGTACCCTGTATCTTGTATATGATCAATTGGCTTCGTTCTAGATTACTCTCATGTCTGTTCCTTGAAATCTGTATTACTGCAGGTACCTGTGCATGACTTTGGCTTCACTCTAAGATTATTCTCCTGTCTGTACCCTGTACCGAGTTTTGATACTTCTTGTATGCCCTGGTTTCACTTGGATTACTTTTTCCTGTTCCCTGGAATCTGTATATTTGTATACCTGTGTAGATCTTTATGTTTTGGTTTATGTTTATTTACCAAGCAGTAAATTATAGTTAGTTGTAGAGGCCAACATAGAAGGACCTCAGTCAGGGCTTTAGGTTCAGTCTGGTTGTATTGCATCGTGTGCTTGCATGCTTATGTAGCGCTCTTAAAGATTTTGTTGCTGCATTTGCCCGTTATGGCCACCAGAGGGAGACAGGAGCCATATGGACTATGCTGGACCTAAACGAACTACAATTTCCATCGGGCTTTGCGGCGGAGACAGGAAGTGGGTGGGAGAGAGGGGAAGGATGTCAGCAGCCTCGTGCGGAGGAGAGCCAGAGTGAGCCGAGCGGCGAAAGGTAGAGGACGCACGTGAGACTGCCAGGGATCGTGACCAGGCCGGAGTGCAGGCGCTGCCTCGTGGGTGCTGGAGATCGGGACGGTGACTTTGCAGAGACCTACCTACGCACCGCTGAGAGGTTTGCGCAGAAATTTAGTTCCGGTTGGACCCCGAGTAAGGAGACCGCGATGATCCATTGGGAGTGCAGGAGGTAGGCCGTAGTTTCTCATTGTGGAGATCGGACAAGCAAGGGAGCAGATCCGGTGGCACAGAGTCCCAGTGTAAAAGTGGAGAGACATCCTTGATCGGGCAGCGGAACAGATTGTCTAACGGATGGGTGAGAGGCCTTCCAGGCCGCAGTTCCAAGTATAACAAAGCACTCTGCATTATTGTTTAAATCTACAGGGCCCCAACGTGACTAGTCGAAGATTTGCTTATTTCATTCACTGGCCAGTTGAATACAGTACCCGGGTACCCGAGACCATACACATACACCTTTTTGAGACATTCCATTCACGGGACTTACACTCCAAAACTGAAGGGGTTAAACTTTTCTTTTACCGCCGCGTGTTTTTCGAAAATCCTGTCGTTCAAATACTGTATCTACATTATATATGCATCTTTATTGGGATCAGTAAAGACTATAATCTATAAAAATCCACAACAGTGCTGGTGTATATTTATTCCCTAGCGCGGTGAGACTAAGCCGAGGTTAATTCAGCGGCTCCTCCGGGAGTGAGCGCTACACTTAGATCAGTTATTGTGTTTTCCCCTAGCCCAGTAATCTGTTTTAATTCAGAAATTTTACCCAGTGCAGGGCTCCCTCATTATCCGTCCGCTGGACTATCTCTCTTTTGTTTCTGAGTTTAGTTGTGTGTGCTGGATCTTGCATTATGCAGCAGACTGCAAACCTGCCTCAAGGGCTTAATACTACGCAGCCTAAAGGGCCCCCCTTACCATCCGTAGGGGGTGATCGTGACACATTAGTGCTTCTTGTTTCAGGTGCACGGATCAGCAGAGAGTTAGGTGAGCTGACTTTGGCACAGGCAATGTAAAACTGCCCATGTAAAAAAATCAGTCTTCCCTTAGTTCAATCCCCGCTACCTTCAAAGTCTGCCCCTGAGAATTTCTGATGGTCTTTGCAAAAAAAAACTTTTGAATTGAAACGGATATTCTGAAGGTATAGGAGGTATTCGTGGTATAAACACCGAATCCCCCTGCCACAACCGGTTAGCACCGTAGACTCACATTTTTGTGGAGTGCTTGCAATCTGGTGCCATTATAGAGTTTATGTGGGTTGAGGTTCTGCAATAATATCACAGGTTCTCCCACACCGGAGCAGTGAGGAAGTGTGTGAGGCCTGGCTGTGAGAGGAAAGCAGACATGCTGGAGCTGTGAGGGAGTGTGACTCATCAACATGTTATAGGTGTGACAGGACTTTTCCTTTTATATATATATATATATATATATATTCAGGGCTCAAAATTTCAGGTCCTGAGCTACTAGCCAGGCCTTAAGAGTTAGGCTAGGGTCAAACGAAAGCATTTTTAGACGCGAACGTAAAAAAGTGCGTCCGAACGCATTGATGTATTTTTTCACGGAATATGCGAAAACGGTAATACGATGCGCAGTTTCGTGCGTGATGTTTTACGAATCCAAACCAGGAAACTTTTTGCGTCTGGACGTTATGTTGGCCGGACATGAGCAGGGTCTGACGTCTCCAAATCACACACACACACCGCTAGCGGGCGCAGCGCACTCTGTACGTCCGTACTAGCGGTTCTGCGTTCTCGAAAAAATGCGTTCATTTTCCACTTGCGTTGCGCGGCCGGACTTTCGTGCGACCGTACTTCGTATATTGGCCGTCATTGCCCGTCATTTGCTGCTAGTGCGGCCGTGATTAAGTGCGCCAGAACGCACGTTAAAAATGCGCTGGTCTGACCCCAGCCTTACTCGCCACCAGTTGCCCCACCTAACCCAACCCTTAACTTTAAATCTGCCCCTAAACACACTCTCTTAAATTATTATTTAATTATAATTAACATAAAGCAGTTTAAACAAAGAAAAATAATGTGTGGCATGTATGAGAGTATCGCAGAGCTCAACAGCAATAAAACTCACGGTCATACACACTGCACATTAATGTGAGTTTATTGTTAGGAAGCTCTGATTCGCTGATACACACTGCACATTACTGTGAGTTTTATTGCTATGTAGCTCTGTGATACAGTAATGTGCGCTGTGCATGAGCGTATCACAGAGCTCCACAGCAATAGAAATCTCACAGCAATGTGCAGTGTGTATGAACGTGAGTTTTATTACTGTGGAGCTCTGTGATACGCTCATACACACGGCACATTACTGTATCACAGAGCTCCACAGTAATAAAACTCACGTTCATACACACGGCAGATTACTGTGAGTTTTATTGCTGTGGTGCTCTGATGCAGCAAGGTACAGTGTGTATAAGTGTATCAGAGCATCACAGCCATAGCTCACAATAATGTGCAGTGTGTAGGAGCGTATCAGAGCTCCACTGCCTTTTTTTTCACCCCCTCTTATTCTTTTTACCCCTTTCTTCCCCCCTCATTCTAATTTTTTCCCCTCATTCTCATTCTTTTCACCTTTCTTTTTCCCCTTCATTCTCATTCTTATCCCTATCATTCTTTCACCCCTCGCTTTCTTTCCCCCCCCCTTTCCTTCATCTTCCTCTCCTTTAACCCGCTTCCCCTCCCTTCAGCAGTCACCTACCAAGTCAGAGGTGCTGCAGCACGGAGGCTGGGTTGGTGCCGCCCCTCCCACGCATCACCTGACCCACCCACGTGATGCGTCGTCGACTCGCAGCAGTGTGTGCGATGCATCACGTGGGTGGGCAGGTGACCCTCGCAAACCTCACAAGCTGCGCGGGAGGGGGCAGCCACGATCAGTCAGCTCCGGATTCGGACTCCAAGAGTCCGATACCGGAGCTGAGAAGCAAGGAGACGGCAGACCACTAATCTGGGTCTGAGCAACTCGCGGGCCCGACGGGTCAATCTGCCCCACTCGCCCGCAGCTAATTTCCACTCGCCATATGCGAGCAGGCGAGTGGAAATTTTGCGGTCTGAATATATGTATAGATAAGCATTATTCCAGTTGGTAACGGTTGGATGAAGTTTGGAAATTACTATGGTGTTTGTTGGCTTCTTTTTGTTTTTTGCCGGAATGCAGTGCTTTCATACACTGCTTACATATGGTCCTTACAGTATATATGTGCAGTAACCTAAATCCTCTAGTGGTAGCAAGATACCAGGTATGATAATTCTCCAAGATTGTCTCAACACTAGGTTATAGGTCACATGACCTTCTGTGAGTCTGGGATCTCGCAATGAACGTTCCGGTCATAGGTGCCTTCAGAATTGAATTGTCCCTTGAGCAGGTGATACAGTCCCAACATGAACTTGAACACTATATAATAGCTTACCATTGCTATTCAAGCTATAAGATTCTCTGTCAAATAACAAGAACTGGATTTGGCCTTTTTTTTTTTTCGTTTTTTTTTCTTCAAAGTGTCAGACCTTGGTTTTATTATTTGCATATTTGAAAAAGTAATGGCCTCTATTCCATTGTAGTTGGTAACAGGGAACCACTAAGGGTAAATATCAGCACTAGGTAAGTTACCATCACCGTTACGACCAAGCCGCAGTATTAGTCTTAATGTTAGGGAGCAGCTAATTGATAGCAGTTGTACTATCACTCCTAAATGGGGTAGATTGACATTTGTGGCAGACTTATGAATTACGGTTTCATATCTTGTAACCAAATCCCCATCTTTTTCAAACCAAAGGTAGGTGTTTTTTTTTACCTCTGTAAATGTATGGTTGGGTTGAGTGCTCTGTTTTGTGTTTACATAGAAACATAGAAAAATGTCGGCAGATAAGAACCTTTCGGCCCATCTAGTCTGCCCAATTACATGGATACTTGACCTGGATTTATCTTTTGTTTAGGATAGCCTTATGCCTATCCCATGCTTGCTTAAATTCAATTACTGTTTTGGCCTCTACCACTTCTACTGGAAGACTGTTCCATGTATCCACCACCCGCTCAGTAAAATAATGCTTCCTGATGTTACTTTTAAACCTTTGCCCCTCTAATCTAAGACTATGTCCTCTTGTTTTGCTATTTTGTTTCCTTTTAAATATACTCCCTTCCTCTACCTTGTGGATTCCCTTTACGTATTTAAATGTTTCTATATATCTCCTCTGTCTCGTCTTTTTTCCAAGCTGTACATGTTAAGATCATTAAGCCTTTCCTGGTAACTTTTCTCCTTCAAGCCGTACACCATTTTAGTAGCCCGTCTCTGAACTCTCTCTAAGATGTCTATATCCTTCTGGAGATACGGTCTCCAGTACTGCACACAGTACTCCAAGTGAGGTCTCACCAGTGCTCTGTACAGTGGCATGAGCACTTCCCTTTTCCTACTGCTAATACCTCTCCCTACACAACCAAGCATTCTGCTAGCATTTCCTGCTGCTCTATTACATTGACTACTTACCCTTAGATCCTCTGAAATAATGACCCCTAAATCCCTTTCCTCAGATGCTGAGGTTAGGACTGTATCAAATATTCTATATTCAGCCCTTGGGTTTTTACGTCCCAGGTGCATTATCTTGCACTTATCCACATTAAAACTCAATTGCCACAACTCTGACCATTTTTTTAGTTTACCTAAATCATTTGTCATTTGGCTGATCCCTCCAGGAACGTCAACCCTGTTGCAAATTTTTGTGTCATCAGCAAAAAGACATACTTTTCCATTAATACCTTCTGCAATATCACTAATAAAAATATTAAAGAGAATGGGTCCAAGTACTGACCCCTGAGGTACCCCACTGGTAACAAGACCTTGCGCCGAATAAACTCCATTTACCACAACCCTCTGTTGTCTGTCACTCAGCCACTGCCTAATCCATTCAACAATATTGGAATCCAAGCTCAAAGATTGCAATTTATTGATAAGCCTTCTATGCGGAACAGTATCAAAAGCCTTACTGAAATCTAAATAAGCAATGTCTACTGCACCACCTGTGTCTATATTTTTGTTACCCAATCAAAAAAATCAATAAGATTAGTTTGGCATGATCTCCCTGAGGTAAACCCATGTTGTTTCTGATCCTGTAATCTATGTGTTTTTAGATGTTCAACAATCCTTTCCTTTAACATGGTTTCCATTAATTTCCCCACTACTGACGTAAGACTAACTGGCCTATAGTTCCCCGATTCCTCCCTACTACCCTTCTTGTAAATGGGCAAACATTTGCTAATTTCCAGTCTTCTGGGATGACTCCTGTTAACAAGGATTGGTTAAATAAATCTGTTAACGGTTTTGCTATTACATCACTGAGCTCTTTTAATAATTTAGGATGGATCCCATCAGGCCCCATTGACTTATTTGTCTTTACTTTAGACAGCTGCTTTAGAACCTCCTCCTCTGTAAACTCATATGTAAATGTCTCTTTAGTGTTCTCTCCTAACTGAGGTCCCTTTCCTTCCTTTTCTTCTGCAAAGACTGAACAAAAATATTCATCACATATTGTGATCCAGCACCATCACAGGGCACCATAGCACAGTCCGTTAGGGTAATCACATCACAGACTCTTTATGAAAGGGAAGGTTTATTTGGCGCCGCAAACAAAACAAAGCATAACAGCAAATAAAACTTAGCTCACCTGAGCGTTAATTAACAAACATCCCTCTTTAACTCAGGGAAATGATAACAAAAATCAAATGTTAATATCAGCAAACCTCAGCTGCAGGCTTCCAAACTGCCAGCCTCAGAGCTTCACCATGCTCTGTGTGTGGGTGTTTCCTTCTGCTTCCTTCCGTCCAGGAAACATTTATGAGCCTGAATCAACAGGCGAGAGAAACCTTGCAGCAAGGTCCAAGTTAAAAACACATATTGCCCTCCTGGTCTCAAATAACCCAACCCTCCTTTGCATATGTAGGGAGAATATACACCCCATCCCAAATGATTCCCTTCACCTTTTCACAATACATATTTTTAAAACCATTTGTGGTTTTGGTCAATTGTGGCCAAAGCTGCATCATTTAAAAATGTCAAGCTGGCATACATTTTGCAAACACTTTTTAAATCTTAGTCTAATGTCTAGAATCCTAGGAGATCCATTCTGTTGTACAAAGTCTTAATAGTTTAGTATGGGGGTTATTCATTGAAAGGTGAAACTCAGGAGAATGACTGGAGAAGTGAAATTTCTAGGTCAAAATAGCCAAACCAGAAAAATTCTCTCTTATCTCACTTTCCAAATTGGCTATTTGGTCTAGATTGTTCTGTTCTCCTGACAGTTCTCCTGGTTTTCACCTTTCTCTGAATAACCCTGTAAATAAATATTATCTTTTATTAAACCGTATGATTTTCTTCATGCACATTTTAAAATCCTTAACATACTTTAGCTAAACATTGTTCTTTTATCAATGTTATTTTGTAAAGCAGAAATTATTCTCGTTTTCTATTCGTTTAAGACCCCACATTCTAAAAACAGCGTTACGTGTTTAATTTTCCATTCTAACAGGGTTATCCAAAGAGATCCGAATTGCTTGAGAAAGGTAACCGAACGCTGAAAATCAGCGTTCGGTTGCCTTTCCTGGCCATTCGGCTATCCAGAGAGCAGGCAATTCGCCAAATCCTGGCGAATTGCCTGCGCATACGGTGCCTGTTCGGTGCCTGTTCGAGGGCAGTGAAATCCCCATGAAAAAGCACTGCTTCGGCTATTCGGATAACACAAACCAGCAGTGAAAGGTTCCCCTAATGCCCTGCCATTCGGTGGTTTAATTCGGCAAATTTATTCAGGAGAATCCCATAGACTTCAATGTTAAAAATATTCCCTTTTTAATACAATATCTAATAAACCGTTCATTATAAAATTCTGCAGCAAAAAGTCTCTTTATTTATAGATTTTTTAGGATACTTTAATCATTTTTCCTTTTATTTTTATTTTTTTAATTTTTTTAACCCCTTAGTGACCGGGCGGTTTTACACAAATCCGTCCTTTAGTGACCGCTGCTGTTTTTACGTTTCTGCGCTGTTAGTGTTTACGTCAAATTTTCCTCTTACTCGTTTATGTAACCCACACATATTTTACACTGTTTTTCTCGTCATTAAATGGACTTTATAAAGATAACATTTTTTTCATCATGTCATATAATTTACTATAAAAAATATTGTGAAATATGACAAAAAAATTGAAAAAACACCACTTTTTCGAACTTTGACCCCCAAAATTTCTTATGTATCAACAACCGTCAAAAAAATTAATTCCTTAGTAGTTTCTAAATTTAGTACTGAGTTTAGCAATACCCAATGTTTACATATTCCTCGCTTTTTTCCTTATTTTATGCAACAATAAGTGCAAGTAGCACTTTGCCATTTCCAAAGAGTTTATTTTCAAAACTAGTGATAGTGACATTGTAACACTGATATCTGTCACTAATTCCTGAATAACCCTCCACATATACATATTTTTTTAAAGTACACAAATCAAGGTATTAAACTTGGGGTATTTTGACTCTTTCCATGCAAACCATTTTACCACAAATGTATGCCAAAGTTTGAGAAAAAATTTTTTTTTGCTGATTTTTTTTTTTTGAACGCAATTTAAGAATACATGTACTGTGAACTTTAAGGTTTACTGCCAAAGAGCACCCCAAAATATGTTCAGCAACATCTTCTGAGTAAATTGATACCACCCATGTATAGGTATGTCGGGTCATTTGGGGGCTAATAGGCCTTATTTGGGGGGTGCGCATTTCAGTTTTCCAACTTGGAATTTTCACATTTCGTCATCATGCACCCATGTCCTATTTGGGACATTTTTGAAGCCGGCCAAAGTAATTTACCCCCATCAAATCATATATTTTTAGAAAGGGCACACCCTAGGGTGCTTCAAAGAGTTGTATTTTAACACTTTCCATGCACTAGCTCTATGTCAAACTTTCAGGTAGTCACTTTTTGGGTTATTTTTTCACACACATTGTACTTTAGGCATGAATTGTCAAATCCAGTTATGGGTTACTGCCAAAAAACACCCCAAAATATGTTCAGCAACATCTGAGTAAATTGATACCACCCATGTATAGGTATGTCGGGTCATTTGGGGGCTAATAGGCCTTATTTGGGGGGTGCGCATTTCAGTTTTCCAACTTGGAATTTTCACATTTCGTCATCATGCACCCATGTCCTATTTGGGACATTTTTGAAGCCGGCCAAAGTAATTTACCCCCATCAAACAATATATTTTTAGAAAGGGCACACCCTAGGGTGCTTCAAAGAGTTGTATTTTAACACTTTCCATGCACTAGCTCTATGTCAAACTTTCAGGTAGTCACTTTTTGGGTTATTTTTTCACACACATTGTACTTTAGGCATGAATTGTCAAATCCAGTTATGGGTTACTGCCAAAAAACACCCCAAAATATGTTCAGCAACATCTTCTGAGTAAATTGATACCACCCATGTATAGGTATGTCGGGTCATTTGGGGGCTAATAGGCCTTATTTGGGGGGTGCGCATTTCAGTTTTCCAACTTGGAATTTTCACATTTCGTCATCATGCACCCATGTCCTATTTGGGACATTTTTGAAGCCGGCCAAAGTAATTTACCCCCATCAAACAATATATTTTTAGAAAGGGCACACCCTAAGGTGCTTCAAAGAGTTGTATTTTAACACTTTCCATGCACTAGCTCTATGTCAAACTTTCAGGTAGTCACTTTTTGGGTTATTTTTTCACACACATTGTACTTTAGGCATGAATTGTCAAATCCAGTTATGGGTTACTGCCAAAAAACACCCCAAAATATGTTCAGCAACATCTTCTGAGTAAAGTGATACCACCCATATATAGATTTGTTCTGTTGTTTTTGGGGTGCTACGCCAATCTTTGACATGTGCTTGTCAATTTTCTAATTTGACATACAGTTTCTTCTTTGCTTATCTTCTTTTTAGGGGCCTTTTTACATACCCCAGTTTTATGAACGTGCATATATTTGTAAGCTAACACCCCAAAGTATTGTAAATGGAGTGTTTTTATGCTATGGATGCAACCATTTGCTCCAAACAAATTGGATACTGTTTGGTGGTCATTTTTCATTTTCACACACACATCAGTTTTGGACTGTGATTTAGGAGACACGGTTGTTTGTTACTGCATGAAAACTCTCCAGGTTGTTTTCTGCAAGGTCTCCTGAGTACACCCATGCCCCCCATGCATAGGTTTGCCAGGATTTTGGGAAGGTTCAAATACAATTTTTATGACTTTGTCATTGGAGTTGAAATTGAGATTATTTCTTCAGCTAGGCCTAGCTTTGGTTTTGGGACTACCGCATACCCCAGTTTGAATTATTGCCAGAAAATTGTTTATATTTGTTATGTTGACACCCCAAGGTATTGCATATGGAGTGCTTTGATGCCATGGATGCAACGGTTTTAGCCCAAAACATTTGAGAAGGTGTGTGGTGTAATTTTTCAATTTTCAGATTTTTACACCCACATTAGATTTGGACTGTGATTTAGGAGACACTGTTGTTTGTTACTGCATGAAAACTCTCCAGGTTGTTTTCTGCAAGGTCTCCTGAGTACACCCATGCCCCCCATGCATAGGTTTGCCAGGATTTTGGGAGGTTCAAATACAATTTTTATGACTTTGTCATTGGAGTTGAAATTGAGATTATTTCTTCAGCTAGGCCTAGCTTTGGTTTTGGGTCTACCGCATACCCCAGTTTGAATTATTGCCAGAAAATTGTTTATATTTGTTATGTTGACACCCCAAGGTATTGCATATGGAGTGCTTTGATGCCATGGATGCAACGGTTTTAGCCCAAAACATTTGAGAAGGTGTGTGGCGGTAATTTTTCAATTTTTATTTTTACGCCCACATTAGATTTAGACTGTGATTTAGGAGACACTGTTGTTTGTTACTGCATGAAAACTCTCCAGGTTGTTTTCTGCAAGGTCTCCTGAGTACACCCATGCCCCCCATGCATAGGTGTGCAAAGATTTTGGCAAAATACAGCACCAATTGTAGAACATAAAAATGTACGAATAAAATGTAAAAGTCTGGTGCAGTAAAAGAAAAAAAAAACTAAACTGAACTACTAACTGGAGTGTGAGAAAAAAAGAAAGGAAAAAAAATCACAGATCACGCACAGTGTGATACATCTTGAAACAGTCCCCAAGACACAGACCGGGTTGTCCAGGGCATTCTGGGCAGTAAAAGATTGTGTCTCTCCTCTGCCCCTCTTGAAACACACCCTGCACCTTTTCTGGGGTTTCTGTTTGCCCTCAGTAGGGGGGATTTTATAAATAAAATGCGTAGCCCCAACTCTGTCCCCCATCACCGCCCGGGGAGCAGGTGCATCCTGGTACAAAAGCCCCGAAATGACCTGGAGCTGAAACTGTAAAAAGGACAGCGTCACTCCGGGGTTTGCCTTTTTGCAGAGCAAAAAGGCATTGTGGGTTGCAATTTGCATCAGGTAAATTGCAACCTTTTTGTACCAGGCCCTTGACTTCCGCATAATCTGGTAGGGCTGGAGCAGCTGATCTGCCAGATCAACCCCACCCATATGCCGGTTATAGGCTTTGATGCCACTGGCTTCCTGATGCGCTCAGCTCTGCCACGTACAGAGACCTCCACAGACCTCTCAGTGTGGATGGTGGATAGAAGGTATACATCCTTCTTGTCTCTGTACTTGACCGCCAACAGCTCCTCTTGGCGCAGAGCTGAGGTCTCCCCCCTTTTTAACCGGGTGCGGACAAGCTGTGCTGGGAAACCTACGCGGTTCTTGCGAACAGTACCGCATGCTGCTGTATCAAAACAATACAGCAGCTTGAACAAAGGGACACTTGTATAAAAATTATCAACATACAAGTGGTACCCTTTGTTCATGAGGGCAAAAAGTAGGTCCCACACAATCTTGCCACTGGTTCCCATGTGTTCTGGGCAACCTGGAGGGTCAAGGCTACTATCCTTTCCCTCGTACACCCGGAAGGCCTGAGTATACCCACTCTCGCTGTCACAGAGCTTATACACCTTCACTCCATACCTGGAGCGTTTGGAAGGAATATACTGCTTGAATCCCAGCCTTCCCTTGTATTTCATTAGGGATTCATCCACGCAGATATTCCTTCCAGGTGTATAAGCCTCTGCAAACCTGGCGGCGAAGTGGGTAATCAGGGGGCGGATTTTATACAGCCTGTCAAACTGGGGATGCTCTCTAGGAGGGCACAGGCTGTTGTCACTGAAGTGCATGAAACGCAAAATGTTTTCATACCTTCTACGTGACATTGATTGGGGGTAAATGGGGGTAGAGCAGATGGGGCTACTGCTCCAGTAGGAGCGAATTGAGGGCTTCTTTATGATGCCCATCAGCATAGTAAGTGCCCAGAATTTCAGAAATTCTGGCACATCTAGCGGGGTCCATTGCTGCCTTGCCAAGTAGGAGTCTGGCTTCGCAGCACAATGCTGATGGGCATACAGATTTGATTGGGCCACGATGTGGCCCAACAAATCATCCCCCATAAACACCTGCAAAAACTGTGTGGCGGTAAATCCTGCAACATCAATATTGATGCCAGGATTTGCCGTGAAAGGAGGGATATCTGGCCTCTGGCGATGAGGCACTACCCACTCCTCAGCTGGAGCTGTGCGTCTCCTGCTGGCAGGTGGTGACCCAGGATCTGCATCAGAAACATCACTAGATACATCAGCCAGTGTAGATGATGTATCTAGCAACGTCTCTGAGCAGTTGGCGGGGTCGAAATCAGGGTCGGAGTCTGACACAGATGCCTCAGATTCTGACGCCAGGATGGCATATGCCTCCTCGGCGCTGTACACCCTCTCAGACATTATATATAATAGATTATAAAATTTTATAATTATTATATATAATAAGCGGATAGTTGGTTCTTAGAAGAACCGTTGGGTTTCACAAGAAAATACAAATTAACACCTAAATCTCTCTAAATTACTCTAAACCTGCCTCAATTCTTCTAAATCTCTCTAAATCTGCCTAAATTTTTCTAATCTCACTAAAATCTCTCTAAATCTGCCTCAATTTTTCTAATCTCACTAAAATCTCTAACCTGTCAAATCTGATCTCTCTCTCTCGCTCACCAAAACATAAGTGAGGAGAGGGAGGGAGAATCACAGAGGTCAGAGCCAATATTTACAAAATATTGACCTGACCTGACAAATTAGAAATTTTATTTTGATTTTTTTTTTACTTCTGATTGGATGTTGCTAGCCTGCCTCTCTGATGAGGCAGGCTAGGAACATCCCACTCAGCCCCAAGATGACCCTGCCCTTAGAAGGGCAGCGCCATCTTGGCTGTCAGTTTATTTTATTTTATACCTTTTTATTGATTTTTCTTTTTCTTTTTTTTACTTTTTTTACACTTTTTTTTACTCTGCTGGGTGCCTTGATCCCTCGAGGCACCCAGCAGAGCACCTGATCACTCATGTGATCGTTTTGTACTGAGTGCCACGATACCTCGTGGCACTCAGTACTTCCTGCCGCTACCGGAAGTGATCGCTCGGGGGGAGCGATCACTTAGCGGACCGGCGGCAGGTAAGCATATTGCAAGGATGCCTCGATGTCGAGGCATCCCTGCAATATACACAGAGCAGCTGGAAGCGATACCGATCGCTTCCAGCGCTCTCTAGAAGTGCCGGGCACCTCTCCGGTGAAGCCGGATGTTGATCGCTCCCGGGGAGCGATCACAAGGTGCCCCGGCACTTCTCACCGCCATTGCACGGATGCCTGGACTCCCAGGCATCCTGCAATGGCGTTTGAGCTGCTGGAAGCGATCCGATCGCTTCCAGCGCTCAAAAAACCGCAGGACGTACCATGTACGTCAGCGGGTCTAAAAGAGACCCGCTGCAATGACGTACATGGTACGTCCTGGGTCCTTAAGGGGTTAAAAAGTCCGATTTTTTTTTTTAAGGTTTACTTCTTTTTTCTGTAACAGCCCTCTTTATTATCATTCCCTGGACCTCCTGTGAAAATTTCAGACATTTTCGCTCAGTAGTCTCTTTGCAAACAGCGTTTCATTTCACAGATTCATACAGGTTTTGCTAATTTATTCTCTGCCTCCTCTGTGTCTCAGCTGCTTCGCTGTGTGTGATCGGCTCCTGCTTGGGTTTTTCGAAGGTTAATCCAGATGTTTTTGCTTGTTTTCGGCGTGCATTCGGTGGGTTTTGCGGTTAGTTTTCGTCAGGTTTGCGGCAGCTTTTCCCTGCAATTTGGGGACCCTGTGGGGTTTGCTGAATACACCGAAGGGTCACCGAAATGGGATCGGCAAAAGGAACCGAATTGAAGAGAACGAGAAGTCACCGAACGTGCGGTGACTTTTCGAATCTCTTTGAATAACCCTGTAAGTCTACGTTTTTTTAACCTCTTCTCGCTGCGGGGTTTGCTATGCCGTAGCATTCCACACCCCACGGCTCTTTTGGAAACTCCTTTGGTCCGCCTTCCTTCCATACGGCCGATCAACATCATAGGTCGCAGGGGGGCTGCCCGTGGTGTTCAGGCCTGCCTGACTTCCTATTGACCTCCAGTAGTAAGGGTTAAATACATAAAAAGATTTCAGAAAACTTTGTGTAATATATTAAATTATCAAATCCTGCTATGTGTTTAACCTCTTACCACTGGGGGGTATATGTGACATAAAAAATCACATTCAATTTGGGAGGCTTTAAAGTTGTCAGCTTGCCTTCCTTAACCTTCTATTATTGATAGAGAACAGATGCCCGAGTAAATTCATCTTACATCCATTTAAAAAATCTTAAAGCACTAAAGCACAGTCTACATTATCCTGAGAGCAATGGTGTTAAGAGCAAACAAACACACCTATTACTTGACTTCCGTGGTATAAACTTAATTAATAATGATGCACTGCTCTTTGTTAACCTATATTGGACAAGGTTAGGGAGTTAAATCTGTATATTGTTTTTCTGGTAAATAAAAGGTTGGCAATACAATTGTTTACGGCCGACATCCAGCCAAACAAATCATTAGGAAGCACTGGATCTTGTTATTTTGGTTACCTAAGCTATCTGTATAAATACACCTTAAAGCAGTGTTTCTCAAGTGGTGGGTCGCGACCCAAAAGTGGGTCTCGACCAGGGGCAGACTGGGTCGCGGGGCCCTCTCTAATGCCTGGGACCCGCTGATGCATCTTACCTGCGGCAGCGAGTCCCAGGTGGCGCGGCTACCTCTGAATATCCCCAGGCACCACCTGGGACCCACTGCATCAGGTAAGATACTCTGTAATGGCAAGGTGGGGGGGGGGTCTGAAATGGGAGGTGTGGGGTGGGACTCAGTGACTGGTGGCACGCTCTGTATTCCCAACACCAGGAGCCACTGTGCACAATCCACACCTCAGTGAAGCAAAGTATATTTATATAGGCCAGCCTTCCATGGAGGCATTTTTTGAATGGCTTGGACCAATGGTGCTTTCCCATTGGTCCAAGCTATTACATTGCTCTTCAGTGTCTCTCTGAGACACTGAAGAGCGTAGGTTCAGGAGGTAGGCAGCGCCAGACACGTGCTGTAGACTTCTCAATCTCTTGGCCAGTTTGAGTTTATGTGATTAGCGTAGCGTTCAGCTATGCAAATTGCGTAGGCTCAGGGAGGGCAGGCTGCTGCGAAAAAATAATGTGCGCAGAGACAGACGGCGGGGGAGTTGGGAGCAGATGAGTTTAAGTTTTTTAATAATATTTTATTATTCATTCAGTAGTGATTTAAATTAGAGTTGCTTTGTCTACCATCACCCCACACTTTGAGACACTTATTAAGAGCAAGAAGCTTCCCCAGCTTTTCCTTAAGTTCTAATTAATTTCATATGTTTCAATGAACCCAGGACATACTTGAAAACGAGAGAAATCTCAATGTATCCTTCCTGGTAAAATCCTTTATAAATAAATAAATAATTAGTTTATTTATTTTTTTAAACATATTTTTATTCATCTTGGATCATCACAAAGAACAAAGAAACATACATAGAGACGTCATATTATACATCAATGAGAAACCGTAAAATAACACAAGCAAATGGCATCCAACCGTTAACTTAAGAAATTACATTACAACCCCTACCCAAATCAAATAGGACAATTCCTGACACAACGGTCGTGAGTATACATTCCCGCCCTTATGTACACGAAGTGAACACCACACAGAGTGGGGGGGTTGGTTATGTGTGGGGAGGTCCGGGGGGTGGGGGGTCAGAAAACGGGTTAAGGAGTGGTCAAGGGGACCTTGTGGGATCGGTGGGGTGCCCCACAGCATCTGTAGAGAATACCAGGAAGCGCAGAAAAAGGTATGACGCAGGGAGTCCTTAGTTTCGCATGGAAGAGTTCGAATGAAGGGGGTCCACTTGGTAAAGAAGGACCGAGTCTTCTGCTCTAAGTGCATCGAAGCCTCTGTTCAATCCGCCAAAAATATGGCAAAGATTCTATCATAGACCATGTGAAAGGAAGGAGGGGTATCAGATATCCATTGAGACAAGATCGCTTTCTTGCCCATCGCAGCAAGCAGGGTGAGCCAGAACCTATGACACTTATCATAGGGCTGCGGGGTGAGAGGGGTCGGACGATTAAAAATGGCCCATTCTGGGGTGAAAGGGAGGTCTAAGCGGAGAACCTGTGAGCTAAATCATCGTATTGTGTCCCAAAACAATTGGATGAAGGGACACGACCATAAGCAATGACTTAAGTCAGCCTGGGCACCCTGACATTTTAGACAATTTGCGGTTGGTGCCAGTCCTGCTCGGGCCATTCTGTCGGGTGCCATATATGCTCTATGGAGTATCCTATAGAACATGTCCCAGTAATTAGCAGAGGGGAGGGAACGTCTGGATAGTAAGGTGGCCCCTATCAAGTCCTGCGCTGAGAGCTCAGGAAAGCTGGCGGTCCACTTAGTTATTGCTGTGCATGGGAGCTTGGTAGGTAGCGAAGATTGCAAGAGAGCATATATAGCAGAGGTAGAGGGGGGACAAAGGGCGGGTTAACAGGTGCGTGTCAAGCGGATTAGCTAAGTCATTAGGGGATAGTGCAGTCAGTTGGGTAAGGAGAAATTGCTTCAGTTGCAAATAATATACCAGGTGACTGTCTAAAGGTGTAATTCGGTCTTTTAGGGCCGTATAGGAATACGGTAAGCCCGACACTTTGTCGATGTAGTGGTGCAGAGGAGTGAAACCACGGTGGGCCAGAGTGTGAAAAATTGGAGCGGGAGAGGCGTTTTGAAAGTGAGGGTTATGAAGGATAGGGGACCATAAAGTAATTTGCCATACCAGCTGAAGGCGTCTGCGAATCTTAATCCAGGCCAATTTTGTAGAGAACAATAATGGGTTAGAACGTAGGCTGGGTGGAACGATGGGGGAGCTTTGATGAAGGAACGCCGATAGAGAAGACGAAGGGAGCAATGCCTGTTCGATCTGTAAGGTACGAAGAGTGAGGTACCATTCAATCAATCCGCAGCATAACGGTACAGGGCCGCTAAATTATCATCAAATATATTCGGAAAATTAATACCTCCCTTAGCCAATGACTGCTGGAGAGCAGGAAGTGGAATGCGAGCTCGTTTACCTTGCCAGATGAATGCCGCATAGAGCCTGTGTAATATCCTGAGATCCGAGGGCTTCAATAGGAGAGGCAAAACCTGCAAGGGATAGAGCCAATTTGGGGAATAAGGTCATTTTAATAAGTGCGGCTCGCCCTAGATAGGACAAAGGGAGAGAACTCCAAGCGTCCAGGAGCATCTTAGTTTGAGTTAAATGTGGGTCAATGTTAAGATTATACAATTGGGATAGGTCCGCCGGTAGGATGACTCCTAGGTATTTAATGGAAGGTGTTGGGGCCCAGGAAAAGGGAAATCGGCTAAGCCATGCGCCTTGCGGTTTCGACCCCAGGGATAAAGCGACCGACTTAGTGTAATTAATTTGGAAACCCGAAGCCGTGTAATAGGAATCAAATAACGCTAACAACGGCGGAGTAGAAGACGCAGGGTTCGAGAGAAACAGTAGCAGGTCCTCTGCGAAAGCCACCACCTTCAGCGTCAGAGGAGGACAAACTGATACCAGAGATTGCCGGGCATGCCTCTATAATACGGAGGAGGGGCTCTAAGGCAAGGTTAAACCGTAACGGCGATAAGGGACATCCCTGTCTAGTCCCTCTCTCTAGCACGAAGGGGGCAGAATTAAGTCCATTCACCGTGATCACTGTGGAAGGTTTGCAGTAGAGCGCGCGAAACCGGGTCAAGAATACCTTTCCAAAGTGGTGGAACTTAATAAATCGCTCTACATAAGCCCAGGATATCCTACCAAACGCTTTATCGGCATCACAGCTCAATAGATTTGTGGAGTAAGGGAGGAAGACCATATGGCCGCTATAGCCTTGCGTATGTTAGTTGTAGAATGTCGGCCAGCAAGAAATCCAGTTTGTTGGGGGGCCCACAAGGCGTGCTAGAGGTTTCTGCAGGCAGCAGGCCATTATAGTAGAGAGCAGTTTCAAGTCAGCATTTAATAACGCAATAGGTCAGTAGGAGGTGACCAAGGTAGGATCCTTTCCTGGCTTGGGGATAACCACCACTCTGACCTCATTAAAATTCGGAGGAGGTTCCTCCCCTTGCAGAATATTGTTATAAAGTGAGACCAGGTGTGGACCACCGAGCCCGAAAGGAGCTTGTAATATTCCGCCCCAAACCCATCCAGTCCCGGAGTCTTCCCGTTTTTAAGTGAAGTAACCGCGATTCGGACTTCAGTGTGTGTAATGGGCGCTGATAGTGCGTCACAGTCAGTCGGGGACATTTTTGGAATCTGTGCTTTATGAAAAATGCTCTGGACAATCGTCAGGGCCTGCCTTGTAAAAGTCCGCAGAATACATTCGAAAATAGTCAGCAATATCTATTGGGTCCGTAAGCAAGGTCCCATCCGCAATCTTAATCTGAGATATAAAAGGTCTGGTTTGTGTCTGAGAGCGAACCAGATTAGCCAGCAGACGACCATGTTTATTACCAAAATGATATAACTTGGATTTCTGATGTTGCCATGTACTTTGCGCGCGATTGGTAGCCAGGGTGTCGTACCTGGATTTATCCTGCTTATACGCTTGCAAGTTTACAGGAGTTGGGTCGGCCAAATAAATTCTATAACTCCTTTGCAAATCCAAGTGGGCCTTAGTAGGCTGCTGAGTCCTCCTTCCTTTTCCGGGCCACAAACTCCATTATCTGTCCCCTGAGCACCGCTTTGGACGTCAACCAGAAAAGATTGACATCCTCTACATGTTCAATATTGTGGTCCGTATAATTATGCCGGGCAAGCTCGACATGTGATGTACATGTACCGGACGACATAAGATGGGAGGGGAAGCGCCAGTTCCGGGAGTAGGGCCGCGGGGTTCCTAATGTAATTTCCACTGAGACCGGCGCATGGTCAGTAAGCGCTATCGTGCCAATCGCCGTATGCAATGCACGACAAGTGAGGGAGTCCGAAATAAAAAAAAAGTCTAGGCGCGAAAACGATTTGTGAGGGTCAGAATAAAATGTGAAGTCCCTGCCTGTTGGGTTATGCATGCGCCAGATGTCAGCCAAGTCAAAATGAGTCAGGAGAAGAGTCGGATCTGTTGTTTGCAAGCGCCCTCTCAGTAGCACACGGCCCGGAGCACGGTCAAGTATTGCATCCGGTACGTCGTTAAAATCTCCTTCCACTATTCTACGAGAAGAATCATGGAGGTGGAGTAACGGGAGTAGTGTTTTATAGAATGCAAAATTCGGGCCATTAGGAGCGTAAATGTTAAGTAATTGGAACGGTTCCTGTCCAATAGTAAGAGTAAGGCGGGAGTACCTTCCCTCCGCGTCATTAACTGCTACCAGATCAGAATACGGGAGTCTCTTGTGTAAAAGAATGGCAGTGCCTCTTGACTTTTTGGGAGTAAACCGAAGACGTCTGATATCCCACCCATGGGGCCCGCAGCACCTGATCTGGTTTAGTCCAGTGGGTTTCCAGAAGAAAAACAATGTCCGGGTCTAACCTTTTTAAATATTTTTAACTTTTTTGCGCTTGATCGGTGAGTTAAGACCTTCTACATTCCAGGACACTATTTTGAACGAATTGCGTGTGAAAATTTGGGGGTAAGTAGAGGGTGGGAGTGCAGTATTTGAGACATGTATCATGGAGGGTGCCATAATCGTGTTTGAGAAGATGCTGAGTAAAGAGCAACAATAGAGGGGGTTTGGGGCCGTCCCAGCCGCGGACCCCACTCCACAAATACAGTGGTAGATGTCAATACCTGTCGTTAAAATGTCTTGGATTGCACATATTCATCAATGAAACAACCTAGAGAAAACATAAAAACATCTGCACCTGAAAGAAATTGGGTTAGCCAGTGAGTGAACAGGAGAAGCAAACAATACTTAGTACCAACAACAAACGGCGTCCCGCAGACACAACTGAAACCTGTTCAAATGTTCGTGGCTCCAAACGACAGTGTTTAGTGTCCAGTGCAATAGAAAGCAGAGAATCAAAACCGCAAGGATAATGCAAAAGCAGCACGACCTATGGAATGATAGAACAGTCCGGCGCTGGGTCCATATCAGCCTTGACTCCATCCTAGCCCTAGACACATTCAAAGTCTGTGTACCTAAGTAGGGAGATAGTCTGCGAGACACAAGAAACCACAAAAAAACAGCAACAAGAAAATGGGGAAAAATATAGAGCAACATTAATGATCTTCGAGGGTAGTGAAGGATCCTTGGAGTATCTGTTACCGCCCTCATTGGGATGGCGTGGAACGGCGACGTTGTTGCAGATCTGGGCCATCTTCCAAAATTGCCAAGGCATCAGTTGGGGTATCATAGAAAGTGACCCGTCCATGAAGATGAACCCGAAGACAGCCTGATATTGAAGAGTGAATCTGATGTTGGCCGCCGCCAACTTTGAACAGACAGGAGCAAACGCTCTGCAGCGGGCCACTAAGGACGCCGAAAAGTCCTGGAAAAGGAGTAAGGTAGTCCCTTGGTAGTCCAGCGTGCCAGCCTTTCTGTACGCCTGTAGAATGCTGATTTTAACCATGAAGTTGAGCAACTTAAATATGACCGTGCGAGGTCGATTCAGTGATGGAGAGAGATCAAGCCCCAGTCTATGAGCCCGCTCAACAATCAGTGGTACTTTGCCGGAGATGCCCAAGGCCATGGGAAGCCAAGTGGTAACATAGTGTTGAAGTTGCGGGCCCTTCACGGTTTCAGGGAGACCCACAATGCGTAAATTATTTCTGCGGCTTCTGTTTTCCAAATCATCGATTTTGTCCAGTAAGGTCGAATGAAGTGAGTTGTGCGATTCCACAGTTGCCTGAAGAGGAGTGAGCCCATCCTCTAATGTATATACTCTGTCCTCCATCTCCGTTAAACGTTGGGCTTGAGAAGTAAGTTGGGCCAGTGCCAGGTCGAGGGACGACGACAGACGGCCCAGTTTTTCATCTAGTAACGGTGAGAGCATTGCTGCAAACTCAGCCATCTGAGCGGCGTTTGGTGACGTAGTTGTCTGTTGCAGACTAGACGGGGCACTTCCCAGCTCCGAACAGGACCTGGTTGGTGATTTGGCCTACACCAGGGTTCCCTTTCCCTGACCCTAGGCCACTTGACGCTTGGAGGACTTGAAAGCGGATGCAACAAATATGTCCATGTTGGAAAATGAGCGTGGGAGAACAGAGAAAAGAAATCAGAAGATTATCAGGTTGTGGCGGTCTGTATGCACAGCACTGAAAAGTTATGGTTTAAGAGAGTTATGTCCCAAAGAGGCACGTGGAATCAAGAAAAAATCTGGTGTATAGAGGTAGTGGGCCGCACAAAGACCACCAAAAAAATTGAAAAGGTAACTTCTAGGAGCGAAGATACTGAAAAATTTGGAAAGTACTGATGCAGTGGACCCCACTGGATCCACCATAAAAATTATGTTGCGGAATAAAAAAAAAATATTATGGTGTAAAGAAAAATATCCGTTCCCAATATGTAGTAGCAGTTCCACTCGTCGGAAGGAAAGGACGAGTGTGTAAAAAAATTAAGGGGGGGTAGTGGGCCCAAGGGGGATCACCTGAAAAATTGTTTGAAGAGGGAAAAGAAAAAAAAGTTCTCCTTGGAGCCTGCGTGTGGTCATGTGACGGATCGAACACTCTTCTGTCCAGCCCAGCAGGATCGCATGAAGAGTAAAACAAACCCGGACCCAGGACTGAGCCCTGTGAGGACGGGGAAGATCAGGGGAACGCCCACCGGAAGCCGCCGTTATTCATCCACGTGCGCCGATCCAGGCGCCGCTAAGAATGCCTGAGTGCTCGGCGGCAAAGAGATAGGCCTCAGCGCAGGGGGAGCGGTCAGGCGCCCCAACACACAGCGCTTGAGTTGGTGGGGAGCGGGGAAGAAGGGGTACTCACTCGGACTGGTGTGACAACAGTCCAAATCAGCCACCGCGCCAGGGTCCGGGTCTACTAAAGGTTTGCGCACCCGCACAGCCGTGCGGGTATGGGACGGTCACAATCTGGCCTACGGACCTCTGGGGATGATGAGGGGGATGATCTGATGGTGTGCACTGCAGCGGCGTTACAGGCAGGGGTGCCTCGGATGCCAGCGGATGGAAACCCTCATTAACGGAGCTACATTAAGATGCGGCCATTACTCACGTCCGCCTCCCGGAAGTCTACAGTTTATTTTATTGGGTTTTTGCTTCAACAGCACTTTTGTTTTCACTAGTGCTGTGATTACTGCATTATCCATTTTGGAAAGAATCCCTGTTTGTTTACAAAATTGGTTAAAAAGTGCATACATTGTAGAAAATTGCACGCCTTGTTTTGTGGAATAAATTTGAATGTTTCAGAAATTCAATTATTTTTGGGTCGTGACTTAATGACCAAGGACAATTGTGGGTCCTGAGGGTCCACAGGTTGAGAACCACTGCTTTAAAGGTAGCAGTAGAAGGCTGCATGACAAGTATACTCCTCTTGCCTAGGATTATTAATACTGTCAGGGTTATTCAAAGAGAATCGAAAAGTCACTGCACGTTCAGTGACTTCGTTCTCTTCAATTCGGTGTGATTCGGCGATCCTATTTCGGTGACCCTGCGTTGTATTCAGCAAGCACCACAGGGCCGTCGTAGTGCAGGGAAAGCCGCCGAAAACCCAACGAACACTCACCGCAAACCCGGCAAACGCTCACCGAAACCTGCAAAAACATCTGGATTAGCGCCACCGAACACGCCGGAGAAACCAGACTAGCCATCAATCACAGCGCAGAGCAGCCGCCGGAAAAAAAAACGACACGGTGACGAAGGAGTTGAAAGGGAAAAAAAACAGTACGCTTGGAAGTTGGAAAATTGAAACGTTGTTTTTTCAAAAAACTACTGAGCGAAAATGTCTGGAATTTACATATAAGATCCAATGAATGATAATAAAAAGGGCTGTTACAGTAAAAAGAAATTACTATTTAAAAAAAAAAACGGGATAATTTTTTGCCAAAAACAATCTATAAATTGTTAATAAATCTAAAAAATCTATAAATAAAGAGCCTTTTTACTGCATAATATAATATTAAATGGTTTATTAGATATTGAATTAAAACGGAAATATTTTTAACATTGAAGCCTATGGGATTCACCTGAATAAACCTGTCGAATGAAACCACTGAACATTTCGGCACCTTTCCCTGCTGTTTTGTGTTCTCTGAATAGACAAAACATTGCTTCTCTATGGGGATTTCACTGCCCTCGAACGTATGTGCAGGCGCTTCTCCAAGATTTGACAAACTGCCTGCTCTCTGAATAGCCGAATGGCCAGGAAAGGTAACCATACGCTGAATTTCACTGTTCGGTTACCTTTCGGACACAAATCGGATCTCTTTGAATAACCCTGTGTATTTTTGTTTCAAATTCCTGGGAAAATTAACAGTTAGCTTTGTGGTTTCAGTAAGGCATTAATGGCCATTTAGATGGCTGTCTACTCCTGTACTGGCTTTTAATGGGGCAGCGGTGCATTGCAGAAACAAGAGGTGGTATATAGAATTAAAACGATACCACCACTTGCATAAACTGTAAATTGATTAATTGTGCATTACAAATAAAAACACATTATAAAACACATGCTGCTAGGGTTTTTTTCGTTGAATTAATTGCACGTAAAAAGGAAAAATAAAATTAGGTTCTTTATCACCTGTTTCAGTTTTGTGTATTTTTCCCTTGATGCAACATTTAACAAAATCTGACAAAACCTTTACTGCAGCTGTATATTTAATCTACGTTATTTGACAGTTAGTGAGATGAATTAGTAAATTTAACGTCTGACATTGATATTCCATAGTTGACACTACACTGGGTTGAAACCAACGTTGTAATATGGCTCATAGCCTATGGAGGTTTTCAGTTTACAACAGCTCTGGTTAGGCTCTAAATTAGCACCAACTATGTAATATGGCCCAATATCGGCTGTGGAGTCCAGTGGTGATGTCTCTACCCTGCGACCGAGAATCAACTCCAGGCACATCCCTCCAGTACAACTGTGGAGAAGTCTCGACTTTGCGAGAAGCGGGTTCAACCTAACCACCAGGTCGCTGCTTTACAATCTTGGAAAGACGACTTGATCCCACTCAGAAGATGCCACCAGCGAGTGTCCTTGGGCAAGACACCTAATGATATGGATGCGCCTACCTCACAAAATACTTGTGCATCTCATAGATTGTAAATTCCCTGAGAACAGGGTCCCCCTGAATCAGGTCATCATCCATGTGTGGTATTCCAATGTATCAACCCCTTGTACACGGATCTTGTAAAGCGCTGCAGAATTTGTGGCGCTACATAAATAAAGGATAATAATAAAAAGCTGGTGTTCTATGATTTGGTGAATGCAAAATCTTTTAACACATTCTACCCCCTCCTAAAAATTCCATACCCACCTGTCATCCAGCGGTGAGAAGGGAGGTGCGATCCACTGCTTCTTCTCCAAGGGAGCAAAGTAAGACTGGGAACAAGTAGTTCCCAGTCTCCCTTCGTGGCTCTGTGTGATCTGTCATATGGACTCGATGAGCAGATACTCAAGGCGACGCTCCTTATAGTATTCGGCAGCAGCTTTGTCACGCATTCTGGGTGAAGTGCTAAGTTAGCACCTACGACTGAATATGACAATAAAAGTGCAGGTGCAAATTTTCCTGCTTAGTCTCCAGTTTAGCGTCCGCTATGTAATAGGGCTCTTCATTTTTTTGTGTGGTAGTGTCCCTTTAACTGGTAATGGTGTGTTCATGCAAAGAGTGAGAAGCCATGGACTCTTCTTTTAACCCCAAAACTGCTGAGCCATTTTATCTCTGTGCTGAGCTAATTTTCATCAATTTGGAGTCATGATTTATTATAGGATCCAGACATGCAGTACTGTGCAAACGTTTTAGGCATGAGGGAAAAATGCTGTAAAGTAAATATGCTTTTAAAAATGTACGTGTTAATTGTTTATTTCTATCAATCAGCAAATTGGAAAGTATTGTTACGTTTTCCCTGGTTTTGGCTGTGCCCCCTGGTGGTGAAGGGCCTTCATGTCTGTGTAGCGCTGGGTTTAATTCCCTGTCGTGGCAGTACCTATTTTTGGCCACCAGAGGGAGACAAGCGCGATGAGAGACACTGAACATTGGGTCTACATTTCCCGGCATGCTTTGGGAGCGGACACAGGGAGTGGGTGGGAAAAGGACGCTTACATCCTGAGCCTCGTGGAGAGAGCTGTCAGAGCGCGCCAGGGAGTGAGAGGAGCAAGACGCAGAGCAGCAGAACGAGACAGTGACTAGGCCGGAGCGCAGCTGGGGCCTGACAGAGCTAAAGACCGGGTTATTCAGCCTTACCAGAGGAAGACCCAGTGATTCACAGGACTACCCACGCTGATATTGAGGAAGCTGGAGGACCCCGAGTTAGGAGTACCGCAGATCGATCGGACAGGGAGAGCAGGCGGTGAACTGGATATCTTGCGGCAGCTACAGAAAGCCAGACAGCGGATCCAGTAACCAAGAGAACCCCAGTCAACATCAAGCGGAGAGACGTCCTGGGTCGAGCGGAGCATCAAGTATCTGGCGGATGGGTGAGAGGCCTTCCAGGCCGTTGTGAAAAAGAAAGCACGCTGCTGTTTGTTTCCAAAACCCACAGGGCCCCAACTTGACTAGTCGAAGATACCTCATAAGCAATTCACTGGCCAGTTGAATATTGTACCCGGGTACCGTAACACACACACACACTTACATTCTGGGACATAACCTGTGCGGGACTCACTCCCCAACCACAAAGGGGGGTTCAAGATATATTTTTCCCTTTCTTTTCCGCTGCGCGTTTCTCGAATTACGAAGCATTGTATTTCTTTTCCGCTG
This sequence comes from Leptobrachium leishanense, assembly GCA_009667805.1. Lineage (NCBI taxonomy): Eukaryota > Metazoa > Chordata > Amphibia > Anura > Megophryidae > Leptobrachium > Leptobrachium leishanense. Next base: position 177,566,164 of record CM019067.1, on the reverse strand, counting down.
CACGTTTCCCGCATTACGAAGTACTGTAAATATATATACGAACACCATGACATTAGAAGCAAAGTTTGGTTGTTCCTCACCCAGTTTTAAGCCTCCTACACAGCTGTTTTTGTTTCAGTTAACGGCTTTGCTTTAACCGATATGACATTGATGATCATTAGCACCTGCTTGGTATAATTGGTTCTAATCCTACAAAATCCTGTAAATGTACAAAGTGGGGAAATGTAACAATAAATGCTGCTTTGAAGCCAAAGCGTAGTCACACCAAATTTTGATTTTGATTTTTCTTCTGTTCACTCACTTTGCATTTTGTAAACTGATAAAAGCAAACAATTAAAATATATATTTTAAAAGCATTTTTGCTTTACAGTATTTTTTTCACACCTGACTAAACTTTTTGCACTGTTATACAGCAGATTCAAAATATATCATTGCTATGGGTATATGTCATGTCTAGTCAGAATTCTATAACAATGTCAAAAGACTGTAGATTTCTAATCAAATTTAATTTATAGCATGTTATTTTTCCACATTTTACTTTTTTTATAGATCTTTTTATTCTTACAACTTACTGTACATGGTTATGTTTGGTATCATTGGCTCTTCCATTGACACCTCACTTGACCTTTGGGACTTACAGTTCCAGAGATATAGGGGGTCTTTGGATCCCTGTATGGGATTTTCCTGGGAAACTCCTTTTCTGATGCCATTGCGCCCTTTATAAAATATATACAGGGTTATTCAAAGAGATCCGAAAGGTAACCGAACACTGAAATTCAGCATTCGGCTATTCAGAGAGCAGACAGTTCTGCACATACGGTGCCTGTTCGAGGGCAATGAAATCCCCATAGAGAAGCAATGCTTCGTCTATTCAGAGAGAATAGAAGCAGGGAAAAGTTGCCGAAATGCCCTGCTGTTGGGTGGTTTCATTCGACAGATTTATTCAGACGAATCTCATAGGCTTCAATGTTAAAAATATTCCCGTTTTTATCCAATATCTAATAAACTGTTTATTATATTCTGCAGTAAAAAGTTCCTTTATTGATTTTTTTTTTTAAGGATCTTTTAGGCATTTTTGGGGATTTTTTTGGCAAACTTTTTTTTCCCATTTTTTTTTTTGTTAAATTGTTTTTTCTTTTTTCTGTAGCAGAGCTTTTTATTATCATTCATTGGATCTTATATGTAAATTTCAGACATTTTCGTTCAATAGTTTTTGCAAACAGCATTTCAATTTTCAAACTTTCATGCGTACTGTTTTTTTTTTGTTCACCTCATTCGTCTGCGTGTCGGCTTTTTCCGGCGGCTGCTCTGTGCTGTGATTCACAGATACTTGAATTTTTCCGGCGTCTTCGAAGGGATTAATCCAGCTGTTCCTGCTGGTTTCGGTGAGTGCTCGGCGTGTTTGCGGGGGTTTTCCCTGCACTACGGGGGCCCTGCGGTGCTTGCTGAATACACCGCAGGGTCAGCGAAATAGGATCACCGAATGGCCCCGAAGTGCGGGGAGCGAAAAGTCACCGAACGTGCGGTGACTTTTCGAATCTCTTTGGATAACCCTGATACTTTTTTGACCATTGTTGTGGATCACATGACTGGTAATAAGCTTACGATCTTACAATATTAAATTGTGAAAGTTGTGAGGTTGGAAATAGTGTGTTAGGGTCGGATGGAGGAAGAGCGGACCCCAATATGCAGAACCCCGATATAGTTGGTGTAAAAGATATTCCCAGAGCATGGCCATGTTTGCAGGATGGATTCAATGCGGATAATCAGATAACAGCGAGAGGCAGATAAGCGGCAATCGTCAGGAACGGTGGTACAAGCAGGAGGACAGCATCCAGGAGACTGGGGGAAAGGAATAGCACTAAATACACAGAGCGCTATACTACAGCGTCTGTGTCAGGCAAGAGCCGAGTTTAAATAGTCCCGGGTCACAGGCCCCGCCCCCGCACACCAATCGAGCCGGTGAGGTCACTCTCGGGCATCCACCTGTGACAGAAGGTAAAAGGAGGCCATAGCCGGCGTGCGCACTGCTAGGAGAACAGAAGGACCGGCGACCAGATTGGAAACAACAACGCACAGCCCCACGAAGCGGACCGCGATGGCGAGGCGGCGTACAGGTAGGCGAGTGCGGGCAGCCCGACGACGGATCCCTGACAGTGAATCTAATACACGTTGAACCTCATATTCAACATCACCATCGACAATCACAGAAGAAGGGACGCAAAAGGGTCAGGGAGATACGGTTTCAGGAGGGACACATGAAACACAGGATGGCAACGATAATCGGAAGGCAACTGGAGACGAACCGCAGCAGAATCAACCAAGGAGACAACAGAAAATGGACCAACGAAACGAGGACCCAATTTTTTAGCCGGAATCTGTAGACGGAGGTATTTTGACAGCCACACCTTTTGGCCCACCTTATAACAGGGTGCGGGTGAACGCAGTTTATCAGCATAGTGTTTATTACTGATTTGAGAAGCGGCAAGAGTCTGTTTAGCCTGGCGTAGACGATCATGAAGGGCCTTGATACGATGTTCAGCGGATGGAGATGGTATATCAACAGGTAGATCAGGAAGGCACGAGGGATGGTAGCCATAATTCAGGAAAAAAGGGGTTTTAACGGGTGGCATCATGTGTCTGAGTTGTACGCAAATTCAGCCAGGCTAAGAAAGTCAACCCAATCATCCTGTAAATGGGAAATATAGCATCTGAGATACTTCTCCAGCGTTTGGTTCGTCCGCTCCGTTTGTCCATTGAATTGCAGATGATAAGCGGTTGAAAGATCCACGTGGATTCGGAGAGCAGTACAAAAGGATTTCCAAAAATGTGAAATAAACTGAGACCCTCTGTCTGACAATGTTCTGAGGGACGCCGTGAAGACAAAAGATTTATTTTTTGAAACATGTCAGCTGTCTGCACGGCTGTTGGAAGTCCTTTTGTGGGAACGAAGTGAGCCATCTTCGTTAGACGATCAACAACGACCATGATGGTATCGTATCCATGTGACGACGGCAATTCGACCACAAAGTCAACAGATAGTTGTGACCAAGGTTTCTCCGGTACCTGTAGTGGAAGGAGAAAACACATCGGTTTTGTAGTGGGGGTCTTCTGTCGAATACATGTGTCACAGGAAGAAACCTAAGCTTTGACATTGGTTGACCGTGAGGGCCACCAATAGGTCCTGGTGAGTAATTTACAGGTTTTTCTGATACCCGGATGTCCTGCCATGGTGGAATCGTGAACCATGTGTAATACCTCAATTCTTGAGGGTTCCAGAACATATATGCGATTCTGAGGCTTATGATAACCATCCGTAGAACGGGGTAGCGAAGGAGGCGTATGAAGACGTATATGATCAAGGAGCGTAGAAGTGACTGGCAAAAAATGTCTGTTCTGTAATACTGTATCTGTAGACACTTCAGGAGAGCAGATCGGTTCATACAGTCGGGATAAAGTGTCCGCTTTCACGTTCTTTTGTCCCGGTCGGTACGTAACATGAAAATTAAAGCGATTGAAAAGGAGGGCCCATCGAGCTTGTTTAGGCCTGAGTCTTTTCAAGGTCTTCAGATATTCAAGATTTTTATGATCTGTGTAGATCGTAATCAGGTGTGTAGTGCCCTCCAACAGATGTCGCCACTCCTCTAGAGCATGCTTAATAGCAAGAAGTTCTCATTCAACAACGTCGTAGTTTCTTTCTGCAGGTAACAACTTATGTGAGAGAAAAGCCACAGGATGTAGTAAACCATCAGTTTCTTGTCGCTGAGAGAGAACAGCTCCTGTGGCGAGCTCAGATGCATCTACTTCGAGCACAAAGGGTAATTTAGGATTAGGTATACTGAGAATAGGTGCTGTACAGAACATTTGTTTTAGGTTTTGGAAGGCCTTTTCTGCTGCTCTGTTCCAGAGAAAGGCTTGCTGGGTCTTGGTAAGTTCTGTCAGGGCAGCAGCAGTATGAGAAAAGTTTCTTAAGAATTTACGATAGTAGTTTGCAAATCCCAGGAATCTTTGCACCTCCTTCACAGATTTGGGTATAGGCCAGGTAGTCACTGTTTCTACTTTCCTTGGATCCATCCTGATGTGGCCTGGCGTGAGGATAAACCCAAGGAACTCCATTTGCGTGGCTTCAAAGACACATTTCTCCAATTTTGCATACAAACAATGTTGGCGAAGGCGAGAAAGAACCATGTGCATATGTTGACGGTGTTCGTCTAACGAGGAGGAATACACCAGGATATCATCAAGGTAGACAACCACACATTGGTCTAAGAGGTCTCGGAACACGTGGTTGATGAAATACTGGAATGTTGCAGGCTCGTTACACTGTCCGTATGGCATGACCAGATATTCATAGTGGCGATATCTTGTACGAAACGCTGTCTTCCATTCATACCCCTCACGTACACTGACCAGATTATATGCCCCTTTTAAGTCAAGTTTCGTGAAGATTCTTGCTGTTCGCATACGTTCCATTAATTCAGGTATAAGAAGTCACGGGTAGCGATTCTTGACTGTAACCTGGTTTAGCTCTCTATAATTGACACACGGACGAAGCCTGCCATCTTTCTTGCCCACGAAGAAGATACCAGCTCCTGCTGGGGAGGTAGATGGTCGAATAAACCCCTTTTTCAGATTTTCCTGTATATACTCATAGAGGGTTTGGAGTTCAGGTTCGGATAACGGGTAAATATGCCCATATGGAATAGGCGCCCCTGGTAACAGATCAATGGGACAGTCGTAGGACCTGTGTGGAGGAAGCCTCTGTGCTTCTTTCTCATCGAACACATCGGCATATGGTACGTATACCGCGGGAAGTGAAGTATTGTTCATCGGAATCAAATCCTTATCCAATATGGAGTAGAGAGAACCAGAGGGAGTCTGTAAACAAGTCGTACGACAGAAAACAGAAGAGAAGGCAAACTGTCCTTGGATCTGATTGTGACTGGTCTGTAGTTCTTGGACTGTATGGGTTAACATAGACCTGTCTGGAAACCGTGTTGATTGCTTCTGCGAGGTCCACGGCGGCTGTAGTATAATGTTAGGGTCGGCAGGGTAGGATGGAGGAAGAGCGGACCCCAATATGCAGAACCCCGATATAGTTGGTGTAAAAGATATTCCCAGAGCACGGCCACGTTTGCAGGAGGGATTCAATGCGGATAATCCGATAACCGCGAGAGGCAGATAAGCGGCAATCGTCAATAACGGTGGTACAAGCAGGAGGACAGCATCCAGGAGACTGGGGGAAAGAAATAGCACTAAATACACAGAGCTTTCCCCCCAGCTCATGGATTTGCCACCCAGCTCATGGATTATGCCCCCCAGCTTTCATGGACATGCCCCCCAGCTCATGGATTTGCCACCCAGCTCATGGATTTGCCCCCTAGCTCATGGATTTGCCCCAGCTCATGGATATGCCTCCCAGTTTATGGATATGCCCCCAGCTCATGGTTTTGCCCCCAGCTCATGGTTTTGCCCCCAGCTCATGGATTTGCCCCAGCTCATGGATATGCCCCAGCTCATGGATATGCCCCCAGCTCATGGATATGCCCCCAGCTCGTGGATTTACCCCAGCTCGTGGATTTGCCCCCCAGCTCGTGGATATGCCCCCCAGCTCATCTGGCACCTGGAGCTCTCCGTTCATACTTACCTTCCTGAGCAACACCGGGAAAGTCTTTGCGCGTGCGCTCGTTGGAAGGCCCCCAGCCGCAATCACGTGATCGCGGCTGGGGGCCTTCCAACGAGCGCACGCGCGAAAACTTTCCCGGCGTCGCTCAGGAAGGTAAGTATGAACTTAGAGCTCCAGGTGCCTGTCGAATGCTCTATCGGCATGGGACCACGTGATCGCGGCTGGGGGGGGCCTTCCAATGAGTGCACGCGCAAAGACTTTCCCGGCGTCGCTCAGGAAGGTAAGTATGAATGCACGCGGAGAGCAGCTGCAGGGCCTGTCTGAATGCCGATAGAACATTCGGACAGCCGCCCCAGCCCCTCGGATGCCGGCAAGCCGGCTAAATGCCGGCTTCCGGTATCGGAAATATCGGGGGTACTGCAGGAGTACCAAGTACTCCTGCAGTACCCGATATCGATACCGGTACTAGTATCGGTATCGGTGCAACCCTACCGAATACCTCTCTCCGTTAGATGCACTCGATCTCTCTCTGGCGCTGGAAACACGAGGACAGCTGGATCTCTTCTCCGCTGGACGCACTCGATCGCTCTCTCTCTGGCACTGGAGCATGAGAATAGCAGGATCTTTTCTCCGCTGTACTCACTCGATCGCTCTCTCTCTCTGGCACTGGAGCACGAGGACAGCTGGATCTCTTCTCCACTGGACGCACTCGATCACTCTCTCTGGCAGGAAGTACGAGGACAGCCGGATGCCCGATTCACAACAGGACCATCCACACCGTCCGTCTCGCCTTCTCTGGCTCTCACCTTTCCTGACACGTGCTCTTCCTTCTCTGGAAAACGCGGGCCGTCCCGCCCTCTGCTGGGAGGCGTAGTTTTCTTCTTGTCAAATTGCATTAGGCCCCCTGCACTCAAAACTACATGTACCAGGATCCTTTTGTGATACCTTCAGTCTTCCTGTATTAACAACTTCCTTTGCCAATGAAGAGACAGGGAAAGGAGGGGGGAATTCCCCCACAGCTGTGACAGGCTGCATGTGTCTGTTCAAGCCTGGGCTGCAGTGGGAACATAAATTCACAGGCGGTCTGAGAGGTCGCCGCTACACAAGTACAGTATATGATTTTATTACATTTTTCTTCTTTCTGGGTTTCATACTACATTTTGAGATTCGTACACATTTTTAGTATGTGTAGAGTTAAAATCTATATGTTACTCACATTTTTATGTTACCAATCTGTTTATAGGTAATAGGAATGTGACTTACAGTGCATGATGGCAAAATACTCAGAATTGGTCTGGCAGAGACAAAATGTAAAAACCAAAATGTCCTGGCACTCAAAGAGTTAAGTTTACTGAGCACCCGCAATAAATCCGTACCTACAGATGCATTAGGCAAAAACAAAGCCCAGTCAATAAGTTCTCAGTGTTAATAAAATGGAATTGACAGTGGTGAGCTCATATCCGCGCTCTCTGTATTTTCCTGTGGGTGGTTGCTGACCCGTTAAAGCAGAACACCAATGCTGGGTAGCCAGTCAGACAGTACATGCCTCGGGACACTAAACTTGACATTTACTAGGTTGACTGTTCTGTACTTGAGCACATCATTGCTTATAGCCAGGGAAAGATCCTTAGTTTGAATTCCCCAAATAAAGGTTTTGTGTGTTATGCCTGATATGATGATCTTTTTTGTTTTTTTATTATTTTTGTTAGCCTTATTAGTATTTTTATATCTGTTATACGCTAATAGACCTATAGATTAGGCATTGAAAAAATTGGATGCAAGTAACTTATTAATGGAAGACATTGTCCCCAATTTCGCCTATTACACTTTGAGGTTTAGGAAAGAGGCATACCTAGAGTTATTGGCACCCGATGGTATAAAAAGTCTGCAGACTTTGTTTTAATTTAATTCTCCCCCTAACTGACTCCACATACTTGAAATACATTTATACACAAGCACTAGACTCCTCAATGTAAGTTCTTTTCCAACCCTCGGTTCTCCTAATATTAGTTCACGTTCACCTCCCAGACCTCCCTTCTATCATTATATTTCCCAATATCAGTCCCCTTCCAGGACAGAGGCCAGAGCCATAAGGAAAGTCGGGCATTAATCCGACAGCCGAGAGGTCCTCTATATGGAATCAAGGATGACCCTCTGCTTTCCAATGGATGCCTGATTCACTGCGTCACACTAGCCTTAAATAAATTATATGTATGTCTTCAATTTAATTTTTTTAAAATTGACAGTTAAACACTTTTATACGTATGGACAAACTAGAGTATATCAATAAAAGTTTTAAAAACATCAGTTTCAGGTATTTCTATGACACTTACAAGTTCCGTAGCACTGAACAATGGGTAAAAATGTTTCTTTAAACGCTGTCATTTCATCATCTTTGGCACGCCCCCTCAGCTAGGGCTGGTTCTTCATCTCCCACTTCCTGAATATTCCAAAATCAGCCCCGCCCTCCCCTCAGCTCACAGTGCAGGAAGAAGGTGGAGCGACTCAGTCGCATATGCTCAGTGTGTTTTTTAATCTATTCCTAGGAATACAAACTGATTGGTTAGCTTAGGGTCCCTCCTGAGGTTGGCATGGAAAACGCCAAGAAAGAAAAGCCGGTAAATATGATAAAATACCATATTTACTTGCTTTTTGTGGCTCATGAATGAGAATACTGATTCATTCAAAAGGCATAGCACATTTTTGAAAGCACACTAGCAAAGAATGTATGTCCCTTTTAAGTTGCCTGTGTTAGCCTGGCATCGCGATTTGATATGCAGACCTCAGGGAACCGGTGCACCCCCTCTTGTCTGTCACCTGAGGCTGCCCCTTGTTTAGGAATTCTGGATCTTTTGCTAAATAGCAGTGAATCCTACCTGCTCATTAGTTTACATTATAAGCTCAGTAGCTATGGGTATCGCATACACAGGCAGCTGGGGATGTCATAAGAAGCTTATATCACAAACACACAGCTGCTGAGGCCCTTTGCAGATAAACCAAACAGGATACGGTGTCTTAAGGCATCAGCTTAAACTACTGTTCTCTTAAAAAATATCAGCCAACCTGCAATTTACAGTTCGGTGTTGTCCATACCATAAAATATTGTAGGAGTATGTTTCTTTGTGGTGTATCCATATGTGGTGCAGGGTAATGTTTGCAAAAGTCAAAACCAGAATGCATTTTTTTTTGTTTCACCTGCCATGTCCCTTCAATCCTGCACTGTTCTTCCTATAGCATCTCTTACAACTTCATATCATCTCTCACCGAACATCTTTTATCCCATTTTATTTGTTCCCAAAACATTAGATTTTTTTTTTAACATAATTTCATCCTGCTATCCTCCCATAGTTTAAAATTCATTGCTCATTTCTCCCCTGTCCCTATTCTTTCAGATCTCAAGTTAATTTATATCCTGGAACCATCTTTCCTTCGCCTTGAATATTTCTTAAAGGGATATACATGTCTAGAAATATTTTTTAAAATTGTCAAACACTTTTATACCTATAGACAAACTAGAATAAATTAATAAAAGTTTTAAAAATGTTTAAAAAAAATGTTTGTTTTCTCACTTTAAACTCTGTCATTTCATCTTTCCCGGCAACGCCCCTCAGCTAGGGGTGCTTCTTCAGCTCCTTCCTTCCTGAATATTCCCCGCCTCCTGCCCCACTACTCCACCCATCAAAGCTTTACATGAACTACATTTCTTGCTCCATCTTGCCCACAGCCCCCATGCACCCCACTACTTCACATACTCAGCTATTACCCTCACCTAGTGTGTCACCCCTCTCCTCTTAGATTGTATGCTCTTGGGCAGGATCCTCTCTCCTATTCTGTGTGTTTAGCTTGTATGGACATTTGCTATTCTGCCTCTCTCATTGTACAGCGCTACGGAACTTGCTTTTGCTTTATAAATACCTGTGACTGTGACTAACACAAGCTGTGCACATTCAGGACCTCAGACTGGGGAAACGGAGGCACTGAATATTAGCCGTCTTTACAACTGTGAAAGCAAAACACACTCACCCGCTGACTCGCTCACACACTCGCTCACGCTCTCTCACACAAAAACTCACTAACTCCCTCATCCACTGACCCGCTCACTTGCTCGCTTTCATGGTTTACAAACTCACTGTCTCACTCAAACTCCCTCACACAGTCACTCCCTCTCACACTCTTTTCTTGTGCTGTCTCTTGTGTGCACACTCTCACTGCACCTTTTCTTGTGCTTTCTCTGCTTTATCTTGCTGTCTTTCTCTCTTTACCGTTTCTTGCTATGTCTCTGTGCTTTTCTTTGTTGTCCCTCTCTCTGCTGTCTCTTTTTCCTCCCTGTGTGTATGGATTTCCTTCCTTCCCTGTCTGTGCAGTAGCTAGGGGTGATAGTTCAGCCCTGCCCTCCCCTCAGCTCACAGTGCAGGAGGGAGGAGGAGCAACTCAGTCGCACATGCTTAGTGTGTTTTTTATGTATACCAAAGTATGCACACTGATTGGTTAGCTCACAGTGCCTCCTGAGGTGGTCGTGGAAAACCAGCTTTTTATGTCTGCTGAATGAGACTACTGACTCATTCAAAAGGCATAGCATGTTTTTAAAGGCACACGAGCAAAGCATGCATGTCCCTTTAACTCTGGTTCTGCCTTTGTATAATACATTTCTCCGTTTATCCCTCGGTGCTATACCTGATGACAACGTTTTCTCGTAATTGAGTTTAAAAGCAGACACCTTTTGAAAATCTTCTTCATACTTGAACAAGACTGGTATTGCCCGAGCAGGTTGTGAAAAAATAAATGCAACCACTAGAATTTCGCAAGAGCCTTAAACTCTAGGGGCAATATTCCAAAGTTGGTGCTAAGTTAGCCTGATCGGTTGTAAACTTAGCAATTCCATAAACTATAATGGCTCTGGTAACTTTACAACAGCCTTGGTTAAGTTATCACCAGCTTTGTAATACTGCCCAGGTTGTTTTACTTAGACTTATCAATGATTCAGTTGCAAGATTAAAAAGGACATATGTATATTTGTTGTATTCTCAGGCAGGTAATCTTTTGCTGCTGCCCCTTTTACATGTTTTTATTTTAATCCCAAAGGGGAATTGTCCATAGTGAGGGTGTAAAAGTAAACCCACCAGTTTCTCTCATGACTGAAAAGCAGCATAAGCATATGAGTTTGCTTAAAAAGTAGCTTGGTTTCATTAGGTACTCACCTGACCAGGGGTGCCGTGGCAGATGAGCTTACACTTTAATTAGCATTCAAGTAAACTAAAACCTCTGATTGTGTTTTGTTTTGCATGGAGCCAAAAGAGTGAACGCAGATGACAACTTTTTGTCTCATTATGTTTTATGAATGGAACAGGGTGAATACCTCTCGTCCACGCAGCCACCCTGTTAGAGAATAGGGGCGAAACCATTTTTTCTGTGCGTATATTTGTGTTGTCATAGTTATAGTCTAGTGATGGGAGTTTGATGACCAGCGTCAAAGGCCTCAGAACAAGGCTTAGCTTACATTTAGGGTGGAGCGAGGCGACTCAGGAGCAACCCTACTCCTCCAGAAAAGGGTTGAAGACCAATCTAGTCAACCTGAATCCGGATATTTAAGGAACAAAAAAAACTAGGATAATACCAAAAAACAATAAACAGTAATTGTATAACAGAGATATGCTGCCAAAACTGTACCTTGGGAAACACAAGGTAAGCATGACAAAATAATGAAACTAGTGGTGCACCGAAATGGAAATTTCCGGCTGACACCGAAACCGAAAATTCGGGATCGGTTCGGCCAAAAACCGATACTGAAAATCAGACGTGAGAACCTGGGCCTGGAGGCCGAGCCAGGGGCTCGCCTGTGCCTGGAGGCAGGCTGAGCAGTTTGCTCGGCCAGGCCTCCAGGCCCAGGTTCGGATGGCTGTTTGGTTGCACCTACATACTCACCTACATCCTCCTACCTCGGCCCTGAGCTCCAGCGTGACAGTCCTCCGGCTGTTGCAGGCTGCTCGGCCAGGCCTCCAGGCCCAGGTTCGGATGGCTGCACCTACATACTCAACTACATCCTCCTACTTCGGCCCTGAGCTCCAGCGGTGGCAGTCCCGTGGTGACAGTCCTCCGGCAGCCGGTTCCTGCTCTCCTGCAGACAGCCGGGTCAAAGGCTTCCGCCTCTGCAACGACATCCCTGCGCCTGATGGAGAGCAGGAACCGGCTGCCAGAGGACTGTCACCACGGGACTGCCACCGCTGGAGCTCAGGGCCAAAGTAGGAGGATGTAGGTGAGTATGTTGCCTACACATACTCACCTGTATCGGCCCCGAGTCCTCCACCGTTGGCAGTCCACCTGCATCCAGTGTCCGCTCTCTGTGGCGGTCGCCGGGATGACATCACGAAAGCCTTTAACCCAGTGTCAAAGGCTTCCGTGACGTCAAACCGGCAACCAACGGAGAGAGGAAACTGGATGCAGGAGGACTGCCACCGCTGGAGGACTCAGGGCCGATGTAGATGAGTGTGAAAAGCTCTCCACCCCCCCAACAAAATCCGTCACCTGGACCTGGAGGCCCGCCTGAGCCCCCTGCTCGGCTGGCCTTCAGACTCAGGCGAGCCCCCTGCTCGGCCGGCCTCCAAGCTCGGGCAAGCCCCACACTCGGCTAGGCTTCTAGGCCCAGGCCAAGCCGGGGGCTCGCCTGAGCTTGGAAGGCAACTCGGCCGGCCTCCAGGCTCAGGCTCGGCCGGGCCTCCTATTTTTATTTTTTTGGGCTGAATTTTCCATTTCGGCCGAAAGCACCGTTTTCGGCCGATAATTTCGGTTGCCAAAATTTCGGTGCATCCCTAAATGAAACCAAAATGCTTTGTTAGACCATACCAGAATAATATCCAGGCGGCCTATGAAGAACCTGATAATGTGTCTCTTACGTCCAGTGGAAATCCATTGCCAACTGGCAAGAAATGGCAAATTGAGGCAGAATGCTTCAAGTCAGAAATAGCACGCCGACAAAACAAAAGGGCATGCTAAACAAGCAAAGAAAATACCAACAGTCATCAGCACCTCGTGTTGTAGAAAAGCAACTCCTAAAGACTGAGATACACTGAGTGTGTAGCGATGAACAGCATAGCGAAGCAAACATTTTGCATGCTTGACTTCACTCCGCTCTGCCTCGCAGCCTGTCTACACTGGATAACCTGCTAGCTGTTGAGGGTTACAATGAGTGGTCATTTTGCAAGCAATTACTACTCTGTACTAAAATGCTTCATTTTGATCTCCTCTAGACTGTCAACAAGGTTTTGTGATTTACTAGTGGTGGTAATGGGAGCATATATGCAGAGCCATTCTAGCCTTGGTGGCAATGATAGTTTGTATGCGACATCATTTTAACCCTGTTGGCAATGATAGCATATATACTGAGTCATTATAGCCCGGTGGCAAAGATGGCATATATACTGAGCCATTATAGCCCCAGTGGCAATGATAACATACATGCTGAGTCATTATAGCACCGGTGGCAATGATAGCATACATGCTGACTGAGTCATTATAGCCCCGGTAGCAATGGAAGCATATATACTGAGCCATTATGGCCCGGTGGCAATGATAGCATATATACTGGGCCATTAGAGCCCAGTGGCAATGATAGCATACATGCTGAGTCATTATAGCCCCGGTGGCAATGACATACATGCTGAGTCTTTATAGCCCCGATGGCAATGATAGCATATATACTGAGTCATTATAGCCTCGGTGGCAATGATAGCATATATACTGAGCTATTACAGCATCTGTATGTAGCTTCCATCTCTTCTGCCTGCAGTCACGACTCCTTATGCAGCAAAATAATATTGACTTTCTGAGAGAGCTCCTACCTTGTGCTACACAGTTTATTTTCCCCACAGACTTCAATATGTAACCATGTAATTGTTCCAGATAAAAAAAAATATATGTATTTTGATATGACGCACTGCTTTATCAGCTAGCATCTAACCTATCTTTGTGAATTAGGGAACCGTCATTTCCACTACCTAACATTGACCTTTTAGTTAATTGATCTGCCCACACTCATGGACTCTTTAACTACTTTCGTGGTTTTTCTCTCTAGAACGTTAATAATTTTTTGTCCCAAATCCAGAATTACTGACTGCTTTGTCTGACTTTTCACATCATTTTAAGCAGCATCAAGATGAACCTTGTTGCTACAGAGAATTAATGAAAATAAGCTCCTTAGTGGAACACTGCGTCTTTGAAATAATACTTCTCCCTTTTTTTAGAAGTATCACAGACAGTAGAAATTTAAAAAAAGGATTAGAAGTACCTTATTATTTCTTCATACAGCCAGACATATACATTACTTTTCTGGTTAATTATATCTAGATCTAATGTTCCTCTCGAAACCTTTATATAATGATCTGCCCAACGTCTACAAAGCCTCAACTGTACACATGTACACATGTACGCAGACGACACTGTAATCTAAACCAGCAAACCAAATCTCCCGCAGCTGGAGGCCGTGCTGCAAGAACAATTCAGAGGTAGAAAAGTGGATCAAAGATAACAAACTTTTTCTAAATACTGACAAAACTGTTACAATGCTCTTTGGTACAGCACCTAAACTACACAAATTGCAATCGCCCCATCTAGGTATCAGGACAAGATCAAATGACATGTTTACCACAGTCACTTCTCTCAAATATCTAGGTATGTGGTTAGACCCAAATTTATCCTTTGGCCCCCACATCGAAAAACTCTCATCTAAACTTTACCCCAAACTAGATGCCCTGTACATAAACAAATCCTGCCTGATCCCAGCGGTAAGAAAGCAGATTGTACAACAAATGCTTATGTCAGCTATTGAATACGGAGATGTAATGTATGCAGCTGCCCCACAAACACCCCTCCAGAAACTTACTACATTGTATACTACTGTAACTCATTCTGCCGCTTTGTGCTACAATGTAACTACAAGACCCACCATTGTGACATGTTTAGAGCTAAACTGGCTGTCGCTGGAATCTAGACGCACTCTTCGCCTTTCCAACCTGTTGTTTAAGAGGTTTTCTGGGAAGCTACCACCCTACCTGAATAGGCTGCTTCCCTCAGCAGTTCCCTCATGCTATAATCTCCAATCCAGGACCTGCAACTTACTTGCAATACCACAATACAAAAAGACAGTGGCTAGATCCTCATTTTCCTACAGAGCACCACAATTATGGAATAACTTCCCAGACGCCATCAAATCTTCCCCCAGTCTAAAGTCACTTAAGAGCTCCCTATTGTCATACCTCAATACAGAATGCACCTGTAAACGTGTAACATAGTGACTATATACAGAATGCACTTGTAAACATGTAACATAGTGACTATACACAGAATGCACCTGTAAACATGTAACATAGTGAATATATTTATTTTCTGTTAATCTGTATATTTGTGCTATTTTTTTTAATATCTTGCATTTTATTACTTTGTATTTCTGTAACAACTGTAACAATTTAATGTTGATGAACCCAGGACATACATTGAGATTTCTCTCGTTTTCATGTATCCTTCCTGGTAAAATCCTTTATAAATAAATAGAATCTATATACCTTGAGTCTGATCTACAGGAAACGTTTGTACTCATTTAAAAAAAAAAATATTACTGTATTGCTGTATGATTATTTTATACATTTCCTTTCAAGGGCGAATTACTTAATCCATGTCGATGTGATGGATCTGTGAGGTACACACACCAGCTCTGCCTACTAAAGTGGATTAGTGAAAGGGGATCATGGACCTGTGAACTGTGCTGTTATAGATACCATGTTATAGCTATCAAAATGAAAAAGCCTTGCCAGGTAAGGAAAACTGTACACATTATATTCGTATTTATATTATTGTGTAGTAATATCCGTTGTAGTCACAGACCATATTTGGTTTAAAGCAAAATTAAATTTTTTATGTATTTATGATATGTTTATTCATGCCTGCATAAGAATTTTCAGTCCTGTGGTCAATAGTCGGTTTCCCAGACACAAGGAGGAGAAGTCCACTTTAGAACACTACTACTACCTGTGAAGGTCTAGGTTGGAAATGGGGCACCAGAGATAAGTTTTAGCATGGAAATAATACACCCAAAAAAGTAAAGAAACCAAAGTCATCAAGATAAAGATGAATAATGTTGGTACTACCTGACCAAGTTGTCTCAAAGGGAAAAGTTTCATATTTATTAGTCAGTGGGATAGAACCACTTAAGAGCACTGCTAGATATAAAAATGGACTGCAAATTCTTACAAAGAGATCAGTCTAAAAAATCCAATATCCACAGCGCACAATGCAAGCTGTGAAGTCCTTACTTAATGTGCTAAAATTTACGGGTGTATGAGGTTATGTTGTGGCAGCACCTTTGGTTCAAAATGAGAAGAAAAAAATGCAAATTACAGACCAGCTATAACATTTCCACTGCAGATAAAATATTCTCCGTTAATTGGGTTGCTGTAAGCATCATGACCACTTAACGGACAATAAATGTCTATTGTGTGCTGAGTGATCTCGTTCTGCTACCTCCAGATTCTGTGACAGCCCATCTAAATGAAGGCTTTACCTCTACTCTGAAGGCTGTCACTTAACAATTGCTTGATATCCTTATGAGGATATCTTGATATCCTTATGAAGGTTGGGTTAGGGTGGGTTAATTGACTTCATCAATCAAGCCTCAGACTCTAAGTGGGCCTCCCTGTTTTGGCGTCATGAGATCTCATCCTCGCGATGTTAAGCTTGAAAGTTACTGCTGGGCCTCACATAGCCATTACTGCTCCATTTGCTATTCTAAGTCAAGTGGTAACTTGTGTTACTGCTTGGCTTTATCAAAAGGATAACACTTGTTTGTGCATCTAATGCCTTGCATAACGACTAGAATACAGCCTTACTTTTTAAAAGGGTAAGGGCCAGATCACAACCAGGACTCAAAGCACAGCTCTCGAGCCGTATGACATAATTTTTAACTTGTAGTGCCCGGTTACTGTACACTAAACTTCTTGTGCTTTGTATGGGAGTTGTTAATGTGCCTCTATCAGATGAAGACTGAGCTATTCCAGCCAGCTCATTCCCCATCTACACCTGATGATGTTATTTTGAAAAGAAGAACGTTTCTCAAAGGCTGGTATTAAGTGATTGTGCTGAAGCACAATCACTTAACACATAACTCTTACTCCCACCAAAAAAATCCCATACTGGCATTAGATCCCTTGGTGTCGAGAGCAGTGTGATCCACTGCTTCGTCGCTCGCAAGGCAAATGAACACTGGGAACAAATAGTTCACGGCGTTCCTTTGCGTATTCTTTCACTGCCCTGACCATATTTCACTCGCACAATCTCTTGCAGTGCTCTCGCCAGTCTACATCGAGTCCTATGGACTCCTTGAGCTGATAACACTGCAGTGCTTAGCGCCGCTGGTGTTATCATTTCTTTGATAGTATTATGACTTGAGCTGCTGAGAAAGTGGCTTGGTCGAAATACAGAAGGTAAAGGCAAGCTGCAAATGGAAACGTTTCCCATTTGCGTCTTGCCTTTAAGGTATAAGTTGTGATCTGGCCCCAGATCTGCAGTTCAAACTACTTACCATGAATTGCAAAAGACAATGCCTTGTAGTCTTTCAGTATCAAATGTAATAGTCAAATAATTGTTTGTGGCTTGTAGAGCCTCCGAAATAATTTCCAGGAAACTTTTCTACATGAAAATCATGTATAATACAACTCCAAATAAAGTGATGTTTGGCAATATTTATATGGAGACCTCTTCTCAGGACAGACAAAACACAGGAGCTGTAACGTTGGGGGCTTCCAGCCTTTCCGGTGTGCCTGAGGGCAGCATGTCTGATGCTGCTCGCTCACCAACACCCGGTTTAAATTGAAACAGGCAGGGAGGTGGCTGCATGAGGTGCGGCTTGAGAAGGGGGCACGGTCTGGTGAAGTTCTTTTAAAAACCAACAGTTCCTTCTAAGCAGTGCCAGATCGTGGTTATCCATACCTGAGCTCCTTGTACCTGAATTCTCTCCTGATTTAACCTGTTATTGGCCTCTGCTTGTTTTCTGACTATTCTGCCTTTCGTTGCCCTAGACTATTTTCTTGCACTACGCTTCTGCACTGATATCGACCCGGCTATTCCATTTGACTATTCTATACTCTGTATTCCTGATTCTGGCTCGTCTGACTACCCCCGTGTTGCTGACCTGGTTTTTTATTACGACATTGTCTTTGATTAACCCTTTCTGTCTAGCTAGTATACCTGGCCAATTCTAAGGACCAGACAGTTAGGGATTCTTCTACGGCTACCTTGTTGGTAGCTTTTGGGCTCTGTGGAGTGTTGGGCTTTAAGGACTGCGTGGTGGGATCCGGGAACCGTGACAGGAGCTTCCTCCACACTGCCAACACTAAAAATTAGTTAGATTTATACAAAACCGTAGGTGCTTTTCAGTGTTCCTTCTTAACACTTCTAGATCCAAAATGCAAATAAACAAAGCTTCCTACGGTATAAAAGGGAAAATTATAGTGCACACTGTATCATATAAGCGGTCCTGCAAGAGATATTTAGAACTGCGCACCAGAGATAAAAGAAAACATGCTTATCTGAGCCAGGTTCCAATGTCAGGAAAAGTCCGTCTCTTCTCCTCTCCAAGGGTTTCCAGCCGGATGAACCTTTGTGCGTGGAATCAAACACCGACAGTCCAGGTGTGAAATGAATGTGTTTATTCAATAAAACATGTAGCATAACAATGGAATAAGATATTTGTTAATATTCTCAACGTGTTTCGTCCCTTCCAATACTGAGTGGGACTTCATCAGGAATATAAAAGACAATAAAAGCTCTTCCAGTATTTATACATAACAAAACGCAATTAAAATTTAATGAATCCATTGAATCAATTAAGGACAACCAATGGGTCAATCTTCGAAGACGAGGGAGGCCCCTCTCACACCTCTCCGTGGTTTCTTGATTGCTCCAATCATTATTTCTCTTCCCGCAACATCATCCACCCCCGACTTCCGGTTCCTCTCTTCGAGCTCCCGGTGCATGTCTGTAGTTGTAGTTCTTTTCGCTCACGTTCTCCGCCCGCGACTTCCGGATTGCGCTTAGGGTCCTTGATGCCTGTCCGGCTTTGCACCGCTTGGGTCCTTTCACATTCAGTGACCTAAAAACCAGCATCAGTCTCTGCTTTTCTTGATGGTTCCTACAGCAGCACGCTTACGTTCTAGTCTGGGTCTGTCCAGTGGTGTATTTAGGTTTTGTGCTGCCCTAGGCCTGACTAAACTCGTGCACCCCCTTATTTAAATTTGACGCAACCCTTCCTGTCAAGGGCACACCTCTTCCTGGTTAATCCCCACCCTTCCTCTTTAAGCTCCACCTTTTCCTCTTAGAACTCCGCCTTTTCCGCTCTTTATATTAAAAGTAGATACCAAGTGCCTACTTGTATATTTTGTATACCATTTCAAATGTATCTATTGAGATAAATAAAATTATGAAATGTTTAAATTCAAGCATTTTTACAAAGAACAGCCACGCATGTCAAGTAAACGGGATCACAGCCACTCTAATTGGTTGAACAATAAAATCCACAGAAACCTGCACTGCATATGAGCGTATCACAGAGCTGCACAGCAATAAAACCCACAGAAATGGGCACTGTGTATGAGCATATCACAGAACCTCACAGCAATAGAACTCACAGTAATGTGCAGTGTGTATGAGCGTATCCCAGAGCTCCAGGGCAATAAAACTCACAGTAATATGCAGTGTGTATCACAGAATCCACAGCAATAAAACTCCCAGCAATGCAATGTTTGGTGTGTGTCAGCGTATCAGAATCCACAGCAATAAAACTCCCAGCAATGCAATGTGCGATGTGTATGAGTGCATCAGAATTCACAGCAATAAAACTCACAGCAATGCAATGTGTGGTGTATGTCAACGTATCAGAATCCACAGCAATAAAACTCCCAGCAATGCAATGTGCGGTGTGTATGAGTGCATCAGAATCCACTGCAATAAAATTCCCAGCAAACCGAGTGTATATGAGCACACAGCAATTATGCTGTGGAGCCATCTTGTCAGCAGTGGGGTGCCACTGCCAGAGGGTACACTGTAGCTTTGATTCCCTTCCCGGTGGGTGTTCAGTCCAAAATAGAGTCTGTGTTAACGAAAGGGCGGGCAGCTGCGCGCGTTTCACGTGGTTCAGCCAGTCATGTGGTACTGAGACTCAGAGAAATGGCAGTGAAATGCCCTGATGTTCGGTGGTTTCAATCAGCAGGTTTATTCAGGTGAACCCCATAGGTTTCAATGTTAAAAATATTCCCGTTTTTATGCAATATCTAATAAATCATTTATTATTTTAATCTGCAGTAAAAAGTCTTTACTTATTGATTTTTTTTTTAGTACCTTTTAGTCATTTTCAGATTTTTTTGGGCAAAATTTACCCCCCTTTTTTTTAATAGCAGTTTTTCTTTTTTCTGTAACAGAACCTTTTATTATCAATCATAGGATCTTATATGTAAATTCCAGACATTTTTGTTCAGTAGTTCTTTTGAAAACAGCAGGTCACGGGTTTGCGGTGGCAGCATACAGCGGCCGACTCCATGCACTTTGTGGACCCTCCGGTGAATGGTGAATTCACTGCAGGGTGGGGAAATTTTATTCTCCTAAGTGCAGGGAACTACAGAACACCAAAAAGTTGGCGTCATTTCGGTGCTCTGTGAGTAACCCATTTAGTGGTGAGGTTTTTTGCTGCCCCCTGGAAAGTGAAAGCCTAGGCCTTGCCTACCCAGGACATACTTGAAAATTAGTGAAATCTCAATGTATCCTTCCTGGTAAAATACTTTGCAAAAGTGTAAAAAAAAAAAAAAAAAAAAAATTTTTTATTTTTTTTAGGGGTGGGGCCACCCAGTGCGGGCCGCCGCCCCCTGCAAAGTGCCGCCCTAGGCCTGGGCCTAGTCGGCCTAGGCCAAAATACACCACTGGGTCTGTCTGAATAATGTAATGTTCTTTCGGAATAACCAAAGTCCCACAAAACGAAATAAATAAAAAAAAAATCACTTAAAAAGGGGAAAACAGATATTAGGATCATGAAAAACTGGGTTTCCTTTTTTTTTGTTTTTAAAAAAGGAAAGGGAAAAAAAAAAAAACATTTTAAAAAGACAATACTGATAGACTCTATCAACTAATCCATACAGTTCTTTAAATCCATCTCCATATTAAGACCCCATTATACATTGTGCGCAAAGTGAAAATCCAAAAACTTTCCCTAAAAGCCAGTCTCTTTAATAAATTCCCCCCTTTCCATCCCAAATTAATTTGCTCTATCCCCATCCATTTAAATTCTTTCCAATTAAAACGAGGACAGGTATTGCAATGTGCTGGAACACTATGATCTTCTCGTAGAGGTCTGGTGGTCCTGCCAAAATATTGAGCTCCGCACGGACATTGTAATAAGTAACTCACATTTTTACTAGAGCAGCTAATAAATTGGGTAATATCATATTCCTTGTTCGTGTTGGTGCCTGTGAAAGAAGTGACTTTCCTTGTCTGTAAACTGCATGCCAAACAGCTGCCACATTTGTGAAATCCTTTCGCTTTTTCTCTTAAAAAATTGGAGTTCTTACTTTCTTCGGATGGTATAACCCCAGGAACCAACCTATTTTTCAAAGACTGTGCTTTTTTCTCAGGACAGTCTAACTGCTGGCTTTGAGTCACACCAGGTATCAGCAATAAAATGAATCTAGTCTTCAGACATTGCAAGAATAGCTAGAAAAGGAAAGAAGGAATGGTCAATATTCCTTGGAGACGGTACTACAGTATAGGGAAAAGAGGTTGATATGCATCTGGAGGTACAAAGATACTCCAGACACATATCACTAAATATTATCACCCTGCCATGGTTTCATGTTCCTTGATAATACTAATATTGTTATGTTTTTCTAGGATATTTCAGGTTTCGTACACTTAATTAAAGCTAGGAATGGACATTGTTGGAAGAAAAGAGGGTGTTTTGGGTCAGTGGTTAGGATGAATTCTAAAGTCAACAAGAGAGGTTATTAGGTAGGTCAGTGAGAAATGTAGTTGCGTAGTTTATCCCAGGATTAAGCCCTGTGCACGAGCTGGATCCTTATTGATGATAGTGATTGAAAGCTCTATCACTCCAATTATAATCTTCAGACAGTACGAAAAACATCTGTTGATCCTTCTACACTTCTTGCTTTTTGCAATCTGATAATATTCATCAAAAACAGCAAGTTATATTTATGTCAAGCTCAAAAAGGAATGCAAGGGAGCATACATTCACAATTCTTTGCGTCGTCCACCACCTATAAATGCTTAAAATAAAAATTCTTCCTGCTCTGTTTGCCTAGTACTTACAGGATTTGTTTTGATCAAAAGCTTCTAATGCAGCACTCATTACTTTGCCTGTATAACACAACGCTCAGCAATATAAAAGGATATCTGTCCACCAAGGGTACATCAGATAAAGCCGACCCATACAGGACATCATGTAAAATCATCCCGAGGGTATTACATAGCAGGACAAATCCATTAATGTTATTGACTGTTTCATTGTGTTAACTCGAGCCCTTCCGGTGCTAATCATATTTCTGTATTCCACCCTATAAAATGTGTTGGCCTTTTAAACCTGTTATTTAAGGCTTAAAGTGAGCGCCACAGGATTAAGCAAAAACTCTGCCTTTGTGACATAGTGACTGATGCATTGAAATGGCATTTATTTAAGTAGAATTAACCTATTCACTCCCAAAAATGTGTTTACTTAATTTTGCATTGCAATAAAATGAAAATTGGCATTAAATTCCAACTTACATATCTTTTCAAAGCAAGGTAAACATTCTCCCTGGAGAGGAACAGAATTATCTGTGAGAACTCACTCATGTTACCTTGTATTACTGTAAAGAACCAAGAAAAGGAACAGCCCCCCCTCCACTGTAGTGAAAAATTAAACTTTATTGTTGCATTACAACAGCCACTGAGAGGACAATACAGGAAGACCTCTGGACTCACTCGGCACTGTTGCTTTCTGATTCTTGTTATCCCTATACAGATACAAGGTGTTGCTATGATTTCCTTATGCAGGGATTACGCCCACATGCAAATATTTTTATAATTTGTTGGTATTTTTGGGAAGCTGCACTGCTAATAATCTCATTATGCTCACTACAAATGCCCATAAACAGGATACCTGGCATTTTTTTTAATCTTAATCCCATTTGCTGTATTTGACACAAAGGTAATTTCTACATGTATGCTGATAATGCAGACCCCATGTGAAATTGCACAAGATTAGGGATAGCATTGTTCTGTTTCTCCACCAAAGCACTGAGAATTAGACATGTGCACAGCACAAAATTTCGTTTTGAACTAGTGGATTAGTCCTAAAATGCAATTTATTTAGTTACTAAATAAATTCGTTTTCAGTTCTTTAGTATGAAAACTAATTTCATTCATCCAAAAACCAGTGGATACAATTACTATTGTAGTGGCTCCTCTGAGGGCTGAGATCGCTGCTTGTTACAGTATCTCTCACTCTCAGCACAATGTGGGCCATATTACATAGTTGGTGCTAACATAACCAGAGCTGTTGTAAACTTCCCAGAGCCATTATAGCCTATGGAGGTTTTCAGTTTAAAACAGCTCTGGTTAAGTTAGCACCAACATTGTAATACTGCCCCGTGTCAGGCAAAGCTGTTACAGTAATTGACTGCTGCTCATCACAGCGCTCAGAGTTTCAGTAAAACTAGTAAATAATATTTTTATATATAAGAGGTTAGAACAATATTATTTCCTTGTTTTACTGAAACTCTGAGCACTGTTACAGTCAGTTACTGTAACAGCTGAGCCTGATACATTGTACTGAGAGATAATATAACAAGCAGCCGATCTCAGTGCTCACAGCCACTGGATTTAAAGGGCTGAAAAAAAAGGATCCTCTCTGTATAATGTTTAGAACATCCTCCTGCATGAATTAATACCCCTCTCAGTATAATGTATACAACATCCACCTGCATTAATTAATACCCCTATCTGTATAATGTATAGAACATCCTCCTGCATTAATTAATGCCCCTCTCTGTATAGAACATCCTACTGCATTGGCATGTGGAGGGTGCAGAACTTCGGATGTTGCGCTCTTCATTGCTGGTCTCCTTCACTCATCAATGTAATATCACAAAAAGGACTGAAACTAAAATGTAGTGCATTTTATTTTAGTTTCTCTCGTTTTTGTAACTGAGCAGTTTCGTTTCTCTTGAGTCATACTAAAACTAAATTATCCCAAAATTCTGACTAAATTGTTTTAGTACTAAAACGAATGCACATGTCTACTGAGAATGTGATCTCTGAATTTATAGTTGTGATGAGATGGCGATAACTCCCAGTTTTAGGTGAATTACAGTGACTCAATCCAGATAACACTGTGAAGATCTGATGAAGGTTTATTCCATAAACTGTAGAAAATCCACAACAATGTACATCGGATAGGTCAAAAAATCATAATGTGATCTGGTCCATGAGGCTTGCTAAGGATTACTGGGAAATGAACAAGGGTGGAGCTATATAGACAGGAAATCACTGAACCATGAGGAGGGGAGGATAGAAACCCAGGGGTAGATGAGGCATGTGCAAGTCTTAAAGGCATATCACAAGGCATGTGCAACATGACACTCCCCGTCGAAATCTATGATTTCTATAATTCAATAACTTTAATCAAAGTCCAAAAACAAGTAAATGAAGATTCTTTTCCCGTAACATCTGAAAAACAAGAGGGAAGGGAAGAACAAGGGACAATAATGCAAACATTAACAATTCTTGCAGATCTTGATCTATATGGTCCAGGCTGTGATCAGAACAGTCAGTGAGTCCATCTTCAGAGGGGAAGGCAGCAACATGCACCATTCCTTCTTACCTCTCTTTTGAATCATATTGATGACTTGTGAGGCTTGTCTTCCTCTTTGGGCAGAAGAAGTACTAGTTCCTTTATAGGCCTGAAGTAAAGTGTGGAGAATCTTTTTTCATGAATAAGTTGTAAAGTTTTCTGGTCCAGTACCAGGCTGGGATTTTTCTTGCAACTCCAATCATGCGTTCCCAAGACCCTCCCATGTGAAAGGAGTGAGGTGGGTTGAATTCCCATTTACACTTGTTGTCATTCAAGAAGTTCAGTATCTTCTCTGGCCGAGAGGCCTCCTGAACTGTGGGGGGGGGGGGCTTTACACATGTGCCGCTTGTGACATTGTTCGTGTCAGAGCTGTTTGTAAATTGATGAGCAATGTGAATAAGATGTGAAATGGCTCGTACAACAGAAGACCACTTAGCCTTACCCTTTCTTTCACAGAGGTATTGAGTGTAACGGTAACAGCTCTAAGTTCTTTATCAGATTCCAGTTCAGACAATTCAAAGGTAGAATTTGTAGAACTTGAGATGAGGTCTTCATTCAAGAGTGTTGGTGGGGATAGCCATAATGTGCCCAGACATGCAGTAGCAGGTACTGCAAGAGTGCCTCGATCAGCAGGGTTGAAGTCAGTGGACACATACAGGGTTATTCAAAGTGATTCGAAAAGTCACCGCACGTTCGGTGACTTTTCATTCTCTTCAATTCGGTGCAAATTGGCTTTCCCATTTCAGCAACCCTGCGGTGTATTCAGCAAGCAACACAGGGCTGTCAAAGTGCAGGGAAAAGCTGCCGAAAACCCGGCGAAAACATCTGGATTAACCCGTCGAAGATGCCGGAAAAACCCGAGCAGGAGCCGATCACATACAGCACAGCCTCCGGAAAAAGCCGACACCGCAGACGAGTGAAGTGAATAAATTAGGAAAACAGTTTGCATGAATGTTTGAAAAGTGAAACGCTGTTTGCAAAGAAACTACTGAGCGAAAATGTCTGAAATTTACTTATGAGGTCCAGGGAATGATAATAAAAAGGGCTGTTACAGAAAAAAATAAGTAAACTTAAAAAAGAAAAAAGTGACTTTTTAAAAAAAAGAAAATCCAGAAAAATGCTTAAAATATCCCAAAAAAATCTATAAATAAATAGACTCTTTACTGCAGAATTTTATAATTAATGGTTTATTAGATATTGAATTAAAACAGGAATATTTTTTAACATTGAAGCCTATGGGATTCTCCTGAATAAACCTGTCGAATGAAACCACCGAATGGCAGGGCATTTCGAGAACCTTTCACTACTGGTTTGTGTTCTCTGAATAGCCGAAGCAGTGCTTTTTTATGGGGATTTCACTGCCCTCGAACAGGCACCGTATGTGCAGGCAATTCGCCAGGATTTGGCGTATTGACTGCTCTCTGGATAGCCGAATGGCCAAGAAAGGTAACCGAACGCTGATTTTCAGCATTGTTACCTTTCTCCAGCCATTCGGATCTCTTTGAATAACCCTGATAGTGCCAGTGTTCAGGAGTAGAGAACTTTCTTATACGTTCCACTCTGTTGCCAACGTGGAACTGTCTTGTCTGATTGTGTATGTATTGCTTTGTGAAGGGCTTGTCACAGGCTGATACTTAAAACATGAACGTGTCTTGCTTAACGTTCCAAAGCAATCCAAGACTTCGCTGTGTAATGGAAGGGTCAGATCCTAGTTGGGATTTCTTCACACTGACAGCATAGTCAGAGGGAAAGGCTCTCATGGCCTTGTCACTGTTCGAAATGATTTTGTGAAGTCGGAGGTTTGCAGTGGCAATGTCATGCGTCGCTGTGTGTGAGGAGCAGGGGAGTCCGGTTTGCAGCAAATGCAGGAGACCATACAGGTTGAAGGGCACGGTTTAGTTTATTTTATGCACCGGCAGGACAAAAGGAATATACAGGACTAGAACTAAAAGATGACTAGACACAAGAAAGAAGCTGACATAGAGGACTAAGAGAAAAATGAATAAACTAGACACAGGCTGGATACAGAGGGGCATGACATGAACTAGACACAGGCTGGATACAGAGGGGCATGTCATGAACTAGACACAGGCTGGATACAGAGAGGCACGACATGAACTAGACACAGGCTGGATACAGAGAGGCACGACATGAACTAGACACAGGCTGGATACAGAGAGGCACACATGAACTAGACACAGGCTGGATACAGAGAGGCACGACATGAACTAGACACAGGCTGGATACAGAGGGGCATGTCATGAACTAGACACAGGCTGGATACAGAGAGGCACGACATGAACTAGACACAGGCTGGATACAGAGGGGCATGACATGAACTAGACACAGGCTGGATACAGAGGGGCATGACATGAACTAGACACAGGCTGGATACAGAGGGGCACGACATGAACTAGATAGACACAGGCTGGATACAGAGGGGTACTTACACAGAAGCAGGATAATAACAGAGGCAGATTGCAGGACACAGGGACAGATACACAAATAGCAGAGGGTCTATGGTGGAGGTGGCAACAAAGAGGTCTTGGTACAGGGGTCAGCAGGAGTCCATATGAATGGTGGAAGTCCTTGAAATAAACAGAAGTCCTTTTGGCAAAATGAGGGATAATCCAAATAGCAACGAAAAGTCCAGTAGGGAAGACAAGGGGGTCTGGATTCAGGTACAGGCAGGTTCACACAGCGTGTGACTCAGTGGTCAGAGGTTAATGCTGAAGTCCCGAGCATTGGGCGTAGTCTCCCTATATGGAGACCTGGGCAGGTGAGGGGTAATTAAACTCAGGGACAAACATATGGGAAATACTGGGCTGGAGGATGGGGAACTGGATCAAAGCAAGGGCTAGATGGGAAATCTGGAATGGGACAGAACAGGGAAGATGGTAGTTCAGACCCATATCAAGGCCTTTTGCGGTGTCTGCGGCGACGGGCATGACAGGCAAGCATGTTCTGGGTTCTGGTGAGAAGGTTAATAGCTTATTCTTCTGTAGGCAGAGATTTGAGTCCGTCGTCTACATAGAAGCTCTTTTCGACGAACTGTTGTGAATCAAACCCAAATTCTTTCTCACCTTCTTGAGCTGTTTTCCTCAGTCCATAAATTGCTACTGCGGGAGAAGGACTATTACTGAAAACCTGTACCTTCATCCGGTAGTCTATGACTTCATCATTATTGCGATACCATCGGAACCTGAGGAAGTTTCTTTATTTAAAGATTAAAAGTACAAAGAAAGATCATGAAATCAAACAAAAATGCGGCCATTTATGGCCTGCTAAACCGAAGACGAAAAGTCCGGTGGCAAAGTCTAGCGTGAATGAGGAAAAGTTAAGCGACAAACAATGCTTTCAAAATTAACGGTCGGCTAAAAAATAGACCATGCGTGAATCAAGAAAATCGTGCCGAAGTCGTATAGCTGAAAATTAAAAACAAAACAGTCCGGGGGATTCGGCGGAAAAGCAATTATAACAAAAAGCATATGGAGGGGTAGAATAATCTTCATCCCGGCTGTACCTCCGGAGGGTCCAGGGGAATACCAGCCGTTGCAAGGTCAGTCCAAGCCGTAGCAGGGTCCGTAACTGTATAAGGTACATTAGCGTGCGTTACCACCAAAGTGCCTGCCGGGCCCCACTGGTAGCGAATTCCTTTCCTGCGCAGGGTAGACGTCACCTCTCTAAAATGGTGTCGTGCCATCAAGGTCTGAAACGGTAGGTCGTGGTAAAGTGCCAGGGTAGATCCCTCGAATTGCACCGGATCGCGTGCGCCAGGGGTAGTCATAATCTTCACCTTGAAAGCCACATCGCAAAAAGCTACCACAACATCCCTCGGTGCTCCCGTTAGGGACGATGCAGGTCTCCGGACCCGAAATACAGAGCCAACGACATTCGGCGTATCCAATGGGAGCCCAACGACCTGGAGGGCCAAACGAGTGACATAGGGCAACAGTTCCTCAGCTGAGACCGAATCTGGGACGCCCCTGACCCGTATGTTACGGCGTCTGTGTCGGGATTCTAATGTTTCCACGGAGCGGATCAGAACCTCCATCTGCGACTGAAGTGCGACAACCTGGTCCGAGAGACGAGTCTGTTCCAGCTTCATCGCGGAGGTAGTCGCTTGGACCTCCACCACCTGAACCCTTACCGCAGCGATCTCCTCGCGGACCGCAGCCACTTCTGGTTTCCAGATTTCCCGTATCTCTCGCAGCTCATTTAAAATTCTGTAGAAGTCGCCTTTTGTGGCAGGAAGATGTTCATCTTCTCCTCTTGGCGCGGAGTCAGCGGTACTCGTCGCCAGGGGGGCTACTTTCGGCACAGTCACTGTCGCCTGAGGCACCAGTTCTGGGCCAGGGTTTCTATGCGGGGCCCCGCTGCTGGTGGTAGAGAGTTGAGATTCGTCGGCTGAGTCCTCGCCAGTCAGGGCCTGAGAGACCAGCACGGCCTTACGCTTTTTCTGCGCCCGCTTCTTCGCCGCCGCGGAGAATGGGTGCAAGTCTTGCGACAGGTTCTGAGATGAGAGCCACATCATCCCCGCTCCGTCTCCACTGGGCCAAGAACCGTCGTCTTCCCCAGACAATCCATAATTTGGAGGAAGAGGCACAATCACCTTCCCCAGTCCATTAAAAGACCCACCTGTCAGCGTGTCCCTAATATCCCACTGGCGGGAGCTCCCCTTCGCCGCCTGGCCGTTTGGCATGTCGCTGCAGTCACCGCAGGCACAGAGGGTCAGTTCGTTGCTTGCACGAGGCTTCAAAAATGGCCACCGTCACTAGGCCCAAGTCCGGGAAAAACGCGGCAGAGCACCTCGGAACACCCGGTTCGATAGCCGGTAAGGAGCACGGCAATCCCCAGACCACTCCGGGGCAACCGAGTACTGCAAGACGCCGTGTAGAAGGAGGAAGAAGGCAGTAAAACGCTGGCTCAATGCGGAGCTCCTCTGAAACACGGCTGCCTGCTGCTGCTGCTAGCTCCGCCCCCCCGAGGAAGTTTCTGTTGTCTTCACGGACGATGAAACAGTGGAACATTTGCTGAATGTCGGCCATAATAGCAATTGGTTCTTGTCTGAAGCGAAGTAAAACCCCTATGAGATTGTTGTTCAGATTAGGCCCCAGGGCTCGAGTCCTGCGGGAACGCGCGGGAACTGCGTTCCCGCACTTCTCCCACAGCGGGAATGCTGCGGGAACGCAGCTTCCCGCTGTGGCCCGAGCCCGAAACAATTGAGCTGGCCACACATTGACGGTGGCCGCGTGTTTTTCCTCCTGCGAGCGGCCACCTGGGATCCAACAGCCAGCCGCGATCTCGTGAGATCACGGAGTACACGTGAACTCCGTGATCTCGCGCGATCGTGGCTGGCTGTTGGATCGATCCCAGGCGAGCGGCCG
Organism: Leptobrachium leishanense; assembly: GCA_009667805.1. NCBI lineage: Eukaryota > Metazoa > Chordata > Amphibia > Anura > Megophryidae > Leptobrachium > Leptobrachium leishanense. The sequence continues at coordinate 177,536,277 of CM019067.1, read as the reverse complement.
CACTTCATGCCAGCGGCCGCTCATAGGAGGAAAAACACGCGGCCGCCGGCAATGTGCAGCCAGCTCCATTGTTTCGGGCCTGGCAGTGGCACTGCAGAGAGGAGAGGTGAGCTGGGGGCAAATATATTCATGTGTGAGCTGGAGCAATATATCCATGTGTGAGCTGGAGCAATATATCCATGTGTGAGCTGGGGCAATATATCCATGTGTGAGCTGGGGCAATATATCCATGTGTGAGCTCGGGGCAATATATCCATGTGTGAGCTGGGGGCAATATATCCATGTGTGAGCTGGGGGCCATATATCCATATGAGCTGGCCTGGGGCAAATATACCCATATGAGCTGGGGGCAATATATCCACACGAGCTGGGGCAATATATATCCACATGAGCTGGGGCAATATATATCCACATGAGCTGGGGCAATATATATCCATATGAGCTGGGGCAAATCTATCCATATGAGCTGGGGGCAAATCTATCCATATGAGCTGGGGGCAAATCTATCCATATGAGCTGGGGGCAAATCTATCCATATGAGCTGGGGGCAAATCTATCCATATGAGCTGCGGGCAAATCTATCCATATGAGCTGCGGGCAAATATATCCATATGAACTGGGGCAAATATATCCATATGAACTGGGGGCAAATATATCCTTGTGAGCGGGGGGCAAATATATCTGTGCTGTGTATATTCTGGGGGCTCAGTGCTGTGCATATTATTCTTGGGGCTCAGTGCTGTGTATATTATTCTGGGGGCTCAGTGCTGTGTATATTATTCTGGGGGTCCAGTGCTGGGTATATTATTCTGGGGGGTCTGTGCCTGGATATATATATGTATGTGATATCAATATTTATTATATATAACGTGTTAATCCAGTTGCAAAAGGCAACTACCTGTACGTGGTGATACCTTTCACTGATCAGTGTAGTTTCCAGACTTGAAGAAGAGCGTTACACTCTTGAAAGCTTGTCTTTTAACCCCTTAAGGACCGCGGACGTACCATGTACGTCACGGCCACGGGTCTCTTTTAGACCCGCTGATGTACATGGTAAATCCTGCGGTCTTTTGAGTGCTGGAAGCGATCGGATCGCTTCCAGCAGCTCAAACGCCATTGCAGGCTGCCTGGGAGTCCAGGCATCCGTGCAATGACGGACAGAAGTGCCGGGGCCCCTTGTGATCGCTCTCCGGGAGCGATCAACATCCGGTTTCACCGGAAAGGTGCCCCGCACTTCTACAGAGTGCTGGAAACGATCGGATCGCTTCCAGCTGCTCTGAGTATATTGCAGAGATGTCTCGACATCGAGGCATCCTTGCAATATGGTTACCTGCCGCCGGTCCGTCCGTGATCGCTCCCCCCGAGCGATCACTTCCGGTAGCAGCAGGAAGTACTGAGTGCCACGAGGTATCGTGGCACTCAGTACAAAAAAGATCACATAAGTGATCAGGTGCTCTGCTGGGTGCCTCGAGGGATCAAGGCACCCAGCAGACTAAAAAAAAGTGTAAAAAAAGTAAAAAAAAAGTAAAATAAATAAATAAAAGTGACAGCCAAGATGGCGCTGCCCTTCTAAGGGCAGGGTCATCTTGGGGCTGTGTGGGATGTTCCTAGCCTGCCTCATCAGAGAGGCAGACTAGCAACATCCAATCAGAAGTTAGAAAAAATCTAAATAAAATTTCTAATTTGTCAGGTCAGGTCAATATTTTGTAAATATTGGCTCTGACCTCTGTGATTCTCCCTCCCTCTCTTCACTTGTGTTTTGGTGAGCGAGAGAGAGAGATCAGATTTGACAGGTTAGAGATTTTAGGTAGATTTAGTGAGATTAGAAAAATTGAGGCAGGTTTAGAGGGATTTAGAGAGATTTAGGTGTTTATTTTTATTTTCTTGTGAAACCCAACGGTTCTTCTAAGAACCCACAATCCGCTTATATATATAATAATTATTAAATTTTATAATCTATTATATATAATGTCTGAGAGGGTGTACAGCGCAGAGGAGGCATATGCCATCCTGTTGTCAGAATCTGAGGCATCTGGTCGGACTCCGACCCAGATTTTGACCCTGGTAGGTGCTCAGATATATCGCTAGATACAGTTGCAAGAAAAAGTATGTGATCCCTTTGGGATTACGTGGAGTTTTGCATGAATTGGTCATAAAATGTGCTCTGATCTTCATCTAAGTCACAACAATTTGAAAAACACAGTCTGCTTAAAATAATACAACACAAATATTATATGTTTTCATGTTTTTATTGAACAGAACATGTAAACATTCACAGTGCAGGGTGGAAAAAGTATGTGAACCTTTGCACTTAATAACTGGTTGACCCTCCCTTTGGCAGCAATAACCTCAACCAAACGTTTCCTGTAGTTGCAGATCAGACCTGCACAACGATCTGGAGTAATTTTGGACCACTCCTCTTCACAAAACTGTTTCAGTGTAGCAATATTCTTGGGATGTCTGGTGTGAATCGCTCTCTTAAGGTCATGCCACAGCATTTCAATTGGGTTGAGGTCAGGACTCTGACTGGGCCACTCCAGAAGGCGTATTTTGTTTTGTTGAAGCTATTCTTTTGTTGAATTACTTGTATGCATTGGGTCATTGTCCTGTTGCATCACCCATCCTCTGCGGAGCTTCAGTTGGCGGACAGATGGTCTTACGTTTTCCTGCAAAATGTCTTGATAAACTCTGGAATAAATTTTTCCATCAATGACAACAATCCGTCCAGGCCCTGAGGCAGCAAAGCAGCCCCAAACCATGATGCTCCCTCCGCCATGTTTTACAGTGGGGATGAGGTTTTGATGTTGGTGTGCTGTGCCTTTTTTTTCTCCACACATACAGGGTTATTCAAAGAGATTCGAAAAGTCACCGCACGTTCAGTGACTTTTCGTTCTCTTCAATTCGGTTTGTTTTGCCGGTCCCATTTCGGTGACCCTGCGGTGTATTCAGCAAGCACCACAGGGCCCCCGAATTGCAGGGAAAAGCTGCCGCAAACCTGACGAAAACTAACCGCAAAACCCAGCGAATGCACTCCGAAAACCCTCAAAAACATCTGGATTAACCTGCCGAAACGACAGAAAAACCCGAACAGGAGCCGATCGCAGCCTTCAACACAGCAGAAGAGGCAGTGAATAAATTAGGAAAACCGTTTGTATGAATGATTGAAAAGTGAAACACTGTTTGCAAAGCAACTACTGAGCGAAAATGTCTGAAATTTACATATGAGGTCCAGGGAATGATAATAAAGAGGGCTGTTACAGAAAAATAAGTAAACTTAAAAATTATAAAAAAAATCGGACTTTTAAAAAAAAAAAAAAAAAAAAATGCTTAAAATATCCTAAAAAATCTGTAAGTAAAGAGACTCTTTACTGCAGAATTTTATAATGAACGGTTTATTAGATATTGAATTAAAACGGGAATATTTTTAACATTGAAGCCTATGGGATTCTCCTGAATAAACTTGCCGAATTAAACCACCGAATGGCAGGGCATTTCGGGAACCTTTCACTGCTGGTTTTTGTTCTGAATAGCTGAAGCAGTGCTTTTTCATGGGGTTTTCAGTGCCTTCGAACAGGCACCGTATGTTCAGGCAATTCGCCAGGATTTGGCGAATTGCCTGCTCTCTGGATAGCCGAATGGCCAAGAAAGGTAACTGAACGCTGATTTTCAGCGTTCGGTTACCTTTCTCAAGCAATTCGGATCTCTTTGAATAACCCTGATAGTGTTGTGTGTTTTTTCCAAACAACTCAATTTTGGTTTCATCTGTCCACAGAATATTTTGCCAGTAGTGCTGTGGAACATCCAGGTGCTCTTTTGCAAACTTCAAACGTGCTGCAATATTCATTTTGGACTGCAATGGCTTAGTCCGTGGTGTCCTCCCATGTACTCCATTCTTGTTTAATGTTTTCCTTATTGTAGATGTGTCAACAAAAATGTTAGCATGTGCCAGGGATTTCTGTAAGTCTTTAGCTGACACTCTAGGATTCTTCTTTACCTCATTAAGCATTCTGCGCTGTGCTCTTGCAGTCATCTTTACAGGACGACCACGCCTAGGGAGAGTAGCAACAGTGCTGAACTTTCTCCATTTTTAGACAGTCTGTCTTACCATGGACACATGAACATCAAGGCTTTTGGTGATACTTTTGTAACCCTTTCCAGCTTCATGCAAGTCAACAATTCTTGATCGTAGGTCTTCTGAGAGCTCTTTTCTGCGAGGCATGGTTCACATCAGGCAGCGCTTCTTGAAACCAGTAAACCCAAAACTGGTGTGTGTTTTTAAAGGGCAGGACAGCTTTCAGCAACACATCCAATAATATCACACTGATTGGACTCAAGGTTGGCTCACTCCTGGCTCCAATTAGCTCTTGGAGAAGTCATTAGTCTAGGGGTTCACATACTTTTTCCACCCTGCACTGTGAATGTTTACATGTTATGTTCAATAAACACATGAAAACATATAATGTTTGTGTTGTATTATTTTAAGCAGACTGTGTTTTTCAAATTGTTGTGACTTAGATGAAGATCAGAGCACATTTTATGACCAATTCATGCAAAACTCCACGTAATCCCAAAGGGTTCACATACTTTTTCTTGCCACTGTACATCATCTACACTGGCTGATGTATCTCCTAGTGATGTTTCTGATGCAGATCCTGGGCCACCACCTGCCAGCAGGAGACGCACAGCTCCAGCTGAGGAGTGGGTAGTGCCTCATCGCCAGAGGCCAGATAGCCCTCCTTTCACGGCAAATCCTGGCATCAATATTGATGTTGCAGGATTTACCGCCACACAGTTTTTGCAGGTGTTTCTGGGGGATGATTTGTTGGGCCACATTGTTGCCCAATCAAATCTGTATGGCCATCAGCATTGTGCTGCGAAGCCAGACTCCTACTTGGCAAGGCAGCAATGGACCCCCCTAGATGTGCCAGAATTTCTGAAATTCTGGGCACTTACTGTGCTGATGGGCATCATAAAGAAGCCCTCAATTTGCTCCTACTGGAGCAGTAGCCCCATCTGCTCTACCCCCATTTACCCCCAATCAATGTCGCGTAGAAGGTATGAAAACATTTTGCGTTTCATGCACTTCAGTGACAACAGGGGGAAGGGGAGTACAGTGGAGGCGCTAATGGGTGTATATGTTTAAGTTGTGCAGCCGACTGGGATGATAACACAAAACCTCGACAGAAATGTGCAGATAATAGTAGAACAGAAGAGAGGGTCCTAGTGGCGCAGTCTCTTTTGAGAGTAATGGATATGAGGCAGGTTGGGTACGGTAATCCCACTAATCAAAAACAGTGCACGGTCAAAAAAGACCACTAAAGTGCTGGTGAGAAAACTATGTGCAATAATGGCACTGGACAGAAGAGACAATTAATGCCCTAATAAATGCAAATAGTACACAAAGTGCAAAAATAAGCAATGTGCAAATATAGGCAATGTGCAAATGAGCCGTAAGTGTCCTATTGAAATCAAGGAAATTGCATATAAAGTGCAAATGCGAAAAAGGGAGGAAAAAGTGCATACATAAGTGCATAAAAAATATAAAATGAAAGTCTCATAAAAGTCTCGTTTTCCAGTTCACTTTGGGAGAATGGTAAAAAAATAATTATTACTTTCGACCGTATGTCCTGTGCTGTAGACAGAGATGGTCTGATAAAGTCTCCGCTGGAATAGTCTGGAGGTCTTGAGAGAGGTCCTGGAAACAATGTCCTCACCTAGGTCCTAAGTGAACTCCAATTCCCAATGGGAAGGAGGGGGAGAGGGAAACAAAAGAAGAAAAGATGGTGCAGTACTGATTGGTAAAGGGTTAAGTGTCCAATGACAAGGGAACACTTACAATATATAGAGCCTCTTGTACCGGCTCTAGTGTGGATTGCCTTGGGCCTAGTCAAGGGTGGCCTCTGCCCTTCTTTAGGGTACTTTCTGGGGTGGCCTTCACCTTTCCTCTAACGTTTACTCGATCGTCTCAAATACAAAGAGAAGATATCCTCATAGCGCAATATGCAGCCAAAGTTAAATTCAGGGTAAGTGGTAATCAAGGTAAACTCACCGATGTTGGAGCCTTAGATTCCAGGCTCAACTTGTGGGCATATGGTACTACTTTTCCGGTGGGTACCTGCACCTCTTTCAACAGCAAATGGTCTTCTTATGGGGAGAAAAGGGGAGACAGAATATGTGGAGCATACGTTGTATAGTAAAGGCTCTCAGGCGGAGGTAAATAATAAAAAAGGTTTATTAATTAAAAGAAAAGGGGGGTATCACAAAGTATGGGATACGCGTTTCGGCTGTTAAAACCAGCCTTCCTCAGTCCATATACAGAATGGTTGAAAAAAACGGGGGATATGGGACACTCCACGTGTCTGTTTATATAATAGACGGTATGTTTGGATTTCCGGAGTTACTTCCGGGTTCGCTGGTGTTGTGGTCACGTGATGCGTTCCGCGTCATTACGTTGCGTCGCAGCCATTTTGGACGTGCGTTTCAATGGACGATTTCCTGCGTTCCATGCAGTTGTATGTTGCGATCTTAGCGGCGGCATAGCGAAAAGGTGGAAGCAGTTATTCTACTGCTAGGAAAAAGTCCTAAAGTGTATATGAAAACTCACAGGTGGCAATCAAATAGTAAAAAGGGGGCACTCAGTTCAATGTATATGGGCCAGTGACCACAAAACTGCACATATAGCAGGGTAGTGCAGGTGGTATGGCTATAAAATATATCCCAGTCAAAAAATGAAAAAATGGGGGGGGGTGCACAATAATATGGCGAGGTTTTGTGTTATCATCCCAGTCGGCTGCACAACTTAAACATATACACCCATTAGCGCCTCCACTGTACTCCCCTTTCCATTAATAAACCTTTTTTATTATTTACCTCCGCCTGAGAGCCTTTACTATACAACATATGCTCCACATATTCTGTCTCCCCTTCTCCCCATAAGAAGACCATTTGCTGTTGAAAGAGGTGCAGGTACCCACCGGAAAAGTAGTACCATATGCCCACAAGTTGAGCCTGGAATCTAAGGCTCCAACATCGGTGAGTTACCTTGATTACCACTTACCCTGAATTTAACTTTGGCTGCATATTGCGCTATGAGGATATCTTCTCTTTGTATTTGAGACGATCGAGTAAACGTTAGAGGAAAGGTGAAGGCCACCCCAGAAAGTACCCTAAAGAAGGGCAGAGGCCACCCTTGACTAGGCCCAAGGCAATCCACACTAGAGCCGGTACAAGAGGCTCTATATATTGTAAGTGTTCCCTTGTCATTGGACACTTAACCCTTTACCAATCAGTACTGCACCATCTTTTCTTCCTTTGTTTCCCTCTCCCCCTCCTTCCCATTGGGAATTGGAGTTCACTTAGGACCTAGGTGAGGACATTGTTCCAGGACCTCTCTCAAGACCTCCAGACTATTCCAGCGGAGACTTTATCAGACCATCTCTGTCTACAGCACAGGACATACGGTCCGAAAGTAATATTATATATTTTTTACCATTCTCCCAAAGTGAACTGGAAAACGAGACTTTTATGAGACTTTCATTTTATATTTTTTATGCACTTATGTATGCACTTTTTCCTCCCTTTTTCGCATTTGCACTTTATATGCAATTTCCTTGATTTCAATAGGACACTTACGGCTCATTTGCACATTGCCTATATTTGCACATTGCTTATTTTTGCACTTTGTGTACTATTTGCATTTATTAGGGCATTAATTGTCTCTTCTGTCCAGTGCCATTATTGCACATAGTTTTCTCACCAGCACTTTAGTGGTCTTTTTTGACCGTGCACTGTTTTTGATTAGTGGGATTACCGTACCCAACCTGCCTCATATCCATTACTCTCAAAAGAGACTGCGCCACTAGGACCCTCTCTTCTGTTCTACTTCAGTGACAACAGCCTGTGCCCCCCTAGAGAGCATGCCCAGTTTGACAGGCTGTATAAAATCCGCCCCCTGATTACTCAGTTCGCCGCCAGGTTTGCAGAGGCTTATACACCTGGAAGGAATATCTGCGTGGATGAATCCCTAATGAAATACAAGGGAAGGCTGGGATTCAAGCAGTATATTCCTTCCAAACGCTCCAGGTATGGAGTGAAGGTGTATAAGCTCTGTGACAGCGAGAGTGAGTATACTCAGGCCTTCCGGGTGTACGAGGGACAGGATAGTAGCCTTGACCCTCCAGGTTGCCCAGAACACATGGGAACCAGTGGCTAGATTGTGTGGGACCTACTTTTTCCCCTGATGAACAAAGGGTACCACTTGTATGTTGATAATTTTTATACAAGTGTCCATTTGTTCAAGCTGCTGTATTGTTTTGATACAGTAGCATGCGGTACTGTTCGCAAGAACCGTGTAGGTTTCCCAGCACAGCTTGTCCGCACCCAGTTAAAATGGGGGGAGACATCAGCTCTGCGCCAAGAGGAGCTGTTGGCGGTCAAGTACAGAGACAAGAAGGATGTATACCTTCTATCCACTCTGAGATGTCTGTGGAGGTCTCTGTACGTGGCAGAGCTGAGCGCATCAGGAAGCCAGTGTGCATCAAAGCCTATAACCGGCATATGGGTGGGGGTTGATCTGGCAGATCAGATGCTCCAGCCCTACCAGATTATGCAGAAGTCAAGGGCCTGGTACAAAAAGGTTGCAATTTACCTGATGCAAATTGCAACCCACAATGCCTTTTTCCTCTGCAAAAAGGCAATCCCCGAAGTGACACTGTCCTTTTTACAGTTTCAGCTCCAGGTCATTTCGGGGCTTTTGTACCAGGATGCACCTGCTCCCCGGGCGGTGATGGGGGACAGAGTTGGCTACACATTTTATTTTTAAAATCCCCCGTACTGAGGGCAAACATAAACCCCAAAAAAGATGCAGGGTGTGTTTCAAGAGGGGGCAGGGGAGAGACACAATCTTTTACTGCCCAGAATGCCCTGGACAACCCGGTCTGTGTCTTGGGGACTGTTTCAAGGTGTATCACACAGTCTAGTTAGGTAGTTCAGTTTAGTTTTTTTTTTTTCTCTTACTGCACCAGACTTTTACATTTTATTCCTACATTTTTATGTTCTACATTTGGTGCTGTATATTGCCAAAATCTTGGCACACCTATGCATGGGGGGCATGGGTGTACTCAGGAGACCTTGCAGAAAACAGCCTGCAGAGTTTTCATGCAGTAACCGACAACAGTGTCTCCTAAATCACAGTCCAATTCTAATGTGGGCGTAAAAATTAAAAATTGAAAAATTTACCGCCACACACCTTCTGAAATGTTTTGGGCTAAAACCGTTGCATCCATGGCATCAAAGCACTCCATATGCAATACCTTGGGGTGTCAACATTTCAAATCTAAACAATTTTCTGGCAATAATTCAAACTGGGGTATGCGGTAGACCCAAAACCAAATATAGGCCTATCTGAAGAAATAATCTCAATTTCAACGCCAATGACAAAGTCATAAAAATTGTATTTGAACCTTCCCAAAATCCTGGCAAACCTATGCATGGGGGGCATGGGTGTACTCAGGAGACCTTGCAGAAAACAACCTGCAGAGTTTTCATGCAGTAACTGACAACAGTGTCTCCTAAATCACAGTCCAAATCTAATGTGGGTGTAAAAATCTGAATCGAAAAATTACCGCCACACACCTTCTCAAATGTTTTGGGCTAAAACCGTTGCATCCATGGCATCAAAGCACTCCATACGCAATACCTTGGGGTGTCAACATTTCAAATATAAACAATTTTCTGGCAATAATTCAAACTGGGGTATGCGGTAGACCCAAAACCAAAGAGGAGGGGCATGGGTGTACTCAGGAGACCTTGCAGAAAACAACCTGCAGAGTTTTCATGCAGTAACCGACAACAGTGTCTCCTAAATCACAGTCCAAAACTAATGTGGGTGTGAAAATGAAAAATGACCATCAAACAGTATCCAATTTGTTTGGGGCAAACGGTTGCATCCATGGCATAAAAACACTCCATTTACAATACTTTGGGGTGTTAGCGTACCAAATATATGCACGTTCATGGCAATAAAAAAAATTGGGGTATGTAAAAAGGCCCCTAAAAAGAAGATAAGCAAAGAAGATATGTCAATTTAGAAAAATGACACGCACATGTCAGAAGATTGGCGTAGCACCCCAAAAACAACCCAACAAATCTATATATGGGTGGTATCACTTTACTCAGAAGATGTTGCTGAACATATTTTGGGGTGTTTTTTGGCAGTAACCCATAACTGGATTTGACAATTCATGCCTAAAGTACAATGTGTGTGAAAAAATAACACAAAAAGTGACTACCTGAAAGTTTGACAAAGAGCTAGTGCATGGAAAGTGTTAAAATACAACTCTTTGAAGTACCCTAGGGTGTGCCCTTTCTAAAAATATATGGTTTGATGGGGGTAAATTACTTTGGCCGGCTTCAAAAATGTCCCAAATAGGACATGGGTGCATGATGACAAAATGTGAAAATTCCAAGTTGGAAAACTGAAATGCGCACCCCCCAGATAAGGCCTATTAGCCCCCAAATGACCCGACATACCTATACATGGGTGGTATCAATTTACTAAGAAGATGTTGCTGAACATATTTTAGGGTGCTTTTTGGCAGTAGACCTTAAAGTTCACAGTACATGTATTCTTAAATTGCATTAAAAAAAAATCACCAAAATTTTTTTTTTATCAATCTTTGGCATAGATTTGTGGTAAAATGGTTGCATGGAAAGAGTCAAAATACCCAAGTTTAATACCTTGATTTGTGTACTTTAAAAAAATATGTATATGTGGAGGGTTATTCAGGAATTAGTGACAGATATCAGTCTTACAATGTCACTATCACTACTTTTGAAAATAAACCCTTTGGAAATGGCAAAGTGCTACTTTCACTTATTGTTGCATAAGATAAGGAAAAAAGTGAGGAATATGTAAACAGTGGGTATTGCTAAACTCAGGACTAAATTTAGAAACTACTAAGGAATTAAATTTTTTTGACGGTTGTTGATACATAAGAAATTTTGGGGGTCAAAGTTCGAAAAAGTGGTGTTTTTTCAATTTTTTGTCATTCCACAATGTTTTTTTATAGTAAATTATATGAAATGATGAAAAAAATGGTTTCTTTATAAAGTTCATTTAATGACGAGAAAACCAGTGTAAAATATGTGTGGGTTGCATAAACACGTAAGAGGAAAATTTGACGTAAACACAAACAGCACAGAAACGTAAAAACAGCAGCGGTCACTAAAGGACGGATTTGTGTAAAACCGCCCGGTCACTAAGGGGTTAAATGTAATGTTAACCCAATTAAAATTATATCACCTGTACTGTACTGCTATACTCGTGATATATATATTTTTTCTTCAGGTAATAGGTGTTGTGGAATTCGTAGGTGAGTTCCCTCGCTTTTTTCCCCAAGACTTGACCCCCTGTTAGGCCCAGTGAGAAGACTGTTATAGAGGGAGACACCTTCATGTCGAGCACTTGAGTCGAAGGCCACTCTAATTTTATCAGGCTTGCAAGGATGATAGACATCAAAGCATGGAAGGTACCAACATTTTTCTCCTTCCATAAGCGGAGGTGCAGGCTCAGCATGATCTCTCTCTCAAACACTTTATGCATAAACTCCACAAAGTGTCTTTTCATCTCAGGTTTCTGATTCAAACTGCGTTGTAAAGAAACAAACCGTGCTTCTGCATGTTGTTTGGTTGTCTCTTTGAGTACGGAATGGTAGAGGTGCTGCCCAGCTGTTAGAATCATCTTGGTAGAACTCTTTACTCATGGTTTTCAAGAATTCTTTGTCTTCCATGGTAGCTGCCAACTCATTGTCTTTAGATGTTACCTCAAGCACTGTGTTACCGATGTTGTCATCCCAGAAATTAAGAGCTTTCTCTTCGTCCTGTATGATGTGTCGTTGTGCACCCTTATGAAACAGTCTTTCCTTCACATGATATTGGTGTGGTCGTCGTGCAGAACAAGACGTCTGTTTGGCAGGATGTGTGTTTTAAAGGAAGAAACGGAGTAAGGTTCTCTGCCTTTGTCTCGACAAACATTGCCTATGATGACCCAGCTTAGATTCAGACACTGAGCATATGGAGCATCATGTGGACCGTTGATTTGTTGACGAACTTTGTGCACCCTTAAGATGTCCCGGCCGAGCAACAGCAGGATATCAGCACTTCTGATGAGGGCTGGTATTTGGCAGGCTATCTCCTTCAAGTGAGAATGGTGTAAGGCAGCTTCAGGAGTAGGGATCTCCTCTTTGTTGCTTGGAATCTGGTTGCACTCAGTGATAGTGGGCAAAGGTATTTCCATATTGTCGTTCAGAGGAGCAACCACAAGACCACTGGCCCTCCTACCTGAGACATCTGTTGTGCCGGTGCAAGTAGTTAGGATATACGGTAGAGCATTTCCCTTTCAAAAAATTGTGTTGTTGCAAGAGATCTGTTACTCTGATCTTCCAGAATAGTATGCAGTCTTATGGCCTTTTCAGGTTGACCTCTTGGGTAAACACAAACCAAACATATCTTTGCACATGATTTGTCACAGAGTCCTTCTCCACAGACTTCCGTACATGAAAAGAACACGGAGGTGGAAGGTGCTGGTTGATTTGTGTGCTCCCCACCTTGCTTTGCCTCAGGAGGATTGTTTGTGGGCTTAGTAAAGTTGTGCGGATATGGATGAAGAGCATGTACATGGTCATCGCTGTCACACTCTATGCATTTAATGATAGCTTTACAGTCCTTTGCAAAGTGTTCTGTGGAGGCGCAGCATTTGTAGCAGACCCCAAATCTCTTTAAAAGTTCTTTATGTTCTTGTAGAGTTTTCTTTCTGAAGCCAATACATTTCTTAAGTTGTTTGTTATGTATGGGACATTGGCGATTTGGGTTCTCAATGTTCTTGTTTTGTTCAGTCTTTTCAAGAACTGTAGCAGGTGCAGGTAGAACAGTGGTCCTTTTCACTGACACTGGTCTTCTATTGTCTCTGTGTCATACGTGTGTTTGTAGGTCTTGGAGGGGGTGAACTGAGAGGGTTACCGTCACCATAGGAGAAACTTGGGTCATTCTTTGTGTCTGCAATTCTTTTTATGAACTCGCAGAAGTAGGAAAAGGAGGAAAGGCAACTTGATGTTTTTCCTTGTACTTTGATCCAAGCGATTCCCATTTTGAAGGCCATATGGTAGCTTGAGAACAATAGGGTTGATGCCACGAGGGGTGTCAAGGTAACGGAGACCAGGTAAGTAGATGTCAGCTTTAGCGAGTTGAAGCTCTAATAAAACATCGCTGAGTTCTGGAAATTTTAAATTCTCTCTAGCGGAAATCCTTGGGAAGCCTTGCAATCTTTTGAATAAGGCATCTTCAATGGCTTCTGGGCTGCTAAAGGTATGTTCAAGTCTTTCCCAAGCAGCATTAAGGCCTGCAGCAGGGTTGCCAACATGAATCGCTTTGAGCCTCTTGATGCGTTCAGTAGACTTGGGACCTAGCCATCTGATGAGCAGATCTAATTCTTCTGTGGATTTCCATCCTCTGTAATTTTCAGGCTTGTCATCAAACTTGGTGAAGCCTGTCTTTGTGAGCTCTCTGCGGAGCATGTATTTAGAAAACTGTGACATGTCCGTGTTTTCAGACTTTGGGTGCATGACTGCAGGTGGCTTGGGAACATATGTTGGTGCTAAGGCATTCAACACTGGAACTGGTTTAACGTTCATTGGCATGTTGGTTTGTAGCTGTGGAGCAGTGTGCTTGCTAGTAAGTACTTGGCTAGTGTCACGGTAAGGTGGATAGTTTATTATGTGCATGCTATTGTCCACTGCTTGCTGAGATGCTGCACTCTGGTGTACTGGAAGATATGAAGGCAAATTGTCTTTGAGAACAGTAGGTACAGAGAAGAGACCTTGGTTGAGTGCTTTGGCCACTGTGACCGGGAGCTTACGTTCTGGAGAGGAATGTGAAGAATCTGAAGTATAAGACACAGCTGAGTGTCTGCTGCTACTGTTGTCTTTCTTTCACTAGCAGCTTGTTCTAAGACCCTTAACCTTGCCATGGCTGTGGCATGTTCACAATGTTTTCCCAAAAGTTCCATTTCCACTTTCTGATGTGCGGCTTCAGCTTTCTGGCGTGCGACTCCAGCTTCCATGCATGCTGCTTCAGCTTCCATACGTGCTGCTGTAGCTTCCATTTCTGCTTTCTTTTGGGCGAAGGCTGCCTGAATTTTAGAAGCCTCAGCATCAGAACGGGCCTTTATGAGTTGTTGACTGAGTGTGGAAGATCTTGATTGCAGGGATTTGGAAGACCTTAAGGAGTGTCTGGTGGATGCAGAGTGATGAGATCTGGATTCATGGAGCTGTGCGATTCTTACTTCTGCCTTTGTCTCTGTTTTCAGCACTAAATTGTCTCTTTCTAGATTGAGCTCATTGAATCTCTTTAGTTCTTCCAGTGACACTTCAGTGTTGTACCGCTTTAAGTGATGAATATATTTAACACTCAGTCTTTGATACTTCTGATAAGCGATATCTAATTGCTTAATAGTGCTCTCTAGTTGTAATGCATCATGACATGGTTAAGAGAGAGCAGACATGCATTTAACAGTAGTACACCATAGATCATTGGTATGAGACAGCAGCTCTTCTGTGTCATCTTCAAGATTTTCTTGTACTTTCCAGGTTGGTTTCGTTAATCTTTTTTCTCTTTTCTTTGGTTCAGGGTTTAATTCCTGATCTGAAAGGAGTTCTGATTCTGGTAGTGGTGTCAGATTGCATATTGATTTCCTGGAGCATTTTGCTGACAAGAAGAGGGTTAATGGTGTAGTTCTTTAGCAGCAGAGAAATGTATCAATTTTGTTTTAGCTCAGCTAGGATTTCTAGACAACAGTTGCGAAAAGATTTGCTTTTACTTTCTGATAAGATTTCACAGCCAAATCCACGTGCATTGCATACAGAGGAATAAACTGGTTCTAGTTTACAGAGGCACTGTATAAACTGTTTGTAAGGCACAGATTTATTGAACATTCACAGCACTAATGTCCTGACACTGTTGATTGCTATGCTGGGACTTGCTTGCAGGCACATACAGACTTGCGGTAATGGCTGCACTGTCTGAAGCTGCGATTTCCAGTGTCCCTATAGCATCTCACTGTGTATTCAGAGCTAGCAAGGATCCTATGGAGGACGTCTGACTGATCTTTCGACTGATCTTTCTAAGATCTTCTGACTGATCTTATGATTTTTTGACTGTTCAGTTTCTCCACCAAAGCACTGAGAATGTGATCTCTGAACATAGTTGCGATAACTCCCAGTTTTAGGTGAATTACAGTGACTCAATCCAGATAACACTGTGAAGATCTGATGAAGGTTTATTCCATAAACTGTAGAAAATCCACAACAATGTACATCGGATAGGTAAAAAAATCATAATGTGATCTGGTCCATGAGGCTTGCTAAGGATTACTGGGAAATGAACACAGGTGGAGCTATCTAGACAGGAAATCACTGAACCATGAGGAAGGGAGGAGAGAAACCCAGGAGTAGATGAGACATGTGCAAGTCTTAAAGGCATATCACAAGGCATGTGAAACATGACAGCATCTAGAACCTTTCATCCCAACAATATTTCTGCAAAAGATAAAGAAATACATGAAACAATTTACACCATTCATTACCATGGTCCAGCTTGATCTTCACAGGGGCCTGAGTGTGAGTTAATTCAAAGGAATCTCTATTATTGCAAACAAAATTCGTTTGCAAATGGGGTACAGAATGTGCACCTGATGTTCCAGCACATCAAACATAGCAGCTGATGTGCTGAAATTGTTTGTGCAGCTTTGAGTTCTGTTTGTCTTTCAAAGAAACATGAGCCCCAGCTGATTTACAAATATAGTAGCGCCTTTTTGTCAGTAGAGGGAGTCGATTGCCATCGGATCAGACTTTCTGACTAATAATGTACTGTATGGGTGCTACATCCACTTTCCCAGTGTGGGTAAAGGAAAATGGGTTTCATTTAAATCACTGCGTCCATTAAGGAAAACCACTTCTTAGTGAAGGGATTAAACGTAAGAAATATTAACAATTTATTTATAAAGGATTTTACCAGGAAGGATTCATTGAGATTTCTCTCGTTTTTAAGTACGTCCTGAATTCAAGATCATTAAAATGTTACAGTTGTTACAGAAATACAAAGTAATACAATGCAAGATATTAAAAAAAAACACAAATATACAGATTAACAGAAACATGTTTACAGGTGCAATCTTTCTGTAAAATTGGTATTTTGTCCTACATTTAAGTGTTAACAAAGCATCATATTTTTCAAAGAAATGTTATGACTATTTATTTTAACAAGAAGTGCTTGGTAGTGAAGGGGTTAAGGCAGGGCTTGACAAAGCCAGGAGCTTGGTAGCCACTGGCTCCTAGGACTTTTACTCCTGGCTCCTAAATTTCCAGTTGGCTTCAATGTTTTCTTCTTACCTCCTACATTTAATGTAAATATATCCAGCCCTGGTGTATGTATTTATATATGAGGTCTGTTATGTGTGTTGTACAAGTGTGTGTGTGTCTGCAGTGGGTAAATAGGGTGTCCAATGACAACAGAGGAAAGAAAATGAGTAAACAAATAAAACAATATCACAATGTTACAATGTACAGATGTTAACACAAATAATATAATATATATATATTATATCAGATCGGCCAAACTGATATTAAATGCAACAGTCTACACTTGTAGGCTCAAAAAAGTAGCCAAAAGACCACATGCACAAAAAATACTTAACAGCAAAAAGCACCAGGTGACAAAGTGATAAATAAATAGAAGCAGCTAAAATCATAATTTGGGTCATTACAAACCAACTCCCAGATGCAGAGGCAAGGTTCACAACGTTTCGGCGAGGATTCACCTTTATCAAGGTGATAAAGGCAAATCCTTGCCGAAACGTTGGCTCCTAACTTTTGTAGCTGGCTCCTAGATTTAAAGCAAATATCAAGAGCTTGGAAAAAAGACGAGACAGAGGAGATATGATAGAAACATTTAAATACGTAAAGGGAATCCACAAGGTAGAGGGAGGGAGTATATTTAAAAGGAAACAAAGTAGCAAAACAAGAGGACATAGTCTTAGATTAGAGGGGCAAAGGTTTAAAAGTAACATCAGGAAGCATTATTTTACTGAGAGGGTGGTGGATTTCCAGTTGAAGTGGTAGAGGCCAAAACAGTAATTGAATTTAAGCAGGCATGGGATAGGCATAAGGCTATCCTAAACAAAAGATAAATCCAGGTAAAGTATCCATGTAATTGGGCAGACTAGATGGGCCGAAAGGTTCTTATCTGCCGACATTTTCTATGTTTCTATGTCAAGCTCTGGGTTAAGGGGCTGTTACTTAACATAAACTGGGTTATTCAGAGAGAGGTGAAAAGCAGGAGAATGACTGAAAAATGGAAAATTCTAGGTCAAAATAGCCAATTTGGAAAGTGAGACAAATGGTAGAATTTTTCTGGTTTGGCTATTTTAACCTAGAATTTTCCATTCTCCAGTCATTCTCCTGGTTTTTACCGCTCTCTGAATAACCCTGATAGTGATGGTTTTGCACTTTGTCCTTTTTAAAAGAAAAGCATAAGTAGTGTCTTCAGAATGACTGACAGTTGTAGATATTTTCTCTTTAACCCCTTAAGGACCGCTGACGTACTATGTACCTCCTGCCCACGGGTCTCCCTTAGACTCGTGGACGTACATGGTACGTCAGCGGTGCCTAACCCCCCTCCCGCCCGATACTTACCTCCCTCGCCTGATCCCTCGCAGATCTGGCAGGGAGGAAGCCTGCCCTCGTGATTTGCATGGGCCGGCAAGCTCGATGACATCACCACACTGCGTGATGTCATCAGCAGGCGCCCCCATTGAAATCAATGGAGGGGAGGGGGGGCTCCTTCGGAGTCCTCTATTTCCCCAACCATTGATGATAGAGAGATGCAAGTTGCATTGAGAGTCTCCCCTTTTCAGCGGTGTACTGCATTAACGGTTTCGCTGCCGGATCGCTGAATTGCGACTCAAACCTGGAGGGGGCTGACATCGTGGATGTCAGCAAAGCCTCCAGGTCACCCCCCACCCACTGACATCCTCACCATATGTGTGAGTATGTCAGTGGGCCAGTTAACCCCCTAGCTGCCATGTGGAGATAGGGGGATCTTCCGATCCGTGGAAGTGAGACGGTCATATTTGATATCATTGGAAAGGCCTGATCAACTAAAACTTTAAAAAATAAATAAATAAAAATATAATTATTTTTAAAAAATATTATTTTTTTTGCTTGGGGGGGGGTTTAGTTAATTAGTACCTAGGCTGTCATCTAAAAATAATTAGCAAAACCCGGTCAGAATGAGCGCAGAGCACATAGGTGAACTGGCTCAGCCGTGAAGGGGTTAAAAAGCAAAAACATGTAAAAATTGTGTATTTCTAGTCTCGGGACAAAATTCTGAAACTATTTAGCCAGGGTCTTTTTTGGTGGTTGTAGATTTTGGGGATTAACCCTTTCGCTGCTGAGGCTTTTCCCGCCCCTGTGCTGAGGTCATTTTTTACCTGTTTTGCGCATCATGTTTAAACGTGTTTTAAAGGCTTATTTTAGTATATGACACCGACATATTATATATCGTTCTTTCCGTCAGACTCGGTAGATTCATAATATGTCATTATTATATGTATACGTTATGTCATGTTTGTATATTATACAAAAAATGCAATAAAA
Source organism: Leptobrachium leishanense (assembly GCA_009667805.1). Taxonomy (NCBI): domain Eukaryota; kingdom Metazoa; phylum Chordata; class Amphibia; order Anura; family Megophryidae; genus Leptobrachium; species Leptobrachium leishanense. The sequence continues at coordinate 177,517,570 of CM019067.1, read as the reverse complement.
TATGTATTTTCAATAATTTACAATGTGTAAAGTGTTTTTTTCCACATTTTAACAATGCGAGCAATTGCGGTTATATTTTGTATGGGGTGCGCTTGTTAAAAAAATTAGAGATGGGGTCTCGTTACATTTTTTTTTGGGGAAAATGACACCATTTTTAACAAACGCACCGCATACAAAAATCGTTAATGCAGCATCATTGTTCACATTATAATTGAAATGGGAACAATATTGCTGCATTAACAAACCAAAAAAAATAAAAAAAAAGTGTTTATTTTTTTTTTTTTTTTTATTTTTCTTTTTTTACAAATTTTTTTACTTTCATGTTTGGTATCGTTGGAACGGCCATGCTCTGGCCGATCCAACCATATCAAAATTTAACCCCTAACTGCCACGGATCGGGAGATAGGGAGTTCAATGAACTCCCTACCTCCACAGTTCGTGGCAGTTAGGGGTTAACTGTAGGACTGGCGTCATCGTGCTACGCACGATGACGCCAGTCCTCTGGGGGAGTTCCCGGAAGCTTGGCCGACATCCAAGATGTCGGCCAGCTCCCGGGAAGGATCGCGAATCGGCGCTTTTCAGCGCCGATTTGCGATCCAGCTCCCCAGGGGTTAATGTCAGGCATCATTTGGAAGGGCAGGCTGTGCCCTTCCAAATGATGCCTGGGTTAAGCCCCTGTGTGCCGCCGATCGGGAGGGAGAGAGGTCCGAAGGACCTCCCCCCCTCCTTTCAGGCGCCTCCTCCGCACATGCGGGGGGGGCGCCTGAATTAGGTGTCATCGCGGGGCGCGATGACACCTAATAATGGCGGCCGCTGCTCCGGATGCCGGGCTGACATCCAGGATGTCAGCCCGCACCGGAGGGGCCAGCGATCGGCCGGAACCCGGCCGAACGCTGACCCCAATGCGAGGACGCGCTCAGCGCGTCCTCCGCATACCAGCGGTAATGCTGAGGACGCGCTGAGCGCGTCCTTAGCATTGAACTGGTTAAATTACGAAAAGTGTGTTTTTACCATTTTTTTCATCATATTTCATATTTTTTTTTATAGTAAATTATTCGATATGATGGAAATAATGGTATTAGAAAGTCCATTTAATGGCGTGAAAAACGGTGTATAATATTGGTGGGTTGAATAAACGAGTAAGAGGAAAATTTGACCTAAACACTAACAGCGCAGAAACGTAAAAACAGCAGCGGTCACTAAAGGACGGATTTGTGTAAAACCGCCTGGTCACTAAGGGGTTAAGCTGATCATATATCTGCTATAGATTGAATAATTATTTGGTTAAAGTTATAGGAGAGAGGGATGTCAGAGGCCTATTCATATCTTCAGCTCCAGGCCCATGAAGCCCTTAATCCAGCAATTCTTGCAGCATGTCTCTTAGAAAGAATAATTGTTTTATTTTATTTTGTTTCATCATAATCCTTTGCATTTTTGTTGTTGCAATACTTTTATATACAAGTCTATTCACTAAAGGGTGAAACTCTGGAGAATTGGCAGGAGAAGAGGAGAATTTAGACCAAACAGCTGATTTGGAAAGTGAGATAAATGGAGAATTTTTCTGGTTTGGCTATTTTGACCTGTTTTTTTCACTTCTCCTGCCAGTTCTCCTGAGTTCACCCTTTAGGGAATAGACTTGATAGTATTTTATCTACCGAATGCTATAGCATTTTGCATTATTTTTAACATATTTCTTAATGAAGAGTAATGGTTGGATATTTTTTTTTGCCATAAAGATGCTTTGCATTTTGTTAAATTACATTTATTATATAGTGGCAAAATAAAAAGTTCCATTTCATATGTCCAACATTTTGCAAGTTTCATTGTATAGATAGTAAATGTGAAAATTCAATCCAATCCCAGATGAGCAAAAGACAGCTCTTGGAGGGTTTTATCCACGCGGTGCACTGCCAAGGTACTGTACCCTACGGAGCCTTGCTTGTATGAGGAGGAGAAAAAAAAAATTAAAGAGTGGCCACAATTTATCAGGTCGTGGCGACGATCTGCTAAATCGTTCCCATGAGTTAATTTTTTTCCTCCTGCGTGAGCACGAATTACTTGATTCGTGCGCATGCTAAAGACAGCCAGCCTCTCCTCCTAGAGCCCTCCCACCTCAGCCAGAGCTGCAGCTGCTCACAGCTCTCCCTGGCCAGCTGCAGCGGAGTGTTAAGACCCCTGAAAGACTCCTGCCTTACAGTCCCGAGCTGGTGGCTCAGCCCGTTAAGCCCCTGTTTGATAAGCATGAGGTTCCTGGATTGATTCCCTGTGTGGTCATAGTAAAAAAAAATTATTATATGTGTATATATAAAACTTCTCCCTGCGCCTTTATACATATTTGTAATGCTGCTATTATTAGAAGGTTGTATTATAAATAATAGCAGCATTATAATAATATTAGGACAATTTTTTTTTTATTATTATTATCTGGTCAACTGATAAATCAATAAAAATGGGGCTGTCTGGGTACATTAGGGATTAAACCCTCATATGACAATGACAGAAAGCAAATTTGAGAGATTACAGGCAAAATTTTGGATTGCCTGACACCCTCTTATCCAGGCATAGAGTACAAACCAATTAAAAAGACCACTTTTATTTATTTTTTTTGAGAAAGGATTTTACCAGGAAGGATACATTGAGATTTCTCTCATTTTCAAGTATGTCCTGGGTGCCGAGTATGTACCGTTCGGTGTCTTGCCCAAGGACACTTACTGGAGAGGTTGCTCGTCAGGATCAAACCCATGACTCCACGGGCTCTCTCTACGCAGAGCAGTGATGTTACCTCTACTCTACCCAACCGGTACAATTAAACAAGGTGCAGATATTTCGGTCCAAAAAAGTGATACAAACAACATATATTTATATAAAATCCGGGCCTTGTGATGAGTATAGTTACATAGTTATATAGGCTGAAAAAAGACATGCGTCCATCGGGTTCAGCCTCTCCCACATAACCTACTGCTGTTGATCCAAAAGAAGGCAAAAAACCCAGTCTGAATATGCAACATACTGGGAAAAAATTCCTTCTTGACCCCAGAATGGCAGTCAGATTTCTCCTTGGATCAAGAAGCTTTTACCCACATATTAAATATTATAACCCTTAATATTCTGTGTCTGCAGGAAGTCATCCAGTCGTTTTTTAAAAGTCTGTACAGACTCTGACCCAAGCACCTCAACAGGCAGAGAATTCCACAGCTTTATTGTTCTCACCGTAAAATAACCCTTCCTATGCTTTAAGCTAAATTTTCTTTCTTCCAGTCTAAATGGATGACCCCGTGTCCTGTGTATAGTCCTGTTAATGAATAGGTTATCAGACAATGGTTGATAATGGCCCCGTATATATTTATATAAGGTTATCAGATCCCCTCTAAGGCGCCTTTTCTCTAAACTAAACAGGTTTAAGCTTGTTAGTCTTTCCTCATAACTTAACCCTTCCATCCCTTATTAATTTAGTTGCCCGTCTCTGCACTTTTTCTAGCGATATAATATCTTTTTTTAAGACAGGTGCCCAAAATTGCACGGCATATTCAAGGTGCGGCCTGACCATTGATTTATACAGAGGCAAAATTATGTTTTCATCCCGTGAGTGAACTCCCCTTTTAATGCATGCCAGTACTTTGCTGGCCTTGGCGGCTGCTGTTTGACATTGCACATTGTTACTTAGTTTGAAGTCTATGATTATTCCAAATCCTTCTCCTGCTTGGATTTCCCTAACTCCGTACCATTTAGGGTATAAATTGCTTGTGTGTTCTTCACTCCAAAGTGCATAACTTTGCATTTATCTAGATTAAATTTCATCTGCCATTTAAGTGCCCAGTCCCCCAATCTATCTAAATCCCTCTGCAGCGAAGTAACATCCTGCTCACATTGTATTACTTTTCCTAGCTTTTGTCATCTGCGAACACTGATACATGACTTTCAATGCCTATCTCAAGGTCATTTATAAATAAATTGAATAGTATTGGTCCTATAACAGACCCCTGAGGGACACCACTTACCACTGGTGTCCATCTTGAAAATGTACCATTTATGACCACTCTCTGTACCCTATCTTTTAGCCAGTTTTCTATCCAAGAACAAGTATTTTCATCTAGACCATTTTTTCTTAATTTAAATAGTAACCTTTTGTGTGGAACTGTGTCGAAAGCTTTGGCAAAATCTAAGTAAATCACATCCACTGCGACCCCCTGATCTATACTTCTACTTACTTCCTCATAGAACGTAATTAGGTTAGTCTGACATGATCTGTGTTTCATGAAACCATGCTGATTTTTGCCAATTACATTATACCTCCCAATAAATTCCTGAATATTATCCCTTAGTAACCCCTCAAATACTTTCCCAGCCACAGATGTTAAGCTCACAGGTCTATAATTCCCAGGCACAAATTTTAAACCTTTCTTAAATATAGGGACCACGTCAGCTTTTCTCCAATCCTCTGGTACTATTCCTGAAATAAAAGAATCTTGAAAGATTAAGAACAGAGGTTTACATATTTCAACACATAGCTCTCTCAGTACTCGCGGTGAATTCCATCTGGCCCTGGGCTTTTATTAACATTCACATTGTTTAATTTCTGTAAAACCTTGTCCTGAGTCAACCAGTCACTTTGTATTAGTAAGTTTTTATTAATGAATTTCATGTCTCCTGTTATAGGTTTCTCTTTGATAAATACTGAAGAAAAATAATCATTTAAAGTTTCTGCCTTATCCTGATCTTCAGTTAACAATAGCCCTGACTCAGATTTTAGTGAACCTACATTTTCACTCTTGGGTTTTTTAGAATTTATGTACCTAAAGAATCTTTTAGGGTTGGTCTTGCTCTCTTTGGCTATTTCTTTTATTTTTCTAGTTTAGCCCATCTAATCGCATTTTTACATGCTTTATTGGCTACCCTATATGCTTTATAGGATGCCTCAGATTTATCAAATTTAAAAGCTTTAAATGCTTCTTTTTATTTTTCATTTCCTTAGTTCCCTTCCTACTAAGCCACATTGGTTTCAGTCTGTTTCTTTTATATTTATTAACCAGTGGAATATATTGTGACGTGTACTTTTCTAGTGTTAGTTTAAAGATATTCCACTTATCCTCAGTGTTTTTCCCGTGAAAGAGTTTCTGCCAGTCAATGACATTGAGAGCTTCCTTTATTTTAATAAAGTTGGCCTTTTTAAAATTATATATTTTAGCATGCCCCTTATGAATGTGTTTTTTTGAGTTTATTTCAAAAGTCACCATATTATGGTCGCTATTTCCCAACTGTTCCTTTACATTAATATTTGAGAAAAGATCCACATTATTTGTTATAACCAGGTCCAGACAGTTATCCTCTCTAGTTGGTGTTTCTACCAGTTGTGACATGAAGGTATCATTTAAAATGTTCAGGAACCGGATTCCCTTTGCTGAATTACTAGTCCCACTATCCCAATTAATGTCCGGGTAATTAAAATCTCCAATAATTAAAGTGCTACCGTGATCTGCAGCCTTCCTAATTTGCTCTAACAGTTGTTCTTCCTCATCATTATCTATATTAGGTGGTTTATAGCATATGCCAACCAATAGTTGACTTCCCTGTTTATTCCCCAAGGAAATATTTACCCATAAGGATTCCACATTTCCCTCATCGCTTTCCAGTTGTGTAATATTAGGCTTTAAATCCTGATTTACATATAAACACACTCCACCCCCTTTCTTATGTTTCCTATCCCTTCTAAACAATGTATAACCGTTTAAGTTTACAGCCCAGTCATGCGTTTCGTCCCACCACGTTTCTGTTATTCCTATTATGTCGTATTGCTTAGTGTATGCTATTACCTCTAGTTCCCCCATCTTGTTATTGAGGCTCCTTGCATTAGCGAGCATACATTTAATGTTGTCTCTACCCACACATGCCTCCACTGTTCTGACATTACCCATCCCCCCGGCTCCACCCCCCTTAGTCTGAACTGAAACCCTTCCGCTATCTGCTCTGTCTCCATTTTGTAAGATACTGTATCCCTCCCCCCCTTCCACTAGTTTAAAGTCTCCTCCAACCTTTTAACCATCCTCTCCCCTAGCACAGCAGACCCTCTTCCTTTCAGGTGCAATCTATCACAACTATACAGATTGTACCCCAGTGCAAAATGAGCCCAGTGCTCTAAAAACCCAAAGCCCTCCTTCCTGCACCAAGCTTTAAGCCACGCATTGACCTCCCTAATCTCCCGCTGCCTTTCCACTGTAGCACGTGGCACAGGTAGGATCTCAGAAAATACTACCTTGGAGGACCTCTTCTTCAATTTACTTCCTAATTCCCTGAAATCATTCTTCAGGTCCTTCCATCTTCCGCTTACTTTGTCATTGGTACCAATATGGACCATGACAGCTGGGTCATCTCCAGCCCCTCCCAATAATCTATCAACTCTGTCAACCACATGCCTAACACGGGCACCCGGCAGACAGCAAACTGTCCGGTTAAGGCGATCAGCGCGACAGATTACCCTGTCTACTCTCTTAATAATAGAGTCCCCTACCACCACAACCTGTCTAGGCTTACTTGCCCTCTTTATCCCTCCCTTACTTGGTGGGCTGATCCCCCGGCTGTTAGAGGAGCAGCCTCCTCCAGTACTGCTACACCTGAGCTGCTGCACCCAACATCTTCGCTCAAGGGGGCAAATCTGTTGGTGTGCGCAAGATCAGGACTAGCCAACCTTTTCCTCTTCCCTCCCCCCCTGCTACCACATGTCACTGACACCCAGCTACCAACCTGTTCCCCGGTTAACTCCACTCCTCCCACACCCCTAGATTCCTCAACTATACTTTGCTCCGTGAGAAGCAGGCTCCTTTTAAGATTGTCAATCTGCCTCAGTGTTACGATTTGCCCTTCCAGATCTCCAATATGAGCTTCCAGAAGAGCTACACGTTCACACTTGCTACAGAGATATGGACCCTGGAAGGATTCCTCCAGACATGCATACATGCAGCAGGATGTGCACTGGGTCAAACCTTCAAGCTTGCTAACACTCATACCCACAACAAGATAACAAATATATAAACAACAATTGATACCTGTTATTTAAACTCCTGTTTTTAACTCCACTTGAAAATAGCCCACTTAAAAAGTAGACCACCTCAAGCCCTTGTGAGCAAGCTCAGTGAGCTGCCATTGAGATTATGTAGCCATACAAGTGAAATCACCTGACAGGCTACACGCCCCCAATTAACAAGTCACCAGCCACCCAGGGAAAAAAACAACCAAAAAGCACAACAGAAAAAAAAAAAAAAAAACAGCAGAAAAGAAAACCAAAAAGAGAAATTAAATTGACAAATAAACCAGAGGTTTCTCTCCCTCTAAAGATACAAACCAGACCAGTACAGGTAGAATTCCTGTTTTTAACTCCACTTGAAAATAGCCCACTTGAAAAGTAGACCACCTCAAGCCCTTGTGAGCAAGCTCAGTGAGCTGCCATTGAGATTATGTAGCCATACAAGTGAAATCACCTGACAGGCTACACGCCCCCAATTAACAAGTCACCAGCCACCCAGGGAAAAAAACAACCAAAAAGCACAACAGAAAAAAAAAAAAAAACAGCAGAAAAGAAAACCAAAAAGAGAAATTAAATTGACAAATAAACCAGAGGTTTCTCTCCCTCTAAAGATACAAACCAGACCAGTACAGGTAGAATTCCTGTTTTTAACTCCACTTGAAAATAGCCCACTTCAAGCCCTTGTGAGCAAGCTCAGTGAGCTGCCATTGAGATTATGTAGCCATACAAGTGAAATCACCTGACAGGCTACACGCCCCCAATTAACAAGTCACCAGCCACCCAGGGAAAAAAAACAACCAAAAAGCACAACAGAAAAAAACCAAAAAACAGCAGAAAAGAAAACCAAAAAGAGAAATTAAATTGACAAATAAACCAGAGGTTTCTCTCCCTCTAAAGATACAAACCAGACCAGTACAGGTAGAATTCCTGTTTTTAACTCCACTTGAAAATAGCCCACTTAAAAAGTAGAACACCTCAAGCCCTTGTAAGCCAATAGAGTTGTATAACGATGGGGCCAACGGTATGGCTGAGGGAATTATATTCACAAAAATGCTGCTCAATCATACAATAAATTCACGATAAAAAAAAAAACCCTTAGAAGGTGGGGCATAACTAGGGTTGCACCGATACCGATACTAGTATCGGTATCGGGGCCGATACTGGGTACTGCAGGAGTACTTGGTACTCGTGCAGTACCCCTCGATATTTTTACCGATACCGGAAGCCGGCATTGAGCCGGCATCCGAGGGGCTGCAGCGGCTGTCTGAATGCTCTATCGGCATTCGGACAGCCGCCCCTGGAGCTGCTCACACAATACTTACCTTCCTGGGCACCGCAGGGAATGTCTCCGCGCGTGCGCTCGTTGGAAGGACCCCAGCCGCGACCACGTGGGACCATGTGATCACGGCTGGGGTCCTTCCAACGAGCGCGCGCGGAAACTTTCCCGGCAGCGCCCAGGAAGGTAAGTATGAACACAGTGAGCAGCTGCAGGGCCTGTCCGAATGCAGATAGAGCATTCGGACAGGCCCTGCAGCTGCTCTCCGCGACGATACTTAACTTCCTGGGCGACGCTGGGAAAGTTTCCGCGTCCGCTCGTTGGAAGGACCCCAGCCGTGATCACATGGTCCCACGTGGTCGCGGCTGAGGTCCTTCCAACGAGCGCACGCGCAGAGACATTCCCGGCGGCGCCCAGGAAGGTAAGTATCGTCGCGGGGGGGGATCCATGAGCTGGGGGGGCATACCCATGTGTGAGCTGTGGGGGCATATCCATAAGCTGGGGGGCAATATCCATGTGTGAGCTGGGGCATATCCATGTGTGAGCTGGGGGCATATCCATGAGCTGGGGCATATCCATGTGTGAGCTGGAGCATATCCATGAGCTGGGGCAAATCCATGTGTGAGCTGGAGCATATCCATGTGTGAGCTGGGGCAAATCCATGTGTGAGCTGGGGCAAATCCATGTGTGAGCTGGGGCATATTCATGTGTGAGCTGGGGCATATCCATGTGTGAGCTGGGGCATATCCATGTGTGAGCTGGGGGCATATCCATGTGTGAGCTAGGGGCATATCCATGTGTGAACTGGGGCATATCCATGTGTGAGCTGGGGGCATATCCATGAGCTGGGGGCATATCCATGAGCTGGGGGCATTTTTATATGGTCTGTTCTTATTGGAAAGCATCACATGACATTAAAGAAAAGTATCGGTACTCGGTATCGGTGAGTACTTTTAAAAAGTATCGGTACTCGTACTCGGTCTTAAAAAAGTGGTATCGGTGCATCCCTAGGCATAACACATATATAACAAGAAAATGTGAGGAACAGACACTAGAGCAAAAGTGGAAAATATATCCCCGTTGCCCAAGGCACCAAAAGTGCGGTCCCAACCCGCACTAACCAACAAGAAAAAAGAAAAATCGGTGATCGGCGTGTCCGCGTACGCGGTCTAGGGGAAATATCTAATAATACAATGAGATATCAATTAATACAAAAAGGTACCATACGATATTGATGACTGTATAGGCTGATTGAAAGTTCATGAAAAAGTTCCTAGAACAAAGGAAAAATATAATAGTGAAGTCCAGTCATAACAACGAAAATAGGGGAATGAAGGGGGGAGATGGATCCACTCACACTCTCCTGAGCCTCGTTAGGCTCGATCGCTTCGCCTGTGGGTGTTTACGTGGCTCACCCGATAGCCCTCAAGGATAGACTCGTCTTACGGCCTTGATATCCTTTCAGGATCCTGGATCGTCCTTAGGTTCTCCAATATTTGGATGCCAGTAATCTTCAATAACTGACTTCTCTCAGGTCTTGATATTCCTTTAGGGTCCTGAAGTAGCACTTGGACAGAATAACAGGGAGCTCTCAGGAACAAAACTGTAGCTGAAGTGAACCAGATGCAAGGCTTGCATCTGGTTCACTTCAGCTACAGTTTTGTTCCTGAGAGCTCCCTGTTATTCTGTCCAAGTGCTACTTCAGGACCCTAAAGGAATATCAAGACCTGAGAGAAGTCAGTTATTGAAGATTACTGGCATCCAAATATTGGAGAACCTAAGGACGATCCAGGATCCTGAAAGGATATCAAGGCCGTAAGACGAGTCTATCCTTGAGGGCTATCGGGTGAGCCACGTAAACACCCACAGGCGAAGCGATCGAGCCTAACGAGGCTCAGGAGAGTGTGAGTGGATCCATCTCCCCCCCTTCATTCCCCTATTTTCGTTGTTATGACTGGACTTCACTATTATATTTTTCCTTTGTTCTAGGAACTTTTTCATGAACTTTCAATCAGCCTATACAGTCATCAATATTGTATGGTACCTTTTTGTATTAATTGATATCTCATTGTATTATTAGATATTTCCCCTAGACCGCGTACGCGGACACGCCGATCACGATAACACATATATACATTTATATCGGCAGCATGTGCAGAACATAAACACAAATAGGCACAGAAATTAAAGATTGACAGTATCCTATAAGTCTCTAAATCTTATCAGATTTCTGTGCTTTCCCTATGGGTAAATGCTAGTAGCTCCCCAGCATGGGGGTAAACCATATTACAAAGATCCGCAAATCAAGCCATTCGATGGATTTCCAACCAGAAAAAAGACAACTGTTAAAATAAGATGGACAACTGTGTCATTAGGACATCGACGTACGTTTCACCGTCTACAATCACGGCTTACTCAAGAGAATTTGTGCGCACGCAGAAAGGAAAAAAAAAAATTAACTCGTAGGAACGATTTAACAGATCGTCCCCACAACCTGATAAATTGTGGCCACGCTTTAATTTTTTTTCCTCCTCCTGACACCAGCGGGGCTCCGTAATACCCAGAGAGCGTGGAGAATACTTTGCTTCTCTTTCTAAGCCCCTGCCTAACCTGAACTTGCTTCGCGTCCCTAGCTGTTCATCAAGGTTGACGGTTTCAAACCCTCTCTGATCTATCGGCCGCCCGGGGAGCTTGGCAGCTCGGCTGACCTCCAGGCTCAGGTGAGCCCCTGGATCGGCTGGGCCTCTAGGAAAATTTTTTTTTTTTTTTTTATCTTTTTTTTATTTTGTCTGGAACCACCATTTTTTGCCGATAATTTCGGTGCATCCCTAAGAACAGCTATACCCCAGAGCATATTTAAAACCACTGAAAAGCTAGGTCTATCGTTTACTGGTTTAATTACCTGATATTTTTTATATTCAACCTAAAATTGTAATCTGACCTTAATAATTGTAAAATAAAATGTTACCTATTTTTATATTTTTTTAGTGGCAACGTATAAATGTAACACTGGTTGAAAAAGTGCAGATGATCGCTGTAATCCTCGGCTCACTCTTCCTAGTTTCGAGTGTTACCTGGCTTCTCTGGTCAGCATTCAGCCCCTACGCAGTATGGCAAAGAAAAGACATCCTCTTCCAAATCTGCTATGGAATGTATGGTTTTATGGACTTAGTTTGCATAGGTAAGTAAAAAAAGCCATATGAAGGAAAAATATAGATTTCATTGTTACACCCCATATCTCTTAACCCCTTAAGGACCAATGACTTAACTGTTCCATCATAAATGCATTGACTTTAGAAACTCTTGGTCCTTAAGAGGTTAGGATCTATATTTACAAGGCTTTTTTGTAAACATTTGCATAGTTAATTCTTCTCCGGAAATTTTTTAAAATAATTTTTGCCAATTATAAAAAAAAATTTCATTATAATTATTATTATTTGCAATAATTATGGAGCCTGTTACATCCAGAGCTGTTGCAAACTTCCCAGAGTCATTAACCCTTAACGATGGGCAGGCATACAGGTACGCCTCGCCGACAGGTGCTGTCGCAAGCAGCAGATTGCGGCCCGTCCCGCAACCAATGAGCGGTGCGCGTCCTTGGCTGCATGGGGATAGCCTGAGCTCAGGCCGTCCTCGTGCAGTTGATGACACGTGCTGGGTGTCGGCGCCCGTAGGCTGCAGGGAGGGGCAGAGATGGCCCCATTGAAGACAGCAGAGCATACCTATATGCCCTGCGTCTTGAAAGCCCTCCCGCTGGCAGGATGGCATAGCACGTCCTGCGGCGGTAAGTGGTTAAAGTCTATAGAGTTACTAAGTTTACAACAGCTCTGGTTAAGTTTACACTTAGGTTGTAATACACCCATATATGTGGAAACATGTCCTACTGGTCCCTATGCATACCTATGGATATGCCTCTACAACTCAGGATTCATTATACTCAGTATTATGAGGATAAGGTCACAACTTGACCTAGCCAGGGGGCTCGCCTGAGCCTGGAGGAAGGCCGAGCAGCCTGTGATAGCTGGAGGACTGTCACCGCTGGAGGTCAGGGCTGAAGTAGGAGCATGTAGGTGAGTATGTAAGGTGCAACCAATCAGTCATGTGAACCTGGGCCTGGAGGCCCCGCCGAGCAAGCTCCTCGGCCGGCCTCAAGGCTCAGACGAGCCCTCGGCTTAGCTGGGTCTTGAAGGCCCAGCCAAGCCGGGGGCTCGCCTGAGCCTGGAGGCTAGCCGAGCAGCTTGCTCGGCCGGCCTTCGGGATCAGGCGAGTTCCCAGCTCGGCCTGGCCTCCAGGTCCAGGTTCTCATGTCTGATTTTCGGCCTGGAGGCCAGCCGAGCAGCCTGCGATAGCTGGAGGACTGTCACTGCTGGAGCTCAGGGCTGAAGTAGGAGGATGTAGGTGAGTATGTTGCCTACACATACTCAACTACATCGGCCCCGAGTCCTCCACCGGTTGCACATACTCACCTACATCGGCATCCACCGGTGGCAGTCCTCCTGCATCCAGTGCCCCCTCTCTGTGTCGGTCGCCGGGATGACGTCACGAAAGCCTTTGATGCAGGGTCAAAGGCTTTCGTGACGTCATACCGGCGACCAACGGAGAGAGGACACTGGATGCAGAATGATTGCCACCGGTGGAGGCCGATGTAGGTGAGTATGTGCAACCAGTGGAGGACTCGAGGCCGATGTAGGTGAGTATGTGCAACGCTCTCCACCCCCCCCCCCAACAAAATACATCACCTGGGCCTGGAGGCCCGCCCGAGCACCCTGCTCGGTCCGCCTTCAGACTCAGGCGAGCCCCCTGCTCGGTTGGCCCTCCGGCCGAGCCGGGGAGTCGCCTGAGCCTGGAGGACAGCCGAGCAGGCAGCTTGGCTGGCCTCCAGGCTCAGGTGAGACCCCGGCTCGGCTGGGTCTCTAGGCCCTATTTTGAAAGGAAAATTTGCAGGCGATTTATTTATTTATTTATTTATTTATTTTTTCGGCTGAAATTTCCATTTCGGCCGAAACCGAAAACACCATTTTCGGCTGATAATTTTTGGTGGGCGAAATTTCGGTGCGTCCCTAATTTGTAGATTTTCCCTCACCGTCTCCATGTTAGCATCATATTCCAAGGAAGGTGCTATCTCAACACCTCGCCTCAGAGTGCTACCCACCTTGACACCCGTAGTATCACTTACGTACTGACACGAGCATCAGCTCATGGAATCCATAGGATTCTATAGCGCCTTGTGCTTCTGGGCTGCGAGCTCTGCACGAGCAGATGAAAGGTAAGTATGGTATTTTTTTGAGGGGGGGTTTGAACCGTGATAAATAATAAATAATTTTGCACTTAACACAAGCTTTCAGGAGTTGGCAGAATAATTGATTTCACGTCCCGATGGTAATTTGCGTCTGTACCTTGGAATAACTTATCGAGATGGTGAAAATATATTTTGCTGCCCATGCTAAGTATAGGAGATGCAAAGTACAGTAAGATGGCACAAGTTGAGAGGCACAAACTAGTTTCACCCTTGTTTAGCAGGAAGCAGATGAAAGGTAAGTATGGGATTTTTTGGGGAAGGGTTTGGATCGTGATAAAAGATTTCGCACTTAACACAAGCTTTCAGGAGTTGGAAGAATAATTAATTTCACGTCCCGATGGTAATTTGCGTCTGTACCTTGGAATAACTTATCGAGATGGTAAAAATAGATTGCGCTGCCCTTGCTAAGTATAGGAGACGCAAAGTACAGTAAGCTCGCACAAGTTGAGAGGCACAAACTAGTTTCACCCTAGTTTAGCATCAAAATTGGAATATCGATGCCAGACGTTAAACTTATGCTAGCGCTAATGTTTACATATCAAGACACTACATTAGCACCAACTATGGACTAGAGCCCTAAGACATTAGTTTTAAATCTATGACAGTCCTCTTGAAAAGCAGAAATAACAATGATTTATCTTTATGACTGCACTATATTTATGGCCGTCTGGAAAAACGTTAGAGTAAGTGAGCATGCCTTTATTCACTACTAGGTATAAAGCCTGCCCGGAGGGGAGTATATTGTTGTAGAGCATATGGCTGCTGCCCAGTGCTCCCAATGATGTGGCTGTTTATCGCACCTAGTTTCTGACCCCCAGCTCACATGGATATATATATTGCCCCCCAGATCACATGGATATATATACCCCCAGCTCACATGGATATATATATATATATTGCCCCAGCTCACATGGATATATATATTGCCCCCAGCTCACATGGATATATTTGCCCCCAACTCACATGGGTATATATATTGCTCAAGCGCACATGGGTATATTTGCCCCCAACTCACATGGGTTTATATATAGTGTCCCCAGCTCACATGGGATATATATTGTCCGCAGCTCACATGGGTATATATATTGCCCCCAGCTCAAATGGATATATTTGCCCCAGCTCATATGGATATTGCCCCAGCGCACATGGGTAGATTTGCCCCCAACTCACATGGGTTTATATATAGTGTCCCCAGCTCATATCGGTATATATATTGTCCCCAGCTCACATGGGTATATATATTGCCCCCAGCACACATGAGTATATTTGCCCCCAGCTCACATGGGTATATTTGCCCCCAGCTCACATGGGTATATTTGCCCCCAGCTCACATGGGTATATTTTCCCCCAGCTCACATGGGTATAATTGCCCCAGCTCACATGGGTATATATATTGCCCCCAGCACACATGGGTATATTTGCCCCAGCTCACATGGGTATATTTGCCCCCAGCTCACATGGGTATATTTTCCCCCAGCTCACATGGGTATAATTGCCCCAGCTCACATGGGTATATTTGCCCCAGCTCGCATGGGTATAATTGCCCCAGCTCACATGGGTATATTTGCCCCCAGCTCACATGGGTATATATTGCCCCCAGCTCACATGGGTATATATATTGCCCCCAGCACACATGGGTATATTTGCCCCAGCTCACATGGGTATATTTGCCCCCAGCTCACATGGGTATATTTTCCCCCAGCTCACATGGGTATAATTGCCCCAGCTCACATGGGTATATTTGCCCCCAGCTCGCATGGGTATAATTGCCCCCAGCTCACATGGGTATATTTGCCCCCAGCTCACATGGGTATATATTGCCCCCAGCTCACATGGGTATATATTGCCCCCAGCTCACATGGGTATAATTGCCCCCAGCTCACAGAAGCTGGATCTGCATGCAGCCTCTACCCGTTGGCCGCGCGCGCATCCAGGAGAACAGGATGCGCTCGCAGCTGACGGCTATAGGCTGCGTGCGCGTCCTGTAGAACCAGATGTGCGCGCAGCCTCTACCCGGCTGCTGCGCGTGCATCCTGTTCTCCTGGATGCGCAAGCGGCCAACTGGTAGAGACTACGCGCGCATCCAGCATCTGTCCGACACTGCGCATCGGGTTTCTGTTGGCTGCACGCGCAGCCAACAGAAACCGGATGTGCGGCGACGGACATTCGGTTTTATAGGTATAGATTTGACGTTCTGGCCATGATAGTGTTACCGGAATCTGCTAGGTTCACTTGGGACGAAGCCGGACCGGACACGAGCAAGGATTGTCTGAACACGAGTCTCTTCAGGAAAGGCAAACTTTATTTGTGACGTCACACAATGCTCACACAGGATTAAATCGCAAAGAGTGAGCCACGATCTCACCCCGACGAGGGGTTTTATACCCCGAATACATAATTAGGTACATCCCAATTAGCCCACCTCCCGGTGACACTTATCCCACCCCACGTGGGTTAGTACCTCCCTTGGTTAATAACAAAGGCATTCCATACATTGGCCGTAAATTGGCAAACTTCATGTTAGTCTGACAGTTCGTGATTTGCTGCGGCACTCAATCCGGGCCGTGCCCACCTCCCTAGAGACTATGTTTATTAATCACAGATAAGGCATGGTCTGGTTTCTATGCTCTCTTTGTCTCTCTGCAGGCCTTTGTGACCTTGATGTATCCATTCGTCATCCTGTCTCTCCGTGCCAAGAGCGGCCCGGATCTTCCTCCATTTTAATTGCTTCTCTGTTAATCTAACACATTCCTAAGATTCTATGTAAACTTCATTCTAGTTTCTACTGAAATCTACCTAGTTATATTCAAGGGAACCAATATTCTGAACAAGATGGCCGCCTGGCTCGTAATGGCGACCATCTTCCAGCCTGATTCCACTTCATTCCCCCCTTGGCTCAAGCCTCAGGTTCTTTTCCTGATGCTTGTAGCCATCACACCCCACTAGTATTATTCTTGAGTTCCTCATACTTTAGGGGACCTATTTTCGTTGGGAACATGTCTTGTGGGATTATCAGTGGTATCTTTTGTGTCTGTGTGGGTGTCAGTACTCTCTTGCATAGTGGCCATAGACATAGCCCTATGCGGTACGTCAGCGTCCCTACGACCAAGATCACCACTATCATCAGAATCATGGATCCAATCTGTGAGATAAATCTCAGGATGGATCCGAACCACTCTCCGATTGCTCCGAACCCACGGAGTGGATTCCAGCCTTCAGCAGCGATCCTCCTTGCGGTGTTCTGCAACTGTGCTACCTTCTCGTGATGATCTTGGATTACCTGGTAATAGTCAGGGACGTCATGTGTGGCGTTCCTGATGAAGGTGCAACATTCGTAATGCATTGTCATTTCATACAATCCATTCAAGGCCGCACTGATCTGTTCTAGGGCCATATCATGTATCATCTGCACCTTCCGTATATCACGCACCTCCAGATTCAGCAACTGAATATCCATGCTATTCTTATTCAAAATTTCATCCATCAGATTGGCATAACTGTTCATTCTTACCATCAACTCTCTTCCCCATCCAGTCCATGCCGGCAACCATGACCATATTCGATCCACCTTTTTGAACAACTCTCTCTTTTGTCTTTCAAACACCAGTGGGTACCTAGGGTGGAGTGCTGTGTCTGTATTTGTGTCTTCTCCCCTTACCCTCTGAATTGGGATCAATTTAGCCAGATAACACATTCCCGTAATTGTTGGTGGTACCCATGTGTAACACACCTTTCCACAACACACCTGGTACCCCCCTCTCAATATAAATGGTGACAAATGTAGTGTTCCCTTTGCTATCTCTATTGTCAGTTGTCTCAGTCGTGTCATCATATCCAGTGCACTCTGCCTTCCATCTGTCACCTTTGCAATCACCTCCTCTTGTTCACTCGTGAGTTTTCTACATCGTATGTATAGAAAATTTGACTGCTCCTTTGTGTTAAATGTGTAGATGTATGATGTCCAGTTGAACTTGCTTGAATAGCACCCTCCACCCTCATTATTTGTTCCTCTATCTGGTCCTAGTTGAAAACACCATTCTGGTGGGTATACTGGCCCTATTATGGGGTACCCGGGACTGGATGACTCTGTTTTTTCCCTTGGTGCATCAAAAGCATGTATTGTGACATTTCCTGAGGCAAACATACTCAAATTCATTGGAACAGAGGCAAATGGTATGTGGATTGTCTCTGGGTGCAACCTACTACACACCCAGCATGCGGTTTGCCCAGACTTTTTAGCATAATCATATTTAAATTGCACAAGTAAATGTCCTCTTGGCAAAATTTCGGATGGCGCCTCTCGCTTTTGTCTCCACATAGTACGATTCTCCATCACTGGGTGCGTACCATTCCAGATATGGGAAATGTCCACTTTCTTGGCGGGGCTTGGGCACCTGGGGCATGCTCCATGCGAGAGTCCATAAATCAAGTTTGCAAGGTACAAAATCAGTACCACAAATGCCCCAAATGTCAAAATCCCTTGGGCAATTCTTTTCACAGTCACATAAACCCAATCCCTCCCCACCGGAATTTCAAAAACAAAAGACATTTCCGGTTGATCAAGGGTGGGGGCTGGGCCCCTAAAAAGCACCCTTGGGGTATCCCCCGGGGGATCCCTTTGTTCCCCTGTTGGTGGATGGTCAGGCCTTATTGTGTCCATCAAGACACCCACTTGTGAAATCATTTGGGTGTTTTCAGTTGGATCATTCAGGTGCTCACAGCTGTGGTCTTTGTCAGCTTTAGCCTCAGTGGATTGGTCTCGTTGGTGACGACCTTCCATGCTGGTTCAGGACTGGCTGCAGCTACTTTCGGTCTGGAGTGATGTATCCACGGGACCACCTCAGCAACCTTTACTGCTGGTATGAAAAAGTTCATTGCACTTTTCTTCATTCTTGGCAGCTTGTTTTTGATAAGGATCTCCTTGAGGAAGAACCTCACCAACGGGGCTTGGTATTCTTCTGCTCCCAACTCTCCCAGACTTAGCAGTATTTGTGTAATCCGTAGATTATTATGAGGGTTGGTTGTTAAATTTTCAAAACGTTCAGCGAAATTTTCTGCTCGTTCAACTTCTGTTACTTTTGTATCTTCTTCACACTCCCCCATTAATTTTACGCTGAAGAATTTCAGCATCATTTTGTATGCTCTGCGTAGTCTTTGCTGAACTTCTGAGGTGTTAATCATTAAGCGTGTCTCTTGAGAATTCAGAGGAGTGGAGTAGAAATTTCGGCCTTGAGATTGGGTTGGGAAAAGCCATTGGATATAATCATGATTGAGTTCTAATAGTTCGTACTCATCTTGCCATTTGTGCAATATAATGTCAATGAACTCGCCTTTGGGTTCAAATTTTTCCAATTCATGTAGAATTCGTAGTTTGGCATAGGAGGTTGAGGCTCTTGCTTGCAGAGCAGGACTTTGGCTTGATCAATTGTTAGCAATGGGTTTGCAGCTGCTTTTGCGGCCTGGTCAGCGCGCCTGTTGCCTTTTGGGATTTCATCGTGACCTTTCTGGTGGCCACGACAGTGCATGATACTGACAGCACTTGGTTTCCATACAGCTTCTAGGAGAGCCGCGATTTCAGCCGCATACTTGATTTGTTGTCCTGATGAAGTAAGTAGGCCTCTTTCTTTGTAGAGTGCACCATGTCATGAAGGCGTACTTGGAATCAGTGTAGATATTCACCCTCTTGCCTTCGGAGATTTCTAGAGCTCTGGTTAGGGCCGTTATCTCAGCCAGTTGTGCAGATGTATGGCCTGGTAGTGGATTTGCTTCAATGATCTCTTCTGCTGAGACGACTGCATAGCCGGAGACTTTCTTCCCATCATCCATGTAGCTGCTACCATCAGTGAACAACTGTAGATCGTATTTGTCTAGGGGTACGTCTTTCAAATCTGGCCTGCTACTGAACACTTCTTCCATGACTTGGAGGCATTCATGATCTGGATCCTCTTCGCAGTCAGGCAGTAAAGTAGCAGGGTTGAAGGTAGCGATGAGGTCCAAATGAACCCGTGGATTCTCACACATCATAGCTTGGTACTTTGTCATCCGGCTGTTGCTGAACCAGTAGCTTCCTTTTCCATCTAGCAGGGCTTTGACAGCATGGGGCACCTTGACATGGAGAACTTGTCCAAGGGTCAGCTTGTCTGCTTCTGCTATCAGCATTGCGGTGGCTGCCACGGCTTTCAGGCATGGGGGTAGGCCACAGGCCACTGGGTCGAGTTGCTTAGAGAGATAGGCCACAGGCCTTAGCCAAGAGCCAAAACTTTGAATCAGCACTCCTGTTGCTGTTTGATTGTGTTCATGCACGTACAGCTGGAAGGGCTTGCTGTGATCTGGTAGTCCCAGTGCAGGAGCTTCCATTAACAGAGTCTTTAACTTTAGGAATGCTGCTGTTTGCTCTTCTTCCCAGAGAAAGGGGTCCTGTTCTCCCCCCTTTGTGGCCTGATGAAGGGGCTTGGCAATATCTGCGAAGTTGGGGATCCACAGGCGGAAGAAGCCTGCAGCTCCTAGAAACTCACGGACTTGTCTTCTGGACTTTGGTTGGGGTATTCGGCATACTGCTTCTTTTCTTTCAGCCCCCAATGCACACTTGGTACCTGTTAATTGGAAACCTAAGTACTTTACACTTTGTTTGCATATTTGTGCTTTCTTTCTTGACACTCTGTATCCTGCTTGGCATAGTAGATGTAGCAGGGCTTTTGTGGCAGATAAACAGTCTTTTTCTGTGGGAGAAGCCAGTAATAAATCATCTACATATTGTAGTAAGACAACTCTGTCTGGCTGAGCGTTGAAGGAGAGGAGGTCTTGGCTGAGCGCGCATCCGAAGATCGTGGGCGAGTTTTTGAAACCTTGAGGGAGGCGTGTCCAGGTCATTTGATGGCGCGCTCCCGCGGTAGATTCCTCCCACTGAAATGCAAAAAGGGGCTGGCTTGCTGGAGCCAGACGGATGCAAAAGAAAGCGTCTTTTAAATCAAGCACCGTGTAATATTTTGTATCTCCGGGAATTAGTGCCAATAAATTGTACGGATTGGGGACCACAGGGTGTAGGGTTACTGTGGCTTCGTTAATGGCTCGTAAATCTTGGACTGGGCGGTATTCTTGTGTGCCTTCTTTCAGTACTGGCAACAGGGGTGTGTTCCACGGTGACACGCAGAATTTCAATATGCCATGGTCTTTAAGTCTCTGTAAATGTGTCTGGATATTCTGCTTGGCTTTTTGTGGGATATGATATTGTCTTAGAGCCACAGGCGTTGCACCAGGTTTTAAATCGACGTACACTGGGGGAATATTTACAGCTAGTCCGGGCGGGTTTTCCTCCGCCCACACCCCAGGAATTCCGAGGAGTAGTGTGTGTGGGTCCGGGCTTGCCGGCAGAGTTGGTGCTGTGCGCCATTCTTCCTCTCTTGGCATAATCACTGCAATTTTTACAGATTGGGGGTGCTGGCTGGCTGGGTTGTATTGCCGTGTAGAGCTGCCACTCTCAGTCAGGTCTAATTGAGCAGGTCCCGCGGAAAGAAATTTAATTTGGGCTTGCAATTTGCAAAGGATATCCCGCCCCAGGAGCTGGATGGGACATTCGGGCATATACAAAAATTCATGTTCAACATTATGCCCACCCACACTACATTTCCGAGAAGCAAGGAAGGGGTACTTAGCAGACACCCCTATTGCTCCCATATATATATAATATCATTTCCCATAGGGGGTGCAATTTGCTGTGTTACAACAGAATATTCGGCACCGGTGTCAACCATAAAAATTTCATCTTTATTTCCCACTCTCATAGTGACCGTGGGCTCGTGATTACCGAGCGGGATGGGCCCAGGTCCTTGTCAATATGTACCCTGCCCTTCAAATGACGTTCCCGCCAAACCCACAAACCCTGCACCGGCACCCTCACTTCTCTCATATCTGCCGTTTGTTACCTGAGCATCGGAGGCTTGACCTCCCGATTCCCCAACCTCCCCTTGTCCCCCAAATTTAGCCAAAAATGCAGGACAATCATTTTTCCAGTGACCTTCACCCCGGCACCAGGCGCACTGGTTGGGTCCCAGGGGTTCCCCAGGGGCTCCCCTACCTCTACCTCCCCGACCCCTTGCTCTCCCTCTTTCCGGGGCTCCTCTGTCTCCACCATTTCCCATATAACCGACAACACCTGTGTGCCCTCTTTGTCTCTTTATCTCTTCCCGCTTCTCCTCTAGATCCCGGTTATGAAACCCCTTATTAGCAATTTCTACCAATTCGCTAATACCTTTTCCTAAGAACCCATCTAGTCTCTGTATCTTATTCCGTATGTCTCTCTCTGACTGACCCACAAAAGAAGAATTAATTAACCTCTGGTTCTCCACTGCCTCAGGGTCAATAGGACTATACATCCTGTATGCATCCAGCAACCTTTCTAGAAATGCACTTGGGGATTCTTTAGGCTCTTGTACAATATCCGCTATTTTCCCCATGTTTGTGGGTTTCTTCCCTCCCGCTTTAACACCCATTATCACTGCTGTCCGGTACGTCTGTAGGTGAGCAATACCTGCAGCGGTATTGTATGGCCATCTGGGATCTGTTTTGGGGTAATGCTCCTCTGCCCACGCTTCTGGCTGGGGCTTAGCATCTTCTATGGCTTGGGCAAGTAAAATCTTCCGCGCGCTACTATTTATTCGGGCTCTTTCCTCAGTAGTAAACATTGTCAACATTAGTTGCTGACAATCTGCCCATGTGAGGTTATGTGTAAGCATGACTGACTCTATCATACTGGCCACTGCCGCGGGATTAGTGGAGTACAGTGGTGTGTGTTTTTTCCAGTTAAAAAGGTCTGTTGTCGTGAATGGGACATATGTGTATTGCACTGGCCCAGGTTCTCCATTTTCCAGTAAAGGGCCTGGCACTTCCCGTAGGGGCAGTTGCATCTTACTTTTGTTGGGATTGTGCTGATATGGCTCTCGGGGTTTATATATATTGTTCGCAGCGCGAGTGGTGACCCCTTCTTTCTCATCTTCACTCTCATCATTGCTATCCTCCCGGGATACTAATTTATATACGGTCCCATCGGACATCTCAATTTTTCCCAGTGGGACCTCTCTGTCTCCTCCACCCACTGCCCCCTGGTCTTCTTCCGCAATACCGCGTGACGGAGCGAAGGGAGCCGACGGGGAAGTAGCAGCTGCCTGCTCCCCCCTCTCCGCCCACGCAACCGCGGCACTCAAAGCTTCTCTAGCTGCCCCATAACATGATGGATAAGGCGGGGGGCAAAGAATCAATCTCCTCCAGTTGTTCTATTAACACCGGTCTCCCTTTCTCTTCATTATTTGGGGGTACCTGCTTCTTATTCTGTCCCGCCATCATTATAAAATGACTTTTATCTTTTACACAATACCTCCATATATCTATATACGGGTACTGTTCAGGATGTCCGCATTTCCCGGTGACTTGGGAATGCACTTTCTGTATTAACTCCGGGTCCATTGACCCCTGCTCTGGCCATTCTGGAACTAACAGTGGCCATACAATTGTACACATTAATGTTAGTTTCTCCTTAGTTAACTCTACACCATAATCATGCGTTTCATATAATACTTCAAAATTCCGCACCATATACCCTAAGGGCGTCTCACCCTTCTTTACCTTCTTGGGCTTGGACGACCCGTTACCCATTGTTACTCTTTTAAGGGCAGTAACCTTTTTACAATACGGATATTACTTTTTAGCAAAAACACTTGAAATTCACTGTCTGGTACTTCAGTCAACAATTCGTATGTGTCGGATTCGCTTCCTCCGTCAGTAGCCGGACTGCAGTCGCCTGAGCCGGAAACGTACCTTGGGAGTCCACTCTCAAATTTGCTTTCTCGCTAGGCGAGTAGGCGCTCGATCACTCACAGCACTCAAATCACTCACAGCACATACTGTACCAGATACTTTCAGCACAAAACAATACATAAACAATTCAACTCTTTCTACTAGCCGAGGGCACACCGTCCCTCCTTTTGGCTCCTTATACCCCGTTAATTGAACTCTAACTCTTGACTGCTTGTGACTATGTGCACCCCGTTCTATAACAACACTCCCGTCTGCGATTCCAATTTGCCTATGGGTAATCTACCCACCCAGCACCACTATCTCTGCAGCTACCGCTGACCTCAATTGGCCCCCTTCACTACACGACGTACACACTAGCACTGACTCAAGGCTCTCAGCCCAGTCACAGAAATCCCTCCTCCTTTCCTTGTCCACGTGCAGAAGCTCTGTTTACAAACACTGACTATGACTATGCAACTCCACGTGGCTACTCTCTCCCTCTCTTACAGAACTACTATTTGATTGACATCCAATCCCCCGGGTCCAGACACGCGCTAGCCACTCTGGCTCCTTTGCTTGTCCGTGCTATCTGCGGCGGGTTTGGTATGTCAACGAGACCGTGGCTGCAGGTCTCCTTATCCGACTATGGTCGGACGTTTCCCTTTATACCAGTATCTCTGATACACACACAAACATAGAAGACACTTTACCTATCGCCGCGCTGCTCGCTGTTTCCTCAGACTCGGTGGTGTCCCAGCTTCCCGGGCCGGGGTCCGTTTGGGACGAGACGAGGTCCACTGAACAGGAAATCCTGCTTGGCGCCTGCAGATGTCAGTTCACCTTCAAGGGACGCCCAACCGACGGGATCACTCGCACCTGCAGTCAACCGCCACAGTGTTCAGCAGTCGTTGCCGTGCCGGCAAGGGCCCGTATCCCGGCTCATGAGCCCCCAAGAAATGTTACCGGAATCTGCTAGGTTCACTCGGGACGAAGCCGGACTGGACACGAGCAAGGATTGTCTGAACACGAGTCTCTTCAGGAAAGGCAAACTTTATTTGTGACGTCACACAATGCTCACACAGGATTAAATCGCAAAGAGTGAGCCCGGATCTTCCTCCATTTTAATTGCTTCTCTGTTAATCGAACACATTCCTAAAATTCTATGTAAGCTTCATTCTAGTTTCTACTGAAATCTACCTAGTTATATTCAAGTGAACCAATATTCTGAACAAGATGGCCGCCTGGCTCGTAATGGCGACCATCTTCCAGCCTGATTCCACTTCAATAGGAGTGGTCTATGTTGCGAAAATACTCCACAAACTTAAAATGCATCCCAAACCCAATAAGTGTTTAGCTGGTTGGTAAAGGATGCAACTGCCAGGAAATAAGCCTATTGCTTAAACTATAGCCTGCAACTAACTGCCAGCGTTCAGATGACTGTTTGGAGGATCTCAAGGCAGAGAAACCATTATAACTCATGTTAGTTTAATTTGTTTGCTCTTACAGATATTTTGTTTTGTATTTTTGTCGACTTGCTTCATTTTTAGCTTGTTCTGGGTGTGTATCTGTTTTCTAGCATCCATTTTTCTTATTCTAGACTATCGACATGGAGTCGATGTTCTTGTTGATCTTAAGCAATCCCTTTGCGTTCCTCAATTTTCTATCAACGGGAATTGGAGTCGTAACGTCCTTGTCTAAAATTTGTGTTTGTCTTGCTAATGGGGTGGTCTCACAGTTGAGGATAATGTCTCGCTGACCGGTAACTTGGGCCATCATGGGGACTTGGTTCAAAGAGGGATGTAGCCCTTGAGGCAGGTTAGCTGCTGGCTTAATACAGCACATATAAACAATGCAGATTCTGGACAGGAAATAAACAAGACTATAACACGAAGGACAGAAGGGCATAGAAGAAAACTAAAGGAATCCCTAAGCTGGGAAGGTCCTTAATAATGTCCTTCTAACTAATGAAAATCTCACAAAGAATGACAGAGTCAGGAGAACTGGAAGAGCGATGGTTAAACAAGACAGACAGGAATCCTAAACTGAAATAACGGTCCTTAATCTGGCCTCTGTACTAAAACGAACCAAACATATAAAACAAGAAACTTACAAGAATCGTCAGCACTAGAGCCGGGGTTACAGAACCAGGAGGAATGTCAAACTCGCAGAGGTTGGCAACAGATCAGTGATTATAGATACAGGGAACAGGCAGAATGGGTAGTCAAAGAAAGCCGAGGTCAATACCTGAGACATATACAAGAATGCTAAGCAGCAACACAGGAACCAGGATACAGAATATACAGGAACAGATGTCACCATTACAACTCATGCCAAAGCAATGAGCCCCTTTGCTGCTGGCATTTAAATTGGGAACAGGTCTGGTTAACTGGGACATGTGACCCCAGACCTGAACAGCACAGCAGAATCCAGGAGCAGCATAAGGAAGAATAGCCAAACCCAGACAGGGAAGAACAGATCTGGATCCCTCCCACCACTAGGGGGCATGGCTGAAACCAGTGGAAACGCGACCGATAAGCACTTTGGAGTTGTAAGCTTGCCTTTTTTTTCTGGAAATTGCATGATTTTCTGCATTCATAAATCATTGTTCATGTTTGCAAACATGTGAGAGACTCTATGCTTTTAGCACTAGATTAGTTTCCATTTGGGGATTTTAATTTTGAAATGATTTTGGATGGCGTGTTTGTCAATTTGCGGGTATGGGTTCCTGCACCTATAATGTTGGGTAGATCATGGCAACTTAGCAGCCATAGTTCTTAGTGAATTTTGAGGTTTTCCTGCAGTGATTTTATTATTCTTTATTTATAAAGCACCAGCATATTCCGCAGCGCTGTACAATGGGCACAATATAGACACGTTTACAATACATCGAACAACATTTGTCAAACCAGTACAGGAGAAAACGAGGGCCTTATTCCCATGGAAACTCACAATCTAGAAGGGTTGGGGGTGGAAACAGGAGGAGAGGACTGCAAGGTGGGAGTGATGGACTGGTTGTGTCAGTGAGTTGGGTAGTAGGCTTCCCTAAATAGGAAAGTCTTAAGGGAGCGTTTGAAGGAATGGAAACTAGGGGAAAGTCTGACCGTACGAGGGAGAGTGTTCCAGAGGATGGGGGCTGTGCGGGAGAAATCCTGTAGTCCAGTGGTTCCCAACCGCTGTCCTCAAGTACCCCTAACAGGCCAGATTTTGCAGATCACCTTGGGGGAAATGCAGACTGAATCCTGCAATCACTGAGCAGCAAATCATATCACCTGTGCTGTGCTTCAGAAATCTGGAAAACCTGACCTGTTGGGGGTACTTGAGGACTGCGGTTGGGAACCACTGCTGTAGTCTATCATGGGAAGAGGTGGTGCAGGGAGAAGCTAGTCGCAGGTCACGGTTTGACCTTAGAGAGCGGGCTGGGGTGTATTTGGTGATTAGTGAGTAATGGGGAGCAGAGTAGTGAGAGCTTTGTAGGTCAGGGTAATGCGTGATTGGATTGGGTGATTTACCCAACAACTCTGAATTCTCTAATTTTTTTTTAATAATCAGAATAGTGAATGTAGACCAATGGCATGGACCATTTTTTAATTCGGCCCGAGCTGAGGTTGCTTTAGAAATTCTCATATTTATATTGCAGTACCCACCAACTTAAAGCTAAACCAACTGGCACTGAACCTGGGCCTTTTATATATTAATAAAGCATCAATGGAAAAGTGATCGTGTATAGAACTGTACAAAGATATTCTGTATAGGAATCGGATATATGCAGCCGGTTGTGAGATACAATGATGACCCTTCCTCAAACACATTAAGTCACAGATTGTAAAAACACACAAAGATGGATCTGAACAACAGCAAAAAGACTCTTTAATAAGAGCTTACACTGTTCCATCCATTTTGTGTCCCGCTATGGAACACAAGGAAGTTCACTTCATTGTTTTACAGTCTCCAAAATATCAATAGTCTGTCATTATTCAGCTGACCTTACATTATATGTAGATATATATAAGCCTACAAAATAGGTTTATCTCAAATCGTCTTAAACCGAATCAAGCGAATCGATGAAACGTATGTCTCAACTTTGTATTGTCTTTAATTTTTGTCTGTGCAAGCTGTGTTTATGTTTAAGCAGATTTTACTAATTTAGGAATACAGTTTGTATTGATGATAGTTATGGTCTTCATATGTCAAGGAGACCAGAGTGTTTTGCTACACATGAATCCCTCAGAACCCTCTATAAAACCATATTCTACTAGTAATTGTGACTGCCTATTTTTAAATCCATGAAACTTAATGGGGTTACAGACTAATCTGTGTTTACCGTTTTTGCAAATAATGGAGAAGATATCCGCTGTCGGAACCATGGTAAACTCCGTCAATCCGGAGAGGGACATCCAATTAATGACAAGTATCATTTGTTTGATGAAATGTACCACTTTTCTACTTTTTATGTCTGATATGTGTTTGGAGCAAAAATTGAATACAAGAATGTTAGCGCCAGCATTTGGTAATAATGGTTTACACTTATTTATGCAAATATTACTTCTTTATCAACTTCAACTATCATTTCAAGTGAAATTGATACAATTCAGTTTTTTCATTGACATTATTGTTCAAGGATAACATTTTAGCTTAAATGTCCATAGGCAAAATCTGATAATGCAATCCAAGGAAATATTGTGTGTGACATTTATTGGCATTTCCAGTACAGTTCAGCATCACATAGTTTGAATTACGGTTAGTAATTACATAGCAATTTGAGCAGTGAAGCATAACAATACAAGCATGAATTACTGCCAGCAGTAAGACACAATAAGCTTCAATAGCCAAGCATCCCACCAAACAAATCTGGTGATGCTGGTTAATACAGGCACAAACACTACTTAACTAGCTGCTCTGTTTTTTTTCTACCCAATCTCACAGAATCCACTGGAACCAGAAGTAGTAATAGTGGATAAAATTGTCTAGATTGGTGCTAAAACATACAAGATGCTTGAAGACTTTCCCTTTCCAATGATACCAAACATGACCAAATGAAAAAAAATAAAAAGAGTGTATTTTTAAAAATAAAAAATTGTCTGGGTCATAAAATAAAATAGGGCTTCAAATCATGTTTAAACATGATGAGCATAAAACGGTCAAAATGAGCTCATCACACAGGTGACATGGCTCAGCAGTGAAGGCGATAAAAAGCAAAAACATGTAAAAATTGGGTATTTCTAAACTCAGGACAAAATTTAGAAACTATTTAGCCATGGTCTTTTTTGGCGGTTGTAGATTTTTCGGGTCAAAGTTCAAAAAGTATATATTTTTTTTCATCATATTTCATATTTTTAAAGTAATTTATAAGATATGATGAAAATAGTTGCATCTTTATAAAGTCCATTTAATGACGAGAAAAACGGTATGTAATACTATATATTGTTTGTGGTATAGGGGATTCTGCGGTTCAGTTTACCACCATCAAAACAATCAATACCCCCCTTTTATACACTGCTAGTTTTATGTGTTCTCCCCTTTTATACACTGCTAGTTTTATATGTGATAAATCTATGTAGTGAGTTGTAAAGTTCATGAAACGTTATCTGCCAGTGAAAAGACAACCCTCTTCTCCATTACCTTATTTGTTTTGTGTTGATGAATACAAATTTAGACATTTTACGGAAAACAAATCTGTGAACGTTTTTTTTAATTTATTATTGTCCAGGTTTATATTTTTATCTAGAAAAGATTAGAACCATTCTGAATATATGTATGCTGTCTTTTAATATAAACATTTTATTATTTTAGGTTTAATTATCCATGAAGGAGCTGCTGTGTACAAGGTTTTCCGGCGATGGCGAGCAGTGAACTTGCACTGGGATGTGTTGAACTATGATAAAGCTACAGATATCGAAGAGACCAGTCGTGCAGTGCCTTCAACCAGTAGAACATTGTGGTTGCCTTTGACTACATGCAGATCCAGAACTTTAGTTCATTCTACTCAGCTAAGTTCTTCTCGGCTCCAGTGTGGATATGTACTTCTACATTTATTCAACAGGATGAGAGAACCCACTGAAGAGTCACTAGAGGAGAGTAGCTCTGGGGAGGTTATTATGAGAGTGACTTCAGTGTAATGAAGACCACCTCCACCACCTCTGATTTTCTGAGGACAACAGCATTTAACCTCGAGCTCTGGACATTATTTTGGAATGTTGGACAATTTACCCAAAGCACTTTTAAAGGACTTCAATATGTATTAAGTGTTTTTAACTTAAATCTTTTTATAACTGCTGTTATGTTATAAAATACAGTTTTCAGAAACCAAATCTGTTTTCAGTATTTTGCAGTTTATATATTTTTCTACAAAGTCCTAGGTGAAGGTAAAGAGAACAACGGCACACAGCTGGTAGCATCCTCATAGTATTTCTGCAACATCCTGTATTAATGGATGTCATTAATCATTCATTCTTGCCTCCAGATATTCAACACATAGGTCATTTGACGGCATAGAAAACGTTTATTTGAATTATATTTGGCAATGTAACTGGATGTTCATAAACATCTTATGGAAAATATGTTTTAAAACAAAAAATGTAATATATATCAAGATATTAACTTAAAATGAAACTATCAGTGGGAAATCTCTTTTCATGGTATATCTCATTCTATATGAGAGGGGGAAAAAACTAGAAAGGTTAATTATTAAAGGGATACTCTAGTAAAAATAGTTTCCTCTTTTGCCCTTAAATAATTGGCAGATGCTGCTGACAGTCTATGCCCAATTATATTTCTTTATTTTTTTAAGGTGATGTTGCTTATCATTTGTCCATATCACGCACCGCTACTCCTCCTCAGTTCAGGGGCTTCCAAACCCAGAAGTCTCTGAAGTTTTACTATGCATTTTTGTGCTCCCATGCAACTTGTGTTGCGTAGGAACTGCAAATTGTGCAACACTACAGACTTGTGCACTTTATGTACACAAGTTTTGTAGCTCCTGCACAAAACAATGGATCAGAGCTGCACACCTGTGCAGGTCTGATTCATCGGCTGCCTCTATAAGAATGCTTGCGATCGTGGGTGGTCTCAGAGAGGGTGACATCTGCATGCTTTCTGTATGTGCATTACTAATGACCAAAATACAAAAAGAGAAGAAAAAACAGAAGGAACACCTCAACTGCTGTAGTCACCTGTCGCTGGCGTAGGACCAGGGACAACACCCCTATAAGTAAGGATTGTAACCTTCTGCAAGATTGGATCAGACAAGAAAAGGGGGTCACACTTGTGTGAGACACCACCTCCAAGAAAGAGTTGCCGGAAAAAATTAATAATTGACACTTTATTATTATTGACTAGAGACAATCTCCGGGAAAAACTTTAAAAACAGTGAGACAAAGACAATTGGGAATAATAGCAATTAGAAAGGAGAAATGGTCATGTTGGTTTCCATCATATTAGCAACCTATATACCCCAACATTTAGAAAATACCGTCCCAAGGCGCATCATAAATCCTGGATCCTTGCCATAATGATTGCTATAACTAGATAGCAAGTATTCCGTCAGTAGATGTATAGATGGAAACGATATCTGACCCTTACATCTCAAGGATTTCTGCTCTTTCCCTCTCAATGATTCAAAAAGACCAACACCTATTTAAAAAACAAAGTCCACATATGCTCGACTTGTGTTTCGCTGGCTAGACGCCGGCTTCATCTGGAGCAAAATAGTAGCTCCTACTAGTGACCAATCTGGTGACCGGCATCCAGGAATTTCAAAATCCCAGCTGCTGATGATGCTGGGTGGGGTGATGGAAACTCCTCCTCCTCACCCCACGCGTCTGCAAAAACAGGGTAGCAAGGGGGGAAACTCTACCCATCCTGGCCACTTTAAAATGCTAAAGTGATCCAGATGAACAGGATGTTCCATTGATTTCCCCATTTTTAACTTAGAGTGCTTAAAAACATACCCTTAATGCCAGCTTTGGAGTCTCGTCGCTTTTCTGAATTGATGCTATCTGCTCTGACAGCACACGGCCAATCTGTGCAAATCTGATCAGGACCTCAGAAGACTGTCTTCTTTGGATGTTTGTCACAACTACTGGGAAGAGGTTGGAGACATTCCGCTTTCTAGCACCAATTAAGATCGTGTGGTCGTGGTGGTTAGATTGTTTCTTTCAGCCAGGTGTCAGCAACCTTGACCCTCCAAATGTTTTTTGGAACAATATTTGCCTTTGAATCTCCGCTAACCTTATGAGTGTCTAAGTATCATGGGGACGTAGATCCAAAATATCTGGAGGTCCACGTTTGCTGACCACTTACTGTGAGCCATGAATCTATAATTGATTGTCGTCATGCTGCAATTTTTCTGCAGACCTCCAGTGCCTTCATCCTCCTAATACTGTGACATGTTATGGGAATCCTTTCCCCAAGCAGGGTGGGCCATTTAAGAAATAACTGGAGAACAGGTGAGGGCAAATCCATTCTTTTGCTTGCAAAATGTATAGATAGAATGTGTACATATTTTGTTTTATAACCAGTTTTATTACTTGCATTTGTTATAATCCCAGAATGCCTCTTGTCTCTGTCGCTGCAACCTTTTTATTATGACAAACGCAATTTGCAAAGTGCAGGTATAAACTAACCACTTTTCTCTCTGCATTCAAACAATGATGCCTGTAATCCCTCTTTGTCCATTCAGTGATTAAAATAGTATACGCCTGCCCAGCAAGACCAGCAGTTTTAAACATTGTTGAGTCTCACCTGCTGGATGTGTGGATGTGGCAACTTAACTTTTGCCTGGCCTAGCAAACCTGTGATCTGTGCTGTGTATAGGTTGAGCTTCTTATTCAGTACAACAACTAAATTTCAGATGCTCAGACTCTGAATTCTTGTTTGACTCAATTATTCTGTCACGCTCGCACCAGGTGCGCTAAGGTGAGGCCCTGGTTCATGTGAAAGCCCCCTATGTGCAGAAATACACAGACAGCAATATATATATATGTGACAAGATAGGGATAACCAGAGACCTCTGCACGGCAATACTACAGAAGCCCTGATCTGATAGGCCGGTCTTTGAGATAGCCGGATCTACTCTAGAGGAAAAAGTTAGCTTGAAGCTGTGCAGAGTCTTATGACAAATACAGATGACAGGGATAAATGTAAACAGTACAGCCAAGGATCATGTATAAAAATAGTCACTAGAAAAGGCAGAAGTCAGAACCAGAGCGAGAACGTCATACAGATGCCGGGGTACAGAACCAGGAGGGAAGTCAGCCAAGCCAAATATCGGTAACCGGGTAATCAGAATAACATAAACAGAAAACCAAAACACAAGGGGACAACTATAAACCGAAAAACACAGGAGAAACAGAAAAAAAACAAGAACACTGTAACAGTGGTGTCAGACATACAGGGAAAAACAAGACCAAAGTACTATCAACAGAATATACAAACAGGGACTGGAACAAATTAGCAGGCAGCTCTCAGATTACAGCCAACACTGGAAACCAGGAAGTGAAAATGATGGAGCAATGCACTATGGGGAGTGAATCAGGACAAGGACAAACACCTCAGCGGGGAGATCAGAAACCATATTAACCCCTAAGCTGCAACCCAGGACTGGCAGTTAAGAATCAAGGCTTGCATATACATGTATGGGGGACAGAGCTGGAGACGCAAAACGTGACAGTGGAGCACCCATGAATCCTTGCTTCAGCATTGCTCAGTATTCAGTTTGCTTCCTGTCAGCAAAGAAACCTGTTCCCTCATCTTATTCTCATGTACCAGAATCTTGACTTTGTTGCCTGACCCCTGCTTGATCTCCACCTGCCAACGACCCTGTGGCTTGCCCCAGACTCTGCTATAAGGATTACCTCCTTTTGGATACCTCGCCTCGAGACCTTCATCTTGTACCGTGTTGCCAAAGACTCTAATTTTGTGCCGTGTTAGCTACCTTGCTGCCTGATTTCCCTGGACTTCCTTCCCTGTTTCCCTGGACTCCTGCTCTCAGCACCCCTCACTCCCACTTTCCATACCCCTGCATACCAGTACTTCTGCTTTCTGCCCCTGCAATCTGTTTATTAGCCCGTACCTGTCTGCTGTCCAGCCCTGTTCCTGTCCCGTCCATCTGTCTATTGTTAAGCCCTTTTTCTGTCTTGTGTGTTGTGTGTGTTCTCTCATTAACCCCCTACCTGTCCTGTGTCTCTGAGTTCCCCCTGTGCCTGTTGTCAGCCCTATTCCTGTCTTGCTCCTCTGATTCTATCCAGAGTCCTGTGTGTACTCTAGTCGGCCCCTTTCCTGCCCTGTCTGTTTTGTTGTATCCTTAGTTAGCCTTATGCTAGCCTTGCCCCTCACCTGTGCTTTCACCTGTGTACCAAATAAATTGTCTACTTACCACATCATCGCCTCCAGTGTGTCACTGCTTCCCTGGGCACGTACACTCACCCCCCTGGGTTTTCTGACCCCTGACAATTATCACTATTGCTACATCATTGTGTCTGTCACCTTCTCCCCTTCTATGCCATCATCTTTACACCCTAATGTTACTATCTTCCCCCTAGTCCACAGTTCCTCTTTGCATGGCTTGCTGAGCCAACTTTGCTGACTCACGGAGCTTCAGCACCTTATCAGCAGCGGGTAAGTCTGGTGCCGTCAGATGACGTGCTGCTGCCATTTTCTTGTTGCTGCGCGGCTGTCACATTCTGACTTCGGGGCAGTAACACAAAGACATGCAGAGAGACAGAGAGTACAGCTAATACAGACAGAAGGGCAGAGAGGAGGCTGGAGTATAGAAAGAAAGCGCGCACAGAGAAGGAGCAGAAAGGATAGAGAGAAGCCAGGAGTACAGAGAGCAGAAAAAGTAAGAAACCAGGCACACAGAGCAGAGTTTGCAGAGAAAACTCTTTTTAGTTCCATTTAAAATAAGATATAGAAGTATTACAGTTGTCTGTATTATAGGCTTAAAATATACAGTATTCTGGGGGGAGGGGAGCCAAACCGATAGGCCAAAGATATTTCGGTAATGTGGCTCACCTCTTAACTGATCTCTTGCTGCTGTGGCTCCCAATCACAAACCAGTGAGGATCATTGCCCTAATCCATTGTCACCTTCTTGTCCTCATATTCACCCCAGTGATATTGTCTCCACTCTTCTCTCATCATTCCACCATCATCTTTCATCCCCCACTTCTACCCACTCTCCACAAATGTAAGTGTCCTTGAGTCCACCTTGGTTTTTATTCCCATATTTAAAGCCCACCCAGCCCTTCTAGCTCATTCCATAGGAAATGTCTGTGAACCTCTCCTTTCTGATCACTTACCAGCTATCTCCCTGTCCCAACTGCTCCTTCTGCCATGCTCTGCTTTGTGAGTTACATTATTTTTGAGGTTTCTCAGGGATGATTTTCAAAATTTGAAGATGGAAGTTGTGACGTGGGGTCCCGTACCCACGTGCAGAATGCTCCCCTCGCCATCAGTATCCCGAAGGAGTACTGGTTCTGGCCGAAACCCACCCAGTCAATAGCTCCTTGCTGGGTGAAAATAAAACAGTTAATGACTTTTACAGTTTACGATTGGAAAAACACACACAGGGCTAATGTGTGGAATACAATGGAACCCCCCCCCCCCAGCATTTCCATGCTGCAGAGCCTCCCAATAGCCCCCTCCCACAAACACGCCCCAATGAAACAAATGCTAAAGCAAGGAGGGCAGAGAGAACTAGTTTAAGCAAGATCCTGGAGTTTGGAAGGAGCTGTAGTGACACACAAGGGGACGAAGTCAGACGGACTGCATTTTTGACGTCCAGCATTTTGACGGACAAAATGATTTTCATATTTAATTTATTTTCCCTTCTACATCAGTCAAAAATAACGTCAGTCACAAAAATGGACTGTGTGGCCACTACCTTATCGACAGTCAGAACATACGTCCGTTGTGCACGGACGCACAGTCCGCACAGAATGCGATCGTCTGACCATAGCCTTAACCAGAGCTGTTGTAAACTTACCAGAGCCATTATAATCTATGGAGTTAGTAAATTTACAACAGCTCTGGCTAAATTAGCACCAGCTTTGTAATAGTGCCCACTGTATGGATATAAACAATAATAACAGTAACACATAACCATTAACATTAAAGATATTAACAATATTTACACATAACACAGACACCAGGGAATATGGCACAGAAAACACAAACACCTTGCACCTAGAACTGTAGGCAATGGGTGACTTTAACAAAGAGGTCAGGGAAACTATATAGAACATCAGGCCTGCACCTCCCAAATGCATCTCTCTAAATCCATGTACCACAAGTCTAAAGAGACTCTCGTCACAGAAGTTAATGAGAAAAAAAAATCCTATTTTTAACATGCTGGATGAATTTGGGTAAAGCTGAAAAACAAGTAGACGGTGCATTTATCCTGGAACAATATAAATATCTTCACTTCTAAGGAAGTCATGTATTTATCCATTAACAGCCATGCTCTCAAATACTTTGTTTTATACATTTTTAAACTACAAGTTTATCAGTTTAAATAAAATGCTGCTCACACTAAAAACAATGGGCCACATTACAAGCTAGGTGTTAACGCTCACCTGCGTGTGCATTAACGTTAGCCGCGGTGGCTACCGCATATTACAATCCAAACGCTTACGGGTTAAGTAAACCGTTTGCGTTTAAACCGTTTGCGTTTGGTACCTTGCGCTTTTCAGCACGAGGTTACTTTACTTTGCGCTCCCCATGTTAAGTATAGGGAGCACAAAGTGTGAATCATCGTTTGTATTTCAATCTACTAGCGCTGATTAACGTCCGGCTGTGATTAGCAAAAAGTTAACCACAGGCAGGACTTGGTGTTCACGGATTCCGCTTCTGCAGAATCCGTTAACACCAGCCTAAAAATAATTAAAGTGATTGTATTCACCTCCTGTCCCGTGGCGAGGACCGTTGCTCCAACTGCCTCCTCCGTCCGGCGGGAGCAGGGAAAGACTGGGGGGAAAAGTTCCTCAGTCTCCCCCTGTGTATCACTACGCCGACCGGCCGGATCTCGCGAGGCAAGATCCGGCAGGTTATGTGACTGCTGGACTCCTATGGACTCCATCGAGTGGATGCTCGCAGCGGCGCTCAGCGCTGCCGCGAGCATCCTAGGGCGTAGCGCCTGCAAACAATGCAGGCAGCTTTTTAAGCACCTGCATTGTAATCCCTTGTTAAAATGGGGGCGATAGGGAGAAAACTGCGGACGCAGTTTTTTCTCGCAAGCGCCCCAGTTTTAACGTGAGGAATGTAATGTGGTCCAATGTCTCTAGCTTTCAAAAAATAAAGTTAAAAATATAATATTGATTGTCAGTAGTTCTGAGTCTTTGAGAGTAATATCCTTTCAAATGCATTCCCTGATGAGTATCTCAAAACCTGAACGTCACAATTGACTATGTGAACTTAATTAAATTGGTTCCAGTGACTTCTAAGGGTGCGTACACGAAAATGTGGTGGTGGGGTTATAATTTAGTCCTTAAGGACATCACAATACATGAAACAGTGAGTCATCCTTTGTTGTAAATTTTTTTTGGAATGAAGATGCACGAATGTGACACTAGACAACCTGCGACTAAAAGTTACACATCATGGCAAAATTATGAGTATGCACAAGAGTAATATGTCACTGGATCGTAGCATCCTGATAAGAGAGATCCCGTGGGCTTACCACATTTTTCCTTACTTTTTTCCTCATATCCTGTCCTTCATTACTCATTCCATATACTGCTCATATCTACCTTGCGCCTCTTACCTAATGATACCTTCTCTCATTTCTACTCCCTGCTCAAAACCCTCTAATTTCTGCACTCTTTGTCTTACTTTCCCTTACTTTGCCCCATGCTTGCATCCATTTTGTATCTCACCTAGTGCTGTATCTTGGCCTAGGCCGACAAGGCCTAGGGCGGCAGTTTCCAGTGAGGCGGCAAAAACAGCAGCTACTGTGTGTCAGTCTGGTGGATTGTTAACCCTTTAAGGACCTAGGGTCTTTAAAGTCAATGCATTTATGATGGAACAGTTCTGTCATTCGTCCTTAAGGGTTAATTAGGCAGCAGAGGCCTTGTTATCTTTTGTCTGGCTATCCATCATGAGTCTGACACTTCCTGGTGTCTCATTGCAAGGTCTGGTCAGCTTATTAACCCATTCAGTTAAATGGAGAGAGTTTTAATTTTTTATATTTTTTTTATTTTTGCAATTCTTTATTTTAACCCCTTAAGGACCGCTGATGTACCCTGTACGTCCTGCCCACGGGTCTCCCTTAGACCCGCGGACGTACAGGGTACGTCAGCGGCGCCTAACCCCCCTCCTGCCCGATACTTACCTCCCTCGCTGGATCCCAAGAAGATCTGGCAGGGAGGAAGCCTTCCCTCCTCATTTGCATGGGCTGCCGAGCTCGACGTCACCACGCTGCGTGGTGACGTCATCAGCAGGCGCCCCATTGAGATCAATGGAGGGGAGGGGGGCTCATTCGGAGCCCTCTATCTCCCCAACCATTGAAGCTAGGGAGATGCTTTTTGCACCGCTGGATAGCATTAACTATTTCGCTCCCGGATCGCGTTTCGGTGATAATTGGCACCAAAACGCGATTCGAACCTGGAGGGGGGCTGACATCTTGGATGTCAGCCAAGCCTCCAGGTCCCCCCCTACCCACTGACAACCTCACCATATGTGTGAGGATGTCAGTGGGCCAGTTAACCCTCTAGCTGCCATGTAGAGATAAGGGGATCCTAAGGATCCCCCTATCTCCCGATCCGTGGCAGCTAGATGGTCATATTTGACACCATTGGAAAAGCCTGATCATGGCCTTCCAATGATACCAAAAATGACCAGGTTTGTTTTAAAAATAAAATTTTAAAAAATAATAAAAAAATAAAATAAAAAAAGATTTTTTTTTAAAGTTTTTTTTGTCTGGGGGGGGGTTTAGTTAAAGAGGACCTAGGCTTTCATCTCAAAATAATTAGCACAAAATGGTCAGAATGAGCGCAGCGCACATAGGTGAACTGGCTCCGCAGTGAAGGGGTTAAAAAGGAAAAACATGTAAAAATTGGGTATTTCTAGTCTCGGGACAAAATTTTGAAAGTATTTAGCTGGGTCTTTTTTGGCGGTTGTAGATTTTGGGGATTAAATTACGAAAAAGTGTGTTTTTACCATTTTTTTCATCATATTTAAATATATTTTTTTATAGTAAATTATTCGATATGATGGAAATAATGGTATTTCTAGAAAGTCCATTTAATGGCGGGAAAAACTGTGTATAATATGTGTGGGTTGAATAAACGAGTAAGAGGAAAATTTGACCTAAACACTAACAGCGCAGAAACGTATAAAACAGCAGCGGTCACTAAAGGACGGATTTGTGTAAAACCGCCCAGTCACTAAGGGGTTAACTATAATAAGATAACAACATATGTATGTCGCACCAGAAGACACAACGTCAAAAAATAAACTTCCAAGAGAATAGCAAATAGGCAAACCTTTACAGGACAACGACATATCGAATAAAAATAAAAGGGAAGGGAGTTTTTCATTCTTACTAAAAACATTTTGTTAAAACTCCATTAATGAAAAAACTTCATTAAGAAAGGGTTATAAAAGAAGGGGGAAAGGGCTATTAAACTAGATCTTAATACTCCACCTTATAACAGTTACAGTTACGAGCATTTATAAAGCGCCAACAAATTCCTTAGCGCTGTACAATGGGAGAGACAGAATAACAAATATACATACATGTTACACACACTGAACAGAAGGAGGAAGGACCCTGCTCAAGAGCTTACAATCTAAGAGAAGAGGGGTGACACACTAGATGAGGTAACATAAAACAAGAGAAATCTATATGAGGATCCATAACCCGTTCTTTAAAAATACTTCCAAATTGTATGGCGATTTTAAGAGTGCAAAAAATAGCTGTATACGAAACACATGTGTCTCCTGCACTATCCAAAAACTGCTGGTTTCAAACCTAATAATACTATAACCTATCGCCTAGTATCCTATTATATTAATATTACCATAGCATTAAATTCCACAGCTAATAGATATATAATAGGGATACTAGGCGATAGTTCAGGAGACCTGTATACAGGTATTTTTGCAAAAGGTTTAGTAAAAATGCTAAATTCTCTCGCTCGGAGGGGGTGGGGGGCGGGGGGCCCTTCATGGATTCTTGCACCGGGGCCCTGAGGTTTCTAGTTACGCCTCTGCTATAAAAGCAAGCAGCGGCCAGGCCTTCACTGGCTGCTGGCATACTGCACTACTTGTCCAACGATTGTAAAGCTGCTAGGGGAGAGCCATCTCACTGGCTCTGCAGCGGTGCCAGGGCTCAGTGAGGGCAGGCTGGCTTCGATGAGCAGCCAGGGAGGAGCCGACTGCCCGCACGCAGCAATGACAGGCTGTGGACTCGGGAAGCAGGGACCCCAGAGATACTGCTAGCCTCCAGCCCCTCCTAGCATGCCCAGCCAGCCTCTATTGCCCATCTATTACACTGCCACCAGATGATGCCACCTGACAGGCATTCTGCAGCATCCTGATCTGATAAGAGGTGCCTCCTTTAATTTTTGAGATGAGGGCATTTCTACTAAGTGGTGAGTGACTAACACACATCACACACCCCCTCCATATATACTGTCACCATACTGCTTCCCTCCATGTATACTGTCACCATACTGCCTCTCTCCATATATACAGTCTAAAATACATTGCATGTAGTCCTGATTTAATCCTTTTTATTTTTCAACTAAAATTAAACTAAAATTATTTTGGTGATATCAGTGTGGTGCTTGTTATTCAGTTTTAGTTAAACTTTATGTATCCTATATACTAAGGGCAGTCCCAATTTTGGCAGCAGATCTCTCTGTCCTTGTTTTGCCCTAATCTCCCTCTTTTTAGGGGCTCCTCCATATACTGGGCTTGGGTTGTCTTTAAGGAATCCTCTGTAGGTTGTTTCTGGATGTCTTTAGACCCTCCTCCATATTCGGGGTGTGTAGATGTTTATAGGGGCTCCTCCATATGTGTGTGTGTGTCTCTGCCAATGAGTTATGCGATCATACCTTTTACTATTCTAGTTGTTTTTTTGCGGTTTTATTTAATATGTGTAACACAGACATAAGTAAATCCCAGACTCCTTGTGTTGTGTCCTCTGTGTGTATAATGTGTAATGCAGACATATTGGTAAATCCCAGACTCCCTGTATTATGTCCTCTCTGTGTATTATTCTGTATAATACAGAAGTCATCTGTAAATTTGGAGGGGACCCAAAAGTTTCCTAAACTTGGCAGGCTTCTCCATGCAGCATGTACTGCACTAAGTGGATGATGGCCACTGCATTATAGCAACAGCCATCTTTAAAACCAGAAAGTGTCTGGCTGTTTAAACAGGAGGTGCGGCCTTGAAAGGAAGGAGTGTGTCCAATTTAATTTAGGGGGTGCTCGAGTCTAGTCAGGCCTAGGGCAGCACAAAACCTAAATACACCACTGATCTCACCCCTTGACAGGTGCCATTATAACGATATAATCAATGTTATTCTCTTCAATTGCGGTTCTAATCTTGTGGATGATCAATGTACCTGCCTTTCCTTACTTATGCCACTGTCTACAGCCTCATTTGTGCCCTATTACTCCCTTATCCTGTGTCCCATGCTTTTATCCTGATTATGCCCCCCTAATATTCCCCTGCTTATGTCTTTAACTTATTACATGCCCCATATATTAACTGTAAAGCGTTACTTGAAAAAGATTCTCATAACAAAGCAAATTATTATATACATATTTAAAGTGTAAATAAATTACTTAGTTTTCATTTTCTCAGAGGTTACTTTGAAAGTCCAGTAGGAGTTGAAAAAATGGCATTCTTTCCGCAGATTTAAAAATGATTATTTTTTTTGGATTTCTTTTCTTCATACTCCAAAGGTAAGTTACGGTATTTTTCTTTCTGTAATCCTCTTGCTTCTAAAACCATGTGGATGTCCAAAGGAAAGGCTTGCTTACAACAAAGCAGGAGTTCCCATCCGTTGCCTTTTCCTTGAAGATGGTCTTTGTAGGACATTTTGATCCCAGAGACAGTGGCGTAGCGTGGGGGGGGCTGGGGGGGCCGTGGCCCCGGGCTCAGTTTTGTTAGGGGCGCATTTGCGCCCCTAAAACTGGCCCGGGGGTTGAGGGGACGCAGATGCCGGGCAGCGCGGGAGCGCCTGCCCGGTCTTTAACAGTCCGTCCTGTTAGGTGATGCGGCTGCGCGGCGTGCGCAGCCGGTCACGTGGTCTGGCTAATCAGGTGGTACGGAGTCTCTGTACCACCTGATTGGCCGGACCACGTGACCGGCTGCGCGGCATCACCTAACAGGACGGACTGTTAAAGACCGGGCAGGCGCTCCCGCGCTGCCCGGCATCTGCGTCCCGGTCCCCTCAACCCCCGCCGGAGCTGGGGCCTGGGGCAATATCCAGGTAAGGGCTGGGGGCAAATCCATGAGCTGGGGGCAAATCCATGAGATGGGGGCAAATCCATGAGCTGGGGCAAATCCATGAGATGGGGGCAAATCCATGAGCTGGGGGCAAATCCATGAGATGGGGGCAAATCTATGAGCTGGGGCAAATCTATGAGATGGGGGCAAATCCATGAGATGGGGGCAAATCCATGAGCTGGGGGCAAATCCATGAGATGGGGCATATCCATGTGAGAGCTGGGGGCAAATCCATGAGTGAGCTGGGGGGCAAATCCATGAGCTTGGGCAAATCCATGAGCTGGGGGCAAATCCATGAGTGAGCTGGGGGGCAAATCCATGAGCTGGGGCAAATCTATGAGCTGGGGCAAATCCATGAGATGGGGGCAAATCCATGAGATGGGGCATATCCATGTGAGAGCTGGGGGCAAATCCATGAGTGAGCTGGGGGGCAAATCCATGAGCTTGGGCAAATCCATGAGCTGGGGGGCAAATCCATGAGTGAGCTGGGGGCAAATCCATGAGATGGGGGCAAATCCATGAGTGAGCTGGGGGGCAAATCCATGAGCTGGGGGCAAATCCATGAGTGAGCTGGGGGCAAATCCATGAGATGGGGGCAAATCCATGAGTGAGCTGGGGGGCAAATCCATGAGATGGGGGCAAATCCATGAGTGAGCTGGGGGGCAAATCCATGTGAGAGCTGAGGCAAATCTATGAGCTGGGGGCAAATCCCCGTGAGCTGGGGCAAATCCATGAGTGAGCTGGGGGCAAATCCATGAGTGAGCTGGGGGGCAAATCCATGAGCTTGGGCAAATCCATGAGCTGGGGGCAAATCCATGAGCTGGGGGGCAAATCCATGTGTGAGCTGGGGGGCAAATCCATGTGTGAGCTGGGGCAATATCGATAACGTCCACAGGTTGGGGGGGGGGCGCACAATTCTTTGCTGGCCCCGGGCGCTGACAACCCACGCTACGCCACTGCCCAGAGATACTTTTTAACGTAAATATACTGTATAAGATGGCATTCAAATTGGCTTCCTACTGATCTCATTTCATTCCTATCTGCTACAATTCAGTCCTGTAGTTTAACATACAAAGGTTACTGTGCAGTTTGAAAGGAGTAGTGAAGAGAGGGTTATCTAATTGGGGATTCATGTGCTAAATTCTGTCTTCCTATGTATACATTGGATTGGGAGGTACAGATTTACTTGAAAATTTGTTCTCAAAATAAGAAGAACTTTTCAGTGGAGCGCTTCACCAAACAATCCCCACCCAATACCGGTGAACCGTCGCTAAGTACCCTTTGCTGGTGTTTTCCCCAAAAAAACAAAGCTAGGAAAAAATTCCAAATGTAAATCTGTGATGGTACCGCGTACTCAATAAGCAAAAGACATACGCTATGTATTTTGAACAGATGATCTTCTCAAAGTCAGCTCATAGCATAGGAGACAAAATCATAGAGAAATAATTGCGCAATACGTTTGTATATCACAAGAGTAATATATAGTGATCACACACACTTACAAATAGGGAGCCTATACTGGATCTGGTGTGATGTGCCTCATGGGTGTTTTTCTTCTTTTTCACGGGTGCCCATCCACCCTCAAAGAATCTTAGTAAGGATCTTGTATATGGAAAATATAAGCAGAAAAGATGGAGAATCTCCCTAGTGTAATTCTGTTAAACACTTATGCAGAGAATGGCCGAGTTTCCACTTACTTAGTTTCCACTTTCCACCTAAAGTAAGTGGAAAC
Organism: Leptobrachium leishanense; assembly: GCA_009667805.1. Lineage (NCBI taxonomy): Eukaryota > Metazoa > Chordata > Amphibia > Anura > Megophryidae > Leptobrachium > Leptobrachium leishanense. The sequence goes on along the minus strand of CM019067.1, from coordinate 177,473,998 downwards.
TTGGCCATTCTCTGTTTGTGATTACAATATATTACTCTTGTGTTATACAAACGTATTGCGCAATTATTTCTCTATGATTTTGTCTCCTATGCTATGAGCTGACTTTGAGAAGATCATCTGTTCAGAATAGAAACATAGAAACATAGAAAAATGTCGGGAGATAAGAACCTTTCGGCCCATCTAGTCTGCCCAATTACATGGATACTTTACCTGGATTTATCTTTTGTTTAGGATAGCCTTATGCCTATCCCATGCTTGCTTAAATTCAATTACTGGTTTGGCCTCTACCACTTCAACTGGAAGACTGTTCCATGTATCCACCACCCTCTCAGTAAAATAATGCTTTCTGATGTTACTTTTAAACCTTTGCCCCTCTAATCTAAGACTATGTCCTCTTGTTTTGCTACTTTGTTTCCTTTTAAATATACTCCTTCCTCTACTTTGTGGATTCCCTTTACGTATTTAAATGTTTCTATCATATCACCTCTGTCTCGTCTTTTTTCCAAGCTGTAAATGTTAAGATCATTAAGCCTTTCCTGGTAACTTTTCTCCTACAATCCCCGCGCTAAACCGAGAAAAAACTGCACCTGCGATATTCCCCCTACCGTCTCCGGTTTAGCGGGGGATTACAATGCAGGCGCATAGCTTGCTTACAACAAAGCAATACATAGCGTGGAGATCGTAATAGGGCCTAACGGTAGCGCTCACCTGCGTGAGCACTACCGTTAGCTGCGGTATTTACCGCCTATTACAATCCAAACGCAAACGGGTTAAAAAACCCGTTTGCGTTTGGGACCTTGCACTTCTCAGCGCAAGGTTACTGCACTTTGCACTCCCTATACTTAACATGGGGAGCGCAAAGCATTAATCAGCGCTGGATTACAAAGTCCCAGCGCTGATTAAATTAACGCCTGGCTCTGGTCAACGAAAAGTTAACCAGAGCCAGGACCTGGTGTTAACGGATTCCGCTTCTGCAGAATCCGTTCACATCAGCTTAAAAAATAAAAAAAATCTAATACTCACCCTATGTCCCGCGGCGAGGACTGAGGCTCCGATCGCCTCCTCCAGCCGGCGGGATCAGGGAAAGACTAGGGGAAAAAGTCCCCCCAGTCTCTCCCTGGGTATCCCTACGCTGACCGGCCGGATCTCGCGAGGCGAAATTCGGCTGGTCATGTGACCACCGGCGTCTCTCTCAATGGAGTCCTATGGACTCCATTGAGAGGATGCGCACGGCTGCGCTTAGCGCTGCCGAGCACATCCAGGGACATAGTGGGCGAAAACAATGCAGGCAGCATATTTGCGCCTGCATTGTAATCCCCCGCTAAACCGGAGATGGTAGGGGGAATATCGCAGGTGCAGTTTTTTCTCCCTACCGCCCCCGGTTTAGCGCGGGGATTGTAATAGAGCCCATAGTGTATGCTTTTTGCTTATTGAGTGCGCTGTACCATCACAGATTTGTAGTTCTCAAAATAGTCCTTCAAAAATAAAATCACATATGGCTAATGCCACTCTTAATGAGCATGTTCAACTTTGTATTTTCAGAAACTAGAGGCTATATTACAATCCTGATGCTAACATGGGGACGCTAAGGAGAAAAACCTGCGCCTGCAGGTTTCTCCTTAACGTCCCTGTTTATTTTGATATTACGGTACAGGATCTAATCCAGCAGCCTGCACCGTAACATGGTGATAAGCCTCAGGATGCTCACGGCAGTGCTAAGCGCCGCCGCGAGCATCCCCTCCATGGAGTCCATAGGACTCCATTGAGACTTCCACTGCCGCTCACATGCCCTGCAGGATCTTGCCTCGCGAGATCCAGCAGGTCGGCCTAGTGATTCGCAGAGGGAGACTGGGGTACTTTTTTCCCCCATTCCCTTTCTTCTCCCGGTGGCAGGAAGAAGCGGATCGAGCTGCCGTTCTCCGTGCGGGATGAGTGTTGAGTCTGATTTGGGGGGGGTTCAGCTAGTGCTGACTGATTCAGCAGAATCAGCACCAGCTCCTAGCTGTGGTTAACTTTTCAGTTAACTGCAGCAGGACGGTAATTAGCATTAGGACTTTGTAATCCTAACACTAATTAACACTTTGTGCTCCCTATGCTTAACATGAGAAGTGCCAAGTACAGTAAGCTCACACTGAAAGTGCAAGATCCGAATCGCTAACAGGTTTTTTAACACGCTAGCATTCGGATTATAATATGGTCTGTCCGCGCTAGGGCAACCAGAGCTAACATTAATGCTCACACAGGTGAGCACTAATGTTAGCGTTAGGAATGTAATATGGCCTATAGGTGGGGAAAATGTCCGTTAACTTAAGATGGATTTTGTCCCACTATTTATTTTATTTTTTTACTGACAATTCCATTAACCACTTCGCTGCGGTGGACGCGCTCAGCGCGTCCAACCGCATGTCACGTTCCATGCGGTGGACGCGCTGGGCGCGTCCAGCCTTTGGGGTCAGCGTTCGGCCGGGTTCCGGCCGATCGCTGGCCCCCCCGGTGCGGGCTGACATCCTCGATGTCAGCCCAGCATCCGGAACCGCCGCCGGGCTAATTAGGTGTCATCGCGGGGGCGCGTTGACACCTAATTCAGGCACCCCCCCCGCATGTGCGGAGGAGGCGCCTGAAAGGGAGGGGGGAGGTCCTTCGGACCTCTCTCCCTCCCGATCGGCGGCGTTGCGGGGGTTAACCCAGGCACCATTTGGAAGGGCACAGCCTGCCCTTCCAAATGGTACCTGGCATTAACCCCATGGGAGCCGGATCACGAATCGGCGCTGAAAAGCGCCGGTTCGTGATCCTTTCCCGGAGCTGGCCGACATCTTGGATGTCGGCCAAGCCTCCGGGAACTCCCCCTGAGGACTGGCATCATCGTGCATAGCACGATGACGCCAGTCCTGGAGTTAACCCCTAGCTGCCACCAATGGTGGAGATAGGGAGTTCCAATGAACTCCCTATCTCCCGATCCGTGGCAGCTAGGGGTTAAAGTTTGGTATTGTTGGATCGGCCAGAGCATGGCCGTTCCAACGATACCAAACACGAAAGTGAAAAAGTTTGTAAAAAAAAAAAGATTTAAAATAAAAATAAAAAATATTTAAAAAAAAAAATAAACAAGTTTTTTTTCTTTTTTTTGGTTTGTTAATGCAGCAATATTGTTCCCATTTCAATTATAATGTGAACAATGATGCTGCACTAACGATTTTTGTATGCGGTGCGTTTGTTAAAAATCGTGTAATTTTCCCCAAAAAAAAATGTAACGAGACCCCATCTCTAATTTTTTTAACAAGCGCACCCCATACAAAATATAACCGCAATTGCTCGCATGTTAAAATGTGATAAAAAAACACTTTACACATTGTAAATTATTGAAAAATCATATTTTATTGCATTTTTTGTTATAATATACAGACAGGTCATGACGTATACATATAATAATGACATATTCTGTATCTGCCGAGTCTGACGGAAAGAACGATATATAATATGTCTGGGTCATATACTAAAATAAGCCTTCAAAACACGTTTAAACATGATGAGCAAAACCAGTAAACCAGCACAGGGGCGGGAAAAGCCTCAGCAGCGAAAGGGTTAACTGTGCTGTTTGTTTCCTGAAATGCTGTATTTTCTGTAAAAAGATATCTTTTCTGGTTTGCTGTTTTCAATTTAGTTGTGGTTCATGATGTCACTGAAATCCATAAGTTGCATCATGATTTTGTCGTTAATTTCTGGCTACTTTGTACGTATCTTCTAATTAAAGTGTCTGGTTTTATTAAACATTTTTAGATCCAGACAAAGGTAGTTGCCTTAGGCAAAAAAAATAACATTTTTAAATCGGACTAGTGTCTTTAATCAGTGATACATATTTCATTATGCCATTTTCCAGCTTCAACCACAGTTGGGTATAATGAATAAAAGGCAAATCCTGTCAAAGATATGTGTATTTAGATTTTTAATATAATTTACATCATTTGAAAAATGCTCGCAAGAATATGGGTAATCCTTTTGGACTCTGTTTCTTGGACTCGAAATGTGCTTCAGGCAACATGTAGAATAGACAGTGTTTAATTTCGTCTGTGATTCTGGAATAGGGATCTTTGTATTAGTATTTGGAAAAAGAGTGGGACATGTCTTTTGCCTTAACAATGGTCAAAGCTTATGTACAGTATAATAGCAAAATAGATTAATAAAATGGAATATTCAGCAATGGTTCTAAAAGACTGGGTTACGGTTATAGATTCTCTAAAGATATTTTTTTTTTGCTATCTTTAGTGCCTTTTGGCATGAGTGTAGGAACAGAAGGGGGAGGCAGATCCCCCACCCCAGGAAATGATGTGAGATGGATGTAATAGATGGAATCCCTCCCGTTATTTTTCATATATATCAAGTATCTGCAAAGCCAGGTTGCCATGATAATACATTTATGGCATTTGGTGTTTGTGTGTAAGTTAGATCATGTGTAAATCCATATTTATAAACAGTTTGCCAAAGTCTACCTTTAACTCAACAACATTACCGGTAAAATGTTTTGCGGACTGATGAAACTAAGGTTGCGTTGCTTCAGAAGAACATGCACTATGTATAACGTAAAAAAAGGGACTGTATAACAACATGAAATCATCATTTCACTGGTTAAGTGGAGAAAGCATCATGATTTGGGGCCGCTTTAGGGTCCGGACCACTTCCCATCACTGAGGGTAAAAATGAATGGATAACGTCAGGGTGGCTGTTTGTCAGATGAAGTTCAGTAGAAGTTGGGTGACGCAGCAGAACAATGATCCTAAACTTCAAAATAAATCTATAACAGAATGGCTTCAAAACAGAAAATTCACATTTTGTAGTAGCCCAGACCTTAACCCAATAGAGATGCTATGGAAAGTCTTGAAGACTAGACATGTGCATTCGTTTTAGTACTAAAATGATTTAGTCAGAATTTTGGGATAATTTAGTTTTAGTATGACTCAAGAGAAACGAAACTGCTCAGTCCAAAAAACGAAAGAAACTAAAATAAAATGCACTACATTTTAGTTTCAGTCCTTTTTGTGATATTACATTGATGAGTGAAGGAGACCAGCAATGAAGAGCGCAACATCCGAAGTTCTGCAACCTCCACATGCTAATGCAGTAGGATGTTCTATACAGAGAGGGGCATTAATTAATGCAGGAGGATGTTCTATACATTATACAGAGAAAGGTATAAATTGAGGAGTATGTTCTATACAGAGAGGGACAATAATTAATTCAGGAGGATGTTCTAAACATTATACAGAGAGGATCCTTTTTTTTCAGCCTTTTAAATCCAGTGGCTGTGAGCGCTGAGATCAGCTGCTTGTTACATTATCTCTCAGTACAATGTATCAGGCTCAGTTGTTACAGTAACTGACTGTAACAGCGCTCCGAGTTTCAGTAAAACAAGGAAATAATATTGTTCTAACCTCTTATATATAAAAATATTATTTACTAGTTTTACTGAAACTCTGAGCGCTGTGATGAGCAGCAGTCAGTTACTGTAACAGCTTTGCCTGACACGGGGCAGTATTACAATGTTGGTGCTAACTTAACCAGAGCTGTTGTAAACTGAAAACCTCCATAGGCTATAATGGCTCTGGGAAGTTTACAACAGCTCTGGTTAAGTTAGCACCAACTATGTAATAGGGCCCACATTGTGCTGAGAATGAGAGATACTGTAACAAGCAGCGATCTCAGCCCTCTGAGGAGCCACTACAATAGCAATTATATCCATTGGTTTTCGGATGAATGAAATTAGTTTTCATACTAAAGAACTGAAAACGAATTTCTATAGTAACTAAATAAATTGCACTTTAGGACTAATCCATTAGTTCAAAACGAAATTTTGTGCAGTGCACATGTCTATTGAAGACAGCTATTTACACTAGGTACACTAAGAATATTGCTGACCTGAAGCTGTTCTGCAAGGAAGAGTGGCCCATAATTCCTTTTGATCATTGAACAGGTCTAATCCCTAGCTACTGAAGACCCTTGGTTATTGCTGCCAATGGTGATCAACTAGCTCAGGGATGTCAAATTTTGGCCCTCCAGATGTTTCCGAACTACAACTTCCATATAAAGAACTGTAAGAGTTTTGGGAATTGTAGGCATCAACATCTGGGGGGTGGGCGTCAGTTTGACAGCCCTGAACTAGCTGCTAAATCCAAGTGTTCACTTTAATTATTACACAGCACTGTGACTGCTTAATTGCATGTGGCCAATGAAAACATGAAAGATAATTATTTGTTTGTTAGTGTCACTACTACTATCTGCCTGTATTTCCTAAGATTGAGGACACCATTAATCCTGACCAAATCGCTAACTACATTTACAGAAATGCAGCGCCCAAACCTGCACCTCCACCATGCTTCACTATTGCCTGCAAGCACTCCTTATTGTACTGCTCTCCATCCCTTCAGCAAGCAAATTGCCTCCTGCTACAGCCAAATATTTCAAATTTTGACTCCTCAGTCCATAGCACCTGCTGACAATTTTGTGCGCCCTAGTTTCTACGTTATCGTGCATAGTTGAGTCGCTTAGCCTTCTTTCTATGTTGGAACTATGGGTTTTTGGCCACAGTTCTTCCATGAAGACCAATTGTGGCCAGACCTTTCCAGACAGTAGATGGGTGTACCCTGGTCCCACTGTTTTTTGCCAAATCTTTGCTGATGGCACTGTTGGGCACCTTCCATTGTCGAAGGGAATGCTGAATAGTGCATATTCTCTAAGACCAAAACTGATTAGGCAATCAGTGCAGTAACAATAAATGTCGCCAGAGTGCCAGAAAGCTTATATTTATGTGCAAAACCATTGGCAGGTCCATATATCAGCTGCAATTGCATTTTCAGCAAAGGTCTGTGGTACTCAAATGCATTGGCTGTAATTTAAGTAGGGAGAATTAGGTGCGGCGCACTCTTTGAGTACCAGATAATTTTTGTTTATTTTTTTTGCTTCCTGGAGGCCTGACCAATTTTGAGTATTATGACATCATGCACTTTGTCATTTTGCTATAAACTGCTTACAGCTTTGGCTACATAAATGTATATACTGTCTTAGGCAACAATTCAGCATTTCGTATCTCACCAAACATGCTTACATTCCTCAAACATTATTATGAGGAAACGGTTTACCTAAATAAATATTCCTGAAAGTAGATAAAATAATTTGTCCTGATTTAGTAATACCATATATGCATTGAATCCACTTTTCCCAGATTCATGTCGTATAAAAAAAAGGGAGTGCATCATTATATCTGTCTTTGAGGTTTGTGTGCTCCATTCTCTTGGTCTGAATGGGTTACACCAATCTTTAGGCATCATAGAAGGAAGGATAGCTTGTATGGAGGTATGCATAACTTGGAAAATTTAGGTGAGTGTATGAAGTGCAATGGTGATGGGAATCCCAATTAAAAATAATGTGTGCACATCATGAGAGCTATGGTTAAATGAATAGGGTGCAGCCAATGGTGTTTTTTTTTTTTCATAGTGTGGACTAGCACGTAAGGGGTTAAAGAGAGGCATCGCTTGAAAGGTCCCGTTGTGACCACTCTTTTTTTTTAAATTGCCGGCCATTCGGTAAGGAGAGGAGTCCAAAGGTCCCCTCCCTTTCAAGCACCCTCCCAGCTGTGCCGGGGGGCGCGCCTGAAACTGACTTCATCGCTCCCGGTGATGATGTCAGTGGGATGGTCGGGATCCATAAAACCGGAGGTCTAACGTCAAGGAAGTCAGACCATCACGCGACCCTGGCCAGAGAAGTAAGTATAGGGAGGGAGGGGGGTTAAAAGTTAATGACGTAAAGGATATGTCCTTGGTCCTTAATTAACCTTTTTTTCAGGACGTACCCTGTACGTCATTGGTCCTTATGGGGTTAAAGGGATATGCATGTCTAGAATTTTTTTTTTTAATTGAGAGTCAAACACTTTCATACCTATAGACAAATTAGAATAAATCAATAAAAGTTTTAAAAATGTGCAAAAAAGTTTATTCTCTTGCTTTAATCTCTGGGCTACATTACAATTTTGTTGCTAATGTTAGCGCTCACCTGCGTGAGCGTTAACGTTCGCCCTGGTCGCCCTAATGCAGGCGCACCATATCACCATCCAAACGCTAATGGTTTAAGAAACCCGTTACCGTTTGGAATTTTGTGCTGTACTGCGCAAGGTTACTGTACTTTGCGCTCCCCATGTTAAGTATAGGGAGCGCAAAGTGTTAATCAGCGTTAGTATTACAATATACGAACGCTAATTAATGTCCGGCTGCGGTTAGCAAAAAGTTAACCACAGCCAGGACTTGGTGCTAACGGATTCCGCTGCTGCAGAATCCGTCAGCACCTGCCAAAAACCCCCCAAAATGAAACAGATACTCACCTTCTATCCCGCGGCTTCACAACCGCCTGCTCCGTCCGGCGAGAGCAGGGAGAGACTGGGCGAAAAGTTGAAACCTGCAGGCGCAGGTTTTTCTCCTTTGCGTCCCTGTTTTAGCGCAATATGTGTAATGTAGCCCTATTTTAGCCACCTCTGTAACAGTGAAAGCATGACATACAGGGTTATTCAGAGAGAGGTGAAAAGCAGGAGAATGACTGATGCGGGAGGAGGAGCAGCTCAGTCGCACATGCTCAGTGTGTTTTTTTCTATTCCTATGAATACACATAGATTGGTTAGCTCAAAGTGCCTCCTGAGGTGGGCATGGAAAACAATAACGAAAAGCAGGTAAATATGAAAAAATATGCCTGCTGAATGAGACTACTGACTCACTCAAAAGGCATTGCGCATTTTTAACCCCTTCCCGCCGCCGGATGTTCTATGACGTCCTGGTGGCAGGAGGGCTTTGAAGACGCAGGGCATACATGTACGCCCTGCTGTCTTCAATGTGGCCGTCTTGGTCCCTCCCCACAGCCTGAGTTCGTCGACTCGCAGCATTCGTCATTGGCTGCACGGGGACAGCCTGAACTCAAACCATCCCCCTGCAGCCAATGACTCGCACTGCAGGGGCGTGCCACAATCAGTGCCGCGCGACAGCACCTGGTATGCCTCGCCGACGAAAGCCACCCCTTAAGGGTGCCACCTGTGCGCCCTTAAGGGATTAAAGACACACTCAAAAAAGCATAAATGTCACTTTAAGGCACTGCTCACACATTACTATACTGTATACCAAAAGTATGTAGTTTGGTATCAGTGGACCTTATATTAACTCAACAGGTTAGTTTAACTCCAGGACTGTTTAACTCCATTTTTTTGAATGTAGCTTAAACTGAAATTGATTTGTTCATACAGAGAGAGGTGAATAGCAGGTGAATGGCTGGAGAATGGAAAATTCTAGGTCAAAATACCCAAACCAGAAAAATTCTCCTCTTTATCTCACTTTCCAAATCTGCTATTTTGACCTAGAATTTTTTATTCTCCAGGCATTCTCCAGCTTTTCATCTCTCTCTGAATAACCCTGATAATGTTTGTTGGTCAATATTTTATTGGACTAAAATAAACAAAATTGTTTTCAGTTGAAGGGAGGAAACAGCAGAAGCTTAAATCTGTAGAGAACGACAAGGAGATTCAAAAAACATGCAAAATATAACATTGAATATGTACGTGCTATAATGCAATAACGTTAAGCTCAGGAAATAGCAATGCACCTTGATTAACGTTGCAGTCATTTTTAACAAAAACAACAACAAAAAATCATTAGAAGAAATATAATTTCTTATCATATATCCTTATGCATAATGTATTGTCCAAATCCCAAGATTCCCATCCTTCCTGTGGAGGAAGGGATTAAGCTATGGGAAATGCATCAGCATAACACTAGAACATTGTAGTTTTCACCATAGATTATAAACTACATTACCCCAACTAAATTATAATTAGTAGAGGGTTCATAGGCCAATTTACCATAGGCTAAAGGTAAATTGAAAGGGATTAAAAAGCATCACTGTGAACTTTCTCCTGCCACTGTTTGGATTTCCCTTTTCTGAAAATCTAGGGGCCACATTACACTCGTCGCGCTAAAACGGGGACGCTAGGGAGAAAAAACTGCGCCTGCAGGTTTTTCTTTTGCGTCCACGTTTTAGCGCGATATTACAATGCAGGCGCTAGAAAAGCTGCCTGCATTGTTATCAGCTGCTAAGCGCCGCCGCGAGCATCCACTCGATGGAGTCTATAGGATTCCATTCAGGCAGAGGGTGCCGGTCACATGAGGCGAGATCCTGCAGGTCGGCATAGTGATCCGCAGGGGGAGACTGGGGGACTTTTCCCCCCAGTCTATCCCTGCTCCCGGCAGACAGAGGAGGCGTTTGGAGCCGTGGTCCTCGCCGCAGGATGGAAGGTGAGTATACAGTTTATTTTTGTGGGTAGTTACTGTTGGTGCTGACGGATTCTGCACCAGCGGAATCCGTTAGCACCAAGTCCAGGCTGTGGTTAACTTTCTGGTAACTGCAGCCGGACGGTAATTAGCGTTAGGACTTTGTAATCCTAACGCTAATTAACACTTTGCGCTCCCCATGTTAAGTATAGGGAGCGCAAAGTACAGTAACGTAACCTCGCACTGAAAAGCGCAAGATACCAATCGCTAATGGGTTTTTTAACCCGTTAGCGTTTGGATTATTATATGGGTGGCCCACGCTAGGGCCACCAGGGCTAGGGCTAACGTTAATGCTCACGCAGTTGAGCGCTAACATTAGCACCAAGAATGTAATGTGGCCCTAGAATTTGTCACCATTGCAACAAGAGTGATTTTTTTTTGCCAGTGTATGGAACTTCGGCAAACACTGGAGCTCTTTGAGTTACCCCCTACATGTTCCCCCAAGGTGACATATCTGTCACGTCCCATGTCGAGGATCTGACCCCGCGCCCGGCAGTGTCGTTCTCGCTGCTCGCTGCCTAGGCGCCGAGTGATATGCACACTTGCGGCAGTCGCGCGGGTGGCCAAGGGGCGGGTGGCCAAGGGGCGCGGCATGATGATGATGATGATGCGATGCCGCTGAGTTTAAAGCCAGTCTGCACAGGCAGACTCATTGCCCTTACGTGGTTATCACTAGGGATGAGCCGAACACCCCCGTGTTCGGTTCGTATCCGAACAGCCGAACGGCCGAAATGTTCGAATACGAACACAATGTAAACCTATGGGGGCCGAACACGCAAAATGTGTTCGCAGTTCTCCTAAATGTACTGGCGGCTGCCGGTACATTTAGGAGACCTGTGGCTGCGGCCCCCAGCCCCCGTAACTCCCCAGTCCTGCAGCTGTCCCGGCCTCCTGTTCCCCGGTCCGTCAGCTCCTCCGATCCATCTGACCGCTGCTCCTCTCTGCCCCACGTCTTCATGCAGAATGATCTGATTGGGCAAAGTCCTGCGCCTGACCTGGACTTTGCCCAATTAGGGCTCTAATTCAATATTGAGCCCTGATTGGGCAAAGTCCAGGTCAGGTGCAGGACTTTGCCCAATCAGAGCTCAGCATGAAGATGAGCTTTAACCAAGCTCTGATTGGTTAAAGTCTTGCACCGACTTTAACCAATCAGAGCTTGGCTAAAGCTCATCTTCATGCTGAGCTCTGATTGGGCAAAGTCCTGCACCTGACCTGGACTTTGCCCAATCAAGGCTCAATATTGAATTAGAGCCCTGATTGGGCAAAGTCCAGGTCAGACGCAGGACTTTGCCCAATCAGATCATTCTGGAAGCCACTGAGGATATCTCAATGGGCAAAATGCATTCTGGTCACTAATTATTCCCTTATTTTATATTTTTGTTGTATTTTATGCTGTGTTTTATTAAATATTCAATTTTTACTCCACCGCATTGGGTTTTATTTGAAGTTGTACCCTACAACAACTTCTGAGCCTGATTCCTAAGGACCTAGGTTAGGTCCAAGAAAGTGTGAGTATATTTCTATTCCACTTTTCTGTTTTCCATAGTATTACAGTCTATGCTATGCCCTGTCTGTATCCATATTTAAGGGTGTAAAGACTTGAAGTATCAAGACTACCTGTACCAAAAAGGGCAAGTGGGTAGCCGTTAATAACCCAGAGGCGCATCATCCAGAGCCAGGAAGGCTCTATTTCACGTGAGTGTGCTGACGCTTCTTTGGTTTATCCATATGGTATACATCAGATCGCACGATGATGTTTTTCCTTTTTTGAGGTTACCCTAGGAAGAAAGCTCTCTTCAGGATCTGGGAAATCTACTCCTGGGACTTAAAGAAAGGAACATCGTTTTCGCTGCACTCCATCCCCTTGGACTATTGGTATATATTTTGGTGGTTCGGGACAGGAACCACGTGCGAGTGCCTGTAGCGATCCTTCCTTAATATCTTATCAGCGCTGCCATATTGTGTTTATATAACAACAAAGGTTTGGATGATAAAACGTGAAGAAATAATTTTAACATTTAAAATTTTAACATTTTGTGTAAATGTATGAAATCTGAATGGAAATTTATTCACACAGTAACTGCCTGGTTACATATACCCGTATCTGTACTATTAAATAACCTAAAATATGTTTTTATTTCACTAAATTCCAAAAAAAAGCCCATCAAAATCTTCATCTCCAGGCCCATAGAGATCTTAATCCGACCCTGAATATACTGCGCATTGAAATTTACTGTTTTGTGATCTTAAGGCAATATTTGAGAAATTGGATGGAAACTGCATTAAGATAAGTATTTCTGTGTGCACTTATATACTCTGCACGTGTTTGAGGTGTTGCGTGCATGAACCTCTATTGATCCACGATTGGGATTAATATAATAGTCACATTTGTGCGCTCCACTTGTTGCGAAATTACCAATCAAATAGCTGCACGAAATTACATTTGCTGTGCGACCATACAACAGGAAGAGGGCTGTGTCCTGTACTGGAGATCAGTAAGTAGTGGTTTGCGATATCTCATCAAGGGATCTTTATCATGATTCCTACTGCTTGATGAAACAACACAGGGAAAGTAAAAATGCCAAATACATTTTAAAGTAATCTTTATAATACAAGGCCTTCCTTAAAATGCATTCATTAGAGGAAGGATGTTTAGGGCTTAGTGTTCAAAAATAGATTGCATGCATTAAAAATTAAGCAGCAATTTTCATCAATAAATAAATATCCTTTATTTGATCGAATCTTTGTAAGAACTATTAACATAACAAATGTATCAATTTCAATCCAAATAAAGAATGCTAATTCATAAGATGCTTGAATTTTTGGAAACCAGTATTGTGGTTATATTTGCAATAAAGGCAGCTGCAAGAATAAAAAGAATATAAACTAGAAGTGCTCAAATTATTTATAAATATTATTTACCACTACTTGGTTGAGGACAAAAATACTGAAAGGCCAGTGTTTCTTCTCATTTAGACCTCATCCATAAAGGATGCTTCAAAACCTAAATATCAAATACGTAAACGTGGTCAAGAAAGGGTTAAGGTTCTCTGTGCTGTATTGATATATACTCTTTGAAACATCCTGTCTGATTTCCTCAGCCATAAATATTATCTCTGACTTCCAGACATAAATTCATTATGACAAGATGCTGAACTGTGCAGATTCCTAAATTGTATTGCATCAAACATACATAGAAATGCACATTTTCTGATTCAAGCTTGATATCATATATAAATAAGGAAATTATACATAAAATGTTGCATTATACCATATTAGAAATAAAGATTTTTCAAGATTTTACTTTTGCCTCGACAAAAAGTATAATCTCTGCATTATAGTGGAGTTTGTAATTTGTGATCTCATCCTCTTGCTTGCTTTATATGTTCCCCAAAATATGAGAGTCATGTGACGACCCTAAACAAGGGATGTGGAGGAAACGCAGAAAGACTTGTGCCTGCACCAGCTTGAATGTGGCTTGAGGCCCTACAGAACTTTTCTTGCTACATACTTCTTAGATCCACTCCCTCCTACTCCACCTGAGGGAAGCCTCAGGATCTGTCAGTTACCCAGTCGCAGACAGACTCATGCTCACACCTGAAATCTCGACAACACTTTCCTGACATCTCTGCAAGAACTCCAGCCCAGGTTTTTGGCGTGGCCTGATCTATCAACTCCAGATCCCACATTCCACTCCTGCTTAGACCTGCCTGACATGTCCACAGGTGTGCTCCTTCAGAACACAAGAAAAGGAAGCCATGCCCGAGCCTCAATGCTTCTGCATTGATTCACAAGCCAGCAAGTCAAGAAGATTGTTTCCAGTTATCTTGAAATATCTGCCTACTGCCTTTGTGACCTCTTCCATCCAGAGACTCCTAACTTCAGCTCCCCTGTATCCTGGTTTCCAGGTTCCACCGTGATCCTCAGCCTTCGGCCTTTGTGACCTCTGCCATCAATAATCTCCTGTCAGCCCTTTTCCTGTCTCGTGTCTTCCGTAAATCTCCTGTTGTGTTTGCCCTTGGTATCTCACTATGTCTTGATTCTCCTTCCTGCCATACCCCTCTGTAATCAAAGCTCCCTCTACCTGTGCGCCCACACCCTCCTTGGCACTCTTATACTATACATGCCCTCTGTGCCTGCTAGAGAAGTGTTGATGCTGGCCTCCTGCCAAGAGATCAGGGACCAATTTGACAAAGCCAGTTCTCAAGGACAATGGGCATAAGAGGCACCCAAGGGTTAATGAGATAAATGTATTTCTGTCTTTAAACTGTTTGTATTTTAGGAGTTAATTTTTGTTAGCAAGAACATTAAGTCTACACTGTATCTCTATCTGTTTGATCTGATGTTGTTGTTGTTTGCTAATCCCATCTAATGTGTATTAATTAGGTTTCTGCGTCTTCTCAAGGAAGTCAACTCGCCCTTGTGTAGACAATGGGGTTTATTCAGAGAGAAATCCGAAATGTGGCCAAAATGTAACCGGACACTGAATTTAAGCGAACGGAGACATTTCGGGGCCATTAGGCTATTCTGAGACCAGGCAGTTACCCAGATTCTGGCGAATTGCCTGCGCGTACGGTGCCTGTTCGAGGGCAGTGAAATTCCCCATAGAGAAGCAATGGTTCGTCTATTCAGAGACACCAAACAGCTGGGCAAAGTTGCTGAAATGCCCTGCTGTTCGGTGTTTTCATTCGACAGGTTTATTCAGGCGAAACCCATAGGTTTCAATGTTAAAAAATTCCCGTTTTAATACAATATCTAATACACCGTTTATTATTTTATTGTGCCGTAAAGAGTCTCTTTATTTCTAGATTTTTTTAGGATCTTCAAGCCATTTTTCGGGATTTTTTTCGGCAAATTTTACAATTATCATTTATGGGACCTTATATGAATATTCCAGGCATTTTCATTCAGTAGTTGTTTTGCAAACAGCGTTAAAATTTTGAAACTTTCAAGCGTACTGTTTTTATTTTTTTTATTTTTTACCACGTTCGTCTGCTTTTTCCAGCGCTGTGATCGGCAGCGACTCAGATTTTTCCAGAGTGTTCACGGGGTTTTTGCGGCGGTTTCTGTTGGTGTTCACTGCACTACGGGGGCCCTGCGGTGCTTGCTGAATACACCGCAGGGTCGGCGAACTAGGAGTTGCCAAATCGCCCCAAAGTGCAGGGAACAAAAGGTCAACCCTGAATGTGTTCTGTTGATTGTGTCATGTTAACCCCCCTCTCTCTGTTGCCCATATAACTGGACCAATTTTCCACTAAAGCATTTATTCATTCCTCTGCATTAAGTTGTGTCTGATGTTTGGGAAGAGATACATAAAAATATTGAGCACTCCCTCAAGTTCTAGCTGAGCGTTGTATGAAGGAAAGCTACTGTGGATCAGCTTGGCAGCAGAGAAGGGACAGATACTGTTACTGGTTCGGGTCTGTTCCACAAGCGGGAGACCAGTAAACCCCAGCTGATGTTACACCATCCATCCAGCCCCTTTCTTGTCCTGCCCCTCCCAGTTAAGCAACATCCCTTTTCCATACATTATACTACTTTACCTGGACTCATATCCTCAGCATACCTGGACTTTACAATAAACTCCAACTTAACCCGTATAAGCGCCTCCTGTGTATTACTGCATCCTGGGTTCTTCACCTGCCAGCTGGCACGGTCCTGATAGGAGTTCAACCATGGGCTTCCTATATAACGGAGCCACACCTCGGCAGCAGTGCTTCAGCATTGCACATGTTTTCGTGTGTCCATGTAGTGTGTATCCTTCTTTTGCTGTATGTCCTACCTGTATTCCAGTTTAGCTGTGTCTTCAAGGTGCCTTGCTCGTCCCGTGAATTGTAACCATTAACCTACCTGGCGGTATTCCCGAGTGTGACTCGGGGTTAAATTTCGCTACTGCGAACGGTAACCCCGAGCCACACTCGGGCTGGATACATACTCACCTCCTCCTGGCTCCCTCGCTGTCCCCCGCAGTGTGATCGCGGCGAGCTGCTTCCTGGAAGGCTCCCTGCGAGTCACACGATGCAGGGGGCGGGGCTAGCATAAAATAAATCTTTTTTTACAGTTTACAGCATTTTGGATTATACAGTGTAATGTTTATGAACGGCCACTAGGTGGCGGTACAGGATAAGGAATAGACCATACATAGTCTCACCCTTGCTTGCAGACATATTTCAGTGTTTTTTGTTGTATTTTATTGTACATCATTTATTTGCATTATTTTGGATAATTATTTTTGGGATAATAAATTATTATGTCGTGTTTCAAACTTTATCGGACTCAGTGTATTTACTATTTATTTTTTATTTATTAATTTATTTATAAAGGATTTTACCAGTAAGAACTCATATTTGCACGGATTTCAGTGCGTGATTCCTAATTATTACAGGCTAACTATGTACAAAAACACGTTTCCTTTAAAAAAAAATTGAGACGCTTTTAGACACGAAATTTTGAAAAAATTAGACCGCCAGGGAGGTTAAGTAAATAGGCTTCCTATCGTCACCACAACCTCCTGTCTGTCTGTTGCATATTGGGCCTATACCTGCTACACCCTTTGTGCCCTGTGACATTACTCCAGAGACCCTCTTAATCAATAGTTTCCAAGATAAAACGTCCCCTGTATAACTCTCAGGCGGTAGTGTAGTGATGGCCTAGCAGACTTTTTCATCCACCTCAAAAATGCATTTGAGGATTAAAAAAATATGTATTCTTATTGCTTTTTAGAGAATATCGAGTAGAATTAGTATTTCGTTAGTCGTATTATAAAAGTATAAAAAATATATTTATTTCACTTATTTTTTTGGATATTGAAAAATGAATTACATTTAGGATACCACAAGAAAGCTCTGTTTACTCCCTTAAAGAGGGGGGATCAAAACCCAATATATAACAGGTGTCGGTACAACAAGGAAAAATTATGGTTAGAAAGAACATTGTGTGACATGGTGCAGGTATTTGTCTGCTCTCCTGTATGTGTTGTTTTAAGGGGTACTTCTCCATAAAAGTTTGAGAAACACTGCCTTAGGGGATAATGCCTCTAAATAAAATCGCATCTCCTCTTGCCTTATTTTTTTCCAAAAAGTTTCCACCTCTCCGATTTTTATAGAACTTTTTCTAACGTTATGAATGAATTTAGTATGCATTAGATCCTGGTTAAGTTTCTTTTTATAGTGCATAGATACCAAGGGCAGTATTACTAAGCTGGTGCTAACTAAGGCCAGTGTCAGACGAGGGCGCTAGGTGCACCCATGCTAACGTGGCTTCCGGTGTCTGTCACAGCGTTGTGACGCTGGAACAGGGCTAGCTAGATGCTGTTGCGCGGGCAGCAGGCCTCTCCGTCAAAGCGCTAGGACACGCATTGACAGAGCTGCAAAGTGCGATCCTCCATAGGATCTCTTCTATATAGGATAGTCTTCTGGTGGCCATCTTCTGGTGACGTGGGGGTTTCACTTGATGGTGCAGAAGAAAAAGAGGCACAGAAGAAGGAAAGAGACAGAGGAAAGAAAGGCACAGAGGGCAGAGGCAAGAAAGGGGCACAGACGAAAGAAAGAGGAACAGAAAGCTTGAAAGAAAGAAGGACAGAGCAGGGTTTGCAAAGAAAGAAGCTGAGACAGTCAGAAACTGAGAGAAAAAAAGTGAAATCTGGGAAGTCAGAAGCTGAGACAAAATTACAGTTACGGTAATTAATTTTTCAGCTCATTTCCATATTGGTTAAAGCTAGGACTTTTTCGTCTTAGTTTTATTTATAAAGATATAGAAGTATTACAGTTGTCTGTGATAGGCTTAAAATATACTGTATTGGGGGGGCTGAGAGGCCACAGATATTTCAGTACCCCGGCTCTCGTCTTGACTAATCTCTTGCCTCTGTGGTAACTAAACAAAAAACTGTGAGGATCCCTGGTCCAGATAGTCAAAGATGGTTCAGGGATGATATGAACGTAGATATGCAGGGTAATACACAGAAGCTGTAGACAGGCAACACGGATGCTTGGGGACGTAGTTATGCAGGCTGATACCCAGAATCTGTAGACCGGTAACGGATGCTTGGCGTAGTTATGCAGGGTGATAAAAAGAAGCTGTAGACAGGTAACGGATGCTTGGGGACGTAGTTGTGCACGTGGATACACAGAAGCTGTAGACTGGTAAAGTCTCTGGATGCTTTGCAGGCCTTGCAGATCTTAGAACCACAGATGGTGTGGCACAGATGGTGGGAAACGCTCGGCTGGCAAAGGTGAAGGTACACACAGCAGATAGGGTCTCTGGATACCTTGAAGGCCTTGCAGGTCTTAGAACCATGGATGGTGTGGAACATATGGTAGCAGATACTTGCCAGGCAATGGTGAAGGTACACACAGCAGATCAGGTCTCTCGAAGGCCTTGCAGGTCTTAGAACCAAGGATAGTGTGGCACAGATGGTAGGAATTGCTGACGATGGGAATGCAGAAAATACACAGGAGCAATGCTCATAGGTGCTCAAACAACACATACTTGACTTCAAACAGAGATTTATCTTGCGGCCTCCAGAGATCTCGAAAGAGAAGACCTTAATCTACTTGGCTGAACTCTGAAGGCTGTTAAAAGCCCACTACAGTGGCGAGCTGACCCCATCACCAAAATGATGGTTTTAACCTTTGCCAATACTCTAAACTGATGAATTATACAACACCTATATAATAAATAATTTTTTACTCATGTATATTAACCCTTGCCAACACCGGACATATTGTGTCGTCCTGCAGCAAGTGGGCTTTAACACCATGGGGTGGCATAGCACGTCCTGCAGCGTTTGATCTGCAGATGCTCGGCAAATGGCCCGCCTCCCTTCCCAACATGCAGATCGCTGGCTGCGGGGTTGCCTGGCAGCGCAAGCAGTACCCTGGCAGCCAATAACGGTGATCTGCATTACGTGACAGCAATGACAGCTTGTCAGTGTCACCGCTGTCACTCACCATGTCTCAGTCAATGCTTGTAACATTGGTTGAGACATTGCCTCTCTCTTCTCACTTTGATCTGAGGCGAAGGAGGTAGAGAATCATTGGAGTTTTAAAAGTAAAGTGAAAAATAATAAACTTTTTTAACCCTTTCGGTGCAGAACTTTGAAAACAACATTTCCTATTTTCTCAGTCTTTAGTTTTTTTCATATTAAACTATATTTTATATATAAATCTTTGATGGAAAATGTAAGCACTATTTCTCCTGGACAAAATTATATATAATAAGGGTGGGTGCACTTAATTTGAAAGAGGTAAATTATGGTTGATCAGACGAACAGCTGAAATTCTACTTTTAGAAGTGTTCTGAACTTGTAAAATTGCTCCTGCCCTTAAGGGGTTAACAGATATCTGACAGAAGTGTAAATTTGTGATGAGTGATTAAAGGAACAAGAGTTTGAAAGTTAGCCTATGATCATACTACCAATATGTTCCATTGTCTGGTATATTGTGTTAGAACTTTATGTATACTATTATTGTATTCTAAGTTATCTCTCGTTGCTTCTGTAACTGATGTCTGCCAGAAAAGGTCATTTTTTTCATAACTTCAACATCCACAAATAGCAAGACTTTTGAATTGGATTTTTATCTTCTGGGCTTCTAAATTATTATCCATTGTAGATACCAGTGCTGCAGCCTGTGAGATGTTAACATCTATATCTATGGCTCACAGTCACTATCAGAAAAGTAATACAGTATATGACTTTCCTTACATTGGCATGGAGCATAGCTATTACTTTAAATAGGAAGCCTTAGATGGACACAGCTTTAATTTTCAATATAAAACATTTGTCACATTTCCACTGATTAGCCATGTAAATATGTAGAAGTGTATAATGCATTAACTGATTTCTGCTGAGCCTGTACCTGAAATGTAAAAATAAATAAAGATACAATTAGACATGTGCACAGCACAAAATTTCGTTTTGAACTAATGGATTAGTCCTAAAATGCAATTTATTTAGTTGCTAAAGAAATTCGTTTTCAGTTCTTTAGTATGAAAAATAATTTCATTCATCCGAAAACCAGTGGATACAATTACTATTGTAGTGGTCCCTCTCTGTATAGAACATCTTCCTCAATTTATACATTTCTCTGTATAATGTATACAACATCCTCCTGCATTAATACCCCTCTCTGTATAATGTATAGAACATCATCCTGCATTGATTAATGCCCCTCTCTGTATAGAACATCCTACTGCATTGGCATGTGGAGGTTGCAGAACTTCGGAATGTCTTATACAGCACAGGAGAGGGAACTTTTACTTAAACTTTGTATCTCTGTGGGGGAGACACAGGAATATAAAAGCAGGGGAGAGGGAAAATATTAACGTAAATCGGTCTGAAAGCTCAGAGAAGAGATGACTGGTGCAAATTTATTTTTATAATAAAATAAAGCACTTTAAATCCAGGGAAAACATTCAAATAAATCACACTGATGGCTCATGACAGAGTAACTGTGAGAGCTGGATACTAAATGTATCAGACATAAAAAAAACTTTATAACAAGCAGCACTGGGAAAGGAAAGGGACTTTATATAAAACGTGTATTATAGATGAGGAAAGGGGGATAGAGCTCCTGGATAATATAAAATGTATCAGACCTAAGCCCCTATTATGCAGAGCGGGAGGGGAGATAACACACGTTTTATAACTAATAAATGTTTTCCTACTCCAGCTGCTTTTATCATCTTGTCTGCCTCATAGACATGCAAGGGTTAAGTAAAGGGTTAAGTAAAGGTTTCCTTTCCTGTGCTGGCTGTCTGTGCTGCGAGTGAGTATTCTGGAGCTCTATCACTGTCAGATTGTCGGGTAGGGGGTCGGGAAGGATTACGCATACAAACCTTTTCTGTAGCTTTGCGATGTTGCGCTCTTCATTGCTGGTCTCCTTCACTCATCAATGTAATATCACAAAAAGGACTGAAACTAAAATGTAGTGCAATTTATTTTAGTTTCTTTCATTTTTTGTACTGAGCAGTTTCGTATCTCTTGAGTCATACTAAAACTAAATTATCCCAAAATTCTGACTAAATCGTTTTAGTACAAAAAAGGAATGCACATGTCTAGTTACAATGCATAATAAATTATACATTAAACATAAATGCAAAAATCGTTAATTTACACTAGTTCTCATCTGGCCCAATTCCACCTGAGCTGTTAGCATTAACAAAAAAAAACAACAAACATTGACTTGATATTAACAACATGAACATGGTTATAGTAAGACTGTAACATAAATGTGTTCCTAAGCACAAAGTGCAGTATAGCACAATTTATGAGGTTCCATGAATATAAGCTGAAATAATAGCAGTTTGCCCAGCACTGGAACTCTATAGGAGTTATTCAAGAAGCGTGGTTTTGCCAAAGTTGCAAATATCAACAACTTTGGTGTTTCACAAAAGGAAAATTCAAAGAATGGCATGAGAAGCTTCACTTATGAAGCTACTTCTGCAGTCCTTTGAGGTAGAGGCACACCAAAATCTTCAGCTTCTTAAATCTTTGTATATAGTATATAGTCACTATGTTACATGTTTACAGGTGCATTCTGTATACATAGTTACATAGGCTGAAAAAAGAAATGCGTCCATCGGGTTCAGCCTCTCACACATCACCTACTGCTGTTGATCCAAAAGAAGGCAAAAAACCCAGTCTGAAGCCAATATGCAACACACTGGCAAAAAATTCCTTCTTGACCCCAGAATAGCAGTCAGATTTCTCCTTGGATCAAGAAGCTTACCCACATATTAAATATTATAACCCTTAATATTCTGTGTCTGCAGGAAGTCATCCAGTTGTTTTTTAAAAGTCTGTACAGTCTCTGACCCAACTACCTCAACAGGCAGAGAATTCCACAGCTTTATTGTTCTCACCATAAAATAACCCTTCCTATGCTTTAGGCTGAATTTCCTTTCGTCCAGTCTAAATGGGTGACCTCGTGTCCTGTGTATAGTCCTATTAATGTATAGGTTTCCAGACAATGGTTTATAATGGCCCCGTATATATTTATATAAGGTTATCAAATCCCCTCTAAGGCGCCGTTTCTCTAAACTAAACAGGTTTAAGCTTGTTAGTCTTTCCTCATAACTTAAACCTTCCATTCCCCTTATTAATTTAGTTGCCCGTCTCTGCACATTTTCTAGCACTATAATATCCTTTCTTAAGACAGGTGGCCAAAATTACACGGCATATTCAAGGTGCGGTCTTACCATTGATTTACAGTATACAGAGGCAAAATTATGTTTTCATCCCGAGAGCGAACTCCCCTTTTAATGTATGCCAATACCTTTCTGGCCTTGGCGGCTGCTGTTTGACATTGTGCAGTGTTACTTAGTTTGAAGTCTATGATTATTCCCAAATCCTTCTCCTGCTTGGATTTCCCTAACGCCGTACCATTTAGGGTATAAGTTGCTTGTGTGTTCGTCACTCCAAAGTGCATAACTTTGCATTTATCTACATTAAATTTCATCTGCCATTTAAGTGCCCAGTCCCCCAATAAATCTAAATCCCTTTGCAGCGAAGTAACATCCTGCTCACATTGTATTACTTTTCCTAAATTTGTGTCATCTATAAACACTGATACATGACTTTCAATGCCTATCTCAAGGTCATTTATAAATAAGTTGAATAGAATTGGTCCTATTACAGACCCCTGAGGGACACCACTTACCTCTGATGTCCATCTTGAAAATGTTCCATTTATGACCACTCTATCTTTTAGCCAGTTTTCTATCCAAGAACAAGTATTTTCATCTAGACCAATTTTTCTTAATTTAAATAGTAACCTCTTACGTGAAACTGTGTCGAAAGCTTTGGCAAAATCCAAGTAAATCACTTCCACTGCGACCCCCTGATCTATACTTCTACTTACTTCCTCATAGAACGTAATTAGGTTAGTCTGACAAGATCTGTGTTTCAAAAAACCATGCAGATTTTTGCCAATTACATTATACCTCTTTATAAATTCCTGAATATCCTTTAGTAACCCTTCAAATACTTTCCCAGCCACAGATGTTAGGCTCACAGGTCTATAATTCCCAGGCACAAATTTTAAACATTTCTTAAACATAGGGACCACCTCAGTTTTTCTCCAAACCTCTGGTACGATTCCTGAAAGAAAAGAATCTTGAAAGATTAAGAACAGAGGTTTACATATTTCAACACATAGCTCCCCTCAGTACTCGTCATTGTATTGCAAATAAAATGGCTACATCCCTCATTTTCTTCAAGTCCCCAAAGTGCTTGCCAACATATCCTGCTTTCTTATGCTTCATGACTAGTTAATAAAAAGTTTTTTATGATAAGAAACTGGTCATTGACGTTAAAAATAATAAGAAAAATGGTCCTAACCCTAATTTCTAACTCTAGCTTCTAATTTAGAAATTAGGTTTAGAAATTAGGGTTAGAAGCTAGGGTTAGAAATTAAGGTTCGGACCATTATTTTTTACATCAATGACCAGTTTCTTCTCATAAAAAACTTTTTATTAACTAGTCAAAAAGCATACGAAACCCTAGCTTCTAAATTAGAGATTAGGGTTAGAATTTCTAACCTTTTCCCAGGGACGGACTGACAAGTAATGGGGCCCCGGGCAATAGGAGTTAGTGGGGCCCCTTGTGCCATGCCTACACAGTAGGCCACACCCATAAACCCCTCCCATACAACACACAACCCACATGCACATTGTTGCATTAAAGAATTTATTTCTTCGCACAATTTTCAACTATTCATTTTAACGAGTTAATAAAATCCACTCGGGCCCCCAACGAATTGGAGAATCCATTGTGCCCCCTCCAGACTTAAAAACTGCCACTGCTCTGGTAGCTGTCACACACTTGTCAGCTACGGCCGCGGCACAGAACAATAAAACTCACTCATACACTCCGCACATGGATATATATTGCCCCCAGCAGCTCACACATGGGTATATACTGCCCCCAGCAGCTCACACATGGATATATATTGCCCCAGAAGCTCACACATTGATATATATTGCCCCCAGTAGCTCACACATGGATATGTATTGCCCCAACAGCTCACACATTGATATATATTGCCCCCAGTAGCTCACACATTGATATATATTGCCCCCAGTAGCTCACACATGGATATATATTTCCCCCAGTAGCTCACACATGGATATATACTGCCCCAGCAACTCACACATTGATAAATACTGTGCCAGCAGCTCACACATTGATGTATATTGCCCCCAGCAGCTCACACATGGATATATATTGCCCTCAGAAGCTCACACATGGATATATATTTCCCCCAGTAGCTCACACATGGATATATTTATTTATTTATTTATAAAGGATTTTTCCAGGAAGGATACATTGAGATTTCTCTCGTTTTCAAGTATGTCCTGGGTTCAAGAACATTGAAGTGTTACAGTTACAGAAATACAAAGTAATACAATGCAAGATATTATAAAAACAACACAAATATACAGATTAACAGAAAATAAATATGTAGGAAATATAGTCACTAGGTTACATGTTTACAGGTGCATTCTGTATTGAGGTATGTTAGTAAGGAGCTTTTGAGTGACTTAAGACTGGGGGAAGATTTGATGGTGTCTGGGAGGTTATTCCATAATTGTGGTGCTCTGTAGGAAAATGAGGACTGAGCCACTGTCTTTTTGTATTGTGGTATAGCAAGTAAGGTGCAGGTCCTGGATCGGAGGTTATAGGATGAGGGAGCTGCTGGGGGAAGCAGTCTATTCAGGTAGGGTGGCAGCTTCCCAGAGATGCTCTTAAACACCAGGCTGGAAAGGTGAAGGGTGCGTCTGGATTCCAGCGATGGCCAGTTTAGCTCTTTTAACATGTCACAATGGTGGGTCATGTAGTTACATTGTAGTGCAAAGCGGCAGAAGGAGTTATACAATGTAGTAAGTTTATGAAGGTGTGTTTGCGGGGCGGCTGCATACACTACATCTCCGTAATCAATAGCCGGCATAAGCATTTGCTGTACAATCTGCTTTCTTACCGCGGGACTCAGGCAGGATTTGTTTCTGTACAGGGCACCTAGTTTGGGGTAAAGTTTAGATGAGAGTTTTTCGATGTGGGGGCCAAAGGATAGATTAGGGTCCAACCACATACCTAGATATTTGAGAGAAGTGACTGTGGTCAGCGTGCCATTTGATTTTGTCCCAACACATAGATGGGGATTTTGCAATTTGTGTAGTTTAGGTGCTGTTCCAAAGAGCATCGTTACAGTTTTGTCAGTATTTAAAAAAAGTTTGTTGTTTTTGATCCACTTTTCTACCTCTGTGAATTGTTCTTGCAGCACGGCCTCCAGCTGCGGGAGATTTGGTTTGCTGGTATAGATCACAGTGTCGTCTGCGTACATATGTACAGTTGAGGCTTTGCAGACGTTGGGCAGATCATTTATGAATATTGTGAATAGCAGGGGGCCTAGTATTGAGCCTTGGGGTACACCGCAAGTGACTGGGAGCGGGAGGGAGGAGCTGCCAGAAATTGACACATATTGTGATCGGTCGGATACATATGATTGAAACCAGGTTAGCGTGCGATCACCAATGCCAGAGTTTTTAAGTTTTTCTAACAAGATGCCATGGTCTACCGTGTGAAAGGCCTTGGCAAAATCAAGGAAGATGGCTCCAGTTAGGTTTCCTTGTTCCATCCCAGCCTGGATATCATTGCAGACTTTTAAAAGGGCGGTTGTAGTTGAGTGATTTGGACGAAAGCCTGATTGATCCGGGGTTAAGTAGTTCCAATATTGATAATAATCACGTAATTGTGTGTAGACACATTTTTCCAAAACTTTTGACATTACAGGGAGCAACGATATCGGAAGGTAGTTGGATACCAAAGTACTGTCACCACTTTTATGGATAGGTACCACTCTTGCAGTCTTCCAGAGCTTGGGTATGTATCCAGTCGCCAGTGACTCATTTATTAGGGTTGCGACAGGATTTGCAATTGCTGGTGCACAGATTTTCAGCAGCATTGCTGGTATTTGATCAGGTCCAGACTGGTATTTCATTTTTTGCTTACGGAGAAGTTTAGTAATGACACTGACAGGCACTGGTCTAAAACTGAATTCCTGTCTGATACAGGGACTTTGCACAGTTGGGGGGGCCTGACCTGCATGAGGCCTCTCTGATTGCATGTAATTTCCTAGCTTGGCAATCAAAGTGGTGGCACATCCAACAAAATAATCATTAAAGGCATTTGCTACATCTAGGGGGTGTTGCAGGGTTTGGTTGTTTACTTTGACAGCAGCTGGCTGGGAGTGGACTGCCCCAGCAGCTCACACATTGATAAATACTGCGCCAGCAGCTCACACATTGATGTATATTGCCCCCAGCAGCTCACACATGGATATATATTGCCCTCAGAAGCTCACACATTGATATATATTGCCCCCAGTAGCTCACACATGAATATATATTGCACCCAGTATCTCACACATTGATATATATTGCCCCCAGTAGCTCACACATGGATATATATTTCCCCCAGTAGCTCACACATGGATATATATTGCCCCCAATAGCTCACACATTGACATATACTGCCCCCAGCAGCTCACACATTGATATATATTGCCCCCAGTAGCTCACACATTGATATATATTGCCACCAGTAGCTCACACATTGATATATATTGCCCCCAGTAGCTCACACATGGATATATACTGCCCCCAGTAGCTCACACATTTATATATTGCCCCCAGTAGCTCACAAATGGATATATACTGACCCCAGCAGCTCAGGGGCCTGGTTTTGTAAGGGAAGTCCCGACCACGGCGGCGCACTACCAAACCGCCTCATCGGCGGCGCTCCAGCGTGCCTTCCTGGTCCCCTTGTGCACCCTGCATTGACGCTGCCCCCCACGTGTTGCACGCACGCACGAGCACGCATCATGTGAGGGGGCGGCATCAATGCAGGGTGCACGTGGGGCCCAGGAAGGCACCCTGCAGCGCCGCCGACGAGGCAGTTTGTTAGTGCCCCGCCGTGGTCGGAACGTCCCTTACAAAACGGGCCTCCACTGTCCCGTGGGCCCTCGGGCAGCGCCCGAGTGCCCGATGGGTCAGTCCGTCCCTGCCTTTCCCCGTAGCGCCCCATTTTAGCATTAGATTCCAGGGCAAGCGCTATTTCAGCACCTGCCAATAGGGTCTCTTCCAACTGCAGAATTAAAAAAGCAAGATGTACTGTATATACCAAAAAGAAAAATAATGTTCTCCTTAGTTACTGACAGCCCACAAATGAAAGAATACATTATGGTGGTGTTATGATATAATGTGACACCTGATTTGGTGCAGCGCAGCAGGAATCAAACCAGTTGGTGACAATATGAGGATACTCCTATTTGTAACACCTATAACAGAAGAGGAAAAGGCAAAGAAAAGAAAAAAAGTTTGAATATGGATTTGGAAAGGAAAATCCCTTTTCAGGCCTTTTAGTGACATTATTTACAAAGGGCAGTATTACAAAGTTGGCGCTAACTTAACCAGAGCTGTTGTAAACGTAACACCTCCTTAGACTATGGGCCATATTACGATCTTCACGCTAAAACAGGGATGTTAAGTAGGAAAACCTGCACCTGCAGGTTTCTCCTTAGCATCCCCGTTTTATCGTGATATTACAGTGCAGGCATTTTTTCAGCAGACTACCCCGTAATACGTCGCTAAGCCTCAGTATGCTCGAGGCAGCGCTAAGCGCCACCGCAAGCATCCCCTACACGAAGTCCATAGGACTCCATTGAAGCTTCTGCTGCCGGTTACATGCGAGGCGAGATCCTACAGAACTCGTGAGATCCGGCAGGTCGGCGGAGTGATAGCGGAGGGAGATTGGGGGGACCCCCCCCAGTCTCCCTCTGCTCCCAGCAGCAAGAAAAAGCGGATTGAGCCGCAGTTGTCTTCGCAGGATGAGAGGTGAGTATGCAATTTTTGGGGTGTTTTTCAGCTGGTGCGGACTAATTCCGCAGAAGCGGAATAAGCACTAGCACCTAGCTGTGGTTAACTTTTGAGTTAAATGCAGCGGGATGTAATTGGTGTTACGACTTCCTGTGTGTACATATTTGTCATGAAATGACTGTGTGTCTCATTCAGTTTTCCCTAATGTTAAATTACCTAAAGTGTCATTCCCAAACAGTCATGCACACTGGTATTGAAAAACCCCTAACCTTGATTGCATTTGAGATCTGGCAGGATCATGCACTTTGAGGATGGCATCACGATCGCATTATTTTCATCATTTTAGTACCATCCATGTTCCACCAGAAAAGCCTCCATGCAGACCACCTGATAATTGAAGAAATTGACGTTCATCATACAATCTGTAAAATAACATTTAAAGAAAAATATTTTCAAAGGAAAACAGCCAGATCAAACCAAATGTTCTTCCCATGGGGCTCCAAACAATTTAACTCCTTAATAGAGAACATTTCTTTTTGCCTAAGGACTTTCTGTCTATCGCCCCATATCCTCAAGGGAACCATTTCATCTATTGCTTGCAAACTGGAATAGTTTATATTTTGCCTCCCAGAAATACTTAGGAACAGAAAGATCGATATTCTTCAATTCCACCTTAGACCTACATTTTGATATATGCTCCCTACATTTCTGTATTGCATATATATTTTACCACGTGGACGTTTATCAAATACATCACATTGGTGGATTCATATCCGTATTGGATATATTTTTTACCGTCATAAGGTAAGCAACAAACTCTCCATTGCTTACACTGCGGCAACTAGCACAATTTACACATGGATATGTACCTGTTTGGATTTCCCCATAAAGAGTTGACTGGACCGAATATCACATTTGCGATGAGCACTGATTAAATGATCAGCAATATGATTAGCTGTACCTACTCCTGTTATGACAATCATGGCAACCTCTGGGCTTCTTTGAGGATAAAATTGGCTCAATATAGGCCAAAGTTTACATAATATTTGGAGGAGTATTAATATCAGTCTATTAGTATGAGATACAGTGGAAAAATGTGGAGAACAGACACTTAGAGCAAAATGAAACGTGAACCCCGTCGCCCAGAGCACCAAAAGTGCAGTATTAGTATGAGACCTAAACTGTTGAATTAGATGTAGCGTATCAAAAGATGTTCTTTTATCCTGGTGTCGAATAAAAACTCTTTTAAATTTGCCAATTTTTTTTTCCTAATTCCATTTATAAGGCATAATCTCCATATCCTCTATTCCGCAGAATCTATTTGCCATCTCTTGCAATCTCATATTAACTACTTGGTCATCAGATACAAACACGCTTAACCTGCAAGAAATGGCTATGTAGGACAGATTTAAGATTATTTATTAAGGTTCTCCGGTACAGCAAATTATTCCTATCCATATTTTTAATGTGTAAATCATTAACCAAATATCCTACTTTTTTTTACGAACTTTGTATAAAAATATACCTCTTCATTCTCATCATTATGCCTAGTAAACTGGATAGTTTCTGTCATTTGATTTAAATCCTGCAGTTAGGGTATCCAATGGGCCACAACTCACTGTGAAAATATTAGTTGTCCACCCTCACCACCTCACAAACCAATGACATGTATGAGAGGTAGTGGTACACAAAAGTCTCCTCTAGCATGGCAATATACAAATTGGCATAGGTGGTTACCACATGACAGCCCCCCCTTATTAGCACATAGAAATCATAACCACTTTCACTGATATAGATACAGTACATCCACTGAAAAGGATTATGTAGTCTGCTCTGGGTTTTTTTGAGACACCAGCGATCAAGCGAGGTGTTTTAAGAAGGCATGCTGAGAAAGTAGAATAAAGAGAGACAAAAACAACCAAAGGAAACCCCTGGGAACCATGGAGAAAAGAATCCCCCATGGCTACATACTCAAAAAGTCAGAGACATTAATGTTTAATCTGCGTGATAGGGCATTGTTTCCTTACCCTGTCCCCAAGTACCCCTATCAGGCCAGGTTTTAAGGACTACCCTTGGGGAAATGCTGATTCTATCCTGCAATCAAGGAGTGGCAGATGATATCACCTGTGTTGTTCCGATATCTGGTAAATTTAGCCTATTAGGGGGACCTGACAACTGGGCTGAGAAAACACTGCAAAAGAGCATTGAGAGATAAAGTAAATGTACTTTGTAAGGGTTTGTCCTTTTGTCTATCTGAAACTTTGCTACATTCATATTGGCTATATATATGTTTGGATTTGCTTGTAATTTAAACCTTAAATTGTTTTCACAGCAGACTGTTGCATTTGGAGAAAAAACTAATCTGGATCAGAGACAGAAATGCCAAAGGAAATGTTTACATTACAATAGGAAATGTAGAGAAAAAGTACATTTATTCATACTACTAGAAATTCACACGGTTAAAACCTTTATCGATCTGGTTAATAGTCGATTAAATGGTCAACTAAATTATTCATTACCTCAAAATAATTTAAGTATATTTCGGAAGGGATCTTCTCATATCTTACAATGTACAGACGTATTGGTGGTGTGGAATTATCCAGCTGAGCGGCTGAATAATAT